>BSBN01000268.1:0-2963054 GCA_027924645.1 Cunninghamia lanceolata
CTCTCTCACTATGTCTCTCTTCCTCTCTCCCTAAGTCTTTCTCTCTTTCCCTAAGTCTCTCTCTCCCCCTGAGAGAGAGAGAGACCCATAGAAGATAAAATGAGGATAATAAAATCACGTTGAACATGTAGAATCTAAAATAAGGATAACCAAATCATTCCAAACATGTCTCTCACTCCCTATGTCTCTCTCTTCATCTCTTTGTGAGTCTCTCTCTCCCTAATTCTCTCTCATCCTCATTCCACTCTTTCCCTAACTCCCTATCTCTCTCTATCTCTCTCTCTTCCCCATAGCTAAACATATAATATCAAACATATAGAAGGTGAAATTAAGGTAAGAAAAATGTCAAAAGTATAGAAGGTGAAATGAGGATATACTAGTTTATTGTTAATTTTTAAATCTTCTCTTTGCTTCAAGAATATAAAATTCTCTACTAATAGTACCAACTATGAGAAGGTGGAATCTTGTTTGGCACTACTAATCTACATTAATAATACTACTAGAAATAAATAAATAAAAGAAAAGAAAAATGTAATCAAATCACAAAACTTTCCACTAATTCAATCAAATTAACCATGTGGATCCACTCTACTCTTTATGGTGTCAAGTATTTCTTCATGGTCAGACTCACACTCTTTCCAAAAGTTTTTATTCAACGGTCTACCCCTATATTTTATCAATTGAACATTTGATGCCACAACAATGTTATAATAATGAAGAATTTTCCTATGTTTGTCAAAGTCCTTGAACAACCACATAACAACCACTGATCCTGTAGGATACTCAATGTTTTCTCCATCTATGATAGGGTCGGTCAATTTATTTTTTGCCTCAACATAATGACATAAATAATAATCCATTCCTTCATCATTATCTTCATCCACAATAACTGCATAAAAATGCCTTACATTAAATTGCACAAAAAAGATTAATTCATTAAATGATACAAAAATACTACAACATAATCTAAAATATATTAATTTTCTTTAAGTAATGTGTCTATAACACATGGTTTAACTAGATCTAAAATATGGTCAAAGTCAATTGATGATTCCATCTGCATGAGTTGTAGTGCTCCTGGAAGTTGATGTGTCTCAAGTGGGCTTAAAGTTCTAGCACGTCATTTATCAACCCATTTTTTTGACTCACACTCATTCCAAGAAAAATATGTACATGATGAACAAAAGCACACCATCTACGTTGAATGAATAGTCCATGAAGCTACATTTGAGATTATAAAAGAGTGGAACTCACTCGATTCTGTCACTATACAAAACCCTTCATATTTTATAATGTTAGCTTCTTCTATCAACCAAAAAAATCTATGAATTGTAAACTTACCTTCATTACCTGGACCCAAACCATTCAATGATGGATGTTGCATTGGTAAAATTTGAATTATCTTTGTACTTCAACTCTTCTCATGCTAAGGCTCTTTTAATACATGCTCTAGTACCATCATGCTCCCCTTTTCCATGCTCCTCTTTTCCATGCCCAGCCTCAAAAATTCCATATATACTGAACACCACCCATTATATGCATCCTACTCAAACACTAGAACATCCATGAATTCTTAAATTTTGATGCACAATTATTTGACTAGATATGATATGTTGACCAAACATGATGTCCCTGTTACTCAAATTGCCATAGAACATCTGAAAGAAACCTAGCACAAACTCTATATAATGTGTGCAATCATCACTAATATAAAATGATCTAATCCCTCGAGATCTTTCTATCTTCTTCTATACTATTGGGTGCATGAATGAATGTTATATGCACAAATATAGCAACTTGAGTGGACTTATAATATTGTGATTGAAACTCATTCTGTGGTTGTAGTGTATAATCCTCAGAAAAGTCTACAATTGACATGATCATATGAAGAGGAAATGTGTCCTTGCATAACTTGAATTGCAATTCCAACCATCAAGCTCTATGTGTATGTCTTGCATACTCATACACTATCTTTTCTCAAAAAATAGGCATAAATACAGATACTAGTATTCTTCATGTACCAATTCACACCTTTTTGCCTCTTTACCATCTTTTAGAGTGTATGCCACTAACTTATATTTCCCAAAGGGCACTAGTTCATTTCCAATTGCATGTTTATTCTCCATGTGTACACAAGTTCTCAAACATTGCAAATCACCATGCAACTATCACATGTTCCATCCAAACATGATTTCTTATAAAACAATTGTCCATCTAATCTTTCACAAAAATGCTTGAAATGAAATCTCTTGCCGATTTAGGTTGATCTTCTATCATACACTCCTAAAAATATCATTAGTATGCAAAGATACACATATTCGTCAAAAAACATCATAATGCATAGAAAATTCCATGTGAACTTTACAACAACAAGTTGTGCGTGTGTGATTTATTTTGACATAAAAAAGTTTTTCCATTTCAAAATACCTTTGACTAATTTGAATTTGAGGATAACTCTACAAATTTGGAGAAAACTTGTGTTTGAGTCATATCTAAATATGCTTTGGATGTGGCTCATGGTTTTGACAACCAATTCTCCTTTCTACAACATCCATTTGATTAGGAGACACTCTTGGGTAAAAGAAAGAAGCTGGGTCCACAAAGAGGGGAAGTTTTGGCCAAAAAAAAATCTCACAAGAAATGTGTGTTATTGAAAAAATGCGTATGTGCTTTGCTACGGGTACTCGAGCCTAAATCCAAACACGTATGCATTATGCTTCGGGTATACACTAAGGAATGCGTATGTGTTATATAACGCATATGTGTTTCTTAAAGTATTCAAATGGGTAAATAGATAACACGTACGCGCTATATAATGTGTACGTGTTATAACGCATATGCCTTTTATAACACGTATGTGTTTCTTAAAGGTATTCAAATGGGCAAATAGATAATGCATACGCGTTATATAACACATACACATTTAGTTTTAAGAACACATATGTGTTTTATAACACATACGCATTTTTCAAATTTTGAGGCTCAGGAAAGGCTTGGCAACCCGACCCTTAGACTTTGACCTGCAACTAAAAAACTAAAGCAGGTTCAACAGAAATGTCCAACTTTTGCAATATAGATGGCTAACTTTTTTTCTGAATTAATCTATGAAATTAAAACCCATTACAAAACACAATGTCTAGTTTCTAAATATATAATTTTTGTTAAGCTTGAATTATGTTTTTTATTTTTTAATTAATTTCTAAGCAAATTGGTCCATAAACTTGAAATATCAAGTTTTTTAAATTTTTTAATAACTTTTTTTGGTTAATTTTTTTGTAAAAAAAATTATAAGACATCAATCTTTAGACCATTCTCTACACAATGAAAAAAAAATTTAAAAATGTTTAGTTTAGGTCTAATTATGCTATCTGTACACGTTAATTTTTAAAAACAACAATTAGGGCCAATAAAAATTCAAAAAAAAAACATTCATAAAAAAATTACAAAAAAATATCCCTGTCAATCTTCATGTTGTTAGATATCTTTTCCCAAAAGGAATTAGAAAAATATTTTTATTTATGTCAAAAGCGGTGTTCATACACATGCATGGTATGGTAAAAAAAAAAAGACTTTTAAAAAGTGGTTTTTATACATACCTATCAAATTTTAATTTCTATCATCTGGGTATTTTAATAAATTACATATTTGGAAACTAGATTCAAAATATTAAATATCATATTACAAACTTATTTTTGTGATTCATTGTGTAAGTGCTTCAAATTTTTAGTCCAAGTGTGACAAATTCTGAAAAACAACAAAAACACTTCCACTTTTTGAGCTTTTTGTGGACCCAACTTCTTGCATCAACCCTCTTGTGTTATTTCTCCAAAATTCCTCAATTAGGCATTTTAAGGCTTCAACTATGACTTTATCTTTTCATGGGATTCTATCAAAAAATTTCCATAGTTCATTGATATTCAGTTCCTCAACTCTTTCACGCCTCCTAAAGGATTTCATCAATGTTTTTCTACTTATCTTTAGTGGTTGACTTTTTTTTCTTATCAAATGAGATTTGTTTGATTGCTCACTATAGTTGATGTAATGGCACATCATGTAGCATTACTATCTTTGGTGCATGAGGTGGAACCAATGCTTTGATATGAATTGATTAGATTTTTTACAATAAATTTTTCACTATTGTTATTTGATGTTCTTAGACCAAAAATCTTCATGATTGGCCTAAACTTAAGATTTTTCATCATTTCAACAAATATTGGCATCTTCTAATTTCACTTATGTTTTCATAAAACATGTTCCATATCTTATTCACATTTCTGAACTACAAATACATTTAGGAATCTTATTAGGCATTGGTTTTAGAATATTCTCATCAATTTCAATCAAAAACTTAGGATTTTTATGCAAAATTCTAGGAGGTTTGTCAATGGAAAACTTGAATCAATAGATAAATTATGCTCATTCAACACTTGATCAATTGGTGTAACATCTATATTCACATTTAAAAATGCATCATCATTTTCAATCAATATCAAATTGAGATGGAAAAGATGGCATACCTTCAACTCTCGCATTCAATTTCTTACTTGCATGATTTTTTTGCATTTGCTTCAAGGCTTTGTTTATTCAAATCCTTCTCTCTCTTGGATGCTTCATGATCCAATTCAATTGAAAAAGATGGTTGATCTTCATTTATGGAATTCAATTTCTTATTTTCATGAAGTTGTCTCATTCATTCTTTTTTCTTTACATTCTTAGCCTGACACTCCTTTGGTGTTTGAGTTTTTTGTCATTTCCTTGGCATGACATTGAGTTCTATAGCAATCTAAAACAAATGGTTAAAAAAACACAAAAATAACTGACAATTTATCAAATTTACATATATATCATGCAATTAGAATGTTTTTATTGAATGTAATACCAAAAAAATAGTTAATTTTGTCAATCAAGTATTCTAATTCATCAAAACATGAAAACAATGATTTACAATATCAAATTTGATTTAAAAACATGTAATTGAAATCTTCTAAATCGATACAAGAACAAAAAGTGAACTATTTTTGTCAACCAATCATTGTAGATCCTCAAAAGCATGAAAAGTGTTTTCATGTGTTAGAAAAAGCACAGAATCGGGGAATAAACAAAGAATGTGGGCCAAAATCATGTGATATGCCTTTTTACAGGTCATTGGTCAACATTTTAACCAATCTAACATGTGAGTGTGTTTTCTAGTGCTTTGGGAAATTCCATTTGATTTTCCTTGGGCATCCAACCCAAAAGGTTGAACCTGCCATTTGGATGCCAAAGACATGTTTTTAACAAAACTTAGAAAATCAACTAAATCTCAAGCATACTCTCCATTAGGTTTACACATTTTTCAATGTTAATACAAAAAAAATGCTAAGATGACTTCAATTTTTTTATTAGCTTTCTAAGCATGTATGTTTTTCTAAAATCTGATAACATTAAGGTTTTTAGATCTTCAATTTATTTTGCTAATGTGTTCTTTTTTTGCATAAAACATATGTCTAGTATTTCTAGTGTCATTTTTTGTGTGTTTGTCAAATTTGAAACAAATTACATTTTTAGATTCTAGACTCAATTCTAAAAACATTGAAAATTTTGATTTTTGATTAGTTTTCAAAAAAATTAGGGGGAAGCATGCTCAAATTTTCATTTTTCAGGATGTGTCCACTTTGAAAATTCATAAAAAATAATTTCATTAAAAAATTAACAAAAAAATCAAGCATAAACTATATTATGTTAGATAATTTTTCACCAAAACGATTTGTGAAATACTTAAAAAAACTCAACATTTTAGGAGGAGCACACCAAATGCTGTGTTATATTTTTCCAAAAAAATAGCACTTTGTGTACTTCACATATTTGAACCTCTTAATCTCCACCATTTTTAGAAAAAAAAAATAGTAGTTTATAAACTAGATTCTGAGCAAGTGTACAAATCTTGTTCTTATCACATCTTCTAATTTTGAGCATGGCTATCTTTCATTTCTCATCCAAGAGTTTTTACTGATTTCAGAAGAAATTTAAAAAAAAAAGTGGCCACTTTTGACCCCCTTTTGGTCCCCCATTTCCATGCATATATCCCTTTTTGCAACTCCATTCTATTGAGGAGTGCATGGTGTTTTCTATGTCGTTATGCTACTAGATTTTTTTCCATCTTTGGTCATCTAGTGTCCAATGGAAAAGGATCATGTGAATGATGCCTAATATCTATCGAAGTAGGGATTTCAACCAATGTGACATTAAGGAACTAATAAATGATACTAACATTTTAAACATTGTCTTTAAGAGGGAGATCATCCTCCAAATACAAAGGGGATGAAAAAGAAAAGAGTCCATCTTACCAAGATAAAGGATCATTAGAAACATGAACTTCATTATCACTCAAAGAAGAGTCATCAAAGGCATAGAAAGAAATATTGTCAATAGAAGTTTGAGAACCATGTGGTGAAGAAGTATCATCAACCATAAGGATAAGATTCTCACAAGTGGTGAAGGAAGAGAGAGGTATCTCTACATCCTTTGGGAGGTCTAAAGAGTTTGAACATGTAACCAAAGGGGGAGAAGAGAAGGATGTCTCCACATCCTTAGAAAGGTCCAAGGAGCTTGAATATGAAACTAAAGGAGGGAGAGAAGAGAAAGAGGTCTTCTCATCCTTAGTGATGTCCAAGGGGCTTAAACATGCAACCAAAAGAGGGAGAGAAGATAAAGAGGCCTCTACATCCTTAGTGATGTCCAAAGGGCTTCAACATGTATCCAAATGAGGAAGAGAAGATAAAGAGGTTGCCACATCCTTAGTGATGTCCAAGGAGCTTGAACATGCAACCAAATGAGGGAGAGAAATAGGAAGAGACATGGAATCATCATGGACTATGAAAGATGTAGTAGAAGTGAAAGAAGAACTATCACCATCATTTGCCTAATGATAGGTCATGGAGATGAATGTAGTGAAGTCTTCTAATATAGGAGAGACATCCATAAGAGCCATGAAGCTAGAAAGATTAGATATATAATAAAGGATCTCATACATGGAACATATAGAGATATCCATATCATAGATGGCAGCTATATGATCTAAGATATATGGATGAATATTAATGAAATGAGAGAATTTTTCATAATCCATAACGTATGCATGCAAAGATTCCCAAGAGAAAGAATAAGAAGAATTCATGATTAAGAAAATTTATTAAGAAAGAAAAAGGAAGAAGTTTTGTGCTAAAGCAGTAGGTTCACTAAAATGTAATGTAGAAAAAATGACACCTTTAACTTTCTACATTACAATACTATGAGCTGGAATAGAAAGTGCTAATTTATAGGAAACTAAAATATAGAATCAAAAAACAGAATTCAGAATTGTAAATGGAAAAAATAGAGGAACCTAGCACAAAAAGATGAATCTCATTGTCTCAAACTCTAGCATGGCACATGGATGTCCTTGTGAAGTGGTGTAGTCCTTTTACATGCTATCATCTAGAAATGTTGCAATATTTAATGTTTCACCAGATTTTAAACTCTCCTACACAACAGAAAACAAGGACAACTAGAATAGCAAACCAACAAATACTAGATAATACATAAATGATAAAATAGAGCCAAACTAACTAAATTAAATGAAATATTGAAATGGCAAGAAAAGGGGAAGACACTTTCAAACCTCTGTGTGGTTTAATGCCTCCCAAAATACCTATAGCTGAAACATGAAGAAATTTTGGGGTTGTTTGGGGGGTTGCCTTCAAGTCAAACCCATGCTTTGGTATTTCTACCTCCAAAGTAGCCAATGATAAAGAGATCTAAGAAAAATAATGTGTGCTCCTATCCTACATGCATCTGAGAATTAAGAGTAGTGACAATAAATAAATCTATAAGTATCAACCCTAGTCTATGGGGAAGAATACCCTAATGTGTGTATTGACACGAACAAGATGGTGGTCTACACCAAGGAATTTCTAATAGAGATTGAATAAAATAAAGAAAATAAATAGTGTCAATGCTTTGTTCAAACAAGAAGGAAACTTATTCAAACAAGATTACCAGCATGATGTAGAAGGTGAAATAACACTTGTATTTGTCCAAGAAGATTTGAGCAGTGTTACCTATTGAGTCGCCATAAATTTATTTATTGGTTGGTAATATTTCTTGAACAAGAGCCGGTTTACCGTGTTATATTTTTTTTGGTCATGCCTTTTTTTTGAAATCGGTTCTTGATCCTTCAAATTTGACCCGTTTGTCGTCTTTGTAGACAAAGTTGCTTAAGGTTTGAACCTTTGAACCTAAACCATTCTCAAAAAGTTCAAAGTTCAATGGTTCAATATGTCTGAAGTGTCTCATAAAGCAAGTTCTCGTTTTGTTTGTCTTAAACGTCTTTGAACTTTCGGGTTGAACTTGAACCTTCCGCTTGTACTCTGTAGCGAGGTTCAAGGTTCAATGGTTCAACGGTCTTAAGGTTCAACATTCACTGTCTTCTTGTAAGTCGGGTCACATAGTTACCTTGCGTAATTATTGAACTTGAACCTTCCACTCGTACTCTATAGCGAGGTTCAATGGTTCAAGGTTCAACAGTTCACTGTTTCATAGTTGAAAACCTTTTACCAAAGCTGCGTAACTTTTTGCTAGTCTACATAACATTTGCGTCTTTGAACCTTAGTATTGAACCATATCTTTACAAGTTCAACGGTTCATAAGTTAAGTCCCTGTTTCTGTAAGTCAATCTTTTGCTTATCTATAAGGTCCAGTTGGCATGTTTGAACCATCATATTGAACCACCGCGTTGAACCATGTCCTCAAGGTTCAATGGTTCAATAGTTTGAAGATTTGGTGATTTTGGTCCCATTTGCTCCCGTGGCTTTCTAAGTCAAACTTAGCGGCAAAGTTGGAGGAAATTATATTAGAAACTCATTATGAGACCGAGAGCTCTAATTTAGTGGAGACTATGGATAATCATTATACTTCGTGATGGCACATGAATACTACTTGCTATTAATGAAGAAATCAGAGTTCACGTCTTTTCAAATATTGTTGGCACGTTTTGTTCCGAGCAATAATTATTCATTCTGGTAAGTGCCATTATTAACCAAGAACAAGCCAAGTTTAGCAAGTAAACATACTGTGCAACGCAGACAAGGATAGCACCGGAAGTGTAAGGCTCTTTTTGCTCAAGTTTTCACAGTGAATTCAGATATCCTAAAGGTGAGTTTTGTTTCCCCTGTGCTATTCCTATTTCTTACGCTGGAAGGAGGAATCTCTGGAATTTCTATTGTTTTCAAAATTCCAAGTGTTTTATTGTAATCTTCCAACCATGTCTTTGAAATCTACGTGTTTGGGAGATGAACATGGCCCTGGCCTTACTTATTCTCACTCAGAATTTGGAGATACTACATTGGTTCAATATGATTTAGAGGAATTTAAAGAAAGACCTAGAAGCCCTGTTCAAACCCCTACAATGAAGAAAATTGTAGATAGTGGCTTAATTGAAGCTGCAGCCTTTCCTCAGGCTATATCATGTCTAGAGTTAGTTCAAGAGTGTATGAACAGATACGACCCCCAAGACAGGTGCGTCAGAAAAGCAAATGGGGATGTGTTATTTCATGTCGATAGACAAACCCTCATGTCTGTGATGAAGATACTGCCTAAGGAGGTGTATTCCAGCCTTGACATTACTGCCTCCAATGGGTATTTCTTAGAGAAGAGACCAAATTACAAAGGTGTAATAGCAAGGAACTGGCTACTAAAATTTCAAAAGGGTGGTTCAAGGCTGCCCAGGCCACTTACTAGAGATCATTTGATAAAGGAAGTAAGGGATATTGTGGTGTTGTTACACAGACTAAGAGGCAATCAACATGCCTATTACTGGGAGGATTGGATGTACTTTTTCATACAAGTCATCCTTCAAGGCGAACAATATTTGGATTGGGCTGAAATAGTGGCTGACTGTCTACATCAGGGTTTAAGCAATTGTCTGGGCAACAGAAATTTCTATATGTCTTCGTACCTGTTCTATTGTATAGCATCCACCAAAGATTGGTTCAACCTGCCCCATGTGCCCTTGGCTGAGAACAGTAAGATTTATGAATATTATTCACAATTACAGAGAAAGAATTGTTATGAAAATTATAAAAGGGTCAATGATGTCTTCACTGGAAAGATGACCTATGAACTGGCAGGCAATTCAGGTAAGAGAATGACCAGTGAAGCAATGCAACTGATCAGTATCTATGGTAGCTTCTTCATCCAATTTTCTGAGTTCACGTACATACGAGTTGGAGGATTTGATGGTGAACCTGTGAAGTTACCTAGATATGTATTTGATCGTTTTGTGCTAATGGAGGTATGTAGGCAACTGGCACATGTTGACAAGAAATTTTCATCAAAAAAGGGTTTTGGTATTGCTTTTCCTATTGAACTTGGGCATTATTCATGCCATTCAAAATTTGATGCCTTGAATCTGGAGGTGAACCTCAAAAGGTTCAATTTTCAATTCTTCACTGCTAGGGCTCAATTCAATAGTAAACAGTTTGTCAAAGATAACCTAGATTCTGGAACAGGGCACTCACACCTTCCTAAGCTGGAAGATTATTGGGAAGACTGTCCAGATGAATTTGAGGTTAGGAGAAGGCTTTGGTGTAGACATTCTTTGGGGCAGATAATTACCCTTAATTTAAACATGGACGTTTCTGGAATTTTTAATGATGATGAACAAGTGGTTGATCCACAATTTGAGAGAGTAGAACACTTACCCATTCTAGAGGTGGACTGGAGCAAGAAAGAGGAAGACAGAATTGAAATTAAAACCCTTCCTGTGATAAGGAGGACTGAGAAATGCTTGAGATAAAAGAGACAGGAAGGGCTTCAAAATAAAACTGTCTAACAATTCTCTTCAATGGTCGCATCATCGCTTCCCATGGACTCTTCTAATCAACCTCTTGCTATCTGTGGTGCAGGTGCTTCCAAGCCATCAACTGAGAGAAGCCCTGTCACCAAGAGATCCAGAAGAGTCCTCACGGATATTCTGCCATCTCGTGTTACCAGGTTGAGGACAAAAGGGAAAAGAAAGAAGCAGACTTCTGAAACAATAATTGTTGATTCAAATTCAGAGGAAGAATCAGAAGAGCTTATGGGTGACAAAGAGGCAAGCCCAAATAGAACAGAGGTAGTTGACACTAGGTTACAATTAGGGGCCGTTCTGGAGACCCCTGAGATGTTAATGATTTCAAATGAACCCTCTGATGGAGAGAACCCCAGGAAGACAACCTCAAACCCTACACCAAAATGGCTACAAAGTTCTATTTCTGATAAGAAGAAAGTGATTCCTTTTGTTATCCCATTGGAGGACATGGTAAGCAAGTGTTTGGGGAAAACCCCCAAGTCCAAGAAACTCAAGATGGCATCCAGGATAAATATTGATCCAAGCACTGGTAACTAGAGTGCTGAAATTGCTAGGCCTGTGACAGAGGAAGAGGTGCAGGACCCAACGGTGCATGATTTTACTATGGAGAAAGTGGATCTCAGTACTACCTCCAGAGCTGCAGATGTCCACCACCTCGAAGCTTCTACTAAGAGGATGGTCAATTGAACATGGAAAGATGAAAAGGACAAGAAGGAGCTGAAACAAACTCTCTGTTCAATGGCAGAATACATAGAGGCCATTAACAACCCTAACCCACAGCCGATCTCACAACTTCCCCTGTCTTTTGACCCGAAGTCACCTGTCAACCAAAAGATGTTAGACCAGGTTCATAAAAGCAAAATGGTGACAAAAACGTTTAACAGTTGGTTGGATAACATTGAGCAGAAAGGAACTGAATACATTCGTGAGCTCAAGGGTATATATGACCTGACTACTGCCACCGTTGAAGATTTCAAAACACAGGTCGTTGTTTGGGTGAAAGATGAGGGCAAGTGGACGAATGTAATAAATCAGATGGATGAAGTTCAAAAATATGGGCTGGAGAAGTTTTTGGCAGAAAAGAATCTGACTGGTGTGGATGAGGATTTGTTATATATGAACAAGAAAAATATTGAGTGGAGGAACTCCATATCTCGACAAGGGCACTTTGAACTCACAAAGCTAATTAAGGAGATAATGGAATTCACTCAATCACTGCAACATGATTTGCAATGTATCGATGTTAAATATTTAAAAGATGATGGAAAGCCTGTGGAAGATGTTGAAGCAGTGGTCCAGTCCTTCAGAGATAAAATCAACTTTGTTAAAGAAAATGATAATATTTTAATTGAAGATTTCTCCAGAATTTCTAAAGTTGAGTCACTGCTTTATCTCTGCATCGACGCACTCCCAGAACACAAAGAAAAATTTGGGAAAATGTGAAGGGAAAAGGAAGTTTGGAAATCAAGAATGAAGCATATAGGTATACCAAACTTCCCTAAAATTCAGGAGTTCGTTGCTGCCTTTCAGGAGTGGAAGACCCAACGTGCTTCCCAAGCTACCGATAGCAAATCAGGAGATGTTGATTCGTCACCCCAGTCATAATCTCATTGGCTTGTTCTCTTTTCAGTTCCTCTTTATGTTATTTTCAGCAAACTTGTTTCTTTAAAATCAGTTGTTTAAACTAAATCCCATACAGGTCAGAGTTATGTTAACTCTGGATTTAATTTACTCAAGGACATGATTAAGACTTTGATATTTATAGGTTTTTAAAATCTAGAGAGATATATAGAAAAATTTAGGAAAAGAAAAGAAGAAGGAAATTTCTAGCGAACTATTCAGAGTTTTACATTATGTGATAATTGTCTGAGTAATTTTCATCTGTGAATGGGAAGAAGAAACAATTACTGCCTATTTGGATTTGTGTGTCTGAATGTGTGGAATTAGATTTTCTGTGTGAAATCTCCTTTCATCTGGTAATTGCTCCTTATTTGGACACTTGTCATATATGTTTTATTCTTTATTGGTTCAGCAAGTTCGAATGAATGTTTTCACGTATTTCAATTTGCCAAAGTAGAATCTGTGCATTCTATCCTGTTACTGTATAAATTTATCGTGTTCATGACATGGCTATGTATGAATGTTAGTCTGCCTTAAGCATTTTCTAGTTAAAAATGCATTTGGATAGTTAAATAGATTGAATTCATTGAAAACTTTAAAGGGAGCTGTACCTAAATTCAAAGGGGAACTAGTTTAAAAGGTTCACCCATTTGTTGCTTAACTTATTTGTTCTTCAAAAGAGAGGTATAGAGTCAGAATAAATTATTTTCAGAATAAGGACAAATCTATTAACAAACAGTTTTTGGCGACTCTACTGGGGATATATAGATAAAATCATTAATTAAAGATTGGTCGCTTGAATATGAAGCGACATTGGTGCTTCCACATGAAAACATAATTCCTGTTCTACAACCAAATCTTGGATTTCAAGACGAGCAGGAAGACATTATTGGCCAGTTGAATACCCTTGCTTGGCGTACTCGATGGAATAGTGAAGATTACAGAAGAGCAAGCAGAGTGTTAGAACAAGAAGAGGAATTGGCCGATAACCTGAGATTGCTGTTACTCAGGCAGGCAGGCACGAAACGCAGCAAGAAACCAAGTTCTCAAAGCACAAAGAAATCAAGAACAGCAAAGAAATCAATAACTGCCTATCCAGCCTCAATATTTTAAGCTGGATTCTAGACCGTATACTAGGTCTTCGAGAAGAGAGGGAGTTGAGGACCCTACCTTTCAAGCACTGCAAAATCTTAATTTTCCTTATATCCCTACTCGTGCAAGAAGAGCTAGAAGTAGACCCCCTAGCCCTCCTAAACCTGCTACTTCCCCTGTCTTTCAAGCTTTAACCCTTTCAAGCACCATTATCCCCTTAGCTATAAACTTTCTACCCATGGCTCAACCTTGGGGAGCAGCCATAGGGCCTTTGAACCTAGGGGCTAACCTAAACTCTTTACCTAAAAATGCAAGAGAACATTTGCCTAGGTTCAACGGGGACGGTAAACAATCACCAAAAGAACATTTGTGTGCTTTTGCAGCAGCCTGTAGTGTGTTAGGTGTACAACACCAAGATGTTGCCATAAGGCTCTTTGTGCAGACTTTGACCGACACTGTGGCACGATGGTTCTATCACCTAACTGATTCTTCAATCTCAAATTGGAATGAAATGAAGACTGCTTTTGAAAATAGGTTCAAAAGTGTAGAGGACGAGCATTACCTCCTTGCACAGTTGACTCAGCTTAAGAAAGAGATTCATGAACCTATGAGGGAGTTCATGGCTAAATTTAATAGAATTGTAAACAAAATCCCTGCTACTAAAAGACCGTCTGGTGAAAATCAAAAATGTTTCTTTGTTAATTCTATGCCTCCTGATATTAGCTTCCATCTCATGAGAGGTGTAATTGCTGATTTGCCAGCTGCACAAGCCTTAGCAGTCGGATTGGAGGATGATCTCATTATGGCCGGTAAATGGAAGAGAGAGGTTCAGGTGCCAAATGCCCAGCCCTCATCATCTATAGACCATGTAGTGCAAAGGTTGGTTAATGATATGATTGCCTTGAAGAGGCAACTACCTAAAACTGGTGCCCCCTTTCAACAACCGTATCAAGATATAAGCAGAAGGAATTTGAATCAACAAGCAAATACTGGTAGAGCTTTACCCCTGACATCAGCACAGCCAAGACTGACTATTGAAGCTCCTCCTGGGAGGAGAAACATGTGTATTTTTCACTTGACTACCGACCATGATGGAAATTCTTGCCCAGAAATGCTCAGGTACACTCAGATGACTGCTACTCAAGATATGCTAGGGGAAGCCACAGAAGAAGAGAGGAACTTTGGGGAACCTGGCAGCTCTGAGATACACTTCCTAGAATACGAGTCTGATTCAGAAAGGGGAGGTGAAATATTGGTAACCCTTGAGGATCCTTCATGCACTGTGCTCACTAGGAGTCAGAGGAATATGAGACCCTCTAATACTCAAGAAGTACCTGGCAAAGGTAAGGAGCCTTTAACTAGAACTCATGATGCTAATATGAAGGCTCAGGAAAATAGATTGCTACATAGAAATGATCTAGATGCTTCTTTTGATATTGTAGATTTCTGTAAGTCTACAAAAATTCAAATTTCTCCTATTGAGTATCTCAAGTTGAAACCTACTGAACTTGACAAATTAGTCAAACATGTTAAAGGTAGTCCTGCACAAACTAAATTTGAGAATCAATTAGAGGTTGATACTGAATCCCCCATTGCCAGACTATTTGCTTCCTCATCTGAGTCATCCTTGTCCGCCCCTAAAACAACTTCCAATTCATCAACCAATGCTCCTTGTACCTGTGAGGGTAAAATAGTGATCAATCAAATGAATAATAGATGACCCAAACATCAACAAAATAGAGAAACAAAGAAGATTCAAGTAAACAAAGCAATGAACAAACACAGCAAACCTCTTCCGTTTCGAAACTTCTGTTGTTCGCCTATCACGAATCGTCCTTTTGCAGATGAGATGAGCCCTCAGATAGTGCAATCTTTTAAAAGTTGTTGGAGGAAGTCAATGGTGAACGGCTATAGTGTGAAATGCTATGAAGGTGAGCTCCAATGCAACAATGGTGATCTCAAGCTTGTAGATGACAAATGGGTGCCAAAGGCGCGCTGGTGATATTTCTGCAGAGTAACGATGTCAAAAGCCTGGATGAATAGAATGAAGGGATGAAGCTTCATTTATAGGCTTGGAGGAATAGGAATCAACGGTTGAGAGGAGATATGAAGATCAACGGCTGAGGATGGTTAAGGAATGTGCAACCAGTGGAAATGTGACAAGTGTCCCAGCTCCATCATGAAAGGTGGGATGTGACAAAACTGATTGGAGAGTTAACTCCATTGACTGGTCTGTTAACAGACTTGATTGATCAGTTAGAAGAGTGGATTGTGGAACTGACTGGATTGATTGAGGATTTGACTCAACTGACAGGTTAGTTAACAGATTTGATTGATTGGTTAACTGACCTCTGATTGGAGAAGAAATAGGCCATGTGGGTGAGGGAAAATAAGATAATTAAATGTTAAATATATTTAATTACATGTGCAACCTGATGAGGTGGACAAGGTGAGGTGGAAAAGGTGAGGTGTAAAGGTGATATGGAATTTTGAATTTAGAACTTTAGGATAGAGGAATTGGGCTTAATTAAATAATTTATGATTATTTAATTGTGAAGGACTTTGGAAGAATCTTAATTAAATAAATAGAATTTATTTATTTGTGAGATAGTGGATTGATTAAATAAATTTGGAATATTTATTTAATTAATGGAAGAATGGAATAAATATTTAGAATATTTATTTAGGATGATTTGTGTCATTTTTAGGCGTATACAGTACCGATTTGAAACCCAATCCTTTCTATGTGTCTTTGTTTATCAATGGCCATAAACTTAGTAACTGCATTATAGATTCAGGAGCCTCTGATAACATTATGCCTTCCTCTGTGGCTAAAGCCCTAGGGTTATCACTCACAAAAACATTTGGTAGATGTTATTCTATGGATGGAAAATAGGTTTCCTTGCTTGGGCAAATTAAAGATGCACGAGTTGCTCTTGCAGCCTACCCTAACAAAAGAGTCAAATTGACTATTTTGGTAGCAGATATTCCTACCAGTTATGGAATGCTTTTGAGCAGGACATTTTGCAAGGATTTGGGTGGACAAATCAAACTGGATTGGTCAAAGGCCACAATCCTAGTGGGGAAGCAGAAAGTGAAGCTGGAACCTGAGCCCAAGTGCAAGTTCACTGTCTACCCCTTTGATGATCCCAAGGCCCAGATTTTGTTTGAGGAATGTGAATTTGGCAACTATTTTCTCTCCTATGAACAGAGCTGTGAGTTAGATCCTAAAGAAGAATTAATGCAAAGGTCTGTACATTCTGATGATTTATGGGTTATGGAATTTGATGGCAGTTGTGCTACTGCTAGTTCAGGGGCTGGAGTTGTGTTGATCTCACCTGAACGTGAAATTTTTTCTTATTCTTTTAAGCTAGAGTTTAAAAACACCAATAATACTGCAGAATATGAAGCTTTACTGCTTGGATTATCTGAAGCTAAAGGAAAGGGTGTGAAGGTACTTAAGGTGAAGGGTGATGCTGAACTAACTGTGAAACAGGTAAGGGGGATCTTTTCTGTTAAGAATGAAAGACTAAGGCATTATAGAAACAGGGTACGGGATGAGATTGAATGTTTTGATGCCTTCTCTATTGAAACAATGCCCAGAGATCAAAACTCCCAAGCAGATTCTTTAGCAGTATCAGCTTCTCTCCTTTTGCCACATCCGGATTTCAAAAAAGATTCTTATAGAATTGAAATGATATATCATCCTAATGTCCCCGACAATGCCGAGAGCTGGCAAGTTTTTGAAAGTGATAATCAGATCAGAAAGTTTTTAGAAAATACTGAAATGTTCCTGGGGACCTATTTTGAAGGTTCTGAAACAGAGTGTAAAGAATTCAGTCCTAACCCTGGGATTAATCCAAGAGATAACATGATTCAGTTAAAGGGAAACAAAATCCCTAAAGGGCTAGTCTCTTTAGAACATCTATTTTCTCAAAGGGATGAATATGTTAAAGGCAAACCTCCCTGTGTTTCTGATAAAGTAGAGGATTATGAGAAGATAAATATTGGGGATGAAACCAATCCTAAATGGGTATCCATTGGTAAGTGCTACTCTTCGGAGGAGAAAAACAAATTGATCAAATTGCTAATCAAATATAAGGATGTTTTTGCCTGGTGTTATGATGATCTCAAAAATTTTAGACATGGGCAGTTTCAACATCATATTCCTTTGAAAGCAAATGCAGCTCCATTCAGACAAAAGCTGAGAAATTATAACCCCAAAGTTGCTGAAGCCATTTTAAAGGAGATTGATAAGATGTTGAAAGCTAGAATTATCTATCCAATCCATCACTCCACTTGGGTGGCAAATATTGTTCCAGTACGAAAGAAGAATGGAGAAATAAGGATCTGTGTTGACTTCAGAAACTTAAACTAGGCTAGCCTAAAAGATAACTATCCCTTGCCTGTGATGGACCACATCTTGCAGACAGTTGTCGGATCTGAAATGATGTCTATCCTGGATGGTTTCTCAGGTTACAATCAGATAGGTGTAGCTGGAGAAGATCAACATAAGACTGCTTTCACCACACCTCAAGGAACTTTTGCCTATAGTCGAATGCCCTTTGGCTTGATTAATGCGGGAGCAACGTTTCAGAGGGCAATGGATTCATCTTTTAGAGACCTAAAGAACAGAATTATTGTTATTTACCTTGATGATCTGACTGTTTTTTCCAAAAATAGATAAGATCACTTGAGAGACCTGGAGTCTGTATTGCAAAGGTGTCGAAGCCATGGCATCTCACTCAATCCCAAGAAGTCAGTTTTCTGTGTGACTGAGGGAAAATTGTTGGGACACCTAGTCTCAAAAGACAGAATCAGAATTGATCCAGAGAGGGTCAGAGCAATTCAATAGCTTAGTCTCCCTTAAAATAGGACTGGAGTCAAGTCCTTCTTTGGTCAAATCAATTTTCTCAAGAGGTTCATTCCTAACTTTGCTAAGATTACAAAACACATTGTTGGGATGATGAGCGAGAAACAACCTTTCAAGTGGAATGAAGTTGCTAAGAAGGCATTTGAGGACATTAAGGAAGCGATTGCAAACACTCCTACTTTGGTAAATCCTAACTTTCAAAAGGATTTTATTATTTACTGTTATGCTTCAGAACACACTATGTCAGGTATTTTGTTACAGAAAAATGAATTGGATGAAGAGGTTCCCATAGCTTTTATGAGCATTCCTCTTAAAAAGCATGAGCTGAAATATTCTTTGGTTGAAAAACAAGCTTTCGCTATGGTTAAAGCTGTTAAGCAATTTAGGTATTATATACTTCATTCCCATTCAGTTGTTTTTGTTCCAAATTTAGCTGTGAAAAGTATTTTGACTCAACAAGAGGTAGGATTAAACAATAGAGCAACGTGGGTTGCCAAAATTTAGGGGTCAAGGTTTATGTAAGTTGATTGCTGAAAACAAAGAACAAGAAGGAGAAGGACTCCCCATAGTTTTATTGGTAAGCTTGCAGGACCCATGGTTTCTGGATGTGGCACATTATCTTACATATGGGGATTGTCCTAATCACCTGACTCCAATAGAGAAAAGAAACCTAAAGCTAAAAGCTGCAAAATATGTTATTTGGGAGGATGTCCTTTATAAGAAAGGATTAGATGGAACTTTCCTGAGGTGTGTAGATAAAGAGCAGTAGAATAAGCTCTTAGAAGTTTTCCATAATGAAGCATGTGGTGGACATTTTTCTTCTTCAGTTACAGCTTTCAAGATTCTTAGAAATTGTTACTACTGGCCAGGGATGTTTAAGGATGCATATAGATGGGTGGCCAATTGTGAAAAATGTAAAATGTTCTCAGGGAGGCCACAACTTGCAGCTCTACCTCTGAGGCCTGTCGTTATTGAAGAACCCTTTAAACAATGGGGATTGGATTTTATTGGGCCTATCTCACCCCCTTCAAGTGTAGGGCATACTCACATCTTAACAGCAACAGATTATTTCACAAAATGGGTTGAGGTAGCCCCTGTAAGAAGAACAACTTCAGAGGTGGTTTGTAATTTTCTCAAGGAAAATATTTTGGTACGATTTGGTGTGCCCCAGAAGATTGTAGCAGACAATGCTACCAGTTTCTCTTCAGTTGAAATGAATTCTTTCTGTTATGAACATAGTATTTCTCTCTCCCATTCATCAGATTACTATCCCCAAGGGAATGGACAAGCTGAGTCTAGTAACAAAAACCTGATTGCTATCATGAAGAAATTGGTGAATGACAACCCTAGAGATTGGCATAAGAGGTTGTATGAAGCACTCTGGGCTGACAGAATAACTCCTAAAAGAGCAATTGGGATGGCACCTTTTGAATTAGTTTATGGGATAGGTACCCAATTATCTTTACCTCTGGAGCTATCTACAGCCAAGTTGCAAAGTGTGATTGAGGATCAGTATTTCCAAGATTCCCTGGAGAAGAGGATTATGTATTTAACCAAAATTGAAGAAGAGAGAAACGAGTTGGTTGACCGAATTACTGTGCATCAGGCCAGAGTCAAAGAAATTTTTGACAGGAAGACAAGACCCAGGAAGTTCATGGAAGGAGATGAAGTATTACTGTGGGACAGAAGAAGAGAACCCAAAGGTGCACATAGGAAATTTGACTCGCTCTGGAGTGGGCCTTTCAAGATTCACCAGGTTTTGGGTCCAAATTCTTTTAAATTGGAATATCCTAATGGAACTGTTTTACCCCTGTCCTATAATGGACAGGATCTCAAGCTGTATCGTCTGTGAACAGGGTCCCCTATTTTGTACATAGTTTCCCCTTTTGTTTGGTTTTGCGTTTTCCTCTCCCATTTTTGTTTTACCCGTTCTGTTTCCTTTCTTCTCTATTTTCCTTTTTCTATGAAACCAGAGCTTCTGAGTTCTCTGCATTTTGCCATAAAATGCAGTCCCCAGTCAGAGCCAATGTTACCTGTTGAGTCGCCATAAATTTATTTATTGGTTGGTAATATTTCTTGAACAAGAGCCGGTTTACCGTGTTATATTTTTTTTGGTCATGCCTTTGTTTCTAAAATCGGCTCTTGATCCTTCAAATTTGACCCGTTTGTCATCTTTGTAGACAAAGTTGCTTAAGGTTTGAACCTTTGAACTTGAACCATTCTCAAAAAGTTCAAAGTTTAATGGTTCAATATGTCTGAAGTGTCTCATAAAGCAAGTTCTCATTTTGTTTGTCTTAAACGTCTTTGAACTTTCGGGTTGAACTTGAACCTTCCGCTTGTACTCTGTAGCAAGGTTCAAGGTTCAATGGTTCAATGGTCTTAAGGTTCAACATTCATTGTCTTCTTGTAAGTCGGGTCACACAGTTACCTTGCGTAATTATTGAACTTGAACCTTCTGCTTGTACTCTATAGTGAGGTTGAATGGTTCAAGGTTCAACAGTTCACTGTTTCATAGTTGAAAACCTTTTACCAAAGCTGCGTAACTTTTTGCTGGTCTACATAACATTTGTGTCTTTGAACCTTCGTATTGAACCATATCTTTACAAGTTCAACGGTTCATAAGTTAAGTCCCTGTTTCCGTAAGTCAATCTTTTGCTTATCTATAAGGTCCAGTTGGCATGTTTGAACCATCATATTGAACCACCCCGTTGAACAATGTCCTCAAGGTTCAATGGTTCAATAGTTCAAAGATTTGGTGATTTTGGTCCCGTTTGCTCCCGCGGCTTTCTAAGTCAAACTTAGCAGCAAAGTTGGAGGAAATTATATCGGAGGAAATTATATCAGAAACTCATTATGAGACCGAGAGCTCTAATTTAGTGGAGACTACAGATAATCATTATACTTCGTGATGGCGCGTGAATACTACTTGCTATTAATGAAGAAATCAGAGTTCACGTCTTTTCAAATATTTTTGGCATGTTTTGTTCCGAGCAATAATTATTCATTCTGGTAAGTGCCATTATTAACCAAGAACAAGCCAAGTTTAGCAAGTAAACATACTGTGCAATGCGGAGAAGGATAGCGCCGGAAGTGTAAGGCTCTTTTTGCTCAAGTTTTCACAGTGAATTCAGATATCCTGAAGGTGAGCTCTGTTTCCCCTGTGCTATTCCCATTTCTTACACTGGAAGGAGGAATCTCTGGAATTTCTGTTGTTTTCAAAATTCCAAGTGTTTTATTGTAATCTTCCAACCATGTCTTTGAAATCTACGTGTTTGGGAGATGAACATGGCCCTGGCCTTACTTATTCTCACTCAGAATTTGGAGATACTACATTGGTTCAATATGATTTAGAGGAATTTAAAGAAAGACCTAGAAGCCCTGTTCAAACCCCTACAATGAAGAAAATTGTAGATAGTGGCTTAATTGAAGCTGCAGCCATTCCTCAGGCTATATTCTGTCCAGAGTTAGTTCAAGAGTGTATGAACAGATACGACCCCCAGGATAGGTGCATCAGAAAAGCAAACGGGGATGTGTTATTTCATGTCGACAGACAAACCCTCATGTCTGTGATGAAGATACCGCCTAAGGAGGCATATTCCAGCCTTGACATTACTGCCTTCAATGGGTATTTCTTAGAGAAGAGACCAACTTACAAAAGTGTAATAGCAAGGAACTGGCTGCTAAAATTTCAAAATGGCGGTTCAAGGCTGCCCAAGCCACTTACTAGAGATCATTTGATAAAGGAAGTAAGGGATATTGTGGTGTTGTTACACAGACTAAGAGGCAATCAGCATGCCTATTACTGGGAGGATTGGATGTACTTTTTCATACAAGTCATCCTTCAAGGCAAACAATATTTGGATTGGGCTAAAATAGTGGCTGACTGTCTACATCAGGGTTTAAGCAATTGTCTGGGCAACAGAAATTTCTATATGTCTTCGTACCTGTTCTATTGTATAGCATCCACCAGAGATTGGTTCGACCTACCCCATGTGCCCTTGGGTGAGAATAGTAAGATTTATGAATATTATTCACAGTTACAGAGAAAGAATTGTTATGAAAATTATAAAAGGGTCAATGATGTCTTCACTGGAAAGATGACCTATGAATTGGCAGGCAATTCAGGTAAGAGAATGACTAGTGAAGCAATGCAACTGATCAGTATCTACGGTAGCTTCTTCATCCAATTTTCTAAGTTCACATACATACGAGTTGGAGGATTTGATGGTGAACCTGTGAAGTTACCTAGATATGTATTTGATCGTTTTGTGCTAATGGAGGTATGTAGGCAGCTGGCACATGTTGACAAGAAATTTTCATCAAAAAAGGGTTTTGGTATTGCTTTTCCTATTGAACTTGGGCATTATTCATGCCATTCAAAATCTGATGCCTTGAATCTGGAGGTGAACCTCAAAAGGTTCAATTTTCAATTCTTCACTACTAGGGCTCAATTCGACAGTAAACAGTTTGTCAAAGATAACCTAGATTCTGGAACAGGGCACTCACACCTTCCTAAGCTGGAAGATTATTGGGAAGACTGTCCAGATGAATTTGAGGTTAGGAGAAGGCTGTGGTGTAGACTTTCTTTAGGGCAGATAATTACCCTTAATTTAAACATGGATGTTTCTGGAATTTTTAATGATGATGAACAAGTGGTTGATCCACAATTTGAGAGAGTAGAACACTTACCCATTCTAGAGGTGGACTGGAGCAAGAAAGAGGAAGACAGAATTGAAATTAAAACCCTTCCTGTGATAAGGAGGACTGAGAAATGGTTGAGAGAAAAGAGATAGGAAGGGCTTTAGAATAAAACTATCCAACAATTCTCTTCAATGGTCACATCATCGCTTCCCATGGACTCTTCTAATCAACCTCTTGCTATCTGTGGTGCAGGTGCTTCCAAGCCATCAACTGAGAGAAGCCCTGTCACCAAGAGATCCAGAAGAGTCCTCACGGATATTCTGCCATCTCTTGTTACCAGGTTGAGGACAAAAGGGAAAAGAAAGAAGAAGACTTCTGAAACAATAATTGTTGATTTAAATTCAGAGGAAGAATCAGAAGAGCCTATGGGTGACAAAGAGGCAAGCCCAAACAGAACAGAGGTAGTTGACACTGGGTTACAGTCAGGGGCCGTTCTGGAGACCCTTGAGATGTTAATGATTTCAAATGAACCCTCTGATGGAGAGAACCCCAGGAAGACAACCTCAGCCCCTGCACCAAAATGGCTAGAAAGTTCTATTTCTGATAAGAAGAAAGTGATTCCTTTTGTTATCCCATTGGAGGACATGGTAAGCAAGTGTTTGGGGAAAACCCCCAAGTCCAAGAAACTCAAGACGGCATCCAGGATAAATATTGATCCAAGCACTGGTAACTAGAGTGCTGAAATTGCTAGGCTGTGACAGAGGAAGAGGTGCAGGACCCAACGGTGCATGATTTCACTATGGAGAAAGTGGATCTCGGTACTACCTCCAGAGCTGCAGATGTCCACCACCTCGAAGCTTCTACTAAGAGGATGGTCAGTTGAACATGGAAAGATGAAAAGGACAAGAAGGAGCTAAAACAAACTCTCCGTTTAATGGCAGAATACATAGAGGCCATTAACAACCCTAACCCGCAGCCAATCTCACAGCTTCCCATGTCTGTTGACCTGAAGTCACCTGTCAACCAAAAGATGTTAGACCAGGTTCATAAAAGCAAAATGGTGACAAAAATGTTTAACAGTTGGTTGGATAACATTGAGCAGAAAGGAACTGAATACATCCGTGAGCTCAAGGGTATATATGACCTGACTACTGCCACCGTTGAAGATTTCAAAACACAAGTCGCTGTTTGGGTGAAAGATGAGGGCAAGTGGACGAATGTAATAAATCAGATGGATGAAGTTCAAAAATATGGGCTGGAGAAGTTTTTGGCAGAAAAGAATCTGACTGGTGTGGATGAGGATTTGTTATATGTGAACAAGAAAAATATTGAGTGGAGGAACTCCATATCTTGACAAGGGCACTTTGAACTCACAAAGCTAATTAAGGAGATAATAGAATTCACTGAATCACTGCAACATGATTTGCAATGTATCGATGTTAAATATTTAAAAGATGATGGAAAGCCTGTGGAAGATGTTGAAGCAGTGGTCCAGTCCTTCAGAGATAAAATCAACTTTGTTAAAGAAAATGATAATATTTTAATTGAAGATTTCTCCATAATTTCTAAAGTTGAGTCACTACTTTATCTCTGCATCGACGCACTCCCAGAACACAAAGAAAAATTTGGGAAAATGCGAAGGGTAAAGGAAGTTTGGAAATCAAGAATGAAGCATATAGGTATACCAAACTTCCCTAAAATTTAGGAGTTCGTTGCTGCCTTTCAGGAGTGGAAGACCCAATGTGCTTCCCAGGCTACCGATAGCAAATCAGGAGATGCTTATTCATCGCCCCAGTCATAACCTCATTGGCTTGTTCTCTTTTCAGTTCCTCTTTATGTTATTTTCAGCAAACTCATTTCTTTAAAATCAGTTGTTTAAACTAAATCCCGTACGAGTTAGAGTTACGTTAACTTTGGATTTAATTTACTCAAGGACATGATTAAGACTTTGATATTTATAGGTTTTTAAAATCTGGAGAGATATATAGAAAAATTTAGGAAAAGAAAAGAAGAAGGAAATTTCTAGCGAACTGTTCAGAGTTTTACATTATGTGATAATTGTCTGAGTAATTTTCATCTGTGAATGGGAAGAAGAAACAATTACTGCCTATTTGAATCTATGTGTCTGAATGTGTGGAATTAGATTTTCTGTGTGAAATCTCCTTTCATCTAGTAATTGCTCCTTATTTGGACACTTGTCATATATGTTTTATTCTTTATTGGTTCAGCAAGTTTGAATGAATGTTTTCACGTATTTCAATGTGCCAAAGTAGAATCTGTGCATTCTATCCTATTACTGTATAAATTTATCGCGTTCATGACATGGCTATGTATGAATGTTAGTCTGCCTTAAGCATTTTCTGGTTAAAAATGCATTTGGATAGTTAAATAGATTGAATTCATTGAAAACTTTAAAGGGAGATGTACCTAAATTCAGAGGGGAACTGGTTTAAAAGGTTCACCCATTTGTTGCTTAACTTATTTGTTCTTCAAAAGAGAGGTATAGAGTCAGAATAAATTATTTTCAGAATAAGGACAAATCTGTTAACCAACAAGCAGCATGCAACTTCAACAATGGAGTTTTTTAGCCAAGCACAACCATGAGAGGGTTTTTTTTCAAAAGACAAGAATGTGAGGGTTAGATTCAAAAATTACTTTGCATATGGACTTTGAGGAAGCTAAAAGGTTAGATTTAGACACTAAAGGCATTTTTCTGACAACCAAACATTACAATAGGTAGTAGCAAGTGCTTGAGTGGGAAATCAACATTTTAATTTTTATAACTCATAGGATGCTAATACATCACGTGGACATCCTCATGCTACTTTACCTACTTTCACTAAATATAGTCTTTGTGTGACTATATCTATTCATTTGTTAGAAGTAAACTCCTAAATATGTATCGCTCTCTGTAATGCTCTTCGTATTGCTCTTACCATCAATCTTTATCATAAGTCCTCTCAATAAATCCTGTCGTTAAGCCGTGTTAGGCATTTTAGGGTATTTGAGGCTATAATCTAGTAATTTGAATGTAGATTCGAGCACATACAATGGATCGAGCTTCTACATCTGGATCAGATATACCACCTGAAGATCACGTTAAGGATCGTAGTGCAGAGGTTAGTTTCACAAATTTCTTTCCCGATGCTGAACAAACATTTTCTTTGCCTGAAGTACAAAGTAATGCTTTAGATGATATGTCTAGTAATAAATTTGTGAATGAAGAGTTTCGAGTACCAAAAATAAAGCCTTACGAAATTTATAAAGATATTCCCGATAGTCTGGTGTCAATGATAAATAAGTCTAAAGGTCTTAAGAATTTCTTTGGTTATACCTCTTGGTAGAAATGTCATGTAGCCACCCTGTAACATACTGTACAAGGTGGATCTGGAGGAAAATTAAAATTATTTAATGATGCAGAGGTTAATAAATTCCAAGATCAAGCAAATGCCAGTCCAAAGAACCCCCAGTATATGCATCTCTCCTACGTAAGAATCAGAGTTATAGGTCATTATAGGAAAGGACTTCCTATAATTATTTTTATGATGTTAAAAGATGCTTGGTTCTTTAAATTATCCCATGCTTTATTAGGTTGTGCCTGTGATTCAATGTTTGAAGGATCACTGTATATTGATTGTCTGTTGGATTTTCTTGTCAGTCTAAAAGATGGTAATTTAGATGAAGTTCTGACTTATCAATTCAAAACTATGAATCTTTTCATGAAAGATAATTCTATAGACCATTCCCTTGTTTTTCTTGTTCATTATCGCCTGTATAATAAGGTCATTCCTATCATGATGAATCCTAGGAGAGCCCAGGGAATTGAAGGTCTGTCAACCATCTAGAAATCCATATCAGAACATACATAGCTAACAGCCCCTAAAATAGTTAAGTATAAAGATATTTAGTTACCTACAGAATGGGCTTTAGATTTATGGGATGAAGACTGTCAGCCTCCTCCAAAAAAACCTCCTCAGTTACATGGTGTAACTTTAGAGGAAATAGATGACCAAGTGGTTATTAGATTCTCCTCTAGATGCACTCCATCCACGAGAAAGGAACAAACTTTCAATTACAATAACCCTTTGCCATCTGTGTATTCCCGATCACAGAGTGTTCGTCTTTAACCTTCAAAAGGTTTTGAAGATCTGTTTAAAATTCCTTCTGTTAAAAAATTTGTTCCAAATACTCCTGGTGCTAGTACCTCACATGCACCTATATCAAATCCATGTCCACATGACCAATACTCAGCCTTGGACAATGGATTCTTTAAATGTGAAAAATATTCGTTTATTTTCCATCCACCCACTGGTAAATTAAATATGATGTCTGGAAAAGCTGCCTCCATTCCAGAACAAGACATTAAAGAAACTAGTGAAAAAGCTATTTCAACGCCTTCTAGACCATGTATAGTTCTTGGAACCATTCCTCCCTTTAGGGATTTTATGCTAAAATATTTATCTAGTAACTTTCAAGCCGATTTTTGGCCACTACATGTCACCCTTGTAGGTGTAATCCAAGGATCCAGTTAAAGTAAGCTTTTGAATTGGACAAACCTGTGCATTATAAAAGGTCTTCTGTTACTACATGATAGGAAGACATGGGAAGAAGTTCAAGCCCTAAGGGTAGAAAAACAACTTCTTTCTTTACAAGAAAACATGCATACTGTAGTTGCATCCATTGAAAGGTTAGAAAAAGACCTTATTAAGTAGCTCCAGGATGAGGTCCATGAACTGTCCACCTCCTACACCCAATTCAAAATGCATGCTGAAGCGTGGTGGGTTGCTCTACATAAAGTAGCCGAAGTGCATAGAGAAAAGCTGCAATAGGTCAGAGTAGAAAACAAATTAGATAATGATGTGTTAAGCTCACAGTTATCTAACTGCAAAATTTAGATAAAGCACATTGAGGACAAAATAGAACTTGTCCAACAAGAAATTCAACAAGTTAATACAAATCATATGTTGGTAAAAGATTATGTTGTTCAGGAGTCTTCTGAGATTAAAACTTTGGTTACATCCGTTCACACTCAGTCTCAGAAAACAAAAGTGTTGAATTTCCCTTCTAGTGCTAAAGGTTATTTGCAGCCATAGTATGAAGGTCCTAAGTTATCTACTATTGTTAAGTAGCCTGTAATAGACAAAATCTTTGATCCCACAACTGGAAATATCAGAGAAACTACTAAGGAAGAGAAAGCATCTGGAAAATTCCAAATGGCTCGAGGAAATGGAACCAATTCTAATGGTTCAAATCCAATTGACCCATTCAAGAACATCCAGTCCTACAAATCAGATACACCTCCACTGGTCAACTTTGACAGTTTTGAGGATGTAGAAAATATGAGGGGAATAGACACCATGTGTGCCTGGATCACTAACTATATGTCTACAAATGTTGGAGCTGATGAAGCTCAAGTGATCAAACAAGCCCTCAACTCTATGATTGGAGTGGCTTGAAATGTTTGGGATAGATTAGAAGATTCATTCAGAGAAAACCTGATAAACCATGGTACAGATCAGGTGTGTGCTTAGTTAACCCATCTGTTTGTTGGAAAAATAGACACAAGAGAAAAGCTTGCCTACAACAAGTTCATCAGAGGTAAGTGTAAAGATTTAAAATACTTTAAGGAATATTGTGAGGACCAGTATAAGAACTTCTACCAGTGTGGTCGAGAACAGAACCATGAGTTTATGTTCACCACTTTCCTTAAAAGTTTTGGTAATGATGTGGGAGAATTCTATCATAAAAGGATTCTCAAAAATTTGTTGGCTGAAAATATAGAAATGAAAGAACTGACGTATCCACAGTTATTTCAATTTCTAGTAGAAATTAATGAAGAAGTTTGCCAAGCTTCCCAGAAGAGAAAAGAAATAAAGAAAGTCAAACCTTTGATTTCATCTTCTGTGTGTTACCAGCTAATGCCCTCTAATCAACATACTGACAAATGTAAAGAATGTAAGTCTTCTTCTAAAAAGAAATATTTTGATAAAGACAAATATTATAAAAAGAAGAAGAAAAAATATAGTAAATATCCTAAAAGGAAAGAATATTTCAGAAAAAAGGGCAAGAAAGGCTCTGGCAAAAAATGGGAACCTACTTGTTACATTTGTAAAGGTAAACATTATGCTAACAAGTGTCCAGACAGAAACAAGAAAAAGAATAAAGGAAAAGTTTGTGCAGTCAGAGAAGCTGGACTAGATAATGATGATGAATATGAATTCATCGATGATTTTGCATCAGATTCAGAGGACATCATCCTCTCTGTTACTGAAGAAGAATCTGATGATGAATATGTGTCTGGTTCAGAGCAGGCAAATGTAAATCAAATAATTGGTCAAAATGAAGAATCAAAATCATCTGATTCAAAAAATTCTTTCTTCTATAGAATGCTCAGAAGAAATACAAGAGCTGAATTGGATAAGGTAATTGAAGAAATTATCCAGATTGAAAAAAGGCTCCATGAAATGAATATGGGACAAGAAACCTGGAAAAAGTTGACTAGTAAACTAGAATAGCTTAATTCAAAAAAGCATTTCTTGCTTAAAGAAAATGAGCTAGCTCCTAGACAAACAATACAGAGAATGCCAATTCTTAACTATGCTCAGTCGGTAACTCCTTTAGAGTTAACAATGCCAATTGCTTAGCGCAGTATGGTAGCTGCACCTTCTACTGGAAGTATGGCCCCATGATTATGGTGAAGACAAAGAAGAATCTTCCTAGAAAAAGTTATTCAACAGGCTCGTGCTGAAATAGAAGAAATTGATGATGAAGAAAACATCAATTTAGTTGAAGAAATAGAAAAATCTCCTAAACTGGATTGATACATCAATCAGTACAACTCATCTAGTGGAGTTTAGCTATCACAACAAGTTTCTGCCCGTGAAGAACAGCTTTTTTGTGAAGGAAAACCCTATAGTCCTTTGGAACTACCCACAAAAGAACCAGCTCAAAGTCCAGTTCTTATTCCTAATATCGCTCCATTTATTGAAGAAGGTTGTAGCAGTAGTCATCACCAGATGAGAGCCCTTCAGAGAAATCTGAAAACTACAACATGTCCAGGTGTAATCCTTACCATACATCCTCCTAGAATTAAAATGTATCCATTAGCCTTTTTATGGGATACTAGAGCAGATATTAATGTTGCTAGATATAATTGTTTTCCTAAAGATTTATGGATAGAAGGAACTACAGAAATCACTTTTGGCAAAGTCAAATATGAATCTCAACTTATTTGCAGAGTTCCTATCTAGCTTGGAATGGGAATTATGGATGAACTAACATTTGTCCATTATGAAGTTGAAGGATATGATGGTGTGATTGGCAGCAAGTCAATGCAGAACTGGGAACCCATTATAATGGATTCCACCTTCATCACCCTTCAAGGAACATTCCAGATGCCCCATCTACATCAGGATCTAGCCTTCACCACCAAGATGGAAATTCCAAAAAAAAAGAAGGAAAACACAATTTGGTTGACAAAGCAAATAGAGGCAGCAGAAGAACCGCTAGAACAACTAAAGATAGAATTTGCTAACATAGTCATGACAAAGGACTTGAAGAACCAAAAAAGGAACCTGACCTATTCTCTACCTCTGAAAAGAGATGCCTCAGGTAATGAAATTACTCCTAAGGCAAAAGCTAATTACTTCTTGATGAGTATGCATGAAATAAAGCTTTACCACAAAGAAATTAAGGAATTAATTTCTATGGATATTATTCAGTTCTCTAGTCCTCCATTTTGTTGTCATGCAATGTATGTACCTAAATTTGATGAAAATGGAGTTGAATTGACAGAAAAAAGCCTTGTTGTTAAATATAAGCCTTTAAATGAATGTTTGGTTGATAATCAGCATCCTCTTCCCAGTAAGGATCATATTTGGCAAATCATACAAGGTAGCAATGTGTACTCCAAGTTTGACTTAACAAAGGGTTTCTAGCAGATAGGATTGAAAACTAAGGATTTCTACAAAACAACTTTCTCAATACCTCAAGGCTTATTTGAATGGAAGGTCCTTCCATTTGGGATCAAAACTACCCCTTCTATTTTCCAGCAAACTATGGATCATATATTCTATAAATATGCCAAATTTATTCAACCATATATTGATGATATTCTTGTGTTCAACTAGGATATGAAGTAGCATCTTCTTCATCTTCAACAGTTCCTTCACATCTGTCAGGAACATGGTCTAGGTGTTAATCCGTCCAAATCTCACTTTGATCAACGTGAGATTATTTTTATTGGCATTAAACTTCTCCCGGGGGGGAAATGGTTGCTCAACCACATATTTTGACCCGTATCCAAAATTTACAAGTAACCAATGTCAAAGAACTACAAAGGTTTTTAGGACTTGTAAATTATATTGCAGGATTCTATTGCAAGCTTGCAGAAGATCGACTAGAGCTGAATAAGCTCTTAGGAAAGGATCCTCCACCATGGTCAGAAAAGCATGATGCCTTGATCAAATGGATTAAAAGAAAATGTTTTGAACTGCCTCCTTTATGGCTACCTGGAAAGGGTTTCAAGATTGTTGAAATAGATGCAAGCAAATATGCTTGGGTAGGCATCCTCAAAGAAAAAACATCCAGTGGCAAAGAAGAAATAGTCAGATATATCTCTGGAAGCTTCAAAAATAGTGAGATCAACTATCACAGTACTCACAAGGAAATTCTTGCAATTATTAATACTCTAAAAGCATTTCAAATGTTTATTGTTGACAAGAAATTTTTGATTAAAAGTGATTTGCAGAATTTAAAAGGATTCTTTAAAAAGAATCAAAAGATAAGGTTGTCTGAGGAAGACTTCTCAGATGGGCTCAGTTTTTAAACACATTTGATTTTGATATTGGTCATCTTCCTGGTTCTTCTAACATTTTTGCAGATTTCCTTTCTAGAGAGGGTAATATTACTGCCAAAATAGAACATGATCTTCCAGTTGAAGGATTACCCAAGCTCACTGGTCGAGTCAATATAATCAAAGTTTGAGAACATTGGTGGTATGAGAACAGTTGCATGGAATGGAGTACTAATCCTTTTTCCATGAGGGATCGACACAATTTATATATGGCTAAAGACTTTTTGCATGATAGATTCAGATGTCTTGTTGTTGCACAACAACTAACAACTAGCGGATTATGGACTGATCACCCATTCTTTGAATGCTCAGCTCAAGTAGAAGCTATTGATCCTGAAATAAAAACTGTTCTACAAAATTGGAGTGATGATTGTGTCTTACCAATCTGATTTCTAAATCCCAATATTCTTCGGACAGACAGATGGCTAGATCATGAAGGAGGAAAGAATTTAATCTGAGATATGTTTCAAGGTCCAAATATGTCTGTCAACGGTATGGATTTTACCAATACCTCATCCTTCTTAGGATGTGTTTTTAAGTTAATCTTTGGATCCTACATAGAAAACCTAATCAGTAGACATATGGTGCAAGTCTATGGACCTACTTCGGATCCAGATTTTAGTATTGGACTCATTAGAACAAGCTGCAACACCTGTATACAACAAAGATGCCCATCTGGATTCATACTAAAACATATAGGATGGATCGTGCTAATAATACTTCCATCAATCATGGAATGTATGGACCACATAAGCTTAAAGTTCTCAGCATTATGTGGAAAGAAGATGCAGCTACACCTATTCCACCTTTTGATCCAAATCAACCCTCTAGCTCTCATGCTCACAGTGGAATCCTTCCCAGATGTACTCCACATCTCGCATGGGAATCTTGTAATATCTACAAATACTATGAAGAAAGAGCTGGTGAACAAGCTCTGGATTATAGAGCTCCTGATTGTACACATCCACCTGGTGAATTTTGTGAAGGATGTATAATGTATGCTAAACACATTCCCAGTGACTCTAATCCTAGTACAAGCTAATGGATGTGGCTTGTCATCCATCGAAGATATCTATCTCTTCGTGTCAAAAGATAGACGTGGCCCACACCACAATAAAAGGGGAAAGCATACGTGCTTAACAGTATGCACGGGTTATCCTTCCCATTTCCAAAAGATGCTTTGTAAAAAGTTTTGTCTTGTCTATCCACCTTTAGTCTTGTTCATGGATTATTTGGTCCCACCAAAGGAATCTTATCCTCAATGGGTAATCCTTCGGATAAGGGTTTGCACATGTCAACTTTGTATTGATGGACTTGAAAATTAGATTCATGAGAATAGGTTAAAGATCTGCCTTGCCTTCCTATATAAAGGTGTCAAGGCCACCTCATTCTTCATTCGAGTCTAGGTGAGTAAGTCTCTCCAAGCAAAGTTTTAGATTTTAAGTCTGAGTCTTGAGAGTTTGAGTTTTTAGAAAAGCTCAAAGACCAGAGAAGTATGCTCTTTCTATGTTTACAGAAATTAGAAACTCAGAAGTCTTGAAAGCTTCTAGGTTTGTTTTCAACACGCAATGTATATGAGATTGTCATCCTGTAAAGTCTGATACACTATATGTGTTCCAATTCTATTCTCATTTCTACTATATAAATATAATACAATCTTATTTGGAGTTGTATCAAAAGTTGGTATCAGAGCCATGTGCAATTATTTTGTGTAATAATCTTTACCTGCTTTCACTAAATATAGTCTTTGTGTGACTATATATGTTCATTTGTTAGAAGTAAACTCCTAAAGATATATCGCTCTCTGTAATGCTCTTCATATTGCTCTTACCGTTAATCTTTGTCGTAAGTCCTCTCAGTAAACCCCGTCGCTAAGCCGTGTTAAGTGTTTTAGGGTATTCAAGGCTATAATCTAGTAATTTGAGTGTGGATTTGAGCGTAGATTCGAGCACATACAATGGATCGAGCTTCTACATTTGGATCAGATATACCACCTGAAGATCACGTTAAGGATCGTAGTGCAGAGGTTAGTTTCACAAATTTCTTTCCTGATGCTGAACAAACATTTTCTTTGCCTGAAGTACAAAGTAATGCTTTAGATGATATGTCTAGTAATAAATTTGTGAATGAAGAGTTTCGAGTACCAAAAATAAAGCCTTATGAAATTTATAAAGATATTCCCGATAGTCTGGTGTCAATGATAAATAAGTCTAAAGGTCTTAAGAATTTCTTTGGTTATACCTCTTGGCAGAAATGTCATGTAGCCACCCTGCAACATACTATACAAGGTGGATCTGAAGGACAATTAAAATTATTTAATGATGTAGAGGTTAAGAAATTCCAAGATCAAGCAAATACCAGTCCAAAGAACCCCCAATATATGCATCTCTCGTACATAAGAATTAGAGTTACAGGTCATTATAGGAAAGGACTTCCTATAATTATTTTTATGATGTTAAAAGATGCTTGGTTCTTTAAATTATCCCATGCTTTATTAGGTTGTGCCTGTGATTCAATGTCTAAAGGATCACTGTATATTGATTGTCTGTTGGAGTTTCCTGTCAGTTTAAAAGATGGTAATTTAGATGAAGTTTTGACTTACCAGTTCAAAACTATGAATCTTTTCATGAAAGATAATTCTATAGATCATTCCCTTGTTTTTCTTGTTCATTATCACCTGTATAATAAGGTCATTCCTATCATGATGAATCCTAGGTGAGCCCAGGGAATCGAAGGTTTGTCAACCATCTAGAAATCCACATCAGAACATACACAGCTAATAGCCCCTAAAATAGTCAAGCATAAAGATATTCAATTACCTACAGAATGGGCTTTAGATTTATGGGATAAAGACTGTCAGCCTCCTCCAAAAAAACCTCCTCAGTTACGTGGTGTAACTTTAGAGGAAATAGATGACCAAGCGGTTATTAGATTCTCCTCTGGACGCACTCCATCCACAAGAAAGGAACAAACTTTCAATTACAATAACCCTTCACCATCTGTGTATTCTCGATCACAGAGTGTTCATCTTCATCCTTCAAAAGGTTTTGAAGATCTGTTTAAAATTCCTTCTATTAAAAAATTTGTTCCAAATACTCCTAGTGCCAGTACCTCACATGCACCTGTATCAAATCCATGTCCACATGACCAATACTCAGCCTTGGACAATGGATTCTTTAAATGTGAAAAATGTTCATTTATTTTCCATCCACCCACTGGGAAATTAAATATGATGTTTGGAAAAGCTGCGTCCATTCCAGAACAAGACATTAAAGAAACTAGTGAAAAAGCTATTTCAATGCCTTCTGGACCATGTATAGTTCCTGGAACCATTCCTCCCTTTAGGGATTTTATGCTAAAAGAATTAGAATTTGATAGAGAAATTTGGCAATTTGGTGAATGAAAAGGGTAAGTGCACAAACATGAGGGACCAAAATGGGGTCTTAAGTTGCTACTTTTTTTTTGAAATCAGGAAACATTGATGTTGGATGAGAAATGTAAGATAGCTACACTCAAAATTTGAAGATGGAACAAAAACAAGAGTTGTAGTGCTCTGAATCTAGTTTCTGAACTACTAATTTTTTTCCAAAAATGGTTGATATTTAGGGGTTCAAAAAGGGGGAGCACACAAATTGGTCATGTTTTTCTCAAAAAAAATAACGTAGCGTCTAGTGTGCTCCCCCTAAAATGTTAACTTTTTTAGTATTCCAATAATCACTCCAGTGAGAAATTAGCTAACACCATGTAGTTTATCCCTAATTTTTTTGATAATTTTTTCATGAATAATTGATTTTTTAGTACTTTTCAAAGTGGAGACATCTCAAAAAATAGAAATTTGAGCATGCTCCCCCCTAAACTTTTTGAAAACTAATCAAAAATCAATTTTTTTTAATATGTGTAGAATGGAGTCTAGTTTCTAAAAATGTAACTTATTTCAAATTTTGATGAACGGTTAAAAAAAGTCAAAAATACTAGACACTGGTTTTTGACAAAAAAATGGACACACTAACAAAAGAAATTCAAGATGAAACCCTTAACGTACTCAAAATGTGAAAAAAATTATATGGCTAGATAGCTAACAGAGAGATCAAGATTATGGTGGTATTTTTTTTGAGTTGTCATTGGAAAAAGTGTCATCCTGATGGGGAGCACACTCCACATTATCTCAGAATTTTGCTAAAAACTAGCAAAAACATGTCTAAGCATGCTTACCATAACATAATCGCATTATAACATGCTCACGTTATGCTGAGCAAAATTGGCTTTACACATGCCAATTGCATTTGCTTGAAAGTTTCTAAAGCCTTTTCAACAAATCCATTTTTTGCATAGCTTGCAATCATTGCATTCCATTATAGAACATCTCTTTGAGTTGTTACGTCATACAATTGACATGCCTTGTCTATGCTTCTACACTTTACATACATGTCTACAAGGGCAGCTGCACTTCCTATTGTCTCTCTCACTCTCTACTTCCCTCCCCTCTCTACGTCCTACCCTCTCTCTAAGTCTCTGCTTCCCTCCCCTCTCTACCTCCTACCTTCTCTCTCACTCTCTTCTTCCCTCCCCTCTCTACCTTCTACCATCTCTCTCACTCTCTACTTCCCTCCCCTATCTACCTCATACCCTCTTTCTAAGTCTTTGATTCCCTCGCCTCTCTACCTCCTACCTTCTCTCTCACTCTCTTCTCCTCCCTCTCTACCTCTTAATCTCTCTCTCACTTTCTACTTCCCTCCCTTGTCTACCTCCTAGGTCCTCTCTCTCAGTCTCTACTTCCCTCCCCTGTTTACCTCCTACCCTCTCTCTCTTCTTCCTTCCCCTATCTACGTCCTATGGTCCTCTCCCACTCTCTACTTCCCTCCCGTCTCTACCTCCTATCCTCTCTCTCACTCTCTACTTCCCTCCCCTCTCTACCTCTCCTTAGCATTCTTCCCATCCAATGAAATTTCATAAATTATCTTGTTTCCATTTCATCATCTCAATTTATATCCCCATCCCTCTTTACATGTCCTAGTTTTCTTGTTTCCATATTCTTTGTCAACATGCGAGAGGAGAGGGAGGAAGAGGGAGAGAGGATGGAGATGGATGGGAGAGAGAGGGGAGATATATGGTGATAAGGAGAGAGAGAGAGAGAGAGAGTCCTAGTTTTCTTGTTTTTGAGAGAGAGAGAGAGGGTTGGTCGGGTTTATGAGTTTAGGGTTGCTTAAGTTTAGGGTTTAGTGGAATTATTTAGGGTTTAGGGGTTTAGTGTTGCTCAGGTTTATGGTTTAGGGGTTAGATTTTAGGGGTATTATTTAGGATAAATAGGGGTTTTGGGAGAGATAGAGGTTTAGGGTTTCTCAGGTTTAGGGTTTAGGGATTAGGCTTAAAGGGGAATTATTTTATAATTTCCCTCTAATCCTCCTAATCCTAACATATTAGTCCACCCATCTCCTAATCCATCAATCCCTATCATCCATCCACCATTCCCTATCATTCATCCACCTTATAACTCACTATCTAATCCACCAGCAAACATTCTAAGCTCTAATCCATCAACCCATTAATGCTTGAAAATTTTTCTCCCAACAGTCTTTACAAAATCTAAAAATAAAAGCAAAGATATGGATCCATCCAAATCCACTGATCCAATTTCATCCCCCTCTAACACTCCCAATCCTAATCCATTCGGGCCTCCTATATCCATTCACTCAATCCTAATCCTAACCCCACAACATCTTCCATCATTATCCATCAACTATATGTCCTAGTCCATCAACCCATGAAACCATGAAGGATGTGACCCAAGGACTATTAGCAAGGAATCTAAGAACATCATGTACTCAAATTCCTATCCTTGAGCCTAGCAAAGAACCTCCTAATAACATGTATACCACTCCAACACCATCATCCACTCCTATGTCTATCCATTTCATTGAAGAGTCTCCTACCATAAGTCCAAGTCAAACCCCATCATGTAGCCATGCTGTCAAACATCCAAAGATTATTGATCCTAGATCCAAGAACCCATCACATCCATCTAAGAAACCCAATAGCTATACATTAAGAGCCTAGTCTAAAGAATGTGGAAACACCAACCACCCATCCTAATCAAAATCCAAACATCCCATCTAACCCTATCTCAGTTCCCTTACCATCTCATGGTCAACCCCTCTATACATAGACAAACAAACAAATAACTTGGATCCTATCAAATCACATCCCAATGAGTATAATGATTTAATCAAGATCCATGAATTTTACATCCATTTCCCATTGATCCTCCATCATCCCCTATCAAACTATATGTTTAGGCATTTAGCCTGGTTTCTTGAGTTTAGGGTTTAGGGATCAAGGGCATTATTTGAGGTTTACATGAGTTTAGGGTTGCTCAAGTAAATAGGGTTTAGGGTTTAGGGTTTAGGGTTAGGGTTTACGGGAATTATTTAGGCTTTAGGGGTTTAGGGATGCTTGAGTTTAGGGTTTAGGGTTTAGGGGTTAGGGTTTAGGGTTTAGGGGTTAGGTTTTAGGGTTGCTCAAGTTTAGGGGTTAGGGTTTAGGGTTTAGAGAGAGAGAGAGCGAGGGGACCAATAGAGATTGGGAGAGATAGGGAGATAGAGGTTTAGGGTTACTTCCAAGTTTTATGGTTTAGGGGTTAGGTGTTTAGGGGTTTAGGGTTGCTCATTTTTAGGGTTTAGGGGTTAGGGGTTAGGGGTTAGGGTTTAGGGGCATTATTTAGGGTTTAGGGTTTATGGTTTAGGGGTTAGGGGTTAAGTTTTAGAGGTTTAATTTTATGGTTTAGGTAGAGAGGAGAATAGGGAGATATAGAGGAGACTAATCTTGGGAGAGATATCTTTGTCTCCTCTATCCCTCTCTCTAACTATACCTACCTCTCTATCTCTCTCTCTCCTTGTCTCTCTATCTTGATCTCTCTTTTGATCCCCTCTCTCTAACTCTACCTTTCTATCTCTCCCTCCCTCACTATCTCACTCCCCCTCTCTATCACTCTCTTAATCTCTCTACCTCAAATCTATCTCCCTATGTCTCTGGAAGTTGTATCTCTTGATCTCTTTCCCTATCTCTATCTCTCTGGACATATGGATCCCTATCTCTTAATCTATCCCTCTCTACCTTTCTCTCCTCCTCTCTATCTCTCTCTCCATCTCTCTACCTCTTGAAATCTCTCTCCCTATGTCTCTAGACATCTCTCCATCTCTTTCCCTATCTCTATCTATCTGCATAACCCTATCTCTTAATATATCCCTCTCTACCTCTCTCTCTGTATTTCCCTATCGATCTCTGCCTTGCTAGATCTATCTCCCTATATCTCCCCTCTCTCTATATATATGTATCTCTATCTTTCTCCCTCTATAGACCCCTTTGTCTATCTCAATCCCCATCTCTCCCTCTCCCCATCTCTATCTCCACCTATCCCTCTCTATCTCTCTATTTGCCCCTCTTTCTATATTCTTTCCTTTCTCTAACACTATCTCTATCTCTCCATCTCTTTTTGGATGTCCCTGGGCTCTCTCCCTATCCATGTCCATGTCCCTCTCTATCTCTCCATGTCTCTTGGTCCCTCTCTATATATAGGATAGAGAAATAGAGAGAGAGAGAGAGAGACTCTCCCATGTATATACAAGGTTACATTTGTCCCTCCTAGTATAAACAAGTTCTATTTCATGAACGACATGGAGATTTGAGTCTAGGGATACTCTTGGACTGTCACTTGATTACCTATTTGATGCACTACATGCATAGTTATAATATATTTTATGTGAGAGCATGACATCCTAGACCATGATTTTTGCACCAACATTGAGAAGGTTATAATTTTTGCATGCATGAACCTTTATGTTTTCATGCTTCCCAGAACATGCTCGTGTTATAACACGAGCGTGTTATGGGAAGCATGAAAAATGGTAAAAAAGCATGTGGGATCTGTGTTTCAGACCCCACATGACTGTTATTCCTACTTTTCATGCAGTATATCAGAAAAGAAAACATTTTTTATGTTGTTTGACTTATTGAGAATCATTTTTATATCAATCCACCACCTTTTTTGTTTTTGCAACATAGAAGAACTGATTTTGCATGTTTTTGGATAAAATTTGATTAGTTAAACTAAAAGTTTCATGTTTCATGTGTGATATTGTTTCAAAACTAATTAACATTGATATATAGATTGAATTTGATGATATATGTTCATTTTTTCCATAAATTTCACTAATCCTATTCTAGAATTATATATAATTCATAATCAAACTTATGAAAAAGAAGAATTTGAGGATTTTGAATCCATATTTTGGAGAATTGGTCAATTGCAATATCGAATTCTAAGGTATGTTCAACTTATGTCCATTTTAATTCACATATATATGTTCTTATGTTCTTTATGTCTTTATGTCTTTATGTCTTTATGTTCTTTATGTTCTTTATGTTCTAAAATATATGTGTCTAGGCATATTAGTTAGTTCAATCAAAGAGACTCCAACTTCCTCATGTTTCCACCTTGTTTCAGCCCTTCATGCCTTCATTTCACCTATTTTCAGCTATACAAGAGAAAAACAATATCAAGTACTTCATAAAATAATTTTAGTGAACAATTGTTTGTCATACTCATATTCATGATCAATGGAGCCAAAATTGATTTTGGAAGACTCTTAATTTTTTCCCTAGGGTGATATAGAAGGATTTTTACCTTAATATGCATAATTCAATTCATTCAATAGAACAATGCAATGGCTTGAATCTTAGACTATCCTATGCCCCCTATTATGACAATCCTACTTGTCTCTATTTATCATTTAGACATAATTGTTAGGTGTCCTTTTGATAACTTCTCCACGCATGTTTCATAGTATGAATTCTCTTGGAGAAGGTTGGAGGATGTGGAGACCTCTTTAGTGTCTTGGGCTAGGACATTCCTTATGCACCTATTCATGATGATTTGTATGCACATGACACAACAATATTTCAAAATTTCCTAATTGTCCTTTGTTATGACATGATGGTGGTTACCTTGATCGACTATATACCTTTCAATACCCTAAATTATAGAGATTAGTTTAATGATTTTTATGACAATCCTAGGTATGTCTCCAAATATTCATGTTTCCAAGATAGCTCTAGCTAGATGTCCACATGTTTCTGGAACTTCTTCGACCTACAAGAAACAATTCCAAGCATTATGTTCAACATAAATAAGTCACTTTTAGTCAATAGAAGCCAAAATACATCCATTTGCAATCATGGATTAGTTAAGGATAGCTAGGTGGTAAATTTGTTGCCATTGGCAACTTCACAAATTTCATGTCTTATCTTGTCCTCCTTGGTTTTCTCCATGGATCTCCATCATTGTCTTCATGATTTGTATAATTCATCATATCATAGTGGCTTCATCATTCCATAATTATCTAATCACAATAACCCTAGATGGCTATCCCTAGGAGTAATCTGTGAATTGCACACTATGTATTTCAGCAATTTAGATTTCCTTCCTGTGTGTTTCAATGGTTTACAGTGTTACGACAGTTGTATGTGAAACTTATTGAACATAATTAAAATCCATCACACCACCTCAAATGAAATCAAACTCAATCCAAATTTCATGAATATGACTATCCTTTTGAATAAATCAATTATGGCATGACAATCCTTTATGAGCACTTGGTCAATCTTCTTCAAACTTTCACCTTTTGTCTGTATTGAAAAATCTCTAAAATAATCCTCTTAGAACCTTACGAATAAATTTATTATCATGTGCATGAAGTGATCAACAATAATGGTTGTCTCTAGAACTAGGTGTGATAGTCTGAGTCAATAGTTAGGACTGTTATGACTGCCCTCATAGCTGTGACAGTCTTATTTGCATCTGAATATGACATTCATGTCTCCATGCGATGAACTTGTCTAGGATATCTTTTTACAACACCCATCCTCACCTTCATTCTCAATGCAAAGATCAACAACACTCTTGAGCAAGACATTTGTACCTATTCATGATTATCCTACTTGTGTTGGTTATGACAGCAGATTGTCTCCTTCTTCATAGTGGCCTTTATGGCAATTTAGCTTATGCACATGGTTATCTACTTGAGTTTGGCATTGCCATATTAATGAGCCTTGACTTCAATAATTGTATCTTGATATCCCTTCTCCACCCTCTACACTAATCCAAAGCATAATTTTGTCACTACTATTCACAACATATTTCATGAGACTGTCTTCCTTTTTGCCATTGTTGTGACAATTAGGACATGACTAGGGAGTAGCTGAATGACATCTCTTCTTAATTTTTTGATAATATTCTTCCTTATTTCACAAGCTCAAGTAGGATCTCATGACTCACTTGACCCATACTTCACTAGAATAATCTTGAGGTGTGGGGAGATTTTATCATAGATAGGGTATTGACAATTTACTAAACAAGTTCAAAATGTTGCTTAGGACAGTCCAAATCATGAAATTTTGATAAGTTGCCTTTCACAATAAAATTTGAGATTGAGGCTATGGTTTTCTTCCAAATACCCTATATGCAGCCCTCCCATGTACTAAAAACTAACTTCTTATTTACTCCAAATGGAAATTAGGGCAAAAAATATACACAGTATTGCCATTATTTTGGCAATCCCATATAGACAAAGTGTTGGTAGTCACTAGTTAAAAATTCCCATCACCTCATCACAAAATCCTCTCATCCCCATAAAAAATCCCCTTCCTATCACTATCCTTGCACATACAACACTTAGGTCACTGAGGTAGGTCTGAGTTTAGAAGAAAATGTTATCATGTGCATAGAGGGCAACCATCAAATGAGAGATTTATTATATCTAGGTTACTGGTCCATACTCATTACCCTTACTTGTGTGTGTACTTCACAACTCATTGGCAGCCTTGCCAATCCATTAAAGCATGGATGGTTATGAAGATGTCCATTTTCAACTATTATGGAAGAGATATGCATAATTGTCCCATCATTCTCAGTGATTTTGGAGAAGACCTGACATTCAAAAAGTGAGACCAGTTTGAGATACCCTTTTGGCCACTACAACACATATCACCATGCAAAAGACCCCAGCTAACCTTTGAAACAACTTTACAAATTGGTTCATTACATAGAAAAGTTGTCATTGACAACAAATAGCAACTTTTACATCTTTTAACCAATTGACTCCAAACTTTCCAAAATGACTCCAAATGGTCATCCATGGCTCAAAATGACCTTATTCACATGAAACAACACAAAATAAGACAAAACCCAAAGTTTGAACATTTTTGACGAAGAGGGTGCTCCTGCACCAAATTATCCTTACTAAGAAGACAACATCTTGATGACCTTCTAGATCCACATTCCTCTAAAATGATATTCTTCACAGTTAGGGTTTAATTAATTACCCATGCCCCATTTGAAACTACTCACAAAGGGATTCATTCAAGTCATGATTTTTTGTCTTCACACGTCTTCCTCTAGACTTTGGGACAGTGGTTATAACTTCTTTCATGGGTCAAGAAAATGAAATACAAAATGATTTTTCAAAAGTTACAAACCTTATGCATGTCTAGGACAACCTAGGAATCATAAAATGACTTTTTATCAAACCTACAATAGCCATGAACATGAAGAACAAGTTGGTGATTTGGTTGAGAAAATGGGTATAAATCAAGCTAGTCTTTCACCACAAGGGGAGGTGCATGATATTTGTGCATTTGGATGAGTTCAAAAGTATTTTAGATACTTCCATGATACTTCCCTAGCCTAAGAAATGTTCACACATGAACATAAGCAAGAATTAGGGGAGTTTTCTCATGATCTTGATGTTGTCAATTCAAGGAATTTGAGTGCTTTTTGGGACAGTTTTTTGGTCTATCATATCTTTTAATGATTTTTTTCCTATTTATGATTCAACTTTGATCATGGTCTATAATATCTTAATAAATAAGGACAGTGATTAATTTCATGAAATTGGAGCTCCTAAAGTGATGTAAATCACCAAACATGATAACTTATTTTGTATTTTTTCATTGTGACCATTATTCATTGTCATTATAAAGGTTCTAATTATCATTGTCTTATTCATCATGCTTGTAAATATCATCATCATGCTGAGGAAATGATAAAAGACTCTAACACCAAAAGAGTGTGAAGCTGAGAATGAGAGGAAAAGACAAAGAATGAGGCGAATTCGGGAAAGTAGGAAATTGTCAACCATACAAGAAGACATTCCACCATTGCTAATTGAAGAGGAACATAACACGTCTAATGAAGCTAAGAGAGAGATGGAATTGGTGGTACAAAGGGAACAAATGCAACCCCTCCATGCAATGAGGAAAGAGAATCTCCAAGTTGGAGGCACTCCATCGTCCACAGGTCAAGTTGAAGGAACGTCATCATTATCTTCTCAAATTGGAGACACTCCATCTTTCACAGGTGAAGTAGAAGGTACATGTACATTTTCTTCTCAAGTTGGTGGCACACCATCATTCACACCTCAAGTTGAAGGTACGTCATTTTTATCTTTTTCACCTCCAATTGAAGGTACGTCATCTATCCCATCTCAAGTAAATATTAAAGAAATTCCTAATGTTGAGTCTACTATACCAATTAAAATGCCTCCTAGAATTTTGCATAGGAAGCCTAAGTTTCTAATTGATATTGATTAGAATGTATTGAAGCCCATGTAGGATAAGATTCCCATGTGCACTTGCCAAAGATATGTGAATAAGATATGGAAAATATTATTTGAGAATTTAAATGAAACTGGAAGATGTCAACTCTTTGTTGAATTGATGAGAAATCTGAAATTTAGGCCCACTATGAAGATTCTTGGCCTAAGAACATCAAATGCCTCAAGTGAAAAATCAATTGTCAAGAATCTAATGAGTGCATATGAGAGTGTGGGTTCCACCTCATGTACCAAGGATGATAATGTCACATGATGTGTCATTACATCAACAATAGTAAGCCAACAAACAAAAAAATCTTGCCTCATTAGAAAAACAAGTCAAGCATTAAAAATAAGTAGAAAAACTCTAATGAGAGTTGTTGGAAGATGTCAAAGAGTTGAGGACCCAAACACTAAAGAATTGTGGGCATTCTCTGGGAGACTCCCACAAAAAGACAAAGTTGTTTTTGAATCTTTGAGATCATTAATTGAAAACTTTTGGAAGAATTACACAAGGGTATCTTCGAATCAAAGGGATGTGGTAAGAAGGAGAATTGGTAGTCGAAACCGTGAGCCACATCCAAAGCATTCTTTGGATATGATTCAAACATAGTTTTTTGGTAAATTTCTAGAGATGTATCCTCAAATTAAAATTTCTCAAAGATATTTTGAAATGCTAAAACCTTTCTTTGTTAAAATAAATCACACGCGCACTACTTGTTGTAGATTACATATTGAATTTTCTAACCATTTTGATGTTTATCATTCTATATGTTTAGATTTGTATTCTAACAATGTTTTGCAGGATTGTGGCATACCTGCCCCACCAACTACTTCAAGAGACTTCATATCAATAATTTTATGTGATAGAGAGGAAGGTTAAATATTCTACAGGAAATCATGCTTGGATGGCACATGTCAGCATTGCGGTGGCTTGCAACGTATGCCAATATGTGAACATATGGAAAGAGCACATGTGGTTGGAAATGAACTCGTAGAGTTTGACAAGTATAAAACAGTGGCATACAATACAAAAGATGGTAAAGAAGCAAAGATGTATGAATATGTTATTCAAAAGATTCTAGTGTATCAGTTTATGTCTATATTTCGTGATAATATAGTATATGAGTATGTAATACATGCCCATAGAGCTCAATGGTTGGACTTGAAATTCAAGTTATTTAAGGACACATTTCTAGTTGACAGTATTGTTTCAGTCATCAACTTTGTAGAGAACTACAGTCTATAGCCACAACGTGAGGTGCAATCCCAATATTACAACTCAACACAGGTTTCTATATTTGTGTACAACACATTCATTCATGTGAATGATAGTACAGAGGATGACAGAAAGATCATAAGGGAGTATCATTTTTATATAAGTGATGATCGCATGCATTCCATGGAGTTCGTGCAAGGTTGCTTTCAGGTGTTTTACAATAATTTGGCTAGAAGGTGCATATCATTTAGTCAACATTTATATGGTCAGATAACTATGCATCACAATTCAAGAACTCATGGAATTTCTATTGGCTGAGCAAGAGGCATAATATTAGAGGTGTTCAACATATGTGCAACTTCTGTGAGGCTGGGCATGGAAAGGGGGAGCATGATGGTGCAGGAGCATGTACCAAAAGAGCCATAGCATGAGAATAGTTAAAGTATAAAGACAATGCAAACTTAACAGATGCAAAATCAATCATCTAGTGGTGTAATGCTTTGATGGGTGCAGGTAATGAAGGTAAGTCTCTAGTTTGTAGATTTTTTTAGTTGATGGATGATACTAACATTGCACCATATGAGGACTATTGTGCACTGACAGGATCAAGTGAGCTACACTCTTTCAGAAGCTCAATTGTAGGTTCATGGAATATCCATACATAGAAAATGGCATGCTCTTGTTCTTCATGTACAATTCAAGCATGGAATGAGTGCGAGTCAAAGGAGTGGGTTGATGAATGGCGGTTAAGTTATATTAGCCCACTTAACACATATCGACCCCCAACGGCACTGGAACTGATAGAGATGGAATCATCAATTGACTTTGACCACATATCAGATCTAGTTCAACCAGGTAATATATCTACTTGAATAGTTTTCAAAATAAATCCTAATGTTATCTTACTTTGTAGTATTTTTTTAATGTTGACTAATTTCATCTAATATGCTACACATATCATTGTAGGGAATGTTTATGTAGTTATTGCAAATGAAGATAATGAAGAGGGAATAAATTATTGCTTGTGTTGTTATGTTGAGTCCAAAAAGAAATTGGAGGCCCCAGTTACAGATGGAGAAAACATCGAATACCATATAGGCTCAATGGTTGTTACTGGAACATGGCTTAGAAGGTACCCACATCCAAGTATTAATGTTTGGCTATTTGAGGACTTTGACATGCATCGGAATATTCTTCATTACTCGAGCCTTGTCGTGGTAACCAATGTTCATTTAATACAATATCGAGGTAGACCATTGAACAAGACCTTGTGGAAGGTGTGTGAGTCTGACCATGAGGCAATACTTGACACAATAAAGAGTAGAGAAGACCCAGATGTTTTGTTGGATTAATTTGTAAGTATGCATAAAACTTTCCTAGATGGTTACTTGTACCTTGTTTTGTATATAAATAGTAGTATGAATTACTTCCCTCCAGTATACATCCAGTAGGTTTGCTTCTCTTACCATTGTCCTTTACATATGTGATCATCATATGGCAGTAAGTGATCATGGAGAGTGATCATCATATGGCGGTAAGTGATCCAGTAGAAAAGATGATGGAGAGAGATCATTAGATGGCGGTAAGTGATTGATTACATATGTGATGTTATATATTTCATGTACATTTTCTATAGTAAATGGCATATTGTTATTAATAGGTGGAGCTACATGAACTTGAACTATCGAAGAGGTCTATTTGATGATAGAGAGAGGATGAGTCACAGATTGGCTCTCCATCTTCACGGTCAAGCAAGGGCTGCCGATTATTTCATAAAAGTCCATAGGAAACTAGTTTTTGGGACATTTTTTGTATGCCTAGATGGCTTTGTATGTACATACTTTTGTATGTTATCGATGTATATTTTTGTATATATGCTTGTATGGCTTTGTTTGGACATGCCTATATGGATTTGTATGTAAACTAGATGTTATGTTCATGACATTATGTATATGACAGTTTATATTAAATATTTAATATGACAATCAATTATCCTTACATGAATTGGGTTTTACACATGCCAATTACATTTTCTTGAAAGTTAGGAATGCATAATTGTGCAGGCTTATTGGTTGTCTATTGTTTGATGATACCATTATGCTTTCAGGATATGTTGTTGGGTTTTGTGATATAAAGACACTTGTTGGATTGGGTTGTGGTTCTTCCTCATGACAGGAGTTTGTTCATGTCTTCATGCTTCTTTGTCCTCTATGTCTTTAGTGTTCTCAGTGTCTTCATGTGTCAAAGATTTCTTCAGTGTCCTCATGATGTTGATTTGGATCACAAAATATGGTGTTAAGCACCTCAACCATTCAGGGCAGCAGGCTACCAACAAAGTCCCTTAAGATCCCTAAGGCAGAAAAACTGCCAAACTTTGACATAATTAATGGTAGCTAGGAATATTTCATTTGGACCAACAAGTGCATGTGGGGTCCATCCACAATAACCTCTCTCAGTTTTGGTCAACTCCAGTCCATTTGACCGTCCCAAAATCAAATGCATTCTTGCAAAATGCTTTAATTCATGTAGTGGAAAGGTGCTAGGAGTGACATTTTGCATTCCATAGCTTGTGGGATGAACGGACTTCACCAACACATTAGGATGAGTGGGTAAATGCCAGGGGAGGTCTCATTTCATGTGCCAAGCACCCCAGTCATTCGAGGCAGTAGGCTACCGACAAAGTCCCTTAAGATCCCCAAGACACAAAAACTGCCAAACTTTGACGGAGCAGTTCTCAGAATTCGCAGAAGCTGGGAACATTTTGGTTGGACCTACAGGTGCACATGGGGTCTATTCACAATAACCTCTCTCAGTTTTGGTCAACTCTAGTCTGTTTGACCATGCTAAAATCAAATGCATTCTTGCAAAATGCTTTAGTTTCATGCAGTAGAAAGGTTCTAAGAGTGACATTTTGCATTCCATAGCTCGTGGGGCCGAACGGTCTACACCAACACATCGGGGTGGGTGGGTAAATTCTAGGGAAGGTCTTGTTTCATGTGCCAAGTGTCCCAATCGTTCGAGGCAACAGGCTACCAACAAAGTCCCTTAAGATCCCTAAGACGCAAAAACTGCCAAACTTTGATGGAGCAGTTCTCAGAATTCGTGGTAGTTAGGAAAGTTTTGTTTGGACCTACAGGTGCACATGGGGTCCATCCACAATAACCTCTCTCAATTTTGGTCAACTCTAGTCCATTTGATAGTGCCGAAATCAAATGCATTCTTGCAAAATGCTTCAGTTTCATGTAGTAGAAAGGTGCTAGGAGTGACATTTTGCATTCCATAGCTCATGGGGCCGAATGGATTGCGCCAACATGTAGGGTGGGTGGTTAAATGCTAGGGGAGGTCTTGTTTCATGTGCCAAGTGCCCCAATCATTCCAGGCAGCAAGTACCGACAAAGTCCCTTAAGATCCCTAAGATGCAAAAATTGCTAAACTTTGACGGAGCAGTTCTCAAAATTTGTGGTAGCTGGGAATATTTTGTTTGGACCTACAGGTGCATGTGGGGTCCATCCACAATAACCTCTCTCAGATTCGGTCAAATCCAGTCTGTTTGACCGTGCCAAAATCAAACACATTCTTGCAAAATGCTTCAATTTTGTGTAATGGAAAGATGCTAGGAGTGACATTTTACATTCCATAGCTCGTCGAGCTGAACGGACTGCGCCAACACATTAGGGTGGGTGGGTAAATGGTAGTGGAGGTCTCATTTCATGTGTCAAGTACCCCAATCATTCGGGGAAGTAGGCTACCGGCAAAGTCCCTTAAGATCCCTAAGATGAAAAAACTACCAAACTTTGATGGAGTAGTTCTCAGAATTCATGGTAGCTGGGAATATTTTGTTTTGACCTACATCTGTATGTGGGATCTGTCTACAATAACCTCTCTCAATTTCTTTCAAGTCCTATCTGTTTGACCGTGCTGAAATCAAACACATTCTTGCAAAATGCTTCAATTTCATGCAATGGAAAAGTTGCCAGGTGCCATATTTTTTGTTTTGCTCATCGTGGGGCTGAACCGACTATGCCAACACGTCGGGGTGGGTGATTAAATGGTAGGGAAGGTCTCGTTTTGTGTGTCAAGCATCCCAATCATTCTAAGTTCTAAGCTAGATCGACAAAGTAGAAAGTTGCTAACACTAAAATTTTGCATTCCATAGGACTTGGGGATGAAATGGCTATGCCAACACATCCAGGTGGGCAGTTAAATGGTAGGGAAGGTCTCATTTCATGTGCCAAATGTCCTAGTCATTCTAGCCTGCAAGCTACCGACACCTAGCACCTTTCGTGTTTGCCAGTAGCTTGCAGCTTGAAACAACTGAGACACTTGGTGCACGAAACGAGACCTCCCCTAGCATTTACTTGCCCACCTGGACATGTTGGCACAATTGGTTCGTCCCTACAATGAGCAGAACAAAAAATATGGCACATAGCAACCTTTCCACTGCATGGAACTGAAGCATTTTGCAAGAATGTGTTTGATTCTGGCATGGTCAAACAAACAAGAGGTGAACAAAAATGAGAGAGGTTATTGTAGATGGACCCCACATGCGCCTGTAGGTCAAAATGAAACATTCCCATCTGCCATGAATTCTAATAACTGCTCCGTCAAAGTTTGACAGTTTTTTCATCTTAGGGATCTTAAGGGACTTCGCTGGTAGCCTATTGCCCTGAATGATTAGGGCACTTGGCACATGAAACAAGACCTCCCCTAGCACTTACCCACCCACCCTAATGTGTTGGCATAGTCCGTTTAGCCCCATGAGCTATGGAATGCAAAATGTCACTCTTATCACCTTTTTACTACATGAAACTGAAGCATTCTTGAGTGTGTACGATGGTAGGGTTTGGACAGATAAAAATTTGTTGTTGAAATTCACAGCATATTAATGGTATTTTGGCCATCATCTCCTCATATGACATGACAAGAGCTATTACATAACCTTGTCCCATAACCTTGATTATTATGATTATAAGCATGGAAACAAACCCTACAAGAAACAAAACAATGATTAGATCTCAATTTGATCATGAGATACCCAAGCATCTGTATTGATCTAAATCATAAAATCTCTTCAAATAAAGATTGATCCGAGGGTTTGGTGAGTTGCCATTGGCACCCAAACCCTGAGTCTTCATTAGAAACCCTTAAATGCTAATTATTGCCATTATGCTTCTTTCTTATTAATTCTTACTAATTAGGGTAATCATATAGAAATATATAGTATCTCATGTATTCTTACAAAATGCATATGGGAATTTTATCAAATGTTGCAGTTGCATTGAATGATGCCTCAAAAAAATTGGTCTCTTGGAATTTTGAAAAATGTTGTTGTTGCAATTGCCCTAGAAGACATGTATGCAAAATTTGCGAAAGCGTGGACAAGGTGAGTGAACTGTTTGACATGATGCCTCAAAGAAATGTGGTATCATAGAATGGTATGGTTGTAGGATATGCAAATAATGCTTTAGAAACTTTCAAGCAAAACCAATTGGTGGGTGTAAATCTAAAATCCACAACCTTTGACTACATCCTCTCTGCTAGTGCCAAACTAAGATCTTTGGAACACAGTACATGGACATCCATCAAATCATAAAGGATATGGGAATTTTGTAATATGTTGTAGTTGCAATTGTTGTAGGAGACATGTATGAAAAATGTGGAAGCATAGATAAGGCAAGTGGATAGTTTGACATGATGCCTTAAAGAAATGGAATCTCATGGAATGCCATGATTGTAGGATATGCACAAAATGGTTTTGTTGATAAGGCTTTACAAACTTTCAAGAAAAATAAATCAGTGGGTGTTAAGCCAAATTCCACACTGCATCCTCTCTACCTATACCAATGTGGGATCTTGATGCAGAGGAATGACTTTCTTTAGGACAACACAAAATGACAGAGTGTTCTTACACCATCTTCTTTTATGCTCCTAGGTGTACCTCTATAGGACTGTAACATTGAACTCTTTTTAGACTCTTGAACCAATAGACCTTGGGACAATGTACTTGTCATGGGGTAGGCTTAACTTGGTGTTTAAATGATCATAATAACTCCTATGTGATGACTCAACAATGCAACAATTCATGGGCTTTCAACTCTTACACCCTAAGATTGTGAAATCAGACCTCTTGGGATAGTCATGCCTTAACTTGTGTCAACCCTTCAAAGATGTTCAAGACCTATGGTTCATGGTCTGTAGGACCTCTCTCTCCATCCACCTATCATTGCTCATGACAAACAAACAAAAACTAGGCTCTAACACATCAAATCTTCCTTGTTTATGTTGTCCACAATCTGATACATCCAAATATAAGACCTACTATGCCAACAAATCCTAGGAACAATTTAGGTGCCAACAAAGATTGAAATTAACTCTTTCCTACTCATCCTAATTGCTATAAGACTACAAGAACATTCAAATCATACACCAAAGAAAGCACTAAAATCCAATTGCCAACATGCTAGTGAATGAGCATTGAATGTGACCACATAAAGAAAAAATCATACTATTCTTCAACAAATACCATCTCCTTGGTCCAAAAATTTAGAAGACCTAGAAAGAACATCTCAATGCACATTTAGATGAATAGACACACTTCCAACTTTATTGAGCCAAGTGAAAAAAGAAAATTCATTCCTCGAAAGAAAGCCAGTCATATAATAAGAAAGTTTCATAGATCCTTCCCAAGTAATTGTTGAAGGACTCAATTTAATGGTGCCATTACAAATGTTAAGAGAGAAGGAAAGGCAAAGACAAAACATGTTTGGGTAGGCAATAAGTAACATCTTTGTCAATATCAAGCAACACTATGATGTTGCAACGTGGCACTATTTGAATCAAGTTAAGCATGACTATCTACAATACAAGCTACGCCTTTATTAAAAAAGGTTAAAAGCTTTCATTGAGTGCTATTTAAAATGCATACAAGCCACATGCATACCAACTATTAACCTAGTCCATATTGTCTTATTTCTCACAACAACCCACTCCTATCACTTAAAACTAATTCCACTAATTATGAACTTTGAAATATGACTTTTGACATTGTGTACATGACTAAATGGACAATTAAAGACCTAATTTTATTCCCTATGGGAGCCATTTCATGACTTTCTTCTTTCACAATATAGGTTGACATAATTTCCACTTCTTAGAACAAAGTTTAATTGGTAATGTTATTATCACCAATGCTATGGTTAACAAAGACCCTTTTCCTAGTGATGCTATGTCTTGCAACACCCCGCCCCACCCCTACACCCTCATCCCCACCAAAACAAATCAACCACCCTTCACTATGGAGTTATCTTGCATCAAAGAATAAAGGATATAGGAATTTTGTAAAATGTTGTAGTTGTAAGTACCCTACAAGACATGTATGCAAAGTGTGGAAGCATTTACAATGAACGTTCAAACTGTTTGACACAATGCCTCAAAGAAATGTTGTCTCATGGAATGTAATAATTGCAAGATATGCACGAAATGGATTTGTTGAAAAGACTTTAGCAACTTTTCAACAAGTAAAAGCAATTGGCATGTGTAAAGACAAATTATGAAACCTTTTCCAACATCCTCCCTATCTGTACACCAAAATAGAATGTTTGGAACAATGTATGGACAGCCATCAAAGCATAAAGGATATAGGAAATTTGTCACATGTTGTAATTGCAACTACCCTTGTAGACATGTATGCAAAGTGTGGAAGCATAGACAAGGCACGTGAACTATTTGGCATGATGCCCTAAAGAAATGTCACCTCATGAAGGCACATGAACTATATGGAAAGCGTGGAGGCATAGACAAGGCACATGAACTATTTGAAATGATACCTCAAAGAAATGCACAGTCCCATAGAATGCAATGATTGCAAGATATGCACAAAATGGATTATTTGAAAATGATTTATAAACTTTCAAACAAATGCAATTAGCACGTGTAAAACCAAATTCCTATAACGTAATTGATCATCATATTAAATATTTAATATACGTTGTCATATACATAATGTCATGAACATAACATCTAGTTTATATACAAAGCCATATAGGCATGTCCAAACAAAGCCATTTAGGCATATATTCAAAAATATACATTGGTAGTTCATATAAAAGTATGTATACAAAGCCATCTAGGCATATAAAAAATATCCCAAAAACTAGTTTCCTATGGACTTTTATGAAATAATCGGCAGCCCTTGCTTGACCGTGAAGATGTAGAGCCAAGTAGTGACTCATCCTCTCTCTGTCATCGAGTAGACCTCTTCGACAGAAGTTGATCTAGCTCCACCTGTTAATATAATCAAACAATATATGCACATTAATATAGAAAATGTATGAAATATATAACATCACATATGTAATCGATCACTTACTGCCACTTGATGATCACTCTCTATCATCTTGTCTCTCTCTCTACATCCGTACTTGGATGGACCAAAGTTGTGACCTCCTGTGAGAAGCATCAAGAAGCAAAATTGACTAAACATAAATATTATTTATGTACATCAAATGACATGAGATAAAACAAGAGATACAAAATTTTGACATTTTCATGTTATTGGCTCATACCTCAGTCAAAGGATTTGAAGACATTATGGCTGCAGTAGTGCATACTTGCGCTAACTCATGAAGATGAGGAGGAGTCTCCATATTCAACATCTAAAAATACAATTCAAGATTATTCAACCAAAATAAATACATAACATTTTTTTCGTAAGGATTTAGAAACTTTCAAGCAAATACACAAAAGAAACATTCAACCAAATGCAATTGGCATGTCTAAAACCAAATTGCACAACCTTATCCAACATCTTCCTTGCCTGTGCCAAAATGGGATCTAGGTCCGAACATGGTGTGGACAACCATCAAAGCATAAAGGATATAGGAATTTTGTCACATATTGTATTTGTAGCTGCCCTTGTAGACATGTATGGAAAGTGTGGTTCTTGAGCATAGACAAGGCACATGAACTGTTTGACATTCAATGCCTCAAAGAAATGCATTGTCTCATGGAATGCAATGATTGCAAGATATGCACAAAATGGAATATTTGAAAATGATTTATAAACTTTTAAGCAAATGCAATTGCCATGTGTCAAACCAAATTCCTATAATGATAAGTGATCATCATATTAAATATTTAATATAAACTGTCATATACATAATGTCATGAACATAACATCTAGTCTATATATAAAGCCATATAGGCATGTGCAAACAAAGCCATACAGGCATATACAAAAATATACATCGGTAACATACAAAAATATGTATACAAAGCTATCTAGGCATACAAAAATGTCCCAAAATCTAGTTTCATATGGACTTCTATCAAATAATCAGCGGTCCTTGCTTGGCCATGAAGATGAATGGCCAACCAGTGACTCATCTTCTCTCTCTCCCATCAAGTAGACCTCTTTGACATAGATTTATGCAGCTCCACTTGTTAATACAATCAAACAATATACACATTAATATAGAAAACATGAAATATATAACATCACATATGTAATCAATCACTTACCGCTATCTGATGATCACTCTCGATCATCTTTTCTCTTTCTTTGTCCATAGTTGGATGGGTTGGAGTTGTGACCTCTTGTGAGAAGCATCAAGGAGCAAAATTGACTAAACATAAATATCATTTATGTACATCAAATGACATGAGATAAAACAAGAAATACAAAATTATGACATTTTCATGTTATTAGCTCATACCTCAGTCAAAGGATTTGAAGTCATCATGGCTGCAGCAATGCCTATCTGCACTGACTCGCGAAGATGAGGAGTCTCCACATTCAACATTTGAAAATCAAGTTCAAGATTATTTGACCAAAATAAATACATAACATTATTTTAAAAATGCATAATGATTAGAAATGGTTAAATTTACCTCCCTAAAAGTGGTGGATTGGCATCCAGGAGATCAAGGAAACCATGGAGGTGTCGATGACTGTTGAAATCATCAAATTGTCACAAAATAATATTACCATTGACATATCTACAATAATTATGACTAGGTGATAAATTACATACCTGCTGACTTGACCTCCTCTCATAACCCGCCAATGGATGGCTAACAGAGGTAGGATGAAGACTCTGACCCTAGAATTTCATTCCACAGATAATTACATACATTATTTTTACTTATAATATAGATAATCATATAAAATTAATTACAAATTTAAAATAACAATATACTAAATCAAGATGAAACTTGTAACAAATTACCTGAGAGTCAATACCAAATGTATGCTGTAAGAGATCCTCACTGAGAACAAGTTCATCCAATATGGATGCCTCCATCAATGGATCATGCCCCTGCGTTGCAGTATCCTGCCGTGCGTCTTGCTTCCCATAATCACATAGGTTCCCACATGAACTGCACAAATGTGGGGACAAATGACACCTACTACTCTCACCCTCATCAACCTGGGTAAGATCATCGACATGTTGTGATAGAGTTTGGCTGAGAGTAGTCAATGAATGTAATGTCTCCACCTCAACACTCTCCTTCAAAGCCAAAGGGAGTGACTTAAGTTTTGGCCTCACCAGGGGTACAAGCACACGGTCTTCATCTTGTTGAACCCCAACTCTATCTTGGGTAGAGCCACCACCTCTACCCTGGAACTCATGAATGTCAAAATAATTCAGAATCTTATTGAGGACAAACTCGCAATGGAGTTTCCTCAAGAAATAAATTGTGGTACCTCATCATTGTTGCATGGGCACTCATCAAAGACCATGTACCATCTATCCCAAAAGTTTTGGGATATTTCTTCATTTCTACACCAATGTATAGGAAACCATTTGCAACTTTCTTCTAATCTTTGGCCCATTTTGGGATTAATAAAGTGTGCACATAATTGAGATTTTATAATTTTTTCATTCTTGACTTGTTCATATGACAACTTGTCGACATAATATTGCTGACACCTCTCCCTATAGTCTTGAAATTTGGTGATTTGTTTTGTCACCGAATCCGTGTGGGAAACAATCTCCTCTAGTGATTTTGTAAGTGCCCTCCTATGATCAGTTGTTCCACTTGGATTGTTTAGGGTTTGAATAATAGTTTGAAGATGCTTCTTTTTTTCTTCTATTATCCGTAGGTAGTTTTCTTGACTATCCCTTACATTATAAGGAGGTGAAGGTGGGTTTGGAGGGTTTGGAGGTTTTTGGGGGTTTTTTTCACCCTCCTCAGCTGGATTTAGGTTTTCTCTTTCCCCAATAAGTTCTGTAAATGCAATATAAAAACAAATCAAACATTGCAAAACTCAAAAATTATTCTCAAACTAACAAAATTAGTCAAACCCTACCTTCTTCATGTGTTGGAGCCTCCAAATTCACTTGACGATGTCTTTGGCAGCAAGGTGGCATCGTGAATTTGGCATGTTCTCTCTTACACTTGATTGGATAGGCTTTTCTTCAATGCTATCACGCTTTCACCTAACTTTTTTGCTACTAAGCTTGCAATGGTCGCGGCTGTGAGGAGAAATGTGTTTTTTTTCTTTTATGCAAAGCAAAACGCGAGCGCATTATAATGCGCTTGTATTTTGCTTTACTTTTGGACATGGTGGCAACTTTTTGGTCCCCCATCTCTTTGCATTTACCCAAAAGGCTAAAGCTAGGCTAAAATGATCCATAAAACATGTTAATGGAATGGACACTAAAGAAAGCCCAAAATATAGCATGAAATTGGAAGGGTATACAATTTTTGATGTTATATTTAGCCCCCACTTTAGCAAGCTGATGACACTAAGTGATAAGATACACTAAAGTATATGAATGAAATGTTGAAAGTAAAAAAAATCACAAAAGGATACCCAAAAAGGATACTGTAGAGCATGAAGAACTCTTCAAGCAGAGGAAGGTTGATCCCCCAAGTTGAGAACCTACAAAACAAGTATGTTAGAAAACAAAAACCTACAAGATAACAGTCTTAGAAGTCATAAACCTACAAAACCATTATGTTAGAGCATCACAAACACATATAAACATAAACAACACATATGTAGGGAGGGAAAACACATAGCAAACAAATAAAAATTTTGAGTCAGCAAAGTGAAATAGACCTCAATGTGAAAGGTTGTCTCAATACCATGTGTCATCCCCAAAATGTAAAAAAAATAAAGAAAACACAAAATAGAGGAATTCTTAATTGGAGAGAAGAATATAATGAGCTGATTGATTGCTTCAAGGAGAGAATGAAAACAAATAGGCAGGGAAGCAATCAATATGAGTGAAGGAGAGTACATGACTCAAACACTAGCTTGCTCTATCACTAGGGGTCATGTAAATCATAATATCTTCATGGATCATGAAATAGCAAGTTGTGTTATGCTAGGTGACCATGGGTGTAAAAAGGTAAGTCATATGAAGCACACCAGCTATCAAGTTGTATTATGCTAGGTGGCTCATAGACTACCAACGCCTTAAGGATCAAATCAAAAACTAACACTACAAGGGGTGAACACTTTAAGGTGCATGATAATAATGTAAAAATGGTAGATAAACACTTCAAGAAGTATGTAAACAATGTGAAAATGGTATATGTATGCCCCCTTTAAAATAATTGCATAAAAGAAATGTATGCAATTGATTTTAAGGTAAATGAAAAGGGATAAAGAAAGAAGAGTGTCCACAAGAAGGACTGCTTCCAGAATAAATTTCCATTGCCCCTATAATAGGAGTGAGGACAACAAAGATAAGATAATTTGTGTTCTTACCTAAAAAAGAGAAGGTGGTTGGACCTGAAATTGTACAACCACGAATGGCAACAATTAAAGAGAGAAAACTGTGTGCCACATAACAGGTGGTAGCATAATAAAGTGATAGTATAATTAACTAAAGACAATGGTGAAGTGACCAAATGACTCAGAAAAATCCACATCCCAAGGAGAATGAAGGAAAGAGTTCTCCAAGGGTAGAGTTGCAGGATGAGTGAATATAGAAGTTATATAAGGAACACTAACAATGGAATAAAACAACTTCTCATCATAAGAATGAGAAGTGTATCATCACATTTGAGGTGAGGGCTCTCTAGAAAGATTTGATTAACTTCAAGAGTGAAAAGGACTAATTTAGAAAGAGAACAAAATTGCTCAAAGAGCATAGCCTGTTGCATATGTGGTAGTGAGTTCTCACAAAAGAGAGGTAGAAGAAGGCCATCAAGGGGCTGACTACCCCATTGAATAAGGAAGGAAAAGAAATGAGAAGTGAAGACCTGGACACTCTCATCAACAACTTTTTTACATTGTGCCAAGCATATAAGAGAGACTCTTGGCTCCATGTTAAATTGAAAGTGAGAGATGAATGCATAAGCAACATTAGAAAAGGAATGTAAGGAATCAGTAGGTAAGGTGAAGAACCAATCTAAGGTAATATCTCTCAATGTGTTAGGAAAGAGTTTTGCCAAGACATAGTCATCATATGTATGAGTTAAGCATGTGGTGGAGAAATATTTTACATGGTGCAACAAATCACCATGGCCATTGTATTTGTCAAATGAAAGAGTTCCCATACCAACCAAAGAGGGATATGCAAGAATCTTAGAAGATAAAGGAGAGCATAACCATCTAAATGTAAGAGCAACACAATGTATCTCACTAGAAATTTATGGTGATGCCTTAGAGAAAGAAGACCGTGGATAAATATATTGGAATAGATCAAGGTCTAGAAGAGATGTCTCTAATGTAGGAGAGAAAGTAGTAGATAAAGGATCATGTGAATGATGCTCAATATTGATTGAAATAGTAGATAAAGGATCATGTGAATTATGCTCAAAATCTATTGAAGTAGTCGATAAAGGATCATGTAAATGATGCTCAATATCTTTCAAAATAGTAGATAAAGGATCATGTGAATGATGCTCCATGACATTAAGGAACCAATGAATGATACTAGCATGCTCAACATTGTCTGCAAGAGGGAGATCATCCTCCAAATAAAGAGGAGGGGATGAAAGATAAAAGAGTCTATCTCAAGACAAGATAAAGGATCAATAGAACATGAGCTTCATCATCACTCAAAGAAGACCCATCAAAGGCATAGAAATAAATATTGTCAATAGAAGTTTGAGAACCATGTGGTGAAGAAGTATCGTCAAACATATAAAGATAGGATCCTCATAAGTGGTGAAGGAAGAGAGAGATATCTCTACATCCTTTAGGAGGTCCAAAAAGTTTGAACACATAACCAAAGGGGGGATAAGAAAAGGATGTCTCCACATCCTTGGAAAGGTCCAAGGAGCTTGAACAGGAAACCAAAGGAGGGAGAGAAGAGAAGGAGGTCTTCTCATCCTTAGTGGTATCCAAGGGGATTGAACATGCAACCAAAGGAGTGAGAGAAGATAAAGAGGTCTTCACATCCTTAGTGATGTCCGAGGGGTCAACATGCAGCCAAAGGAGGAAGAGAAGATAAATAGGTTGCCACATCTTTAGTGATGTCCAAGGAGCTTGAACATGAAACCAAAGGAGGGAGAGAAATAGGAAGAGATATGGAATCATCATGGACTATGGAATATGTAGAAAAATTGGAAGAAGAACTATCACCATCATCAGTCTCATGATAGGTCATGGAGATGAATGTCGTGAAGCCTTCTAACATAGAAGGAGAGACATCCATAAGAGTCATGAAGCTAGAAAGCTCATATATATAATAAAAGGATCTCATAAATAGAACATGTAGAGATATCCATGTCATAGATGGTAGCTATGTGATCTAAGACATATGGATGAATATTAATGAAATGAGAGAATTTTTCATAATCCATAATATATGCATGCAAAGATTCCCAAGAGAAAGAATGAGAAGAATTCATGATTAATAAAATTTATTACGAAAGAAAAAAGAAGTTTTGTGAGCAGTAGGTTCACCAAAATGTGATGTAGAAAAAGTGATACCTTTAACTTTCTACATTACATTACATATGAGATGGAATAGAAAGTTCTAATTTAAAGGAAACTAAAATATAGAATCAGAAAACTAAATTCAAAATTGTAAATAGCAGAAATAGACCTGAACTTGGCACCAAAAGATGAATCTCACTATCTTAGATGCTAGCGTGGCATGTGGATGTCCACGCAAAGTGTTGTAGTCCTTTCATGTGCTATCATCTAAAAAAGTTTCAAAATTAATGTTTTCACCAAATGTTGAGCTCTCATGCACAATAGAAAACAAGGACAACCAAAATAGCGAACCAGCAAATCCCAGATAATACATAAATAATATTTAATTTTTCCAAACTAACTAAATTAAATAAAATATTAAAATGATAAGAAAAGGGGAAGACACTTGCAAAACTTTGTGTGGTTGAATGCCTCTTGGAAAATACGTGTAGTTGAAACAAGAAAAAATGGTGGGGTTGTTTAGGGGTTTGCCTTCAGGTCAAACCCCTGATTTGGTATTTCTACCTCCACAATAACCAATGATAAATCTCAAGTAGAAAAGTAATGTGTGCTCCTATCCTACGTGCATCTAGGAATTAAGAGCAGTGACAATAAATAAATCTATAAGTATCAACCCTAGTCTATGAGGAAGAATACCCTAATGTTCATATTGAGATGAACAAGATGGTGGTCTACACCAAAGATTTTCCAATAGAGATTGAATGAAATAAAGAAAAGAAATATTGTCACTTCTTTGTTCAAATAAGAAGGAAACTTATTCAAACAAGAATACCAGCATGATGTAGAAGGTGAAATAACACTTGTATTTGTCTAAGAAGATTTGAGCAGCATGTAGCTTCAACAATGAAGTTTTTCCACCAAGCACAACCATGAAAGAGTTTTTTTCCAAAAGATAAGAATATGAGGGTTAGATTCAAAAATTACTTTTTCATATGGATTGTGAGGAAGCTAAAGGGTTAGATTTGGATGTTGAAGGCATTTTCCTGACAACCGAGCATTACAATAGGCAATAGTAAGCGGTTGAGAGGGAAAACAATGTTATAATTTTTTGTAACTCATGGGATGCTAGCATGTCATATGAATGTCCATGCATAGTGCTAGTGTCCTAGAGAAATCACACAAAATTCAACTCGTGTTCCCATAATAGCAAGAAGAATTAGAATTTGATAAACAAATTTAACAATTTGGTGAAGGAAAAGGCTAAGGCTAGGCTAAAATGATCCCTAAAATATGTTAATGGAATGGACACTAAAGAAAGCCCAAAATATAGCTTTAAATTGCAAGGGTGTGTAATTTCTAATGTTACAATAAGGTCTCTTGTATGCCTCCTCTCATTAACTAAAGCTCCAAGATCTCATGACACTTTAGATTCTATCTATATGTCCATTAATTCTCTAACTATTTCTAGAGTGCCCTTGCTAATCTAACATAACTAGTCCAAGAAATATTTGTCATTGTCCACTTGTCAACCATTAGATGGGTTCTACACATATCCACCCTCCAAGGTGTGGACTAGATCCTTCATTGATTCACCAAGTTTATATGACAACATGCAACAACCAAGTGATGCACCCTTTTCTACAACATTTTGTAAAGACTCAAACTCTATTTCTAAAATACAAGAGTCTACTTCATCCTAAGTGTCCATACATCACTGAAGCCTCAACTTCTAGTCTTCATGTTACTAAAATAGATTCTATAGGATCCCAAATAAAAACAAACAAAACAATGTCCCAAAGCAAAACACTTAACACAAACAACACAAACACAAAAGAAAATACACTCTTTCTTGTTGATGCAAGATTGCTACTCCTAGGGTACTCCTACATCACACTACCAGTTGCTCCAATTCCTATATATTAGATCCTTGATTTGTTGGTTAAGGATATGACGAATCAGTAATTCCCACTCTATTGAGTGGTGAAGCCAAGGTAACTTTTAGATCAAGGCAAGTGGTTCAATAAGAATGAGATTCATCAAAAGTTATCTCATCTAGTGTAGTAACTACAAGTAATGTGTGTCATTTATTCTTAAGGAGTGCCAAACAATCCAAAAAACATCTCTTGAATCGTCCAAGAAGTAGTTATTTATAGTATCCTAAAGATTTTTTAAAATCTATTCTAAATTGGTATTTTTCTTCATTTTTATATTTTACATTTTTTAGGACCTTTGAAGCAAAATTTTGGTAATGCAATAATTGTACCTTAATATGTTATGGTTCAACTCAGATTGATTAGTTCATAACATAAGCTTCCAACACATATTGAAACTTTAAATTTTGAGTAATAGGCTAGGAGTTATGACCCCAACAAATGGCCTATACTTCAAATTCCAATAACTCCAACAATTTTTTTTTGTTTTTTAATAAAGTTGTCCTTATATGATTGTCTTTTTCAACTTTTAAGAGGGACATGGGTCACTACCAGGGGTGATGATACTTTAGTTGTCACCACCTTAATTTACTATTTTTTATTAATTTTTCAATTTCTTTTATTATAAAACTATATAATTGCTAAATTTGAAACATGCAATTGGAGTGGAAAGCATGCATATCTCCTATACATTTTACCCATTTCATATAATTCTTAAATTGAAATAATAAGCTATCTTGTTTCATTTTTTAGTAATTATCAATCCTATTTTAATTATGTTTTATTTAGTTGTTATATATAATACATTAAGTTACTCAACAAATATATTATCTCCTAAATTATAAGTTTAATTTATATCAACTTTAAGGCAGCATGACTAAGTGTTTATATATGTGTGTGAGACATAGCTCATTAACATTGCTTAGTGTGAATTGTAATATGTTGTGGTGTGATCAACATTTCAACTATTTATGGTGGAGGACACCTACAATGAAAAAGAGTCAAACACGTTGATCACAACATGCCAACTCTTTAAACTCTTCTATTGAGAATAGATAGAATTCAAAAAAACAATAATAACACCTTGTGCAAGAAATTGGGAATGTATGTGTGATTGAGTAAGAGAGGGGTAAGTCCATAATGCTTGAATGTAGTGTATGTGAGAGTGGGGGGGGAGGAGAGATGGAGAGGGAAGTCTGCAAACTCTTTAAACTCTTCTATTGAGAATAGATAGAATTCAAAAAAAACAATAATAATACCTTGTGCAAGAAATTGGGAGTGTATGTGTGAGTGAGTAAGAGGGGTAAGTCCATAATGCTTGAATGTAGTGTATGTGAGAGTGGGGGAGGGGAGAGATGGAGAGGGAAGTCCGTAATGCTTGAAAACATTTTCTCCTATGAGGGTTTTCCCTCTTCTGCCCATCGTAGACTCCAGAAGAAGGGACCATCTCAAAAAATTAGAAAAAGAAAGAAAACTAATCTTTAGGCAATCAAAAAGAATTAACTCAAAATTACAATTATACTTAATTACAATTATACTCTTGATAACACTTTTGAAGAATAATCCCAAACATAAAAATACTTGATTGCCAAGAAAAATTAATTTGGAATCGCTTTTATAGTGACCAAGTACAATGTAGAGATTGAAATTAAGATGTTATGTACCTTCGGATAGGATTTTTGTCTAATCCCCATTCATTTTGGTCTCTCTCTTTTCATTTTTCTGGTCATAAAAACTTAGCTTAGAACTAAATTTCCAGCATTTACTCTGTCGAGGTTCCAAACTGCTTTTAAGATAAGAATCTAACCTTCGGCAAGTTCCCTCACATGTAGTATCAAATCCTCAAGGATGGCTTGTAATAGAAGAAGGAAGAACAAGAACAAATCTCAAAAAGAGAAAGAAAAAAAATAAAAAATACAAACGAAACAAAATAAATCCAGCTACTATACAGAGGAATTCAGGTAAAATGTCCAACTTTGATCAGAAAAAGTAATATACTCCCCCAATTTGCATATTGCATATTTTTGTGCTTTAAGTGTGAAGGTAAGATGGAATCTGCGTACCTTCCACGCTTCTATAGAAAAAGAAAGAAAGAAAAGTGAAGTATACCAACATGAACATCTTTGCTTTCTTTTAAAACCATGGGTTTCTTCGCTCTATTTTCAATATCAATACTTCATCCATTGCTTTAGTTTTAACTTTTGCACTTGGATTAAGATCTGCTAAGCATGGAATTGGAGGCAACTGTTGATGAGATGACAGTGCAAGCTTTCACTGATAATAACCTTGTTGAAACAATGCCTGAGGTGGACGAGGTGGACGAGGTGGGGAAGGCTTTTGTTGAGCAATATTATTACTTGTTTGATCAGAGCAGAGGCAGCTTGCCTGGATTGTATGAGTCATATTCTACTATGAGCTTTGAAGGCGAGAAGATTGAAGGTGCCCACAAAATCTCACTGAAGCTAGCATCTCTTCCCTTTGATCAATGCAAGCATAATGTCTCCACTATTGATTGCCAGTCCTCTGGAGCTGCAGGAGGTGTAATTGTGTTTGTAAGTGGTAATCTTCAGCTCCCTGGTGAAGAGCACCATCTTCGCTTTAGCCAGGTAACTAATTAGCATAGATCCATGTTAACGCAGGTATGTGATGGACTAACTACTAGTTTGAGGCACCAATACTACTGTCAATCCTCATAGGTTGAAACAATGAAATGTCATTTCTTGTTTGTTAGATATATTTGAAGCCTAGTTTTTTTTTGGGAGATCATCCACAAATTTGTTTTTGCTACTTGATTTGGGAGCACGAGCCTTAGGCTGAACCTCTTCAGCTTAGAGCTAAGGACTGAGGGGTATCCAGGCCTCATCCCTTATGGTGTCGAGGGCCTTGCACTCAGTGAGACTTCATCCCTGGTGGGCTTGGGGCTCGTAGTCTGGCTCTTATACCAATTGTTGAGTTGCTGCTCATATGGACCAACTAGGACTTGAACCTAGGACCTTCAATTTACTATTGAAGTGCTCTACCAACTGAACTACTGGCCCTATGTGGCCAGCCCATCAGTCTAGGTGTGACTTATTTCCAATAGGATTCCCAAACACAAAGTATGTCTTGGAAGGAATGTTAGAGAATAAACTACCCATAACTCAATTTTGAAACACCTTAACATGTATAAAAAAATTCCAAAATTCAAATCCTAACTAATCTATGGAAATTTCACAGTGATTATAATTTTACAACCCGTATGTTCCCATAATATTTCTGACTGATCACAGAGTGAATGTCCTTCACTTAAATGAGAATAATTACAAGATAAAAAAGGTTTATGAGGCATTACAAGCACTATTAGCTTTACCATTCCAAAACAAGCTTTTGGGATAAAAGTCCACGAATTGATTTGTTTAAGAATTTTGCTATTTCACTAGTGCACCTTACTACTTTGTTATACTATGATTTTAGTTTAAAAACAATCTTTGGCTTTTTTTTCTTTTTCTGTGCAGATGTTTCACCTGGTTCGTACCCTCGAGGGGACCTTCTATATTCAGAATGACATCTTTCGGCTCAACTATGGATGAATCATCAAATTGTTTGTGTTTGATAGATCTAGTGGAGCTAAAGTTGATATTGTCATGCAAATGAAAGCAGAAAGTAGATATATTTCTGTAATCCCTTCCTTAATTTTCTTTTATTTAAGTGGCATGTTAGAAATATACGTTATGCTCATCACATTTTCTTATAATCTACAATAATGAATTAAATTGTTGGGTGTTATACATGATTGTTGAGATTGGACCTTCAAATCAATATGAACCAAGTAATCTTCAATAAAAAAATAAAAAGATATTTTTCCTTTAATAATAATGGACCCAACTACTACTTCAAGAATTAAATAAGTTACTTTCATTTTAGACAAGAATATTGTAAAGTATCTTCATGAAATGGTAGTATCCAACATTACAACCCAACTTTACAAACATGATGTAACATTCAAATGTAAAAGGGGCAAGAATCTCTTTCTTGATCCCCACAAGAAGACTTTCTTGCATGCAATTTGGTAGACAAAGGAAAAGAAATCAAATTATCTAATGTCATAGATGACCATATTTCTCCTGGTTAAGAAGACTCATTGTGCAAAATTGTTCTTTCACACTTGTTAATTTGCATAATGTCATCTTTCAAATAATAAACAATAAGGCAACAAATGCAATTCAAATTATCCAACCCAACAAAAATTTAGCCAAATATTATTTAACTTAAAAAATGCTCTGGATACCATATTGATAACTAGAGGATATTTTATGAGTCTATAAACTAATTGAGCGATATTGAGAAATTTACTCCATCCTAAAGCAAGTAAGAAAAACTCATATCAACTCTACTTGGAGATCTTCATTCTGTAAATGGGCATGGTTTGAACTATAATCATCCATCTTAAACATGTATAAAATTTATTAGGGTTGATAAAAACCTATCTTTCCTATCTGTCAAACATGTATACTTAAAATTTAAAGAAGTAAACATAATTTTTTCTTTGCATTTTTATAGTGAATTATAATATTATGAAAGTCATTTTCTAGTTAAGTTGTTATGAGTCAGCCAATTCAATCCATCAAAATCATCCAGGGACGAAACCTGATCCAATCACACCTCCAAAAAATTTGAACCTTAATGAATAATGCAATCAAAGAACACACCATTATCCTCACCAATTAAACTACAACCCTTCTATATAAACACAAATTTAATATCAAAAAATTCTTATAAACTTATTTTGATATTTAAATACCAGAAATTTGTTCTAAAAAGTCAACATATCCCATGACATGATTCCATTTCGCTATGATTTTTAACTATCCACTCATGAAAGAAGTAAAAAAATGTTTGGATGTTTTTTTATATTGTGAGGCAATAAAGAGTGTTACATATATTAAAATCTTTTCCATAAAGGAATATACCTTCTGTTTAGGAGTTCATTTCTTTATAATTATTGGTCATTCCACTTCCCTGAAAATATTTAATTATCCACTCATAAAGAATATGTCTAATTTTTTAATAGTATATATTTATTTCAAATTGATAATAATTTAAATGCACTAAAGAATTTATTGATTAATTTTTTAATTTATTTTAATAAAAATATGAATTAAAAATTATATTTTCTCTTTATTAAAAAATTCTTAAAATTTTGGGAGAAGAGAAATTAACTCTTAAATATTGTTCCTCTTAAATATTTAAATCATTAGAAATAAATATAGTGTTATGAAATATGATGGAGAGTGAATTATGGGAGATAAACCAATTTTAAGAAAGACAATGTATGGCACTTCTAAATTCACAACAAAAAATGAATAATGTGCAAAGTTACAAATAGCATGGTTAGGAATGAAGATTCTTGTGGCTAGAAAAGGGTAAACATATCAAACTAATTTGTCCACATCTATACAGTTACCTATCTTGCTCCTTTAATGTGAAGGGGCGAGCGAATATATATAGAGGGGTAAGTCCATAATGCTTGAATGTAGTGTATGTGAGAGTGGGGGGAGGGGAGAGATGGAGAGGGAAGTCGGTAATGCTTGAAAACATTGTCTCCTATTAGGGTTTTCCCCTTCTACCCATCTAGACCCAAGAAGAAGGGAACATCTCAAAAATTAGAAAAAGAAAGAAAACTAGTATGTAGGCAATCAAAAAGAATTAACTCCAAATTACAATTATACTTAATCCCAAACATAAAAATACTTAACTCCAAATTACAATTATACTTAATCCCAAATATAAAAATACTTGATTGCCAAAAAAAAATTGGAATCACTTTTATAGTGTCCAAGTACAATGTAGAGGATTGAACTCAAAATTACAATTATACTTAATCACAAACATAAAAATACTTGATTGCCAAGAAAAATTATATAGTGACCAAGTACAATGTAGAGGATTGAAATTAAGATGTTATGTACCTTCGGACAGGATTTTTGTCTAATCCCCATTCGTTCTGGTCTCTCTTTTTTTCATTTTTCCATGTCTTGTTCATTTTTTTGGTCATAAAAACTTAGCTTAGAACTAAATTCCCAGCATGTACTCTATCGAGGTTCCAAACTACTTTAAGATAAGAATCTAACTTTTGGCAAGTTCCCTTGTTGGTGTTGGAAATAAGTCACACCTGGACCGACGATGGACTGGTCCAAGAGGGGCCAGTAGCTCAGTGGTAGAGCACTCCAGCAGCGTATGGAAGGTCCTAGGTTCGAGTCCTAACTGGTCCATGTCTCAACATGGTATCAGAGCCAAGCCCAGGCTAGGAGCCCCAAGCACACGAGAGGTGTGGCTTAAGGGGGGGTGTTGGTGTTGGAAATAAGCCACACCCTGACCGACGATGGACTGGTCCAAGAGGGGCCAGTAGCTCAGTGGTAGAGCACTCTAGCAGTGTATGGAAGGTCCTAGGTTCAAGTCCTAACTGGTCCATGTCTCAACATCCCTCACCTGTAGTATCAAATCCTCAATGATGGTTGTAATAAAAGAAGGAAGAACAAGAACAAATCTCAAAAACAGAAAAGAAAAAAAATTAAAAATTAAAAACGAAACAAAATAAAACCAGCTAGTATACAAGGAATTCAGGTAAAATGTCCAACTTTGATCAGAAAAAGTAATATACTCCCCCAATTTGCATATTGCTTTAAGTGTGAAGCTAACATGGAATCTGCGTAGCTTCCACGCTTCTATAGGAAAAGAAAGAAAAATAAGTAAAGTATACCAACATGAACATCTTTTTCCACGCTTCTATAGAAAAAGAAAGTAAAGTATACCAACGTGAACATCTTTGCTTTCTTTTAAAACCATGGGTTTCTTCGCTCTATTAGCAATATCAATGCTTCATCCATTGCTTTAGTTTTAACTTTTGCACTTGGATTAAGATCTGATAAGCATGGAATTGGAGGCAACTGCTGATGAGATGACAGTGCAAGCTTGCACTGATAATAACCTTGTTGAAACAATGCCTGAGGTGGACAAGGTGAACGAGGTGGGGAAGGCTTTTGTTGAGCAATATTATTACTTGTTTGATCAGAGCAGACGCAGCTTGCCTGGATTGTATGAGTCATATTCTACTATGAGCTTTGAAGGCGAGAAGATTGAAGGTGCCCACAAAATCTCACTGAAGCTAGCATCTCTTCCCTTTGATCAATGCAAGCATAATGTCTCCACTATTGATTGCCAGTCCACTGGAGTTGCAGGAGGTATAATTGTGTTTGTAAGTGGTAATCTTCAGCTCCCTGGTGAAGAGCACCATCTTCGCTTTAGCCAGGTAACTAATTAGCATAGATCCATGTTAACGCAGGTATGTGATGGACTAACTACTAGTTTGAGGCACCATTACTAAGTTGTCAATCCTCATAGGTTGAAACAATGAAATGTCATTTCTTGTTTGGTGGATATTTTTCAAGCCTAGTTTCAATAAGCACACAACTGATATACCCTATGTTCCATTTTCTTTCCAAATAACTTTAAAATAGAAAAAGGAAACTGTTTGTGTTACTTCTCCAGCTATTGTCTGAGGATTTATCTTCTTTTCTGTGATTATTTAAAGAAATTGGTAGATCATTCTTTGGCTTTGCTAAAAGATTGGCAAGTTGAACTCGTTTCATTGTTATTATGTTTGAAGTTTTGAAGCATTAACAATATACATAATCCTCCAAGGACAACTGTAGTTTGTTTGCAGCAAGTTGGTTCCAAAAAGTTGTTTGTGGCAACTGTTATTAGATTAGTCTCCTGTACAAAGGTTTGGGTCCTTCAAAAAACCCATCGATTCATAGCTCCGATCAAAAACACTTACCCATAATCAAAAACAATGTACATAATCAATCCATCTATTTGATTTCTTCCTTTACTTTAGAGCCCTCTTTGTTAAGTCAATTTACCTTGATTTAGATTATATCCAGATGCCTTATAACTCTGTTAAATAGGTTCTATATTAACCCAGAAAAAATCAAGAGGGGATAGCAAATACATAAATAAAACTAATGCTCAGCCACAAGAGACCAAGCAACCAAGAGACATTCAGGATGATTAATGACCATGTTCATTCATCATTACAACTATGAAACAGAACTATCTTTTTTTTCCCTTTCAGCATTTATTTCAATTTCATCCCTGGTTATTATTTTAAACACTCCAATCATTTTGTTTCTTGTAATATGTTTTTCCTTAGTGGCCAACATCTTTATCTAAATTAAGAAAAATTATAGATTTTATGTAAATATGAGTAGATGTATACATGTGATTGTTGGAGAATGAGCCACACTCAAACTATAAGAGGATTGGTAGTTTGATGATAGAACATTTTAGTATACATAAGAGAGGTTCTAGATTCAAATCTTAATTGATTCATGAAAATTTCATATGCTATCATAGTTAGACTAAGATTCCCAAACACAAAATATGACTCAAAAAGGAATGTTAGAGAATGAACTACCCATAACTCAATTTTAAAACACCCTAACATATATCAAAAGGGTCATAAATTCAAATCCTAACTAATCTATGAAAATTTCAGAGTGATTATAATTTTACAACCCTTTATGTTCTCAATATTTCTGACTGATCACAGAGTGAGTCTCCTTCACTTAATGAGAATAATTACAAGATAAAAAGGTTCATAAGGCATTACAAGCACTATTAGCTTTAAACCATTCAAAAACAAGCTTTTGGGATAAAAGTCCATGAATTGATTTGTTTAAGAATTTTGCTATTTCATTAGTGTGAGTTACTACTTTGTTTTACTAAGATTTTAGTTTTAAAAAACATTCTTTGGCCTGTTTTTCGTTTTGCACATGTTTCACCTAGTTCGTACCCTCGAGGGGACCTTCTATATTCAGAATGACATCTTTTGGATCAACTATGGATGAATCATCAAACTGTTTGTGTTTGATAGATCTAGTGGAGCTGAAGTTGATATTGTCACGCAAATGAGAACATCAATTATATCTATTTCTGTAATTCCTTCCTTAATTTTCTTTTATTTAAGTAGCATGTTAGAAATATATGTTATGCTCATCACATTTTCTTATAATCTTCAATAATGAATTAAATTGTTGGGTGTTGACCTTCAAATCAATATGAACCTAATAATCTTCAATAAAAAAATAAAAAGACGCTTTTTCCTTTAATAATAATGGACCCAACTACTACTTAAAGAATTAAATAAGTTACCTTCATTTCCCACAAAGTATCTTTCATGAAATGGTAGTATCCAACGTTACAACCCAACTTTACAAACATGATGGAACATTCAAATGTAAAAGGGGCAAGAATCTCTTTCTTGATCCCCACAAGAAGACTTTCTTGCATGCAATTTGGTACACAAAGAAAAATAAATCAAATTATCTAATGTCATAGATTACCATATTTCAAAAAGACTCACTGTGTAAAACTGTTCTTTCACACTTGTTAATTTACATAATGCCATCTTTTCAAATAATAAACAATGAGGCAACAAATGCAATTCAAATTATCCAATCCAACAAAAATTTAGCCAAATATTATTTAACTTAAAAAATGCTCTAGATACCATGTTGATAGCTAGAGGATATTTTATGAGTCTGGAAACTAATTGAGCGAAAAAGAAATTTACTCCATCCCAAGACAAGTAAGAAAAACCCATATCAACTCTGTTTGGAGATCTTCATTTTGTATATGGGCATGGGTTGAACTATAATCATCCTGCGAAAAATACCTCCTACTTATCAATTGATGAGCTAAAGGGGCTCTATAATGAATGGTTCATAAGGCACAACACTTGCTGAAGGTTTTGCAAATGGGGTAGCAAGCTAAGTGGGCTTGATCTTGGGGGAAACTCCATGGTTAAGCGCACTTGAGTCGGAATAGTACTGGGATGGGTGACCTCCCGGGAAGTCCTGATGCTTCACCCCTGTGTGCATCACCTAGATGCAATGAGTGCTAAGTGGACCATTCATTAACATGAGAGATGGGTTCATGTGAACCACTACTCATGAAATATGGGTCATGTGTTTGACTCAGAAACTACGCAGTTAAACCCTGAAATAAAATATCATAATTTGACATACTGCGAAAAATACCTCCTACTTATCAATTGATGAGCTAAAGGGGCTCTATAATGAATGGTTCATAAGGCACAACACTTGCTGAAGGTTTTGCAAATGGGGTAGCAAGCTAAGTGGGCTTGATCTTGGGGGAAACTCCATGGTTAAGCGCGCTTGAGTCGAAGTAGTACTGGGATGGGTGACCTCCCGGGAAGTCCTGATGCTTCACCCCTGTGTGCATCACCTAGATGCAATGAGTGCTAAGTGGACCATTCATTAACATGAGAGATGGATTCATGTGAACCACTACTCATGAAATATGGGTCATGTGTTTGACTCAAAAACTACGCAGTTAAACCCTGAAATAAAATATCATAATTTGACATACTGCGAAAAATACCTTCTACTTATCAATTGATGAGCTAAAGGGGATCTATAATGAATGGTTCATAAGGCACAACACTTGCTGAAGGTTTTGCAAATGGGGTAGCAAGCTAAGTGGGCTTGATCTTGGGGGAAACTCCATGGTTAAGCGCGCTTGAGTCGGAGTAGTACTGGGATGGGTGACCTCCCGGGAAGTCCCGATGCTTCACCCCTATGTGCATCACCTAGATGCAGTGAGTGCTAAGTGGACCATTCATTAACATGAGAGATGGGTTCATGTGAACCACTACTCATGAAATATGGGTCATGTGTTTGACTCAAAACTTACGCAATTAAACCCTAAAATAAAATATCATAATTATAATCATCCATCTTAAATTTATTGAACATTTATAAAATATATGAGGGTTGATAAAAACCCTTCTTTCCTATCTCTCAAACATGTATACTTAAAATTCAAGGAAGCAATTGACACAAGTTTTTGTCTCTATTTCTATAGTGAATCACAATATTAAGTCGTTTTGGACTGGTTAAGCTGTTATGAGTAGGGGAATTCAATCCATCAAAATCATCTAGGGGTGGAACCTGATCCAATCACACCTCCAAAAAATTGAACCTTTATGAATAATGCAATCAAAGAACATTACCCTCACCAATTAAACTACAACCCTTCTATACATACACAAATTTAATATTAAAAAATTCTTATAGACTTATTTTCTTATTTAAATACCAAAAATTTGTTCTAAACAAGTCAACATATCCCACAACATGATTCCATTTCGCTATGACTTTTAACTATCCACTCATGAAAGAAGTAAAAAAGAAAGTGTGGATGTGTTTTTATATTGTGAGGCAATAAAGAGTGTTACGTATATTAAAATCTTTTCCATAAAGGAATATACCTTGGGTTTGTGACTTCATTTCTTTATAATTATTGGTCATTCCACTTCCCTGAAAATATTTAATTATCCACTTAGTAAGAATATGTTTGATTTTTTAAAAATATATATTTATTTCAAATTGGTAATAATCATGAGACAAACAAATATTTAAATGCTCTAAAGAATTTATTAATTTTATGTTTAATTATTTAATTTATTTTAATAAAATATTAATTAAAAATTATATTTTCTCTTTATTAAAAAAATTCCCAAAATTTTGGAGAAGAGAAATTAACTCTTAAATGTTGTTCCTCTTAAATATTAAAATCACTAGAAATAAATATAGTGTTGTGAATTATGATAGAGGGTGATCCTCTCGGAGATAAATCAATTTTAAGAAAGACAAGTTTATAGATTATGTGTAACAAAACAAGAGATTAGTAAACCAACACACAATCAAATTATGCATCTGGAAGGCTTTTAGAAAATATGTATGGTACTTCTATTCACAACAAAAAATGAATAAGGTGCAAAGTTACAAATAGCATGGATAGGAATGAAGATTCTTGTGGCTAGAAAAGGTAAACACATGAAACTAATTTGTCCACATCTATGCAATTACCTATCTTGATCCTTTAATGTGAAGGGGCAAGAGAATATATATAGATAACATTACAATTACAAAAGAAGATGAGCATATGTAACAATTCATGTTCCTAAACTGCTAATCTACCAACTACAAGTGTCAGTTGTGATTCTTGATGATTGACATTCTATTCCATGGCTAAGAAGAATTTTGAGGAAGAAGTTGTTGGGTCCTAAAATACCACCAACCTGAAACTCTAAAACATTCCTAAATCACCTAGGCCAAGGATGCAATCAGGGTCATTTGAAAGAGGTTTATCAACAAGTTAAGGGCAATTTTGGCCAACAAACAGGAGTCGGTAAGCTCCTCTACACTTTGAGCTCAGCTTAGACTCTAGAGAGATATTCGAAGGGGTGTACCTTAATAGGTATTCACTTCAAACCAAATGACCAACTAAAAATAATTGAACAACCAAACTCAAATCGTCTTCTTGGCCCTAAATTTTTCATTGAACCAAGAACAGATGGTTGTTACAAAACCCCTCTATAGCTGATGAAGGCAATCCTATAGAACGAGGATGCATAAGGACTACTGTGTCTAAAGATTTTGATATAAAGTTTTTTTTAAAGCTTGGGTGATCACAGGCTTCTCAGACTGGTGCCTATTCGTTAGGCTAAAGAGTCTCATATTTATTAGGTCAAAATAATTTCAAGAAAATGTATGACTACCTATTTGAAGACTCAAATGCATAACAACCATTATCAAATCATGAGAATACTTAATAATCCAACACTATATAGCACTCCTCCATTTGTAATATTGAAATGACCATTTACAATGCTTGAAAATGGATTAAGAATTGTCACATTCATTCAAATCAAATTTTACAATCATACTACTAAATGTAGCAAGATAAATCCTAACTGTGATTAAGATTTCCTAAAGGAACACTTACATCAATGGAAAAAACACTTCAATTTAATAAAATGATTATAATATATCAGCATACATTTTCTACTAATTCCCTCCCTGAAGAACATAAACTAAAAATTGATCTTTTCCAAAAATGCCTCTGGATCTCAGGGCATGTAGAAAAAACTACCAAAACTGACCAACCCGTAATGCATCAAAAACATATGCATATATAGCAATTCGGTTCACTGTGTAATTCAAAGCACCACACTCTGCCATCAAGTACACCCATGCTACATTAAAATCAACCCAGAGGCATTGTCAGAACATCTACAAATTTTCTAGAGGCCCATGCCCTGTTAGAAGATATTTCTGCCAAAGGAATGTCTATTTTGTCAATCATAAATGCAGAAATAGCCTGATTCAATTCACAACATTTAACATGGAGATATTTGAAGATGGAGTAACTGAGGAATAGCTACGGCATTGAAGATTAGCAACTGACTCACTCACCTGCATAATTAAATATACAATAGGTACCCAGAACATTGATGAGGGATGGTTGAATCCACTCCATGACAAGTTAGAGGATTGACAAAAAAAGATTTCCCACACGCCTGAAGTATTCAGAGAAATAATGAGGGATGGTTTGAGTCCACTCCCTGACACATGCAACATTAATTTCATCTACTTTGTTCTCCATGAATACCTATGCATTGAAGAATTTTACTATGCTACATGCACCTAACCTTGTCATGTAAATCATTAATGTTGAGTACAAATCTGCAGATTTCACTCTGCAATCATGGCGTGATTTTCATAAAATTACCCTTTTAAATCTTTTACAACACTTTAAAAGTGTTGTCCAATTTTCACTTGCAGGCCCCCCTTGAATCTGACTGTACGTAAAGAATTCAAAAATACCAGGTTGATCCTCATCCATCATTTTCCCTTTGAATTTTGATTATGTGCCCTTTTTGTGCATTGGGAACCTTCCTTTTTCTTTCTGTCGGTAAAATTGGTCGGCAAAAGGCTTAGTTGACGAACTGTCAAGTTCATGAACTCATCATTTCCCTAGCAAAGGTTCTTTGTGACTTTTTCCTCTTTATTAGTGATTTTTCACTTTCACAAACCATGGGGAAAACACATTTTTCTTTTTATTAATTCATCCTTGGTGCCTTTTTACCTTATCAGCAAAATATGGAAATGACAAACTATTCACTTCCTCTTCTCTACCTTCTTCTTCACTATCAATAACTTTTCGCCACCACAAACTTCTTATCTTGTCCCTTCTTACTTGCTTTATCCTTTCCTTCATCGGCATTTCATCTTATCAGCAAACTTTATTGTCAGCGAAACTTCTAACTAGCGAACCCAGCAGTTCACGAAGTCCTCCCTTTGTTGATGAAGCCATTACCCTGCATTTCCTTCAACACTTTCATTCCCTTAGACAAATTTTCCACTTGCCTTAGAAAATTTTCAACTTTCTGCCACTTCTCACCTCTTTCAAACCCTGCCACTTTCACCGCTAGGTCACCTTATCAGGAAATCGGCAAAATCAATTCAACCTACAAATGTGGTTGACAAAATTAGCAGTTCACAAACTTATCAATTTGCCGACAAAGCCTTCAAACTTCAACATTTTTCAGTCTTTCACTTGTTTCCTTCACTTCTTTTCTCACCTTATCAACAAACTGGCAAAGTCACGAACCAGCAAACTCAGTCAGTGAAATCGACAATTCACGAATTTGTCAATTTGCCAACAAAAGATTCAAAAGGACAAATTTTTCTAAGGGAAGAAAACATATTAACCTGGGGGACTTTTACTTAGAAATTTTTTGAAAGAAACCCATTTAAATTGTCTCAAATTGGGTATATGAGATGGGTTTACAATGCAAACGCAAAAAATGGGATTTTTGATGGAGTTTTGGGCAAAATATGTATGTCTAGGAGCTGGTTTTAACAGGTCTCGACATAAGCCACACATAACAAACTACTAACAATTTCAAGCAATATGAAAATCTTTGTTGAATCATATGTAATAGCACACAATAAAACAATGACTTATGTGAGGTCATGTGCAATGGCATGCAATGACACAAAAACCTACATGCAAGATACATGTTGTGGAGGAGTGTGTGGTAGTGTTGAAGATTGTTAAGGCACATACGAGGTTGCACACTAATCATTCACTTTTTCCTAAGAACTGATGGTCCCCATCTCATCTTAAGTAAGCTATGGAAACTAAGTAGAAACTAATCATATAGTTGTTGAAGATTATACATCTAGGGTGGGACCTTGAGAATAGACTTTAGTAGTTTAGTTAGACCATGGTGCCTATGGGCAGTTTGACCACAACTCAACATATAGATGGATTTTGTTATGTAGACCATTGGGCCTTCACAACCCACCTTGGTGGACATAAACTTCACTAATTCACAATGGCATGAGGAATGGCTCTTTCTCTTAGAGAAATGGCCACTTTGTTTGATTTGCATTATATAGTCCTACCTTAGCTACACTAAATAAATTATGTGAATCTTGGTGATTACACATTATGGTAGTCTAATTAATCTCATCTTGCAAAACTATGCACAAGTAGTTAAGGTAAAAGTCTGATGGATGTTGAGTTGACATTGGCTCAAGAAGAAGAAAATATATAGCTTGAGAAGTTTCACATTTAATACTAGATGCTATCCCACATGTATTATGAGAGATCGAGAACAAAGGCATTATCACTAGCTATGCAATTAATGGTGCATGTACTGGATAGCACAAAGGATTAATCTTCCTATATGGACCCTTGAAGTGTTCTTTTCAAAGATGCAACTAAACCTTGTCATCACCCTTAAATGAGTGAGTTGTCTGGTGTGTCTCATGGCACTCTTTGTACTTCAACTCCTAGCATGAGAGAATTTTTTGTACTTGTTGATAAACATTCTAAATGTGCTACAAAACTTTTGTGTTTTATGCTTCTCATTCCTATGTGTGCAAATATATATGAGGTTGTGTGTAGTATGATATGTCTATGGATGCCACAAGCTAGAGCCTAGGACATGTCTAAAAAGGACTATGCCTCATAGAACTTTGGAGAGGTTTATTATAGGCATGTTGGGTGTAGTGTACCATGCCATTCCAAGTAAGTAGATGTGTATGGTTATAGATGAACAAAAGCTAAAAAAAATTATGTAATTGACCACCTCTTTCTAGTCATCTATTTGTAAATTAAAGGTTGTGGTCTATTTCAATTGTGAATACAATATCTCCTAAAAGAATTGCTAAGAAGTGTTGACGAATCTTTGGTTGTGATCAAAACCCAATGGATGTAGGTATCCACACATGATTGAAGAATATACATCGAATCCTTTGTGTTATGATGGTTTAATTACAAAAAACCATGATGGTTAGTTATCTTTGAAAATTTATCCACTGCAACAAACACTAAGTCATTTTGATGCTTCATCATAGGAATTACACTCATGAGATACATGCTAATAGATTCCTAGGGCCTTTTTGTTATAATCCTAATATGCTATATTCTTAATTATAATAAGGATAAGCACTTATGGCATGCTTAACCTTAATAGTGGTTAAGCGCATGGAAATGGGGGACAAAAGGGCGTCAAAAGTGGCCATTTTTTCTCTAAAATCAGCTAAAGCTGAACTTGGACGAGTAATTCAAGATGTGTACACGCAAAATTTGAAGATATGATAATAATAAGAATTGTAGTACTATAAATATAGATTTTAAACTACTAAATATTTTTTAAAATGGTTAAGGTCAAGGGGGTGAAATGTTGAACGCACAAAAAAGTGTTCTTATTTTTATCACTAAAATATAACATAGTGTCCAGTGTGCATCCTGCTATTTTTTTACTACATTAGGTATTTTTAAAAACTTGTTGGTGGAAATATATCTGACAGTGAGTACTACAAGTTGTATATTTTTTTATATTTTTTATTGAATATTTATTTTTTGTGATTTTTTGAAGTAGATGCATCCCAAAAATTACATCACTGAGTGTGTATCACATAACTTACACAAAATTAATTGTTAATGTAAAATTTTATTTTTGAATGTGTATATAATGAAGAGTAGAAGAATCCTATATTTGTTTTTTCAAATCTGGATAAGCAGGTCAAAAGTTATAAAAATTATCAATACATATGTACAGGAAGAATATGAAGGCACTCTTCAAAGAAAATAAAAATAAATACCTTCACTTATTCAAGATATTAAAAAATTGAATGGCTAGAAAGCTAGGAAGTAGCTCTTTATTTTGGTGGCAGTTTTCTAAAAATCTATTACAAAACATGTAAACCTAATGAGGTTGACGTTTGAATTTGAGTTGTTTTACATGTTAAAACACAAATTTAGGAGCTACAAGAGATGTTCAACCCTTAGGCTTGGAAATCCAAGCCTAAATGGTTGGGGATCATAAAAAAAATTGAATTCAAGGCACTAAAAATGCATACACATTAAAACACATATATGCATTATGTTTTTCATAACATGAACATGTTTTGCTAAAAATATCAAGGTTGGCCACTAATTTGTCCCTATTTCCACGCACTTACCCTAGTTTCATTTATTAGTCTTAGTTATTCCTTAAGATAACTTAGAATGAAGAGGTGTGTCCCTACACAATTTTGCATATAAATAAGGAAGAGAGTGTTGATATGCGTCAAACAACTGAGAGGGGGGGAGTGAATTAGTTGTCACAAAAACTTAAACAATTTCTGCAATTAAACATTCATCACTTATCCATAATTATTATGATTTAACAATGAGTGCATGAAATCAGAAACTTAACAACATCAAACACAAGAGACACCAGATTTACGTGGAAAACTCCAAGGTGGGGAAAAATCACGGAGAGGATTAACTCTCAATATTATTGCAATCTTGAAATAGTGATGTTCAACCTTGGTCACCCCATGGGCCTAAACATACTGGCTTACTGCCATGAAGAACAACTAGGTCTAGCAGGCTCACTACCTCAACCCTAAACCTAGAAAGATTACAATAAGGGTTGTTAAACCCTACTGGTAGCTTACTACCAAATTCACTGCCACTGTGAACACCTTTCTTTATTGTGAATAAACAATTCCTTAGCTCTGCTCTTCCTTTGCCCTACTCTTCCTTTGCTTTGCTCTTCCTCTTCTTTCTTCTTCCTCTTCTCTGCTCTACCTTTGGACCTTTCTTAATGTATTCTCATTTTTGCTCAAGGAAAACTTTTCCATGACTCAACTACAAGTATTTATACACTACATCAACCTTGGAATGATCATCAAGGTTGGCATCAACCATTGGAATAATCTCCAAGGTCAGTATTACAAACATTTACAAAATAGGTCCTAACCTATTGCAACATCATGCAAAGGGAATGAAAAGTGGATCATGTGATGCCTTAGCTAGGACTCAAGCATGATCTTCCATGCAACAACACACTTCCACAATCTTCTAGAGATCTCTACAATCACTAAGATCAACCAGGTCAGCCAAGACTAGTTATACGCTACATTATCTGGGAGCAATCTTCACACACCATCTCAATTTATTAACGCGGACCAAAGTCCAGATAGGAACATAATTAGAAGACATCCACAAGCATGCTATAATCATCAGGAGCAACCGCATGAACCTTAACCACTTTATTCATAGGAATCTTCTCACCGGAGTACATGAACTTTAATGTCTTCAACTATCATAAAAGAAAGATAGCTGACCACCAAACCACAAACCATTGCAATTGTAGGCATTTATCATCATCCCAGACTTCCCTCTAGAACTGCATAGCAAAATACTTTATTGCGGAGGAATGTAGAGCCAAATACTGTCTTCCTGTATCAACTGAACTTACAGAAAAAGCAAGCTTCACTTTGGTGAACACAACTCACTCAGATCTTTATATGGATGGCTCAGACCCGAAATGTAGCATCCTCAGACATACCTCTAACTTACTTCAAATTTGCAAACCACGATCTTCAAGTAGAAACAAATGCAGAGCAGTTTACCAGACTGTTCTTTAGCATACAACTCATTGTCTGTACTGCACTTCTCTATGGCTTACTTATTTCTTCCAGAGAGGCTAATTTTCTCAATATCCTCAACATACAATGTTGGTAGTGAGCTGCCCCCTTGTCAGTGAGGCGTTCAACGCTGACCTGGAGATTCGTGACATGGCAGTGAGCCTCCCATGGATCTAGGTTAAGTCTGGCGTTTGTAGCGAGCATTGATAGCTCGAGCTTTTGGCGCAACGGCAAACGATTCCAACAATTGGTATCAGAGCCATGGGTCACAGGTTCGAATCCCTCAGGTTGCGTTGAGGGGGGATTGTTGGCAGTGAGCTGGCCCCTTGTCAATGACGCATTCAACGCTGACCTTGAGATTTGTGACATGGCAGTGAGCCTCTCGTGGATCTGGGTTAAGTCTGGCATTTGTAGCGAGTGTTGATAGCTCAAGCTTTTGGCGCAACGGCAAAAAATTCCAACATACAAGTCTTCTAAACAAGTAATGGAATAAGATACAATTGACACCAATGACAACACCAATTAGGCACATACTTGCAACAATCTCTGTCTTTGTCATTGATGGCAACATATGATGTGAAAAACTACAACAGCCATCAAGACAAGATTCTCCCTATCAGGGGAAATTATACATAACTATCAAAAGACATCAATAATACCCATAACTCAATGGAATATAGAAATAAAGAAGATCTAAAACAATGAACAATACCTCAACAAACCTCTTTACCTCATGGCTTCCATTGGTGGCCTATCGCAAATGATCTTGTGTATGAATATGCCCTCAGAAGGTGCACCTCCTTGATATTCCAAGATGTCAAGTGAGAATGGCCATGATAGTTGATTGCAGTGAAGATGAGCTTTACAACAATGGTAATGGTGACATAGCAACAAGTTGATCACAAGCAATGGAATTTCTACAGAGTAACAATACTGAAAGCTTAGATGATTGAAATGGAGGAAGACGGTTCAATTTATAGACTCATGAGAGAGGAGATCAATAGTTGAGAAATAATAAGAAGATCAATGGTTGAGAAAGGATGAGAGAATGTGCGCAAATAGAAACAAGACAAGTGTCACACAAAAGCTATTTTGAGTTAACTATTTTTCTATTTATTGAAGATAAGATATGTTATTATAAAATAGAAATTTTTTTTCTATTTTGGGAGTTTTTTGATAAAAACAAGGTTGACTGAGTTAGTTAACTCAACTTGATGTTTGCTTTCGCACGATTTGAGAGAAATTAAATAATAAATTATTTAATTATGTGTGCATGAAGAAGAAGAATTATTTTTAGAACATTCTGGAAGATATTAGAAGATAAGAAAGCAAATTAAATAAATAAATTTATTTAATTGTTTGCACAAGATTTGGAAGAATAAATAAAATATTTTATTATATTTTATTTTTAGAGAATGAGAGGATTTAAATAAAGTTGATTTATTTATTTAAATTTGGAAGAAGAATTGACTTAATTAAATAGTTAAGAATTATTTAATTGTTTGGAAGAATTGAATTAAATAAAGGATTTTATTTAATTTTGACTTTAGAAGAGGTAATTAAATATTTTGATATTTAATTACCTAGAGGAATATGAATCAAATAAATAAATTTGTTTATTTATTTATTGATAGAAGAATTAGAATGAAATAAATATTAAAAATATTTATTTAGACAGAGATGTGTCATTTTTAGGCGTATACATTTTGCCCCTCTTTGATGTGATGTTCGAGATGATGAGATTTGTGTCGAGTAACATCATTTCAAAGAAGCTAAGGTATAGATAGAAGAAAAAGATGGCAATGGAAAGATAGGATGAGGATGCCCCCTTGGGAGATTAGATGGGGAGAGAGAGATTTGAGGGTACAAGATGGACAATCTCATGATGAAGAAGGTTGGAAAAATAGGTTGAGGTGAAGAAATTGGTTGAAGAAAGAGCTGAATGATACACGATGCAAGATAAAATGATAACACACACAAGCAAGTAAGCAAGTATGCACAAATGATACAAGAACAAACAAGGTATTGCCCCTGTCAAGCGGTAAACCACTGATTAAATTCATATGGATTGACAATAGTGTTGGCATGGCGGGGAACGATAGATCCCTAGAGCAACAGGAAGGCCTAGTGTCTAGTTTCAAGAAATGAAACATGTCATGTAAGACATGTCTATTGGTCTGATTTTGACAATCCAACATCCTGTATAAGACAATTGATTGATTATAATTGATTGAGTTGGTTTACAACCAGACAAGGATCAAGACCACTGATTGTGATTGGATCATTTGACAAGATTGACTTGACTTGATTGGTATGGATTAAGGATGGACCTGCATTTGGATCATTGCTTAGATTGACTAGACAAGGATGAAAGACATAATGAAAGACTAAATTTTTATTGATAGAAGAATGCCTCAAATGAAGGAATCACAAGCTTTTATTTGTAAACATTGATACTCTGAAGAGAATCTTTATTGCATGGACGGTATTACAAAATGAAATTAGATACGGATATGAGACACAATTGGATATGGTATGGATATGGATGTAAATGGATGAGAGTGGATGCAAATGGATGAGAGTGGATGCAAATGGTTTTGCCATCTTGATAGTGCAAGTATTTTGAAGTGCCTATTTCATCATTGGGCATTTAAAATGTTGTAAGAAAATACAAGCATCTAGGTATAATTGAATTGAAATTACCTAAGTATCACTTACATGGATTTTGATTTAGCAAGTTAATACAAGAATCTAATCAAAATTAAATCTAGATGACCTGAGAATTTCTTGCGTAACAACAGACAAGGATTGCCCCCGTTCATGTTAGACCTTTGATGTCCTCGATGATCTTTTGCCGATCATGTCGTTAGACAAGGCTTCACATTACTAAAGATTAATCCACAAACAACAAACAAAGAAAATAATTATGCCCCCATCATAGCATCTCTATCTTTTGGCATCCTCGAGTAGCATAGGAAGACATAATAACAAAAATTAAGACTTTATAAGTTAACCTGATCAAACATAAAACATTTTTGCATTTAGATGTGTTATTCTTGCAATAATTTAGATAGAATCAATTTGCATGCATTACGTTCACATTTTCTTTGCGTTGGATAGGCTGATGCCTTGCGTCAAAATTTCTATTTTGAAAGTAGGTTTTATTGTGCTTGCATGCCTGGTGAAATGGTGCAGACGCAGATAGATAGAAAGACAGATGATAAGATATGGAACAGAAGGGAAGCAGAGCCTTGGGGGCGCATTGATAATGGCCTTGCCTATGTGATGATGCAAAGGCAATGTAGTTTAGGGTGAACCCCATAACACCAACGATAGACGCTATTTGAGGCTGACACTGTAGATAGGATGCCGGATAAGACCTTGGCTGACAAGGCAACAAAAGAGATAGAGTATCAAGCCATGATAGGATAAGACGACATTTATGGATAGCCTTAATGCTAGATACGGATGACAAGGAAACACCATGGATAGGTAGATGGATGGGTGATAGTAGATATGGATGGTTAGGTAGAAGGAAATAAGGATGTGATCTCCAAGGACTATGTCGCATAAGAATAACGTGCCCCATTGTAGGTAGAATAATTAGGATTTTTCATGACAATGCTTACGATGATAGGAGGACAAGAGCATAATTAAGGATTTGCGTGTTACTCTAAGGACAAGGTGAGTCTAGAGATATCTAAAACATTTGTCAACATTGTGCCCCTGATCTTTATCAAGATCAAGAAAATAGTGGAAGGGAAGATTAGGATGGATAGACTAGATAGTATAGAAGGATAGGATAGGAAATGGTATGGAAAGGAATTGATATGAGGAGAGTGATAGGCCGATGAGACAAGGTACCCTCAAGTGTAGCTGATGTAGAAGATCAACTTACACATGACACCTGTTTGCCAGGTTTTCATCATGGTACTTAACTAAGGCGCCTGTTTGCCAGATTTTCACCATTGGACGAAGGGATTTCTCTTTACTATTTTGATTTTTTTTTTTTAATTTTTTTTTTTTTTTGGAATAGGGGAATATGGATGGAAGGGACTCAAGTGTCTAGTTCCATGAAAGGTAATAGTCCCATTAGAAATAAATGTCATCGCACGGACCATATCAAGTCATTATGCTAATAGATATTGGTAAGGTATTGCATGAAAGTGAGATAGATAAGGTAGATAATGGATTATGGAAGGAATGATAGTGGATTATGATGTGGATTATTGTGTACGTATGCATGAAAGATGGATGGAAGGCTTATGCAAAAGCATGGACCATGGGAGTAGGATGGGGAAGATATGTGGGAGGTATATGGAAACATTTGTGAGATGGAAGGGAATCTTGACCAACGGTTGCACATACCATGATAAACATTGAAGCTAGTGATGGGAAAGTAGTGTAGGAAGAAATGAAGACTTTTGCTTGTGGATGAATAACTTAGGCATGTAGGGATCCACATAGACTAAGTATTTTTTTTATTTTTGCTTGCCATGTGTGATGAAAGAATTTGAGACTTTTGGAGGGAATGGGAGAAAGTGGATGGTTGGGATTCTTGAGAGGTGGATGCCTCATTTGACTTAATGGCTTTTTGCTTAGACAAGCAAACCATTTTGCTTTTAGATAGTACCTGTGAAGGTATGGGCTGGGGTATTTGCCACTTTGGTGCAACTTCAGAGGTAATCATTTGTTGGATGCGAACCCACACATTTTTTAGTTTGGCATATAGGTGTGTGGGTGTATGCAGCCCTTGAGAAGGATGTTTCTTTGATTCTTGGCTTTTGTATCCTAAGTCATGAGGACTCTTAGGATTTTTGACTTTATAGGTAGAGGCATTCAGATTTTTATTGTTGTATTCTCTTGAGATGGTGGAAGTGGGGTTGGAGGAAGCCTTTTGTTTAGACAACATGTGCATTTGTTGGCCATGATTGGGATTGTTAGAAGATTCATAGATTGATGAATAAGGTGTTGGAAGAAGTGGTGGTAAAATGTATGGAGGGATATCAGGAGTTGGAAGTAGCGGAGGTAGATTGGATGGTGGAAGGTGTATGGTCACATGCTTTTGGGATGTATATGATAAGGGAGGTGGAATGGCGACATATGTTTTGGGGATATGTATGGTTTGTGATGGAAAGTGGGGCATTTAGGAGGAGTGGAGGGAGTACCAACATCTTGAGATTGTTCACCTTGGGGTGTGTATCCAAGGCCATATGAAGGTGGAGGAACATTGACATGGACGGGCTCCAAAGTACCTTGTTCATGAAGGCCTAAGCCTTTATCTTGGTAGTTCATATTTTGGAGTATGTGGTGGATAGTGGGATTATGTATATAGGTGGAACACTAGACATGAGTTCCTTATTGGATGGAGAAGGTGGGATAGGGGTTAACGGTTGCTGGTGTTCTAAGGAGGAACACTCATGAATGAAGGTGGTAAGACCAAGGATATATGGTGGGGGATTTACAACATGGTCGATAATGGATGGCGGAAGATTATTTTTGATTTGATCTTCTATACTTGCTTGGGAGGCAAGTGTCTCATCAAGGGAAGTGGAAGTTGTTGGATCATAGATAGGACTAGATGGGGTTATAAACTCAGGACCATGGAATGCATAAAGTTGGCTAAGAGGATCATCATGGTCTTCTTGATCATAGATAGGTTCTTGGTCATAGATGGGATCTTGATCATAGATAGGATTTAGCATGATGGGATTAATGTGCTCTTGTACAGGTTCTTCATCAATGACAATATCTTGATCATAGAAGAGATATAGGTTATGGAGAGGCTAAAATTGGATCTCTATCTCTTGTATAGGATCAAGTTGCTCAGGGATAGCTTCTTCATCAAAGATAGTATCTTGATCATGGAAAAGATATGGGTTATGAATGGTGTGAAGTTGGATTGCCAGCTCATGTATAGGTATAGGATCATCGAAGAGATAGAGGTTATGTATGGGTCAGATGGGAGTGCTTTGATCTTGATTTAGACAACGGATTGATGTTTCCACATGCTCTAAAGTGTGCTCTTGACATAATGCTTGGTGTTCTTGCATTGAAGTGGAGGTAGAGGTCTCTTGGATAGGATCTTGGTCAACAACATGAAAGTATGATGGAGCTTGACTTTGGTTCATGGTAGGAGGTTTTTCAATATGCTTAAGGGTGTGCTGATTATATGAAGGGGTTGGTACAAGGGACAAGTTTGAAGACTCTTTGGTAAGGTCAAGGACCAGAATTTGGGGATATGGTTGACTCTCTGCTAGTAGCCCTTGGATCACATCATTGGTAGGTGTATAGATAGAGGAGTGAGGTAATGGATAGGTGGACTTGGAGGTCTCCATGGTAGGATCAGTATGCTTTGGGCTATGTGTCCTATGAGATGGTGAGGGAAGACTAGTAGAGGGATTGGTATATGATTTCCCCCTTGAGGTGGTGCTTGCCCTATCAAGAGTATCATTAAGACGGGAAAAGGATGTATGTTTTTAGGGCAAGGTGTAGCTAGTACTAGCCTGTTCAGCTTGTAACATCGCCATTTCTTGTTGTATGGCTTGGAGTTCTTAAGCAATTTCTATACGATCTTGGGGTGAGATATCAAAGTTTAATTGCACTTGCAGGTATTGGAGTTCTTAAGAAATTACTTCTAATTGGTTTGTCATCTCTATAGAAACTGACACAAGACTGAAATGGATATCCAAAAATGCTGAAAATTTTCCCTGAAAAGATGTGGAAATGCTCACTGTTGCGGATGCACAAAAATAGAAGTGCTAAAATAGAGGATATATGCACAGGAAGTCGAGACTGAAGCGCGGTTCTGGTAAAATTTAAAGGTGCAGTAATAGGTGACAGATGCACAGCAAGTAAGAATATATGCACAGCAGGTCAAGGTATATGCGCAGCTCTGGTTTTATTGACTATTTTTGCAATTTTTTTAACATTTTTTGATGTTTTTAGTTTTTTTGGTTGCAAGTTGGTGTTTTTGATCTGATTTTCTCAATTATGGCAAGTAAAACACAACAAACACAAAGATGTTTTCATGATTTTTTGATTTTTTTTGTGATTTTTGGACTCTTTTTGACAAATAAGCAAGTACAATCTTAGGTTGGCAAAGACAATATCTGTTGAGTCCCCTACCTGTGCCTATTCAAAGCGGATAGCTTCAGGATCTTGGTAGCACCAGTTCCTCTCCACGGCACACACTTCTCACACATACCAAGATCTGAGTTTTCCAAGGCTTGTACCCCCACCGAACCTTAGGATTGTCTCTGCTATCTCTACTAAGAACCACATGAATCGGAGGTCCCACCTTTTGCGCCAACAAATAAAAGGATTTTGGTATACTAAAACAAAGGATGACTAGTAAGGGCAATCGTTTGAGTGGTTATACGTGCGGAAGCGCTACTCTCTGTTATGGAGTCTCCCAACCTTCAAGGGTTATGCCATGAAGGGTTTGGGGGAGGTTGGTTGTCGATATAACACAGTAGCACTCATTGCTTGAAGCTTTCACTCCAAACACAATTTATTTATAGTGGCTCGATAGGGCTTGGCTTTAGCCTGTTACCACTTAAGGTCATTCCCTAAGGACGGATAGGTATCCAAGGGCAGGCCTCTCTAAAGGTTCAACACATGCGAAAATGATATGTCTGGCATTTTGGTCACCCAGAATAGGGGAGAGCATAGGCCTGGTATCATTCCCAAAAACACGAAAGACACTTGTACTTTTCCCCCTAGTTAAAATGAAAAAGACTATATGAGCTATCTACTTGGCCACACACGCAAGTTATTAACTTTGAAAAGCAATATAGCAATGGTTCATTTTTATCCTCCTAGCATTGTGACTAGATTCCATTTGTAGATGCAACAAGATTCAAGTTACTTCCTTCCTAATTAGAACTATATGAGATTTGCATGAGCATTTGATTACTATCCTTTAATAAAAGATGATGTACTAACAATGCAGCTAGTATGACTAAACCAGCTCCTAATCCTACAAGCAAATGAGAGAATATCCCTATGAAAAAGAGTGTCAGTGTTAGCAAAAGCTATAGAAAATATTCTTAAATGCTTCTTAGAACAGATGGGCAGAAATAGAGCATGAATGTGCAGAAACAGAGGTCAGAAGCGCAGGAAAATCAGAAGCACTAAAACAGAAAGCAAAAGTGCTGAAATAAAAGATATATGCACTGGAAAATCAAATACGCCATAACAGAAGGTGTATGCATAGTTTCAGAGATCAGATGCACTAACAGATCACATGCACCGAAATAGAGCTCAGATGTGCCGAATCCTCCTATGTACAGAACCTCTGCACAAAAAACATAGTTTTCGGGTTAAATCGGGGCAGGGCCCTACGGTGGGTGCCAAAAATGTTAGGAGAAATTATTCGTAAATATCAAAAGACATCAATAATACCCATAACTCAATGGAATATAGAAATAAAGAAGATCTAAAACAATGAACAATACCTCAACAAACCGCTTTACCTCATGGCTTCCATTGGCGGCCTATCGCAAATGATCTTGTATATGAATATGCCCTCAGAAGGTGCACCTCCTTGCTATTCCAAGATGTCAAGTGAGAATGGCCATGATAGTTGATTGCAGTGAAGATGACCTTCACAACGATGGTAATGATGACATAGTAACAAGTTGATCGCAAGCAAATGGAATTTCTGCAGAGTAACAATACTGAAAGCTTGGATGATTGAAATGGAGGAAGAGGGTTCAATTTATAGACTCATGAGAGAGGAGATCAATAGTTGAGAAAGAATAAGAAGATCAATGGTTGAGAAAGGATGAGAGAATTTGTGCAAATAGAAAGAAGAGAAGTGTCACACAAAAGTTATTTTGAGTTAACTATTTTTCTATTTATTGAAGATAAGATATGCTGTCATAAAATAGAAAGTTTTTTTCTATTTTGGGAGTTTTTTAATAAAAAAAAGGTTGACTGAGTTAGTTAACTCAACTTGAGGTTTGCTTTTGCATGATTTAAGAGAAATTAAATAATAAATTATTTAATTATGTGTACATGAAGAAGAATTATTTTTAGAAGATTCTAGAAGATATTAGAAGATAAGAAAGTAAATTAAATAAATAAATTTATTTAATTGTTTGCACAAGATTTGGAAGAATAAATAAAATATTTAATTATATTTTATTTTTAGAGAATGAGAGGATTTAAATAAATTTGATTTATTTATTTAAATATGGAAGAAGAATTGACTTAATTAAATAGTTAAGAATTATTTAATTGTTTGGAAGATTTAAATTAAAGAAAGGATTTTATTTAATTTTGACTTTAGAAGAGGTAATTAAATATTTTGATATTTAATTACCTAGAGGAATATGAATCAAATAAATAATTTTTTTTATTTATTTATTGATAGAAGAATTAGAATGAAATAAATATTAACAATATTTATTTAGACAGAGACGTGTCATTTTTAAGCGTATACATTTTGCCCCTCTTTGATGTGATGTTCGAGATGAAGAGATTTGTGTCAAGTAACATCATTTCAAAGAAGGTAAAGTATAGATAGAAGAAAAATATGGCAATGGAAAGATAGGATGAGGATGCCCCCTCGGGAGATTAGATGGGGAGAGAGAGATTTGAGGGTGCAAGACGGACAATCTCATGATGAAGAAGGTTGGAAGAATAGGTTGGCGTGAAGAAATTGGTTGAAGAAAGAACTGAATGATACACGATGCAAGATAAAATGATAAGACACACAAGCAAGTAAGAAAGTATGCACAAATGATACAAGAACAAACAAGGTATTTCCCCTGTCAAGCGGCAAACCACTGATTAAATTGATATGGATTGACAATAGTGTTGTCATGGCAAGGAACAATAGATCCCTAGAGAAACACGAAGGCCTAGTGTCTAGTTTTAGGAAATGAAAAATGTCATGTAAGACACGTGTATTGGTCTAATTTTGACAATGCAACATCCTGTATAAGACAATTGATTGATTATAATTGATTGAGTTGGTTTACAACCAGACAAGGATCAAGACCACTGATTGTGATTAGATCATTTGACAAGATTGACTTGACTCAATTGGTATGGATTAAGGATGGACCTGCATTTGGATCATTGCTCAGATTGACTGGACAAAGATGAAAGACATAATGAAAGACTAAATTTTGATTGATAGAAGAATGCCTCGAATGAAGGAATCACAAGATTTTATTTGTAAACATTGATACTCTGCATAGAATCTTTATTGCATGGACGGTATTACAAAATGCAATTGGATATGGATACGGATATGAGACGCAATTGGATATGGTATGGATATAGATGTAAATAGATGACAGTAGATGAGAATGGATGAGAGTGGATGAGAATGGTTTTGCCATCTTGATAGTGCAAGTATTTTGAAGTGCCTATTTTATCATTGGGCGTTTAAAATGTTGTAAGAAAATATAAGCATCTAGGTATAATTGAACTGAGATGACCTAAGTATCGCTTACATGGATTTTGATTTAGCAAGTTAATGCAAGCATCTAGTCAAAATTGAATTTAGATGACCTGAGTATTTCTTACATAACAACAGACAAGGATTGCCCTCGTTCATGTTAAACCTTTGATGTCCTCAATGATCTTTTGCCAATCATGTCGTTAGACAAGGCTTCACATTACTAAAGATTAATCCATAAACAACAAACAAAGAAAATGATTATTCCCCCATCATACCATCTCTAGCTTTTGGCATCCTCAAGTAGCATAGGAAGACATAATAACAAAAATCAAGACTTTGTAAGTTAACATGATCAAACATAAAACATTCTTGCATTTAGATGTGTTATTCTTGCAATAATTTAGATAGAATCAGTTTGAGTGTGTTAGGTTCACATATGCTTTGCGTTGGATAGGTTGATGCCTTGCGTCAAGATTTTTGTTTTGAAAGTAGGTTTTACTGTGCTTGCATGCCTGGTGAAATGGTGTGGACGCGGATAGATAGAAAGACAAATGATAAGATATGGGACAGAAGGGAAGCAGAGCCTCAGGGGCACATTGATAATGGCCTTGCCTACGTGAAGATGTAGAGGCAATGTAGTTTGGGGTGACCCTATGACACTAATGATAGACGCTATGTGAGGCTAACACTATAGATAGGATGCTGGATAAGACCTTGGCTGACAAGGCAACAAAATAGATAGAGTATCAAGCCATGATATGATAAGATGACATTTATGGATAGCCTTAATGCTAGATACTAATGACAAGGAAACACCATAGATAGGAAGATGGATGGGTGATAGTAGATATGGATGGTTAGGTAGAAGGAAATAAGGATGTGATCTCCAAGGACTATGTTGCATAAGAATAACGTGCCCCATTGTAGGTAGAATACTTAGGATTTTTCATGACAATGCTTACAATGATAGGAGGACAAGAGCATAATTAAGGATTTGCGTGTTGCTCTACGGACAAGGTGAGTCTAGAGACATCTAAAACATTTGTCAACATTATGCCCCCAATCTTTATCAAGATCAAGAAAACAGTGGAAGGGAAGATTAGGATGGATAGACTGGATAGTATAGAAGGATAGGATAGGAAACGGTATGGAAAGGAATTGATATGAGGAGAGTGATAGGCTGATGAGACAAGGTGCCCTCAAGTGTAGGTGAAGTAGAAGATAAAGTTACACATGATGCCTGTTTGCCAGGTTTTCATCATGGTACTTATCCAAGGCACCTGTTTGCCAGATTTTCACCGTTGGACAAAGGGATTTCTCTTTACTATTTTGATTTTTTTTTTGAATTTTTTTTTATTTTTTTTATTTTTTGGAATAGGGGAATATGGATGGAAGGGACTCAATTGTCTAGTTCCATGAAAGATGATAGTCCCATTAGAAAGAAATGTCGTCGCATGGACCATGTCAAGTCATTATGCTCATAGATGTTGGTAAGGGATTGCATGAAAGTGAGATGGATAAGGTAGATAATGGATTATGGAAGGAATGATAGTGGATTATGATGTGGACTATTGTGGACTTATGCATGAAAGATGGATGGAAGGCTTATGCAAAAGCATGGACCACGAGAGTAGGATGGGGAAGATATGTGGGAGGTATATGGAAACATTTGTGAGACAGAAGGGAATCATGACCAACAGTTGCACATACCATGATAAACATTGAAGATGGTGATGGGAAAGTAGTGTTGGAAGCAACGAAGACTTTTGCTTGTGGATGAATAACTTAGGCATGTAGGGATCGACATAGACTGAGTATTTTTCTAATTTTTGCTTGCCATGTGTGATGAAAGAATTTGAGACTTTTGGAGGGAATGGGAGAAAGTGGATGGTTGGGATTCTTGAGAGGTGGATGCCTCATTTGACTTGATTGCTTTTGTCTCAGGCACCCAAACCATTTTGCTTTTAGATAGTTCCTGTGAAGGTATGGGTTGGGGTGTATGCCGCTTTGGTGCAGCTTCGAAGGTAATCATTTCTTGGATGCAGACCCAAACCTTTTTCAATTTGCCATATAGGTGTGTGGGTGTATGCAGCCCTTGAGAAGGATGTTTCTTTGATTCTTGGCTTTTGTATCCTTGGTCATGAGGACTCTTAGGATTTTTGACTTTATAGGTAGAGGCATTTAGATTTTTATTGTTGAATTCTCTTGAGATGGTGGAAGTGGGGTTGGAGGAAGCCTTTTGTTTAGACAACATGTGCATTTGTTTGCCATGATTGGGATTGTTAGAAGATTCATAGATTGATGAATAAGGTGTTGGAAGAAGTGGTGGTAAAATGTATGGAGGGATATCAGGAGTTGGAAGTAGCAGAGGTAGATTGGATGGTGGAAGGTGTATGGTCACATGCTTTTGGGATGTATATGATAAGGGAGGTGGAATGGCGACATATGTTTTGGGGATATGATAGGGTTTGCGATGGAAAGTGGGGGATTTAGGAGTGGAGGGAGTGCCAACATCTTGAGATTGTTCACCTTGGGGTGTGTATCCAAGGCCATATGAAGGTGGAGAAACATTGACATGGACGGGCTCCAAAGTACCTTGTTCATGAAGGCCTAAGCCTTTACCTTGGTAGTTCATATTTTCGAGTATGCGGTGGATAGTGAGATTATGTATAGGTGGAACACTAGACATGAGTTCCTTATTGGATGGAGAAGGTGGGATGGGGGTTAATGGTTGCTGATGTTCTAAGGAGGAACTTTCATGAATGAAGGCGGTAGGATCAAGGATATATGGTGGGGGATTTGCAGCATGGTCGATAATGGATGGCGGAAGAGTATTTTTGATTTGATCTTCTATGCTTGCTTGGGAGGCAAGTGTCTCATCAAGGGAAGTGGAAGTTGTTGGATCATAGATAGGACTAGATGGGGTTATAAACTCAGGACCATGGAATGCATAAAGTTGGCTAAGAGGATCATCATGGTCTACTTGATGATAGATAGGTTCTTGATCATAGATGGGATTTTGATCATCGATAGGATTTAGCATGAAGGGATTAATGTGCTCTTGTACAGGTTTTTCATCAATGACAATATCTTGATCATAGAAGAGATATATGTTATGAAGAGGCTGAAATTGGATCTCTAGCTCTTGTATAGGATCAAGTTGCTCAGGGATAGCTTCTTCATCAAAGATAGTATCTTGATCATGGAAAAGATATGGGTTATGAATAGTGTGAAGTTGGATTTCCAGCTCATGTATAGGTATAGGATCATCGAAGAGATAGAGGTTATGTATGGGTTGGATGAGAGTGCTTTGATCTTGATTTAGACAAGGGGTTGATGTTTCCACATGCTCTAAAGTGTGCTGTTGACATAACGCTTGGTGTTCTTGCATTGAAGTGGAGGTAGAGGTCTCTTGGATAGGATCTTGGTCAACAACATGAAAGTATGACGGAGCTTGACTTTGGTTCATGGTAGGAGGTTTTTCAATATGCTCAAGGGGGTGCAAATTATATGAAGGGGTTGGTACAAGGGACAAGTTTGAAGACTCTTTGGTAAGGTCAAGGACCAGAATTTGGGGACATGGTTGACTCTCTGCTAGTAGCCCTTGGATCACATCATTGGTAGGTGTATAGGTAGAGGAGTGAAGTAATGGATAGGTGGACTTAGAGGTCTCCATGGTAGGATTAGTATGCTTTGGGCTATATGTCCTAGGAGATGTTGAGGGAAGACTAGTAGAGGGATTGGTATATGATTTCCCCCTTGAGGTGGTGCTTTCCATATCAAGAGTATCCTTAAGACGGGAAAAGGATGTATGTTTTTGGGGCAAGGTGTAGCTAGTACTGGCCTGTTCAGCTTGTAAGAATGTCATTTCTTGCTATATGGCCTAGAGTTCTTGAACAATTGCTATACAATCTTGGGGCAAGATATCAAAGTTGAATTGCACTTGCAGGTATTGGAGTTCTTGAGCAATTACTTCTAATTGGTTTGTCATCTCTATAGAAACTAACACAAGACTGAAATTGGTATCCAAAAATCCTAAAACTTTTCCCCAAAAAGATGTGGAAATGCTCACTGTTGCGAATGCGCAGAAATAGAAGCACTAAAACAGAGGATATATGCGCAAGAAGTTGAGACAAAAGCACAGTTCTGGTAAAATTTAAAGGCACAGTAATAGGTGATAGATGCACAGCAAGTTAGAATATATGTGTAGCAAGTCTGAATATATGCACAGCAGGTCAAGGTATATGTGCAGCTCTGTAGGACAGATGCGCAGCTATGGTTTTCTTGACCATTTTTGCAATTTTTGGCACATTTTTTGATGTTTTTGAATTTTTTCATTGCAAGTTGGTGTTTTTGATCTAATTTTCTCAATTATGGCAAGTAAAACACAGCAAACACAAAGAAGTTTTCATGATTTTTTTATTTTTTTGTTATTTTTAGACTCTTTTTGACACAAAAATAAGTACAATCCTAGGCTAGCAAAGACAATTTTTGTTGAGTCCCCTAGCTGTGCCTATTCAAAGAGGATAGCTTCAAGATCTTGGTAGCTAATGCAAAGGTGTCAGGTCTGTAGAGGCAATTTGACAAGATCAAAATATTTAAGACAATGGTGTACTTCAACCAATAAGACTCACTAGTCTTCTCCTTGCCCTAAACTCCACCAAAGGGCTCAAATTTGGTTCCAACTTCTAAAATGCAATCCTACACCTTCTAGGGTCTCAACATACCCTAATCAACAAGATTCAAAGGGTCTCACACACCATCTTGACCGGTTCATTGACAACTCATCTTAACTAGGCCTAATCCTAGTAGCCCTGTTCAGCAAGTAATCTACACTTTTCTCCAATCTTTCCCAAAGCACTTCTACAAAAAATGACTGATCTAAATACCCTTTACAGAGTTTTCTAACATATCCAAGACTCAGGTACTATTGTTTTGGACCAAACTGACTGTTCTGACCCCTGAACCCTTCGTACAAGGCCTAATTAGCCCACTTTTTCAAAGGAACCTTATGACAAACTTGACCTCCACACTCCAAACCCTCAAACAGTCTTAGGAAAGGTTCCAAAATAGAGGATTTTCAAGGTTTCAATATGTGGTTTTCTCATTCAATGTTTTAAACACAAAACCCTTACTTCTAAGGCTCAAAACCAAGGGTTTATCAAATCTCCCACTTCCAACCACTTCTAGATCTCATTCAATGGTCTAACACCATCCCCTTGACCATATTAGACAACATCAATCATAAAACCAATACCTTGTTGAGGTAGATCTCCTGCTGCTACACCTGTGTCATCATTCCCATGCTCTTTTCACATGCAAACTTGCATTCTAATGGTGATCACCAACCAATCTGCACTCCTCCTACCTTGTTTAGGTTAGAAGTCATATTATACATGTCATCTAGGACCTATTCCATGAGAATCAGGATATTAAATTCATGAAAAGGTCCAAAATTTCATTGTCACCTCTCAAAACACACAGGGCAGTCTGTTGTTCTTGGTAGTAGTCAGAAGAATAGAATTGAAACCACCTTCAAATCCTTCTTAGAGCATAAAATAGGATCTACTATTGTTAAGTGAGGACTTAAGACATTTACCAAACACCCAACAATCAAAAGATCAACAGAATTGAGGAGGAAATGCAAGCAAAAGATAAACTTTACTGTATTTTACAGTCAGTCGTACAACCCAGGCCTCCAAATGACTCCACTGTACCATCAAATGCCTTGGACAGGTTTACATAACCTCTACCCCAACTTCCACAACTGATTCCCATCAGTTGGAGTTGGTTCAACATCAAAAACTACTCAAAACTAACTTTCCCGCCTAAATGCATATTTCAAAAATTTGAATTTTTAAACTTTGTTTTAATGAACTTCTACCCTATCAATTCATCGTGTTTGATCTTCTTAGGATCATTATACCTTGTTTCTAATCTTAGACACCTATATTTTACTCTAGGGGCACTATTGGCCCAACTTACATCATTTTTGGTCCTAGGGTCCTTACCAGGACCCTCAGGACATTTGACCCTTACATCATTTTTCCCATTACAACATGCCATAATTGGTTTTAGGATGTTCCAATTGGCTTGACTTGCTCCATGGACTCCTCTCTTGGTCATTGGTGTCTCCTTGTTCTAAGATGTTCCCTTAGGTGCTCCTGCACCATACTCCACAGCATGAAGAAAAGTCTTGTCCCAAGAGTTATGTGCTCTACTCCAAACCTCATGTAGTCTTGTTGAAGAGTTCCTCTGATTTTGAATAGGGAACATGAACTCTACAATGGTTATCCTCCTTCTCCAACCTACATGACTCTTACCAAAAGTGTTAGTATCACAAAACATATTTTGATGTCCTTGCCTAGGACCCTGCTACTGTAATGCTTCTTCTCTTCCCATCTTAAGGTTTTGATCTACTTTTCCCTATTGTGTGCCTTCTTTTTCTAGCCTCCCTATAGGGCAATCAATGTCCCCAAACTTGATGCAACTTAAGTCCCAAACCTGTTGTTCTTTAGGACTGTCATCCACTTTCCTCTATTGCAACTGTTCTTGCTATTTCCAATCATCCTTAACCTGCACATTTAACTGCAATTTCTCTCCAAAACAAACAATAGCATGCTCCTTCTTGTCTTCACAAGGTAAAGGTATTAGTTTAAACTATTTACCATCTTTGTGCACCAAATAGCTATTAGTATAGCCATCATGAACTGTCCTTCTTAAATGCTGCCATGGTCTACACAAAATTATATGCCCACATGTCATTGAAATAACATCACACAAAACAGAATCATGATATGGACCAATTGAAGAATCAACATATGCCCTCTGATTTACCCTTACTTGCTGCTCTTGACTTACCCAAGTGGCATTGTAAGGACTAGGATGATCAAATGTCTTCAATCCCAATTTGTGTACCATATCCTAGGAAACTAAATTATCATGTGAACCTGAATCTATAATCAACTTACACATTTTTCCATGGCTTAAACAATTATTTTTAAAAATGGATACATGTGGTGCTTGTTGCATTTTGCCTTTTTTCACCATGAGCAATTCTCCATCTATTTCTGGATAGGCTACTGTCGGTTCTTGGTCTTCTCTCTTTTCCTCTTCTTGTGCCAAGTGAACTCTTCTCTCCTTGCTCTTATCAACATCATGCCTCTTAGGACATTTGAAAGATACGTGTCCCACTTCATTGCAATGATAACATCTTCCTGTGAATACACCTCTACCTGATCCAAACCTACCTCCACCTCTATATCCACCTCTTTGATCTATAGAAAACTCTTTTCCTTTCTCATTACTGCTCTGTCCTTCATTTGTAGGTCTGCCCCTACCTCTAGATCCTCTACCACTACCTCCTTGTCTTTCTTGCTTCATCTTCACCCTCTCTTCAGCCCTTATGGATAATTGAAAACATTCTCCAAGTGATTTTGGTATGGTCAAACCAATTTCATCTTGCAAGTTGTACCTAGGCCCATTAAGGTATCTTGCCACTTTCTCTTCTTCATCTTCCAATCCTCCTCTAATACTAAGCTTATGAAATTGCTCAGTATAGGACATAACATCCATGTCCTCTTGCTTTAAATTCTGCCTCATCCTCTTTGTTTGAATAGAATAATCAAATGGAAGAAACTGATTCTTCATCATATCCTTCATCCTACCCCAAGAAGTGATTCTTGTTCCACCTCTAGCCACTCTTTCTGTTTGTACACTACTCCACCATGTAAGTGTTGTCCCTCTCAAATTTTTTTTTGCAAATTTAACCTTCTTCTCATCACTCATTTCCTCATACTCAAAGAAATTTTCAAGGGCATCTACCCACCCTAATACCTCTTCACTATCCATCTTCCCCTGATAGATAGGTAACTCTATGTTTGCCTTTGTTCCACTACCTTGAACTGCCTTAAGCAATCTCACAAATTTCTTTTCTTCAGGATCTAATTCATCCTCAAGAGGGTTCTCATCTACCTTTTCATGCTCCTCATCATCTCCTTCTTGATCATCTTGTTCATCCCTTTTAGGATTCTTCTCCAATGCTTCCAACCTTACTAAGATTGATGCATTCTCTCTTCTCACTTGTCTTAACTCTCTTTCTCTTTCAGCATCTCATTCTCTTCTCTCCCTCAACTCTCTTTCTCTAGCCTCTAAGGCTTCTCTCAATTCATTATTCTCCCTAGCCATCTAATTTTTAGGGGGCATCTTCACAACTTTCACCAACCCTTATCTCTTTCACAAGATCCTACTACTCCCTTAAGGACCTACTTTCTAGTCTGATACCACTATGATGCAGAGGTGTCAGGTCTCTAGAGGCAATTTGATAAGATCAAAAGATTTAAGTCAATGGTGTACTTCAACCAATAAGACTCACTAGTCTTCTCCTTGCCCTAAACTCCACCAAAGGGCTCAAATTTGGTTCCAACTTCTAAAATGCAATCCTACACCTTCTAGGGTCTCAACATACCCTAATCAACAAGATTCAAAGGGTCTCACACACCATCTTGACTGGTTCATTGACAATTTGTCTTAACTAGGCCTAATCCTAGTAGCCATGTTCAGCAAGTAATCTACACTTTTCTCTAATCTTTCCCAAAGCACTTCTACAACAAATGACTGATCTAAATACCCTTTATAGAGTTCTCTAACATATCCAAGACTTAGGTACTATTGTTTTGGACCAAACTAACTATTCTGACCCCTGCACCCTTCCTACAAGGCCTAATTTGCCCACTTTTTCAAAGGAACCTTATGACAAACTTGACCTCCACACTCCAAACCCTCAAATAGTCTTAGGAAAGGTTCCAAAACAAAGGATTTTCAAGGTTTCAACAAGTGGTTTTCTCATTCAATGTTTTAAACACAAAACCCTTACTTCTAAGGCTCAAAACCAAGGGTTTATCAAATCTCCCACTTCCAACCACTTCCAAATCTCATTCAAAGGTCTAACACCATCCCCTTGACTATATTAGACAACATCAATCATAAAAACAATACATTGTTGAGGTAGATCTCCTGCTGCTACACCTGTGCCATCATTCCCATGCTCTTTTCACATGCAAACTTGCATTCTAATGGTAATCACCAACCAATCTGCACTCCTCCTACCTTGTTTAGGTTAGAATTCATATTATACATGTCATCTAGAACCTATTCCATGAGAATCAAGATCTTACATTCATGGAAAGGTCCAAAATTTCATTGTCACCTCTCAAAACACACAGGGCAGTCTGTTGTTCTTGGTAGCAGTCAGAAGAACAGAATTGAAACCACCTTCAAATCCTTCTCAAAGCATAAAATAGGATCTACTATTGTTAAGTGAGGACTTAAGACATTTACCAAACACCCAACAATCAAAAGATCAACAGAATTGAGGAGGAAACGCAAGCAAAAGATAAACTTTACTATATTTTGCAGTCAGTCGTACAACCCAGGCCTCCAAATGACTCCATTGTACCATCAAATGCCTTGGACAGGTTTACATAACCTCTGCCCCAACTTCCACAACTAATTCCCATCGGTTGGAGTTGGTTCAACATCAAAAACTACTCAAAACTAACTTTCCCACCTAAATGCATATTTCAAAAATTTGAATTTTTAAACTTTGTTTTAATGAACTTCTACCCTATCAATTCATCATGTTCAATCTTCTTAGGATCATTATACCTTGTTTCTGATCTTAGACACCTATATTTTACTCTAGGGGCACGATTGGCCCAACTTACATCATTTTTGGTCCTAGGGTCCTTACCAAGACCCTTAGGACATTTGACCCTAACATCATTTTTCCCATTACAACATGCCATAATTGGTTTTAGGATGTTCCAATTGGATTGACTTTCTCCATGGGCTCCTCTCTTGGTCATTGGTGTCTCCTTGTTCCAAGATGTTCCCTTAAGTGCTCTTGCACTAGTAGCGTTGGCTCCTCTCCATGGCACACGCTTCTCACACATACCAAGATCCGAGTTTCCCAAGGCTCGTACCCCTACCGAACCTTAGGATTGTCTTTGCTATCTCTACTAAGAACCACATGAATTGGTGCAGCTTCAAAGGTCCCACCTTTTGCGCCAACAAATAGAAGGATTTTGGTATACTAAAACAAAGGATGACTAGTAAAGGCAACCGTTCGAGTGGTTATGCATGCAGTAGCACTACTCTCTGTTATGGAGTCTCCCATCCTTCAAGAGTTACGCCATGAAGGGTTTTAGGGGAGGTTGGTTGTGGGTATTGTTATCACTGGGAATTGTACCCATATGCAAGGCTGGTTAAAGCACTACAATTCCGTGTAAGATGGGACTAATCTCGGGTTGTGGGTTCCCTATGACGAGATTAGACCTCCAGATTGTGAGTTGGTTCCCTTCAAATATTCTATTGAGATGTATGTTTTTTACTTTTTGGGAAAAGGGAAGAAGGAAACTAAATGAATACTAAAGGTAAAATGGTGATGCACTTGATATGGATAAAAATAATTCAATTTGATTCACAATGTCTGTTCAAAAATCTAACTTCTACACAATCCAGACTTGGCATAAATATTAGAAAATGATTCTAAGGAAGGTTTGAAAATAGGTTTTTATGAAGGAAATGGTTTTTTCACAACACAAAAAGACTATTTCTGGTTAACACAACCTAAGACCTATAATGAATTTATGCTTTAATGTTGTAAGTAATGAGGTGAGACAATAATTTTGAAGGTTTAATAATAAAACACAGCAAAATTTTATCAAAATCACTTCAACATTCAACACTAAAAGGAAAGGTAAATCAACTGATATGAAATAAACAAAGGAAGCTTTGCAAAAAGACAAAAGATAACTTGTAACATGTCAATCTCTCAATAAAATTGTAAAAGTGAGCTACAAGAATTCTCCAATCTGTCTGAATCAGAATGAGAATCAAGAACTAGCAAAAACAAACTTTTGCTTTACAATATATAGGTCTGCTCTCTCCAAGAGGCATTCAAAAATATAGACTTGTAGATAACTGCCTCTAAAAATACTCATTCCCAAGCAACCTAAAAAATCCTCAAAATTAGGGTCTAAAACTGCCACAAATTGAGCAAAAATAACTTCAATTTGGGCTTCTCCATATGTTTGACCAAAATTTTGACCAAGGATCCTAAAAATACTCCTAAAAGTCATGCAAAACCTCCTAGGTGGCCTAGTTAACTCAACTAATCAATTTGCATGATTTCGCATGAGCAAAATTGATTGTGAGTAAATAATAAAGTAATAGAATATTACTCTATTATTGGTTACAATTTGTTCTATTTTCGATTTTACAACTTGTGGAAAATAATAAAGTAATTTATAGAGTATTACTTTATTATTTATTTACAATTAATAAATGTGTAAAATTGTGCATGATTAGAAGAAAAATATACTCCTTATCACTCCAATACATTTGCCTATTTTGCAAAATAGGACCTAGGAATAATTACAAAAATCATTATCACTCCAATACATGAATGAGAAAAAATATCTCCCTCTGCAAGGAAAATAAAAAGAAACTCAGTCACTCCTGTATCATTCCATGCACCAAACAAAAATGCATAAATATCCTTCTAACTCCCTCTTGTTGACATTGTGCACGTACATCCATTTCCTAAATCTCCTTATATCCTCATATGCAATTTGAAGTTAAAGAAAGAAAACAACTCCACTATGCAATTTGACCTCATGCATAAAAAATGTCCATCATATGTTGTCACCATAAATACTGCCACCATGTAATTGCCTTTATGCAATAATCACATCACTACAAGACAATACCTTATTACCCATGAAGTCACATCTCCACCATGCATAAAAGCTTATCCTTGAACTCCATGTATTGCATATGCATATACCATGTCTAAAATCATACACCCTCTTGGTTGTTAGTCACCATGCATAATCTTGAAATCTATCCTTGGATGCTTGGAAATGGATAAGGGACCTAAGCATGTGATTTATTATTCCTCCACCATTCGACCACTAAGGAATCTTCAAAAGGTTATAAGGCTTGAAGTCTTCCCACATGTTATATTGGTCTCTTGACTTAATAAAAACCAACCTCTAAAGGGTTGCTGTCGGCCACTATATGTTATGATTTCTAGGGAAAATCTTGACCACGACAGCAATTTGGATAAAGTAATAATTGGTTTTTCTTAAGTCAAAAATGCACATGAGCAAAAAGAACCTTCGAATAAAATAGGAAAACAACCCTAATCTTTGCTCATTCACTCTTCATTTGACTTCTCTCTTTGAGCTCTACAAAAATCATGTCAGCCAAGGGTTTCAAGTAGCTCCATCATGGTTCTGGTCTTTTCCTTTCAATGGTTCTTCATTGTCGTTGCCGTAGAACTCTGCATGAGCTAGGAAGAAGGTAACTTTGCTCTCTGTTTGATGTGAAACATTTAAGTGTCTGTATCTTTCTTCATTTAAATGGCCACGGCCTTCTTCACTATTATGAATACCTCCATTGTTGTGCACTCTTTAATACCTTTATTCTATTTCTGTATGCTTCTTTGTTGATGGTCTTCATCTGCTCTTCTTGGAAGTTTGAGGCCACTGTGAGGCCGTGGAAGATCTTTCTTCCTACCAGCAACAAGGGTAAGCACTTGCTTTTTAAGCTATGTAGTTTCATTCTTCTTTGGTCTCACTTCTTATAGCATGACAAGCTAGTAGATAGATGTGGGTATTTCATTTTATAGCAAAAAATGCTATGTCTCTGTCGGCCATGGCTGCATATTTCTTCTTTTGTCTTAATCTACTTTCATTATGCAGAAACTTGAGGGTTTTGAAGCTTTGAAGTTAGGGTTTCAACTTCTCCTCCATTTCCAGAACCTCTACCCGCCATGGCTATGCTTCTCTTGTTAATATGCATCAAAAACTGTAACTTACTAGAGGGTTTGTGAGCCTTGAAGTTAGGGTTTCAACTTCATCCTGCACAGAAAAATTCTTGATGCCACGGCCATACTATTGGTTATGAATGTATCATGGCATATTTTTTTAAATCTCTCAACTATGTTTGCAAAAATCTCATTAGGGTTTGGTCCTTTGACATGGGTATACAGCCTTTTCAAAAAGAACAGCTTCTCTTTTTGTGCAGCACCACCTTGACTGTGATCTTGTCTCCATCTGTTGGCAGAAAGTATAAGGGTTTTAAAGTATTTTAAGTAGGATTTCTTTCTTTGCTTTTCATAACACTTCTCCACCTCCTTGTGACTATCTCACATTTGCTGATGACACATTTTGTCTTCTCATTCCACTGTGGCTACTGGGTAGAAGTACATGTTAATATTCTATTATGATAGCAAAACCTTTGATATTCTATATAATGGATTTAACATCTACTTTCATTGTATCTGTAGTGTAGATTGCATGATATCATACCTTTCCATTCTTTAAGGTTCTTCTGTAGAATATCTCTTCAGGTTGCATGAATGTAATGTGAAGAACTGTAAGTCATGTGGAACATCCTTGATTGGCTACTGCCTTTGTTACAAATGGATATATATTATGGCACAAATGTCATGTTTTCTCTTGATTGTCATGTGTATTGGACTCCTCTGTGCATAGACATCATGCATTTTTGTTTCTTGTTGGTTGGTACACCTGTAGCATGCCTTCGTGCATCCTTATACCTGTAGTCATCTTTTTGCATACTTTAAAGTATACCTGTAGCTTCCTTGTGCATCTTTAGATCTCTTCTGGCAGTTCATACTTTCATCATTATGCACCTTAGTATTATAGATATATGTTCTTTATCCATCCATTCATCTATGATCATTCATGTGCACACTGACTACCTATTTTATCAGTTTTCATGTTCTTCTGTAGATGGGCAATCACCATTATGATGTATCATGAATGTCTCTTGCTTATTTAAACTACTTCACTAGTCATTGCCTTGGTTGTACATGGTGATGGTGACTGTATTATGATAGAACCACTTGCATAGAAGAAAGAGTTGTGAATTTAATGTTCTTTGTCAATCATCACTGTAGCACTTGATATAAGTCTTGTTCTTCTTCTAATGTTCCTCCTTCATTATTGATGCACCTCTGTAGATGGATATGGCAATTTATGAGATAATCTGACTACATTTATGAAGATGACTGTCTATAATGAAGATGACTGCATTTATTCTTGTTCTTGCAATGTATCTTTCTTCATGTCATCATGACATCTTTTTGACTGCATTGTATCTCTCCTGACTACATCTTGCATGGCATCCTCTTTACTGTATGGCATCTTCTTCTGACTGCGTCTTGCATGGCATCTTCACCTAACTACATCTTCTGTACTGTGTGGCGTCTACTTGACTGCATTGTATCCTCTGTAGCTTGCAACTTCATACATGATAGCCTCTTGTTTTTGCATATGTACTTTGACTATCTTTATCATTTGATGAATAGTGAGCATCCTATATGTATCTATTATTTGTATCTTTCACTTTAGTCATAACTGTCTCTCATTTGATCTTGAAAGTTGACTTAACTATCATGTCTTCTAACCATTCACTATGTTGGGGTATTTGCTTATGTATTATATGCTTCATCCCTTGATGCTTGATTGTTTGAACATCTTACTCCATTTAGAATGTAGCATTTGATCTTCATGTATCTTTTGATGGTTTGAAGTTCTGAGGCATTGGTGGCAGCCTTTTGCAAAGTTTATATCTTCTTTTGGATGACTACACACCTATCTCATACATATTGTGAAGTCTTATTTAATGGCAGTCAAGTTGGCATATTGTTTTATAATCGTCTTGCCTTCCACTGTTCTATCTGTTGTTCCATGTGGCATTTACTTGACTACTTCTATGAGACACTTGTAACTTTGAATGTGATATAGCTGTTTAAACTTTGATCATCTTTAAACAGTATGAAAACAACATGAGAAATACCTGGTATACAATGTTATTTCATCTTACTCCTTTGTCATAATGAGATGACCTTTCACAAGATTTATTCTACAACTTGTTCAAATGATACATAAGTTCTTGTATCCTCCTTGCTTTGTCTCTATTCTCTTTATCAAGCACAATAATCTAAAAACTTGTATTACTCTTGAGATGACTGTAATCTAATTTTCTGAATTTGTCTTTTTGTCAATCTTGATTCAGTCATATAGCTCTGATTTGTTTCAATCAACTGTAATGATGTCTTGATGACATCTTCTTTATGTAAGTTGATTAGATGATGCATGATATAACTTAGAATGATGCATCCTATCTTTTTCTAGTACTCTTTTCAAAAAATGAAAAGAAACATGCCGGGCTCAAACCCTTGTGGGAGCCACATTTAATCCACATGTTTATTTGTCTTCAAATCAGAAACAAAATTTGTCCTATACCTGTATAGTGAACAAACAAGTTAGCATAAAAAGTACCTAATAGCATTGATTGATCTCCTTCATGATTTCTTCTTGATCTATATCATTATCTGATCTAAATTCTTATATGAATGCATGATATGATAAGTAGAAGTCTCTATTTGATAAAAGCATGTGATAACTGTAAACAGCCAGAGCACTAACGGGGCTGTCCCAAAAAATTTTGCAGGTTTCAACTGGATGGTGGCTTCAATTGAAGCATGAAGACTAAAGACTTGAAGACCAGCTTCAACAGCAACCTCCATCATCAGGCAATGATGGATGTTTAGATTTATCATATGTTCTTTTCTCTTTTCTTTTATCAAACATATACATATCTTGCATGTTTGCAATTGCTCAGTTTAGTTACTCCCATGGCTTGTGTGGGACAGATTTGAACATTTCTTTTAAACATGATCAGTTAGTTTCTCTTATGCATACGATGTATATGTATTTCCTTTTTAATAAATGCATGAGATAAAGTAAAAGATACCTGGATGTATGTTCAAAACATGACATGAAATAATAGTGTAATACAACATCTTTCTCTCTTTTATTCAAAACTGATTAATTTGAATAATTAATTTAACTTATAACTCCTGAAAGATCAAACTTTGTAGAAAAACTGTATCTCCTTGAATGTTTGATCCTTTGATGATCAATTCTTTTGTCATGATAACTTATCAGTCCTGATTGGACTGATGGGTTATCCTAACAACTGGATCTTCTTTTCAACTTTGTCAAAGTGTCAACCATTCAAGAATGCATAACTGTGAAGTTTTCTATTATTCATTCTGAACAATTACACCTAGGTCCAACTAATTTTCAGTGTGAACAAAAAATTAGTAACATTTCTTGCGACCTCTCAGGGGTGTTTGCCTGTTAAACAGTCTAGAACCAATAGCCTTGCCTTCTCATTGGGCATAGAGTCATTTATGCCCTGAACTTAGAGAAATTCTACAACTCACACTAACTGAAAACAACAGCAGCAACTAACTGAAAAATTGAAACTAAAATTGATTTGCTTAAAACAAAACCAGCTACATGTGTAGAAGCACTTCTTGGAAACAAAACAACAAAACTAAAACTAACTGTGCAAAAGCACTTATTTGCAGCATAAGGCTGCCTTACTTAGTAACATATATTGAGGTGAATCCCGTTAACTGGGATTGGCAACACCTCACCATCTAACTTAGCAAGCTTAAATGCATTGTTTTGCTTACACTTTGTGATTATATATGGTCCATCCCACATTGCATCAAACTTTGTATGCTGTCCTAGTCTGCTTTTCAATTAATTCCACTTGAAAACTAGATCTCCTTCTTTATAAACCCTTGGTACTGCTCTTTTATCAAAAGTCCTTTTCATTTGGGCCTAGTGTACTTCCAATGTTTTCAAGGCCTCTTTTCTGGTCTCTTCAAGTTCAATCAGTTGTGCAGGCCTGATTTCTATTGGTTGTTCTTCAAGTAACTCTAGCTCTTTTATATAGCTAAGTGTTGGCAACTCCACTATTATTGGTAACTTGGCTTCCTTTCCATATGTAAGCACATAAGGTGAATTACCTGTTGATCTTTTAGATGTAATCCTATCAGCCCATAGTGCTAACTTTAATCTATCATGCCAAGACCTCTGATTCTCATCAACTGTTTTCTTTATAATCTTAATCAGATTTTTGTTAGTTGATTCAGCCTGTCCATTACCTTGAGGGTAATAATTTGATGAAGTATTCAAGAATATGTTATTTTTGACATACCAATCAGATATTCTTAATCCAATGAATGCTAAAGCATTATCTAAAATAATTGAGTCAAGAGTTCCAAACCTAGACACTAGATCTTGATAAAAATTTAGGACTGATGTTTCATTAGCATCTTTCAAAGCAACTGCTTCAGTCCACTTAGTGAAATAATCCATAGCAATCAAAATCCACTTGTGTCCTTGGCTTGAAGGTGGATTATTAGGACCAATGAAGTCCAATCCCCACTTGCCAAATGGTTGTTCCACTTGAATTGGATGCAAGGGCATTGCTACCAGCCTTTGTTTACCTGCAAAAACTGAACATTTAATACATTTCTTTACCCATTCATGAGCATCCTTGAACATGTCAAGCCAATAGTATCTAGCTCTCATAATTTTTAGAGTTGTTCTAGCTGCGAAGTGACCTCCAGCAGGTTCATCATGAAATTTTTCTAGAGTCTTTTGAGTCTGATCTGGCTGTATACATCTTAGTAAAACATTGTTAAAATCTCTCTTGTACAGAATTCCATCAATTATGGCATAAGTGATTGCCTGTAATCTGTAATATCTTCTTTTAGATCTATCCAGGCCTTGTGGACAATCACCAGTGTGCAGATAATGAATCATATCATGCATCCAACTTGCAGGGGGGTCTAGGACAATAGTTGTTTCATTATTTTGAAGCATTGTCTCAGCCTCTCCTTTAAGTTCCTTGCTATATCCTTCATTTCCTGCAAGCTGTTCACACAGTCCTTTGCCTCAGACTAGCTTAGTTACCTTAATTTGTATGTCATATTCCATGACCTTTGTTATCCACCTTGCTCTCTTATCATTTAAATCTTTACAGAGCAAAAATTCTTTCACTATTGGGTGAGCAACCATTAACTGAATTCTATTATTTGAAAGCATGTGCTTGAATTTCTTTAAAGTCCTGATAATAGCTAATACATCATTTTCAACAAAAGAATATCTTACCTCATAATCATGCAGAACCTGGCTGAAAAATGTCACAGGTTGCTCCATTCCTTCACTGTTTTGCTGACATAGCATAGTTGATATAGTATCCACACTGCCAAATGCATATAAAATGAAGTCTTTATCAAAATTTGGATTCATCAGAGTTCGAGCAGTAGCAAGTGCCTCCTTTATTTCTTCAAAACTTTGCTTTCCTTCTTTGGTCCAGCTGAAGGGAATTTTTTCTTCAGCATTGTTGTAAGAGGTTGTAAAAGTGCTGCTATGTTTGGAATAAACCTTCTTACAAAGTTAATTCTTCCCAGAAAGCTCTGTAAGCCTTTCTTATGTGCAGGAAGAGGTAATGCTAGTATTGTAGTAATTCTTTCAAGATCAATTGATATTCCATCTTTAGATACAATGTGTCCCAGCAGTTTGCCTTCATGAATAGAGAAAATACTCTTCTTTGGGTTCAATGATACCCCAAATTCTCTACATCTCTCAAATATTAGTCTTAAATGATGAAAATGATCTTCATCTTTTTTAGAAAAAGCAGTCACATCATCTAAGTATACAAGCACAATTTTATTAATCAGGCCTTGAAAAGCCATGTCCATTGCTCTCTGAAATGTTGCACCTGCATTTGATAAGCCAAATAGCATCTTTCTGTATGCTAGTGTGCCCCATTTTGTGGTAAAAGTTGTCTTGTATTGATCTTCCTCTTTCACAAAAATTTGGTTATAACCTGAATAACCATCCAATAAAGAAAATCTCCCTGATCTAGAAACAATCTGCAATATATGTTCCATAGATGGTAAAGGATAATGATCCTTTAAAGATGCTCTATTTAAATCATGAAAATCAACACATAATCTAATTTCTCCATTTTTCTTTCTGACAAGAACCAAGTTAGAAACCCATGAAGTATGTTTGATAGGAAAAATGATATTACCTTCAATGAGTTTATTGAGTTCTATTTTCATGAGCACTTCCAATTTGGGATTCAATGGTCTTTGCTTCTGTCTGACAGGTTTAGCTTTGGGTTCCAGCTGTATTGTGTGTTGAGCTAACTTAGGGTTGAAACCTTTTAGATCTCCATATTCCCATGTAAAAATTTCACTGAACTCTTGACAAAGCTGGATGAATGCTTGTTGTTCTTGTTTTGTACATATCCTTCCTAGCTTGAGCAATTTTCCTTTAAAGATCTCAATAGGTTCATAATGTTCTTTCTTTATTGACAATTTGGCCTTGTCCTTTCTTACTTGATCATCAGTATTATAGATAGATTCCAAGGTCACTAAGCCCTTGGGTAACTTATTTGATCTTAATTGAAGTATTTGATCATCATATTGTTGTAGAAAATTTTGTTGATTACCTACAGAAAATTCAGCTTCTTCCATTAAGAAATTTACAATCTGTTCATCACTGTCAAACACTTGCCAACTGACATTATTATCTGGAACTGATGGTCTAACAGCAACTTTGACATATAAAGGAGAGTGAATATTTTTCATTTCAGCAGGAATATCATATTCAGCTCCTATAGCAGCTAGTTTGTCAGCTTGCTTGTTATTAGTTCTAGGTACAAATATGAGATTAAATGCATCAAACTCTTCTATCATGTCCCAAACTCTATGTTTGTATAATTTTAGCAAGTCATTTTTTGTAGCAGCAAGGTTTCTGACTTGTTTAACCACTAACTCACTATCTCCAAAAACTTTTAAACATCTGATTTTCCTTTTCCTTGCCCATTCTAGCCCATGAACTAAAGCCTCATATTCAACTAAGTTGTTAGAACAGCTAAAAGCAAATCTGAAAGATGAATAATATTTCTCACATGTGGGAGAAACTAAAATTGCTCCTCCTCTAGCTCCTACCTTGCTTCTAGAACCATCAAAAAATAGTTCCCAAACATCATTTTCAAATTCTACAGTTTGTTGTTTTTCTTCTTTAATTAGATTTGGAATAAATGTATTATTTTCTTGAATCATGTACACACCAAAACCAATCTCATCCATTTGCTCAAATGAATCTATTTCATGGTTTTTTGTTGCCCATTTGTCTAAAACCAAATCTGGAATTCCTTCTAAAGGTGTGTTTGGATCTTGGACATGAATTAGATCTTCTTGATCAAAAATGGGAAGATTTGCATTTATAGAACTGGGTGTGTAAGGTTCCTAATGATCTTTTGCTAGTGGTTCAGACTTGATTGTAACCTTGGTTCCATATCTAGTTCTGAAGAATAAATGTGTCCAATCAGATGATAAATACCCTCCTAACCTTGCTGTAAAATCTTTGGATAAGCAAATGGCAAAGGTAGGTGGCAAATCAATGGCATAAATGTCCTGGTATATAACAAAGTTTAGACAAGCATGCAGAGTAAGACCTAAATTTTTAAATATTCCAACTGTACTTACTTCAGTTCCATCCATTTGTACAACACCTCTAACAACAGGTTCATATTTCAGACCTAACTTATTAGCTAGTTGTTTTGGCATAACTGAACTGCTGGCACCTGAATCTATCATACAATTATGTACTAAATAGTCACCCACAATCAAAGTGACATAAAATGGTGGAGGTTTGCCTACTGGTTTAGGTTGTTCTATTCTTTTTTCTGTTTCATTTGCAATCATAATTTGAGGTTGATGTGATTTTTATACTTCATTTGACAAAGACAACTGAGATAGAGCATTTTGTAACAAATCCTTTTGTCCTGGAAGGTGTAAAGCATCTAAAATAGACATGCTTACTGTTGTGTTTTTCATATGATCCAAAATATTAAAAATAGGGCCACTAACCTTTTGCTGTACTTTTGGGACAGCAACCTCTGGTTGGTCTTTTGCTGGCTGTTTATTTTCTGTAGTTGGTTGTCTTGACAAAATGTGCAAATCTTTTGATGTAGAGGCTCGATTCTGTTCATTCTAAACTATAGAAACTGTATTTTTCCCTTTATCAATTGGTTGTGATATATTTCCAGCTTGTTGTTTACCAGTTTCAGCTTGCTGATTTGTATTTCTGGACTGTTGTTGTAAGTCAACAGCTCTCTTTTTTGACCTTGTGTTTGCTGCAATATTAGTAAAAGATTGCTTTTGCCCTGGCAACTGATTTACACCACAAAATTCATTAGCCTACCAATTCATTAAAGCTACACCAGGATTAACATACTGAGGCTGAATGTCCAACTGGTTGTTTACATCAATTGCTAAATTTCTAGCAGCAGCATAGTTATTATGTACCATCAAAGCTTGACTTACTATTCCATTTGGACAAGTGGCCTGATTATGAGGCTGATTACAGGGATAGCACCATGCATAGTCTTGAACCATGTTATTCTATATAGGCACTATTTCTTTTGATGTACTAACAGCATTTGGATTGTATTGTTGATTTGGCCTATTGTTGTAATTTCTTCTTTGACCCTGATAATCTGCTTGATAACTAGGTCTATTTGCTTGGTAAGGGGCTTCTTGGTAAGGTCTATTATTCTAATTTGTTTGAATTTTCAAACTCACTAAGTCATTACTCACAGTCTGTAATATTTTTGCTATGCTTTGTCAATTTTCTTTCAGCTCTCTAAATTCAGAATGAATGAGATCTGTATTATTTTGTGTATTTGTTGAATAACCAAAAGATGGTATTGCTAAAATATGTGGGGCTGAAATTGGTATTAAAGGTTGTATATCTAGAAAATTGGCATTGGGGGCCTAGGTGCTATCTTACCAGCTTGTATTAAACTATTTTCTACTCTTATTGCAATATCAAAAGCAGCTAGTAAAGTTACCTCTCCCATGAATTGTATCATAACAACAATATCAAAATTTAATGCCCTTAAATAATTCAAAAAGGTATGCTCTGGTGATGGTTTCACTATTTTAGGAATTATATTCCATGTTTTCTAAAATCTGAAATTAAAATCTATCATTTGCTCTTGTGGAGCCCTCTTAATAGTAGTCATTTGTTCAACTAATGATAAATGATCAGACTTGTCATGAAATTGCCTATTCAAAGCAGCACCTAATTCATCCCAAGATCGAATTGAATTTACTGTTGGAAACAAGGCAAATAACTGAGAGGGGGGTTGAATCAGTTATCTTAAATATCTTAACTTTCTTTTCTCCTTTAACAATTAGTGCAGCATCAAAACATATAAGCATACATAATCATGAGAGCATAAATAAAATCAACACACATAACACAAGGATTTTTATGTGGAAAACCCTGTTAAAGGAAAAACTACGGGGTGACTAACCCAAGATTGTATTCTCTGTTAAAAAATAAGAAGTACAAAAATGGCACTTGCCAATTAGGGTTCATTGCCCGAGCACACTGCTCACAAGAGGCACACTGCCTACAAGAGACTCACTGTCTACAAAGTTTATAGAAGGTAACTAGGTGTTTGAATTGATGAGAGGCATCCACATATGCTGAGGTTTAGTTCTGGTTAGGATCAATATACTAATCTAATGCACTTCATTCTTCCTCTGCTTTAGTGTTGTTGTTCTATCACATACCAGACTTGTATTGTTGCTTCCACACTTATCATTTCCTTTCCTTGCACACTATATCCTTTCACACACACCTTCATACTAAAATCCATCAGGTATATATATCTACACCAAAGATTTCAACATCCTTCTAGTCGGCAACTGGAATACTCAAGATATTTACAAAACACTGATTTGTCAGTTGATTCCATACTTAATATGTGATGCGTATCAAAAACATAGACATAGAAGTCATCAGTCATGTTGGCCAACCATGTATGATCCCTCAAATAGCTTGATCAACATCAATTACTCATCTAGATTGAAGTCTAATACTCTGTCAATCAGTTCTTCCTTAGTCTACTCTGCCTGTCTGGAACCCAACACTCAAATTCTCATATCTTTTCCATGATTCATCACCGGAGGCTCAATCTCTGGAATATAGTGGTCATGATACTCCTCTTGACTTGTCCAAGTCTATAACTTGTTAGTTATACCATTTGACAGATCCAGACCTGATTGTCGGACCTTGTTGCATGCTCTGTTCTTGCTCACCGGACCTAAATAATCTTCAATCTGTCATCCGGTATAGACAAATTATGAGCTGCGGATGTGTGGGATAGACTTTGTTTCCATCAATGACAACAATCATGAAGCCACACAATGTCTCTTGCCAACAATCTCCCCCTTTGGCATTGACGGCAACACTTAGTGAAAAATGACTAAGTGTCGTAGCAAACTCCCCCTTGGCTGATGCTCTGTCTTATGTACTATTTTACCGGAGCTCCCCCTTAGCTAGATTCCACATTTTTCACTACTCCTCACTCCCCTTTTGACATCAATGGCAAAGGGTGGAATTGGCACACCAAAATTTGCAAAAATCAACCTATACAAAGTTGCATAAGTATATATACATGTTATACTTACATATACTTGAGTATATTCGCAAAGATGGTCTTCAACTATACAAATTCTGTTGCCCAACTCTGCTTCATCCTGTCCAAAATTGAGATGTGACCACTCAACAAAAATGCATAAGCTTTTGCCCTTCTTAAGTCTGTTAGATCACTGGTCTAGGCTGTGGTCTGAGCTTCAGTTAAGGCCTCATGCATTGCCTCTAACTTGGGGATAATTATCCCTCTAAATTCACTCATCCTACTTATTATATTCTTCTTCTCCTTTTCCAGCCTCTTTATTTCATTTCTAATGGCAGTAGCCTGGCACTCTTGATTCATTATGGATGTGGTGAGAGGATCAAAATTCTGAGATAAACTCGACAATTTACCTTCTTGTTCTTTCACCTTCTTTTCAATATCCTCTATCACTTTAGACCAGGATAGATAAAATTTGTATATTTCTCCACCATCTTTAAGAGCATTTTCTAGGCTCTTTATCCCAATATCCAGGGTTCTCCTATCATTAGCTATGAGTTCCTGTACTTCAGAGAATCTCTATCCCAAAAATTCCTTTTGGACCTTTTCTTCTGTCGATTTCTCTAAAGAATCAAAATGAGTGTTGATAGAGTTTACCAGAGATTTCAGGTTACCAGATGGAGAGACCAAAGGATCCTTTTGGAAGGATGGCATGATCTTCTCCAACATCTCAAATGTAATCTCTATCAGCTCACAATCTTCCATGTGAGACTTCAGAAGCTTTTCTTTTTCTTTAGCTTGGGCAAAAGATGTTATCTTCATTATCTAGACTGGAGAGAGAGAATTCAAATTTAGTGGTCCTTGAAAAAGTTCTGGTTCATCTATCTCCATCAGCTCTTTGTTCAAGAATTTCTACATTGCCTCAACAATGTCTCTTGCCAGAGACTGAGTCTTCTTTTCTTTTGGAATCTCTGAACTGTCATTAGAGATCTTCTCTATTTGTTATTCTTCTCTTCCCTTTACCTCCTCTTCTTGACTCACTTTTTCTTCTTTTCTTCCTTCTCCTTCAATTCCTAAGTCTGGAATGTCTGCAGTGGGATCCAGAGGAGAGATGTTGATTTCTTCATGAACTTCCTCTTCCAGGACAGAGGAATCTAAGTCTTTAGACTTCCCCTCATCTATCTCTTTAGACCCTTCTACATTTTTCTCATTAGATTCTTCTTTTGATGCATTTAATCCTTCGACATGCATGGTAGAAGGTTCTTCATCTATTTCCTCTATGATAGGAAGGTTGAATCTTTTGAAGGCATTCTGGAGGATGTCTTCTATTTCTTTTGCTACCTGATCAGTCTCTCCAAGCATTAGTTTGCTCATTCTTGCTTTGCTCCAAAATTCATCCTTGTAGTCCTTAAAGATCACGTTCATTTGCTTTGGAGTAATGGAAGGATAGAGCTGAATAGTAATATGTTCTCAGATCTCTAAGTCCTTTGCCTTAGCATTCTCCTTTCTAAGTTCAAGTACCTTCCCTAAACTTTTGGGAATTAATGAAATGATTTCAATAAATGCTTTATTATAAATATTCAGGTACCTGACTGTGGCTTCTTCCAAGATCCTCTTGTCAGTATCACTATATTCATCATAAAATTTTGTGACAGGTTGCAGATTACCATCTATTGTGACTACCTTGATGATATCATTAATAGAAAGAGTGGGCCTTTCAACAAATTCTTCTACCTCTTCTTCTTTGTCTTTACCAGCAGAGGGTTCCCCAGATGTTTTCTTCTTCTTCTTTATGTTCATAACTTCCTCATCAAACTCTATTTCTTCATCATCCTTTTGGCTTATGTAAGACCTTGTGGCTTTTGATTTCATTCTCTTTTCTCCCTTTCCAGATGTCTTGGCTTCCGATTTTGAGGCTCTTGAGCTCTTAGGGGTGGCAGGTGCAGAGCTCTTAGAGGATCTAGTCTGGGAGGAGGCTTGCACCGAAACACTTTATTTTTTCTGCTTCTTGTTTCTCTTTCTCAGCTCTTTCTATTTTCACTCTATTTGCATCAACTACCTCTTTTGATATGCCATATCTCTTGGCAATTTCCTCTACTTCCCTTCTAACTTTCCTTTTTATTTTCTGTTGCCTTAGTTCAACATGAATCCTTACACTTAATTCTTCAAAGGTTCCAAACCTTTCTGCCTCAGGATCCTTAGGCTAACTCAACAAGTGTTGGACATGCAGCTCCAAGATTTTCTCATCAACCTCATATCCCATTGGCATAATCCAAATTGTTTTGGGCTCAACTACCTCCATTAGGCATTGATTAGAGTCTACCATGAAGCATAGTGCATCCTTATATTTTTCAACTATTGTTTGAGGAATTCTTTCTCTGGCCTGCATCATACTTTGGAAGTTGTTAAAGTATTCCCAAAGCGCTGTGCTTTGAGCCTTAGCATCACCAAGTCCATACATATAGTCTCTGATTTGTATGGCAACCGGTCTGTCATTTTTCCATACCCAACCACTTGGTCTGGGTAGCTCATTCATATAGTAAAAGAACAGACATAGTATTAAGCCACCATACTTGAATGAGTTCTTCTTATCCTTCTTGATCTTCTGCAAGTTTTCTAATAGTTGATTCAGAAGAAGATCACATAGGTCATAATCAGCATTTTGCTTTAGCATCTGATATGCTGTATAAATTATAGTTCCGGACACAAAATTCTCCCTACTGGAATGATAGATTTTATAACCAATTATCATAGAGAAAAATTTGATATCCAGATCTCTGATATCCTCTATTGTCATTGCTCTTTTTTCAAACTTAGATCCGGTAGCTTCACTTACTATCTGGTTCTTAACAGATTTGAGTGCAGGCAACCCACTGGATGAGTGCAGTCCAGTTACTGCCCTAATGGCATCTTTTGTTATCTTGAAGGGCTTCATCAACCACATGAAATTGTCATGTATTCTACTAAGAACATACCAGACCCATTCATCTTCTACAAAATAGGGAAAGTGGATGCAATGTCCAAAATGCTTATCCCAGAGGGCCTTGTATTGAGGTTTGAGTTCAAAAGTTTCATCTATTAATTGTTTATGGTAGATATCCATCAGCTTAGATTCTCCAAATTCCTCAATATTTGTGTGGATGTACACCCTAACATCTTCTACGTGCAGAACCCCATGCGGAATGCTAGAAAAGGTGCCTAAGGGATCAACTTCTAGGGATTTGGAGGGGTGTTTATTGAACTTTAGGCGCGGCCTATCAGTGATCTTAACAACCATTAGAGTAGCCATCTTTGCAAAAGATTTAGAGAGAGATATTTAGAAATGGAAATACCTTTTTACGCTTTTAGGGTTCACAATAAGAGCTAGAACAGGTCGCTGGTTGAATCAGATTCTACGGTTGATCTTTGAGAAAGTTGTAAAAACTTGATGCAGAGCTCTTCCTTTCTTCTTCTCGAATGCAAATGTGCAAATGATGAGTAAAAGAACCCTTTTATCTCTGTGCAAACCCTAATTTCCTATTGCAATAAATGCACAACTTAAGTTATCTGGTTGTCTTATTCTAGGAGATTTCTTTTCTAATTACTGAGATGCACTTAGAATCATTTTTGTGATAGAAAATAATGTCTCTTCTTTCCTCCAGTCATGTCATGAATCGGTAGATCAAGATATCTCAATTTTGAATCATACCGGATCTGAATGTGAAAATCCTACTTTTACCGGATGGCTGTCAAACCGGATCGATCTTGGATGATTAAACTCTTGCAAAACTCCATGCAGATCTTTCATATTTTTACCAGGGGTTATTTAGATAATTTTTTGATAACCTTTTACTCCGCAACATTCCAAGTGCCAAATTTAGGCACCAATTAACCAGCTGGGGGAATTTATTTTTCTTTGTGACTCCCCCTAAGCCAAAGCTCATCTATTTTAGTTTTCGAAAGGAATATTAGCACCAGATTCTGGTGCGGATCCATCCCCAATATTTTCTGTACTCTTCTTCACCCAAATCTTGCTCATCTCCCTTTGAACTTCATCCACATTTACTTTGGCTTTTCCCTTGTCTTGATTTTGATTATGATGCACCAGACCCCTTTTATCCTAATTTTTACTTCTGCAAAATTTGGCAAAATGACTAGATCTATTGCAATTGTAACAAACAACATTTCTTTGCATATTTGAATGATATCCTCTTGATCTGCATTGATTAGCCATATGTCCCATTCTATTGCATGCAAAGCATCTACCATTGAATGAATTGTTAATTTGCATATTTTTGCATTCATGAGATTTGTGACCATACCTTTTGCAGTTGAAACACTGTCTAGAGAAGGATAAATTAGTCTGATTCATTCTTCTTCTACACTGAGTTGCTTTATGACCGAAGTTGTTGCAATTGTAGCAGTATCCATTGAAGGATGGATATCTTTGAGCATTTGGTTGCCTTACCGGAGGTCTTCTAGGCATGTTTCTTTGATTTCCTGATCCAGAGTTCTTCTGACTGGATCTAGAGATTTCACCTTTCTCATATCCCAAGCCACGCTTGTCATCTACCCTCTTTTGGCTTTCAAGAAGAACTTCAAGTTGAGCTGAGCTTATCTTGAATTTCTCTTTGTATTCATTTGTTGTTTGAAGATCTTGTTTAAGAGTGTCTATCTGATTCTCAAATTGTTCTTCATTATCTCTAGCTTCTTCAAGATCGGATTCAAGATGCCTGATTATTCTATCTATTTTGTGGCAGTCCTTTGTCTTCTCCTTGAGAGATTATTTTAGATTATCTTCAATTTTCCTTTTCTCTTCAATTTCTTGGGTGAATCTCATAACCCCTGATTCCATCTCATGCCTTACCGTAATGACCTCCTTTCATAGCTTCTCACATAGCTTATTTTTCTCATTCAGATCTTCATTAGTATCATTGGCTTCACTCTGACTTGCTAATTTTTGAAGTAGTTCCTTTCTTTTTTTCACAGAGATACTCAGTTTTTATTTTAGCTCATTTATGAAATCATCATCTTGTTTGAGTCTTTCTCTTAAGTTGTTGACTTCAGAGTGAGATTCCTCAAGATCATCTAAGGCAGACTGAAGTTGTTCTTTCATACCATACATATCCATTGAGATTCCTAGATCTTCCTCAAGCTGTTAAGCTCTGTTTAGAGGAACTTAGCTATGATATCAATTGTTGGAAACAAGGTAGATAACTGAGAGGGGGGGTGATTCAGTTATCTTAAATATCTTAACTTTCTTTTCTCCTTTAACAATTAGTGCAACATCAAAACATATAAGCATACATAATCATGAGAGCAGAAATAAAATCAACACACATAACACAAGGATTTTTACGTGGAAAACCCTGTTAAGGGAAAAACTACGGGGTGACTAACCCAAGATTGTATTCTTTGTTAAAAAAATATGAAGTACAAAAATGGCACTTGCCAATTAGGGCTCACTGCCCGAGCACACTACTCACAAGAGGCACACTGCCTACAAGAGACTCACTATCTACAAAGTTTATAGAAGGTAACCAGGTGTTTGAACTGATGAGAGGCATCCACATATGCTGAAGTTTAGTTCCAGTTAGGCTCAATATACTGATCTAATGCACTTCATTCTTCCTCTGCTTTAGTGCTGCTATTTTGTCACATACCAGACTTGTATTGCTACTTCCACACTTATCTTTTCCTTTCCTTGCACACTATATCCTTTCACACACACCTTCATACTGGAATCCATCAGGTATATATATCCACACCAAGGATTTCAACATCTTTCTAGTCAGCAACCAAAATACTCAAGATATTTACAAAACACTGATCTGTTAGCTAATTCCATATTAATATGTAATGCGTATCAAAAACATAGACATAGAAGTCATCAATCATGTCAGCCAACCATGTATGATCCCTCAAATAGCTTGATCAACATCAATTACTCATCCGGATTAAAGTCTGATACTCTATCGATCAGTTCTTCCTTAGTCTGCTCTGCCTATCTAGAACCCAACACTCAGATGCTTGTATCTTTTCCATGATTCATCACTGAAGGCCCAATCTCTAGAATATAGTGGTCATGATAGTCCTCTTGACTTGTCCAAGTCCACAACTTGCTGAGTTATACCATCTGAGAGATCCAGACCTGATTGTCGAACCTTGCTGCATGCTCTGTTCTTCCTCACCGGACCTAAACAATCTTCAATCTGTCATCCGATATAGACAAATTATGAGATGTGGATGTGTGGTATAGACTTTGTTTCCATCAATGACAACAATCATGAAGCCACACAGTGTCTATTGCCAACATTTACTCTTAAGCCTCTAAACCATTGAAGAGCTTTACCTTTTAATGATGCTGCCAGCAACCTGATTGCAATATTTTCTTCGGTGATGTGGTGAATAGCACATTAAGATGCCACATCTCTCATATGTTCAATGGGTGTAGTCCCATCTTCTCTTGTAAAACTTGGTAAACTTTTCAATGCAGCCATCGATATGTCATCATGTTGATTTAGATTCAAAGGGTTGCCTCCATTAAAAGACACAAAAGGCTAATTTTGAGGTGGTGGTAACACTCCTCCACCAAGAGGTGGTAATACTCCTCCTCCTCCTCCTAGTAAATACATTGGAGTGGGTAAAACTTGGACTGGTGTTTGGACTGAAACTTCTCGAAATATTTCCCATAATACAAGTTCTTTAGCAGTAAACTCGAGAAGAAGTGGTTCCTCTTGGAAAACAGGAATCTGTTCTTTTGGGCTTGCTAGTGGAGAACTTAAAAATTTTGTTGATGAACTTGTAAACAATGGATTCTGATGTGAAGCAAAGTCAGGATGTGTACTTGGCAGATCTATAACAACTGATAAATCTATTGTATTAACCTCTTTCTCTGCTTTATCCTCCTTTTTGGTGGAGATAACTGATTATGCTTCTTCTCAAAAAAATTACTTGACTTTGTTTGATATTTTTTCATAGGCTGTAAGATCTGATCTGAAAAAACCAAAGTATTAGAGTCACTAGGTTCTGATAAGAAACCTCTAAAAGGTTGGAATTCTATTGCTCATACCAAAAATAGCAAAAGAAATAAGTCATTTTGAACTGAAAATCAATTCAAAGTCCCACCAGGCGTGACAAAAATTGTTATCACTTTTCTTTTATCAAACAGATATATAGCTTGCATGTCTGCAATTACTCAATTTAGTTACTCCCACGGCTTGTGTGGGACACATTTGAACATTTCTTTTAGGCATGATCAGTTAGTTTCTCTTATGCATATGATGTATATGTATTTCCTTTTTAATCAATGCATGAGATAAAGTAACAAATACCTGGATGTATGTTCAAAACATGACATGAAATAATAGTGTAATACAACATCATTCTCTCTTTTACTCAAAACTGATTAATCTGAATAATCAATTTAACTTATAACTCTTGAAAGATCAAACTTTGTAGAACAATTATATCTCCTTAAATGTTTGATCCTTTGATGATCAATTCATTTTTCATGATAACTTATCAGTCCTGATTGGACTGATGGGTTATTCTAACAACTAGATCTTCTTTTCAACTTTGTCAAAGTGTCAACCATTCAAGAATGCATAACCGTGAAGTTTTCTATTATTCATTATATACAATTACACTTAGGTCCAACTAATTTTCAGTGTGAACAAAAAATTAGTAACAAGTATAACAAAATAGCACTTGTTGCTTGAAGCTTTTGCTCCAAACATAATTTATTTATAGTGGCCCGGCAGGGCTTGGCTTTAGCTTGTTACCACTTAAGGTCATTCCCCAAGGATGGATAAGTATCCAAGGGCAGGCCTCTCTAAAGGTTCAACACATGCGAAAATGATATGTCTGGCATTTTGGTTACCCAAGATAGGGGAGAGCATAGGCCTGGTATTATTCCCAAAAATATGAAAGATACTTGTTCTTTTCCCCCTAGTTAAAATGAAAAAGACTATATGAGCTATCTACTTGGCCACACACGCAAGTTGTTAACTTTGAAAAGCAAGATAGCAATAGTTCATTTTTATCCTCCTAGCATTGTGACTAGATTCCATTTGTAGATGCAACAAGATTCAAGTTACTTCCTTCCTAATTAGAACTATGTGAGATTTGCATGCGCATTTGATTACTATCCTTTAAGAAAAGACGATGTGCTAACAATGCAGCTAGTATGACTAAACCAGCTCCTAATCCTGCAAGCAGATGAGAGAATATCTCTGCAAAAAAGAGTGTCAGTGTTAGAAAAAGCCACAGAAAATATTCTAAAAAATGTTGCTTAGAATAGATGCATAGAAACAGAGCATGAATGTGCAGAAACAGAGGTTAGAAGTGCAGGAAAATCAAAAGCACAGAAACAGAAAGCAAAAGCGTTGAAATAGAGGATATATGTGCTAGAATATTAGATGCACCATAATAGAAGGTGTATGCATAGTTTCAGAGATCAAATGCACTGACAGATCACATGCACCAGAATAGAGCTCAGATGCGTGATAGAATGGGTCAGATACGCCGAATCCTCCTGTGTACAGAACCTCTGCACAGAAAACTCAGTTTTCAAGTTAAATCAGGGCAGGGCCCCATGGTGGGTGCCAAAAATGTTAGGGGAAGTTATGTGTAAATATCAAAAGACATCAATAATACCCATAACTCAATGGAATATAGAAATAAAGAAGATCTAAAATAATGAACAATGCCTCAACAAACCTCTTTACCTCATGGCTTCCATTGGCGGCCTATCACAAATGATCTTGTGTATGAATATGCCCTCAGAAGGTGCACCTCCTTGCTATTGCAAGATGTCAAGTGAGAATGGCCATGATAGTTGATTACAGTGAAGATGAGCTTCACAATAGTGGTAATGGTGACATAGTAACAAGTTGACCGCAAGCAAATCAAATTTTTGCAGAGTAACAATACTAAAAGCTTGGATGATTGAAATGGAGGAAAAGGGTTCAATTTATAGACTCATGAGAGAGGAGATCAACGGTTGAGAAAGAATAAGAAGATCAATGGTTGAGAAAGGATGAGAGAATGTGCACAAATAGAAAGAAGACAAGTGTCACACAAAAGCTATTTTGAGTTAACTATTTTTCTATTTATTGAAGATAAGATATAATGTCATAAAATAGAAAGCTTTTTTTCTATTTTGGGAGTTTTTTTGATAAAAACAAGGTTGACTGAGTTAGTTAACTCAACTTGAGGTTTTCTTTTCCATGATTTGAGAGAAATTAAATAATAAATCATTTAATTATGTGTGCATGAAGAAGAAGAATTATTTTTAGAAGATTCTGGAAGATATTAGAAGATAAGAAAGCAAATTAAATAAATAAATTTATGTAATTGTCTGCACAAGATTTGGAAGAATAAATAAAATATTTGATTATATTTTATTTTTAGAAAATGAGGGGATTTAAATAAATTTGAATTATTTATTTAAATTTGGAAGAAGAATTGACTTAATTAAATAGTTAAGAATTATTTAATTGTTTGGAAGAATTTGGAAGAATTAAATTAAATAATGGATTTTATTTAATTTTGACTTTAGAAGAGGTAATTAAATATTTTTATATTTAATTACCTAGAGGAATATGAATCAAATAAATAAATTTATTTATTTATTTATTGATAGTAGAATTAGAATCAAATAAATATTAAGAATATTTATTTAGATAGAGACGTGTCATTTTTAGGCGTATACACTCCCCCTTTCTCTTTTCACATCTACACTCTTTCTCTTACACATCTGCACTCTAAGTTTTTCACATGACTTCTCTCCCCCTTTGACATCAATGGCAAAGGGCACATACTTGCACTTTCCTGCTCTGATATAATATCTCTTCTAAACTTTTTAACTACTCCACCTTAGAAGTAGCCCTAAAAAGCATCAATCCGGACCTCTGAACACCTCCAGACTGATGCACCATTGTGCATCTTAGTTTAGAGTAGGAGGGGTGATGACCCCTAACTTTTCTCTGAGATACTCAAAAGTATCCTTGGGCAAAGGCTTGGTAAAAATGTCTGCAATCTAATCCTTGGTCGAAACATACTCCAACTTCACTTCATTCTTTGTCACCTTTTCTCTCAAAAAATGATACCTAATGGATATGTGTTTTGTCCTTGAATGCATCACTAGATTATTTGATATATTAATGGCACTTGTATTGTCACAAAAGATTGTAATTGGATCTTCATACACAACTCTGATGTCCTTCAAAGTCTGCTTCATCCATAACACTTGAGTGCAATTACATGCTGCTGCAATGTATTCTGAAGTAGACAGGGATATTTAATCATGTTTCTTGCTCAACCAAGATACTAATCTTTTTCCCAAGAAGAATGCACCTCCACTTGTGCTTTTTATGACATCCACATCTCCAGCCCAATCTACATCAGTATATGCATTGAGAACAAAGTCACTATCCCTGAGGTACCACAAACCATAATCTATTGTGCCTTTTAAATATCTTAGAATTCTCTTGACTGCCATCACATGTGATTCCTTGGGTTCTACCTAAAATCTTTCCACAAGACACACTACATGCATTATGTCAGCTCTAGTTTGAGTCAGATAAAGTAATCCTCCAATCATAGATATATACTTTTTCTAGTCTGCCATGGGTGAGTTATCATTTTTTCTCAAATTACAACCAGTTATCATAGGTGTGCATACTGGTTTGGAGTCTTCCATCCCAAATTTCTTTAACAACTCTTTCACATACTTGGACTAAGAAATTAAGATACCCTTATCTGATTGACTTATTTACAGACCTAAAAAGAAGTTCATCTCCCCAAATATAGACATTTCAAATTCATTTTGCATTTCTCTAGCAAAAACTAAGCAATACCTTCATTACCTCCAAAAATAATATCATCAACAAAAACTACAACAATCAAAGTTTGTTCATCATTGATCTTGAAGTAGAGGTTACTATCTATCGTACCTTTACTAAACCCTATCTGCATCAGGTACCTGTCTAATCGTGCATACCATGCCCTGGGAGCTTGCTTTAATCCATACAATGCTTTCTTCAATCTGCATACCATGTCCCCTCGCTCTGATGACTAAAATCCTTCTGGTTGTTCAATATAAACTTCCTCTTCCAACTCTCCATTTAAGAAGGTAGACTTCACATCCATTTGATAAACCTTGAAATCTTTATATGCTACAAAAGCTAGAAACATCCCTATTGCTTCAATCCTTGCTACTGGAGCAAAAGTTTCTTCAAAGTCTATTCCTTCATCTTGAGCGTATCCTTTGCATACCAATCTTGCTTTGTTTCTTACCACTTCACCATTCTCATTCATTTTGTTTTTGAAGACCTACTTTGTACCAATTACATTCTTGTCTGCTAGTCTGGGAACAAGATCCCAAGTCTGATTATTTTCTATCTGCATCAATTCTTCTTCCATGGCCTTTATCCAATTCTCATCTTTGCATGCCTCATCCACAGTTTTAGGTTCAATCTTAGAGATCAGATAGAAATTTACTTGTTCTTCTACAGGTTTTCTTCTGGTTAAGATCCCTTTGATTTGATTTTTAGAATGACTGATTCTTACATATCTTGGAGTTTTGGTAGCACTTACCGGAGCTTGTTCTTCTTCATCTGTGTTGTTTTCATGGTACACTACTTCTAAAACATCTGGATCATCTGACTCATATCCACTTGGTTCTGATGACCTTTCATTACACTCATCAACTTTGACATTTGCACTTCAATGATTTTATTCAGTCTCTTATTATAGCACCGGTAGGCCTTACTCTTGGTGGAGTAACCAAGGAAGATTCCTTCATCACATCTAGCATCAAACTTGCCTAAATCTTCTCTTTTGATATAGCATCTACTACCAAAGACTTTAAAGTATTTCATAGTAGGAACTCTACCATGCCACAATTCATAGGGATTTTTTGCACTGTTACCTTTTACTTGAACTCTGTTTAAGATATATATTGTGGTGTAAATTACCTCTTTCCAATATGCTTCCAGAAGATAAGCTTCCTTCATCATGGTTCTAGCAACTTCTTGAACTGTTCTATTTTTCCTTTCAACCACTCCATTTTGTTGTGGAATTCTGGGCACAGATAGTTGTCTCTTTATTCCATGCTCTTCACAAAAGAAATTGAATTCATTTGATGTGAACTCTCCTCCTCTATCAAATCTCAAACATTTGATTTTCAAATCCATCTTATTTTCAACCATTGCCATAAATGCCTTGAATTTATCTAGAGCTTCAGCTTTCTCTTCTACGAAGGTGACCCAAGTCATTCTAGAATAATCATCAATGAGCAGCATGAAATACCTATCTCCTTGCAAACTTCTTACTCTAGTAGGTCCACACAAGTCTGTATGCACTAGCTCAAGTAGTCCTCCAATTGATTGATCCTTACTTTTGAAACTTGTTCTTGTTTATTTCCCAAATTGACACTCCTCGCAAACTGGATTAGTAGGCTTCACAAGCTTAGGAAAATCTCTAACAATTTATGTAGTACTTATCTTCATAATATTATCAAAATTTATGTGACACAACCTTCTATGCCATAACCAACTTTTATCAATATGAGTCAACAAGCAATAGTTCTCGGTTCCTTGAATCAAGTGATAGATATTACCTCTGGTCTTTTTACCAATTGCAATGACTATTTTGGAGCTTTCCTTGATCTTGCATCTATTGTCCTTGAAGCTTAAGTCATAGCCCTTGTCACACATCTGACCCACACTCAGAAGATTATGCTTTAATCCTTTCACATACAAGACATCTTCAGTGTTATGCTTGCCATCAAAAGAAATGGATCCTTTTCCACAAATCCTACCAGCTATGTCATCTCCAAACCTAACCAGTCCACCATCATATCTTTCCAAACTTACAAACTTACTTTTGTCACCAGTCATGTGGTGAGAGCAACCACTATCAATAACCCATTCATCTTTGTCCTTGATGACCTAAGCAACCAAAGCACTTTCCACTAGTTTTTCCTCCTTCATATAGCTAGAAGAATTAGTAGACACAAGATCTTCCTTAATAGCAATGAACAAGAATTCATTTATAGAGGAATTAGCATTATCTAGTTCACCATTATCTGATACTCCTTCATCATCATCAAAATATTCAACATAATAACACTTCTTTTGGGTCCTAGGCCTGTTCTCATATCTTCTTCTATTTCTTTCAATTCTTTTAAGACATCTAGAAACAAAATGACCTACTTTACCACAGGAAAAACATTTGAAAGGTAATTTGCCTTTATACTTACCAGATCCTCTTTGTAGCCTGTCCACAAAGTTGGCTTCAACTTCATCTATCTCATCATTAGATTCTATCTTATACTTTTCTGATCTGGAAGTACTTCTAGGAGTACTAGCTTTGAAGGCAGTCTCAACTTTTGGTAGAGCATCATCTAACTCCCTCATCTCAAAAGTAGTAAGCTTACCAACAAACTGATCCCTATTAACTATTTTTACTTGCTTGAATTCTTCAATCGCGGCCACCTTGTGATAGTAGGACTTGGGCAAAGATCTAAGTATTTTTGTGACCATTTCCTTTTCATTAAGAGTTCTTCCTATGGATTTTATCCCTATAACAAGTTCATCAACTCTTTGCATAAACGTTGATATGTTTTCATCATTGTTCATCTTCAAGCTTTCATATTTCACTTTCAGACTTTGTAACTTGGCTTCCTACACAAAATCATCTCCTTCATACAAATTTTTCAACCTTTCCCATACCTTATTTGCAGTTTCAAGATCTACCACTTTTGTCAGTATTGAGTTGGTTAATGAGCTTAGCAGAGCATCCCTTGCCTTGATATCTATCTCATATTCTTTGATTTTATCTTCAGTCATCGGACCATTTTGAGGTATGGTGTATTCTATTTTTGCAGCTTTCCAAACTTTGATTCCAAGAGAAAGAAGATGGATTTTCATTTGAGCCTTCCAAAGAACATAATTAGTTCCATCAAAATGTGGTGCTTCCTTCTTGTAATACATTTTGGATCGTCCTCAAGCTGTTAAACTTTCTTCAGAGGAACTTGGCTTTGATACCAATTGTTGATATGCGCCAGACAACTGAGAGAGGGGGTGAATCAATTGTCACAAAAACTTAAACACTTTTTGTAATTAAACATTCATCACTTATCCACAATTATTATGATTTAACAATGAGTGCATGAAATTAAAAACTTAACAACATCAAACATAAGAGACACCAAATTTACGTGGAAAACCCCAAGGTGGGGAAAAACCATGGAGAGAATTAACTCGCAAATATATTGCAATCTTGAAATAGTGATGTTCAGGCTTGGTCACCCCACAGGCCTAAACATACTGGCTTACTATCATGAAGAACAACTAGGTCTAGCAGGCTTATTGCCTCAACCCTAAACCTAGCAAGATTACAATAAGGGTTGTTAAACCCTACTGGTGGCTTACTACCAAATTCACTGCCACTATGAACACCTTTCTTTATTATGAATAAACAATTCATCAGCTCTACTCTTCATCTACCCTGCTCTTCCTCTGCTCTACTCTTCCTCTTCTTTCCTCTTCCTCTTCTCTATTCTGCCTTTGAACCTTTCTTAATGTATTCTCATTTTCTCTCAAGGACAACTTTTCCATGACTTAGCTACAAGTATTTATACACTACATCAACCTTGGAATGATCATCAAGGTTGGCATCAACCATTGGAACAATCTCCAAGGTTAGTATTACAAACATTTACAAAATAGGTCCTGGCCTATTGCAACATCATGCAAAGGGAATGAAAAGTGGATCACATCATTCCTTAGCTAGGACTCAATCATGATCTTCCATGCCACAACACGCTTCAACAATCTTCTAGAGATCTCCACAATCACTGGGATCAACCAAGTCAGCCAAGACTGGTTATACACTACGTTATCTGGGAGCAATCTTCACACACCATCTCAATTTCTTAATGCAGAGCAAAGTCTAGATAGAAACATGATTAGGAGACATCCACAAGCATGCTATAATCATCAGGAGCAACCACACAAACCTTAACCACTTTATTCATAGGAATCTTCTCACTGAAGTACATGAACTTTACTATCTTCAACTGTCATAAAGGAAAGATAGCTTGCAGACCACCAAAACATGAACCATTGCAATTGTAGGCACTTATCATCATCCTAGACTTCCCTCTAGAACTGCATACCAAAATACTTTATTGCAGAGGAATGCGGAGCCAAATACTGTCTTCCTGTCTCAACTGAACTTATAGAAAAGCAGGCTTCACTCTGGTGAACACAACTCACTCAAATCTTTGTGTGGATGGCTCAGACCCAAAATGTAGCATCTTTAGACATACCTCTAACTTACTTCCAATCCACAAACCACGATCTTCAAGTAGGAACAAATGCGAAGCAGTTTACCAAACTATTCTTTAGCATACAACTCGCTATCTGTATTGCACTTCTTTGTGGCTTACTTGTTTCTTCCGAAGAGACTAAGTTTCTCAATATCCTCAACATACAAGTCTTCCAAACAAGTAATGGAATAGGATACAGTTGACACCAATGACAACAAGAATATGTTGATATCAATGACAACACCGATTAGGCACATACTTGCAATAAAGAGATGCTCTCCCAAAGCATCATATCATCTAATATTGAATTCACATATTATTTTTTGATTATTGGAGGTCACGCCTTCGAAGTGGTATGCTATATTACTGATTTTTACATTTATTTCCAAGAAATATCATAACAAGTGGTATCAAAGCCATGGTTTGGGCTGAGATGTTTGTTTCCACCATAACTTTCAAACCATTGCGAATTTGGACCAGATTTTTTCTTGGTTTTGAGGTATGTGTTAGGTAAGGTTCCTAGTAAAAAATTAGAGTTATATCATAAGTTTTATGCAAGATATTTTATATTTATTGTTTTCATTAATTAGCTCTATAATTTGCAAATTTCATAAAAAATTTTAAAATTTACATTTTTAGAAATCTTATGAAAACTTAGGTTGGGTAAGTTATTTTTAATTTATTAAATTAGAGATAAAATATAGTCCATAATTTAGTGGTCAAAGTTAAGTGAAAATATTTTATTATTCTGCTCTATAGGCCACAATTTTTGGAATTTATTTTACATTTTTTGGAAAGATAGTGAAAAACTAGAGTTTAAAATACATACACATCAAAATCCATGCCATATTTAGGATTCAAAGAATTTTCTAAAAAAATTGAATCTAATGACCTTTATTTTCCACCACCTAAAATTAAGGGTAAAATTCCTTTGGGATGTGAAACAGTGGTACATTTTATTAAAGATAATTTGTTTGACCCATTTGCATCATCTTTAAAGAAAGGTTTAGATAGGTTTAAACAATAACTATTATATGAATTTAAGTCCCAACAAAACAACCTAGGCAGGTACAACCCTAATAGACAAAATCAAGGGATAAAACAACCTTTCCAAGATCCAAAAATGAACCTACCCAAAATAAATATCCCTAAATTTTAATGGTATTAATGTAGCTTCATGGATAAGTATCATGGAACATTACTTTAAGCTTCATAAGATACCACATAATGCAATGGTTGGTGAAGCCTCATGATATTTGGAATCAAAACCTCATCTATGGTACCAATGGAGGATCAATAACAAGCAAGGGAAAATGCTTAGTTTGAAAGAGTTTAGTAATAACTTATCAACCCTCTATGAGAAACCATGGAATGGAAGTTATGATACATAATTAAAAAATTAAAAATAATTAAGGTTTGTAGCCAAATATAATGTTGAGCATATGAGATTAGCAATTCAATCTCATGAGATGACACCTATCAAAGGCTACAAATCTACATCGATGGACTTAATGATCAAATTAAGCATGATACATTCATTTGTTCGAACCTTGCACACTTAGGAAAGCTATGCAACAAGCATTGCATATTGAGAAACATAAATCCACCAAAAGTTCCACACAAGGTCAAACCACAGGATTGGAAGATAAAATTATGATTAATCCTATTGATAGAAATACAGACAACTTACTTAACCTATGAAAAATTAGTAAGCACTTTCCTCAAAAAGAGGAAAATAAAAGAGAAAAAGATTTGTGCTTAAATTGTGATGCAGGAGCATCCAATGGTGTAAGGACAATCTTGCATCACCCAAAAACTGATGATTTTTTTCCTATTCTTTTCAATTTTTGTATTTTCGGATAGCCATTTGCTTGAATAATGATTCAAAACCTTCAAAGTTTCCAAAAAGGCTAAGAATACCAAGGCTTACTATTTTTAGTAACCCTATATCAAAGAAGTGATTGGGCTCAAAATTTTGCCCAAAGCTTCGGAATAGTAACATAAACATTCTTAGTAAATTTTAGCCCAAGATCATGTATGGATTTCAAGATATTAAAGTTTTAATTTTTGAGGTTCATGGACAAAGTTTTGAAATCAATTTTGAGGCACTTAGAGGTTCCTAAATGTCCCATAAATTGATATAAAATCAAAATATCCCTTACTGGTAAATTGTGTGGACCTTCATCTTTCTGTGAACTTTCCAACGCATCAAACGATTCGTCAATTAGACGCCCGGATCAAAAGTTATGGCTCCCAGAAGTTGCGCTACCTAGTTTCTCAATTTTAAAATTTGAAAAATTCTTTCTTGGGTAGGGAAAAGGGATAGTTGGGTTCATTTTGGTGCCAAAATGGGAGTTACACATTTCAAAGCAAGCCAACATTGGGCAAATTACACTAAGTGATGTTGATGTGTATTTATAGCCTATTTTCCAGAAGTAGTAAGGGGGGGAGGTATTGGCATGTCCTGTTCATGTGAAGGCCAGGTAGATATCAGAAGATAGCTCTAGAAGGCTTTGTAAGTTAGATATGTCTATTGAAAGACGGCCCATATTTCTATAATAAGTGGGCATATAACCCTGGGAATTGTATTTCAGATTTGTAGCCTTTTACATACAAGTTTAAAGAAGAAATTATGAAATAGTTTGCAATGTGGTTAACTAATCTTTCTTGAGATCTTGTTCTTATCTATTTGAAATATATAAATTGTTATTGTATGCATTTTGGGTGGAGTCCACCCTCATCAAATTGTGATAGAAAATGGTTTGGGGATCATAACTATGCCAATAGTGATAAAATACTAACAATTATCAAGAATGAGGTTGATAAGAGAGAGAAGTAGCTACAAAAGAACCAAATGTGGAACTTGAGAAACAAAAATCCACCAGTAGAAGTTCCACACAAGATCAAACCATAGGATTAAAAGATAAAAATAATTATGTTGAAAGAAATGGGGACAACTTATTTAACCCAAGACAAATTAGTAAGCTCTCCACCTCTTATTAGAATGGTGATAGAAAACAGCCTAGAAGTCATAAGTGTACTAATACTGAGAAAACACTAATGGCTATCGAGAATGAGGTTGAACAAGAGAGGAGTAGTTTAAAAAAAACAAATGTGGAACTTGACTATGAGAATTTTAAGGGAGTAGAATGCATACTATCTCCTTACATTCATCTGAGGGCACAAGTGAACCACAAACACTCAGTAATTTTTTATATCAAAAAGTGAAAGGTGACAGTCTTGGTTGATTCAAGTAGTACACAATTTTATTGATACAAGATTAGCTAATGAGCTCAATTATTTTGTGTATCCAATATCTAATTTCTAGGTCATGATAGATGATGGGAAATAACTCTCTTGTGGTGGTAAATGCCATCATGTAAAACTCTCGATGGGAAATTATCAAGGAGATAAATAGAAATTTTATCTATACCAATTGGGGTATCAGATGTAGTTTTGGGTGTACAATGGATTAAATAGTTAGGAACAATGACTTTCAACTTTCAAGACTTATCCATGGTTTTTAGTACACATGGGAAAAATTATAAACTTATAGGGATACAATCACCACCAAGTCAAATTATTATCTCCAATAGGATGGAGAAATTACTTAAGAAAGGTTCTTATAGCATAGGGGCACAACTACATTTTTTAGAATCACAAGATGTGAAAACTCAAGATCAACCAAAGATTAAAGAGATCATTCAACACTATCAACATGCACTTCAAAAACCCAAGGCTCTACCCACAATCAAAGACCATGATTTTTCCATTGAATTAATACCAATAAGTATTGTTCATCCCAACAAAAGTTCCTATTCATCCCTAATGATTATGATTAACAAGAAGGATGAATCATGGAGAATGTGCCCACATTACAGGGAGCTCAATAAGCTCACTCTTAAAGATAAGCTTCATATTTCTAGTATTGATAAATTGGTAGATGAATCTAGTAATGTAGTTCTCTTTACTAAGTTAGATTTAGATTTAAACTATCATCAAATTCAACTAAAGGAAGAGGATATAAAGAATATTGCATTTAGAACACATGAGGGTCAATATAAATTATTATTTATCTCATTTGTTGTCACTTATACCCAATCAACTTTTCAAAGCCTCTTAAATTTAGTTTTCCACCCATTTCTTCAAAAAATGGTGTTGGTATTCTCTGATGACATCTTCATCTATTGTAAAACACGGAATGATGAACAATTCATGTAGAAAATATTCTAGAGTTGCTAAGTGTTGAGGGAAACACTTTTCTGAATGGGATGAATTTTATGGTCCTAGTATGGTATATTCTTAATTATAATAAGGATAAGCACTTGTTGTTGAATGCACAAGACAACTAAGAGTGGGGTCAATCAGTTGTAACATAATTCCAAAACCCTCAAACACATTTAGATCCACATCAATTCAATTAACCATTAGATTGTTATGATGATTAAGCATGAAAGTAAATAACAGAAACTAAATCAAATCAACATCAAACACAAGAGAACACCAGATTTACATGGAAAACCCAAGAAGGAAAAAACCATGGTGAGTATTAGCTCACAATATAAAGTAATATCAACACCAAAAAATAATAGGCTCACTGCCAAAGGGCCCACTGCCCAAAAGAAAGAAAGGCTCACTAGCAGAATAGAGAAGAAGATAGAGAATATTGTTACAAGGAGAAAACTATCTCAAGGCAATAGAGAAGTCCACCACAACGTCATCATCACCTCTGTAGTCTCACTAAGGAATTGTAGACACCTTCTGCTCACTATATCTAGTAATCTAACACATGAAAGCTCACACTGCACTGCACAAATTTGCACTCTATAACTTTGTAATTTACATCACAAAGATCATACTCTTCTATATTATCATCCTTCAATAGCTTAACACTTATTTATACCATCTTCAATCTTAATAACATTCTCCAATGTCGGCAAAGCACCTTAATCATGCAAATTCAAATTAGGTTGACACCAAAACATTCCCGCAGTGGAAAGAAATGAAGGCAGACCACAACACACCTTAGCTTGGACCTAAATTCACTCATACACATTAAACCATGCTTCCACAATCATCGAAGCAACTCCGCAATTAGTTTAAACATCCAAGGTCAGTTGAACCCATGTTAACACCATAAAAAATTATGTACACGCTTCCTCACAACCAGATATGATTCGCGGACCACACGCCATGCTTGAACATGTTCTAGAGTATTTCAAAAACATCTTGAAATCCAACAAATTCCTCTGCAACAATCTTCACCTACCACACATTCTTATCATGTTTACCCAACATACTCAAATGTCTTTATCATGCACTACAACACAAGAAATCAGCTTCCAGAGCACCAAACCACAAACAACTTTGACTGAAGATAAATATGAACCTTATAAGCACACTTCCAAAACTGCAAGAACTAAAGCCATTTTGCGGAGAAATGCAGAGCAAAGACACTTCTCCCAGAAACCTCTACACAACACAGTTCATACACTGGTGAACACATCTTCCTCTGCACATCGATCCAGCATGCCAAATTCTGAATGTAGCATCTCTAAACACCTCTAAACAACATATCCAAACTGCACAAATAGATCTTCAATATAAAAGAAATGCGGAGCAAAACTAGAACACTACTCTGCAACATAGGATACCACTACTACACATTGTTTCTTATTTTATTCAAATTTTCTCAAAAGCACTTGGAAACCAAGCACCAAAAACATATTATCACCATCTTCAGTACTTCCTCATCATCAGAGATAACATCCACTCAACACCAACTTGCTCACACTCTTGCAATATCCTCTCGCTCATGTAGTTGACACTAATGACAACACAAGCTTTTTGACATCAATGACAACACCAACTACATAAACTTGCAACAATCTCCCCTTTGTCATTGATGGCAACACATGATGTGAAAAACCATCAACACAACCGTCCTCAATATTATGCTTTACACCAACTCTTTTCCTTTCTCTTTCTCTTTCTCTTCCCCTGGGCTTATTATTCTCTTCTTGACAACTGACTCTTTCCTTTTTCACATTGTTCACTCTCCCCCTTTGACATCAATGACAAAGGGTGACATATCCCTCTTTCATTCTCACCTTTAGACAACTACTCAAACTTGTACATGCTCACTACTACTTTGCAACATCTTTTTTTACTGCTCTTTATACTCCCCCTTAGAAACAACCTACATAAGAACTTACTCCCCTTGACTGCAACAACCAACATGACCACTACCTACTCCCCCTGAGAGGTAGACTCCAACATCAATCCAAAACAAATGAATCTTGAAATCCACTAGACTGATGCATCTAATTCAAAGGAGGGGCAATAACCTCTAACTTCTCCTAGAGATACTCAAATGTATCCTTAGGAAGAGCCTTGGTAAATATATCAGCAACCTGATCCTTTGTAGGTACATACTCAAGCTTCACTTCATTCTCTGCAACCTTCTCTCTCAGAAAGTGATGCCAAATTGAGATATGTTTTGTCCTTGAGTGCATCACTGGATTGTTTGAAATGTTAATGGCACTTGTAATATCATAGAAGATAGGAATAGGTTCATCATATATAACTCTGATATCCTTCAAGGTTTTCCTCATCCACAACACTTGTGTGCAGTAAGATATTGTTGCAATGTATTCTTCCTCTTCAGTAGACAAAGATATTGAATCCTACTTCTTTCTTAGCCATGACACCACTCTGCCTCTAAGAAAGAATGCACCACCACTTGTACTTTTCCTATCATCTACACAACCAGCCCAATCTGCATTTGTATATGCACTTAGAGTAAAGTCGTTATCCTTTCGATACCACAAGCCATGATCCTGAATGCCCTTTAAATATCCAAATATCCTCTTTACTAGTTCAACATGTGACTCTCTAGGATCTTCTTGAAATCTAGCCACAAGACAAACTGCATGCATAATATCTAGTCTAGTAGCAGTTAAATAGAGCAATCCTCCAATCATTGATCTATACCTACTCTGATTAGACTTAGGAGATCCATCATTCTTTCTCAGCTTGCAACCATTCCAAACTTCTTTAACATACTGGTTTAGAATCTTCCATTCCAAACTTCTTTAACATCTCCTTTGTTGGACTCTAGGACAACACTGAGAGGGGGGGTGAATCAATGTTGTATAAATTTTGAAACCTTTTTGTATTTCTTAACTTTCAAGACAAAAAGAGAGAAAGTCATCAATGATTTGTTATACATATGCACATAACTGAGAATGAAAGGAGTGAACAAAAAAACTTAGGAGCAAAATATTAACATACACACATACAGATGAAAACAACATGAATCATGACACAAGTTTTTGCACGAGTGGAAAACCCTCCTGGGGTAGAAAAACCACTCCAAAACTGCCTCATTAGCTTAACTGAAAAATATGCCTTATTGGCTACATATAGGTCTCACTGACCAGGCAAGCCTCATTAGCTACAATATGTGTCTCACTGACAAATGTAAGGTCTCACTAACCTACAAGCCTCACTGGCATACTGTGCCTCACTGGCAAACACAATCACCATTAGAAAAGATAAACAAAATTAGAGGGTTACTTTGTTTCCATTTAATCCATTATTCCATCTCTACATAATACAAACTCCATGTGTATGTCTTCAACCTACATCTGATGCTCAATCAATTCACCTGATTTAGATTATCTCTGCACATTCAATTGCATATTGTCTTCATACTTAATCTTATTCAATCTATGTCATACAAGTTGTCTTCATATTGGTTCACATCCATTACAACTATATCATCAAATTATCTTCATCATATTATGTTCATCTGCACACCAACATTTAATCAAAGCATATGTAATGTCATTAAATATCATATGACCTTTCACATTCAACTCTTATCTGCTTTTACAATTTCACTTTCATTTTCTTCTTTTCAAAAATATGTTCCACCTACAAAAATAAAAACATAAATATATTTCTTCTCTGTATCCATGTAAAAGAAAATAAAATCTTTCCATATTCCATTTTTATTTTCTATGTATAACTTTTCATATCTCTGTGTGAACTTTAACCCCTTTAATCTTTTCATCTTCTCCTTCAAATTCTTCATTTTCTTTTCAACAAAAAATAAGTCTTCAAAAATCATTTTGCCCCTGCATAAAAAAAATAAAATCTCTTTATAAAGTGGATCATTTTGCATTTATCATCTTCAAAAATCTCTTCAATCTTTGATATTCTTCTACAATAAAAACTTCAAATCAATCCTCAAAATTTTCTTCCAATCTACCCTTTTAAACTTCTTCATCCCCTGCATCTTCTTTAAAAATAGATCTTCAAACAAAAAATTAATTGTCAACAAAAATTCTTCATATGTTCACTCAGATCCAGAAGCCTTCATAAGGAAGTTAAAAGATAAAAAGAATAATATCCTCAAAATAAAAATCTCTTTCCTAAAAAATCTTCTTTCTTTATGATCTTTCATATCACGAGGGAGTCTTAAAAAAGAATAAATCCCCCTAAAAATTTGGCTTCCAAATCCATTTAAGAACTGCCTTTATGGAAGGCTAAAAGATAGCTTTTAATTGCAGTTAACACTGCAGATTACACTGCCCTAGTTTTGAGAGACCGTCAATCTTAAATACACATGTCAGGGGCAAAATTTAAATGTCACCCATTGATTTTGAATAACCCACTCACTAAACTTTTAAACAGATCCCTCGATTTCAAAATGGTGCCCATTCATTTGTGATCAAGACCGATGCAGAAGGTGTAGAGGCAAAGGTGTTAGGGTTAGCCGGTAGAAGATATCAATTACATGCAAATAAAGATTAAATAGAGGAATAAAAATACACAGAAATAATAAACAGTGAGAGACAAGTTTTAATGTGGTTCACCCAAACTCGGGCTACATCCACCAACAGAGAGTCCAATATTATTATCCAATAAATCAAGCTGATTACAACCAGCAATCCCTGCAACTCAATACCATTGCAAATGCTACAATGCAATATCAAAATCCCACCCGCTTATAAAAAGCCTTTTGGAAGCTTCTAGAATTAGGGTTTTACAATGTCATTTTTCTTTTGGATACATAACTAGTGTACCATACTTGCATGATCAGTCTCCACCTACTAACAATCTCCCACTTGGAGACTAATCACGCTCCACACTAAACAATCTCCCACTTGGAGACTGATCTTGGACGACATCGTTGCGTGTGCAGCTCCCACTAGAAATAAGCACCCTGGACTCTGCTGTTCTAATTTTATTATTTCAGTCTTGAAGACCAACTGAAGCTGAAGAGGAGCTCAGCTTCTCCCTTATCACTGCCTTTGTAAAACATATCTGCTAGATTGTCATCTATATGTATCTTTTCCAGCTGTAACTGGCCATCATCCAACACTGATCGAATGAAGTGATACCTCAACTGTATGTGTTTGGTATCTGAATGCAAGGCAAAATTCTTTGCAAGATGTATGGCACTCTGGCTATCTGTAAACAAATAACTGTTAACCTGTTGTTTGCCCAATTCTTCAATGAAAGATTGCAACCATATCATCTCCTTGCTTGCCTCTATTGTAGCTACATACTCTGCCTCCGTGGTGGATAAAGCAACCACCTTTTGCAACCGTGAGATCCAACTCATCGTTGTCCCACCTACAGTAAAGACATAACCTGTAGTACTCCACCTGGTATCAATATCCCCTACCAAATCTGAGTCTACATAACCTGCTAAGTCAGTATTAGAGCCCCCAAAACATAAGTGTTTATTGGATGTACCTCTCAAATATCTGAGAATCCATTTTACTACATTCCAATGCTCCAATCCAGGATGACTCATATAACTACTTACGACTCCTACAGCATGTGCAATATCCAGTCTCATGCATACCATGGCATACATTAAACTTCCTACAGGTGAAGCATATGGTACCTTGGACATTTTGTCTTCCTCCTCTTGTGTCTTAGGACACATCTCCTTAGTCAATTTTCAATGACTGAGCAAAGGTGTGCTGACAACTTTTGCATTCTCCATATGGAATCTCTGCAACACCTTTTCAACATAATCAGCCTGAGATAGAGTCAATTTTTTGTTCGTCCTATCTCTGCAAATTTTCATACCAAGAATTTGTTTTGCTTCCCCCAAATCCCTCATAGAAAATGACTGTGCTAACTATTGTTTTAACTCTCTTATGCTATCCATGTTAGACCCCGCTACAAGCATGTCATCAACATGTAAACATAAAATAATGTAGCTGCCATTATCCAACCTCTTAAAATAAACACAATGGTCAGAATCACACCAGCTATAGCCTTGCTCAGCCATAAAACTATCAAATTTCAAGTACCATTGTCGAGGTCCTTGTTTCAGGCCATACAAACTCTTCTTCAATCTACACACCAGTTTCTCCTTACCTTTGACCTCAAATCCTTGGGGTTGTTCAATATATATCTGGTGTAGGAGCACCTAGAAAATCATGTTTTCTTTTGTAATGAGGTCTATTTGACCAATGCATTTTCATTTATGTTTGTCTCTAGGTCTTTTAGGACCTAGAACCCATTTTGTAAGTCCAAAGTGACTTAAAACACACTTTTGTCATATTGTAATCACATAGTGCCAAAACAGGGCAGTAGGACAGTTTGAGGCAGTTTGGATTGGTTGGTCTCCCAACTGTTTGCATCGGTTGGTTTTCCAACTGCTGGTAGGTTGAGTTGATAACAACCAGAGGAAGGAACCATCAAAGAAAGGGAGGAGAAGTGTGTGTGTGTATTGTTCTAAGGAGAAATAAAACTATTATGTTTCGTCAATTTGATTTCCATTCCCTGTAATTGCAATTTGTATAACTATAGATTTCTATTCTTTCTGTGCTTTCCATTGTTGCAGTATGTCGATGTCAAGCATTCCACTGGTATGATTTCTGTCAAAATCAGTGGAATGGCTTCATTGTACAAGTATTTATTTTTGTTTCTTGTTTTGTTTTTGTGTTCGACGGTGCAGAGGATCCAGATAGAATTTTTGCATAGTAGGGTGACCTAGCATCTCCATGTGCTAGGGTTCGGTTGAAGAGGAAGAAAATAAGCTGTGCATTAGCGAATCGATGGGACTCACAACAAGTCCACCGTAGTCAAGCAGTTTCACGAGGGAGTTGGTCCATCGGCACACCGGTCAGAGTTTGTAAGTGCTCGCTGACGAGAAGAGTCTCACTGAAGACAAGAGTCATCGGCGTATCGGCGAAGCAAATTCTAACGTGGCCGATGGTAATTGTCTTGCCGACAAGTGAAAGTCAAAGGTGACATTGGAGTGATCGATGTATCGATGAAGTAGAATCTAAAGTAGCCGATAGTACTTTTCTTGCCAATAGGCAAGAAGCGTAGAGTTACCCATCGGAAAGAGTTGCAATGTCAGAGTGACAAGTTTGAAGATGACTGATGGTGATTTTCTTGCCGATAGGAAAGGAGTGTTGAACTTCACATCAGAGTGACTAAGACTTTGGAGAGATAAGTTGTAAAGTGGGATCCATCCTACGATTTCACTGTGCGCTCCCCATCATATTAGTATCAGAGCAAGTTTTGAAGATCACTCGGGTGGTGTTGTCTTGGTGTATGTCAGACCGTGAAAGTGAAGCATAGGCTGACACGATGCCTCCTAAAAGCATGTCACAAGATGCAGTGAAGAAACTGATTGAAGCAATGTTTGAGTCCAAGCTCGAGGAGTTGAAAAGAACCAAGGGTAAGGATAGGGAAGATGAAAGTGACAGCGATGAAGGAGATACAGAAATTGATGAAACCAATAAGAGCACAGAGGAGATACCAACAGACCAGATGGCATTTGTAAATGCTTTGAAGTCAGTCAATAGGGACACCATAGATGGGTTACCTATGTATAGTGGAAGTATGGAAGGTGAAGAGGTGATTGACTGGATTGAGGCATTGAACAATCATTTCGAATATAAAGAAGTCCCTGATGATAAGAGGGTTAAGTTGGAAAAGGCAAGATTGAAGGTGTCTGCTCTTGCATGGTGGAATTATGAGCAAGGAGAGAGAGTTAAGGAGGGCAAGAATATGATAACCTCCTGGGAAAGGATGAAGACCAAAATCAAGGCACAATTCTTACCCCTGGACTATAACGTGTAGATGTAGAAGAAATTGCAGAACCTCAGACAGAGAGACCTTGATGTGAATGCATACACACAAGGGTTTCATAAACTCAGTCTCAGATCAAAGAGGCAAGAAGAAGAGTCAAAGAAGGTGGCAAGGTATCTGAATGGCCTAAGGATGAACATCCAAGATGAGATCAGCATCTTAGCACCAGAAATAGTGAACAAGTGTTTCCAAATGGCCTTAAGGGATTAAGAGAAGATAAAGAGAAAGAGTGAGCAGAATAATAGAGGTAGAGGAGGAAGAAGTTTTAGAGGCAGAGGTAGTTTTGGAGGAAAAAGTCCTAACTAGAGGCCTAGTGGTGAGTCTAACCAAGAAGAACAAGTTGGAGACTCAAGTAGCAGAGGAGGCTACCAAGGAAGAGGGCCTAATGGAAGGGGTGGGACAAATGGATCAGGTAGAGGATCCAAGTTCTCCAATATGAGATGTTATAACTGCAATCAGATAGGGCACCCGGCATACAAGTGTCCAAAGAAGGCCTCAACTTCTCATGGTGGTGAGAAGAGAACCACTTTGATTCAAGAAAATGCAAGTAGTGTGACATCTCCTAAAGTGAATCTAACATCAGAGATGAGATAAAATCTGATGACCAAGAGGACGCTACTCAAGGAACTAGTGCAGACTGAACCGTCTCAAAGAAGGGCTTTGTTTAGAATCAACTGCAAGATCCAAGGTAAGGTTTGTAAAGTTATTATTGACTCTAGTTCTACTGATAATATTATATCTTTGGAAGTAGTGAATAAGTTGAATCTAGAAAAGATACCCCATAGCAGCCCATATAAAGTTAGTTGGTTGAATAAGGGGTAGCACATACTCATCAATGAGTAAGCATGGGTAGAATTCAGTATTGGGGGGTATAGAGATAAAATCTTGTGTGACATCCTTCCAATGGATGCTTGCCATCTTTTGTTAGGTAGACCATGGCAGTTTGACCAAAAGGCTCATCATGATGGAGAAAAGAATGCTTACTCATTCCAAAAGGACGGTGTGACTTATAGGATACAGTCATTGGTAGAAGAGGATTCACAGCATGTAGGGTCTAGTGTAATGATGGTAGGAGAAAAGAATTCATGGACACATTAAAGGAAGGTGATGGAGTAGGTTTTTCTTTGATTATGAAGCCTAAAGGGGAAAGGAAGGAAAGTGTGAGGGAAGTAGGACCTAAGGAGGTCAGAGATCTGCTTGAAAGTTACAAAGGAGTGATTACAACAGATATACCTGATTCCCTACCACCTATCAGAGATATTAGCCACCAGATAGACCTCATACTAGGAGCAGTACTTCCTAATAAGGCAGCATATAAAATGACCCCTCAGCAGAATGAAGAGATAGCAAATCAAGTTCAAGAACTCCTAAACAAAGGGCTGATAAGGAAGAGCCTTAGCCCATGTGCAGTACCTACTGTTTTAGCCCCAAAGACGGATGGGAAATGGAGGCTTTATACCGATTCTAGGGCCATAAATAGGATAACCATCAGGTATAGGTTTCCTATTCCTAGAATAGAAGATCTAATGGATTGTTTGGGAGAGGCTACTTATTTCTCCAAGATAGACTTAAAGAGTGGGTATCACCAGATAAGGATATGAGAGGGGGATGAGTGGAAGACAGCATTCAAAACCAATGAAGGGTTGTATGAGTGGCTTGTGATGCCTTTTGGTCTTTCAAATGCCCCTAGCACCTTTATGAGACTAATGAATGAGGTGTTGCAGGAATTCATAGGGAAATTTGCAGTAGTCTACCTTGATGATATCTTGGTGTTTAGTAAGAGCAGGGAAGAACACTTGAAACATTTGGAGATAGTCTTGAAGAGGCTACAAGATTAGAAGTTAATGATAAACTTGGAAAAGTGTGACTTCATGAAACAAGAATTGGTTTACCTAGGCTTTGTCATCTCTAAGGGTGATTTGAAAATGGATTCTTCCAAGGTAGAAGCTATTTTGAATTGGCCTACACCTAGGACAATAGGAGATGTCAGAAGTTTTCATAGTTTGGCCACATTTTATAGAAAATTCATTAGGAACTACAGTGATATTTGTGCACCTATGTTAGAGACCATCAAGGGTGGAGGTAAGGTGAAGTTTGTGGGGACAAAAGAGGCAGATTAGAGTTTTGAAAGTCTGAAACAGAAAGTTGTTGAGTATCATGTCTTAGTACTTCCTGATTTCAATAAGGTCTTCACCATTGAATGTGATGCAAGTGGGTTGGCCATAGGGGCAGTGTTGAGCCAAGAAGGCAGACTAGTAGCCTTTTTTAGTGAAAAATTGAATGAAGCTAAGAGGAAGTACTCCTCTTATGATTTAGAGTTGTATGCCATGGTACAAGCTCTGAAAAAATGGAGGCACTACTTGCTTCCTAAAGAATTTATTGTATACATTGACAATCATGCTCTCAATTTTTTGAATGGATAGGAAAAGCTTAGTCATAGACACATGAAGTGGGTGGAAAGTCTTCAAGCATACACCTTCATCATCAAACATAAGAAGGGGATAACCAATAAGGTTACTGATGCTTTAAGCAGAAGGGTGTTGACAGTGCAAGAAGTGCAGCTACAAAGCATGGGTGTTAGGCACTCAAAGGATTGTATGAAGAGGACCAAGATTTCAAGGAGATTTACAAGGTATGCAATGAGTTTTCCAATGCTTTCCATAGTGAATTTTTAGATTAAACATTGCAGGATGGACTTTTGTTTAAAGGGAGTCAACTATGTATCCCTAACTGTTCAATGAGGGATAATATAGTGAAGGAGAAACATAGTGGTGGTTTAGGAGGACATTTTGGGCTCAATAAGACCTTAGATCTAGTAAGAAGATTTTACTTTTGGCCAAGGATGCAATCTGATATCAGAAGGTTTGTTGAGAGTTGTATGATTTGCCAGAGAGGAAAGGGGGTCTCAACCAATGCAGGACTATACCAACCTCTACCCATACCAAACAGACCTTGGGAAAGTTTGAGTATAGATTTTGTGATGGGGTTACCAAAGACAAGGACAGGTTATGATAGTGTGTTTGTTGTGGTAGACAGGTTCAGCAAGATGGCTCACTTTATTCCTTGTAAAACCACCAATGATGCTAGTTACATTGCAGGCTTGTTCTTTAAAGAAATTGTCAGGATTCATGGATTACCTTTGAGTATTGTATCTGACAGACAACAAATTTGTGGGACATTTTTGGAGAACCTTATGGAAAATATTGGGTACAAATTTGTCCTTTAGTTTAGCCTATCATCCTCAGACTAATGGCCAAACTGAGGTTGTGAATAGGTCATTAGGTAATTTGCTAAGATGTTTGACAAGAGAACATGGAGGTAGTTGGGATGTGGTACTCCCATAACCAGAATATGCCTATAATGATTCCACAAATAGAAGTACAGGTCTAAGTCCTTTTGAAGTTGTCTATGGTAGTCATCTTAGAGGAATTTTTGAATTGAGAGATGTTCAAGGGTTGGACAAAAGGAGTGGACATGTTGATACATTTGCAGAGGCTATGAAAGAGATCCATCAACAAGTCAGAGATACTCTACACAAGCATAGTCACAAGATCAAGGCTAGAGTGGATCAAAGGAGAAGGGATGTGTAGTACCAAATAGGAGATATGGTCATGGTTCATCTCAACAAGAACAAACTACCCAAGGGAAGCCATAGCAAGTTGATAATGAGAAAAATTGGACCTTGTAAGATTTTAGAGAAATATGGTCCTAATGCTTACAAAATTGAACTCCCTGATGATATTGCTATTTCCCCTATATTCAATGTTGCTAATCTAACATTATATAGGAGTCCTGATACAGAGAGAAGGTACAGTAGATTCTGTCCAAGACAATGCAGAGTGGGTGCAACATTTACCACCTAAGATGGAGTGTATCTTGGATAGAAGGACAGCCAAGAAGACAAGAAATCAGACCTATTTTGAGCACTTAGTCAAATGGCAAGGACTTCCAGACTCAAAAGCCACATGGGTGTTGGAAGAAGACATCAAAAAGTAGGGTGGTGATTTGCAGTAGTTAGTCTCTAAGAGGACTTGAGACAACTTTCACCCAGGGAGTATGGTGCAGGAGCACCTAGAAAATCATGTTTTCTTTTGTAATAAGGTCTATTTGACCAATGTATTTTCATTTTTGTTTGTCTCTAGGTCTTTCAGGACCTAGAACCCATTTTGTAAGTCCAAAGTGACTTAAAACACACTTTTGTCATATTGTAATCACATAGTGCCAAAACAGGGTAGTAGGATAGTTTGAGGCAGTTTGGATCGGTTGGTCTCCCAATTGTTTGCATCGGTTGGTTTTCCAACTGCTAGCAGGTTGAGTTGATAACAACTAGAGGAAGGAACCATCAGAGAAAGGGAGAAGTGTGCGAGTGTGTATTGTTCTAAGGAGAAATAAAACTATTATGTTCCGTCAATTTGATTTTCGTTCCCTGTAATTGCAATTTGTATAACTGTAGATTTCTATTCTTTTTGTGCTTTCCATTGTTGCAATATGTCGACGTGAAGCATTCCATTGGTATGATTTCTGTCAAAATCAGTGGAATGGCTTCATTGTACAAGTATTTGTTTTTGTTTCTTGTTTTGTTTTTGTGTTCGATGGTGCAGAGGATCTAGATAGAATATTTTGTACAGTAGGGTGACCTAGCATCTCCTTGTGCTAGGGTTCGGTTGAAGAGGAAGAAAGTAAGTTGTGCATCAGCGAATCGCTGGGAGTCACAAGTCCACCGTAGTCGAGCAGTTTCACGAGGGAGTTGGTCCATCGGTGCATCAGCCAGAGTCTGTAAGTGCTCACGAACGAGAAGAGTCTCACCAAAGACAAGAGTCATCGGCGTATTGGTGAAGAAAATTCTAACGTGGCCAATGGTAATTGTCTTTCCAACAAGTGAAATTCAAAGGTGGCATTGGAGTGATCGGTATATCCGTGAAGTAGAATCTAAAGTAGCCGATAGCACTTTTCTTGCCGATAGGAAAGAAGCGTAGAGTCACCCATTGGCAAGAGTTGCGATGTCAGAGTGACAAGTTTGAAGATGACCGATGGTGATTTTCTTGCCGATAGGAAAGAAGCATAGAGTCACCCATCGGCAAGAGTTGCAATGTCAGAGTGACAAGTTCGAAGACGACCGATGGTGATTTTCTTGCCGATAGGCAAGGAGTGTTGAACTTCACATCGGAGTGACTAAGACTTCAGAGAGATAAGTTGTAAAGTGGGACCCGTCTTACATTTTCACTGTGTGCTCCCCATTAATATCTCCTCCAAATCACCATGAAGAAAGGCAATTTTCACATCTAGCTGTTCCAAATGTAAATCTTCAGTAGCCACAATACTTAAAATAGTATGAATAGAAGTCATCTTAACAACCAGAGAAAAAACTTCATCAAAATCAATACCCTTTTTCTGTGCAAATCCTTTTACAACTAACCTGGCTTTAAATCTTTTCTTAGCTCCATCTTCCTCTTTCAGCCTATAAACCCATTTGTTTGGTAAAGGCTTTTTACTTGCAGGAAAGCTACATAATTCCCAAGTCTGATTTTTCAGCAAGGAGTCCATTTCTTATTTAAATTGCAAGCTCCCACTGAACCTTTGTATCCACCTACATAGCTTCATCATATCCTTCTGGTTCACCAACATTGGTTAACAAAATAGAATACAAAGAGGGATAAAATCTTTCAAGAGGTCTACTTAGCCTTGTTGATCATCTAACATTCATTGGAGTTTGTGGTATTTCTTGTTGTTGTTATGGAGCATGAGGAACCATTGGAACTGTTGGCAAGAGACACTATATGGATTCATGGTTGTTGTCATTGATGGCAACAAAGGTCATTCCACATATCCGCAAGTCATGATATATCTCTACCGGAAGTCAGATTGAAGATTGTTGTGGTCCGGTGAACAAGAACAGAGCATGTGGCAAGGTCCGACAGATTGGTCCGGATCTCTCAGAGGAAGTGTCTTGGCACAGTGCGGATCTGGGGAAGTCAAGAGGACTATCTTGAGTAGTATATTCCAAGGATTTAGCCTCCGGAGATGGACAAGGAAAAAGATATGAATAGTTGAGTACCGGATTCCTGAGAGACAGTGAAAACAGAGGAAGAACTGACTGACTGAGTATCAAACTACCTTCCGGATGTGTTACAGATGATGATAAAGGTTGCGGAGGCATGAATCATGTTTGGCCGACATAATTGATGATATCTACAAGTATATGCTTGATCCGCATTGCTTGGTGAGCAAGGATTCAGCCGACAGAACTAAGTTTGTAAGAAACTAGACTGTTCCGGATGCCGACTAGAAAGATGATGAAATTACTTGTGCGGATATATATAGAGGATGGATTTAGTGGTAAAGGGTGCGAATGAGTGTGTGGATATGCGAACAAGTCCAGAGTAGAGCAGAAGTAACAAGAAAGATCCGGTATGTGAAAGGACAGCAGACTAAAGAACAGAGGAAAGATGAAGTGCAGCAGATCAGTATACTGAACCTAACCGGAACTGAACTCCAGCATATGCAGATGCCTCCAATCAGTTCAAGACTGTGATTCTAATCACTTTGTAAGACAGTGTGTCTTCTTGTAGGCAGTGAGCCTCTTGTGAGCAGTGTGCTCGGGCAGTGAGCCCTAATTGGCAAGTGCCATTTTTGTAATTTCCTATTCTTCTAACAGAGAATAATTCTTGGGTTAATCACCCCGTGGTTTTCTCCCTTAACAGGGTTTCCACGTCAAAAATACTGTGTCATGTGTTTCTTACTTCATGGTTTATGTTTTGTGTTTGATTTTATGCTGCTTCAATTAAAAGGAAAGTTTAATAAGGAAAATAATTAGGATAACTGATTCACCCCCCCCCTCTCAGTTATCAACAATTGGTATCAGAGCCAAGTTCCTCCTAATAGAGCCTAACAGCTTGAGGAAGATCTGGGATTTCAAATGGATGCATATGGTTTAAAGGAGCAACTCAAGACTGCCCTTGAGGATCTTGAACAGTCAAATTCTGAAGTCAGTGAATTAAGAGAAAGACTCAAACAGGCTGATGAATTCATGAGGGAATTAAAAGACAAATTAAGTCTCTCTATGAAAAAGAGAAAGGAGCTGCTCCAACAGTTGGCAAGACAAAGTGAAGAAAGCAATACAAATGAAGAATTGACTGAGCAAACCAAGTTATGTGAAAAGTTATCAAAAGAAGTCATCATGTTAAGACATGAAATGGAATCAGGAACTATAAAGTTCACTCAAGAGATTGAAGAAAAAAGAAAGGCTGAAGACAATCTAAAACAATCTCTTAAGGAAAAATCGGAAGAATGCCACCAGATGGACAGGATTATCAGACACCTTGAATCTGATCTTGAAGATTCCAAAGATAATGAAGGAAAACTTGAGGATCAAATTGCCTCTCTCAAAAGAGACCTTCAAACAGCAAATGAATATAAAGAGAAATTCAAGATAAGTTCTGCTCAACTTGAAGTTCTTCTTGGAAGTCAAAAGAGGACAGATGACAAGTATGGCTTGGGATATGAGAAAGGAGAAAGCTCCGGATCCGGTCAGAAGAATCTTGGATCAGAAAATCCAAGGAGCAGGCCTAGAAGACCTCCGGTAAGACAGCCAAATGCTCAAAAATATCCATCCTTCAATGGATACTGCCACAGCTGCAACCATTTTGGTCACAAAGCTAATCAATGCAGAATGAGAATGAATCAGATTAATTCATCCTTCTCCGGACAATGCTTCAACTGCAAAAGGTATGGACACAAATCCCATGAATGCAGAATTATGCAAGTAAACAAATCATTCAAAGGTAGATGCTTTACATGCAATAGAGTAGGTCATATGGCTAATCAATGCAGATCAAGGGGATATCAGTTAAATATGCAAAGAAATGTTATTTGCCAAATCTGCAATAGGTCCGGTCATAATGCTAAAGTCTGCAGAAACAAGAATCAGGACAAAAGAGGTCCGGTGTATAATCAGAATCAAGACAAGGGTAAACAAAAGATGAATGCGGATGAAGTTAGGAATCAGATGAGCAAGATTTGGGTGAAGAAAAACTCAGAGAATGTAGAGGTTGGATCCGCACCAGATTCTGGTGCTGATATTTCTTCCGGAAATTAAAAGGTGAGCTCAGGCTCAGGGGGAGACTCAAAGAAGATTCTGTTCCCCCAGCCAAACAAGTTGTGCCGGATGTGGCACAAGATGCGGATTAAAGGGTTTGTAGATATAACTCCTGAGATGCTTCAGTCAAGTTTTTAGAGGTCCGCATGGAGTTATGAAGAATCTGTGTTCGATTAAGTTAGACCTGTTCAGGGAGGTGCTCCGGTATGATAAAGGATTACAAAAGGTCCGGAGAGATCCGGAAGTGCACGATCTTGTCTTGCGGATTGGACAGAGTATTTGGGATGTTCTTGTAATATGTTACCTAGATTTATTCATGATTTAAAGATCCGGATGATATTCAGTGATCAGGACTAATCCGGGATACTCCAAGCTGTCCAGACATGGTAAACCGGAATAATGCAGGTGAAGCATTTATTGCAGACAGATATTAGGGTTTGCGGAGCAATATAAGGGATTTCTCAAAAGTTATCTGCTCATTCTACACTTGAGAAGAAGCGAATAGTGGAGCTCTGCAACAAGGTTCATCAAGCACACCAAGGATCTCCTGCCGAAGCTATTGCATAAAGAAATCAATCCAACCACTCCGTGCAAACCGAAGGCGCTTAAGGTATTCTTCGTTTTTCATTGCCTCACTGCAAATCCTTGAAGAATGGCTACTCCAAACATAGTTAAGATCTCTGATAGACCTCGCCCCTCATTCAAGAAACATCCCTACAAATCATTGGAGGTAGATCCACTAGGAGCCTTCTCTAGTGTTCCCCACGGAGTCTTACATACTGAAGATATTAGGGTTTACATACACGCAAACATTGAGGAATTTGGGGAATTCAAATTAAGAGACCTCTATCACAAGCAACTGATAGACAATGCTTTTGAGCTCAAACCAGAGTATAAGGGTATCCAGAAGAAACAATTTGAGCAATTCATTCATTTCCCTAGCTTTGAAGAAGATGAATGGGTCCGGTATGTACTGAGCAGGATGCATGACAACTTCCTTTGGCTAGATAGACCCTGTAAGATCACAAAAGAAGCAATTAGAGCAGTAACTGGTCTATACTCTTCCGGGGGGGTACCTATCCTCAAATCTGTCAAGAACAACGTTGTAACTGAGGCCACCGGATCAAAATATGATAAGAGGGCAATGACCATTGAAGATATTTCGGATCCGGATATCAAATATGCATCAATGATAATAGGATACAAGATCTATCACTCCAGCAGGGAGAATTCTGTATCCGGAACTGCAATATACACAGCATATGAAATGCTAAGAAAGAATGCAGATTATGATCTTTGTGAACTACTACTAAGCCAATTGATGGAAAATGTACAGAAAATCAAGAAAGACAAGAAGAACTCCTTTAAGTATGGTACTCTCATTGTATGTCTATTCTTTTACTTCATGAATGAGCTACCCGGAACAAGTGGATGGATATGGCAGAATGACAAACCTGTTGCAGTCCAGATAAGAGACTATTTGCATGGACTTGGGGATGCAAAAGCGAGAAATACAGCTCTATGGGGATACTTCAAAAACTTTCAGAGCATGATGCAAGCAAGAGAGAGAATTCCCCAGTCTCTCATTGAGAAATACAAGGACTCAGTATGTTTTATGGTTGACACTGATCAGTGCCTAATGGAGGCAGTGGAGCCAAGGACTGTCTGGATCATGCCCATGGGGTATGAAGTTGATGAACAGATAGTAGAGCTGCATGTTCAACACATGCTAAGTCAGCCCAAAGATCCTAAGGCAGAAAGGTTTGGAACCTTTGAGGAGCTGAGCGTGAAATTACATGTAGAACTCAGGGAACCTGAGATTAAGAGAAAAGTGAGAAAAGAAGTAGAGCACATTGCTCAAGGCCTAGGCATCTCAAAAGAGGCACTTGATGCCAGCCGGGAAAAGAGGAGAAAGGCTGAGGAAGAAGAGAAAAGCACAGAAAGTGTTCCGGTTGAAACCCCCACCCAGACCAGATCATCAAAGAGATCTGCACCTTCCACAACCAAAAGCTCAAAACCGGAAGTCCAGGCATCCGGTAAAAGATCCAAGACAAAAGCATCAAGGGCTTATGAAAGCCAAAAGGATGAAGAGGAGACAGAATCAGATGAAGGAGTAAGAGAAGTAAAGAAACAGAAAAAGAAAGGATCCGGTAAGCCCTCCACAGGCCAAGACAAGGAGGAAATGGCAGAGGTAACTGTTGAAAAGCCCACTCTGTCACTAGAGAGCATAATCAAGTCGGTCACGGTGGATGGAAACCTTCAACCAATGACTGAATCCTATGATGACTTCAGTGAGGCAGACCAAAAGACTCTGCAGGAAGCCACAGTTAAATATCTGAACACATACAATAAGGCTTTCATTGAGATCATATCACTCATTCCTAAAAGCCTAGAGAAGGAAATGGAAGTAAGAAAGAATAATGCTCATGCCAAAGATCTTGAGATCCGGGAGCAGATAGCTATTCAGCTATATCCTCAAATTGATCCCAAGACAATGAACATGATCTTCAAGGACTGCAGAGATGAGTTCAGAAGTAAAGCCAGGATGAATCAGCTCATGCTTGGTGAGACTGACAAAGTGGCACAAGAGACAGAAGAGATCCTCCGGAAGGCCTTCAAAAGGTTCAATCTTCCTGTTGTAGAGGACTTAGGTGCAGAAACAGCTGCTGATTTGGAATCTTCTGTTCCGGAAGAAGTGAGCCATGAACAGACAAGTGAGGACTTGGGACCCTCTGCTCCAGAAGAAGTGGCCCATGAGCAAGCAAGCATCTCTCCTCCGGTTTCCCCTACAGTCTCCGGATCCAAAGAAGAAGAGCAGTTGCAGGAGAAGGAAGCAGTGGTGACAGACAAAGAGGTTGACAGTTCTAAGACTGCAGAAGAAAAGAAACATCTGTCTCCGGCAAGAGACACTGCACAAACTGTTCAACAATTTTTGAGCAAAGAAACTCTAGAGATTGATGAACCGGAGCTTCTAAAAGGTCCATTTGATTTTGACTCTCTCTCTCCGGTACAAACAATGAAGATAGCTTCATTTGCAAATGCCAAGGCAAATGAAAAGCTCCTGAAGTCTCATATGGAAGACTGTGAGTTGATAGAGGCTGCTTCCGGAGTACTTGTAAAGATCATGCCATCAATCCAAATAGATCCGACAGCCTCCACTTCCGGTAATCTAAAAACCTTAGTCAGCAGTATTGATACACATTTTAATTCTCTAGAAAAATCAGCTGAAGACAAGGTCCGGAAAGAATTTTTGGATAAGAGATTTTCTGAAATATTAGAATTAATCTCTAAGGATAGGAAGATTGTAAGCATTGGAATAAAGAGCTTAGAAAATGCTCTTAAGGATGGCGGTGACATCTACAAATTTTGTATATCTTGGTCAAAGGCAACAACAGCAATTGACAAGAAAATAAAAGAAGAACAGGACAAGCTTCAAAGCTTATCTCAAAGTTTTGATCCTCTCTCTTCCTCTATAATAAATCAAGAATGTCAGACTATTGCAGTCTTGAATGAAATAAAGAATCTTGAGAAGGAGAGGAAGAACATTACCAACCGGATGGGAGAACTTAGAAGGATTATAGTCCCTAAGTTGGAAACGATGCATGAGGCCATCAGTGATGCCCAGACCACCGCCCATACAAAAGATCCGACAGATCTCAGGCGGGCAGAAGCTTTTGCATTTTTGTTGAGTGGTCACATTTCAATCCTGGACAGAATGAAGCTTAGTTGGGCTACTGAAATGGTTCAACTGCAGACATCCTTTGCAGACATTCTGCAGTATATGTGAGTATGTAAATATGCGGCTATATATAGAAAATTTTTGAAAATTTTGGTGTGCGGACCCTACCCTTTGCCATTGATGTCAAAGGGGGAGTGAGGAGCAGTGAAAAATGAGGAATCCAACTCAGGGGGAGTTCCGGAAATTGTATATAAAGACAGAGAAGACAGAGCATCAGCAAAGGGGGAGCATAGTGTAAACACTTAGTCATTTTTCACTAAGTGTTGCCATCAATGCCAAAGGGGGAGATTGTTGGCAAGAGACACTATATGGATTCATGGTTGTTGTCATTGATGGCAACAAAGGTCATTCCACATATCCGCAAGTCATGATATATCTCTACCGGAAGTCAGATTGAAGATTGTTGTGGTCCGGTGAACAAGAACAGAGCATGTGGCAAGGTCCGACAGATTGGTCCGGATCTCTCAGAGGAAGTGTCTTGGCACAGTGCGGATCTGGGGAAGTCAAGAGGACTATCTTGAGTAGTATATTCCAAGGATTTAGCCTCCGGAGATGGACAAGGAAAAAGATATGAATAGTTGAGTACCGGATTCCTGAGAGACAGTGAAAACAGAGGAAGAACTGACTGACTGAGTATCAAACTACCTTCCGGATGTGTTACAGATGATGATAAAGGTTGCGGAGGCATGAATCATGTTTGGCCGACATAATTGATGATATCTACAAGTATATGCTTGATCCGCATTGCTTGGTGAGCAAGGATTCAGCCGACAGAACTAAGTTTGTAAGAAACTAGACTGTTCCGGATGCCGACTAGAAAGATGATGAAATTACTTGTGCGGATATATATAGAGGATGGATTTAGTGGTAAAGGGTGCGAATGAGTGTGTGGATATGCGAACAAGTCCAGAGTAGAGCAGAAGTAACAAGAAAGATCCGGTATGTGAAAGGACAGCAGACTAAAGAACAGAGGAAAGATGAAGTGCAGCAGATCAGTATACTGAACCTAACCAGAACTGAACTCCAGCATATGCAGATGCCTCCAATCAGTTCAAGACTGTGATTCTAATCACTTTGTAAGACAGTGTGTCTTCTTGTAGGCAGTGAGCCTCTTGTGAGCAGTGTGCTCGGGCAGTGAGCCCTAATTGGCAAGTGCCATTTTTGTAATTTCCTATTCTTCTAACAGAGAATAATTCTTGGGTTAATCACCCCGTGGTTTTCTCCCTTAACAGGGTTTCCACGTCAAAAATACTGTGTCATGTGTTTCTTACTTCATGGTTTATGTTTTGTGTTTGATTTTATGCTGCTTCAATTAAAAGGAAAGTTTAATAAGGAAAATAATTAGGATAACTGATTCACCCCCCCCCTCTCAGTTATCAACAGGAACATCAGTATTTGGAGTATCATCCAACACCACATAATCTTTTTCTTTCTTCTCATGCTGCTACAACTGATCTTTGTACAACACCTTCTCATTGAATACAACATCCCTGCTTCTCACAATTTTCTGATTTTCAAAATCCCAAAGCCTATAACCAAATTCATCAATGCCATATCCAACGAAGGTACACTTTTTTTATTTTGCATCCAACTTAGTTCTATTTTTAGAATCTATATGTGCAAATGCTTCACATCTGAAGGTTTTGAGAAAAGAATAACTCACCTTCTTACCTATCCATGCTTCCTCTGGAATACCACAGCCCAAAGGAACTAAAGGACCTCTGTTAATTCAATATACAGCGGTGTTGACAGCTTCTACCCACATATTTAAAGGCATCCCAGCATGCAATCTCATGGTCCTTGCACACTCCATTATTGTCCTATTCATGCGTTCAGCCACTCCATTTTTCCTGTGGAGTCCCTAGAACTATTTTCTGCCTATGAATTCTATTAAAGGAACAATAATCATCAAATTCTTTGCTGCAATACTCACCACCATTATCAAATCTGAGACCTTTTAATCTTTACCCGTCTCATTCTCAACCAAGCTTCTCCATTTCTTAAATGTTTCAAATACATCAGATTTATGCCTGAGGAAATAAATCCAAACCTTCCTAGTTGCATCATCTATGAATGTAACATAATACTAAGAGCCACCAAGAGAAGATATCTGAGCCAGTCCCCATACATCTATATGCACAAGCTCCAACTTTTCATCTTTGTTTTGCTTCCCATCCTTGAGAAAACTAACTCTCTTTTATTTTCCATACACACAACTTTCATAGAAATCCATATTAATACATTTAAGACCTAGTAAAACTTTCTTAGAATGAAGTACCTTCATACCTTTTTCACTCATATGCCCAAGTCTGTTATGCCACAGTGTTGTCTCAGAACCTAGAGCAACTGTTTTAGTCTCTTCCTGCGAACCTACAGCAACTGTTCCTAAACTTGTTTGTTTTTTCTCTACAATAGTGAAAGTAGAAGGAATAGTATGACTTGTACAAAGATATAAGGTGCCTACTTTCACACATTTTTCTACTATTAAGGCACCTTTTGAAACCTTCCAATTTTTATCAGTAAATGTAACAATGTAACCTTCATCAGCTAGTTGCCCTGTTAAAATTAAATTTGTACTCAGCCTTGGAATGTGCCTTACCTCTTGTAGTAGCCAATGATTCCCATTCTGTAACTTAATCTTGATTCTTCCCTTTCCAAAAATCTGATAGGGTTCGTTATCTCCCAAATAAACTAGCCCAAAATCCCCTTTGACATAATCAAGAAAATAACTTCTATGGGGCATAGCATGAAATGAGGCCCCTAAATCTAAAACCCATGAATCATCAACATTATCTAGGGAAAGAATCAAAGCATCATTTTCAAATTTATTACTTACCACATTTGCCTCCTTATTGCCTTCTTGTTTGTGTCCTTTATTCTTCTGAGATGAGCAATCTTTCTTCAGATGACCTGGTTTCCCATAGTACCAGTAATCCTTCTATCCTCTAGATTGGGATCTCTTGTCCTTTGATTTTCCTCAAGACTTCCCATGACCTCCAGAACATTTTCCTCTCTCATTTGATCTACCCCTGCTTTCTACATTCAAAATACTACCTGATGTGGACCCTCCTGAGCTTTTCTGTCGCATTTCCTGGCTAAGGATAACACCAACAACATCATCAAATTTCAAAATGTTTGAACCAGAGACAGAGCTACTTACAACCATTACCAAGCTATTCTAGCTTTCTGGCAAAGAACATAAAACGAAGAGAGCCCTCACCTCTTCATCAAATTTCACTTTTACAAAAGTTAACTGACTGGTAATCATATTAAACTCATTTAAATGATCTCTTCCAAATCTACCTTTAATCATTTTCAAATTAAACAAACACTTCATGAGAAATACCTTATTTGAGGCTAGGGGTTTTTCATACAATTTAGCCAAAGCTTTCATTAATTCACTTGTTGTCTTCGCTTCTGTTATATTAAATGCCACAGATGGTGCCAGGGACAACTGAATGGTTCCCAGTGTCTTTCTATCCAGAAGTTCACAATCCTCATTCGTCATTCCTATCAGTTTCTAGGATACTCCTTCCAACGGCCTCCATAAATCCTTCTGATAGAGATAATCCTCCATCTGCATCTTCCATAACTGATAGTTTTACCCATTGAATTTATCAACCTTCAATTTACCCTCATCTTCCATTGCTCTCACTCAACCATGAGACTCCCACTCAACCGTGAGACCTTCCTACAGATGATAATCAAACACAACCCGCTCTGATACCACTTGTTAGGGTTAGCTGGTAGAAGATATCAATTACATGAAAATAAAGATTAAACAAAGGAATGAAAATACACAGAAATAATAAACAGCGAGAGACAAGTTTTAACGTGGTTCACCCAAACTTGGGCTACATCCACCAACAGAGAGTCCAATATTATTATCCAGTAAATCAAACTGATTACAACCAGCAATCTCTGCAACTCAATACCGTTGCAAATGCTACAATACAATATTGAAATCCCACCCGCTTATAATAAGCCTTTTGGAAGCTTCTAGAATTAGGGTTTTACAATGTCATTTTTCTTTTGTCAATCAAAAAAAACAACTGACTCCAAACGGGCAAAAAGAGGGGAAATTTTTTTTCGAGGGCTGCGCCCCCAAACCCCTGCTTCTCGGGGGCTACCACTCCAGAACCTCGGCGAGGATACATAACTACTGTACATTACTTGCATGATCAATCGCCACCTACCAACAAAAGGGGTCAGTGGTAAGAATGTTATAACAACTCTTAAGAAGGTGACTTTAAGTAATATGACCTGTTATAGAAGGTCAACACAAAAATAAAACATAAAGAGCATACGGGTAGAGAGATGATAGAGGTATAAATAAGATTTAGTGCTCATGAAGGGAATTCAAAGACTTTATACAAATGACAAGAACTCTACATAATACATTAAGGGTATGACAATAAGAACCCTAGTGGAAATTTTCAACAATAAGATATGAAAGTTTATAATAGTTTTGGGCTTTAGAGACTTAGACCAAGATTTAAGACTTAGAGGCATTGAATCAAATTTGAATAGAGATCATCATGACATCATGCACACAATGAAGGTCTCCTAACTTAAATCAACATTAGCACAACCTGATCAAACAGCAAACAACTCAAATTTTTGACAAGAACATTGAGCCTCAGAACCACCACCATATGATCCTGATCCTAACCATGAAGACATTGTGACATGAAGATATACCAACTACAATGTAACTGTATATCAAGAGTAACATTAATGTCTTATGTCACAGAGATGAGAGCATCATATATACCATACCAATGTCAACACCCACATGAAGAACACCATACTATCAACACTAAAATCATTAGATAATCAACATCTCCCTTATCAACCTGTGTCTAAACCCCTTTCATGTGAAGCCTCTGTGAAACATGAAGCAAGATCATAAAAACTAATATCACAGAACTTAACAACAAAAAGCATGAACACAACAATGTCAAAATATGAACTTTGAAGTGTGACCATAAAACAATGCTTGAACTTTGTCACACTATGCAACTCCTGATTCAAAAGAAGACACATTGTGCTCTTATGTCCTTGATAACACATTATCATCATGAAGAGATCCTGAACACACTGAAGCAACACACATCATATCATGAAGTATCAGACCCAAGATCCTAAAGCATGATGAACTATAAATAGGATCCCAATGTATCATATAACTTTCAACACCAACACTATCCACACAACATGAAGCCATCTAACATAAAATAATTCTTCATGACATAACATCCTGATAACAATATCAAGGCATCCTGACAACATTAAGATATCCAGTCAACAACTCAACACCTTTTTGACATCAATGACAACCTGTCTCCATCATCCTTGACATACTTTGATTGTGAAATGAAAATGCCTTTATCTATCTGATTGATTTATAGCCCAATGAAGAAGTTCATTTCACCACACATTAACATTTCAAATTCTTTGTGCATTTCATCTACAAAATTCTTACACATACCTTCATTTCCTCCAAAGATTATATCATCTACATACACTTCCACAATCAAAATTTGATCTTCTCCTACTTTGATGTACAGATTGCTATTTGTGGTACCTTTATTAAATCCTTGTTGTAATAAGTACCTATCTAACCTTGCATACCAAGCCCTGGGGGCTTGCTTCAATCCATATAGTGCCTTCATTAATTTGCAAACCATATCCGGTTTATCTGATAACTGAAATCCATAGATGGTTGTTCTATGTATACTTATTCTTCCAATTCACCATTCAAGAAAGTAGACTTCACATCCATTTGATATACTTTTAAATCCTTATGTGTTGCAAAAGAAAAACATCCTAATGGCCTCCATTCTTGCCACCAGAGCATACCATTCTTTCTACTTGTGAGTAGCCTTTACACACAAGCCTTTCCATGTTTCTTACCACTTCTCCATTCTCATTCAGTTTGTTCCAAAATACCCACTTAGTTCCAATCACATTTTTGTTTGTTGGTCTTGGGACAAGTTCCCAAGACTGATTCTTTTCAATCTGCAATAGTTTTTCTTCCATAGCCTTGATCCAATACTCATCCTTGCATGCTTCAATCATTGTTTTAGGTTCAACTTTAGAAATTAAACATAGATTTACCTGTTCATCAACAACTTTCCTTCTTGTCAGCACACCTTTGTTCTTATCACCAATGATCTGATCTTCAAAATGATGCTTCTGCACATACTTGGGAGTTTTAGGAGTCTTTTTCAGAGCTTCTTCCTCTTTAATTTGTACCTCCTTTTCCTTATGATTTTCTTCTTCTCTACAAGAAGACTCACCTAATTCATATCCATTTACCTCTGAATTCTTCTATAGATCTTCATCAACTTTGACATTTGCACTCTCAACAATCTTTCTTAGCCTCTTTTTGTAGCATCGGTAAGCTTTGCTTTTAGTAGAATAGCCAAGGAAGATACCTTCATCATACCTTGCATCAAAATTTCCTAGGTTTTATTCATATTGTCTGATATATCATTTGCTTCCAAACACTCTGAGGTATTTGACAGTAGGAATCCTTCCATACCATAACTCATAAGGAGTCTTTGTACTGTTTGTTCTTGCCTACACTCTGTTCAGTATATATAAATAGCAATATGAATTACTTCTCTCCAATAGACCTCTAGTAGATTTGCTTCTTTTACCATTGTCCTTGTAGCTTCTTGAACAATCCTATTCTTTCTTTTAACCACTCCATTTTGCTGAGGAGTCCTAGGGGCAGATAAGTGCCTCTTTATTCCATGATTCTCACAAAACATGTTAAACTCATTGCAAGTGAACTCTCCACCTCTATCAGACCTCAAACATTTGATTCTCATATCCATTTCATTCTCAACCATGACTTTGAATGCATTAAACTTATCTAGGGCTTCTAATTTTTCTTTGAGAAAAGTAACCCATGTCATTCTAGAATAATCATCAATTAGTAGCATGAAATACCTGTCACCTTGAAAACTCCTTACTTTGGTAGGACCACAAAGATCTATATGCACCAATTCCATCAATCTGATAGAAGACTGATCCTTGACTTTGAAAATTCTTCTTGCTTGCTTTCCAACTTGACATTCCTTACAGATAGCATTGATAGGTTTTGTAATCTTTGGTAAATCTCTTACAACTTGAACTGAACTTATTCTTACTAGGCTATCAAAATTGATGGGACACAATATTATATGCCATAGCCAACTCTCACTAATCTGAGTCATGAAATAGTAACCATAACCACCTTTGAGCTGATAAACATTTCTATTTGTCCTCTTTCTAGAAGCTATCACAATTCTAGAATCTTTTTTTATCTCACAACCACCATCCTGAAATGCAAGATTGTATCTTTTGCTAGACATTTGTCCAACACTCAAGAGGTTATGTTTTAAACCCTTAACATAAAGAACATCACCAGTATTATGCTTGCCAACAAAACTGATTGAACCTCTTCCACATATCTTAGTAGATGTATCATCACCAAATCTAACTAGTACTCCATCATATTTTTCAAGTTTAACAAACTTACTTTTATCACCGGTCATATGATTTGAGCATCCACTATCAATGACCTAGTAGTTCTTTTCCTATCTAGTATGAAAAGTAGACATCAAAGTGCCTTCAAAATTAATACTTACTTGTAGAGCCTTTTCCTTCACACATTCCTCAGGGTTAGAAACAATAGTATCATCTTTTAAATCTATGAGCAAACATTCACTATCCTCATCATTTTCATAATTAGATTCATCATCATATATACTTACATCTTCTCTAACATAATAGCTCTTCTTTTAAACACCTTACTTTTGTTCTCCCTATTTTTGCTTCTCAAAATTCTTTCTGTACATCTTGAAGCATAATGACCTATCTTGCCACAATTGAAACACTTGAAAGGCAGCTTACCAATGTACTTACCATACCAAATTTCATTTTTCTCACAAAGTCAGCTTCCATATCATCAAAATCCTCCTAATCTGACTCCACAATCTTCTCTAATTTACCAGCCTTAAAGGTAGTCTCAACTTTTGCACTACTTGTACCAAATTCTCTCATTTCAAAAGCAGTTAAAGTACCATACAACTAATCTCTGGTAAATTGATCCAAATTTTGTAATTCTTCAATAGCAGAAACTTTATGATTGTAAGCTTTGGGAAGAGTTCTAAGTACCTTCCTTACCACTTCGTTTTCTTCCAGTTCTCCACCAAGACCTCTAATACTATTGACAACTTCATCCACCTTCTGCAAGTAACTTGTGATGTTTTCATCTTTAGAAATTCTCATAGTCTAAAAAATGATCTTCAGATTCTGCATCTTAGCTTACTTGACCTTATCATCTCCTTCATAAATACTTTTTAATTTTTTCTAGATTTCATTAGTAGTTTTCAAATTCATGACTTTCACCAATTCATAATTAGTAAGACCACTTAAAATAGCATACCTTTCTTTACCATTGGTTTCATAAGCCTTGATCTCATTTACAGTACTAGGACCATTTTCTAGTATAGTGTATTCAGTCTCATTAGACTTCCAGATCTCATATCCAAGAGAAATCAGATAACCTTTCATCCTTATTTTTGGGAACGCATAATTTGTTCCATCAAACAAGGTAGCATCCTTCTTGTGTACCATCCCATATCTACCTCAAGTAGTTAAGCTTTCTTCCAAGGAACCTTGCTCTGATACCAATTGTTGAATGCACAAGACAATTAAGAGGGGGGTGAATCAATTGTAACATAATTCCAAAACCCTCAAACACATTTAGATCCACATCAATTCAATTAACCCTTAAACTATTATGATGATTAAGCATGAAAGTAAATAACAGAAACTGAATCAAATCAACATCAAACACAAGAGAACACCAGATTTACGTGGAAAACCCAAGAAGGAAAAAACCACGGTGAGGATTAGCTCACAATATAAAGTAATATCAACACCAAAAAATAATAAGCTCATAGCCGGAAGGCTCACTGCCAAAGGGCTCATTACCCAAAAGAAAGACTCACTTCCAAAATAAAGAAGATGATAGAGAAGATTGTTACAAGGAGAAAACTATCGCAATGCAATAGAGAAGTCCACCACAATGCCATCATCACCTCTGCAGTCTCACTAAGGAATTGTAGACACCTTCTGCTCACTGCATCTAGTAATCTAACACATGAAAGTTCGCACTGCACTGCATAAATTCGCACTCTATAACTTTATAATTTGCATCACATACATCATACTCTTCTATATTATATTCCTTCAACAACTTAACACTTATTTATACCATCTTCAATATTAAGAACATTATCCAATTTCAGCAAAGCACCTTAATCATGCAAATTCAAATTAGGTCGACACCAAAACATTCTCGCAGTGGAAAGGAATGAAGGTGAACAACACACCTTAGCTTGGACCTAAATTCACTCATACATGTTACACCATGCTTCCACAATCATCGAAGCAACTCTGTAATTAGTGTAAACACCCAAGGTCAGTCGAACCCGTGTTAACACCATAAACAATCATGTACACACTTCATCACAACCAAAAACAACTCGCAGACCACACACCATGCTTGAACATGATCTAGAGTATTCCAAAAACATCTTGAAATCCAACAAATTCCTCTGGAACAATCTTCATCTACCACACAATCTTATCATGTTTACCCAACATAGTCAAATGTCTCTATCATGCACTGCAACACAAGAAATTAGCTTCCTGAGCACCAAACCATGAACAACTTCAACTAAAGATAGATATTAACCTTATAAGCACACTTCCAAAACCACAAGACATGAAACCATTTGGTGGAAAAATGTGGAGCAAAGACATTTCTCCCAGAAACCTCTACACAACACAGTTCATACACTAGTGAACACATCTTCCTCTGCACACCAATCTAGCATTCCAAATTCTGAATGTAGAATCTCTAAAAACCTGTAGACAACATATTCAAACTGTACAAATAGATCTTCAATATAAAATAAATGTGGAGCAAAACCAAAACACTACTCTGCAACACAGGATACCACTGCCCCACACTATTTTTTTTATTTTATTCAAATTTTCTCAAAAGCACTTGGAAAACAAGAACCAGAAACATATTATCACCATCTTCAACACTTCCTCATCATTAGAGACAGCATCTACTCAACACCAACTTGTTCACACTCTTGCAATATCCTCTTGCTCATACAATTGACACTAATGACAACACAAGCTTATTGACATCAATGACAACACCAATTACACAAACTTGCAACAATTGTGGCATGCTTAACCTTAAGAGTTTCATTTACTAGTCTTAGTTATTCCTTGAGATGACTTAGTTAGGATGAAGGGGTGTATCCCTACATAGTTATGCATATAAATAAGGAAGAGATAAACTCTCCCAAATTGTCATATCATATAATATCAAATTCACATGTTATTTTATGATTATTGGAGGTCACCCCCTCGAAGTGTTCTACTATTTTATTGATTTTTACATTTATTTCCAAGAAATATCATAACACTTTTTGGAATAGCTAGGGGTGTGTAGAGCTTTAACTTCATGTTTGTGGTCTTGGCAATGAAATAGGGAATTCAAGAGTTGATAAGATGCTCAATGTCTACATACATGTGAGACAAAAGGAAGTGTTGTTGTAGCACTGCCAAATTCATGGTAGCACTAAAGTGTTTAACTATCTTGGTGTATTACACCTCCTAGATGATTCGTTGGTAAGGTGTACCTTTTGGAACATATAGATGTCCGAGCTTGAAGAATAGCATGTTACTCAAATTAAACTCATCAACTTTTCTACCTTGCATGAGTGTAGTGTAGGTCTTGGCAAAGTCTAGATTTACTAAGTAGAGGTCTCCCAATCAAAGAAATTATGGGTGTGAGTCTAGCACTATGTCGAATCATGTGAGCTTATGGTAGGCTAAGGAAATTTTCTACCAAGTTATTTTCTTTTCCCTTGTTATGCTCGAGCATTAGATGGAACTACTATATGTGTGCAAAAAATTGAAGTGGCTTGTGATTGACATAAATGATTGTCTCCTTACCTAGAATATAGTGATTCCATTGATTGATAGCTTGAATAATGTCATACAATTCCTTTTCATAGGTATAGTACTAAACTATGTCACTAAATGTTTCTAAATAGTACATGATTGGATGCCCATGCTAAGTAAGTATTGTGTCAAGTGTATAATCTAATACGTTGTTATAAATATCAAAGGGGTGTGTAATGTCTAGCATTACCAAACCAAGCATTTCACAGAGATGTTTCTTGAGCTCTTCAAAAAGTGTGTTGTTGTGTAGGGATCAAATGAATGTTGCCTTGGCACACATGATTTGGCTAAGAAACCAAATAGCATTTAAGAATCTAAGGACAAACCTACAATAGAAGTTGGCAAGTTTGAGAAAGTTGTGCAATTTGGTGATATTGTACAAGGTAGTCCAATCTTCAATCACCTTTATTTTCTCCAAATCTACATGGATGCCTATGTGATCAATGATGTAGCCTAGTTATTAGATTTTCATGGTATCAAAGGTACACTTGTTGAAGTTGGCCTACAAATTGTGTTGGTACAAAGTGTCCAATATGTACGATACATGCTCCACATACTCCTCCCAAGTCTTACTAAAGACAAAAATATCATCTAACTAGACAATGATGAAGGATTTGGTGAAGGTTCATAGGATTTCATTCATCAAGTGCATGAATGTTGTTGGCACATGTTGGTCAGTCCAAAAGGTATAACCATCAATTTCTATAGTGCCTCCTTGGTTTTGAATGTTGTCATCCATATGTCTTCAAGATGAACAAGTACCTAGTGATACTAAATTGAGGTTTATCTTAGTGTAGTAGTGTGCACCACAAATCTAGTCCAAAAGGTCATTGATGCATGGTAAGGGATACTAATTCTACTTCATAATCCTATTGAGCATGTAATACTCAATGCATAGGCACCATGTGCCATATTTTTTTGCAAGGACTATTATATTGTCACATAGAGAAGAGGGGTTTGATCTTTTTGTAATCAATTAGCTCCTAAATTTGGCATCAAAATTCATCATTCTCCCTAAAAATCTATGGTATATAGGGCTATTTAGAAGAGGGGATTCAAGAACCAAATTAATCTAATGTTCTACCACATAGTGTGTAGGAATATTTTTTTGCTCTTTAAATACATCCTTATATCACTATAATACTTTGTAAATTATTTGTTATTGTGATTATGTTTGTGCAACCTTGTGTGTTTCCAGTGCATTTGCTTTCTTGTGTAAGTGTCTTTGGGTGAAAATGAGAAGCATGAACTTATGCATGGATGAAATGAGCTTGTGACATTATTTAGCAAATAAAAAGGCTACTTTAGTCCTTGGGGAAGACTCGTGAAGGTTGAAGTATGGATCACCAACATGTGCAATCCATCACTATGGATTTTCCTAATAAAAACCATTTATGTCATACACGTATAGCCTCCCAAGTAGTATGTTGTAGGTTTCCAATGGCATGAAATTACAAGTAATTGTGTCCTACATGGGTTTAACTACATACTTGAAATTACATTAGCATTTTACCTAAATATTCTTACCTTGTTGCAACCATCCTAGATATTATGGTCTCATGTAAGCTTTAGTGAATAGTCCCAAGCATTTGACTCCATCTTGCATGATGATGTTCTTTTGGCTACCAGTATTGATGATTACATGTGCTAGTTGTCTATTAACCCATAATTGTGATTGTAAGAGACACAAGTGTTCCTCTAAAGTGTCAATTATCATGGCACTTGTTCTAAGATACTATGCCTTCTAATTAGTCTCCTTACCTTGCACAAGATTTGGTGTAGTCTACACAACCAAAATGATTGTGCACAACATTCATCATAACTTGGGAACTAGTCCAATGGAGATGGAACCATTATGACCTATTTGTTTCTTATTTCCCTTGTCCTTGATTGGATCAAACGATGTTGTGTCTTTATATTTTTGCACAAATGGATCTTGGATTTGTATTGTTACTTCAAAATAAGGGAATTCTACTTATATGAAGAGAGATTTGAAGATATTTCTTGTGCTATATTGTTCTTACATGAAGAAAACCTTTTCTTGTGCTTGTCATTGGCTTCAATTTTAGATGCTTTGTAGAATTCTTGCTCCAATGTTTCTAAAGTTAAGAACTCCATTTTTTCATGAATATAAGGTGGTAACCCACATATATATTTAAGAACTTTTGTTGCTCAAGAATGTTATCCTATAGACATGAAAATTAGTCATGGAACTTGTTGGTGTAGTCTTCAATTGATTACTCCTTACATTGATGTAATTGTTGGAACTTCATGTACTCATCCTGATAGTGTTTGAGGAGGTACTATTCCTTATATAACACATTAAGAAAGGAATTCCATTTTTGGATTCGCTCATGGTCCTTTTCACATTGTGTGATGAATGTTTGTTTCTAGTGGGACACTAAAATGGATATTTTTAGCATTGCAAAAGAAATCTTCTCTAAATCATTAAAATTATTGATAGAGAAATATGCTTCTAGTTTCCACACCTATCTGTACAACATTATAGCATCAATTTTACCTTTGAATATTGATATATGCACTCTAAAAGGATTGGGGGTTGTGTGGGAACATGTCACTTGGTGCATTGTGGCTTCAATACAAGTTGACACATGAGTTCAAAAATTGTCTAAAGGGTTCCTAGCATTGTATCTCAATGGTTTTATTGATCACTTTCTAAACATGAGTGCACTTCTAGTGTTTTCTTTGCACTAATCATTTTTCTCTTACTGTGACATTCATCTAGATGATTAGAAGTTAAATCAAGTTGGCAACCTTCCTTTTTTCGTTGAATGTGTTGTTGGCAAGAGACACTATATGGATTCATGGTTGTTGTCATTGATGGCAACAAAGGTCATCCCACATATCCGCAAGTCATGGTGTGTCTCTACCGGAAGTCAGAATGAAGATTGTTGTGGTCCGGTGAACAAGAACAGAGCATGTGGCAAGGTCCGACAGCTTGGTCCAGATCTCTCAGAGGAAGTGTCTTGGTGCAGTGCAGATTTGGGGAAGTCAAGAGGACTACCTTGAGTAGTATATTCCAAGGATTTATCCTCCGGTGATGAACAAAGAAAAAGATATGAATAGTTGAGTACCAGATTCCTGAGAGACAGTGAGAACAGAGGAAGAACTGACTGATAGAGTATCAGACTATTTTTTGGATGTGTTACTGTTGATGGTAAAGGCTGTGAAGGCATGAATCATGTTTGGCTGACATGATTAATGATATCTACAAGTATATGCTTGATCCGCATTACTTGATATACAAGGATTCAGCCGACAGAACAGAGTTTGTGAGAAGATAGATTATTCCGGGTGCCAACTAGAAAGATAATGAAATCACTAGTGCGGATATATATAGAGGATGGATTTAGTTGTGAAAAGTGTGATGGTATGAAGGTGTATGCGAATAAATACAGAGCAGAGCAGAAGCAGTAAGAAAGATCCGGTATGTGAAAAGATAGCAGAATAAAGAACAGAGGAAAGATGAAGTGCAGCAGATCAGTATACTGAGCCTAACCGGAATTGAACTCCAGCATATGTAGATGCTTCCAAATAGTTCAAGTATTGTATAACATTCTTTTGTAGACAGTGTGTCTCCTTGTAGGCAGTGTGCCTCTTTGTGAGCAGTGTGCTCGGGCAGTGAGCCCTAATTGGCAAGTGCCATTTTGTAATTCCTTATTCTTTTAATAGAGAATAATCTTTGGGTTAATCACCCCGTGGTTTTCTCCCTTAACTGGGTTTCCACATCAAAAATACTGTGTCATGTGTTTCTTATTTCATGGTAATGTTTGTTTGTTTGATTCAATGCTGCTTTGATTAATAAGAAAGTTCAAAAGAAGAAATAATTAGGATAACTGATTCACCCCCCCTCTCAGTTATCAACAATTGGTATCAGAGCAAGGTTCCTCCTAATAGAGCCTAACAGCTTGAGGAAGATCTGGGAGTTCAAATGGATGCATATGGTTTAAGGGAGCAACTCAAGACTGCCCTTGAGGATCTTGAACAGTCAAATTCTGAAGTCAATGAATTAAAGGAAAGACTCAAACAGGCTGATGAATTCATGAGAGAATTAAAGGACAAATTAAGTCTCTCTATGAAAAAGAGCAAGGAGCTACTCCAACAATTGGCAAGACAAAGTGAAGAAAGTAATACAAATGAAGAATTGACTGAGAAAACCAAGTTATGTGAAAAGTTATCAAAAGAAGTCATTATGTTAAGACATGAAATGGAATCAGGAACTATAAAGTTTACTCAAGAGATTGAAGAAAAAAGAAAAGCTGAAGACAATCTAAGACAAACTCTTAAAGAGAAATCAGAAGAATGCCACCAGATGGACAGGATTATCAGACAACTTGAATCTGATCTTGAAGATGCCAAAGATAATGAAGAAAAACTTGAGGATCAAATTATCTCTCTCAAAAGAGATCTTCAAACAGCAAATGAATATAAAGAAAAATTCAAGATAAGTTCTGCCCAACTTGAAGTACTTCTTGGAAGTCAAAAGAGGACAGATGACAAGTATGGTTTGGGATATGAGAAAGGAGAAAGCTCCGGATCTGGTCAAAAGAATTTTGGATCAGAAAATCCAAGGAATAGGCCTAGAAGACCTCCGGTAAGACAGCCCAATGCTCAAAGATATCCATCCTTCAATGGATACTGCCACAGCTGCAATCACTTTGGTCACAAAGTTAATCAGTGCAGAAAGAGAATGAATCAGACTAATTCATCCTTCTCCGGACAGTGCTTTAACTGCAAAAGGTATGGACACAAGTCTCATGAATGCAGAAATATGCAAATAAACAAATCATTCAATGGTAGATGCTTTGCATGCAATAGAGTAGGTCATATGGCTAATCAATGCATATCAAGAGGTTATCAGTCAAATATGCAAAGAAATGTTATTTGCCAAATCTGTAATAGGTCTGGTCATAATGCAAAAGTCTGCAGAAGCAAGAATCAGGACAAAAGAGGTCCGGTATATAATCAGAATCAAGACAAGGGTAAACAAAAGATGAATGTGGATGAAGTTAGGAATCAGATGAACAAGATTTGGGTGAAGAAAAGTTCAGAGAATGTAGAGGTTGGATCCGCACCAAACTCTGGTGCTGATATTTCTTCCAGAAATTAAAAAGTGAGCTCTGGCTCAGGGGGAGACTCAAAGAAAATCCTGTTCCCCCAGCCAATCAAGTGGTGCTGGATGTGATACAAGATGCGGAGTAAAGGGTTTGAAGATATAAGTCCTGAGATGATCCAGACAAGATTTCAGAGGTCCGCATGAAGATGCAAAGAAGTTGTGATCGATCAAGTAAGACCTATTCCGGGAGATGCTCCAGAATGACAGAGGACTACAAAAGGGTCCGAAGAGATCCGGAAGTACATTATTTTGCTCTGCGGACTGGACAGAATGTTTGGGATGTTCTTGTAATGTGTCATCTCGATTTATTCATGATTGAAAGATCCGCATGATGTTCATAGATCAGAACTGATCCGGGATACTCCAAGCTATCCGGATAAGGCAAACCGGAATAATATAGGTGGAGCATTTATTGCAAACAGATATTAGGGTTTGCGAAACGATATAAGGGATTTCTCAACAATCACTTGATCATTCCACATCCAAGAAGAAGCGAAAAGCGGAGCTCTGCAACAAAACTCATCAAGTTCACCGAAGATCTCCTGCCGAAGTCATTACATATAGAAATCAATCCAGCCACTCCATGCAACTGAAGACGCAAAAGGTATTTTCCACTTTCTATATCTTGCTACAAATCTTTTGAAGAAATGGCTACTCCAAATATAGTAAAAATCTCAGATAGGCCCTGACCTGAATTTAAGAAACATCCATACAAGTCATTGGAGGTAGATCCCTTAGGAGCATTTTCCAGTGTTCCTCATGGAGTTTTACACACAGAAGACATTAGGGTTTACATACATGCAAGCATTGAGGAATTCGGGGAATTCAAATTGAGAGATCTCTATCACAAACAACTGATAGACAATGCTTTTGAGATTAAACCAGAGTACAAGGGTATCCAGAAGAAACAGTTTGATCAATTCATTCATTTCCCCTGCTTTGAAGAAGAAGAATGGGTCCGATATGTATTGAGCAGAATGCATGACAACTTCCTATGGCTGGATAGACCTTACAAAATCACAAAAGAGGCAATTAGGGCAGTAACTGGTCTATACTCTTCCGGAGGGATACCTATCCTCAAATCTGTCAAGAACAACATTGTAATTGAGGCCACCGGATCAAAATTTGATAAGAGGGCAATGACCATTGAAGATATTTCAGATCTGGATATCAAGTATGCATCCATGATAATAGGATACAAGATCTATCACGCCAGCAGGGAGAATTCTGTATCCGGAACTACAGTGTATACTGCCTATGAAATGCTAAGGAAGAATGCAGAATATGATCTCTGCGAACTGCTCTTAAGCCAATTAATGGAAAATATACAGAAAATCAAGAAGGACAAGAAGAATTCCTTTAAGTATGGTACTCTTATATTATGTCTATTCTTCTACTTCATGAATGAGCTGCCCGGATCAAGTGGATGGGCATGGCAGAATGACAAACCTGTTGCAGTCCAAATAAGAGACTATCTACATGGGCTTGGGGATGCCAAAGCAAGAAATACAGCCCTATGGGGATACTTCAAAAACCTCCAAAGCATGATGCAAGCAAGAGAAAGAATTCCCCAGTCTCTTGTTGAAAAATACAAAGAATCAGTGTGCTTTATGGTGGACACTGATCAGTGCCTAATGGAGGCAGTGGAGCCAAGGACTGTCTGGATCATGCCCATGGGGTATGAAGTGGATGAACAAATAGTGGAGCTGCATGTTCAACACATGCTAAGTCAGCCCAAAGATCCAAAGGCAGAAAGGTTTGGAACCTTTGAGGAGCTGAGTGTAAAGATACATGTAGAACTCAGGGAACCTGAAATAAAGAGGAAGGTGAGAAAAGAAGTAGAGCATATTGCTCAAGGCCTAGGCATCTCAAAAGAGGCACTTGATGCCAGCCGGGAAAAGAGGAGAAAGGCTAAGGAAGAAAAGAAAACTAAAGAAAGTGTTCCGGTTGAAACTTCCACCCGGACCAGATCATCAAAAAGATCTGCACCTCCCACAACCAAAAGTTCAAAACCGGAAGTCCAGGCATCCGGTAAAAGATCTAAGACAAAAGCCACAAGGGCTTATGAAAGCCAAAAGGATGAAGAGGAAACTGAGTCAGATGAGGGAGTAAAAGAAATAAAGAAGCAGAAGAAGAAAGGATCCGGGAAACCCTCCACAGGCCAAGACAAGGAAGAAATGGCAGAGGAATTTACTGAAAAGCCCACTCTGTCTCTAGACAGTGTAGTCAAATCAGTCACTATGGATGGGAACCTTCAACCGGTGGCTGAATTCTATGATGACTACAATGAGGCAGATTAAAAGATCCTGCAAGAAGCTATAATAAGGTACTTGAACATCTACAATAAAGCTTTTATTGAGATTATCTCTGAAATCCCAAAGAGCCTAGAGATGGAATTAGAGATAAGAAAGAACAATGCCATGGCAAAAGACCTTGAGATCAAGGAACAGATAGCTATTCAGCTATATCCTTCAATTGATCACAAAACAATGAACATGGTATTCAAAGACTGCAAGGATGAATTCAGGAGAAAAGCAAGGATGAATCAGCTTATGCTTGGTGAGACTGACAAGGTAGCCAAGGACACTGAAGAGATTCTCCAGAAAACCTTCAAAAGGTTTAATCTTCCTGTTGTAGAGGACTTAGGTGCAGAAACAGCTGTGGACTTGGAATCATCTGCTCCGAAAGAAGTGGGCCTTGAACAGACTAACATCTCTCCTCCAGTTTCCCCTATAGTCTCCGGATCCCAAGAAGAAGAGAAACTACAGGAGAAAGAAGCAGCAGTTAAAGAAAAAGAGGTTGACTGCACCAAGGATGCAGAGAAAGAGAAGACTCCAACAGAGAAAACCACAACTGAAAGTGGTAAGAGTAAGGAAGGAGAAAAGATTCCAAAGGACAAAACTGCAGAAGAGAAGAAACATCTATCTCTGGCAAGAGACACTGCACAAACTGTTCAAGAATTCTTGACAAAAGCCACTATAGAAATTGATGAACCGGACCTGCTAAAAGGACCATTAGATTTTGACTCTTTGTCACCGGTACAAACAATGAAAATAGCCTCATTTGCAAATGAGAAAGTCAAAGAGAAACTACTGAAATCTCACATGGAAGACTGTGAGCTTATGGAGGTAGCATCTGGAGTGCTGGAAAAGATCATGCCATCTTTTTAGAGGGATCCCACAGCCTCCTCTTCCGGTAATCTCAAAACCTTAGTCAGCAGTGTTAATACACATTTTGAATCTCTAGAAAAATCAGCTGAAGAAAAGGTCCGGAAGGAGTTTTTGGATAAAAGGTTCTCCGAGGTTCAGGGTTTGATCATTAATGATAGAAGAAACATGAACATTGGGATAAAGAGCTTAGAAAATGCTCTTAAGGATGGCGGTGAAATATACAAATTTTGTATCTCCTGGTCCAAGGTAACAGTGGACATTGAGAAGAAAATAAAAGAGCAAGAGGACACACTACTAAGCTTGTCTCAAAGTTTTGATCCTCTTTCTTCCTCTATAACAAATCAAGAATGTCAGACTATTGCAGTCTTGAGTGAAATCAAGAAATTGGAGAAGGAAAGGAAAAATAGAATAAGCAGGTTGAGTGAGCTCAGGGGGTTAATTGTCCCTAAGCTAGAGGCCATGCATGAGGCCATAGCAGAAGCTCAAATCACAGCCCAGACAAGTGATCCGAAAGATCTAAAAAGGGCAGATGCATTTGCATTTTTGTTGAGTGGTCACATTTCAATTTTGGATAGAATGAAGCAAAGTTGGGCTACAGAACTGATCCAACTGAAGACATCTTTTGCAGACATTCTTCAGTATATGTGAGTATGTAAATATGCGGCTATGTATAGAAATTTTTTGAAAATTTTGGTGTGCGGACCCTACCCTTTGCCATTGATGTCAAAGGGGGAGTGAGGAGCAGTGAAAAATGAGGAATCCAACTAAGGGGGAGTTCCAGAAATTGTATATAAAGATAGAGCATCAGCCAAGGGGGAGCATAGTGTAAACACTTAGTCATTTTTCACTAAGTGTTGCCATCAATGCCAAAGGGGGAGATTGTTGGCAAGAGACACTATATGGATTCATGGTTGTTGTCACTGATGGCAACAAAGGTCATCCCACATATCCGCAAGTCATGGTGTGTCTCTACCGGAAGTCAGAATGAAGATTGTTGTGGTCCGGTGAACAAGAACAGAGCATGTGGCAAGGTCCGACAGATTGGTCCGGATCTCTCAGAGGAAGTGTCTTGGTGCAGTGCGGATTTGGGGAAGTCAAGAGGACTACCTTGAGTAGTATATTCCAAGGATTTAGCCTCCGGTGATGAACAAAGAAAAAGATATGAATAGTTGAGTATCGGATTCCTGAGAGACAGTGAGAACAGAGGAAGAACTGACTGACAGAGTATCAGACTATTTTCCGGATGTGTTACTGTTGATGGTAAAGGCTGTGAAGGCATGAATCATGTTTGGCCGACATGATTAATGATATCTACAAGTATATGCTTGATCCACATTACTTGATATGCAAGGATTCAGCCGACAGAATAGAGTTTGTGAGAAGATAGATTATTCCGGGTGCTGACTAGAAAGATAATGAAATCACTAGTGTGGATATATATAGAGGATGGATTTAGTTGTGAAAAGTGTGATGGTATGAAGGTGTATGCAAATAAATACAGAGTAGAGCAGAAGTAGTAAGAAAGATCCGGTATGTGAAAAGATAGCAGAATAAAGAACAGAGGAAAGATGAAGTGCAGCAGATCAGTATACTGAGCCTAACCGGAACTGAACTCCAGCATATGTAGATGCTTCCAAATAGTTCAAGTATTGTATAACATTCTTTTGTAGACAGTGTGTCTCCTTGTAGGCAGTGTGCCTCTTTGTGAGCAGTGTGCTCGGGCAGTGAGCCCTAATTGGCAAGTGCCATTTTGTAATTCCTTATTCTTTTAACAGAGAATAATCTTTGGGTTAATCACCCCATGGTTTTCTCCCTTAACCGGGTTTCCACGTCAAAAATACTGTGTCATGTGTTTCTTATTTCATGGTAATGTTTGTTTGTTTGATTCAATGTTGCTTTGATTAATAAGAAAGTTCAAAAGAAGAAATAATTAGGATAACTGATTCACCCCCCCCCTCTCAGTTATCAACATGTGTTTGTACTATCATGTGAAAAAAAGTACTCTAATGCCAATTATCTAGATCCCAAGTGGTCTAGGGGTCAAAACAATCTTGAGAAATATGATTTTATAGGTTATGCATAGGAAAAAAAAGAGATTAGTAAACTAGCACACAATGAAATTATATGTAATCAGAAGACCTTTAGAAAATATCTATGTTAGTTCTATTCATAACTAGGCATCAACAAGTTATAATGGAAGTTATAGATAGCACAACTAGAAATAAAGATTCTTGTAACTAGATGGGGGTAAACACATCATACTAGTTTTCTTATTTCTATGTAGTTATCCATCATCCTTTAATGTGAAGGGGAAAGTGAATATATATATGTGTGTGTGTGTGTGTGTGTGTGTGTGTGTATATGTATATGTGTGTGTGTGTACATATATATATATATGTGTGTGTGTGTGTGTGTGTGTGTATATGTATATGTGTGTGTGTGTACATATATATATATATATGTGTGTGTGTGTGTGTGTGTATACATATATATATATGTGTGTGTGTGTGTGTGTGTATACATATATATATGTGTGTATACATATATATATACACATATATATATACACATATATATATATACACACATATATATACACATATCTATATATACACACATATATATATACATACATATATATACACATATATATATGTGTGTGTGTGTATACATATATATATACATACATATATATACACATATTTATATACATACATATATATATACACATATATATATATACATATATATATATAGATATATATATATATATAATAAGAAGGGAAGATGTTATGGTTCATGTTCCTAAACTACCAATCTTCCAACTACTTGGTTGCAATTCCTAAAAAATGGCTTTCCATTCCATGACTAAGAAGAATTGTGATAAGTATGCCACATAAATTGGACTGCTAATAATGCTAGGCAATGCATGAAACTTTGTTGAGTCATGTGTGGTAGCATTTAGAAGATAATTTAGCAATAGGAGAGAAAATTTCACCAAAATTGACTCCCTCTCTAGGAGTAGCCCTTGGTTACCAATCTAGCCTTGTACTTTTGTAATGAACCATTTGCTCCAAACTTCTTCTTGAAGACCCACTTAAATCCTATGGCATTTCTTCCTTTGGGAAAATGTACAAGATCCCAGGTGTCACATGAGTCTAAAGCCATCATCTCCTCCTGCATGGCTTGCTGCCAAGACTCACTATCATCTACATGAATAGCTTCCCTGTAGGATCTAGGTTCATCGTTAGTACTCAATAAAGCAAATACACAACAGAAATATAGTGGGTTGTACCTATCAACTGGGTTCCATTTTCTTGTGGATCTTCTCAAAGGTGGAGTAAGAGATTCTTCCTCATGTTCTTTTGTATGCTCAACTTCTTCTGTAACAACAGATTCTTCCTCATCTAAACTTTCACTTGAATCTTCTTCTTCTTCTCCATCTCCTAATCCATCATTTTGTTCTTTCTAATGTGCATTTTCTTGTTGTAAATCAAAATACACTATCCTCTTTCTTTCTTTTTCTTCTGGCTGTATAGGATCAAAAATAGCTCTAAGTTCCCTGAAAATCACATCTCTAGAAAAGAACTTTTCTGGTTAGAGGATCCCAAATCTTATAACCTTTTACATTCTCACCATATCCAATGAAGATGCATTTGTGTTCTTTTGGATCCAACTTAGATCAATTTTCCTTAGGCACATGATCCTCATAGCCAAAAACTCTTAAATGTGAAACATAAGGTTTCTTAGTTGTCCATACTTCATAAGGTGTAAAATCAAGACCCTTACAAGGATATTTGTTTAACAAGTAACAATCGGTACTCACAACTTCTTCCCAAAAGAATTTATCCAACTGTGCATCACTTAACATACTTCTAGCTTTTTTCATTATTGTCCATTTCAGTCTTTATGCAACACCATTTTTTTGTGGTGTATATGGATTTGTCTTTTGTCTTATGATACCTGCATGCTTACAGAACTTATCAAATTCCTTAGAGCAATATTCCGCTCCATTGTCAGATCTTAATATTTTTATCTTAAGTCCTAATTGGTTCTCTACTAAGACTTGAAACTCCTTAAACTTAGTGAAAACTTTAAATTTATGCTTCATAAAATAAATCCATGTGAATCTAGATACATCATTAATGAAGGTAAAAAAATAACAAGATTTTCCAATAGAATCATTATCCATAGGTCCAAACACATCTGAATTAATAATTTCTCTTTCTCTCTATTGCTTCCTAAAGGAAAAGAATTTCTATTATGTTTACCAAACACACAATACTCAAAAATAAAAGTGCTCAACATAATAGGAGAAACCATCCAACAAATTTTTATTTATAATTTTGTTAAAACATTTTCACTTGTGTGGCCCAATTTGCGGTGCCACAACATACATGTATTTTTAGCAGTTTCAGTTACATTAGTGGATCTATAAAATGTAGTGGCCTCAAGTCTAAACAAATTTCCCATCCTTTTTCCCTTGGTTACCACAAAGCTTCCTCTCACCAATCTACAACCATGCTTATTAAATGTTACATGCATTCCCGAATCATTCAACTTTGAAACAGAGAAGATTTCTAGCCAATCTAGGAATATGTAAAATACCAGGGAGGGTTTTAATCCTTCCATCACTGAAGCACAATTGTACCTTTCTCTGGAAAACAATCAGATATGTATATTTTTCCCCAAGGTAAACATTACCTCCATCATATTTCTCATATGTGGAGAATCTTCCTCATATATGGTACAAGCAACTTGATTCAATCAACTACTGTTCATTAGACATAACATTACATGTAGAAAGTAAAACTTCATCACCTGCATTTGAGGAATTTTTGGTAGAGAAATCCCACTGTTTCTTTGGGTTTCTACATTCTTTCTTCACATGCCCCCTCTTACTGTAGTTCCAACACTTAACTTTGTTCTTCTTCCCAGGAGTTTTAGACTAGCCTTTTGATTCCTTAGGCACTTTCTAATCTCCTTTTGGTCCTCTTTCCTTAGACCTCCCCCCTGATGCATTGTTGTGTGGGGGGGAATTTTGTATATTACATTATAATGGATTTATAAGATCCTATGAGGCCATTATAAGGAAAAAATAAGAGGAGATACAAATAAAACCAAGTTCTTTGTGTGTTATTATTTGTATAGACACTTACGTAAGTTTTATCTTATAATGAATGATACTTTGTAGGGTTTTAATGAAAGGGTTCTCCCCATGTATATACTATGTTATTGATCTTTGTACATTTCGTAGATATTTTTCATTTCTATTTTATTTTTAAATGGTTACCAGTGTATTGAAGATCCCAATCTAATATCATGGAATCAAAGTGAGTTAGGTTGTTCTAATCATTTTTACAAGTGGCTAAGGAGTAGGAGAATCACTTAAGTACAAAAGAAAGGGGCAATTACAACACGCGAGTATGCTAGGATAAAATTTCTCCTATAATATTACATCTATGAATGAAGTTTTTTGAGACATTAAAAGTGTTATATCATAACTCATTTAATAAAAACTCGGACAACCTTTGGAGGAATATGTTAGGAAAGTGTGATATTTAATTGTAATTCTAATGTTTATTGGGAGATCTCCCAATATCTTGGAATGGGTACTTAGATGTCCATGTAGGTGATTTTGGGATAGTATTATTTATTTATTCTCCTTATAACTTGCAAACATTGATTGTAATGGCATTAAAGAGGGAGGTGGAGCATGATAGTGGTAGTTACAATTTTACTTGACTTTATTTACACCACTTTCCCAATCCTAGGCACTAGGTGAGAGAATGGAGAATCTTTGCATGTCAAGTGGGGTCCACAAGGATAATAGAGAGCATAATGGAGCACTATTTTTGGGGATTTGTGCCCACTCTTTACATGGGTCAAATATTCTTAAGGAGTTACATTTTATATTCATGGATGTATTGATTTGTCACATGGCAGAATTGGGTTTTGTCATACCATGGTTTTGGGGTGTTATGATTTTAAGGATCCACTTGTGGTTTCCTCTCAACTTTCTATATTAAATTGTATGCATTGGATTTGAAGGGAGAATTTTGTTGTATATTTATTCTTGGATTAAAGATTAATATAGACTTGTGCTCTCTTTGATGGTTGAGTTTTTTCCTAAAAGAGTTACTCCATGTACATTTGGTGTAATGTGTTAAATTATTATGATTTGTTGATTTTATATGTTTTATCCATTTCCATTTCATTGGTTAATACATGAACACATTAAAATTTGTACAACTTAGTTTGATTTTATTGCTACAATAGTTCACTCTGTATTTCAACATTTGGTATTAGAGCTTTGGTTTTGATCAGAGTTGGATGTCTTTCTAGAAGTGTTATGAGTTTTTTTGTGTTACAGTGGGAGCATCTTGCTTTGTGTGTTGTAGATCTATTTGTGTATTAGAAGCCATGGCAAGTACATCTTGATCAAAGATTAAGAAATTCAATGAAACCAGTTATGAGCTTTGAAAAGTTAAAATGGAGGATCTCCTTGAGGAGAGAGATCAACCAAGAATTGTTTCAAATAAATATAAACCTGATAGTATGTTTGATGAATATTGGAAGAAATTGGATAAAAAGGCATGAGGTACCATTTAGCTATGCCTTGCAGGTAAATTCTATCATGTTAAATGTCTCTAAGGATGCTACTGCATATCTCATATGGAGAAGGATTGGAGAGATTTATCAAACAAAGATTCTTCATCGTTGTTATGAGTGGTTCAATGTGAAGATGAAGAAGTTAGAATGACATGAAAATATGAAATAAAACAAGTAAACAAATGAGTTCTACCTTGCGATGCATCCTAGCTCCTCTTTCCTTGATAAGGTAGAGGACTATGCACCCTTAAGCCCTAGCTTCACCCAAACTAGTGATTACAATGTGAAATGCTCCTAATTGTCAATGCAAATCTCACTATAACCTAGCTAAGATGGAGATGATTGAAATAAATTTTGGCATAATATGATTACTCAAAAATTGGATGATGAAATGGCTTGTGGAGGCTTGTATTTATAGGTAAATTGGAGGGGATTTTGATCCAACGGTGGAGATTGATTGTTGAGATCAAGGGATGAGATTGATTGTGAGATGGAGGGCTAGGATTTGATCAACAAAATTGAATGGTGGAGAAAAAAATTGAATCTTTTATTCATTTTGGGGAGGACTTCGCATTTAATGTGATTTAGATGTATGAGGAAATTTAAAATTAATTTCCTTGGGATTAGATGGAACTAAAAATTCTATTTTATGTGTAAGTGTGAAGGTCATAGGACACATGTACATTTTTAGGCTCTTACATTTGTAAGCTAAAATTATGGAAGATGTTTTATCATGAAAATGGTAAAAATGAGTTGGAGGGTTAATGTACTTTTTGCAATTTTTAATTTATGGGTGTGGTCCTGAAGGTATTAAACATGATTTGACCAAGTTAATCAGGGTCATTAGCTTAGTTAATGTGGCTGGAAAAAATTAGTGAGTGGGTTAATCAGGGTTTAGGATTAATTAAATAATGATTTATTTAATTAATTCAGGTCTAGGGGTCATGTAGGCTAGGGTAGCTAATTAAATAATAGCTATTTAATCAACTAAGTTCGAGGTAGGCTAATTAGTAGGGTTGATTAATCGGATAAGTATGATTTAACTAATTAATTGGGTTTAGGGAAGTGAACAAATTAACTAAATAAATATTTGACATGTTTATTTAATTAATTAGATGATGTTAGTAAGGTGTGACTATTGAATTAAATAAATTAATTCAATTTCAAGGGTTAATTGATGAAGAATGGATGAATGGTTCAGGTGTTAGATGAGATAATTAATTAAATAAAAAATTAATTAATTAATTAGACAAAGAATTGGTGATGTGAATGATGTCGAACCTGGTGGTTAGAAGGTTAAGACATTTTTAGGTGTCTACACAATGATAGATCTAAAATTGGATGCCCCTATTTTTTCCTTGATTAGAAGGTAAATGAGGAGAAAACACATGGATGATGACTCAAAAAGGCATTACATGTTTGGGGAAGACCAAAGGATAAAGGAGGGTCCAAAGGGGATTAGAAAAAATCTATCGAGAGATCTAAATCTCAAGTTCATTCTAAGACCCCAAGAAAGAGTAGAGTGAAGTGATGGAACTATGTAAAATGGGGGTATGTTAAGGAGTGTAGAAATAATAAGAAGACTTGTGACTCCAATGAAAAATCTTCTAATGATGGTGAATCTGAAGTTTTATTTATTTTTGTTAATGCTATTTATGATTAATCTTAGTTGATTGACTCAGGTTGTCCATATCATATGACTCACAAGAAGTGGTTCTCTCCATACCATGCTTATGATGGAGGAGAAGTGTTTCTAGGTGACAATAATTCACATCAAATTGCTAGCCATGAGAAGGTATAGTTATGTTTCAATGATGGGAGAGAAAAAAACCCTTACTAGTGTTTTACATATTCTATGAATTATGAGAAATTTAATTTATGTATCCAAGTTGAATGATTTTGGATTACATGTGATATTTGACAAGTTTGGTTGCAACTTGGTGAGAAGAGATCTAATGGTTGCTAAAGGATCTTGAGTTTGGACTTTGTTTAGGATGAATGCCTCCACATTTGTAACTCTACCAATGTATGTTGTGGCACCAATGTGTCGGCCATATTGGTGAAAAAATTATTTGAGCCTTTATTAATAAAAAGATGCTTGATTGTTTTTCTATTCATTCTAGTGAGCATTTTGATTTTTGTGAACATTATGTGTTTGGTAAATAGAATAGAGCATCTTTTCCCTCTAGAAGTTATAAATCTCAAAGAATATTGTAAATCATTTATTTGGATGTGTTTGGTCCAGTGGATGTGGATTCTATGTGTAAATCTCAACACTATGTCACTTTAATTGGAGATTGTTCTAGATACACCTAGGTTTATTTTATGTGTTCTAAATCGAAAGTTTTCTCCAATTTTAAAGAATTTAAGGCACTTATTGAGAAGAAAACTAATAAGAAAATAAAGATGTTGAGATTTGAGAATGGTCGTGAATATTGTTCTAAGGAATTTGATTATTTTTTGTAAGCATGCAAGTATTTCTCAATAGAATACTGCCCTTACACACTATAGTAAAATGGGGTTGTAGAGAGAATAAATCAAACCTTAATGGAAGAAGACAAAAGTATGTTGAGTGGTACATAGTTAGATCGATGATTTTGGGCAAGGGCTATGAGTACTTCTTATTACTTGGTAAATCGATCTTCTTTTTCAACTCTTGTTGACAAAACTCCTTATGAAGTGTGGATAGGTAAGAAATGCCTTGTTTCACATTTATGCGTAATTGGCTAAGACACTCATTCATATGCCTAAGGAAAAGCAATCTTAATTGGATCCAAAAGCATAAAAATGCATCTTTGTTAGTTACGATGAGAATGTATAAGGTTATATGTTTGGAATCCACTCCCTAAAATTTTGATTTATTCTAGAGATGTGATTTTTAGGGAGTTTAGAGAATTTTCAAATCTTGTGTAGCCAAAGGAAAAAGAAGGAAAGAAAACAATGCATTTTGAGACTAAGGTTGAAAAAAAAAAGATGCACGGGTTGAAGAACAAACTGTTGGATTAGAGGATGGAGAGGAAGAAGAGGGTTTAGATGAGATTTCTAAGTAGTATAAGTAGGATGAGCATACAAAATAATAGGCAGAGCCCCTTACTCTATACTTGAGATTATCCATAAAACAGTAGAACCCAGTTGACATGCATAGTCCCCATATTTTTATTGTGTATTTGCTTTATTATGTACTGAAAATGAACTAAGATCTTTCAGGGAGGTTCTCCCTTTGGAGGATAGTGAGTCTTAGATGTAATCCATGCAAGAGGAGATGATGGGCTTGGATAAATGTGAAATTTGGGATTTGATTAGTTTTCCCGAGCAAAAAAAATGCATTGGTTGCAAATGGGTATATAAAAAAAATTGAGTAGACAAATGATTAGAAAGATACAAGGTTGTACTAGTGGCCAAGTGCTACTCCTAGAGAGAGGGAGTTGATTTTGATGATTTTTTCTCTCCTATTGCCAAATTATCTTCCATTAAATTCCTATTATCTATGTTCAAGCTTGTGATCTTGAGACTACGTAAATGGATGTTAAATCTACTTTCTTGCATGGGGATCTTGAAGAAGAAATTTATATGTGACAATTTCATGGTTTTGTTATAAAAGGGAAGGAATATATGGTTTGCGGGTTAAAATAGTCATTGTATGGTTTGAAATAGTCACTTCATATGTGCTATTAGAAGTTTGATGCATTTTCATTGAATTTGAGTTTTTTTGACGAGAAAATAAGATCATTGTATTTATGCAAAAATTATTGATTATCATATTCTAATCATTGTCTTGTATGTTGATGTCATGTTATTTATTGGTAATAGCAAGGAGATGATTAGGGAGATTAAAGCTCAACTTTCTATTACGTTCGATATGAATGATTTAGGGGCATCAAAATACATTCTTGGAATGGATATCAATAGGTATCGGGTACATAGAAATCTTTGGTCAAGTTAAAGTAAGTATATTGATACTATTTTGTAAAGATTTTCTATGCAAGAGACTAGTTAGTATTCCTTTATTGATTAGCACTAGCCTTATTTAGATATGTGTCATAAATTGGGTGATGATATTGAGTATATATATAATGTGTATTATGCTACTATTGTTGGTATCCTAATGTATGCAATGGATTGCACTAGACCAGATATTGCCCAAGCAGTGGGAGTTCTTAGCAGGTTTATGTCTAACCTTGATAAAGAGCATTGGATTTATGTTAAAAGGGTGTTTAGATATTTGTGAGGAACTCCTAATTATTGCTTATGTTATTATGGTACTAATAATATGGGCAATACATTAGACATGTACAAGGATTTGTTGATGTGGATTGGGTAGATGACTTGGATAGTCAAAGGTCCACTAGCAACTATCTATTATCTTTGTTTGGTGGTATAGTTAGTTGGATGAGTAAGAGGTATTCCATGGTTTATTTTTCCACTATTTAACTATAGAATATGGTTGATACACGTTCCTCTAAAGAGGAGGTATGGTTATAGAGACCATGTTTAGGTATTGGTTTTGATTGTATGGTGGTTACAATTAGATGTGACATTCAGAGTGCTATTTGTTTGACCAAGAATTCCATGTACCATGCTCATACTAAGCATGTTGATTTATAGCATCATTTTGTTCACAAGATGGTAGAGAATGGTAAGGTCATATCACAAAAGGTTGACACTCACGATAATGTTACAGGTTCACTCATGAAGCCAATGAGCATTGAAAAGTTCTCTTGGTGCAGGAAGGCCATGGGCCTTGGATCTTGTACTTAATGTATTTTATGGTTCCCCTTATGTCATTGCAATGTATATTATCAAGTGAGAGAATGTTAAGAAAGTGTGATATTTAATTGCAAACCTAATGTCTAAATTTGGATCTCTCAATATCTTGGAATGTGTACTTGGATGTCCATGTAGGTAATTTTGAGATATTATTATTTAATTATTCCCCTTATAACTTGCAAATATTGGTTGTAATGTCATTGAAGAGGGAGGTGGAGCATAATGGTAGCAATTACAATTTGACTTAACTTCATTTACACCAATTTCCCAATCCTTGACACTATGTGAGAGAATGGAGAATATTTGCATGTCAAATGAGTCCACAAGAATAATGGAGAGCATAACAGAGCACTACTTTTAGGGATTTGCACCCATTCTTCACATGGGTCAAAGATGTTTGAGGTGTTACATTTTCTACTCATGGAGATGTTGATTTGTCATAGAGCGATATTGGGTTTTTTCCATACCATAGTTTTGTTATGGTTTTAAAAATCCACTTGTGGTTTCCTCTCAACTCTCCTCTATAAATTATATGCATTAGCTAGAGGTTTTATGGATTATTACAGGTACATAGGTGCTATTGAAATGCTATCAGATTGAAGGGATAAGTTTGTTGTATATGTACTCTTGGATTAAATATTAATACAAACTTGTGCTCTCTTTAATGGTGCAGTTATTTCCTGAAAGGGTTTCTCCATGTACAATTGGAATTGTATTGAATCATTATGGTTTTTCAATTTTATATGTTCTCTCCATTTATATTTCATTGGTTAATACATGAACACATTAAAATTTGTACACTTAGTTTGATGTTATTGCTACAATAGTTCACTCTTTATTTCAACAAAATCTCATAAGTAAATTCTTTAGTAAAGATTGACACAAATTTATTCAAAAAAATATGTTTGATGAAACTACGAGTGCCATGTAATAAAAATTATTTTCTGAAACAACTCACTTAAAATTTTCATCTACATAACGGCAATGTTATCCACAATAAATTGAGAATAGTAAAAAAGAAGGTGCTTGGAAAAATATTCCATTAAAAATGTAGATAAAATACATTAAGAAATGCCACAATTTGCAATATTATGTATATAATCCTAGATTATAGTAAATAAGTGTAATAATAATATGTTATATTATCGTTACAAATATAAGTCTTCTGTTGAATCTGAATACTCATCATAGAGGTGAACTAGACATTCATCCTAGAGATGAACTGAATGGTCATGTTCTGTCATTAAATATGCACTTCTCAACACATATTTAGTTGAATACAATTATGTGTTTATCGTAGTACAATTTCTCAATTTAATTCCACAGCCTAGTTTCTTGGCCTGACATTTGGTATTATAGTCATAGCATTTTTTCCATGAGCACTAAGTTCATCTTCACTTACTCCCCCTTCTACTTGCCTCCATGTTTGCTCAACCTAGTCCCAATCTATTGATGTCATTTAAATCCATCATCCCCTCTCACATCTCAACTGCATATCTTGATAGCATTATTTCCTATCCTATGTCATTAGGCAATTCTCTTAACATTTTTTCCACCAACACAAGCCCTTGTTTCACAAAGCAAGGGACATGGATAAGAGTTTCATTTGGAATGAAGAGCTTCAAAACATGAATCTCCCCATTACCATCTCTATAGTCACAGTTCCATGAGCTTCAAGTAGTGCTCAGTCCATTTCCTGGTGAGAATTTTTGGTGCATTTAGCGCTCAGTCTGCATTGCTTGGCTGGTGAGGGTTTTTGGGTCTGTTTGTGGCTCGTGAGAGACTGCACGAATAGTGTCATTCTAGTTCATGGCTTCCCCTATCAAAGTTTGTATGGTTCTCAAAATCCAACTTTGCAAATTTTGCATGGGAGTTTTTGGATTTTGAAATAGTGGGAAATTTTTTTAATTTAGGTTTTATGTACAAAAGGGAATTATTTTATTTTAGGTTGGGGGTTTGTTTTCAAAACCATAATATTTTATTTGCAAAGGGGGAATTTTTATAAATAACGGTCTTTTTAAAAAAAAAAAAAAAAAGTGGAACAATATTTGTTCAAAAGGGTGTAATTATTTTAATTAGTGTGCTTTTTTAAATGGATTTAAATTTAATTTTGATGTGGGTATATTTTTTATTACTATTTGGGGTTTCATTTACTTGCAAAGCATTAACTTTTTAAAAGTGGGGAATATTTTCGTAGGTGGTTATTTTATCCACTTTAAAATAGTTTTGGGAGTATTTTTAGACTTATTGAACATTACAAGCAATAATTAATTTTTATTTTTGGTGCACTAAATTTAAAAATCAAAATAAATCATGCAAATCTAAAACAAATCATAGTGTTTGATATACATGGTGCCTTTGGTTCATGTTTACAAGTAAAATCATCGCACTTGAACCATATTAAAATCATCGCAAGTAAAATAGCATCTGACGCTTTGACCATATTAATCACTAAGGATAAATAAGGACACAACAAAAATTATTTTCCCATTTCCCTGTATCACCCATCCATCTCTATCATTAGACGTAAATCCTAACATTAAGAAATTTTGAGTATATAGGGAAATTAGGTCCATGTACAAGGATTTATTTCTAAGTGGGTGTCATTGATAGGGTGAATCAATTTCACATGTTACCTAAGTGCCACATACCACTTTTCTCTCACATGCTTTAAAGTCTCTTTGACATACCAATAGGTATATTGAAAACACAAGTTTCTTCCACATACTTATAGGTATATAGGAAGTGCAATTATATTGAGAGGTTCGGTATATTGGTCTAGTGGCATATAGAAAGGGAAACCTATTGGAGCGATAAGGAACCAATCCATCTCCTATTGACAACAAAATGCGTTCAATCACATCAATAGTTGGTACACCACTAATTAGGAATGACATCTTGTTAAAAAGGTCAAGGCAAGTTGGGAATACTACAATCTTCAATGATTTATGGTTTGACATTTGTAATGGAGATACATGATGAGATAAATCAACAACAAAAGCAAAAATACAAATCTAGAGGCACAAAATTCTAAGGAATTAGCTTTGATAAGGACCTCAATTGATGGAGAAGTCTTTTATCACATATAAGAGTGCAACAACTATAGGAAGCACTAAACAAGTTAGAGGATTTGTATCATTCCTATTAAAAATTGGAATTCATATAATTGCAGTTGAAGTTGTTCGACCTTGAGTTGAAAAATGGTGATGTAATGAATCTAGCAAAATCTACACAACCAAGCATGATGTTGAAGTTGGTGGATATATATATACACACGACTGCCTTCATAAAAGATCTTCTTCCTACATATTCAACCTATTCGGAGTCATTACAATCATTACAGTCAACACCATGAGAAGGAAAATGACAAACAAAACTTATTTTGCAAATGATGTGGTGGAAAAGGGAGTCATGAGGCTCATGAATTCAAAACATCATGAGATAAGAGTGACACCTATCAAGAACAAAAGAAAGCAAAATAAGGGAAAGAAGAAAATCTTAAAATCATATTCAATTCAGTTTACAAGTGAATATGTGCTTTCACTATCAAATGATGTCAATTATGCCTAAGTGAATTCAACTTGGTATGATGCTTGGGTCCTAGATACTACTTCCATGCAACACATGACTTTTTTGAAGGCATTTGTTTAAGGACTTTCATGAAGAAAGATATGCCCTATATATTTGGTAGATAAAAACAAGTTTGCAACTTAAGGAAAATAGACAATTCGACTCAAGTCACCTATACTTATATATTTTATTCTCTACAATGTCTTATACCTTCCTGAACTAAAATGAAACTTGTTGTTCCTAGTGCTCATGTGACAAAAAGGTCTCTTAATTTTCCTAAATGATGGAGGTAATAATCAAAAGAAAATGTGATAATATAGTTATCTTGACTAGATTTGAGGAAAGAAAGTTGTTGAAACTCAAAGGTAAGCCTTCAATTTCAAAAAAAATGTTCATCTCATTGAAGGAGGAATATTAGCAAGTTTAGTTGTGGCATGCAAGATTTGGGCATACCAACTATGATAGTATTCAAACAATTCAAAATAATGGTGTTGTACATTTTCTAACTCGGCCCAAAATAATTGAAAAATGTGAAGCATGCATCTTGGCTAAGCAACAAAGAGAGATATTTCAAAAATCAAACTAGAGAGCTTAAAGGAAATTGCATTTGATCCACTTGATTTGTGTGGTTAACTACAATATCTTCTACTGATGGAAATAATTACTTCATAGTGTTCCCTTATGACTATAGTAGAGTGACCTAGATATATTTTTTGAAGAAAAATTTTGAATTTTTCAAAAAAATTCAAAATTTTTGCAATGGTTAAAAATGAAGCACAATCTCATACTGACACACTAAGGACAGATAATGGTGGAAAATTCACATCAAAGGAGTTTGAAGACTATCTCAAGAAAAATGGGATCAAGCATCATCTCATGGTCCTTCATACTCCAACAAAATGGAGTAGTTAAGAGAATGAAAAACACTATGATGAATATGGTTCAAGCAATGTTGTATTTCAAAGGAGTATAACTATATTTATAGGTAGAAGAAACTCAAATAGAAACCTATCTCCACAACATGTCACCTTCAACAGTTCTCCAAATGAAGATTGCATATGAAATTTGGTGTGGTCATTTTCCATCAATACAATATATTATATTTTTTGGATCTACGTGCTATGCAATCATTCCCAGGGAGAAAAGGAACAAGTTGGTCCACAAGAGTCAAAAATGCATTCTTTTGGGATATTTAGAATCCTCAAAGGCCTATAAACTATTTGATGAGAAAAATAATAAATGTCCACAAGGAACAAGTTGGTCCACAAGAGTCAAAAATGCATTCTATGAAACCACAAAGTACACATCTAGCATCGATCGATAATTGAATCGGCTTGAGGAATTGTAAAATTTGATGTTTTTGAAGAGAATGATATGGAGATTATGAACGTTAAGGGGATATATAGTTTGGAATCTATTGAATCTATTTTGCCTCCAGCAATTAAAAAAAGAAACTCCCCTTAAAGAAGAAATTTTAACTTCATTAGAAGATGAAACCATGTTTTTGGAAAAATAACCAGAAGACGGAGCTTTAGATCAAGTAAATGAGCCACCAAATATTCCAAAAGAAACACTAAAAAAGATGTCAAAATGGGCCACACAGGGATTGAAAAATGTAAAACTTGATGAAATTAGAAAAACGTGCACTTGCATACAAAACCAGATAGCAAGAAGAAAAGTCCTATAGAAGATGTTCAAGATAAGATGGCAAAGATTACCTTGGGATGCCATTTAGAAGAAGAAATAAATCACTTTTTAATCAAAATCAACAAGTCCTTCAAACAAGCTAAAAAGCTTGATGCATGGATAAAAGTAATGAAAATTGAATGTCAAGAATGGAACTTGGGATTTGGTTGATCCTCCACTCAATTGTAAACCCATTGGTTGCAAGTGGATCTTACAAAATAAATATAAAGAATATGGATCACTTGAAAAACACAAAAAAAAGCCTTGTCAGAAAGGGATGTGCTCAGAAAAAAATGACAAACTATGAGGAGACCCTTGCACCAGTAGCAAAATGGACCACCATAGAGGTTTTGTTGGCTTTGGAAACACAAAACAAATAGAAATTTCATCAAATGGATTTGAAATTTATTTTTTGAATATCAAAGAAATAGTTTGCATGACTCAACTAGAAGGTTTTGTAGTTGAAGGTCAAGAAAAAAAACTGTGCCAGTTGGTAAAATCATTGTATGATTTGAAACAAGTCTCAAGAGGTTGTTATGAAACTCACTAAGCACATCTTCAATACATGAACTTCAATTGTTTTGAATTTAAAGATACAACTCTCTTTGTTAAGACAATTAACAAAACACTTGTATGCTTAGTTGTGTATGTGGATGACCTACTCATAATAGGAAATAATGAAAGGTACATTGCAAAAGAAAAAAAAATTAATGAAAGGTTTCGAAATGATAGATTTGGGTAATCTTGACTACTATTTGGGTATTTTAGTGATTCAAAAATTAATATAATTTAATGACACATTAGAAGTATACTGGTGAAATTATGAGCAGATTGGAATGTCAGACTATAAACCACTCAACACACCCATGGAACAAAATATGAAGTTGGCATCAAATGATAAGTTATAGAGTTTGAAGATACAACGAAGTACAAATAGCTCATTGGAAGTATGATCTATGTAACCACAACTGAACTAAACATTTCCTTTTTTGTTGGTGTTCTCTCTAGATCAATGTAATAGAAAATATTCAAAGAAGAAAATACAAAACTAAGCTTGTCAAAAGCAAAAGAATGATAGTAGCAGTTTATAGCTACATTGCTAATGCTATGACCACAAGGAACACTATTATGTTTATATTGTTGTGGCTCTGGAATTAAAGGTAACTAAAAATATATATCTAAAGTGCCAATACTCAAAAACTATGCCTCATTAGTTGGTGCAAGAAGGTTGAGGTCAAAAAATCAAAGCTTTCTTTATCTCTATATCAACCATGATGAACAAAGACAAGTCACAGTCACCTTGAATGGTCCACAACTCCATCTCCGTCACATTATCACTAACCTTACTCAACATTAGCCACCACTCCCTTCCATTATAGCCCCCTTGTTACCACGGCTACCTCTAATGGGCATCACCCTTGTGTCTCTTAATATGCCCTACAAAATAAAATCAGAAGTAAATGTTTAATAAATCAATATATTTTCAGACTTAAACTAAGTACTCAATATAATAATTGTGTTCAATTCTATTATAACAAAAAATTGTAATAGTAAAAATTGATTACTCGTGTTTTTCCCTTATGTTTTGGCCTATTTTTCAATGTTTTTTGACCAATAGTGATTTAAATTAAATATTTGTCCACTTCTTCCCTTGTTAAAAAATTTTGGCCACTTTACCTTTATCTTGTATGAACCCCATTTTTTTTTAAAATCGGCCCCCTTTTGATAATTCAAGCAATGCCCTTTTGTATGGGTAAATACTCATTGGCCCTTCATTTTTTTATTAAGTCAATCTTCTATAAAATAAAATTATATTTTTTAATCAAAGCTTCCATCATGTTTTATTACTTTGACTTTCGGCAATTTAATTTTTTTATTGACCCATATTCAATATATTTTGACTTTTTTTAAATGACCTAAACTTTTATACATATGGTACCCTTAATTATATTCTATTTGGTCTTTTTAGAGTTATTATATGGCTAGCTTTAAAGTTTTTTAATTTATAAGATGTTATATGAATGATTGTTAATTATCACTTATCAAGAAAATATAATTTGTTTCTTTCATGGTGTAAATTATGCTATATTTAGGCATTGTTAATTGTGGCCATATTAAGAATAGTGAGAGATGGCATGGTGCTCTCCTTGATATTCATTTTGGTTGATATATTTATATTGCATTTTCTTTGGTTTGTGAAAAGAGAAGTAATCTCAAGTGAAAACAACTAGTGCTTCCTTTGTCTAGTAATTATCATTATAGAATGATAGCATTATTTAATATATCATGGTACTCCAAACTCTTTTTTTTGGGTGAAGTTTTTTTATTATTTGATTACTTTAAATATTGAATGCAACAATTGTGTAAATCTTTTGGTGAGTATGATCACATTTTTTAAGTTAGGATTTTTTCCATTATTAGTTTTTCGTGGAGATTAATATTCTTATTTCATAGGTGAAGTATCTCGTTAGAATCACAAATTATTCTTGTTGTTGATTTATTGTGGAATGAAGATCTAACTTATATTATGTTTCACTTGGTAATTAATATTAAAATTCTTTCATTTCAATTATTTCTATTAGATAAACTTTATTTGAAACCGATTGAATTTTATAATGGCTTTCCATAATAATTTTTCTATTGATAAAACACATATGCTTAATGGGAACAATTATAGTACACGGAAAATTAGGCTTAAAACAAAATTCATGGCTAGGAAATTTTGGAACATTGTAAATAAGTCTAAGAAGTTGACTACCAAAAGCCATGCAACTACAAAAAAATTAATTCTTTTGTTAAGAACCCATGAATCAATGTCAACTATTCTTAGAAGTGTTTTGAAAACAAATTTCTCCTACATTGAAAATCATGAATCACCTAGTGAACCATGGAAACTCTTAGAGTCCATGCATGAGGGTTCAAGACTTTAAAAGTTATTTTAAACTTATACTTAATCTATTCACCTCTCATATGAAAAGAGACAAAAAATTGTGAACTATCTTGCCAAGGTGAAAATTATTAAATCTCAATTAGATGGTTGCAATTGTGACCTTGTTCAAGAGAATTTGTTTTATTTCATTATTCAAATGAATATACATTAATAGTTCAGAAATTTTATTTTGATTCTAAAGTCAAAATACCTAAATAAACAAGACATTCCTAATGTGATGACTCTCTCTACACTACTCATCCAAAAAGAGCCAGTAATGTCACATTTTGACTCTAAAAGAAAATGCTAGCGAAACATTTTTTGTTAAAAAGAAAGGTGATTCTTTTTCCAAGAATAGAGGTGGAAACCAAAACAATAACTCTAAGTCAACCAATAACAAAAAAAGGAATAAGAAGAATTTATTTGAAAACTATAAAGTCAATTTTTCTAGTGATTGCAGCAAATGTGGCAAATTTGATCACAAAGAAACTAATTGCTATCAAAACAAGGACAAGAAAGGGCCTTTTAATAACAAAAATTCCAAAAAAAAAAAGGAAAAAATATTTCTGAAAAAAAATCAAAATTAACATCAAAACCAAAACCAAAACTCAAACAAGACAATTACTCTATACACTAAATTGTATGCTTCAAAGGATAGTGAGTGGATTATAGAAAGTGATTCTTCATAGCACATGACCAACATGTGTTATATCCTAACAGATACTTAATTTTGCAATGAAAAGGTCTATCTAGGAGACAATTCTTCCATTGAATCCCAAAGTCAAGAGAAATCTAAGATCTCCAAAAGGTTCATTAGAGATGTCTTATTCATTCTAAAATAAGGAAAAAAATTCTTTCATGTTTGCAACTCACACAAGAGAATTTCAAATTTATTTTTCTCACTTGGACAATTAGATTATTAAAGACCAAAATGATTTTATTATTACACAAGGAATTCAAAAGAATGGAATTTTATATCTTTAATGGTTTTTCAAATGAAACTTATCTTTCTGTCCAAGTCAAAGATGACACTTTGGCATGAAAGACTTGGTCACTTAAACATAAGTATTAATGACATGGTTTGACATAACTTAGTTGTTGGTTTACCAAAACGTGAGGACAAATTTGAAGCATGTGACAGATGCATGCTAGGTAAACAACATACTTTATCATTTAACAAGAACCATCTTGCCAATATTCGTGTCCCATTAGTACTAGTCCATAGTGACTTAATGTGACCATTCCAAGTTGCATCTCTTGGTGGTTCTTTTTATGCCTCAACTTTTATTGATGATTATACTATAATGATACGGGCTTACTACTTAAAGAAGAAATGTGAAGTCCTTGACAAATTCAAGGAGTCAAAGCCCTAGTTGAAAATCAATCCATTGAAGATTAAGAAAATTAGGATTGACAAAGAGAGAGAATATATGAACAAAGAGTTTGGGGAATGTTACACTTTTTGTGTACTTCAAAAGGAACTCACAACTCCTTATTCCCCTCAACAAAATAGAATTGTGAAAATAAAAATCAAACTATCTAGAAATGGTTAGGTCCATGATGCATTTTACTAACGTACCTAATATTTTGTGGGTGAAACTATGAACAACCATTCATATTCTCACCAAGGTTCCTTCTAAAGAATTAAACCTTTCAACACCCTTAGAAATGTGGGATAAAAACAAATCAAGTGTGTCCCACTTGAAAATTTTTGTAATCCTTCTTTTGCTTTTCATTCCCAAAGGAAAAAAAGATACTTGACTTTGTTTCCTTTAAAATCACCTTCATAGGTTATAGAGGAAAGACAAAAGGATTAAGACTTTATGATCCTTTCAAGAGGGAGATAATTCTAAGTAGAAATATTCATATCATTGAAAAACTTTTTATCTTGTCCTCCATCCATCTTATTCAAATAGAATCCCGTGAAGAATTTTTTACATTAGAAAAAGATAACCAAAGTCTAGATACTTTAGTTGATAAGTATAATGGGAAGAATTCTCATGATAATTCTCAACCTAGAAAACCAAATATGATAAGTTAGAAAATCTTTCTTTTATGAAAATGACTAGAAGTCAACACATGTATCATTATTTAATGACATTCTACAAAAGTCAGACAATATTTTGAAGAAGCCAATAAAGATGAAAGATGCTGTGAAATTAGAGTATGGTGCTTTAATTAAAAAATAAGACATGGGATCTTGTTCCTCCACCTTCTAAAAGAAATATAGACAATCGCAAATGGATTTCTAAGGTCTAGTATGACTCCACTAGTGAACAAGATAAATACATCACAAGGTTAGTTGCTAGAGGCTTTAGTTAGAAACACGATATAGACTATGATGAAACGTCTTCCTCAATTGAGAAGATGAGTACCATTTTGTATGCTTCTTTCTCTTGTGTCATAAAGTGGTTAGGAATTACACCAAATAGATGTTAAAAATGCATTCCTAAATGGTGATCTTCAAGAACAAATTTACATAAATCAACCTAAAAGTTTTGAACAACCTAGCACAAAAAATTATGTTTGTAAACTTAAAAAATCACTTTATAGTCTTAGACAAGCTCCTAGATCTTAGTATGCATAAATTAACAATTACTTCAAAACCCTTAGATTATTTAATTGTTATGCTAACAATTATATCTTTGTAAAAGTTGAAGATGGTCAAATCATCATCATTTTGCTTTATGTGGATGGCCTACTCATTACCAGTAGTCTAAACTCCTTAATCTGCAAATATAAAACCAAGTTAAACCAATCATTTGAAGTGACTGAATTAAGCCTTCTTCACCACTTATTAGAGATGACCAAATTCTAGAATCAAAACTCTATTGTGGTATCTTGAGCCAAATATGCACATTATCTACTTCAAAAGTTTGACACGATTAACTACAAACTGACTGTCATACCTATTAAAGTAGGAAACAAACTTAATTCTAAACCTCCAAATTTTTGGTTTAATTATTTATTTAATTACACTTTATTAAGTTTACTTAGGGCTTATTTAAGATCTTAGCATTCTCTATCTTGCAAATATAAAACCAAGATCTCATATGTAATTATTGTAATCCAATATCATTATTGCATCCTTATCATGCAAATTTATCCTCTTTGCCTCTCTCTTGTAGAAGGAAATCTCTAGTTTTGCAGGTGATCTTGGGAGCTTGAGTCCATTGGTGACTCTTACAAAACTAAGAAAGTCAACCCTACCTTGTATAAATAACCTACAGGAAGTCTAATCTACCTTACAGTAACTAGACCATATATTACCTATATTGTATGAATTACTTCTATATTTATGCAAGATCCATATCTTGATCATTAGAAATTAGAAAAATATATTCTAAAATATATCAAATGTGTACATATGATTATTGTCTTGATTATACTTGCACCAAAAATATATAATTATTTGGTTATCATGATGTTGATTATGTTGGTAATTCTCTTGATAGGAATTTACTTCTAGCTATGTCCTCAAGTTTGGTGTAGGTGTTATCACATGGACTAGCAAGAAATAGAATTGTCACTCTCTCATCTGCAGAAGCTAAATATAGAAGTGCAACGGAAGTAGCAAAGGATACAAGGTGCTTTAAGAAATTATTGGATGAGCCACATATGAGCATTATTGAAAGTAGCACATTGTATCTAATAACCAAATTTGTATAGATCTTGCAAAAATTTTAATTTAGCATCAAAGAATGAAGCACATTGAAGTCCATGTGCACTACATCTACAAAAAGGTTCTCAACAATGAAATTACTCTACAATTTTGCCAAATTAATGATCAAATGGCAGATATTTTAACAAAACTTTTATCCAATGTCAAATTTAATAAATATAGATCAATATTAGGCAAGTTAAGAAGTTGCCATTGAGGGGGAGTGTGCATGAAAATGATACTTCCTAATGGCCAATGTAATGTGTCTCTTCCTCTTTTTACTTCCTTCTTTGATTATAAAGCATTGTAAAAATTATTGTATATGATTATTGTAACAAGAACCTCTGGGGGCATTATGTTTTGTGGAGATTCCTTATTTTATAAAAGGCTCCAAAAATATATGTTAGTCATCTTTATATCATTCAAAGGAAACATAGGATATTATTATTAGATAGGTAATTTTGTGGCATGTTAGTCAAAGAAGGCCTTCATTGGAGGGTCTTCATTTTTCTTGTTAAGAAACTGATCGAATTGTATCCCCAATAAACATTAAGGGGGAGTGTTAGAGCATAATATTTATTAGGAATCCACAATTAACTTAAGTAGCCCAATAAGTATTTACGAGGCTCTATCTAATGTTATAAGGTTTGGCCTTATAATATAATAATATGGCCTTGGTCATATTATTTAGAGATGCTTTATAATTTTATCTTTATAAATATTAATTAATTTAGGAAATTTAAATTAGTTATTGGGTGAAAAGTCATCAACTCCTAAGTGACAATTGAGAATTATATCAATCACCTATATTTGAGGATTACATTAAATAGATAAATATATATTGTAAATGTGTTACATGTGCATTGTTGGGTGTTTGGGGGCAAATGCAGAGCATTAGAGATAATTTTGTAGAGTGCATTGTAAATGACCTATAAGATCTTGTGAGGAGACTGTAAAGATGAAAGGAAGGGAAGGAGATATGAAGAAAGCTAAATTCTTGGTGTGTTTGTATGTTTATAGACATTAATGTAAGTTTCCTCTTGTAATGAATGATGCTTTGTGGAGTTATTTACCTAAAAGGGTTTTCCTAGCATATGTATTATGTTATTGATCTTTGTATATTATGTATAGTTTTTTTCATTTTAATTTTCTATTTAAATGGTTATTAGCTTATTAAATATCCTAATCCACTGTCAAAAGGGTTGATTGGTTTAAGTAGCACTTACAATTTCATTAACAATTTGGTAACATGTATGAACTAATTTATGTACTTCGAACCAAAGTTTCAAGACATGATTACAAATGGAGAAACTAACAATTGTTAAGGAAAATCCCGTGGAATTAAAATATCCATGGCTAATTATTTTTTGTATGGCCCTATGTTTGTCATTTCCATAAGAGTAGATGTGATATCACTATAGGTACAATGGCATTCATACAATAGTTTCAAGCTTGAAGAAAACTAAACTTATGAGCTTGCAAGCAAAGTTTTCGTAGATGGTTATTTCTGACCAACTATAGAAACGATAAAAATAATGATATTCAATAATTGAAAAATAACTATCCTTGCTAAAATCTCAATACTAGCAACCATCAACATAAGCAAATCCCCAAGCTTTTGAGGACAAACACTACACAGTTTTTGAAGGTTTGTCTAAAGGACTTCCTCCACATAAGGATGGGGGTAAGGGTATAAATCTCATTTTGGGAATCCAAATATTTAAAATTAGGCCTTGTGGATATCTCTTCGTGCAAGAAAAGGTGGTGTGGTGTATGTGTCCAAACTATAGAGAGCTCAATAATATTTCTGCCAAATCTTTTGAAGTTGATGTAGTACCAATAACAAGTCAAATTAACAACTAGTTAATGGACATGTAGAGTACACAAGCAAAGACAAAACAAAATCTTTGGAGAATAAACAATGATATTCATTACTATCTAGAAAGATGTCATGTTACAATCATGCTACACATTCACAAGGAGATTACAACATATGTAGAGACTCGTTATGCAATGAATCCAACTCTATTTCAATAGTTTTGCAAGCCTCCAATAGTAACAATATTCAAGTGATGCACACACCAACCTCTCTTGTCTCTCTTTTTTATCACATCATGGGCTTCAAGTTTACTAGTTGTAACTATTCAACTTCTAATTGATTGTTCACTTACAAACTGCTAGCTCCTGCTAAATGGCCCTTTATCTTTTGGGTCAAGCACTTCATATAGAATATAGAAAACTTGGTAAGAGAATCAATACATCTTCATAGGTGAAAAACCTACTATAATGCCCAATAAAAATTGATTTCCAATGCACTGCCAAATTTTCCCAACAACCATTAGTTAACTCATGCTACCTTTATTCCTTGCCAACAATCAACAACATTTCCCAAGTCAACATAACCGAATATGTATGTGTGAACACCCTGTGCACTAATCCCTTAACCTTGCATAGTGCTTATGCTCAAGTACACGCATAGATGGGAACCATCTACAAGAAGCTAAAACCTTATGTGTAAACTCAAAATTTGTTGCAATGAAAACACCTACCATGAATTGGAATATTTGATAAATCCTTCTACATAACAACTTGATAGCTTGTGTGGCTAGAAAACATGTGCACAAAACACAACACAACAAAAACAACAAACCATGCACACAAACATATATCATGTGCACAACATATATTTTTAGTTGATGCAAGATTGCACAATCCCTAAAATGTTCCTACATTAAACACCATATTTTTAAAAAAATTGAGTTGCATGCTCAAAATTAAGGTTTTTAGGGAAACTAATTCAACGACCTAAGACAACCTACTTCTACTTCAAAAATCCATGGGCATTCTTATGGACCCTTGCCCTTCCATCAAATAAGATACTCCTTATACTCATTCCACCAAGTTTTCTCTGCAATGTGCATGGGCAAAATTTGTGTACAATCTCCTCTCATTATTTTTCAAGTATATGCTTTCTCCAATCTAACACTTTATGTTGTTGCACCCTATCTTCAATATTATGTTCATGGTAGGAATTCAAATCAAAGACATTGAAAATTGGCAATATATCCATCACAACAAGTATATCAATTTCATACACATCTTCTAAGAATTTGTGTAAACATTTTCAAGGGCCAATCTCCTTGGGTTTTAACTTATTATGTGTTCCTTTAGGGAACCTTCTTTCCTTAAGTGCACTATGACCAACTCACTATCTAAGTTTTTTCCCTTCAACGCTCATCTACATGCAACTTGTGTAGGAATAAGCAAATATTCCAAAACTATTAAACCAACATAACCTTCCACTCAAATCCATGCACAAGCAAATAAGAATTGTAAGACAAAACAAAAGTAATATTAGATAGCCAACTTGATTAAATGGTTTACATCACTTGTGATTCATGTGCAAGTCCATACAATCTCAAGCAACATTCTTAACCCTAAAATTTTGTCTCAAATGCAATGTCACCAAACTAATGAATTGGCAATCAATCTTAAGGTTTTCAACCCTTCTGATTTCAATAACACACTTAGATTTTCTTAAATCTACTCTAAAAATGTGTAGCTTGCAAGTGACAACCAAAAATCATGCAACTAAAAATGACAATATGTAATTGACTTTTGAGTGTCCAAATTAGATGAAATTGAAGGCAAACCTAGATGTTTCAGCTACTTTGAACATGATGGTTGGCTCAATTTTTTCTTCAACAAGCTCCTATCAAATATTGGCTTCTAGCATTCCAATGGTTGTAGCATGAAAATTGTAATAGATATTTGTCCTCTTACTCTGGTGCCATGTAGGAATAAGCAAATATTCTAATGACCTAGAAATTGTTAAACCAACATAACCTCTCACTCAATTCTAGCACAAGAAAATAATAATTGTAAATAAAATCAACATAATAACATTAGATAGCCAACTTGATTTAATGATTTACATGTCAATACATAGTAGAAATGAGCCTATGCTTATATAGAGCAAGGGTGAAACTAATCAATGCATGATAGGTGAAAGCTAACTAAAGTTAAACTAGCATAATGGGTGGAAGTTAAATAAAGTTAGACTATCATGATAGGTTGGTGCTAACTAAAGTTAAACTAGAATTATAGATGGGAAATAACTCAACCTAAACTATCAAAGTGTCAACCAAGTGCATAACACATGGGCAGATGACTGAATGACATTAAAGTATGTATAAGAAAATAGGGTAGATAAACAAACATAAATGAGAAAAATATTACTCTAGTTAAATGACATTAACACTTAGACTAATGTTAAGACACTAACTCTCTAACAACTCGTACCTTGTATTGCTTTCTTCCAATTACTTCATAATTTGCACATGAACCTCTTTCATGTGTTGCACAAAGTCTTCAACCTCAGTGATAATGCACTTATAATTTTCAATCATTAACAAATTTGTGACACCCTTTGGAGATGTTCCATACACCACATGGAATGATGTCTTCCTTGTAAACATGTTCACTAAGTTGTTGTACATAAACTCTATTTTCACCAACATGGAGTCCCACTACATGGTTTTCTCTCCCACTAGATATCTGAGTAGATTGTAAAGACTCTAATTAATAGCATATGTCTAACCATTAGTCTAAGGATGGTATGTAGAACAATAATTGAGTTGTGTACCCAATTTTCTCCATAGAGTGTCAAAGATGACTAAGAAACTTTGTATCTTTAACTAAGGTGATACTCTGCGATAACCCATGTAATCTCACTAGATATCTGAGTAGATTGTAAAGACTCTAATTAATAGCATATGTCTAACCATTAGTCTGAGGATGGTATGTAGAACAATAATTGAGTTGTGTACCCAATTTTCTCCATATAGTGTCAAAAATGACTAAGAAACTTTGTATCTTTAACTAAGGTGATACTCTGCAGTAACCCATGTAATCTCACTATTTCCTTGCCAAAAAAATCAACAATCATGGACAAATCATTCCACTTTTCAAAATAAATGAAGTGTCATTTCAAAAACATGTCAACAAATATGAAGATAGAATCATTACATCTCTAAATGTGTAGTAGTCCAGGGACAAAATCCACGAGCAACTCCTCCTAAGGTTTATCTAGTGTGCTTAATGGCTTATACAATCATGTGTTTATGCCACTCCTTTTTCCACTTAGCACATGTTTTGTACCACTCAACAAATATTTTCACATCTCTGTGCAAATTTGGCCAGTAGTATCTCCCCTCCAACATAGCCTATGTCTTATATGTGCCAAAGCATCCTCTGAGTTCACCACTATGCAACTCATGAATGATATTCTCCCTCATTGAGCTGCATATAATATATATTTGTTGTCTTCTAATAGATGCCCTTCTTGCACAAAATAACCCTCAAACAAGCCTCTCCCTATAACCCAAGGCTCAATGTGTATGGCATGCATCTACAAAATCTAGATCTATACCAGTCAAATCCTTCATCATCTCCATGCCCACTAGTTCAACTATCATCATGGATAATAACACCTCTCTCCTACTCAAGGTGTCAACAACTTTGTTGATTACACCAACTCTATGATTCAAAACAAAGGAGTAACCCTATATATTCTACCCATCTCATGTGTCTCTAGTTCAACTTCACATGATTGTTGATGAATCTCAATGTCTAGTGATTCGTGTACAACACAAAATCCTTTGTAGCAACTAATGCCTCCACTTTCTCAAAGCTTGCACTATGTCATAGAACTCTTGGTCATAGATAAAGTATGTATATCTTCGTCTCATTCAATTTCTCATTGAAGTATGTGATTGGTATATACTCTTGGCTCAACATTTCAGCAATTATTTTTCCACTAGCATCACAATTAACTTGGAAAACCTTTCCAAAAACTAGGAGCATGAGCATGGGCTCCTTTATCACCTTCTTCAAGAGCACAAAGCTCTTGGAAGCAACAATCATCCAATCAAACCCTCCCTTCTATTTGTAGTGCATCAAGGATGTGCAAATATCATCAAAGTTCCCAAAGAACTTTCTATAGGATCTTGTCAATCCATTGAAACTACAAACTTACATTGCACTTTTTCATTCCCTCCACTCAAAAATTACACAAACTTTCTTCAAGTCCATACGCAGCCCATCATGACATATAATAAATCTCAAGCACATCTTAGCTCTTTGTTCATGAAGCTTCACTTCTTTAGCTTCATGCACAATTTTTCACTCCTTATGTGCATGAAGACTTTTTGCATGTGCACAAGATGCTTCTCCCTCATCTTGTTGAACACCAATATATCATCCAAGTAAACAACCACAAACTTGCCCAAAAACAGTTTCAATACCTCTTCATCAACCTCATGAACATGTGTGTCATGTTGGTCAACCCAAATGCAATCACCAACCATTTGCACAAGCCTTCCTTTGGTTTGAATGTGGTCTTCCACTCATCTCTTTCTCTGATTCTAATCTAATAATATCCACTTTTGAGATCAATATTTGAAAAGTACTTTGCATGACTTAAATTACCATAAGATCATCCATGCATGGCGATGGAAATCAATACTTAATGGTTATCACATTTATTGTGTGGAAGTCTCCAATCTCCTCTCTTCTTTAGTGCAAGTATTGTAGGCACTACACAAGGGCTCATGCTTTCCTAAATCGAACCCCATTCTAATAGTTCTTTGACTTATCTATTCAAATATGTGCTCATGTTAAGGCTCATCCTAGGTGACACTTTTTAAGGCAATTATCATTGCATTCCACTATCTAGATCACATCAGTGCATTATCAAAGTAACACTTCAATCTCTGGTTCCTCAAAGATATGCAACTTTATTTCTTTTTCTTCCTTATGCACAATCCTAACTATTGATGCATGGCACTCATGCAAGTCCCTCATCTCCTTAAGAAACTCCTTTGATAAAATTTGCATCACCCTACCCTCTACATACTCTTCCTCAGCCTTTATTGGCATCAATTCAAATTTATTTGCATCTTTTATGATGGTGAAGGTGTTTTCCTTGCATTATGGATTGTGCATCTATCATATTACCAAGTTGTGCTCAACAACACATGGCATGCATTCATTGGGATCACATTGCACCATATTTCATCTATGTATCCTTTAATACAAAATGCAACTATGTTCTACTCTTTCATCAAGTTGTCCATTCTACAATCAAGAGATTATGTACAAAGTGGGGTATGCTACAATTTCCAACCCCAATTTATAAATCATCTTTGTGAACATTAGGTTATCTTTTCTACCACCACTAATGATTAACTTACCACCCTAACAACCTAAGTTACAATTAGTGTGAAATATACTCTTCCTCAACCATGGTTCATTTTCTTATGTTGTAGACTTGAGAAGAACCTCATGCATCATCAAATCTTCTCCAACCTATAGGTTATCACTTTGTTCTTTACTTCTCATCTCATATCTTCCTTACACAACATGCACACATTTCTCTACATGACCTAACCTTCACACAACATCTCGACACTTAAATTCCTAGTGATCAACTTGTCCCATTAAGGCCTTTGTTGGAGCTTCAATTTCCTCTTCCTCCACGTTTTCTATAGGTATGTTAATCCTTCAAGCTTTATGAAATACTATTAGACTCAATAGTTTCCTTCTAAGAATAGGTTTGCCTTCTACCACCCTAGTTGTCCTTTTCATTTTTGCACTATTGTGCAGTCTATTATCTATAGGATAACCCCACTCTAACTGTGAGCCGATAGGCATTCTCCACATAATATATTTGGAACAAACAAATCTCATTCTAAATTGAAGTGCACAAACCATTAATGTACCAAGAGATTTTTTCCATGTCATCTTCCACATAACAGACATGATTATTGGGTTAGTAAAACTCCTTTGTGTATTCCTTCACTAACGTCTCCCATTGGCACAAGTTATGGAGCTTCTTGAATAAGTCTAATGATTAGTTGGTAGTTATGAACTTACCCTTGACATTTGTCAACATGTGATCACATCTTCAAATCATGGGTTTCTCCATCTATATGGAGTTCTTATGGACCAAATCCCACAATGCAAAATGCCCTTTCAACTTCATGGCAATGTACTTCACACGCATAGGGTCCTCTAAGGATTAAAACTCAAGATACTTCTCCAACTCACTCATCTAGTCCAACAAATCCTTTGGATTTAAGCTTTTTGAGTACCTCAAGAGATCAAATCTTGGTTTGCTCCCTAGCTTCATCAACATTAAGGCAAATCTAGTTTCTGTAGTGAGTTCATCCTTTAAAATAGAAGCACCATCTTCATGCACTTTGCAATTTGTTCTCTCATCATCACTAACATCCTTAATCACAACTCATTTTCGTATAGTCTCAATGACTTAATCTTTCCCTAAACAACTTTCAACACACCGACCAAATCATTGTCATATAGTACTATCCAGTTTCTACCATTTCTCCCAAATTTGTGGGCTTTTTTCACCTTTGGACAGCCTACAATGCAACACATGGACAATTTCTCTTTCAATTGTGGTGCACAACTCACCTTTTTCAAGACTTAGAACACAACTTTAATACCAACTAATACAGTGCTAGTAATAGGTCAAATGAACAACCAGTTAATAAACATGCGGAGTACACAACAAAAGACAAATCAAAATGTTTGGACAACAAAAATGGACTTTCGTTACTATGCAGAAAGATTTCATGTTACAATCATGCTACTCATTCACATGAAGGTTACAACATTTGTAGACTATGTGCAATGAATCCAACCTCTTTCAACAACTTCACAAGTGTCAACCAATAACATTATTCAGACAATCCACACACTAACCTCTGTTATGGGACGTTTTCCCCAAGTTTTTAAAAGGAATATTATTTTCCATGTAAATGGTCCTTTTGAAATTAAAAGGAGGATAAAAGTTTTTGTTATGACCCTTTTGTGAAAAGGGAGAGTAAAATGGTTAGAAGGGAGATTAAAGTGAAATTATTTTGTAAATACCCTCTTTTAAAAGGGATGAATAATTATATTTAATAAATAAATGGTAATCAACTATTTATTGAATGGGTATGTTGGTTCAAACCACCTAAGAAAACAATTTAATCATGTACGAGGATTGGAAATAAAAGATGGAGAACTCTGAGAAGATATTCTCTTGGCTGATTTGAACGAGAAACAAGAAGTGGGCATAGGAGAAGGGGGCATACAAAGTACATCCAAATCGAGGTACAAAGTGCACTCAGGATAGTCCTAGCCAGGGTTTGTGGTGCAAAGGCACACGCTATATTCACACAACTTGACATATCGTAATCGAACAAGAAGAGAATAGAGCAACCCATTTAGCAAATATTTAATAGATATGTATTTTGATGCTTGAACAAAGTAATTTATTGAATATTATTCTAATGTTTTTTTTCTTATTTTAATAATATTTATGAACAAAGCTTTGTTGTGCACTTACTCTAATTATTTTGTCCAGAAATGCATGAAATTCAATGTAACTATTAATCATATTAATTACAAATATTATTTATTACATTTAATATAGTGTGGGAAAAAGGCACACCACAACCTCTCTTACCTCTCTTTTCGATCAAGTTGAGGTCTTCAAGTTTTCTAGTTGCGACCATTGAACTTCCATCTAACTGTTCACTTGTCAACTACTAGCTCTTGTAAGTTGACAAAAACTTCTAGTTCAAGCACTTCATATAGAATATAGGAAAGTCAATAAGAGAAAGTTGGTATGTCTTTTGAGGCAAAAAACTCATTACAATGCCCAAGACAAATTGATTTCCAATGCACTATCAAATTCATCCAATAATCATTAGTTGGCTCATGATACATTCCTTCCTTGTCAACAATCAAACATGTTTCCCATGTCAGTGTAACCACATTTGTATGCACGAAAACCCTTCGCACTAAGCTCTTACCCTTGTGTGTGTGAGCTATGGGATTAACAGTGTTTCTCCTGAAGTGCATACATGGATAGGGACCATCTACGCAATGCTAAAAACCTTATGTGCAAACTCAAAACACACTATGCAATCAAAATACACCTATACATGGATAGAAATATTTACTACATCCTTCTGCAAAACAACAATAGCATATGTGCAGCCAGAAAACATGTGTACATAACACAAGACAACAAAAAAAACCATGTGTGCAATATATATTTTTGGTTGATGCAAAATTGAACAACACCTAAGATGCTTCTACATTATAAGTGCATGAAGATCATCTTCAATGAGAAGTATAGCCCTTGGAACATATTGTCTACAAGGAGGGAATATGTATCCTAATTATGTCAAGGCAAAGGTAAATGGGTAAGTGCAACCAAAACCTCTTGAGATTGAAGATCACATTCATCACCAACAAGTAGTACCATATCAAATTACGTGAAACCTAACCATGTTAGATAATAGAATGAAACAATAGTTAATCTATTAGAGTAAAGGGCACTGTGAAGTAGGAGATGGCATATTTTTGCAGGTGTAACCATACATGCAAATCCCTCTGAAGCAGAAGCAGTAGATTGAAGGCAACAAATTGGTGCCCATGTATTATGACCGCTATAAGGTTTTGAAAAGGATAGGTAGTATGGCATACAAATTCAGATCACCTCAATTTGCAAGAGTACATCAATTTTTCATGTATTATGTGTTTAAAAAAGTGATTTGTAGTGAGATTCTAGTTCAATTTCCAAAGCCAGCTAAAAAAAATGTATCATATTGGAATCTAAGGCAATTCTCTAAACAAAATAAGAAGCTGAGGACTAGGGTTATCATGGAATACCTCGTCAAGTGAAAGAACCTACCAAAGGAAGATGCTACATGGAAAGTTAGGATTTATATTTATAGTTATTTGTGTAGAGAACAATGCTTGTTTCAAGAGGGGAGTTATGCTACACCCTTAATCTATCAGAATATTGAGTCATCAAGTGGCCAACTTTTGACACTAATATCCTTTGAGTTGGTCATTAGATAATTTATAAATTTAATTATTATAAGAGGACTTGGTCAATTTGGGAATATATCTAGTTATGTTATAAATACGAGCTAGTAGTTTACTATTTGGTATCATTTCTATGAATTTTGTTCTCATTGTAAGGTTGTGGAGTTGCCCCGTCAAACTAACTCATTTCTACTCTTATTTGTTAAGTATTGCTGCCATACAAACTATATTGATTGGCAAAGTATTGATGTCATTCAGTTCATGTGATATCATAATCCACAAAGACATCTTCCAACACAAAGTAAAAGCATCCATTTGCTAGAAAAAATAAGAGGGACCCCATCAATATACTGGCAAAAATAAGAGGGAATAAGAGGGGTGTGAAATATATAATCAAGATGATCATTTCTAAGGCAATAGGGGATGTCATGCATCCCTTGTAATAAGGAAGACTACTAAAAAGCCTTCAAGAAATGACACTTCTCTTCAATGAATTCCTCCCGTATATGCTCAGTCTCCCAATTAAATGGATTGTGATTGTCTCCCAATTAAATGGATTGTGATTGTCCTAAATTTCATGCAACTTGTCCTCATGATTGCATTCAAATCAACAGAGAACAGATAGATAAATGATCATCAATTTATGGGTGACTGTTGAGGAGAGTGTATAAATCTAAGCTTAATGCCAAGGCTGTTAAGGCTAACTACAAAAAAACTCAGCCCTCTCAAACATAACAAACTCATTTTGTACTAAGGATTAGTCAAGAAAGATAGACCCACTTGCTTATGCATGATCATGACAGCCCGACAAAAGACTACATAAGCATCCCCCAACTGAGGCACCCACTGTGTTAGCATAAATCTTAGCTCCAACTTTTTGAAATCTCTGAAGTATCATGTAGGAGTAGATGTCAGAGCACTTGCAGATTATTGTGTTCATGGATAGACATGTAGAGATGGATTGTTGTAAGCATTGATAATAGTTCTGTTACGAATTCACTCGTGTTAGCATAAATCATGAAAAAACTTAGTATGATTTGCGACAATAGTCACCACATTACCTTCCTTTGTTTTGGATGTAGAGTCAATCCCTTTACCACTACTATTATTCCTAAAATGATGGTTATGATTACAACAAGACTACTAAAAAGAAGATAACCATAGTGCAAATAGATGCTTGGGAGGGGCTTTAACTTCAATGTTCATTCCTAGGCTTCTATTCTAGTATAAATTCAACCAATCTCTCTAGAGCGGATAGCTCTTGCCTAGAAACCTTCAAGGAGACCTTAGGACACAAAGTATGGTTGAGGAGTACTCAAACTTGTAATGCTGGCAGGTAATGGACTACATTAAAAAATCCTTGAGACCATTCGTGGACTATTCAACTTGGTAAAAAGTTTATGCCATCATGGTTTACCCCAAATCATGACTAATGGTGTAGTTGAAATGCAATACAGAAATGCGATTGATCATAGAGAATTTATCACAAATTTACAGTGATTTCAACAAATTTGAAAATAGCTTTAAAGCCAAACCTCAAAATTGAAATTTCCTTATCCTTAGTATACTAAGTGACCCACCTACCAACTACTTCAAAACGATAATCATATGCAGGCATACTCCGCTTCTAATATCTTAAAAATTCTAAATTATAGTAGCCAACATTAGTGATCTGGATTGCATGGTAATAGTACCCACATAGTTACACCAGTTCAATACTGGCACAATGACGTAACCAATTTGCATTCCAATGAGATTTTCCTATTAAATTATGTATTGATATGCCAAAACTCATACATATGTTGCAAAATAGCCTACAACATAAGGTCAAAGACTTCAATTCAGATATAGTTATAGATGTGAAAAATAAAATATGTTGCTTATGTAGTATATACCCATTCATATGAACAGGTATAATAGAATCCTACAGCATATGGAATACCATTGGCAATAACCTCGTAGGTAAGCTAGATTCTTGTGGTGTACCTTATTTGTGAACTTTCTGTTCTGTTCATGGGTCTATTATTTCGAGTTTAGAATAGATTCCAAATTCATCTTATAGATATCAGATCAGCCCTCACACCTACCAGCAATGAATTTCACAACAGAGATTTATTCTCAATTAAATTTCATGCATATACAATTACAAATCTATTATTGGTTCTTGTACCCATTCCAAACTAGGCTCTCAAATGGATATGCCTTTGAATGTGAAGCAGATTAGTGCAATTATGATTGTAATGCCACATAGCCAGTTATCTATATATGTAGATGACATGAAAGCTTTCATTCATGTGCACTAACTATACAGCCATACACCCCTTGAAATGTGAAAATGAAGCAGTTTCAAGAAGCAATTACACAATTTAGCTTACACTGGAGAATTTCAGAAACTCGTACAATTCTATATTGATATGCTCAAAATTATCAAAGTTGATAATTGTTACAAAATTTCTGGTAAACATACAAAAAGCTGTGATTTTACAATCTTTAAGAAAATGGATGCAGCCTGGCCCACTAGGTTTAACGAATTTCCGCAAGAGACAAACCCAAGGTGTAATTATGTAATGAGCTTTCAAATCAAGGTGAAGCTCAAATATATTCCAACAGCGTTGAACCATATAAGATGGGAGAATGGTTGAACCATGATTATACACAAGTGACAAATGTGTCTTCATAGTAGAATGACTAATAACTATAAATTATAAATGGAGTATGATCATGCTGATATTATAAACTTTACACTCCTCAGTGGCATGACATGCAACAGTCTCTATTGTGTGTCTTCTTTTTCAGGCCACTAGATTATCAGGAAAGTACTACAAGCCAATCACCATCAGTAATTGCAAATCTGGGAAAATAACAAGCTCCAAATACATGCTGCTAAAGGTGCAGAAAAATATTTGAAGCTACTACATAAGCAAGCCATGTTAAAAAAATTGGAGACATACACGTCCGCTGCAGTCTCTTGTAATGTCTATTTTCGCCTCTTGTACCTGTACAAATCAGCCAAATTATAGTTGTTATGGTCAGGCTGTAGAATCAAATTGTATAATAACAGAAGACAATCAATAATCTCTGTATGCATTCGCAGCTCAGATAAAAAGGCCATAGAATAATTGTATTTTATAAAGGACTTTCAAACAACATTTTCTATCTTCCATTAATGAATAAAGGTCCATGGTAGATCAATGAAATTTTCCAATAAAAGATCACCAGCTGCATATACAAGCACAATAACCCATAAATAATCCACAAAATGACACAATAACATAAGCAAAGCTTAACATTAATTGTCAAAACAATAAATTTGAAGAAAAAAAACCTATTATCACAACAGTCCAAACTCCGAAGAATTGGCATACAAATAGAAAAATAGAACAATACTGTGCATAAAGTAAATATTGTCTCATATATTCAACGGATCTTATGAAATATATATACAGAAAAGCATTGTAATAAAATAAACTCAAAATGGATACTTCCATTCTATGAATCAATGGTAGGTTTAGGTTTAACAGTATTGAATTTCTTTCTCCTGATTCATGAACACAATAATTCACAAATGCAGGATTCATACTTGAGTTGAAGTTGAGAGATTTCAAAAAGTTAATGGGGTTAACATTTGAAGGCCAAAAGTAATACTTATGCAATATGGGCTGAGCAATTATCAAGGGCAATAACTTTGAGCAGGTACCTTACAAGAATTAAAAACTATTCACGCAAATTTCTTGGATAAGGAGTGAATAATTTTCACGGATAGTAAATGAAGAAACCCAATGATGAGTACCTAGGATAGCTGGAATCCCCTATACATAATCAATTCAAAGGCACAGAAAACGGCTGCACAAAAAGAAAGCCTTTATCAACTAATGATACTACAGAAATGCCAATGCATCATGTTCGATATAATGTCTATTGATTGGCAACATCATGTTTTCTCCCAAATAAACTCACTACAATTCCATTCATAAGAGGCAGAAATTGAAATGGACATTTTGCTTGCAACCCTTCATTTCACAGAGGTGTTCTCTAAACAGCATATCATACAATCTAAAGCACATTAGGACCTTCTTTGCTGTACTTTATGAGATCAATAACAATTTACAATGTGTTTACCTTTGAGGTATGCAGATAATGATATACATTGCATTTTGAGTCTACTCTCAAGACATCTATCATCTAAGCAATTCTAGCTATAGCCTATGATGAAAATCTGCTTACATGGTTCTTTTTATCAGTAAGAAAAGTCAAACAAATAATACAAAGATGCTAACTGTAAAAAAAAGTATTCACAATCCATAATCATAGGATTGATTTCAAGATACCATAAAATATCTATATCGACCAGGCATTAAACTTCACGTCTTTTTTTTTCTGCTTTTCTTGTTTTCCTTTCTTTGGGAGACCAAACCAAGGTAGCCTCGAGGAATTTCTTGCTGGTGAGTGGGCAGCTTAGGAGCATTCCCAAAAAATCTCCCAACTTCTAAAGGAATGATAAAACACAACCCTCCCTCAACAACACATCCCATGCAAATCTGAACAGGAATCTAAACTGTGAAAAGACATAAATTTCTAGAAATAGTAAGATAAACAGACCAATGAGGTACTTGAATGCAAATATATGCAGAAAAGAACACTAGTCACCTTAATAACAATCTAATCTGGGCAACGAGCGAAATTGATACAAATAATAGTAGAAAAGAAACATCCAGCTACCTGAATGTAATACAACCCTATCCCCTAGGATGGGCATCCCTTGCAACACTGAAAAGAAATCTAATTTATGAAAAGAGATTAATTCCTAGAAATGGTAGGATAAAAGAACCAATCAAATACTTGAATGCTAATAAATGTCGAAAAAGCATTAGCCACATTATCTAAAGATAAATCTAGCTGAATGTGCAAAATATTGTTCATTAAACAGGCCATTATTCTCTAAAGGATAATATTTTGACAATTATCTCTCAACTTCATTAATTCCATAGCAGAAGTGAAATGTACAATTCAAGTAGTGTAGTCAGTAGGCCGCTACTACTCTACATTATCATCTTTGTGATTTTTTCCAAGTGTCTTACCTTTAATAACTCACATAACAAGTAATCATGAGTATTGTGTCATGTAGCACACACCAAATGATAGTTCTCAGATGTCATTATTAGGATATTAACTTTGCATGTGATATATTTGTTATGTATATAAAGCACAACATATTATTGTACTTATGTTTCTAGCCTAAGTTGCCAAATTGGAATAGAGTACAGGTATTGGCATGTGGGTGTGATATGCTGGCAAAAAGATTTTTTTTAGGGGGCTGGGTACATCCATACAAAAGACATATAAATCATAATATATACATATTTGCAGCCTAAAAGCAGGAAATAAGATTAAAATACCACACTGATCTAATCTAAATAATAAGTATGTATTAAATTTTAATAATGTTTAATAAAACTAAACTAGATGGCTTTCCAAGTTTAAATTGATTAATAATATTTTATAAAATTACAAATATTAATAAAAATTAATTTATAAATTAAAACCTATAAACCAAATTAAATAATTTTTAATAGTACTTAATAAAATTATAAATATTAATAAAAAATTAATTTGAAAATTAAAACCTATAAACAAAATTATATAAATTTTATAAACATAAAATAGAAAAGTTAAATTATTTAAAAATTAAAATCTTTATTTAATAAAATTTCCTAATTTAAATATCAAAGTAAAATGAAATCATATAAATTTTAAAAACATAAAATAAAATATGAAATAAAATTAAAAAAATAAAAACATAAACCTTTAAAATAAATATTTTCTCTAGTTCTCTTGAGTAAGGCAATCAAAGGAAATCAAGGGTGTTGGCGTTGTCTATGTCGCTACAGTCAACAAATTGATAGTCAACCATGAGATGCCCTCAAGTGTTTCTGTGGTCATTGGTGTCCAACTAGTTAAATACATTGATGTCTAAGTTGAGACCACCATTGTTGCACTGAGCCACAATTCTCACGTGGTTAGTGACACACAAGCACTTTTTGTAGGAAGCTTGCCCTCTAGGACCCACTAATGTCGTGGTTAGTGACATGCAAGCATTTTCACCATCCATTTGTGTTTATTTTTGCAGACAATGCGATTCAAGCCAAAGTAGACAGGGATACATGGGGTTTTTCACCTACAACTAAGGTCCTTGTTGTTAACTCCAACACATGAAATGCCTAATAACATAGGGTTGTTTCAGGTTTCACAAATCAAAAAATTGCATTGAAAAATTTGCTTGACATTGGAATCAATCTAGAATTGGTTTGGTATTGCCATTTCAACACCAAAATCACCTAGGTATGCCTTGTACTGTTTCTACATGAAACCAACCTCTCAAATCCGAACCCTGCCCAATTCCACAAACAGTTCAGATTCCACATGTGGCTCAAATCCATCCCCAATTCTGATACAACTCATAGCTAGAAACATTATTTTCTAGCCGATACAGTAACAATTTTTAGCATGTAGCCCTATTCTTTAGTCTTAATTTATTATTCAATTACATTTCATCTACCTAGGGTAAATGAAGAGTTAAGTCATGAGTTACATATGGATTAATTAGGGTTTTCTTTCCCATTGAGAAAATATTTAGGGAAAGCCCAAAAGAATGTATCTCATATCCTTGTGAGTCTTATTTTGTTAATGCAATACAAAGAGTCGTCATTGTGTGAGTTTTTGTGTTATAGTTGGGATTTGTAGGTGTAGTCCATCTCAAGTGAACAAGTGCTTCCGATCTTGCATGTTTTATTCATTGTTTAATATTTTTATGCATTCCTTTTATGTGATTTGATTAGGAATGCAGCAATGGTACTAGAGCTTTAGTCATTTTTTTGCCACTACTACCAACATACCAAGGGGTTCCCAGTTCGTCGCCCTAGAGGCCTAGATCCGAGTCTAGTTCAAACCCAATCAATTCAACTATGGGGATGCCCAAGGTCTTGATTCATCCCAGGCAAACCTAGATAGTACCAATGCCATTTTTTAAAAATTTTGGCATTTTTTAAATTGAAATCATGGAATGGTTGAATAGATCTACAATGACAAAGGAGTCGGAACATAGCAGGAGAGAATCGCTGTAATTTATCAGCTTTGACAAATTTGCTTGGCTGCACCACTAGAGAAGGCCCAAAAAAAGGCATGACTTGAGGGAGACGGGGGTAAGGTTATCTTTAGCATGGAGGTCACTTTGTTAGATTGAAGTTTATAGGAAAGACGCATTCCCTATCAAGGATTGAACGTGTCCAAGAACAAATGGCAATAGAACAGGTTTTTGTAATCCTTAAAGAGTAGCAATTGATGGAAAAAAAAGCTCACAGATTTCATAGAATTGGGCCAAGCATTGAGGGACACAAGCAGTGAAATGGATGGCGCAAGAGGCAACAACAATGGTTTACTGTTGGATGGTGATAATTGTATAAACATTCACTGTTTAGGTTTAAGGTTTTAGGATTTTAATTAATATGTATAATTTATTAAACTTTTATGTCTATGCTTTTACGTTTTAGGTTTTTAATTAATATTTATAATTTTATAAACATTTATGTTTTATGTTATAGGTGCTTTAATAATAATTATAAATTTGTAAAGTTTTATAAATATTTAATATATTTTAGATTAGATTTTTTTTGTAGCTCCCTACATTAATATCTAAGTTGCAGGATTCCCCTGCCTGACCCACGGATCCGAGTGCAGGGTGCGGTTCGGTGCCCCTGTGGGTGCGGGCAGGACGCGGCAGAAGGGGACTGGGTGCATCCCGGACTCACCCGGGCTGTCTGGGTTCGCACTCGGACTAAAAACCAAGAACCTGCGGCACACCCAAAACACACCCGGACTAAAAACCAAGAACCCGCGGCGCACCCAAAACGCACCCAAGCAAAAAAACACCCAAAACACTTTTTTTTTTTTTTTTTAAACTTTAACTCATTTTTATAATTTTTTATTCCTTCTAAAAAGCAAATGTAACCTCTGTTCCACGGGGACGCGTCCCCCCCAAAAAATCAGCCGTCTCCCCTGGGGGACGTCCCGAGGACGGGGGGACACCGCCGAAACGCCCCCCCGCCACACCGCCACCGCACCGCCTCCTCACCGCCGCCCCCTTTGGGGAGACTTCTTGACGTCCCCCAAATTTAATTTTTTAATCATTTTTTGTTTTTAAATCATCAAAAATAAAATGCCTCAAGCGGAATGTTTGACAGAAATTAGAATGCATTTCAACTTTCAAGTGAGCTTAACACTTGTTTGCATAAAGCTTCTCGAGCAAAACATTTTAGAAAATTTGATATGTCAAGACTCAATTTCTATGCATCAGCTTAACCACAGAAGTGCTTCTACAACACAAACGGGCCAAAATTTTGTAAGAAACTTGTATGGGAGAAATATTTCTTTGAGGCATTCTGTCAAACAGTTCACGTGCCTTGTCTATGCATCTACAGTTATACATTGTTTTATAACTAATTTTTCAAGTATTATATGTATTTCAGCGCACCACTCCCCCGCCACCCCCCCGCCGCCGTCCCCAAATTTAGGCCCCCCGCCCCCCCGTCCCGGAAACGCGTTCCCTCCCCGTCCCCCCGTCCCCGTCCTCGAAACTCCGTGGAACTATGAATGTAACCCTGAAAACACATTATAAACACAATCCCTTTGCCATTTCAACTCATTTCTTTCCAAAACACAAAAGCTCTCCATTGTGGCTGAACTCAAAAATTTCTTTGTGGTTGAAGAAATAAGCTTGAAGATTGAATCTTTAAGGTTGGAAATCTATTGCTCCACCATTCCTACTCATTTCCAATGGTTTAGAGGCTGCCAAGAAGATCAAAGGAGGAGATTTTTGCAAAGAGGTAGGTTTTCTATTCATTTTTTTTTTTGTATTTTTGAACAACAAATTATTTTCAACTTGTTTTTTTTTTAAACTATTTATATGAATCATGAATGTATCACCATGCTTTTGTATTTGTTTTGATTCTTGAATGTTTTCATTGTTTTCATTTTGTTTACAAAACTTATTGCCACACCCACAGGTTTCACAATGGCAGCTAGTTCTAGCTCCGTATCCCAATCAAAATTCAAAATCGACCCACACTCACCTCTTTGGAGGCAAGTTGAAATGATACAACAACAGCCAGGTGGTGGGGGTCACATTTGGAAATGCAAAGGTTGTGATGCGCAATATAATAGTTCATACAGTCGGGTAAAAGCCCATTTGTGTAACATCCCTGGGATGGGGATCAAAGCTTGCCCAGGAAAGAATATAAAACCTATACTACGAGAGCAAGTGATGGCATATATCATGGAGCAACAAGCAGCAGATGAAGCAGCAGGCCATAAATCAGTAGCAAACTTGTCAAGGAAAAGAGGTAGAGATCAAGGAATAGAGCCTCCATCTATTCCTAGTTCCAATGTTGTGATAGAGAGCCACCCATTTTTGGTCACTCCTCAAGAGCAACCCACAAGCACTACAAACAAGAGACCAAAGGGACCTTTGGAAACATCATTTCAAAATGAGGCTCGAGATATTGCTGACCAACATATAGCCAGATGCATTTATGCAAATGGTTTGTCATTCAATGTTGTTCGCTCACCATATTGGAAAGAGATGGTGAGAAAAATTAATGAGGCTCCAAAAGGGTATAAGAGCCCAGGTTATGAGAAGGTGTGTGGCGCCTTATTGGAAAATGAGGTCAAGAGTATAGAAGATGCATTGAAGCCCATAAGGGATTCATGGAGTGAGACAGGGGTGTCGATTGTCTCTAATGGATGGAAAGATGCAAAAAATTGGCCTTTGATCAATGTCATTGCAGTGTCCCCTAAAGGGGCAATGTTTTTGAGAGCTGTGGATTGTGAGGGACAGGTGAAGGATGGTGAATTTATTGCTAAGATCCTCATTGCAGCCATTGAGGATGTGGGACCTCGGAATGTTGTTCAAGTGATAACGAACAACACAAAAAATTGTAGAGCTGTTGGGTTGTTAGTTGAGGAACGATATTCACATATCTTTTGGACACCTTGTGCTGTCCACTCTCTCAATCTAATGCTACAAAAGATTGGGAAAAAAATTGATTGGATTAGAGAGTTGTATGCAGAGGCCGAGGAGATACAAATGTTCATCACCAACCACCATATGTCCCAAAGCATATTTAGATCATTTTCTACATTGGAGTTGTTGAAGGTAAGTAAAGCAATATATTTTTATATTTTTCATAGTGCTTTAAATTTTTAATTTCACATATTCTAATTCTTCTTAAAGATTGTTTTTAATTTTTTAAATGTTTAAATTTTAATTACTGTACTTTTTATTTTTGACATTTCAATAGGTTGCCGAGACCCGTTTTGCCTCAAACACAATTGCCTTAAGACGACTTGTGAAGGTCAAACAGGGTCTTATCAACATGGTAACAAGCACTAATTGGTCCGTATGGCAGCAAAGCAACACTGAGAGGGCAGCAAATGTTAAGGGGATGATCTTAAATGACTTATGGTGGGATCGTGTGCAGTATCTCCTTAGTTTCACCGAGCCCATTTTGAGCACAATTCGTTATACGGACATGGACAAGCCTTGCATGGGGGAGATATATGATGGCATTGATTCAATGATAGAGAAGATAAAGAACATCATAAATGAGAAGGAGAAAGATCCTCAAGAAATTCTCTTCAAGCAGGTGCATGAAATTATTGAGGCTAGATGGAACACAATGACAACCCCGCTGCATCTTCTTGCATTTGCATTGACTCCAAAATATTACAGCAATGAGATTCTTTCGGTGCAAAATAGGGTTCCCCCGTGGAGAGATTTAGAAGTGTCTGATGGGTACAAAGCAGCATTTCGTAGACTCTTCCCTGATCCAGATTTGCATGATATGGTCACGGATGAGTTCGCTGATTTTGTACACTCCAATGGTCAAAGCATTGAGGCTCTTCATGATAAATTCAAGAAAGATGCTCACAATTGGTGGTACTTTCATGGCCAACAATTCCGGTGCCCACAACCTCTTGCAATCAAAGTTTTATCACAAGTTTACTAAATTTATATGATTTTTATGATTTATAATTTTATCTTAAAGACTTTTAAAAATTTAAAGTTTGAAGTTTCATAATTTTTAATTATTATAAATTTTATAACTTATAAGTTTTAACTTCTTAAGTTTTTATTTTTAACTCTTTCTCTCTACTTTGTCTTCATAGGTTGGTAGTTCCTCTGCATCTGAGAGGAATTGGAGCACATACTCTTTTATCCACTCGATAAAGTGCAACCGATTGCACTCCAAAAAGGCGGAGAATTTAGTGTATGTGCATTCCTACTTGCGCAAGCAAGACTATAAGGAGGGGGAATCAAAGTTGTGTGATGTGGAGCTAGAGCAAATTGACATGGATGCTTCTACTTCCCAATCCCAACATGTTGCACTTGAGGGATCAAAGAGCGAGCACACTTTTTCAACGAGTGGCAGTGGTGTTGGTTGTTGTTCTTCAAATGATCCTGCTAATGTCCAAGATGATGATGATGATGATGATGTGGAGGATTTAGCAAATCCATATGATGATTGACATTTGTCATTTGACATTGAAACAATGAAAATTGATTGTTGAACATGATATGATTATTTTGAATCTTGTTATTGAACTTGAAGTTCGAGTTTTATGTTTTATGATATTCAAGTTGATGGTGGTTTTGTTGATTATATGATGCTATGTGGTGTTCTACACTTTATTCTTGCATTTCTACACTTAATTCTTGCTTGTATGCTTAATTTTTTTGCATATACATATATTTATATATATATATATATATATAAAAACGAACCCAACCCCCAAATAAAATTTTGGCCGAACCCGCGAACCGAACCCACGAACCCAAACCCGAACCCGCACCAGAACCGGCAACTTAGATTAATATCAAAATAGAGATTACAAAGCTCGCGAGATTGTATTTATCCCATCCGCCTATTCATTGATGTGCTTTAAGGTTTTAGGATTTTAATTAATATGTATAATTTATTAAACTTTTATGTTTGTGTTTTACGTTTTAGGTTTTTAATTAATATTTATAATTTTATAAACATTTATGTTTTATGTTTTATGTTTTTTAATAATAAATATAAATTTATGAAGTTTTATTAATATTTAATATATTTTAGATTAAATTTTTTTTTGGTTGATAAGTACTACCAGAGGGAGTAGCTCCCTGCATTAATATCAAAATAGAGATTACAAAGCTCGCGAGATGGTATTTATCCCATCCGCCAATTCATTGATGTGGTCAATCTGCTGAGTTGGAAAAAAACCTCCAAAAATACTAATATAGTTGGCAAATGGAGTCATGTCACAATTTTCTAAACCCTCCCTAAAAATCTCAAGAGCTTTAGCTGCAACTTGCTTCTTCTTGACCACCTCCTCATTGACAAAGAGATTAGCGAAGGCAGAGAACCGATGTTTGAATCTCGTAGCATGAGCGACATTTGTGCAGAAGATCTCATCTGCTCACCATCGTGTTAGTGTCCACCCTGCAGGTGCAAGTAACTAATAATTTGCTTGAAAGCACCACTGACATCCTCTTCATCGACTTTGAATAACCTCTGCAACTACAGCACTTGCACTTGATATTTTAATTGATATTTTTTGAATTTATTTAATTTTTAATATTTAAAAATTTAGCTATATTATAATATTTTAAATTTTAATGTTTTAAATTTAATTTAAAATAATATGTTTAAATAAAAATTAAAATGTGGATTTATATTATTCGAATTTATTTTCTTTCTATGTTGTCTTCTTCTTGTTCCAAATGATGTATTTATTTTTGTTACTCTTGATTATTTGTTGATGCTCGCTTGGGCTATATTTGTAAACTATTTCCCAATATTAAATAAATATATATATTGCAAAATAAGTTTGGTTTTTACGCTACAAATATGTTTTATATTTATAATTTTTATATATTTTTTGTACGGACAAACCCAACCCCAAAAACAAGTTTTGCCATATCGGCATACTGAACCCCCAACCCAAACCAAAACCAGTAAGTTAGGGTGTATTTGAAAAACAAGTCAATGTTTATCACCAAGGATGAGTTGAAGGGTTTATTTAATGAGTTTGTTGAAGACGTTTGAATAGAGATTCAATCCTTACGGAAATGGCCAGCTGAGTGAGATATGAAGCATTCACACCACTAAAGCATCATTTTGGATGATGAATATAATGTCAACCCTCGGGGGTGATATTGATCATGTTCCCCGAGATGGTAAAAAGGAAGAGACAGAAAGCTCACAACATCCCTCCTTTTACATACAAAAGACTCCATGACATGAAATTGGAGGTGCAAGGGAGTCCATACATGACTTAATAAGCTTAGATTGGACTTTAGGGTACAAAAAATATTAATAAAAATGCAAGATGATATGCTAAAATTTCTCATAGAACATTTGGATGGGAACCCGAAAATGACATGAACTTTTACAAACCCTGATGGGGACTTTCTTGATTTTTTTGATGCTATAACTAAGAGTGGATCACAACTAGAAAGAGCTGTATGACACTTAGATGATGCACCTATTTCTAAAAGATTTGCTAATTGAGCAGCATAAGAAAAATTTTGAATTTTTAGAGTCTAAGTCCATGCTACCTTTGAATCTAATGCAAAAGAGTTGTATTTCCAATTTACAAATGGACATTTGAACATACGGAAGATTATTTGGGCGAGACTCTTTTGGAAAAAGCTATAATTGTAGTTAAGAGGTCAAAAGAACGTATTGGGGCCCTTAAGAAGAGAATGGTGGGATCTACTAAAAAGTCTTTCATTTTTATTTTTTTTTAAAAGGTAATAAGGAAGATCCGAGTCTTCTTATTTTAAAAAACCTAGCCGTCAATCGAACACCACTACTAGTACCTCTGTTACAAACCCTTGTGATAGATGTTCTAAATCATTGAGTAGAGGTCATCCATGCAATCCAAAAGTGTGATGTCCCGATATTAAGGCATTGTTTAAATTAAAGATTTAAACATTCTGATAACGACAGTGAAGTCGCCTTTGTAAAATAGACAATTTGAATAAATAATAATAAATATTTTATATGTATATAATTCACATATAATATATAATATATTTATAAGATATATTATTATATTATCTAAAAATAATTATAAATAATAAATATAAATATAAATATTAATATAGATATTAGTGATTTAAATATTATTCCAATTATAAAAGTAACTTCATGTAAATAAAGTAAAGATAAAAAAAGACAATGGTGGTATCAAAACTGAAGGAAGACTAATATCCTAAGAAGAGCTGCAAATTAATAGGAGGGCAACAAACAGTTTAGAAGAATAAAGATAAAATAATATATGTAGGACTTCATTTCAAAAAGCAACACATAATTAAAATAAACCAAATGCATAGGATATGACAATTAGTATTAAAGAAACATGGCAGCACCAGAAATGAAAAGGTGTGATTTATAATATGAAAGTCAGCAGTCAATGTATGACTCTTTTGAAGAGTCGTCACCCTTTCTAAGGGGATGCCTTCTATCATAGAAGTAAGTATATATAGAGATAAGGAGTAGGGAGGGATAGGAAGAGAAAGACATAGATGTTTATATATTAGAGTAATATACTATGTTCCCCGGGGACACGTCCACTGTCCTATTTGTCCCGAGGACGCGGGGACGGCCAAGAAACGTCCCTTGGCCGTCCCCGTTTCCCGGGGACGTCCCCTTTTTTTAGGAAACGTAGGGGACAGCTAGCCGTACCCAGTACGGCCGGGACGTCCCCCAACCGTACCGGGTACGGCTAGCCGTCCCCTACAGCCCAACAACTTTCACACTTCAAAAATAAATAAAAAACTCACTTAAATAAAATAAAAAAGGGATGGGGGGGCCCACAAGGACCCCCACATCCCTCATAAACTTAACCTAAACCTAAAAAAGACATTATATCATGCAAAAACAAAAAACATACATTCATTACCTCATTTTGGCACTCTTGAACAACACCTTGAAGAGGAGAAATAGAAGTTGGAGGAGGGTAACAACGGTGAAGAGAAGGCAATACGGCATCAAATCATCGCCATTTAAGGTAAGATCAACATTCTTAGTTTTGTTTTCATATTCCTTTGCATTTTTTTTAGTTTTTTTTTCAATTTCAAACACATGTGGAGGGTTTTTTTTTTTTTTTTTTTTTTTTTTTTTTTTTTTTTTTTTTTTTTATGTTTGCTTGCAGCTGTCTATTAGCATTTTTTCAAACAAAAAACAATGAGCAGCAGTTACAATAGTGAAAGTTCTGAAAATGACATTGAAATTCAAGTGCAACGGCAATCAAGTAGAACTAAAGGCCGTAAAAAGAGTGGGGGTTCTGCTAGTGGTAGTGGTACAGCAGAGAATGTCAGTTCATCCAAATCCAATCCATTTGAATGCCCCTCCAAAACACTTGCCACTTATGCAAAAGGCCCATATAATCCTAAAAAACCTCTCTTACAATTTGCAACCCGCATAGACACTGACAAACAAAAGAATACTGGGGGGTCTAGAATATGGCTTTGTCACATTTGCAATGAAACCTATAGGGGCAGCTATACAAGAGTTTATTCTCACCTTTTGCACTTGGGTGGAGTGGGGGTAAAAGGTTGTAAAAAAATTACCCTAACTGAGAAGGTCGAGGCAACTAGGTTGCACATGGAGGGGGAGGCAAGATCTAAGGGATTGTCAATGGAGAGTATGCCTAGTATGCCCGAGTCATTGCCTTCACAAAGCCAAGTGGAAGAGGTTTCTAGTAGGGGAAAGAAAAGAGCTACTACTGTTGCAGGGTTGTTTAATGCACAAACACGAGAGGTGGCTGACTCTTCCATTGCCAAATTTTTCTTTGCTCATGCCGTACCATTTCATGTGGCATGCTCTCCCTATTTCAAACAAATGTTAAGAGATGTTATAGTTGTTGGTCCTTCATATGTCCCCCCTGGAAAACATAAGCTACTCACCACCTTACTTGACAAGGAATATTCTCAAGTGTATCTTGATGGAGGACATGAGGCAAACTTGGATTAGGGATGGTTGCTCTATTGTGATGGATGGGTGGACCGACATCAAACGTCAGCCACTCATCAATATCATTGTCACATGTCCAGCTGGCTCTTATTTTTTTAGAGCTATTGATTGTACAGGGAGGAGGAAGGATGCTCACTTCCAATTTCAGATTTTGAAGGATGCCATTGAAGAGATTGGGGCATCTAATGTTGTCCAAGTGGTAACAGATTCAGCCCGTGTATGTAAGTCAGTTGGTTTGATGGTGGAGGGTGCTTATAAGCACATTTTCTGGACTCCATGTTGTGTTCATGCATTGAACAACGCATTGAAAGACATTGGGAAGATTGCTTGGGTGAAGGAAGTGGTGGCAGAAGCTAGAGATATACAGATGTTCATTTGCAACCATCAAACCTCACTTGCACTTTTCAGGACTTTTTCGAAGAAGGAATTCCTCAAGCCTGTGGAAACTAGATATGCCAGCTATTTCATTTTGCTAGAGAGGATGGTTGAGGTGAAGGAGCCTCTACAATTATTGGTGGTTAATGCAGAATGGAATAGATGGCCAGAGTCAAATTCAGCTGAAGGAAAAAGTGTGAGGCAAAAGATCCTTGACAATGATTGGTGGTCCACAATAAGGTATGAAATTGTTTCAAATTGAAATTTCAAATTGTTGATTTTCTTTTTATTTATATTATGATATTCATATTATCATTTTATTAAAAATTTAATTTTTGTTCTTAAATTGCTGATTTTTGTAACTTGTGTTCACTTGCAGCTATGTTTGCTCCTTCATTGCACCTGTTGTGGATGTCATAAGATATGCTGACACAGACTCTCCTAGTCTTGGAGAGATTTATGAGACATTTGATAGCATGCTTGGGAAAATGAAGCAAGCTATTCAGAGCAAGGATCCTACTTTGGGATTTTATGAGGAGCATCTTAGGCCCATTGTGACACGGAGGTGGGACACTATGAACACCCCACTTCATTTGGCAGCATATGCTCTAAATCCCAAATGGTATGTTTCTAGACCTGGAAGAGTGCCTCCATCTCATGATGATGAGGTGAAACAAGGGTTCATGAGGGCCCTTGAAAAAATGTATACCGAAGAGGCTTCTCTACTTCGCTCACAATGGATGGCCTTTGTCAATCTACGTGGTCCAAACTTCAGCAAAAAAGAAGCGACGATGGATAGAGCTACATTAGCTCAAACTGACCCTATTGGATGGTGGATGTGGCATGGCATGGATGCACCAGAATTGAGGACACTTGCCACTCGCTTGCTTGGACAGATTGCCAGTTCCTCTGCTGCAGAGAGGAATTGGTCCACATATAGCTTCATTCAATCAGTGAAGAGGAACAAACTTATCTCTAGACAATCAGAGAAGTTGGTGGCAGTGCATAGTGCCTTGCAGCTATAAGTCGACAGAGACCTGAGTATCGTCAAACTCCAGCTGCACGTTGGGATGTTGATCCAGAGGATGTTATGCAAATTGATGAGGAGGAGGCATAGGAGGGATTGGTTGGGGTTCCATTGGATGAGGGTCTGCTAGACCCTCATGGTGGCAGTGATTCGGATTCAGATTCTGATTTTGATGTAGTATTCGGAGAGGCTGATTAGGGACAGCCATATACTCTATGTTTTTGTCATTTTGTTGTTGAAACATTTTGTTGTTGAAACTTGAAACTTGCAGCCTTTGAGCATTTTGATATAATATATATGCAGATTGTCATTGAAAACAATTAAATTTGGTCTATTTGTTTGCCAATTCTCATGTGACAAGTTGAAAACTAAGTTCAAGTGTAATGTTATGGTTATGTATGCATGTTTTAATGTTCTATGATGTCTAGAATGAATGCCTTATCAATGTTATCATCTAAATATTTGAAATTTCCTTATATTTTTTTAAAAAACCTTATTTTTTTGGTAGCCGTCCCCTAAAAAATGGCCAAAAAAAATCGCCGTCCCCGAAACTCGTCCCCCCGTCCCCGTCCCCGGTACTTGGGGGAACATAGGTAATATATATATTCTTTCTGATATACTCATCAAGAGGGAGGAATAAGATAGATATCTCTGAATTAATATTAAGATCTGCATAAGTATGGGGAGAGAATAAGTCTTCTAGCCAAAGGGAACAGACATAATAAAATATATATATATTTATAGTATTAAAGAACACTTGACAACAGATTTAAATATTAAGGAACAACAAATTAAATATAAGGGAACACACAACATCGATCTGATCAAGGAGAACATTGAAAAGATATGTAAGGTAGCTTCAGGGAAACATTTTATCTAATACAGGGAATCAACCATGTAAAGCAGATCGAAGAGGGAAAATAAGAAGTATATATACAACAGTTACAGCAGTAAGACACGAGACCAGCAATCAGTAAGTAGCGGCCACCTTAGTAGGAAGTTTATATGTAGAATAATAAGGTTTATTTATTATTGCTCAATTATCCAATGTGCATGAAATTTGATATATGATCTTTTGTAATTTTATATATGTTTGGAATTAACGTTATTATAATGTTATGGTTACTATGATGGTCATTAATTCATGTACATAATCATTTATATGTCATCTTCATAATTCATTATGCATGGCTGATATGATTGTTTGCAACTATGAGCATGATTAATTATTATGCATTAATGTGGATTCTTGTATGAATGTCACGATTTCTATGATGAGGGAATTGAGGACCTATGAGGAGGGGAAACGGCACGGCGTTGGGATCATCTTCTAAGTATGCCACCCCATGGTGGATGATTGAGGCTTGCCACATGTGGGCCAAGGGGGCATGAGAGGCTGCCCTTGGGCTTAGAAGGAATGATTTCCGGGACACCCTGCTGTAGCTGCACCCCTAACCTTCCATCATGGAAATTAATTGAATCATAAGAGGAAGCAGAATGGTTTTGATAAGGGGAACAGTGATAGGATGCCTCACTAGGCACGCCACCCCATATGGATGGCTAGAGGCCACATGGGGCCAAGAGGGGTGAAGCACCCACTCTTGGGCCTAGGGTAGACGGTTTCTTGGGCACCCTATCAAACCATTTTGTTCCAAGAATTATAAACCCTAACCCTTAACTTGTGGGATTTGAATTTTTAGGGTAAAATTAGTATTGTTCCAATTGGGGACATTACAAAAAGATCTTTAAATAGCTAAAGATATGTTCTACTCTTAAGTCAGACTCCCAACCCCATATTAAAGAAACCCATGATAACCTAATGTTGAAAATAAACTTCAAGATCAGCCTAGAGCTATGGGAGAGATAGGGGAACCATCAATGTCACTGGTTGCAATGATTGGACCTTCATGTGGATTCCGCCAAAAACTTTCCCATAAGAGTCCCTCACCAAAATATTCAAAGCTTAGATGTGGTGAATAACATAGAGCTAACAGTGAGTAACTGTACTATAAAAGACAAATTTTATGCAGTAGACATTGAGGGAGTAGATATTTTAGGTGTACAATGGTAGTAGTCACTCAAGACATGCTCCACTAATCACTACAAAAGGTTCCTTGCATTCAAGCAAGACCATAAGTACATTATCAAGTCCCTAACTCGTAAAGAGATAAAGGTAGTTGATCCTAGTCAAATGAAGAAGATCTTGAAGAAGCGACATTTTGGCTTGCTCATATATTGCATGAACGTTGACCCTTCTACTCAACAAGAACAAATTTCAAGAATTTCTAAGTTGCAAGTACTTGAGCATTTTATTGAGATTGCTCCAACAAGGGACCCACAATTGTTCATCTTTATAGAAATGGTCATTTCGATAAAGTTTGAAATTGAGAGGCTTGTGCAAGAGTTACTAGAAATTGGAATCATTGTACCAAGCAAAGTTCATATGTTGCACCAGTCATCTTAGCCAAATGGATCCTATCGCTTGTGCATCAATTATAGACTGCACAATCAAATCACCATAAAGAACAAATTTCCAATGCCAAGGAGCAATGATCTACTTGATGGGTTGCATGGAGCCAAATATTTCTCAAAGATTGACCTTCAATCTAGTTATTATCAGATCCCAATCTGACTTCAAGATAAAGAAAAGACAGCATTTCAGACTCGCCAAGGCCATTACCAATTCTGAATCATGCCTTTTGGCCTTTGCAACGCTCTTGCTACATTCCAAACACTGATAAACAGGGGTTTCAATAAGCTCCTTGGCAAATTTGTCCTTGTTTCAATTTTGATGATATCCTTGTTTATAGTAAAACACCAACAAAGAATCCTGTACATATGAATACTGTGCTTTCAATATTAGCAAAAGAAAATTTGTATGCTAGGGAGTCAAAGTGTGAGTTTACCAAGTCGTCTCTAGAGTATCTTGGCCATATTATTTCTTAAGAAGGGGTATGTTTTGACCCTATAAAGGTCACAGCTATATGTGATTGGCTTATACCCAAGACTCATAACTCTTAAGAAACACCAAGGTTTCTTAGGATTTGCAGGCTTCTATAGATGGTTCATGAGAAACTTCTCTTCAATAGCACGATCTTTGGCTGACCTTAACAAAAGGATTTGTTAGTTGGGTCAGAAAAAGCACAAGAATTGTTTAAAGAACTCAGGCACACCCTTGCATAACAAACAGAAAGATAATGTGGTTGCAGATGCTCTGTCATGTTAAGAGGAGACATCTGCCTTCAATGCCATCTCTGTTAGCCAACCAGATGAACTGGAACTAGAAGAGCTTCTTTAAGACTACAACAATGACACTAGTACATCTCAACTCACAAAAGATATTGCAGATGACAAGAAGAGAAAGGCTTGAATAGTCAAGGGCAACATTATATTCTTTTGATATCAGATATACCTCCAAACAAGATTACCTCTCATACATAAAGCACTTGAACATGGACATTCTTCACCCATTGCATGGCATGTGGGTTTTCAAAAAGCTTACAGGAATATAACTACCAGCTTATTTTGGCAAAACATAAAGGCTGACATTCTCCAATCTGTAGTTGAGTGCAATACTTGTCAGTGCAATAAACTGGAAAACATCCCACGTCTGGATTACATCAACCAAATGTTATTCCCAATCCAAAGTGGGAAATTGTCTCGACCAATTTCACCTCAGGCCTACCACGATTTGAAGGTAAGGATGAGATATTTGTTTTGATAGATTTGTGTGACAAAGTATGCACACATTTCGTTTCTACAACTAAGTCTGGATTCTTTGGATCAAAGATTACAAACACATATTTTCAGCATGTATTTAAGTTACATGAGATGCCAAAACACATCATTTGTGATCAGGATCACAAGGCAATTTATAGTAGGAACCAATCAAGCTCATAGGGGTGACACTCAACATGAGTACATCCTAACATTCTCAAATAGATGGGAAAAAAAGTTAGTGTACAAATGTTAAGGACTACCTTAGGATGTATGCAAGGGACAAAGAAAGGAAAATGGGTAGAATGGTTGTATTTGGCAAAGTATTGGTACAACACTAGCTTCCACTTAGCAGTCAAGATGACTTAATTCAAAGCATTGTATGGTTATGATTTGCCATCACCTCAGGATTGAGTCATTCATCAAGCAAAAGGTGGCCTGCAGCAGTAGGGGCACTGGAGGAAATACAGTGTTTCTACACTGTTGAAGACCAATTTGGTGATGAGTGCAAATAGGATGAAGCAACAAGAAGCCCAGAAAAGGAGAGAGCACAGATTTCCAGTGAGTGATGTGATCTTTGTTCATCTCCAACCATATAGGCAGATCAGATTAAATGGCCTATGTAGTATGCACTCAACATTTCAAACAATGGAAGAATCAATTATCAAATATTGTTCCATGGACTGAAATTCCCATCATGGATGTAGAAGGGAAGATTGTGTTGGAACCAAAGGGTATAGCATTGGAGAAAAGATAAAGATGCTCTATAATCCTAAATAAATGGACTTGGATTGGTGGACACATCAATAGCAGATCAACTATGGAGTATAAAGATGGGAAGCAACAGAGGTTGGCTTCAAGAACCCATCTTTTCCAGGCGGGTGGGATCATAGAAATTAATACTAATTGGGGTAGCAGAACATGGGAAATTTTGGCTGTTAACAAGCTCTCTAACACATGCTTCAAAGATACATTGTTCAAAGGAGGTTTCTCAAAATAGGAGTTCTGAGCTCACCTTACCTGATCTTCCACCTTATCCCAAGAAATGTGAATAAAATGTTTGCTTTGGCACTGCGTATCCATCTGGTGGGAGAAGCGTCCACCCCAGGTACTCAATGGGTTTTTCCTAGCTATCTTCCAGTATGTACAAGTTGAAGTGGAGAGGTTTCCCGTAGACAATGCAACTTTGGAGAATAAGATTTTGTAAACAGAGGCACACTGGGTTGCCATTCACTGGGAAACAACAAGGTGGAGCAAAGATGTTTTGAAAAAAAATAAAAAGAAAGAAGAGAAGAAGAGAGAAGAATATTAAGGATCCAAATACGCATATCAAATGTGACATGACATTGGAAAACACACGAAGAAAATGTGAGTGGACTAACAAGTTTTTTAAAAGCCCCTATTCTCATGTATTGGTTTTGTTAACTTGTATGGCTTGGTGTGTTAGCTTGACACTTATTTTCAATTGGTGGTAGCGGGTTCCATTCCTAACATCTACACCACTCGAGTAAAAATGTAAATCCCCATTTTGTCCTTTCTTAGATCATCTTTTCCTAAAGATATTTAAGGGGAGGGGATGTTGCATACCCAAACAAATTATATTATTATCCTTATGGTTATAACATGTAGTCCTAGTCCTTAGTCTTACTTATTATTCAAGTAATATTTCATCTACCTAGGATTAATAACAAGGTAGGTCAAGAATTAGATATGTGTCAATTAGGTTTTTCTTCTTGTATATGATGAAATGCAGATTCAAAGTAAATAGAAAGCATTCAAATGATCTATTCAATCTACACTAAATCATAACCTCCAATTGAGCTAAATAGAGCTTAAAACAAAAAAACAATGGACAAATTTTACCAATGCAAACCCTCATTGTCGAAGTAGATTTGCTCAATGATGTGATAGATGTGGTTGTTCACAAGGTCATGCAAGATTCTGGCAGCGTGTACCTGTTCTCTTCGTGGATTGTGGATTTTTTTATAGAGGATGAGGGCGAATTTATAGTTTTGACTGTGAGATCAGTTGATAAGGATAAGATTTGAAGATGGATAAGGATAAGGTTTTAGAAAAAAGTGGGATAAGTATGAAGATAAATCATAAAAAAGATATGATAAGATATTAGTCACTAATTAATGGATTTATTTATTTATTTTAGTTAATTAGTTGCACATTAGTTAGAAATAGAAATCAATCGTGGAAGATATATGGTGGGATAAAATGGATTTATTTATTCATTTTGGAATAAATAGATATTAATCTGATTAACTAAATAATATGAATTATTTAATTAATTAGTAATGGTAAACGATAATGGTATTAGAATAATACTAAGATGTAATGTCTAAGTACGATGTTAGGAGGTGGTGTAATTTACGTGTCTACACTTCAATTTGAGTATATAGTAAAAAGAAATCCCTAAAAAAAGTATCTCCTATCTTTTTAATATTATTTTGTTAATGCAATAGAAAGAGCTGCTATCGTGTGAGAGATTTTGTGTTGCAACTGATTTTGCAGATGCAATCCATCTTCGACGAGCAAGCACTTCCCATCTTGCATACTTTATTCATTGTTCTATATTTTTCTGCATTCCTTTTATGTGATTTATTTAGGAACACGGCAATTTGACCTCTGTAATTATTTTGAAAGAATTTCTAGCAAACAAAACATCAACAAGAACTGGGACATGTATTGTAGTCAAAGAATTGCATTTAATTTACAGCTGAGGTATGCAAACTGATAGGATTCTTAAGTTGACAGCCTTACATTGACCTCCCACAAAAAGCAACACACTTGATAATGACCAACACTCCCAGATTAGATTTAGAAAGATTGACATTCACATCCAACGTTGCAACTTGCAAAGCAATTTGTACTCCTACTGATTATAAAAATTTAAATGTAAACAATCCCAAAAACAGGAACGCAAACCATTTTGAAAAAGTCATTTAAAATTTCAAATTGTACTCTCATTTTTTATATTACAACTTGAAATATTACAAAAGTGCTAATGGAAGCCCACAGTTGGAGAGCAGTTGGATTAGAGGAGTGTTTGAACTAGCCTCCAAGGCCCAAAACCCGAATTAAAGTTTTCCATGTCCAATGCATGGAAGTATCCAGAAATAGTGGAAATTCATAAATTCCATTCCCTACAACACAGCATTTGGTGGGCCTACAATTGTTTTAAAAATAATAATAATAATGGGACTCACAATGATGAAGTGTTCCCACTCACAATTGTGCAACACAAAGTGTCTTTAGAAAGATGTATTACTAAACCTCCCACACCAGAGCCTCATTAGGCAGATGGGGTAGGTAATAGAGAGAACAGAAAACAAGCACAATCATCAGTCCAATGTTACAGCTAAAGCCAACAGCCAACAGAAAAAGAGTAAATTTTACAACACAATCAATATCAACCAACCAGCAGTTCAACACAGACAAACAGGCTGCAGATTTAGTTCTTTAGTGGTTTAAAGAATCTCCAGATATGTATCACAAGCCCGAAGAAGGCTCCTTCTCAGAGCCGTGAATCCAATCCGACGTTGGAGATTCCAGATGCAGATGGTGTATGTGAGGGAGACTGCCATCAGCCAGTTAAACATGGGGACGTGTATTTTCTCTTTTCTTGGGGTATGGATAGTACCCATGTTCCTGGATGACTTCAGCATACCTCCTCTTAGCTGGATCTCTACAGGGCACCTTAAAAAGGTGCACTGCGATCAATGTCTTTAGGGTTTGAGGGTGAATCTAAGCAAGAAATGGGTAAAAGGCACCTAACACAGGTTTTCAAAATCTGTGTATGTGTGTACAGGATTATATTTGTGTATTTTGGGCACGTGCATCACACAAAACAACATTAGAAACTTCAAAATTCAGAAAAGAAGTCTAGCAACACTCATAATTAGAGAACAATGGAAACATTAATTTGTTTTGTTGAAGGTGAGATTTTAGTCACTGTTTGACCTTTTCTTTATGTTCCTATTGTCATTTTCCATTCGTTTACCACGTGTATGGGTTTAGTGGCTAGCCATTCCCATTTTGGGAGCATGTCCACTAAATAAGATCATGTCCTAGCAGCATACAAGAACATACACAAGTGCATTTTTTCCCAGAACTTGCTGTAACAGGTATTTACCATATATACAAGTAGTCCTGCTAAAACTTTCCACATTGCAAGCATTAGCTTGTCAGACACAGAAGTACAGCGAATTGAAAGATGAACATCATGTTTAAGATGATATGTACATACAAATACATGTGAAAATTAACTAGTCAAATGACCAACTGTTTGCAAACACTTTTGAAGAGGACTTCAGCATGTAACATTTCTCCATTTAAAGACAAACAGCAGAGAAATTTTGCTTGATAACCCTCACCTGAGTTGGCAAAAATTGAACGGAAAGGAAGAACTTCCTATTTTTCAGTATATTAACTAAAAGATACATCAATTATCTTTTATAAAAGAAATTTGATCTATAACATTCTGCAGTAATATGTTAGTTTTGTCATAACAAGAGCACACACAGCAAATTCAAAAGCAAATCCACCAATCCAGGCATTTAAATGTCTGAGTATTACATCTCTAAGATATTTATATGGCATACCAAAGTTTTAAAAAATAATGTAATACAGAAGACCGATTTGCATGTCCAGGTCCTATTTTCTACTGTGCAAAAAGACACTGGGCATGTTGTATAACTTCAAGGAAAACAACATCCATATGGATGCATGTACTCATTTCCTTAAATGAAATTTTCAAATAAAATGAGAATGTAAGCTCCCATACCTTGACTTGCTTTTGAATGCCTTCTTTGACTTCTTTTTCCCTCCACTTAATTGCAAGCCACCTGAGGTAGTATGTGTTTGTTTTTTGGCACTCATGTCATTTTGGAAAAGTTCTTCCATCTCTCCTTTCCTCCCTTTGTCCCTCCGAGGTTTCTTCTTCATAGAAGGATCCTTCTTGATGAATTTACCAGCTTCCCGTGCCTTGTCAACAGCCTTAACAGCTTTTGCTCGCCGATATGCCAATTCAACAACAGACATTCCAGCCTTCTTTCCACTACCTTTCTTAGTCCCCTGCAACAGGATAATAGTCAATACAATGCCCAAAATGTATATAAAATCTATCCTCAATAATTACAATATACCCAAAAACATTATTTTTCATTCAGATTGGCAACATTTGCAAGGGAAATTAATCCAGAGAATTGTCATTTAACATGTTAATTTTTTGAAAATCAGGCATGTTCAAACATAGAGATATAGCAATAAGTAGCTTGAATGCTAGAAAAAAATTACGAGTGCACGCAAAGATCAAAAATCTTTGTTATAAAACATATTATCAAATGCCTTTCCTTGCCCAAGTTAAGCATATATAGGCTGAGAACTAACAGTTAAAAAGAAATAGAAGAAAGATAAACCTGTTCTTCTTCAGAATTATTTGGATCGTCTTCTTCTAGCATAGCGCGGGCAGCTTCTAATTTCCGACGTTTCTTTCGTGGTAGATTATTCTGCCAAAGGAAAAAGTGATATATATTATAAACAATAATTGGATAGAAAATGCCAGAAGCATTTAAACCACAAAAAGAAAGAATGCACCCTCCCTTCCATAACAAGATGGAAAATTATAAAAAAGTCTCCAGAAGTCATACCTCACGTTCAATTCGTCGCTTTTCTTTCCTTTTTATCTCATCTGCCTCTTCCAGACTAGTTACAATTTTACCAGCAGAAGGTTCTTCATTCTTTGAAGCCTGGTATAATCGTCAATGATATGATGATCAAGATTTGAACCAAAAAATAATTCAATCCATAAGTGAATAATGCTGAATATTAAAAACAAATGTAAAATAGTACTAAAAGAACAATGGTGCAGAAAAACTGTGCAAAACATGGAAGTCAAAGTGTCTGCAAGAAAAATCTAAATTGAGAAGCAAGGTGGAAGGTATATGCGCCTACAAAACTTATGACAAGCTCAAACAATGGCAGATGATTTAGTTAAAACTCTTTTTAACAAAATCAGAAAAAAGAGTTTCAACTTCTAACAGCTACCAACTGAAAATAGAGCAAAAGTTCAGACAGTGGGAGTAGGCTTTCCAAAACTATCATTATGAAGTGTCAAAATCGCCTGGAAAAGTAATGTTAGATGAATAAGATAAGAACATATTGGCTGAATGCGTGACTGCTGAATCTAGGAACTTGTCTGTAGACTATAAAATAAATTGAATTATGGGACAAGTTATTACAATATTGAAACTCTTTGTAGCATGATGGAGAAGCCATGGATAAAATCTAGAACAAAGAACTAAAATTCGCCAATGAATTTTTAGACAACAAACAACATAAAAGCATCATTCGAGAGAATGCATTAGTTTTATGGGATAAAAGAGGCTCTCCTACAAAGAAAGTCTGACAAGAACACAATACTCAAGCTTTGAACAAGTCTGTTCTGCAATAAAGAGAATTCCAATGGACAGCACCCAACAAAGAACAAATTTTCTTTAAGAAATGAACAAAAAGTAAATCTCAAAAAGGAACATTTTCCTAGTACCTAGCACTAATCATGGTAAGCAGATAAATGATGATAGCTGACCAAGGAAATGTTTTACATCGTATCCTCTTAAAAGTCAAAAATAAGAGTCGATTTGTTTGAGATTCATCATATACACAAAATAAAGCACCATTATGCTAGCAGTATGCTATGGGACAAAGCTGTAGCAGATACTAGACAACGAAGAAAGGATAAGCACTCAAACCATGAAGTATCAGTTCAAAGCAAGAGAATTCAGAATAATCCTTCCCTTTAGTGAAGATAGCAAATCTATACTTGATGGTCAATGTTCTATGCATGTTTTAGTAGAAAAGAGGTGTATATTTTTAAATGAATGACTAGCCCATATTCTGTAAAATAGTTCTGAATGGATAGTTGTTCTCATCAGTAAAGTAATTCGCATTCCTAACAATTCACAAAAATTAATCATATAGATGTCAAGAATTGCCGAGTTTATACAGGACTCTCATCTACAATTGTAACTGTTAATGAGCTCAAAAAAACAACACTAAATTAAGCATGTGCAGGAAAAACATTATAAAAATATTAGTCTACTGCCATTGTTTCAATGTACATTCACTGATATACGTAATGCATACAACAGAAAATCTAATAAAAGCACTCGAAAAAGGAATCGCCAATAACAACAAAAATAATTCAAGCATCACCTTGGATACTTTTGCAAGATGTTTCTTATCTCTTTCTGATTCAAACCATGTTCTTTTAGGACGTGAATAAATTTCATCCTTATGTTCCATCATGTTTTGTGCCTGCATAATTCTCATGAAAAGAAACAAAAACATATAAACATAGGCACTAACTTCAAAAGAAAGTGCTTTGATCCATGATGTAATTGCATATAGACATGCAGCTTTATTACAATACGACAGTCAAATACCTTATTAACTTCCATCTCTGCTTTCCTAAGTGTCCTCTCTTCCCTACAATGAAAAAAGAACTTAAGGTATTGATCTCTATTAACTAACACCAAACAATTGTAAACTTGGAATCATGACAAGGTTGTATTTTGCAACCTTTCTTCTTGAATGATCACAGCCACATGCTCTTCCATTTCTTCAATAGTCTTAGACCACTTGTCAATGGACTGTGCTGCAACTACCCTGCTGAGGAGCCTAGAATCATTCCTTTTTGCCTGTAACAAACCAAAACTAAGTTAAAACTATAAATGATGCACAATAGTAAGAAAGCAGGTTCACACATAAAGGTATTTATAATACATATAGAACTAGTAGATGCTGCTTAAACCCAAGACTCTGCCTCCTTATTGAGGACAAAAAAATAATTCTCTTTACAGAATATACAGATTGGTCAATTGAGACACAGATGCGGGGCATCAAAAACTTTGAATATGGGCATTTTCAGGTAAAAACAACCAAAAAATAAAGTTTTGCCTTCCGACAAAAGTCAAACAATTCAACCCTATTTTATGGATTTGGTGTTTTCTGTTGTGAATCATTATGTTATTAACAACTGCCTGTTAATAGTATGAATAGTGGTTCACAACATGTCTCCTATGAGCTTGAGTTGTCCACCAGGTATCATTGTACGTGGGTGATGCTCGCAGGGGTGAATCACCTCCCAAGAAGCCCACCCCAGTACCATACCTGTGTGCTTAACTGGAGTTTCCCCCACAAATAGGCCCACTTAACCTGCTACTCCATTTGAAAAACCTTCAGGAAGTATTGTGCCTTACGATCCCAAGATATAAGATGCAAACCCAAATGTTCAAATTACAAGAATTTAAGTAATCAAAATTTGGAAAAGAAAAAGAAATAGCATAAAGAGCTACAGTACACAATAATTTAAGAAAGAGTTGAAAACAGCCCACAATTTATTAATTTTGAAGTTTAAAGTTACAAAGATGATGGCCATCTCACAAGAATATTTCAAAGGAATAAATAGCTTCAGTGAGATATTTTTTAAAAGAAAAAAGTCATCTTGGAAAGAGTCTTTGTAAATTCATTCTTTCACCAACACAAGAACTAAATGATACTGAAATGTAATACACAGAACCCTAGTCCCAACGGGAAACCAATCAGCATACAATTCCTGAGAATGATAAATTAATAAACTATGACAAGGGTTGTAATAGTGCTTCCCTCAATACCTTAAAGAGGTAGTATGATAATCCATTTACATTAATAATACATAATTGGCTAGGTAACCGAGCATAATGAGGCAACCTCTTTTCAGATAGTGTAACACACAGATTAAATAGCCCTAACAGTTACAAGAAAGATGAGATGACACTGGAAATCAGAATGGCCCATGGCCACAGTATATAGCAAGCAAAGCCTGAGTCTTTATTCTTGAAAATACTCTGTATATGTGGGAGTATTTGCTTATGAGATTTCCATGTGAAGTTTATAAAAACTGGCATTTCCTCAAAGACTACTTTTCAAGGGAGAATTACTTTACCAATTGCTCAGAAAGGATTGAATCCCATAATCCTTTATAAATAGATGATTTACAACAATAATTAAAAAGTTAAGGTCACCCCCAATAATGGGCTGGCACATTAATCCAGGATGATCATGATTAAGCAAGGCGGCTGGAGGCAAGTGTGTGAAAGGACCGATGGCAGGTGGTGATAGGCAGCGAAGCCGCTCGCATTAATGAGGAGGTATGGTGTGAAGGAGGATATTGCCTCTTTGATCGAGGCTTTCCTCTTTCATCTAGATCTTTCCCCGTCTTCTTCTCTGCTTTGGCAATTGTCTCTGTGAGTACAGCAATGGAAACCGGTGAGGGTGTGGATGCAAAAGGTAAGAGGCCCTTCAATCCTCCCAGGAGAAGGCAGATTCCCAGAACAGGGCCTAGTAGCAGCCTCGGTGGTAGAATGAGGAGGAAATATACTCCCCGGAAGCGTTTGAAAAAGATCCCTGCGGAGGAGGCCTTGGAAGGTTTCACGAAGGATTTGGATAAAGAATTAAAAAAATCCAATCCTTAAGGAGTGGTTGGTCAGGCTGTTCAAGGTGGCCAAAGAGGTAGATGGGAAGGAACGAGCTATTGTCAGAGTGGCTATGGCTAATCTGTTAATGGACCCCAGGACTTCCAGAGACCGCTAGAGTGTGATTGGGGCAGCCCAATCTATGGTGGTGGCTACGCTCCTGTCTGTTGCTGCTACTTCGATTTTAACTCACGAGGACATGATTGAGAGCGTTGGTCAATCTGCAGAATTTCACGAATTCGAGCTGGGGCATCTGCATGATATTTTGTTGGGAGTACTGGACACTAGGAAGATGGTGGAGGAGATTGCCAAGAAGATGGATGTGGCTATACCAGTTCATGAGCACCCTTCGTATACCTGTGCATGCGATGAGGAGGGAGTGGTTGCAGTGGATGGTGATTAAGCTAAGTTAATTGTCTGTTATTGTCTGTGTTGTTATTTGTTTTTAGTTGTTTCTGTGAGGACTCTGTTTTCAAGGGGGGCCGTTGTAATTTGCCCCCTTTTAAGACTGGATTCTGTTATGTATAAGATGGTTAAAACTCTGTGGGTGCAGTCCCAATTTTGATGGGTCCCTGGTCCCAAACCAGGGTATTATATATCAAAAAAAAAGTAAAGGTCATCAAAATCCTATTTAGACTTTTAAAAGAATATATTTCATATTTTGATATTGTTAATACCATAGCAGCAAAAATCTTTTGGGGAAAAAATCGGCAAATCAAAAGTATAAGATTTTTTCAAAAAATTGGGAAAAAATCGAATTTCCAAAAAACGTAGAAAAAAAAAGATTATATATATATATATATATATATGATAAAATATTATATTAGAATATATTATAATATAAATATATATATTTCAATATTATAATATATAACTATTAATAATATAATTCTATTATATAAATATAATATTATTTATAATAAATATTAATTATATATATATATATATATATAACATTTAAAATTAAATATTAAATAATTTTAAAATTTAATAATTAAAATAAAAAATAACATTAAAAATTATTAAATTTTATATTTTAAATCTATCGATTTGAAATTTAAAAATTAAAGTTTTTATATAACTATTAATAATATAATTCTATTATATAAATATAATATTATTTATAATAAATATTAATTATATATATATATATAACATTTAAAATTAAATATTAAATAATTTTAAAATTTAATAATTAAAATAAAAAATAACATTAAAAATTATTAAATTTTATATTTTAAATCTATCGATTTGAAATTTAAAAATTAAAGTTTTTATTTTAAACTTTAATAATAAATAGAAAATATGATAATACTTAAATATTAATTAATGATAATAAATCATTAAATATTAAGTAACTAATAGTAATTTTAATTTAGTTAAAATTTAAAACATTAATTTTAATTTTAATTATTTAAAAGGAAACTAAAATCCTAAAACAAAACCGTAAATAAAATATTAGTAGACATCAATTTAACATTTAAAATTTAATATTAAATAATTTTAAAATTTAATATTAAATAATTTTAAAATTTAATAATTAAAATAAAAATAACATTAAAAAACTAATTAAATTTAATATATATTTTAAATCTATGGATTTAAAATTCAAAAATTAAAGTTTTTATTTTAAACTTTAATAATAAATAGAAAATATGAAAATATTAATTCATTAAATATTAAATAACTAATAGTAAAACATTAATTTTATTTTTATTATTTAAAAAGAAACTAAAATAATAAAACAAAACCCAAGAGCACGACAAGGCACGCGGACTGTTTACAAGGCATGTGAACTGTTTACAAGGCACGTGAATTGTTTGACAAAATGCCTTGAAGAAATGTGGTCTCATGGATTGCAATGATTGCAGGATATGCACAAAATGGATTTGTCAAAAAGGATTTGGAAACTTTCAAACAAATGCAATTGGAGGGTGCAAAGCCAGACTCCACAACCTTTGCCAGAATCCTCCGTGACTATGCAAACCCTAAATCGCATTTTTGCATGATCGCGAGCCCTAAATCAGCATCCTCTGTGCCTGAAAATTTGTTAAAACCCGCGATTTTTTTGGTGAAAAAATTGCAAATCTAGGCGAGTTATGATTTTTACCAAAAATCACAATTTATTCGCGAACCCCATCAGCACTTCACCATCTCGTGAACCCCAAAAGGGCCATCATTACCTACTTACTAACCTCCTCTCATTTCAATTGGATTGCTTGAGAATTGGTATGATTGATATGTACCTCTTGATGGATTCCAATCTGTTGTCATAAATAATGTTTCTGCTGTTAATATATCAATGTTGATATATTCCTCTCTACTTTTTATATTTAATTCTACTTCTTGCTTCTTCCCCATAATAATTCCTTGATCCCTTCTTCTATACACTCCTCAAGGGATATGTCTTCAATGAATCACGTGTCTTTTCAGAATGGACATAATTTCCCTTTAACAAAGTCATTCCTTTTCAAAGGTGATCGCTGATTTTTATTAAACTAAATCACTGCCCTTGTAAAACAAATCACTGCTCTTGACAAAATTAATCGGCGCTTTTCTTAATGTAATTGCCTCTCCTTATAAGCAGATCACACCCTTCATAACTCGCATCATATATTTGTAGATCATGTATCTTTAATATCTTAATCGCTCCACCTTAAATATCCTTTCGCGCCTATTTTAGGAGAGGTCGGCCATATGTAAGTCAGCCCAGATTTTCAACATAGGGAATCAGCCACTTTAGTTTAATTCCTTGGAGGTCAGCCATACTAGGAATAATTCAATTATTTAATCTTAAATTCTTCTTCTTTGTAATGTCCCAAGCGGGACATTACAATCCGCCCTACCTAAGATTGCTTGTCCTCAAGCAATTACATACTAAGTGTTGTGACCATTTTACATCTCCCCATTGCAAATGGGGTCCCCCTCTTTTTGGCCCGGCTCGAGTTTTTTGCTCTGTTTCCAAAGTTTATGCTCGGTTTCCATTCTAATTAGGAGTGAAGTTCTAAGCATTTGGCTGACTGAAATTGAAGTGAAAATGAGGGATTCCTCCTACATAGGTTTGAAACCCCAGCTGGCAGACCTGGCCAGTCCTTGGCAAGGATCTATCTTTCCATCTTAGGATATGAACTCTCTCACCATCTCACTCCCAGCATGAAGCCTCATTCCAAGCCTACAACCTTACTCCGGTGTATCCAATCCTGAGGATGTCCATTTTCGATCCTGCTCCGGGACTCATCCCAAAATCCTAAGGCCATGACTCGGAGGAAATTCAATGAATGGGGTTTTCAAGACTTAGAAGAATTTCGAAAGATGAATCCAATTCCATTCCAAGACTCATCTTGAAAAAAACTGCAACTTGGTCATAGAACAATTCCTAACTGTTAAATTCTTGAACACCCTGGAAAGTGCGACCTAAGGTCAGGGATCCTGTTGGAACTGAAATTTGCGACTTGGAGAATCCCTCCAGTTCAATTTGGAATTTGCGCCATAGGTCAGGAATCCTGTTGGTAGTGGATTTTGTGACTGGAAGAGATTCCTGTTCCAAGTGGATTTTGTGACTTGGAAGAGATCCCTGTTCCAAGTGGATTTTGCGACCTCAGTGGGAAATCCAGTTCCCTCTGGAATTTGCGACCTGCAATCCAAAATCCTGTTGACCCTGAAATATGCGACTTGAAGCCTAGAAATTCCCTGAGGAGGAAGAAGATGCATCTTATACTGGATTTCATTTCAAAATACTGAGTCTTTGATAAATGTTGAAACCCATCCTTCCAAAAGTTCCTTGACAAAATGGTAAGCCCTTGACAGAATCCATGAAGCATGTCCCCAAGTCGCAATTTATAGTTCCTAATGGAATATGTGCCCAGTCTGAGAAAGAAGTTCCAAAGTGCAAATTCCTTCACCTTCAGGAAAATGCGACTCAGTGGAAATTCCTTCACCAGGTGGAATTTGCGCCTCAGTGGAGAATCCAGACCCAAGTGGAATTTGCACCTCAATGGAAATTCTTTCACCAGTTGAAATCTGCGCCCTAGTGGAAAATCCAGTTCTCACTGGAATGTGTGCCCCAGGAGGAAAACCCTGTTCCCTCTAGAAAATGCGACCTAAGAAGATTCCTATTCAAAGTGAAAAAAGCGACCAAGGAGAGATCATTCATAACTTAGAAAATTTGTCATGGATTTAATCCAAAAACACCTTAGACATGGACTTAGAAATTCCTTGAAGAGGTCCAGGAGTAAAAAATTCCAATTCCTACTGGAATCTGCGCTCTAGGTGGAAAATCCAGTCCCTACTGGAATGTGCGCCATAAGTAGAAAATCCTGACCCAGGTGGAATATGCGCTCAAGTGGAAAATCCAATTGCAACTGGAATTCGCGACAAGGAAAATTCCTCCTCATGGTGAAATCCCCGACAACCCCTGAAATGCGCCCACTGCCAAAAGGATAAGACAAAGGCTTAAGTCGACCAGAGTTATGGCGGTTAGGGGTTTTTAATAAGACAAAAAAAAAGCATGTCGGCCTATCTTGGTCGGCCAAGTGGCAGGGAGGAGTCCAAACGCCTATATAAAGAGACCGCCCAGGGCATTTCATTCATTCAAACTCAAATCCAAAATAGAAAAAGCAAATTTCAGTTCCAACCAAGGGCAGAAGTAAGCATTCCAAGGAAGATTTTAGCATTCAAAGAACAGATTTCGCCATTAGGGGGGCGAATTTCATCAAGGAGAATCCAGATTTTATCATTTCCAAAGCAAAATTCTTCATAGGAGCAGAATTTTGTGTAGGATTAAGGTAGATTTCTGCATTCCTAGGGCAGAAATTCATCCTCCAAGGGCAGAATCCTTCATTCCAAGACAAGTTTCTTCATAAGGACTGAAAATTTCTGAAGTTGAAGGGCAGATTTCTTGGTAGGAATCCATTAGAAATTCAGAAATCCCTGCACAAAATTCAGAAACGCATTAGAAAATCAGAAAATTCATCATAAAAATCAGAAATCTTCTTGAAAATCAGAATTTTATTGTTCAAGGACAGGTTTGGGCAATAGGGCATATGTTTCTTTTCATTCTTATGCTTTCATTCCTATGCATTGGCTTTCGTGTAATTTTAGTCCCACATGCATAAATTCATTATACTTGCTTCTCATGATTGGGAATAAAATCCCTCATCCCACCTTTACTCTTACTCCTCAAACCTTATACTTTGTATTTTCTCCTTGATTCCACAGGTACATGGCAAGCACCAAGACCAGCTCTTTAAGACAAGCTCAAATGCGGAACGTCCTCAAGGGAACACTTCCGGAGTCCAGGATCGTCTCAAAATGGGCAAACGTGGGAGACACCAACATCCACCCATCAAGCATGGAAGAAATCAGGAAGCGGATGTATGGAATAGATGGACGTCCTCCATCCCAGCTCGCAGCAAAGCTAGTTCGAAGTGGAATTGTGCCCGCCGCATGTTTCCCACCTGCCATTCCTTGTTCCGAGTTGATCGTGGAGTGTTTCATGCACTATGATCCTGAACGTCGGATGATTGTAGACCGGGATGACACCGTGATAGCCTACTTCTCCAAGGAGGAGATTGTCAAGGCATTCAACATTCCTGTCTATAGCCCCATCGAGTACACAAACAAGGAGGAAGCATCCGACATGTTCAAGGCTGATCCCTCGACCTATCTAGGAATCATCAACAATTCATGGATGCAGAAGGAGAGACCTCACCATTCCAAGTTGCCTAAGGGACTCCTCAAATCCGACTTCAAGCAGGAGCATGGAGACCTTGTAGTCATGCTAAACAGGATCATGGGAAGTCCTCAATCTTCAACCTTCGAGCCATGGATGTTCTACTACATTAAGGAGGTCATTGCAAGAACGAAGATAATAGACTGGGCTCGGAACCTCAACGATAGCATTGATGAACAGTTCCGGAATCTGGAGGATTTGAAGACTTTTTACATGAGTTCCTACATAATTTACATGCTGGCAAGGAACAATAGATACAGGGGACTGTCATGGAAGGGACGCATCGGGAATTCCGAAGGACAAGTCAGAGTCTATTATTGTTATCCATAGCTTCACCTCCAGAATATAGCTCATTTCAAGAGGTATAATGACGCATTCGCCATGCACATCACAAGGACCCTTCAAGGAGGCACTCACCAAAGGTTGTCACCTGAGTCCAAGCAGTTGATCAAGACATATGGCTCCTGGTACATCCAGTTTCCGAAGTTCACATACATCCGGGTGCAAGGATTCTCTACCTTCCCGTATAGACTACCAAGATATCCTTTGGATAAGATGGTCCTGCTAGAATTAACAAGGCAACTCTCAGCATATGATAAAGTTCAGAAGAAGAAGAAGGCCGAAATTGCTTTTCCAATCCAGACGGAGGATGCAGTTGAGGTGTGTCCTTCCCTCCAAGCCGCGGAGAAGTCCAATGAGGAGCTGCAGTTTTACAACCTATTGACCCATTCCTCGCGAGCAAACTTTGATCCATTCAATACCACCCGGGTTGCATGCAGAAGGAAGCATAGACACAAGGTACACCTAGAGGATCACAGGGCGAATGCTGAGGATGACTTCGAGATTCGGAGACGAATGTGTTCCCGGCTATCAGTGGACATGATCAAGGCAACCAAGGACTTTTCAGTCCCAGATCAAGTTAAGGAGGACGGAAAGCAGGTCCAGCCTGCCTTCGAACAGGAAAAGGATAAATCTCTTCCACCACTGGTTTGGTCTGATCCTGAGGTCACCCACTTGGATGAACTAATGGCACTCGTGCTGACAAGAACACAGAAGTGGTGGATAAACCAACAGACGGAGAGATTGCATAAGGCATCCGTCCGACCTATAATTTGATGGGAGATTTGGAGTCTCAGTCTTCCGAAGAGGACATGACTGAAGGAACACCCGCAAAGGAACAAGGCACAGGGAGACATGAAGCAAGAAACAGAACTGCAGAGGATCCGCTAACAAAGAGAGTAAAGGCCCGGAAGGAGTCTATTAGGAGACCTGACCAGGAAGAGCAGAATGCAAGTAGACCTCATTCCGCCAACACTTCTTCTGTCCAGGAGATTGATCTATTCTCCGATGACAATATGCAAACAACTAAGGATAAAGGGTCGTGGAGGAGGAAATGATCCAGAATGAGCAAGCTAAGAAGGGAGACAATGAGTCCATGGATTCCGCCCGGGAACGGACTCCCAGCCTAGTTGTAGGAAATCATCCTAACCTTTCATCACAGAATCCAGGGGAGGTCCGACTTGAGGACATGCTTCATCACCCTAATCTGGAATTCCTGAACGAGGAGTTCAATTCTGGTTAAGTGCCAATATCCATACCACAAGTGGATCAGGTACCGTATGAACCACCAAGGGAAGTTAATCCGTCCACAAGACCCAAGTGGCTGCAAGATAAATTGATAAAGTCAATCAAGAAGAATGATCCTTCTGCTGAACTTCGGAACTTTCTTGCCAGAATAGGAAAATCCACAGACCCGAAGAAGACAAAAAAGTTTTCCAGGATCACTAGAGATGAATCAGGGTCTCGCCAAGTAGAGATAGCAGTTCCAAGGGTGGATGAGGCAAAAGAAGGCATTAGTCCTGAAGATTTTGACGTAGTGATGGTCGATCTTGGACCAACTAGAAAAGGACAGGAGATGGAGGAACCGGAGGATTCTGTTGCTGCCATCAGAGAAAGGTTGAGGAAGAAGGAAGAAAAGAAGAACCAGTTGAAGAAGGAGAATGAAGAAATGAGGCAATACATCCAGCGTCTCATGGGCCCATTGCAGTCTGCCCAAAGGAGTGACAGCCCAACCTGCAAGCATAGCCAGGGATTCATTAGCAGAGTTCGAAGTGTTGAGAACGGTTGGTCATGCAGCGAAGGAATGGATGGGGAAGGTCTCAGATAGAGCTCATGAGTTTATAGAGGACCTCGTCTAGGTGAACGGGACAGTTGTTGCACTCATGGATAGAACTCAAGCAATTCTGGAAGTCTATCAGCAATTCGTTGAGATCCGAGAGGAAACCATTCCTAGACTGAAGGTGCTGATGAACACTCCGAAGCAGGACTTGGTAAGGGGCAAAGTAATACAAGCCAATGCAGCCTATGATTTCCTCAGTTGGTACTCCGCCTTGCTCATGAAGAGAGAATCTTGAGAAGATTGAGGGTGACACTACTCAGGCCCACACCATGTTGAGGGAAATCCAGGACAAAATCCTTGTATCCATGGAGGCCTAGTTCGATCTGGAGGTAGCACAGGATGGAGTCATTAACTTGGAGGAATTGAGAGGCAAGATGCGGAACTTATACTTCAGGGCTGATTATCCTACCCAGGGATCCCATCTTGAGGATGCATCTTCATTCCTGATCTTCATGAACAGTATCCAGGAGCTGAGGGCGAATTGGGAGAATGTTCTCGCTACTTGTGCCACCACCTCGTCAGTCATGGAATTCAGATTGGAGAACATGCCCAGCATTCCTATGGAGGAGTTGGAAGTTGTCCTGACCAGGTTCATGGAAGCAAAGACCATGGAGCGAGAGGAAGTTCCAAAGGAACAGGACTGTCTTGTCCAGGAGTCCTAGTCAGCATGGACGCCGAGGACAGGCAGTAGTCGCCTACTTGCAGATTCTGACGACCCCACCTACCACCTTTAGGGTTTCTAACCTGGGCACATATTTCAAGGAAATCAGATTTCCTCTTCCCCCTATGTACTTTGCTTGCCTATATAAAGGCAGGGGCGCCTCATTTGAGGGGGTCCTCTTTTCAGATATATTTTTAATGCTCTTAGAGCTCTAAGTTAGATAGTTTCATTCCTGTATCACTCCATTCTTGGAGCAGAAAACTTCAAAGGATCAGCAAGATTGTTGTAGAAACATCTTCCAAATCAATAATATGAACATTGTGGATTGGTGTTTATAGATTTCTTTGGATCATGACATGGTTTTTTTGTTTCCTTTCAAGCAAATCTTAAGCTCCAAGTGTTGAATTTGTTTCATTTCCTTTCATCTTTTAGATTTATTAGCTAGAATGGTGGAGATTGTTACTATTGATGCATGATTGAAACTGATTGTTCATACCATTTGTGATCTGTGGCCTGCAAATCATAGTGTATGGTTAGTCTGAACTTATTCCAAATCTTAACTTTGATTATTTCTGCACGTTTCAGTTCCATGTCCCTAGCAGGAGCAGTCTGAAAATCCTTACTCATCCTTAGAAGATAGCACCATCTCTGTCTAAGTTGTTACAGCATGACGAAGCAGAAGCGTGGTTTCAGTTCCCATCGTCAGCAGTAGTTCTTTCTATCGTTTGGTTTCTTGAACCCTTTCCCTTATCTTTCTTTTGCATTTTCTTTAGATCTACGTAAGATTGAGAAATCATTCTCCTGTTTGAAGAAATAGAGCTTAGGAAGTCCAAACCTTTCCTTTGCAAGGAGCCATAAAATCCAAACCTTTTTCCTCTACAATAGATTGAGAAATCCAAGCCTTGCCTCTAGAAATCCTAGTGAAATCCAAGTCTCCCCTTCCCTGCTAAGAAAGAACACTCAGCCCTGTATGTAAGTCCCCCTCATGATTACCAACAAATCACATCATTCCACAGAGCTTTTCCCATGCACGTCAAGAACTAACACAAAATGAACCTTGGAGCAGTCTTATTCGATCACCTAGTTCATCATCTAAGAAGCTTTGTTCAAGAGAGGATAGATACACCCCTTGCCTCTATCCTAATGTTTGTTGCAGTCACATAAACCGCATCAACACTAAGATGCTCTCTCCATCCTTAAAAGTGTGAAGACAATTTATTGTCCAATATTCTTCTGGTGTATGTACTATTTTCCAATATCTCTCAACAACAAACCTTGAGTTGGTAACTGGTAAGGTTCATAGCCTAAGACAAGTTTTCTCTCATCTTCAAAAGACATCTTGATCTTTAATCCCGGGATAAGGTATATTCGGTCTTTGTATAGAATGCGCTTATCCACCATCTTGTACTTGTCCATGTCTAAATGCTCTCTCCATCCTTTTTGATATTACACCCTTGGAGACCCATCTGATAGACCTTGTATTACCACTTCTTTCCCATCGTGTTGGAAATATAGTTCCATCTTTTGGAAGTCTTGATAGTATCTACCCAATGAGTGTAACCATTGAATGCCCAAACCACATCTAAATCGCCTATTCTTACCACATAGAAATCTTCACATATTTGATGTCTACCCAAGGTAATGCTTAGTTGTGGAATTCTGTGTGCAAGGGGTAGTGAATCCATCCGCCATGACTACTTTGAACCCTTCAACGTCATCAACTTTTAATTTCATCCTTATTAATAGTTCCTCATTAATAAAGTTATGTGTAGCACCGCTATCGACTAATACGATTACCTTTTAACCTTGTAGCACACTACGAACTTTATATGGGTAGTATTTGGGTGCCCCTGAAAGTGTGGCCAATGTACCACTTGCAAACTCTTCATCTTGTTTCCATTTCTTCCTTTCAGGTTCTAATTCTTCTTTCCCCCATTCCTCATCTATCATGGTTTTTAGGTTGTGTACTCATCCTTTTTTTGCACATCGGTGACCTGGCTCCCATTTTTTGTTACATCTAAAACATATTCCCTTTCTTATAATTTCATTCTCGGTTTCTTCCGTTGTGCTGGATTTAGAAGACCAAGTCTTAGTTTGGGGAAATGGTTCCACATGTTGCTCAATTGGTGCATTCTCGGAGTATGTCTTGTTCCTAATTGTTGTGACTTCTAATCTTAATGTTTTATGGATTGCATCTTGGAGGGTTGTTAGATCAAGAGCACCCACCAAACCACGAAGTGACTCCGTCAACCCTTCTAGAAACATGTAAGTAAGCCTTCCCTCATAAATGCCTGGCACCATGACTGAAATTCTTTGGAACTCGGCCACATAATCTTTGATGGATCCCCTTTGTTTCAATTGCGTTAATTCTTTGAAATGCCTTTGGGGATGTTTTTGGATCAAATTGATTTATGAGTCTTTGTGTAAATTCATCGTATGTTACAACATTTTGATGTCCTTGTGTGATAATCATGTGATGCTACCATTCGTGTGCAGCCCCTCTCAAGTGTAAAGTGGCAAATTTAAGAGCATCTTCCTCGGTCATGGGGCTAAGTGAAAGATGTGTGTCGAGCTTTTGGATCCACGCTTGTGCCGTGACTTCTCCTGAGCCATCAAAATTTTCAAGGTTTACTCTACTTACCTTCTTTTGTAAGTCTTTATTAGGTTTCCTTTTATCTTTCCTTGATGTATTTCTTATTCTTATATCACAATAGTCTTTAAATGGGATATTTTTTCTAAGTACGGGATCAATTTTGGAATAGGCTTCTACCAATTCCTCAATGTCATTTGTTGCTATGGGCTCTTCTTCTTCTCTTGCCTGTTCCTCACTAGGCAAGAATGTAGGTCGTGTTGCTCTAGGTGTTGATCCTAAAGAAGTTTTATTGCTTTCAGAATGATTAGAAGAGGCATCCTTCCCATCAACTTGGTTGGTTCTAAGAGTACTAATTGTGTTGTTCATATTTTGGAGGGTTTGTAGGAGTAATTGAGTTGTCTTCCCATTTTGCTCCATGAAAGCTTGAGTTGTATTTTTGTTGTGTTCCATGAAAGCCCTCAATTCATTTCCCAATTGTTCACTCATTCTATTGTTTCAGGTAGGGCTGCTGCCTGCTGCAAGTTTCCTTCTTTCTCTCTCTAATGCCCTTTGAGATCTTTGGCTTGTTTGCATATACTATCTTTGATCGGCAGGTTGGCAGGATCAAAGCTTTGATACAACTTGTAATGTCCCCTTTTAGGATATTCCTGATTTCTTTACCTGTATACAATAATAATTACTAGAAAAGGACATTAGAAATATTAAAGATCAATAAATTAGATAATATTCAGTTCATAGCATTACTCATATTAAATTCATCTATTATAGCATAATTAATAATGAGATCAAATCATCATAGCATAATCCACTTTTAGTTCAATCCATAATACATTTCCTCAAGCCAATCATTTATTGAATCTTCCCGGAGCGTTAGTAACAATATTGTCAAGAGCATGAAAGGGATCAGTCCACCTAACATCTCCCGGTTCACCTTGGAGGCTAGTTGTCCTCCTTGATCAAGCCCAGGGGCACTTAGTAGCCTCCCAACCCACGAGTGCCCACCTCAGGCTGGCGTGCTTGATAAGATACCTTGATCAAGCCCAGGAGCACTTAATAGCCTCCCAACCCACGACTGGCACACCTCGGGGTGGCGTGCATGATAAGATGCATGAAGTCCGCTATTCAACAAGCCCGGTAGCACTCATAAGCCTCCCGGCCCACGAGCACTTAACTCGGGGTAGCGTACTTGATAAAGGGGCCTATCGGCACTTCACCATCTCGTGAACCCCAAAAGGGCCATCATTACCTACTTACTAACCTCCTCTCATTTCAATTGGATTGCTTGAGAATTGGTATGATTGATATGTACCTCTTGATGGATTCCAATCTGCTGTTATAAATAATGTTTCTGCTGTTAATATATCACTGTTGATATATTCCTCTCTGCTTTTTATATTTAATTCTGCTTCTTGCTTCTTCCCCATAATAATTCCTTGATCCCTTCTATATACTCGTCAAAGGATATGTCTTCAATGAATGCACGTGTCTTTTCAGAATGGACACAATTTCCCTTTAACAAAGTCATACCTTTTCAAAGGTGATCGCTGCTTTTCATTAAACTAAATCACTGCCCTTGTAAAATAAATCGCTGCTCTTGACACAATTAATCGCTGCTTTTATTAATGTAATTGCCTCTCCTTATAAGCAGATCACACCCTTCATAACTCACATCGTATATTTGCAGATCATGTATCTTTAATATCTTAAAAGCTCCACCTTAAATATACTTTTGCACCTATTTTAGGAGAGGTCGGGCATATGTCAGTCGGCCCAGATTTTCAACATAGGGACTCAGCCACTTTAGTTTAATTCCGTGGAGGTCGGCCATACTAGGAATAATTCAATTCTTTAATCTTAAATTCTTATTCTTTGTAATGTCCCAGGCGGGACATTACAACTGATAATCAAACTCATCCTCGTTGATTTTATTTGAGTGTTCTTATTTCAATTGCTCTTTGCGGTCTTTTTTTGCAATGATCCCAACATTTTAATGTTGTGTTTTGGTGTGAATGTTCCAAAGCATACCATGTAAAATGCAGTTAGTAAGTTATTTGACCCTAAACTCTATCTCCCAATTTCTTCAATATGTTGCTTCCACTGGAACAATACACACATTTTTATAGTTGTCAGTTGGCAACATCCTTTGTTGAATTGACTACATTTCAGAGTGTATTTGTCAGGGTAAAAGTTGTCTCGATCTCATATTTCTTGCAATCTTCTCAGAAGTGCCTTTTATGTAAGCAGCAGTGAACATTGTTTCTCTCCTGAATCTTCTCGAATGCAGACACAGGTTTCTTGGCTAGCTGAGTGATAATTTTGTAACAGCTCTTGTCATTAATGAACTTACAGCAGATGCTTCTGACATGCATCTTGGTGACAATATACCTGTGACTATAACCAGCCCATGTCTTCTTTCTGTACAATACATGGTAGAGTGAGCCATCTGGTTTCTCTGAAACAACAATCCAAAAAGGATTGATGACCTTTATTCTCTCTCTCCATTGTGAATTGTGATTGTAGATATTATTGACATGCTCTAGAAATTTATTCAGTTCACTATCACCATGAGGCCAATTGCAGTTCATATCATCTACAAACCTATCCCACTATTCAGTCTTTGATAGCTAAGCATCTTAAGCTTTTCTCTCACAATCTTCCATACGTATATTTGTGATGATACAAAACAGAGGCAACCACATCACCACCTTCTCATACACTTCACTAATGAAGATAAAGAAAATGAACCTTAGGCAAAGTTCAATCACATTGACAGTCTCTGGATTTGTGTTCCGTTTGTATAATTCCATTGACAATTTATATGTATCTCGGTGCATACTCACACAACAATAAAACTTATTTGCAATTATCCAAGTTCCACCTTTCGATTCTTAACCTTCTCAACAAAGAATGTTGATTCCTTTATAAAGCATTTAACTAGCTATGAAACAATTTGAAAAAAAATCATTTTCTATATCAATCTTGGAGAAACAATAATCCAAAATTCCAAGATATGGTCACATATTCCAGGCAGATGGAACTAAAATCATCATAAATCAATAACTCAGCTTCCAGAAAATGTTCAATATTCAAATAAGACACGCTTATTCACCATGATTCAAAAGAGAAAAAACTAACCATGTCCTTAAGCAATCTGCGATCCCGTTCAGTCACAAATGTGATGGCATAACCTTTCCTACCAGCTCTTGCTGTTCGACCGACTCTATGAACATAGCTGCAAGACACAAAATTAAAAAACTATAAAAATATCCAGGCATGAACCAAATGAGAGTAATAAACAACATAGATGTTCCACATAGTTGAGGAACTCCATTGCATATTTCTACTCAAAGAAGGGGAAAAATTATGAAGATGACAAGAAGTACCATGAGTTTTATTCATTGAGGATTAGCATGCTTATATGTGGATGTTGACACCAATCAAGCTGAAAGGCCAGACAAGTCAAAGAGAATTCACAGAAATAAACCGTGTCTAGACTGTACCCACTAAACAGCATATCTAAAATGAAACCTTCCAGATATACAACACAAATGCTTGTAACTTCTAAGTAAGCAACAAAAACAGTGATAAATTAATACAATATTTGACCAAACAGGAGGGGAGCCGATGTGCCTGCCATAGCTGCTTGTGTTCAGAGTTTACAAGACAAACATATAAAGAATAATGAACAATAAGTTTTTGATATGGTTACTAAATCTGAATGGATTCGATTCAAATCCAGCCAATCCAGCCGGATCTGGATTTTTTGAACCAACTGGATATGTCTGATTCAATCGAGACTTTTCAATTCCTATAGAAATTTTACATTCTATTTTTTTAATTCCAGATTTCTGATTTTTTTTACCATTCAAACAAATCAAATTTTTCAAACCTGGTAACTATGCTTTTTGGTCTACATGACATCAACAGAAGTAAATTCAGAGGATGCATACTTCAAATGCCTAAGAAAATACTGAAATAGTTGTGAAAAGGCAAAAATATAATGCTGACAATAAATGCAACTAGAATGTTCATTGCACAAGATGAAGGTTTGTCATGTGTAGACAGCACAATCATCAAGACATACAAGGACATTCAAGAAATGAATAAATGTGCTTTTAAGAATATAATCTATGGACCCACAAGTAAGCAGAAAGTCACACAAAGTCTCAAGAGCAACATGCCAAGCCATAATTAAATGTCAACTCAACCTTCAACAAAAATTAAACAAATTAAATTCGCACAAAATTCAAATTATTTGCTGAAGCGAAAGAACTTAGCATTATGTGAAAAATCCACTTCTTGACATATCTTCACAACTAAATACTAAATTATCAAATCTATATTGATTATAATTCCAAATTTTAGATGTATAGTCCAAACTCCATGGACAATCATCAATGGAAGGAAACAAACTAAAACAAAACAAGTAACACTGACACATCCCGCAACAAGAAAATAACAAGCTCCTGAATGAGAAAACATTGTCCCTACATTCTAAGGTGCTACTGACAGACCCTAAAACTCCAAGTCTCATCTAGTGCTTAGCCAATCAAAGTCGTCCTTTTTTAATACAGGATCCTCTACCTCAACAATCTCATCTGATATTGGTTTGACCTCATTGGTCATAAGGCATAAACACTCCTAGTTCCTATCAATAGTTTATATTGGAGTTGAAGTTTGCAATGCACAAACAGTGACTCATCCTTCCATTTATCCTGCAATAATTGTGTTTCTCACACAGAATACTCATGCTATTTAAGTTACGTTCATATAGAGAAAAGATGCAAAATCGGCAATAAATCAGGAAGCAAACCTATGGAACTCAGAAGCATAGCTACATAAATCCTCCAACCATACCTAGAATGTATAATGCAAATAATCAATAAACCAAGAAAGAAATATTCAACTACAATTTTTTTTACATATAGTAAACCAAAAGGTGTACAAAAGACCAAACACAAATATCTAGACATAAAGGCTTGGAAGAGCACCATGACTAAAAACAGGACAGCACAGATATTTGCATACATTTTCATACTTAACAAAAACAGCAAGAACGCAGTCCTATATGAATAAGCTCGACACAGGCATCTAAAGCGACTAATCAAAAAACATTATCATAATATCGTACTAAGCCAAAGTGTTCAAACCCAAACAACTTTGGCAAAGAAACACAGCAGAAGTATTTTTGAGGAAGTGCCTAGTTGGTGGAGATCTCTCCTTGGGCAAACAAGGCTCCCTTCCCACTCTGCTGGCCTCTTCAACAGTCAGCCAATTGGGAGTGCACTTCCTTCAAATAGGCTTTATGGGGCTCATATGATCTCCAGCTCCACCAATGTCCTCCTCTTCCACTATCTGGCACTTTGTGAGTGGATGTAGAATGGTTGACTGTCCATCTCTCCATAAACTGTATTTTTCAGCAGTTCTATTTGGCAGTTTTGCTAGAATGAAAAAATCAAGGCAACAGCTCCACTTAGGCCATCAATTTGTACAAATTATGGTTGGGGTTGCCATATGCCCCCAGGCTCTTGTTCAGGAACCTAAAGCTTCATCAATGATGTTCCAAATATGGCACTCTCATTTTGCCATTTAGATTCCCAATCATTAAGCATGTGGGGTCGTTGATATTTTGCAGCTGGGTAGGCGGTATGACTAAAATCCAAAAAGGATAATTGAACTTATTGGGGGACATTTTCAACTACTATTTAAATATTTTGGTTCTTCCCCTTTGTGGGCCTCTTTAGGTTTTTCTAGGCCCAAAATGGAGTAGACATAAGTTGAGGCATACTAGAGAGATAAGAATGTCTCATCAAGTGTCACAATCTAGGTCCAAAATGAAGGAGATACCAGTGTCATTGTCGATCACTATGAAAGGACCGATACAAGATCTGATAGTGCCCATTGAGGAGTACCTAAGGTCGGGACGGCCAAGCTAGGGGATTCTTCGAGGACGCAAGGCACTGCCTCTAGAATCACACCAAACACCCAAGGCCTAAGTAACTCCCATAGTAGTGAAGCAGCTTGTAATATGTGTCTATCCATGTGGTTGTGGGGAGGAAGCTAGGGAAGAGTAGATCTATGTCGTAGAGGAGTTGAACCACACCATCGGGAAGAAGTAAAACCACATTGCTAAGGGGGTACATGTTGGCACAGAAGTTGTGATAAATGTCGTCTCACAAGTCTATCCACGTCTATGTGTGAAGTAGCAATATCCAAAGGCCATTTAGAGTCACTAGTTTATTTGATGAGCTGGAACAAGGAGGTGATCAACCTAGGGGCTCTAGGATCCCTAGAGATCCCCTACAAGGATTTGTGCCAAAGGGTGACAGCCTCCCATAGATAAAGGGTCAAGCACTGCTGGTCCAAATATCTAAAGAAAGTAGAGAGAGTGTTGCCTAAGTCCATGTCCCTTCCCTAGAGAGGACAGAGGAGTGAAGGGAGTGGAAAAATTATAATTAAAACATAATGATATATTTAATGAAGTGATTACAAGATAGAGCGAAGCTCTATTTAAAGGGATTACAAGAAGTTTCTATAACGAGCACAGGAGTTTCACAAGGAAAGTACAGCTAATAAAGCAAAACAGATAGAAACAAGCTAAACTAAGAACAGAATTAGAAACTATCTAATAGGAAACTAAATTGATCATTAAATAACTAAATATTGTTTTAATACCTCCCCCCCCCCCCCCATAATGGTCAATGTACTAACTACACCAAGTTGCCCCCTAAATTTGACAACTTTATCCGAGGCAGTCTGGACCACGAGCACCTCAATCAAAATACCAGGCAGAAGAGTTGACAAGATCTGCTGGTGTCTTGGCCTAAAAGGCGTAGAAAGCAAATTCCTTCTGCTCGCTATGCTCTGCAACATGGGTTGATGGTGTGGATTCTTCTGGCTTGGACTATGCAGCAGCCAAGCGTTTCCGGCAGTCCTTTTTCATATGGCCAAACTTATGGCGGTAATTGCACTCGATGTTTTTCTTCTTGGAAGGGCCCTGTGATTGACCCTGACTCGATGGTTGAGAGAGCTAATTGGTGCCCTTATTCTGCTGAAAGGACTTGGCAGTAAATGCCTGCTCTGTGGAGGAGGAACTAACACTGCTACAGAACTGTTGTCTCCATCGATCCTGCTGCAAAAGTTTGTTGCACAGCTCTAGAAACTTTAAGTCAACATTAGTTGAGGTAATGTTGAGTGTCTCGATAAAGTGCTCATAAGATTGTGGTAGACTTTTCAGAGTGATGACTACCATATCTTCCTCGTCCATGTCCCGACCAATCACCGTCAACTGATCACGGATGTCCTTGATTTTGGTGAGATGCTCCTACAGAGACATTTGTTCATCCATCATGATCGAGAAAAGCATGATCTTCAGAAAGAATGTGCAGCTCTTATCGGACGTTTAATGAAGACCTTCAATGAATCCCAGATTTCTTTCACCAATTTCCCAAACGGAACCTGAGGCAGTTGATCATCGGCAATTGATAACTCTACAAACATTACCGCTTACCGATTTTGCTCATCAAATCTATCCTGATCTTTACCCGCCACTGGAGGGCGTCTAGATTTGCCCAGAACTAGCTGGTCAAGGCACCGATACTCGAAGATTGTCATCATTCGCTCCTTCCAAGTGTTGTAATCCCTGCCATTTTACTTTTGACTGCTTTCCAACATGATGTTGGACTAGGATGCCATCTTTCACACTTTTCAAGGCACGAAGAAATAGATTACAAACTAATGGCACAACAAACAGGGCAGATTGACAGCACAGACAAGGAACAGAACCCTTGCACGGGTTTCAAGGCACAAATCCCGAGATAGAAAACACTGCTCAAAAATCCGAACACGAATTTCGAGGGTCAAATCTCGAGAGTACAGAGAAAATACAGGCTCAGAAATCCAAACACGAAGTGCAAGGCATAGATTTCGAGACAAAAAATACATAATCAAGAATCTGAGGCACAGATTTCGAGGCACGGATCTCGAGATTACGAAAAACATAGGCTCAAGACATCCGAACACGGATTTCGAGATAAAAAGGAAAAAAATTCTTCATGTCTGCTAGGCGCTAGTAACCAAGTGACTGCCAAATACAAAGACACCTTCACGTTACCAGAGCTCACGAAGTCCAAAACATATTCCAAAAACATCAAAAGTCTGCAACTTTCAGAAGGGACCCATGACTCAAAATACAGCTGACCACAGAAGTTGATGCGACCACAAGATTTGAGGGTGAGGTCTACTAAAGAAAAAAACAGAGGACGACAAAAAGCTAAAGCCGCGATTTTTTATAAACATCACCAATAAAAAGAAACTTTTGAAGCCTCCAAAAAGAATGAAAGCGACGACTGTTGCAAACGTTTTGAGATGGCAAAGAAAAATCTCGACATCGAAACCCTTGAAACAGCGGCCACTGAGGATTTAGAATCTCCAGGATACAAAACGACAGACACCAAACTTCGTCCAGAGAATGTGCGGCCTTTGAGAACAGAAAAATCGTGATTTTAGAATAAAACGCAAGCAAAAACAAATGGATCGTGAGCCAAAAGATGCAGATCGCGTCTGCCAGAAATTCAAGTAGCGACCCCCAAGCAACACAACCTCAGAAAAAGTTTGAAAAAAAATACTTGAAACCGCCGTCGAGGGTTTGTCAACACAGAACAATGAAAAATTGGCCAAAACAGAAGTCACGACCGCGTACAGAAGTACAGACAGGCGCCAAAGAAAGAACCGCTCTGATACCATAATATAATTAAAACAAAATGACATATTCAATGAGGTGATTACAAGATAGAGCGAAGCTCTATTTAAAGAGTTTACAAGAAGTTTCTATAACGAGCACAAGAGTTTCACAAGGAAACTACAACTAATCAAGCAAAACAGATAGAAACAAGCTAAACTAAGAACAGAATTAGAAACTATCTAATAGGAAACTAAATTGACCATTAAATAACTAAATATTGTTTTAATAGGAACCAAGTAGGAAGTCTTCAATACTAGTTTTATTTTTCCAAACCATAAGGTTTAGGTGAGGGCATTTTTTGTTTTTTTGTGGACTGGTGTTATTTGTAGTGCATTTTGTCCTCCAAATTTTAAGGTGAACAAAGGTTAATTGCTTAGATAATCCCTTCTGATTTGGTTGTTAATGTAGTCCAGAATTATGATTTGGCAGACAAATAAAGTCTATTGAGGAAAAAAGAACTACAAATTTGAAGTGTCAAGAAGAGTGTCTAATTGTTGATTAATTTTAAGCACGAGTTTAGATGCAGATTTTAACTTATTGGACTAAGAAACTAATAATCCATGCCCTATCCCACATTGAAGTGCCTTATACCCTGGGTTAACAGCTAGTGAGAAATTCAATGCCAGTTGTTTGATCTTTACCTGGTCCTTTTAATCTTGTGTCTATGGGATTTGTTCTTCAATTCGTATCTGCCACTATGCTTGCATTTATTGTTTTCCTGTAGAAGTGAAATGTCCCATACTTGAGAAGGACCAACTTCTTGCAACTCTTGGCCAACTCCTAAAAAGAATTAAATAAAGGCCAACCTTTTGAGAATGATATGGCCCACTATATAGAAATATAGCACTAGGATATATTTAAATGGGTGAAGATGTGTGATGGAATAAAAATAAGATAAATGAGATTTCAAAGAACTTTATATGAGGTGCAATCTGTAATTAATTGTGCAGCGATTTGAATTAGTAAACAAAGGCAGTGATTTTAAGGTGTGATTTTATTAAGAAGAGCAGCATTGTATTATGAAGGGCAGCAATTAATTTGGAGGAGGTATGATTTGTTGAGAAGTTGTGTCTTTGGTGAAAAGACACATTCATTCATTAAAGACATATCCTTTGTTAAAGTATAAGAAGCAAATGAGAGGAACGTTTTAAGGCATGAAACAAGAATTATTATTGGAATATAAAAGCAGAAATAAAGGAAAGAATATATATAAGGCAGAAAGGAATATATCAGCAGTGATATATTTATTTATGCAATAATTGATAACAGCAGAGACAATATTTATAACAGCAGATTGGAATCCATCAAGAGGTACATATATCAATCATACCAATTCCCAAGCAATACAATTGAAATAAGGTGATGTTAGTAAGTAGGAAATGATGGCCCTTTTGGGGTTCACGAGATGGTGAAGTACCGATAGGCCCCTTCATCAAGTACGCCACCCCGAGTTAGTTGGTCGTGGGCCGTGAGGCTTATGAGTGCTCCCAGGCTTGTTGAATAGCGATCTTCATGCATATTATCAAGCACGCCACCCCGAGATGAGACACTCGTGGGCTGGGAGGCGACTAAGTGCTCTTGGGCTTGATCGAGGAGGAATGCCAGCCTCCAAGGTGGACTGGGAGATTTTAGGTGGACAGATATGAAGTATTGATCTCATTATTAATTATGCTATGATAGATGAGTTTAATATGAATGATAGATGAATTTAATACGAATGATGCTATGAATTGAATATTATCTTAATTTAATGATTATTGATATTTTCTAATGTCCTTTTCTAGTAAATATTATTGTTGCGCGTTAAGAAATCGGAAAAATCCTAATAGAGGACATTACAAGAAGATATGATTTATATGCATTGGAGTACTAAATTTTATTAGCTACATGTAGTTACAAATGAAAGTTCTAGAGTTTGGCTCTTGGTGAAGAATAAGCCTCAAATGATTAGTTGTTAGTAATACTAGGAGTGTAACCCAAGGTAATGAATGTTGGCTAACATGCTCCTTCATTTGGAAATTACTGATTGTTGGTTTGTTCCTGTACATTAACAGATTGTTGAGGATGTGTAAAGCCTGCTCCATCAGGCCTGCAATTGTGTAAAGGTGATAATAGTATACCTTGGAATCTGATGGCAAAATGTGTATGAAAATACATGCTTGAGGGGGGAAGGGGAGTTGGGCTGAGTAGAACTTTTTGAGAGAAATGTGTTAAAGGGTCATTGGACATAGGCAACTATGGGGGATAACATGACAACTTAACGTTAGGATAGGGGGTCAGTGAATCATGGGGGCAAAAGGGTGTAGGGATTAGAGATAGAATGTGATTAATTGTGTTATTTTGTTTCCATTATATTTTTATTTTTATGTATAATTGTTATTTTAGTTATCATTTGGGAACATTGTTGAGAATTACTCAAACGAAATATTTTAGAATGACATTGCCACTGTTGTTTGATGACATTCTCATGCTCAATTTTTGACATTATGGTGCCTTTTCTCTAAGTGCAATTAAATGTTGTATCTTTGCTGGCATAGGGGTGCCTCCCAGACTAGAAAATGATACGAATGTGCGTCCCTTGCTGCAGTCCTAGTTTTGACATATGGTCAGCAGATTTGTTGTAGTGTGGTTTCTTGTGATGGATTCCAATGATATAGTTAGAGCATTTCTTTTAATTGGTGAACGAGGATTTCCAACTGCTCCACCCATGAGACACAAACAGGGGCCCAGTATCTAAGCATGCACCTTTCATTGCATTAATGCAACAAGACCTTGCCCAACAGTTTCCAACAGAAATTGAACTTGAGTCTTCATTGTGATAATGCTCCATCTTTGCCACTCAATCATGCTCATTATAAGACTAGCACTTGCACCCATAGGAGGTTCAAGGAATACGCCGATAGGAACAACCTACGAGTTTAAAAGATTTTCCGGCGTGAATTTTTTTTTTTACAGCGTGAGACTATTCCGAGCACTATAATGCTCACATATAAAGCCTATCGGCTAAATATAGTTAACACTTATTAACTCCACTATATGTCCTAATACAACACATAACTTGCAATTGACTTTTGCTTTCAACTATAATTCCTTCTTATGGAGATTTTGTTGTTGACGTACCTTTTAGATTGTGACTTAAAGACTCCCCTTCTATATGTGTGGGTAAGGGTGTCAAGTTCTGCCAATAAGAGGAGACCCATACATAGCATGTGTTTTTCCTAATTGTCCCACACACCTGTATTCAACAACCATAAATCCTTGTTGGTTGCAGATTGTACCTCTAAAAGCAGCTCTGCCAAGGTAATTATGTGTCACCGTCAAGAATTTACTAAGTTGTCAGCCCTGGTACAAGGATGGGATTCAAGGATGCCGATAGGACAATTTTTTTCCCCAGGTATGGGTTCGTGTGTGTGTGTGTGTGTTTGTGTGTAATTCTAAAAACAGTAATACTCATAATTGCCAATAAACAAAATATTTAAATATCTCATAACTTGCAATAAAGAAAATACTCATAATTCAATGATTTGTCAAATGTCAATACAAAATGAAAATTACAATCAATATTCAATAATCTTCATATGGCTCTTCATCAAGAGCATCAAAGTCAACATTTGGTTCAATCTCATTTGAACTACAATCAGCTGCAGCGCCACTCCCATTAGCCACGTCATATGTAGAAGTTGCCTCATCAATAGAGACTGCATCAAGCAATCCAAGAATAGCATCTAAATCAGCATACCCAAGAGTTAGATACCAATTCCTTGTCACCCACTCACTGTAATAGGTTTCTTATGTGACAAGAGACGCAAGTTGGAGTGCACAAAGGCCAAATCCTCATCTTTTTTTGCTCCCAATCAGTTGCGTTTAATTGAGTGTAAAAAGGAGTATGTACTCCAATTCCACTCAATTGAAGAACATGCAACCTATTGAATTAGCATGCAACATTTACAATTATAAAACATCAATTATAATTTATAATATATAGCAGCGAAAGAGAAACGAGGAAGTAAAAAATTTAAAAATCAAAAGATGCACACTTGAGATTATTACTTTTATCACAAGAGGCTGTAGGTAAATAGAGCCTTGGCCATGTAGGTACCACCATTCATGAGCATATTTCATGTACTTGTTTCGAAGAGCACAAACATCATGATTCTTTGAAGATATGAAGTGGCCAAACCCAATGAAGATGACATTTTGTATATCTACATCTAAGAATATTCTTTCAAATGCAGTCTTGTACCCAACAGCAACCTCTTCATCTCCATATGGTCCCACCCTCCTCAGCAAGAAAAGTATCTCTTTGCTATATTACTTTGAGGACAAAGCAAATGCTAAGAGATACAAGGGCATTGGCCATCTTGTTCCAACAGTCAACAATGATCTTTTGCACTCTTTTGAAAAATGCTTTTGTGTGGTCATGCTCCTTGGCTTCTATTATGGTCCTTATTTTTTCAACCATGGAGTCCATGCCATCATTAATTTCACCCAAACATGGTCAATTTGCATCTGCATACCTAATCATACTCATGATGGGCTCAATGAAACTCAAAACATATTCCACACAAGCCCACCACTCACAATCTAGGATCAATGTTTTGACTTTTTGGGCTCTCTCTGTTTGTGATTGCCTCCATACACTCCAAAGAGTGTTAATTACCATGTCATGTCCCCTCCACCCAAGGGGGATAATTACTAGCACTTGCACCTATAGGAGGTTCAAGTAATACGCCGATAGGAACAACCAAAGAGTTTAGAAAATTTTACGGCGTGAATTTTTTTTACGGCTTGAGACAATTTTCCGAGCACTATAATGAAAACATATAAAAGCCTCTTGGCTAATTATTTTAATAAAATAAAAGTGTTTATAAACACTATACTAATAATAATATAATATTATAATAATAATAAATATATATTAATATTCTTAATAATTAAAAGAATGGTATTTTACTACAAGTCGGCATCTTAAGAGAATTCAAATTTAATTGGGGTCGGCCTATTTTGAGGTAATTCCATATAGGTATAAATTGGAGTGCTCAAGACTCATTTGAGGTATGCATTCTAAGTTTGATTTTCTACATTCTTGAATTTGTACAAGCAATCCTATGAGGATGGAAACCCTAACAGGTTAATTGGGTAAGGACAAAACCCCTTCCCATTTGTGACAGTTAGATATCAGACACTGCAGTACAATTGAATCAGTTCATAACTGTGTTTGACAGGGTAGAAGGAGACAGTTTGGAGAGCATAACCAGTATATCTGCTTGCAGCCGCTATTCATTCCATCATCTGGTGAATTCACAGCCTTGTGCAATTGCCCATTCATTTGGGACAAATCTTATCACCCTAGCCGCAGATTGGGGTTTATGCATATTGTTCATTGTCAGGGTATCTGTTGGTGATTGTTTTGATGCAATCATAACAATAAGTTAAAATTCACATAAAATGAACTGAAACTATACTTGAAAGATAAGAAGGAATCGTTTAAGATTCACTTAATCCCAAGTCTATAATGGTTCTGTTGGTCAAATTCAGTTGGTCAATGTGAAGCTGTAATGTTCAAGGGGCCTTACGTAGTTTAGGGTTTCTTTTTGGTTTATTGGACTCAAACTATGCAAAAAGATCATGAGATATGTCAATACCTTTTCATTCCTTTGCATAAAAGTATTTCTGTGCTGCAAAGCTTTAGATGGTTGTCTTGAATTATTGCAGCCTTCCTCTTTATATATTTATGAAAACTTGTCTACTTTTAACCCTTGTTCATGCTTCTTCAAATATGAGACAAATTTCCTTCAAATTTCTACGTTTTAAGCTAAATATTTCAGATGGGTTGGGAAAAGTTAGAAAGATCTACTCTAAACCTCATTTACTCTACCGAAGGATCTAATTGTTCTGTTATGCACTGTGTAAATCATACAGCAATTTGATCAAATCCACAGTAAAAACCTTAAATGTAAGTCCTGAGCATTTTCACAAACATACATTTAAAATTGCAAGTTCTCAAAGAAAATATTTCAAAACACAAAGAAGAGCAGGAGAACACTCAGAAGATAGATGCAGAACTCCAGATTCTATTGTATTAGAAACAAACAGTCATACATGATTTACAATGTTGGAATGACTCTTAGTTTCATTGATCAAATTACAGAAAACTTACAAGCTTTACAGATACAGTAAGGAAGCCAGACATTCCACGCACTCCTTACTGCAGACACAAGCGGCCTCCTTCTACTTCTAAACTAAAAGGTCCCTCTATTCTAACTGTTACTTCTACAAATTCCTGCTGCTACAAATCTCTATGTAGCCCCTGTGTAAGTATTACAATGTATTAAGGCCCAATATATAGACTTTCTGATTGTCCTCAATACAGCCCAAAACCCTAATGGTTAAGCAATGGTTCAAACCCTAGGTTACAGCATTAAATGGTACAAAACCATTTTCCCAAAAATATCTCCAAACATGTGTCAAATCTGGGCGAAAATATGCCCCTTTCTGAAACCCTAGCAGTTCAGAAGTAAATTCTGCAACCTACTTGTCATTATGTTTTATCTGCATTTGGGTCTTCTCATTGATGTCCCTTGACTTTCTGCACTTCATCCTCATCTTCTCTTCACTTCTGAAATCTGATTCTCCCCCCAGGACGTCATCGCCATTAAGTTTCAACTTCTTCCTCAGCTGCAAACCTGCAAAAATAGACCAGCAATAAGTACCATTGATTATTAAACAATGAGAAACAAAATCCCTGTTAGATCCAAGTGGGGCTGAGCCAAAATCGCGGTTATCGGGTCAAAACCTACAAAAAACGTGTTCATACTGCGCAACTGTGTCAAAAACTTACCGGGTCAACCATCGCGGACCAAAAATGATGCATACGCAGGGTCAAAATGTGTCGAAAACTACATAAAAACCCTAAAGAACCTATCGCTAAACGTTTCCCGCCTATCGGCGCCAAAAAACCTTATCGGCGGGCCCTAAAAACTGCCCACCGACTTCCTGTGTCTGGCCGAAAAATGGCCCTTTATATTCCTTTATTAGAAACGGTGCCCTTAGAGAGTGACACGTGGCGCGTTCCGCGCGAGGGGCTTATGAAACTATTGCTTTGAGCAGAAGGCGACGCGTGGCAGCTTCCGCGGGACTCTTAAGATACTAAATAATTGTTGCGAAACTGCCCTAGGGACACCTTGATTACCTTTTGAAACTCTTACTCCTGCGCGAGACACGTGTCGCTACCCGCGCGCTCCGTTTAAAATCTAAAGGTGCTGTCGAAACTACTGCGGAATGTGACACTTGTCACATTCCGCGCTCCCGTAAAAAAAAAGTTGAGACACTTAGAAACCCTTTGCTGGGACCTGTGAAGCCTGTAGGAGATGACACTTGTCGGCCTCCGCGCCGCTGTGAGGGACTTTCGAAACTCATGAACCTCCCGCGGAAAGTGACACTTGTCACTCTCCGCGCGTCCGTTGCAACTCTTAGAAACTATCGGGGCACTTTTGAAACTGTTGGCGGAAGGCGCCATGTGGCGTCTTCCGCGCAGCCGTTGAAACTTTAAGGGGCTCGGTGGATCATACTTCGGAGTGTGACACTTGTCACACTCTGCAGGATCCTGAAAACTTTTAGAAACCGCCGAGGGACCTGCGGAGGGTGACACTTGTCACACTCCGCGGAGCTTATGAAACTTTTAAGAAACTGCTGCGAAACCTTTTGAAACCGTTGCGGAAGGCGCCACGTGGCGTCTTCCGCGCAACCTTTGAAACTTTAAGGAACTATTAGAAACTTTTGCGGAACCTTGCGGAGAGTGACACGTGGCACGCTCCGCACTGCTGTTGAAACTTTAGGGAACTTTTCGAAGGGAACCCGCGGAGAGTGACACGTGGCACGCTCCGCGAAGGCGTTGAAACTGCTTAGAAACAGTCGAAGGGACTTTTGAAGGACCGGCGGAGGGTGACAAGTGTCACACTCCGCGTTGCTTGTTGAAACCTTAAGGGGCTCTGCGGAGGGTGACACATGGCACACTCCGCACTGCCCTTGCAACTGCTAGAAACTTTTTAAGGAAACCATCCGGAAACTTTGAAGGTCTTGCGGATAGTGACACTTGTCACTTCCGCGCTGCTTGTTTGAAACATATGAGACTTCCCGCGGCTATTGAAACTTTAGAAACTGTCGCGGAAGGCACCACGTGGTGTCTTCCGCGCAACACTTGAAACTGTTTAGAAACTTTCGGAAACTTTGGAGACTATGGCGGAAGGCGCCACGTGGCGTCTTCCGCACAATCTAGAAACTGTTAAGAAACTGCAAGGGGACCCGCGGATTTTTTAAATTTTAAAGGGGCTATTGCGGAAGGTGACACTTGTCTCCTTCCGCGTGACTCTGGAAACTCTTTGAAACTGCAGCGAAACATTTGAAACTTTGAACTATTTAAACCCCTGTAATGCATTTTACCAAAATGGGCATAACTTGAAAAATATGGCGAATTTGCAGTTGATTCAAAAAGCAACCCTAGCTCATTTTTGACAAGGAATCCAACCATACCATGTACTGGCACTCAAAATGCATTTTCTCACTAATTTTATCAAAGTTTGCAAATTTCACTCTCTTTTCCCTTACCACCAAGGACTGACCCCCAAAAACAGAAGCAAAAAGCAAAGCCACAGCAAGGGTCCCTATTTTGCTAAGGAGTAAAATGGGGCGTGTTGTGAACATCACAACAACTAGCAACCAAACAAAACAACTAAATTTAAGGCACTCAAGAAAACTAAATGAAATAAATGCATAACTTCCGACTATCCATCTTGTAAATTATTATTCAACTTGAGACCTAAGGCATTCAATAAGGGTGCATGAATTTTCATTTTCAGTTTAATTGTGTGCACGTGATTAATAAGCCTCATCTTGAAGATCAGTTGAATAAACTAGTGACTGACATTAGCCTACGTAGGTGAGGATATTCCCTCATAGCCAACCGGATAGAGCCTTGCTGCCAACGAGCATCTATAGCCCCGACAAGGTTATCGTTACAATTCTCCTAAGTAGAACCCCACTGCCAGCAAGCGTCTATAGCCCCGATAGAGTTACTTAGATGGCTTAATCTAGATTTTCAGTATAATCCACTTTATTTATTTTTATTTTTTTATTTTCTGATTTTGAACAAAATTTCACAAGATATAGCAATTTGTAGCTTCATGATGCAAGGAGTGGACACTTGCTGAAATTAAGCTGAGAATTGTAATGGTAGCAAGGGTGACCTCTGATTTTTCACCTAATATCTACACTGGTAGGTTCAACAAACCCAAGGATTTTAGGTGTGTCATCGTGAGAAACTTGCCTCGAATTCTCAATCACATTTATTGAATACGAAATTTCAGAAGATAAATAACTCTCTACATTCATGACAGTCACAAAAGGTTATGCACAAATTGCAAATAATTAACCTAAATATTCTAAATTTTCATTGTTTTCAATGGTTGCTAGGCTGCTCCTTAATACTTTAAAGTAAAACAAAGATCCCTGCTAAGGAGAAAACAACAAACCAAACCAACAAACAGACTATACAAAAAGCAAAAGCAGAAAAAAAACTGTACAAACAGGCTGTACAAACAACAAACAGAAAACAAAACTATACAAACGGCCAACCCAAAAAAAAGAAAACAGCAAAAGAACCGGACATTACTTACACTATATTACACCAAAACGGACTGCCCTTTACCTCAGGCCTGGAAGTAGTGTTTCAAATGTTGGCCATTAACTGGCAATGGCACCTCTTCTCCAGTCAAGGTCTTAAGTCTAAATGTATTGTCACCTATTATCTCTGAGACTTGTAATGGACCTAGCCATAGTTTATCGAATTTTCCATGGCTTCCTTTCTTTTCATGTGCTTTGTCCCAGCACAGCACTAAGTCTGATATCCTAAATGTTTTGACTCTTGCCCTTTTATCAAACCACCTCTTAACAACCGCTTGGTGTTTGGCAAACTTCTTGATGGCTTGACCTCTTTTCTCGTCTAATTGTAGCATTTGTACTATTCTAGCTTCATTATGGTCATCGAAGCCTAGATATTCATTGGCAAACTTCTAGGTTGCAATTCTCAGATTTACTGGAAGTATGGGATCAGTCCCATAAACTAAATGATAAGGTGTGCTACCTAAAGTTGTCTTAAACTTGGTCCTATCTACCCATAATGCATATCTTAACAGGGTATTCCACTCTCTAGGACTCTTTGCAATCAACCTTTCGATTATATCTAATAAGATTTTGTTCGTTGATTCAGCCAATCCATTACCTTGAGGGTAATAATTTGAAGAAAACCTTAAAATGATCCCGTATTCAAATGCCCATTTAGAAAACTTTAAAGAAGAGAAAGCAGGGCCATTATCACATACCAACGAATAGGGAGTTCCAAACCTGGTGATGATGTTTTTTTCAAGAAACTTGATAACTACCTTAGTTGTGGAGAATTTGCAGCAGATAGCCTCAGTCCACCTTGTACAATAGTCTGTTACCGTCAGTATAAATTTGTGTCCTGCAGAAGATGGGGGATTGATGACTCCAATAAAATCCAAGCCCCACTGTGCAAACGGTCTTGATTCAATCACAGGTTGTAATGGATTGGCCTGATTTCTCCCTTTATCTGCTGCAATCTGACAGGTGTGGCAACTTCTGATGTGACTCTCAATATCTTTGAACATCATGGGCCAGTAATAGCCCACCCTCAGTATTTTGTGTGTTGTAGCTAGATGGGAACCATGGCCGGTTCCGTACTTGTCATGTAGTTCTGTCAACACTTTATCTGCCTCAGCTCTGTTTAGGCATCTCAGATAAATTCCATCATGGTTCTTCCTGAATAGAAGACCTCCTTGCACCATATATTTTTGTGCTTTAACCTTCAAAGCTCTCCTCTGAGAAGCTTTCATTCTATTTGGGTACTTTCCAGCTATCAAGAAGGTGTTTAAATCATCATACCAGTCTGATGCGTTCTGGGAATTCAATACGTACTACTGTTTTATCAAATCTGGATCCGTATTTGCTATTGTTTACACCAACGCCTGCCCTCTGACCAGCTTCATGGGAATGATTTCCATGTCGAACTCTTGCAGCATGGTGATCCACTTGGCTCTTTTTTCTCCAGGTTCGTTCTGCATCAACAACATTTTTACTGCTGCGTCTGGCACTATGGCTTTGACCTGGCTGCGCAGAATGTAGTGTCTGAATTTTTTCACAGCCTTCATTAATGCAAATGCTTGTCTCTCGATGTCTAGATACCTCAGCTGTGCATCCTTCAGAGGCGCGTTCATAAATGCGATGGGCCTCTCTTCATTGTTTTCACCTTTCTGTGTCACGGCAGCCGCGACTGAATGAGAAGATGCAAAGGAGTAGATGTAAAACGGGCTTGTGTAGTCTGGACTTGCCAATACAGGGGCATTAGAAATTGCCTCCTTGATATCTTCAAATGCAGCCCTAGCCACAGGCGTCCATTCCATCTGCGCATCCTTCAACATGGCATTTAATGGCTGCACGATCTCTGCAAAACCCGTGATAAACTTCCAAACAAAGTTAATTTTACCAAAACATGATTTCAACTCTTTCCTACTGTTTGGTATTTGCAAATTTTTTATGGATTCTACTCTATCCGGATCAATTGAAATTCCATCTTCAGAAATGACATGGCCTAATAATTTACCTTTAGTTACGCCAAATATACATTTCTTAGGATTAAGGGAAATCCCATACCTTTCACATCGCTTGAGTATTTTCTTGAGATCTTCAGCATGAGTGGATGCATCCTTGGAATACACAATCAAATCATCCATATACACAACAATGCACTTACCTGATAATCCACGGAATGCGATGTCCATGGCTCTCTGAAAAGTGGCCCCTGCATTGATCAGACCAAAAGGCATTCTTCTATATGCATAATTTCCCCATTTACAAGTGAAGGTGGTTTTCAGTCTATCTTCTCTATCAATTAAGACCTGGTTATAACCTGAAAAACCATCTAAAAAAGACATCATCTTTGCCCCGTTTACTGCTTGCAGCACTTCGTCTATCGGAGGCAGAGGATAATTATCATTTTCAGATGCTTTGTTTAAATTTCTAAAGTCTACGCATACCCTGATGTCTCCGTTTTTCTTCCTCACTGGTACTAAGTTAGTTACCCAGACTGAATGTCTGACTGGGAAAATTATTCCAGCAGACAGCAATTTTTTAACTTCCTCAAAGATTAAAGGCTCCAGAATGGCATTCACAGGCCTTTGTTTATGCCTAAATGGCTTAACCTCTGGTCTTAAATGTATTACATGAATTATGATGGACTCATCAAATGTTTTCAAGTCTTCATACGTCCATGCTATTACGTGTTTATAATCTTTCAGAGCGTCTAAAACCTCTTTTCTAATCTTCTCAGAGCAAGCCTTTCCGATTAGTACATTTTGTGGATTTTGCTCTGTCCCTGAGTTATGTAAATTGCACTTACCCCCTTCTGTTTTGGGCAAGTCTTTCTGTCTCATCACTCCATCGAAGTCAAAGATATGTTCTAATTCAATTACTCCTTTGGGTAAGAAGTTGCTCTTCAAGTTGATTATGTCCTCTTCGTCCCATGTTATTTCAGGCCTTTTTTGCTCATCAATGATTTGAGCCTCAAATGCCTCATTACAAGTCAGAAAATCAATAATTTGCTAATCCCCCCAAATACCTGAAAGTGTGTAACGTTGTCTGGTATACTGGGCACATTAACTAGCTCAACAGCAAATCGTCTCAATCCTGACAGTGTCAATGGTTCTAATGTGCTAGCAGCAACTGCTAGTGCATCTGGCTTGTGGTTCAGCTCTCTAGGGATATGCTCTAAGTTGAAAGCGTCAAACGCATCTATTAAACCCCATACCCTATGTCTGTAACTAATCATTTTCTTGTAGTTGCAGGCATATAGTTTCTTCCTTGTCTGACTACTAATTCAGAGTCTGAAAATACTCTGATCGTTTTCACCCTTTTCTTGATGGCCATGACAAGTCCTAAAATTAAGGCCTCATATTCAGCAATATTGTTAGTACAGGAAAATTGTAATCTATATGCTGTCAGATGTGATTTACCATGAGGATCTATGAGTTCAACCCCTGCACCCGCGCCCTGTTTTGATTTGGACCCATCACATTTTAACGTCCACATACCATCTTTACTTTTCTAACCTTTTATCTTGGCATGCTTTGTCTCTTTTATTCCCTGTGGGGTGTTGTCCTGTTTATTCATGGGCATTTCTATTTGATCAACTTGCATATGTGTATTTCCATCTGGTAAATCAGAAAGACAACTACCCTTGTCCTTTATTTCTTCTCCTAAATCTGGAATCAAGACATCTACATCGTCTTGAACGTATTTCTGTGTTGGGTCGGGATTCTCATTTTCCTCTTGCAATGCTACCCTCCCTATGCATTTTTTGTATTCATATTCAATGACGTCTTTGCATATTTCACAACTCTCCTCAGAATGTTGCCTATCATGGACTCTACACCTATTTTTATACAATTTACATTGGACCGGCAGATTGTGTTTAACGCACTCTTCCACCTCTTGTCTAATGGCATGACCAAATTTGTCTATTGCATTGTTTTCTTCATCTGAAGAATTTCCATCAGACTCAATGAATAATGCTGTCCTATTGCTGACAAATTTTTTTCTAATGTTTAACATCATGATCTCTTCAATCTGCACCCCATTGTTGGTAATTCTATAGACACCAGGTTCAACAGCAGCATATAATATTTCATTAGTTCGATTATACTCTGTTATCATATGTTTCATCCTGGGCTCTGCCTCTATTCTAATCTGGTTTGGGACACCTCTCCAAGGTAGCCACATATGTGAAAAGTCAGTGGCCATATATCCGTTTAATGTCTTGGACCAATCCCTACTCAACAACATTCCATAATTTACGGGTATATCCACTACTTGAATATCAATGATTTGGCTTACACTAGGGTCTGAAGCTAATTGCATTTGAATGTTCATGAGTTCTCCTATCACACTAACCTCAGTCTTATCTAATTGTGTGACAACCTTGGCAGATTTGGTGGGAGTCAGCCCGAGAGTTTTACATATTCCTAAGGGCATTACGTTGGTTGAGGCACCAAAGTCTACCATGCAATTGTGTATATTCTTCCCACACAACCTAACAGTTAACAGGAAAGGGGGAGTATCCCTCTTATCCGCATGTATTACTACATTTGTATTGGAAGGGTGCTCAACTTTCTTATTTTTCTCTTTAGGCAGTGAATCTCTATTAGGAACAGTTATATCAGCAGAAACCTCGTCTGTTATGGATGTATCCAGAGATTTTATAAAAGCACTTCTGATCCCTGGGGTCTTCAATAATTCATTTAGAGGTATACTGACCTTAATTTTCTTTATTTCCTCTGACAAGTAACTCATTAATCGTGTTGACTCTATTGTTTCAGTTTTACTTGTTTGATCCTTTTGTACTGCTGTTTCGTTATTTGTGTGCTGATTAGCTTTAAGTATGGCAGGATTGTTGCTGGCATTCTGATCTGAGGGTATATTGAAGTTATTCGGAGGAATGGAAGTGGTGAAAGGTCCTCCTGGCCTAAGGTTGTTCCTCAAATTGTAGGTATGGTTTTTATTTGTCTGTTAAATGGCCTGCACCTCTTCTGTTTCAGTTAATACCTCATTTTCAGATTCAAAGGGAAACTGAAAAGCATTTAACACAAAGGCTGATTCAGGATAAAGATTTTCACAACAGTATGGTTCATCTTCTAGCAATTCATCCTCTTTCTCTTTTGTAGTTGCAAAGGTAAATGTTCTAAGACTAATGCTGTGTCATATCCTGAGGGTACTACCTCATTACCCTTGGGAATGAGAAATTCAGAGGTAGGAGGCTGGACATCTATATTAAAAATGCTGGCTGCTAAGTGGAACTATGAGCAGTCGTGCTCAGCATGGGCATTGGTATTGTGAAATCTGCACCAATTTTTTGGTGCTATATTGGCCATTTGGATGCCAACCGTTTGTTTTGCATCATGATTATCTATGTTCTCAAAAGGAGAAGCTAGAGTACCGTTGTTGGGCCCAGTGTTCCATGTCTTGGGTGGCCTAGGTTGATTCTGATTTCTGTTATTATTGCCCCAAGTCCTATTATCTATCACTGGCCCTCTATTTTGCATTGGTTGCCCCTGGTTGGGGCCTTGATGTTGATTATAGTTTTGGTTCTAATTGTACTGCTGATTTTGATTGAAACTATAGTTCTGGTTTTGGCCTTGGTTGTGATTCTGATGTTGACTGTAGTTTTGGTTGCCTCTTCCATAGAGGTTCTCGTTTCTTAGTTGTGTCACTTCGGTGGTTAACCTTTTCAAATGTGCAGTGATCTCTTTGATTTCTTCCCTTTCTTCCTGTGCTTTTGCCACAGTTGTATCCCTAGGAGGTTGGAAGAAAGGTTGACCATTATTTTGACTGTTATTGGAAGTGCTACCCGTGTAAGGAGCTATAGCTTGGATTGGGGTAGGACCATACACAGGTGTGTAAGAAGGAACCGGATTTAATAATGGAGTGTGATGCATAGGGGCTCCATTCCATGGTTGTGCCCGATTCTGCACCCCAAAATTCCCTCCATTAACAAATGGGCTATAAGTTGTATGCCTCATCTCTTGGTTCACTGAGGCTGCCTCTTTGTAGGCTTTGGATATTGAATCTATGTCAAGTTTTCTTTTGACAAACATGGCAGTTAAAGGATCCAAGGCTGCATAGTACATAGCCAACAAGGGATCATCATCCACGGTATAAGGGGCTACCAGCCTAGAGTAGGCCTTTTGGAATCTGTCATTGAAATTATCAATCAGCTCTCCCTCACCTCGTTTTATAGCAGCCAATTTATGATACAAAGCGCAAGGGTCAATGGGTCCTCTAAATCTTGACAAAAATGCTTCTTCCATAAGTGACTAGGAAGAAATGTAACCGCTGGGTAAGTTTACATGCCAGTTAGAGGCTTGTTCATTAAAGGTGTAGGGAAACAATCTACACACAACATCCTCGTGCTCTAACATAGCCCTAAAACATGCTTCCTTAAATATTCTAATATGATCCTCTGCATCCTGATGCAACTGGTACTTAGGACATATCTCTTCTGGATTTTTGGGCATCTCATGATAATCATTGAAGAATATGGGAGAATGAACATTGAAATAAGCCATTGCAGGAGTTTGAGCTTGACCTGAACTTGTAGAAATACCAGGATTGATTGGTGGGATAGGATTTCTAGGAGGATTAGGACCTCCAGGAGTGCCTAAATCAAGATTTAAAGATCTGAATAGTGATCTGTCAGGACTCACAATACTACGGATGTTAAAAGGTAACCCAGGGGGTGTTCCAGATGAACTTCCTGCTTGTGATATTTTAGGATTCCAAATCAAAGGGCTCTTACTTCGCCTTATATCAGGTAGTTGCACAAATATATCTCCTGAACTGGATCTAGACCTGGTCACTCTATCACTGTTATTAGCCACTTTGAAACAAACCCTAACTCAAGTCAGGCCTCAGGCCCTCCTTCTAGTGCCAGAAAACTGTTGGTGATTGTTTTGACGCAATCATAACAATAAGTTAAAATTCACATAAAATGAACTGAAACTATACTTGAAAGATAAGAAGGAATCATTTAAGATTCACTTAATCCCAAGTCTACAATAGTTCTGGTGGTCAAATTCAGTTGGTCAATGTGAAGCTGTAATGTTCAAGGGGCCTTACGTAGTTTAGGGTTTCTTTTTGGTTTACTGGACTCAAACTATGCAAAAAGATCATGAGATACGTCAATACCTTTTCATTCCTTTGCATAAAAGTATTTCTGTGTTGCAAAGCTTTAGATGGTTGTCTTGAATTATTGCAGCTTTCCTCTTTATATATTTATGAAAACTTGTCTACTTTTAACCCTTGTTCATGCTTCTTCAAATATGAGACAAATTTCCTTCAAATTTCTACGTTTTAAGCTAAATATTTCAGATGGGTTGGGAAAAGTTAGAAAAATCTACTCTAAACCTCATTTACTCTACCAAAGGATCTAATTGTTCTGTTATGCACTGTGTAAATCATACAGCAATTTGATCAAATCCACAGTAAAAACCTTAAATGTAAGTCTTGAGCATTTTCACAAACATACATTTAAAATTGCAAGCTCTCAAAGAAAATATTTCAAAACAAAAAGAAGAGCAGGAGAACACTCAGAAGATAGATGCAGAACTCCAAATTCTATTGTATTAGAAACAAACAGTCATACATGATTTACAATGTTGGAATGACTCTTAGTTTCATTGATCAAATTACAGAGAACTTACAAGCTTTACAGATACAGTAAGGAAGCCAGACATTCCACGCACTCTTTACTGCAGACACAGGGGACCTCCTTCTTCTACTTCTAAACTAAAAGGTCCCTCTATTCTAACTGTTACTTCTACAAATTCCTGCTGCTACAAATCTCTATGTAGCCCCTGTGTAAGTATTACAATGTATTAAGGCCCAATATATAGACTTTCTGATTGTCCTCAATACAACCCAAAACCCTAATGGTTAAGCAATGGTTCAAACCCTAGGTTACAGCATTAAATGGTACAGAACCATTTTCCCAAAAATATCTCCAAACATGTGTCAAATCTGGGCAAAAATATGCCCCTTTCTGAAACCCTAGCAGTTCAAAAGTAAATTTTGCAACCTACTTGTCATTATGTTTTATCTGCATTTGGGTCTTCTCATTGATGTCCCTTGACTTTCTGCACTTCATCCTCATCTTCTCTTCACTTCTGAAATCTGATTCTCCCCCCAGGACATCATCGCCATTAAGTTTCAGCTTCTTCCTCAGCTGCAAACCTGCAAAAATAGACCAGCAATAAGTACCATTGATTATTAAACAATGAGAAACAAAATACCTGTTAGATCCAAGTGGGGCTGAGCCAAAATCGCAGCTATCGGGTCAAAACCTACAAAAAACGCGTTCATACTGCGCAACTGTGTCAAAAACTTACCGCGTCAACCATCACGGACCAAAAATGATGCATACGCAGGGTCAAAATGTGTCAAAAACTACATAAAAACCCTAAAGAACCTATCGCTAAACGTTTCCCGCCTATCGGCGCCAAAAAACCTTATCGGCAGGCCCTAAAAATTGCCCACCAACTACCTGTGTCTGGCCGAAAAATGGTCATTTATATTCCTTTATTAGAAACGGTGCCCTCAAAGAGTGACACGTGGCGCGTTCCGCGCGAGGGGCTTATGAAACTATTGCTTTGAGCGGAAGGCGACGCGTGGCAGCTTCCGAGGGACTCTTAAGATACTAAAAAATTGTTGCAAAACTGCCCCAGGGTCACCTTGATTACCTTTTGAAACTCTTACTCCCGCGCGAGACATGTGTCGCTACCCGCGCGCTCCGTTTAAAATCTAACGGGGCTGTCGAAACTACTGTGAAATGTGACACTTGTCACGTTCTGCGCTCCCGTAAAAAAAAAGTTGAGACACTTAGAAACCCTTTGCTGGGACCAGTGAAGCCTGCGGGAGATGACACTTGTCGGCCTCCGCACCGCTGTGAGGGACTTTCGAAACTCATGAACCTCCCGCAGAAAGTGACACTTGTCACTCTCCGCGCGTCCGTTGCAACTCTTCGAAACTATCGGGGCACTTTTGAAACTGTTGGCGCAAGGCGCCACGTGGCGTCTTCCACGCAGCCGTTGAAACTTTAAGGGGCTCGGTGGGTCATACTTCGGAGTGTGACACTTGTCACACTCTGCAAGATCCTGGAAACTTTTAGAAACCGCCGAGGGACCTGCAGAGGGTGACACTATTCACACTCCACGGAGCTTATGAAACTTTTAAGAAACTGCTGCAAAACCTTTTGAAACCGTCGCGGAAGGCGCCACGTGGCGTCTTCCGCACAACCTTTGAAACTTTAAGGAACTATTAGAAACTTTTGCGGAACCTTGTGGAGAGTAACACGTGGCACGCTCCGCGCTGCTGTTGAAACTTTAGGGAACTTTTCGAAGGGACCCCGCGGAGAGTGACACGTGGCACGCTCCACGAAGGCGTTGAAACTGCTTAGAAACAGTCTAAGGAACTTTTGAAGGACCGACAGAGGGTGACAAGTGTCACACTCCGCGTTGCTTGTTGAAACCTTAAGGGGCTCTGCGGAGGGTGACACATGGCACACTCCGCACTGCCCTTGCAACTGCTAGAAACTTTTTAAGGAAACCATCCGGAAACTTTGAAGGTCTTGCGGATAGTGACACTTGTCACTCTCCGCGCTGCTTGTTTGAAACATATGAGACTTCCCGCGACTATTGAAACTTTAGAAACTGTCGCGGAAGGCACCACGTGGTGTCTTCCGCGCAACACTTGAAACTGTTTAGAAACTTTCGGAAACTTTGGAGACTATGGCGGAAGGCGCCACGTGGCGTCTTCCGCACAATCTGGAAACTGTTAAGAAACTGCAAGGGGACCCACGGATTTTTTAAATTTTAAAGGAGCTATTGCGGAAGGTGACACTTGTCTCCTTCCGCGTTACTCTGGAAACTCTTTGAAACTGCAGCGAAACATTTGAAACTTTGAACTATTTAAACCCCTGTAATGCATTTTACCAAAATGGGCATAACTTGAAAAATATGGCGAATTATCAGTTGATTCAAAAAGCAACCCTGGCTCATTTTCGACAAGGAATCCAACCATACCATGTATTGGCACTCAAAATGCATTTTCTCACTATTTTATCAAAGTTTGCAAATTTCACTCTCTTTTCCCTTACCACCAAGGATTGACCCACAAAAACAGAAGCAAAAAGCGAAGCCACAGCAGGGATCCCTATTTTGCTAAGGAGTAAAATGGGGCGTGTTGTGAACATCACAACAGTATCTAGGGCAGACCCAGCTGAAGCATAAGGTTATCTTGGGCTCTGAGCATAACCAGAGTAAGAAATACAGAATAGAATCTTGTTGGAGTAAGTTTGGGCGCAGGTGATGTCTTAAATCCAAGGGTGTTGCTACACAGCAAGCACCACCCAGAATACCCATAAAATCCAACATCCTGCAATAACCAGGGCTGCAGCTGACAGTGGAATAACTTATTATTCGAGCCCAGATCTACAACATACTTTGAGCATTGGGTGGTTTATATACAAACCCTATAGGTATCCAATAGTTTCATATACCTGAGCAGTGCCTGGTATCTTTCACCTTATATTCTAGGGCAAGCCTAGAAAAATTAGATCCTACAGTCTGAAACTATTCAGGGATATTTCAGTGCTGGTGAACTGAATACTAACATCATCTGATCGGCATATTTGTGAATCGATTCCATGGGAAAACATGAAGAGTAATTCTGACCAGGGGTGCATAGACCCTACTGGTGAAATCTGAGTGTTGTTATTGATCAGATATTTACATTATTATTCACTGTGAATGTGAATTCGATCTGCTGAAATCTCTTGAAGCTGTTTATCTTTGAATCCATTTATATTTATCATACTATTGTGAGAACTGTTTGCTGTGTGATTTGGAATATGAACTGAATAACTGCCCTAGGACATTACAGACCATGGCACTCAATGCCTCTCGCACCTTTACAAGTTGTCTCGAGACAATTTGTGTGTGATGCGAGTCGAGTTCCAACAACCTAACATGGTGTAAAGAAATAAAACAAATTAAAAAATTAAAAAGTGGCAACTTAGCAAAAATTTGAAAATTTGAAAATAAAAACTTTACTAAAATATAAAAATTAAATTACCTTCAACAACTCCAAGTTGGAGAAGCTCCTAAAGATGGCTTGTGACATATGATGATTTGTCACGAACATTTGAATCTCCTCGGCCTTCATGTAGACTTCTTTGACCCATTCAATCTTTGTGCCTATCTTTTGCAATATCAAGTTGAGAGAGTAAATAGCACATGGTGTCCAAAAAATATGCCCATATGTACCCTCCACTAGTGAACCAGCTGCCCTCTTATGACTTGGACAACCTTTTCAAAGTCCACCATCTCAATGGCTTGTATGAGGATTGTTAGCAAGATACAGAGCATGGAGCAAAGCCGACCGGAAGCTGGCGCATACATCATGCGGAGGCTGGGAGCCGACCTAAGATGCTAAAGGACGCATCCCTATATGTAATAGATACAAGATATATGTAAGATAGGATAAGGTGATAGATGATGATATGAGGATACTGACATACAAGTCAGATAAGCATGTATGTAGGATGGTGAGGCAGAGACTTAGACCTGCCGGATGATGGATATATGATGTTTGGTTGATGCTTATATATATATATATATATATATATATAAGTGGAGATCTATTGGTGTCTGATAATTCTTTGGTGTCTTATTGTTATGATATGTCTATGATACTCTGCAAGCTGGTGCATACATCATGTGGAGGCTAGGAGCCGACCTATGATGCTAAAGGACACATCCCTATATGTAATTGATACAGTATATATGTAAGATAGGATAAGGTGATAGATGATGATATGAGGATACTGACATAGAAGTCAGATAAGCATGTATGTAGGATGGTGAGGCAGACTTAGACCTGCGGGATGATGCATATATGATGTTTGGTTGTTGCTTATGCTTATATATATATATATATATATGGAGATCTGTTGGTATCTGATAATTCTTTAGTGTCTTATTGTTATGATATGTCTATGATACTCTGCATATGTTATTCTTGGTATTTTGCTATCAATCTCTAACTACTTGACCAGGGTATACACTGACTACAAAGACTTGGCTGAGGACCAGAACTCCAGACTAGTATCCCTCCCCATTTCTTGCCAACATTTGGCTCTGTTGCCGAGACCTTGGAAGAAGGTAGTTAAAAATTGAAGGGGCAAAACATTCAAAGTAGTAGCGCGGAGTATCGGAAAGAAAAGAAGACTAGGTTGGCGGAGAAAATTTTCAATTTGCAAAGAAATTTGGGTCTCCTTAAGTTCCTACCTCTATGAGAAGGGGGCAGGCACTTAAGGGGATGGCAAATGGAAAGGGGATAGGATCCGCAAGGATCTTTCAAACAATGTGACTCCTCAAACTAGGATACCATGGGATATAAGAGGACTAATGGAACACCAAATCAAGAAAACCCATGGCAAAAGGGGAGAAGCGGAAGAAAAGAGAGATCGGCGAAGACATCAAAACCGGAATGCAGAGGAGGGAAGAAAGATTGAAGCAAACTCAGGTACGACAGGAACATTATCGTAGAAGGGTGGAAAAGGCACAAGAGATTAGAAAAGAGATGATAAAAGAAGTTACGGAAGGAAATAAGGAACAATTCCTGGAGCGCGTCGTTGAGGGTGCTGATGGAAGGGAAGAAGAAGACCGGCACGTCATGAAGGATGCTGCTGAGCATGCCATTGGGGGTGCTGCTAGAGAAAGTAAATTAGAAGGAGAAGAAATAGAGCGTGTCATGGAGGATGCTGCTGAGCGCACCACTGTGGATGCTACCGAAGAGGAAAGCGGAAGGGAAAAGGAAGAAAGAGGCGAACTTGGGTTCTTGCCGCAGACTGCCGGAAATTCTGAATCAACACCGAAAATTTTGAATGTGGATGAGGAATATATAGAAGAGCTAATTTGCCGAAGCATAAAGGTGATAAGAGGAAGAGGAGATGTGGTAAACATAGAGAGGAGTTTCGAGAATTTTAGAAGGTTATTTCAATCATCACTTGATGCTGACATGATGTCGTTCACAAATAGAAGAATATCCCCTAATTTGAAGAGACACTACGAAGAGACACAACCCCTGGACCATGAGTCACCCCGAGTGCCATATAAAGCAAGAAGAATTTTTAATTGAGGAAAATATTTGAGCAAACAAGCAAACATAACAGAAGAGATCCAGAGTAATTTCGAATAAGTTTTAGGAGAAGAGTACTTTGATATCCAACTACACAGAGACAAGGGAAGAGAAAGAACAACCCAAGTTGATAGAAAACAACCTAACCGAAAGAGCAGACCGGAGGAAACCTACCGCAAATTACCAGAGACACTAAGAAGACCAACCATGGATATTACTATTAAGTTACCAGTAATTGAGAAGGATACTACTGAAGCAACAAAGCACATTTTCGTTTTGGAGTTTAGTTGGAACCGGAATGGAGTAGCAAAGAATGAAATCAAGTTGTTTGACTTCATAGGCACCTTACATAATGAAGCATTGAAGTGGTATAGGAAGACATGTCCAAAAAGTGATAAGGAATGGGATGAAATCAAGCAAGAATCTTGAAGAATTTTGGAGTTTCGAATATTCCGACAGAAGGCGTCAGTAAGATAAGAGATTTGATGCAATTGAACAAAGAATCAGTAAAGGACTTTGATGAAAGATTCAAGGAGACAACTAGGAAGTTGAGGAACCACTGACTGAGAAGCAAAAGATAGAATGGTTCATCTCCGGAATAAGCCCTGAAATAAGAACTGCCCTAGATGGAAAAACATTTGCAACATATGCGGAAGCAATGACACTAGCCTGTCGGATACAGTCTCAATCCTAGCGCAGACGAGACAAAATGAAGGAAAACTTAGAAATGGAGAAGTTGAAATTGAAATTAGAGCAATTAAAGCTAAGACGAGATTTTGGCCAAGCAGGAGGAGAATACACAGAAGCAAAGACCTAATATTTGGTGCTCATATTGTACAAGGGAAGGTCACTTGAGAAACGAATAACCTAGAATAAAAGGTGAAAGGCAAGTTGTTGCAATGAAGGTAGACATCAAAGCAACAACAAAAAGAATAAATACAGTATATTGCGGATTGTGCGGAGAATGGGATGACCATGAAACACCAAATTGTCCTTCACAGAACTTCAGGAGGAAAAGAGATATTGATCATGAAGAAGATGAAACATGGTACAGTGGAAACAACATGGCAGAGACCAACAACATGACATGTGAAAGGCATAGCAGAAAGAGACTCATATGATCACAGCTACAAGCAACCAAATTGGAGAAACCAGAGGAATGTCAATGCAATAAAAAATTCAAACTCTAGCAGTCCATCCTATGGGAATAGCTACAATAATGATGACAAAGAACAATTTAGAGGTTACAGAGAAGGTCGTGGCCATGGAAGAGGTCAAAGAAGGAGAGAGGATGCCACATGTTTCAAATGCACAAAGCCAACACACTTTGCTAATGAATGTTGGGGCAAAAGAAAAACACAGTGTTCATTTTGTAGTAGTATAGAGCATGACCTATTTTCTTGTGATAAAGCACAACAGTACTTCCGGAATGCACCTCCACAATCTAAGAGTGATGAGTTACAAAATCTAAATACACAAAAAGGGGCTAGGATCATAAGAAGGGAACCTAAGGGTCAAGGAGCAAGCATTTTCCGGAAGAACCGCAGAGAGGAAACAGACACATCTTCAACAAAATCTACAAAAGAAGAAGAGTATTACCAAAGAAGCAAGTCAAAACATACTAGAAAAAGATAGAAGAAGAATGAAGGAGAAAGTTGTGGTACTGACAAGACAAGGAACGAATACCGGAAGACATTACACCATTGAGACAAAAGAGGAAGACAGTGAAGAGGAAGAAGAATTTGTTCCTACTAAGAAACAACATGAGGAAGTTTTGCAGCAAGCTAAACAAACAATAAGGATCAAGAAAAGGACAAACAATACAATCAATTTTTTACCGAAGAAGTAGAAGCTCTCAAGCAGTTAGCCCAATTGACACAACACCGACTCATCGAGAAACGTAAGCAATTTTCTAAATACTGGAATAAGGAGCAAGGTCAAAAGAGTCAACTCCGGAGGATGGGAAGGACAGATAAAGAATGGAAGACAAAGCCACTTATGGTGGATGTTCATATAGACCATAGAAAAGTCTGGAATGTCATGATAGATCTGGGAGCAGATGTCAACATGCTGGCAAAGAAGCTTTGGGAACAGTTAGGAAGGCCTAAACTGACAGAGACAACTTACAATATAATCTTGGCAGACGGATTCAATATGCAAACAATGGGAACATGGAATCAAGTGGAAGTTAACCTAATGGGGGTCAAACAAGTCTTAGACTTTATCGTTGTAGCCACGAAGGATCAAGGGGAAGCTTTCAATGCACTTTTGGGTTTGATATGGTTCATAGATGCAAACGATATCAATGGAACAAGCATACATAGAAGAAGTCAATCAAGCAGAAAACAGTGATAAGGATTCAAAGAATATCTACACAATTTCAAGGTTGGAAGCAGAAGAAACAACAAAAGAGCCTAACTCTGAGGGAGAATTGGAGATAGAGGATGATCACTACAACACAGACTGTGAGGAAGTTCTAGAACTTGGTTGAGAGAAGAACCGGGAAAAATGGTTGGTTACCGGAGGATATTCATGGTCAGAATTGGCGAGGAAGACATACCGCAATCCTCCGCACTTCATCAAAAGTCACTGCAAATCACTTGCAACACACTTACGAAGGACAAGGAAGCTATATCTCAGAAACTTCACTGGATGAAGCAAAGGAAGCAAAGAAATTGACATACCAAGATGACTGAGTTCCTAGAGATACAAACAGGACAGTCACAAGAAAAGAGGAAGAAGAAAATGGAAAAGATACAAGGAAAATAGTGTGGAGAGATTCTTTCAGATACCAAACCACCAAATCATCAATCTCCGGAAGAAAGAAATTGATTGCAGAAAGATTCCACCATTGTAACATAGTGTATAATAGACTAACCACTAACAAGAGACAACTTAAAACACAAAAAGCAAGGATATAAAATAATAAAGGAAGAGAATAAAGCGAAAAGCGGGAAAAATTAGGGTAAAAAGGAGGTATTTAACCCTAATCAGGCATTACAAACCTCACTTTGCATTCAAACTTTGGCGAATTGGGAGCTCGAAGAGAAAATACAGCGGCAAACAAAGTAGTGAAGAGTACAAGATCGCAGATAAGCAGAAAATATACAATGGTTACCCCTAAGCTAATTGATATCACACACAAGCCAAGGCCGAAGTTCAAGAAATACCCATGGAAAGCCCTAGAAGTGGATAAAGACAGCGCATTCTCGGGAGTGTCGGCAGATGTGGTTTACACAGAGGATGTGAGAAAGTACATTCACGATGTTTTGGCCAAGATCAACCACATGAAATTTGAGGAGATAAGGGATACATTGTTGGGAGATACAAGGTATATGCCTGAGTATGCAAACATACCGGCGAAAAAATTGGATGTGTGGAAGGATTACTTCGACTTCACGGATGCACATGACTGGGTAAGAATCATCCTCAGCCAAATTTACAATGAATTTATATATTTGTATTCTAGCCAGCTAGAGAAGAAAATCACAGAGCAACTCAATAAGAAAAGGTTGGTGGAGATGACGAATAAATGTGCCAAGGCACACACTCAATTGGAGACAAAAAATAAAGAATATACAACAAAGCATTGCGGAGGCAAACATTCTTTATCAGTTTTGTTTACAATGGCCACAGTCCACTAAAACAATAAAAGACCAAATGGATGCTCTGGAATTACAAATAACAAAAGTGGCAACCCAATATGATCCTCTCAATGATAAGGATGGCGTAATAAAGGCGCAGGTAGAGACACTCCATAACCAGCATCAACAGCTCCAGGACTAGAGAGACCAAATAAGGAGTCGAATAAAACAGTTAAGGAAAGTTGTCAACCTAAGACTGGCTATTCTAACCAGAAGTTTTGCAGAGGCTAAGCAAACTACACAAACAATACAGATACCGACAACTATAGGAGAAGCAGAGGACACATATATAAAAATAGAAGGACAAATAATAATGTTGTCTAAGGCCAAGAAACAATGGGATCAAGGTCTTAATTAGGTATATTTTTCAAAGGTGTGTGAATTTGAGGCTTTCAATTTTTGTCTTGACTCATTTCGAAGTGTTAGCAACCAAGTGGATATGATTGGCATGGGTTGTGTCTTTTATTATCCCTATGCATTTGGATGGCTTGCAGACCTTGGTAGGTAGGAAGTATTTTATAATGACCTACAGTTTGCAGATATGCATGAAAGCTTGAATACAGAATTGCATGGACACAGATACGATATAGGATACGGATACGGCTATTTTTCAAAACCCTTAATATGGATATAGCTAGATACAACATATATAATTAGCAATAAATAATATTAAATAATTAAATTTAATAATAATATAATTTAATATAAATAATATATATTTAACAAATATATTATATATTAATAAATTAAACTTAAATTAAAAGTTAAATGTATTAAACTTAATAAATGAATAAAAGTTTACAATGTAAAGTAAAACAAAAAAGTTAAAAATTGAAAAAGGTCTCACCAATTAATAAAATTTGCCTCTTCCTCCATTGCTTGTTGACGCTATATCTCCAACTTTTGAATGAACACAATTATTTGAGTAAATACAATCATGTAGAAAGACATATTTTTGATCATGTGTGTGTTGGTTCAGAGTAGTTCCCTGCAACAAGAAATCAACATGTCAAGTCATGGAGCAATTGCTTGCGGCAATTTTTAACATTCTAGAGTTAATATTTTTGGGATATGGCACAAATATCATGAGAATGATGTATCTGCGCGTATCCGACATGGGTAAAATAGGGGTTTTTTTTTGTACGGCCGAACACAGTATCCAAGGCATATCTGAGCCATATCCTATGAGTATCTGTATCCGATACAGCGATATGCATACCAAGGGAGAGGGGGTGGCGTATCCTGTAAGTGTGCTTGAATAAAGTTGGTGAAGACTCTTTTCACTTCTGGTTTCCATGTCAAGCTAGCCTTTATTTTCAATCTCAACCTAGTACTTTTGGCACTGGCAATTTGCTTATGCTCAAATATATGCAGTTGAAAATGGAGGGCATCCTAAGGTCATGAAGAGGCAGCCCTTTAACGAAGGTTGTGTTTGACAAAGGAAAGAAATGCTTTTCAGTTTGTTTATGCCCCGAGGCAATAGAATTCATTTGCAGGGTTTGACCTGTAAAGCTTATCCCATGCAACTTGCAACCATATATAATTTTAGTCAATACTTTGTGCCTTCTTGTCTATTGGATGTATGTTTAGTTTTCTTTTATGTAGACATGTACATACCAATCTGCACATGCCTATGTTTGTTTTGGTTGTTCTCATTTGGCTCTTTTTGGTCTACTCCCAGAGATACTTTTGGATTCTCATTGTGCCTGCAAGAGGCACACGTCCCCAACCAAAACCTATGTTGGGACCCAATACAAATTTATAAAATTGCCTAAGTCGGGTGCTCTTCTGTTGCCTTAGCCCCATTATGCCTATGATTCATAACTGATTGGTAATATGTCAAAGGTTGCAATAACCAGAAAAACTTCCAAGCCTAGGGAGTGCATTTCAAAGGAGGATGCAGTGTACGCAATGACTCTATACTAGCCAATGGAATAGGCACATATTTGATTGGTGTGAGGCCAAACGCCATTTACTTAATCATCTCTCTATCCTCAATAGATTAGAAATAGATTAGGGTTCTACATGCTTTCATGATTCAGAATTATAACTCAAGGATTATTCTAAGTGAACACAAAATGTTTAAATTATTGGAGAATCATGTCATGCATGCCTACACCTTGCACTTGTGCATAAAATTTTAAGTGAATTTACTTGTGGGGGTATAATACTACTGTCATCTATAGGTACATATGCAAGGATGTAGTTATCAGCTTAATAAGAGGTTATACAAGTAGCTAGTTAGTCTTTGGCCTAGTGACAAATATTGGGATCAAGTATACATTGGGTATAATTGTTGTTTCAATCATGATTCATCTCAATCAGTTAAAAGGCTCAAAAAGGACACCTCTAGGAACACCCTCTTGGGTCTAGCTAAGCCCAAAGTGAAGGTGAGTCTACCCACTCACAATGGTTGGCCTTAATCATCAATAATCTGTTGAAGAGCCTGTGTCTTACCCATTTGATGACAATTCCGCAGCCTTAAAGGTAGGATAATACTCTAGGATTATGGACCTATGATTTTGGGACCCAACACACCAAAGGGCACAACCATATCACCACATATAATGAGTTTAGCCAAAGATTGATTGATAGATTCAAGAGAAAGGTCCCTGAGATCCACTTCAAAGAGTTGGCACAATGGAAGCACAATAGTTCTTCAGTAGACAACTATGTGGCAAATTTTTTGAGGCTTGTAGTAATGGTATCTAATGTCTCAAAAAAAAAGAATCACCATCCTCTTTGTTGAGAGTTTGTCTAAACCTCCCAGAAGTCTATTTAAGGCTTTTGATCCAACATGTCTCGGGGAAGTCATCAAGAGTTTGTCTAAACCTTCCAGAAGTCTATTTAAGGCTTTTGATCCAACATGTCTCAGGGAAGTCATCAAGAAGGCTTTAGCACTTGAATCATTGGTGCTACAAAACAAGTTTTCACCTAGAGCACCCGCCTTTGGTCAACACAAAGGAAATTTTCAGAAAAAAGGATATTATTCACACCCATAAAAGATCACACCTCCACCACCTACTATAAGGAAGATAGATGACTATAGCAAAAATGAACTCAAAAGAAAGAAGCTATGCTTTTCCTACAAAGAGCCATGGGAAACTGGTCATAGATGCCTAGGTAGAGGCCAAGTCCATTACATTGAGGTAATATCTGATGATAATTCAGATCCTGACGACCCTGAGCCACAACTAGTTATAAAGGAGCGTGAACATGAAAAGATGGAGGATGAAGACACCAATGGAGGCACACGTGTAACTCTTTCAAGAGCACCTAGATATCATCCTTTCAAGGCCGAGGAGTGTTATTTGAGCAGTGGATCATGGTGCTTATTGATAGTGGGGCCATCCACAATTTCATTGATGATGGCTTGGTGGTTAACAGAGGACTACAATTGAGGATTTTGAAGAATTCAATGTCATTGTTGCTAATGGATTGACCATTCCATGCACCAAAATAATCTAACAACTCAACATAGCCATAAGAGATCATAAGGTACGTGGTGATTTCTATGTTGTGGGTTTAGGAGAGATTGACATGGTTTTGGGTGTACAATGGTTGCACTCCTTTCACAAGTTTTCACAAAACTATCAATCCATGGAGCTTAAGTTTTAATCTAAGGGGAAAGATGTAGTGCTTAAAGGAATTTCTAATGGAAAACAAGTGGTTATAGCTAAAAGAATGGAGAGAACCTTTGCAAGGGACAAGTTGCTTGGGTAGCAAGCTGTTTGGTTATGCCGCAAATTTATACATGGGCAGTGTGTATAATGTTGATATTCAAAATATTTTGGAAAAGCATCATATGGTGTTCAGTGATTTACCTCCAAGACTGCCACCTAATAGAGGATTACAGTATATAATAGAGCTAGAATGAGACTCTAAGCCTGTCATGGCCACTTCTTACTACCACCAAAGAAAGTACAAATAGGAGATAGAAAAGGCCATCAAAGAGCTCTTGGACATGGGTCAAATCAAGCTCAATTCTAGCTCATCTGCCTCACCTGTGGTTCTTGTGAAGAAAAATGATGACACCATGCGGATATGCATTGATTATAGGCTTTGAATAAAAAACCATCAAAAACAGGTATCCCATTCCCAAGATAGATGAGTTAATTGATGAATTGCATGGAGTTGTGTACTTTTCAAATTTTGATTTGAGATCAGGCTACCATCAAATCCATGAGGGATGAGAACGTGCATAAAACAACATTCAGATGTCACTTTGGGCACTTTTGAATTCTTAGTTTTGCATTTTGGCTTGACAAATGCACTAGCTGTTTTCAAGTCATGTATGATCCCCTCCTTTACCTCATCATCATCAAAAGGAGGAGCTCTGTCAAGTCTAGTTTAACACCACCTGGGATTAAGAGCACAAACAACCATATGAAGGGGGGTGTTCGTTGTGTTCCACCTCTTCATGAGAATTGGCCTAATATGATCGTCATAGAATTGTAATTTAGAATCCTTATCATGAATTGTTTGCTTCATTTGATCAAGCATGCAATCATAAATCTCATAAATCTCTCCAAGGTTTCGAGAGTCTGTATCAACATACCTAATACCACCACAACAGGTGATATGACTAACCAAATATATTTGCAAGCAACATTTAAATTTTATTTATAAAAATGACAATATTAATTTGTAAATAAAATTTAAAAATAAAAACAATGCAAGTGGTTTGAAGAATTCTTTCTTCGAAAAAGACCAAAATAATTCAAGTGATGTGAGGATGTTATGTACAATCATTTGTACGTCTCTAGCTTCAGCCACTGTTGTCTTCACCAAATCTTTTTTTTTGTCTTTCAAAGCATCTACATAGCGTGGAGACCAAAAAATATGTTTGTAAACACTCTCAAGCATCAAACCAACTAACTTACAAATATGAGCTAAATCTATCAAAACTTGCACAACACTAGAAGGCCCAACCTCCTCTATGGCCTTCCTCAAAAGGCCAAACTAGTAAGCAGCATCCTTACATTCCCAGAGTAATCAATAGCTCTAAGAAAGTATGAACCAACAAAACATGTAACAATAATATAATGAGTGACCAATGTTGAATATCAGTCCACACATCCTTAACAATGGGACAACTTGTCCTACTCCATGTTTGTCTCATGTCCTCCATCAATATATTCACCTTTGAATATTGTTTGTAGAGGAGGGAGGTATGCAATCTGGGCTCTAGGGCCTACACAAAAGGGTTCAATTGCGTTTATTTTTCTCAACATCTCTTTGAAATAAGGAGACCTTGAGACATGAAACGAGATAGCATTGGCATAAAAAATAATTGGCCACTAAATCATCAACATCCTCACGTTGTTGCAAATTCAACAACCCTGCCACTATATTTTCCACCTGTAATATAAGTGGCCTTCCTCTTCCCTTTATCATAGCCCTCTCCCATTGATAAATTGGAATACTCTTGAGTAGATGAAAATGGTGTGGATGCATGTCTACCAATAGTAGTTTATGCCTCACTCTGCCCAACTAATTTTGTCATTTCAACCCTCTATTACAACATTATTTCCCCATAAACCCTAACCCCACGTACCCAACCCTATCATAGCTCACATGAAAATTAGTATTGCAAATATGGTACAACCAATACTTGCTGTCCCTTACATTTTCGGCCTAATTATTGCCCAAAATGGTGACAGTTTGCATCAAGGGCTTTTTGTAGTCAAAAAGCCTTTTGCAAAATCCTTGAGAATGGATGAAGGGCAAGTAAAATGGTTTGTCAGTTTTGCAACAAATTTTGTGTTTTGTTTTCACTTTTCAGAATACAGGAACCTCTAACACTCCCCTCAACTTCATTGTGCCATGGGTTTATGTTGATATTTAATTCTTCACTCTCCATCTTACACTCATCATCCCTGTTCATTTTCACTTGCAAAGAAATGTTTGACAGAATGTTGTAGGACTGTGGTTTTGTGTCACTCAGAGCAAAGAGTCAACTGAAAAAAAAAATTGCAATCAAAGTACCTAAGTTTTATGACAATTGTTTTTAAATAAAGACTAACTGTTATACAGCCATGCTGACTGTAGAACCTACCTTGCAATTGCTGAAAATGACCTTCAAACAGTGGCCACATCCTGCAAATCATATTCCCCTTCCCTTATTTCCTCTTCTAAGCTTCTTTCCTTACTCTTTTTTTGTCTTCAAACTACTGAAAAACTCAAAGCAGGCAGCAGGCAAAAACAGATATATTCTTATGTTTTTAAGTTTGGAGGCATTTAGGGTTGCATAAGGGGAGTCAGAGGGCTTGTGGGCCCTTCATGCCCCTTTTAAAACTGTTTTCTTAATAAATGCAATAATTTTTATTTTTTAATCAGCCAGAAAAATATTCGATCCTCAATGCCTGCACGTCTCTGAGGCGGTCAAGGGACACCTTGAACATCCCTGGCCATACCAAGGTCAGCCAAACATCTTGCAGATGTTCTGCTAGTTTTTATGATGTCTCAGAACGTTCTAGGTTTTGCAAAAAATTGGGGACAGCCAAGGGTCATCCCCTTCCATCCCACTGTTCCAGAAACATCATTGGGGAGAGGGACACTAGTTTCAGAGCCGGGGATGAATCTCCATGTAACCTTGAGTTTTTCTCTATTTTAATAAATGTTGACATTGAACTCTTTCTATAAAAACTAGGAACACATTCATAAGAGAGATTACTTTCAATTTCCATTCTTCTAATATTCTAAAAATTACAAAGAAGATATGAAGGTTGGAAAATTCTCACCTTTTAATATCACGAGGGCAGGCAAAGTTAATAACTGTCTCAACACCAATTATATCCAAGCCCTGCATTGAAAATGTATTAAATAAAAAATTGAACCAAAAAGCATTAAAATTGACAGACAACACTATAGAAAATTTTCTTTTGGCCATCTCTTGAGCATATTTGATGATAACAAGCACAACAAGCCTATTTTTAAAAATTGCACTTACTCGAGCTGCTACATCAGTTGCAATTAGAAAATCAACTTCTTGTTTCCTGAATAGTTCCAAAGCCTGAAGAATGGTAGAGAAATACACTTACTTTAGCTAAAACACCAAAAATTCACTATCTACCAGTGAATATTCTTCTTATGCAGATAAAGCGGAAGAAAGCTAATCTTGTTGATCAACAAAGTTGTAAAGTGTAAACAACTACCCTTTCTTAAAAGCATCACTAAATAATCTTGATGGTGCCATTCTATATAAGCTTGATTACTAATAATAAAAGTTATACAATCAGTATAAAAATCAGACGCGCGCGCGCACACACACACACACACACACAGGCACATGCCTGCACAAGCACACAGGTACACCAAGGCACACGCACACACAGAGGCACATGCACACGCACGTACGCACACACACAGGCACACACACACAAATGCAGAGGCACATTTCTAGATGTAAATACAAATAAAATATCAAAATACAAATATGAACACAAACATGGAATTTCCAGAACGAGAATTACAAAATAACAAATCTCTATAATTTGTTTTCAATATTCAGGTAGATATATTGTTGGCATGAACACCAAAGAACAAAGTTCATGTTTCTAAATTAGGGCTAAGAAATGCATCATCTAATAGACATTGTGGCATTAAATGTAATCAAATTCAGTGCAATTAAACTAAATAATAAAACTTCATGTATTAGTCCTTATTTTGAGATCCATAATTACTTTATTTTATGTTTTTAAGGGATATGTTTTATCTTAATTTAGAGATTTGACTGTCCCTTTGGATTTATTAGAAGCAGTGGATGATAATTACCCACTGATGGGAGTTATGTTTCATCACTATGGAGGTAATCTCAAGTCCGAGAAGCAAACAAGATCAGAGATATATGTCAACTCACAAAAGCTGTTCTACAAATGGTTTTATTATTAGTTACTTCAATTCCCGTTTGAATTGGTGTTCACTGTGAATTCAAAGCTAGGGTTTTGGATGCATTCTGTAATTAGGTAGGAGAGTTCAATCATCCATAATTTCCTGTCAACAGTGCATCCTTCTTATATACAATTTGAGGTTTTGTCCAAATGGATAATCCACTGAAAAGCCTCAGCAAAAGCATGATGCAAATTGAGACAATTCGTCAGTTTTGGAAGAGGAAAACCAACTGAAGATGGAACATAATGCAGCTTTAAAAACAATAGTCAAATTGCATTCCAGGGTTTCCAATGATACCAATGTCAACTGATCAAATCGAATAAGGCAATACAGATGTGTTTCTGGAGCATCACAATGGCCCATTAGAGCATATAAAATACTTCTCTGCCTTTGAAAGATGTTTATATTCAAACAGGAACGAAAAGTCAGTAGCTTGTTAGGTATATAGAAAAATTTCCCACACCAATCTTTACTTGCAAGCTAGTTTCCACCATCACACTTGGCAAGGAAAAACAGAATCCTTAACACTTGGAAAAGTACATTTTACCAGGATCTCAAAAGGGATTTTATTGATATGATAAACACAGAAAAAAAAAATTCAAAATGCTAAAACGAATCTTCATCCCCACCAATTAGATAAAGACAAGAGCTGCACCTCGAGTTTTTCTCCCTTAAAATCAAGGGACAACCAACAAAATTGCTACGAGCTTACAAACCAGAGATATAAGGACAACTTTCTCTCCTCCTAATGCCCTTAAATTATTCTCAAAATTACAGGTGATCCTATTAATCAACGGCCACCAAGGTGGTGTTTATCTAAAACCATGCTCTAGCTGTGAAATTACTCTCCAAAAGGAACAAATGGACATTATGCATGCAAAAGCCATTGCCAAGATTGATCATTATGCCTATAACAATACCATAGAGAAGAAGTGAAGAATTAAAAAAAAGTAAAATAATGGACTATAATTGACATTGAAAATCATACACAGGTATTTCAAAAATCTGTATTGATAAAAAAAACTAATATTACCTATAAATAAGGATGATGATTGAATTTTAATCCAAACTTAAAAGCACATCGTCGCACAAACTTAATAATGGAGTTGGCCCTTAGAGCCAAGATTAAATTCCTATAATGTAGACCCTGGGTCAACTCAATGTCTTGATCCCATACACTATATACATCATCTCCTTGGCAAATCATTATAATTAATCCTAAATAAACTTAAAAGCACATCGTCCCACAAACTTAATAATGGAGTTGGCCCTTAGAGCCAAGATTAAATTCCTATAATGTAGACCCTGGGTCAACTCAATGTCTTGATCTCATACACTATATACATCATCTCCTTGGCAAATCATTATAATTAATCCTAAATAACAAACAAAACACTTACTATTAAAAAAAGTTTTCAAAATTCTAATAAGAATCCCTGTCCCCTCGATTAGACGGACGTTTAAGTGTTAAACCCAACAATACCAAAGAGAAAAAGTGGAAACTAAAAAAAACTAAAATAATGGAGTATATTTCGCACTAAATATTATGCACTGGTATTTCCAAAATCTGTATCAATAAAAACTAAATTTACTTACATAAGGATGATGAATAGATTCTAATCCGAAGTTAGTAATGGAGTCAACTCATAAAGCCAAGATAAAACTCATATAATGTAGACCTTAGGGCGACCTGGCATCTAGACCTCATACAGTATTCATGAAAAGTTTTATCAATTCCTTGGCAGTTATTATGATTAAACCTAAATAACAATAAAAAAATTACTACTGCAAAAAAAATACAAAAGAGAGAGCGGAAACTAAAAAAACTAAATGGAGTATAATCTGCATTAAAATTATCCATGAAATTTCCAAAATCTGGATCACTAAAAATTACCGAAACAAGAATGATGGTTGGATTCTAATCCAAACTAAGAAGCATGTAATCTCACAAACTTAATGATTAAGATTAAATTCCTATATTTTAGGACCTAAGGTTACTCAGCATCATGACCTCATAAAGTATGCGTGTATAATTTTTCAACTCTACTCAACAATTTAAAACTTACTAATAAAAAACACTTTTCAAAATGCAAATAAGAGTAGCTACTAAAACCAAAACTAATTACAATGCCAACCATGATGCAGTTAGGCAGAAGATCTTGATCCCTGCCAGTCCACACAATCATCTCCCACAAAAAAACCCCAGAAAAGAGAATGGGCCATTTAAGCCTGGGAAATTAAGTTTGTTTTGTGTTCTGTTTTCAGACTGTTATAGCAATAGCCCACTGGCAGTTCTAAATAGATATAAAATTCGATCTCTGGATCAGATATAAAATTTTAAGAACAGATATGCTTGTACAATGACCCTTTTTCTATTAACAGGAAACATAACCATAGAATTTACTTCTAACCACCATGTTGAATTGTTTATACCATAGATCCAGATAGGGGAAGTCTTCACGGAAATGACTTGGGAATAAACAAGCAATCTGAATAGAGTTGCTCAACCTGTCTCCATCTATTTCACTTGACATTTTGTTAAGAAGAGGTTTTCAGCTCCAGAACAAACATTTATGTATATTAAGAGCTTATAAAATCATTTTGTTAATTATACAGAGAATTCTACTATTCCTACATGACTCCATTTGTATTGAAAATACTTTTCATAATACACAGTATTGATAAAAAGAACATGTGACTGAGACAACCTTTACTAAAACCATAAAGGTTATCATGGCTAAGACATTGGCATTGTATACCAAAAGCCAAGGTAGCTAACATGTTGAATGTTCCTACCAAAAACCTTGCCTCAGAAGATCAATGGTCGCATTCAACATTATATGTATTTCATATAAAAAGACAAACATCTGGATCTCCATGGGAAAACACTTGCCTCCTCAATATATGGCCAGCCACTGAGGATATTTAAAAAACTAATACAATAGACACTACTTCTTAAATTTTGCTCTAAATTATCTTTGGTTGATTTGAGGTTCCACTTGATCATGTTTTTGCATAATGAAAATTGACTTGATGCCCTATTGCTTCAAAATTCTTGAAAATCTTTGTTGGATCCACCTTCAACGTAAGGGATGAAAACTTCCATAGGGCATGGGGAATCTTCAACAACCTCTCACTCTGCATTTGCCTTATCTGCTTGCTTGAAAGCCCATGCAATCTGTTTACTTATGTAGGCTTGTACCCATTTTTCTTTAAAATTATAGTCAAATGCCTTTTTTGTTGTTCTAGATGTTCTTCATCTGAGATCTTGAAAGTTCAACTTGACAACTTCTTGTATGTTATTTATGCTTGTTAACTTTAAAAATCTCCTGAATGTTTAAGGTCATCGGAAAGTCATATAAACCTAAACCCCAGTAGGAAGTCTTCAAAAAACAAACTATAGAGATGACACTCAAAAACAGGAAGGAATAAAATGTAATGGAAAAAGAAACAATACGATTGTTGAATTTAAATTCAAAAGTGTAGATGAAAAAAATACTAACCCAAACCAGTATATTCTGCATGCTTTTATATCTAAACCAGTATACATAGCACATTGGCACATAGATAGCAAAGTATCTAATGATTGTCCAAGACTATCCCATAAAACATAGAAATATTATCATGTATTTATGGGATTAACTCTAAGTTGCCGAATCGGCAGGATTACATGCTGATTCCGGGTATGAAACGCCCTGGAATCGGAGTTACACTAGAATCTTCTATAGATTCGTCCAGAGTTTAGCACTTCCCAGGTCAAAATGTTTCTGCCAAAGAGCTCTTGAGCCCACGCGATTCCGACCTTGACATAGCAAAGCAATTCCGTCACAATTCCATGCATAAAGCAGATTTTTTTTTACTTTTTGCCACAGAAAACCCTAAACGATGACGTCTCCCTCATTTCATTGCTTTTATACACTGATTTAACTTGTTTTAGGCAACATCATGATGGGAGAAGGGCCAAGGCACATGAACACAATGTGACAGACAGGAATTCATACTGTTTGTTTGCTGCTCGAACAACGAATGCCCTATTTGTTTGTTGACCGTGGGAAACCTAAATGTCAATGCAAACAAACTATTGTTATCCCCACTAAATGATCAGGTTTCTTCAGAATAATAATGTGCTTAATGAAAATAAATAGCTGGATATAGCTGGGTAGATGGTTTCTATCTGTCCGTTTTGTTGCAACTATCGCTGCAACCCACTATTGTAGGCTGTCATATCTATATAGGATCTAATCCATATTTTTGTAATAATAAATAAGTTAATAACCCTAAACTCTTTGGAGTCTAATCCATATTAATTTTTATAATAATAAATAACCAAGTATCCATGTATCGTTAAAATTCATCCTACTAGTATTTAATATCTATCAATAGTATTTAAAGTAATAACTATCTATTAATAATTTAATAATTATTGATAGTATTTAAATTTTTAATATCTATAGTATTTAATAATTTTACTATTAACATATTTATAGTATTTAATAATTTTTCAAATACAGTCAAAAAATAAACCATATTAAAATGGTATAGATAGTATAGTATTAAAATAGTATTTTGGAATATAGTTAAAAAACAAATTTAAAATCTCTTTATATTAATATATTATAGTTTTTAGGCTGGTTTATATATATACATATGATTTTTATATGTTTTTTGTATGGACTTACCCAGCTCCCTCCAAAAAACTTGCCATACCAGCGTATCAAATCCACGTACCCATACCCAAACCAATTCGGTAAATTAGGATTAACTGAATAATGACCAGGTACAATGGTTGAGCATTAGCTTGTCATTGCTTGTAAGAATTCGAGATGTGGTATATGGTCTCCTTCCACTTATACAGATAAGAAAACTTAAGATAAGTTGTAAATTGTTGAACAACTAAAAAATGGGATCTTACCTATCTAAGACAAGTTGCACTTGAAGAAACCAGATGTGAAAGAAGACTGTGCAAACCAATAGACAACAAGAATTTGTTCAGATTATGCATGTGACAGTAAACAGACTTGTGCAGACTTTGGTATGAAACAGGACCTTGAGCAACTACTGGATTTCAAAGGTTTATTGGAAACCATGTACTTTAGCTCACAATCCTTTGAAATATAGAGCATTGGTGACAAACCATAAATCAATCTCCCAAATGCTTTAATTCAATTGCAAGCATTTTAATTACTCCATGTTTGATTAAGTGACTGCACTGTCTAGACTCTAGATATATGTGCATTCTGCCAAACGTTAACCAATGGGCATATGACCTATTGCCAATATACTTCTTTTGTCTTATTTCTTTATATGGAAAGAGTGCACAGTATCTACGAAAAAAATTATTGTTCTAATATAATAAAGATTGCAAAATCTGAATGTACTCCAAAACTAATATTCAAGATGAAATACTGTTGAGAATAAAGAACCTACATCAAGCCTCTGTGCCTGAGTGAGATTCCCATGCAGCTCTGCAGCTTTCAAGCCAGACAGTCCAAATAAAATTTTCAATCGATGGGCTGCTTGCTTAGTGCCACTGTCAAAACGCTATCATCATTAGTACAATTGTTATAATTTTGACAACAATAGATAAGTTTAGTCACTGAAAGAAACACAATGCAACAACCAAAGAACATTTTAATTCAAGCTAGCCCTCTCCTAACAGCACAATATATTTTCCTGACATGAGATCTTTGTCCTTTCCTTCTCTCAATTAACAGAAGAATAGGAAGGGGACTTGAACCATATATTTCAGCAGAAACTAACAACCAGAAAATACCAAGACATCAACAGATATCCTTGAATAAGAAGGTATTCTAGGTGAAAACTAAATTGTAAAATGTACGCATACAACGGACAAAATATGTTGCTGATGAACATTAAACATTCCAATCAACTATATAGCAAATACCTGAAGACAATAACTTTGCTTGTAAAATTCCTGGAACACAATGCAAGCAAGATTGCTTCCTGTGTTGCTTCATGATTTTGTCGAATCTTTATTACCCTGAATCAAACAGAAATGCAAAGAATATTAGCCATCCATCATGAACCATGGTAATAGATCAAGTAAACAAACACCATGTATGGTGCAAGTTACTTTTCAACAAACTTTTGTGGATCTGCTAAAATCAATCTGCTTTGATTTAAACCTGTTATTTTACTTACAACTCTGGCAATAAATAAGAAACAGTTTTATCCCACTAAAACTTGATGAAAGGCGAGAAAATGCACTAGTTATAATTTTATCAGCTTCAACCATCATCCCAAATATAATTCTAAATATTGGCATATTTTCTAACACAGAAAAACATAAGGCTTAACTTTCAATAAATAAAACCAATTTCATCGCTCTCTTAAAGTACCCTGGACCAAATATTTTCTGCATAGGCAGGAACAACCGGGCAATATAGAAGTAAAAGCCAGTTGCAGCCATTGTCATCCAGAGAGATAATTCCCTCTCAAGAAAGCTGAAAAGATTTGAAACAAACCCAGATACTCTATCACGGCTCTGTAAACTAGTCAAAGCCTATTTGACATTATGCATTTATGAGACATATGGCACTATAACTATAGAATAAGCTCCTTAAAACAAGCAATAATGCATGTATTTCGCTTCAGATGTATCATATATTGGAATAACGACACTCTGCAAATTAGCTGCATGGTGCTTTATCTGTCTATCCCTCTTAGATTTCACTGATCACTGCAATATTTCAATTATCAGTATCAAATGTATGAATTACTTATATTCCTTTGGTTTTTACTTTCAATAAATTGTTATGACTTTTTTTAATGATATTTGTAAAGTATCCATGCAATCTCTTTACCTTAGATGGGTGTTCCTTTTTCATGTAATATGGAGTTTAACATAACATAGGATCAGTTTGTTTCTGACATCAGATCAATCCCACAGCATGCCACTGATACAAAGAAAGTTGTAAACAGAATGTGGTAACTGTTTAGAGGGATTTGAAACTAATGGAAACCACTTTTACAGTTATGAAATTATAGACTCATATGACAACATTAGATATAAATTCCTAGAAGAAATGGAGTTACATACCTTTTGCAATTCATCTAGAGCCTCTTGGTTGTGGACACAAACAAGAATAGGGCAGATGTTAATAGGTTAATAGCATTGGAAAAAGAAATCTTCTACATACAAAAATGTATACCTTGGAAAAGAAACATAGCTAACAATGCAAGTTGTTCCAGAATCTAGTATTCTGGGAGAGAACTCTCTCTTACACTTTAAAGAACTTAAAACTCTTTTAAAGTAGACTTAGTTAAAAATGTTACATCTACATTTGATTTATTAATAAGCATCCTCACCTTTTGCAAATTGGTTCAAAAGCAAGAGATCCTAGCTCCCCTCACCTATGTGGTGAGAGCACCTCTTAATGTGACCCTTATGTAACACTTTTTCTCTTGATTTTAGTTATAGTTATATCAGCCACATGGTTCCAGAGAGATTTTTTAAACTTCTTGAAAACTCCCAAATATTTGTTTGTTTATAATCCCACAGCAAAAATATTCATCACATGTTTCAAGGAACACTACATTGTCTCTATTCATTCTTAATGGTTTGAACTCAACCATAAAACTCATCTTCAGGACACAAAAAGCAGGAGTGTGTGTCAAATCTTCCATGAATGCCAAACATGTAAAATGTGTAAGGTATGCCCATTATGCCAGGTAATCTGCCTTACAAAGTACAATTTCAAGTATGAAGTATTGAAACTCTGACGATTTGTACAGTTAACATTTAGATTCCCTAAATGACAGTGAGTCAAGAGGTCATAATGGAAACAGAAGAATACAAAATTGAAACTAAAATGCACCTACTCTTCAACAAGTGTAGAGGGTCGCTTTGTGAATGGATCTGCTGAAAGGCGCACAGGACAATTAAGTGAAAGCTTGATAAGTTCATTCACTTCTTCTGTCATTGTGGCCGAGAACAGCATTGTTTGTCTTCTTCTTGGGCAAAGTTTAACCTACAAAATCACATCAACACATTGAGGATTCAAATGGAACCTTATATAGAGCCAGAAAAAACAGCAGATATCTTTTTAACTTTTTTCTTCTTGACTACATGGAATTATGTCTAACATCATCCACTACTAACAAGCAATAATTTATAAAACATTTCTGGGAGAGAATTAGACCAATATTTTATATTTCTCCATAATACATATCATAAAACAAAGAGATGTACAAAGGAATAGATGTTGAAAACACCATGTAACAGAAAGGACAGACAGCCTTCAAATGCCTCTTAAATAGTGTATCACTGTCTTTAGTGATCAAGTAATACTATATATATGTGATTCGTGACTTCATCTGAATAAATAAAAAGATTTGGAATGCTTTATGTTCCCACACATGACCACTAACATTTCATGTCTTAAATTCCCAGAGAGATTCACTAAAGACAATAGAAATGCAATAGGCTAGCACCTATTACAATATATTACTCATGTCACTAATGGTAGTGAAAGTTGACTTAGATAGTCAATAATTGGATTAGCCCATCCTGGTCTGTGTTTGATGTTCAAGTGTAACTGCTGCAAGTATGATGGTTTCCAGTATTTTAAGGAACTGCAAACATTTAATATCAGTATTGATGATTGTTTATATTTCCAAATTGCAATGCTTCTACTGCTCACAAGCTAGGACAATGGCATATCATTTACTATCATAAGTTGGATATCATAAGTGGATATTTAACGGTGATAGATGACAGAATTCTCTAAGTGCATACTCTAAAGCATCAAACTCAATCTCCAATGGCTGCTGTAGTTCTCGTAAAACAGGTACTGGCAGGGAATAAGTCGGTCCTTCAGTTGTTCAACCAACTTATATTGTATGTTTGACCAGGTGAAGGATTTTCTGGCAATGTCATTAGTTGCTTGGTTCAAAGTCTATGCAATACGAGAAAAACAGAAAAACTAAGTAGAAATCTACAATAGGAGTTGGCTAGGCCCGGATAGTTGTTGAGCTCTATTAGGGCTCCTAGGCATTGACCATTCTCAGATCTCCTGAATCTATTATGGACCAACATGAACTTCTCTTTCATCAACAATGTGCCCACATATTGAATAGTCTTCATGGAAATGGAAAGCCTCTCCGAAATGGCATCTAGACTATTTTGGTGCAATATTTGGAGACCCCGTTGGAAATGTAGTCTGCCCATAGCTTATTAAAAACAACTAGATCATCCAACCGGATAATGGATTGTTCAAAATTATGGGGTTGATAACGAATTGGTAAGGCACCGATAGACTGTAATATCCCCTTTTGGGATTGCCCTAAATCTTGCCCTAGAATCACAAATTTAACATCGTTAGGGTAGTAACTTACCAATTGAATGCTTTAAGCAAGATACACCTGATTTAGGTCCTACAATCATGTTAGTTATCAACCGATAAATAAACATATAATCCAATGATGTTACAGATAGGATTATGATCATTATTATAATATTCAGAATGTACACATGGGATTCCTTTTAAGGTTCTATCAAAACAGCCCATCGTCATTACGGAGTACCACTTGGTAGTTCATACAAGGTGCCTTGAGCCGTTCCATCCAGCCCAAGAGCACGGAATGACACCCACCAATCGGCCTCCCAACCCCACTCGGGGTGTCTTTACCGGAATGGACTCCGTAGCTACTTGCATTCCTTATATGCACTATCTCCGCTCCAAAATGGACTGACCAATTGGATGAGAATCTTAAGGAAGTCGTTATATTAATTCTATTGTGCATAGGCAAAATTATAGCAAGAATAACAGTATTAGGAGAATAACAATATCTGCTGTTATTATTTTACTGCATATATATCTCTGCTGATGTATATATATATCACTGCTGAAGTCTGCAGATTTATCTCTGCTCTAGTTCGTATTCCATGTATTTCTTCTTCTTATGCTGTTATGCTTCCGATATCATTTTTATATTCCTTCTATTTATTTCTGAGTATCTATTCCTCTCTCCAACACAACTATTCACTTCCCTATAATCTCTCACAAGGGAGACGTCCTTTTATGAATTGGTATGTCTTTTTACAAAGGATTTCACTCTTCATATGGATTGCAGCTTTACACAAACAAACCGTAGCTCTTTTATGCTAACAAATCGTACTCCTTTATGCCCCCTTTCCATTTACAAATCGTAGCCTTTAGTGTATGCTTTAAATCGCACCATATAGTTTAATAACAAGCCACTCCTCTCTTAAACAAATCGTATCATTTTGTTTCTTTTAATCTGCATCATATATTCCATATTTTTTTTAAGACTTCTTTATCTTCTATGTATGGAACGCTTACTTTGGTCAGCCACCTTATTAATGTGCAAGACAAATTGCATCCTTTTAAGTGTAAAGATCTGAAGAGCGCTTCTCATATGGAGGTCATCGGCCTTGATGACTTAAGTTGGCCAGCATAACAATAACTGTATAAAATCTCTCTCTCTCTCTCTCTCTCTCTCTCTCTCTCAACACCAAGAGGGTTTTCGTCCTCAAGCACAAAAGATGAACACAAGGATTCGATCTCAAAAAAAGGGGTTTTGACAATAATAAATTGGATGATTTCTTCTCAACCCAACTCCTCTTTTTATGATCACCTTTTCTAATTTTTAATTATTTTTCTGCCTCCTTTTAGAAGTGTCTAGAAACACCATTAGGCCCTCTTTCCTAGCGACACTTTTAATATTACACTAGGCCCTCTTTCAAAAACACTTTTTAACATTACATTGGGCCCTTCTTTTAATAATAATAGATAAGTTGCCCTTTAACAATATTATAAAATAAAATTGCTCGGACAACTTAAGTTATTATTATTAAATACTTCCTTTGTCAAATTATTTAGAAAAGGGGACATGATAAAGAAATATAAAACTGTAAATCAAGACTATATTATCTGAAAGTTTTGTACACTAGTATTGGCAAATAAATTTGAAACTGCAATACAAATTGACCTCTCTCTCTCCCATGATTTCAAGGAAAAGCATCTCAAACAAAGGGGACTTGTTATAAACATCAAATCATGTCAACTAAATGTGGTGTAAGGAGTTATACTTGATACATGCTCCACCAACATCCATATATCAACACCCTCATGTTTTGTAATGAATCATTGATCATCAATGCACATTAATGTAAATATATTATTCCTTTTATATTCCTTTGTTACTTACTCTGTACTAACCTGGCCACGAGATCAGCTATAACATTTGTGTCAACTATGTGTTCACTGCATGGTCCGGTCTCCAGCGTTGCCATGACAATGTTCACAAAGAAAAATAATGCTTGAAGACATCACTAGTTGAGACTGGGCAACATAATGATACATCTGTCTGATAGACATAGGAGACTGTCCCAGTTCTCGATGTTTAAAGTTCACAGTATCTGAAGGAAACAAGATTTACACCTAAAGGCTTTAACTACGGAACTCGTCATAAATAAAGCATCTCGGTTTGAAACATATCTTTATCTCCACATCCTAAAGCATGCAAAGGTAGTGAATCCTATCTTCACAAGGAATATATCTTGGTAAATCTCAATAAGAAGTAATAGCAAAGTCTTATGTAGACAAAAGGAAATATAAGATCGAATGACCAGCTCTCATACATAGTCTAGATAAACAGTAAGGGCATTAATGATTCATAGGTAAAGGTGAAGGTAGTTGATTAGGTAGCAGCCAAACAAGACACCAATTTGGTTTTGTATTAGACCCAATCACCTTGTGACTCTTGGCCTTTGACCCCATCACCAAGCTCAATAGTTAACTCAAATTTGTCACTCCTTGTGGGCTAAAAGATATGTTTTGTGTAAAAGTCAAACTCGGGGCTGGGAGATTGGGGGAGTGAGACAAGTCAGTTACTAGAACGAAATTTCAATAAATTTTCTCCCTAATTGACCTATTAAGTTCTCCCTTTTAAAGAAGATGTCAAGTTTGAGCATCCAACGAGTGCTCGGAGGGAGCAATAATGCAGGCCATAAAAGCTAAGAGGATTCAAATCAGCATTCCACAAGGATGCACCCCTAAGGTAAAGTGACGACCCTAACACGCCCAATACTTGGGGACTTGGATAGAACATCCAATGTTTTTAGGACCAAACAACCTCAACCATTTGGTGCATAAATAAATAAAAGGTAACCTTTTTATGGACAAAATTACTAAACCCCCCTAAAAAGTTAAAAGGAGGAGGATTGTCATTGTACATTCAGCACATTGCATTTAGTTCTTAAAATTCCATCTGCTCTTAGACTATTTACATTGCGTTTGCTTTTTAAATTTTCAGCGGCTTTTCATTTGTTTACATTATTTTATTAGCCATCCCCACGTCACCCCCAAATTCAAGAAAATTTTGGGTACAGTGCACAAGTCCCAAAAACCTAGGTTACCAGATCAGCAGGTTTTCAGGCTGATTTTGGGTACAGTTCGTCCCGGAATCGAATCTGGTTTGAATTGTCTGCGTATTCGAACAAGGTTCATATTTCTTCCCTTCAAAACATTTGGAATTGTCACCCAACAAACCCGAGCAATTCGAGGGCACAATATGCTATTCGGATGTCATTCCAAACTCCAGTAACAATTTCAAAGCACTTTTGTTGACTTTTGGAGTCTTTGACCCCTGTAAAATCTGATCAACAAAATTGTTTGTTATCTCATGGGTTTCACATGCCACAGAAATAAAGAACAACAACGAACAGCAACAAAAACTGCGACAAATTTCTTCAATAGCAACAACCAACAAACATAGGGAAAATGCCAAACACCACCAACTTAGAATAGATATTTATCCTTCAGTTTCAGGGATTGAAAATTTATGCTACCTTCTTACTCACAAATTTGCCTGATTATAAAGTTGGTAATAAACCCAGGCCAAGGATAACCCCAGCAATTACCTTTGTTTAAAAGTCTGGGTGTTTATTGCGTGGAAACCATTATTTAGAGCAAAAAGGGTCTCCCAAACCCAAACTGGCTGAAAGGAGCAATCAAACATGTAGCTCACTTTAAATTCAGTTATACTGTGAGACTAAGGAACTCAGAACCAGAATATATAATATAATGCCTTCAAATCACCTTCGAATCACGAACATGGAAGCAGGAGTGTTAAATTTACTAAACTGAATTCAAACTGCCAGAAGCATGGCCTTGGAATGATAATTCTTCACCATAGTTCCTGTTATTCCATAAGTGGGCAAAGATTTATAATTTATTTATATTCTAATATTTTAGTTTTATGAATAAATTGATATTGATGTTATCATTAAATTATATTTAAATAGGCATATTTATTATTGAGTTGTATATGTTATTTCATAAAATAAATAAATATTAATTTATTAACATTTTAGCATATTAATTATTTATATTATATTATTTAAATGTTATTATATATTTATAATATTTATATGTCTTTGTACAGATGTACCCAAAACATACCCAACCGCCCAAGAAAAATTTGTCATACCGATGTACCCTACCCACATATCCATGCCTGAACCCAATTCGGATTCAGTAACTAAGCTAGAAACTGTCTCCCCATGTCCCCACTTTCCCCTATCCTAGAAATATGGAGAAACACTACTTCAAATTTACACTGAACTAAACAAATGATCTAAAGAATTGTGTTTCCCCATGCACAAAGAACGTGTACGACACAATGACCCTCCTTCCATTAATTTGTCGAACATAAGCAGTTTATAGTGAAGCAACAATATCATGAAACAATTCACTCCACCAGACTTACTAGGAAACCAAAGCAATTCCAACAGCCAAATATACCTATTAACAACAAATATCTATTAAGTCAACATATCAGAACTGAATTTTACATTTATCATCTTCCTTTGCAGATCCCATTTCAACTCTCATCAATTATCCAAAGATTACACGTATATATCAAAATGCTATACCCAAATCATGCGTGCTCTTTATTATTTAAATTCATTGTTGGCTTAATAAATTCCCCAGATAATAGGGATCTCCACGACATCAAATCCAACACAAATAACCCTATCACTGGCTCATTGACTAATTTAACAGATTCCCATAAAAAAAAAATTAATCTATGTTGCCAGTTTGGGTACAGATTTGGGTTCAGGTTTACCAATACAGCATTTTTTTCCCATATATATATATAAACATAAAAAGAATCATAATAACCTATGTCATAGGGTTCGCCGAATTTCAAGTAAAAAGTTTGAAATCTGGCAAACTTAAAAGAAAACCAAAAAATATTGTTTTAGTTCTTCTTGTGGAAAAAGGCTTAGCGTTGTTTATTAAAATATACTATATTTTTAAAATGTGTTTTCGATTAGGATTTTTTGTATTTTTTCTTGCAGGCTTCACTCTTATTTTCGCTTTATTCTGCAAGTCTTTGCCCTGTGAATGTTGAGTTGTTGAAAACTGGGTGTTTAGTGTTGACACTGCTGCAGACATGGTGACCGCTCGTTTTATTGCCATTGACAGTCTTACACTTGCAGTTGCAGACATGGTGGTCACTCACAGAGATTTTATTGACAGAATTGAAGGAATTGGAAGCAATGTGATCCCATTTCGAGAGTTATGTGGCTAGGCCCATGTTTGAGGCGTGCATTATTGGACAGGAGGGTTTGTTTGTTGACAGTTGAATGTTGTTGCAGAGTTGCACAATGCTGCATTACACTGTGTGGAAACTGTGGCTGCTGAAGGCAGAGCCCTACCACACTTACATAACATTTGTTTTTACTTTTTAGGTTTTGTTCTTTGTCTTTATTTTTGTTTTAGGTATTTGTTTTTATTTTATTTTTTTGTTTTTCTATAAAATTTAATACATTAAAATGTAGAATATGACGATTTTATCTTTTTTTATAATATTAAAATTTAATTTTTAAAAATTTTAATTTAGATTTTCAATTATTAATATATAAAATTCAACATTTTGTAATATTTAAATTAAATAAATGGATATAAATATATTAACGATAAATTTAATTTATAAATATAAACAAATTTACAACAAATAAATCATTTATAATTCAAAAATAATAAATATATTTAACAAATTAATTAATATCTATAATTTTAAAATACATTAATTAATGTTAAATATATAATATAAACTGTAGATAAAAAGTATAGATAGATGTTCAAGACAGTAAATTATGATATATTTATATGCTTTGTTTACCACATATTATACAACTAATAAAAGTATATGCAATACATCTTGACCATGCCTCCCCCCATAGGCATATGCAAAACCAGATGGAAGTGGCTTGGAACAGTTCACAGTCCAGCCCCACATACTTGTATATGGGGATCCCTGAACCTCGCCCCCATCTGAATACCACCTGATGGAGAATAATGACTATAAGGGATCTTCGTGAGAGATAGTAGCAGGTTTCTGTGTTGCTAGATCACTGGTTCAATAAAATAAGTAATCACATATCAGATATAAGGCCTGGAGAGGGCATTTCAAATTGAAATACTGTATTTGATTTTTTTTTAAATGAGTTTTTTTTTATTTTTAAATGTGTTTTCTTAATTTTTAAATCCGTGACATACCCAGGCTGTGCCCCTTGCAGACACCCAGGGAACCCATTGCTGGACCTGCACCTGTTCAGGCCAGGTGTAGCGGCCTCCAGGGACAAACCCTACAACATAGCTAATAACCCCATCACTCAAGCCCCTTTTGTTAGCAATTTGTCAAACACTAATATGTATGATAAACTATCAGGTTAATTCAGCCACTGCTGAATTTTCATGCAAAAGATTAATGACAACTTGTGGTTGTGCTAAAATTATAACTATGTCATAATCACCATAGGTATTCTTAAAATTAGTAATCCTGGCTAATACAATTAACCATTTACTATTTAGAAAGATGGAGAATACACATAATATGCAACAAGACCATTGGGTTAAAATATATGAATGATTGAAATATAACAAGCATTGTCATTTCAATTACAACATATTATTTAGCGCATTACCAGCTCTTGAACTTCATTGCTAAATCCGAGCTCAAGAAGTCGATCTGCCTCATCAAGAATTAAGACTGCAAGTTCTTCCAATCCCACAGATTGTGCATTGTATAAATGATCTATCATCCGCCCAGGAGTAGCTACAACAATATCAGGCCGCGACCTTAATGCTGCTTCCTGCACCTGAAAGAAGGCAGTTCATAGGACATAGAAAGAAATTAATACCTTTACAGTCCACTGATATTCTTGCAGCAATAATTTTGACTAAAACATAAGTGGAGATTGTAAAAAATAAAAAAGAATAAAGAAAAAACGTTTCAACTAGTATACAAAAACAAATGATCATCAGTACATCAGCAATAAGTCTGTATAGCAAGAGCCAAATAAATTAACAGCAGCACAATAATGGTTTTCTAAAGTGTTATTTACCAATTTCTGCTCTAGAAGTAAGGAAGTGGGGAAATATTAACTGTTACAATGCAAAAGTGTAGATCTAACCAGAAAGTAGAAGTAGATGTACATGCAACATATCAGAGCTGAATCTAGAAATACTGAATAGATAATGTTTTGCAAGATACTGTAATTACATTGCATTGCAATTCTTGTCAAATAGCATCAGTGAATTCACTTTCAAATTGACATCCAACATAATCAATACAAAACCTTTCACAAGCTCTAGAATTAAAATGCACAAATAGAATAGAGGGGGAAAGAAGGTGATGATATTTATTTATGTTATACATTAGCTGAGAGACCCCCAACAACAAGGCAGCATCGAATATCAGTGAACTGTGCAAGCTTCTCTAGCATACTGTGAACCCTGTCAATATCAAAGAAGCAGAACCCAATTACAATTTATCCAAGCCACCATTCTGGCAATCAATAAATAATCTGCTAACACAGAAATGATATAAAGATTTTAACAATAATCTCAGTAATGAAAGACAAGCATAAAGATTTACAAGCAAAGAAAAATATTAACATCATATCAAGAAGAATTAAATCCAATATCAGAAAGACACAAAAAGCAAAGACTACAATCATGTACCATGCAAAAGCATGCTAAGAAAATTATTCTTACATATAAATAACTTTCAATCTACATTAGTTTGAATTGTTGAAGCCCAATGCCATTTCACATCCATGGTATCAAATGAAATCTCATTGTCAAACTACTCATCTTTGTAAACAATTGCATTAATATTTTCAGCTATTCCATCAGTGAATGGGTAAAAAAAAAAGCATGACCACTAGTCTGAATTGATGAATAATTGATTAATTTATGAAATATGAAAAATTAATTTAACTAAGTAACATATGAAATGTTTTAATTAATTTTAGAAATGTTGTCATTAAGTTAATTACACTCATGACTTCAATGTATGAAATTAAGGATTCATCCATCTTAATCAGCTACGTTTTCATAGATGTGTATAAGCTAAAGCTCAAAAAGGAGGTACTCCTAAACAGCTATTAATTTATCTTCCAATAGAAATTCCGATCAAGATGTTACATCCTCCTTCTACAAAGGCATGAATAAATGTGTTGCTTAACCAATATTAATAATTGAGATGCAAAGGCATGAGTGCAATTGTGGTTTTTAACCATCTTGAAGCACGTAATACCAAATATAACAAACTGCTGAGCAAAATTTGTACTTAAAAACAATGTCACTCAATATATAAAAATCCAAACAAATATTCTAACATCAATCAAATTAATTTTCAAGGATAAATTTTTTTATATTTAAACCATTAGAAAAATATTCATATACTTGCATTCTAGATATCAAACGTACTTCCATTTCTGGATTAAGAGAAACATTGCCCCATCCTGATTGCAAAATTCAACAGCTAAAATGTCAAGCTGCTTTTATAACATCTTTTATGGCAATGTTTCTTAAACAGATGGACAATTCTGAAAAGATATTTTCTACAAAAACCTGAGTCAATGTCTTGACTTTAATAGATGAACAAATGTTGTGAGTGTATATTGTGCACCAATAAGCAAGGCCTCCTCATTTATAAAAATTCGAACTTTAAGAGAATATACCTTCACTATTTATCCTAGTAATTCCTAGACATCAATTCCTGTTTATTAAGTTACCATATGCTGTATGTACTAGATTTTGTATAAACTTCTTCTAAATCCCTTAGCATACTAAAATTGAAGGGCAAAGATTTTTAAAAGCTCTGAATAACAACCATTCGTATGTTATCCATTTGGAAAAGAATACAAATGTTTGTGACTTATTTCAATTTGCTATCCATTTAAAAGATACCGAGCTGAGGTGTTCCAAACAAAATAAAGTTCTGATTTTTATTACTCAATTAGAAACTATATAGCTGGAATCTCCAATTAAATTGATTTCTCAGTTCAGAAAACCCTTGAAAACAGTAGGGTTTTCCTTTAAGTTTCTTAATTGTTTCCCAGTTTCACAGCATCGTTTATTCAGAAGTTAAAGTTAGTATCTTTATAAAGAGTACTGATTTGAGCCCTGATAGCATATCACAAACCTTACATTCATCTCTGGGCTTGTGCACTTTATTTGAATCCCACAGTCAGAAATCAAAGGAACTAGAACACATATTGCTGAGAATTAATGGATATACTCCATTGACTACGTTTGCATGTTCTACTCTTATCACTTCTGACATCATACACTTGACATAACCTATCAAACAGTGCAAATGACAAAACTAAGACTCCCTACCATTTTCCCTATGACTTCTCACAAAATCAAACTGTGTTTTCCTTTGTAATCATGTCCATTCTGATCATGCATCTCTTCTACACATTAAAGATGGAAACCTGGAAGGATATAAAATTTTTAGGCTCCTATTTAACTCATTTTCATCTCTTCTAATGCCATTCAACTCTTCTTAACCATTTACTTGTAATTTTAGGCTACCATCTTATCATTATTAAAAATTCTCATTCCAAACACAAAATTTATTAAAGACATTCTTTTAACTCCTCGATTTTTCATGCCATCTAGATTAGGGTGCCTAACTAAAGACAGCCTAACAAACTTCAAACAACTATCACACACACCAAATGGAACAACAATCAAATTTACTTGCATTAAAATTGAAATCAGCCTCCAATTGCTTACAATCATGCTAAAGATGAAAATGCCCTAACTATTACAAAACAAAAAATGGTATGGCGCTTCTATTCTTCTATATGGATGAACTATTTGGTTAATCTTTCTTTTGTCGGTTATTCTCTCTTTATTTCCCCTATTTTCCCCCATGTCTCTATGTCTCGGATGGTCAGCTTCCTGTTCTCATGATCTATCCTAACGTTTCAATTTTCTTGCACAAATATTCTTTGTTGTTCACGATCTAGGGCACGTTAACTTCAAATAACAACCTACCAGCTTGTCTTTTGTTCACGTTACCAATTTGCAAAAGTTTTGTGACAACATGGAAGAATGCAAATCGCCATGGAACGCAATTTGGCCCCCGAAAGATAATGAATTTGAGTTCTTGTTGGGTTGTTTTTGTCCAAGATATGTTGGTGTTTGCAACTCCCATTTGCTATGTTGAATCCTAGTTGAAATCATGACGAAGCTTTAACGATTGCAAAGCGTTTGATGAAACATTTGCACAAATGTTTCATCAAATATATATATATATATATATATATATATATATATAAAATAAAAAGTGTTTTTAAACACTAGCTAAAATAAATAAATAATATGAAATATTAAAAAATAAAATTTAAGTATTTTCAAATTTTGGCGACAAAATAGGGCCCATGAATCCTATAATCGAGGAAGGTATATTTACAAGCTTCAATTGTTCATTTTGTCATCATAATTTTGCATATTCTCATTATTCTTATTGAGTGATCACGCATCGAGGACGAAACCCCTTGATCGTAATTTCTAAGGTTAGGACGAAAACCCTACCCTCTTTCTTGGCAATTTCCACTCAAGAATTGCAACGCATTGATAAGAGTTCTTGTTCAGAATTTTCAGGCTTATGTAAGTGAATCAATATTGCAAGATTTAGGACTGTTTGTGTTATGCACCAGTTTGGGAAGAACCTCCACACCCTTCATTGCGCAAGGATTCGGAACTGAAGATTAGTTTATCTATTCCCTGTTGTTACCAAGACCAAACAGGGTCGTGTGAGTTGCGCCTCATCCAATCACTAATCAATTCTTAGGTTGAGCTATCCTTCTCATCACAATCGCTAAATCATTGGAGATCATTGGAGGGAACAAATCTAAATCACTTATTGCTGGAAACTAGGCCTAAGGTGATACATCTACTATGACAAAGGCATTTGGACTCATTCGCGTCATCTTATAGCATCTACGACTCCCTAATAGGGTGGTGGTAATACATATTGACCGCTAGAACCCATATCAACGGCAAAGAGCAAAGATCATCTCGTTAACAAGGATGGCGATTAGATGTAAATGAACCGTGCGAGCCTCATTTGGGATTATTTGCAAACCACAGGGATGATAATCGATTTGCAAATGCAAATCTTTATTGACTGAGGAGGAAGTTCAGACCACAAGTGTGAATACTGATCATTGGCTCACACCATCCTTGGAACTAGGCTGAGCCTTCTCCACAGCAGTCAGTTAGTCTTTAAAACTCAAACAAACACCCTTACCATTGGCCTATGTGCATTTGGAGGGTGTATTCAGCAGTCGAGATCAAATCCGTGCACTGCTACAACCATCTAAATAAGAGATTGTGATTACAGATTACTTTCCAAGGATTGCAGTCAACTGGAGTTTGCCTACTCGGTAACTGGTACACTTCTAAAGCATTATAATTTTCATGATGATATCTGAGGCAATCAGACCTGCTACCAGTTCCTGTATTGCCCTTTACAATGATTATTGACTCTGTAGTCTGTGGTAGAATGGTGATTCACTATTGTAATAGCTCGATTTATTTTCTGATTATTCCAGATTGTTTGTGAATTGGATTCCATTTTATCCAACAACATTCATTTAATTAATCACAGCTACACTGTATCAGTCTGATCAAAATTGTTGCTCTATGTGTTGTCTTCTGTTATCCATAAGATGTTTTTCCATGCTTGTGATCAAAGGTTATAAATTATATATATACAGAGTACTCCATATCTGGGATATTACAAAATAATACAAACCAAGAAAACTGTGTGATCCCAATGACACTTGAAGATTTAAAAGAAGTTGATCTGGATAGAAGACAACTACCAAGTGTGCTCTAAGATCCTACATCATCAAACTCACATTTGCCATAAGTCATTCACGCCATGCTACCAAAGTCATTCCACATTGAAGATGACAGTCGCTACTGAAGTCAATTAGCCTACTATTGAAGTCACACACGAGCTTGCTGCCAAAGATGACAGTTGTTGCCTAAGTGACTTGCTGCTAAAGCTACATACAAGCTTGGTATCAGAGATGCAACTACAGTCTTAGAGGCTACTGAAATCAGCTAGAGTATTTTCTTAACTTTCCAATTTATCTAAACATGCCAGTACAAAAGCCACACAAAATAATACAAACCAAGAAAACTGTGTGATCCCAATGACACTTGAAGATTTAAAAGAAGTTGATCTGGATAGAAGACAACTACCAAGTGTGCTCTAAGATCCTACATCATCAAACTCACCTTGGCCATAAGTCATTCACGCCATGCTACCAAAGTCGTTCCCAATTGAAGATGACAGTTGCTACTGAAGTCAATTAGCCTACTATTGAAGTCACACACGAGCTTGCTGCCAAAGATGACAGCTGTTGCCTAAGTGACTTGCTGCTAAAGCTACATACAAGCTTGGTATCAAAGATGCAACTACAGCCTTAGATGCTACTGAAATCAGCTAGAGTATTTTCTTAACTTTCCAATTTATCTAAACATGCCAGTCCATCAAAAGCCACACATATACACACAAAACTAAAAATCTTCTCAACTTACCTATTTTGTTTTTGGGTGATGCAAGATTGCTTGGGAACTCATATGCTCCTGCATCAATTTTTGTAGTCAAAAGTGCATCCAAAGCCATTACACCACACCCTACACTCCCCAACAAAAAGGAATGGTAGAGAGGCAGAATTGTACCATTGTGGAGATGGCAAGATGTATGTTAGAGAATAAACTTGTTCCTAATAAATATTTGGCAAAAACAATACACACATCCATGTATCTACTCAATCAATCTCCAGCAAAAGCTATACATAAGAAAACTCCAAAAGCAGCAAAGTTTGAACGAAAACCAAAAGTAACTCATCTCAAAGTTTTTCGTTCAACTGTATTTATATGGGTTACTAAAGGAAAACTGAACAAACTTGATACAAAACGCAAGAAAATGCTGCTTATAAGCTATAGCAACACTCATAATGCATATAGTTTAGTTGATGTTGAAACTTGAAACTAATAAAGGATGTTTTAGTCGTGATGTGGTAGTTGATGAAACTGCAGGGCTGTTTCAAGCAAAAAAATACAAATATCAGATCTGAAAGCTGCTGGAAATGAAGATAAATTGGTTGGAAAATTGGATCTAATGTATGAGACACATCGACATGAAGGGGAGGGTAGTTCTGAAGATGATGATTCCCATGAAATTTCCCAGCCAAAAAGTTCCTGCAAATAGCTCAAATCAGCAAGATAACAACACTGATTTGGAAAAGGTCGAGCCATAGAAAAGATCAAAATGGTGGTACAGCACTATTGGTGATGTTCAGTTAGATGAAATTCTTGATAGGAGGGTCGTAGGAAGACAGAAAAGGGGTAAGACATTTGATACAGTAAATTATGCTTTGATGGCCAACCTTCAACACTCATTTGACCCTGAGGAATGTTGTAAAATATAGAACACATACTATTCTATTAGATATTAGAATGACAATTACAATGAGGTTCATCTCCTTATATAGAGTTTGGAAGATGTAACCGATAAACATGACACATTTCCAAGATTTTAAAAGCTAAGGATAGCAATAAAAATAAATCACTTAAGTCACTACGGTGACTTTATTACAAAAGTAAGCCTTATATTCTAACACCCCCTCTTAAGGCTTACTATACTAAAACAAAACATACTAACACAATGACTAAAAACTAAAAAACTCAAAACCGTATATTCTTCAAAAGCTTTTCCTTGGAAACAGTTCTTGGATCAGGTAGAACTCCATCAAGTTGCCTTGTAAACCTCGTAAAGGTGTAGCTCTCGAGCTGAATTCTCGAGTTCCCGGATTATCACCTCTCAACCTCCCAAATTACAAATCTTCCAATTATTGGACAACAATTCATGCTGAGCTACATCCACAATGCTCCATCAAGTTGTCTCATGGCCCTCGTAAAGGTATAATTCCCAAGATACACAAGCTCCTGAACTACTCCATCAAGTTGTTGCATTACCCTCATAAGAGTATAATTCCCAAGATCCACAAACTTCCAAAGTACTGGGCAACCATCCATGCTAAGTTTTATCTACACTAGAGCCCTTCCTATCTTCAAAATAATAGGCTTCTTAAAATACGTACAAATCATCAGCAAATTCTTCACCACTGTCAGCATACGAAGGATCTTCAACAATGGCTACATTAGTTTCGTTTGGTTTTTCTTTGAGCTTTCCATTGAGAACGGCATTGGCTCAAATTCTACAATTACAGGCTGTGACCTATTTTCTTGCAATGGTAACATTCAATCCCCCTTTTGTCTTTATCTGATCTTCTAAGATTATTTCTCACGTATAATGCTATCTTAGTTTGAGGATTTCTCATGTATAATGCTATCTTAGTTTGAGGATCATATTTTGTATCTCTTGCAATTGTTCTCTTTTCTTCAGCTAGGAGAGCTAAAATCATATCTTCAAGAGTTTGAGAAGATAGCTGACTAAGAGTAAAGATGACATTGTTGAATTTAGGAGGCAAACTGCTTAACAAAATGTTTTTGGCATCCTCGTCATCCACTGTAGCATTGACTTATGCTGGTTGTCGAAGGAGAGATCTCAAATTGCTTATGTGGCTAGACATAGTGACTTCATCAGCCATCTTGAATCTGAAAAGATGAAGCTTTAGAGAAAATTTTACATTAACTGCTTTTCTCCAAATAGTGTATTCAAATTATCCTAGATTTCCTTAGATGGATCTGCCAAATCTATATGATGTAACTTAGAATTGAAGAGACCAAGACCAATAATGGCTTTGGCTTTATCATCTCAACTTTGCCAATCAAATAATTTATTGGCATCTGTAGATGGTTTCTCATTTCCATTTACAATTCCCCATAGGTTCTTGTGCATCAACTACATCTGGATTTTTACTTTCCAAGTGTGGAAGTTAAGGCCATAATACTTATCTAATGAAATTTCCATACAGGAAGAAGAAAATAGACTAGGAATAAAACTTGTTGTACACCTCGAGATTTTTGAAACTCGCAATTTTTATTAGGTTTTTGTTGGCAATTTTCCTAATGCACGACCTCTACAAATTGGTCCTTTCTGCATTTGAAACACATCCAAAAGACCCTTTAAAATCGTGTGAATTATAACCTTCAAAAAACTGTGATTTTCCTCAAATTTTCAAATATAAAAAACTCGCAATTTGTAACACTTTTGTGGCTCCACAATTGGTAAAAACGCCCGCAAATTTTCTCCTTTTCTGCCCACGATTCGTCCTTCAGTTAATGATCTGCAACCTCTGCAAATCTCATGATGTCACACGACCTTCACTTCCTACACTCTAATGAAACCTTCTAATGTTTCACGTAACCCCTTGCTCTAATACCATGTTGCAAAATATTATTCTATTAGATATTGGAATGATAATTACAATGAGGTTCATCTCCTTATAGAGAGTTTGGGAGATGTGACTGATAAACGTGAAACATGTCCAAGATTCTAAAAGCTAAAAATAGCAACAAAAATAAATCACTTAAGTCACTACGGTGACTTTATTACGAAGGTAAGCCTTATATTCTAACAGGTACATGAAGAACCCATACGGTGACCAAAATGGGAAGTGGCTATGCCTGTTGAATATGAAACTCTGAAAAAGAATCAGACATGAAACTAGAAGAGATAAACCGCTGGGAAGAAACACATTAGTTGCAAATGTGTATACAAGGTCCAGAATAAAGCAAATGGCATGCTTGACAAACGTAAAGCAAGGTTGGTAGCTAAAGGTTTTGCACAAAAAGAAAGGATTGACTATAAGGAGACATTTGCTCCTACTACAAAAGTAGGAAACTTTATCAAATGGACATGAAAAGTGTCTTCCTCAATGGAGATTTCAAGGAATAAGTCTACATGCACCAACCACAGGAATTTCAAGTTCCAACAAAGGGACATCTAGTTGGAGATTGAAGAAAGCCTTCTATGGTTTGAAACAAGCTCTTAGGGCTTGGTACATAAAAATTGATAACTATCTAGGCAAACAGGGTTTCAAAAGAAAGTCCTTCAAATCCCAACCTATACGTCAAAAGTATGGATGGTGATGTAGTGATTTTGGTGATATATTAGATGACATCATCATTACAGGAAGCGAGGCTAAAGCAATTGCCAAGGTAATATCAGATCTATGTTCAGCTTTTGACACGCCAAATTTAGGCCTCCTACATTACTATTTAGGTGTAGAAGTTTGGCAAACAAATAAACATATTTTTGATTCACAAATGAAATATGCCAAGAGTTTATTAGAGAGGTTTAGGATGAGAGATTGCAAAATCAATCTCATTTACACCTATGGAGAAAGGGCTGAAACTTTTAGCCAAGACTAATTCAAAAGTAGTTAATGAAATAGTCTACAAGCAACTAGTGGGCAGCTTGATATATCTCACCGCCACTAAGCCTAACAACTCCCAGTTTATGATGCTCCAAACACTGGACTGTGGCAAAGAGAGTGCTACGATATGTAAAGGGAACATCAGATTTCGGTAATACATATAGAAGAAGCAAGGAATTTAGCTTATGTAGCTATTCCAACAGGGTGTTTTCAGCCTCGAGACGGGTGATTTCTTTGATCAGCAAGAAACATCAGTTTCTCTTCCATCTACAAAAGCAAAGTACAGAGCAGAAGTGAAAGCAACATGTGAAACAATTTCACTTAGACGAATGGTTGGAGATTTTAAGATTCATCAGAATGCATCGACTCTACTTTTCTATGACAGCTAAGGAATTCTCAAGCTGACAAAGAATCCTATCTTTGATGAGTGAACAAAACATGCTGATGTACATCGTCACTTCATTTAACAACTTGTAGAAGATGGAGAAGTTGAGCTGCAATATCGCCCAACCCAAAATCAGACTGCAGACATTCTCACTAAGTTTCTTGGCCCAAATAAATTTGAAAAATTTTGTGATAGACTTGGTGTATTATCTAGAGAGACCATTAAGGGAGGATATTAGTGATTGTAATATAAAGTTATAATGATCATAATAGTCTTAGTGATAAGCTTAGTATTAAAGTCACTTTATGACTTTACTTTAATCTATCAAATAAAGTAAACATGACTTAATGTTCTCTTAAGTTATTTTAGGGTTAAGATTTGTGTCACCCTCGTATTAGGTTTTATGTTGTTTCCCTATAAAGTGAACATTGCTCTTTCATTAATACATATAAGAAGTATTTTCTCTCCTTCAAGTTCTATCTTCTGTTATTGCTTAGTTTCGTCATATGTATCAATATTCGTAATATATTTGACATTGCAATTGGCAACAAAACCATTCACTACCCTATGGTCTGTCAATAGATTCAATTCCAAATGTTTCAGTTTCTTAAATTATAATTTTGTCATTGAGCACTATTTTTCATTTTTGGTATGAATTAACTCGCCTAAGCAAAATAATACATGAGATACTCTATAAACAGAAAGACATACTGAACAGCCAATTCTCTTGTTGGAGTAAGAATAAGAACTCTAATGGCTGGAATGCGTTTCGGCCGAAAAAGTAATCTCTCCAACACTGGTAAGCCAAATGCAGCTGTCTGTAATTGCAAACAGTAAAACTGATCAACTATCATTCAGCAAAAAAATGAATCGAGAACCATCACAAGAACAAGAAGAATAGCTAGATATGATATGGAGGGAAACAAATACACTATGTAAAACAGGATCCAACTAACCTTTCCAGACCCTGTAATTGCACTACCACATATATCACGCCCAGTTAATGCCAGAGGTATACATGCTGCCTGTATTTTAGAGTAACAGAACACTTAAAAGATTAGAAAAAGCTTATAAGTTATAACTATCATCAAGAATTGCAAATATTTGGAGTTTTGCATTACATTTAACAGCTCACAGATGGAAAAATGCTATACCATTTCTACTAGCAAAATAATGAGATCTTATCAACTCAACTCGATCGCATGAATACAACCATCTTTACATCATCACTACTATATAAACCTGTACTTTGGAAAAGCATATTTATTAAAAACAATGCATACCAGTCAAGCAATGCAACAAAAATGTAACACATCATAATTGACTCAACCAGATTTGTATTTATACATTTGAGTAATAGGAAGCATTAACCATGAAATAGGAAGAACCTATTGCTGCTTTTCAATATAAGAAAGTTTGGTCCAACATTCAAATTGAATGGAACTCTCAAAAATGTTTGCTGGCATTGTCACTACAGGTGAGGGCAAAGCATGAGACGGTGATCGCTGGTGAAATGGTGGACAGTTACTTGGGCTTCAATTTAGGGGAACTGGAACAGCCCCTTCTTCTAGTTCAGGCAGTGTCTGATCCTGCCAAAATTGCCATGGCAAAAAGATGGATGCAGCTCTGCTAAGAGTTGTAGGTTTTGAGGAACCGAGGCTGGCCAGGGTTCTCAGGTGGTAGGGATGGTAATCATTGACTGATGTCTTTCAGTTCTCTGATCTATGCTGTTATGTTCCAGTATGCCGGGGATTATAGGTATAAGGTATCTATGTTAGAAGTTGTTGACTATACCAACAATGGTCTTGATTGCTTCTCGTGTCTTAACACCATTGGGACTTTTGTAATCAAAAAATGTGATGTTCTTTTTATAAGTTAATATAATGAGACAGGGACCCTAATCTCTAGCTTACTTATCAAACAAATAATAATATATTTATTTACCTTTAATATATCTATATTGTTATTCTGATATATATATATATATATATATATATATATATATATATATTGTACAGTCATACCCAGCCATATCAGTCCCAGGATTTTAAAAAATTGCTATACCGGCAAACCTGAACCCCATATATATATATATATATATATATATATATATAGTACAGTCAACCCAGCCATATCAGTCCCAGGATTTTAAAAAATGCTATACTGGCAAACCTGAACCCCCTACCCACACCCAAAACCGGCAACATAGCCAAAAAGTGATAGGGAGGAAACTTAAACCTTGCACCTTTCAGAACCAACTTGAAAGTCTTAGTAAAAGAATTTCCTACCAGCTGCCCTGTGTATATTAGTGAAAAATGTGAGGATCAGATTAGTTTTTAAGGCTAGTTTTTGAACTGGCCAAATTAAAAAAGAAAAAGAAAGAAAAGTAGCAAAACTGTTGTTCATCCGAAATCAAAAAATTGCTACAAAGACCTCAGCTGTACAAGGCACTAGACAATCACTTCATGGCAAGAAGATATCTGTTTTTAACTGAGAAAAATGCAGAATTCTTCTGAGACTGTAAAGGAGATGCCGTACAAAATGTTAAGGAGAAAAAAGGAAAACCTTGTTCCAACAAACAGGAAAAATCACCTTCAACAAATCCATCAATGTGTTGCCTGTACAAGCAGTAATCAGGGAAAAAGTAAAACAGAACCTACAAAACCTTATACACTGCACAGATTCATTCAGGCTAAAAATCAGGTATGCCCTCAGCCAAAAAGATCATCCATAGTACATACAATCACATCTCTATGCAGAAAAACGCTGTTCCATCATGAAACAGGAATGAACAGCGACAGCCAAGAAAATCATAGTCCTTACAAGGCATACTCCTCTTCCATATGATTACATGCAGGAAAAATAACATTCAAACCCACGTACACTGCATCCTAGAGAAAGTACATTAATTTCACTGGAGATTAACAAATTACATTAAAAAAATGTCATGACCAGAAAAGAGGTTTAAATTGGTTTTAAGGAGACTGCCATACCCACCTTCCATTTTTGTAGCTTTGATACCATTTGTTGGAAATTAGATCCAAATTAAAAACAGATTTAACACATAAATCGAGTTTAATGGAAAAATGAGAAAAAGTTTTATTATACACTATGTTATTTGATTACATCACTTTGGCTTTAAAAGCCATGGAGTCGACAACTACACATTGACAACTTCCAATTTACCCATTACAACCACCCTTTAAAAAAATCATAAACTTTTTAACAAGCTACATTAATCACAGTTTGGATCATAGGCCCAACTATAGTTTCCCCAGTAAACAAGACATATTATTAGCTTGATCTCATACTCCCCATATACGATAATATCATAAATTCAACTCAAAACGTGCAATTATGTATCCCATGGATTGCAATTATTGATATACCAGTAGAAAGTTGATTCCGATCAACTAAGCAAGAATTGCAACATTGCAGTGAAAGGAACATATCTGTTCATGGACTTTGTCTAGAGACGGTGATGAGATCATTTTTTTAATCTCTTCCTTGTCCATTTTGAAAATCGGTAGGCATTGCCATTATTTTATAAGTGATCAGAGATGCCATGCACCAGTCATTAGAGAGAACCCAAAAATACGTGCATTACAATAGGTGCATTTGGGAGGCTGAAACGTTATCTCTACTGTGCACCAAAAGATCTCCCTCCCACAAATGGTCACAGTATTTCTGCTGTGTACCAAGACGCTACTTGATATTAGGATTATGTTATGGTATAGCTTTCCTGAAGTAAGTATCTTAATATTACTTTCAGGGGATTATATTAGACTAAATATGGATTACTTCAGTGATTTGAGTTACATTATTAAGGTTTCTCTCCCTCCTTAAGTATAAACTGAGTGAACACCCAGATTTTTGTATATTTATGCATTGTTAATTAATCTAATGAACAATAAGCTACTCTGCTGAGTCTTGAAGGATTTTGTTTGTGTAGATGCTCCCATATTTTTTCAATTTTCAGCCAAGTAATTATATTTTGCAGCATTTTTTTTCTTTCTCTCATTTAATACACTGCAACGTGGTATCAGAGCTTTAGAAAAATGTCATGTCCACTGCAAAAATGCCAAGGGGGCAAACAAAAAATCAGTCTGGCCATGGTAGATCTAAACAAGGTATTTGAAAACTTTAAATAGAAGATAAGGCATGAGTTTCACGCCACAGTCCAACAGGTTGTGGACACGGACCAAAACACTTCATCATACGACCAAAATTTTTTGAGGGAACAAACCCTTTGGGAACAAAAAAGAAACACCCCTCCACACCTGATCCAAAAAACTCAGGTCAAGTTGTAAGATCATCAAGGTCTTGTTTACCATCATCAGACTTCGGAGTAATCTTATGCATTAACTTCATGGAATTCAATGCTTTTAGTAGGTTTTGTTGAAGTGGGGGTCATGATAAAGTCAGGAGGGTATCTTTGATGGTATGGAACATCTTTGGAGTCTCCAAAACTAAGTTTCAGAGCTCAAAATGACCCAGAAAACTTGTATTAGCAAATTTGCTTGTTTGCACAAGCAGCAAAAACACAATGCCCCAGCGAAAACACAGATGCTGCAGCGAATGCACAAACGACAGTATAGCGGAAGTGGTGTACTCGCCAAAATTCAAGCACTAGCATTTCAAATCCTCTTTTTGGTGTTTGGTCTTCCATTCTTCAAGTGTGATCTTCCTTTGGAAAGCCACAGACTTCTTGTAAACATTATTGTTCCTTGTGGCAAGCATGGGAGAGTTTGGAAACACCATTGTAAACCTTCTTTTGTTTTTTTTTTCATGACTAAGGTGTAGAAGAGTAGAATTTTTGGAGTTGCTATGACTAACTACAGGTGCTTAGAGCTGGTTTAGACAATTGTCAGATTCTATGTGTGTCCTGGAGGCATTGTACCTCTTGTAAAAGGCTGAGACATAGTGGCATGAGGAGTTTTACTCACTCTTATTAGTTTTCTACTTCTTTTTAGGGTTTCTCCAGCTATAAGGTCTTGTGTTTCAGTGTGTGAATTTCATGGCATCTTGTTTACTTGGTTATGCTCACATTTTTACAAGTTTAAACTTTAAAGAACAAGAGGTATGCTTAACCATTTATTAGTGCTAGCACAATGTTCTTCGAGGTTGTTGTAAGGTTTACTCTAACGATATCCATAGTTGACAACTGCGCATGAGGGATACCATATTTACAAATCAAGTGATATAAGAGCAGATTCGTGAAGCTTGTATTTTTTGGAACATTGTTCTGCTATTCGCATGTAAAGAGGTCCTGGTAAAGTTTTCTGGTGTAAGAAATTGATGGACTTTGTTCTAAGTTCATGTTGATAGTTGTTTCGATAGACTAGTAAACAGTTACAATAGGTTGTAGAAGGTTGTGGTACATTTCAGGTGTTGCGATTTAGCATGGAGACTTGTCTAAGTCCAATGTTGCTATGTTCCCAACCACAAGTCATTATGAGTACTCACAACCACATAATTGTAGGTATGTCACTATAAGTGTGCATAATAGTGCAGATGCATTTACGGCACTGTTGGAGTACATGAGGCGATGACCAAGAGCACAGTGATGTTTTGGGAGATGCCCAAAGGTACCAACAGCAACTAGAATCGATCAAGAGTTTGTCTCTACTAACACAAGCCATGGGAAGTGTTCGGTCGTGTGTAGGAAGACATGTACACAGTTCAAGAGAAGCAGATCAACAACCTTTGACCGAGTGTGAGCTGCAATGGCTTATTACATGCAGTGATCATCCCTATGGAGAAGTCATGTTACATGTAATGTGCAGCATGCTCATGTCATGATATGGTCATGAAATGGTTGTGTGACTATTGGTATTCTACATGGCAAATACACAATTAGACAATTGGAGGTTATCATTGAATGGTTCTACGGCTATATCAATCTACTCGTACAGATGTGCCAAGATTGGACAATGTTGGATGTGGTTGGATTAGTTGTATCCTAAACATGAAGTTTTGGTTGGAGGTTGTATGTTGTTAGTCTACAAATTGAGACTATGTGTGAAAGAGACCTATTGTATTGGATGTAACATGACGAAAGAATACAATTGTGAATGTCCTTTTGTTGGTGGCTTTTTTCCCGTACAGGTTTCCCACGTAAATTCATGTCTCATATGTATCTATGATTTGTGTATTGCTTCGTGTGCTTCCTTTAAAGTTGCTTAATTGGATTGTATAGCAAACATAATTGTTTTTTTATCAAATAATCTTAAGGATTTCCAATATCCTAGTATATTAGTCATCTACATCAGGGATTAATTCCCAACAGTATTTGTGGGATTTGTCAGTCAATTGCTGATTATTTTAGTTTATTCCCTCTACTAGAGCAAGTGGGAATGGTGATTTGTTATCTTTTGGGCCTAAAACCCTAACAAGAGAGCAATTAAGGACAATTATAGTTAGAATGGCAACAGAAGTTGAGGATGATGGAGAGGCCCATTTTATAAGGTTGGAAGTGGATGCTGCAAGGATTTTTGGCAATGAGGAGACGATTGATAGGCTTGAGAGCTTGATGCTAGCCTTGATAGCAAAGATGGGAATTCCAAAGAGCATCCAAAAGAAAGTGAACTTGAGAAACTGATTTTGTGCAAAAAGAGTATTCATCTGGGAGGTTATTCAAAACTAAAGCAAAGATTGATATACAGCCCTGTGATAGTGAGCTTAGTGAGAGAAGCTCAATCAATGGATCTTTCAAATGGGGGTTTACTTCAACCTTCACAAGATGTATCCACATCAACTAATTTATTTTGCATGCTTGAAGTTGTTTGTGCATGCTCTTATATGGTATGACAGCTATGCACATTCAATGGGTATTTGAAAAGTGCCACCTATCTCTAAGTGGGATGATGTTAAAACACTGCTACATAAACAGTCCTACCTTGTTTACCATGAAGAAGATAGGGTGATGCAATGGCATTACTTGAGGCAAAGTTCCAAGCTTATACAACTGAATTTAGGAAGAGAGAAATATAGCTTGGGAAGGATGCCATGGATCATGAGGTCTTGATGAAGTACATATAAGGGTTGTTTTGACACCTCATAAGATCTATACTTATGGCAACACCTAGGATATTGATGAAGCATGTGCCCAAGCCCATTATCTTAAGTTGGATAAGAAGAGCAGCTCTTCCTACAAGCACAAGCAGCAGGGTGAAGAGCAGCAGCAAGGTGGTGAGAAGGATGTAGATGTGAGCAAGGGCAAGAGCAAGATGAACCACTACTACAAGGGGCAAAGGTAAGGAGAATTTGCATTGTATCCATTGTGAGAAAGATGGGCATGTTGAGGATAGGTGTTGGAAGTTGCACCGAGAATTGGTACCTTCTTGGGCTAAGAAGGGGAAGGACAAGAACACTTCTTATGGAGGTGAAATCAAAAAGATTGAATGCAGCCCTGAAGCGGTTGATAGGTTGTCTTGTGCTACTCTTTGCAAGGGTATTTCCATGGTCGATGTTAGCTCACATGACAGAGAAGTGCTCACTCAACTTGTCCGCATCAAGATTGTTTACTCTTATCTAGTGAAGTTATTATTTGCATACAATAATTAAAACTAACAGCAAATACTAAATAGAGTAACAAAAGATAACACAATCGAAGCTTTATTCAAAAGACTTCATGGACATACACGTAGATCAGGGAAGCCAAGACCAAAATCAAACTACTTTTCTTGACTACAAGAAAGAGTGAATGATATATGCCAAATAGAACATAACTGATGACAACCACTTACAACCATCTCCTAAGGAGTACCCACAAGCCAACAAGTGATTAACACAGTCAAGCACAGACATACCAACAAAACATAATAAATTAATTTTACAAACTACATCATCCCTCAAAAAGAAAACTCAGATTCCTAGCCAACAGGCAGAGAACAACAATAATTCAAACCATTTAGTGTCAAGGAAAATTTTCCAAACTTTTTGTTCATTTAACCAAGGCAACGGAATCATAACCTAAACGTTACCCAATGAAGTATAGCTGGAGATCCTTAGAGTGTCGAGCTTCAAGCACAGCTAGCTGTATATCTACAATGGATTCCTCAACTAGAAGTAGAAAGGAAAACTTATTATTTACACCTTGATCATTATCAAATCTATAATGCAGTGCAGTATGTGAAAAATGTACTCACCAATGACCATACAATGTAACTAACTGCTTTGGAGGATAGTACAAACAAGTTGGTAATGCCCCGGAATCAAACGTTTGGCCAACCTCCTCTCTGTTTACGAGTTGTATAGCTGAAGATGGAAACCTTATTTCCGTTGGGTGAGAGCGTACAAAAAATTTTAATACTCCTTTACACAATACAACAATTTTCAAACCTATCATACTGTTGTCACACCAATTTGCAGGCAGCACAGCACTGTTTTGGGGATGTAAGGCTTTTAGCACACTTCCCAAAATTGCCAGCAGGTCATACAATAGAAGGTCTAGTTTGGAGCATACGGCAACCAAAGTGTTTGGAGGCATTTGGAGTTTCAACCTCTATGGAAGATTGTATGAGTAACTACCATGTATATCAGATCACACTGCACTCTTCTGCAAACGTACAACTACTTCAAACTTCTCACAATTAAAAACAGGTTGTGCAGAAGGGATTGAAAAGTCAATTTTTTCTAAATATTTAGGTTGTATGGTGATGCTTTTGCAGGAGGGGCGTACAGCCCAGGGTGTTTCAGCAAGAATCATATGGAGCAAAAAATGTATGTCAAAACAAGGGAGTCAGACTGTATGGTGCTTTTTGAATGTTCATATGTTTGTGAATGGGAGACAGTAGATGGTCGTCCAATGGAGGGGAAATCAATTAGAACTGTATGGTGGCTTGAGATGAAAAATCAAAAACCTTTTATTGCTTGTGCAAACTGTATGGTGGGAGAGGACAACAATTCTAATCGCAGGGTTAAGTACTTTGTGGGGGATTGTATAATTTGCTTCAATGACCCTTCCAATCCTTTTGAATACCCAAACACAGTCTTTTCCAGCTGCATAGTGGGTCTTTTTCTAGCAAGTTGTACAGTGGTGTAAAAACTTGGAACTACCTATTTTTCTAACCCATTGTACGATACTTTCATTTTTATTTTTTCGTTTGTGTGGGAACCGTAGTGTATTGCCAATTTCATTAATTCACCTTCTACTTCTCTTTCCAACCCACTGCAAGGTGATTTTTCCCTTTTTCTTTATTTTCTTGTGAAGTGTGCTACAATCGTCTTTTGACTTCGATTTTGTGTTGATGTATACAATGCAAATATGGTCCTTTGTAGTATTTGTTATCACAACATGAAAAAACAAACTTTAGATTAAAATTTTAATAATTTATCTATCTTTAATAAGAATTATTTAAGCCCAATTCCGACGCTTCAATGAAGTCTGTGAAGTCAATCATATTTATGGCTTCTCCATCCAGAATCATTTGTGATCACCTTCTAATCCCAAATTGTCTTTTACCAACAGAACTCTTTATAGTTCATGTCCTCCTTACTTCCAAATTGACATGTTTGTTTCTTGTCTAATTCGACGTCACCTATTTTATATTTTGTAAACTCTCGAGTATAAATTCAATCAACAGATCCTTCACAATCATCTCGTTCTTTGCCTTTTCCCTCTTCGATTTTTGTAAAATTACAATTAGACTGAAAGACTTCATAAATATTCCATTTGCCAATGGAAGAGGCCCTTGAGAGAGTGAGTTACGTCTTTCGAACAAGACTGCAACTCCAAAATTCCTTAATTTTTAGCTCTATGGTAACTCAATTTTCTACCTTCCAAGCATTATTCGTAAGAGTCCAAATCTAATGATCTGTCAGAGGATGCTACTTCTTTACTTATTGACTAGTTCTTCAAATTTATAATGTATTTTTGGCCTTTATTTTCAATAGACAATAAATTCTTCTTTCAATTATGATCAACCTTGGCTACTATCAACCAACCTCAGCCAAATAATGCATTGTAAGCCTTTTATTTATAAAGATGACTAAAAAATTAAAAATGAATGGTTAGGTGTTGATGATTACCTGCTGGGCCATGGATACTCCAAGTGCCTTTATGTCATATTGATCTGCTCCCACTAATTGGAAGGGTGGTGGCTAGCTCGTAGGTTTCTCAAGATTCCTCCAAGTTCCCTCTAAACTTACATTCACCCTCAATCCACCATCGATAATAGCATTGGTGAGTATAATTCTAATATTTCCATGTGTACCATTGTTGGCCAACAAGCTAGATTCATTGTCAATAACATGGAGTCAATCACTTGATTCCCCCAACAAAGGAGGCTCCACAGTTGTTTCCTTTTGTTTTATGTAGTTCCCTTGACCCAACATTGCATTATCCAACATGAGGTGTGCATATTGCAAGTTGCAATTAAAATTTTGGGCATTTATAGTTATTGTTTCCTTCAATTTTAGGATGCTATGCAATAAATATATTACGTTTACGTCTACTATGGTTTGCAACACTTGCCTTGCAATAGCCTTGTCCAAATTGAGTTTTCTCATACTTGTTGTCTCCACATGGGATCGTCGCCTTTCTCTAGTCATTTGCTTCTCAACCTCCGCTCTTGCTTTAGCCAACCTTTCCTTCTCTATTGGTGGGTCCAAGAGTCTACCTTTCTTGTTTGAGATCTCATTGTCCATTACTTCATCCTCATTCGTCAATCATATCGATGTTGTCTTGCTTTGGATAGTTACCATTTCCATGATCGTCGAGTGCACACCATTGGCAAATAAGTTTGGAAGTGCCTTGATTGATAGAGTAATCTCTCGTGAAATGGCCCCACATGTTGCGCTTCCAACACTATATAATTGGTCAACCTTAGCTATTGTACTTTATTCTTCTTCTAGCTCCACTCGCATTTTGGGGTCTATTGTTCCAATATCCACCAGGGGATGTGTTTGTAGACGCATTCAAGGAGGTGTTCAATGTTGATGACTCTCCTTGAGCAAAGAGTACTTAGGTGCTCTTTGTTTTTAGATTGTATGGGCAGTCCTTAATTGAATGGCCTGCATCTTAGCAAATTTCACAAAACATCCTCTTGGAACAATCAGTTTTGGTGTTTAGCTTCTATTTTGTAGTTAGTACACCAAAGTTCTTTACCTTCTTTTTGTCCTTATTTAACACTTTCATCATTCTCATCATGTCTCTATGAAGAGCTTGTACTAATCCCGCTTTATCATCGCTTGAATTAGAATCATCTTTACATTTCCTTGAGAGGGGGGATGTTTTATTTTTGCTCTCTATGTCCATCATCTGGCTGTATGCATCCTCATATGATGAGGGAGTTACCATTTTCATCTTCTTCTACAATGACGATATCAACCCTTCAATGAACCATTGCTTCTTTAACTCATTGGCTAGTTCCATCCAATCTGCTCAATAATTCTTTGAGCCTCCTATTATAGGCTTATTCATTTTTGTGCTTGCACTATTGAGTATTATAAATTTCAAACACAATCTAACTATTGTCCCTCAATAGTTTGAACTCCTATTCAAATGCCTTCTTTAGTCTATCCCCAAGTAGCTTTCTTAGTATCAAGAATACCGGTATACCAATCGATCACCACTCCTCATAGTGTGGCTAAGAAACATCTCACCCACAATTGATTGTTTGTTCGCCCATTCACAATCCATATAGTAGTGCACACTCTATAGTATCTTCTAGGGTTTTATGATCCATCCCCATTGAACTTTGGTAGCTTTTACCTTTTGATATTCAAACTTGCTAGAGGGGTCACCATTGCTTGATGTGACTACAGTGTCCAAATCCTTCTTCTCAAGAAGTTCTAGTCAAGACGTTCCTTTGCTCCTTGGCCACTTTCGAAGACATCCAAACCCTTGACCCTTTTGAAGACCTCGGTAATCTAGATACTTCTAATACCACCTTCAAGTTCTCTTATTTTCGCTCCTACCCCTTCTTCTAATGTCTTAGGCTCAGGTTCCTCTTTGATCAACAATTCTTTGATGTTGCGGAGATTTCTCTTGTAAACTTTTGACTCTTCATCCACAAAGAAGTCCTCAGACTTCGTTTCACCACAAAAACTCCTCTCATCCAAAAGGGGCTTAGTCAACTTTGGAGATTCAATTGTTTCTTCCTCCAACTAAAGTTGATCTGAAAGATCAACACACACTTCTTCAAGAAGAGGGAGTTGCCTAGCAACCTCAACCCACTCTTCTTCAATACACTCTGGGATTTTCATAATCAATTGGATACTCTCATGTCTTCATTCCTAGCTACAGCTCCAACTTATGCTTTAGCTTCAATTTCTACTTCGATTCTCACTTTGACTCCAACTTTCAGTTCGAACTAATGGATTTATGGAGTCAATCACTTCTCACAACCTCCTCCTCCTCCTCCTTCGTTCTTGTTCCACTAGTAAAGCGGATCGTTTGATTTCACAATCTGCCCTAACTACATTCTGATCTTCTCCCACTTTTGTTTGGGCTGAAGGGCATTAATTTTGTCAGTGTTCATCAATAGCTACTGACCAACGCTAGTTTTTATGACATAGACCAAATTTCACATAGGCATGATTCCAATGTTTACTCTTCTCTAGTGAGTTATTATTTGCATTCAATAATTGAAACTCACAAAACATATAAGATAGAGTAACAAAAGATAACACAATCAAAGCTTTATTCAAAAAGAGTTCGTGTACATACACGTAGATCAAGGAAACCGAGACAAAAATTAGACTGCTTTCCCTGACTACGAGAAACATATTTAACGTGCATGTTGGTTGCCAAATGAAACTCACCTATCAACAACCACTTCCAACCAACTCCTAATAACTACAAACATAGACATACTAACAAAATATAATAAATTAATTTTACGGAGTACAAAAACCAAGCAAAAGGTAAGAAGGTTGATGCCATGTTTGATACATGTTCGCGAGCAAGCCTCATCTCTAACAAGCTAGTTAGTGAACTTGGCTTGGAGATGTGTAATGTCCCCTTTCTGTCGGTAATTAACTTAATGATGGTTAGCCTTGTTTCCGTGGATTTCGTGAAGGCTAACTAGGTTATTTTAAGGGAAATGACTTTTAAAAATAATTAAATTTAAGTTGACCTTGGTTTTAACTTTATATTTTAAAGTTGACAACTTTAACTATTTTAAAAGTGTTCTTTTCTAGCTGGGTGAGCGCTTGGTGAAAAAGATTATATTATTCCTTAAAGTGAGCGACCCACTTTAGTGGGAAATAAATTCCCATGAAGGACATAAAGCAATAATATATTTTATTTATCCTTGGCATACACAGAAAGGTTATAAAATGGAGTTTTGAACACTCATGGGAGTTTATGCATTTTTTGATTGAAATTTCTATGGAGAGCTTCCAAGCTTGGTCCTATGAGGTTGCGTCCCTTATTTTCCTTCTGGTTTCGATTGTGGAAGACCAACCCTAGCTGGAATATCTAGTAATTTTATCTCATAAATCACAAGGAGCTTCAATGGAGTCCATTCGCAACGAAGTTGGATTGAATAATTTTGATGTGTTTTGAAGTTGTTTTGGTTTGAGCCGGTTTTCAATATAATTTTGGTGTGATTTAATGCTGGTTTGTGGTAGTGTTTGAAGGGGTTTTCCTCTGCTGGGCCGTACCATTCCCCTAAAGGCTGCCATACAAATCTCCTTGCTGAGTGTTTATTACTTGTTGTAATGGCTGGAGGTAGCAATGAATACACCCTATGGCCTTGGGCGCCCCAGACAGGAGCAAATTAGAGCACTTAGATGAAAGGAAGGGCTGATATAAGGTAGCCCTACAAAACATCACAGGTCGTACAGGTGCTTATTGGAGGCGTGAGATTTAGAGTGTAAAACCCCTCTTCCTTGGAGCACAAAACCACATAAAATGTGGCACCTTCGAGTTTGGAGCGGATCTGCAGTAAGTTTGGGGCGGAGAGATCATTATTTTGGGCTAGGCGTGCTGGGTATGTATTTCAGGCCTGCAGCAGTGACTCCAGTTTATATCAGCAGAGGTTTCAGTGAGTTTACCTTCAGTTCAGCAGTTTGGGCAGCTCCACTACAGTGAAAACATCCGCTGTAAGCATGGGTATATGATTTCTTTTATGTAATTCAATGATTTCTGAGCATACATAGTTATGTTCCAGTTATAACAGCAACCTTAATTTAATATCAGAATTATGAACAGCAAGAATGATGATTAGAAGTGCTAATGATTTATGTTTGTAACTCCTGGAAGGTCATACTACCAGTGAGATTGTTTGTTTCTTGATCAATGACTCACCCCACTGAACAAGTGGTTTTATTGTAAAGGCTTCCCACTGAATAAGGGAATGTGCCAATGCTTTCCTTCAGTATCCCCCACTGAACAAGTGGTGATTCCCACGATTGAGTGGATGCTCTCTGAATAAGTGGATGCCCACTAAATAAGTGGATGATGCTTGCTGCAATAGTAGTTAAATGTCTAGTCTGAAACACCCGTATGCTCTCAACTTGCCTGTGCAGGGAACTGGGTGATCAGAAAAGTGTGGAAGAGTCTAGTTGTTGCATTCCATTTCTGCAGTATTATTTTTCAAAAAAAAACTAGGGTGGTCATTACAAGATGGTAGCCCTCCATATCCATATGCTTTATGGTAGCTGCAACAAGGAGTAGAGATGACAATGACCAAGTATAAGTTGTCTTTGGACCTACTTTTGAGTTGAAGGATGTAGTGTTGGTAGATGTCATTCCATTAGATGTTTGTGATATCATCTTAGGGAGCCCATATCTCTATGAGAGACATGTTGTCTATTATAGAAGGAAGAATCAATATAGGCTCAGCTTGAATGGGAATATGTTTATTTTGCATTCTGTTGTACCCATCCAAAGCTCGATGTTATACTACATGATGTCCTTTTGTCATCAATTTGTCATCATTTATGTGTTTAGTTAAGGTCAATAATAATTGTTTCCTGTCAAGTGGCAAGGTTGTTGAATCAAGCTCTAGTATTTCTACTACCATTTTTTTTCAAAATGTTCAATGTTTCATTATTATAGTTCAAAATAATTAAGTCCTTGTTGGCGATGACAGCAATAGTGGAGAAAGAAAAAGAAATGGTTTAAGTCTTGGGAGAAGAAAACTCAATTGGCAAATGTGGCAAAGTATTGGTGAACTCTGCTTAAGGTTTAAGGTTTAAATGATCAAAGAATACCACGCCCAAGTCATGGCAATGATATATGAAAATCGCACCCAACCAAAATGCATTATTCTAAACTATCAATGTGGCACACTTTATCAAGGCACATGCCATCCAAAATTCCACCATTTGGTTGGCAATTTGAAGAGTGAACTGCACCTAAGAATTGGATGAACATGAAGTTGTAATCAAGTGCACATTTCAGGTGACACTACCAATATAAAATAGCGCCTTATTCTTGGCGAATATTGGAGTGAACCATGCCTAGTCAGAAAGAAACAATTAAAAAGTGAAGAGGTAGGCAATCAGATTATAGGTGACATGGACATGGATAAATCACACCATAAAATGACAATCTAATTAAGTGAAACACACCTAAACCCTAGTCGCACACCTAATAGGACCCACTAAAGATAACAAATTTTGCACACCTATGTTGTTGTGTGGCTAACTAGGGCACTAAAATGAGTTTTGTTTGACAAAATTGTGGCTGTGCAGAGAGGTGCACACACGAGTATAGAAAACAAATGCAGGCTTTATTTGCAGCCAAAAAAAAGACATGCCACAAGTGCATAGGCACATGCATGTATATAGAAATTGTCTATGAAACTTTGAATGCAGAATCTTAGTGTTCAAGCACACATGCAAATAAAGAAAATGATTTTTTCAGATCAAGATTCAAAAAGTGTTTTCACACGTGCACCTTTGAATAAGCTTTCACGAGCGTTCAAGATGGTGAGATGCAAACAAGTTAATACATTAAAGAGGTCATCTTCCAAACATGAAGTTGGCACCACGGAAAATTCAAGTTCAAATGTTTGGCACATCATCATGGCTAAAGGTTTCAAAGTATACATAACAATCAAAACAAAGGAGAAGATTTGTCAGACTTCATCAGAATCATCTAGAACTGCCCATCCAAAAGTCTACTTTTAGACTGCACTATTTCCAAGAGTCATTGTTTTTGTGGATAAGAGCATATTCTAAGTTTTTCTATTTTTAGCTGGAGTTATTTATAGCCTGTGAAATTTTTAGCTTTCTACTATTCTTAGTGTTCTCTATTTTTAGTCTGGTGTTAGCTATTGTTAGATCACCCATTTATAGATCTATTGTCATGCAAGATAGGTGAGCATCAAAGGATAATTTGTAATAAGTTCAATCATCAATTTAACTGGTAGTCATATGCCTTACCTTTACAATTAGTGAATAGGATATTCTGTAATATAACTTGCACATCAGGCAAGCAATCCGTAGCTAGTGTAGAAGTGCAATTAGTTTACTTCATTTTTTTTCATGCAATGTTTTATAATGTTATAAATAGGTTAAACAATTTAATAAGGGTAGATTTAGGGAAATGGAACAAAATATTCTTATTTCCCATCTATCAAATTTACTGTAATCTACAAATTTATGTATGGCATACTTTCCAATGTTTTGCTTTTAGGATCTACGGTAACTAGGTTTGTAAAATTGGATTGGCTATTAAGTAAAGTTGCATGGACATGGATACGGCCACGGATACAAATACGGTATGATACAATCATGTGTGTGTGTGTATACAATAAAATTAACAATAAACAAACTAAATTTAATAATAATTAATATAAATAATATATAATTAACATTAATGTTATATATCAATAAATTAAGTTCTATAAAAAATAAACTTACTAAAAGTTTAATAAATTAGAACTTAAATGGTATTAAACTTAATAAATAAATAAAAGGTTAATACGTAAAAGTAAAATGAAAAAGTCAAAAATTTAAAAAAACAAACACAATTAATAAAATCCTCCTCCCGCATTCATGCCTCCTCTTCCTCCCCCATTGTCATCGCCACTAAAATCCAATAATTCACTGCAATATAAACAAGATAGAACGAGCACTTCAATGGCATTATCAGCTGTGCTATTCTATAATTGGAGGAGGCAATGGTGGCTCCCAACAAATGGAAACAGCAGAGGCAGTGACAGCAGGGTCAGATTCAAATTCAGATCCATGTTGCCCTCGTCAATCAGTACAAATAAAATACAGCATGACACAAGAGTAAATATGAAAAAATAAAAACCCTCACATCGTCTAGCCATTTCAAACACAGACAGTTCCAATCACATAGAAAGAGAGAAATGGCAATGGAGAATTTTGTGTGCCAATTCAAAGCAATTGCCCATGACAAGAAAGTTGCATGCCAGTTCAAAGCAATTGCCCACGACAAGAAGCTGCGTGCCAGGTAATGGAGAAGTTGTGGAGAAGTTGCCAGCAGCAGTTTTTAACATTTTAGAGTTCGTATTTTTGGGATACGGCATGGATATCATGAGAATGTTGTATGTACATGTATCTGGCATGGTAAAAAATAATTGGGTACAACCAGACATGGTATCCAAGCCATATCTGAGCAATATTGTAGCATATCCATATCCGGTATGACAGTATGCATACCAAGGGAGAGGGGGGTGGTGTATAATGTAACCTTGCTATTAAGTTTTAAACTTCTATAGAATATTCATCTCTATTTCTCAACTTCATTTTAAACGGAGAAAAAATTTTACCAAAACAAACTTTGAAGAATATGAAATGTCTATCTAGTTCGTAATTTAAAATACTTTTAACATACATAATAAAATTGAGCTTCAATTTCCCCCTGTTAATGGGGATGGGGGAGTTCAATCCCAGAAGAGAAGATTGGAGGTCAAATGGATTCCATCGGAGGAAGGGTGGTATAAAATGAATTTTGACGGTGCCTCCAGGGCCAGCCTTGGAGCCTCCGGGGCAGGATGCATAGTTAGAGACTGGAGAGGGGTGGTGATAGGGAAAGCAGTGAAGAAGCTCACTCATGGCACGAACAACTAGGCGGAACTTCAGGCTTTAATTTTGGGTATTCAGATGTGTCATTGTCTTGATTTGAAAAGAGTGGCGGTGGAAGGGGATTCGCAAATAGTGGTGAATGTTGTTAGGAAAAGAGATATTCAAAATTGGAAGTTAAAAATGCTTCTAAGTGAAGCCTTGGTCGCCTAGATAAGTTCGAAGGGGACACCATGATCATATATATCGGGAGCCTAATGGGGAAGCGGATGCATTGGTGAATTTAGCCATTGAATCATTGCAAGACATGCTTTGGGAGACGACGATGCAATGATGACAGAATACTAATTGTAACTGACGAAAGGTCCTCTCATTCCTTCAGTTTGAGGTGGCGAAGCATGTGAAGGGATTGTTGACAGGAGTAAGCTTAAATGATAATTACAGCAAAGAAATGGCATTTGTTTTCGAGACTGTTTTCCCATTGCTTAACAGCAGAGGCTAACAGGGCAGAATGGAGATGCCGATCAGATTGACATGCAGCAAACGACAAATGTCATTTTTGGGTGAGATTACGGAGAATAGGATGCAGAAGGTGTTTAAGATGCAGATCGGTTTGGTTTTATTTGCAATTGAATGGGTGTTGTGAGAAAATTTCATGGTTTGCTCAAACAGATACAGGGTGAATTCGGACATCTCGTCCATGTTCATGGCATCCTTGTTGGATATGGGAGAAGACAAAGGAGTGATAAAGCAGCTGATGGAGGCTTTTGTGGAGAAAGACTTCACAGGGGGTTTTGAAGAATCACTTGGGGTGGCGAGAAGCAGTGTTGGGATTTCTTTGCCGGAAGATTTCCACAGGGTAAATTTGGTCGGGGGTATGGTGGAATGGAAGCCGTTCATCACAGACAAGCAGGTTGAGAAGGTGGCTGCGCGAAGGAGGAAGGTGGTGATAGGGGCAGGGTTCCGGAAGAAGTTGCTGGAGTTAGAGAAGGAGTACGCCTGGATGCAGGACTTCATCAATCACTATTACGAAGTTGACGCTAATGCTTAGTATGTTTGCAATCCTAGTATGTAAATAGTAGGAAATAGGTGAATATAGAAAGTAATACATGATTTTGTTATTACCCTATTTGGTTTTCTGCTCAAGCAAATAGGCTGAGCCTTCATGTTCAAACTGTTTTGTTAATTTCAGTTGATTATAATGAAAAGGGAGCAGTCCCCAAAGACTGCAGTTTACTGATCTAAATAAAAAAAATTGTGCTGCAATTTCTCATATTTTTCTGTGCATGTTATTATATTGTTGCATAGTTTTTTTAATTATATCTTATTTATTTATTGCACCATAAGTTGTCAAGAAATGGAAACGTGTACAGAAACAGAAATGGGTAATTTCCAGTATCCTTCAGAAGCAAAGCAGCGCCAAGAATGTCTGCACAAAAAGTATAAAATATTTGCATAAAAAAACTAAAATACATAAGTTTCAATTTTGTGCAAAGAATGACTGAAAACCCTGGAAATGCCTTGGAAGATCTAAAAAGTATCAAGCAACATCAATCAGGGAACAGCCATGATGTTTCCCACACATTTCTGGCCAAGCCAAAATTTTCCAGACATTTCCAAATATCTTCAAGGGTGTTCCCATTTTCAAACAGGGACCACTTGTGGTGTTTCCTGCAACTTATCTAGGTGGTTAAATAAGCTTCGGGATATACCAATGCCATATGTTCCTGGAAACAGCTGCCATCTTTTAAGTTTATTCGGCAATTAAACAAAATTCATGGATGGAAAATTACCAGTTCTCTTTTTGTTCTTTACTTACTAAACTTTGAATGTGGTATATATGCACACCAAATACAGCAGATCCCTAACAAATAATTACCATTATTCAACTCTTTAGCTATCTTAATAAGACATCAAACATAGAAGTATGAATAACCAACGTTGCTTAAGATTCTTTAAGGTATTGTTTCAGAGGCTTCAGAATTTTCAATCTTCCAGGAAATCATAAGCCATACAAAGCCTAAACACAAAAAGTCCAGTGTGAGACTTCCATATAGAAGCAAGAAAGTTTTGATATCCAGGAAAAGTTCACTCTTGAAATGGGGTGCAAAGCTTTGGTTTAACAAGAAACTAACTTAGAAATGATGTCAATATTTCCTCATATCAAGATCCGAAATAAACATTAATTGTTTGCAAGAAATAAACATGGTTGCTCAGTATATTTGATAAAGTAGTTTGCACTTTGCATTAAAACAAATAATGACTACAGCAATTTTTAAATTTTCAGATGTAATTGCAGGCAGCACATCAGCACATGCAAACACACAAAAAAGTTAATATGAAATCATTCAAAACCTGAATTGGGGTGGGCTTTTGATAGCCTAAACTTTCACATGCCCTCAATAATGGACGTGAAAGATTTAATTCAACAAATGAATTTGCACTGAAAGAAGCCCCTTCTGACGATGCAAAAAATCCACTAGAGTCTTTCTTATGACTTCCAGTTTCTGCAGCTTTAGCTTCAATATTCTCCTGACATGAAAAAGAAATGAAATTCAGTAAATTTACTCTCAATCAAAAACTTTCGTAGTAGAAAAGAAAAAATCAGCACATGTACAGAGCAAAGATTTAAAACTGTTCACTCATATAGAAAAGAAAACAAGACCTTCCACTGAATTTCAAGTTATTAATTGAACTACTTTGTGCATATTACAAAAAACAAATACATACAAAGAAACCAAGCCAGAACACAAGGTAGAACTTTAAGGAGAGAGAATGCTTCTTGTATGTAATAATGAAAGTCTAAAGACCAATGATCACTTTATACTATTATAGGAAAGCAACAACATAAACCCTAATACTAGGGTGACACAAACCCTAACCCTAAAATGAATTTAAGTTAACATTAAGGTTTACAATATTTGATAAAGTAAAATAAGATCATTAAGTGATTTTACTACTAAGACTTGTAGGAACATTATACCTCTTATTACAAACACTAACATCATCCCTTAATGGTCATGCCAGAAAATAAACCAAGTTTATCTCTAAATTTTACAAATTTATCTAGGCCATGAGACTTGGTGAGAACGTCTGCACTCTAATCCTAGGCTGGACAATATTGCAGTTCAACTTCTCCATCTTCTATGAACTGGCAAACGAAGTGACAATGTACGTCGACATGGTTTGTTTGTTCATGAAAGATGGGATTCTTTGCAGCTTGAGAGCTCCACGGTTATTGCAAAAAAGTACTTTGGGCCCAGTTTGATGAACTTGTAAATATGCCAGTTTTGTCTAAACAAAACTGCTTCACGTGCCCCTTTTACTACTGCTATGTACTCTGCTTCTGTAGAGGAAAGTGAAGCTGCATGTTGTTTCTTGTTGATCCAAGGAATTGCTCCTGTTCCAAAACTGAACACATAATCTGATGTAGATTTCCCATATCATACATGGGTCTTGCCCAATCTCAGCCTAAATATCCACATAGCCATATCTCCTTACTTTTACCACATAGAATGCCAAAATTTGATGTTAACTTCACATATCTTAGCCCCCTGTTTGCTATTGTCCAAAAAACTTTTTGCTATTTCATTTGTTAAACAAAAATATGTTTATTTATTTCCCAAACTTCTACACCTAAATAGTAATGTAGGAGGCCTAAATCTGTCATGTCAAACGTTGAACATAGATCTGATTTTACCTTGGCAATTACACCAACCTCGCTATTTGTAATGATGATGTCATATACTTATATCACCAAAATCTGTACATCACCATCCATGTCTTTGACACATAGGTTGGAATCTGAAGAACTTCTCTTGAAACTTTGTTTACCCAAATATTAATCAAATTTTATGTATCAAGCCCCGGGAGCATGTTCATAGAGAGCTTTCTTCAATTTCCTAATTAGATGTTCATTTCCTGAAACCTAAAATCCCTACAGTTGGTGCATGTAGACTTCATTCGTCTAAATCTCCGTTAAGGCAGGCACTTTTCATGTCTATTTGATATAGTTTCCAGCTAAGTTGTCGGTTCTGGTACAGGAACAGGTACGGGAGTGGGGTTCTGGTACACTAGTACGGTGTTTTTTTTTATCTGGGTACGGTTGGGTACGGCTGTACTATATATATACAACAATATATATTATTAGTATATATAATTATATATATATATATATATATATTGCTTGTGAATATGTTAGGTTATCTGGAATTTGGAATAACTGAATAGTTAGCAGTGTGTCACTAAGCTTCTATCTGTTAATCACTATGGGTGTCTTGCTGAATAAAACTACCTCTATAAAGTATAGTCACCAAAGATTTGAGAGTAGCTAAATAAATACATATGTTAGTAACTTCTCAATATGAATATCTAATGTTTAGTTCTTTTTATGCAATATAAGATGAATATGAATAAGGTGAATATGAAATAATTCAGAATTATTTATAACCGTGTGGTGAGCAGAGTTGGTGTAGTAGATTCTTATCTTGCAGGAACAAAAAAGTGTGTATTCATATGAATATAAACTGAAGATGATGTCATAACAGCAATAATCAGTCTATGATGAAAATGAATATGTAAAAAGTGGTAATGGTTTTGATTGCAATATGGCTACTAACACAAATGTCAATACTTGTAGCATCATAGTATAGTTAACTCTTTACTTGGACTGGCACATTGAATTAATATAGACAGAATCATAAAAATTTAGCTAGAAGAATAGAGGTGGTGGGATGCTATCCTATTTTGCAGGTTTACAGGGAAAGTATAACAGCTCATAAAAGCAGAAACAAACACCAGAAGGCTTGAAAACACATTAATGCGAGGGCAAGACATAAAAGGCAATGGCAAGAGAAAGCAATGGCACGACCACACAAAAGGACAGCTGAAAGAAAAACAAGATACATTATTTACAAAAGATAAGGAATTAAAATACAAAACATTGATAAGTATTTATGTATTGTAAAAGATGGATATGCCCATCAGCTCGATATATAAGAGCGATGTAATCAAAGTATAATAAAAGCCATGTTCTGAATCATGGACGTATGCTTCCATTAACTTGTATTAGAAAGGGAATGCCCTTCTCGTCTCCATCAAAGGGAGTTTGTAAACCTACGCTTGTAGGAATTCTGTACTTGCTAATATTTTCTGGACTCATGTCCCGGGCCAGACTGGAGGTTTTCTTCCCCGTTCTTTCCTACCAGTGCCCACACGAACAGAGGAAAAAATGTAAATTTATTGAAAATTAATATAATAAAATCAAGGCCTCGGCCGTTTACTGATCAAAAAAAATAATAATAATAATATATAATATATTCCTCATTAATGGGGGTAGTGATGTTGATATCCAAACAAGAAGGAAGGAAACAAGGTGGCGCCCTCCAGCAAAGGGATGGGCAAAATTGAATTTTGACGAGGCCTCAAAAGGAAACCCTGGCAGGTCAGGAGCAGGTTGTATAGTTAGAGATGAGTGTGGGAATGTTTTGGGGAAGGGGGCAAAGAAGCTTGCAATTGGGACAAACAATGAAGTGGAGCTTCAGGCTCTAATTCTTGGCCTCAATTTATGCCAACGTTTAGGAGTTAAAACTTGGAGGTGGAAGGGGACTCCTTGTTGGTCATAAATGCATTCTAAAAATTTGCCAAATTGGAAGTTAAAAATGTTGTTAGATGAGGCACTAGGCCTTATGTAGAATTTTGATAATATAGTTTCCAACCATGTTCTAAGGGAAGGAAAGCTTGAAGCCGATGGGCTGGAAAACGAGGCAATAATCACAAAGAGAGCCTTGGGATGTGAAATAAACTCTCATGATTGAGCCAACGCAAGCTCTCGTCAGACCGTCTAATCCTTGGCTAGTGAAGCGTGCGGAGAGCGCTAAATTGGCGCAAGGCAATGAAGACAGCATTCATTTTGTGCAGCGGTTCGAGCGAACAAGAGCTCAACAAATATGGAAACCCCTATCCGTCTCACCTGCAACAAACACCAAATGTCTTTCCTTGGCCAAATCACGGCCAAACGGTTGGGGGTGGTGTTTAAACCTAAAAGCGAGATTGTCTCGTTTGCTATAGAATGGGTTCTGGGCAAGGAGTTTATGTGCAACTACAACCGCTACAGGGTCAATTCAAATCTTTCTTCCATGTTCTTAGCAGTCCTGCTCGATCTCAATGAAGACAGAGACACAATTAAAAAGCTTATGGAAGATTTTGTCAAACCAGATTTCAGAGGAGGGTGGCAAGAGGTGGTTAGGGTGGCGCGTTATGGGATTGGAATCCCTCTTCCAGACGAGTTTCACAGAGTCAATCATGCGGGGGACGTGGTGCAATGGTGGTCATTCGTAGCAGAGTCGCGGGTAAACAAAATTGCTGCAAGGCGTTGCAAGGCAGCAAAGGGCATAGCTTTTTTGAAGAAGTTGGCTGGTCTTGAAGTGGAATACGACTGGATGTGGGAGCTGCTTGACCTCTACCATGCGGAGGATGATGATGCCTGAAGCCGTGAGCTTGTGATTTTCTGGTCTTTCATATGGTTTATAGCGTTTATACAGTCAATGTAAGTTGATAAGTGTAGGGGGCAGGGGAGATATATGTATAGTTAGCTAATATAGTTGTGGATGGTAGGGTTAATAGTAGACTGAACAGGGTATTTTGTCTCAAACCCTGATATGGTTGTTTTTCAAATGTTATGTTCAAACTCTATGTTTTGATTTTGGTTTAATATAATACAAAGGGAGCTGACCCCATGTCAACAGTTTACCAAGCAAAAAAAAATAATATATAACATATTCTAATAATATAATATAATATAATAATAAATATAATATAGTATGTTAGAATAATATATTATAATTATATAATATAATATAATATAATAATATAATTATAATATATTATTAATTATAGAATATATATAATATATATTATAATAATATAACATTATAATATAATAAAAATAAAAATAAAAATAAAAGTTAAAGTTAAAAGAGTGACCGGGAGCACCCGGGGTGCTCCCGACGCCGTTCCGGGATCCACTCCCAATCGGGCACGGGACTAAGACCCTGAGGGGCCGCTCCCGGTAACATAGGCTTCCAGCCAAATTGTGCTACCGTGGCTAAAACTAATCAAATTGTTCCATTTTTGTAGTAGGAGCAAATGTCTCCCCATTGTCAATCCACTCCTTTTGTGCGAAGCCTTTTTTAACCAGCCTTGCTTTATGTTTGTCAAGTGTTCCATCTACTTTATGCTTGACCTTGTATACTCATTTGAAACCAATGGGTTTCTTCCCAATGGATAGCTCTTCAAGCACTCAAGTTCAATTCTTCATCAAAGTTTCATATTCAACTCGCATAGTCACTTCCCATTTTGGTCATCATATGAAGGTTAGTCATCAAAGCATAATTCATTGTATTAGGTCTTACCTTTTTTTGATTATCCATTTGGGTGCGCCAAGCCATCCAAGGATGTCCTGATGTCCCCGGTGTAGTCACCATTTAAAACAATCTTTTTTACTAAAATGATTGCTACCAAAGTTGCAAAATACGCCATCCCCACTTCCCCTTGTATGCATACCAGCATATCCAATACGGATTCAAGTATGGTACAGTATGGATATGGCTCGGATACCATGCCCGCTTGTACCCAAAAGTAGGGCAAATATGTACCTGCACCGAGTATGCCTAAATTCGATGATTGAAAAGAGGTGTTTTATTTAGAAAAAAGTCTAGAAAAACACCCTAAAATGTTTTTAAAAACCCTAATTTCTTTTTTATGAATCACAACGCGAGCACATCATTTGTTCATAGTTTTTCGTGGGTTGTTGGCATCGTTGTACAATTCGCTCCTTCATCCCTCCATCCGGCCCTACTCTACCCGAAATTTTTAACTTTAGTTTGTTTTTGCCTAGTTTTTTAAAATAAACCATCCATTGACAAGGAATGAATGCTACTAAAATTTTTGTTATGCCAGTGATTGGACTCAAAGAAATAGAACTCTCAACAACCGAAGTAATTTCAAGATTTGGTTGGATTTTATGAAGTTTCAAAGTGACGGATCCTAGGTCTCCACTAATCCCTTTTTTCCCATTGCCTGGCTTCTCCATCAATTAATTGTTGCCGCGTAGGTGAGCAGGAAAATAACTTCATTCTTCTTCTCTTTGTTTGTGGTATTTGTAGATTGAAAATTGTTCAATGTTTACGAAATTCGTAGAAGATTTCAATCTTTTTATTTTTATGCGTTGTTTATAAAAGTTAACTTATGCTTTTTAAGTTTATTATTATTTATAGATTATTATTTTTTTAATAATTATTATTCTTTAGAATTATTAAATTACTATTTAAATTTTTTATATATTCTAATTTATATTTACTTTATTTGACTTTAATTTTTAATTCTAAATTAAATGGAAAAGTTGATTTTTATATTTTAAGTATATTATTATATATTATTGGTTTATCTTTTTAATAATTATTGTTCTTTAGTAAATTACTAGTATTTAAAATTTAATTATTTAACTTAGATTTAAATTAAAATATATGTGTGTTATATGTGTGTGTGTTTTATGAATGTCGTATCTAGCCATAATAGAAGCCTTGAAAAATAGTCGTATTTGTATCTAAATACCGTATCCATGTGCATGGAACTTTGATTGCTACAGATGAATGAAGATGAAGAGCAAGTGAAAGAAAGAGGCGCCATTTTGGTGGATTGTACAAACACTCTGCCATTTTGGTTGACCAATTTGTTTGCCAAAATAATCGCTCACTATCGTGAGTGGTCATCCAATCATTTTTCACAAAACCACACCTCAAAGTATTAATCCTTATGTGGTATTTATCAAGTTTATATTTTAGACTTTTACAACATTCTAAAAACATTTAAACATTAATCAATAGGTCATATTTGTCGGAGGGTACTTATATGGTAGACTTTTTAATATTCAAGGTTTTAACTTTTGGTTATATTTTTTTACTATGTTCATAAAATCATTTGAACATTTAATATTATTAAATAATAATGTGATATAACAATAAGTATTTTAAATTTTGATATCATAATAAAATAAAAAATTATATTCTTCGAATTTAATCATGAATATTTTCCTCAAATTTTCTTTTTGATATAAAACCTCGTTATTAGTCCAAGAACTTTGTCAAAAATGGGTATGCACCCAGAACCATATGCTTTAACACATGAACTACATTAACCGTCTTATGCCAGCAAAAAAGAAAGACTATAACATACCACCCATACTACCCACAAAAGGAAACTATCCCAACATCCCAAACCTAAACCCAAACTGTTATATAGTTTAACTGTTTATACAGCGGTGGGCAAATTACACAAACCCACCCCCGTGAGCATTATCAATACAATTTTCATCTCCTACCTTAGCATTTCAGTCCATGGCAGCATCATCATCAGAGTCACATCCACAAGATAGTGTAGCCTCCGGGCACTCCGACAGCTCCACGCCTATTTGTCCTCAAATTTTGTTGATGAATTTGATTCGAATTTTTCCCTTGCCAAACTCGAATACAAACACGAACCTTGTGACGTAGGGGTTAATGTTCAAAATGCAAAGAACAGCAAATAGGCAAAAGAACTTGCAGAGCATATTGTTGAGGAGAACGACGGTCATTAACACTCGTTTTGCTTGCTCGTGTGATTTGATTGCCTATTAAAGGAGAATGAAGAGTTAGTCACCAAGTAGGAGTTCGAGGTACTGCCATGCAATACATTAAAATGGGTAGCATGGTCCGCTAAAAAGATATAGGGCGTTTGCAATAAAACTTAGTTTCAAAAACCTCCTCAAATATTTAAAATGTTATCATTTGTGTGCCACTATAGTGGTCGTCGATCAATTAGCAAGAGAGTATTGTGATTTCATTTACACAAAAGACATTATATTAGTATTTTTTAAAGCTTGTAAAATTTATATTAATTTAATATTAAATTATTCTAGGGTTAAATTGTATAGGTATGTCATATCCCCTCTGCTGGGACAGATATTACGTAGGAAGGAAGGTCATTCATGAATTTTCATAGAGACTTGGAAGCCAATTTTATAACTATGTGTACTGTTTTGGGGCATCTTTTCAATATCTAAATTTTGTCTCCAGGTATTCAAGCATAGTGAATCTAGTCTTTATATAAGTAATGGACATGGAAGGATGCGTTAAAAACAGTCCAGGGTAGGAGCAGAGCCGCCATTTGCAGAATATTAAATGCCCAGCCAAAAACAATAGAATACTTATATTATGACTGCCGCTGATAACAGCAACCGCCAAAGAGGATTAATAGTACGGAATTCGTAAGAGGGTTTGAATAAGACAAATCCTAGTTGTTAGGGTTAGCCGGCAGAAGATATCAATTAAATGCAAATAAAGAGTAAACAGAGAAATGGAAATACACAGAAATAATAATAGCGAGAGACAATTTTTAACGTGGTTCACCCAAACTCGGGCTACATCCACCAAACAGAGAGTCCAATATTATTATCCAGTAAATCAAACCGATTACAATCAGCAATCCCTGCAACTCAATACCGCTGCAAAACGCTACAATACAATATCAAAACCCTAACCCTTAGCCGCTTTTTATCAAGCTTTTTGTCGGTTACAAAATAGGGTTTTCTTATGTCGGTCAATGAAAAAATTAACTCCCGGTGCATTATAAAATAATAAAAAACCGTGTGAGGTTTCGGGGGCGTTGCCCCCAAGCCCCCACGGGGGCGCTGCCCCTCGACCCCGCCCTGTATCGCGACAGGGAACGCGCCAGGGGCGCTGCCCCTGGACCCCGTCTTGGGGGCGCTGCCCCCAAACCCCCGCAAGGGGCGCTGCCCCTTGACCCCGTAGGAATTTGGGGGGAAACCGCACCGATAAAAGTGGGGTAAATATAACCTCCGAGTCTGATTAGGCTCCATATAACAACAATCTCCCACTTGGAGACTGATCATAACACCACTGACCCTGTAGCTCCCACTGGAAATAAGCACCCTAGACTCTGTTGTTCTATTTTTGTTGTGTTCAGTCTAGAAGACCAACTGAAGCTGAAGAGGAGCTCAGCTTCTCCCTTGTCACTGCCTTTGTAAACATATCTGCTGGATTGTCATCTGTATGTATCTTTGCCAGCTGTAACTGTCCATCATCCAACACCGACCGAATGAAGTGATACCTCAACTGTATATGTTTGGTCTTTGAATGCAAGGCAGAATTCTTTGCAAGATGTATGGCACTCTGGCTGTCTCTAAACAAATAACTATTAACCTGTTGTGTGCCCAATTCATTCATGAAAGATTGCAGCCATATCATCTCCTTGCTTGCCTCTGTTGCAGCTACATATTCTGCCTCTGTGGTGGATAAAGCAACCACCTTTTGCAACCTGAAAATCCAACTTACCGCTGTTCCACCTACAGTAAAGACATAACCTGTAGTACTCCACCTGGTATCAATATCTCCTGCCAAATCTGAGTCTACATAACCTGCTAAATCAGTATTAGAGCCCCCAAAACATAAGTGTTTATTGGATGTACCTCTCAAATACCTGAGAATCCATTTTACCGCATTCCAATGCTCTAATCCGGGATGACTCATATACCTGCTAACGACTCCTACAGCATGTGCAATATCCGGTCTCGTGCATACCATGGCATACATTAAACTGCCTACAGCTGAAGCATATGGTACCTTGGACATTTTCTCTTCCTCCTCTTGTGTCTTAGGACACATGTCCTTAGTCAATTTCAAATGACTAGGCAAAGGTGTGCTGACAGCTTTTGCATTCTCCATGTGGAATCTCTGCAACACCTTTTCAACATAAGCAGCATGAGATAGAGTCAATTTTCTGTTCAGCCTATCTCTGCAAATTTTCATACCAAGGATTTGTTTTGCTGCCCCCAAATCCTTCATATCAAATGATTGTGCCAACTGCTGTTTTAACTCTCTTATGTGATCCATGTTAGACCCAGCTACAAGCATGTCATCAACATATAAACATAAAATAATGTAGCTGTCATTATCTAACCTCTTAAAATAAACACAATGGTCAGAATTACACCTACTGTAGCCTTGCTCAGCCATAAAACTATCAAATTTCAAATACCATTGCCGAGGTGCTTGTTTCAGGCCATACAAGCTTTTCTTCAATCTGCACACTTGTTTCTCCTTACTTTTGACCTCAAATCCCTGTGGTTGTGCCATGTATATCTCCTCCTCCAAATCACCATGGAGAAAGGCAGTTTTCACATCTAGCTGTTCCAAATGCAAATCTTCAGCAACCACAATACTTAAAACAGTACGAATAGAAGTCATCTTGACAACTGGAGAAAATATCTCATCAAAATCAATACCCTTTTTCTGTGCAAATCCTTTTACAACTAACCTGGCCTTACATCTTTTCTTACCTCCATCTTCCTCTTTCAGCCTGTAAACCCATTTATTTGGTAAAGCCTTTTTACCTGCAGGTAACTGACATAATTCCCAAGTCTGATTTTTCAGCAAGGAGTCCATTTCTTCTTTCATTGCAAGCTCCCATTGAACCTGTGTATCCACCTGCATAGCTTCATCATACCCTTCGGGTTCACCAGCATCTGTTAACAAAATAGAATACAAAGAGGGAGAAAACCTTTCAGAAGATCTGCTGATCCTTGTTGACCGTCTAACATTCACTGGAGTTTGTGGTATTTCTGGTTGCTGTTGCAGAGCATGAGGAACCACTGGAACATCACTATTTGGAGTATCGTTCAGCACCACATAATCCTTTTCTTTCTTCTCATGCTGCTGCAACTGATCTTTGTACAACACCTTCTCATTGAATATAACATCCCTGCTTCTCACAATTTTCTGATTTTCAAAATCCCAAAGCCTATAACCAAATTCATCAATGCCATATCCAACGAAGGTACATTTTTTTGATTTCGCATCCAGCTTGGTTCTATTTTCAGAATCTATATGTGCAAATGCTTCACAGCCGAAGGTTTTCAGAAAAGAATAACTCACCTTCTTGCCTGTCCATGCTTCCTCTGGAATACCACAGCCTAAAGGAACTGAAGGACCTCTGTTAATTAAATATACAGCAGTGTTGACAGCCTCTGCCCACATGTTTAAAGGTAGCCCAGCATGCAATCTCATGGTCCTTGCACGCTCCATTATTGTCCTATTCATGCGTTCAGCCACTCCATTTTCCTGTGGAGTCCCTGGAACCGTTTTCTGCCTGCGAATTCCATTAAGGGAACAATAATCTTCAAATTCTTTGCTGCAATACTCACCGCCATTATCAGATCTGAGACATTTTAATCTTTTACCCGTCTCATTCTCAACCAAGCTTCTCCATTTCTTAAATGTTTCAAATATATTAGATTTCTGTCTAAGGAAATAAATCCAGACCTTCCTAGTTGCATCATCTATGAATGTAACATAATACCGAGAACCACCGAGAGAAGATACCTGAGCTGGTCCCCATACATCTGTATGCACAAGCTCCAATTTTTCATTTTTCTTTTGCTTCTCATCCTTGAGAAAACTGACTCTCTTTTGTTTTCCATACACACAACTTTCACAGAAATCCATATTAATACATTTCAAACCTGGTAAAACTTTCTTAGAATGAAGTACCTTCATACCTTTTTCACTCATATGCCCAAGTCTGTTATGCCACAGTGTTGTCTCAGAACCTGCAGCAACTTTTCCAATCTCTTCCTGCAAACCGGCAGCAACTGTTCCTGAACCTGTTTGTTTTTTCTCTGTAACAGCTAAAGTAGAAGGAACAGTATGACCTGTACAAAGATATAAGGTGCCTACTTTCACACCTTTTGCTACTACTAAGGCACCTTTTGAAACCTTCCAATTTTTATCAGTAAATGTAATAGTGCAACCTTGTTCAGTTAGCTGCCCCGCTGAAATTAAATTCCTACTGAGCCTTGGAACATGCCTTACCTCTTGTAGTAGCCAATGATTTCCATTCTGCAACTTAATCTTGATTCTTCCCTTTCCAACAATCTGACAGGGTTCGTTATCTCCCAAATAAACTAGCCCAAAATCCCCTTGGACATAATCAAGGAAATAACTTCTATGGGGCGTAGCATGAAATGAGGCCCCTGAATCTAAAACCCATGAATCATCAGCATTATCTAGGGAAAGAATCAAAGCATCATCTTCAGACTTATTGCTTACCACATTTGCTTCCTTATTGCCTTCTTGTTTGTCTCCTTCTTTATTCTTCCGAGACCAGCAATCTTTCTTCAGATGACCTGGTTTTCCACAGTACCAGCAATCCTTCTGTCCTCTGGTTTGGGATCTTTTGTCCTTTGATTTTCCTCGTGACTTCCCATGACCTCCAGAACCTTTTCCTCTCTCCTTTGATCTGCCCCTACTTTCTGCACTCAAAACACTGCCTGATTTGGATCCACCTGAGCTTTTCTTACGAATTTCCTCACTCAGAATAACACCAACAACATCATCAAATTTTAGGGTATTTGAACCAGAAACAGAGTTACTAACCGCCATTACCAAACTATCCCAGCTTTCAGGCAATGAACATAATATCAAGAGAGCTCTAACTTCTTCATCAAATTTTACATTTACAGAAGTCAATTGACTGACAATCATATTAAATTCATTTAAATGACCTGTCACAGATCCACCTTCAACCATTTTCAAATTAAACAACTGCTTCATGAGAAATACCTTATTTGAGGCTGAGGGTTTTTCATACAATTTTGCCAGAGCTTTCATCAGACCATCTGTTGTCTTCGCTTCTGTTATATTGAATGCCACCGACGGTGCCAGGCACAACCGAATGGTTCCTAGTGCCTTTCTGTCAAGAAGATTCCAATCCTCATCAGACATTGTTGCCGGTTTCTTGGCTACTCCTTCCAACGGCCTCCATAAATCCTTTTGATAGAGGTAATCCTCCATCTGCATCTTCCATAACTGATAGTTCTGCCCATTGAATTTATCAACCTTCGTTTTACCCTCGTCCGCCATTGCTCCCACTCAACCTGAGACTTTCCTGCAGACGATAATCGAACACAACCCGCTCTGATACCACTTGTTAGGGTTAGCCGGCAGAAGATATCAATTAAATGCAAATAAAGAGTAAACAGAGAAATGGAAATACACAGAAATAATAATAGCGAGAGACAATTTTTAACGTGGTTCACCCAAACTCGGGCTACATCCACCAAACAGAGAGTCCAATATTATTATCCAGTAAATCAAACCGATTACAATCAGCAATCCCTGCAACTCAATACCGCTGCAAAATGCTACAATACAATATCAAAACCCTAACCCTTAGCCGCTTTTTATCAAGCTTTTTGTCGGTTACAAAATAGGGTTTTCTTATGTCGGTCAATGAAAAAATTAACTCCCGGTGCATTATAAAATAATAAAAAACCGTGTGAGGTTTCAGGGGCATTGCCCCCGAGCCCCCACGGGGGCGCTGCCCCTCGACCCCGCCCTGTATCGCGACAGGGAACGCGCCAGGGGCGCTGCCCCTGGACCCCGTCTTGGGGGCGCTGCCCCCAAACCCCTGCAAGGGGCGCTGCCCCTTGACCCCATAGGAATTTGGGGGGAAACCGCACCGATAAAAGTGGGGTAAATATAACCTCCGAGTCTGATTAGGCTCCATATAACAACACTAGTCAGCAATAATAACAAAGGCAAAAGGTAATCGCAGTCCTTTAGTCTTGAGCGCTAGAAGACAAAAGTTAAAAAGGCAGCCACTAGAAGACAAAAAGTAAAAGCCAGCACTTGGAGTAATAAATATTATGCAATTATAATTAGAAGTTATTTCCAAAAGGCATACGAATGGGTCATAACCATTGGAAATATAAGGTGTATAAAGAAGGTAAATCAAAGGGAAAGGATAATCAATGAGTGAGGAAATATTATATAAATTTCCATGTGAACTATTCAGCCAAAGAGGACGAAACCCCTCAAGATTAGAAATTAAGGACAGAAACCCTTAATTTCTCTTATCAAGTTAGTGGACGAAAACCCCTAACTTGGGCAGAAATTAGGAACATCTCAAAGACATTCATACAAAGAAAATCGCTGCAAATTGGAGGAAGAATTACAGCATAGACTAAGGATAAGTTTTATATTTTCAGGAATACAAAATAAGCTTTAAATCTGGATATTATAATCAAAATTACAATTTTAGATAAATTAATATTTACAATTATTTATGCAACTACTACTGTGAGTTAGAGTTATTTATTTAAGGCTAACAAGGAAATTTTAGAATGGGACATTACAAGGTATCCATATAATAGATTATGTTATGCATTAAATGGGTCTGCATCTCAAATGAACTTTGGTGATAGCAAGCTTCACTATCTAGGTTTCTAACACATAAGATTTTAAATATATATATATATATATAGCCATCCCCTCACCATCCCCAAATTTTTTGAAAAAACTTGAAGAAACACTGTTTCCAATCCATTTTGTACTGATTCCTTATTTCCTACCATTTTCTTAATAAGATTATTCTAGAGCCCAACTCTTTCCTTATCTAGTACTCTGATCTTCATTTTTCCATAGTTTCCAAGTAACTATTTCCAGCTCTTGGCACAATATAGCCAATATTTTAGATACACTTGCTTTGTAGACTCCCATGCCTGTAATTGTATGCATTCAGTAATACATCTACAAGTATAAATGTTTATTTGAAATGTTGCAGGTTTGTCATCTCACTGCAGAGAGGGACATCCAGCCAACTTTACAAAAAACATCTATTAGAAGGATGGCAATAGGGAGTATCCCCAGATTACTAAATCTCTTGCGAGATTCATAGGATTATATAAAGCTTCTCTTAAATTTAGCGTATTTTTTAGCTAGCAAGTCAAACAAACTTTACTTGTGCAACAGTTAGTTAGAGATTAAAGAGATTTAAAAAGACTTGCCAATAGTGAACTATATTTTTTAGTAGAAATGTCAATTTGATTAGCTCAAGGTTAATTGCACCCTACATGCTACATTTCAGGAATTTGGCAGATTAGTGGAAAGGGAAGAATATCATCTTGCAAACTCAGTTATTTGGTCCCTGAAGCAGCAATTGCTCATATTCCATCGGTGTGCAGAATAGAAACTGGAAGAAATTGAGAAGCACCTTGGAAAGTATCAGACAATGGCAATGATGCCCAGCTTGCTTGGGATTATCACACAAACCAAAATGTATAGAAAATCTTAGGCAATGTCCACTAGACCAATTTGAAGCTCCATCCAGATGAGTATGAGTCTTATTTCCTTATGTTTCCAGAATATCTTTGCCCCTGATTTTGTTGTGGACATTGCTTTCCAAATGTGGGTATGTATACTGTTCCACCAAATACTATTTCCAGGCATCCATAATGTATGTATACCACTTTATGACAACAGATACTTACTCCCCTAGGTGTGTCATCTCCTATGCTGCATTTCTTAGTGTGACAACTCAAGAAAGGGGTTGGCAATGATCAGGTTCCAGGATCCCTTAGGTTCCCTTTAGGTCACCTCCACAAGCTTTCCTCTCCACACATGCCATTTGATACCTCCTAGCATGCTTCACTTACCCTTCCACCCTACCTTCTACCTAATGCTGACAGGTTCAACCGTGGTCAAACACGTCACAACCCTGTGTTTTCACACTAAGCAATGCAGCAAAGGAGACGACACACTGAGGGGAATTATAAGTCAGTATTTGTCCTCATAAAGTGGTATACATACACATGGTAGTTGCTGGACTACAAATTTTGTTGTCTTCAAGCACAGGTTGATGTCGATTGTGTTTATGTATGCATAAAAATCTTTCTAATTACCAAAAAAAAAGAATGAGCTCGAGTAGTAAATATATGGGCTTTCATAACGAAAGTTCAACTTTAAAAAAAAATATATTAAAAAACAAAGAAGTTCAACTTTAAATCCTTGAGAGACATATTAACTATAAACAAATGGTAAATGAATGGGCTTTTTTAGCAAGAACCCAACTTTGAAACCAAGAAAGACATGATAACTGTATAATTAAATAAATTACAGTATCCAATCCTAGACACACCGTAGCCAAAAAAAAAAGGCCAAATGAATTTGATGCAAAAGACAACCCTTGATCATGGCATCTAAGCCGAACGTATGCTGCTTTCATGGTCGAAAGAGGACAAACTAAAATTTTAAAAACAAAAACAATTCTAGCCAAACATTTAAATCTTTTCACCAGAAGAAAAAGCTAAAATATCGAATCAGCAAGCATGATTTTAGGGTTCAAATCCCCAAGTTGATATGGTAGAATCATCCATGATCAAAGGTTGATTGTATCATATGATCAAAAGTGGACTACATTTCCAGCAAGTTCATTTTAGCTCTCATGAAATAATTAGATTGCTTTTCCTGTCTATTCTAACAACTTTACATTTTAGCTCTCCAGAGGCAATTAAATTGTCGTGTCCCAATATTAAGGCATTGTTTAAATTAAAAATCTAAGCATCATGATCAAGTTGAAGAAGTCGCCTTTGATGGTCATCAAGTATATAATAATATTTAATAAACATATATAATATAATTAATATATAATAATATTAAATAACATTATTTTATAAATATTTTTATATAATTAAAATACAATATATTTATTGTATTTATAAATAATAAATATGAATATAATATAAATATTATCAATTTAAATATTATTGTAATTGTAATAATTATAATATAATATATTATTAAATTTAATAATTATAATATAGAAATACAAAATAAGAAAAAGACAAAATAAGGAAAAAGACAAAATAAGAATCAAGACAAAGAAATTAACAAATGAAAGTTATTATACTTGCTAAAGGATACGATGCATAAGGAGGCATTTTAGAAGAGTCATGTCTTCTCCAAAAGGGCAGTAAATGAAAGCTATATAAACATCAAATCATATTCTCCAAAAGACATGAAAAACATTTGCAGTTCAAAGGTCAAACAGAAGCAAAGCAAGATATATATTTCTGTGTAAATACTTAACTTCAATCAGCAGATAAGTCCATAACCAAAACAATTGGCATAAAGTAGATACTCTGCATAATTCAGATCTGTTATCAAAGATATTACAGCAAGCATTATAAGAAGACTTTCCAACAGCAAACTGCCATTCTTGCAGGCTCCAATAATCAAACTGACATAATACCACAGGTATGATAGTACATTGTTTCCCTTGCTTGTATTAATGTTCAGTATAACACTACATTTATTTACAGCCAGTTCTGAGCAATATAATTCATGGACAGTCATATGTAATATTCACTAACTGTGTATTCTATATCCCATTCATTAACCACATATGGGATCAATGAAGGGTGACATGTCTAGTTTATCATTCATAGTCGATGTATTGGTCTTGGCTACCTAGAGTAACAAGAATCCTCACGGATGCCTTAGCCTCAAGAATACACCAAGTAGTTCTTGAATAAGGATGGGAGACAAACATAGCCTATGATGAACAACAACATGCTACACCCTATCAACCCCATATGGTGTTAAGGAATAGTATATAAGTTATAGAGAAGAAGTGTATGTTGATAAGATCATGAAGATAGCATGTGAAATGTCATGATAAATGGTGAACAATGAACATATGAATTGCATTGTGTAACAGTAACAATAGCTGACTGTGATAGCATGAAATCATTATAAATTATGAATTGTTTACATTGCAATTAGTTTAGTTAGATTATGTAATGAGTATGAAATATTTATGTGCATTTTCATTATTAATGAACTAAGGAAAGAATACAAAGAGTATAAGTTCATAAAAGGCATGAATTCCTAAAATAGAGGAAGGCAATAATGTTAATCAACTCACCACTATGAGGAGTAGAGAAGATTAGGGGCGGGCAATCAACCAAGGATAGGTACGGGTTCATTTGTCTAGAGCACCCCTTCGAGCCCTTGTCTCAAGATGGTACCTTAGGGAGCAAGAGGTAGTCTTTTGACTTGAGTGGTCTAGAGAACCCCAAGTCAAAGGAAGGTCCTAGAGTGCCCTGGGTCTAGAGCACCCCTCGAAGGAAGAACGACCTATACCATTGGCGTTGCACCCTAATGGATTCACTCTCATAAGATGGAGGATTTGATTAATAATAGGCCCAAGTATATCTCTTCCATGGTAACATGAGACTTACATAATAGATCTATGATAATAAGAGAGCATATAGTTTATGTTTTATTGACATAGAAAAGAGGAATTGAATACTAATGTACTCTTTTACAAGTTGAAATTGTTTGCAAGGTCGCGAAAATTTTGGCTTGCTAGAAGGGGACATTACATAAATTAATCCTCCTTATTCTAAACTAATTCATTTCCAGTCCCACTTACCTACTCTGGCCATTTGTGGACGTCATAGTTTGAGACTGTGAATCTTGGTAACACTTGCTGAGTCCCGAATCAAGTAAGACCTGTTGAGTGCAGCTGACTCAACTCCCTCAACCAATGGGGAACCGCCCGAAGCATGACCACTTATCTCAGCAAACCTCCAAAACCCTCGGTCAGCAGCACACCACAACGCAACTATGATGACTAGAATCTTCTGACTATCGGCACATTAAAGACTATCTAGTGTTGTCTTGAAACCAAGTGTGTCTCTCTCATTACAGGTTGAAAGCACAAAAGCTCTCCCCTTGATCTCCTCTGACACTGGTTGTGCCAAGTAGACTCAACACTGAACAAAGAAATCATATGAAAATAAAGAAGACAAAAAGCATTCCCCTCTCCTCTCTCCCTCAATTTTAACATCTACATTACTGTTTTGTGGCAGCCAGAAAAGAAAACAGAATTTGCAACATGAAGGATGTTCCTTTTCGGGCGATTTTGATTAAGCGTTCACAACATGAAGTTGCCAAGTTCTTGCCAATTCTTTTTCCACCAAAGTTCAAGCCCAGGCCCAAAATGGAGCTGCTAGAGGATCTATTTTGGTGGAGCAAGGGGTCCCATGAAACTAAAAAAAAATGCCACAGTATAAATTAGAATCTTTTCCTTCATAATAGGAGCCCCCACTTTTTAGTTTGTTGATTTTGAGTGGGTGCATTTGGGGTGGAGTTGAAACTTTCCCCCACCAGCTGAGGAATTTTTTTGCTAGTTTTTAGATTCCGGTCATTTAATTTAGGAAAAACTTTGGAGGGAAAATATTTTATTTAATCATTTTTACTAAAAAATCTCTGTGAAATTATTGAACATTTAACTATTATAAAGAAAACCTCGTGAGACCACCAGCTTCCATAAATTTCGGAGCTTAAAATCTTAAGCCTACCCTCAACTATAAAATTCATGGGAACACCCACTTTAAAATGCTCCTAAAAAATTTCAGCAACACCCTAAGATAATTTAGGAAACCCTCCTCTATGGGACCTAAGTCTCGCTACTATATATAGATTAATTTAATTCTAGTCTAGTTGTCTTTTAAAAAACTAAAAGTTCTAGTGGAACAGAAGTAACAAAATTAAGTAAAACCTTAGAGGAATAAAATAAAAACCTTGTGGATTTTTGCAGGGGTTTTTGAAGGAATGGAGGGTTTATCATCCAAACTCTCGATGTCCGAGCTCTCCTCGTCATTGTCGTCATCATCATCATTTTCGCCCTCCCAGCAACCCGTTTGCATCAACTTCGTATCCTTTCCATCTTCTTGGGCCATTGCAGAGCCATTTCTTGAGGGTTTTCCTCCTCCTTCACCGCCTTCTCTTCCTCCTCCTCCTCCTCCTTCTTCTTTATTCTCTTCTTTGTCTTCGTCTACATCGTTTTCTTCATCTTCGTGAGGTTTATAGAAACGAGAACGGAGCTGAGAGATCTTATGGTCAATTGAAGTGGTATTTCTTCTGGCATGCTCAGTTGCAACAGTTTCAGAATAGCCTGCGAATTCCCATGGCGATTGGGACTTTGGAGGAAGAACAAAGGGCTCCGAACCCTCGTCTTCGAATACAAAATCCCTGTTCATATCAGCTCTGGAGCAAGCTGCTGCTGTCTTAGGGTACTATTTCTGTGAACAAGGAAGAGAGCTTATTTTGGGTTTCTGAGACTTGCTTCGCTCCGATTAATACCTTCCAGCGAACTGCCAGAGCAGACTTCGAGCCCTACGTGGGTAGGACTATGCTAGGCGATCCTAGGATCGGACCAAGTGGACTCTGAATCGCGAGAGCCGTTAAATGGGTTTTAGGGGTTTTGAGAAAAAGCATTCAAAAGCATGAAGTAGCTTTGATTCTAATGTAACTTTTTATGCAGATAATTTATAAACTTTATTTGTAAGGTCTTTTTTAATTATTAAATCTTACGGAAGGTATGTTACTATTGTATTTGCATGTTTTTTTAATGGGTGATTAATTAGTTGATTGTCTCTCCAATATAAATGAACCTTTTTTTAATAATTTTTTCCTCTCAAGAGTTTAGTATGTAAGAAGTGTGCACTACTTAATTAAGAAGAATTATAAAAAAAAAAAATTAATCACCATTGAGTCTAAAATTTGGCATCTTATCATTTTTCTCATTTTTAAAGTATAATAAAACTGATTTTTGGACATATAGGCTAACAAAAATAATAAACAAAGATTTCATAATTCTATGATTGGATATAGTTTAGTCATATTTAATGGTGCATAAATATTATCTTATTTGGCAATTATGAAGTTAAAGCGCCTCGTTACAAAGTAATACTCATGTTTGTATCGTATCATTTAGCTTTGTTAAACATCAAGATACTCAATGGTCTTGATTCGTCTTATTTTAGATATGTGGCATTGGGATAATGGTTGAGGCATAAAGTATGGGGTGATTCTCTTGTGTGTTAGGCAAAACAAACAAAAACATGACACATAGCAGGCCATGACCAATTACAATCAATCACATCATGTAATTGATTTCCCTCGATCGGTTATTTTATTCAAGGATTTGTTTGATTATTGACTTGGCTAAAGATGCATTATCTCATAATTATGAAGTTAAAACACTTCATTATGAAGTAATACTCACATATATATTCTATTACTTAACTTCGTTAAACATCAATGTATTCAATGCTCTTGATTCATCTTATTTTGAATCTATGGCATCGGAATATCAGTTGAAGCATAAAGTATGGGGTGATTCTCCCACCCGCACAACCAAGACAAACAAAAATATGATGTGTAGCAAGCCACAAAATATAGTTGTTAAGCTTTCTCATTTAAATTTGTTAAACCTAAAGTATATATAATGATAGAGATTTTATATGTCTGAGATTTGTGGTGATGATACAATGGTCAAGGAATAAAGCAAAGGGTATTTGCAAGACAAATAGAAACATGACATGTAGCAAGTTACGACTGATCAAAATCAGCCTCATCACATCACTTATTTCCTCGATTGTTGTTTTATTTAATGCTTTGTTTCATTAATGACTTTGCTCAAGATATATTATCCTACAATTATGAAGTTAAAACAATTCATTATGAAGTAATTTACTCACAGTTATATCCTATTACATAACTAAACATCAACATATTCAGTGGTTGTGATTCATCTTATTTTGAATCTATGGTATCAAGACAAGCGCCAACCCATAAATTATTTGGTGACTCTTCTCACCCCTGGGCTGAGACAAACAAAGACATGACATGTAGTAGATTGTGCAATATAATTGTTAAGCTTTCTCATTTAAATTTGTTCATCCTAGAGCATATCCAATAATCAAGATTTTATATATATGAGATCTATGGTGACAAGACATCAATCAATGAAGTGAAGGGTGTTTCACCTACTCGTTGGGTCAAAGTCAATAACATTGTGACACATAGTCAGCCTTAATTATGTGTGCATTGCGTTAAGTGGTCATAATTTAACAAAGAGCTTAACCCCCAAAGCTCATCAACGTAACCAACTACCTTGCAACTTCCCTTGCCTCATTCAACCTATGTTGCAAATTTTAAGGCAATGCAATATCAATCACTAATCCTTGTGGCCTTTTAGCAATTAAGGTGTTTACTTGTCACCTATTCTTGCTTTTATTGCGATGGCTTCTCTTTTTTAATGTCCCCTCTTTAAAATTAAATTAAGACTAAACCCTCCAAATCATTTGGTAATCCTATTCAGGGATTCCAGAGTGTGCTTCAGTAAATTTACTTTGAAATACTCAAAAACATGATTTTATTAAGTCATTTTAAAAGGAGATGTAGTTGTAAATAGCCACTACAAGACAAAGTAATATTTACAATATAGTCACTATTGATTCTAAGCAGCCGCCAAAGGAGATTAAAGATGCTAATAAACTGGTTTGAACAAGACAAAATCAAATCAACTATAAGAAAAAGTTAATTGCAGCCTTTATCATAGCATAAGAAAACAAAAGGAAATCACAAGGTAAAAAGGAATCACAAAAAATTAAAGTCAGTCAATTCTAATAAAAGAATTAATTAATATTGTTAAATGAAACTATAATTAAAGATCAAAGGGCATGTGAAGAGTTGTGGTTGTTAGAGAAGAAAGGTATTTAAGAGAGACCAAGCAAGGAGAGTGAGCATGATGGAGAAAACATTTATAATATGATTTTTACTTCTTATGGAGCATGGAACTATGATTCAATTTACCTAAGGATGAAACCCCTCTAGGTCTAGAATTGGAGGACGAAAACCCATAATTCCTTAAAGTGATTCCATGTGGAGACCACCATGCTGTAAATTTGATCAATCTTAGTTTGAATTAAAATATCCTTTCAACTAGTAGCAGATCGTGGCATTCTAAGGTGGATATCAAGTAGATTTGGAGGTGTTTCAAAGGCATTTCATTAAGAAGTAGATTGTTGTAGATTTAGAGATAAAATTAGCAGCCACTGTAGAAGATAGATTTGGTCTTTCTGAGCTATATTCTAAACAATATATCTAAATTAGATAATAAACTACTAGACTATAATTTTTGGGTCAATTTCATATTTGTATTTAATTGTGCAAATTATTATTGTGATTATATCTTCTTTTTAAAAATAAATGAAATATTACATCTTTGTAATGCCACATAAGACTAGTACCTAATTTAAGTTGACAACCTATCTCCAAACAAAACTCACCTTGTACCATGTCTAAAGCATAGAATGGAATGTGCTTAAGAACATATCAACATCCCCCAAACTATCATGCAATAGTTCTGAGCTTGCCCATTATTTTATAGTATTGTAGCATTAACTTTAGCCTGCTCAAGGATCCATATACAACTTTGAAAAAGGATATATCAGCATATAACACCTTAGGTGAAATAATTTCAATAGAATACTTTAATGCAAGAACAACAAATAGCCAAGTTCTCTGCCTTAGAAATCAAGAGGGAGTAAAAGATAACCCTTTATGGTTAGAAGAGGAAGAGAATCAAAAGTGGGAAAGAGACTCTCAAGACAAACAAGGTGGTATCACACAATACAGAGCATAATTGCCGGGGATATGCAACCTGTACGATTTGATTATATGCAATGGAATAAAAGCATGGCCGAGTTCAAGGAACATTACATGTCAAACTTACAATGGGCAAAGCATGGTGGATTATGTTATTTGTTCTCAGCATCTTATGTTAACAAAAGTAGAGGTGAGGGATTGTCCTATAGAAATGAAATATGATCACAGTCCTCTATATGTAAAGATCGGTATGCAGAAGGCATTCAACATCAAGATAGGTCACAACAAAATCAAAAGAAAGTGGCTCCTCAAGACATAATCCTTTTGACACATGAAAACCAAGAAATTTTTTGGGCAGCACTTGAAAAGCAAGTGCAAGAAATAAAAGGTATCAGGATGGCCAATATAAACAAGAGAACAATAGGCAGCGATAAGTTCACATTGATAATCCACAAAGCTCTCAGTCTGTGCAAAAGTCTAGGGCTAAGAGAAAAAACAAAAATAGCTTTCTGACAAATTCGTGGTATGATGAAGAAAGGCAGTAAAGAGAATGTTGAAAATCCAGGGAAATAAAAAGGAATATGGAAAGCTAGTGAGATCGAAAAAAGAGGATTACATGCAAACAAGATGAAAAGAACTATTTTTTCTTGGGAAACACAACTCGAGAGCCTTTTGGAAAGAATTGCAATAGAAAAACATAAATACAAAGAATAATATCGTGGACTTCCAGTGGTTGGAATGTGCTAAGTTGTTGTATGAGAGATATCAAAATAAAGATGTCCCCCCAGTAATCAATTCAATGGCTAAACTCTTATCCACGAAATACATCAAGGAAGGAATTAAAAAGCTTGTAGTGGGTAAAGTGTGGGACATAGATGGCTTACAAGAAGAATACATAAAATGGGGCATGGAAGTCCACACACATCACATCAAAATAATATTTAATGGGGTCATCCAAAATGGTTTTCTAGCAAATTAGACAACCAGTGTTGTCGTTCCTTTGCTCAAAAGTGGCGATGTCAACAACCCTTCAAACTACCGCACTATAATGATCAATCCTCTTTTCAAAAAACTCTTTGGGAGTATGGTGGAGAGTCGAATCAGCATTTGGGCAGAAAATGAGGGAAAGAAGGTGAAAGGACAAGTAGGTTTTAGGCCAAAACAATCTACAATTGATCTTTGCATTATCCTTAGACACTTGATTAAGAAGGTTTGGGATAAATAAGGAGAAGAGGTCTTCTTTTATTTCATTGACTTCAAGAAGCCAGTTAACACTATTCCTAGAAGTAAATTATGGAGTAGAATGGAAGAGTTGGGAATTCTGAAAATGTATAGGGATATTGTTCATAGGTTGTCTAATGAAGTTTGTGCCAAAATTAGATCCAATCAAGGATTATCAGAATATTTTAGGAGTGACATTGGGGTCAAACAGGGTTTCCCACTATCCCCTACCTTGATTGGACTGTACATTGACAAATTAGAGGAGTGGATAGACAAGTTTGGTGGTGGGGTGTTCACTTGGCCTATTATGTAATAAAGTTGATTCTATATGCAGATGATCTTATTTTAATGGTAAAAACAACACATGATTTGAGGGAACACTTGAAAGCTCTAGAATTATTTTGTCAAGAGGTTGGAATGCAAGTGAACACCAACAAAACTAAGGTCATTATCTTTACCTTGAAGAGAAAGAAGGCTCAAATAGAATTTACCTTTGAAGACAACCCCTTGCAAATGGTTAATGAATATAAATATATTGGTCTTGATTTCCACAATAAGATCAGTTGGGAGATGTGTAGAGCAAAAAGGATACAAGGAGGATGGAAAAATTTATACTCATCGCAAAATAGATGCAGAAGGGCTAAACTATGGGATTGGAAAATTGAGAAAACTATTTTTGGGTTGTTAGTGGTGTCGGCGGTGTTATATGGATGTGAAGTTTGGGGTGGCAACACATCAGAGATGAAGTGGAGACAGATAGAAAGGTTACAAAAGCACCTAATCACAAGTAGTTTCAAAATAAAAATGTCAATTCCTTACGAGATTGCGCTAGCTAAAGCCAACACATTTCCTTTAGAGGCATCGGTGCTGATCCAGTTGCTAAGTTATTTAAAGATGCTAGAGAACATGGAGCTACTCAGCTACCCCAAAATGGTAGTAGAAGAAAAATTAGATAGAAGGAAGAGCACGTGGATGAAACAAAATGACAAGTGGATGAATAAGTGGGATATTAGCATGAAAGAGTGCCCAAATATTAATGGGGCAATGAAAAAGTATGTGTGAGAAAAAGTTAAAGTAAGCATGTGGACAAGGCAAATTGGGAGGAAAAGAGAATACTACATCAAGCATTTCAATCCTTCATATGACCATGAACAAAAAACTATATAGGAGCGGAAATAAAATAGAAAGCAAAAATGTTCATGGCCTAGCTAAGGACTAGTTTGTATCAACTTAGGTGCAAAACTGGAAGGTGGACAAGGCCTAAAGAAGAGTGGGCAGATAGAATATGTTGTTTTTACACTTTGGGATAAGTGGAGACAAAATGGAACTACATCATGGAGTGTTCAGCTTACAAGGATATTCGGGCCAATTCCACTGATATTTTGAATGTGTGCTCCTTGACTAACCTATTTGAAGAAGAAAGGATAATAAAAATTGCAAATTACTTGGTCAAGGTCCACAACAAAAGATCCAAGATATAAAAAGAAATAGAGATCAATTAGGCATTGTGTGGGTGGTTTGCCTGTCTAGGGCTCTTGTTCTTAGCAGGGTGTTTGGTTATCTGGTGGTCCCATAAGTCATTTAGCCTTATGGACATTATTAAAAACCTTCATTCATTCATTAAATGAACACACATGCATTGTAAATGTGTATATCAATGCAAAAAATAGAATAGTGACATGTGGCACATTTGAACAAGGCTATGAAAACAAGGACATTAGCCCATGCAATGTTATGTGGGTGTTATGTGATCCCCTTCTGGTGTGTTGTGACCCATTGTCCAAGCTTTTAGCCTACACCTTGCCACCCCTCTCATTATGCCAAGGCCATGGATGTTGACCTAAAGCAATAGACATCGTCGATCATGGCAGAGGTTTAGCAAGTCAAGGCTAAAAGGATGCTTTTCACCACATGTCCCATTGTCCATGCCAATATGATGGGGCCATCCTTTGATTGTGCTCATAAAAATTGTTTAAGCTAGTTTAAATTACATTATTAAAGAATTAAACAACTCAGTACAAACTAATAGTATAGCTCTTTCACGTAATTAAACCCTTCATATGTTTAATGATCAAGATTTGTTCAACTCTAAATCTATAATATTGAGTTGTCAAGCACCTAACAAAGTAAAGGGAGGTTTGCTCACTCATTGGCTCGAAGTGAATGTAATAATGACACATAGGCAGCTCATATGACCTCATCAACATAATACCATTGGGAATTTTCCAACATGTGGGCTAATAAGTCCTATTAATCTATCATTCTTTAAATTGTTATGGCACTCATGGTTGTTCATCCTCATGCAACATTTAGATAGGTGCCAATATGTATCGAACACATTTAGACACGCCACATAGTATGAAGAGTATAACAAGTAGTATATTTAGCACCTGTATGATATGTGTTGAAAATTATCTAGACGCATCACATTTTTAAAATTTCTATTCATTTATATGCAGAGAAATATTTACTCTTTTTCATTGCCAAGTGAACAAGTTTATTTGAGGTGAAATGTTCTAGTAAATTTATTTCTAAGATAGTGTTTTACTGAAATTTTTTAACTATATTTTTATATTTTACAAATTTATGTCATGTCTATTATTTGGCTTTTCAATTTTCACGTTTGGAAGAGCCTTTGCATTTTTTAATTGACTAAATTTATTTGTTAACCTTTTCCATATAACACGTTTGTCCTATTGTTGTGTACGTCTAGTTAGAACCTCTACTTATTCTACATAAAAATTTGTAAAATGGATGTTTGCAAGTCAATCACTTTTATTTTTGTATGTTGTACTTACATTATGTGATTATGATATTACAATTGACTTCTTTTGTGTTGTACAAATCGTAACATTAAAACATTATTTTTTTCATATCTAGTAGGGTTGATATACTTATGATCAAGTAAGTGTTCTATATATTTTAAAATGTGCACTATGATGCAATGAATCTTCATTTTAAGAGGATAAGTTTTTGTATTGTTTTCTAAGCAAAAACATCTTACAATGTCTTGGTGTATGGGTGTGTATATGTATGAGGCCTTAAAATGAACTTGGGCCATCTATAACTATATTCAAGAGTACCAAGGTGTAATTGAAGTGTTTTGTGTTATTTAGGATACAAATATGTATTAAATGCAAATTTGTCTATTATATCATGTTAATTTTGAGTTATTATAATGTAAATAGGGGCTACATTGATGTAGAATAGTAACAATTGTTTGCCAACAATTATAATAGGAAATTTGTGAGGCTTTGCTTCCTAGTTAATGTCATTGAGGTTATTCATTTGCAGGTGTGGAGATCAAAAAATTTAATGAAAATTAGCTAGACATATATCACAATAGATAAGAGGCACTCTTTGTATTTGCGCATTGCATAGTTTCTATTGTATTAGCAACAAGATGAAAAGGAAAATAGACTCGAGAAATTCAGCACTAGATATCATGGATGTAGATAGCTACAAATCACTAAATAAACATACAATTCACAATATTAATGTGGAGTTGTAAATCAATGGCATGTTCAAGATAAAACCATTTACATGCAATGTAGGAGACTATATTTTTAACTCATTATGTAACTATTGCTACATTTCTAATACACTTCTATTGAATTGCATAATGGAACTAATGATCATTTTTATGTTGTCTTTCAAGACATGATCCAGACACAATATTCTCTTACAAGTATGAATTGGACCATCAAATACTCTACGAATTACATAAAATACAAGATGTTGATACACATCTATATTGAATGCAACTATCTATAGTGTCAACTTCAAATCACAAAGAAAACATGGCTATGGGGAGACATGTTTTATATTGAATGGTTTGCCAAGTGGCTAGGCATACAAACATGTATTCGATCTTTAACAAGAGCAAAAAAATACTTGTATTTCAATGATATTTCACACGGTCCTTCATACTCTATCTTATTTCAAGATCAAAATCATATTAATGAACATTTTGAGCCCCTTGTTTGCAAAAAACACGAGTGCATATAGAAGATAACTTATCCAATATGATTTGACTGGATCAAATCTTAATTTTCAAAACTGTTACATGGAAACTAGTTCAATGGGGACATTGTTTGGAATTTGTAAAAAGGTATTGCTTGTACTGGATTGTGGTGACAACCTTTTAAATGCACATAGCTCAGTCCATTTGCAATGCATTTCTGTCTCAAAATAAAAGAACATTGACTTGCCTAAATACATGCCTTAAAATTGATTTGGAGATTAGTAATGGTGTGGAAAACTGACAAACATATGTTGCAAAAATTAGAATTCCATACAAAAAAGTGGACTTGAAGGACAAGGTTTCTACTTCGAGTGGTTGTATTGCATTTTGAAAATAAAAATAAGGGTGTGGGCATCCAATAATAACATATACATGAAAGAATTTTACAATTGTCTGAACCCCACAATACTATACATCACTTATTCTAAAATGGTTGAAATGCATATACATTATAAACTAGATCGAGTGGAGCATATAATCCAAATTAGCAATCACAATTCCCAATTGCAAAAAAATCCATATACACAAATCAACAAACATTACCATCCACAAGTTTAAACAAAGCATTTGAAATTGTGCACATTTCTAATCTATCAATTATGTGGAAAGTGAAATTGCCTCTAAAAAGAATGTCACGAATCTATTCACAACATAAAGCAAGATATACACATGAAAAGGAGGAACAAAACCATAGGTCAACCAAAGGAAAGTATCACAAAGACCAATAGAAACTTTTATGGCAAAAATTCAAGACACTCCCAGACATGTATGTGCAATATGTGAGCATCTGTGTTTCAAGAAAGACATAGGAATTGTAAAACAAAAACAAAAATAAATATATTATAGGCTTTTGACAAATGAAGACACTACTAGAAAACAAAACATGCTACATACGGAAAACAGTGTTTTAAAATATGTAACTTGCTTGGATATACAACATTGAATTGTATATGAATGAATAGGCCATTGTGATATACAATAACTCTCTCAAAAACTCGAAGAAAGACTAGTGTCTCTCATGAATGTGTATGTAAAGATTTGATAGTTGGGACATAAGAGGTCACAAATGGACCTAGCTAGGTTTATCATTGATGTACATACAAATGGCATTGCCCCACTTAATTAATGACATCCACAATTATTGTGGCACTCAAAAGTTGATAAGAATATTAATAAAATGCATATCAAAATGGAAGGGTGCAACCAAATACTATTATGAATTCTGTAAAACAATTGTGCAAGAGAAAATCATACAAAATGTAAAATATTCAATTGAATAAAAACTTGCAAGAACTTTTGCATTCAAGACAAGAAAACAACATAAATAATGAACCTTCGTGAAGCAAAAGCAATGCTAGTAGGGGCATTTACAATGAAATGCCTACTAATACTTTGATGTATGGGTTGACTAAATTAAGAAGTATACATTGTATGCAAGACAAAATTGTTGAGGTTACACCAGTAAAAGAACAACATCCTTTTGGAATCTTGCAAGACAAATACACAAAAGAAATAAATTTTCTGACATTATATTTTGGAGAGCCATGTGATGAGGATACCAAAAAAAGATTTTTATACTAGAAAATTGCACAATGGGAATTACAATACTTAGATCGAGGTTTCACTTACCATATCATCAATCTATTTTCTAAAACAAATCAAAACATTTATAACTCATTTTTTCTACCATGTGGATAAGAATACATAGAGTAATTAAAACAAAAAATATTACTAGCAAAAAATGTCAAGTACAAGCAAAATTTAGAAAAATACTCAAATATGATATTTGCTATGTAGATTTCAAAAGAATCCAAAATTCTCCAAACTACTTGCACTGACTTAAGAAAAATGTATTTTTCATGATACGATAACTAGGACCACGCACCTCGGCAGGGGGTCTGGCTCGATTGGCGAGAGCTTCCTATGGTAGGCATGAGGTCACAAGGTCCAGTCTCCCCCTTGCCCACCTGATATTGTACTCGGTTGTTTACCCATGTTGAATTAAAAAAACTAGGACCACCCACCTTTGCATTCACTAGTGCAGAGAAAAATTGAGATCCACTAACAAAAACATTGTAGGAATTTTATAGTGCACGTAAAAAAACAACCACAGAACAACTTCAATTAGCCAATAAAACTTTTTAATAAGGAAAGATCCAATGACTTGTGCATTTTACTATGGACATAGGATGAAAGCAATGAAACAATTGATATGTGCAGATGACTTTCTTTGGAAAGATCTTGGTCTACTTTTCAATAATAGAATTTTTAAATCAAGGAAACAAGCATGACCATTTCATGCTATGGACTAAAGATGCACCAACATATGAAATAGATAGTAGTACCAACATTGAAAAATTTATAGATAGGTATACAAATTGCAATAATAAGCATTTAGATGAGCAAATAACTAAGACACGGTTCAGAGATTGAGGTGCATTGAAGTTGTTGTGCCAAATCATTCTTGTCAGTAATGAATCATGTCTTAGTCCTAGGGAGAGCTTGGGTGGCCAACTAGGTTCCTATATCAACTGCCAGCTGGACTCACGGTTCAAAGATTGGGGTGCCACGATGTTGATGAGCTAGATCAATATTGTCAGTACTGGGTCACGTATCCGTAACAAAGGTTGCACTTGTATAATGTTGAGATGGAGGCCCAAGGAGGGGTCTCACATACCTAAGCACATGAATTTTCGTGATTCCATCACGACGCCACTTAACATGAATTACAATGATGAACATTCTTGGTTCATTAATTATGACAAGAAAGAGATAGATTGTTCACTCATGGTGAAAATTAGTACGTACGCTACCTACAGCGTTAGAAGGGACGTGATAATCATTGTTTTGAGTTTTAACAGTGAAGTGGGGGAGTTGGGCTGCAATGCGATATTTACTAAGTTCTGTGCTGCTACTTGCATTGCTAAGTTCTTTTCTGCTACCTACATTGCTATTCTGACGTAGAGTTACTGGTGTAAAATGGGGGGAGATAGGTCTCGCATGGAGCCAGAATCTTGTGAGGAATTCAAAAGAACCAAAACCCTTTGGCATATTTGCCAAGAGGGTGGGTTTGCTTCTTACCTGAAGTGTTTACAAGGCCATGACAAAAGCCTTTCTATTTAGTTTATGTGCTCCTACGAGGACAAAAAGGTCAAGGTGGGAGTTGTGAGTTTTGATATTTCAGAAGAAGTGATTGGTTTGGCGACGGGGATGTCCATTGATGGAACTAAACACCCCAGGAAAAGTAAAGTGTTTGACACTAATGGTATGATGACATTTCTCAAGACTAGGGAGGTTCTACACAGCCTCCAGGGGGATTCGACAGACAACTTCTACCTCAACCATGGGACGAGGTATGTTATATGATCATGAAATACTTCACTTTGGAGGGAAGATTTAGGAGATTCTTCCATTACCATTTTGCATTGCTAAATCATTTTAGGTGTAGCAAATTCATAACCTTTCCTTTTTATTTACTCTCATCTTTGGAAACTTCCATTGTGATTGCTAAAGAGCAACATGCTTTAGACCCTAGCAAGCCTGAGATCCCGCTTCAGTAGGGGCTTATCATGAGACTTTACAAATTCCATCTTGCACTCTGCCCCCTAAAGCCCTCACTCTTGTTAGGGTTAAACCCTCTCATCCGCCTAATTCTGCCCAGGGGAAGGATAAACTGATTATTATAATAGAAGTCACCCCTGCTTCTTATACCAACTCCATAAAGACTGGCAAGAAAAAATCTACTGTGGCCAAAAGCCCTGAACCCACCATGGAAGACCTTACTCCCAAATCTCCTGTGACAACCCCTGCTAAAAGAAAAATGTTACAAGGCAACCCTACCCAGGTGACCCCACAGAAGAAGAAGCAGGGTAGCTTTGAGGAAGAGAGTGGCATTGATAGTGGGATAAAGGCTACTAAGGCTACTATGGTGGTTGAGGAGGTTAGCTCGGAGGAGGGAAGCGGTGGTTCAAACAACGCTGTTGACAAGGACTTAAAACTATCACTGATAATAAACCTAGGGTGCCGTCGACCAAGAGGTTGACGAGGCTCGCTGCCAAGCCTGCCTCTACTCCCCAGAGGAGGGTTGTCTCGGCGGTGGAAGTTGATACTGTGGAGCCAAGAGTTGAGGAATGGTCTGAAGGTAATAATAAGGAGTATTTTGTGGAGCCGCAAAGCGTTAAAGGTTCTGAAGATAAATATAAGATGGTTTCTATTGAGTAGCAGCGTGTGGGTTCGGAGGGTAACAACAAAATGGATATGATGGTGGTTGAAACAGAACAAACGGGGGGTGAATTTTTGGTGAGCAAGGACAACAAAAATGATAAGATGGAGGTGGACGATGAGGGTCCCAGCAATTTCCCCGAGTTCAATGCTCAAGGTTCGGACTCCGTCAACTTTGAAAAAGGGAAACAAGGAACATGTAAAAAGCAAAAAAAGGTGGAAAGAAAACCAATAAAGACAAAGAAATTGAAGCCCTTTCGACTAGACTCAATGATTTGGAGCAGAAGTTCAGCATTCTGGCTAAGTTTTCTGCTAAAGTGATGCATATGTCTGCCACCACTCTGGCAATACTTCAAGATGCAGAGCTTACGAGCCAAAGGATGAAGGACAAAAAATTGAAAGAGTACCAGGATGTTTACTAGTTCCTGGTGGATGATTAGGATAAGATGTTTGATTAGCCTTTGGAGGCTTGGTCTGCTGCCGGTCTGCTGTGTTTATTGTTTCTTGTTGCTTTCTGTCTCTTATGTTTTATCTGTTTAAACTATGATGATTTTGCTTAAACTATATTAGTTTTTGGTGCGCCTTTTTGGCTGTTTTGTATTGGGTTCGGCACCCTTTTTTTGCCACTTATCTTATAAAAAACTAAGACACATAGGCACCACCACACTAGGCAATGAAAAAGTCAAAGATGAAGTTGTTAAAATTTCTCAAAACCACCAACCAAGAAAACTACAAAAGAAATCTTCTCCATGCTAGAATGTGTAACATATGATGAATCTATTTTGTTTGATATGTTCCCCAATAACATGAGTGTTGGCAAAAATAAATTCATTTTAGTTACACCTATTTAACCAAAAATGTTCTTGAAAAGGAAATCATCTCATATGTGGAATAATACATTTGCAAGAAAAAAATTTACAGTTACGGAAAGAAAACATAGATGTGTAGTTTGTTCTTAATACCTTCATGGAAATAATGTATTGTAACTCATATATAAAAAATGACAAATCAATAACAAATGCATTTAAATTTTTTTGTAGAGATCATTGACAATAGAACGTTGATGCCATAAAAATGCTAGTAAGACTTGGAAGTGCATTGCTCAACCTACAATAGATGCTTGCTCGACGAGCTATACATATTTTCCTTTCACTTTAACTCAACACTAATTAAAGGAAATGTAGATTTATTGACATGTTTGTTGCCAATGACCATACATATATTTTAAAGCCTGCCAATAATTAAACAAAGAAGTAGATGAGTTAGAAAATTTCACTTCTAAGTCTCTTGTAGATCACTATATTACACTACTAGAAACAATTGTAAATATTTATCTGGTGCAATTTGTTTCTAAATACAAAAGAGAATGGAGCAAATTAAAACTAAGAGCTAAACCACAAATCATAGAGTTTATCAAATACAATAAGCATATTGACATGGAAAACTATTAGAGAAAATAATTTTTATTGTATGTTCCATTCACAATAGATGAAAACATATTAAAACACTACTTTTCAACATGGGAAAATGCTTATGCATTGCATGAGAAAATTATAAAACTTAACCAAACAAAGTATACTCGTGACATAAATTCATCACAGGGTGACTTGAAAAATCTATTAACAATGTCAAAATTGAGAATGAAAGCTATGATGATGAATATTATGTGAAAAAGTCACATAGAATGTACCTTGAATAGTATAATATGCAACCAGACTTAGAAACAATAAAAGTTAGCAATATCAAAATGGTGTGGGAAAATGGTGGCTGACTACATTACTAGAGGAGCTTGGAAGGAATTGACTTTTCTCAACTTCCCTCCCAATGATATCTCAAGACTTCAGTCTCTTCTTTCCAAGCAACATATCCCTTTGTTCCTTACTAGGGATGAGTTGGTTTGGAAGGAAAATAATAATGTTGTTTACTCTATTTATTATGGTTTTAATTCTCTGTGTAGACAAGATCCTGAATCTCCCTTTTGGGTGAAGCTCTGGTGGCTGGATCTAACTCCCAAGGTCAATATTTTTTCTGGATTCTTGCTCAGAATAAAATTCTGACCATTGACAATTTGTGTGAAAGGGGTTTAGCTCTTTCGAATAGGTGTGTTTTATGTGAGAGAGAGGTTGAAACTGTTGTGCATATGTTGATGGAGTGTTCCTATGCGAGGGAAGTTTGGAGAAAGCTTTTATCTTTATGGAATGTGGGATGGGTTTTCCCTAACTCCTTGAAAGATTTGATGGAACAATGGTTATCCCCTTCCTCTAACCCTTCCCTAAGATTCCTATGGACCCTTTTACTCCTTTATACGACTTGGGAAATCTAGAAAGAAAGAAACAACATGATCTTTAGAGAGAAGAAATGCATTGCTGAGTCAGTGGCCAATAGAATTATAGCTAACACTAAGGAGAACTTCACGTTGAGAATCCATGAAAAGACCTCTCAAGACCCCACTTTAGATGTCACTTGTTACGACCTTCAAATCAAAAGGAGTGGAACCTGTCATGTCCCGATATTAAAACATTGTTTAAATTAAAGATTTAAACGTCATGATAAAGGCAAAAAAGTCATTTCCGTCAAATATGGTGTCTGCTATCGTCAATTGGATGATAATCGTGTATATAATAATATTTAGTAAACAATAATATTAAATAATATTATTTTATAAATATTTTATATTTATTGTATTTATAATTGATAATATAAATACATAAATAATATTATCAATTTTGATATTAGTATAATATATATTATTATATTATATAAATATAAATAAATATTATAAATTAATTAATATAAACATAAATATTTAAATATGAATATGAATAATTAAATATAATAAATATATATTATAAAGTAATCCCATATAAGACAATCTTATATGGCACTGAATAGATTCTAGGAATCATATATATATATATATATATATCAAAGGCATATTGTATAACAGCAATAGATAAAGACAACGCTATTAGTAAACTAAGAGTATTAAAGAACCCCCATAAGGTCATGATCGATGACAAAAGGGATATCGGGGCAGTCAATATAAAGTTAGCAAATCACATAATAAAAGGAGGCGACTCATTATTTGGGATAGAATGAATTATCCTATATGATAGGAATGCAAATGAGATTACGTATAAGGAGTGATCTATATAAATTAAACAAAAGCCAACAAATAAGAATAATCAAAACACAACACTGATGTAAATTAACTGATATCCTCTTTATTGCATAGAACCAAACAATACTATAAAACAAGGTCAGCAACTATCCTAAAAACATTGTTAAATCCACATAGCAATTAGAAAATAAAGGTTGTAATCCTTTACAAGGCAATGCTTCCAGGAAAGGATATGTCACTTGGGATATATATATATCATCATACAATCATACATCCTTGGGAACGATTCATACATACACATTTTCTACACTCCAAGCGATCTACAAGAGAAGATCAGACCAACGTCAGCATAGAGGAAAAAAGGAATCATGTGTCATCTCCTCATATCATCAGATCAACAACATAATTCATACAGAACATGGAATCATTAATGGACTCAACTTGTAGTTACAAAACATATTCAATTATCAGCGATCAATAGACACACATATAGGAATATGCAGATTGGAAATGAGAAGATATAGGAAACAAGAAGAATTTCTGATATTAAAGGATAGACACATGAATCAAGAAAGTATAAGAAGAATAATCTGATTTAGATATATGCAAAATAAGAATATACATTTCTATTACTACACTGATATAAATATACAAGAGGAAGAGATATATATTTATATATAAGGAGATTCACATCTTCAAGATTGGTCTAAGAGGATATAAGAAAGATAGAGATTTAAGAGAAGGAAGAGATAAATATTTAAGAGAGGAAAAAGATAGAGATCTAAGAAGAATAAAAAAAATAAAAAGAGGACTAATATACATGCCTGCAAGTAAGAAACATTTAGCATTGGGAAAATACACAGCAGAAGCAAGCAATAAAGGCAGCTAGCTAGAAGAAGGAAAGTTACAGCCTCTTCACTATATAGATATATTGGAGCATAGCAAGAGGAAAGTGGAACTACATATACACACATATAGAGGAGTTAAATCAAGCCAAGTTTTAGTGTTTAAGTGTTTACCCTAGAAAGGGGACATTACAGAACCTCCAAGTTGATGTTGTTACCCCCTTTCAAAAACAAGAAGAAAAGAAGAGATGGCATTTGTTGGAAACCTCCACCTGCTAGATGGGTTCAACTCAATTTTGACAGGGCTGCCAAGGGAAATCCGAGCCCAAATGGATGCGGGGCTGTTCTAAGAGACAATAGAGGCAGTTTATTATCTACTATGGCTACTCCTTTGGGTTCTCAGATGAACCATTATCCTGAAGCAACTACTGTTTACAATGGCATTAAAAGGCTCATAGCAAGGGATATAAAACTATTATGGTGGAGGGAGATTCCCTAAATGTTATCAGTTGTCTTAAGGGGAACCAATGTCCTAGTTGGACTATTGATTCTTTAATAAAAGATGTTCTGAATTTAGCTAAATCCTTTGAAGAAGTGAATTATGCCCATGTTTGCCAGGAAGATAGCTGACGCATTTGCCAACATGGGAGTCAATCAACATAATAGAAAAAATTGGGAGGTTTATGCAAATATCCCCAAGCACAACAAAAACTTGATTAATGATGATTACAAGTATGATGGTGTCTAGTTTTCATAATATGGTAATGCTGAAGAGTGAGAAGCCCACACGGATTGTGGGTGGCACTTCGAGTAACTTCTATGGTAATCTCAAAGTTATCTCAAGGAAATGCAAAAGGGTTGATATGCAAAAATCTTCTGTCTGTAGGGAAAATAACAGTGATCTGAAGAGTAAAAATATGGGAAGTGACTTGATAACGACCAGAGGGAAGGTTTTGTTGAAAAAGATGGGTGGCGACAGGAACAGGGTGGAGTCGGGGGACTATTCTGGGGTCCGCAACCTCCCTCAAGCCTGGAACGTGCTGAAAGAAGGAGGTTTTGTGCCCTTCATGGAGAGACTCCACAACCATGACACGGAGGCTACTAAGTCTTTTACAAGAAGTTGGCAGAAGCGTAGAGTTACCTTATATGGTAGAGAAACATGTATTAATGAAGAGCTCACAACGCAATTGGTATGTCATTGGATGGAAGGAAAGTGTTCAAGGATCCAAAGCCAGGTGATGAGGCAATGAACGTGTTCTTCAAAGACAGTGAACGCAACAAATTGGTGAAACTAAAGTCTGGGTATGAACGAGTCTCTCAAACCATTATGGGTAGCTGTGGCAGAATGGGTGATGCATTACATTACCCTCGAAGGTAGATATTGATCCATATGTGGGTACCACCTTACCCTTCTTAATCATTTTAGACATAATATGAGAGTTTCCTTCTCATTTTACTTTCTTAATATTTCATTGGAACAATCCATTAATGATAATAGGAAAACGCCCAAGCTTCTGATTATTCATGAGGGGTTAATTTTGTTAATTGTGGAACATATAAAAACCCTCACTCTGAGTAAACCTATTCAGAAGAAGAAAGGGAAGAAAAGGCCTAGGGTGGTGGAATACTCAGACTCTGAATAGTTGGGTCCTATGGATGATGAGGATTCTAAGAATGATAGTGAGGAGAGTGAGGATTCTGAACAGTTGGTGGAGATTTCTTTCGATCTAGAGTATGTAGAGAATGAGGAGGATAAAATCCCCAAGTGGAGGATTAGGAGGAAGGTCCATGTGGAAACCCCCAAAACCAGTGCTAAGAAAACTATAACCAAAGAGTCTTGGTCGGAGGGTTTTGAAATGAATAGAGAGAAGATAGAGGAGGAACACATTAAAATTACCTCTCAGAAGAAGGGTAAGAAGGCTAATAATGACAAAAAAGGTACGGTTAAAGTTCATAAGACTAAGGATTATGAATGGGCAGAAGTTGTTGCTCACAAGAAAAAGGAGGGAGAAGATGCCCCTACTAGAGCTAATATGGGAAAAGGTAAAACCATGGCGAAACTTGAGATTGGGGTCTCTTTCCCACCTATTCCGGATGTTGCTTTACCTATCCCCAAAAATTCCTTGATTGTGTTACTCAGAATGAGAACACAGAGGATGTGGCGAGTACTTTAACTTTTGTTAGAGAGGCATTAGTAGCACATAATATTATGTCAAAACGATATTATCTAGAGATTAACAAGATTAACTTGAAGTTGGCAATTTTTCATAAGATTTATGGAAAAGAGCACCAAATTACTACAGATGAAGACCTGAGCATCCTCAAGAATTGGGATATGATTCCCAATGTGGAGAATTTGGAGAAGGATGTTATGAACTTGATGAATGAGTTGTGGAATTGGGAAAAGTGGAAGAAAGATACGAAGGAGACGTTGGAGACCCACAAAAAGGAATGTAAGTTCATCAAGGAGAATCTATTGAAAATGCTGAAGGTTAGTCATGCCACCATAAAGAATAGTGTCGTTGATCCCTGAAGTGACCTCCAGATTTTAAAGAAGCTGGCTCTTCCTGTTCAAATGGGTTTTTAGGAAAAGGAAAGAGAAAACAAGATTACAAAATAAATGCCTAATCCTATGGCAATGTGCCAGATTTAAAACCTAACTCGAATCAGCACAATGATTAAACCCTTAATAGATTAACTGGAAAACCAAAGAGCATAATGCATGATCAATAACCCAGTTTAAAATAGATTTATCAGAGGCTTAAGAGATAGAAAAAAAAGCAAGAAATAGAGAGACATTCAGATTTGCACAAAGCATCACTTCTTTTCATTGTTTGAATGGGGAACAAAATTACAGAGGCAAAATATCTGCACAAAATAAAATGTTACATTCTTCCTGAGAAGCATACTGAAGCAAGAAAATATCTCTGCTGCTGCTGCTAATAATCTTTGATCTCTGATCTATGTAGAACTGTAGAGCTGCCTCCCTCTGTCTCAGATATGTGTATACATAAGCCAAAAAACAAAACCCCTTTGAAGAAAATCTTCTGAAAAATCTTTGCAACTGCCCAGGAAATCTGCAACTAACCCATGAAATCTGACTCAGATAACTCATAGAAAAACTTAAGGAACTGCGAGAGGAAGGTGATGCTAAGAAGGTTGGGCCCAGTGCTAGTACTGTTAGGGTTCAGGCAAATCAAAACAATAAACACTAACAATTATATGCAGATTAAATAACCCAAATATAACAATGAGGGATAACACAGAAGAGATCAACACAGAAATTTAACATGGTTCACCCAATATGGGCTACATCCACAGAAACTCGGCCATCAAATGATCTTATTATCCAGTGCAAAACATATTACAATCTTGCGAATACATCATCGTAACATACATCTTAGCCGCTTATAACAAGCTTTTTGGAAGCATCTAGAATTAGGGTTTTGCAATGTCATTTTTCTTTTGTCAGTTAACAAAAATTAACAACCGACTCCAATTGTGCAAAAAAGAGGGAAAAAATGTTTTCGGGGGCTGCCACCCCGAACCCTCGCTTGGGGCCTGGCCTAGCCCCGAACCCCGACGAGGATACATAACTAGTGTATAGTACTTGCATGATCAGTCACCACATGCCAACATGTACTAGGGCTAGGAAGAAGCCATTTGATATGGAAAAGGAGGAACTGATTGGTTTTGTTAATTTGTACATTGAATTCAAGAAACAGGAGCTCGAAGCTGTGGAAACTCTTAAGTAACTTTGATGGGTTGTGTCTTTCTTTATTTTTAGCTAACAATATATGTATGTTTTGTTGTTGTTTTGATGATTTGTTATGCTGGGTGGATGTTTATTATATCTATACTTTGGACAACTTTAAACATTAGGTTGCAAGATCCTTGTAAAACTTGCTTTTTGTTTTGTTGTTGGTTCGTTGATGGCGATGGTTTGGCTGTTGATTTTTAAGCTTATGTTTTGATAGCATTTTGTACAGGGTTTCAGGGCCCTTTAGAAAACCCGCTTTACTGTTAATCAAAAACAATATAAAAAAGTGAAACACAAAAGCATTTTAAATAGTAAAACATCTCCACTTCACAACATTGAGTACTACAATACTAGAATAATATTAAACAAAGAGAAAAAAACCATATTAAAAGACAAAATAATTGAAAGACAAAAATAAATACAAAGTCATTGCACTTGTTCCTAACAAGAGGAATTGGTACATGAAAGACATTCACTACAAAAGCTATAAACTAGAGTCTCCTCCACATATATAATAACTCTATCGATAGAGACCCAAACAAGATAAAAGGCCTAATGGTTGTGTTGGTGGATGCCTTAAAATTCAAATTTTTCTAAGTCTTGTATCCTCTTTATTGCCTTGGCCCTACTTTACCCATCATTGATATTCAATTAGAGAGTTCCTTCAATGGGTCCCCTTAGTCAATTTGTGCTTAGTCTTGTCATTTGTCTCCTCTCATATCCTTGTCATGTGCCTAAATTTTAAAATGTAAGAAAATTATAAGAACAAGGGTCTTTGGGTTAGTTTCCAAGCTTGGGTTAGACTTTCGAGCTTTCTCATGCTGACATGCCTTTCCTCCAAGTCCTTGTTCCACAAATTTCTCTAGGTCCTAATTTCTAACTTTCAAGCTTTCTCATGATGACATGCCTTTCTTCTGAGTCTCCTTTCCCATGTCCTTTTTTAGACTCTTAGACTTCTATTTGCCTCAATACTAGAGGACTTGACCACCGTCAATTCTAATCTTGGTTGTATGGTGGGTTTGTGGACTTTTTCCTACCATCATTCTTAAAGGTGATTTTATCTTGAAACTTTGAACTCAGCCACCTCAACAAGATTTTGAGTTTTCCTTTTCCTTAGCACTGTGGTATTGGCTATGTCAAAACTCCAATCCCCACTTACCCTTTTGAAGCCAATTGTGGTCTTTGAAAACTTTTCGTTCCCTACTCCAAATTGCAAGAGGCATCCCCAGGCTTTGAACACTACCAACGTGGTGGACTTTTCAAGTCTCTTTATTTCCAAGGGATATTGGTAGAAATTGTCCCAAAGCCCTGATCTCTCTTAGTTTAATCTCTTAATTAGGCTTTTGGGCTTTCCTTTGACTAGAAAATTTACACTCGATATCCCAATCTTCATTCACCCACCTTACAGCTCCCTTATTTCCCACGACATTCTGGAGTTCCCCTTCCCTCTTTGCACTCCCTATGATGGACTGCCCAATTTATACCCTCCACCAAGCCTTAGTTTCACATACCTTCAAGGATTTCCATACCATTCTACCTCTTGCAAAAACAATTGTAAGGTTCTCGATCCCCATTATTCTATCATTCTACTTTCTTGGGCACGTGGAACTTTGTTTCTTGTGCACCTTGCATCCCTATATCCTAACCCCTACTTCTCTACCCATGCATCCATCTCTCTAATTTCCCAGTGCCCTCTTATCCTTATGCATCCTTCGTGAATGCAAATCATTGGAACCTCGTTGTTCAAACACAACCCCACCTACCTCCCTACACTTCCTAGGATGCCATTATGCCCATAATTGATTGCAATGGATGTGTACAATCACTCAAATCTTGCCAAAAAGGCCATTAGACTCCTCAAAGTCATGCATCCATGTATGAATTTATATGAAGATGATAAAGGTAGGTTTGGACACTTGATCACCATAAATGAAAACCCTTTCATTAGTAGGTCTATAATAAGGTATTGAGCTACCTCTTTAAGCACGAAAATAATATTTTAATGTTCTAGGATGTCCATAATAAATCTAGGGTAGATTCTACTATGTGGGTGTGGTGTTGCAACTTTCAATTCTTTGATTTGTATGCAACCCTTGAAAGCCCCACCCAGGCAACCAAAGTGCATTGTAACATATTATTACAAATACAAGCAAGAAAGATGTAAAAAAAGGTTGATCATTTGACTATCTCCTTGGTTGTAAGTGTCTAAAAGTAATCTAGGATTTCAACTTCTACAAGTTGAGTTTGTAAGATGTGTTAGGACCCAAAATAAAGGCAAAGAAAAACTCTAAAACATTCCTAAATCACCTAGGCCAGGGACTATCGTCAGGGTGACAAGAAGAGGGTTATCAACAAGTTTTGGGAGATTTTGGCCAACTAACAGGAGTGGGTAAACTCCTCTGCTCTTCGAGCTTAGCTTAAACTCTAGAGGGATGTTCCAAGAGGTATTATACCTAAATAGGTATTAAAAACAAACCAGATGAACAACTAAAATAAAAACAACCAAACCCATATTGCTCTCTTAGCCCCAAATCTGTCACTAAACTAAGCGAAGCTGGTTGTTGTATGACCCCTATATAGCCGATAAATGCAATCCTATACAATAAGGATGCATGAAGACTACTTCTGCTTCTAAAATGAGATGTTTAGTTTTTGTTTTGAAGATGGGTGATTTAAGGCTATTCAAACTGGTGCCTATCCATTGGGCTGCAAAGTCTAATGTAAAACAGAGGAAAACAATCATACAGAAATGTATAACTGCATATTTGATGAATCAAATGCAAATAAATCACTATCAGATTACCAAAAATACTTAAGAATCACACACCATACCATGTTTTTCCCTATGCAATACTGAAATGATCATTCACAAAGCTTGGGAATGAATTAAGAACTATCACATTCATCAAATCAGAGCTTACAATCATACAACGAAATATGGTAAAAGCAAACTGGAACTGTGATTACAACTTACTAAGAAAAACACCTACAATAATGGAGAAAGACAACAATCTGATACAAAGATTTGAATTATATTACATACACTTCATGATTGAATCATGTATAAATAAAGCCTGCTAAATATCCTTTTGAGTCTGCCTCTTGGAGCTCATAACCCTGCTGAGAAAATGCCAAAATGATCAACCTCTATTACATCTAAAACACATGCATATATAGCATTACAATTCAAAGTCTACTCCCAAGTGTTGCCTTCTGTTAGAAAGTAACCCATGCTGCAATAAATTATGGCCCAGGTATGTCAGAAGATTTGCACATTGTGATGGCAAATCCATGCTCTGCCATCTCTAAAAACAATCAAAAAAATATTGCTTGCATTCCAATCGTACTCTGAGCAATAAAGAGGGAAACTTCTTATCCTTCCCTGCCGCCTGCAACACTGACCGCTCTAACATGTCCTCTGTGCATTAAAGAATTTTATTGTGCCACCCACTTGCACAGTACTATTCTATATGTTCATTAAAATCTGGGTACAAATTAGTTTATGTATCCCTACAAACATGGCATACATCTAGGGAATTATCTACTTCTGGTATTGAAAACATTTCCAATGTGTTGTCCTTCTTGTCTATTTTGAAGCATCTGATGACTAATTGTACCCTCCTGCACTTTCACAATTTATCGGCCAATCTTCTTCATTTCTGCATTTTTTGCTCACCACTTTCCTTGACCATCCAAGTCATCATTTTTGCCTTATCGAAAAATTTGTATTTTCTGGAACTTGGATTGTATTGTTTGGTTTTCCTCTTTCCTCTTATCTTTTCATTCAGTCAGCAAAAGTAACTTTCTTTGAACTTTTCTTCTTGCTCTCTTGGTCACTATTATCGGCCAATTTCACTTTCTTTGAACTTTGACCATATTTGCCACTTATTTGCCTTTATTGGCAGATCTTTGATTTCAAGAACTCGAGCCATTTTGCCTCCATCGACAAATCTAACATTTCAAAACTTGGTCATCCTTCATGCTTTATCAACAACTTTGACCTTTGCCGAACTTTGAGCTATTTTGCCTTTATTGGCAAAAAATGAACTTTTCAAAACCTTTCCTTGTCACTTCCTTTTTGCATATGTCGACAAAGTTGCCTTTATCCAAACTTTGAATTTTCCCCTTTGCATCTCTGACTTATCGCCTTATCAGTGAAATGAGGAAATATCAAACTTTTGAAAAGTTCAGTTTCCACCCGCTTTGTTGATAACACTGTGCCTTATCATTTTTTCCTATATCGACAAAACCTTGCTTCCATGAACCAAGCACCCTGCCATATCAGCAAAGGGAACAAACAAGAACTCTAGCCTCCTTTTCACTCCTCTTGCCTTTGTCGATGAATTTGCCATCGGGAGAACTCCTTGTCGGTGAACCATATGATTTTTGAACTTTGCCTTTCGCTAACTTATCTTTCTTTGCCCATGTCTGCCTTATCGGCAAAAAGTCACTATGCCGAACTATCTTGTTGCTTGCCCTTTTCTCAGCAAATTCTACCTTCTTTGAACTTTTGTTTTCCTCTTCATTCTACATGTATCTTACTCTGTCAGACAAATGAGCTATCGACAAACTTCAACAATCCTGAACTAGTTCCTTAGTTCGGCCATCCGCTGGTTTGCCAACTAGAAACTTTTTGTGCCATTGTCTTAGACAATTTTGCCTTTATCGACAAAATGCAAACTTTTTGAAGCTTTCTTCTTTCTTTATGCTACGCCCTTTGTCGGTGAAATGGTTGTCGAAGGAACTCCCTATCGGTGAACCATCAGGTTCTTGAACCATACCTTCCGCCGATAGAAAATACATTTTCACCTTTTCTTTACTTTGTCGATAACACTCTCCCTTTGTCCTCCATTGCCTTATTGGCAAATTGGCAAAAAGCTGAACTACTAAAAAATTAGGAAGTTTGGAAGAAGCTCAATTTGTCGATAAAGGAAAAAAACATGAAAATATTGTAAGGGAAAGACCAATTTTTTACTAAGGCAAAAAGCACAAGAACCAGACTTTGAAGAAGCATAACTTCTTCATTTTAAGAAATTTTAAGATGGTTCAAAAGGCAAAGTTGCTCAGAATTGAAAAATCTATCCAATGGTGACATCTATTAAAATTTTTGCATAGGACTTCTAGATGTTTTGGGGCCCAAATGGGCACAATGGGAACTGGTTTTATGGGCTCCAACAAGATGGAGGACACATTTTTGTGAATTATATAAAGGGTTTTCAAATAGGAAATATGTCTATAACTAAATGTCTCCATGACAGTTTGTAAGTGTTAGGGGAAATTTTTGAACCTAGTTGTGAGTTCCCTCTTGTCACATTTGTTGGTATGAATGTAACAAGGGTTAGATGAATGTGTGATAGCATCTTAAATCAATGCAAGTCTTTTGTGGTGGTCTTTCTTTTATCTCATGTAGATTTTTGTAGCATTAATATGGATCACTAAGTATGTCTAGTTGTATGAATTGGCATCCCTAATTTGTATGTTCATACAAGTATAGTTCCAGTTGTGATTTGCATGTGTGCCCTCTTTCTTCTTACAAGCTTAGACTGTGTTACCCACCAGAGTAGGCACCAGTCTTGGAGATGAATGAACAAATACATTATGCATTGAAGAATCTATCATTTTTTGGTAGTTTAGAAATAGTTTAGAGTTTTATGTATTTTCATGATTTAGTGATATTCTTGGGATAAGTTGTCATTAACTTTGCAATCCTAACCATTTTCATGTGTCTCCAAAGTTCGTGGAAAGTTTTCTCCAACACATAAGGACTTGAGAGATAAAATATTATTTAGTTATATCACTTGAACATGTTATAGTTATCTCCTATGAGGTAGGACCCAATTTGGGCAACCACTTTGGAAGTGGAGCCCATGGAGACTTTGTGTTGACTTCTTGAAGTCTATGTTAACTTGGTGATACTTCCTAGGAGGTGGGACCTGTCTTGGGTGCCCACTTTGGAGGAGATCCCAATGTAGACTTGGAGTTTTCTTTTTTGTTTGCATGAGTGGATAATGTTGATGTACTTTGCATGAATATGATGTGGGAGTTATCAGTGGAGTTAGATATGCATGATATTTGCATGTTGCTTGCATGAGCTTGTATGAGCTTGCATGGACTTGCATGTTACTTGCATGGACTTGCATGTTGTTGCATGTGAGTTATATGTACTTGCATGTTGTTACATGTCAATTGCATGTACTTATATTGTGTTGCATGTGTCTCGCATGTCAGTCTATCTCAAGTTCAGTTTTGCATGACTCTTGCATGATGTTACAGGTTGTTGCATGATTCAAATAGGTTGTTACAGATTCATATTGGGGACATCAATTATGCATATTGTTTGCATGACATTGGTGTGTGTTGAAGCACTTTAGTTAATTGAAATAGATTGGGACAACTTGGGTGCCCATCTCGAGAGTTTCAGTTTTAAATTTTTTATTGTGACATAACACTTCAGTTGACTAAGTTTGAATGGGACTACTTAGGCGTCCATGTTTGAGACTTGCAGTTAACAGAGTGATTTCTACTATACATATTTGGAGTTCACTATATTAGGCACTTGGTTTTTGCATGAGCATTTGTCTCATGTTATTGGATACAATTTATTGTATTTTGTGAAAGGAAGCAAGGTATGCAGAAAACACTTCCTACAATGATCTACTGAGGAAAGCTTTATGCAAATTTTAACTTTTACAGTTACAGATTAAGATGCACATTAACATAAAGGTAATAACAACATCCAAATGCAAAAATCACAACACAAGATATACATGGGGAAAACCCTTTTAGGTAAAAAACCCCACACTCCAAAGCTACCCAATATATTATTCAGGAATCAAGAAGATTACAATATACTTGTAGAGCAAGCTTTCACAGGAGTATTAATCAACCAGAGATCCGGAGGTAACTCAACATCTATAAGATTCTTACACACAACCTCCATCTCTAGCTCCTGATATATAGAAGATACAATATAGTAAATTGTTAACTATAATTACAAAACCATGAACCAAAACCACCCAAAAGTGGCACCCAAATTATCTCCAATCAAAGATGCCTTGTGATGTGTCAAATCACACACCAACATGTGTAATTCTCCCCTTTACAACTCTTTTGAGTGTCTAACACGTTTTCACATTCCCCAAAAATAGGAGGTCCAACTTTCAGAGGTTATAACTTTTGATCCGGGTGTCCAATTGACGAACCATTTAATGTGTCAAAAAGCTGGTGAAGAGATCTATCAATCTATAACTCACTTTTCTGGTTACAACAATTTTCAAGCCATTTAGGGACCTCTAAGTGCCTCAAAATTGAGTTTGAAACTTTTTTTGACATTTTCAAAAAATAGAAACTTTAATATCTCGCAATCTAGGTATGATCTTGAGTCAAAACTCACCCGAGATGTTTACTCAGTCATTCCACACTTTTTAGGAAAATTTCAGGTCCATCCAAGGTCAAATTTAGAGTTACTAAAAATAGCAAGTCTCGCCATTTTTAGCCCTTTTGGAAACTCTGAATGTTCTAGACCATTCTTCAAGATAAAGGGTCTTCGAAAAGACCAAAACTGGGAAGACTAGTAACCTTTCGTAGTTGCAAGGTTGAGACACTTTTCCTAACATTCTCTCACTTGTCAAACAGCTTGCAAGAGCAAAGGGAGTATCAACACCATGATTTAATTGCTAGGGGCTGAGAGGCAAATAGATTGCGTACACCATCTAAACTTCTCTATGCTCACAGGTTTTGTCAAGGAATTTGGAACATTCAGCAAAGTGTCAACTTTCTCCAAGTTTACCTTCCCATCCTCTACCATGTCATGAACAAAATGGTATTGGACATCAATATACTTAGTCCTCATGTGGAAAGTAGGATTCTTTGCCAAACATATGGCACTCTGACTGTCACAACAAATAGTAATCTTCCCTGCATCAAACCCAACATCAGAACACAATCTCTTAAGCCAAATGGCTTCTTTACAAGCATGAGTTGCTGCCATGTACTCAACTTCAGTAGTGGAAAAAACAACCACAGGTTGCCTCTTACTCATCCAACTAATAGCACCACCAAACATAGTGATAACATAAGCACTAGTGGATCTCCTGCTATCAATGTCACTTGCCTAATCTAAATCCTCAAATCCTCGAATACAAAGTGAATACCAAGGTCATGTTGGATAACCATGATAACATAAGGAATAATCAGAAGTACCTCACAAATATCTGAACACTCTCTTCACTGTATCCCAATGTACCCATCCAGGATTAGCCATAAAATGACTAAGGACTCCCACTACTTGGGCAATGTCTAGTCTTGTACATACCATAGCATACATCAAGCTACCAACTGCACTAGCATAAGGAACTTTGCTCATATCCTCCATCTCAAAAGGAGACTTTGGACAATCTGCAATAGATAACTTTGTCCCCATCATAATAGGAACAATCAATGGTCTGCAATCTGTCATGTTGAATCTCTCCAACATGGTGTTCACATACTTACTTTGGCCTAACCAAAGTTTTATGTTAGCTCTATCTCTTCTAATCTCCATCCCTAGAATGTACCGAGCTGCCTCTAGATTTTTCATATCAAACTATGCTGACAACTGAAACATTAAATCATAAATCAAACTTTTACCATTCCCAATGTGTAACATATCATCGACATACAATGCAATAATGAGAATGCGATCATTGCCAAACTTGTAATAAACATAATGATCCGATTTCGATCTCAGAAATCTATTACTCAACACAAAGGCATCAAACTTTTGGTACCACATCCTAGGAGACTATTTTAAACCATACAAAGACTTCTTCAACTTGCAAACTAGATTTTCTCTACCTTTCACCACATAGTGCTCTAGCTGTGACATATAGATTTCTTCCTCCTAGTCACCATGAAGGAATGATGTCTTCACATCCATTTGTTCCACTTTGAGATCATACATTGCTGCGAGAGATAACAAGAACCAAATAGATGTCAGCTTTACAATGGGAGAAAAAAATTCACCATAGTCAATTCCCTCCACTTGAGAATACCCCTTCGCAACCAATCTAGCCTTATATTTCTCAACACTGCCATCTACACCAAATTTCTTTTTGAACACCCATTTGCATCCAATAGGTTTTTGTCCTTCAAGCAAAGGCACCAAGTCCCAAGTATTATTCTTTTCCAAAGAAGCCATCTCTTCTTCCATGGCCTCCTTCAAAGAACCTGCATCTTTCATACCCATAGCCTCTTTCATAGTTATAGGCTCATCAATGTTAGAAATCAAAGCAAAAATACAACTGGAATCATGCAATAAATAACTAAACCTATTAGGTTGCTCCCTTATCCACGTGGACCTCCTCAAAGATTGAGGTTGAGGTTCTTCATCTTCTTCTAAACTTTGAGAGCTACTAGAGATTTCCTTATTATTAGGTCCAATAGATGTTTTTGGTTCGACTTTCTTAGGGGTGGAAGGAAGCTGAACCACATCCTCTTTCTTCTTTTTTGTCTCTGTCTAAGGACCCGCCTGGTCCAAACTCAGATTTTCAATTTTTTTTACTTTATTAACAAGTTCATATGTGATATATCAAGACTTTGATTGAGTACTCAGGAAAAACTTCGGCCAATACAGGCCATATGTTCGAACGGAACATTCTTAAGCCAACCCGGGCTCTTCTATCCTTTGGGCAAATAGGTTCATATAGAACTAGGTCTAACGGACCTTATCGCTACCCGAAGCGGGTAGACCAAATGGTGGCAAAACGGCTTAGTGGTCAAACGTACCAAGACTCTATCCAATACGGGATAAGTAAACACAATGGCCAACTGAGCTAAATAAGACAAGAATCATTATGCTCTGGCCAGAGACTTCTAACTCCCTCGAGACCAATACGAGTTCATGAGTCACTTCCTGGGGACCACAGTCTGCCCAGACATTATACTGAGGATGTCAACTAGGGAACACATAACATCAACTTGTACTCACCTCAGTTTACGGCAAAGTCAGGTACAAGTAATCCACCCCAGGGACTCTTCTGAGTACTAGGAGAGTTCTTAAGTTACCTAGATAACCTTTAAACTAGGGATCGAGATTACGAAGTTGATTATAAAAGAGTATCCTATATCCGAGGGACCTGAGTACTGGGGGTATCCTTCGCCGTCTAGACTGCCTACATACCCTGTATCCATGGGATCAAGGCCCTCTTCGGATGCGATCGACATGGAGAATGCGAATATGTAGTTCTATTTTGCACTATGTTTGATGTAACTGTGAATGGGTACACAGCTCTTCATCGACTGCCACCCACTCGAGTGATACAATGGACGGAATTCTTAAGAAACTATTTTGCAAACACACCTCCTAGGAGTGTTTGAGGTTTAGGTTTTCAAGTGTGAATAGTTTACCTAACACACATATTTCCCCGACGAGGTCTTTCCGTTGATCGTCCTACAACTATTTTCGATAGCCTCGCCTTTTCTTTTTAGTTAATCTTTTTAGTGAGGTATCCGAGGAGATTTTCCCTTCCTGCGGATTTAACTCGGACATGTCCCTTATTACTCCCCGATGATTTAGAGGGACAGTGCCTAGATGTCGTTGTTGTAGCTATGTTAGGCGCAAGGTACTTGATTCAACACGATGACATTACCTGTAAACGTGACCTAGAGGTACTCTAAATACCAAACACTGCAATTTGTTTGAGTTTGGACATTTATTTACAAGGTTTACCTATCTATTAGAAAAGAAAATCTTACATAATAACTGATAAGGAAATTATCAAAGGAAAGATACTTCTCTAAGGCATAATGAAGTAAAGTACAGTAAAGATGTTTGATCAGTTTACTTACAGAAAATACTTAATCCATTTTGACAATTCATAATTGTACGTAACATAAAGAGAAAAGATATTCTATCAATAAAGGATTTAGTTTTCCTAAAAACAAGAAGGAAATTTGGATAGCTTATCTTGTTTACTAACCATTCAAGTAAAAAAATCAACATTGGATAATGAAGGCAATTAACTATTTTATCATTAAAGAACATTTAATATTAATACACTCATTAAGTCAAGTCATCAACACACTATCTATGTCCTAAGATGATGCCATCAATGATGAACATTCATCTTTAACACATTGATTCATATGAAAACTCTCAATTCATTACATAGGAAAGCATCAAAAGACTTAACAATACTACTTATCATATATACACTTCAATATATTGAAAGAGCTTATATTCGTATTTCAATTATTACTCAACACACCCCTATACATGACCAAATTAATAGAAGACTCGTATTAAATACCATAACATCATGCATTTAAACAATCACAAGACAATAATTACTACCCAACCTAGATTCATTATATTTTTCATATCTAAGGTCTTTCATATTAATTAATTTTCTATCCAATGCCATCTATATTTATTATTGCAATACAATCCTAAATGTTTGACTTCTATAAAATACCTTATATACAATACTGAGATAAGCAAGATTGAAACACTTGTAGATTTTGGAATCATTATATTTTAAATCATAATAAGCTAGATGACTAATAAACATAGTTTTAAACAAAAAGGGTTATTGAAATTCCATAATGATTGAAACATGCTTCTTCCACTAAGAACATCAACATCACTAAAAACATCCTCATTTGACATGTACTAGAGGAAAAATAATTAGAATCATTGATCCCAAAATAGTTTCTAACATAGTAAGTTGATTGGTTCAAAATCCTTACTAATGCACTTCCCTAGATAAATACAAGACTCTAAGGTAACCACGTATCTTTTCAAACTCAATATTATCCTTTCAAAGTATTTGCCCCTATAGTGATGACCTTCATTGGTCCCTCTAATTACCCCCTTTGGACATATAGTAATCCATACTGACATTCACGCAAAATGAATAATATTAAGAGAAAGTAGTCCATCTAATTAATATAGTTGGTAGATGCTGTACGGTAACTAATGCATCGATATGTGCTCAAATTTATTTCATTTCCAAAGAAGGGAAGAAATGTAATAGGGCATGCCAACAATTATAATAAGGCACAAAATGACTTCAATAAAACAGGAATAAACAACATTCAGATAATGAGCAAAAGTTATCCCAAATAAAAAGATTACCCACTATCATCAAAAGAAATCATCACCCACTACCATGCATTATCGATCTAAGATACCTATAATGTGATAGTTTACCTCAGGTTAGGAAACAGTTACATTTGATCTTCTTACACTTGTCTTTAAATCGATGATTAAAGAATCAACTACAACTACTTTCTAAATTTCATTATAAAGATTAAATAAAGTAATGGTAATAAATTTAGCAAGGGTTACAGCTAAATAAAACTAATCATATTTTCCTATGTTCTTCAACTCAACCACTACATTAAGGCTAAAGTTTCCAAGGTCACTCCCTTTATTTTCTAAAGAGTGATACTTCTTATCACTCATAGGAGGTTCAGGAAATACGTCGATAGGAACAACCGGTGAGTTTTAAGCCTTTTCTAGAATAGACATTTTTATGGCATGATGCAATACCAAGCACTATTATGATTGGATAAGAAGATCATAGGACTGTGTCGACAGGAGCAACCATCGTTTAGAATATTTTCCCATATCATTATTTCACATCGTGAGACAATACAGAGCACTAAAATGCTCACAAATAGAAACCTAATGGCTCATTATGCAGAAACAATAATAAAATGATAAGAGTTTTAGTTGTTAAAGTTTCTTGTCGATAGTGCAGGAAAAGGATCAATTTCTCATTCGATAAGGGTAAAAACTTTAAGTGTCTCTGCATGCTTCTATGGAAACTGTTTCACTTTTGAGTCTCATTGACCACTTTGGCTACTAATATATTATCTTTATGACCTATCCGTGTAGTTTTTAAAAGAAAAAGAGCTAAACTGCAATAGGCCCTACATTTATCGTCAAAATATCAAAGTGTATTGCCAAAGAGCACTAGCATAATGTAGAATTGTAAGCATTTACCTCTGACAAAGAACAACGTATATAAAGGCCTTCAAAAATTTGAAGCAAAAGCAACAGACAAGTGCAAAGACCAACTCCTAAACCTTTGCCAGCACCCTCACTGCCTGTGCACAAATGGAAGCTTTGGAACACGGTATGGACAACCGTCCAAGCATAACAACAAAAAAAGGGATTTTTTTGTCAGATTTTATAGCTGTAAATGCTATGGCAGACAGAGATGCAAAACGTGGGAACTCAAAAAGGGCATGTGACCTGTTTGACAAAATCCCTTAAAGAAATGTTGTCAAATAGACTGCAACGACTGCAGGACGTGCACAAAATGGATTGTTGTAATGGCTTTAGAAACTTTCAAGCAAATGAAGTTGGCAGGTGTAAAGCCCATTCTACAACCTTTGCCAACCTTGTCCTAGCCTATGCCTACGTGGGAGCTTTGGAACAGGGCATGGACATACATCAGAGCATAAAGGAAACACAGAATTTCATTAGACGTTGTAGTTGCAAATACACAGAATGTAAAAGTATACACAAAGCACATGAGCTGTTTGACAAAATGCCTCAAAGAAAAAAATTGACATGCTAAAAAGGCTTTAGAAACTCTCACGCAATTGCAAATGGCAGATGTAAAGACAAATTTTACAACCTTTGCTAGCTTGGAAAATAGGGCATGGAGATGAATAGCAAATACAATGAAAAATAGACGATGTACCAAAGCAAGAACAAAGAGTAATCGTACTTGTTGTGAAGAACTACTTGCCTCTTGTCTGCACACTACCCTCCTACTCTGTACGATGCCTCCCCTTTTTTTTTCCGTTGGTGGTGGAAAGTCCTACAAAGCTTGACTTTTGTTTTCCCATCTCCTTCCTAACTTCTAAGCCACGAAACCCCTATCATAACTTTTGATGCTTCCATTTCTCTCAGCAGTCAAGTCTATGTAGCAGGTTAGCCAGTTCATAAATACGTGTTGCAGACTGATGGAACATAGACGTAATGACTTATTCCTTCAATTTATTATTTTATAAAATTGAGACCACGAGACATTAATTATCACTCATTTCTCATTATTAACATAACTAATTTTTTGAAACCTTCAAAATGAGACTGTGACACTCTGGCTGCAAGATAACAGAAGAATGATTGAGCTCTCTGAAGATCACACTTCTGCTATACAGAACTTTCTCAACCACTAGATCCCAAACCTTGTATCCTTTCACACTAATTCCATAACCGATCAAGATACACTTCACAACCTTGTTCTCCAACTTAGACCTCTTCTCCTTAGGCACATGTGCATATGCCTCACAACCAAATACTCAAATGTGTCTCAATGAAGGCTTTTTACCAGACCACACCTCCATAGGTGTCTTATCAATGAATGTTGATGTAGGAGGCCTATTAACCAGGTAACAAGTGGTAGCAACAGCTTCAGCCCAGAACTTTTGTTCAAGTCTAGCTCCACTTAGCATACTCCTTGCCCTCTCCATCAATGTTCTATTCATCCTTTATGCAATTCCATTTTGTTGAGGGGTATACAGAGTTGTCTTGTGCCCCTCAATCCCCTATTCTTTACAGAACTTGTCAAAATTTGCTGAACAAAAGTCACCACCATTGTCAGTCCTCAAACACTTAATCTTTTTATCCTTCTGATTCTCTACAAGAGCTTTGAACTCTTTGAATTTATTAAAGACTTTAGATTTACTTGTAAGGAAATACACCCATGTCCTTTGATGGGTCTAGTTATTAGGTAGTTTTCTTATGTTTTTATACAAGTTCTTAGACATTCTCAAACATTTGTCCTATACATATTCCTACACTTTACTATGTTTTATGCTTATTATGCAGTCCTGAACCTGATTATTAAGTATATGGAATATGGTTATACTATGATGATTATTTCACGATTATGTGTGGATATGTATGTATTGTAAAGGATATATGTGCTTAGCTATGGTTGTTAGTATTGTGTGCATGTTTTGTGAACTAACTCTTGCAGATGAAGGAGATGGACTGTAGCCCGCATCAACTACAAGGTGCAGCCTGCAACCAAAGAGTTCCTAGGCAATAGTGCAGGGGAAGTTCCAAGATAAATTGAATGCAGCAACTACAACATGGAGGCACTTGATGAAGATGGTTATGCATTGTGATAGCAATTAATAAATACGATTGAAGGAGAAGGATTATGTTGCATCTAAGAGTCTAACATGACTGATTCAACCAGTCCACGTTCCTCTGTTTCAGAAAGAAGTTTCAATTTCATTAGGACTCTTCTTTCTTTCTTTTTCAATTATTAGTTACTTGGCATTTATGACACTCATGTATGTAGAGAGTGGTGATTTATGATTTCAGTTAAGAGACCTTGTTCCAATAAACTACCCCATACCTACATGTATGGCTCAGTGGTTGAAGTAGTTTAAATTTTCAACTTTGAAGTAGATTGCTCAATTTGTAGATATAGCTATCCAGATCCTTTTCTAGATATATGCAGACAATGTTTGTTATTTTGATGATGAGTTCATGAATAATATATTTCAGCAAGATCTTATGTGATTTAAAAAAGATTGTTCAATGAATGAATTGGAATTAGTATGATTGTGTCAATCTGAGCAACTAGATTTGAGTTAGATCAGTGCAAATAGTCACTTGAGCAAGGGCCACTCAAGGTAACTGTCCCTCACTTCATTTCCTGTATGTTACTTTGTTATAATAGTCAATTCATAAATGCATTAGATTCTTCAAGATATTCTAGTTGTTCAACTTGTTGTACTATGGAGTGTAGAGTGTATGTTAGGAGTGTAGGATAGATTATCAATACCAAGTTAAACCCTAGTGTTTATTTCTTTACAGTCTTATATTGCAAGTGCCCGTAGCAACAGTATCAACAATACTTTTTTATCATTGTGTAGTTTGAATTATGACACTATACTAGATAGTTAAGTAGTTTTGATCTTTGAAAGCACATACATTGCCAGTGCCATCACAAGCTTACTAGTCCTGGTCAATAATTCAATGAAGGTCTTTTCAAGGGTTACAGTGGACTGTTTAGTTAGGTTTCTCCTCTGAACTGCGTGAATATCACCAAGTTTACTAGACATAGTAAGGACACCACATCCTTCTACTATAGTCATCAATGAATGAAATAAAGTAAACATATTTTGAAATTGAAGGAACATTAATAGGACCAAACACATCAGAACGAATCAAGTCCAACACCTTAGAAGATATGAGAACTGGAATAAAACTGAACATGGTTTTGTTTTCCATAAATGCAATGTTCATAGAAATCAAACTCAAGGTTATAGTCATTCATACCCTCAACAAGATTTTTATTTTTTAGGGTCCTCAAACCCATTTCACCAATGTGACCAAGCCTTTGGTGCCATAACATTGTCATCTCAGCTAGAAGTTTCATCTCCATAGAATGAGCACCCTTAAGTACACAGATAGCACGACCATCGGATGTAGATGCAACAATTCTCTTCCTTGTTAGTTCCAATGGCGAGGATGAAGACTCTGAAGCTCTCTTCTTCAAAATAGAGGCACTATTGCACTAAGTCATGCATGCATCAAGCTGAAATAGGGTGCCAATCCTAACACACTTAGCCAACACCATAGATCCTCTAGTCATCTTGCATTCTCCATTCGAGAAAACAACCTGCACACCCACATCATTCAACTTACTTACAGAAAGGAGGTTCCATACCAAACCAGGGATATGCAGAACACCATTGATCCCCTTAACTCGTCCATTAGGGAATCAAATCAAGACTCTTCCATGGCCAACAATCTTCAAGTGAGAATCATCACCCAAGTACACCTCTCCACCATCATATTTTTCATACTTCAAAAACCAACCCCGATGTGAGGTCATGTGAAAAGATGCACCAGAGTCAATAAGCCACACATCCTCAGATGCATGCGTTGCCAAGGCAGCGACAAACACTTCTCCTTCATCCTGAGAGGACTTGTCAAAATTCGAATCATAGTTCTTCTTGTTCTTCTTTTTCTCCTCCTTGCACTCCTTGCGGAAGTAACCAGGTTTGCCGTAGTTCCAACATAGAGCCTTGGACTTCTCGGGAGACTTAGATCTCCCATGGGATTTGCATCTTCCTTTTTCTTCCTTCCTCTTATCCTTTTTCTTTCCCTTCTCTTTAGACCTACCACAAACTGCAAGAGCCTCCTTAACTGATTCGAAAGATTTTCTCCGCATCTCTTCAGACAACAACAAAAAAACCACTTCATCCATCTTGAAGGTGGTAGTTGATGAGGTATAAATAACCTCATTTCTATCATTAACCATATGATCCTTTCTATACCACCAAATTCCCTAAACCATACCAATTTATTAGTTTTGTATGCAATATTTGTTTATTTTTGAAAGAATGATGTACAATCTTTGTTTTCGAATTGATTGGAGTTTGTCACTAATGTTGACGTGATTTTGTGGAAAAGATATGTGTATTTATGCAGGTTTTTGAGTATGTCTTAGTGGGAGGAATAGACATGAATGCTGACTGGAGTCAGCTGTGCCTGAATATTAGGGTGCCAAAAATCTAGGAGATGCATGATCGTGTACTTCAGTCTGTGTTACATCTGACCACCTGGCAATTTCTATTATTTTTGTTGTTGAAAGCACTTAAGACATTTCATAGCTCCACTCAAAGCCTTTAATATGTTCTATTTAAAAGACAACTAGTTTAGTTAAAGTCTGTTTTATCTTGTTAAAGACTTTTTTCAGTGGCATTAATAAACCACCTTAGTATTTAAGATTTTGGTAGTATAGATTATCTTATTACTCCTTAAAATTGTTATGTTATGGATAGTTATGTTCAGTTATGTTATGTTATGTTATGAAGAAGACAATCAAGTTTTGTTTTGTGTAATATTATTCTAAGTAATGAGCATGTGAATGGAATTTTGGAGCTGTTAAATGATGAATGTGATTTGAATCAATAGAATATCTCCGAAGAGCTAGCCACTCGAAGAATTTAGGAGTAGATAAGTATCTCAATGTTGTATGATTGTGTTGTTTCTATTTTGTTCTGTGAATGTTTTGTTTCAGAATTAGTATAACCTTCTATTTAATGGTGTTATGGTAGGATAGTGTTGTGGTGACCCTACAGGATATTATGTTCAGTTATTTTTCTTAAAGTTATAAGTCTTTGAAGTCCTATGTGTTATGCTATAATTTCCAGAGCTTCTGCTTAGGTGCAAAAGTTCAATGACCAGTTGCTAGTGCAAGTTTGATTTAAAGAATTCCTTGTTTTCTTATATTAGCCTACTCCTTTCAAATTCTTAGTTAAAGAGTTTATATGTTGATTCCTAGTCTAAAGTTCATATGATTTATAGGTTAAATTCAAATGCTTTATAGATTAGATTGTGTGCTTTCTAGTTTAGGTTTATTCTGTTAAAAGCTTCATTAAAAATTCAGAAAATAAATACTGATCTGAGATGTCCAAACCAATCTCCTATTACATACAACCTTGGACATTGCCTGATCATCAAACTGATATATTTTTCAACTAAAGTGTTAGGACTTAACAACAACATGTCAGTAGTGGCACTCCTAATGGCCATAACAAGGTGGTCCCACAAATCTGGTAAGGAACACAATAATGTCATACATTGATCCTCCTCCATCTTCACACCAATAGAGGTCAACTGGGAAACAAGCATCTTGAATATATTCAGGTGATCAGCAACAGATCCTCCATCTTCCATCCTCAAAGAATACAATTTCTTTCACATGAATAACTTGTTCACCAGGGATTTAGCTTGATAAACATCTCCAAGCTTCTTCCAAAGATCTCTTGTAGTCTTCTCTTCATGAATATTCAGGAGCACTGAGTCAACCAAATAGAGTCTTATTAGATCCTTAGCCTTCCAATCCATCAGAGCCCAATCTTCTTGTTTCATGCCCGATGGCATGGTTCCAGATACTATGAGCCATAGATCTCTATCCACCAATAAGTCCTCCATTTTGAGTTTCCACAACTCAAAGTTACCTCCATTGAACTTCTCTATATCAAACCTCCTAGATGTGCTCTCCATCTCTTTCCTGCAACAAAGATTTCAAAATACTCTGCACAAGCTCCCACTCAAATGAAGATTAGCTCGAAAAGCCCTCTACCCAACAACTAGAACTAAAGGTGATTAGACTCTGATACCAACTGAAAGGAAGCAAGGTATGCAGAAAATGCTTCCTACACTGATCTACTGAGGAAATATTTATGTAAATTTTAATTTTTATAGTTACAAACTAAGATGCACATTAACAGAAAGGTAATAACAACATCCAAATGCAAAACTCACAACACAAGATATACGTGGGGAAAATCCTTTCAGGTAAAAATCCCCACACTCCAAAGTTGCTCAATATATTATTCAGGAATCAAGAAGATTACAATATACTTGCAGAGCACGCTTTCATAGGAGTATTAATCAACCAAAGATACGAAGGTAACTCAACATCTATAAGATTCTTACACAAAACCTCCTTCTACAACTCCTAATATATCAGAATACAATATAGTAAACCGTCAACAGTAATTACAAAACCACGAGCCAAAACCACTAAAAAGTGGCACCCAAATTATCTACAATCAAAGATGAATTGTGATGTGCCAAATCACACACCAACACGTGTAACTCTCCCCTTTACGACTCTTTTAAGTGTCCAACACATTTTCACATTTCCCAAAAATAAGAGGTCCAACTTCTGGAGGTCATAACTTTTGATCCGGGTGTCTGATTGAAGAAATGTTTAATGCACCAGAAATCTCATGAAGAGATCTATAAAGCTATAACTCGCTTCGTTGGTTACAACAACTTTTGGGCTGTTTAGGGACCCCGCTTTGTTGGTTACGACAACTTTCGGGCTATTTAGGGACCTCTAAGTGCCTCAAAACCGAGTTCAAAACCTTTTCTTATAGTTTCAAAAAATAGAAACTTCAATATCTTGCAATCCAGGTATGATCTTGAGTCGAAACTCACCTGAGATGTTTACTTAGTCATTTCGCAACTTTTGGGAAAATTTCAGGTCCATCTGCGGTTAAATGTAGAGTTACTAAAAATATTAAGTCCCACCATTTTTAGCCCTTTTAGAAACTCTGAAAGTTCTAAACCATTCTTCAAGATAAAGGGTATTCAAAAAGACCAAAATTGGGAAGAATAATAACCTTTCATAGTTGAAAGGTTGAGACACTTTTCCTAACATTTTGAGATCCATGGCTTCTATATAATGATGCCTTGAGTTGGTAGAAATTAAGGACATGTTTTTGAAGTTGGAGAAGTAACGAAGTGCTGCCAGAATTTAAAGAGGATTCAATATTAAATGTAAACTTGATTATAAGATTTAATACAAGCATAACATCTCTTTGGGTGTGAAGCTTTTCCCATAAGGGTTTCTCCACGTAAATTGTATGTCAACTTCTATCATGCTTTTTTCTTCTCTACTACATTGATTGAAAGTGCAAAATCACTTACACATAATTGAAACTCATTAATCTGATTTTCAGATTTGAATACACATATTTAAAGTTTTATAGCAGCAATTTCACCTTGATTTTCAACATTTGGTATCAGAGCTAATGGTTCTATTGAGTTAGGGACGCCTTTCTCTTAAAGTGTTGAAGGTTTTTTGGCTATAGTGGGAGCTTTTACTTTGTGGGTTTTGTAGATTTGTGAAGAAGGTAGTTTACAATGGGTTTTACCTCTCGTCTAGATATTGAGAAGTTCAATGGATCTAGATATGAGATATGGAAATTGAAAATGGAAGATTTCTTAGAAGAAATAGATCAATGGTTAGCTATTTCCAATGAAAAGAAGCTATCCACAACTATGTCTGATGAGGATTGGTTAAAACTTGACAAGAAGGCATGTGAAACCATAAGGTTGTGTCTTGTAGACGCCATCCTTTTGAATGTTTCTAATTAACCTATCGCATACAAGTTGTGCAAGAGGATAGGTGATATTTATCAAACCAAAAGTCTAACTAATAAGTTGTATCTCAAAAGATAGTTGTATTCTTTAAAGATGAAGGATGGTGATTCTATTGGAAATCATTTAAATGTTTTTAATTTGATTTTAAGTCAACTTGCATATGTAGATGTTAAGATAGAAGATGAAGATAAATGTATCTTGTTACTTTGTTCTTTACCAAAATCTTGGGAAAATTTAATTGTTGCTATCAATGGTAGTGGTGCAAATCCAATGATGGACAATATCATTGCTACTCTTCTTTTAGAAAAAGTGAGAAGAAAGTCCAAAAATGGTGAATCCCAAGATGCCTTGCATGTAAGAGGAAGGTCTAAAAAAAAAGAACCTATGGTACACAGTTTCCTTTGGTATGACTTATACTATGCTCACATTAGCATCATAGGAATTTTATATGCAATACTTGTTGGAGTTGAAGTAGGAGATAAAGGAACTTCTTTCTTGTTGATATTTGTATTATGAAAGTAAGAGATGACATTTAATTTGCATTATTGTGCATATAAGATCCTGTCATATATGCAGACTCCAGGTTTAGATGACTACCTTGTAAGTAAAATAATTGATATCAGTCTTGGATGAGTTTTGCATGTCTAGGGGATTGATAACATTTGATATTAGTTACTTGATTATAATTTAATCCTACATGTCATAAAGAAGAGAGGTCCATTAAGCGGCAACACTACAAGCTATAAATGTATGTCCAAATTAGTAAAGACATCCAAGAGGATGACATTTTGATGAAGTACAGAGGTGTTTTTTCACAACTATCTAAGGAGGTCAGTACTGCTCTCAAAGACTTCTTATTCTCATTATAATAGAATGGACAAAATAGTCCATTCTATTTTGCAAAAATAACAAACTATTACACATTCATAAACAAGGTCGAATCGCATAAACTTTCAAGGCACCTTTGGCTAATATATTTTATTTTCTCTCTTGAGTGTTACTTTAACTTGCATTTTTTTAGGAGCTTCACGTATTTTCTAAAAAAGAAAACTCTAAGTTTCTTAGGTATAAAGCACCTACTTGTAATGGGTGGTTGTCACCCTAATCAATTGTCTGGGGAGCAAGCCTAGAGAGAATAGCTCACCTGTTGCTTTAAAAAAATCACAGATCATTAATATGTGTTTAGTAGGATGATTATTTTATTTCTTTGCATAAACATGGAAAATTATGCATACTTATGTTATATGTAGTTGACTTACTTCTTATTAAATTAATTATGGACTTTATTATTCCTACAAAAATAAAAAAATTATTGATTATCGTGTTACTAACTATGTTGGTGATCCTATTTGATACAACATATAACTCAAGCTATGTCTTCAAAATATAGTGTAGGCGCTATCATATGGATGGAGTAATACTTAAACAACTACCTTCTATAGCCCTTTAATCAAATGTTGATACAAAATTAGTTATAAAAGAATTAATGTGGCTTAGGAGATTTTTGGAAGTTTCCCACTTTATTATATGATAACCAAAACTATTTACTCTTACCAAAGACAACTATTTCTAGAAATAAAGCACATTTGATGTTTGTGGGCACTTCATTCAAAGAAAAATCTTTCCATCATAAAATACTCTCCAATTCTGCTAGACTGATTATCAAATGGAAAATATACTATGATTAAGAGGACCTAGGCTAGGTTCTCAGTAATCACAAAATAAATCCTATATGCAATATAGCACCAAACCTTAGTGCAATACCAAATTCTCTAAATTCAAATCAATGCTTGGTTGTAAGGCATTGTCATTGAGGGGGAGTGTGCATGGCAATGGCACCTCAGGATGTAACACCTAAAAGGCATAGATAAGATCTCTACGTATTATTGTTGACCCATTTTTCCTCTAGCAAGAGTCAAATAATTCAAGCAACATTAGTCAGGGTGCATATCCCCAATGTAAGCTATGTTTGTGATCTTAAAGTTTGAACCCAAATCTTAAGGTCAGAAGCCTACCATGTGAAAGAGCTTGAAAAAATAGGCAAGTTTGCTTTTTACATCACCTTGAGATTCGCTAAAATGAGGAAGTTATGTATGGTCAATGTTCTGGTCAAACCTGATTTTCCAAGGGGGCGTGATATTCTGAACATCGGGTCATATTCCGAATATCACCCCGATATTTGTAATATCACCCCTATCTCCGAAATATCACCCTATCTTTCCATATCACCCCGATATGTGAAATATCACCCGATCCTTTCCATATCACCCCTATCTCCGAAATATCACCCTATGTTTCCATATCACCCTGATATGCGAAATATCACCCTATCTTTCCATATCACCCTGATATGTGAAATATCACCCTATCTTTTAATATCACCCTGATATTTGTAATATCCCCCCTCGTCCATATCATCCCAATATGACGATGACGCTATCCTGTCACGTTTCAATAAGGCCCGTCCATGATGGTGACGTCACCATCATAGCCCTCATAGGGAGAGGTATACAAAGGCTGATTCAAAATGGTAGGGGCCCGCGTTGTATGCAGATCTAGGTGCATATTCAGGGGGGTGATTTCAAAGAGGAGTTTAAGCGCCAAAAGTAGAGGTACATGATTCGGATCTGCATATTTGGCTGAAGGGACGTTTCAGCAACCTTTTGGGGTAGATACAGATATTTATTGCATTCATTACTGCACAAAGAGAAAGCAACTCGCATTGATGATCAAAAAATATCTCTCCACCGCCTTGTTTCAGACGCTGCATACAGTCATGGTTGAGGATAGGCACGCAAGCAGCGTGCATTTAATACCAAGATATCTTCCACTGTTTCAGGGGAGCAGATTGATGATGCAACAGCTTGCATTGAAGACTAAAAATATCTTCCATCTGCATCAATTCCATATTTTTGACACCATTACTTCTGTAGCTGTGATGCCCCTTCAGAGAGATATTTTTGGTGGCAGCTCTCTGAGCGAATTTTGTAGCTGACTTTGGGCATGTTTTTTTTGGAATGCTATATATATGCATTCAGATGATGTAAATAGGGTTGGAAATTTTTTTGGCATACAAGCTCTTCTGTTTCCAAACAGAGCTTTTTTACCACTGTAACCTTGCCTCCTTATTGAATATATGCAAGTTATCATACCTCTTTTATTGATTGGCTAGTTCTGTGTGAATCTGCACATGGTTGTCTGTGAATGTCTTCCTTCCTCTCAATCATATTGCTTTTTGCCTCTGCTAGAATCATCCAATCTGTGTATACATCCTTGCTATATCTGGTTATGCTGTGCATTTTTTAGTTCTGTGAAAGTCTCTTTAAATCTGTCTGATGCATCACCCTTTTGTTTTTCAAGTTTTATGTTTCATCTTTACTTTAAAGCATTCCTTCTCCCTTTTTCCCCGCAAAGTTCAGTAGTTTTAGGTGATAAATCAGGCAAGGAAGCTGGCCTTCTCTGGAGGTCTAATCTCTTTAAGTAAGGTCCCACACTTTGAGATCATTCCCATTGTGTCATTGGAATGCTTGGAATCTTTTTCCGAGCAGGGTGCAATTTCATGTGACAACAATTTCTGGCACGCTCGGTGGGACCGAATAATTTTTATTACTGGTTTTGATGTGCAGCCAGTGATTTTCAGACCTATAAGAGGTTAAACCTGCATATTTGGTGACTCACACTGAGGAAGGGTAAGCATACCAGTTCTGCTAATGCATTTTTATGAGAAAGATTCAAACCAAGAGTTCAAACTTCTTCGATTATTTGCAGTTGTCTCCACCTAGAAGGCAGAGTAGAGCTGTAGTAAAGACTCCAGTTTCTAAAAGGATATAGTCACCTCCACAAAATTTTAGACTAGTTGCCCCTGTAGTTCCTGTAGCAACTCAAGCAAATCTACCCCTAGTCGTTCAGATGGCAAGAAATCAGCCATTTGTAGCTTTTGATGGGGGCAGCCCTCTAAACCTGACGGTACACGATGTTATACCCATGGCAGCCTTGAAGAGTCTGCCCTATTTCACAGGGGAGAATCAAACTAACCCTATTGAGCACATTAGAGACGTAGCATCTCTATGTGGCGTACATCATGTTACTCAAGATAATGTAGCCATCAGACTGCTAGCTGTCTCATTCAAGGGGAAGGCATTACAATGGTTCAGGAGCCTACCAGTGTAGACTATAGGAACTTGGGATGATCTGGGTGACAAATTAAACAGGCAGTTTCAAGATAAATCAAATAATCTGTCATTGGTTGAACAGATGACCACCATAAAAAGAGCTCCCCAGGAGCAAATGATGGATTTCAACTTCAAATTTCAAAAGACATGGGACAGAATCCCTGCCATGGTAAGACCTCCAGCTAAATATGCATTTTTGTATTTTTTGAAGGCCCTAAATAGTGATATTTCAGTGATGATACAATCATTAGGAGGTACTAGTTTACCTGATGCCTATGAAATAGCTATTAGGGCAGAGAACAGTTTGATTCAAGCTGGAAAAATAGCACTTAGACCACCAGTGCCTATTTTTCCTGAGATTCAGGCTTCAATGCCATTGCCAATCCCATATTTTGCCCCTTTACGTACTACAACTGCATTACCAAGCACTGCCAATTTTGAACCTGCTGCTTTGAACCTGCTGCTTCTAGCTCATCTCAAGAGTTGAAAGAGATAAAAAATGGTCAACAAAAGATAGAGAGCATCCTGCAAACTTTTGGAAATGAGCTGGTAAACATCAAAAAGCAGCAGTCCTAGAATAGGCAGCCTTATTAGCAACCTAGTCAAGGGCAGAATCAAACATATCAAGGGCAAAATCAACCTTACCAAGCTAACAAGCCTCCATATCAAGGCAATTATCAGGGTTCTAGGCAAAATATGAATCAAAGGCCTTTTCAGCCTTAAGGCAGTAAGGGACCTTGCCCCTGTTCAGAATAATCTTGCAGTTGATTATGAATGGTGTTTTCCAGGCAATCTGCTACACAATCAGGCAGCCTGTTCGAATGGAGTGATAAATTAGGCTTTAATGGTGCAAAATGTTACAATCAAACAGTCAAACACACCAAATGATGGAGTTGCACAACAACAAGAGCAACCTCAGAATGATTCTGCCTTCATAAATTGGCAAGGAGGTGAATTTTGTGGCATAAGCAGCGACAATATTCCAGTTGCAGCCAATACAAGAGCCAAGAAGAGGGGTTATGAAGTAGATCAAGCAGCAAATAAAGAGAAAGGACATGCTGGTGCTTCTACTTCCCATGATCCCCACATTTTACAAAGAAACACTTCATCAGCAACAAGGGAAATGCCTCATTTGCAGGCTGATACTGTTGCTACAAAGTCACAACAGAAGGTAAGTGTCACTCCACCCTTCAATATTATTGAAAATATGAAGAAGATGAATGTGACAATGTCCATGTGGGATTCCCTAGCCAAAAGAAGATGTTGCAGTCTGCCTTATCTGATTTGAAAGTATTCAATGATACAACTATTGACCCAAATAGGGTTGTCCTTAGCAATTCATCCTAGGATAACAAAAAGCAACCCAACAAAAGTGTTAAACCACTCCCATTTTATGTATCATTGATAATTGGAGACAAATTAGTACATAATTGTATGGTGGATAGTGGAGCAAGCAGTTCTGTGATGCCTAAGCAGATTGCAGACCAATTAGGGCTCAAGTACCAGCCCCTTGAGAAGGGTGTATTCCAATTAGATGGCACAACTGTTAATACTGTGGGTGTAATAAAAGACCTAGGTCTCACTCTGCATACCTGTCCTAATGTTTCCATTTCACAGGAGGTGTTCATCGTAGATTTGCCTCCTTGTTTTGCCATGTGCTTATCAAGAGAATTTACAGCCAAGATAGGAGGATATTTATCCTCAGACTGGTCCCACATGTTTTTTAGGACCAGATATGGCACCAAAGTAACTTTAAAATCTGAGTTGCTTTCAAATCATCACATAGAGCCTTACACACCAAGTGTTGTTAATGTAAATTACATTATTTTTGATGATCCTGAATTAGTTAATGCTCAAGAACTACAAGCTGAAAGCATACCAGAGGTACTCTTAAGGCAGTGGGCCTTAGAAAATAATGTGGATGATCCTGAAGGGCACATCCAAGAGACTGGTATGGGGGTTTACATAATGCATGAACCTGAAATAGAAATACCAAGCCTTGTAAAAAATGCAGAACAATAGATAGAGCAGCATAATGAAGTATAGAAAATGTACTTTGATGGCTCAAGGAACAGGAATGGATCTGGAGGTGGTGCAATGCTGGTATCACCACAAGGTGAAAAATACTATTCTTCTTTCTGTTTTGCCTTTGCATGTACAAATAACACTACTGAATATGAAGGATTGATCCAAGGTTTGCAGTGGGCAAGAAAAAGGAAAATAGGCTGTTTGCAGGTCTATGGTGACAGTGAACTCATTGTGATTCAGGTAAGAGGACTGCATCTTACAAAAAGTGATGTTCTGAAATGCTACAAGCATAGGGTCTGGAACATGATTGAAGAGTTTGATGCTTTCAATCTAATCTCCATTCCAAGAAATCAGAACTCTCATGCTGATAGGTTAGCTGCAATTGGGGCTCAGTTTGACATCCCCATTGATATCCAAAGGGAGAAGGTACAACCTCATGTAAAAATAGTTGATAGGCCCTCTATCCCTAATAACAACATTCATTGGCAAGTTTTTGAAAGTGATGAGCAGATCCTACGTTTCTTGTTGGAGGAGGATGAGTTTTCCATGATGAATCAGGATAAACTCAAAAAATAGTATGGCAATGATCAAATTGTTCAGTTGAGAACAAACAAGCTGCCCAAGGGATTGGTAACCTTGGAGTCTATTTTTAGCACAGATGATCAACTTAAGAAAAGCAAGACTAGCATGCAGGTAGAAGAAGAGCATTATGAGGAGTTAGAAATTTTTAAGGGTAAACTTCTCAAAATAGGTAAAATTTGCTCAGCTGAGGATAGGAGAGCTTTTATTGCTCTCTATCAAAAATTTGAAGATGTGTTTGCCTAGGATTACTCAGACCTAAAAGGTATTGACCCTCATATTGCCCAACATACCATAGAATTAGAACTAGATACTAAACCTGTGAGGCAGAAGCAAAGACCTTTAAATCCAAAGCTTGAGCCTCTAATGATTAAAGAGTTGACCAGAATGATTGAGGGGAAAATCATTTTTCCAATCAAGCATACTTCTTGGGTATCCAACCTTATCCCTGTGAGGAAGAAGAATGAAGATATTAGGCTGTATATTGACTTCAAAGACCACAACAGAGCCTCCTTAAAAGATCACTACCCATTGCCCTCAATGGAGTAGATTCTACAAGTAGTGGCTAGTTCTAAAAGGTTTTCTTTGCTTGATGGATTTTCTGGTTATAATCGGTGTTAGTCAAAGAGAAAGATCAGTTCAAGATTGCTTTCACCACCAAATGGGGCACCATGGCCTACAAAAGGATGCCCTTTGGTCTGTCCAATGCTGGCTCTACTTTCCAGAGATCCATGGACATGGCTTTTAAGGGTTTGTTGTATAAACTGGTGCTGGTGTACCTTGATGACATAACAGTCTTTTCCAAGAATGCATTTGAGCATTTATCTCATCTGAGGCTAGTATTTGAAAGATGCAAGGAATTCAGGATATCCCTCAACCCTAGGAAGTGCATATTTGTTGTGCACGAAGGCAAGCTATTAGGGCACGTTGTGTCAAAGGAAGGCATTACCATTGACCCTAAAAGGGTAACAACTATTCTGGAGCTACCTTTACCCAACCACAAAAGGGGACTACAAAGCTTCATTGGCAGAATTAATTTTCTGCGAAGATTCATACCTGATGTTGCAAATCTTTTGAAGCCTTTGACGTCCATGTTGAAGAAGAATACAACTTTCAGTTGGACAAGAGAGGCCAAACTCATCTTCGAGTCCATAAAGGAGGCATTAGCGGCTGCACCAATGCTGGTAAATCTAGATTTCTCCAAAGACTTTATCTTGTATGCTTATGGCGGCCTGGATACAATTTCTGCAATTCTTGTACAACAACAGAGTGAGGGTTTTGAGCAACCTATCACTTTCTTTAGTCAGGGACTGGAGGAGTATGAACAGAGGTATAGCTTCGTTGAAAAGCACATCCTTGCAGTGGTAAGGAGCCTCAAGAAATTTAGACATCTTGTCTCTAATAACAAGATATATTTGATGGTAGCTCACACTAGTGTGAAATAGTTCTTGTTGAGTAAAGATGTTAATGAGAAAAGGGCTGGTTGGATCACCAAAGTCATGGAATATGATGTAGAGATAAAGATAACCAAGCTTGTTAGAGGCAAAGGACTCAGTGAACAACTTGCTACCAGTTCAGAGAATGAAAAGAAAAAGAAGAGGTGCTTCTGTTCATTGAGGAGGAGCATCAAAATGATACAACAGTAGTAGGCACTAGTTGGGTTAATGACATGACTCAGTTTTTGCAAACTGGTAAATGTCCAATAGGTCTAGATAGAACCAAAAGAAGATATTTTAGACTGTAATCCATTCCATATGTTTTAATAAATGACATCCTTTTCAGAAAGGACTTTAATGGTGTATTGTTAAGATGCATTGATAAAGATTAGACTGACAAGGTGCTACATGAATTTCATGATGGAACAGCAGGGGGTCATTTTGCCCCAAGGACTACTGCTTGGAAAATAATGACAGCTAGCTATTACTGGCCCAACTTATTTAAGGATGCCCATGCATGGGCTAGAAAATGTGTAAAGTGTGCCATTTTTGCAGGTGAAGAAAGGCTGCCAGCTTTACCTCTGCAGCCAATTCAAGTAGAGTAGCCCTTTATGAGATGGGGCATTGATTCTATAGGTCCTATTAACCCACCATCAAGTGCAGGCCATAGGTGGATACTTATAGCAACAGACTATTTCACAAGGTGGACTGAAGCAGTAGCTCTGAAGAAATCCAATGAGAATGCTGTGTTAAATTTTTATGGTGATTTGGTATCCAGATTTTGTGTGCCTGAATCAATCATCTCTGATAATGCTCTAGCCTTTATTGGCCTAAAGATAGTTGACTGGGCTGTTAAGAATGGGATCTATCTGAATACCTCATCAAATTATTACCCACAGGGTAATGGTTTGGCTGAATCTACAAACAAAAATCTCATAAGAATCATTAAAAGATCAATGGAGGATAACCAGAGGACCTGACACACTAATCTGAAGTATGCATTGTGGGCAGATAAGATAACTCCTAAAAGGTCTATTAGAAACTCCCCATATCTGCTAGTGTATGGAAAAGAGGCAAGGTTGCTTATGTCTATGGAACTGCCAGCACTAGACATCATGAATCAGCTAGAAATGTTTGAATTAGAGGGCCCCATGGCTGTTAGATATGCTAAGCTTATGGAGGTTGAAGAGAGTAGAGATAGAGCCATGAAAGCTATGGAATATCATCAGCTTCAAACAAAAAGAAATTTTGACAAGAAGGCCACCCCTAGAAATTTTAGAATGGGTGATATGGTGCTCAAATGGGATGAATTGAAAAGTAGACCAGGAAAGCATTCCAAGTTTGACAACATGTGGAGTGGCCCATTTCTCATTACTAAATGCAAGGAGCACAATGCATTTTAGTTATCAAATATGGATGGACAAAATTTGCCTATCCCAGTCAATGGGATACACCTAAAGAGGTGTTTTGAGGTATGAGTGCTTTGTAAATCAGTAGATTAGGTCTCTATGTTTCCAATAAGTGTTGTTGCACATTAGTTTAGGTCCCTTTTGCTTTCCCTAAGTGCTGTCTAGCACAGTAAGGGGGGTTGCTTTCAACATTTTTGTCTTGGGTGGGTCTCCCAATGTTCTTCATTGCTGTGCTGAGTTGCTAAGGTCAGAAATATCTATATAGTTTTAGTCTATGTATGACTCCATGCCCAATGGATGCTCAAGGCCACTTATCTAATTGTTTAGCAGGCAAACATCCCATAGAAATCGCCAAATTGTTGATCCATTTTTCCTCTAGCAAGAGTCAAATAATTCAAGCAACATTAGTCAGGGTGCATATCCCCAATGTAAGCTATGTTTGTGATCTTAAAGTCTGAACCCAAATCTCAAGGTCAGAAGCCTACCATGTGAAAGAGCTTGAAAAAATAGGCAAGTTTGCTTTTTTACATCACCTTGAGATTCGCTAAAATGAGGAAGTTATGTATGGTCAATGTTTTGGTCAAACCTGATTTTCCAAGGGGGGTGATATTTTGAAATCGGGTCATATTCCAAATATCACCCCGATATTTGTAATATCACCCCTATCTCTAAGATATCACCCTATCTTTCCATATCACCTCGATATGCGAAATATCACCCGATCCTTTCCATATCACCCTGATATGCGAAATATCACCCGATCCTTTCCATATCACCCCGATATGCGAAATATCACCCTATCTTTCCATATCACCCCGATATGCGAAATATCACCCTATCTTTTAATATCACCCCGATATTTGTAATATCCCCCCTCGTCCATATCATCCTGATATGATAATGACGCCATCCTGTCATGTTTCAATAAGGCCCGTCCATGATGGTGACATCACCATCATATCCCTCATAGGAGAGGTATACAAAGGCCGATTCAAAATGGTAGGGGCCCGCATTGTATGTAGATCTAGGTGCATATTCAGGGGGCGATTTGAAAGAGGAGTTTAAGCGCCAAAAGCAAAGGTACATCATCCAGATCTGCATATTTGGCTGAACGGACATTTCAGCGACCTTTTGGGGCAGATATAGATATTTCTTGCATTCATTGCTGCACAAAGAGGAAGCAGTTCGCTTGATGATCAGAAAATATCTCTCCACCGCCTTATTTCAGATGCTGCATACAGTCATGGTTGAGGATAGGCACGCAAGCTGCTCGCATTTAATACCAAGATATCTTCCACTATTTTAGGGGAGCAGATTGATGATTCAGCAACTTGCATTGAAGACTGAAAATATCTTCCATATGCATCAATTCCAGATTTTTGACACCATTACTTCTGCAGCTGTGATGCCCCTTCAGAGAGATATTTTTGGTGGCAGCTCTTGAGCAAATTTTGTAGCCGACTTTGGGCATTATTTTTTTTAGAATGCTATATATATGCATTCAGATGATGTAAATAGGGTTGGAATTTTTTTTGGCATACAAGCTCTCCTGTTTCCAAACAGAGCTTTTTTACCACTATAACCTTGCCTCCTTACTGAATATATGCAAGTTATCATACCTCTTTTACTGATTGGCTAGTTCTGTGTGAATATGCACATGGTTGTCTGTGAATGTCTTCCTTCCTCTCAATCATATTGCTTTTTGCCTCTGCTAGAATCATCCAATCTATGTATACATCCTTGCTATATCCGGTTATGTTGTGCATTTTTCAGTTATGTGAAAGTCTCTTTAAATTTGTCTGGTGCATCACCCTTTTGTTTTTCAAGTTTTATGTTTCATCTTTACTTTAAAGCATTCCTTCTCCCTTTTTCCCCTCAAAGTTTAGTAGTTTTAGGTGATAAATCAGGCAAGGAAGTCGGCCTTCTCTAAAGGTCTAATCTCTTTAAGTAAGGTCCCACACTTCGAGATCATTCCCATTGTGTCATTGGAATGCTTGGAATCCTTTTCCAAGCAGGGTGCAATTTCATGTGACAACAATTATATATAACCCCTCTAGATGTAAGACTTAAAAAGACATAAAATAAGACCTCTAAGCATTATATATGGTTGAATCTTAGGTGTAAGACCTAACAGGCATAACATAAGATTTCTAAGCATTATATACATTATAAGTCCTTTGGGCATATTGTAAATTCTTCTTTGTAAATCTTCCACTTCTAAAAACATTATATTTTATAAGACCTATATGTTAGCTGCCGTTGCACCAAAAGATTGACCTGTTAATGCCTGATACAACCACTTGACTTAACAAGCACAAGAGGCGGTTAAGCCCTTGTCGCAAACCACCGCAGCGCAACGCTGAACAAGGAGACCAAGGGCCACACCTTGTAACAATCCCCCCAGCGTAAGCACAGGGTTTGAACCCGTGACCTCAGCTATGATACCAATTGTTAGCTGTCATTGCACCAAAAGATTGACCTATTAATGCCCGATACAATCACTTGACTTAACAAGCACGGGAGGCGGTTAAGCCCTTGTCGCAAACCACCGCAGCGCAACGCTGAACAAGGAGACCAAGGGCCACACCTTGTAACACTATAGGAACTATGTAATGAACATTGATGAGGCTGGTTTGAGGAGTCCAGGACTCTAATAAAAACTTTATAATACCTCACTAAAGCATCATTTTTTAAAACACTGGGATTATAAATTAAAATAAATTGACTTTCATGTAATTTGAAATACATGATTTTCATTTTGGCATATATTCGTGTCCTTGTTTATCGCTATCAAAGAAAACCTAAATTACTAAGGAACTTTATTTTTTCTTTTATAGCAATTGACAGGTAATGCCCCCTATTAACATTAAGGGGGAGTGTTAAAACATAATGTTATTAAGGGTCATACCATTATAATAATTATATATTGTTCTAATATAAGGTTATAAAACCTTATGTTTATTATATGCTTTATAAAAGCATATACCATTTAATATTTATTAATCTAATAACTATTAGATTATTAATTATCTCCAAATGGTTGTTTTGAATAGATGTGACTAATACCCCTTCAGGGCTTTTGACACCCCTTCTCCTATATTTAAGGAGCTTCTCTCTCATTGAGAGAAAAGTGAATTTGGGGATTTATTGTGAATTCTATCACTATGCACATGAGGTATTATTGGCCATGTGGAAGTTAGGATAAGTCTATCCCTAGGTTTTGTCTATAATTTTATATACAAGTTTGTAAGTGTTTTATAATAAAATTATGTTTTATGGGGTTTTCTACCCGAAAGGGTTTTCCCCATGTATGTATTATGTAATGTATTAAATCTATGCTTCTATAATTCTCATTTAATTTTATAATGAATAGTATTCTCAAATCCTAATTTCTAACATGCATCCCTTGGCTTTTTTCACCCATCTTCGTACCTGTCACATTTCAAGCACCTATTGGAAACATCCCCAATTCATCCCTGATTGGCCCTGTTGATTCACAAATGTCATAAGAAAGATATCCAGTCATCTGGAAATGTTTGGGGACAATTGGGTGTGTCGATGATGCCCCTCAACCGCTCTTGGATGGCAAGACCATTTTTTAAAAAACAAAGAAATTAAAAAATGCAAGTCCACTACATTACTATTTTCTGCATTTGAGATTTTCCTTGTCTTCATGGCAATTAAAGAAAAAATTATTTATTCAATTTTCTAGCATCTTGGTTAAAATGGCAAACCTAGTAGGAAGAATTGTGTAAATCAATACTATGGAGCAAAAGCCCTACATTTTGATGTATTCTTTATTTTGCTAAGTTGATGGGTCAGAGTCATTTTTGGCAACATATACTAGTTCTTGTCTTGAGGCATCAATAGAAACAATGAATTAAAAGTCAAACAAGCGTCCAAGGCACTAAAAGAGTTCGTGATAGTTTCATCTTCCTGTCAAAGTTTCTTCTGGAATCAATAAAGGGAGGAAGCTCCACGGGTCACCATGGCGCATCTTTTTGAGTTTTGATAGTCATGAGTGAGTTTCTTTTGCGCCATTGGCTTAGGATATACACGTGGCATCACCGCACATGGGATGGGGTTTTAAAAGGGAAACAACGTATATTGGTGCATCATTAGTTGGAATCTATAACGTGTCAACATCAAACATCATTTGGTGAGTCCTAGCAAAGAGAAAAGAGAAATGGCCACGCGGCAACACCACACATCTTTAAGAGCGAAGGATTTCTGAAAGCATTTTCTGTTGTGCTATTGGTTCGAGCCAAAGATAATATAGAGTCTCATTCTTCATGCAGAGTCAAAGGAATGTTTAAGCCACAGTCCGAACAATTATTGGTGTTTTTTATGATTTTGAGTTTTAGTTGGTTTCTGAGTAAATTGTTGTTTCCCTTTGGAATCTTTGGTTGCAGATTGGTTTAAAAAGGTCTATGTATTTCATTTAAGGAGTTAGAAGTTATTAAAATTACAAAAATAGTAAGAACCTTGTAAAACCTTGACAGGCATTTCTTAGAAAGGATTGAATATTGTAAGCATGTGTAAATTTTGCCCTTCCATACTTTGCTCTCCAATAAAACATGAAGAGTGGTGACGTTTTGTGCTAGTTCATTTCATGATTCCTATTTGTTGTATGTGATGCATTTTAGCCTATGTGATCCAATATCAAAGTGATAACATTTGAAGTTTGTTGTAAAATCATGCATGTCTGCTCTTTTGAAAGCTATGATTCATTTGTTATTATTAGTAAATGGATGCATTGTACTTTTATTTCCAAAGTATGAGATCATGTTTCGACGCATTGCCATAGATTAGGATTTCATTTGTAGTTGTTTATTATATAGCATTTCTCTCTTTTCTTCTATATATCAAAGATTCAAGGAAGAGCCAACTGCTATAAAATCTGGAGGTTGTCTCATGAATCAAGTCCCACATTTGTGAGATTTCCCATTGTTGGTTGGTTATATGCAAATTTAGTCATCAATAATTTTTGGCATGGCCAGTGGGACATGAGTTTTAGTTGCCTGATTGGAAGTCAGATCGCATGAACCAAGGACCTACGATGGGAACCCGTTCAACCAATAATCCATACTTCTAGTTCCACCAGTGATTGTTACTCGAAGAAGGACACTCAGATCAAGCACATCAACAGTACAGATGGCTACACCAGTACCTCCTAGAAATTTTGTCAATTGGAATAGCAGTAGCCCACTTATTCCCCTAGAATCTCTAGATACATGGGATCCTATCCCAACCAATGCTCTAAAGGCACTCCCCAAATTCATAGGAGAAGATTCTAAGACTCTGGCTGAACACTTGTAAGATGTAGCAGATGTGTGCATAGTTCATCATGTAACAGAGCAGAATGTAGGTTTGCGATTGCTCGCTACATCTTTTAAGGGGAAGGCTCTAGACTGGTATCTGACAAGCGTCGTTGGTCCTTGACATTTAATCATTTTTTCATGTGTCAAATCCATGGCTGTGTCCTTGGCTATCTGCAATTAGGAATCCCATAGTTGCCAGTCTATTTAACTAACTCTAATGATCTCTACTTATTAAGGAAATTAATGCCACTGATTTATCTGCTATGGAAGTAAATTCTAGGAATGCTCGAAACAAAGATTAAATAATAAATTGCTAATGTTGATCTATACTAATCCATACAACTGAAGCATACATTTATCTATAAGAAAATAGTAACTATCTTTCTAAACAAAATTTGAAATAGAATAGCAAACAAACAAATACTAGCCTTCTGCCTTGATGGTGGGAGTGGGCCCTTGCTCCTCACCCTCAGGACTGAAGACTAAGGCAATGAATCAACACAAGAATATAATATCACGATTCTTCTTCAGTTTAATCCCATCAGTACCCTTTTGTATTCAGAAAAACATCTATGACAAAAAATGAGATTACAATTACCATCCGCCATCTTTCTTCTGCTGCTACTTTATATATTTATATCTAATCCAACGATGAGATATCACTTACCCTAACTATCAGTCTATCTATGAGATAACATCAATCTCTTATTCTTCCAACTATTTAACTACAGAGTAAAATCATGTAATTAAAATAGATTTTAGTGGAACAACAGTCTCACTAAATCTGAGTCTTAGTTTCAAATAACAACTGGGTAGCGAGGCCCTGAAATGTAGGTACTTAATCAGTTTGTCGAGAACTCATGCAAAATTAAAAAGAGAAATAAAACTTCTAGCAGTTAACTAGAGTCTTCATACGATTACTAAGGTGTTGATTGAGTAATCCCTGGAGCACCCCAATTATCACTAGAAGTGTTGACTGGTAGTGGCGCTAGAAATTTGCATTGTGTTAAGGAGGCTCTGAAGGTGTGTACTTCTTTCTGCAGCTCTGGAGATATGCTTATGACTTCTGTCCATCTCCAGAGATGATTCACCTTTGGTCCTCTTATCTCAAAATCTCTCCAATCATATTGGAAAACATTGCAAACTGGTGTGGTATCCTTATGTCAGCTCCAGAGATTATTAGGACCACCTCCGGAGATGCTCAAAATTGCCTTTGTCCGAACACCTACACCTGTAGATTCAAAAAAAAAGAATTTTTGCATATTTCCATTAATTTAATGCACATTAGTCCTTCAATCAAAAATCATGACTTTTGGTAATTCATCTCTCATTAATATAATTAGAACAAATCTTATCAGTCTACTTTGGTGCAATTTTCGGGACAATGGAATAAGAAGGATGAAAAAGAGAGGTAAAAAGGTATATTATCATGGGTGCTACCTGGCACTCATCAGTATAGGTCTCTTCAACCAAATTCTATTAGCACATGGGACCAATTGGGAGACCTATTTTTTAACAGATTAAATGAGAAAGAAGACAAGTCATCACTGTTGCAATAATTAATTACTATCAAAAGAGTTCCACAAGAGGCCATTACGAATTTCAACATGAGATTCTAAAAGACTTGGAAAAGGATTCCATTGGCAGCCCGACCCCTAGCAGGTATGGCAATTATCTTTTACTTAAAGGCTTTTAATTTAGATATTGCAGTTATGATTCAATCGTTAGGAGGACAGACTCTTCCAGCTTCCTATGATTTAGCCATAAGGGTTAGAACATGATAGATGCTAGAAAAATTCCCTCGAGGTCTCCTATGCTTGTGTTCCCAGAGTTTTCCATCCTTGCTCAATTAGAGGTTCCTAATCTGTTACAATCTAGTCCTTCCATGTATGTCTATCCCCCATCTCAAGCCCTGACAACATCTGTGTCAACGCCTCTGGCATCTAAAATGGAAGATATGAAGACTATCCTGTTGAGTTTTTCAAATAGAATAAAAAACCTAATGAGGCAACAAGTCTCTTACCCAAGACCTCCCTACCAGGGATTCCAAGAAGCTAAACCTCCTTACAAACCTAACCATTATCAGGGACCCTAAAGGCCAGGTCCATCGCAACCATCAAATCAAATTGTCCCGGCCCCAACACCATTGCAGACTATTGCGCCTAACTCTCATCGAGAATTAGTCGTGGATTAAAAAAAATTGGCAGAGGAATCGAATGCTTGGTGTTTTCCTTGCAATAACACCCACATGCCTAAAGATTGTCCTAGGGGAAACCTACATCAAAAAGGTGGCAGAGCAACAAAGACAAGTAATGCAAGCAGAAACGTTGCCCATGCAATATCAGTACCAATAACCTAGCATGCAAAACACAGTCCTAGAATCTCAAATGCAAGGAATGTCTATAAAGCAAGAAGCGGAAATCACCCCAGAACAAACGCTCTTTTCTTGGGTTGAAGAAGAGATGGTGTTCACAAATGAGGCCTCCACTTCAAAGGCTCCACAGGTGCAGTCTGATTACTACACTTGGTCTAAGAGGAAGATTGGTGAGACTCTAGAAATCACACCACATCTTGAAATTACATTTAGGAAGAGTCTAATGATTTGGGCTGCCCACCCACTAATGCCAAAACAAGACACTGGTGTAATAGCACCAGGTTATCGTATTCCAAATCAATCAACTGAAAAGATGAAATATTCTGGGTATCTCCAAAGATCACAACTGTCTAGTCCTTTGAATGTAGCAGAGAAGTTGAAAAGGGCACCTGCTAATGTTTCGCTATGGGATATTTTGTCCATCCCAGAGCAAAAGACTCTGCTCCGGGAGGTGCTAAATGAACAGGAGAAACCAGTGAACACAATCACACGAGAAGTACCAACTAAAATGAAGGATTGACCGAAGAACAGCCAAAGACTTCTCAACCAAATCCAACAATTTCTCTTGTTATTTAGAAGGTAGAGGTAGGTAAAACTAAACCTACGCCTTTCTATTTGACTCTCATAGTGGGTAAGAAATTGTTACACAATTTGATGATAGACTCAGGCGCAAGCACCACTATGATGCCCAAACAAATAGCGGACGCCCTTCAAATAAAATATGAACCCATGGAAAAGGGGGTGATGCAATTAGATGGGAAGAAGGTCCAAACAATAGGACTTCTCAAAGAACTTCCACTTACATTGTATGCATGTTCAAATATCATTGTACTACAAGAAGTATTTGTAATAGATATTCCTCTGGTCTTTGGCTTATGTTTATCTAAATATTTTACAACCAAAATTGGGGGTTATCATTCTTTAGATTGGTCTCATTTGATTTTAAGAACCAATTATGGCTCTAAAATGAAAGTGTTTTTAGAACTATTTCATAAAGAACATATTAAACTGAAGAAGTAATGGCAAATTTTGAAGCAACACATGCTATGATCACTAAAGATGAGAGGCTCAACATGGAAATGTTTGATGAAGAAGTTGTACTAAGTGATAGAAATGAAAAATAAGAGGTGCTTCTGTTAGAAGCTATGCAAAATGACCCTTTTGGAAATTATGATTCCACTGGATTAGGGACATATGTGTTGAAGAGGACCCTTCCATCCCAGAAGTGACTAGTGCATCAGGGAAAGAAGAGAAAGTCTCAGAAGAAGGTTCTACTGTCTAGACTTTGAATTTTGATGGTACCAAATGTAGAAATGGTTCAGGGGCCGGTGTAAGTCTTCTATCATCCATAGGAGAGAAGATTCTCAGAGCTTTCCATTTTCATTTTGGTTCCACCAATAATGAAGTGGAATATGAATCTTTAGTCCATGGTTTAATCCTTGCCGAGAAACTGGGAATCAAATTAAAAGTGTTTGGGGATTCTGAACTGGTGATCAAACATGTTCGAGGAATGGCAACAACTAAGAATGTTAGGATGCGATCTTATCACCACTGAGTGTGAGATCTAATCGAGGGATTTGATGCTTTCAATATTCAAGTAATTCCAAGGGCTCAGAACATTGAAGTGGATAAGATGGTGCAAATTGGGGCACAGTTCGAACCGACGAATGATCTTTTGGTCAATGAAAATGAGACCGGATGATTATTCGGTCAGCTATCCCAGATAATCGAGATTATTGGCAAGTCTTCGAGAGTGATTTTCAAATTACTTTATTTCTGCAACAATCAAACACGTTTACTAACCAATTTCAACCCAAAATTGAAGAAGCTTATAGTGACCAAATAGTGCAATTGGAGTCAAATAAACTTACAAAAGGATTGATAATGCTGGAGAATCTTTTTGATTTTGATGATGCAAAATTAGACAAAAGATGGTTTGTAGCAAATAAAATGATTATTCGGAATTAGAGGTTAGTGATGGTAAGAAGATCAAGGTAGGAAATGTTACTACCCAAGATGAAAGAGACAGGTTAATCTCCTTATGCGAAAAATATGATAAGGCGATAGCTTGGAATTATGAATATCTTTGGGATTATAACAAAGAGATAGTGCAACATACAATTGAATTTGTCGAAGGGTCAAAGCCAGTTCGACAAAGACAGAGGCCAATGAACCCAAAAATTGAATCTCTCATGGCCCAAGAGCTCAAGAAACTGATTGAATCCAAAATCATCTTCTCGATCAAGCATTCAACAGGGGTATTAAATCTGGTTCCAATCAGCAAGAAAAATGGTAAAATCAGGCTATGTGTCAATTTTTGAGATTTGAATCGAGTGTCTCTTAAAGATCACTACCCTCTTCCTTCAATGGGGCATATTCCCTAAACAGTAGCAGGAGCGGAAAGATTCTCCTTATTGGATGGATTCTTAGGGTACAATCAAATTTGGTTGAAAGAAGAGAATCAGCATAAGACTACTTTTACTACCAAATGGGAAACTTTCGCTTATGTGAAGATGTCTTTTCACCTTTCAAATGCTGGAGCACCCTTCCAGCATGCTATGGATATTGCTTTCAGTGGGTTGATAAATAAAACCATCCTTGTTTATCTTGATAACCTCATTGTGTTCACCAAATCAAAAGATGATCCTTTTGATCATGTTGGGATGATGTTTGAAAGGTGTCAGGAGTTTGAAATCTCACTGAATCCAAAGAAATATGTTTTTGGTATACCACAAGGTAAATTACTTGGACATACTATTTCTAAGGAGGGAATCTTGATAGACTCAGACAGAGTCAAGGCCATCATGGATTTACCTAAATATTAGTGAATAAGAAGGCAGTGCAATCTTTCTTAGGAAAGATCAATTTCGTAAGTCATTTCATTTCAGACTTTGTCAGATGGGTTAGGCCCATCATTGTGATGCTTAAAAAGACCTAAATTTCAAATGGACATCTCTATAGCCCCGGTTCTGGTTAATCTAGAATTCTCAAGGGATTTCATGATGTCTGTGTACGGAGGAGAACACAACATAGCCGTAGTATTGACTCAGATGGATGGTACTCAGGCTAAAGAGCATCCAATTGCCTTCTTTTTGAGGACCTTGTGAGGGATGAATCAAAGTATAACTTCATAGAGAAACAAGCCTATGCAATGGTAAAAGGTTTGAAGAAGTTTCGACATTTGGTAACTTGAAATAAGATCATAATATTTGTGGCTCATCCAAGTGTCTGAGAATATATAATGGAAGGAGAAATTATTAAGAAAAGGGCGAATTGGATCACTAAGATTTTGGAATATGATCTTGAAGTTAAACCAACTAAACTTGTCATAGGCAGGGGACTCTGCGAGTACATGGCATAAAGTCTAGATTCTGCAACAGAGCTCGAGGAAGCTTAAAAATAGAATTGACAAATCAAGAAGAGGACCTGGGTTCATGGATAATGGATAGAGTTTGTTTTATGGAGATAGGACAATATCCGAGAGAGCTACCTCTTCATAAAAGGAGATTCTATAGATTACAAGGATCCAATTATTCTCTATTTGATGACATTCTTTTCAGACACACTTTCAATGGAATTTTGCTTAGATGTGTGGAAAAGGAGGAAGCTGATAGGATTATGTATGACTTACACTATGGGACGTATGGGGGGCACTTCTCAGCAAAAACTATAGCAACAAAAATAGTCTGTGCAGGATATTATTGGCCTACCCTCTTCTTAGACTGTCATGAAATGGTTAGGAAATGTCAACAATGTTAGTTCTGTTTAGGGAAAAGAAGAAACACCGCCATGCCTCTCAGTTCGATCATGGTTGAAGAGCCATTTGCCCAATGGGGTCTAGATTTCATAGGAATGGTTAATCTAGTGTCTAGTGCAGGCCACAAGTGGATCCTCATAGCAACAGATTGTTTCACAAGATGGAGTGAAGAGTGATGTTAAAGGAAGCCACAAAGAATTTTATTCTAAATTTTCTGGAGGAAATTGTCACCAGGTTTCGTCCTCCTAACACAATTATTTCTGATAATGCTAGGGCATTTCTCAGATCAAATATTTTTGAGTTTGCTGTGAAGAATGGTATTTTCTTAAAGACATCTTCAAATTATTATCCATAGGGAAATAGTTTGGCTGAATCAACGAATAAAAACTTGATTAGGCTTATTAAAAGAATGGAAGTAGATCACCAGAAGGAATAACACAAGTATCTGAAAATAACATTATGGGCAGACCGAGTCACTCTGAAACAAATCATCAAGTCATCCCCGTATGAACTGGTATATGGGAAAAGGGCCTCAATGCCAGTATCGATCAGAATTCTAGCACTATAGCTTATCAAGCGACTTGATATTGAAGAAGATGGAACAATTAAGGTTAGACTTTGTAGGAGTCCAGGACAACACTGAGAGGGGGGTGAATCAGTGTTGTATTAGTTTTCAAACATTTTACAACTTTTTGCAAGCTTTCTCTTTCAGAACAAATAGAAAGGAATACATTAATGATTTGTTGAGTTTATATGCACAAGACTTGTAATAACAGATGTAAACAAAAACATGATCAAACCATTAATGTGCACACACACAGAAGAAATCAATGAGAAGCATGACACAAGCTTTTTACTGAGTGGAAAACCTCAGGGGTAGAAAAACCACTCATGAAGTGCCTCACTGGCTTAACTTTAAAAACTTCTTACAAAGCCTCACTGGCTGAATATTATGTCTCACTGACAATTGAGAGGTCTCACTGACCTACAAGCCTCACTGGCATACTGTGCCTCACTGACAACAATGTTTAGAAGCAACAACTTCAAGGAGCACTAACCCCTAATACAGAACAAACTGAAAACAAGAACTCAGAGGGTTTCTCTGTTTCAATACACAACATTTCTTCTCTCACACGTGTCTGTCAAATGGCCATTCTTTTCATCAACCCAAATCATGTACAAACTCAGATATTCGAAATCAATCCTGTATCCTGATCCACTCAACAACACTTCCATCAATCCATCTGCCAAGCCAATATATACAAGATGACTTTTCATATTTTGTCTTCTCTCCACAACTGTTTCAATCCTTGATATTCTTGCATTTGCAAATAGGGTCTCTTCAAATTCTCTGTCCTGCAAATCCATTTAAGTGAGCATAAAACCTTTCATATTCTGAAAAAAAAACAAATTCAATGATTTTCAATATCTTATTTTTGCCCTCATATCTGTAAATGTCTTCCATTTAATGCACCCATTCAATTCCCTGTCGGAATCTCTATTCTTCAAAATATATCTTCAAAAACACTTCATATTTTCTCTGCACTTCAAAGACTCTTTCAATTTCTTCTTCATAAATTACAATAATAATATCTTTTAGAATTAAATCAAATTGATATGAAATAATTTATTTCATCTTCAAATTTCCTTTTTCTCTGATCCATTCATCTTCACCTGCAAAAACCATTTTCCTGCAAGAATATAAATCTTCAAAAATAAATTGATCTTGTAATCCATTCACCTTCATCTTCTTCAAAAATCTTCAATCTGCATAAAAAAACTTTTCATATTCTTCAAGAAATTTATTCTCCTTCTCTGCAAATAAAGTCTTAAAAAAATTTATTATCTTAGATCCAAAAAGAATAAACTTTGAGTTCATTGTGATCTCTCCATAAAAAAACTTTCTTAGTTTAAACCTCAAAAAAAATAGAAAAATCTTTCTCAAAGTATTCTTTTCTAAATCTCACAAAAATCTTTCCAAAAAGAACTTTTAAAAAAATCTCCAAAATAGCCTTGTAAACGGGTTCAAAAACTCCTCTTAAAAGAAACTTTCTAAAACACATTTGTTTTAGCCTTTTTGAGAAAAACAAAAAACTCCATTATAAAAGGCTTTGTTTGAAGACAACCTTGGAAATGAGATTTAAATCCAATAGGATCAGGCTGCCACTCAAGAAAGACTCCAAGCACATGAGGTGGGGTCGAGCTTCAAGTCACACGTGACTTTTTTTTATGCTTACTTTCTTTAATGAAATAAAAAAACTTGATCATATTTTTCTAAAAAATAAAGCATATTCAATGCTTTTACTTTATGCATAAAGCACCTTAAAAAAATGCTCCTTATAATGTGCTCCCCATAGCATATTTAAAAAATCAGCCCCTTTCCATAAAACATGATCTTCTAAAACAATTCAATGTCTTTTCCTAAAAACATGCTCCACATATTTGAAGACTTTTTCATATTTAACCCATGTTCTCCAATTTGAGCATATTTGATGCTTTATTAAATGCTTATGACATTTGATGTCTTTCTCAAATCTTTTGATTCCACATGAAGATCAAGTAAAGTCCATGAGTAAATCATATGTAGATCTTTGTCTATCTCTGCAGATATAAATTCATTGTATGCCTTGAGAAGTGAAATATCGTCATCAACACTAATGAAGACTCATACAAAGAAGACAACTTCCAACAACACATCTGACACATCTGATTACTCACTACTACAACATCTTAGGCATAGTAGCAACTACTCCTAATCAAAAGAATAATATGAACAAACCTTTCATTTGATGAACAAACTTCATGCAACCATACTGACCCCTGATAGAATCTTATCATTTCAACTTTGTCGTGCTTGGAGATATACTGATTGAAGACCACATCTGTGAAGATCATGACAAATTGTGAACAGATATTTCACTACAACAACAAACAACACACAAGATGATATACTCCTGATGATGCATGAACACATATATGAAGCAAGTCCTTATATTTTGAAGTATAATCCCTTGATTAGTGACCTTCAGATGTTTACTAAGATCAACCCAAGATCCTGCAAGACCTTTTTGACATCAATGACAATATGACACCATCAGACTTGTGGAGCTGATGGATCTTCAAGAGAAAAGGGAATTGGCATATGATGCAATGATTGATTGCCAATCAACAATGAAACGATGGTTTTATCAAGGAACTACAGAGCTGGGTTTCAAAGTGGATGATTATGCTCTGAAATGGGAAAAGAGAGCTGCCAAACTAGGGCAACATGCAAAGTTCGATTCACTATGGAGAGGCCCCTTCAAGATTGTTACATGCAAACAAAGTAATGCATATGAATTGGAAAGTGCAGCTAGAGAGGTCTCGAAGATCTCGGTCAACGGGATCTTCTTGAAACATTTTAATTGATTGAGGTTGTGACATCTGTATATAGTTAGTGTAGATTGCATTTTTCACAAGGTTGTTATTTTTCCCACCTCTTCAAATAAGTGTTGGCCACACAATGTATTAGTTTTCAATAAAACTGTTTTGAAGACACCACGTGTCTGTTCTTCTTCAAGATTTTTAAGTTTCCAAAATGGAGGGACAACTCAACTACAGGACGTGATTGGGCATTAAATGATAAAACCTTCCTAAAGCTGCAGTCATCATGAAAATCTTTGAAATCTCCAATGACAAGAGGTTAAAACATGTGAATTTAGGTCAGTTGTGAGAAGGTACCAATGGCAAGGTCAGAGTCATAAATGCACACGAAGGGAGCAACTATATAATGATATTTCATTATTGAACGGTCATTAGAAGAAACAACATCTAGCTGAGAATTTTTGAGCAAAGAATGACAACATTTTCAGATTTGTGTCTCATTTGTTTCAAGTTGTCTTGAGAGATATTGTGAATTCAAGGTTGAAAACACTGTCATGAAATGGAATCGTTGGAATCAGCTTCTGGAAGTGAGACTCCTAGGAAAACAAGGACTTAAGTGGCAAAGAAATCGTAGGAGCTTCCTCCCGAGTTGGTAAATAACAAGTCATATGCCTCAGTTCTTGCACAACTGAAACCCAAATTGCCAAATATCAGAGAGCTCAAAAAGATAAGTACTGTGATTTAACCTTGGTTTTTGATCTCGCATATCACATATATGAGACTGTATTATCCAAGAATCCCAAGAACTTGAGAGAAGGAGTGCATGCATGCATGCTAAAAAGTTAAGGCAAGAGAATCGAAGACCTTTGGGATAAGGATATGGAGCTCTAGGTTGGCTTAGTTCATGGTCTCTCTGGTTCACCCATGCCCTAAATTGATTGATGCTTGCGTATAGTGCTATGACCAGAGCACCAAGATAGTCACCGGGAGAAAACTTAAAATAGTGATTGATGCACATGCTGTAAGGGATATGCTAAGAATTGAATATGAACCAATGACTGATTTCAATAATCTTGCCAAGTTGTAGAAGATCTGGGAAACAAGGGAAAATCAACTCGGCTTCCTAAATTTAGAGCTCTGTTTGGAACCAAATAACACATTGTTGCTAGAACTCCCTATTGCAATATCTAGTTTCACTCGTGATGTGCAAGATGCATGCTTCATGTTGGCCTTGATGATGATATTAATGTGCATGATTTCCACCTGGCTATCATTTTTTGTCTCAAGATGGTCACCAAGAAGCAAGCTTACAAAATGGACTTCTCAGAAGTCATAGTTGACATGCTATCTTATCAGTTAGCTCATTTTGGTCACCAACAAATTTTTAGGTATTCCTCCTTTTTGCTGCATTTGGTGTTGTTTCATAATTCATAATTTTTCCAGCCCCACATGCATTTGGTTATGACCGATGATTTAGTAGATGCACAAAGAATAATTTTTGTTTCAGCATGGACTCATCTCCTATTGGCCACTGTCGATTATTATGAATTTTCTAAATGTTTCATGGCTTCGACTCTCATTGACCTCATCCCAGATCACATAACCTTCAGGGTGAGTGATATGCAAAGGAGTATATTATCCAACACTCGTGTACCCTGTGATTGGTTCTTTGGGGCTTATTACACAATGCTCAGGATCCACAATTTCAAAGAAGAACCTTTCAGTCTACCCAATTTTTTGACTAATTGAATTGTTGCAATTGAACTAGCTCACTAGTTAGATGTGGTAGATACTAAGTTTGGAGCTAGGAGGAAGCAAAAGGCTGTATATGACATTCCCTTCTCCAAGGGTAGTATCATAGTGATAAAGAGGCAAGCAGAACATCTGTTGATGTTGAAACTTGTGGACTTGGGTCTTGATCAGGTCAAGGATCAATGGGTATATGACCTAGATGGCTTTATGAAAAGCCCTAGTTATACCAATCAAAGTCCCCAATAGCTTTCGAACATCAGGTTTACCCGTTCTTTGAGGCCAGACGATCACCTATGGTTGACATTGATGATGTTTATATTGAATTAAGTCAGATTCCAACTGAATCTCGGCATCCATGGGAAGCATTCTATCAGCCTGTAAGGGCTTATGATCCTTCTAGATTAATGACTCGTGCTCTCAGGGAAGCTCTCATCAAAAATGAGTGGAGTGCAGAAAAGATCAATGCCTATTGGAAATATAGGCAAGAATTTTTGAAATGGAGAGAAACATTGGCGATGTTAGCATTGATGAAACTTGGCAACGATTATGGGATGATGAGCATAAGCCACCTACTTCCCCATATGATGTAAGTAGTATTTTTGGAGAGGAAGAGGAGAAAGAAGAGTCAGAGAAAGAGCAAGAACCAGTAAAGAAGAGGAAGCTCAAATTATAGGAGGAATATGAGGAAGAAGTATTCATCGTTTCAACACCATCAGTGGGGTCGACATTTAGTGCTGCAACAATAGGAGGCACTCAGGTAAGTATTCCTATGCCATCTTCTTCTTCTTCTTCTTCTTCTTAGTCTTCCCTTGATCCTCGAATGACCCCCTCACTTCTACAGTTCCTCCATTGCTTGCCACATCACCCATGATGCTATCACTTGCTTTTTCTTCACCTATCGCCTCATAGTTGTCGAATCCCCCCTTTTAAACTTGCCACCATTTTCCCCTTCTGTCTTAATGATGAAATCACCATTGCCAGCTGGTCTTGGTACTACCTCAGCACAACAATAGGTAACCATTCCATATGGTTTACCACAAGGTTTACCTTTCATTGGTGGAGTGACTCAATCCTCAATAGAGTTCTATCAACAAATTGAAATCACCCAGAAGATGGGAGAAGCTTGCCTAGAGAAACATATAAGAAAGAAGGGAGAACCCTTGCAGTTCCACACATGCGATCATTATATGACCATTCACAATGGTCATTGATGATCGCACATATGACCCCTACTGTGATCAAACCACAGGAACAAAAGAGACCAGACGACTACTCTATACATGTAATGGGTTTGAATCTAGCATAGGTTGGGCTGCAAGACAAAGTTGAGCTCATGGAAGAGACACATAAGTCTGTCACTAAAATTTAATCAAAATGAGCAAGAAACTTGAGAAACAGTGGTTGGAGTTGTCATGAGTAAAAGGCACTGTGGATCGACTAAATGCAGAGGAAAAGGTGAAGGATGTGCATGATTTCTAGACTGAGTCTCTGTAAGGACAAAAATCACGCATAGCCTCCACGAGGACCCCTATGATGATTTTAATCCTTGTCACGTACATGTAAGCGTGAAATAATGTCCTTTAAGTAGCAAACCTCTTGATCATGTGTCTTCTTTCTTGTCTTGTGTTATTTTCTCTCTCTATTTTCGACGCTTTTCGACACTTGTCGATTTGCGTTTTCTGAGCTTTCGACCCTGTTCCTAAGCCTTATGAGCATCTTGTAGGTGAGTTTTCACCTTTCCCCTATGTTTTTCATCCTCTACACTCCCTACAAGCCTTTTAGAGGTCCCCCCTTTCCATCTCCAACTTTCAGTTTTCAATTTCACTCAACCAACCCAAATCTCCCCCTATTATTTCTAGATCTCTCCTAGGAGATCTTGCGATGCAAGTGGAGATTTGGATTCTTGCACATGATTGACCTATTTTTGGAGGCAAAGCACCTCCTTTTTCTCTTCCCTACCATCTCCCATCATGTTGTTCCTCTAAAAACCTTTTTCTGTCTAAATCTCCCCCGGGTGACCCAAGATCTCCTAGGGGCGATCCAGGGTCACCCAGGGGCGACTTTACTGGCAAAAGGGACAACCCTGTTGCGTTTCCAGCTGAGGAAAAACTTGAGTTTCTCACTCAAAAAATCTCCATTTTCGCTCTTTTTTCTTCCAATTTGCATGATTTTGATGCCTAATATGGCGTTGACTACTTCATGCACTCACACATGCATAATTAACTCCATTTGATCTAAAATTAACAACTCAATCAATCACATGCATCCTTCCAACTCTAATCCTTATTCAGTGATAAGCTATTATTGATTTATCACTCCTTAATTAACTGAGTTCATTGGGTAATCAACCTAGTTCACTCCCTAATCAATCCTTGTTAACTCATTAATCAATTGAGTTAACTTCTCAATCAACCCCCTTCTTCTAACCTATAAATACCCCCCTCCCTCAAGTACAAAGGGAGGCAAATTCATTGTGCACACAACTCTTGCTAATTTTTTGCTCTCCAAATCAACATTCTAATGCTCTCACAGGATGAAGGTGCCTTTTGTTTTATTCATTGTTCAATCAAGCATCGTTACACTACTTCAATCAACGCCATTGTGCTCATCAAAATCTCTCATTGAGCTCTTTCAAGCTTCAACAAGCTTCTTTTGCTTCTTTGTGTCATCTTGTCGTCAAGAGGGTCTTCCCACTACTTTGAGAGGATTCGAGGTTGCCAACATCAAGGATTTCTGAGGGTAGTGGAGTCACACAAATCTTCATTCTTCTAGGTTCCTCTATTGCTTTATTCAATTAATAGTAATTAGAAAATCAAAATTGCTCTTGGGAATATTAATTCATTGCTTTTTCCTTGATAGATCAAGAATCTTAGAGGTAGTTTGCATTCTTAGATTAGATTTGTTTACTTGCAATTTTCCTTTTCTAGATTAGTTGTTTCAAAACAATAAAAATACCAAAAACATAGATTAAAATTGCATTAGGAAAAGTCATATTAGCTTGCATTTCATATTTCAATTATTAGAATAGAAAAAAACATCTTTATTTCTATAAAATACTAAAAAAGCACAAAAACAAATTTCACATTTCATTTAGCTTTGCATGGATATAGAAACCCTAGAAAAGATAGATAACTTGCAAACCCTTGATACCATCAAGAGGTAAAACACGGTTAAAACGATTCAAATCAAACCCTTGATCACATCACAAGGTAAAACACAAGTCAAAGCATAACTAAACCCTAGGTATAAACCCCTAAGTCTAGTTAAGGTTGGTCATTGCACATCTATCTCTATCTTGGGTCACGAATGTGCCTAGGAGTATGAGGTGAGTGGGTGAGGGCTATCCTCAACGAGAGTGGGTGAGGGCTATCCTCAACGAGATTGAGGAAATCAATCCACGACGACAACAAGAGATATTTACTTTACCACAATAAGATCCATTTGTCCTCTTATTGATAGAAGAACATAGACAACTTCAAATACAATGAGAACTCATTCAACGAATTGAAAGATAAGAGGACATAAACGAAAGTAACCGCTTACCCACACAAAGGCAGAATAGAGGAACAACAAGAGAAGAGAAATTACCAACCCTTCGGGTCATAGGGTTATCTCTACAATAATTGCCATCGAATGAAACATTCAACTTAGCACACAACAACAAAAGCCACAGAACTTGCCGACCCCTCTTCGCGAAGTACAGCTCTCCAACAAGCCAGACCCCCACCATGTCTCGCCTCCTCTCGAATGGCTACTTCCACAAGAGTGAGAGTGACATGGCGGATCGCCCCGTGGCAAGGAGGGAAGGGGTCCGTGTGCATGCCAAAATCTGACCCGACAACCCCAGGCAACCAGAGTCTCAATTTTGAGCGTACAGTCTCGATCTGCAAAGAAGAGTTTCAAAGGAGGCATTCCAAGTAGAACATGCCAAGCAAGTAGGATTACAATCAGAGCTAGATATTGCTAAAGCTTTAGTTGTCATTATAGCAAGAGAAGAAAGTAGTAGAGAAGAGTCTGCATGACAGTTGGGACGAAGTGACTCAACTACATAAGAGCCTTTCAAACCGAAGGGATTTGAATAAACAACTCCATGATGAGCTTCAGGTAAAGGAGCAACAAATTCTTCAGTTGAATTAGGAGCTCGCACAGAGGCCATCAACTTCTAGGGTATTGCCCATGGTTCAGGAGTTATATGCTTCATATTGGGGGTGCATAACTGAAGAAACATCAAAGATTGCGCCTATGCAGAAATTCATCTTTGATGCTCAAAGTCTCAGTGCGGAAGTAGGTGCAATAGACTCTCTCATCTGTTACCCCAAAGGTCCATGAATCCCAATTGCTAATGCAAAAGTTATATAATGCCTCTAAGAAAATTCTTCAAGCAGTAGGTGTCAACAACTGAAGAATGGCTGCAGTAAAATTTAATGAATTTCTGAGTCGAAATAAAGCTGCTCTTAGATGCAAGGCTCATCTTGATGCCTTGAAGCAAGTGGTAAAGGAAATGAAGGGACACATTGAACAATTGGTCCAGTTAGGACTTCCGTCTCCATTTCTTAACGATTCAACAGTTTTGATTGATGAACAACTTAAAGCCCTATTAATTAATAGGCAAAGTGATCAGACATCCTTTCAAACACTGAGCCAAACGTCAAGTGTTGCAGAGGTGGAGATAGTTTTGCAACCACTTGCTCAGTTAGAGTTTCAAGTCAAGGTTGCAGTCTAGAGCTTGCAAAGTTTTTCCTACAAGGAGATCATTGATTTGGATAGGGTTTTTGAGGCTCTAAAGAAGAAGGTTCAAATGTCTGATAGTTAGTGGGCCTCTCTACAAATCGTTCTACAGAAACTTTGAGGTGGATATAGGATGTGTTCCCACAATGTTGTTGTTTCTTATATTTTTGTAGTTTCAAAGATTTTGACTTCTTCTCTGCAGGCGCAAATCTCGTAGTGAGTTGCCTAGAACTGTAGAGCAAAAGCCCTACATTTTGATGTATTCTTTATTTTGCTAAGTTGAAGGGTCAGAGTCATTTTTGGCAGCGTTTATTGGTTTGTGTCTTGAGGCATCAATAGAAACAATGAATTAAAAGCCAAACAGGGGCCCAAGGAGCTCAAAGAGTCTGTGACGGTTTCATCTTCCCGTCAAAGTTTCTTGTGGAATCAATAAAGGAAGGAAGCTCCATGTGTCACTATGGCACATCTTTTTGAGCTTTGATAGTCGCGATCGAGTTTCTTTTGCGCCATTGGCTCAAGATATCCACATGGCATCACCACATGGGGTTTTAAAAGGGAAACATCATCTATTGGTGTGTCATTGATTGGAATATGTAACATGTTGACATCAGACATCATTTAGTGGGTACCAACAAAGAGAAAAGAGAAATGGCCACACGGCAACACCACACATCTTTAAGAGCATTTTCTATTGCGCTATTGGTCTGAGTTGGAGACAACGTAGAGTCTCATTCTTCATGCATAGTCTCATTTTTCATACAGAGTCAAGGGAATGTCTAAGCCAAAATCCGAATAGTTATCGATGTTTTTTATGCTTTTGAGTTTTAGTTAGTTTCTGAGTAAATTGTTGTTTCCCTTTGGATTCTTCGGTTAGAGATTGGTTTAAATAGGTCTATGTATTTCATTTTAGGAGTTAGAAGATACAAAAATTACAAAACAGTAAGAATCTTGTAAAACCTTGAGGGGCATTTCTCAGAAATGATTGAATATTGTATGCCTATGCAAATTTTGGCCTTCTATAATTTGTTCTCCAATCAACAATGAAGAGTGGTGATGTTCTGTACTAATTCGTTTCAGGATTCCTATTTGTTGTACATGATGCATTTTAGCCTATGTGATCCAATATCAAAGTGATAACATTTGAAGTTTTCTGTAAAATCATGCATGTCTGCTCTTTTGAAAGCTATAATTCATTTGTTATTATTAGTAAATGGATGCATTGTGCTTTTATTTCCAAAGTATGAGATCATGTTTTGGCGCATTGCCATAGATTAAGATTTCATTTGTAGTTGTTTATTATCTAGCATTTCTATCTTTTCTTGTATATATCGAATATTCAAGGAAGAGCCAGTTTCTATAAAATTTAGAGGTTGTCTCACAAATCAAGTCCCATATTTGTGATATTTCCCATTGTTGGTTGGTTATATGCAAATTTAGTCATCAACAAGTACTTAAATTTATTTTTTATACTTAAGAAAACATAAACAAGAATCAAGCAAAGCATAATCAATGTTTATATCTTGCATTGTTTTTTCCATGCTCTAAATCATTAATAAGCTACACAATGGCTTTGAGTGTATGGAAACCTTCTAGATATTCCAAATTAATGTGGTCATTCATGAGTATAGGATAGAGCTTTATCTTTAAGGTCTTTGTGTTGGGATAAAGGCATCTCAACCTTGCAATCCTAATGTTCAAATTAAATACTTTTGTATGCATTCACTATTTCATCTTTTGCATATTGTGTCTTCACATGGAGAGTTGGAGTCCCATTTGGAGATGAGATGGATTTCATCTTTTAGTGGATTTTTCTCTTGCATGAGGAGGTCAGCATCCCACTTTTGTCTTGGCATGTTTTTCCATGTGTCGGCATCTTGGAAGGTGTGTAAGAGCATCTTGACTAGTCTTCTTGAGGGTTACATATGACATATTCTTATAATGTATAATAGCATGTCAGAGGGATGTACATTGGAATCTTGACTAGCCTTATGGCGAAGTTGGACACTTGTCATAAAGCATCTAATACATCGGATAATTGAGACAAATTGGAGGGCCAAGTTGGCTAGTCAAATATTCCTTGTTTATGACATATGACCAATTTGTAAGAAATATGCTAATAATAGCTAGAGGCATCTGAGACAAAGGAGGGCGTTGGAATTTGGGTCAAACCAATTTGGGCACCATACTTCCTTTGGGCTTATAAATGGTTTACCAAAACCATCCCATTGTATCACTTTATAATTCATCTATAAATTGGAGGTTAGAGTAGGGGATTGCATAACTTGTTTTGCAGGATATAAGGTATTGAAATACTATCAAAATTCAGAGAGATAAGTTGTGTTGTAATATCATTTAGCACTATTGCAAGCTTGGGGTCTCTTTAGGTGTGGACTTTTCTCCCAAAAGAGTTTCTCTAGATATATCTCGCATTATAGTTTGCATCTCTTTTATGGTTGTTTCCATTTCCATTATGATCTATCATTGTTATTGAATTTGTTGCATTAAGTTTCAACTTATCTCACTTGTTTAGTTAGACTTGGTTTTCAACATTTGGTATCAGAGCCTTGGATGCCTCGATTAGAGGGATGCCTCTTATAGAGTGTTTGAAGAGTTTTTTCTTGCAGTGGGAGTGTATTGTTGTTTTCTTGCAGTTTTTTAAGTTATGGGTGATAAAGATCTTGCCTAGTTCATCTCAGTTAGAGATTGAAAAATTCAATTGCACAAGTTTTGAGCTTTGGAAGCTAAAAATAGAATATCTTGGAAGAAAGAAATCAGAGAATTGTCATGAAAAGTGAGAACAAACTAGAAAAGATGTTAGATGAAGAATGGATAAATGTAGATTAAAAAACTCGTGGCACTATTAAGTTGTGTTTATTTGATTTTGTTTTATTGAATGTTTCTAGTGAAACTACTGCATATAAGTTGTGGAATCTAGAATATGAGAGATATATCAAACAAAGAGATTCATTAATAAGTTATTCTTAAAAAGGAAATTGTATTCTCTTAAAATGAAGGATGGAGACTTGGTTGCAAAACATTTAAATGCCTTTAATCTAATTTTGAGTTAATTACAGTTGGCTGATGTGAAAATAGAAGAAAAACGTAAGTGTATTTTGTTGTTGTGTTCATTGCTTGAATCTTGGGATAATTTGATTATAGCACTTAGTGGTTCTTTCATAGATGATCGAAAGTTGGTTGCCCTCATTTCCACCTTGCTTATGAGGAGATGAAGAGAAAGACTTCGGATGGGTCCAAGGATGCATTGCATGTGTGGGGAAGATCTAAAGAGAGAGGCAAGGACAAGGACAAGTAGAAAAATAGTAACAACAATCTAAGGACAAATCTAAGTCTAAGAAAAGATGTGTTGGAACTATTGCAAATGAGGGAATCTCAAAAAGGAATGTCAAAACAAGAAAAAGAATAATGATAATTCATCTATAGATAAATCTTATGATGATAAAGCTATTGATGCTTTTATTGTTTTTACTAACATGACTTCTGATAACTCTTGGTTGATAGATTCAAGGGCATCCTACCGCACGACTCCTCATAAGGAGTAATTCTCAGTGTATACAACTTATGATGCTGGGAAAGTTTTCTTTGGGGACAATACCACATGAAAAATTATGAACTGGGAGGTAAAATTGATTTTCAATGATGGAAGGCTTAAAACCCTCAGATTTCTTGCAAATCCTCGGTTTAGCTAGGAACTTGATTTCTGTATCTAAAATGAATGATTCAGGGGTGCATGTTACTTTTGAAAAGAGTGGTTGCATGTTGAGGAAATTTAGTGTTGGCTAAGGGCACTCAATATGGCACCTTGTTTAGGCTAGAGGCATCTACTTTTTGTAACTGTGAATGTAATTGATAACTCTGTATATTATAAACTATGGCAGCACACGACGGGTCACATTGGGGAGAAGGGTCTCAAAACCCTTATTAATAAAAAGATGGTCAATGGTTTGATTGGTTACTCTGCTGACCTTGATTTATGTTAATATTGTGTGTATGGAAAACAACATAAAATTTCTTTTAAATCTAGTAGTACTAGAGCTAAACAAGTTTTAAAGGTTATTACTGGTGATGTATTTGGTCTTGTGGATGTTCCTTCGTTTGGATATTCTCACTACTAAGTTTCATTTATTGATAATTTCTCTAGATATTCATGGGTTTAATTTTTGAAGAATAAATTTGTTGTATTTTCTACATTTAAAAAGTTTAAAACACTTGTTGAGAAACATACAGATAGGAAAGTAAAGGTTTTGAGAATGGATAATGATGGTGAGTTTTGCTCTAGGAAATTTGATGATTATTGTAGGCATGTAGGGATTGTTAGGCAGAAAACAACTCCATATAAGTACTTTGCATCAAAATGGAGTGACAAAATGAATGAACACGACTTTGATGGACAGAGTTAGAAGCATGTTAAGTAGTGCAAATCTTGAATAATGTTTTTAGGCTGAAGTTATACACACTACTTGTTACCTGATTAACATGTCTCCCACTTCTGCTCTAGTTAACAAAACACCTTACAAGATATCGACAGGTAAAAGATTATCAATTTCTCCTTTCAGAGTTTTAGACAATGAGCAATATGCTCATATTCTAAAAGAGAAACATTCTAAGCTTGATTTCAAGGCTAATAAGTGTGTTTCGATGGGTTATGGCGAGAACAATAACGGTTATAAGCTTTGGGATCCTATAGCAATGAAAATATTATATTCTAAGGATGTTATTTTCAAGGAGATTAGGGAATTTAAAAATGATGAACAATTTATGTGAAGCCTAACAAAATAATGGATTTTGATATTAAGATTGATTCACAGAAAGATGCACATATAGAACAACCTAATGGTCAAAATGAGAAAGGATAAGGTTCATATTCGAGTTTTGATGAGGAACAACAAGAACCTCTTGTTACACCTCTTAGAAGGTCTACTAGATAGTAGAATCCAATTGAAAGTATAACTCTTCTTATTAGAGTTATTAGACTCTTCTTATTGCAACCAATGGCTTTCCTCCCCCCGAGCAACAGAACCCTAATAAGAAGAGTTATACCTTTCAATTTATCATCTACTCTATATTTCTTTTTGAGTCCTAGTTAGAGGCCATGAAAGACTAAATAAAGGCTTTGGACAAATGTGACACATGAGATCTAGTTGTGTTGCTCGGGGGGAGGAAATCAATTGGTTGCAATGGGCATTTAAAAAGAAATATAGAGTAGATGATAAATTGGAGTGATACTAGGCCCAATTAGTAGAAAAGGTTACTCCCAAATTGAGGAAGTGAATTTTGGTGAGATATTTTCTTCTATAGATAAATTAAGCTCTATTATATTCCTTTTATCCATTGCTATTGCATTTGATTTAGAGGTAAAGCAAATGGAAAAAAAAACAACTTTTCTTCATCGAGATCTTAATGAGGAAATACTTATGAACTAGCTTAACAATTTTGTGATGAAGGGGCACGAGCACTTGGTTTGTAGGTTGAAGCGATCTTTGTACGATTTTAAGCAATCACCAAGAATGCGGTATCAAGAATTCGATGCTTTCACATTACATTATGAGTTTATTATAAGTGGGGTAACAAATTGTGTTTATTTTAAATTAATTGATGATCGGCTACTAATCATTATGCTATATGTTGATGATATGTTATTTATTGGAAATGTTAAGGGGATAATTAGGGAACTTAAGGGTCAGTTATATAACACATTTGATATGAAATATTTAGGGACTGTAAAATACATTTTGGGTATGGAAATATGTAGAGATCGAGTTAACAAGAAATTAAGATTAAATCAAAAGAAATATGTTGACACTATTTTGTAGCATTCTGCCATGTAGGATTGTAAACCAATTAGTATTCCATTTCTCATTGGCACTAGCTATCTCTTAAACAATGTCCTAAAACAGATGATGATCTTGAAGAGATGCAGGAAATTTTGTATGCCAATGTTGTGGGAAGCCTCATGTGTGCCATGGTCTATACAATCCCTGATAATGCCAAGCAATGAGAGTTTTGAGTAGGTTAATGTTGAACCCCAGTAAATAAACACTAGACTTGTGTTAAAAGGGGTTTTCAAATATTTACAAGGAACATCTAACCATTGCATTTGTTATCATGGGACTAATGATGTGGGCAGGATGATTTATTTACAAGGCTTTGTTGATTCTAATTGGGCTGGTGATCTTGACTACAAGAGGTCTACAAGTGGTTGTCTTTACGTTGTTTTGAGGAGAAATTAGGTGGATGAGTTAATAACAAACTACATTTGCATTGTCCACTACAAAAGCACAATACATGGCCATGACACATGCTTGTAAGGAGGCAATGAGGTTAGAGAGATTGTGTTAAAGTATTGACTTCCAAAAACAAATCGGAATTCGACATGTCAGAATTAAAGTGCCATCTATTTGGTTAAAAACCCTATGTATCATTGCCGACACAAAGCACATTAATGTTCAGTATCACTTTGTTGGAGAAATGGTTGAGAGTGGTAAGAGTCATGTTATAGAAAGTAGACACTTCGGAGAATGTTGCATATTCTCTCACTAAGCCAATGTGCATGAAGAAGTTCAGTTGTTGTAGAGAGGCAATGGACCTCAAATCCTCTAGTACTTGATTTGGTATTGCTGTTAAATTTCAATGTTATATGTTTCCTTTATGCTCTTGCAAAGCATTTAACAAGTGGAAGAATGTTAAGATAAGGTGTTTCAACCTTGCAATCCTAATGTTCAAATTAAATACTTTTGTCTTCATTTACTATTTTGTCTCTTGTGTATTTTGCCTTGACATGGAGAGTTGGCATCCCAATTGGAGATGAGATGGATTTGTCTTTTAGTGGATTTTGTCCTCACATGAGGAGGTAGGTGTCCCACTTTTGTCTTTGCATGTTTTGCCATGTGTCAACATCTTGGAAGATGTGTAAGATCATCTTAACTAGTCTTCTTGGGAGTTACATATGACATTCTTATGACACATAAGAGCATGTAAGAGGGAGTTACATTCTTATGATGGAGTTGTACACTTGTCATAAAGCATCTAATGCATAGGAGAATGAAGACAAATTGGAAGCCCAAGTTAGGTAGTCAAATATTCCTTGTTTACAACATATGACAAACTTGTAAGGAATGTGCTAGTAATAGCCAAGGGCATCTTAAACCAAGGAGGGCATTAGAATTTGGGTCAAACCAATTTGGGTGCTATACTTCCTTTGGGCTTGTAAATAGTTTACCAAAACCATCCCATGGTTTCACCTTGTAATTCTTCTATAAATTAGAGCTTCGAGTAGGAGGTTGCATAGGTTGTTTTGGAGGATATACATGTACTGAAGTGATAATAAAATTCAAAGATAAGTTGTGTTGTAACATTATTTATCATTAACTCAATGAGACCTATTTTTGTAATGGAGGTGAGTGCGAAAACGAGCTTGACAGTTGCCCATGAGATCGCGTGCTTATGTGCTACTATCGTGAATAATGGTGTTGCTGTCTTGAATCTAGGTTCTTAGGGGGGTGTGTGCAATACTGAGCTTGGCGTTCACTCTGAATGGGAAGGGGTTCCTACAAAGAATGACGTGAATAATGGTGCGAACAGAGTGCAGGCTGAGGCTGAGATTAGCACGTCTGTTTCTGGGTAGCGTGCTCCTAGAGGCCCTTGGCGGACATTCGCGACAATGATTGGTTTGGGTGCTCAGTGTCATTCATCCCAGAGGGGGTTCCGGCCAATCCCTTGTGCCTGTTCTTCCCCAATTGTGGTTTGTGGAACTGAGGTCACAGAAAATGAAGAGTTTTACCGCAATAAAGGCGTGATATGCAGGTTCAATGGTTTATGGCCCTCTCTACCCAATCTTCACAATTGGGTCATGGAGTCATGGAAGCTGTTTATTGCAAGTAAGATTGAGCTTTTTCCAAGTGCACGAGGATTCTTCATTGTGACTTTTGAGTTATTTATCATTAACTCAATAAGACCTATTTTTGAAATGGAGGTGAGTGCTTGATGGTAGGGTTTGGATGTGGGGGGAGCATTTCTTTTCCATCAAACCCTAGACTCTTTCTTTCAATCCCCTTACTGAGTCACTTAATATCAGACCGATTTGGGTGTGTCTCTCAAACCTCCCTCTCCAGCTTTGGGAGGATTCTTGCTATAAGGGCATTGGCAACGCCATTGATCATTTTCTAAAGGTAGATTCTACTACCTCCTTCATGGAGCATTCCACGGTTGCCCGAATTTTGGTAGATATTGACATCTACAAACCCCTTCATGGAGATGTTGTTTTGTTGGTAGAGGACCGACCTTGGAAGCAACTGTTAGACTATGAAGGTATCCCCTTCAGATGCACGCGTTGTTTTGTTATTGGTTATTTGGCTTCCAGTTGCCCTCTCTCGCACCGTAAAGGTGCTGCAACTTGGTGGAAGGATGCTCTTTTGGATGACTTGATTATCAGTGCTTCCTAGGAGGATGGTTCGTCTCATGGGGATGAATTTTCTTAGGAGGATGAGCTTGAGACTGTTCCTGAGGGGGTGGTGGCGGCTATTGCGAACCCCATGACTTCGTTGGATTCTTCTGATCATCTTTTGGCTTCCATGTCGACTCCTTCTGCTCCGAGCTGGATCACTACTACATCAACTACTATTCCTTCTTCAGATTTGCCTTGTTCGGTCTTAGCAGGTCTGTGCACGGGGACTTCAGTCCAAGCTGCTTCTGCTTCTAGTTCGGTCTCTTTATTTGCGCCTTCTTTGGTTGTGCTGCAAGGGAGGATCTCCCCCTCTCGCCACGCTCTGAGGACTTTGACTTAGAGGTTTCTTGGACTGTGGTTCCGCATAGCAAGAAAGGGCTCCCCAAATCTGTTGCGAAGTTGCGCCATTTAGTGAAGGGTGTTAGGTTTGCTTGTTTGGGATATGCTATTGTTTAGATCCCCTATCTGGTTTTTCTGCTGTCAGTGTGCATCTGATGCACTGTTTGGGTTGCCTTTTGGGTTGTTGGTTTCTTGCAGCTTGGCTGCTATTGTGTTGTTATGTCCTGCTTTTCTGCCCTTAGGGCCTTGGTTGTAAAGGGTTCAACCCCTGTAAGCTACTTACCATAATCAAAAACATTATTTATCATTAATACAAGTTTGGGGTCTCTTTGGGTGGAGATCTTTCTTGAAAGGGTTTCTCCACGTATATTTCATGTTATGGTTTGCATCTCTTTTATGGTTGTTTCCATTTCCGTTATGATCTATCATTGTTATTAAATTTGTTGCATTAAGTTTCAACATATCTCACTTGTTTAGTTGCACTTGATTTTCAAAACTATTGATAACTAAAACTCACATTACATGTGAATGTTTACAAGCCTCACATCCTAATGCCACAATACTAAGAATAAATTGATTCTCATAATCATTATCATCTTTACAAACATCCTTGTATCTATACCTCACAATACATGTATACATGAATTGTACTTCTAAGACAATGTGGCCAATAAGGCATAAACATGAGAATCTAATAAAATACAAGGATATTTGTATCGAAATATGAGAATATAGCAAGAATCCTGTTAACTAATTTAGTATAAATCAAGCCAACGACAAATTGACAATTAGGAGGCACAAGTGGGTTTCGTTAGGGTACCAATGGATGAAGCAACCCCTCATATTCGAAGTGACTCTAATTCAAATTCCAATTTTGATCCAAGTGAAGATGTGTAATGCCACCTTAAAGTAAAAACCCTCTAAATTCAATACAACCTATTCAATAACTAGAGTCTATTTAACATGCTACGCTGATTTACCACTCAATGATTAATATTTATAATAAAGATGCCAATAGGGTCATGGGATTTAGTCATATCCCTATGATTTCTTTAAGAAAGGATAAATAAACTGGAATTAAGTTAAATTTTAAGTTTTCATAAAGGTCAAAGGGCATGTGAAAAGTTATGTCCATTGAAGAAAAAAGGTATATAAGGAAGACCAAGAAAGGAGAAGAAATCATCAATGAATTGTGAATATATTTTATATCTGATTTTCACTCCTTGTGGAGTGTGGACTGTGGGTCAACCAACGTGAGGACGAAACCCCTCTAGGTTAGAAATTAGAGCATGAAAACCCCCTAATTTCCATTGTTGAGTTAATGGATGAAAACCCTTGATTTAGGCAGATTTGGACACATTCAAAGGCATTTAAGCGAAGATAGATCACTACAGATTTGGGATAATTAACAATAGATACAAAGGATAAGTTCCATCTTTCCTAAAGTATATTCTAATATTATATCTAAACTAGTATATTTATATTTAAAAAAATATATCTAAAATATGTCGAGGTATATCTTTTTTCCATAGTTTCTTTGATTTTCTCTTGCAATTTCTTTTTTGGTTTTTAGTTTTTAATTTTTCCAATTTCTTTTTTGGTTCCATAGTTTTCGTGATTTTCTCTAGCTTTTTCTTCTTCCAACAGTTTCCAATTTCTATTTTTGTTTTTATTTTTTTCAATTTCTTTTTTAGTTTTTTTTTTCCAATTTCTTTTTTGGTTCCATAGTTTTTGTGATTTAAAACAGTTTTTAATTTCTTTTAGTTTTTTTTCTTTGATTTTCTTAAGTTTATTTTTTATTTCCTTTTTGGTATTTTAATTTTTTCTTCTTATAAATTTAGGCAGAAAAAATGAGTGCTCTCATCCCCACCCCGATGTGACTGTATAACGACTCTCGGCGTAATTAAATTAAACTGTTAAAATTGCAATTTCTGAACTTGATATCATATTTATCATTAATTGTGTTGTTATAATTGTGAGTCAAATTTTATTATAATTAAAGAAAAATATTATAATTTAACCAAGACATTACAAGATGAGGCATAACAACAATAGATCTAGTTGTTATCTTGTTTTTTAGATTTTCTACATTTTGTCATTTTGTAGTTGTAGCCTTTTGGCTTTTTCTTGTATTTGTACATTGGAAATGGAAACTCAATTGTGGGCAATGAAATTTTGTTAATTTATATGTTGACTCATGAATTCTCAATTCAACTCTAATTTAATGTATAATGGTGTTATAAAGAATATGGTGAATGCTTTATCATTTGAACAATTGAAGTTTCCTATATTTTTATATTTTCCCTATATTTTCCAAAACTCAAATTGTTAACTCCCACCCTTTCCTCAACCATTGGGAGCAAACCTATTACACATTTATGTGATGATTCATTATATCTTCATATGTAAAGGCATTCATTTGAGCATTAACTAATCATTCGCTCATATTTGATTATCATTCAAAATCCTACAGCATTAAGGACCCCTCAATAAGAAAATTTTCTACTTAGTTCCCTAAAAACAACAATTCTTGCATCAAAACTTGCATCCTAGATCACTTGCATGCTTGCTTGCTATTTGCCAACACTTGCCAAGGCCATAAAGCCAGCCATCGAAGAAAGTTGACTAAGGAGAATGTGATTCGCCCTTGTAATTCAACAATCTCCCCAAAGTATTTTCAAATACTGCAAGTCCTTAAGCACTTACAAACAACAAAGATTGGAGCAAATTATATAGCAAAAGTGTACATTTTACTAGATTAGATCTGTATTGCACAAAATTGATCCAAAACTGTGGGACCAACTTGGATAGAATTCTAGGGTTGTGCAAAATCCAAACACTCAACACTACAAGGTCATTGTTTTCCTATAGCATGGTGAATCAATTACATAGGTCATCAACATTCATAAGCCATAATTGAATTAAGAGCTAAGTACCCACTTTCACATTTAATTTCCTAAATTAGGATTTATTATGATATTTACCCAACTCTTCTATTTAACTATGTTACTGGTTCTCTTGTTTTGAGTCCCGTCACAAAATTGAATGCAAATAGGAGCAAGTGGTGGATCATGTTTAAGATAGCTAGGGCCAAGACATATCCATAAGGTACTCATGATGGCAAGGCCATGCCTACAATAGTCCCAACCTTCCCTCCCTCCCAAAAAACACAAAACAAATTAGATATTCAATGAGATTCAACGTTTAACCACTGTCACAATTTGATCGAATATCCCCAAGTTGTGAGTTTATATTTGTCATATGATTTTTAGTAATAACAAAAATAATTATGCCGAGGGGCGTTCTACAATCACAACAGGGTGGAGATTGGAACACTCATTTTCCGTGTAAATATATAGCAAAAAAAATAAAAACTAAAAAACTAAAAAAGAAATTAAAAACCATTTAAGGAGAAAAAGCTGGAGAAAATCACAAAAACTATGGAACCAAAAAAGAAATTGGAAAAAATAAAAACATAAAAACCAAACAAGAAACTGGAAACTGTTGGAAGGAGAAAAAAAACTATGGAACCACAAAAGAAATTAAGATTTATTATGATTTTTACCCAACTCATCTATTTAACTATGTTACTGGTTCTCTTGTTTTGAGTCCCATCACAAAATCAAATGTAAATAGGAGCAAGTGGTGGATCATGTTTAAGATAGCTAGGGCCAAGACATATCCATAAGGTACTCAGGATGGCAAGCCCATGCCTACAACTGCCCCAACCTTCCCTCCCTCCCAAAAAACACAAAACAAATTAGATATTCAATGAGATTCAACGTTTAACCACTGTCACAATTTGATCGAATATCCCCAAGTTGTGAGTTTATATTTGTCATATGATTTTTAATAATAACAAAAATAATTATGCCGAGAGACGTTCTACAATTACAGCGGGGTGGAGATTGGAGCACTCATTTTCCGTGTAAATATATAGCAAATTTTTTTTAAAAAAAACACAAAAAAATAAATTAAAAACTATTGAAAGAGAAAATCACAAAAACTATAGAACCAAAAAAGAAATTGGAAAAAATAAAAACATAAAAACCAAAAAAGAAATTAGAAAAATTAAAAAATAAAAACCAAAAAAGAAATTAGAAAAATTAAAAAATAAAACAAAAAAAAATTACAAATTAAAGAGAGAAAAAAAAAAAGAAAATAAAAAAAACTATGGAAAAAAAGATATTGCTAACATACTTTTGATATATATTTTTAAATATAAAGATACTAGTATATACCCCACACAATGCTCATAAAACCTTAGAAACTTTTATGTATTTGTTAGAGTTGAGATAGTGGCATAGAGCAGGATTTGTGGCTTTGGCCTTAGAGCCCTCTTTGAATAGGCTACTAAAAGAACAATTGTGAGACATAAGAAAACGATTAACACTAGCACTTGCACCTATAGGGGGTTCAAGAAATAAGCCGATAGGAACAACGAGGAGTATAGATTTTCCGGCGTGAATTCACAGCGTGAGACAATTCCGAGCACTATAATGCTCACATATAAAAGCCTATCGGCTAATTATTAATGAGAAGTTTAGGCTTTTTTTTTCAAATTATAGGTATTTTAAAATATCTTTAATAGTATGCATATGTATATTAAAATACCTATATATTGTATCAATAATGTATATATAATATATTTTCATCTATATAGAGTACAGGTGTCCCTAGCGGAATCGAACGCAAGGAAAAAAATTGCCATTCCTACATATCCAAACCCTGAATCTGTACCTTATTCCATACCCAAGCCGACAACTTAGCTATTTAGATTAATTGTGTGTTTATTGGTAGCATTTAATTCAATAACCTAGATAGCACTTTAGGAAAGTGTATTTTGCTTTTCAATAACCTAGATAGCACTTTAGGAAAGTGTATTTTGCTTTACAATTATACATTTAACGTGCTTCTAGTAGTAGCAATGTGCTTTTATGTTATGTGAACGTTTACCTGCACAGCTATGTCAAATACTCTGAATGGAACACTTTTAATTTGCATAACACTAAACAGCCCATACGTAAAATGATAAATCTGACATCTTGAAGAGCCCAAACTTAAAACAGGAGAATGCCAAAGGTCTATCATCACAATCAAATTGATTCCAAACAGTTTTTTTTTTAAGGAGATTTCCATTAGAATTAATAACCTTTGACATCACAATCAAGAATACTACTAGAATGTCGTCAAAAAATCAGTCTTGTATCTGTTGCCTGAGTTCACAATCATACCTGTAAATTACAACAAGATTAATTAAAAACCTGCGATCCAAAACGAAGTTGATGAAATATAAGATGCATTCCTTTTTGGAAAAAAAAAAAAATGAAGACAAGGGATAATGATGCATTGTTCTACTTGTTTCTTACAAGGGATAATGCAATCAATTGCTCAAATTGAGCATAATTCCAACAGTTCAAACTAAATAGAATACAAAATGCAAAATATAGGGATTGAACTTACCTAAAGATAAAAAATAATTGACGAAATAACTATTCCTTCGATGTGATTAACAGCAAACCCAAAGCCCCTAGCAGTATGTACTGGTAAATTGGAACATTTGACATGTCAAGTATATAACAGCAGTAAGTTTCGAAACAACGATTTTATGAATTTTTAAGACTTGAACAAGGGCTCATAAATATTCTTTTAGAACTCAACATGATATTGACCGTTGAGGTCAATATTTACTAAATGACTCTAGTGAATAACAAGCTACTTTGAAAAATATATCAATAGAATTCTATACACAAACCTTGATAATGGGCTTTTCAGTCATGATGATTGTCACCCAACCAACATATGGTAAGAACCTGCGTGCAAGACATTTGTCTATAACTATCACTGATTATTCACAACAATTGTTATCTTATTACAAAATAACTAGCTTGGAAACCAGCGACAAACCAAAGCATCACCATGGGAAGATGAAAATACAGGTCAACTAAATGCATAATAGTTTCGAGGTCTTTTATCGTTCAATATAGCCTTGAAACGAGGGAAGACAACTGCAATTCAAACCCAAGTTTACTTCTTCCTAGGTACACTATTGGAAAAGGGAACCATATATGAAGTTAACAACATATGTTCTTCCTAAAGCACAGTAAAGGAACGACATCATGTATACCAGTCTGGAGAGAAGAGAATCAGCATGTCTCTCAATTAAAAACTGAAGTTGATTATTTTATCAATTCGTTATATTACACAGAGAAAATATTCATATATTAAAAAAAAAAGCTTACCCAACAGCACGACCCATTATATGATGCTTCTGAATCCAAAGCTGACCATCAGCATACAAAACCCTATCATCTCCACGATTGTTATCCCCTGCAAAATGATGAACGATCAACACATTAACAGTCCATAAGGTAGTAGGCTTGAGTTTTCCATGGTCCATCAAGTTGGTATATAGAATGTTTTTGGATTCAACTATGTGTATTGAGGTTTGCACTCAATGATCCATCATCATAATGAAGATAGAACTATAATTTACATTGCAGAACTAAACACTTAAACAGGAGGTAGGGTTGAGTTGCTATTCTTAAATATCATCCACTTCAACAGTCAAAGGTTAATTTGGACCAATAAAAATAGGACAAATATTTACCACTTTTTATTGTGAATGAGGTGTAAAATTACTATTGAGTGTTTGACCATTGAAATGGATGATATTTAAGTAAAGAGGGTTGAGAGAGTGACAAGAGGAAAACAAAGAACAAAGAAACGAGGAAAAAAAATATGCACTCTTAGATAAAATAACGCAAGTACTAAGTAAACATATATGTGTATGAAAACAATAATATCTTAATATAAATATCAATATTGTATGGTATATATATAAATATTGAGATACTAGTTCAAAATGTCTGAGTCGGACGCCCTAGTTACCGAAACCGAATCTTTCAAATCCAAGAAAGGGAATCAGACGCCTTTCGCTATTCACTTGTCGAAATAAACAGGTTGATAAATTAATTTTATTAGTTTCCCGATTATATTCAAGTCTCAACCGAACATGGCAAACACTTTACAAGCTTTCCCAATTTTTAATATTTTATAAGGAATCTTTTGATTCATTGTTTTTTATAATCAAGTTTCAGGTGATTTTATTTTTTCTTTATATAATATATTTATTTTATATTTAAAATTAATTAATTTAAAAAATAAAAACCTTTATAAATATAATATTTATTATTAATTTATTTATTTTTATAAAATTATAAATTATTATTTTTTAATATATAATACTATAACTTAATTCCTATATATATGATTTTTATAATTTTTTTAACCTACAAACCAAAACCATATATGGTAAATTATATAATAATATATATGAGAAGAATATACTCTCTTTATATATAAATGTATATATTTATCTAGATATATAGATCAACTTTTAAGCAAGAGATATCAATTTTTCTAACCCTAATTCTTGTCCTAACCCTAATCATAATTCTAATTGTAAGCCTAATTCTAACCCTAACCTTAACTCTACTTGTAACCCTAATTTTAATTCTAACCTTGACACTGACCATAATTTTATCGCTAACCTAATTCTAACCCTAAGCCTAATTATGACATTAATTGTAACCCTAATTCTTACCCAAATTCTAATCCTAAAGCTAATCCTAATTCTATCCCCAACCTAATTATAAACCTGACCCTAATTGTAACTCTAACCCTAACCCCAACCCTACCTTTAATCCTAATTCTAATTCTAACACTAACCCTATTTCTTACCTTATCACTAACCCTAATTCTACCCCTAACCCTCACTATAACTCTAACCCAAATTCTAACCTTAACCCTAACCTAATTATAATTGTAAGCCTAACCCTACTTCTAATCCTAACCCTATTTCTAACCCTAATTTTAACCTTAACACTAACCCTAACCATAATTCTAACCCAAATTCCAATCCTAAACCTAACTCTAACTCTAACCCTAATTCTAACACTAACCCTAACTCTACTTGTAACCCTTATTTTAATTCTAACCTTAACACTAACCCTAATTTTATCGCTAACCTAATTCTAACCCTAAGCCTAATTATAACATTAGTTGTAACTCTAACTCTAATCCTGAACCTAATCCTAATTCTAACCCTAACCCTAATCGTAACCCTAATTATAACCCTGACCCTAATTGTAATTGTAATTGTAACTCTAACACTGACCCTAGCCCTACTTCTAATCCTAATTCTAATTCTAGCGCTAACCCTATTTCTTACTTTAACACTAACCCTAATTCTACCCCTAACCCTCACTATAATTATAACCCAAATTCTAACCTTAACCCTAACCCTAATTATAATTGTAACCCGAACAATAATTCTAATTGTAACCCTAAATCTAACCGTAACCATAACCCTACTTCTAATCCCAACCCTAACCCTATTTCTAACCTAATTTTAACCTTAACACTGACCCTAATTCTAACCCTATCCCTTCTTCTAATCCTAATTCTAATTCTAACCATAACCCTAATTACGCCGAGAGGCGTTCTACACTCACAGCAAGGGCTGAAAGATTCAGATTCCCGTAAACAATTAAGATTTAGATTCCATGTAAACAAAATTCATAAAATGTGTAAATAAATAAATTTGTGGAAGCCAAATGGATAGAAAAATAGAAAAATTTCGGCAGTTATGGAGGGAAATCTTTATCACGTTAAACAAAAATAAATAAATTCGTGGAAGCCAAATGGATAGAAAAATAGAAAAACTTGGGCATATTACGTTTGCAGAATATGAAAAGTCTTGTAGCATAGTTTCTTTAAATTAACTCATGTGAGCATATCAAATATTCTAATGCAAGTAATTTATAAATGCCAACAAATTGGAAGATATCTCTCGACGTATTGTAGATATTTTTTTAAAAATATAAATATACTAATTTTAACCTTAACCCTAAATTATATAATAATATTTATAAGGAGAATATACTCTCTTTATGTATAAATGTATATATTTATCTAGATCAATTTTCAATAGTATATATAAATGTAAATTATATATGTATATGTATATGGCGATCTATAAAAATATTAATATATTTTATGATAAGATAGTGTAAATATTTATTCTATGAATAAGAGGCGCATATAAATTATATTATATTATATACTAACATATATAAAAACAAAAAATCTTCTCTCTATACATGTGTGCATGTATGCACAAAAAATAAATACAATGTTAATATATTTATATATTGCAATCAATGATATGAATAAATAGAACAATTTTGCATATTGTGTATATATAAGTATATCTATCTTTTATAATATATATCTAAGACTACCTATTTTTTAATCAATTTGTCATATATTAGTGGAATAGGCGTATTATAGATATATTTTATAAAAGATACATAAACTAACAACATCCATAGTCACCCATATATATATATTAGTGTTTGGGTTAGGATTACATTTAGGGTTAGAAATAAGGTTAGGGTTAGGGTTAGGGCTAAAATAAGGATTACGATTAGAATTAGGGTTAGGATTAGAATCAGAGTTGGAATTGGAGTTAGGGTTAGCATTAGGGTTTGAATTAGAATAAGGATTAGGATTGAACTTATGGTTACAATTAGGGTTAGGGTTAGAATAAGGATTACATTTGGAATTAGGGTTAGGATTAGGGTTAGAGTTAGAAACAATGTTAGGGTAGGGTTACAATTACATATAATCCTTTGTTAGAATTATATGTAATTTTAAGGTTAGGGTTTGTGTTAGGGTTAAATCCTCCTTCACTGATTTTCATACTTGCATTGGAGATTTTAGTTGCAACTTGAAGGGTATCGTAGTTAAATGGATGATCCCTTAATTTCATATGAACTTTTTCCATATAACTTACCCACTTATGTAAATCCAGATTGGATTAGCGTTTAAGGCTAGTGTTAGGGTTAGGGTTAGAAATATAAGTAATTTTAGAGTTAGAATTAGGTTTTGAATTACAATTTGAATTAGGGGTAGAATCAAGGTTAGAGTTAGTTCTAGAATTAGGGTTAGGGTTAAAATTGAGGTTATCATTAGGGTTAGGGTTAGAATTAAAGTTACAACTCGGGTTAGAATTAGGGTTAAGGTTAGGCTTAGGATTAGGATTAGGGCTTGGGTTAGAATTAGGTTTAGGGTTATAGTTAAAATTAGGGTTGAGGTTAGGTTTAGGTTTGGGTTTATGATTAGATTAGGGTTTTATTTAGCATTAGAATCTGGGTTATGGCTAGAATTAGGGTTAAGGTTAGGGTTAAAATTAGTGTTAGGGTTAGGGTCAAAATTAGGGTTAGGGATAGGGTCAACATTAGGCTTAAAATTAGGGTGATTAGAATTAGGTATTGGGTTAGATTTAGGGTTAATTCATGTAGAAGTAAAATTAGGGTTACTGTTAGATTGAGGGTTAGAACTAGGGCTACATTTAGGGTTACAATTAGGATTAGAAATAAGATTAGGGTTAGGGTTAGAATAAGGATTATAGTCAGAATTAGGATGAAGGATTATAGTCAGAATTAGGATGAAGGTTAGAATTAGGTTAGGCTTAGGGTTAAAATTAGATTTATAATTAGGGTTAGAGCTAGGGTTAGAATTAAGGTTAGGTTTAGAATAAGGATTAGGGTTAGTAAACATCCCAAGGATAACAAAATACTCCCAAAACATCGATAGGTTGTGAGCCAAAATTTTAGAAAATGGGGGATGTTTCACATTCCTCCATCTCTAGAACATCTGATATGTTCAAAATAGTTCTAGAGGATAGCAACAAGTCCCAATGGAACACTATAGTTTAATCCTCAATAAGTCTTTGGCAAGGACAGGCCTCAGGATAACTTCCTCTCCCTATTAGATAAGCACCTTCCCATCCTTCGATAGAGAGGTCCTCAACCTATGTGTGCCCAAAGGCCCTTCCCCTCCTCACATTAGGAAGAATGACCTTGATCTAAAGATTGAGGGACACTACCTTGACTTCTGCAACCTAGATAAATAGAGTGCCTAAAGAAGAGTCCTTACTCTATTTTGAATGGGAGGCCCCAACGACCCTCCAAAGGAACACTTCCAAATGGTGACATCAATTATTCCCATCCATTTGAATGCCTTATGCTGACAATTGCTTGAAATCGGTGTGTTGGAGAGAGCCAAGTGATGGTTCACATTAGTCTGTCTCAATTCGCAAAGAGTAGAGACCAACAACAAAAATTCCTCTAGTGCTTGTTACATTGATGATTGTAGAGACACGATAGCATGACTTCCTCTACAAAAAAGGGTGATTAACCATGAAGAGTTAAGCAATGTACAGACTGGAGTGGGTCTCTAACACGACCATGTTACTAGAGATCAAATTGTTGTCTCTAAAAACCTCTCACCAACTTTCTGGCAGGGTTTTTCTACATGTTTTGTGAACAACTACACTAATGGCCAAGGGGCTTTCAGCTAACTTACTAGTGGATGCCACAACAAAAAAGTCAAAGGCAAAAAAGGTTGGTTGTTGGAATTCTCAAAACTAGTTGTGCACATTTGCACTCACATGTAGTCATCTTGCTTACAGACTCAAGTAGAAATCTTTCTAGACTGTTCTTCCAAATTTTGATGAAAACAAGCGGTTTTTTCCACTACTACAGAGCAATCACAGTAAATTTTTCCCCTGGTTAAATAACAGATTGACGTGGTGCCCCTTTCTAGCATACACGAGATCTCATTTAGTTAGTGACTAGGTAGATGCTCACAACATTGATGGTAACTTATGTATTTGCTCCTAGAAAAAATAAAAGGGTCTAAGAATTTTCTTCAAATGAAGACCAAGACTCCTCCATAGACATCTCTAATTAAATAATTTTAAGTTCAAAAACTTGGACAAAAGACTGACCAAACCTCCACACATTACATTTTTTCTTAAGTATTGAATCTTATATTATAACATAACTTAAATCAAGTAAGAAGAAAATTACATTGAAAAGTGCATCTTTTAATGCATAGAAAGGTTGGCCTACATGCCTTTGCTCCAAGAAGCCAAGAGCCTACATTTTTTTGAAAAATATAAATTTTAACTCACGTGGATGAACAACTTTCCTTGTGAAAGATTACCTTGCATCTCATTTTCCAAACAAAATCTGTTACAAATAACCTTATTATCTGCCATATCTCTTCACAACTCTCTCATCCTCCAAGTCTCTCCTAAAAGCAGATCAAGCTAGGGAGGATGAGCAATGAATAAATAATTGAATTTTCATTGAAATCATGTGCCAAAAAATCCTAGTACATGAACTTTTCAAGAAAACATGCTAAATAAATACCTCTCCCACAAGAATAAGTAAAGAATCAGATATGCCACCCTTGTTGAGTCTTAATTTGATTGCCAAGCATTAGTGAAGTACTAACCATCCAAAACCCTATCTTTGAAAGAAATTCTTAGTTTCCAAAAAAAGTTTAAACAACATTTTTTAAGCAAGTTGTAAAGGCGGGCTGGAAGGAGGAAAGAAAATAACTCTTCCATTTGGGGCTCACATAAAGAGATCTATGGTGATTGCTATATTTGATTGAGTTGGTCAACAGAGCCATGATTAATTACTTGGTGTCAGCTGCAGACATTTGCTCAAACATATAGTCCACCCTTTTACAGTCTAAAGTAGGCACCTTTCTAGACTGCTTTTCAAAAGTTTGATAGACATGTTGTTTCCACTGCATAATTAGCGGATAAGTGATGCAAAGAAAAAAATTCTAAGATACAGTGAAGGAAAATAGTTTTTCCTTTCTTGGGAGGCACAAGATCTCATCTTGAGACAACTTGGTAGACTCCTGCAATGTTGTTAATAATGTATTCTCTTTCTTGAAAAATATAGCACGAAGAGCCAAAGGCTCATACACAACAATCAGTCATTCATCTTCAACACTCAAATGATTACATTCTATGGCTTTATAAAGTCTTTCAACTTACCAACTATCCAAACCACTAACTACCAACTAACCCATAACTAATAACTAACTAAAAACTATCATTTAATATTAATACATTATTCTATGGCATGCATTAATAATTCCTAACACCTCCCTTTCGTGTTGACATAGGGACTTTATTCTGGTGTTGCGGTATCGATGGTTGATTTGTCTCATATTTTCCCCCCTTTAATGAAAAATTGTCTTTGGATGTAAATATCTACCAATAATCCATCCAATTACAATGTGCAAATACATAATCTATTACACCCTTGTGGCTCCAAAATCCTTATTTCTCCATTTACATAATGTTGAAAAAATAATACAATTTCACCTCTACCTTCTGCACCAAACTGCTCAATAAATATTAACAACATTCTCAAACGATTTATGGCTTTTGTTCTCCTCTTCATCAACTTTCCAGAACATCTTGAATTTCTAAATTTTGTTACAAAATGAGAAAGATATCGCAGTTTTGGTGACACTAATATAAAAAACTTCCTGCAACACCAAAGATTTCTGCAACTTTGAATGTATAAATTTTTTGACATGAAAATGAACAAAATGGAGTGAAAACTATGAAAAGAGTGAACACGCTGGAGATAGGAGAGAAACCAAATGAACAAGATGGAGAGAGAAGAGAAACCAAATGCAGATGGATGATGAATGTCACAAATTTGCACGTGATCCGCATTGCGCCTTTGTTGACAAAATGCAAGAATGAAATGCAAATGGATAATGAAGCTAGCATATTTGCACGTGGTCTGCACTGCTCCTCTGTTGACAAAATGCAAGAATGATGGACAAAAAACAATGACTTTTGCAAATAGCATGCAAGTCCCTTAAAATGGCAACTTCCATGTTGGTGCCTTCTGGTGTGCGTGTTTCGAGCGCAGCGACTAGGCCTGAACATGGGCTCCCGCGTTCGAGCGGGCATGATCCGTCTGTATCTGAGTGCGGGCAGGGCGCAAAGACAAATCCTGAGAGTATTTTGAATGTGTCTGGGAAGGGTCCGTGCGTTAAGGAAAACCATGGGTGCGGGGGGAGTTCTTCCCCTAAGCGGGAAAATTCAAACGGGCCTTCACAATTTCAGTTGGTAGTACCTGTTGCAGGTTCTTTGCCTATTGAAAATGTTGGGCATGTGTTGCTAAGGTTGCTTCAGGCCACCCTCTGAAGTCATTTTCTGATGTTACCAATTCTAGAGCTTAGACACACCCATCACAAGCTAGGGTTAGGCCTATGCCTTATGCCCGTTCTTCCCCTGTGGTGGTGTGTGGCCCTAAGGTTGCAGAAAATGAGGGTTTTTATGTGAAACTTGGAGTGATCTATAGGTTTAATGGCTTATGGCCCTCTCTCCCCAATCTTCATAGCTGGGTCATGGATTCCTGGAAGCCTCTTGTCGTTAGACAGATTGAGCTTTATCCCAGTGCTGGATAGGGTTTGGATGTGGGGCGATCATTTGTTGTCCATCAAGTCATGGGCTTGCTCTTTCAATCCTCTCACTAAGTTGCTTAATACTAGACTAGTTTGGGTTCGACTACTGAATCTCCCTCTCCAGTTTTGGGAGGATTCCTGCTATGAAGCCATTGTCAATGCTATAGGGTGCTTCTTGAAGGTTGACTCTATGACCTCAAATTTAGGGCACACTACGATGGCTCGCATTTAAGTGGATATTGACATCTCCAAACCTCTCCACAGAGATGTTTTGATGGTTGAGGACATACCATGGATGCAACTGTTGGACTATGAGGGTCTCCCTTTTCGGTGCAAGAGATGTTTCTCTATTGGTCACTTAGCCTCCGGTTGCCCTCATTCTCGTCGCAAGGGTATGGCAACCTAGTGGAAGAATGCAGTCACTAATCATTTGATGGTTGGCGCTTCCTTGTCGGATGGATCCTCCCAAGAGGGCGAGCCTTCCCTGGTGGGTGACTCTTTCCATGAGAACGAGCTTCCCCAGGATTCTTTGTTGGTGACTCCTCCAATAGAGCCTATGGTGCCTAGGATTGTTGTTGTTGATCATGTCGGGTCTGCCCGACCCTCGTTGTCTCTGGATGCCTCTGTTGGTCTCTGGATGTTAATTTATTATTTATTACATTATTCTATGTCATGCACCAATAATTCCTAACAAACTAAACCAAGCAAATCCATGTTTGAAGAAAGCAACAATGCATAGAAACTGTTTAAGCAGAAGGTTGGTTTTCTATAAATTTCTCTCCTTTAAGTAATAGAACCATTGCCATGAAAAGCGTTTTATGCCAGGTGGGCCCAGAAACTTCCCTTCATTAATAATTGAAAATGAGATAGGAAACTACTACAAAAGCTTAAAGATCAACAAGTCAAACAGAAAAATTTCTACGACATTTGCAAGACTTTCAGGTAGCATGACTTTGTTGGCATTCTCAATCAACATGATAGTCTAAAGCTCAATTTTCTGAATCCTCATGCTAATACTAGAAGGAATTAACCAAACCAGTGCACTGACAAAGGGACCTTGAAGAGAAAAGATAAATTAATGTCTAGTACAAATACAAAGCATTCTCCACAAAAAAAGAGGTAGTCAAATATATTCAACATCTATAAATTGTAAGTTTGTAACATCTGCGGTTGCATACGCTTAAACACCTAAGGTCCTAAACGCAATCCCTTCTTTTAGATCTTAAGGTTAAATGATATCTTGTGTGGCCTTAGTTCTCCAAACTTGTGACAAACTGCATTATGAAGAGAATGCTGCTAATAGATGAATTCTTACAATGCAACACTAAATGAATTTCAAATCTAGAAAAGTGAGTTCACACAAATCAAACTCCACAGGTTCAAAAACTGGCATTTTTACCTTTAGTAAGAACTTCAAACTCTGCTGTGTCTCGTCGTTCATGTACCTGCAACATCATGGAATATACAACAAGTTTAACAAGCCATTATAAAATGTAAAAGCTACAATCAAAAGAATCTTATAAGCGGAATCTTACAAAAAGTAAATATGTTTTTAACAGAGGCCTATGTTACACAGCTTTAAATTAAGAATTTGTAATTAAACAGAATGTTTGCAACTGCATTGGACTCCATATCCACATTGAGTTTTGGCTGACAAATCAAGACTTGACCACAGTCACCCATAAACAGATAGAAAAAGATACTAGTTCCTTCTCATCCTCTGTCGGAATAACAAAAAGAACATTATTTCACTGATAGTCTGGAATTAGCTCTTACTGAATGTTGTGCCCAAAGCACAACAGATCATATTCAAGCTATCCCCCCTCTCTTACTCATTCCACCCTCAGACTGAAATTTATGGCCTGCCAATCCAGTAATAAACAAAGGATATCAAACAAGAAAACATCTGACTAGAGAGGCTACATATGAGAGCTGACTGCAAAAGATAAAACAGAACCTTGATGGTCTGCATCGGCTCTACCATGCAATCAAGAATAGGATGGATAAAATTTCAGGATCTCCATATGGCCCTCAAAAAGCTTACTCTTGCATTCTAATAATCCTCTACAAGAAAAAGGCAAAGAGGGAAGATCCAGGACAACAGAAAACAGTGCCAAAAATAACATCACCATTAAAATACATTCAATAAATAACTGCGCCTATTGAATGTATTGTTAAGTTCAACTTAATAGTTTATTGAACAACCTATCAAAAAACCTGTATAATTTATACGTATCAAAAAGGAAATATAGCAGTAGCACTTCAATATATGAAAAGGCTGTGACATGCACCTGTAAGCCAACATATGGGTCAATCAAAATGTTAGCCAATGCAATGTCAATAGAGCCCTAGTCTTGTTAGAACTTATTAAGTTAAAAAGGGATCTAATCATTAACATTCAGTAAGAATTTAATCAAATAATATCATGTGAGTGCAATTCTTGACTTTCCAAGTGGGCAGTCAAGTCTATTCGAAGGCTGTTAAATTATAAAACCTCTCTCATCAACTCAGTTACTAACCTACCATTGTTCTTCAGGAGACTACATAATCGAAGGATTGCTTTGGCTATAGTAGTTACACTTGAACTTCATTTGCCAATCACACTCCAAATTGTGTCCAATGGTATGAAGATGCCACATTTTTATTCTCCAGCTGCAGGGCTCTTGCTAAGTTTCTCTTTACTTGTATGGCTAGTTCATTTATAAATAATTAAGGAAATTTTAGTTACCAGAATCAGACAGCCAAAACAAGAAGTCTTGAAAGACTGACCAAATTTTCAATTTTAAAGCCAAATATATTTCATAACTTTTTCGGTTAGCATTAAATTGTGTGCCATTAGTTCATTTCAAATTATATTTCTTTCTTTTTTCAGACGAAGTTTCATCAATTTCACAGAAGTGAGTAACTTTTGAGCTGCAAATATTGAATAATGGATAATAAGCATTTTTTATCCAATCAAAAGGGCCAACTGCAAGTTAAATCCTTAAAATCAAGCCATAAGGCAACCATTTGCCAAGAAGCTAGTTGCTTGATGTTAAGATGTCAAGTTCCCTAGATGTCAGACAATTTAAATGCATCACAAATTAATATAACAAATGTTTGATGTTCCCAAACCAGTGGAATTAAGCAAATCATATTTATATATAACTAAATCAGTCACTGCCTACAGTAATGATGTTCTTCCATTATCAAGGCAAGATATGACTATCATACTGAAATATGCAGAAATGAGAACTTCTCTACCAAGTTTACAATAAGATTCTACATTAAATTTACAGCTGTCTGGGGGACTTAATATGAAGACATTCTGAAAAAGTAGATCTAGAATAATAATAAATACTGTCAAAGTAAAATGCAATATAAAAAAACAGCATATTTGAGATCATCTATATTTTCTTCAAAAGAAGCAAGAGCTCAGTAATCATTACCTCAATAACCCGATGAACTATAGGAATTTCCCGGCCCTGAAAAAATGCAAGGGAATTGACAGTAAAGATCAAGGTCAAGAATGCAGCACAATGCTCAGGAATTCACCCTCATCAAAAAAATGATTTCTTAAATCAGAAGTTAGAACACAAAATCTTCATATGACATGACACATAAAATTGAACAAATGAATTTGCTATGAAAACCCCAAATTTCTGCGAGTAATAATCCAAGGTAAACAGTAATTTTTTAATGTCCACAAAATTGTTCACAATATTCATTGTGGACTATGCCGACAGTTTTTAGTGGCCCAAAGAGCAGACAGAGACATTATTCAAGAGCTAAGTTTTAAAGAACCATAAGAATTACAACTATCGTTTCTAGGAAAATCGTTGAAAAGAAAACTGCAAAAATTGTGTATGTTATTTCAATATTGGCATTAGTTCTGCTTTAAAAGTTCTTTTAAACTTCAATACCATTCTTGGTGAAAGTTTTATTGATTTCTTTAAAAGAGCATAGATTTCAGTATTCAAGTAAATGTTTACATATTTTGTATTTCGTTTTTAGATTTTCCCTTTTTTATCAGTAGATCAGAGATTTGGTTCCTAACAGTGTTATTGGAGCCCCTTTCCTGGCCTCGTAGGCACAACAGCACTACAAATACAAAGGTATTCCTGAAAAAACATGATAGATAAGATTGAGAATCCCTTCAACAAAAACATAAACAGATTTTTAGAGCATCTAACATTATATTTGAAAGGATAAAAACTAGGAGATCAAAACTTACATGAACCTAGAAGAAAAATGTTGAGTCGTATGGGCAAATACTAGAAAAGGCTTTGATACCAAAAGACTAGGTGGGAGAACCATAAAAGGATATCAACACCCTTGTTTACTCGTTGAAATATTCCAAATGTGAAAATGCTTTATCTATTAGACCTTTAGTATCTGATAGAGTTCAATAAAATATAAACTGCTCAAAAAATTTGAGTTCCCCGAACTCTTTAGCCTAAATCATGGGAGAGCACACCACTCAGATTTATATAGTGACGTTAAGACCAGAAGGAAATCATCATTAGAAGAGTAATAACTGGGAGATCAAAACCTACACAAATCTAGAAGAAAATGGTCAACTGTATGGGCAAGTAGTAGAAAAGGTTTTGGTAACAAAAGACTAGGAGAACCATAAAGGCAAGTCAACAGCCTTCTTTAAGCACTGAAATATTCCAAATGTGAAAATGTTTATCCATACTACTTTTAATATCTGATAGAGCTCAATAAAATATAAAATGCTCAAAAATGTTTGAGTTTGCCAAACTCTTTAGCCCTGATCCAGGAGAAAGCACACCATTCAGGTTTCTGAAGAGATGTTCAGGCCAGAATAAAAACCCTATTAGAAGATAGTTCACAAGTGAAATAGCTATTGACCTTGAGCAAAATCAGTACAGTGATACATAATTAGCATTGTTATTCCATTGCTGATTTAGCAACACAAATATTATCTCAAAGGGAGACAACTTTATTGATTATGTACACTGTCTTTGTACTATCTGCCTAAGGAAACAGTCAATGTCTGCTTAGAAAAGAGTTTCTGAAGTGTTGTAACGAATGTAAACTGTTGTAAGCATGCAAAACACAAGAAACAACTGAAAACATACAGAAAAACCAGTGGTCCATGGGATGCATCCCTCCAAAAAAACATGGAGTTTCCGAGACAGAGATGTCCCCCAGGATGTGGGGATGCCAAGAAGACATCGCACCACCACCGCCACCCAAGTATCTGAGACGTCCCCGAGACATTTCCCTCTAAGACAGGGCATTTCTGGGGCGCCCCATAGCCCTAACCCTAATTGCTAATGGGCCCCATCCCTACCCCCAAGGCCTCCCAAAAACTTATAAAAAGACATATCTCTCATTCCAAATCACACAAAAACTTCATTGAGTGAAGTGGAAAGCTGGAAGTAGAGGCAACAAGCTAAGAGGGAGAAGATTGCAAGAGGGAGAGAGCATTAGGAGAGGGAAAGTGAGATCAAGAAGAGGACATAGAAGCCAAGAAGAGTGATTCAAGTTCATCATTCAAGCCACAAGGTAGGCATAATGCGAATTTCTGATTTCCATTTCTTCAATTCATATAATTATTTGTGATTCATTTTTTAATTTTTAGATTTCAATGTTTATTTCATTCTGAATTTTTAAATCTTCATTCTTGATAAGTTATTTGAAATGCTGAAATTTCAAATTTATTTTGGTCTATAGCTTTGTTTTTAATTTCAAAATTAGAAGTCAAATTAGAATTTCATCTTGTGTATCATCTGCTTTTGCGCTTCAAGCAACCTAAAGTAAGAAAAACAAAGTAAAATCCTTGTTTGACCAAGTATTTACAATTGTCAATTTATGATAGCAGCATTTAGGTTTTTTAATTTATTTTTTTAATCAATTTTAAAGTTATTTTTGTAAATTTTTAAATTATTGCATAAATATTTGATTAAATTTTAAAATCAATCATAAAATTTGAAAGTCAAATTAGCATTTTAACTTTTGTGTATCATCTGCTTCTGTGCTTTGTGCGACCTAAAATAAGAAAAATAAAAGTGAAATCCTTGTTTGAAAAAGGTTAAAAACAAGGATTCCTAATTGTATATCCTTTGCTTCTGCACTTCATGCGACCTAGAGTAAGAAAAAGAAAAAGAAAATCCTTGTGTCTTAATCCCTTACATTATGCATGGTTTGAATTTTAATTTTTAAATTATATACTTATAAATTTTATTATCATTTCTTGTAGTGTCACTATGAGTTCTCACAGCATGAGTGAGGATGAGGGTCAGTCTCAAGGGGTTGAAGTTGAAATTGAAAGTGACATTGAATCTAAATATGCACTTGATGATCCTAGTATAGAAGCATGGAGGGGTGAAACTCAAACAACTATTTCTATTACGAGTGCAAATTATAGTTGCCCTTCCGAAATCTTGCAAAAATATGCAAAGGGTCCCTTCAATCTGAAGTCCCCTTTAAGACAATTTGCAACTAAATTACCAACAAAGCCTGAGACATCTGGGGGCACTAGGTTGTGGAAGTGCAACTTATGTAAACTTGAATGGTTTGGCAGCATTACTAGAGTGAATGCCCACCTCCTTCATATCGGAGACAAAGGTGTAGAAGTATGTGTGAAGTTGGCAAAAAATATGAAATATAGGGCTGAAATAAATAGATTACACGGTGCTAGTGAAGAAAATGCACCTACATCCGCTACTTTGCCACTAAGGGGGAGGGGTCATCAGAGTTCTACTTCTATGACTTTGCAGAGACCACAGACACATAGTCAAACTCCATCTAGTTTGGAGGCAACAGAGCCTAAGAAGAAATGTAAGGTGACTAGTGATGATCCAAACTCGTTGGCAGAATTATTCAATGTGCAAGTGAAGGATGAGGCAAATGATGCCATTGGCAAATTCTTCTTTACCAATAGCATTCCATTCCATGTGGCTCGCTCTCCTTATTATAAGGAGGTTATAGCAAAGGCAATAAGAGTGGGACCATCATATGTGCCACCAGGGGAGACTAAATTGAGGACAACAATCTTTGATAAGAACTATTCCAAAATAAATATTTTAATGAAGAAAATGAAGGATAGTTGGGTCACAAGTGGATGCAGCATAGTCATGAATGGGTGGGCGAGTATTAGGCATCATCTACTCATCAATATCATGGTACATGTACAAAGGGCCCTTGTTTTCTTAGGGTTGTTGATTGTTCAAGGCATCACAAGGATGCTGATTTTCAGTTCTAGATCCTCAAAGATGCTATAGAGGAGGTTGGGCCACAAAATGTGTTGCAAGTAGTGACAGATGCGGCCCACGTGTGCAAAGGTGCACAAAAGTTAATTGAGGCATCCTATAGACATATTTGGTCGACTCCTTGTGTGCATGCCATGAATAATGCACTCAAGGACATGGGAAAAATCGACTGGATCAAAACAATTGTTAGTGATGCTAGAGATGTGCAAATGTTTATTTGCAACCACCACACTTCACATGCACTCTTCAGGACCTTCTCCAAGATGAAATTCTTGAAACCTATTGAGACTAGGTATGCATCATACTTCATTCTCAAGGAGAGGATGCTTGAGTTGCAAGAGGCATTGCAACTAATGGTTATAACAACAGAATGGAATCAATGGCCTAAGTGGAAGACAAAGCAGGGGAAGAGGGTGAAGGAGGTTTTGAAGAGTGATGTTATTTATGTCGATGCCAAATATAGTCTCCATCACTACTCCAGTCTTCAAAGTGATTAGATATGGGGATGTTAATGCACCTACCCTTGGAGTGGTGTATGAGTGCATTGATACTATGCTTGATCAAATGAAGGTTGTTGTACGACAGAAATACCCCACATTGCAATTCTACACTGAGCATATTCAACCAATCATTCATCACATATGGGAGAAGCTCAACACTCCCTTCCGCATGGTTGCCTATGCACTAAACCCAAAGTGGTATGTCCAAAGGCCTGGCAGAGTTACACCTATACAAGATGCTAAGGTGAAGGCAGGGTTCATGAAGGCCATTCAGAAAATGTATGATTCTGTAGATGTCAACATCATTCATACTAAGTGGACAAAATTTGCCACTCTTAGAAGTTAGGGATATTCAGAGGAGGTCAAGATAGACAAGGAGACTATGGCACAAGAGGACCCAATTTTACGGTGGACTATGCATGGGCCTAGTTCTATGACTACCGATCTAGCCATTTGTTTGTTGTCCCAGGTTTCTAATTCTTCTGCTGCTAAGAGGAACTAGTCTACTTATAGCTTCATCCACTCCATTAAGAGGAACAAGCTTACCTCTAGGAGGGCAAAGAAGCTTGTGGTTGTACATAGTGCCTTGCATCTCATTGATCGCAACACACTTATGTACAAGGAGAGTCCAGTAGCTAGATGGGATGTAGAGCTAGAGGAGCCAACACAAGTTGATGATGATGCTACACAAATAGGGTTGTTTGGTATCAATTTGGAGGAGCTTGAGCATGTGGAGTCTAGTAGTTCTAGTGATGAGGAGCTTGGCAAGAACTTTGGGGATGATTAGAGGCATCAGGCCATTAGCCATTGACTCATTTGTATTTTGTTTTTGAACATTGCAATCATGAATCATGATTATGAAATTTTAAAAATTCAACATGTCACACTTTCATTGTTAATGTTCAATGCAATCATTGCAATGTGTTTACTGTTTAATAGTTACTAGTTTACTTAGTATGTGAAAGTTTCATTTGTAATTGTAATTCTTATACTTACTCCTTATACATCTTTTTATAACTAAATTGTCAAGTACTATATGTATTTGACCCACCACCTCGCCACCGTCCCCAAACTTAGGCCCTTGGTCCCCCCATCCCCAAAACCCGTCCCTTGTTAGGAAACTGCGTGGAACATAGAGAAAAACAGACCTCAACACAATGGATTTTACTGTAGAAAATTCAACATAGGAAAACTCCATAAGACTCCACTTTGCTTTCTCTTGCCACTATTTCTTTTACAATTTTTAACAAGCTTACTACCTTCTAGAGGTCTCCAAACAGAGTATATCAGAAGAATCCTTAGAACTTGTAATGTTATGCAACTTGTTGCAATGCATGCTTTCCCACTCCACTTACATCTTCCCAGAACACTCAACCAAAAATGAATGAATGAATCTCTGACTGAGTGAATGGAAGATAGGGTAGCAAGAATGAATGAAATTGTAATTCCAAAATGCCAACGAACATGAAGAGACAATGTCTTCAGCCACCAGTGTTCTTTTCTGTCTGACACAATGTCATGTTCCCTCCATCCAAGAGGGATGATAATATTATTTTAATTTAATAGTGTTTTTAAACACTAAGAAATGATAATATAAAATTATAAATAATAATAATATTAATATTATTTTAATAATAATAGTTCAACTTTGTTGGGAGCTGACTCACTCCTAATTTTGATGGTGCCAATTGAGGAATTCAAATCCAGAGCCAACTTGATCTTTGTTGTGTTTGGCAACCAATATAAAGGTAAGATCATTCCAATTTGTTAGACATCCGAATTTTATGATCTTGGTTGTTGTTTGCATATTTTTTTGACGCCTTGGGACGTGTTGATGTATTTTTTATGCACATGCAAACTCAGAATAAAATACCGAGGTATTCTATCCTCTCTTGAACAAAGTCTCTCAAAGGCTAAACAATGTGATCCAGTGAGACAACTCCAAGGTTCATGATATGTCAGGTCTTGACTTGTAATGGATAGACTCAGTAGTTGATGTGATAATGCTGGTAATCACAAAGGGACTTACGCTGAATTTACTCCTTATTCCAATCAAATATGTTATTCTCCTTGTGAAATGGAACTTCTAACCGGCTACAAAAAAGAAAATGCAAAAGGACAAGGGTTTAGAAAATTATTCTAAGGACAATGATATAATAAAATATGCCGGGATAGACAAACTCCTCATGAAACCAAACTTCGCTTCGCCATGAGAACCAACAACTACACGAAGTTGGTGCAATCTTCTAAGGAAACTCAAGGATTTTCATGTTGTAAACTTTCATCCAAACACCCACTGTTGGCGCAGCTTGAACGAGCATCCACAACTGAACTAAAACAAACGTGGTTCAGGGTAACTTTGCAAAATGACTTATCAATGACAAATCATAAAAAAATATGAACCATTTAAGGAATTCATCAATTATCTCCACATATAAACATTACATCAATGAACTTTTAATCTAATTCTACTCTACTTGGAAACATCTCTCCATCATATTCAATAAATTAGAAACCATGCTAACATTTCTCAATCACACAAAATCACCATGCGAACCAACAATGAGGTTGTATTGATTTTGGAAATGTATTTTTACAACAATTTCATATGTCTCTTCCATGACTTCGAAGAGTCTCCTCTAATCTACTCCTACTCTAATAGCATCTACTCCTACTCTTCTATCTCGATCCTCCTTACAATACAAATGAGAGAAATGGACCTTATATAGGCTTCAAAATTACATGAACGGCCAGGATTGATTCGAGAATCAATGGCCAAGATTCAAACAACCAGGCAGTTTGTTACAAAAATTAATATTTTTAGAACATTGAATGCAGACGGATGACGTGGCAGACTATGATTGGATCAATGTTGTGCACATGCCACCTTAGCATCGAGCAGACTGGTTTGATTTTATTTGTGTTCATATTGCTCGGAATATCTTCCCCAAATTATGTCATCTTTTGGAGTAGTGTTCGAATCTTCGAATTTTCACCTTTGGAGCTTGGCTGTTTCAAACTTGCAACTTGGGAATTTTGAACTTCTTCATGTTGTCTTTCATGCAATTGTACTTTTGAATGTAATTCATGGATTGCTTGATGAACTTGCTCATTTCTCCTGTTCTCGTGCAAATGATGATCTTGACGTATGACTTTTGGTGTTGGATCTTGATCATCTGGAATGGGTCTCTTTCATGTGACGACGATGTCCACCCTCCTCAAGCAACGCTCCTCCATCCTTTGAACTTTCCCATGTGCCGGCTCTTGGCATTCTTCTTCGCATTCATCCTTCTTCTAGCGCCAATTCTGTTGATGTGTTTTCCTTGCACATACAACGCAGAATAAAATACTGATGTACTTTATCCTCTCTTGAACAAAATCCCTCAAATGCTAAGCCAAGTGATCAAATGAGTAGACTCCAAGGTTCTCCATTAGTTACTTTTGATTTCGCGACTCGAGATAGCTTAGTAGCAGGATGTGAAATACTGTTTGACAGAAAGGGACTTACATAAATGTTCAACAATAGGAAACTTGTTTCTCTTGGATAACATGCAACATAGCTTCTTCAAAGGTCTAACAATATGATAACTTAAGATATGGCAAGGAAAGCTCTTGAATCTAAATCTAACAAGATTCTAAAAAAATGCAAAAGAAACGGGTTTAGAGAACTCTAATCTAGATGCAAGCAATCACCACTAACTCATTGGAATCTCAACCACACTCTGCTTCGCCATAAGGAAACAACTACACAAAGGTGATGCAATCTTCTAAGGAAAAAATAAGATTTTCAGATTACTTATGCGTATAAATCCTCACAAACATGAAGGTAAATGATCATAAAGTAATTGAAGTTAAGCTCAAACAAGGTTCAGACTAACCATGCACTACAATCTGCCATCAACAAATTATAAATGGTATGAACTATGGAGATTCCAAACTTGAATCAGCAGCAACAACTCCCATGAAACATAAAACTAAATTATTGAAAACAAACTAAACTAATCTTATTCTATGAGTGAACACTTAGAAACCATGTATTCATTTGAAACAACGCAAAATCACCATGAAGAATTCAACAATGAGTTTGCATTTATTTGAGCAGAGTCTTGAGCAACAATTTCTTAGAGCATTCCCCCCTTCAAATGAGAGCAAAATGAGGCTTATATAGCCCTCAAAATATAACGAATGGCCCAGATTAAATCTAGGAATCAAAGGCCCCTATTGCGTCACACAGGCAGGTGGTTACAAAATTTACTAATATTAGACATTGCATTTATGATGCACCCACTAAGTGGAGTGCCCTCCTTTATGACTTTCCCTTTTTGTGACAAATTTCACAAATCTTGATATGACACGTGTAACCTCCTCCATAGGGACACTTGGCAATGTTTGAATGGTGCATTCCACAACTTGCAGCTCCTCTGCGCATTTGACAACTGTCGTCTCCCATCCAGCCATGGATGCTTGAAACATGCCCATGAAAGTGGAAAGAGTGCAAACATCATCCAACAGCTCTTTGGAAACAACCTGTGTATGCTGAAAATACCTTGTATGCATTTTGTCCCTCAGCAAGTATTCATCCATTTCTCCATTGGAATCAACTATCTGGTTTATAGAAACGAGTATTTGCCTTGAATTTCTCGAAGTGCTTCTTTTGTTCGAGTGCTATCACTCTCAATCTTCCCAAGAATCTGCTCTCTTATGCCTAGAATGCAATACCAAGAAGGAAAATTATATGCTAAACCTTGTTCAATCACTCCATCTATCAAGGTAGCATTCGGAGTATATATCAGCCTTTTCAACTGAGGCATCACCTCCTCTCTTACAACTCTGAATTCTGCACAAGACACCAGAACATTCTGAACTCTATAAAATAGTGAAGAAGCCTCCTTGTATAACTTCACAATTTCATCAATGAATCTGTCAGCTTTGGCCCTGAAATCTGTTGCCCAATCCTACAACACCTGAGATGAAGATCTCATTCCCTCCAAGTGTGCTATAGACTCCTGCAAAAGCAAGGCAAGTGGTGCAATCATCTCCTCTGCTTGACTAATTGGCCTCATCAACTGTTGAATATAATGCTGAAATGCCAGGTTATCCCTTTCCAACTGGATCCTATGTTCATGTTCCTTCCTTAATCTTTCTCTGATAATTGCAACTAAATCTTCTAATTCTTCTATCTCTTGTTCCATTGTGGCTGGGCCCAAATCAACAATACTAATATCATATCCACTTGGAACACCATCACTTGCTTCTACATTGATTCTTAGGACAGCAATATGTACTTGCCTTGACCCAAAGCTATCTCTTGTGATCTTCGAAAATTGAGTGACCTTTCGCCTTTCTTTGTCAGGTTTGGCTCTACTCAACAAGTCTTCCAAACTTAGGATGGGTTCTCTTTCAACAATAGACTTCTCTTTGACCCAATCCCTTAGCCACTCTGGTAAGTCAAACAAATCTTCATGACTCTCTTCTTGAACCTTCTCTTTTTGAAAAGTAGGAAGGGCGTCTTCATCAAACTCATATAACTCTTTGTCATTTTGATTTTCAGCCTCTACCTCTATCATGACTACTTCTTGTTCCTTAAATGGGTTTGACGAAACTTCATCAATCTGATTACCTTGTTTGATGCCTTCATTAGTTTGCATTTCCAAAGCCACCTGCTCATCAGGCCCTGCTTCATCTTCCTCAATATCTATTATATTATTATCCTCTTGCCTTGAAGAAGTGTTGGCTGCCTTTTGATCATTGTTTCTCATCTTCTTACTTGGCTGAATATCCTCCTGCGAATCAACACCTGCACTTTCTGAATCACTAGAATCACTAGAATCACTGCTTGACTCACTACTTGAAGTATCCTTGGACTGATGCACACTAACACCTCCCATCAAACTGTATGTAAGCTGAACATTTTTCTCCTGAAGCCTTCGGATTTGGAAGTCCACATATTTTCTTGTATGTGTTACAATGGGTATCATTAAGTCATCATTACATGTGACCTCTTGTTCTGACCAATTGATGGTAAAAGGCTTGTTCTTCTCTTGATCATAAGAACTCTGTGATAATCTTTTGTGATCTTCCTCAAGTTGATCTGGAATGTTAATTACTCTTGTTGCCCTAGCCAAGTCCAAAGATAATCTGTAGCAGCTTTTCCTCGTTATCTCCATATCATCGCGTGCATCCTCCCCATGATCTTCGAGCTGTGGTCTGTGCTCGTATTTACTCCCAAATTTCTGCCTAACTGCATTGAATGGATCAAAATTGTTGTGTGCATCATTGTGGCGCACTAGATTATAAGCTTGTAGCTCTATCTCTGAATTTTCAGCTGCCTGCAATGACGTACAAGTTTCCAACCTCCCAATGCTTATTGGAAACTTCGTTGTAGTTTTCTTTCTCTTTCTTTGAATCTTGTCGAAAGCCACCAGCTGTCTTGTCACTTCTAACAACACCATTCTGTCTGTAGGATATCTTGGCAACCTATAAGGCAATGATGAATAGCCCTCAACACGGATGTATGTGAATCTTGGAAATTGAATAAACCACTTTCCATACTTTGCTACAAAATTCATAGCCTCCTTTAACAATCTCTTGCATGTGTTGCCCTGCAATAATCTGACAATGTGCATGGAAAAAGCATCATTAAATCTCCTGTAATGAGATATAGCTTGCAGGTGCAGCTGAGGATAGCAGTCATAAACTTTGAATTGCCCATCTCCGTTTCCAACTCTGCCTTTGCAATTCAGTCCTGGATATCTCTCGTTTCTAGCGAGCATATATATAACATATGAGCTCATATAAAATGTTTTTGTCTCCTACAAACTCTTCAACTGATCATCGATATTGCTGCTGATCATTTCAGCCCAATATATCATCCTCTTTCTGCTTATGATCTCGATGAAGAAGAACATCCAGGATTTGAAATTTGCCGATTGTGGGCAGCCCATGATGCGATTCAGAAATACAACCATTTAATTGATTTCCTGATGAAAATCAGATTTGTGAAGCTTCTTAGGTACTTTGCTTACATGTGGCCTTGGTTGCACCAACCAGTTGCTGTTTATCACTTCCATGCATTTCTCGGGTCCAGCCAGATAAAGTTGCAGAGCAAACTCCTTGTCACAGAATGTAGTAGTCTTGTGCGAGGAAATGTCGAAAGCCTCTGCAATCGCCTCTTTCCTTAGATGAGCTAGTACTTTGCCCTCTCTGGTCATAATGCATCTCTTTTCTTGATTATAATGCTTGGCGCACTCCAACATCAACTCTGGACACAGCATCGCAGGCGGGAAGCAAGCAGCTTGAACAATTCCATTTTTCAACATTCGCCTGATCAAATCCGAAGGATTGGGTTTGTATAAATTTTGGCAGATCTCCTCCATGTTGGTTCTCCCCATATTAGTGTCGCCGAGATTTTGCCACTTCGACGTGATCTTTGTTTCTGGCCACATTCCCTTCATATCGCTCCTCATCAGTCCTTGTCTGTCCTTCGCACTCATCGCTCACCTGCACAAATATCCCGAATCAGCATATTGAAATAATGCTTTAAAAGGGTGCAAAAGGACAAAATCCCACCACTTAACATATGCAGGATTTAAAATATGCAATTTAGAATCACCTTGTCCTTTCACAAAGGAAGTTACTAATATGGAATTTGCAAAACCTATCCCGACCCCTCAACGAATTTTGCTCCTAACTCGCCATTTTCGCATTGTCATGATCTGCTCATTAAATCAACGCAGAAATGTAAAACTAAAATAAACAAATGCTCCTTAAATCACTACCTGGGCAAATTTACTCAATTTTCCCGATCCCAAACTCGTGTCTGGAATTGCTGGTAAGGAAAATCAATTTCGAAACACCAAACGCCCCTATCGCTGTCTGTGTCCTTAGCCAAAATCGACTATGCACTTAGATAGACGTTTGTATACCAGAACATGAAACTTCCCATTGCAGTGTGATGCTGACCGACGCCTAAATGGCACTATAAAAACTTGCAGCCTTAAATCATTGTTTTGGATATCTTGTTCCTTCTGCGAACATTGCAAGTTTAAGCCTTGTTGAACGATCCCATACTTGAGTGACGTTGCTATATATTCAAGTGATGTTATAATTAGAAAATGCATATTGTCATCCACTATGAATAACCTCCACTACTTAGCATTACAAATTCGAACCTGTGTTAAACCGTCGACGCACTCAAGAGATGCTCCAAATGGCATATGCATAAGGCATTAATATATACAAAGAATTCATGCCTTAATTGTCTTCAACGAGCAAAACTATTCTTAGACAATGAGAATCTTCCCACTTCGTCCGTCTTGAATGATTTCATCTGAAATTGCAACCGCCGAGAGTAATGAAGGGTCAGTCGGAAGACTAGATGCACTAGTGTATCTTCAACATACTAACTGTGGACAATCCCTCTCTTCATGTGTTTTACACTTTGCATTCCTATCATCGACTAGCGCCTCTTGGCGGACTTTCTATTCCAACACGCATGACATATAAATTGCAATGGAATCCCAAAAGTCCATCGCACTATGCATTATGAGTACGTGCCTTAAAATGGATCTTTGAAACGAATATGTATCTGCAAAGAGATTGTGGACATCCATTTGAGGCGGGCATTTTGATGTTCAAGGCAAAATACAAATAATGCCATTGGTTCAATAAAGTCCGCTTGGAGCGAAACTCTAGGGACGAGCGAACTATTTGGCATGTTGTATAATATTCGAAACAACCATACGCATTGCAAAGAGACTAAAAATGTCCACCTAAGCGGACCTTTAATATGGTCATGCATGAATCAAAGCCTCAAGCAATTCTACCTTTGTTTCGCTCATCGCTTCACCAACTTGCTCTTTTAGCGGACCTAAACACACTTGCACAAGCCGCAAGTTTTGAAAATTTCATAGGACACAAAATAATTAGTGAAAAGCGCTCGGGCGGACTTTCAATACGCATCATGTTCACTATGGAAACTTTGATTTGCAAAGCGTCCTGAAAAGTTCGCTTGAGCGGGGATATGGGTGCTCAATGCATAAGACTTAAGTTTTACCGTTTCGAAGTGACTTCAAACATGCGCTTGAGCGGACATTTCAGGCCATCACGCATAAAAATGAAAAACAAACAACTTGCAAAGTGAAGAAAAAGGTCCGCTTTTAGATGAATAAGGCTATATCATGAGCAACACAAACACTGAACAATGAAAGCCCATGGAATAAGCGAACCTCCTGGAACAATGCTTTAAAGCAACGGCATCTATATCAGCTTTCACAGTTCCAACAAACCAATCTCAAATTTCCAGTCTTAAACAACTCGAATCCTGTGGTAAATATACTCTATCTAACTCTTGCAATAATCGACCTCTCTAAAGCATTCAACGGTTTTGATCACAATCCCTCCATTACTTGCCAACTCTTCATTCATGCAGGGAACTTCAAATGGATGCACAGCCAAAAGCTCAAAACGCGGGGGTCCCCATGCTCAATGGGGCGAAGTTGTGATTTGCGTCCTTACAGCCAGGTTGGATGCCAAACTCGACTCTGGTCCTTTGCGCAGGTCCTGTTCAAGGATTTGCACTGGACTTAATCTACTTCATTTGTTTTCAGGAGCTCGATGCCTAAGTTGGAGGCAAACTATACTCAAGACACCCAATAAAGAAGTGGCGAAGAAGGTGTCTGCAACACCATATCACTCGATACCTTTTATCCACCAAGGAAATTTTCTGGGAGTGTTGCCAGGCATCACAATGTTGCAGGAAGAGATCATTGTCTAAGACTAGACACACGGCCATTAATCCTACACATTCTACTGAGTACAGGGGGCAGAAAAAGGCATAGCATGAGGATAAGATATGGAGTATTGACTGAATCGGAAGACCCCTGTCAAGAATCAATAACGCCTTTGTGTCTCCGACACCAATATCACGAGCAGGGATTGAAAGAAGAAGCTAACAGCAGAAGAGATCGAATCCCAGGTTGCATGCTAGCAGGTCATTGCTATATGAACAACTAGCATATACTGAGATCTTTTAGCACTGTCACAGACCCATAAGTACAGAGAGAATCACAGAAGATCACCGAATAATCTAGAATACCCAAGCAGACCCGCTCACAATCTTCATACTCAGATCTGGGCGAGTAGAGACGCACTGAGCTGCAAGCATATATGTACTCAGGATATTTCTTAGTCTTTCAATACTAAGAAAGATCTGCAACCTCTGTAGACTCTTATATCAAACTTGTGCACTTTGTTCTTACTGAAAAACTGTAAACATAATATAAGGAGTGTTGAATGTGTTTTCAAGTTGCATACGCAGTTAATTCAATTAGTGAAAAACAGCTTAGTGGAATCAAATCCTACTTACTTCACAATCCAATTCAGATCATATAGGTCTTTGCCACCAATATAATGAGCTATAAATGAAAGTCAAGAAGGTATGGCAATTGATCACAGTCAAAGGACCTACCCTTCTGCAAACAAGTAGACTTCAGCCCAAAAATGACCAAAACTTGGTAAAATGAGTCTTGTTTTTTCAGTGATGCCATGACCAGTATAAACATTATGGAAAAACACAGAAACTGGTCAGTAAAAGGATCTGGTTTTGTTCTAGACTCCATGGCAAAGTGAGGACACTTTTGTTGCAGGTTCAAAAAAACAGATCTTCAATGGAACCCAAATCTGAATATTATTGCATATTTGGATTCCTCTCGAAAAATAATGCAAATTTAAATAAAAACAACACCTTGTTTCAGGTCCGTATGTAAAAGTTATGGCTTCTAGAAGAAGATGAGTAAAAATTGCTAGAAAGAGGCGATTGCAAACTGTCGGTGGAAAATTATTGCATATTTGGATTCCGCTAGAAAAATTATGCAAAATTTAAATAAAAACAGCACCTTGTTTTGAATTTGTATGCAAAAGTTATGGCTTTTGGAAGAAGAGTAAAAATTGTTAGAAAGAAGTGGTTGCAAAGTGTCAGTGGTGGTTTCGAAACCACCCCCAGCTGAAAAGAGGCAGTTTTGATCTATGACGAGGAAACATCCTTTGGCATTCAATATTCTTCTTTTTTTCGACTTTTGGCAAGTTTTGGGCCTGTGAAGTTACATGTCATTGTAAATACATTATAAACATCAATTAAGAGAATTGAAGAGCTCAGAAAGAGGATTCGAGTGGAAATTCATAGGAGTTCATAGTTTTTACTTAATAGTCTGCCATTGTAAGCCAGTTCAACTTGTAAGAATGTTGTGTTAGAGGTCTTAGAGACTAAAATCACTAAGTTTCAGGCTGGTTGTATGCCCAAGTGGTCTAGGACTGTATTTGCCATTAAGTTGTGGATTTTAAGTGAGTGGTAGCTCACATTTTGCTGGAGTTTTATCCCACACGTGGACTTCTCTAGGGTAAATCTTGTTTCTTCTCAATTGAGCATGGTGTTTTCTCTCATTTACATACTTCTTATTCAGTTTACTAATTGGCAAAATCACAGCACTTAGTTTCTTTCATAAATCCATTGTTGATGAACTATGGTATGGACTATCCATCTTAATTAATGGATCAAGTGGTATTAGAGTGGTTTCTTTCTTTTGTGAAAGCTTTTGGAAGTGTTTTGTAGGCTCATGCCCACAACAAGATCAAGTGGAAAATATTGTTTACCTTTGCAAAGAGACATTGAATCACGTAGCTGAAAAAGACAACTAGAATGCATGGAATGTGGAGAAGAGTTCTTAGGTGAAGACAAAAGGTTCCTCAGATGGAAGCAGACATTGCAAGCCTACATCAATCAATGGAGACTATAAGAGCTTAATAGAGACTCTCATGGAGAAAATATGCTCTTTAGAAAATGCCCAAAGCAATGGGAAAGCCCACTCCAAGGGAGAAGAAGAGTCTTAACATGGTGAGACAAGTCTTTCAAATAAACCTGTATTTGAAGCATTGTCTAAGATTGAGAATTCACAATTTGAAGGGCCAATGGATGTGGAGAAGCTTGATCAATGGTTGGCACAATCAGAGGTATACTTTAGCATGCATTCTCTTACTTTGGAAAAAAAGATTTCCTTTGCTAGGTTGAGATTAACAAAGCATGTCTCTTGTATTCTATGGCTTTGAGAAATCAAGCTCCAAATAGTTCATGGTATCAATTTAAGAAATTGATTATGAAATAATATTTTTCCTATTAGTCATAGAGACGAAAAATGTATGGAATGTTGGGTTTTCTAGCTCAGTTCGGAACTTCTGCATAGGTTCAATGTGAACATGCAAGTGGTTCGAGTTAATTCTATTTTGCATTTCACTTAACTGATAAAGTGAAATTCTTTTATTTAGCTAATTAAGTCTAATAAAGTGTAGATATACACTAATGATTTAGACTTATCTTCCAAGTCATCTCCCGCAAGAGACAAGAAGCCTTTTGAAGATTAGATTTTTAGCTGAATAGTATAAAGATAGGTGCAAGATAGAAGAATAATAACTCGTTGATCAATTGTGAGCAAACATAGTGATATAATTTCGTGCAGCTATTGTTGGAACAGCATGTAGAGGTTTCCTTGTAAGTTTTTCGAAGGAATGAAAAATTGATTTGAAGGTGTAAATTATCTGTGTACTTGTTTTCGCTTTTGTTGTTGGAATTTTAATTGTTGTGTGACTGTTGCAATATTTTTGAAATTTATTTAATTCAATACTAGGACAGCAGTTGCCTTGTTAGAATTTCTTCATGGTATCAGAGAATTGGGATGTGAAAAGAAGCCATATGGAATCAGCAAGGGTTTGAAGAAAGTTGTCGGTTATTTTTGCGCCATCCAAACAAGATTTTTTTCATAGGATTTCTTCAGAAAATCGCAACCAAAATTTCCTAAAATCATGGCCAAATTGAATAGAGGAAAATTAGGCAGGTGTTTTTGAGTTAAAATTGTGCTGATTTTTGTTAGAAAATCATGGCCAACAGAGGTTAAAAATCATGCGCCGAATATTTTATGAATCACATGAAAGTTTTTTAAGGATAAATCGTGTGGTTTTTTCTGTTGCTGCCACGCCAGCCAAAAGAAAAAAGAAATCACAAAGTTTTTTGTGACAGATTTTTTTCCAAATCTTTTTCAGCAAATCGCGCACCCAATTTGCTACAGAAATCGCGAACGGATTTGTGGGATTTTCTGCATAAAATCACAACAGGACTAAAACTCATGACTAAGGTTTCAAGAATCAACACAAGTTTTTTTTTTGTAGGTTTTTTTCATGAAAAAGTTTTTTTTAGTCATTTTTTGCTGTCCCATGAATAGGTTTTGGCCAGTTTTTTTAGAAAGTTCAGTAGCCCGCAGTTAGGGCATATTTATTGCGGGTATTTAAAAAATCTAAAGAGCAATTTCCTTATTTCAGATTTGAGATATTTTTGAGCAAAATATTTTATTTTTAATAAAATGGCATCAACTAGCCTCAGGTTCAAGGAAAGACTGGAAGGTGAGATAAATTTCTTGCCTTGGAAAGTCAGAGTGACTTTGTTGTTGGAATAAAATGATCTCTGGGATATCGTCAAGGATCAAGTAACTCCACCTACGAATTCGCACGAATTGGCAACTCATAAAAAGAAAGAGATAAAGGTCAAGCAGATGATAATGAATGTGGCAAAGGACCAATTAATTCCACATTTGTCTGAGAAAAAAACAACCAAGAAGATGTTAGATGCTCTAGTTAGTCTTTACCAAAGTGAGAACATAAACAAGAAAATGATTTTGCAAAATAAACTCAGATTCATAGAAATGTCTAAATCGGATACAGTTACCAATTACCTGATGAAGGTCACATAGCTTCGTCACCAACTTGCAACAGTTTGAGAGAAGGTTGAAGGTGTAGAGCTAGTGAATTTGGCATTGAATGGTTTCACATCTTCATGGCAAGCATTTGTTCAAGGTATTTGTGCCTAAGAGAATCTTCAATTTTTTTGAAAGATTGTGGGATGATTCCATCCAGAAGGAAACTCAGATGGAGTCAAAAGTTAGCAAGAAGGGTGGTGACGATAATTTAGCTCTTATTGGATAGGCAAAGAAAGGTAAAGGTAAAGGAGAAGGGCCTAGCACGGTTAAGGGAAAAGGATGAGGATTCATCCTCACAGCCAAGGAAAAAGGACTTGAGCAAAATCAAGTGTTTTATTTGTCATAATTTCGGTCATTATACATCACAGTGTCTAGACAAGAAGAAAGGCAAAAAGGAAGCAACAATAGAAGCAAGTGGCAACCTCTGCAGAAACTCAGATGAACGAATTTGCTACCAAGTTTGAGAAGGATTTCTCAATGGTTTCTTGTCTTTCTACCAACACAATTTCAAGGGATGCTTGGTATGTGGACAGTGGGGCATCTAGACATATGACATCAACCTGACAGTATTTTACCAAACTGGAAGAACACAACTTTGGAGTTCAAGTTGAGCTTGGTAATGATGCCAAGTATCCAGTAGCAGGAGTTGGTACAATTCCCTTTCAACATGTTTGCCCAAGACGCTCAAGCATAATTCATCAAGTGGAGTAGTTAAAGTCTAGGTTTTTAAGTCTTCATCTTGCACAGCTGTCCATTCAATTAGAGAAGCAAATTTCCCACTTCCAACAAGTTCTCCCTTTTGAGATGCTACTGCTGCTCTATCTTCTACCAAGGACTTCCAAAGGACTTTTCGGGATCTTTGGGATCTGTATGAAGAAAATGCTTAAACAACCAAGCTTGTAAGACAAAAACTGATCACTCTAGCAGACCTCTCTGTGGTCTCCATGAATGTTGTTGAATCATACCTAGTTGTTGAAGAGCTCATTGTTATTGCAACTACTAATCCATGAACTGCAGATGAGAAGTTCTACCTTTTTGTGACTTGCTTGAGATGGTGTACCTAGCTATTCTGAACTTGCCTTTTTTTCGAAGAACATGTCGGGGTTCTACTATGTCTATTTTTTGTAGCGTGTTCCCACTTTGAATGCTTACCTTGTAATGACATGGCATTAGATTGGTGCAATAAATCTTTACTACTACTTTCCTTATTTTTTGAATGGTAATCCAGTGGGTGATCAAAGTCCTTACCTTCAATTTTTGAAAAATTTGTAGCAGCATCCAAATTCTCAAGATGGTTATTAATGGAACAAGAATCAACTAAAACATCCTTCACAAATCTGTGCTCATCAACATAGCTACCTTGTAAACCATTCTCACATGGCAATGGTTCCATGTTTTCCATGCTTGGGATCTCCACAAATGTTTCTTGAGCACTACTAGGAACCATTGGAGTATCTCTTTTAAGTATTGAATCTTTGCATTCAACATGCATGTGGATTTCTTCTACTTCAACTCTCTTTTGTTGTCATTTTGGCCTCTTCCATTCTAATTCCTCTTTCCGAGTATCTCCAAGTAATTGTCAAAAGTTATTGTAGCCTTGATGTCTTCCAATTTCCCTTGATACTTCATAAGGAGTGTGTCTAACTCCTTTGACAAATCTGGATTTTGCATGCTACTTTGAAGCTGCAACTTTCATTCTGGTAGCTCGATCATTCTATCTTGGCTCCTCTGAATTTTCATCAATGTATCTCGAAAAAGATGCACCTTTTTCCTTTTGTCAAGATCTCAAAATTCCCTCCACAAATCACTAGTTGGCAAGATCACAACTCTGATACCACTATAGTAACCCCTACTAAGTGCACAAATAACAGACACAAAATACTCCAACAACAATTATACCTTTTTTTATATTTTTTATTATTTTCTGCTAACAACATATCAAAGGGAAGTCTACCAATCTAATACAACTTGTTGGGCAATCCCAGCTTACAAACTCTATACTTTGATATGTACTACTCGTGAGGGTTTGCATCCCCAAGATGATAGGTTCACACCTGAAGGGTTTCGTCTCCAATGCGCCCAGCTGTTGTAGCAATGCCACAAACACTGAAATGAGAGTTGAATGTTTGTTAATTTTCAAAAAGTGCCTTCTCTTCTTCCCTATGGTCTGTTTTATAGACCTAGCTCCCAATGATCCTCAATATGGGAAGTCAGGCCACAAATGGTAGCAACTAATTGACAATTAATTTCCCCAAATATAGGCAGCTATCTCAACAACACTCCCTCAGAACCGTCAATCCACAATTATAGGCAATTACTCCTAAATTGGTGGCAGTTAACTAGTCAATTCACCCCAGTTAGTGGTGTTAACTGATAGGCACTGAAGACTCAACTGTTGCTTAACTGGAAGACACAAAACCCGGCTACCTTATTCTTAAAATGCAACATAAATTTCCAACTAAAAACTGAAAGTCTACCAGCTTATCTAATTGCTAATCCTATGTCAACAGTCCATTCACTAAATAGCTGCAAATTAAAAAAAGTGGACATCACACCTTAAATTTCTATACAAGCACCAAACAATATCTTTGGGCACCACCATAGCGTATCTCTAACATTTTGTGTGATATTGGTCTATGCTGATGATGTTATACTATATGGAATAAAGTAGCAAGTGTGCTAGTTCCTAAATGATTTTAGTTTAAGCTAACTAGATAGTCAAACTATGATCCAACGGGGATGAAGTATTCTTTATTTCAAAAGAGGATTTTATTTTCTCAGAAATAAAGGTGATTTGGTGATCAAGGCATTTTGTCATTAATGTTTGAAAGTAAAAGGCCTAGATATTTTTGTGTGGAAATGACACAGCATGACAGGCACAAATTTTATTTTCAATGGATTATTGAACCATACTAGATGTGGATGTTCAAATACTATGGCAGACAAATATTTGGTAAGAGAAACTGTCTCCATGATTCTTCATGCAGTTTTTTGTTTTATAGTCATCTGGAAAAGCTGAACACTGGAACAACTATAAAATTTCAATGATGGGTATAGTATAAGGAAAAGGTAAATAGTCTAATATCTTTAAAGGATGTGTATCCCAAAGATTTTTGCTGACAGCCAAAACACATTGTTGGAAGTAGTGTCCATAAAAGGCCATTGTTGATAGTGATAATTGATGATGTGTGATGGTGACCTCTCAGAAAATCCTGAAAACTAAGTGCATGTCTAAGCAATGATAATTCATGCTATGCTAGTTACCAGGTTCTTCTGTTCTGCCTGCCCTGCCCATATGGGTTTGGTTCGGGTATGGGAGCGGAGATGAGATGGGGGGGTACACCCAAGGTCCGCCCCAGAAACCTAGGGTGCTTGGGGTGGACCCTGGGCGGACCTGGGAGGATCAAAGCATATCTAGGTAGTCAACGAAAAAACATCAAAGGGGTGTTGTTATCCAGCCTTCTAAATCTTGGATTCGATCCAGAGGCAGAGAAGATTTCTTGCTTGCTCTGGCCCGACCCCCTCTTATTATTATTGAGTTGATTATTAAGGTCATTCTGTTGTTGTGGTGGACCCCACTCCATTGTATTGATGTGGATCACCAAAATCGCAATGGAGCTTTTTCAAGCATGTTCCAGGCTCCCCGTGTGAAAGGTCATTTTGCCATCAATAATCACTGTTTCTATGTGAGAATTATTATTGTGGTTGAAGGTTGACGTATAATAAAACCTTACTCTACCCTGATTGAGGTGACACACCATGTTCATTTCAAATTGCAATGTCCATTTTGTGTGTTCTTTTAATACAATTGTTGCCCTGGGGATTTTTCACAGTGACATTTGACAAACCCTTGAATTATGAAAAAAAATTGTAAATTATGAAGTATTTAAATATTTTGTTTATTGACAATTATGAGTATTACTGTTTTTATAATTTTTAATATATATAAAATTATAAATTATATATATATACAGTCGTACCCATAACTAGGCAAAAGAAAATTGCCATATCCACATACCCGAACCCCAAACCCATACCTGCCCCTGTACCAGGATTGGCAACTTATATGCTATGTAATGGTTCATTTCACTAGTTTCAATCCAACTGCTTCATCCATGTAGTAACCAATACCTGATGCAATAGGCTCAACATTGAGCTTTCTATTAATTTAGAGGTGAATATATAAATGTTCATTAATTTAATGTATTTGCTAAAGGGGATGTTAGAATAAGTCATCAAACCAATAATACCTAATGAATGTAGTCCCCACCGCAAGGCATGTAATGAGTCATAGAGTTGAATTATGATAAGTTATTTTGAAAGTGAGGAATTTTGAGAGGTTAAAGATCATGTGCAAAGTAATAAATAGGTTTGCCAAAGACAAACTTATTACCATAAAATTTAACCAAGTACTCAAGATAGATAATCACATTCAACCATTCACCTATTTTAGAATGCAATATGAATGCAGAAAATGCGCATACTGTTCAACCAATGTAATGTCCCTTTTTGGGATATTCCTGATTTCTTTGTCTTAAAGCAATAATGTTTACTCAAAATGATAATAGCTTTATCAAAGATCAGGGATTTATGATAATATTTAGATCAATACATCATAGCATCATTAATATTCAAATCAATACATCATAGCACAATTCTCACAGCCAATCACATCGTGAATTCCTTGGAAATACTTGCAAATCTGTTGAATTAGAGGTTTTCGTCCCTACCTCAGCAGTGGCAATATCAAGGCTTTTCGTTCTTAACTTGTCGAGAGCATGGAAGGTGGGCCGTCCTTCCAACTCTCAATCCACCTTGGAGGGTTTCCGTCCTCCTTGATCAAGCCCAAGAGCATGAAAGGTTGTCCGTCATTCCAACTCCTGTCCAAACATGATAAGAGCATGAAAGGGGGGCCGTCCTTCCAACTCTCGTGAACTTGGAAGGGATTCCCTCCTTCCTATTTGCAAGACACTTCCTCAAATTCAAAACTGATTGCTTGATGAATTTGCTAGATTATTGCTGATTGCTTTTGCTGATTGGTATTTCTTGATGGATTGACAAGGTAATGCTTGAAAGAGGCTTGAATGGATTATTGCTTGAATGACTGATTGCTTGAATGAAATTATTCTTTGAATGAATAAGCTTGGGTGAATATGCTTGAATTAATGATTCCTCTTTGCTGCTGCAATAAATACTCTTCTTCCTGTTTGTATGACTTCTACTTCCATGATTGAGTGAATGATCTTCTTCCTTTTATACTTTATTCTTTCAAGAGACATAACCCGTTATATGACCGTTGACTATTCTTGACAACTAATCTTATTTAATTGCAGTTATTAATTCTTACTCGTTGGCGCTTCCTTAACTATCTTGGCGGCTTGTGATTATGATCACCTTTAATCCTTTGGCTGCTGCAATTAACCAATGGGAAAATACGGCAGTTAACTTCAAATAATAACAATTCAAATATGCTACAGCTGAACTTATGGGGCATTTTAAATGGTGCACTAGCCTTTAAATGATATTTTACCAAAACACCCTCCAGAAATCAGCATCCAATATTCATAGAACTGCTCCGATAATATTCAGTAAGGTACGGCAACCATCAATATCTCCAAGAGTTGCAATTGAATACAACAGGCTCCATGCACATAGTAACAATTCATCATATCCAATGATATGAGCGTTGACAGTATATGTATTATATTTACAACAGCAACTTCATCACATCAGTAATAAGGAAAACAGCAGCACCATGTTCATATAAAAATATTGCTGAGTTACCAGAGGTGGCAGCACCACTAGAGATGAAATCTAAATCTGCAAACTCAAACCACACCAACGGCAATACTGAAACCACACCACATGTACGCTGGAGTAATTGGCCACCTTATTGTGATGACAGTAACTAGTACATGAATTATGCTGTGATTTCTATAAGTGCTGCAATCTAACCTGGCGGGGGTATGACAACCACGTACAGTTGCAGAATCGTGTCAAAACATGCAATTTGGTCCTGGAGGATTCATCACAATTTGGTAGAAGAGAAGGCCAGATTCACAGTATATATGAAATGGCTCTTATCAAGAATCAGTGTAATTCTAATTTAACATGTGTCAGGCTAGCATGATGCAAGTTAGGAGAGTGGTTCTACAAGTGTATTGCATTATACTTGATGTTTTTTGTTGCTTGATTTTGTACATTTTGCTCCCTGTGCTAGTTTCATTCTGAAGTAATGCTGTCAATCTATTATACTCTACTTGAATTCCTACTATCTCAGCTGCAAGGCTTGATCTGTACAATTGCATGATCTTTGGCTTTCAACAGTTATTAATTTTATTTGCCTTTTTTCCAAAATTAAAAAAAATGGAATAAAAATGCATACATCAACATTGAAGACGACAATCTCTCCTGCCCGAATGGGTGCTTTACTCATATGCAAAAACAATATGTCACCCTGCAATAACAGTAAATATATTAACATTGCATGTATTACAAGCCCTGCCAATTGTAAAAGGAAATTGTAGATGAACTCATTATTATTGTGCATCCAAATCAATGGCCTACACACTTACCAAAATGGATCTTTAGTGAGAAGATAGACTATCTTTGATTCAATGGAAGAAACTATAAAGAATTAGCTTCATAATTGAAGTTCAAAACTGGACTTAAAAATCTACTAATTGAATCAGAAATTAATTGTCTCCAAAGACTTTTCTAATTTACCGAGAAATACAAATAGAAAGAAAGAAATTATATTAACATCCACAGATGACCAAAAGTAGGCCAATGGGGCTAAGAAATACAGCAGTTAACAATAGAAAGTTCTAGGAAGAGAGAACCCTAAAGCAAAATAATAAAAGTACACAATAAAATAAAGCACTGTGCTGCTAACATATAGCAATACAAATAGCAATGAAGGGCAAACAAGAGCCCCAAATCCATGAGCCGGTGAAGACTGGAAAGAAATCTCATCGAATATCCCTGTCTGTGTCTGAAATGGAAGAGTCATCTAAGCCATCATTGGTCACTGTGAAAGATCTGATAATGCTAGCCAGGGAGTATCCAAGGTCGGAAAGGGCACGCTGGGACACCCTAGGACGAATTAGAACACTTCCTCTAGAAACTCCCCTAGAGAGAATTTATGCCATAGATACTGATTCATATCAAGATGAGAGACAGTGAAATTTACCTTGTTTTATTGTTGAAAAGTTTAAATGAACTAATCACATTCTAAGTCCAAATATACGCTAAGGAGCTAGGCAACTGACTGACGGGATGGAAAGAGTCAAACCGAGGAGAGCGGGAGCTGAGGAGCTTGCTTAAGAGCCTAAAGGTAAATTAAGTTCTATTTTGCTTGGAGATTGCATGAAACAACCAATAGTGTGGCAGTACCATGGGCACTTAAATAAGAATTCGATTTTTTATTTATGCAATAAAAGAGACATCAAGAATCTCTAATATGTGGGGCATTCCCAATTATTTATGCTAATGTTAGGGAAGTGAATCATACTAAAGTTCAGTTGGAAAGGACCCTGAAACAAGTGAATCAGATGAGCATGTTAATACAACATACCACCTTTGATCATGTTCTCAGAAGATTCAACTTAAAAGCACACAAATTGCCCAATAAAGGGCAGACCTTGGAAAAGGATAACCACAGATTGAACAGCAAGGAAAACTATAGAAGATTACACAAACCAATAATGTAAGTTCTTTAGCTACATAGAAAAGGGGTAATTTTCAATTTGAGCTTGAATGTGTTCCATACATCGTGTAACTTGAAATTTAAGAATTACTGTCACAAAAGCATACGCAATTAAAATATAGCAAACAGCATGCTGCATGCTTCTCTTATTTTCTTTGAAGTGCAGAAACAAAAACTAAGCAAATAAATGGAACCACAGAGAGATTGCCTTTCATTGAACCATTAGAAAATGCAATTTTCCAGAGACAGGCATGTCTATAATGTGCCTGGTCAATACTAATTTGGACAACTTTGTATGACCAAATGTCAAAAGCATCACCACCTTGGTCCTCGATCAGATGGGCACCCCCTTCTTGTATAATTGCAATTAAGAAAAGTAAAGCAGCACACAGATACAATTGCTCAGTGCACAATTGAGATGCTAATTTGAAATGTTTTAAATTCAAAACATACTCTTTGAAAACCAGGTTCCATGCTTTCAGAAAGCACAACTACAACTGGTGATTCACTTCCTGTAAGGCAGATTAATCCCTTCCATATCATCAGAGCCGACGCAAGAATCATTCCTGAAAAGTAGCAAAAAATGATATCACATAAGAGAGCTTGCAAAAATCCAAGTATTTTAGCACAATCACAAGTTTTCCAGATTATAATCACTGCAACTTCAGAAACAAGAAAAATATTACAAAGGGTGTACGATCCATGATCTATGGTAATATAAGCTAAAACTATAGAAAAAAAACAACATAGGTGAATTTGCTTCAGATTTGAGGTGGCATCAGTAAATACCTTGCTGCTGCATTAAAATATGATTTTCTTTTCTGCAAATGTACAAACATTAACTTTATCTGTGGCTGGATAAAATTCATATAACACAGTGCTCTACTGTAGATGGGAAGAAGAATAATAAATTTACATCAATACACATGCAAGTCATTATATCGTGTGTAGAAACTATAAATACAAGTTTAGCCTCCACAATATTTTTCTGGGAAACCCTACTACCTTGTTAGAAACTATAAAGAACCTGCTGAACCCCTTGTACAATCAGCCCAGATTATTCAATGTGAACATGTAATGTCCCCTTTCCGTCAGTAATTATCATGGTGACCGTTAGCCTTATTTCTTTCTTTCCCGAAGGCTAACTAGGTAAATTTAAGGGAAATGTTTTTAAAAAGTATTGAAGTAAGTTGTCATGGGTCTAACTTTATATTTATTCATTCGACAACTTATGTCTTTTTAAAATAAAGTTTCTTTTGTCTAAGTGAGCGCTTAGACTTTGGTGGGCCCCTCTTGTTTATGGCGTCCAAGTTAAGGAGATAATTAAATGTTTAGTGGGCGTTCAAATTGGTGGATGAAAGATTATTTTATTATTTTAGCCTTGGGTGCCCTATCTAGAGATTATAAAATGATTTTGCAAGCTCATTTGGAGGTTTCATGCCTTGGAATATAATTTTTTCATCTCCCGTGAGCTTGTGCTGTTGAGCAGAGTATTCTTGGGGTTGTTCAACCTCAATCAGATTGAGGGTCTTGGTAGTGAAATATCTACCCTAGCTGGCACAGTGTGGTTTTCATCCAGAAATCACAAGGAGCTTCAATGGAATCCAGTTGCAGTGGAAATGGATTGAGTTTATTTGACGTGTTTTGATGGTGTTTTGGTTTTGTGTGGATACAGCATAATTCTAGTGCGATTTTATTTATTGTGGTAGTATGTTGATGGATTTTAATCATGGCTGAGTCGTACCATTCCCCTAGAGGCTGTCGTACAGATCTTATTGCTAGATGCTCATTCTTGTTTCCATCACTGAAAATTTGCAATGATAATAAAGTATGACTTTGGGCACCTAGAATCCAAGTTATTTGAGGATCTTTGACCAAAGGACAAGCATTTCCCAGCTGGTCGTACTTTCCAGACCTGCTGTACAAGTGCTGAAGGGAACGTGGTCCTTTAGTATGCTGGTCACTCCTTTTATTGGGTGCCAAAACCCTTGAATGGTGGTGCCTAGGGGTTAGATGTTTAGCTGCAACGATATTTGGGTGGTAAGAGCATGATCATGTGCTGGGTGAACAGTTTAGCGGTGTTGGGTCTGTGTCTTTTGATCTGGAACAGCAAATATTGAATATGCAGGAGTGGAGACAGCATGTATAACTTCAGTTCAGACTTGCATCAGCATGTTTTGGCAGCTTAATAGTGAACAAATCATCCTCTATCAGCATGCAAGCAATGGTATATGTCTTCCCTTGTGCAATTTGATGATTTCTGAATTTGTATGATTCTGATTATGTTGAACAGCAGCTTGAAATTTTATATCAGAATTATATGAACAGCTGGTATGATGCTTTAAAGTAATATTGATTGTGATTGTAAACCCCGGAAGCTAGTACCGCCGGTTGTGTTCTTTGTATGCATGTCATTAGTAACAACTGGATGGTTTACCACCAGTTTACCTAGCATACACCTCACAGCCCGTTTGGCAAGAACAAGCTAGCATATCAAGCCATTGGGTTTGAGTCAAGCTTAGAAATTCTGCTAGTGGCTCTCACACATTCCCACTGAATAAGTCGATGCCCATTGAACAAGTGGATGTTTGTATTTGATGCACTAGTATAATTGTTGTTTGTAATTGAGACCACTGTATGCTCTCACCTTGCCCTCTTCAGGATCTGGGTGATCAAAAGGTGTATCCGAGTTGTTTGTGCAATCAATTTCAGTTGGAATATTTTGAAAAAAACTAGGGTGGTCATTACAGAACAGCAAACAAACAAGCATCGTTTTTCACAAATCAGTTTCAGTTATTTATCTGCAGTATTTAGTGGCTATGGTTTGTAAGTCTACAGGTCTATTATAATTGATACATCCCAAACAGTGAAGGAAAATGGTTTTACTTTTCTTAGCTCTTCTTCTACCTATTGTTAGGTTGATTTCCATTAGTAACACCCTTTGCTCTATACAGTTTTTCTAGTTTTGATTAAGTTGAATGGAATGTTGAATGAGAGCACTTTGGCTGTACCTTACTTGTTTATAGTAGCCTTTTTCAGCTCAGTTATGCTTAGATCTCTACATGCAATGATTAGAAGCAGTTATGTTAACTTACCAGCACCTTGTTTGTGTTAACTCATCTTCCATATGATCCAAGCAGCAGACCCCTCTAATCTTACCATGTAAACCTTAATTTTAAATGATGGTGGACAAGATTTTTCCATAATCCATGTAAGTGAGTTAGTATCCGCATCAACATTTTGGATCACACTCAATAATTAAGCCCTTCTTGCTTTTTAAATATTTTTTTATCCGTTTAATTTCCCATTGTTTATTTGTTTGCACTTTCACTTCTACTGTTAGCTAATATAATCTTATATGTTCAAACCATAGTATTATCATCTTTGTGTTAATCTTATTCCATCTTGACGCAGAAGTATCATGGGGTTCAAGCAATCAGCATCACCAAAAAAAAATATGTTCAATTTTGTTTTGTTTGTGCTAACCTAGAGTTCCTTGGTATGGAAGTAATTTTTGAAATTCAAAATTCCAAACTCAAAATTGTTTCCCTCTCATTTTGGGTGTCCCACTTGGTGGTGACCTTGGAGATTCCTCATGACACTTGTTTACAAGTTGATGCCAAGTTTTTGACACCTCTTCATGAGCGGAGCTACCTATTGATGTGTTTTTTATGCACATGCAAACTCAGAATAAAATACCGAGGTATTCTATCCTCTCTTGAACAAAGTCTCTCAAAGGCTAAACAATGTGATCCAATAAGACAACTCCAAGGTTCATGATATGTCAGGTCTTGACTTGCAATGGATAGACTCAATAGTTGATGTGATAATGCTGGTAATCACAAAGGGACTTACGCTGAATTGACTCTTTATTCCACTCAAATATGTTATTCTCCTTGTTACGAAATGGAACCATTTCAAACTGACTATGAAAAAAATGCCAAAAGGACAAGGGTTTAGAAAACTATTCTAAGGACAATGAGATAATGAAATATGTCAAGATAGACAAACTCCTCATGAAACCAAACTCCGCTTCGCCATGAGAATCAACTACACGAAGTCGGTACAATCTTCTAAGGAAACTCAAGGATTTTCATGTTGCGAATCTCCATCCAAACACCCACTGCTGGCGCAGCTTGAACAAGCATTCACAACCGAACTAAAGCAAACATGGTTCAGGCTAACTTTGCAAAATGACTTATCATCGACAAATCATAAAAAGTATGAACCATTAAGGAATTCATCAAGTATCTCCACATATAAACATTACATCAATGAACTTCTAATCTAATTCTACTCTATTTGGAAACATCTTTCCATCATATTCGAGAATTTGAAACCATGCTAACATTCCATCACCACACAAATCACCATGAGAACCAACAATGCGCTTGTATTGATTTTGGAAATGTACTTTTACAACAATTTCATGTCCCTTCAATGATTTCGAAGAGTTTCCTCTACTCTGCTCCTATTCTAACAGCATCTACTCCTACTACTTAATTCCTGCTCTCTCCATTGCAAATAAGAGAAATGGGCCTTTTATAGGCTCCAAAATTACATGAATGGCCAGGATTGATTTGTGAATCTACAGCCCAGATTGAGACACCAAGGCAGTTTGTTACAAAAATTACTATTTTTGGAACATTGAATGCGAATGGATGATTTGGCAGACTGTGATTGGATCAATGTTGCGCACATGCCACCTCGACATCGAGCAAACTAGTTTGATTTTCTTTGTGTTCATATTGCTCAGAATATTTTCCCAAATTTTGTCACCTTTTGGAGTAGTCTTTGAATCTTCGAATTTTCACCTCTAGAACTAGCTTCTTCGAACTTGAAAACTTCGGAATTTTGTCGAATTTCTTCTTGTTGTCTCTGATGCGAAACCTAAAGTGTATCCTGTTGTCCTGAACTGGAATTCTTGATGTGGACTTCCTCTTTGCATTACTTTATGTCTTGAACTTCCATGGTCTTCGTCCGAAATTTGCGAAGTCTCCTTGTCTTTTGAGGCAATTTCCTTCTCCAAGTTTGGAATTCTTTGTGAAGTCTTCTTGATTAGATGTCATCTTCCTTGTCGGCATCAGAAGTCTTTACAACTTCTCGAACATCTTCACGAATGTTGTCCTCGTTCTTGAATTCTGCACAAACAAATGAAAGCCTTGAATAGTCATCATACACAAGACTTCTTTCATTCAATGTACAATGAAACACATAACTTTGCAAGGAGTTACATTCAAATTTTACTTTGGAAGAAATAAGTAAAACAATACATGAAAAGCACTCCTTCCTTAAGGTAATTTTGCTCTTCAACATTGAATTGTGTTTTGCTTTGAAAAATTATGAATTGAAGAACCTGTCTAAATACAAATCTAAAGCGAATTTTCTCCAATTAGGCCGACTTAGGGGAGGATTTGACAATCTTTCATTTAGAGCGCAAAATTTGGTTAAGTCTTGGACAAACTTCATGTCACACATTTCAAGTCCTTGTGGACTAATTCCTTAGCGCAAATTTTAGTGTCTAGTGGTTTTCGCATTTTTAGTTCATTGTGAATTAATCCCGTAGTGCGTATTTTGAAGGGTTAAGGACAATTTCATATCGCATTTTTAGCTACCTTATGGAATTTCGGGCTGTGGAGTATGTCATGGATCTTTCCTTAGTTGCACATTTCATTCACATAATTCAAGGCACACGACTTTGATTGGCGCAAAATTCATGAATGCTTTCACAATTCCTGAGCGAAACTCCTTTGGATTATTTCGTAATGTAAAGTCACATGTTTCCTGTATGCTTTCACATTTTGGCGCATTTTCATTGAGATCATTCAATTTCTTGACATCCTTCATAGATCTGGTCGCATTCCTATGATGCTATCATGATTTTATTCAATGTCTAAACTTGTTTTCATCCTTTCAATCACCCTAGCAACCTGAAGATGTCTTGGCGCGGATGTCATCTTTGTTTGCATGTAGGAGAGAAGGAAAGCGCACTTTTCACAGGTTTATGTATGATGCACTTTGTGCAAGAGGAACTAAAAAGTGCGCCAAAGATCAGGGCGCAAATTTTAGGTGTCTATGCATAATTTAAATCCCAACTCTTACAAACAGACCTTCATCTTGTGCCTTTCAACGGTCCTCTCGATCCATCACACATAAACTGAACAAGGTGAAATACAAAAGCCGAGGATGAGTCGGAGCGGCCTTCATAACAATGAGCGGATGTTCAACAAGCTTAGGCGGACTTTTAACTTCGCTATGAACGCTCTGACTAATGCAAAATGCAAGGTTGAGGTGAATATGCATGAAGGCGGACCTTTTATGACGCCGAAATTAGAAAATGCTAAACGATTTCAAATTTGCTTTAGGCGGGCTTTATGAGCTCTAATGTGGGAGACTATATTTGGAAAATGCGAGACTCCTGGACGTGCGCCTTCAGACATTTAATGCATATTATAAATGATGCAGAGAAGCGCTTGGAGCGGATGTTCAACATGATCGCGCATACCTAAAATTCCACCGCCTTTGAAGACCGACCATTCATTTAAGCCTTAGCGGACTTTCTGGCTAACAATGCATGATTCGAATCTTATAAAATGCAGAGATGGTTAAGATAAGCGCCTTGACGAACTTTCTAAACCTTTATGAATGAGTTTGAATACGTGAAGTGCTAGATAAGGATCATCGAGCGGACTTTCAAGCATGCTATGTATAATTTTAAGATGCTCTATTCCTTGCAAGTTAATCCTCAACAAGCGCTTGGGGTGGACCATTTGACAGTTCATGTATAATGTATGTGTTACAATGGTGATGCAAACATGCACCCATAGAACAAAAGGTAGACAATTCAACACGCAATGTATAAGTTAAAAACTTACACTATGCAAACCAATCACGTTTATGTGTGTAGGCGAACCTTAAAGACCCCTACGCATGGAAAGAAAAATGTGAATTGCAAAGCTTAGGTAAATATGCGCTTGGGCGGACGTTTCGAATGTCTATGCATACATCAAATTTTAGACTTTGCAAAAGTGCGAAACATAGATCATTGATTGGATGAATGAATGTGTTACTCATAACAAATAAATCGCCGTTTAGCACCTAAGCGGACATTTTGAAGGAGTGTGCATGGCGAAAAACTCATATGAATATGAATTGCGGGCCCCACGTGCAAACTAGAAAGGAATATGAATTGTAAAGCCAGGTGGAATGCGCGCTTAAGCGGCCTTTTTGGTTGAGCTTCGATAAGTTTAAAATTCAATGAAGTTGAGACAAACTTTAACATCCAAACCACCCCTTTGATAATGCTCCCAATCAATTTTGAAGTTCATTACCGCAAAAAAAAAAAAATCTAGACTTGAACAATTGTCAAATTTCATCTCATCCAGGTTCATGATTCGATTTTTTGAAAAAAAGGAGGGGGAGTCATTGAGGCGTTTTCAATTCTTCTGGTTACTAATTCCTTCCAGGCATTCACTGGACTCACCGCAGCCCTCAATCATTTTCAAACTTCCTTACTCAAACGGGAATTTTCAAACAGAAGCACTGCCAAAACAAAGCAACTCCAAGCCAAAACCCAACAATCCAATACCAAAGAGTGGGTCCCCATTTGCAATGGGGCGATGTGTGATTAGGTCACAACACTACTTATGACAGTCATTATTACTTGTAAAAGGATCTATGATACATGAAGAGGTACTTGTTGAAGGCATCTTGACTAGTAAAAGTCCACTTTGGGATTTGTGCACTTGATTTGCATGTGGGTGCATGTTTATGCATTTGACCTTGCATGGTAGTGCATGTTGATGAGGGCACCCCACCTGGCTACTTTTAGCTAGTTGGGAGTTACTTTTGATTCTTTGACCATAGCTTGATTCCTTCTTGATTTGGATGCTATACTCGGGGTATTATAGATGATGTGAGTTACATTTTTAACTTTTGACCAAATTTGGACCCTCTCTTGATTTTGGTGCCACACTTGGGGGGAAGGCATAAAAATATGAGTTTGGATGAAAGAATGTTAGCTTCCATAGCATTGTTTTGCAGGTTGAAGACTGGTGGAATTCTTCATTGTCTTGCAGGTTTCAGGAGCTCGGAGTTAGCCTACAAATTGTTGGATGGCAGGGTTGTGTTTTGCTGGTGTTAATAGCATTTGTTTGGCACTTCTTTTAGGTCGGAAAGTGTGTTTTTGTAGGAGAAAACTCTTCCAAAATTTCCTCAGAATTTTGTAAACATCCTCAAAGTATGTGATTAATAAAATCAGCAATATTTTGTTCCCATCATGTCATCTTTTATTGAAAATTTGAAATCCTATGTGTATGTGTCTCTTAAAACAAATCAGATTTGAAAACTTATTTCATTGTTCATTGAATCATTTCATATCGGGTTGAATTAGCTTCAGTCTTGGGTTCATTTGGTGGAGCTCGTCATTCATTTGGCTCCCTATCCTTGACTGCATCACGTCTCTAGCCTCATAAGCTCTTCTATATGGCATTTTTACCATTATTATTACAATCATAGTTCGCAAACTCAGACTCAGCAAACCCAAATTTGACTCTGACTCGGCAATAACTCAGCAAACCCAAATTTGACTCCGACTCAGCAACTTAGCAAAAGCTCAGCAACTTAAAAAAATACTTAAATTCCTTTGAAAAACAATCACACATTGATGCAGTCGAGGGTACATTTTTCAGTCTATGGTTGCATTTTTCAACATAGCGAAAATTCGGGCACACAACAGAAACAGTGAAAATTAGGGCACATGACAGAAACAGCGAAAATACAAGCCATGATTTGAAAAGGAAGGTCGAGTCACAAGTTTTTGCGGTGTTTTTGCACATTTTTTCTGCATTTGTCCTAGTGGCAAGTTTCCACTCAAGTTACTTGTTTCTGATTTTTACTCACGAGTACTAGCCGACTCGCTGATTACTAATCGAGTATGTATACTAAGGATATTATTATCAGTCTTCGTTATTATTATTAAATATAACTGTATTGTTAGCTTCGTTATTACCTTTTGCTATTTCTTTTCATTATTTGAAGGTTTATTTTATTATTTTAATTTATTGTCAAGATATATTTTAATTTTCTTTTATCTTTGAGTTTCTTGTTTCCCATGTTCTCCACACATTCCTCTTGCCCTTGCAAGATATTTAATAGGCCAAGTTTGCAATCCACTCACTTCTTTTCCTCATCCCGATATGGATCACTGAGTGTGATCCAAAACATTGATGCAAAAAAACTTAAAACAGCTATTTCCAGAAGTATACTAACTCACTTAAATGATAGTTTTAAACTCTATATCTTACTACATAAGTTCCTATGATTTCTATAAATTTTAAATCAACACACCTCTAGCTTTTGATGTTAAAGTGTGATCTAAACCAACAGTCCTTTCACTTAGCGGTTTAAACGTTTCACAGTCAACGCATGTTTGTGAACTTACTGAAACATCAAAAGCATGAATTTCCAAAAGGAAATGAAAATTTCTTACATGGTGGACCAATGTAAGGAGCTCCCCAAAATTTCTCAACACCTGCAGCTGAGTAAATTTGAGATCTTTTGATGCAAAATGATTATTTAGATATCAAATTGAGAAAATTGGCTGCAATTTAATTTTTATTTTTCTCACTAAAAGAATCAATGGTGGTAACACCGAGCAATAAAACTCTTAAGCAGGTTTTGAATGGGATGTCTGTAAGTAGTAAATCATTGAGGGTTTCATAGCAGATCCCGGAGTTCAAATCCCCAAGAGACATGTTACATGTTAAAATTGGAGAAAATTCCACATCCAACTCTACCTGTGGCCTACCCCAATGATCAATTCTATGTGCAAGTATTTTTTAGGAAACTATGACAGTAGAGCTACCACTTGACAAATAACTTTTAAGTCAAAGGCTACAGCCAAAATGGAAATTCACTGATTGTAAAACTCTTTGACAGAGGCTGCTTATTTTTGGCCCCACTTTCCAGCATCCGGTCTGAAAATCTTCCTCCTAAAAGGTGGCTACTCAAAATTTTGGGAGGATGCAGTTTTGCATTTCCCAGATGAATCAAGTTTTACATGACCACCTATGGTTTAACATTTAGAGCAATAAATTCCTCCTTGGGAATTTTTTTCGAGAGTGCTTTGTAATGCCCCCTCTTAGGAAGCTTTGGATTTCTTTACCTTGCACACAAATGTAACTTCTTATAGAAAACATTAGTAATTAATAAATCCATTATGTAATCATAATACCCTAATTAAGGTTAGTAACATCGTAAATATAATCAATATCAAGTACACTAATATATATATATATATATATATATACACCCTAATTAAGGTTAGTAACATCGTAAATATAATCAATATCAAGTACACTAATATATATATATATATATATATATATATATATATATATATATATCATATTTTCTCATTCCTATCATATGGAGATCTCATGATATATCTCGGGAGAGTTATTCCTCATACCTGATTGTTAATCTAATCTAATCTAATCAATAACCTCATAGAGACAGTCAACTACTTGCTAGGGCGCTGGATAACAAGACCTCACTGCCGTAGGCCCAAGGGCTTCATGCTACAGCTGGCAATACTTCACCACTTGGCTCAAGGGGCTTCACGCTAACAGCCAGCGATACTTCACCCACTTGAGAGTCACCTACCGTGTAAGCCATTTTAACAATAATAACAATAATTATCTACACAACCATAGACCCAAGGGCTTCACGCTAATAGCCGGCGATACTTCATCACTTGGCTCAAGGGGCTTCACGCTAAAAGCCGGCGATACTTCACCCACTTGAGAATCACCCAGGTGCTAGATTACTAAACCGCCCTTCCCTAACAATCTACATGTTCTTGTAGGGTGATAGCTAAGATTAACGATGAGGCAACTTTGTACTCCTCCCTTGTATATCATGAGTAGAGTTAAGAATCATACCTTTAGGAAACTTGTTCTTTCGATCTCGTGATCCCATGGATCACGCGATAGTATTTTGATACTAATGTTCCTCTATGGGAACTTGACAATGTACCATCTCATATGATGGTTAATTGTAAGGCATTGGTTGCTTTATGTGAGCATATTTATCATTATGAAATTATATATGAATTCTCTTCATAGATAGCATGAAAGCATATTAATTTGTGACAAAAGGAGAATACCTTATTCGCTGTTATGCAGATAGATTGTGCATATAGATTTTGCTTTCCTTGTTTGCTATAGAGATGCCAATGATATTTTATTCATCCTTTGCTTTTAAAGATTCTTGATCGGTTGAATTGCTTTATTATAAAGTTGTAGGTGATGAGAATATAGAATAACAAAGCTTATTTATCTGTTGTGTTTATGTAAAGAATTTGCTGATTCTGCTTGTGGATGTATGAATTCGATTTGCTGACTGATTGCTGCTTGGATGATGAGATTCCAATGCTTGATGCCCATTTCCCCCAAACAACAAACAATATATATATATATATATATATATATATATATATATATATATATATATATATATATATCTTCATGTTTTGCAAAGGGATACGTCCCTCTACATGATTGCACCCTTAAAACATAACAATGAATTACTTAATTTACAATGATCGCTGTCATATGTTATTAACTATAATCGTAGCCTTTTGTAAAGGCTGATCGTAGCCTTTCATACATCATTCGTATGTCTATTAAACTTCCACGTCATGCTTTATACATTCGCTGCCTTCACATTATCGCTGACTGTGGCTAGTGATTGCTGTCCTTGCCGATGGGAACCCAAAAGAGTATATCCGCTGCTCAAGATTTGTTTTATATAAATCGCAGCACTAGTATAATATTAATTTATAATAAGATTTCATTTATATTATTTACAATAATAATTTTTATTATAATGATATTAATGATTCATATTTATATTTATATCATTATTTATATTTATAGATATATTTATATTAATTTAATATCTATTATATATTATATTTAATAAATAATATTTATATTTATATTTACTGATATATATATTTATAATTATAATGATATTTAATTATTAATATTTATATTTATTATTTAATCTATATTGATTTATGAATCAAGCATAATCGACTCAATTAGTATAGGGACATGACAAGCCTCTCCACTCAAGATTGCTTGTCCTCAAGCAATCTTAAATTGGGATGATTAAGTGTTTCAACTCATTTTGATATGTTATTGACCTCAATGCGGAGAAGAGTCGTGTTCTTGAGGAGTAATTGGTTATATAGAGAGAAATTTTGGATCTCAAGTGAGACCTTGATCATTGAGCAAGTTGTAGGTGTGTAGAATAATCACTGAATGACGATAACATGAAGAATGATCTTGGGATTTGTGGGTAATGGGCCCATAATATAATTTAGCATATGAATTTCCTCTGGAGTCAACAACCTTTGATGATGTTATTTGACTGTCATACAAGTTTTTTGGCATGAGGAAAATTATTCCAATACCCAACGAAAAGTCTACTACATCCTAGCAGTACAATCCTTAATAATTGTGATTATCCCCGGTAAGGTCTAGTGCTTAAGGCATTTGGGATCATACAAAGGAGCTATGCTTTCATTCATACTCAGAGAAAGGTCTCTCTTAAGCCTAGGACTGTCAGATTTATTATCAGACCCATGAGCAATTCTTAAATTTGCCTTGGTACTATTGTGAACTGCATGGGCAGTCATAGGCTCATCTTAAGCATGTTACACTTTCATGATTCTTATGATTATTATCATGCACTTGGGTCCATTGGTCTGTCCACCATCAGAGTTACTTCCTTTATCTTGAACAGACTTATGGAGTATGCTCCTATATGTAAGATTGTTGTCAAAAGACTTACCACTATTTTACATTGCATGATGAAGGTGTAGTTATCTCAGTGATTGCAATGGCAATATTAAACTTTAAGACTAGATTGGTTTGAGTTCATGAAGACTGCAATAAGAAGTCCTCACAATAATGATTGTCAATGCATTTTTACAAGGTTTCAAAGTGTTCCATCTCACTGTCAATACAAGTCTTGTGACATCAGGGCCTTACAAGATGAAGGGGTATAACGAATCTCAAATTTGGTTGCCCTCAGGGCAACTTACTAAGTTAAAAGTTGTTATGGAACTGAAACAGCTTTTAGTTAAGATCCCAATTCTGATTACAATGAAGACTGTCATAATTATTTGGAAGCTGTGTTACATGGGGACACATCCCCACCTCCTCAAGTGTCGTCCCCGTCCCCAGTGGTGTTTCCGGGACGGGGGGACAGTTGGGGACGTCCCCAGGGCGTCCCCTGCAAAGTCAAATTTTTGGAAACGTCCCCGAAACTGGTGCAAAAAATTGGGGACGCCTATAGATGAATCGGGGACGTCTGGCCGTCCCCGGGACGACCGGGGACGTCCAAAACGTCCCTCGACCGTCCCGAGGACGGCCAGAGGTCCCTGACGGAATTCCTCAGCATTTAAATGCAAAAATTTAAAAATCTTCCGATAGCATGTTAAGTTAAATATTAAAATCTTCAAACAAAAAGCATTTTAAAGTGAAACCCTATTATTTCATATTTGACAAAGTTAAAAGTTAAAACTTAGAAAGCAATGAAAAAACACAACAGCGCTGGAAGAAGAGAAGCGCCACAGCCGACGAAGGAAAAGAACTAGAAGCGAACGACGCCATTTGCTGAGGAGTGAGCACTGAGGAATCAAACGCCATTTGGGGATGAACAGGAATCAAACGCCATTGACTAAGGAAAATTGGAAAACCGAAAATCAAAAAACGCCATTTGCTGAGGCAAAAAACGCCATAGCCGCCGCCGACCTTGCAGGTTCCTCTTTGTAATTTATTATTATTATTTTTTTTTTATCTTTCATATTCTGCTATAGTTCAAATAATATTGTCCAAAATGGACTTTTACATGTAACAAATGCCCTACACAAGACAGTGTTAATTTTTTTAAAAAAATATATATATATTTTTTGTTTAAAATTTTTTTAAACACTGTCTTGTTCAGGGCATTTGTTACATCAACATGTAAAAGTCCATTTATATCAGTCTGATAATTTGAACTATAGCAGACTATGACTGAATATCGTATTAAACTGTTGAATAATGACTAATAGTCACATTGTTTATGTAAATTTTTTATGTTCAGCCTCTCAAATCCAACTGTCAAAATGAGCAACAGTGAGAGAAACTTGAATGAAGTGAGCAGCACTGATGAAGATCACGAAGTTGAAATTCAAATAATACGTCCTCAAAAGGGCCAAAACACATCTGCAAGTTCTGTTGGAAGTGGAACTCCAACAGACCATTTTAAATGCCCTTCATCCTCTCTTCAGGAATATGCAAAAGGACCTTTCAACCCCAAAAAACCATTGCTTCAATTTGCCACCAATTTGACTAGTGCTAAGGTTAAATATTCAGGGGGCACCAGGCATTGGTTGTGTCACATTTGCAAAACTGATTATCATGGGAGCTACAACAGGGTTGAACATCATTTATTGGGTGAGAGTGGCCATGGGGTTAGAGTTTGTGAAGAGATAAAATTGGAAGAACAGGTTGAAATGCTAAAGTTGGTAGGGCAAAGTGAGAAAAAACATGCAGCTACTTCTACTAAGAGGAAGCGTTCATCTCAAATCAAAATGCAATCTATTGATGAACATTCCAATCTATCAAGTGGACAGGGATTTGGACATCAGCATTGTGATTTAGATAGAGGCAAGAAGGCCACTTTTACCACAGCCACAGGTGAAAAAAACACAGTGATACGGATGATGAATATGCAAAAGCGTGAGCTAGCCGATGATTCAGTGGCGAAGTTTTTTTATGCCCATGCCATCCCTTTTCATTTGGCAAGGTCTCCTTATTTCAAAAACATGTTCAAAGATGCAATAGCAGTTGGATCCTCTTATGTTCCTCCTGGAGAATATAGATTGCGTACCTCCCTCCTTGACAAACAATATTCAAAGGTGAACATAGTAATGGAGGAGATGAGACAAACATGGATTAGGACTGGTTGTTCCATTGTGATGGATGGGTGGACTGATATTCGACATCGGCCGCTCATTAATATTATTGTTACATGTCCTTCTGGTTCATACTTTCTTAGAGCGATTGATTGCTCTGGGAAACGTAAGGATGCTGATTTCCAATTTGCCCTTTTGAAGGACGCCATAGAGGAGCTTGGGTCTTCTAATGTTGTGCAGGTTGTGACAGATTCAGCTCGTGTTTGTAAGTTGGCTGGATTGATGGTTGAGAGTGCTTACAAACACATTTTTTGGACTCCATGTTGTGTACATGCTTTGAATAATGCTTTGAAGGACATTGGCAAAATAGAATGGGTGAAGGTAGCAATGGCCGAATCTAGATCAATACAAATGTTTATATGCAATCATCAAACTTCACTTGCATTATTCCGATCCTATTCAAAGAAAGAATTCCTCAAACCAGTTGAGACTAGATATGCTAGCTATTTTATTTTACTGGAGAGGATGTTGGAGGTACAAGATGCTCTACAATCCATGGTGGTTGCTCGAGAGTGGAAAAAGTGGGCTCCATCAAATACAGAAGAAGGACAGAAGGTGAGAGACATGGTGCTTAATGAGAGATGGTGGTCCAATATCAGGTAAGAAATATTTACTTCATATTTTTTATTTTCATTTTTGAGTTTCTAAGTTTCTAACTTTTTGCTTTGCTTTTTCTTTAAATTATTATTATTAGTATTACTATTTAGTATTAGTCTATTACAAATTACTTAGTTAATAGTTACTAATAGCTATATTACTACTGTTAAATTCAAATTGTTAATCTCTTACTATTTTTAAATCTTGTTTGTAGATATATTTGCTCTATCATATCACCTGTTGTGGGTGTGATCAGGTATGCAGATACAGACTCTCCTAGCCTTGGAGAGATTTATGAGACTTTTGATAGCATGCTTGATCAAATGAGGCAAGCAATTCATGCCAAGGATCCTGAGTTACAGTTCTATGAGCAACATATCAGGCCTATTGTCACAAAGAGGTGGAACACAATGAACACCCCTCTTCATATGGCTGCCTATGCTCTTAATCCGAAGTGGTATTCACCTAGACCTGGCCGAATGCTTCCTTCGGAGGATGATGAGGTAATGGAGGGGCTTATGGCAGCCCTTCGTAAGATGTATGGCACTGAGGAGGCAACCATACTTCGAGAGCAGTGGCTTCAGTTTTCTGAACTTCAGGGTCCTACATTCAGCAAACCAGAGGCTAGGACGGATAGGGCCACTATTGCACAAAAAAACCCCATTGGATGGTGGAAATTTCATGGGAAGGACACACCAGAGTTGAAGCAACTTGCTATTCGATTGCTCTCACAGATTGCTAGTTCCTCTGCTGCAGAGAGGAGTTGGTCCACCTATGGCTTCATCCACTCGATCAAGAGGAACAGGCTTACCTCAAAACGAGCAAAAAAACTAGTTGCAGTTCATAGTGCCTTGTGACTTCAGGATTGGCAAACTACTGAGTATCGACAGACTCCAGCAGCACGTTGGGATGTTGATCCTGAAGATGTTAGGCAGATTGACGAGGAGGTGCAACCAGGAATGGTTGGAGTTCCATTGGATGATCCACTTGAGGCAGAGAGTGACAGTGACAGATAGTTCTTTTGATCATGATATTGATAGCCGGAATGAGGCATAGATATTAGTTTTTAGATTGTTGTATCAATGTCTTTTGAAGTTTGAGACTTTGGGTTTACCGTTTAACAATTTGAGTTAACTAAAACTTTATCTTTAATTTTGAAGTTTGAAGTTTGAACTTTAATTTTAGAATTTGAACAACAAAATGCTTTTATATTGCTGTTATGAATCTTCTATCTCATGATTATCATTAAATTTTAATTCTATGAATCTATTGTTGTTTAGATTGCTGTTATACTAGTTCTAACTCTAAGTTTATTGAAGTTTATTACTGCTGTCATGATTTTCATTTATTCACATATTGATATTGTTGTTCAATGTTAAGTTATTAACATATATAAATTTATAATATCTCTATTTCATATTGATATTTTGAAAAAATCTTATATATAATTATATATATATATATATATATATATATATATATATATATATATATATATATATATATTTTTGAAAAATTCATATATCGCCGTCCCCAGCCGTCCCCAAAAATTGGCCCTCGGACTGCCGTCCCCGAAACACGTCCCCTGCCGTCCCCGTCCCCCCGTCCCCGAAACGCCGTGAAACATAGTTTGGAAGTAATAGCAGTAAGGCAAGGTTGTATGACAGATTCAAGTGAAAAAGTAAACCTAGTACTTGCATTTCAAAGTCAAGGCACAATGTTTTGATCATTTGATTTGCAAGAACCAAATTTGCGCTGATAACAGTTAAACTATCTCAGCTATTATAGTGTAACTATATATAGTGTTGTAACTCTTAACATTGAGAACAAAGGACATAATAGTCTTGAGAATGTGGCCCATGATTGTGTTAATCAAGAAGAATGATGGGAGATCAAAATTACATTTGTCTATTTCATGAGAAAGAGGTTCTTTGGTTTGACACTCCAAATAGAGAACACTATCGGAGAGAAGATCCATGTTGAAGTATATGCACACAATTATATATGAAACACAAAGCATAAATACACGTAATACATGAAGCATACACAAAGCTTATACACTTAATACACGATACACAAAGTATACGAGCATGAAGCATGAACATAGTATGTAATACACAAGTATACGCACGTTATACATGAAACACATAGCATACACTTGATACACAAAGCATGAAGCATATAAAGTATACGCACACAATACATAAGGCGTGAAGCATACATGTAACACGCAAGTATACGCACAAATATTTAGTCATGGAGTGTGCATTTGAACATACATAAGTCATGGAGTACACACATAAATCATATAGTATACATTTGAACACACAAAGTCATGGAGTATACACTCAAATACATGAAGTCATAAAGTATACAATTGAATACACAAGGTCATAGAGTATACACTCAAATACAAATACAAGTCATAGAGTATACAAATACAATCATAGAGTATACACTACAAAGTCATAGAGCATACACTCAGATACGAATACAATCATAGAGTATACACTCAAATACAAAGTCATAGAGCATACACTCGAATATAAATACAATCATAGAGTATACACTCAATACAAAGTCATAGAGTATGCAAATACAATCATAGAGTATACACTTAAATACAAAGTCATAGAGCATACACTCAAATACAAATACATTCATAGAGTATACACTCAATACAAAGTCATAGAGTATACAAATACAATCATAGAGTATACACTTCAATACAAAGTCATAGAGCATACACTCAAATACAAATACAATCATAGAGTATACACTCAAATACAAAGTCATAGAGCATACAAATACAATCATAGAGTATACACTTCAATACAAAGTCATAGAGCATACACTCAAATACAAATACAATCATAGAGTAAACACTCGAATACATATACCGTCGAACAATTGGGAAGGGGATTCGGTGCATCCCCTACTACACCGTGGACCCGTCCACCATCCCAAGGTCACCAAGTATACACGAGTATGAAGCATACATGCGAATTCACGTAATACACAAAGGATTCACATGAACATATGTTACAAAGCATACACATAGGTCACAAAGTAAACCTTTGAATACACTTGAATACTCATAAACCACAAAGTATACACTTGAATGCATCTAAGGCACACATAGTATACATAGGATGGTAGGATGACTGCTCTGATACCACTTGTAATGTCCCATCTTAGGAAGCTTTGGATTACTTTACCTTGTGCACAAATGTAACTTCTTATAGAGAACATTAGTAATTAATAAATCCATTATGTAATCATAATACCCTAATTATGGTTAGTAACATTATAAATATAATCATTATCAAGTACACTAATATATATATATTTCATATTTTCTCATTCCTATCATATGGAGATCTCATGATATATCTCGAGAGAGTTATTCCTCATGCTTGATTGTTAATCTAATATAATCAATAACCCCATAGAGACGGTCAACTACTTGTTAGGGTCCTGGATAACAAGACCTCACTGCCGTAGGCCCAAGGGCTTCATGCTACAACTGGCAATACTTCACCACTTGGCTCAAGGGGCTTCGCGCTAACAGCCGGGGATACTTCACCCACTTGAGAGTCACTTGCCGTGTAAACCATTTTAACAATAATAACAATAATTATCTACGCAACCATAGACCCAAGGGCTTTATGCTAACAGCCGGCGATACTTCACCCACTTGAGAGTCACCTAGGTGCTAGATTACTAAACCGCCCTTCCCTAACAATCTACACGTTCTTGTAGGGTGATAGCTAAGATTAACGATGAGGCAACTTTGTACTCCTCCCTTGTATATCATGAGTAGAGTTAGGAATCATACCTTTAGGAAACTCATCCTTTCGATCTCGTAATCCCATGGATCAAGAGATAGTATTCTGATACTAATGTTCCTCTATGAGAACTTGACAATATACCATCTCATATGATGGTTAATTGTAAGGCATTGGTTGCCTTATTTGAGCATATTTATCATTATGAAGTTATATATGAATTATCTTCATAGATAGCATGAAAGCATATTAATTTGTGACAAAAGGAGAATACCTTATTCGCTGTTATGCAGATAGATTGTGCATACAGATTTTGCTTTCCTTGTTCGCTATAGAGATGCCAATGAAATTTTATTCCTCCTTTGCTTTTAAAGATTCTTGATCGGTTGAATTGCTTTATTATAAAGTTGCTGGTGACGAGACTATAGAATAACAAAGCTTATTTATCTGCTGTGTTTATGTAAAGAATTTGCTGATTCTGCTCGTGGATGTATGAATTCGATTTGTTGACTGATTGTTGCTTGGATGATGAGATTCCAATGCTTGATGGCCATATCCCCCAAACAACAAACAATATATATATCTTCATGTTTTGCAAAGGGATACGTCCCTCTACATGATCGCACCCTTTATAACATAACAATGAATTACTTAATTTACAATGATTGCTGCCATATGTTATTAACTATAATCGTAGCCTTTTGTAAAGGCTGATCGTAGCCTTTCATACATCATTCGTATGTCCATTAAACTTCCACGTCATGCTTTATACATTCGCTGCCTTCACATTATCGCTGACTGTGGTTAGTGATTGCTGTCCTTGCCGATGGGAACCCAAAAGAGTATATCCGCTGCTCAAGATTTGTTTTATATAAATCGCAGCACTAGTATAATATTAATTTATAAAAAGATTTCATTTATATTATTTACAACAATAATTTTTATTATAATGATATTAATGATTCATATTTATATTTATATCATTATTTATATTTATAGATATATTTATATTAATTTAATATCTATTATATATTATATTTAATAAATAATATTTATATTTATATTTACTGATATATATATATATATATATATATATATATATATATATATATATATATATATATATATATATATATATATATATATATATAATGATATTTAATTATTAATATTTATATTTATTATTTAATCTATATTGATTTATGAATCAAGCAATAATCGACTCAATTAGTATAGGGACATGACATGCTTACAAAACCAGTTTCAGGCTAGTTGCCTCTAAGCTCATTTAAAGATTAACTGCTTTTCTAAGTTACTTTAAGCTTTTCTCTTTCAAGGTCTTATATCAACATCAGTCTACCAAAAGTGGTTCATCATTCAGATTCATTAATGACATATTGTAACGAATCTTATTGAGAGATAAAGCAACCCTAAGACAATGATCTCGTGGAGGAAAAAACACCCAAATTTTCTCTGAGGGTGCAGCTAAGTAAACTCCAGAGCCATATGCCGCAAAATGGTCCCATGAAGGGTGAAACTTTTAGCTATCGGCTAGAATTTTCCCTACTTGGCGCAAACCACTTTCCATCCAAAAGTCACCATATATATGCTTCCATTTGGCAAAAAATCTTGCTGAATTGTCCAAAAGGGAGCTACAAATTCTAGGCCTCTTCTCCAGCAGTCGCTCAGACTCACCTGCAAATTGAATGGCTGCTCTATTGTTTTAATGTTGAAGATTATTTTATTCCTATAGGGCCCTATGAATCATTTTCTGGGATAACCTGTGCATAAAAAACAGGAGATCCAGTAGCCTCCATGGGGCCGCATTTGTCAAATTCTCATGAAGTGGTGATCACGGGTACAATTCCCATACAACACATTCAGTAGATCCTCCTAGGTAAACACCAAATCCTCTATAACATTGCTCAATCGCTCAATAACAGTTAATCTAGAATTAGATGCTTCGTGTTATATTGTTTTGGTAAATTCTTCATGGGAAGTAACCTAACACCTTAACCCAGGAGTATCTCTTCCCTCAAAGTTGACAGTGACTTGCCCCCGGCCTCATCCATTAGAATACGTCAAACACAGATAATTGCATGAAGTATTTTACCCAATTTCAAAATTTTGAGACAATTAATTAGAGCTTCTGCTGCAATTACAGTCATCCTGGGGTTTTTTAAATCTCTAGAAAAAACTAAACAGAATTCGATTGTCTCTATAGTAAATTTAAATTATTAAAAAAACGTAACGAAAGGAAGACATGAGTACCAAGACTGATGGCCTGCATGACGACTTCCCTAATTTGAAGCGATTTGGACTTGATCGTATCACCTTTCATCCCCATTTTCGTTGTCTTTTATTTGCAGACCGAAATGGATATCAGTTTGAATGGAATTTGTGTTAGGAAGGGATATCTGGCTACCCTCAATATAAATAAATAAAATCCAGGTCGACTCATTCTCTTCTTCACACCTTAAAACCCTCTCCCTCAAACTAATTTTCATCTCCGTCAAACCAATGTCTATTCCCTCGAACCCTCCTTTCACCTGTATTTCAATTTTTCGTCCCTCCATCATCACTCTCTTTCTTAGTGCTTGGATCCAAGTTAGTCGTTATCATTTTATTTTATTTATGAAAAATAACGTGTTTTTATTTTGAAGTTGTTTCATTTTATCTTACGCCGAAATTACATCAAATTTTATTTTATTTATGAAAAATAACGTGTTTTTATTTTGAAGTTGTTTCATTTTATCTTACACCGAAATTACATCAAAACCTTGGGCCCACTTGCACCAAAACCTTAAACTCAAACCTTAATGTAAGCCCTTCACCTACCATTAGAGTTGACATGACCAAAACAAAAACATGAATAGGTTGACCCATATTATAACTTCCCAAATTTCATCCACTAACCACTACATTGGAGCAAATTGTCTATAATATGTGTATGACTAGCACTTGTACCCATAGGAGGTTCAAGGAATACGCTGATAGGAATAACCGACGAGTTTAGAAAATTTTCTGGTGTGAATTTTTTTTAATGGCGTGAGACAATTCTGAGCAATATAATGCTCACATATAAAAGCCTATCGGCTAATTACAAATAATATCATAATGTGTGGATATTTTTGCATCATCATTTATAATAACAACATTAATGAAATGAAATGAAATGAGAGTTTTTAATAACATCCATGAGACCAAGTAGTCTATGGGACCCAAGAGTAGCATTATGCTACCTACACACAATCCCCCACCAATAAGGCAACAACTATTACATCGAATTGTCCCCTATTTCCTTGTTGATTTGGATATTCTACTATGAATCTTGATAAAATAATGTGTTGTCTTTATTATCACCTCCTCTTCAAACAAGGTGGTTAAATATTCACCTTTTAGAATATATGTGTACTTGAAATGGATGTCCTCGTGAGTTATACACTCCATGATATAATGTCATTATATTTCCACTAACCCGTATGTGTAGAAATGACAAACCCTACTTGCCCATTCCTCTTTAGGTGTTTTCCACTCCTTGTTTCGTAACTAAGATGGTGTGAGCTAGTTCTTAGATGAAATAACACACAAACCACATATACACATGAAACATAAGATTTGTGTAGGCAACTCTTTTAGAAAAAAAATCACTGGCAAAAGGATAGTAACAATTGTATTCACAGAAAATAGTTTCAATACAATTAGTCTCTTTCATAAAGTCTCATTTTGCAAACTATAATGTACAACCTCTGCACAACACTACCACGCCTTTAGGAAGCAATGCATCGTTATGTCATCACATCATCTGTTTGCAATCTCATTTGCACTTGTTATATCTATTTTGGACATTGGTACTATTTGATTTGCACACTTATTTTTTGGATTATGTTCATGATGATAGACTAGCATAAATAATGTGATTATAGTTAGAATGATGATCTAAATCGGTGGATGCTTATGATTAATTATTAGCATTCATATATTAGAAGTACAATTGAGACTAGATGAGTATGTCTACATGAGACTAACCTTGTGTCGTATTTATTTGATATAAGATCTTATATTCCCTCTCTATTTTGTTTTGGTTAGACTAATGCAAGTGAATTACATATGTATGTTTTAGATGTATTTATTTAATCTAATTTCAAAACAAATCTGATAATTATTATTAATGTGTCTACGGATGGTGAATTTTAAAAAATTACCATAGACTAACATTATGAGTTGTATGTGAAATTAATTTGTTTAAAATGTGTAATTATGATAATTCGTAAGCTAAGTTATGATAATTATGCAAATAATAAATTTTCTATTATATATGGATATGTTTAGATTATCATTAAAATTGCATCAACTATCTTTTGGATGTATTTGATAGTCATTATAAGTGTGTAGATGGTTACAAATTGCCAGTAGAAAATAATTTGGAGGTCCTCTAAAACCATGATGATGTATTTTCCCAATTATACCTTGGTCTCAGTCTATAAGGGGACAGAGACCTTCCTTGTGATAACTTGTTGTAAAGTTAATTTGTTGATTGTTTTTTATTGATTTTGAACTATGTATTAAAGGTGAATTAGGTATGATTTATGGGATGGGAGTCCCCTTAGGATGTAAACTTGAACTTGCACTTGTCAAAGTTTTAATTTCTAAAAAAAGTATTTTTCTTTTATTTCTAGATAAAACTTGGCCCCTTAGGCAAGTATCATTCATAAGGGATGAAGTATTCACCAAGTAGTGATCTTGTTTCAACCACACTTTGGATCCTTATACCCGATAGGGGGTGTGGAGGGCTTTCCCACCCACTACTATCGCCAAGGGGTCTAGAATGGGCAGCAATAGCTTCCTAGCCCCCTTGGTGAGGGTTCGAGGGCAGCGCCCCCGAAGAGAATTTTTTTAGAAAATTGCCTTGGAAAATATTGTAATTTCATAGTCAATTTGGACTATTCGTCATTAGGTCGCAGATCTGATGGTAGAGATTATGTTAGGGTTTTTTGCCCTAGAAGGCAACACTCTTTTAAAGAGGGTGGTATATTACGGTTGCGTATGAGTATTATAGGTGCTGCTAGATTGAAGACCTAAGAGGAGATTGAAGGAATTAATTTTCAACAATTGCCCACAAAATTTTTGGGATTGCATCCAAAACCAAAGGTAGAGATGACAACCAGGACATCCAAAAAATTTATACAAAAGTTGTTAATAAAGTCTTATTATCCAAAGATACCAAAGGCTCTAAAAATAGCTCATGTATATGCTTGTTAGTCATAGTAAAAAATAACTATCTTTTGGTCTATTAGGAAGGACCTAGGCAATTTGAAAGCTAAATTAGAATTAGAAGATATCTCAGAAGATAAAGAGTTTAGCAAATTGTAGAATATAGAGCATCCATTTGAGATAAAAAAAAAAAAAAATGAATTTGATGATGAGGATGAATTGGAATGATTGGATCTCCCACATGATGCTAGGGGAGATAACTCATACAAACCTATTGTGTCTGAAACCGTGCAAAACAAGCATATACTATAGGGGTAGTTATAACCCAAAAATGGTTTATTACGACAGTGGTTTGAGTTCAACAAGATAAGGCATTTGGTAGCCACAAGAGTTATAAATTAGAAGACCTCTAGATGCGCAAGGCATTGGTTGATGACTAAGGCCCATTGCATAGAAGTATTGGTAGTGCAATTCAATTTGATCCAATTTAAAATCCTTAGTATCATATACAATCAAAACTACAAGGGTATTTAGATCTTCAATCTAAGTTACACGTTAAAGATTCAAGTGGTACAAGAGACGGTAGAGAATACAGTGCTACTAGTGGTGGTGCTAGAGGTAGTAATAATAGTGGTCAACAAGTCTCACAATAATAGAATATTCAGAAGAGGTCAATATAGACAAGTCCTATAGACCAATAAGGTCATGAGAAGAGGCAAAAGACTATGATAAATATAAGTAATCTTGTGCATGGTATCTCCACCTCAAAGGAATTAATTGTACTAGGAAACTCTCCTATTTTTAATGTGACTAGGACAAGAATGACCCATGCTTGGTGTTGAATAAAGGCCCCTAACACTCCAAGTACTCCTTCTCCATTCAAGCATTCAATCATGCTAGTAGTTGTAAGTTTTGATTACAAAGCTAAGTTTTCCTAAAAATCACAAAGAGGTAAAAGAAAAAAATGATATAGGCTATTGTAACTTTAGAGCTTGCAATAATAAGGTATTGCCTACATACGACCCAAATACAGATACCATGGAGAACATATATGTTGTGCCTAAAGTTAACAAACCAAAGGACCAAATGCATCACACCAACTATGAAGTAAGCACATCATCATTAGATTTTAGCAAAATAAAAATTTGAGAAAAAATAAATGTATCAAAAAGGAATAATGATGTGGTATACACATCATTACTAAAGATAAAGAGAGAAAGAAATAGGCTGAATAATCAAATAGAAAAGTTATAAGCAAACACAGCAGATTAGAAAGTAAGGGAGAAAGCAACAAATGACAAAACTGGTGATTTCAAGAAGAGAATAAAACATCTACCTCTGAATCTATGATTAATGTGAATGAATAAGCAGTGGTGGAAGAATTGAATAGAAAGTTAGAGGAAAGTACACATAACTATAATAGTGAAAGAGCCAAGTTAGAAAAAATACAACAAAGGTTGGAGGAAGTGAATATCTTAGCAAAGATAGTGCAACAAAAGATATGAAAGATAAAGTAAATGCAAAAAAATGGCAGCAAAAACTAGAGGAAGTGAGAAAAACTATGAAAGTTTGAAATTGAAGTTGGTGAAAGTAGACAATGAATTAATGCCTTCCAAATTGGAAGTATCTAAAATTTATAAGAAGACAATGATTCATAGAAAACATAACATTTGAGGGGAAATAATTCAAAAAATTGATGATATGAATAAAATGTTTGAATTTGTGGATGGTGTGTATGCACAATTTGGTGGTTACTAAAAGCAAAAAGGGATGATTTCAAGAGAGGATACAACAAAACAAAATTTAGAAGTTCAATCTATAAAATCAATGATAATGAATTGGCATCTAAAGGAATTCACAACATGAGTGACACCTTTATCATTCGAAAGTGTATGAAGTTTGGTGAAACATAAGAATTACTAAATCAGTGTCAAAAAATGCTAGTGGAGTTGAATGGAAACGTAGATAAGCTCACAAAGTCAGATTTGTCAATGCCTTTTGGAAAAAAGAGAGATTCATTAGAGATGATGTTTTTTATAGGAAGATGAAGGATATGAAGCACTTGATAAGGACTAGTCTCTTGAGAAGCTAAATGAGACAAACTTTTTTTGTTTCATCAGACCATTGATAATCTTGAACCAAGTTTGCTTGATAGATTAAAGGAAATCTCTACTCTTGATTATGAATTGTTAACAAATTTGTGTGTTAGTAGTCATTGTGAGTTACAACAAATTGCAATTCCAATAGATAAAGAGTGGAACATGCTACACAAGATGGTACGCCGACCACTCTAAATGTAGAGTACAATTAAATTAACAGTAATTTAATTTTGAAAATTTTTACATTTTTTCCAATATAAAAAATTGTTGCATTTGTTGTACTTTTCATTTTTCAAGATATAATGTTATAGTTTTAAGTGTTGGAATAGTTTGACAAGATTAAGCCACAATATTGCATTGTATAATATTACAACTACTTATTTGATCTCTCGATTGCATGCTATATTTTTTAAGTGTTTGGACAATGAACAATGACTGAACTAAGTGGAAGTATGCAATGATTTGCCAAATGATTTGCTCACTCAGACTAAGTTACATCTTATTGGTGCCACTAGATGTTCATTGTGTTAGATGTACTAGTATTATTCAAAGTGTTGTGCAACAATCTTCTTTCACATGTGGACCTCCAGATTCCCATTGCTCTTTCAAAAGGATAACTCTAAATATCACATCTAGTTGTATACATCCCCAAGCAATTTTCTAAATTCTTTTCAAGTTTTTTTTTTTAATCTCTGACTTTGATGTAGATGGAAAGGAATTTGTAGCAAAAGTACAATAATCAATGACTTGTTTAACAAATTGTCTCTTCCTAATAGCTCTGTTTTAAGACAAATCTGATGGGACAAAAAATTTTATGGAGGTTCTTGGAAATCTAAACACACTTTTAGATATGCTTTATGGAGATACAACTCATATAGTGGCAGCCTCCAATCTGAAATGTAAACCCTTCAAAATGGACAAATATCAGTCCTAATTAGCCCTTTAAGTCTCCAAAATTGGGTTTTTGAGAGATAACACCCTCACATGTGCCAAAATGGTACAAATCCTACTTGAAAAAGTGGAGTAAATTGTAACAAACCTACAAACCCAATTTCATCAGTTGGGGAGGTGTTTAACCCCCAAAACTCCAAAATTCCTCTTTCTTCCCTAGGTAGGGTTTTGACAAGCTAGCGAAGGTAAAAAATTGATCTTTGAGTTAATTTTTAGTTTCAATACCTCTAACCAAGTGAATCAGGTATATATTTATCCTTGGAATCTCTAGGTACCAATTGGAGTTCTTAAAATTTCTTACAACGCTTAAAATTCATAGTTTATCAGTCAAAAAGTACAAAAAAATGCACTTGTACAACCTAGTTTTGAAAGAATGACTAAAATCCTCTGATTTAACGATTGAAAATAATTCATTTCACCTAGAGAATGATTAAAAACTAACTAATAATGTTCCATACACAAGAAAATTAGACAACAATGCTTCAAATCTCATTTATTTTACAAAAATGAAGGTCTAAAATGTTCATGCCTTGCCGGCATACTTGCAACAAAAAAAAACTCAATTTTCTCTTCTAAAATATAATAAATCTCACTTTTTCCAATGTTTTTTAACATGATATATCATCCCTAACTACCTACCCCACACCCTTACAAACCATAGTTCACTAACTATGCATTAAAACCCCTGATTAGGTGCTTGAGGCTGAGTTACACACCAAAATTTGAAATTTATGACCTCTTATTTATTCAAACCTAACTAGATACCTCCTAACAAGTAATTTAACACCTATAACAACATTTAATGTAAACCCAAAACAAAAATTAAATGATGTTCCTACATCCTACTCCCAAGGAGCAAAAAGCTGGCTCATGAGCTCCTGCACATGAGGTCTGCAAGGGTACTCCCATGCTTTCTGATGTCTGATTCGATCATCCAAGTAGCATCTTATATTGAATGACCTTTCCACTTCACTAAGTATTGATAGTACTCTTTACCCCTTGTCCTTTTGACAACTTGCTTGTCCAAAATAGCTTCTAGTTCTTCCTTGTTGGCTTTAAGCAACTGGTTTGCCTATTTCCCAACTGATATTTCCTTGCTCTCAGCTATGTCTCCTTCATCATCACCTTCTTTGTATGGATACTATTGGTGCCCAAAATTACAACCCTAAACCCTAAAACATTTCACAATCACCTAGGCCAGGGGTGTCATCAAGGTGATTGAAAGAGGTTTATTAGTAGGTTAAGGGCGATTTTGGCCAACTTATAGGAGTGGGTAGACTCCTCTACACTTCGAGCTCAACTAGGCTCTAGAGGGATATTCCAAGGGGTATACCTTAATAGGTATTGAGTTCAAACTTGATGAACAACTAAAAACCAATGAACAACCAAACCCAACTTGTTATCTTGATCCCAAAACTATCACTGAACCAAGAACAATTGGTTGTCATAAAACCCCTATATAGTTGATATAACTGTGCATGTATGACCCTCATGAAATAGATTCATTTATATTCACTTGAAGTAATTCCCTATTTATAAATGTGAATCACACAAGACATACAAATTTGATTACTTCTACCTCACACCAGGTTGATTTGTTTAATTTATAAAATGTTTAGGTGATCAAAACACCATTTAGACCAGTGCCTTAAATGGGTTACAAAATCTATAGATCAGAATGGAGAACAACAATGAAATGATAGTGAGTTGCCTAACTGGAACATCTAGATGCATGAAACTTAAGAATAGAACCAGACATACTTATTTATCCCTTCTCACATAATACTCATTCATATGTAATCTTATAATGACTATTACGACATGTAATCTATTATGGACCTATCAAATCCTTCAAATAAAGATTACAATTGCACCACAAATCGTGGCATGAAGAATTCCGTAACAACCCAGAAGTTCTTTAAATGAACATCTATAACAATGGAGACATGTGATTCTACTCACAAATTTAGCATTGATTTATCAATATGATTTACAAAAAGTTTCCCCTTAAGGTCTGAAACTTTTATAATGACTAAAACCCTAGTCGCACTACACCAATCGTTTGAAAAATATTAAAATGACCAACCCTTTGAAAAGAATTTCAATCTGTTATTTCTAGCCTTCGCAATGCAGATCTGATGGAAGAATGAGTGGGAAAAATCCCAACCACTCCGCCAACTACATTCAAAACCTCATTTTCAACCACCCATTTTGCATTAATGGCAATTTGGAAAGTCGACAACGTGTTTCCTTGCATTTCTGAGTCATTCTGCAAGCTAACCAGATGTGGATATGCAACAAGATATCTGGTTAGAAAATGTCCAGTTAGAAATATGAAGTATCACAACTGGATGTGGAAATACAATATGATATCAAGTTTAATATATCCATTTGGAAGATATCCAGTTGGAAAATCTACTTGGGAAATATCCAGTTGGAAACAAGTAGTGCAACCAGGCGTTGAAAAGTTAACAAGATATTGAAAAGTCAACTGGATATGGAAAGTCAAATGGATGTGGAAAAGTCAATTGGATATCAAAAAGTCAATTGGATATTGAAAAGTCAACTAGATGTGGAAAAGTCAACTAGATATCCAAAAGCCAACTAGATCTTGCAAGATGGGTATTCGATTCATCTAGTGTTCCACATTTGGTTAAAAACATAAAGGAACTCATTCAGGTCTAGAAATGAAAGACAACTAGATAGAAAAATAAAGTAACTTGAACCTGATGTGGCACAATGGACATTCGGTTAATCATGTGTTCCACATCTAGTTGGAAACACAAAGGAACTCAATCGGGTCCAAAAATGAAAGATAGTTGGATAGAAAAACAATGTAACTTGAACACGATGTGGCACAATGGACATTCGGTTCATCCCGTGTTTCACATCCAGTTAGAATTCAACATCTGATAGTGCTTGGATGAGTCATGATGTCATCCTCCAACCTGACATATTCCACTTCAATATATGATAAGTGCAACTAGAATCGGATATCGAAATACACTTAACTTGAACCTAATCTTGCACAATGGACATTCATTTCATTATGTGTTCCACATCTAGATAGAAATACAAAGGAACAAAACTAAAAATGAACGTGAAGACAACTCGATAGTAATACAAAGAAGTGCAATCGGATGTCTAGATTTTCAGATGGAGTGATGAACATAACTTAGCCAAAATTCATCAGATCTTCACCAAATTTGAATTGCAAGTATCCATTTGGCTCCTTGGCAAGATGCACTCCTTACTTGGGCACAATTCCAACTGGATCAACCAGATCTTTTGAACATCTTCCCTTAGGGAAATTCTAAAAAAATTAACAAGATTTTGCAAATACAAGGCATGAAAATCTGGGTGCTAACGGATACAAGTTTGCAACATTGAAAATAGGAGAGATTCCAACACCACATGGCAATTTTATCTCATAAGCATTGTTAGAAAATTTTCTTAAAATCTTACAAGGGTCAATTTTCTTCATTTTTAGTTTGTTATACTCACCTTTAGGAAACTTGTCCTTCCTCTAATGAGCTAATACCATGTCTCCAATGTGAAGATCAACCCCTCTCCTCTTGAGGTATGCATGTTTCTTGTATATACTCACACTTGCGTCTGATTGTTTCTCGACTTGTTCATGTACCTTTTGCATAGCAATGGAAAACTCCTCTCCCTCATCACTTATTCTCTCCATTTTGCCCAAATCTCTCAACTCAAAAACACCTCTTGGATGTGAACCATAGACAATTTGAAAAGGACTCATACTTGTACTCCTGTTAGGTGAATCATTGTAAGAAAATTTTGCTCGTGGCAAGATGAGATCCCATTGTTTGGGATTGTCCTTTGTCAAGCATCTTAATAGATTACCCAAAGCCCTATTAACCACCTTTGTTTATCCATCGCTATGAGGGTGGTATGTTGAACTAAAATTAAAAATAGTGCCCAACTTCTTCCATAAAGTCCTCCAAAAGTGTCCCACAAATTTAGTATCTCTATCTGATATAATGCTTAGTGGAATGCCATGTAATCTAACCACCTCTTTGAAGAAAAAATCAGCAACATGAGTAGCGTCACTTTTAGTTTTGCATGCTATAAAATGAGACATTTTAGAAAATCTATCTACTATAACAAAGATTGAATCATGGCCTCTTTGGGTTCTAGGTAGACCCAAAACAAAATCCATACTAATGGAGTCCCAAGGTCTATTTGGGATTGGTAAACGTTTATAAAGACCTGCATTTGTACTCTTTCCCTTGGCATATTGACACACTTACACCTTTCTACAAACTTCCTCACACATGATTGCATTTTAGGCCAAAAGTAATGAACACTTAGCTGAGTTAAAGTCTTATCTAGGCCAAAATGACTAGCAAGACTACCACAATGCTTTTCTCTGATTAAATTTTCCATCATAAAACTCCTTGGTAGACATAGTTGAGATCCTTTAAAACTAGTAATCCATCTTGCAACATGTAATCCATCCAAGGTTCTCTATTCCTTATGGTTGGTTGTTTACACACCTCATAGGCTTCTTGGAAATCCAAATCAGATTTGTACAACTCCTTAAGAGACTCTGTTCCTCCACTTTCTATCTGAATTTCTCTTATGAGTAAGGCTCTCCTAATCAAAGCATCTGCTATCTTATTAGCTTGGCATTTTTTGTGCTTGATGACACATGTGAAAATTTGCAAATACTCCACCCATTTCATATGTCTTTGCCTTAATTTGGGCTGGTTGGTTATGAATTGCAATGCATGATTATCAATGAAAATAACAAACTCCTTAAGCATCAAATAATGTCTCCACTTCCTTAAGGCTTGCACCATATCATAACACTCGAGATCATAAGATGAATACCTCTTTTTTGCATCATTAACTTCTCACTAAATTATGCAACAAGTTTTCCTTCTTGACTTAGGACAACTCCAATGGCTACCCCATTTGCATCACATTCAACTTGGAAAATCTTGTTAAAATCAGGAAGTGCTAGTATAGGTTGTTCAGTGATTTTCTTCTTCAAAAACTAAAAATTTCTTTCAGCAACATCAATCCAAACAAACTTTCTTTTATCCCATCTTATCGTGTCTATGAATGGTGCACAAATTCCACTAAAATTTCTGATAAATTTCTTGTATAAACTTACCAAACCATGGAAATTTTTTACCTCATAAGCTATTTTAGGAGTTGGCCAATGAGTTATGGCTTTCACTTTATCCTTGTCCATCTTCAATCTACCTTGAGAAATCACAAAACTAAGGTACACTAATTATGTCCTCATGAATAAACACTTCTTGAGATTGATCAACAATCTTTCTTCTTGCATCTTTGTATTACCATCCTAAGGTGTTTGAGATGTTCTTCCTTGATTGAGCTATAGATTAGTATGTCATCCAAATAAACAATCACAAATTTACCTATGAAGGGCTTTAGAACTTCATTCATTGGTCTCATAAATGTAGTTGGAGCATTGGTAAGACGAAATGGCATAACAAGCCATTTGTACAACACCTCATTAGCCTTAAAGGTGGTTTTCCATTCATCTCCTTCTCTTATCCTTATTTGATGACACCCACTCTTGAGATCAATCTTAGAAAAGTACTTAGATCAACACAAATAATCCATCAAATCATCTATTCTTCGAAGAGGGAACCTACACCTGATTGTAATCTTGTTAATTACTTTTGAATCTATGCACATCCTCCAATCTCCTTCTTTCTTTGGCACCAATACAACTGGTATTACACATGGGATAATACTTTCTTTTATCAAACCTTTGTCCAATAGTTCTTGAACCTGCTTCTTGCTCTCTGCATTTTCTTGTGGAGTCATCTTGTAGGTAGCTTTGTTTGGCAAACTTGCACCAGGTATGAAGTCAATATGATGACTAATATCTTAATAGGTGGTAGCTCATTCACCACTATATCAACATACTCTTCCAACATGGTTTGTATCTCTTAAGGCAGCTCATTCAACTTGGTTGTTGTCATAATAGTTCTAGGTCTAATTACTAGTCCAAAACCCATCTTTTCCTCTTTCATTATATTCAAGAATTCCTTCTCACTCACCTTCAAGACACTAGGACCAGTCACTTGTCTAGATCTCCTTCTTTAAAAGGAAACAAGGTATGCTTTCTACCATCTTTTTCAAAGGTATGTGTGTTGTCTCCCATCACAAATAGTTTTTCTATCATATTGCCAAGGCCTTCCCAATAGCACATGGCACACATCCATTGGTATTACATCACAAAGAACCTTATCTTTACAACTTCCAATTTGAAATTCTACCCAGCATTGTTCATTCACTATAACTTGTTGTCCTTTCTTGAGCCATGAAACCTTATATGGGGTTTGATGTGGAATTCTTTTCACCTCAATCTTCCCTACCATTTCTACTGAAACTAAATTGTCAGTGCTACCTGAATTAATAACCATTTTGCAACATTTACCTTGGGATTTGCATGATGTCTTGAGCAAAGTCTTTATCTGGGCAGGTTATTTCTCCTTGGGTGGTTTGATTAGCACTCTTCTCATCAACAAAGACTCTCCAACTTCAGGTTCTTCTACATGGGATGGAGATTCTACACTTTCTTCCTTTGCTTAGACTACTTGATTTCTACCCTCAATCCTTGAGTTGCTTGCATGAGGGTCTTCTGGACATTCCCAAAACCTATGACCTACAAATTTATTGCATTTGAAACATTTACCAATGAATCCACTACCTCTTTATGTGTTTCCACCCCTAGAATAAGGTCTTATTCCTCTGAATCCACCTCTTGGATTATGTGATTTGTAACATCACTTTCCTTAATGCCATAAACATTTATCTTAATCAAGAGAATAGTTAACAATATGATTAACCAAACCAAAATTTAATCATAATGAATCATTATCATTTCATCAACTAAGCATGTTATTCTAAACAAAATATAACAAAGCTTACAGTACAATAATCATTTACATATACTTAGTGAGTATTCGTCACTATTCATGTACAAGTTATGCCCAAGGCATCATAAATCAATTTATACATTACATTTGACCAACGGGTCATTAAATGCAAAACATTGTATCTAGAACAAATGACATCAATCTCCATAAGCCTCGGCTTGTCTCATGCTTGGGAAGGAGAGCATCATCCTAGTGCTTTTCCTCCAACCACGGACCTACAGTCCCCCACTCAACTTCCTAACTAGAAGTGGCCCTACCCTTAACGGGAAGGTTAGATATTAGGAGCCATTAGGTTAGCCATCTGAGTATCTAGTGTTGTGTGCTTCCTAATGTCTCATGGTCACACAACTATAGATCCACTCTAACTATGTATGACACTACTGGAGACACTAAGCCATCTGGAGCATTGTGGACCGACAATGCATGCAAAGATGGATGCATTACTTTGGCCAAAGATTTTCATACATAAACATTACGCATTGAACATTTTCATATGTCCACCACCCTGACTTGACTTATAAATTGTCATGTCCTACAGTATGTTCAAATCGACCTTTCTCTCTAGGTCTAGTATAAGTGGGATCAATTCAATTCTTCATCCATACCAGGACACTCGACTCCCATCATAGGTTGGTTATGACTAAATGGATTACTTTCATAACAAGGAACTTGTGACTCCTCGTCACCTTGTTCCACTTTCAAATCATATCAAAATTGACCATTCTTGATCTAGTATAATTAGTTTCAATACATCTTCATCCAATCCTTGGACATTTGATTATTATCTGGAAAACCCATACTTAGGTTTCTTGTTTTCTTAGACATTTGGGAGCTAGTGACTCCACATCACACTATCTCGTATTTCTTGAAGAAACAAGTACATTCTTGGTTTCAACACTTACTCTACCCGGTCAGTGTTTACTCTATTTACCTATTGTCAAGGTTAGCAATAGTTCATAATAAATATTAAAGGCTCAATAAATAATACCCTTTAAAGGCTCATAAAACTCATAAAGTCAAACCCTTTCTAAGTCCTTTCTTAAGAAGCTTTCATAAAATCAAATATAAAAACATAACTGCCATTTATGAAGTCAGCATCCATCTCATACAATACCACTAGCTTCTAATACAACTAGGGTAGATTCTTGTACCAAAGGATATTTCAAAACTCTACTTCTTAATGAGAACAATACTGCAGTCGTGGCTGCCATGAAAGCCATACTAAACAACATATGATTAATACTCTATTACTCTCCTCGAAGAGTCATTATGTTCACAAAATATATATTATTGACTACCATTCGATTCCTGTCATCATTTACTATTGAATTGGCAAAATAAAGTATCAAGTGCAATAGCACGACCTGGTTTTATCTCTGGTTTACTATGTTTCAACTTAATCATGGATGCGGCCATAGATATGATGGTATGGACTGCTCCACAGACCGATACCATCGAACAACCATTCATTAAATAATATTGCCCTATCGGGCTCATTAGCATATACAAGTTTGCAAGTAATATCAACTGGTAATCAAAATAAAAGAAGACATCATTAAAGATGTATGGTGCATAGAATAACTGATCTCGTGGGTCCTCATGCATGCATTACCTTGTAGGTTTTATGGCCTCAAGCTGGTTGAGCGCCACTAAAGAACAGTAGCTTTCAAAGTATCATGAATTATATTTCATTGAGGCTTCAAGAGTCTTCGACTACCAAAAATAATCATCAAGATGCACATACAAATATACAGTCACAACTCAAAACGTCGTTAGCAATGCATGACTCATTCTCTAAGTTTGCAATGTCAACGTTCTTTCAAATGAAGGGTTTAAAACTGTATTGAAGTCTATTAAACATATGAGCCGAGAGCTCTAAGATAGACTCACCTGTATTTATAACCCATAAGTAAGTAACCAGCTTGCAGAGCTCGAGCTTCCCCACCTTCTCTTGTGTCTTAGCCCGTCTGTAGCTCACTGCAATAAGAGGATACCATTCTCGGTGTTCACCACCCTGCACACCCACTTCCTCCTCCAAGTCTATCCAACATGAAAAAAAAACTCCCTTATGCCATCCGCTAAGTTTCTCAAGATAGCATTTCGATAACCAACTAAAACATGTTCTTTGCATGTGTTCTCGGCTTGCCACCTTGCAGGATCTTTGATCCACATAGTCCACTCGGCCTAACATATCTCCTTTCCCACTCCTCGTGGGTAAGGAATATCGGAGTGGTAAGTAAGAAGATAGGATAGAATAGTTATAAACATAGTCAAAAGCTATTATCATCGACCTCTAAAGAGGTTCATTTATATATATATATATATAATCACCCTTGACTAACAATAAGGGTTAAAGAATTTTTATAATATTAAAGATCATCATAATGATGTAAGCAAAGGACAACACATTAAAAGCTTAGGATATTCGAGGTCGAGTAATACTCCCCCAATATCGACGATAAACGTTAGTTGAATGACTAGAAATAAATAATTAATATCCCCATTTAAAAAATAGGGTAACGAGAGATCGCTCAACACGACTATCACTCGACTTGTGACGATGTTCCAAGAACGTCGTCTAGTCGTTATATCTTGTCATGATAGCACCAACGACAAAATGACTCACAAAGAACACAATTACTGAGAAAAAAGACATGACTCATGACAACTTAAAGAGGGATTCAAAAGGACATAAAAACTGATACTCAGATGACTAAACAACCTTGTTTTCTCAACATCTAACCCTTCCTCCAAGATGATACCCTCCTTCCTTCTTCAAAGGTTGTTACATTTTCCTGTTCACACTCAGGACCACAATGTTGGGATATGGTGTTGTACACCATTGCATAATTTGATATATTTTTATAATATTGTAATTAAATAATTATTTAGTTGTGATGCACCTAGGTGGTGTGGTTAATCACACTATGTAATTATTTGGGTCCACTTTATGTTGTATTGTGACATTGGGATATTTTTTGTATTATTTGATTTATTGGAAAAGTTAGACCAATAGTCAAATGTGGGGTCAAGTGGGTTTTATAAGTTAATGGTTTTGTGTAACCCATGGTTTTTGGGGCACATGGTTTTATCCAATACCACAAGTTGTATTTGTGTGAACTTGGTCTATAAAAGCAAGCACATGGTTAGTGGTTTGAGTAATGTTGGTTGTTTCATTGTAGGTGGATTGGAGGTTTGTGAGAGGTTGTCATTGTATTGAGCTCTCTCCTGTAAGTGCATATTGTGAAGCATGGCAGGTAATGTGTGGATTCATGCTTACACATGGAGGATGCATTGGAGGTGTTTGATGGGTTCAGAGATATTCATGGATGCTCATGGATTGTATTGTAATTTCATATTGCTGAATAATACATTTGAGTGTGGATGCTTTTGGAGGTTGGGTTTTTCCCTGCAAACGGTTTTCCCAGGGTATATCTTGTGTTCCCTTATTGCTTGTTCATTTGATCTTTGCATTATGGTTGTTTCTACATCTTGTTTCTCCTATTGGTTTAGGTGGATTTGGTTTAGATAGACTTGCAAATTCCTAACATGTGGTATCAGAGCCATGTTTATGGTTGTGGGAGGTGTGAGCTCCCTGGATATGTATAACCCTTGTGTGTGTAGATCAGGTGCATAGTGGAAGCCATGACAATGCATGTAAGGATTTGGGACACTACAAGGCTTTGTGTAGGTTGTATTGCAGTTTGGGAGTTCTGGGTATTGGCGATTTGCTATGCATGTTGCAGATCGGGTGATTGAAAAATCATGGCTGAAGAGGGTTTTCAGGTTTTGGCTTCATGAGGGTTTTGAGGAGGAACTTTCACAGATGACCTCCTGGGACAAAACAGACCTTGCCATTGAGTCCAGGAAGCCTAAGAAATGAAGATTCATATAAAATTTGACCTATTTCGGCCACATGAGCAAAATGCAAAAAAATTTAGGCCCCCCTGGTTCACTGGTACGACCGTACAACCATCGCAGGTACACTGCAAAATTAAAAAAAATTGCTTGCACTCTATAGTTTTTGCAAAAATTTTGATTAATTTTTTTTTAAAACTATAGTGTTGAAATTTTTTTAGGATATATTGAAATCTTAAAAAGAAAAAGAGGTTTGAAATTTTTTGAAATGTGGCAAGGGGTACGCAGACCCCTCGTACCACGTCCCTACCACTGCGCAGAGAGGAGTACTGACGGGGTACCGCCTGCGTACGCCAGCCGGCCCTGCCGGTCCCCCCTTTTCCTTCGTCAACCTTTGGGCCGTAGAGCCCAAGGTAGACCTTACGGGCTTATTAAAGCTTAATTTTTTTTAATATTAAAACTTTGTTTTAAAAGTTTGGCGGTGGGTGAAACGAATGACAGCGAATTTTTTTATTTTGGACTTTATTAAATATTCAAACCTCCTTGAATTTATTGCTCGAGATCTGTGGAGAAATCAAACAAAATTGAAATATATTTGAAATCCGCCTGTCAAAGACAGATGGTGCAGTCAACCCAGTCAAATGCCACATCATCTTTTTTTGCCCAGTCAGCATGATGACGTCAGCAATGCCGTCATGCCACGTCAGCAGGGTACCAAGGCCCACCAGGAGTCCACTTTTAGCCCTAGGAGTGCCTTTTCTTCTGGGGGCATTCACATACAGTATCAGTGTTTCGACTTCTTATAAGTGTCGGAAAGCTCTCTTTGAGCACTACACAGTGGTACAGGTTTCATGACTAGATTTTGTTGTTTGTGTCAGAATTTGGTGCCTAAAGCTTGCATTGCTCCAGTACAGTTTTATGCTCATAACTTTTGCATACAAAGTTGGATTTTCGATTTCGGATAGGCGATGAAGAGCTCTTGCAATGTACTACAGTTTCGATCATGTAGATTTTTAGTTTGATGTGCAGAGAGAGAATTGTACTTGTTTGATCACTTGTAGGAGTCTGAGATTCAGAGTGCATTCAGATGGATTTTTGGGCACAGACTTGAGGGAGTGCATGTTGCTATGAGACTATCAATATGGTATAGCAAGTTTTTTAGATATGGTGCTTCTTGATACAGGTTTACAGGTGTTTTTCAGAGTTATGACTTTGATGGAGACAGGTACAGGTTGTCTTCTGGTTTGAGGACATGGTTGATACTTGTGTGAGACTTGGAGTCTCATTTCAGTGGGAGTTGAGTATAGGTACAATGATGCCGATGATTATGGTGTCATGGATATGTAGGCACACTTTTGCATTGGCACGACAAGATCATGTATGTGATTGATAGATATGGGCTATGACGTTCGATTCATGATTATAGGTGGTGTTGTGGTGTTGTTTTAGGGGATTGTTCTTATCTCCTGGATACTTGATTAGTTCCATGACTATGGTTACTTATTTGTGGACTTGTTGGCAAATCCAATCTAGAGTTGATTTGGTGTTTGAGTCTTGAAGTCTATAGGTTATCTTCTTTGATATCTCAGTGTGCATATTACTAGTGTGATGATGATTTTGCATGTTACATTTGTTCTGGATCTATGAGTTATATAGTTTTGTGGATCAGCTACCCCTTGGCTACAGTGGGATGATTCGGATGTGGACTATCTTTATCCATCAGATTGATTCAGTGTTTATGCAGACTTCGTTAGTTGGCCTTGTCCATGGTCATTTGTACATTGGTATGTTACTTTGGGATAAGAGGATGGATAATTAGAGTGCCTAGATAGTCAGCTGATTAGGACTTGTAGCATGTTTATCATGATGTCATGGAGAGCTTGGATACATGATTCTATGTTAGCTTTTGATAGTGATGATTTTATCTTCTTGTTTGGAGATTTTGGTTCACTAGATCTTTTGGGAGCTGTTGATGTTACAGTGGGATTCCTTGATTGGTTTGGGGCCATGGATAATCTTCATTTAGGAGATGGTTACTTTGTTGTCATGGATAGCTCGGTATCATGGTTCAGTGGGAGCTTTGGCAACATGTTGGATTCATCATGCATGATGGATGATCTTCTGTAGTGGATGTTGGTGTTATGGAGGAGCTCTTTGTTTTGAGAGTTCTTTGACATTTTCATTTCAGTTGTAAGGAGATGGTTATCTTCATATGATTGGAGATGTTGACATCTTGGTTTACCATGGAGGACCTCTTTGAGTCTTTGGTTGAGGTGTCAGGTTTATGATTTGTCAGTTTGACATGTTTATCCTTGATTTAGAGATGTTGATATTGTGTCTTGATTCTTGATACCGATTTAGAGTTTTGGCATGATACAAGTTCTCTTGAGACAGGATGTATGCATCATCGTACGCTTTGTTGCATGTGATCTCTTTGGAGGAGATGGTTAGATCATGATGTCATGATGAGCTTCTTGATTATGTAGATGTGCAGTAGGAGCATTGACAATGATCTTGTTGGTTCTCTTGGTATTGAGTACTTTGGTCATTTGCTTTACAGCTTCATGATAGTGCATTGTTGCATTTGGATTTTCAGCATGGATTGATCATGGAGGTACTCTTAGATACTTGGAGACTTAGGTGAGGCTGGAGTTCTCTTATGATTAGAGACACTTGTTGAGACAGTTACTCTTTAGAGGTTTCAACAGATAGACCGAGGAGCCTTACACCTGGATATGGACGTGAGTTCATTTTGGACCTAGAGGAGATTGTTCTTGGAGAGAGTCTATGTGGCTTGGTGTATCATGGAGGAGCATTCTCATTCCCCACTCTTGGTCTACTTGGCAGTTTATCATCTACGAGGTATTGCCCACCCTTTTAGATGCATTTTACTTTATGTTTCATCTTCTCATAGATATGGATCTTGAGCTACAATTATTGGTTCTAGAGGGTTCATTTGAGGGATGTTAGCATGGTTATCTCCTTGTTCATATGGTTTGATTTATCATGTTCGTTATGAGGAGTTTAGGAGATGTGATTGGGCTTATTCCTAGTTTGGTCTACCTTGATTAGAGAGGCTTACATCCATGTTGGTTACATGTTACACATGTTCATTTGATCTTATGAGATTGAATGGTTGGGTGTTGTTGAGGCTTTTCATTTGGGGTTGTAGAGGAGATCATACTTGACATAACTTAGCACTTTGAGGTGTTTGTAGAAGGACATTATAATTTATAGGTTTTCTTGCTTTGTCTTATGGCTACTTCCTAGAGGATCATGTTGATATGGTTGGACTTTGGGATAGTTATGGTGACATGTTGTGAGAGAGTATGCCGTGATTTATCATGCATGTGTGGATCATTGTGATTGTTCTTGATACTACATTGGATTGTTGATTAGCCACACCTTGGTTTGAGTGTTGATTGATATACTTGGTATGCCATGGATCTATTTTTAGATTTGACATTACCCATGCAGTGGGAGTTCCTGGATGTATGTGTTCTTCATTGACAGGTTTTATTCATGGAGCATGTGATTGCAGTATATGGGTTGGATATGTTGTTGGCATGAGCTTGTTAATGTTGTTGATACCTACGAGGTATGGATAGTTGGATGTATTAGCATATGATGTGGGTGCTATTTCCAGTCATGTGGGTTTTTTACCTTTGACAGCAGCTTGGAGCCTTATGTTATCACTTGGATTTGATGCTTGTGTTCTTTGGATTGGTGCATCTTCACCTTGGCATGTTCCTTTTCTTCCATAGGTGGAATGATGGAGGATGAGAGTTCTTGCTTGAGATGGTGGTCACTTTCCTTTGTTGCAGGTATCTTGATGGAGCATGAGAGCATGCTGGAGATTCATGTGATTTCATGTTTGCCTATGATGATGTATTTCATGTATTGACCCTTATGCAATGTATACAACAAGTGGGAGAATGTTGGGATATGGTGTTATACACCATTGCATAATTTGATATATTTTTATAATGTTGTAATTAAATAATTATTTAGTTGTGATGCACCTAGGTGGTGTGGTTAATCACACTATGTAATTATTTGGGTCCACTTTATGTTGTATTGTAACATTGGGATTTTTTTGTATTATTTGATTTATTGGAAAGGTTAGTACCAATAGTCAAATGTGGGGTCAAGTGGGTTTTATAAGTTAATGGCTTTGTGTAACCCATGGTTTTTGGGGCACATGGTTTTATCCAATACCACAAGTTGTATTTGTGTGAGCTTGGTCTATAAAAGCAAGCACACAGTTAGTGGTTTGGGTAATGTTGGATGTTTCATTGTAGGTGGATTGGAGGTTTGTGAGAGGCTGTCATTGTATTGAGCTCTCTCCTGTAAGTGCGTAATGTGAAGCATGGCAAGTGATGTGTGGATTCATGCTTGTACACATGGAGGATGCATTGGAGGTTCTTGATGGATTCAGAGGTATTCATGGATGCTCATGGATTGTATTCTAATTTCATATTGTTGAATAATACATTTGACCATGGATGCTTTTGGAGGCTGGGTTTTTCCCTGCTAAGGGTTTTCCCAGGGTATATCTTGTGTTCTCTTGTTGCTTGTTCATTTGATCTTTGCATTATGGTTGTTTCTGCATCTTGTTTCTCCTATTGGGTTATGTGGAATTGGTTTAAATAGACCTGCAAATTCCTAACACACAAAACCATGATCAGTGCATCATTATCATATCTCATAATATAAATCAATTAATGTTCAAAACTAATTAACATCAGTCATTAACCTCATAATCAAAGATTAAATTAGATTTTTCCACAATATTAAATCAGTTAACTATGACTAATCCTCCTTATTATCATGCAAAGTTAATGATTAAGTCTAATTGTAAGTTGGGGATGTAACATGATTATTTTTGGGAAGCACTTGGTTCTTAATTTTCTTTTTGGACTGAATTTCTTCCTCCTCGTTGTCCTCTACCTCTAAAATTTCTACCTCTATCCCTGTTTTTCTGATTTTGTTTTCTATTCAACTTATCCTTTGCTTTTAGAGAAAACTGGTAACACTCTTCTATTGTCCTTGGGATGATTAGGCTAAGTTCATCTTGAATATTGTATATTAACCCATTGAGATACCTAGATATCTTCTCCATGTCTTCTTCCACATGTCTAGAGTTGATGGTCAATCTATAAAACTCCTCTGTATACTTTTTGACACTCATCTCCTTTTGTATCAGATTTTGCAACTTCTTGAAGAGGTTAGTTTGATAGTCACTAGGAAGGAATTTTGCTACCATCCTATCCCAAGATTTGATTTTATGCTTACCTTTCTTTCTCCTCTCGTCTTGTATGAAACCCCACCAAAGAGTTGCATGACCTTTCAATCTGGTACAAGCAAACTTCACCTTGTTTTCATCAGGAACATTCTCATAGTCAAAGTAATTGTCCAATTTTGTAACCTAGTCAATAAGTGTTTCTCCATCTAAACTACCTAAATAGAGAGGTATGTCTACCTTCGGTTTGGACCCTTGTCCCATAATTACCTTGAGCAATTTGTTTATTCCTCCATCCTCGGGCTCTTCAACCTCTTCTTCTTCTTTAGGTGCTTGTGGTTCTTCCTCTTTGTCACTCACATCCCCTGTGATTTACCTCTACTGTTGTGAGTATAGCATCCAAACTCATGCTCATATTATTTATCTCCTCTAGAATGGCATCCCTCATATGGACACCTCCTCTTCCACCTCTTCTCATTCCTCTTCTAGGTGGCATTTTGTCTTCCCAATGCAACTTACCAACACACAATCAATTCCTTCTTGTCTCTTTCAAGTATGGAACCTACTATGATACCAAATTCATGTAGAGGGAAAGGAATTTGTAGCAAAAGTACAATAATCAGTGACTTGTTTGATAAATTGTCTCTTCCTAGTAGCCCTATTTTAAGACAAATCTAATGGGACAACAATTTTTATGGAGGTTATTTGGAATATAAAACACACTTTTAGATACTATTTATGGAGATACAACTCATTCTACAGTGGCAACCTCCAATCTAAAATTTATACCCTTCAAAATGGACAAATACCAGTCCTAATTAGCCCTCTAGGTCTCCAAAATTGGGTTTTTGAGAGATAACACCCTCACACATGCCAAAATGGTACAAAAACTACTTGAACAAGTGGATTAGGTTGGTACAAATCTATAGACCCAATTTCATTAGTTGGGGAGGTGTTTAACCCCCAAAACTCCAAAATTTCTTTCTTCCCTAGGTTTTGACAAGGCAGTGAAGGTAAAAAAATGATTTCTGAGTTAATTTTTAGTTTCAAGACCTCTAACCAAGTGTATTAGGTTTATATTGATCCTTGGAATCAATTGGAGTTCTTAAAATTCTGTACAACACCTGTAATTCACAGTTTATTAATCAAAAAGTAGCAAAAAATGCACTTGTACAACCCAATTTTGAAATAATGACTGAAATCCTCTAATTTAATGATTGAAATTAATTCATTTCACCTAGATAATGATTAAAAACTAACTAATAATGCTCCATACACAATAAAATTAGGCAACAATGCTTCAAATCTCATTTATTTTGCAAAAATGGTCTAAAACCCCTGTTCACGCCTTGCCAACGTACCTGCAACAAAAAACTCAACTTTCTCTTCCAAAATATGATAAAACTAATGTTTTCCAATATTTTTGAATGTGCTATATCATCAATAACTACCTACCCCATGCACTTATAAACCATAGTTTACTAAATATGCATTAAAACCCCTGATTAGGTGCTTAGGGTTGAGTTACACACCAAAATTTAAAATTTATGACTTCTTATTTATTCAAACCTAACTAGATACCTCCTATAATGTAATTTAACACCTAGAAAAACATTTAATGCAAACCTAGAACAAAAATTAAATGATGCTCCTACGTTAGATTTTAAAAATCCTAATGTATTAAACTCTCATTCTCCAGCAACTCCAATATCATGGTTTGACATAGATCAACAAGTTTGAAATATTTTGATATTGAGTCATGAAATATTTTTGTATGACTTAACATTGCCTAAATCTTTGTTATCAATCCATCTTGGAAGGGACTCTCCATGAGTTTAAATTATTAAATAATTGATGTTGCAAAATGGGCTAACTACTCTAAAAGCTTAGATTTATTTATAATTCCTTTTATACGTTGTCCCTTTAATTCTAAACTTATAGAGAACTATTTGGCCAAGGTATTTATCTTGTTATGAAAATCAGATAGTTGGGAATTGTTCTAGTATTGAGGATACACAACAGACATGACCTCAAATAGTTCATCCTAAGGGGATCACTATCAAACCCCTAAGGAAATAGATCTCTCAATATCCTTTAAATTAATACATATAAATTTAACAATATTATTAAAAGCTTTTCTTACAATAGGTACTTGTTTGGTAGTGTGCCTAACCCTAAAAAAATATTGTATTGGTATCTGATATCCCCACATCGAGACACATAATTACTTGCTTGTATTAAACTATAAAAATTAGCAGTATTGCCAAAATTTGTCATTAAGTGCCAACTATTAAATTTTGAACTTATGAATAACTAATCTGATAGATATAGATTAACAAGGGTCATGCATATCATTTTATGTAGCTTTGTATATTTTGAAATATATATAGTTCTCTCTTGGGCTATTTACAAGAATGTCCATTCCTCCAATACGGGAACAATAATAGATAAATTTAGAAGTGTCTCTATGTCAATTAACCTAAATAAGAGGTTAGGAGCTCTATGTATTGTGAGGTGATGTTTGTACATTATTCCAATAAAGAATTGATATTCTACAAAAACTCTTGCAAAAAGATCCATCTAGCACCAACATCATTAAGAAGCTTGTTTCCTATAGTTATTCCCTAAAAAATTGTTGAAATTCTAAAAACCATTTGGGACTTCGACAAAAATATGTGTGGAGCTTGTGGACTAGATCTTCAAATTTTGATATTGCAGAGAACTTTCTCACAATTTTGAATGCTAAATTCACTCTATTGGCCATGCAATAAATGATAATTATATATGGTGAACAAGAAGTTTGTAGCTTTACACATAGACCATTCCTATGACCTTGCATTACTGAAGCTTCGTATGCCCCTACACACACCAATTTTATGGCAATTGTGTAGTCATCCATACCTCAAATCTCCTTCAAAGTTTTCTCAACCATTTCCAATAGATTTTGAGATGTTGCATTCTCCTTCATTTTATAAACTTGGAGTAGATGAGGTTGGCAGACATGATTTTCTTTAGTATACACATGCATACATACCCAAGAAGTATTATCTACTATATAAATGGGTGGAATGACATCGCACTCCAAAAGTCTATGTAATAAATTCATCTATTTATATATTGGAAACAATGTTCATTGTTTTATGTTTTCCTATACATCTTATTTTTCCACCTCAACAAGACAACTTGTCCATTCCCACCCACTATTTATCGACCAATGTATGTTAAAGCAAGTTAGGAACAACTATAAAAGATAAAAAGAATATTATACTATGGGTAGTCTATCATAGGATGCCCTCTACTTAAAATATGAAAAGCAATACTCAACTAAACATTTTTTGTCATGTGTTTCTTCCATCATCTTTCCAAATTGACCTTGAATTGTACCTCCACATGTAGCAATCTCTGCATGCTTTTGAATATCCCTATCATTTTCTAATGCATACTTAACATGAAGACATTCTTCCTTTGTTTTCCATCTTATCATTGATTTTTTCTCTCAACCTATGATTTACTTTTCATAAACTTTACCAACATGTTTTCTATGGTGTCAACTTTTAGTTGCAATTTCTTGTCCCTACCATATTTCCAACTACAAACCTTACACTTACATTCTATGGTAGGTTCATCTTTGTTTTCATTCTCCACTAGTTCATTGAATGGCCACTTTGACACCCAATCAATCTAAAAATTCCTTGACAAATCCCACTCATCTACCATCTGTTATTTGGCTTTTATTTTCGCCTTCCATATAAGATGTTCATTGGCTTAATCACTTTTGAGGTGGATTTATTAAGGTGACTTAATTCCTTCTATCTTGAGACTCCTCTATATAATCATCTTTGACATTTTCATGCACCCCATCACAATCTTCCTATGAGATGTTCCCTTGTTCATCATTAGACGGTGTAAATCTTGATGTTGTAGGTCGATCTATTGGACCACACATTGGCAAAATGTGACATTATATTCTTGCATTTTGATGACCATCCTTTAAAAATTCTAGAAACTTGGCTACTACTCAACATCTCTCATGGATTCAAAACTATAAAAAATACATCATTGTGTTTAAAGTCACTGTTAAAGACAACACTAACAATTTCAATATCATCTTTAGCGATGAACTAAACAAAGAAAATCAATAAAAGGAATCATAGATCCCTAGGGCCTAGATGTAACATTACTCAATATCATCTATAACAGTGAAATCAAGCAAAAAAAAGGACGCTTGCCAAAAAATGGAGCTCCCGCACACTGGACCGCTCGCAAGCATTTTTAGTGTGACAAAGGTGGTTTCCCCTGGCCTCGATGACTTGGCCCCATCCCCTAGAGGAGTCCATCCTTTGGCCCTATGCATGCAAGATGATGCGACAGATCTTGCCCATGGGTTTGCTAAGCAGGTGAGTTGTGTTGTTGGGTAGGTTCAGACGGCGACTTCTTTTGATGGCAACTCATTTGCTGCATCTGTGTTGGGTGTTCCTCCTGCAGCCAAAGGTTTTAGTGTTTCTTCGGGAGGGCGTGGCTCCTTTAGGGCCCTTTTTCTTAAAGCTGGTGGTCCTTTTTCTACTAGGCATCTTCCTGTTCGCCCCTCTCTAAGAGCAGTTTTGCCCTCTACACTTCCTCCCCCGGTGGTGGTGTGCAAACAAGATGTTCTTGAAAATGATGAATTTTATTAGTGTAATGGGGTTGTCTATAGATTCAACAACTTGTGGTCATCCCTACTAGACCTTCACAAATGGGTATTGGAGTCTTGGAAGCCCTAAGTGGTGGGAAAGATTGAGCTATTTCTGTGTGCCAAGGGTTTCTTTGTGGTGACCTTTGCTACCTTAGAGGAGCAGGATATTGTGTTGAATGGTCAAGTTTGGTTGTGGGGAGTGCATTCCCTCTCCCTAAAACCTTGGTCTAGCTCCTTCAACCCTTTTATCGAGCCCCTCAACATCAAACCAACATGGGTTAGGCTCCCGAATCTGCCTCTTCAGTGTTAGGAGGATTCCTGCTATGAGAACATTGGAAATGCTATCAATCATTTCTTGTTGGTGGACTCTACAAAATCTTTCATGGGACACTCTATGTTTTCTCACATTTTGGTTGACATTGATATCTACAAACCTTTTCATAGGGAGGTGGTTCTCTAGGTTGGGGATAGGTCGTGGATGCAACTGCTAGATTTTGAGGGCCTCCCATTCATATGTAGATGTTGCTTTTCCACTGGCCACCTGGCCTTTGTTTGTCCCCAGTCTCGTTGCAAGGGTGCGACCACCTGGTGGAAGAATGCTTCGGATGATCACTTGATCGTCAGTGCTTCTGACTCTTTAGAGGATGCTCCCTCGCTAGATGATGCACCCTCTCCGGTTGTTGTTTCGTCCACTTCATGCGCTAAGGAGGCTATGGCAACTGAGGTTGTTGAGTGCCCTCGCTACCTCTAGTGATTTCTCTCCCATGCATGGATCAGTCAGTTGTCGACCCTTCCTTTGAGGGTAGTGTGGAGGCCCTTGCTCCAGTTTCATCTTCGAGTACCCTAGCTTCTTGTGTTGGGGCTTGTTAGGAATTGCATGCAGAAGATATCAATTAAATGCAAATAAAGATTAAACAAAGGAATGAAAATACACATAAATAATAACAACGAGAGACAATTTTTAACATGGTTCACCCAAACTCAGACTACATCCACCAATAGAGAGTCCAATATTATTATTCAGTAAATCAAACTGATTACAACCATCTAACAACAGGGCTTCCCCCTCTCAAGTTCCATCTTTGGTTCTGGAATGTAGTGAGGATTCCCCTCCCTCTCCTTGTTCTATGGACTTAGATTCTTTGTGTTCATGGATCATTGTTCAAATAAGGAAGATGGGACTTCCTAAGTCTATTTCAACTTTTTACCCTCCAGTCAAAGGTGTTTGTCTTGCTAGGTTGGGTTTTGGTGATGTCTAGTTCGTGACGTTTTGTCCTTATGTTTTGCAGCGGGGCTACCATTTGTTGTTCAAGGGTTTGGGCCCTTTCAAAATCCCATTTTGATTCCCAGTTTCACTGCTTGTGAAACTTCCTTTGTTTGGCTTTTTGGCTTCTATATATGGGTTCGGGCCCTTCCTGTTATATTAATCAAAACGGTGAAATCAAGCAGATAAATAAACATGACGAATCTAATGTTTATAGAACAATAAATAAATTATCATGTGCTTCTCACTAACTTGCTAATATTTGTAGTTATTTTTCTGTTGTTCACTAAAATTAAAACTTTGGGTAGGAAGAAAGTAATGAGAATAGAAGAAACCAAAGAAAGGAGTCCAAAATAGAATTCTTTAAAGGACATAAATATGGAAGAATCAACTTAATTTGAATCGAGAGTAGAGAAAAATGTGTAAAGTAACAATTCAAAATTTTAATTTTATTTATATGAACTCAAATTTGGCAAAATCCACCAAATTATAAAACACTTGAGGAAAAATGTGGCAAATCCCACTTGGTTGTAAAATAGTGGATGTAAATGTTGAGCAATTAGGAGCATGATCCAAAACATGAGTGGTGATTATGGTCCCAATAGTAGCAACGAGTTATAATGGTAACAAAAAAATTGGTCCTCATACAAGTTAGATTTTAATGGTATTAGTGAATATGTTGATCAATTGAAACATGCCTCTAAAATTCTAGGCAATTTCCCAATAAAAACGTGTAGTCTAATGTGGCAAAAATATTATGATATAATTGATTCATAAATATTAGGACAACAATTTAACACCCATTGGATTGATTAATCTTGAATTCCTTGCAATTTGGGCCCTCAATAATTTCATTATATTTACCAAAATTAAATGGATCGAATCAAACTATTAGCCAATTGGTGAAGTTTTGCTAGTAAAAAATCGTTGCCTAGTAATGATGAAACTTCAATGCAATCACCAAGCTACAAAACTATACATGGTAGTGGATAAACTTAGTTTAAGATGTCAAAGAATATTTCTTATAATACTTTTAACATCTATATAAAGGTGAGTATATCAATAGAAATCAGCTCTCTAAGCTCATCCATATATTATTTATGTTGTTCCTTAAGCTGAAAATAGGGATTGCAACAAATAGGCTACTTTGGAAGAACAAAAGACAATAGTTTTTGGCATGAAAGGAGATAAGGCTCTTGGACCTAATGGATTCAATGCCAACTTTCTTTAGGATATTTAGGATATCATCAAAGCAAATCTTCTTGAAATGGTGGAATATTCTGACAATACCTCCAAGATTCATGGAGTCAACTCCACTTGTTTTGCTCTCATGCCTAAGGAATCCCATGCTACTAGTATTGAGAGATTCATACCCATTTCCCTTTGCAACACTTCCTACAAATTTATTTCCAAAAATTATCTAAAAAAGGCTCAATATCTATAAACAAACAAGATTTGATCCACATCAACACATCTTTGAAGGTATTATTCTATCTCACAAGCCAATCAACTCATGCAAATTAGAAAATAAAAGCATTATGGCCATCAAATTAGACATGACAAACACATTTGACAGAGTAATCATGATGTTATTGTCCAAACTTTGTTGAAGTTTGGATTTGATTAAAAAATGTCAATTGGACAAGAGCTTGTAGGATAGAACCTAGATTGCCCCTCTTGTTAGTGGAAACCTCCTTAAATTCGTCAAGCTATTAAAGGGGATTGGACAAGGCTACCCCCTCTCTACTCTCCTATACATTATTGTTGTTGAGCTACTTGGGAGAATACTTGAAGAAAAAGATAACAAAAATGTCTTCCAGGTATTCCTACCTTCCAAGAAGGGGAAGAGCTTAATCATACCCAATTTGTTGATGATACTATTCTATTTGGTAGGGCTTCTACATAAAATTTTAGGAGGTTTTCTTCAATACTTAAGAGTTTACAAAGGCCACCTGTTATCAATCGGGATTGCACCCGTTATGCAAAGCTGGAAAGCTCAACAATCCTGTGTAACATTGGAATACTTTTAGGTTGTGGGTACCCTATGGTGAAAGTAGACCTCCAGATTATGGGTTGGTTCCCTTCTAATTCTATAATAAATTAATGACTTTGCATGAAAAGGGTTAAAAGGCTTTCTAATGGATATACTAAAATTGGAATTTAAATGGGTGGTGATGCACCTAAATGATAGAAACATGCAGCCCTGATTCACAACGATTTTCAGAATATCTATCCACACAGATCAATTTGGCAATTTGACCACAAAAATGATTCTAAGGAAAGCTTGAATAAACTTTCTCTTGAAGGAAAACTGGGTTCTCACAACATGGAAGAAAAGATTATTCCAATACACAACCTAAGACCTGTGATTTTTCACTGCTTTGAATGCATGCAAGTATGAATGAGACAAAGATTTAAAAGTTCTAATATTAAAACAAAATAAAATTTCATCCAATCACTCATAAAACAACACAATTAAGAAGGTAAATACTTGATCTTACCGAAAATGAAGGAAAATCTGCATGAAAGGCAAAAAAGATAACTTGTAACCTGCTATACTATATAAATCTATAAAATGAGTTACAAACAAACTCTGCCTCTCTGAAATGTGTAAGAGAGAATAGAATGCAAGAACTGAGAAAACATAAGTTTTTCTCCAATATATCAAAAGAATGAACTCCCAAGTGCATGGAAAAATATCTCCACAAAACTCTCTCATGAGCAGAAAAGAAAATCCCTAAAAGAAAGGGCTCTAACTGATCCAATCTAAGCTAAAATAGCTCCAAACTACCCCTCTCTATTAGTTTGACCAAGTGGAACTCCAAACCCCTCCTAGTTTGACCAAAAACAAGCAAAAAGCTCCCAAAATACCTCAGCTAACTCCATCTCCTATTTTTGCATGATTTTGGGATGAGGAAAACAATGTGAACAAATAATAAAGTAATCAACATGATTTACTTTACTATTCGTTATGAATTTGCCTATCTTTGACTTTTACAACTTTATGACAAATAATAAAGTAATTTATAATTTATTACTTTATTATTTTTTTACATTTGTTTCTTAGTTTCCAAGTCATACAAACTAAGAAGTAATTATTTTCAAAAGGTTTAAAAATAATAATAACTCTCCTTATAACTCCCCTTTGATTTGCATAATTACCTCATGCATCCTATGATGATGCCAATGAAAACACATCCTCCATACATGCAAAAGTCAAAATACCTTCTCATATGTGTGATATGATTAAATAAAAAATCATAAATTAACCCCTTATATCTCCCATGCCACCATGCATATCATAGGACCTCATCCATGCATAACATCATCCTAATTCATCATGCTCTTTCATTGGTTAACACATCATAGCATCCTTATGACTCCCATTTGATTTGCATAATCACCTACACCATTATGACTCCCATGTCACATCTATCACCACATGCATATGACCCTTGCATCATTAGCCTTATTGACTTTAACATTTCAATCCTTAAGAAAATCAAAACAAATGCAAACACCCTCGCGAGCTCCCATGCCATCATTAGGTTTTACTACTTGAAGTCTTTGACCCTATGGGAGTTTATCATGACAATTATGATGTCTTCTCTTCTAAAAAAACAAAAGAAATCCCACGATGTGGGTCAAAGACTCTCAGCCAAAAAGAGTTAACCTAAAAATCTTATCATTTTGCAATTTTGCATCGTTGAGCTCTTGTTGGTGAATTGCCATGAACTAGGGTTTCATTTCTCTTAGAGGATGTTATGGTGGTCATTGAAGCCTCTTGGTTGTGTATTTTGATCTACTACTCCTCCTCTCACTTCTGTAAGTGATATTTCCTTCTTTTTAGAGCTCTTTTACACCAAAACAACCTTTGTATATTTGTTGTTACTGTGTAATAGCTCTCCTTCTGTCGGCTTCTCTTTGCTATGATGGAAACAAAAAGGAAAGAAGCTTATGTTTGCACCTCATTGTACCTTCTGTAACAATAAGGTGAAAAGAAACTCTCTGTGTTCTTCCCTTTGGCTTCCACTTTGATACTGTATTCTCTGTCAAATCTTTATGTTGTTCCTATCGTTCAAAAATTGTGGCATTGAACGCTTTCCCTGGGTGAATATGGTCGACCGCTGGGCTACTTTCGTTCTACTTCTTGTAAGGTGCCTCCTTTGGTTACTTATTCATAACTATATAACACCACTACCTTCAAACTGTTTGTTGAGACCCTTTACCCTCTGTAAATAGATATGGCTGCTCTCTTTCTGACTACCCATATGGGTCTGCATTTACAAGGTTAAATGGAGCATTTTGACTATATTTCTTGGTTTCTTGCTTGATAGAGGAAAAGACCCATCATTTCCCTTACTGTTCCGTGAATGGCTGCTAGGGTTTGTATCACATGAAGGCCTTTTTCTATTTTTTGGACTTCCTGTTTGTTAGAGAAAAGGTTGTTGCATATTTACTCTTCATTCACAACAAAAAGGGCATATGTTTGTTCTATCTTCATGTTGTTCAGCTGAGCCTTCTCATGGCTATTTACTGAGTTTGTTATAGATAACCATCACTTATGCTCCTTTAACCCAAGCTAGGGTTCACATGAAATAGACTACACTCACTATATATTGGGTATTCTTGTATGACCAGTGAATGAGAGTATTCCTGTAGTTTCAGTCCCTCATTGTATCCTTAATAATCACTGTGAATGTTGTATAATCTTTATATCAGTCTATCTGTGAGACTGTGTGCATTATGATAAAAGAATAACATGGAAATAGTGAATCCTGACATGCCATTGGTCATCTTGGTGACTGTCCTATGATGCATGATTCCCTTGTCACTGCTCTTCATGACTTCCTCTTCTCCTCTTTGAAGGCTCTGTTGTTCATTTAGTTTATTGTTAATGCATAAAATAAACTCTCCTACTGTCTATAAGCTATTCCATGGTTCTTTCTTGATGATCTTGATATGGCAGTTATCTTTGTACAACTCAAAATTATGATTCTTCTGTTCATTTATGCAAACTTTGCAACTGTTTACAAACATAATGTATATCATTCTGGCACTTTTGATATGCTTAAAAGCATAATGTCTTTAAATCTCTTAAGCTTGCAGCTATCTCCTTTACATTTTTGTACCTGTACCTATGTTTTCAATTGAACTTGCTAATGCTCCTTTTACTTTCATGGTTTTTGTACATACTCAAAATAATGATTCATCTATTGTATGTATTTCTGAGGCTTTATACTTTGAAATTAGAGGCCATTTTCTAGAAAGCACCACAACTGCAATTGAAGGAGTTTGCCATGTCCTTTGCATTTATTTTCAGGGCTACATTTTTAAAATACTGGTCATTCATTTTCTTCTTGTTTATAGTTCATTTATCATTGTATTCACAGTAAAGGAAAATGTTATTCTTTTGGTAAAAAAAGACTGAATCATACTGTACCTTATCTCATTCCAATTATGATCATAAGATGCCATTTTATTCCTTGCCTATCTTTTACTCATGGCATTATGTAGAGAAGGTTAGTTGAAGGAGGCACCATATGTTATCTCTTAATGTTGCTCCTAGACTTGTAGCTTCGTCCTTTGTCTCTTGATTGTCTTTATTGATGCATATCTGTATCCATATGCATATTGTCTTCACATTTTACATCCTATATATTGTTCTTATGCAGATATCTTGTATTGCAGTTTACCTCCTAGCTGTAACATTATCCTTCTTCATTTGTTGTGGACTCATTGTTGTCCTATACACTAATGATGTCATGTTGACATGCTCTGTCATGTCTTAGGACTGTTCTCTTCTATTTGGCATGGACTCTTACATTCTATATGGCTGCTCCTGTAGCATATATCATTAAGCACTTGGACTGACATGTGACAATGTAATAAAAGGTAACATTGCATCTTTTGAATAAAACATCATTACCACTATCCTATTGTAATGTACCACTCTTTATTGCAATGTCTACAACTCTATGATAAACATGTCTTTTGATTTGAATGATAATTGTTGTCCTTTGTACAAGACTGTTGTACTTGAATTGATGTTGATTGTAATATGGCAAAAGGGCTATCCATATGCATGCCGGGCTCAACCCTTGTGGGAGCCACATTTTAATTCACATGCTTTGATATCAAAAGAATAGTCTGCAATAGAAATTTCACCTATACCTACACAGTGAACAAACATGTTACTACATATAAAACATACCTTTGATTACATGATATGATGCTTCTTGTGTGGATTTATCTTTCTCTCTGATATGGCACTTGAATCTACTTATTCAACTATCTCTTCTTTTCTCCTTGAACATTATCTGATATGGCTCTGAATATGCTTAATTTATCTTCTCTCTTACTGTTCATTAGATGGTTGCTGCTCCATAAAAGGAGATGGTACTTTTTATTGATTTGATTATGTGTATGAAAAGTTTTGGAACCCAGAGCTCTAACAAAACTTTTTTTGCAGGTATTCCGGAGCTCAGCAGATGGAGGGAGTTGAAGACCAACTCAACCTCGGGATTCGTCATTCACAGGCAATGACGAGTCCCTCTATGTTTCTTATGCATTTTTATTCTTTCAAAAGTAAAATTTACTTTTATGTAGCATACTCCAGTCACTCCCACGGCTTGTGTGGGACATATTTAAACACTCTTTTGAATACAATCAATTATTTCACTTTATGTAATGGCTTATGTATACTTTGCTTTCTGAATCAAATACATAGCATAAAACAACTGAATCTCTTTTAAAGCACATGTTTAAAACATAATGAAGAAATGACAATTTATAAATACCTCTCTTGAAATTGTACTGAAATGTACTGAATAATCAACAACATCATAACTGAAAAATGAAGTCAATTAGATACCTGTCATTCTTTGAATGTTTGTTTTCTTGCCTTTAGTCTTTTTCACTTACTAGGATGGTTTGACTTCCCAGCTTGAGTTGTCACATGATCCTGATAAGTGATCTTGTGTTGCTCTTTTGTCAAGACATCAAACATTAACTAGATAATCATGCACATAAAAAAATTCTCTACCCCTTCTTCAACAACTGTTGTATAGGCCTCACTAAATTAGGTTGCAAACATAATTTAGTAACACCACCAAAAGCACGATCAACACTAATAAATTTGTTATTTATTTCTCTCACCCTCATAATCCCATGACTATAGACATCTCTCAAAATTTGGGGTACAAAGTAAAGTACTAAGCAAAGCTTCATGTATCTTGGCATTCTAATTTATTTTAGAAAACCCAAATCTTCACAATGGGATAAGTTCATAAGAAAAATGAAATCTAAAATCTATAGTTGGTCTAACTCTTGGCTCAATCCTACTTGGGTGCTCCTAATTAACTATATTTTGGCTCAACTTATGTTCAAATTCCTCTACAAAGGGGGGAAATAGGATACTAAAAAGAAATTCAACCTAATTAAATGGGACCAAATAATAAGAACCAAGCAAGAGGGTGGTCTTAGTCTTCACAACTTCAAAGAACATCAAACTAATCAAGCCATCAAAATTGTCTAAAGAATGGTATGTCAACTTGGTAGGTGGTGGGTTCATTTTTTTATGCCAAAAGTACCAATTCTAACCTAGTAAAACAGGCACTCTTCCATATGATTTCAAGAAGTCTCAAATCTAGAAAGATATTGAATATGCTTCTTAGCATCTCTCTTGGATTCCTAGAAATGGAGATACAAAATTTCTTCCTTAAGGATAGAATCATGGGCCACTATAATATGAGAATATCATATAAACTAAGAGATTGGTTGAATCAAAATAACATTACTACTTTATTTTTTCTTGATCTTTAATGTCGTCCCTAAGGTAAAAAGTTATTTGGAAATGCATCTCCCACTGTAGTTGAAAGAAGATTGCAATATATTTACATTCTCTTTGGAATGGTGTATCCCTCTTAACCCTTCAATGGAAGATAAATTCATCTAGGGGAGTGTTAAAGGGACAAGCACTTACTCTGTCAATAAGGGTTATCAGTGTTTAAGAGATGAGCTACCCACTCTCCTCCAATTGAGGTATAGTTGGTATATGCATGCCATATACAAAGTGAACTATTTCTTTTGGCTTATTTTTTAAAACAAACATCTAACCTTTGATAATCTTAAAAAATAGAAATTTACAGGTCCCAGCAGGTGTGCTCTAGTTGCAAGGAGGAAGAAAATTGACATCATTTGTTTATTGAATGATAGGGAAGTGTGGAAATTGGTTCTATAGAAATCCTTTCTTGCTACCCCCATCCCTAACAACTTCCAAAATGCTATTGAACTACATACTCTCTTCCCATCTCCTCTCTCAAATTTTACATGGATTACTTCTATCATTCCCCTCGTCTCAAGGTGTATTGTTTGAAATATTTGGAAAGCCAAAAACTATTAGATCTTTAAGGAAAAAGCTTATCCAACCACTGCCACTTTATTCAATACTACCTATCTTGTTCATGATTAATCTCAACATGGAAGTAAATCTAGAGAGAATTCAAAAGGGTCTAAACTTGTCCCTTCAAATGTTCTTGAAAAAGATTTATTTATTTTCTTTGATGAGGCATCCAAATTAAATCCTAGAATAGTTGGTTGTGGGATGCTTTATTAGGAAGAGCTTAAAATGTTGGCACATTGTGGTCAATGTCCCTACACTTTATGTTGGGGTTGGTCCTGTTGATGTGTTTTTATTCACATGAATAAGAATAAAAGTTATCACAAAAAACCTTTACTCATCTTGAAAGATACGATAAATTTAGGGTGAATTTATGATCCCAAGGCTTCGTTGGTCGGGTTTTGACCTTCTGACAGTCACTCAGGGGTCGTTATGATATGCTGTTCCATTTCGGGGACTTACACTTCTTTGATTATATTCCTTCTTCTTATCCTGTCAAATCTCACAAATGTCCTATATATTATACCTGATTTGCACATATGCTTGATAATTGTATCAAATCCTACAATATCTAGTTGAGATTCAAGCATATAATGGTAAATTGAACATGACTTTGATCAATTCTTCTAAAATTATCTCGACTTTTGTTAGTTCTTCTGAAACTATCTCTGCTTGAACTAATCTTTACTTACATACCTTGAATTCACTTAAAGATGTTATGTAAGACCTATAATTGACTGATATTTATGACTATCTGCATGATATTCATTGTTATTTGCAACTTTTACTGTGTGTGCTCTAGATATATCATTATTTGCATCAATCTAGTATGTATTACTTAAGTTTTACCAATTATTTGCATCTATCCCCTGTATTTTATGTAATAAAGAGTTAAAGATTGAGTTAAAGAATTAAGATCCTAAACTAGCTAGATTTTACCAATGGTCCACGTGTATACTCTGACACAGTCATGAAATGAAGCAAAACCAAACCATACTTCACTAGGAAATCCACAATTACGTATGATCGGTACAAATATTCAAGGGTAAGTTGATGACAACATGCAATTAGTTGAATGCACTTCAATAGAATGCAACAATTCACTATCACAAGTCTGAAATTAACAGAAGACTACTCAAGATATATGATTAGACAGTAATCTACCACTTCATTTTCATTATGTATGCAAATAATATACACATATACATTGATCTGAGAAAGAACATCGAGAAGAGATCAAAGAGTTGCACAATTACAAAATCGGTGCTCAAAGCTTCAATAATTCACTCTCTTCTAATACAAGATGATCTAGGTCCTTTTATAGAACAAGGACATGAGATCAGTTACAATGATCCTGTGGTTAGGATATCTCTCAAAACAATCAACGATCAAGAATCATGGCACGTGATTGTCAGTTAGCAATCATAGTGGAGGACAATTAGGAAAAATGGAATATTGCTCGATATCTTCACTTTGGCATTTTCTAGAATACACTATTCCTCCTTCAATGATGAATCCTCTCCAACTAGTATTTCCCCATAATCAAACCTTTTATACAATTCATAAGGTTTTATGTCTTCATCTATTTAGGTTTTATCAAATTGTTGTGCCCTAGCCTTTGCATAATCTTGTGTCTACAACTATTTATTTATAACTACCCACTGGTTTGTCCTATTGTCCAACTTCCTCTTATAATCCTTCATCTTCATAGATAACTCCATTAATTGTTCTATGGTAGCCTCTGAAAAATTTGCAACACAGGACCCTTCATATATGGGATCAAACCTGGTCTTGAATAATTCCTTGGATATCTGCTTGTCATATGTTTCCTCATCATCCATTAGAGTACCAAGCAGTTCCTATAGGATCTCCACCTCATCCATCAATAAGTCATGCACCTTGGTGCTAATATCAGCTGCTTTCAACATGCATCCACCCAAAATATCTGCTTCAAACTGCAAATCCTTTATCCATGTGGATATCCTTGGCATCATGTGCATTGTCAGTATATTACACTTAAGCAGCACTTGACCATCTAATTTTCTGACACCTTTCAATTTATTGAGGTCTTGATCATTCTGATCAAGCCTCTTAACACATTCCTCCCTCAGCATATCAGCTTTAGTCTTCATATATGCTAATGTATCCCAATTGGAGAGGGATATACCAATTATTTCTTCATCTTCAGACATGAACTTGGTGAACCACTTTTGCATAACATTTGCCTGATGCTTTTGAGAATCTAGACCACTTACTTCATCCTAGCTTACCAATGCGAGAGTAGTCGGTGCCTCTGTTATTTGGGTTCCCGGGGTGACCAATCCCTTAATGAATGATTGCAGTTGGGCAATGTGCCCTTTCAACTCCTTATTTTTCATCTTCATCTTATGCATCCGAGCAACCATGACTTCAATACTCCTTTTGAGCTCTTCTATTTCTTGATCCATCGTTGCATGCCTGAAATCAATGGTTGTCAGATGGAACTCACTAGAAATAATCTCCCTCCTAGCCTTGTCAACTGTGGGTACAACCAATTGTGATGTTCTTCACCTAGTGACAACATCTCTCTTTATTGTAGACATGGCCCTAGCTTTGCGCTTGGGCTTCGCATCTTGAATGGAAAATAATGATTTAAAATCAAATGGGGTAACATCAATAGAAGGAAGCTCTGTTACCTCAGATGCTAGCCACTCTAGGACATTTGACTCTGATTCTTCATGCCTTGGTTGATCAATTTGGTCATCCTTATTGGACACATCATCCTCTTTATCTAGATCTCTTTCCTCTTGCGGTACCTCCTATTGATGGACTTCCTCCTGATCAGATGTCCTATCTCTAGGAACCTCATCTTGAAGCATCTCATCCTAAGCAACTTGTTGTTTTTGGTCCCTAGGATGTTCCTCTTGATGTATATCCATATCCTATTCTAGAATCTATTCCTGTGGGACCTGTTAAGGGATATCAGTTTCTCACCTGCATCAACCATTTCCTCATCTTCATTGAGAACTTGAGCCTATTGCTCAGATGACTCTATTTGTTCCTCAAAAAGTTTCTGATTCCTGTTCTATGTGTTCTCCAGCTTGTTGATCCCTTGTATCCACATGGATATCTTGAGTTGCTTCATCCATGACTGTATCCTGAATAGTCTCATCTTGTCCTTGTGTATCCTGAGTGGTATCTTTCTCCTTTTTACTTGCTCTTGCATGATATGACAAGTCTACAGCCTTAGGACTTGTAATCGTGGTAATCAGGACATCTGATTTCTCAAGTGGGATGTTCTCTCTAGGTGATCCTTCTTCTTTTGCATCAGAAAGTTTGTGCAAATCTAGATCCTTTTTCTCCCCTTGGCCTTGTGTAACCTCTACTTGAGGTGTTTCTTGTTGGGAAGGCACTGTGGGTGTAAATAATGACCCCACTGGAATATTTGTCACATCCCTTGTGACCTCATTGTTTGTTAAATCAATATTTTGATCCAAGGGTAATGGCTGCTCACCAACCCTTGCTTGCTCTACAACCTTTGCCTCTTCAGCTAATTTGTTCTTTACCTTGATGATCTAAGGCGTAGGGATGTTATGCTGCAACTCTTTCACCATTGCCATTATAGGGTCGGGCAAGTTCTTGCCTTGCTCTACCAAATTCATTTGAAGCATAGCAGGTGGAGTACGTGCTGACGATGCTCCTGCTTGGGATTGATCTCAAGAAAACATCTGCTCCATCCTTGTAGCTGTCTCTTCTTGATCTTTTGTTTGGGCATCTACAAACTTAGAGGTGGACCCTCTCATGATAGTCACATGTCCTCTTTTCTGCTTGGCAATATTCATCCCCACCCAACAAATCTATAATCTCTAGCTCCTCAGTAGTTGTGGCAGTAATAGGGATACTTGGTAAAGGCACATCCCTGAGAGGTGAAGGCCAGGCGGCTATAGTTATGCCCTCAGATGTGAACTCTTCTCTTTCTCCTCCTGATCCAGAAGGTCTTGGTTGTGCAAGTTTTTCTTCCATGACCTACCTCTTATGGATGAGGAAGTCATCAAACCCTAGGTCATCCCTATCCTTCATCTTTCTTTTCTTATCTTGGGTGATAGCCACACCCCTAGCTTTCAATTTACTTATCTTCATATTTGTTGGAATAAGGTGCCATTAACCTTGTAAATTCCAATATTGTATTTTATTCCATTTATTATTTGTTATTTGTAATTACCCATAAGGGAATGAGGTAGTCTCATTGACAGTTGTAATTTCAGAGTTACCGGCGGTAGTTACGGAGTGACTTTTACTATTGGCAAATGTAAAAACTCATGGTAAATGAGAATAGGCATCCTCCCTTGAGGAATATACTATTTTTGTCATGTATGACAACTATCATAATGTTTGGTGAGTGAATCTATGACAGCTGCAAGTTGTCATAAGATTCTGAGATTCTATGATGCATATGACGGATATGTTAGTTGTATATTTGCTATATTTAGCCCAAGCTTCCTATCTTGAAAAGATACTCTTTTTCTGGAATCTATGACGGTTATGACACGTCATAAGATGTTGTAAGAGGCCATATTTAGTCTTGGGAGCCCAACCTTTGCATGGCTATTTTTGGACAAGTGTAAGATGCTTGTAAGATGGTAATTAATGTTTACAGGTTGGAGAATCTTAGGAGAGAGAAGGTGAATGCCTAAGATGAGTTAGAAAATGTTTCTATAAGTATTTACTTAGTTGCTGCAATACAGATTTTAGGTACTCGGGTGCTGCCGGAATGTTGTCAGATTGAAGACTGGTGGAGAGAGTTGAAGTGTTGTATTGTAAATCATTTTCAGGTTAATACAAACATTGGGCCTCTTTCCTGTGTGGAGTTTTTTACACGAAAGGGTTTTCTCCACATTAAACATTGTGTTATGTGTTCATATTTCTGATTTTGCATTTCTGTGAAGCATAGTTTTGTTTATGTGTTACAATCTCCATTAATATCACACAGTTAAAGATTGCAAAAATTATATTGAATCAGATTTCCATTGAAGTAGTGTTGCTTTCATTTCTAACATTTAGTATCAGAGCTTGACCAGCTTTGACTCTTGGGTGGTAGTGTGGAAGTTGTAGCTGCAGTGGGAGATTTGGTTGCATTTGTTTTGCAGATCTTGTGTTGTTATTATGGCTGCATCCACCGTTGCATCAACCTCTCGATTGGACATTGAGATGTTCAACGGAATGGGGTATGATTTGTGGAAGCTGAAAATGGAAGATTTGTTGGAAGAAAGAAACTAATGGTTGGTTGTTCAAAAAGAGAAGAAACCTAACAATGTCTCTCAAGATGAGTGGGATAGACTGGATAAGAAGGCACAGGGAACCATCCGATTGTGTCTTTCAGACTCTATCCTGTTGAATGTCGCAAAGGAAGAGACTGCATACAAGTTGTGGAAACAGTTGGGTGAGATCTATCAAGCCAAGAGTATGGTAAATAAACTTTATTTAAAAAGAAAATTGTTTTCCATGAAAATGCGAGAAGGTGAATCAGTTGTAGAGCATTTAAATTCTTTTAATTTATTGGTGAGTCAGCTTGATTCAGTAGATGTTGAAGTTAGTGAGGAGATAAATGTATCTTACTTCTTTATTCTTTACCTAAGTCTTGGGAGAATGTTATCCTTGCTATCATTGCTAACCTTGTAGATCCAAAGTTGGATGCTCTTGTTTCAGTGCTACCATCACAGGAATTGAGGAAGAAGAGTTCGGATAGTTCAGGGGATGCTCTTAGTGTCAGGGGAAGGTCTAAGGAAAGGGGACCAAAAGGAGATCAAAAATGGGCTAAGGACAAGTCCAAGGGCCAGTCTAAGACTCCTGGTAAAAAGAACAGAGTTAAGTGTTGCAACTGCGGTAAAAGGGGACATGTGAATGAGTGTAGAAACCCCAAGAAATAGTGGGAGAGTGCTTCGGATAAGTCCTCAAATGCAGGTGAAGAAGTTTAACTTTTTGCATGTAATGTTGTTTCTGATGAAAATTGGTTGGTTGACTCAGGATGCTCGTTTCATATGACTCCGCATATGAGGTTCACCCAGCTTGATATCAAGTCTTCTTTCAAGAATGCCACACATCTTTCTATTAGAAATACAGTGTCTTTATTGCAGAGTGGGCAGCTGAATCGTTCTGTGTTTGGGTCTCATTACATGCAAAGACAAAAAAGGTGTCATGTGGTGTGAGAACAACCATCGTCTATATGTGCTTAGAGAGGTCGATGTTCCTTTTGTTCCCATCAATTTTAAAGGCAATGACTACATGTCACGACATTTGAAAGAAGAGGTTAAAAGTAAGCTCAATAATCCAGCCTTCATGCCCAAGATCAGAGGTGAAACATCAGAAGTTCAAAACCTAGTGTCACCCACTCTTGGGTTGAATGTTTATCAAGAGCAAAAGCAGAGTTCTCTTTTGGGAATTGTGGGCTCTATTTTTGCTGCTCTTGTTGCTACTTATTGGGGATGGAAACTGTATAACACCCAACAAGACGATGATGATGATGGCAATGAAAATTAGTGTTTTAAGGTTTGATTTCCTCGCAACTTATTTAATAGTTTGGCTATATGTTTCAGTGCTCAGATTATTGTAGTAACTATGAAGAGTCTGGTGGGGATCAAACTCAGAGTTTAGCCTCAACCTGAATTAAATTGTGGTGGATTCTTTGTCAGTATAGCGTATGTTGTGGGACTCTGAAGAAGTCTACGTATATTGTTATGCCTCTAGTACTCATGGTTGCACCTTGTTTAGGGATCTTCTTGGGAACTCTTCTATGTAATTCCTACTCTGTCCAACCCTTTGAGACTAGTAGTGGTTGCCATTTTATATAATTTTTAGCTTCTTTCAATACCAATATATATATATATAATCCCTTAATTAAATCTTGTTCAAGTGTGTAAAAAATTATTTTTCACCCTTACAAATATAATATTTTTTTAAAACAAAATAGCCTAAAATAAAAATATATACTTTTTTAAAACAAATTTTTAAATTTTAAAAAAATAATTGTAAAAGAAACTCCGTGTAGTCAAGGATGGTCATATTTTCTTCCCATTTGCTAATCATATTTCAAGCACACAACACTGTTTTAACTTTAATGTGTTCTCCACTCAAAATGGCACACACAAATACCTACTTTGTCTTTTCATTTCTTTTCTTCTTTCATAAGAAACTCTCTAATCATTGCATCACTTTTGTCTAAAAAAATTAGAGTTTGGGTATGAACTTTTTAACAGAGTTAAAACGATGGTTGCACATTTTAAAGAATTGGATTATAACAGAGATAATATTTTCATACTCTATAATAATGTTTTGAAAGTGTTTTTGAATATAATTGTGTAGAGATTTTAACATCAAAGTTTTAAATTAAGTATTGTGATTAATTATTAAGAAAAGGAAGATGAATTGGATAGTTCTATAATTTTGTAATGGTGAAAATTTCACACCCATGATCCTTTCTCTTTATATTTTGCGATTACAATTATTATAGTCTTTTATGTATTGACTAATTTAAGAATATATTTGATGTGGAAGTTGGTAAAAATGACATTATCCTAGTCCTACCATATCTCCACATATCTCAATATTTTGAAAGTATATGCTAAATCTACCATTTGCCACCTTGACTCAAATCTACAAGTGCATAATTGAACCAAGTCATTTATGTGCCCATAGATCCAACCCCAAACTTTTAAATTCAAATTTCAAATGTTGAACCTTGTCACCTTTTCCTATCAATCATTATGAGTCGACTAAAGTGTGAACTATTTCAAATTGCATGTTAGGGTAGTCTATTTTTGGAATAACCTCAATTCATTTTCATCTAAAAAGGAGAAAAGAATCTAGGAATCTATTAAGCATATATATATTCCATTACAAAAGAATAAAATTATTACATTAGTATCCTAGGAGTATATTGCATGCTTGCCTATTATCTTTGATCTTGGCTCATTGTTGTTGAATCGATCTACCCAACAACTTGACCGAGGAGAAACTAAACCTTCCTTGCAAGTTCCCCAATATTATTTGTAAACACCATTTTCCTAGATATGGATCATTCATCATAGATACTAAGGTGAGTAGATTACAAAAATCCAAAATAAAAAGTTAGATCTATAATTCTAGATTCAATTCCATGCATAGGTTCAAATCTGTACATGTGGAAATCATTTTTGATTACACAACTTTTCTTAAAAAAAGTGGAACCAAGACTTAAATTTGATGACTGTATGGATGTGTTTAGTCATTTTAGCGGTAAAATACAATTAAAATTTTAGGAAGACAGTATCACTTGAAAAGTAAAATTTCAAGTAAATTGTCAAAACTTCTATGTAATTATTCTTATATATATTTTTAGTCTCTATATATTTTTCCTAAAATAGGTAGACTTTAATATTTAAAAGGCAACTTCAAATAAATAACCCTCACAAAAAAATTGCTTGACAGGCAGGTCGACCACCAAATTTAGGCTCTAACTGGAATGTGAACTTTCACGAAAACACATTGGAAGATTCGGCCTACATTACTGTGAAAATGTTCAACCAAAAAAGTGACTTTGTAGTACTGAAATCTGCAATAATCTAAGGATATATTTGGGTGGATAAACTACCAGTTTTCCTGTATAATTTGTGCTGAGTTAGTTCTTAGTTTTGTACTATTGAGATTTGCTAGTTAGTTTCATGGTTCTGTAAGATTGAGATTTTCCATAAAACTAAAGGTGTGTTTTGTTGGGTATATTACTATATCTACTAGGTTTACTGTGTAGTTTGTGTTTTAACTTGTAGGTTGTGTAAGTTAATTCTTAATTTCTAATAAAAGGGTCTTCCTTAAAAAAGGACCATTTTGACATTTCTGCTCAATCCATTTGTAGTCTATATAATTTTAGAGGGCAAAACATGAATTAGGAGTACGCACCTAGTTTTATGCTAGTTTCTAGCAAAGTGAGGCAAGTACACCCAGTTGAAAATCAATGGTTTGAAGACTTGACATACGTCGTGGATGGCCATTGGAAAGGTCTGAGCTAGACATATCGGAGTGGCATGAAGAATTAGTGCCTCTAACAAAGAGAAGCTTGCAATGCAAGCAAGCCAGGAGTACAGCTAGACCCTCATTTGCTAGCTACAATGGTTGCAAAGAGCGTAATTTTTTTGAAGAAGAGTATGATGAATATGAAGAAGCCATGCAAGTGGTGTAGCTTTCTACTTGTTCAACTACTTTGGTTGTAAGTTTCCTCTTATTGAGCTGCTGTTGCAATATGCTCTCGATTGCTTGTCTCTTCACATGCACTATTTTTAGGCGATTAGGGCATTTTGGCATGTACTATAATTGCTCTTGAGCTTTACCAAGTAGTTAGTATTGTTTTTTATTTCAATCTAAAATAGAGTGGTTCATGGAGTGTTATTCTCATTGCATATTTATATAACATTCTACTTTCATTTTAGATAAATTATTAACGTATGCTTTTTACCAAGTAGTTAATATTGTTTTTAACTTCAACCTCCAATAGAGTGGTTCATGGAGTGTTATTCTGATCGAATATTCATTTGCCAATTGGCCATATTCATGATACTTGTTGCTTATAGAACTTTTTCTTCTCTAACATGCACTCAATGTAACCAATGCTGAAGGAGAGGACTCTTCCATATTTTTTTCTCTTTGTTTGTTTTGTTGATGACACTATTTTCTCATTGTGTATCTATGAAAAGTTATGCCACACTATGTATCATTGAAGAGAAGTTCAAAAAGGCATAAGCAATTGCTAATTGATAAAAAATATTTAGGTATATCATTTATGGTTACTTAAATTCCTTTACCTTTTTTTCATAAGCTACATATTAGATACAGAATCATGTGTTAAACAATTTTTTCTCCTATGAACTGCTGGATTTCTTTTGCCATGCTTCATTAAGGCATGGGCCATAAGTATTTTATAGGGCTAGAGACAAAGACATGTATCTTTCCTTTACCCTCGTGTAAATTTTGTTGTGCGTACTTTCCCACCAATTGTTTGTTCTTCCCAGTTTTTGTCGTGCATGGGAAAATCAACTTTCTATTATTACTCTTCTCCTACAAAATAGCAACACTTATTCAAAATATCTATCGATGTGCCCATTGCACATTTTGTGCGATTGCTAGTATATCTAATTTTTTAAAGGCAAGAATGACATTTCTTTACTATCTAATATTTAAGAAGAGAGAGGATCAAATATCTTAACATTTGGGTGAATTAATGTAAATACCATTCTATCATATCTTTATTTAAATATTTTAAAAAAAATTGTATTAAAAACATTTAATTTAAAAAATTAAATAATTAATTGTATTAAAGATATTTAATTTTTCAAAAATAAAAGAAATTTTTTTATATAATATAAGTTTCAATATAATAGTAAAAAAATGACAAAATTAGTATTTTAAAAATTTTATTATTAATTTTTTGATTGAGGGTAATTGTAATTTACACTAAATTTTATTCTAAAAAATGCAATTCTAAGTGACAAATTTTGTCCAATAAAATCTTTCTATATATAATTTAGAGGAGGAAAATGCACATAGGCATCACATAAGAAGCTTCAATCTAAGAGTTGGCTTAAATCAATGCCCTTACCATTACGCCGAGAGGCGTTATACAGCCACAACATGATTGGAACTTTTATTTTGCTGATTTAAATTGACGTTTATGGGGCTGTCAAATGGATTAACATTAGTATTTAAAATAATTCCAGCATCCCATCACCTCCCGAGAATATTTCGTTGTAGGAGAGAATAGTGGCATGTTGATGTGGGTAGTTAGGAAATCGTCTGGCATCAGTTATCTGTTCGTTGAGCCCCTGATCCAAGCACAATATTTGGCATGCAAGCTCATTTCTGTGAAATCAGTGGCAATTGATTGGTGGTTTCTATTGTTGGAAGAATTCAAAAAATGTTCATGCAATTCAAAATTTCTAAGCATTTGTTTACTAGCAAAGGCGCTCTAGAAGTAATGAAGGGTTTGGATCTGGAAAGGTATATGGGGTGATGGTACGAGATTGCTTCCATTCTGGTGAAAAGTGCATGCAAGAGCCAGTGCAGCGAACAGGTGCAGGTAACCATTGATTTAGACGGTTGGGCAATTTAGGGTTTTTAGTGTGTTGATAAATTTACATATTGGCAGTCCCTGCATGCAAAGGAAATGTGGACAAACTATATATGGACAGGTGTTGTTGGACATGCGAGGCATTAGATATCAATATTAATGGCATTTTGGTATTACTTCTTAAAATTTAGTGGATAGATATCGTTTGCAGGGGTTTAAGCGAAATTCTATCAGAGGTATTGAAATCCATTTAGGATAGATAATTATCCCATCTTAAAGTTGCATTTGTTAGATTTATTGAAATTTATGGTACATTTTCCTTTCTGCATCAAGGGTTTTTATATGATTTTGTTTATTAACAACCTTATTTAATTTAGTCCATGCCTTTTCATTTTCAAGTTTTGAAGAATTGGGTAGAAGTAAAGCTGCAACGAAATGCACCGATTAGTGGTGGACTGGAATTTAAGTGTTGGGGATAGTTAGGGTTTGCATTGGACATGAATCCTCATTAATATGACCATTTTGTTTCAAGACTCCTCTCGCTAGTTATAGATTTTTGTTCAAGGTCACCCACATTACAATCTCTAGGTGTTTTGCTGAGGTCAATGCAAATATTCACATATATAAGTTAATTACAGATAGGGAAATCCAACCCTAGATTGGATCTACTATGTATCATGGTTTAACAATCTAATTAATTAAAATCAAAAGACCCTTGCAATCAATTCATTGGATGGTATTATTTGCTAGGCTCTATGCTTTTTAATGATATTTAATTGCAATAAAATATAAACATATGTGGGTCTCAATTTTCTTACAAGAATTCCTTGCAACATGATGATTGGTTTAACAATGTTAGACGATAGAAGCCATGGCTATCCAAGAGACTATAGAGTGGAATAAAAATCTGACCACAAATAGGGTTGTATATAGCTAGATTCACATTTATAGATCTGTATGTTGCTAGATTACTCTATTGGATAATCACTGCCAGAGGGTAGCCATGTTTCTCTCAATTTGGGTATGATTTGTCTATCTCACCAATTTGCTTCTTTTGATGATATACTTGATACTATTGTGTTCCAAAAATTAGAAACAGGTATTTAGAAATTCAAAAATGCCTATATAAAAAACCAGGCTGGAAAAATCAGTAAATGACAGGAATTATGGGTTAGATTTTATAAGGAAACATTAGTAATAAAGATACAAGACAAAAATGGTAGAAAGGTCATGGAACTCTTGGAAACAATATCAAAAAATTTAAGAGATTCCTAGAAACAGTATTGGAGAGTTAAAAAATTATTTGCCAGAAACTTAAAGCTTCTGGAAATGTTTTCAAAATTACCATCTAAAATATTTCTTTCCAGACCTTGTCTGAGTTTTTGCGAAAACCAAAAAAAGTGCCAGGTTTCTAGGTTTGCAACCTACCAGAAACAATTTCCACAAATGAGAGGTCAAATTTAGACTCCCTAAAAGAACCATTGATTTTAATAAAAAAATTAAAAACATCATTTGAAAAAAAATAAAAAAAATTACCTCAGATTAGCTATCAGAGTTTCAATATTATGTATCCATGCAGGGCATAGTCTACAAATTATTTACATTTAGGTTAATGACAAGGGAAGACTATCTTGGTTAAATCAAATTGAAGCTAAATTTCACAACATTGAGAGTAATTTTCAGATTAAGTTTCACATCAATGAAAACAATCTCAGCTTGATTTAGAACATTTAGGCAAATTTACACTGAATTTTTTAGCATATGAATGCATACTTTGGCTGAATTTCTCACTACATGAAAGTAAATTTCACAATGGTATACATGTTTTTTGTTAGATTTCATGACACTAGACACAAGTTTCAGTTAAGATTTACGACATTGAAAAAAACTTACAGTTTTACCAGAAATGTGGATAGATCACTGAGTGTGATGTGAAATGCAAATATTCACAAGGTCGTTGGCCTCCAAAATCACCATTCCAAAGTGATTGAGGTTGCTGGCTTCAAAGTTCTATTTGTTCTTTTTTAATTGTGGCATTTTTTGAATTTTTTTCACGGCCTGATATAAGAAAAAATTGTTTAGGTTTGGAAAATTGCCCTATTTCAAATGCTAGGACAAGGCTTTTTTTTGTTATTTGTTTTACTATTAACAATTAATGAGTCGAGCTCTCTATGTTTGGTGGAGATGGTGCATGATTTCATGGAAAATGAGAAGAAAAATCTAGAATGTGGGCTTCGCTACAATTGCTTGAATGGGCATTGCAATGATGGTTGGAATGCAGACAATGAGGATGATCACAAATCAGCCATTGGATCTGGCGAAGTTAGTTAAATTCTCAAGGTAAAATACTGATCTCAATATTTAGCAATGTAGTTGAATTTAAGGCAAAATTTTATAGATTTCAATTGGTGTAAGATTTGAGAAATAGGGATTCTTTTGGGATTGATATGCTAATTTTTTTTAGCCACTTGAACTTGATTATTTACCAAATTCATCGTTGAATCATGTCTTCAAGGTATTGAACCTGGGGTTCTGATATTACTTGCTGCAAATCATCAACATTTTTTTTAATATAGTTTTTATTACTTTTTGACTTCTAATGTCAGGAGAGAGGCCAATTTTGGTTGACATGGCTTTGAGTTTCAGACATTGCATCAGGTTTTAATTATTTCTTTTCTCAAGATATTGCTTCTATTTTACATGCTTCCTCTTGTGCTCAGAATTAAAGACAAAATTTTAGATATTTCATTTGGGAACCAAGTTAAATTAGAAGCGAAATTTTTTTGTTAAACATTTCATTTCAACATTTTCTTTTATCAACTTCTGCACTGTAAGTTTCAGAAGTAGTTACTTAACATGGCTTTGGGTATTTTATGTTTCTGATGTTTGAGATTTCTCTTTACATACATAGGCGTTGGTAGTAGCCTCAATACCCAATATTCTAGGGTGGATAGCCATTTGTTTGGCAAAATCAAGTCATAGTTCTTCCATTAATGGATTCTGTGTCATATAGGCATGACCTACAAAAATAGTCCTAGAATTATGGCATGCATGTTTCTAAGTTCAGTATCAGAACTTCTGTAACTCACATATGAAAAGAATATACTTTATTATTTTAATTTCATTATTGCTATCTAGGTTCATGATTCTTCATTTTTGTATTTTGGTATTGAATAGTGATATATTGTTCTTTAAGCTCTTCAGTTAGCTGAAAAATATTGATCATATGATCTATAAGAATTGTACTCCAAATTTTCTTTGTGTGAAATTAAATTAAATTTTGTTATTGGTAGTCTTTGGTGCAATTGAATTATGGACTTTATACAAGGATAAAATATAAAATTTGGTATTGACAAGCAATTCTCCTTCAAATTTGACTATTGAAAGAAATTCGAAACTATTCAATGTGATTTCGCAATGTTATGGGAAAACCCATGACCCAATCAAGTCTACCTTGAAGGTGTAATTTGACTTATACAGAAACAATATTTACCAACATAAAATAAAATAGATTACATTAATAATAGTTCACACTTGAGATTTGTATCATTTCATTTTTTTTATTTGACAAAAATCATATTCAAATATATTAAAACAAAATGCAACAAGGTGGCAGTAGAGTGAGCTGAATCCCTATAGAGCTAAACAAAATTTGACTGTTTTTGTTAGATCTATTAATTTAATTTAATAGATTCTCAACAAAATATTCAAAAATAAATATAGAGTTATAGATAGTTAATTATTATTATTTTATTTATTTTATATGATCACTATTAAAGAGAAAATATAATATAAATCTTGCACAAGAAAAACATGATAATGTAAATGAACTTGAATTGTAAATGATCATTAGGGGGAGCTCATTGAATTTTATTCCTTATATCCATTTTTAAATCATTAATTAATTGTTTTTATTTTATTTATTTTGTATCATTAAATAAAATAAAACAAGGGTTATAATGAGTACATAATCAAGTTTATAGTGAAATAGAATACAAGGTTAATAATAGAAAATAGATAACTATTCATTGTTTTGTAGATCATCATGATAATGGATAATAAAATTATTATTTCAAATAAATTACACCTTATATTTATTTAGAATTAGTTAGGATTATGTGCACAAGCAAAACATGATAATGTAAATGAACTTGGATTGTGAAGGAAATTATCTACCCACATATGTATACCACTATCAGGATAGCCATGAGTTTGAACACGTTGAGGATCAAGATTACATTAAAGTGTTAAAGAGAGGGGAACAAAAAAGTGGAGAGATAGAGACAAGATATAGAGGGAAAGCGATAAAAATAGAGGAAGAGAGAGACAGACAAAGAGGGGAAGAGAGAGACAAATACAAATACAAATACAAAGAAAGGAAGAGAGAGAAAGATAGAGACAAAGAGAGAGGGAGAAAGCGTGAGAGATATAGACAGTGCAAAAGATAGAGATATAGATAGGAGAGAAAGAGACAAAGAGAGATAATTACAACAAATATATATAACCAAAAAAACATATGGTTAAGATTAGGCTTACAATTACAATTAGGGTTAGGGTAAGGGATAGAATTAGGGTTAGGGTAAGGGATAGAATTAGGGTTAGGGACAAAATTAGAGTTAGGGTTACAGTTAGGGAAATCTTTATAACAAAAAAAATTGTTAGGGTTAGAGTTGGAATTACAGCTGGGGTTAGGGATAAAATTATGATTAGAGATAGAATTAGAGTTAGGGGGAAATTAGGGTTATAGTTAGAATTATGGTTAGTGTTAGAATAATGTTTATGGTTAGCATGAAGGTTACAATTAGGGTAATGGTTATAATTAGAGTTATTGTTAGGGTTAAAATTAGGATTAAAATAAATATTAGAATTATGGTTAGAGTTATAACTAGGGTTACGGTTACAATTATGGTTATAATTTGCGTTACGGCTAAGGTTAGTATTACGATTAGGATACAAATTAGGGATAGAGTTAGGGTTAATATTAGGGTAAGAATTAGATTTGAAAGTTAGTATTAGGGCCACGATAAGAATTAAGGATAGAGTTAGGCTTAGTATTAGGGTAAGAATTAGATTTGAAATTAGAATTGTGGTTACGAATAGAATTTGGCTTAAAATTTAAATTAGGGCTAGGGTTAAAATTAAAATAGGGTTAGAATATTTTTAAAAATAATCTAAACTTGTGAAATATGATCAATATCAACGTAATTTTCTATATATAAAATAGGGGGATAGATGTAGGGGCCTTTTAATCAAATTCCCCAATAAAAAGTGTAATATAGGCGTGCATTTTATATATATTATTCCACATAGGTAGAATAGGGCCTCCAAAAGATCCTTCTCGGCGTACTTTAGATATATTTTTTAAATATAGCTATACTAGTATGTAAGAAAACCATAATTAAGTAGGGGTTATTTTTATTTTTCATATATAAAAAAAGGGTTAAATCTTAAGGAGGATAGATTGAAGCCCACATTACATGGAAGGTTGAGTGATTTGCTCTAAAATTTGTTTCATGAATTTTTATTTAACAAAAAATTAGACCCCCTTTGTATTCTATTACATATTCCATATTCCATAATTGGAATATTTGTGTGTTCACGTGCACATACATACATAAAATTTTTAAAACTAAGAACTTAAATTTAACTACCATAATAAAACATATATCTTTACCTAAGACAGTTTGAAAACCAATTTTCTTTTATTTTATATATACCAAAAATCTAAATTCATGCTTAAATTTTTTAAATGTATGATTATGTTTGAATGCATTTAGAAATTTATATATTTGATGTAATTTAAGTGTATGAATATAAATAATATCAAATGTAAAATATATAAATATTAATTAATTTTAGTATGTAATATTTATTAAGATTTTTAATGTTTTTAGAGTAAGAATTAGGGTGTTTTATTTTATTAAACTTAATTAATGGTAAAGATATAATTCAATAAAATTATAAAATATTTATCATTTTTATTTTTAATATTAAAGAAAAGGCTGTTTTCTAATTTTTTAGTTCTAAATCATAGAAGATTAATTATTCATAATTCTATACTAACAATGTTTGTTATGTCTATGTGTTACAAGTTAAGGTATCACCAAATATTTTGCTTCAATAATATCTAAAGTGTATATCTTACAAATGATTTATTCCTTCAATTTTTAGTTGAATTTAGTAACAATTTCACTATGTAATTAATGACAACTTTAATTATGTGTTGATAGTATTATTTGATTTTCTCATCATTCAAAACACAATGATAATTTTGGTTTGGAAGATTGATTCCAAGTTTCCAAATTATCTTAATAACATATTAATCAATTTTTGCATGCAATATGCATGATTAAAATCATTAATTATTAAAATTATTAGTCCCTTTCAAAGCCAAGAATGATTATGTTCTATATGATTGAAAAATGGAATTTAATTAATGGTAAAGACATGAACTAATAAAATTGCAAAATAATATTTTCATGGTTTTTTCACTAGAGTTTTTTAACTTTAATATTGAAGAAAAATATGTTCTCTAATTCCTTGCCTCAAAGTTAAAGAAGATTGATTACTCATGTATCATATATCAATAATATTTGTCATGTATGCGTAATGAAGTCAAGGTAATTTTATATGGCATTACTATCACCAAAAGCTTTGCTTCAACAACATTTATACTACATACCCTACAAAGTATTTGTTCCTTCAATCTTTAATTGAATTTAGTAACAATTTCAATATGTAATGCATGGCAACTCTAATCATGTGTTGATAACATTATTTGATTTTCAAATCATTGCAAAGGCAATAATAATTTTGGTTGGAAGATTGATTCTAAGTTGCCAAATTATCTTGGGAACATATCTTCATTAACATTCAACACCATTTATTTGTATTATTGCCAAACTTGTTTTGGTCGAGAATGCATTTTTGATAAAGGGTAACACTTTTGATCAAAGCTATGAACCGAAACAAGGGGTTTTGAAAGGGCCCCACCTTTTTACAAAGATTAGACAGAACACATCAAAGATGCTCACACAATACCAAGAACCACAATAAAGAACAAGAAAAATACACAACAAACTAGCAATCCCCAAAAATCAAGGGTAAAATGATCTACATAACACAAATCATGGTGGCTTGAAGCCAAAATGCTCCAAAGAGCTTTGGATACATCCACCAGACTACACTACAAAATCAATGTTGGATTTCTCCTTATCCCTTTTCCTCTTTTGGGTCACTCCTAAATCAAGAGCCTTCTCATCCAAAGGTGACATCCTTTTTCCTTAATATATAGTGAGGGTGAAATTGGCAAGGTATCAACCTCCACCAAATTCTCCTCTTGGTTAGTCAACTTAGCATTCCTCCCAACAAAGTCATTTACACCATCACACATCATAGGGATCACCTCCAAAGGTTGATTCAGATCCAACCTTTCTTTTTTCTTCCAAGATTGAACCGCCTTCTTAAAGTTGGGGCACCCAACACCAAAATGGATGACCTTCTCGTATTTTTGGTTGAGAATGCATTGAACAAGAATGTAAGTTGATCTTCGGATGCCTACCTTGAGTTCATTTAAAATATTTATGTTTCTCATGATAATAATCTGACTTACTTCTAATGTCTTTTAGGTCAATCTGATCTATAAGACCCATGAGATGTATATGCAAAATTAATTCGACCAAATTATACAAGATAATTTGTTCTTGATTTCATCCTTATGTTTTTTTATCTTTAATTTCTTCTTAATGTTTAACTATTCACAAGTGCATATAAGTATATGACGCTATCATATCAACTATTTATAACTACACTCTATTACACTAAGATCAAATATCCATTATAGCAACAACCATTTAATGGTGTAGAAAAATACTTGGAACATGTAACTGCCACAACTACACCTTATATCAATTAATATAATGGTATAGTTCTAAAATTTTGATTATATTACACCATTTGTTTCCCCTTATCATTCGCCTATTTACAATATGTGAAAAGTTCATCTTCTAAAGTATTTTTCTAACCAAATTATGTAAATTTCGAAGACAAGCAACAAAGAACAACCTTGTTTAACTCTTAACATTCCAATGAATTCCCTCGTACAAATCATGGCTACTACTAAATGTGGCAATAACTCATTTATTTAATCAATATAGCGTTTATCATAAGTTGAGACAAAATTCCTACGTAACCATACATTTCAAAAAGAATCCTCTTAAAATTAGTGCAAGGGAACTTTTAAGATCTAAGTATGTAGTGAGACCTTCCTTTTTGTGATGACAAATCTCAACAACAATTCTAAATGGGCGAATATTATCAAATTGTAGAATTCTTGACTTCAAAACCATTTTCACTTTTATATTTTCATCTAGTTTCAAATAACATTATAAGATCATTACAAAGACTCTGGTCCTCAGACTTCAACCGTTGTTGGACAGTATTATCTCTGACTGTCAGAAAGGCTTTGTCCCCGGTAGACAGATTATGGATGCGGCTATTTCCACCCACAAAATCATTCACTCAATGGACATAAGTAATACTCTGAACATGGCTCTCAAGGTGGATATCTCTTAAGCTTATGACAGGGTCTCCTGGGATTTCCTGTTTAAGGTCCTTAGGAAATTTGGGTTCAAGGACAGAATGCTAAATCTGATAAAAGAATGTGTCACCACTGTCAAGTACTCAATCCTGGTCAATGACACTCCCCAAGGGTTCTTTGAGGCAGGTAGGGGTCTCAGACAGGGAGATCCCCTTTCTCCCTACCTATTTATTATGTTGGCAGAGGTTATGGGAAGAAACATCCTATCCCACCTGGATAGCCAGTCCCTCAGGGGGGTTAAAGCGGCATCCACCTTGGGTCCTTCTACTCTTCAACAATTCGTGGACAATACTATGCTCTTTGGGGCGGCTTCGGTGATTGAGGCAAAAAGATGGAAAAGCCTATTGAACTCCTATGCTAAGGTTTCTAGACAATGCATAAATTATGAAAAAAGTAATATTTTTTTCTTCAACACTGACTTGGGGTTACAAGCTAGGGTGAGAAAAATCCTTCAGTGTAACACAACTAATCTCCCAGCTACCTATCTGGGTCTTCCCCTCACAGTCAAGGAACTGACCCTAACTTTCTGGAACACTGTCCTGGAAAGAATCCAAAAGAAAATGGAGGGATGGAAAGGAAAACTCCTTAGTCAAGCTGGCAAACATCAACTATTGAAAGCCTCATTACAAGGCATCCCTACCTATTTTCTCTCCCTGTTTAAAATGCCTAGATAAATGGTAGAGAAATTGGAAAGAATCCAGAGAACCTTTCTTTGGACTGGAGTTGAAGATAAGAAGAGGATATCGTTGGTTGGATGGGACAAAGTTTGCCTGCCCAAAACTCATGGGGGATTAGGAATTAGAAAAATATAGGTGATGAATAAAGCTTTACTTGCCAAAGTGGGTTGGACTTTCCTCAAGGAGGAGAAAGATTGGGTGCGGATCATGAAAGCCAAATATCTTCAAAATGGGGATAAATTAGAGGTTATTGCCACAGAGAGCCACCTCAAAGGCTCTATTATCTGGAACAAAATGATCAAAACTAGAAATACCCTCTCCCAAGGCATAAAATGGAAGTTGGGGAAAGGAGATAAAATCAGATTCTGGGAGGACAATTGGTTCGAGGACGGTCCTTTGACTAACAGAAAAAACATAACCACCAGAGACAGAGTTGTTAGCCATTTTGGGAAGTTAGTCAACAATTTCATTACTTCCCACTCCCACAACCATAGGAGGTGGAAAATGCTCTCAGATTGCTGGGGTAATGTTCCTGAGAATCAGGAGAGCTAGGCTTTGCAAGAGGAGCTGAGCAAGCACATAATTATGATATTTCCTAGGGAGGATGAAATGCTCTGGGGTCAAGAACAAAAGGGGAACTTCTCAATTAAATCTGCTTACCTTTTGTTGTCTAACAATGGATAGGGGGGTGGATCTAGAAGAGTGTTTGGAACAACAAGCTGACCCCCAAAATAAACTTCTTCTGGCAAGCTGTTTCCCATAACAATATCCTCACTACTGACAACCTCAATAAAAGGGGGTTCTAGTTGGTTAATAGATGTGTGCTCTGCCTCAAAGCTGAAGAAACCATTTAGAACCTCCTTTTCCATTGTGAATTTTCTAAAGATTTATGGGGTAGAACTATGGAGAAACTCAACCTTGATTGGGTCTTCCCGGAAAACCTGATAGACTTCACACAGAGCTGGAGTTCCCCTTTCTCGCATCCTAGGATTAGAGAGCTATGGAGATAAATTCCCCCACACCTGGGGTGGAGCATGTGGAAAGAAAAAAAATAATAGAATCCTCAGGGATAAGGCTCGATCCACTAATGAAGTCTTTCACTCCTTCAGCAGATTGCTCTCAGAGAACACGTCTAACAACACTCTGCATATGGCTTAGAAACCTCCTACTATGGTGGAAGTGCGGACTGCCTTAAACTGGGGATTGATAGAGGATATAACCAAGATTGACAATTCCAAGAAGCTCGCCAGAAAAAACACCCTTTGGAGACCCCTTCCCAGAGATTGGACCAAACTCAACTTTGATGGAGCTGAAAAAAAGAATACTGGACTGGATAGTGGGGGTGGTATATTCAGAGATAGCCAAGGAGCCTTTATTGTTGCTTATGCCGGATCCATAGGCATTCAGTCCAATAATGTTGCAGAGGGATTAGCTCTAGTGTGGGGGCTTAAAATTTCTCTCTATGGTAATGGACAAATTACAAGTGGAAGTGGAAGGAGATTCTAAACTCATTATTGAGGTAGCTCTTAACAGGTCTACTAGCAGTTGGACGTTGAAGGATATTACAGATGACATTGTCTGCTTACTATCCGGGTAAAGACAGATTAAAATTGGGCATGTTTACCGTGAAGGTAACAGAGTGGCGGATGGATTGGCTAACCTGGGACAAAGCTTGGACAAGTGGAGATGTTGGAAAAGTAAGAATTATTTACCCATCCAGATTCAAAACCTTCTTGAAAAGGAGCTAGGCCCCGCTCTTGACTTCTCATGATTGCTCTAATTTCTAGAAAGTACTTTGGGGGCTAGTTGGGATCAAGTCTGGATAGCCATTTGGTTTTGAGGTCCTATGATGAGAAGAGGGTGACGGGGGCCTGCCAGCTCAGAATTGTCAAAAGCGGGACCCGACGTGGTATGAAAGTTTGCTTAGTTCTCAATTAGATGTGGATGCCTAAGGAGAGATTTCTCATGAATGGGCGCGTGACCAACCCGACATCTCTATGCATAACCCTTAATTATGATCAATTAATGAATGGTTATCATGGAAAGAATAGGAGTGATAGTTCACATATTGCGAATTCAAGCAAGTACGCCACCCCTAGCAGCCAAAAAGACAATATACTCATTTATTGGAGTATGAATATTGGGGACTAGGAGATTTTTTGCAGTTCAAAAGTTTCTAAGTCTTCTATTGTTTCCTGCATTGTTAGCTTGCCTAAGAGAAATTGGGGTAATTTAGCAATGGGAGGAGACAAGGCTCGCACTGAGCCTGAAACCTGTGATGAGATTAGACGTAACAAGACCCTCTGGCACATTTCCCAGGAGGGCGGGGTGGCCTCCTACCTTGAATGCTTACAAGGTTATGATGAAAGCCTCTCGATGCAATTCCTGCATTCTTGGGAGGACAAAAAGGTTAAGGTGGGTAGTGTTAGTTTTGAAGTTTCTAAAGAGGTGATTGGTTTGGCGACGGGGATGCCCACGGACGACACCAAACACCCCAGAAAGAGCAAAGTTTCTGACCCTGAGGGAATGACATGCTTTCTGAAGAAAGGGGAGGTTCTGCATAGTTTGTAAGGGGGTTTTGATCATGAAATGCTGCCAAATTCGTGGGATGAGGTGTGTTACATGCTCATAAAGTACTTCACATTGGAAGGTAGATTCAAACATTTCTTCCATTATCATTTTGCTCTGCTCAATCATTTCCGTCGTAGCAAAGTGATAAGTTTTCCATTTTAACTTCTTTCGTCTCTAGAATCTTCTATTTCGTCAGCCATTGAACAACATGCTGTTGACCCCAAAAAACCCCTCAACCCGCTCCACCAGGGGCTTATCCTCAGACTGTACAAATTCCATCTTTCTCTTTGCCCCCCTAAATCCCTCGTGGCTACCAGGGTTGAATCTCCCCTGCCGCGCTGTTCCAGTCCTGTGGTGTCTAGCCTTGTGATAATAACGAAGGTCACTCCAGAAAAGTATGCTAAGTCCATAAAGTATGGCAAGAAAAAAACTACCATCGGTTTAAGCCCAGATCCTAAAGCCAGGGTCCAGACTCCTTTGTCCTCTGTGAAGACCCCTGTCAAAAGAAAGTTTTTCACCTGGTGAGTCTGTATAGGTGACCCCACAGAAAAAGAAAAGGGGAAGGTTGGAAGAAGGTAGTGGAACAGATAGTGAGAACAAGGCAAAGAATGTCTCTGTGGTGGTGGAAGAGGTTAGCTCTGAAAATGGTATTGGTGGTAGCGATAGCACTACTGATGACGACTTTACTTTGATGAGAAGCAAAACCTAGGTTCGTCGACTAGGAGGTCCACGAGGCTTACAGCTAAGAAGGAAGTCTCTGAGGTGGAGGAAGAGACTACTGACCTTGAGGGTGAGGATATTTCTGATAACAAAAACATCAAAATGGATACTATTGTGTCAGAGACCAAACTGATGGGCGGGGAATTTTCTGTCAATAAGGAGACCAAGAATGACAATGTGGAGGCTGAAGCGGAGGAAGGGCCCAATAATTTCCCTGAGCTTAATGCTGAGCTCAAAGCTAAGGATTCCCAGTTTGAGAACTTGGAGAACACGGTGAAGGAGTCAGGCAAGATGAAGAGAAAGGGCAAAATGACTGCTAAAGATAACGAGATTGATATTCTCTCTGCGAGGATCAATGTGCTGGAAAGGAATTTCAAAACTCTAGCAAAGTTCACGGCAAAGGTGATGCATAGATCAACCATGACCCTAGCCATACTCCAGTATGCTAAGCTTGCTACCCAAGGATTGAAGGATAAAGATCTTAAAGAGTATCATGACCTCTACCAGTTTCTGGCTGAGGATTGGGATCAAATGTTTAATTAGTCGTTGGGGCTTTGGTCGTTGCCTGTGGTTTTTGTCTGTTGTCGTTCTGCTATCGGTTCGTCGTGTCTCTGTTCTGGGTCTTTTTTTTGGCTATGTCTGTTGGTTAGTCTGGTGTCTATTTTTTGGTTCTTGATGGAACTTTGGTACGCATTTTTGGTTGTTTTGTAATGGGATCGACACCCTTTTATGCCGCTTATCTTATCAAAAACATATATCATTCATCCTCCATTCTATTGATTAGAGGTACTAGTGCATTTTTTAGCCCTCTACTAATAATTCATCCATATACATGAGTTTCAAATGTCACCAAAGAATTGACATGTAGAAAATTGCCATCAAATTGATGTCTCAAGTATTAAATTCTCCAATCTAATTAAAGTCTCATGGAAATAATTTAACTTTCTAAAGATTCACATCGAATGAGTAGTAGACAAGATTTCATTAGTAGCATAGATTATAGTGTAGTATACTCAACTTTGAAAATGATTAGTTATAAACTATTTTTGAATTTGTTCTATGTGTCTTGAGATCAATTATCTCGCCAACCTTTATTTTAAAAATAACTTAAGTTTTCTTTTTGGCTTCTTTTTAGTCAGGATGGTGTCTTGAGATTAATTAACTCCCTAGCCTTTATTTTAATAAATATTAAATTAACTTAAAGTCTTTTTGTTGGTCTCTTTTTAGTTAAGATCTTCCATGTGTCTTGAGATCAATTACCTTACTAGCCTTTATTATAACATCTTGAATGGCGTCGCTCCCTCTCGTTGATGAAAATCCCCTTCACTTGATGGTTGTTGTCCCTTTGTCCTCTATTGCAGATCCTGGCACGAGTGTTGCTAACAAAATTGGAGGGTCCATTTCACCTTATCTATGCATGCATTTTTCAGGTGATGGAGGCGTCGAGCTTGGAACTATCTTGGGAGGTATCCTACGGTTTGAAACACTAGTAATGGTGGTGTAGGGGATGGTGGTGCAAGCGTACATGACTTCTCCTGGTCATGGAGATGTAGGTGATGTGCAGGCTTCTAGTAGTGGCTCCCCTTGGTCATACGAGATCATTGTTGGTTTGAGGGCTCAAGCCCGCCCTTCTCTGGGTGAGAAACTTTGGCCACTACCCTATGCACCATCATCCCCGATTATGGTGTGTGGTCAAAACGTTATCGACAATTAAGAATTTTATCTTCACCGTGAGGAGATACATAGGTTCAACAATTTGTGGCCTTCTCTTCCCGACCTACACAAATGGGTCCTAGAATCATGGAAGCCCCTCGTGGATGGCAAGATTGAGCTCTTCCCATGTACAAAGGGCTTCTTCATTGTGACTTTTGGGACCTCTGAGGAGAGGGATTTAGTGTTGAATGGTAGGGTTTGGTTGTGGGGAGTTCATTCCCTCTTGATTAAACCATGGTCTATCTCCTTCAACCCACTCACCGAACCTCTCAACATCAAACCAATATGGGTTAGACTTCCAAATCTTCCTCCAATTCTAGGAAGATTCTTGCTACAAGGCCACCATCGACAATGCAATTGGTCACTTTGTGAAGGTTGACTCCACTACTTCATGTTGGCAAGAGACACTGCTAGGCATAATAGATGTTGTCATTGGTGGCAACTAAGATCATCCCAATCATCTGCATAACACAATTTGTTCATACCGGAAGTCAGATTTAGAATTTGTCTAAGTTTCAACAGCTAGGAACAGAGCAGTAACAGGGTCTAGTATTTTGGTCCGGATCTCTTCGGTGGGAAGTCATGAGTAGCTGTGGATCTAGGGGAGTCATATGCATTGTCAAGATGGTCTAACTCTAGATTTTTGTCCTCCGGTGATAAAGGATTCAAAAGATATTAGCCTCTAAGTACCGGGTTCCAGTTTGTCAGAGCAGACAGAAGAACAGGCCGACCTTGTAGAAGATCCTGACTCCGGATGTATAGAAGTTGTTTATTGGACAAACGGTGATGATAAGTGATAGTGACCGACATAAGTGATGATTATCAAGAGCAAGTTTTGGTCTGCACCTTAAGTTATGCATAGATCTAGCCAACAAAGCAGAGCATTCATAAAAGTTCTAATTCTTGTTGAAGCCGACTGTTAGAATGATTGTAGATCATATTGCGGATATATAGCCGATGGAATTAGGTGATTAAGTGTGTGTGGGGTATGCGTAAAAGGTGCATGTGAGACAAGCAGAAATGCAAAGTGCGAATGAAGGCAAAACAATAAGAAGAGTAGATCAAAGATGAAATGTGTAAGATCAATTTTTGTACTTAACCGGAACTGAAACTCTTGCATGAGTAGATGCTATTAATCAGTTCAGACCTCTGTTATTTTTGTTGTAATATTTCCAAAGGCAGTGAGCCTCCTTTTGAGCAGTGAGCTTTGGGCAGTGAGCCCCAATGCATGTGCATTCCCATTTGTAAAAATACTTTTAACAGAGTATTAATTTTTATGGGCTAACCCCCACCGTGGTTTTTCCCTTAACTGGGTTTCCACGTCAAAATCTTGGTGTCAAATGTGTTATTTAAGTTTTATGTTGATATGTTATTGATTGATGCTGAAATGTTTATATCATTGAATTGATTATAAGAGCTAAAGGAAGATTGATAGTAAAAAAGAAAGAAAATGTGTGACAACTGATTCACCCCCCCCTCTCAGTTGTCTAGAGGTAAACCAACAATTGGTATTAGAGCAAGGTTCCTTTGAAAAGCCTAACAGCCTAAGGAAAAGATCTTGTAAGGAGTCTCAAATGGGTTCACTCAAAGATCAACTTCAAGTGGCCCTGGAAGAGCTTGTTTATTCTAAAGCAGAAATTAGCAATTTGAAAGGTGAACTCAAAGATGTTGATGATACCATTGAATTGTTAAAAGATAAATTAAAGAAATCTCTACAAAGGAAAAATGAGCTACTTCTGCAGTGATCCAGTTTACCTGAAGAAAATGACATGAATGAAGTTTTGGAAGAAAAGACAAAGGAATGTGAGAAGCTGTCAAAAGAAGTTGTTGTTCTGAAAATTGAAATGGAATTCGGAATAATGAGGCAAACCAAAGAAAGTGAAGATAGAAAGAAAATTGAAGAAGATCTTAATCAAAAATGAAGAGAGAGAACTGAAGAATATTGCAAATTGGATAGAATAGCTAGACATCTAGAATATGATCTACAAGAAAGTAGAGACAATGAGAGAGAACTTGAAAGGCAAATTGTTATTCTCAAACATGACCTAGAAGTTGCAAATGAATATAAGGAGGAGTTCAATATAAGCTCAGCAAAACTAGAAGCACTACTCGAAGGACAAAAAGGGGCTGATGACAAGCATGGTCTTGGATATGAGAAAGGTGAAAGTTCTGAATCCGGACAGAAAAATTTTTAATCTAGGAATGGGAGAAATAGAACTAGAAAACCTCTGGTAAGACAGCCTAATGCTCGAAGATATCCTTCATTAAATGGAAATTGCTTCAACTCCAACAAATTTGGTCATAGAGCTACTCAGTGTAGAAGTAGAGTAAATCAAAATGGTCCATCCTTCTCTGGTCAATGCTTCAAATGTAAGAGGTATGGTCATAGATAAAATGAATGAAGAAATATGAAGATGAAGATTGCTAACAATAGAAGAATTAGCAATTCTTTCAATGGTTACTGTTTTGTTTGCAATGGATTTGGACACATGGCTAATCAGTGCAGAACAAGAGAAAATCAAGTTTACAAGAAAAGAAATGTTGTGTGCTTTAATTGCAATAAATCTGGTCATATTGCAAGATTCTGCAGAAGTAGGAACAATGAAATAAGTGGCCCGGTAAGCAGAAAACCAGATGAGTAGAGACAAAACAAAGGCAAAGAAAAAATTGATACGAATGAGACTCAGATTGAATCAAACAAGATATGGGTCAAGAAAACAATTATGGATGATAATAATGGATCCGCATCAAAATCCGATGTTGAAAATTCCTTCAGGAATTAATTTGAGAGCCTTGGCTCAGGAGGAGCAGCATTGTAAATCAAATTCCCCCATCCAGTAAGTGAGTGCCTGGATCTGGCACAATAAGAAAATGTGCCCTGAATTGATTTAGAAAAATTGGAAAGAATTTCGGAAGAAAAGAGGTGAATATGGTAGATTGCAGAGTAATTTATGTGAAACTGATCAATAAACTAAAGCAACCAGATGTATTAGGGTAGAGCATTTATTACAAATACGAATTAGGTATTGCGGAACATAAAAAGATTATTCATTCCTCATTTAGATCACTTTGCATTAGAAGAAAGCAAGAAGAGGAGAAGTGAACGAGTTCAGAGCTGAGAATTTCCAAAAATTAAAGCGCGAAGAGGATCTCCAAGCTAAACCCTAATCTGTGAAACAAGGTATTTCTATTTTCTGTGAAACTTCTTGAACTCTCAATCTCTGCAAATGGCTACACCTTTACTTGTTGATGTCACTGAGAGGCCCCGTCCCAAATTCAAGAAGCATCCCTATAAATCTATTGAAGTCGAACCGCTAGGTGCCTTCTCGAGTGTCCCATATGGGGTTTTACATGTTGAAGATATTAGGGCATACATTCATTGCAATCTAAAAGAATTTGGGAATCTAAAACTGATAGAGTTGTTTAAGAATTAGCTGAAAGATGACAACTACCAACTGAGACCTAAATTTGAAGCCCTTGAAAGCAAACAGTTTCTGCAAATGATTGAATTTTTGTCTTTTGATGAAAATGAATGGGTTTGATACATCTTAAGCCGAATACATGATGAATTCTTGTGGCTAATGAAACCATTTAAGATCACAAAGGATGTTATAAAGGTTGTAACTTGGTTGAACTCCTCTGGTGGATTACCCATGTTGAAAGCCATTAAAAACTAGACAGTAACTGATGCTACCGGTGCCAAGTTTGACAAAAGGGCAATGACCATCAATGATATCATAGAACTGGATGTTAAATTTGCCTTTAAGGTAATCTGGTACAAGATTTACCACTCAAGCAGGGAAAATTCAGTGTCCAGGACTGCAATATATGCAACTTATAAGATGTTAAAGGAGAATGCAGACTATGATCTATGTGAATTACTACAAAATTAGCTGATAGAGAATGTGAGAAAAAACAAAAGAGATAAGAAAAACTCCTTCAAATATGGTTCCTTGATCATATGCCTATTTTTCTATTTTATGAATGAAGTGCCTCGAGTGCAAAGTGTGCACTAGACAAATGACAGGGCAGTCGCAATCTAGATAAGAGACCATTTACATAATCTTGGAGATTCAGAAGCACAAAAGACTACAATCTGGGGATATTTCAAAAACCTTCAAAGTCTGATGCATGCAAGGGAAAGAATCCCTAGTTCAGTTGTAGAAAAGTATGAAAATGAAATATGTTTTATGGTAGACATAGATCAATGTTTGATGGAAGCTGTAGAACCAAGAACAGTGTGGATAATGCCAATGGGTTATGAAGTGGATGAGGAAATTTTGGACATGTATGCTCAACATCTTCTGAGCATGCCTAAAGATACCTCTGTGGAAAGGTTTGGAACCTACAAGGATTTAAGTCTAAAATTACATGTGGAGTTCATATAGACTGAGACCAAGAGGAAAGTGCAAAGACAAGTTGAAAGGTATGCTGAGAGCATTGGCCTAACCAAGGAGGCAGTAAAGCAGAATAGAGAAAGAATTGAAAAGATGAACAAGAGCACTGAGCAGACTATAGAAGAAAAAGTAGAAAGTCAGCCGGCAGTCGCTCCGAAAATCCCACCAAGTTCTTCAAGGAAGACAAGGACTTATGTAACTCCTGCTGAGCAACTCAAGTCCACTTCCACCAAGAAGCCAGAAGTGACTCCATTCGGTGATGGAGGCAAAATGAAGAAAACCAAGGCCACAAGAACCCACATAAGCACAAAAGATGATGAGGAGACATAGACAAATGAAGAAGTGAAAGAAATAAGATCCAAGAAAGTCAAAACTTTAAAGACTTCTGAAGACCAGCCTTCCAGAAGCAATAAGGCCAGTAAAAAGCAAGTAACCGATAAGGTTGCTATGACTATCGATGAAATTGTAAAAACAATCATTGTTCATGGAAATTTAAAACCTATGAGAGTTTACTATGATAACCTTGATCAAGCAAACAAGAAAATTTTAGAAGATGCCATTATCATATATCTGAATAAATTCAATAGAGCCCTGTTGGAAATCTTACAAGAACTTCCTAAAAGTTTGAGGAAAGTAATGGAAATGAGGAAAGAAGCAACCAAGGATAAAGACATAGAACTCAGAGAGTATGTTCTCTCCTCTTTCTACCCTGAAATGACCAGAAAAGAAGCAGATAAAATCCTCAAAGAAGTTATAGATAAATTCAGAAGCAAGGTCCAGATGAACAAGCTAATGCTTGGTGAGACTGAGGAAATTGCAAAGGAAACAAAGGAAATTCTAAGAAAGGCTTTAGACAAAAATAAATACTACATTGTTTCAGAAAAACAAGTGGAAGAAGACAATCATGCTGCTCCAGAACAAGAAGCTCCTGAAGAAGGAAATAACAAGAGAATTAATAGCCAAAGTACTACTCTAGATCCTCCAAAACTAATCCATGAGGAGACCTATGATGGACTTGATTCATCAAATCCAAATATTGGAGAAGTTCAAGAACAGGAACAAGGCAATCAGGAGGACATAGATATGGTAGATAGAATAGTTGATGCAGGGATTACTCCACCACCTAATCACTCTAGAAAAGAAGAGGATATTGCTACCACACAGAGCCCTTCGGATTAGGTAGCAAGTGGTGAGCAAATAGGAAAGAGTCCCTTAGAAGAGAACACAGAGAAGAGTAAAACAGAGAAAGAGGAAGAAAAAGGAAAGGAAGATAAGGCAGAAGAAGATGGTGCAAACGTTGAAGCACCTAAAGCAGATGTTGAGAAATCAAATGAACAAAAGGATGGTTCTGAAATGGTTGAAAGAGACACTGCAGATGCAGTAAAAGGTCTTCTTGAAAAAGAAATAATTAAACTTGATGAGCTTGAGCTACTCCAAGGTCTAGCCAATCCAGATGCTCTCTCTCCAATTCAATTGATGAAACTAGCATCATTCACCCAAGTAAAGGCTAGAGAAAAGATGTTAAAGTCCCACATGGAGGAAAATGAGCTACTGGGGCTTGCAACTAAAATTCTAGAGAAATTAATGCCAACCTATCATAAGAATCAAAATGATTCCCCCTCCGGACATCTAAAAAATCTTGTAAGTTCAGTAAAATCGCATTTTGAGTCTTTTGAAAAGTCTGCGGAGATAAAAGTTAAGAAAGAGTTCTTGAACAAGAAATTTAGTCAAGTTAAGAATCTGATAAGAATTGATAGGTTGATACTGGGCATTAGCATAAAGAGCATTCAGACTGCTCTAAGAGATGGAGGAGATATATATAAGTTTTGCCTATCATGGTCTAAGGTCAATGAGGATATTGAGAAGAAGATAAAGGAACAAGAACAGAAAATATCAGTTCTATCTCAAAATTTTGATCCTCTAACTGCCTCTCCTATAAGCCAGGAATGTCAGGTTATTAGCTTGACAGTGTATACGCCTAAAAATGACACGATTCATCCTAAATAAATATTCTAAATATTTATTCCATTCTTCTATTAATTAAATAAATATTCTAAATTTATTTAATCGATTCACTGTTCCATAATTAAATAAATTCCATTTATTTAATTAAAATTCTTCTATTTGTCCTTCACAATTAAATAATCATAAATTATTTAATTAAGCCTAATTCCTCTATCCTAAAGTTCTAAATTCAAAAATTCCACATCACCTTTACACCTCACCTTTTCCACCTCACCTTGTCCACCTCATCAGGTTGTACATGTAATTAAATATATTTAATATTTAATTACCTTATTTTCCCTCACCCACATGGCCTATTTCTTCTCCAATCAGAGGTCAGTTAACCAATCAATCAAACCTGTTAACTAACCTGTCAGTTGAGTCAAATCCTCAATCAATCCAGTCAGTTCCCCAATCCACTCTTCTAACTGATCAGTCAATTCTGTTAACTGTTTAGTCAATGGAGTTAACTCTCCAATCTATTTTGTTACATCCCCTCTTTCATGATGGAGCTGGGACACTTGTCACATTTCTACTGGTTGCACATTCCTCAACCATCCTCAGTCGTTGATCTTCATATCTCCTCTCAATCGTTGATTTCCATTCTTCCAAGTCTATAAATGAAGCTTCTTCCTTCCATTCTAATCATCCAGGCTTTTGACATCGTTACTCTGCAGAAATATCACCAGCGCGCCTTTGGCACCCATTTGTCATCTACAAGCTTGAGATCACCATTGTTGCATTGGAGCTCACCTTCATTGCATATCACACCATAGCCGTTCACCATCGACTTCCTCAAACAGCTTTAAAAGATTGCACTCTCTGAGGGCTTATCTCATCTGCGAAAGGACGATTCGTGATAGGCGAACAACAGAAGTTTCGAAACGGAAGAGGTTCGCTGTGTTTGTTCATTGCTTTGTTTACTTGAATCTTCTTTGTTTCACTATTCTGTTGATGTTTGGGTCTTATTTAATTCATTTGATTGATTCGACATTTTACCCTCACATTTTTGGCGCCCACCGTGGGGCCGTTGCCCCTTTATTTCACCATTTTTGAGCTTTTTTGAAGGCAGGTTCCGTATAGGTCCCGCAGAGTCACGCACAGATTAGTTCGGCGCATCTGTTCATTTTTACGGTGCTTTTGAAGACTGTTATGGCGCTTTTGAAAATCCTGCGCATCTGTGTATTCTTGCTGCGCTTTTACAGACTGTTACGGCACTTTTGTTAAAACTGCGCATTTGTTGACTGTTACTGCGCTTTCATAGACTGTTGTTGCGCATCTGTTGACTGTTACGGCGCTTATGAAGACTGTTGCTGCGCATCCGTTAAAACTGCGCATTTATTCATTTTAACGGCGCATACGTTCAAAACTACGGCGCATTCGTTAATGCTGCGCTTCTGTTGATCACTTCTGCGCATCTGATCACTGAAGCTACGCATTTGTAACTGGCTCAGGTTTTAGTGCTTTTCTAGAGGATTTTGCTAACGCTAACCCTTTTGCAGGTGTTTGCTGGAGCGGTTTTGCAGGATAGGCTCGGGTTCAGTTACATGTAGTTGCATCTAACTAGCTCACATTTCATTTTCTGGGAAAGAGTAAAATGGTTGTTCATTACAAATCTTCATCTAGTCTTAATTAGGGAGGAAGTAACTGGTTTATTTCATGCTTGCATTGCAAACAACTTCCAAGTTATTGCTATCTAAAGATCTAAAATTGAACTCATCACTGATCTTGCAGTTAAAATGAACCATTGCTATATCGTGAGACCTGAATTTCAAAGTTAACAATCTCGTGCAACGTGGACTTAAAATTGAACTCACAACTGTTTTCTGAAGTTAAAATGAACCATTGCTATGTCGTGAGACCTGAATTTCAAAGTTAACAATCTCGTGCAACGTGGACTTAAAATTAAACTCACAACTGCTTTCTGGGATTTAAAATTGAACCACTGCAATATTGTTGAAATCACTTCAAAGTTCTGTTTGAGTAGCTTAGCCCATTTAGTTTTTATCTTTTAACTAGGGTGGATTAATCAGTGTATTATGTGCTTGTGAATGACAATAGGCTTATGCTCTCCCCTCTTCTGGGTGATCAGAGTGCCAGACTTGTCATTCTATTTGTTTAACCTTTAGGAGGGGCTTGCCCTTGGATGCACACTTGTCCAAGTGGGAACGACCCTGAGTGGTAACAGGCTAACGCCAAGCCCTACCGAGCCACTTAAAATAAATTGTGCTTGAGGTGAAAACCTCCTGCAACGAGTGCTGTTATGTTACACCGACGGCCAACCTCCCCCAAAACCCTCTCAGGCGTAACCCTTTGAGGCTGGGAGACTCCATAACGGAGAGTAGCGCCGCCGCACGTGTAACCACTTGAACGGTTGCCTGAATTAAATACCTCTTGTTTTAGTGGCCCAAATCCCTTATAATCCATTTCTCGCCTAGGATTTTGTGCTTGCTTTTGTCCAAAATAGAGTCGAAAAACTACAAAAACAATGAAAAACTACAAAACATTCTTTGTGCTTGCCGTGTTTTCTTGCTAAAATTAATTCATAATATCAGATCAGGAAGGCCTTTTCCAGCCAAAAAATACCAAAAACAGAGAAAAAATCCCAAAAAATTGCCAAAAAATACCAGAACTGCGCATATACACTTTTCTGCGGCGCATATACAGCGACTTACTGCGCTTTTGTACCGACTGGCTACGCATATACACTGTTCTGCTGCACTTTTACAGCGACTTGCCGTGCATATACACCGACTTGCTGCGCATTTACTTTTCTGCTGTGCATTTACACACTGTTACTGCGCATACGTGCTTCACCAAAGCCGCGCTTTTACAGCAACTTACGGCGCATTTACCCATTCTTGCTGCGCATCTGTTTCTGCGCATGTGTGACAGTGAGCATCTGCCCTATTTTTGAGAAATTTTCGTCAGCTGTTCAGAGTACCCATTTCAGCCTAGTTTCATTTTCCGAGGTCAGAATCAACCTTGCAGTCAATTTTCATCCATTTCACCCAAATTCTCTCTCTTTCGTCGGTCGTCCCAATCACCTTCTGTCCTAGTCACTCTTGACCCAACGTCATTCTATCCCATACCGATTCGACATAGGTCCTTCATTTCATTAGTGAATTCACGTAAGCCTAGTAGGTCACAGTACCTTTTGCTAGTAGTCTTGTTGAACGACTAAGCCCTACACAGTGAGACTGGTATCGACTACCCTTGCTAGTGGCTAGAGTCTTGTGTCAACCGTCTTACCTGAAGTCATTGAGCGAGAGAACCCTTTGTCCAAGTCTTGTCCTAGATATCCCATTCATTACAGTCTTAGTCAGCACCTTGCCAAAATTTCTAATCCTAGTCCACTTCATCCCACCCCACCTTGCATGGTTCTTACTCGATCCCAGTACAACAAGCTAATCGAAATGGCCGACTCATCCGATCACATCGCCCCACCACGCGATGATGATGAAGAAATTTCTCGTGAAGAATTAGTGGCACACATGCAAGATAGCAAATTCCAACGCCTAGTGGAGAAAGTGCTCCTTGAGGACCCCACCAAATATTTCCATCATCTTGCTAGTCTCGGAATCAAACTCCCCGCAGACTTTGACATTAGCTCTATCAGGGAAAATGCAGACAATGAACGTGAGAGGGACACAAATGACACGGTCCCCCAGGCCAATGAGAGAGGAAAACAACCCATAGATCAAAATGCCCCTATGGCGGATGTGAGGCAACAAATTGAGAGTCTAAAGCTAGAAATCTCCAACCTTAAGATCGGCACAAGTTCCAAGAACTACTCCTTGGAAGATATAGCACCATACCCCTTTGACAGAAGTTTGGTCATGAAACCATTCCCCATTCAGTTTGGAATCCCGAAATTTGACAAATACAAAGGAAAGGGGGACCCTAGAGATCATATCCGGGAATTCACTGCAGCATGTTTAGAAGTAGCTCACAACGAGACCTACTTAATGAGACTATTCCCAAGATCTTTAGGAGGTCAAACTATGGAGTGGTTCTCGCGCCTCCCACCGGGAATCAAAACTTTTGATGAACTTGTCAATAAATTCATAACGCACTTCTCTTACAACATAGAACACGAAGTATCTATGCTAGACCTATGCAACACCAAACAAAAAGGTGGTGAGTCTTTCGCCACCTTCTTACAACGATGGAGACAGCTAGCTAGTAAGTGTTCTTACGACATGCCTGAGAAACAACTATTGGAAATGTTTGTCCACAATTTGAATCCCGATCTTAGCTATCAGATTCAGATACAATGCCCTACCTCATTCACCAAAGTCATTGAAATGGGGCTATTCATTGAGAAAGCTATGATTGCTAAAGGAACTCTCAAGCTCTACAAGGACACACCTCCTTCCAATTACACAACTGACAAGTCAAAGTTTTGGACCAAGAACAAGAATGTGGTCAACGATGGAGTAGTGGATGCCAAGGCGGCAGCCCCTAAACAACAACCCATATTCACTCTTAAGGAAGAAGCAAATAACGGTGCACTCAACAAGCCACCCCCTCGGGAACCTAGACCTTGGTTCAATTCAAATCCAAGGAGAAAATTCACGCCGTTGGGAGAATCTCAAGAGTCTGCACTCAGGAAGTTGTTGGCTAACAATGAAATTTCTCTACCACCAACAAGTGACTATGAGCCTATCGTCAAACCTCCCTATTGGAAGGACACAGACTACTGCGAGTATCATCGAGGAAGGGGGCACACGACTAACAATTGTATCCGCCTCAAGAATGTCATACAAGATATACTGGATCAGAATCAGGGAGGGACACAACAACATACCTCCAATGAATCTCATGTGGCCTACCGGGATCCTCTTCTAAACCACAACCGGCCGTATAACAACAATCACAACAACAACAATGGTTACAACCACATCAATGGTCACAATGGCAACAACTCCAATAGCCATAACAATAATGACAACAATCGCAACAGGCCAAACCAGAACAGTGGGTCGAGTAATGCTAACTATGCAAGCGTTCCCTTTGAGTACACCATTAATTGCGTTTCGGAGCATGTTCCGCAAGTCAACGTCATATCCCCCAACCAACAACCAGGACCTAACAGAACTGGTTGTAGTATAATTACCCACAGTGGTAGAGTCACGATCAACACCACTCCTCCAAGGTCGTCACCTTCTCTGTCCAACTCCCGCCCATATAATGTCATCGACCAATTGCACAAAACTCCGGCTCACATTTCTATATTGGAGCTCTTGCGTCTATCTCCTTCTCATAAGGAGATTCTTGAGAAAGCCTTAGTGGAAACTACTGTCCCCACTAACTTAGCCCAAGAAAAGTTTCAAACCATGGTGGGTAATCTGACATCCTCCCCTTTCATATCATTCACTGAGCAAGATGACCTTTCCGTATCTCAACCCCACAACACTCCCCTGCACATTGTCGCATTCGTACACAAGCACCGCATCAAGAGGGTTCTCATTGATGGGGGTGCCGGTTTGAATATTTGCACTCTGAAGCTAGTCCTTGCATTGGGGTTCTCTGAACAGGCAGTAGATCCAAGACGAAAAATCACTATCAAAGCCTATGACGAGGAGGAACGAACCACAAAGGGCACGGTTGTCCTACCCATTCAAGTGGGACCGGTAATTAAAGATGTGGTGTGCCAAGTCCTTGATCGGGAGCTTGCTTACAATATTCTACTAGGGAGACCATGGATCCACGCCATGAAGACTGTCCCCTCCACCTACCATCAATGCATAAAGTTCCCACACGATGGCAAGCAGGTCACCATACACGGCGACCCTGATCCCTACCAACACTGCAATTCTTTCCAAGCAAAACCTGAATGTGTCATACCCAACAATCGAGCCTACATTTCCCCTACCTTGCAACAGGACCATTCTGCTGAAGCTTCCTCCTCACGGCCTAAACCAATGAAAATCACCATAAAAGAAAATGGCGTGGGGGAATACCAGATTGAGCACAGCCTCAACCTTGCAAAAATGCCCCTGTCTCCTCGCTCCTTTGGCCAGCCCAAGCATAAAACCCAGGCATTTTCCAAAGCCCTCTGCTCCTCCTATCACTCCCGCAAACCCCTTTGTAAAATGGGGGACCTTATTCGATGAATCAGAGGAGCGAGATCTCTTGCAATGGCTTTATGCCGAAGAAGAAAACACACCCCAAGATCCACCCAGACTTCCTACAGAGCTCTATGGGCGAGGTGAGACCATCTTGCACAGGATGGGATATGAAGGACAAGGCCCTATTGGCCTCAGAAAAAGAAGGGATCATTGAACCTATACAACCTTCTTCCTCCTCTTCGGCTAGAAACACCACTGGCTTGGGATACAAAGGCAAGGGTAAAGCCAAGGAAAATGCCTGTCTTGTGGAGACAATCCAAACACCCCAAGAGGACAGTGGCACAGATTCAGATGAGTCGAATGAGTATGAGTGGGACGAGCTAACAGAGCACTCCTACGATGACAAGGAGATTGACACCATCCAAACTCTTAGCCCTTACCATGAGAGACAAACGCAACGGGACAGACCACTGGAGTCTGATTTGCCCCTCCCTAAGAGTGGCTTTCAAGGAAAGTTTCGATTCCATTGCGATAAACAACTTGGAGGAAAGTACCACCCAAAACACTACCCCCACCTGTGCTCCTAGTATTTCCATCCACACTATCAACGAATCAGGTCTTTCATCCGACTCCCTTCCCCTCTTGCATCCTGAGCTTATTGACTGGGATCTGCAAGGAACCCCCCAATTAGATATGTTCCAGAATGATGATGCCTACATTGACTATATGGGACTTCGAGATCACTTACCAAAAGGAGATCATAAAGCCGGTTTCGCTATCGAACTCAACACTATAGCTTACTTCGGGGAGGGTGCCAAGCCTTCTAGTCGCAAAAATGTAAAGATCAAAAAGGGATCTGACGGTGAAAACCGCCATGCGGCAGTGTCAGATCATAAAACAGTAAAAAGAGAGGACGTATCTGAAGGTGAAAACCCAACTGTGGCACCTGACGATGGATTGCTTGACACCCTCCCAAGTGATATGTATCAAGAAAGGTCACAGATCATGGTAGAGCCAACAGAGCCAGTGAACATTGGAACCAAAGAGCAGCCTCAGATTATCCACTTTGCAAAATCTCTCACGCCGCCTGAGAAAACCAAGTTTGTACCATTCTTAAAAAAGAAGAGAGGCAGCTTTGCTTGGTCATACGCCGACATGCCAGGTTTGGACCCAAACCTGATCCTACATCACTTGCCATTGGATCCAGGGGTGAAGCCCGTAAAGCAAAAACTGAGAAAGATGCATCCTCATATAGCCCTTCTGGTCAAGGAAGAACTCAAGAAATTGCTAGACGTGGGGTTCATCAGGGCCATAGATTACCCCGAATGGATATCAAACATCGTGCCAGTGTCTAAACCAGATGGCAGGGTTCGACTATGCAACGATTTTAGAGACTTAAACAAAGCATGCCGCAAGGATGACTTTCCCTTGCCTAACATCGATATCATAGTCGACCTCACGGTAGGACATACAATGCTGTCACTCATGGATGGATTCTCAGGGTACAACCAGATCAAAATAGCACCAGAGGATCAGCACAAAACCGCTTTCACTTGTCCATGGGGTACCTTTTGCTGGAATGTCATGCCATTTGGGTTGAAAAACGCAGGTGCTACATATCAGCGGGCCATGACAACCATATTCCACGACATGATGCATGTGACCATGGAAGATTATGTTGACGATATCTTGGCAAAATCACTCACCAGGGACTCACACCTGGACACATTAGAAAAAGTCTTCCAACGGTTGGATCAATTCCAAGTAAAACTGAACCCGAAGAAATGTGTGTTTGGGGTCACATCAGGCAAGCTGCTAGGCTTCATCATGTCAGCAAACGGCATAGAAGTAGACCTGGCCAAGGTCAAAGCAATCATGGACATGCCTCCGCCCAAAACTCTAACACAGTTGAGATCCTTACAGGGCAAGCTACAGGCCATCCGCAGGTTCATCTCACAGCTGGCAGACAAGTGCCATCCTTTCAGCCATCTCCTACATAAGAACGTTCCATTTAAATGGGATGAGCAGTGCGAAGAGGCATTCAACAAGCTCAAGGAGTACCTCATGAATCCTCCTATACTCATGCCTCTGATCTAAGGAAAACCGTTGATTCTCTACATAGCTGCTACACCTACTGCCCTTGGGGCTCTCCTAGTGCAGCAAGACTATGAGAACAAGGAAAGAGCTGTGTACTACATCAGTCGAACCTTAGTGGGCTACGAGTTGCAGTACTCGCAGGTGGAACGTTCATGCCTTGCGGTGGTTTTTGCCTCACAAAAACTCCGACACTACATGTTGGCACATCCTGTCAAACTCATTGCCAAGATCGACCCACTAAAATATCTTCTCAGCAAAGCAGCTCTCACAGGTCGACTAGCCAAATGGGTTATGCTTCTCAGCGAATATGATATAGAGTATGTGGACAGAAAAGCCATCAAGGGGCAAATCATCGCTGACCAACTAGCTGAGGCACCGTTACAGGACACTTCGCCAATGCAGTTTGAGTTCCCTGATGAGTCTTTATTCACTCTGTCAACATCTCCTTGGAAACTCTACTTCGACGGGTCTTACACCAACCATGGATCGGGCGCAGGTATCTTGTTTATCACTGCCCAAGGCGACACAATTCCAAAGTCCTACAAGTTGTTATTTCCATGTACTAACAATATAGCGGAGTATGAAGCTTTGGTAATTGGTCTCAAGATGGCCACTGAGTGGAAAATCCAAGCACTATGTGTCTACGGTGATTCTCAGCTTGTCATAAACCAAGTCAACGACGAGTATCAGACCAAAGATGAGAAGCTCATCCCATACAAATGGATGGTCGACGACCTCAAAGCACATTTTGGGACCATCTCGTTTGAGCAAATACCCAGGATAGAGAACAAAGCAGCCGATGCAACGGTGACCATAGCCTCTCTTCTTGAGATACCTGAACATGAGTCACGGTATGAGTTCTTAGTAGAAACAATTCGACAATCGGCTTATGATCTCCTCGAAACCCATTCCATTTGCCACCTAGTAGGATCTGATTCGCCTTGGTACGGTAAGACCTACACTTACCTCAAGGACAATATCCTTCCTTTGGACCTCTCTTCCAACCAAAAACGAACTTTCATCCGACAAGCCTCCCGTTACACCATTATTGCCAATACCCTTTACCGACGTGGTCTGGATGGTACTTTACTCCGTTGTCTAGAACAAGAAGAATCTGTAACTGCCTTGCGAGATGTGCACGAAGGGATCTGCGGAACACACTCTAGCGGTCCTTCCTTAGCAAAGAAACTCATGCGTTTGGGTTATTACTGGCCCAATATGGAAATGGATTCATATCAGTTCGTCAAAAAGTGCAAACAGTGCCAGATACACGGGAACCTGATTCATGCAACTGCTCAGGAGTTGAGACCTCTAACGACACCCTGGCCCTTTTGCCAGTGGGGACTTGACCTCGTGGGAAAGATTCATCCGCCTTCTTCCAACGGCCATAAATTCATCATAACCGCCACTGAGTACTTTACAAAGTGGATTGAAGCTGTTCCCTTATCAATCGTCACAGGAAAGCAAATTTCCTCTTTCATTCTGAATTACATTATCTGCCGATATGGCATCCCTTCATCCATCATAACGGATAACGGGAGACCCTTCAAAAATCAGGATGTCCAGGAACTTTGTGAGCGTTTTAAAATCCAACATCGTTTCTCCACTCCATACTATCCCCAAGGCAACGGCCAAGCTGAGGCATCGAACAAAACCATTCTGAAAATCCTAAAGAAGACTGTCAATGATGCTGGTCGCGATTGGCACGTCCAACTCAATCCCGCTCTGTGGGCCTATAGAACCAGCATACGCACTCCCACAGGTGCTACACCCTACGCCCTCGTCTATGGTTCTGAAGCCATCCTTCCCATTGAGGTCAAACTCCCATCCCTTCGGGTGTCGTTGAAAGGTCTCATATCAGACGAAGAGTACAGAGTCTCCAGACTACAGGAACTAGAGCTGCTAGAGGAAAGGCGTCAGAAAGCTTTTGACCATCTCAAAGCCTATCAACAGATGATGTCAAGAAGCTACAACCACAAGGTTAGACCAAGATGCTTCAAGGTTGGGGACCTCGTCCTAAAAGAGAACCCTCGCAATTAGCAGGACAGAGAAAAGAAAGGTAAGTTCGAGCCTAACTGGCTCGGACCTTATGTAATTGTAGCGGCTTACGGATCGGGGGCATATCAGTTGGCCACATCAGAAGGTGAGTTGTTTGATGACCCAATCAACAGCATGCACCTTCGCCGGTTCTATACTTAAGAGAACCCCAATGCAAGGGGGCACAATAAAGTCAAAAATTCAAAAAATCAAAAATAATCAAAAAAAAGTTACAAAGAGAAAACGCAAAAAAAAAAAAAATTGAAAAAAATAGACAGCATACAAAAAAATCGTCCTTTGGTGAAAACCTGGCAAACAGGCGCCTTGGATAGGTACCATGGTGAAAACTTGGCAATCAAGCGTCATGTTACTTTCTAGCTTCTCGTGCAAATAAAAGCAAGTGATGAAAACCTGGTCAACAGGCGTTACTTATGATGAACTGCATTCTCCATCTTTGAGAATCCAATCACCTTAAGCCCATTCTCCCTCTATTTTCCTCATTCGACCCATATCCATCCCACAAATAAACGCTTGACAGTTACCTATCATGGCTTGATACTCACCTTGTGGCCTTGTCAACCAAGGTTTTGTCCCATACCGTCTCCTCAATGTAAGCCTAGTGTAGTGTCTCTCGTCAATGTCTGTGGTCCAAGTCTGTGAACTACGTTGCCTCTGCGTCGTCACGTAGGCAAGGCCATTATTCTAATGCGCCCCCGAGGCTTCCATCGTCTCCTTTCTTATCTTCATTCTTGTCGTCTTTCTTCTAGTCCATCCATGGTCCATTAGGGTTTACCCCGAACTACGTTGCCTCTGCGTCGTCACGTAGGCAAGACCATTTAGCAATGATCCCCCGAGGCACTAGGTCAGTCCCTTAGGGTCAGTCCTCTCAATAAGGATTGTGCAACCTTCTCATCAAGTAAGCAAATGCAAGCAAACACCCGCGCTTCAAGCAGAAATCTTGACTATGAGCATCTTAACCTATCCAATGCAAAGCAAATACCCATGGTCTTCTAAATGATTTTATGCAAATTAAGGCAAGAAATAAACACATATCAACGCAAATATGCTTTGAAGATTGGAACCTAGGGTTAAGTTACCGCGTCTTGATTTTTGCTATCATACCTTCCTATGCTACTCAAGGATGCCAAAAGCTAGAGATGCTATGATGGGGGGCATGCTTACTTTCTTTGTTTGTTGTTTGTGGATTAAACTTTAGTAATGTGAAGCCTTGTCTAAGGACATGATCGGCAAAAGATCATCGAGGACATCAAAGGTCTTACAGGAACGGGGGCAATCCTTGTTTGTTGAAGCGCAAGAAGTACTCAGGTCATCTAGATTCAATTTTGACTAGATGCTTGTATTAACTTGCTAAATCACAATCCATGTAAGCGGTACTCAGGTCATCTCGGTTCAATTATACCTCGATGCTTGTATTCAACTACAACATTTCAGAAAAGTACCAAAAAAACAAAATGCCCAATGATGAAATAAGGCAATCTAAAAGCAAAGCATCCATCCTATATCCATATACACATCCATACAATCCTCATTATCCCAACTATGTAGACGAACGATATCAAGTAAAGTTTCTAAGTCATTTTTTCGCAACCATTCTTCTATCCATCATGTCATTCTTGTGTCGATCGAGTACATTTGGACTTCACAAAAGCAAAGCATATAGGAGCATATCATATCATTCGTAGAAACTAGTCATGCACATGATTAGGTTAGTAGAATGCACCATCCAATGCATTAGGTCACCAATACATTTGCATCACATCTTAATCTTAAAAGCACAGAAAGATCAAAAACAAAAACATATCCACATGCATCATATATCTATACTACATCACCACATAGTACTCATGTTACAACTGCATACACATTTGCGTTACATCATAACATAGAAATCATGTTTCATATACATACATTTGCATCATCACATAGACATCATATCACATTTTGCATTCATTTGTCAAGTCATATAGACATCATATAGCAGCATATCAGAATATTTCTCATATAGCATCAGATAAACCATCTAACTATGCAATAGAATCACATCATACAATAGAAGTAAAATCATCATCTCATAACGCATGCAATAGATACACAAGGCTGCATCATCATCCATACTATCATATAAAAAGAGGTCCAAATGTACAAATATCACTGTCTCTCTCAAAATCAAAGTGTCATATACAATATACGTCTAAATAGACGATGATACACATCCCAAAAATGCCCAAAACTTGGTCTGTGTCTACCCCTGCTGCTATGGGCCACCACTGCCAGCTCCTGACTGCTGAGGTCCCATCACGGATGCCCCTGACTGGGATGGACCCGCTCTGTGAGCCACCCCGGACTGACTCCGGAAACTCCCTGCCCTCTGGCTCGACGCCACGGCACCATGATACAAACCTTGGTAGTACTAAGCCTGTGACTGCACTTTGGCTAGGTCTGTCTATGCCTGTGCCAACTGCGTCTGCAACTGGCCTACCTGTGCCTGTGCCTGCTGCACCTGCCCAACCAAAAATGAACTCGCTGCATCTGTCCCCATAGCGGCCACAGCAGTATCCCGCTCTACATGGATAAGACGTACCCATGCATCCGCCATGTCTCGCTCGCGAGTCAAACCAGCGATCACCGCTGCGTCTGTGTCTCGCCTCCTCTCCACTCTCCTCAGTTGTGCCTGCAGCTCTCGCACCTGTCCCCTCAGGCTGGCTATGGTCCTCTCATGGGCCTCACCCTGCACTGGCCCCTGTGCTGCCTCTGCCTGTCCTAGCCCCTGCTGCTGTGGCACCTGCTGCTGCGGCACCTGCTGCTGTAGTACCTGCTGCTGTGGTACCTGCTGGGGTGGTGGCATCTGTACCTGCTGCTGTACCTCTCCCTGTCCTGGCACTGCCTGCCCAGCCCAATCTATCCTCCTCCGCTGCCTCGGCCTCTCTGCAGCTCGGCCACCCTATCGTCCTCGTCCTCCTCTAGCGCCCCTCTGCCCTGGGCCAGCCTCTCCCTCCTCATCCTCTGAGTCCGCCTCATCAATACGAGGCACCAGCATACCGGGTCCTGAATATCTCGGGAAAGGATGTGCTGTGATCCAGTCCTCGTACTCCTGTGTGACCCCGCATCTGCTATCTCTCGCCCCATGTCCCATGCCACGTACGGCAACTGTTGGAACTCTGCCAGGGCCTCCTCGTAAGAAGCCATCGGCCCCCATCTGACCCTCTCTGCATGTGTTCGGGCAAACATGGCCTGTCCCTGTGGCATGCCCTGTCTCCTGCCGAACTGTCTCAGCACTCGGCCCACCATCTGCCTCTCCAGTATGTGCCATGTCCGGCCTATCAACCACCTGGTCTGGAAGCAGTAGGGTAGCTCATCTCCCTCGTCATCCCAGGGCTCGCAATCCAGATATGGCCGCCAGACGACCACATCTACCCCATCCAAAGTATGCCGCCAGTACTCTAGCTTCCCCAGCCTGTGCTGGGAAATCACTCCTGCATAGCCATAGCTGTATGGCTCTCCTCGCTGCCTAGCAAAGACACACATCGGCCTGGTCACCGCTATGTGCTCCCACAGCCAAAACTGTAACAGCAACACCCCAGCCGATAGACTCGTGCTGCGGTGGTACACCACCTGATGCATGTCGTGATATAGGTGGGCTAGCACGTAGGGTCCCCACGTATATCGGGTGCCCTCGGTCAGCATCTGCTCCATGATCTTGCCCCATCCAATGGGGAACCCGTGCGATCTCCTGTCCGGGCATACAACGCCCCCAATCAGTCCAGCAACTATCCCAGGGAAGTAGTCATAACAGTCATAGATATCCTGCCACGGGATGACCTGTCCCACCAGCTCGGGGTCATCAAATACTCGCTGACACTCGGCGAGTCCCGCATCCCGCTGTGCGTCATACTCCACTAACTCGCCTACTACGGGCAAGTGCAGTATCCGATAGACGTCCTCCAGCGTCACGGTCATCTCTCCAGTAGGGAAGTGGAAGGTCCCGTCCTCGCTGTGGAATCTCTCCACGGCAGCTGTCAATAGTCCTCGGTTCGCCCGCACCTCGGGCATGAAGCAAACGTAATCCAAGCCCATGGCACCAAGCGCCACTCTGTCAGCCTCCGTTAGCATGTATCTCTGCAATAACGGCATAGGGAATGTCTCCCTCGACTGCAGCGTCTCTCGTATCTCCTCCTGCAAGCACGCAAAGCAAGGCGTCAGTCTTAAGCCGCGTATACCATACTCAACATATCTACTGAACTATATCAACTAAACTTAGCATTCCAAATTGATCAAAACAACACACTACGTCTCTTGACTAGATTCTTGCAATCTCGGAGATAGCTCATCGATTCCGGCGTCAAACAGGACGCTAATCGAATCAATTTGGCTAAGTAATTTGCCATCCCAAGCAAATGCGCCACTACAGGTGGTAAAAGCGCCGTTTCTGGTATATGCGCCGCAATAATCAACATATGCGCCGCAAAAATACATATGCGCCGCTACAGTGCACATATGTGCCGTTCTAACACATGCACCGCAGGAATCCACGCATGCGCCGCGAAATTACGCATGCGCCACAGGAATCCACATATGCGCAACTTTAACAAATGCGCTGCTACATTTCACATATGCGCGGCGGAAATACCAAAGCGCCGCCAAATTACGCATGTGCAGCTAGAATGCACAAAAGCGCAGTTTTTACGCATGCGCCGCCGAAACTGACATATGCGCCGCGAAAATGCAAAAGCGCAGCTTCGCGGGGCATATGCACCGTTCTGCGTTTCGGCGCATTCATTTCACCTATTTTCTACATGCATTTATGACACCTAAACTCGACCCTAGGAGAAATTTTTTGAAGCACATACCGGGGGTCCTGCCTTTGCTGGCCGTCCGAATCGTCGGACTCGCTCGAATCGGTGCTCCTCGCGTGGTATATCTGCTGCTCTGGCTGCCATGCTACTCTAAGTTTGCTCTGAGCTCTCTTTCTCCAATCCAGATCAACCAAGTGTGCAAATGACTATTCTTGTGGACCCAGCTCCTATTTATAGCCTCCAAACCCCAATTCTGGCTAGGTGATGACTGTGACTACTTCCCGTGTCCGTTTTTTCTCCCGTTTTCTTCCCGCATCCCTGATCGCGTCCCTTTTCCTCCAACCTATCCTAACCCCTTCCTCGTCGTGAGATCGTCCGTCTCCAAACCTTTCACCGTTTTTTCCCGTCCAATCTCCCGAGGGGGCATCCTATCGTCATTTAACCTGTACCAGGGGCAAACTGGGGCATGTATCATCATTCAGACTATCAAATTTTTTGAAGCAACGCTGTAAACTGCATTGCATCAAAGAGGGGCAAAATGTATACGCCTAAAAATGACACGATTCATCCTAAATAAATATTCTAAATATTTATTCCATTCTTCTATTAATTAAATAAATATTCTAAATTTATTTAATCGATTCACTGTTCCATAATTAAATAAATTCTATTTATTTAATTAAAATTCTTCTATTTGTCCTTCACAATTAAATAATCATAAATTATTTAATTAAGCCTAATTCCTCTATCCTAAAGTTCTAAATTCAAAAATTCCACATCACCTTTACACCTCACCTTTTCCACCTCACCTTGTCCACCTCATCAGGTTGCACATGTAATTAAATATATTTAATATTTAATTACCTTATTTTCCCTCACCCACATGGCCTATTTCTTCTCCAATCAGAGGTCAGTTAACCAATCAATCAAATCTGTTAACTAACCTGTCATTTGAGTCAAATCCTCAATCAATCCAGTCAGTTCCCCAATCCACTCTTCTAACTGATCAATCAATTCTGTTAACTGTTTAGTCAATGGAGTTAACTCTCCAATCTATTTTGTCACATCCCCTCTTTCATGATGGAGCTGGGACACTTGTCACATTTCTACTGGTTGCACATTCCTCAACCATCCTCAGTCGTTGATCTTCATATCTCCTCTCAACCGTTGATTTTCATTCTTCCAAGTCTATAAATGAAGCTTCTTCCTTCCATTCTAATCATCCAGGCTTTTCACATCGTTACTCTGTAGAAATATCACCAGCGCGCCTTTGGCACCCATTTGTCATCTACAAGCTTGAGATCACCATTGTTGCATTGGAGCTCACCTTCATTGCATATCACACCATAGCCGTTCACCATCGACTTCCTCAAACAGCTTTAAAAGATTGCACTCTCTGAGGGCTTATCTCATCTGCGAAAGGACGATTCGTGATAGGCGAACAACAGAAGTTTCGAAACGGAAGAGGTTCGCTGTGTTTGTTCATTGCTTTGTTTACTTGAATCTTCTTTGTTTCACTATTCTGTTGATGTTTGGGTCTTATTTAATTCATTTGATTGATTCGACATTTTACCCTCACAGACAGATGAAATAAAGGACTAGTAAAAGAGAAAGGCAATACAATGAAGAAGATGTGTGAACTCCGTGGATTGATTTCCCCCAAGTTGGAATCCATGCATAATGCCTTATTTGAAGCCCAGAATGCACTTCAGACAAGTGATCCTCCGGATCTAGCAAAGGCAGAAGCTTATGCATTTTTGTTGAGTGGGCACATCTCAATTTTGGATGGAATGAAGAGTACTTGGGCCTCTGAACTTGTGCAAATAAAAGCCAGTTTTGCAGACATTCTCAAGTTCATGTGAATAGAACTTAATGATTTCTTGTACATTTGCGGCAAAATATACAGAAATTTTGAAGAATTTTGGCTTGTGGACCCCATCCTTTGCCATTGATGTCAAAGGGGGAGTGAAGGGCAGTGAAAAATGAGGTATTCAGCAAAGGGGGAGCAATGGAACAAGTGAAGTGCATGAATGTATAGACAAAGGGAGAGTTGCACAAGACACTTAGTCATTTTTCACTAAGTGTTGCCATCAATGCCAAAGGGGGAGATTGTTGGCAAGAGACACTGCTAGGCATAATAGATGTTGTCATTGATGACAACTAAGATCATCCCAATCATCCGCATAACGCAATTTGTTCATACCAGAAGTTAGATTCAGAATTTGTCTAAGTCTAGATAGCTAGGAACAGAGCAATAACAGGGTCCGGTATTTTGGTCCGGATCTCTCCGGTGGGAAGTCATGAGTAGCTACGGATCTAGGGGAGTCATATGCATTGTCAAGATGGTCTAACTCTAGATTTTGTCCTCCGGTGATAAAGGATTCAAAATATATTAGCCTCTGAGTACCGGGTTCCAGTTTGTCAGAGCAGACAAAAGAAGAATAGGCCGACCTTGTAGAAGATCTTGACTCTGGATGTATAGAAGTTGTTTATTGGACAAACGGTGATGATAAGTGATAGTGGTCAACACAAGTGATGATTATCAAGAGCAAGTTTTGGTCCGCACCTTAAGCTATGCATAGATCTAGCTGACAGAGCAAAGCATTCATAAAAGTTCTAAGTGTTGTTGAAGCTGACTGTTAGAATGATTGTAGATCATATTGCGGATATATATAGGCAATGGAATTGGGTGATTAAGTGTGTGTGGGGTATGAGAAAAAGGTGCATGTGAGACAAGCAGAAATCCAAAGTGCGAATGAAGGTAGAATAGTAAGAAGAGCATATCAAAGATGAAATGTGTTAGTTTTTGTACGTAACCGGAACTGAAACTCTTGCATGAGTAGATGCCATTAATTAGTTCAGACCTCTATTATTTTTGTTGTAATATTTCTAAAGGCAGTGAGCCTCCTTTTGAGCAGTGAGCTCTGGGCAGTGAGCCCGAATGCATGTGCATTCCCATTTGTAAAAATACTTTTAACAGAGTATTAATGTTTTTGGGTTAACCCCCCACCGTGGTTTTTCCTTAACCGGTTTTCCACGTCAAAATCTTGGTGTCGAATGTGTTATTTAAGTTTTTTGTTCATATGTTATTGATTGATGTTGAAATGTTTATATCATTGAATTGATTATAAGAGCTAAAGGAAGATTAATAGTATAAAAGAAAGAAAATGTGTGACAACTGATTCACCCCCCCCCTCTCAGTTGTCCGGACCTAAACCAACACTTCATTCATGGGACACTCTACGCTTGCCCAAATTCTAGTGGATATTGATAACTCCAAAGCTCTTGATGAGGATATTGTATTGATGGTGGAAGAAGGCCTTGGATGCAACAACTTGATTATGAGGGCCTCCCCTTCAAATGTAGACGATGTTTTTTATTGGTCACTTGGCCTCTGATTGTTCCCACTTTCGTAAAAAGGGTGTGGCTATGTGGTGGAAGAATGCCCTTTATGATCACATGACTATCAACGCTTCAGACTCTTTGGTGGATGGATCTTCCCAAGATGATGAGCCTTCTCAATATATTGAGTCCTCTCCTCTCGTTCCCCCTGTGGCGAGACATAGTCTCGAGGGGGTTTCCCTTGTGGAAAGTGAGGCTTCGACAAACCCCTCGACTCCTCCCCAATCCTCTTCTTCAGACCAGGCCCTAATTGCCCCTTCATTGGTTGTTACCCCCCCATGGCAGATAGTGTGGTGATCTAAACTCCAATTTTCTCATCGGATCTTCTAGCCTAGGGGACTAGATCGTCCCCCTCTCTGCATGAGTTGTCTATGGTGGAGGCATCGATTGAGGATTTCCTCTTCTCTCCTCATTCTGAGGATTTGGATTCGGGGTATCTCGGATGATTGTTCAGAGAAGGAAGAAAGGTCTCCCAAAATCTATTTATGTTTCCCACCCTCGAGTCAATGGAGTTATTTGCTAGATCAAGATCAAAATAGTGTAGTTTTCTAATCCTTGAGTGTTTTTTGTTGTTATGCAGCAGTGGGGTTGTCGTTTTGTGTTGTATTGTTTGTCCCATATCTCATGGTACTCATACCATCTGTCTTTTGGTTGCTTTGTTGTAAAAGGATCTGGGCCCTTTCAAAAACTCACTTTTATCAATATCAAAAACATCTAGAGGTTTCATTCAATAGGTCCTGCTTGCTTCTAGAGAGTATTAGAATTAAACTTCAAAAGTAAGTAGCTATAAACTTTTTTTCAAATTTGCTCGATACGCCTTCAACTATACTACCTTCATAATCTTTTGTTGGGATGGGTTGAACCATATTGTTAGGCAATCATAGGAAGTACATTTAACTTGAATAGTTTATAACCATATAAAACATAACATTTGGAGCTTCCCTATTATTATGCAATGGTCATTAGTTAGTTTTAACCTAGATAGTTTATAATTATATAAATAATATCCTTTAGCACTTACCTATTGTTAGGCATTCGTAGGAATTCCATTTGAACTTGACTTATGATTATATTAAACATAACACCTACAACTTCCCTTCAATAAGAGGTATTGCTTCTATAAGGCATGTAGATTAGAGTACGGTCAAAATGGTTTAGTGACACTTAGAACTCTTAATTTTGTTTGATTTGTTTAAACAAGATTATTATACTTTTTTAAGATAATTATTTTTTATTTAAGGGTTAAAGCAAGTTTTGAAAGGACTTGAAACCTTTTACACAGGCAAGGAAATGGCTACCATAAGTCAAACAATAGCACAACTATATCCAAGTTGTCTCAATTGAACAATCCAACAAAAACCACAAAACCAAAGGGTCAACATCCTACACAATGCCTAACCCTGTCCTTGCAATCCACATGCCCTTAACCTGGGCATGGGATTCTGATACAACTTTGGAATACCTCTCTTCTTTGAATAATTGTCCAAGGCATGCCATTATCTAAATGCCCAGATCGAGGAGAAAAATGCTCTACTACAACCTCAACCAGAGCCACCTCGCGTGATGAAGGAGAATGTCAATCGAAGACGTTGCATGCTGCATAGAATCTGTAGACATATTGGGCGCAACGATCCCATCAATACATGTCGTGAGGGAAATGGGATCCAACGAAGGAGCTACCAAAACTGAGTTTGAAGAAGTATCAGCAGGAATCAAGGAAAATGCTAGTTGCACCAGCCCCCATGGGGAACCCCTTAGGAGTAGCCACCAAGGCCACATGGTGACCCACCGTTGGGGGAATGGGAGGAGACGATCCATCATCTTGAGAGTTAGAAACATCAAAATCACCAACAATCAAGTGATCGGGGAGGGCATTACGCCACCACGTAGTCGCACCCACATTCTTGTAGTAAGAACGAAGACAATTAGAAGCAATAGTGAAGCATCGTCTATAATGAAAGGGGAGACCCTCATAATCGAGCAGTCGATTCCAAGGCCTATCCTCCACCATCATGACAATATCCCCTAGAAGAGCCATGGAGATGTCAATGTCCACCACAATATGAGCATAGGTAGTGCGACTGATGTTAGTAGTAATTGAATCGACCTTCAGAAAATGACTAATAGTATTGCCAATAGCCTCAAGATAGGAGTCTTCCCAAAAGTGGAGAGGGAGATTGGGTAGTCTAACCCAAACTGGCATGACATTGAAAGATTTTGTAAGAGGGTTGAAAGAGGGAAATCATGGCTTGGGTGAGAGGGAATGTTCAGCCCACATCCATAACCTGCCATCCACCACCAACTCCTGGTCATCTAAAGATTTAAAGGTCACGATAAAAACCCTTAACACAAGGATATAGCTCGATTTTGCCCTTAGTGAGAGGCTTCCAAGACTCCAAAATCCACTCATGCAAGTTAGGAAGAGGACACTAGCTATTAAATCTATAGATTAGGTCATGGTGAGCATAAAATTTTCATTGTCAACCACATCCTATCCACAAACCACAGCAGGGGATTAAGAACAAGAAAGGAGCTAAACTTTGCCATGCAAAGGAGGGCAAGATGGAACCCCTAACCTAGCCATGGCAACATAGGACAAAGGGGAGCCATGACTCAACCAATTCGCACCACCGAAAAGGGGAGAACCGCCATTTGGCACCTTCACACCACTTGTATCCAAGGAATTGTGAACGAGAGAAGTCATAGCTTCATGCATAGTTTTCAGGAAAACCCATGCCACAACTAGCTACAAACTCATCATGGCCATCAGAATAGGTAGCATGAGAGCCCACAACAATAGAAACTACCTTAGATAAAAAGAAATCCCAAAAACACCATCTAGAGCAAGTACGCAAGCGCCAGATATCGATCCAAGGAGTGTTGTGGCCAAAACACAAGTGTCATGGCCAACAGTAGCAACCATGCCTCCATTAGAGGCCATAGAGAACAATGGAAAAACATCATTCAATTATAGAGGTAGGGTTCCAGGAATGAACAAGAGCATTTGCATTTTGAACAAGGGTTGTTTTTATATTGCATATCGTTTACAAATATTCTGCTCATACGAGCATCAACATGAGACCAATACAAGCTCTTTACGAGAAAACACACTAGAAATCACCTATAGAAGACCAAGAGTCACTACTTAGAAATCCACTTTATTTAGAAACCACATCCACATTAGAAGCCAACTATTGAAGATCAAGAGTCACAACTTAGAATTCCACATTAGATGTCCCTATGGGGATTTGAACTTGGGTCTCCACAATGAGAACGCAACATTTTAACCAATTAAGATCGACACATTGGACACAAGGGTTGTTTTTAAGAGAATTGTATTGTTAGAGAGAGAGAGAGAGAGAGAGAGAGAGAGAGAGAGAGAGAGAGAGAGAGAGAGAGAGAGAGAGAGAGAGAGATTATGTAGCAAACAATTAGCTAAGTCCACATGCAAGATCAAGTCAATTAGAAGCAAAAAACACAAGGTAAATACTAATGTGTGTTTGAATATTGGATGCATAACAAAACATTATTATTGTTTTATTTTGCCAACTTATTTTATAAATATGATAAATTTACTACAATTTGATAAATCAATCGCTTTTTATTTGTGAAATCATAACTTAACAAATAATGCCTACCTATAATTAAATCTATTAGGAATTATTTGCTTTAAAAAATAGAGTTGTCTCAATATTCAACTTTCCTTGCTAAAAGTTGGTCTCCATTTTCATTGGATATGTTGATTGATTGAAATTCACTATATAATAATCATTCACTTTTTTATTAGTGAATTGCAGTCATGTGGGTCACACCTTTTGTATTAAAAAGAAAAAGATACAAATTCTTCTTTTGGAGAGGCATTAGTTTCAACTTCAATACAAGTATATATCTTAAGTTTGAGAGTGCTTCTGAATTCAATTGTGTATGTTTTTGATTCAACGTTTCGGATCATACTCAATGATCCAAAATTAGGAAGAGGAGAGTTGAAGATTAGATAGCAAACTTGAGCCTTATAAAGGAAATAGAAGGGAAGAAAGGAACAAAAAATGAAGGGTGGGAGGTGAGGAGAGTAAATAAAAATAAAACAAAAAACAAGAGAGTAAGTGAAATAAAAAGAAAAGAGAAGGATAGGAAAAATTGGTGTTAGAAACAGAGCAATGAAGCAACCACAAACAAAAGCTAAATATTTGTATAGAATAACTTATACTAATATATATATATATATAGGAAAAAAATAATGAAAAACAATAAGATAGGTCAAACAATATGATAGGCAAAACAATTAAAGACAAGAACCAAGTCAACATAAAATAATAAGGGATGATGAAAAAAGGCACATACATAAAAATATACTTGAACAACCAAATGAATAAGAATAGCAATTGAGCAAAGAAGCAAACGAGGAAACAGAAAGGAGAGACCTTAATATATAGTATTAGGCAAATACAAACCATAAAAAGGCAACCCCTACCGACTAAGAGAGAAAAATTTACTTGGACGAAAACAAAAATACCCACACAAAAAAACTAGACAAAATGACAAAACTAAAATTGTTGATATATAATACAATATCAATTTAATTAAAAGTACATACGTATGTTAAACATAAAACAAAACAAATCTAAATACCCACATCAATACTAATATTTATTAATATAAGTATTACGCATAAACCTATACCTCTGCATAAATATATATAAATATAAATACTATGCACCTCTGGAATGCGAGTTGGAAATGGACAGCTACGCACAGGTAAACTGCTCTTCTATTAGTAGGGGAAGTTCCCTTTTTGTTGATGATTACTTAAAAGATAAATAAACTAAATTTGCCTATCTTTTTGTTTCTCAGCTGCGAGCATAAGGTTATAAAACTCTATCGCTGCAACAGAGGTTTTTTATTTAAACTTCTAACTACAGCTAGGCCTAAACTAAATGACACTTTTGATAACCTAAGTAAATTCAGAGCTTAGGAATCAAAAGTAAACAAGGAATGATTTATCAACACAAAAGCTCAAATAAACTTGTTCCAGATCGCATCCCAAGACTTATTGTACTTTAAAGATGTAAACTGAAATTAAGAATATATGAGCAACACATAAATGATAAACTAAATGAACTTGAGGCAGAGAATCAAAGCAATGAAAGGTGTAAGATTTCTATTCTCAATATTCAAAAAGCTGTTACAACTCCAGGACAACAGTATTGCAGCAAAGACAGGCATGCAACATGCGATCAAACAATGGATTACAATGGACACAAAGTGAACAAGCATTTGAATAACAGTTTTGTAAGATAGAATAGGCACAACAAATTATGCTATCTCAATTACAATTATGGGCAAAGCTGTCCTTATTTATACACAAATCAAAGGAGTAGGGAACCCTAAAATCTCCTTGATCCTAGCTAACTAACTTGCCAACTCACAAGTTTTATTTCTATTCTAAGAATAAGATTCTAACTAACACATGTTTTAAAACAATTTGCTTTAAAGCAAAGAAAGCTCCAACTATTACAAAGTGATTGTACTATTTAAAGGATGGATAAGCTTTGAATGAAAGCGAATGCTTTAAATCCAAAAGCATTTGAGTTAAAGCTTCTTTTTGAGTTTCATCGTCATCAACATCACTGCCCCCTGGTGACATCATCCACTAATATAAATATATTGCCGCAGCTGCCTATTCTTAGCCTTGAGGGCTACTTTATCTTCTCTGTCCTTCAACACTTTTTCCTTCAGATTTTCTGTTGCAACCTCAAAGACATTTACATCCATGTGCCGAGTACTTCTACCAAGATTGGATCTAATCACCTTGAAGTCATCCACGTCCAATGTTCTTTGGCAAAACATTTTGCTTTTCTTTCAGCCACTTTTGAGCAATTCTTTTATGATATTTTTCCTTGTCATCATGCCACACCTTCTTGCATTCTTCAACAGAAATAACGAAGTTCTCCTTCCATGATGGTATTGAGAAACATTTCTCAATGTCATTAGGCCTAAGGCTGGATAGTACATGCCTAACTGCTGATTGGATTTCCCTTGTAACTGAATTGTAGTGCTTAGTACAAGCGATTACGAATTCAATGTTTTACACTGTGATGGGAATGAAGCTTATGTAAAAATCTGTCTCGACGGTTCGTAGGTAATCATGAACTAACATCGTTTTAGGCTTGATATCTATTGGAGAGTACTGCATACTAAAAAACTTGAAGAATAGCTGTGAACACGCCTACGTTTGGAAATATTTTGCGCAAAAGGCTAAAAATTGTTTGCTGATTTCTTTTAAAAAGCAAATTTAGAGAGAAAAAGTTGGCATGTGGGTTTTGTAGATAATCTCGTTCTAAAGCAACCCAGATCGTCAGATTCTGAAAAAGCAAAGGATTTCCCGAAAAAGCATCAAATTTTTTTTTTGGGGAAAACTAAAATTCTCCAATCTTCAAGAGGACGTAATTCCAGATGAACCCATTTCGATGAAAACTAAAAAAGCTCCAGCTCTATTTCTGAAAAATGATGCCCTAGAAAAATGGACCTTGAAAAAGCGTGCCTTTGTGCTTCCCAATCCCGAAACCACGAAGAACACTGAAAAAACACTCTGTTTAGGTTCTCAAATCTTCGTGAGAAGAAAATAATGTTTTTCTTCTTCTTGATGCAACCTGCAAAAATAATGAATAAAGGAGGCCAAAAGCTTGTTTTATAGAATCTAGGGTGAAAAAACAGCTTTCTTTATGAAAGCAAAAAATTTGAAGCTTATCCGTGAAGATAGCAACTTTTAAAGCACAAATCCAAGTTGATATGCTTGAATAGGAAGAATCCCTATTTTATAGCTACCTATGGTTTCACGTGTAAAAATGATGAAAAATTGCTTCTTTGATGATGTCATCAACACGCGAAGTTGCAAAAGTGTTAGCCAAATTTTCTTTTCGTTTTGAAACTTTTGCATTCGTTCTAACTCCAATGTGACCTACCTCTAACTTCAACAAGATGGCAAACTGTCACCATTTACTGAAAAAGCTAACTTATCATGGCATTTTGAAGTTTTATCAATTCTGATTTCATCCCCAACCTCGAACTGATGATCTAACGATGTTTGACTGCAATTTTGACTTTTGAAAACCATCATCGAAGGAAGATCCAGAAGTGGCTGATGGATGACATCAACGGAACATGAAAAAAACTATCTATGGAGATAGGTGCCCCTAGCCTCCAGGGGTGCTTGGGATTTCATGCCTTAGCCAAATTTTTGAGATTTTTCAACTTTTCTTTTCTTTGTTCCCAGAAAAACATGAAAAATAAACTAAGCCTGGAGAGGATGGGTGACCCTAGCCTCCTGGGGCACCTCCATGCCTTAAGAAATTTTTTGATGATTTTCATTTTCTTCCGCAAATCTTGATGGCAAGTGGAATTCCACCAGATTTTGAAGGTCCCCCTGCCTGACATATATTTCAAAATATATTTAAGTATATGTTTAGATATTGAATTTCCTATACTTTAAATATTTTGAAATATACTATCAAGGTGTTTGAGATAGGTCTCGGATCCATGGGATTTAACATGCAGATTCTAGATTTTTGAGGATCCACCAGATTTCAGAGTTAGTTTTTCAGGGCTTCAGGACATCAGACAGTCAATTTCAAGATTTCAAGATTTCAGGGATAGGGATCAGGATGAAGGTAGATTCGATAGCTTGAGCATATTTGATATGAGTCCCCTACTTTTACGGGCCTTTTGACTGAGTTTGACTGCTTTTGACCACCTGAAAGTGGCTTGACGAGGCATTTATGATGTTTTTCAAAAAACGCAAAAAAAATCTAACACTGGGTTGCTTGGGCGCCCCCAGCCTCCAAGGGCGCTTGGATTTCCTAGACTTAGTCAATTTTTGATGATTTCCATCTTCTACTCATTTTTCGGATTCATCTTGCTCTATTCTCTGTTTTTCGTTAGTTGATGGTTGCTCCATAGCTCCTCGCGTTCTGAACAGCGCTGACATCTTGAAACTGATCCTTGCTAGATGAGTTCCCTTCATTAATGCACTCAGAGTTCATGCTTCACCTTCTGAAAAAGCATAATTGACCCAGTAGAGAAAACTCGATCTTTTGCAGATTCTGTCTAGACCACCTTGATCGTGAAGCAATATCAACCAATCAAAATCAGGCAGAACTCCTGAATAAGAGATTCTATTATTAGAAACTTTCTATTTTTAGAAAAAAAAATTGCCAGTATCTGTATCTCAAGAAACCCAGAAAACCTAAATTGATGTCTATTTTTAGAAGTTTTGACTTTTCGATTTTTTGACGAAAATTTTTCTAAACTTTCACAAAATGCCTTAATGAAGCAAAAATTTGATTTGGCACAACATATATATATACCCACATCTATACGAATATTTATTAATATAAATATTAAGTATAAACTTATACCTATGCATAAATCTATATAAATATACAAGCATATATATATATATATATATATATATATATATATATATATATATATATATATATAGAGAGAGAGAGAGAGAGAGAGAGAGAGAGATTTATGCAGAGGTATAGGTTTTTACTTAATATTTATATTAATAAATATTAGTATAGATGTGGCTGTGAATGAGGAGCGCCGTAAGAAAGGTAAAGAAAAACAACAAATAGATAAATAATAAAAAACACAACAAAAATATAAAAGTGGATAAATAATCCAATATTAAATATCCTATATGTATACACATGTATATAACACAAAAAATAAAACAAATCAAAGAATCAAAAAAATAAAAAACAAAAAATATACACACACGTGTGTGCCTATATATATATATATATATATATATGAAAAGATGTATATGTGTGTGTAAATGTTAGGAAGCAACAAAAAAATTAAGAAACCCAGCGGGGGAGGTGAGAGAGCGAGTAGAGGACTGGAAGCAAAGACAAGAAAAGACAAAGAGAAAGAGGGGGAAAGGAGAGGTGAGAAAAGGAAACCAGAAGGAGCGTGCGTGAGGGAGGACAAAGGTGAAGAGAGTGTTAGGACACTAGCTAGTGAAGACAAAGAAGAGGAGGAAAGGATAAGGACAGAGGAAGGGGTAGGAGGATAGAAGGGATGGGCAGAGAAAAGGGGTCGGGTAAGTCATGAGGGATTAGGAGGTGATTGGAGGGAGTTCAATAAAGGTTGCTAGGTTGGGCTAAGCTGCCACCCTTCATCACGATTGAGATTGGAGGGGTGACTTTTGATGAAGATAGCTTCTTGGAGTTTCCTCTTGAAAAAACAATCTTCTTTAGCCAAGACTTGGGTGTGCTAAAGACAAATGTGGTGTTTAGTTTTGTAAGAGTGCTCAGCTAAGGCAAATTTAGAGATACATGCCTAATGTCTGCACTATGCTCTTTGATCCTCGTGCTAATGGATCAACTTGTTTCACCAATGTATGGAGTCCCACAAGAGCAGACAATCTTATAGACCCCAGAATTGATTAGATTATCCCTGCGATCTTTGGTAGAAGGGATTAGATTCCTAAGGGTGGAGACTGGTTTGAAGGTATATATATATATATATATATATATATATATATATATATATATATATATATATACACACACACTAGTATTAGTATAAGTAATTTTATACAAATATTTAGCTTTTGTTGGTTTATGTGGTTGCTTCATTGCTCTGTTTCTAACACCAATTTTTCCTATCCTTCTCTTTTCTTTTTATTTCACTTACTCTCTTGTTTTTTGTTTTATTTTTATTTACTCTCCTCACATCCTGCCCTTCGTTTTATGTTCCTTTCTTCCCCTCTATTTCCTTTATAAGGCTCAAGTCTACTATCTAATCTTCAACTCTCCTCTTCCTGATGATGGATCATTGAGTATGATCCGAAACATTGAATCAAAAACATACACAGTGGAATCTAGAAGCACCCTCAAACTTATTATCAGGGACCGTGGAAAACTCATGCCTTCTAAGTATATATCTTGTCATGCGACATGCTAATCTAGAAGGCACAAATATAACAAAATGCCTTGAATTTATCTAAGCTATCTAGGAAATATATAAATTTTCCTATTAAGGGCTAACCTAAAAACAAAATGCCGTGTACGAAATATTATTATTTTTATATAAAAACAAAAACTTTGAGCAATTTTATTATCATGTTGTCATGACCCACCTTCCTCCACAACAAACTCCTCGATCCATGCAAAATCCCAATAGTCCATGGATGTTGTGATCCCAATCATGAGTTTAAGGAGCTCAACTATTTTGCCTTCTTTCTATGTTATTGTTCATTTCTTGCAAATTTTGTGGTGATGAATGCCCGCCATGGCCCTATAATTAATGCTTCATTGATGATCACAATGTCATTTAATGGAGGGAAACTAGCTCCAATCACCACTTCTTGTAGAATTAGGTTTAATGCATCCAAAACATCCTTCTTGACTAGTCGAGAGGCCATTACCCTAATAATCTCCTTGTCCTCTTCTAGATCTAGCAACACCCCACTAAAAATTGATGTCACATCTCTATTCACTATGTATCTATGGCCAACCATCAAGAATTCGGAACCCAGTAGCATTGAATGGCAAAGATGGAGATTTTGACTTTTCACTTAAAAGACACTTGAGCCTCAACTCCGAAATCCCCCAAGGAATGTCATTTTGCGGCTGGAAGACACAAGTCAAACACTGGTTACCATTAGTAAACAACGCATAGGGCAAATGAAGAGAGAACATCTTAATGGAGTTTTCATGGGTTGGTTGTCTTTATAAATTTCCCACATGACCACCCTTCAATAGCTATTATTCCTTGGTCCTTTGCCTCCATGAAACATGATTTCCCTACTCCAATCTTTTTATGGTAGTTTCCATAGCATGCAATGATAAATGCTTGTGTCATACATTCATTATTGATTATCTCTTCATCTACTTCCAGGGGGTGCATTATTATGATTATTCTATTTCAATTTTATTACCAAATCCTTCCCATGAATCGACATTTGAGCTTATGATGCACTTTGATTCTTTATCAATTGCATAGTTGGCTAGGAAGTCTATGTCGCAATTGGCTTCTCTGTAAACATGTTGTATTGAATAGTTTAATGTGTCTAAGATTGGATAGATGATCTTTGTTATGTATTTTTCCTTATTGCATTAAGAATAAGTTGTGAATCACCTTCAATTTGAATCTAATTGATCCCAAATTGGTTGCATACTTCTAGTCCGAATAGTAGGGCCTGAGCTACTGCCTCATTGTTTGATCCATTTTTCATTTTTTTTTTGCATAAAGTAATATTCCTTGTTCATTCCACATAATGCAATTTGCCCTAATTCTCCAAGGTTCCCTTGTGCTACTCCATCAAAATTTAATTTCAACCATCAAGAGTTAGGTGGGGTCTATCTTGCATTCTTGTGTAATTTGACAGCTCTTAACTCGCGAACCCCATGAACAGGGGGAGTACATAATCCTTTCCATCTTCCCATAACTTCACTATCCCATAAAGTAAATTTCTTATTTTTAGAGGACTAGTTCCTCACTCTAACTTGTGCGACCTCTTCTATGGTTGTTTCTAATTTTATCAAAAAAATAACTTCCTTTGTTTTTTCCAAGAAGAATCTCTTGTTCCTCTCCTTCCAAAACTCCTAGATAAGTATTGATGGCACAATGATCCAGAGATGAGAATGTTGATCCTTTTTAAACAATTAGCCATGACTCAAAGATTGCTAAGAAATCATCAAGAAGAGCTCTATGCCAACCCAATATTATAACCACTACCAGCATTATACTACGAAGGGGCAATTGACTAGGAGATGATTAATTGTTTTCTCTCCCCCTCCCACAAAGATAACATTTCGAGGGACCAATAAAACCAGTGTTCTAAAACTTATCAACAATTAATTTTTTCTACGATTGCTCGCATCTTGGTGGATATTGACATCTCCAAACCCCTTCATGGAGATGTTGTTTTGATGGTAGGGGAAAGGCCTTGGACGCAACAATTAGATTACAAGGGCCTTCCCTTCAGATGCGGGCGATGTTTCTCTATTGGTCACTTGGCCTCCAGTTGTCCTCACTCTCGCTGCAAGGGTGCGGCAACTTGGTTGAAAAATGCCCACAACGATCACTTGACTATCAACACTTCACCATATGATGGATCCTCCCAAGAGGATAAGCCTTCCCAGGATACTTTGCTCGTTCCACCTGTGGTGCATGAGGGGGGCTTGTAGATGAGTCTGCAACGAACCCCACGACTTCTCCTAGATCTGATTCCTCTGATCAAGCCGGTTAGCTCCTTCATCGGAGCTTATTGCACCTTCAACTCTTTCTGCTTCTAGGTTGGTTGCTTTGTGTGAGACCTTTTTGGTCGCAGTATAAGGTGAGGATCCCCCCTCACACCTCACTTTGAGGATTTCAACTTAGAGTTTTCATAGACAGTGGTTCGACAAAAGAAGAAAGGACTCCCCAACTCTATTGCTGCTCTGTACCCCAGGGTCAAGGGAGTTAGGTTTGCTAGATCAAGATTTGGTGCCGTGTAGGTCCTTCGGTTGGTTTTGTTGTTTTACAGTTGGGTTGTTGTCCCTATGCTATCGTTCTGCTATTTTTTGGTCTAGTTGGGCCTACTTTGTTCAACCCTGGGGGCTTTCTTGTAAAGGGATCGGGACCCTTGTTTCCTGCTTATCTTAATCAAAAACAATTGTTATTTTTCTAGAAAATGTCAGACCAAGCAAAGGCTCCCACATTTGGAAGGCAATTCTTGTTTGAGCATAGATGTGATGGTCAATATGTATTTTCTCTTGATGTTTCTAATACTTTGTATCCCATCTTAGCATTGTATTTTCTATTTTGGTAAAGCGTCATTTCAGCAAGTCCTATTTTTCCTTGATAAATATCTCTCTTTGAGAATTCCTCTTTGAATTTTTCCAATTGAGCATTTAAGATCCACAATCCACATGCATCCTTCCACTAGTATTTGTGGTAGCCATTTCTATCTACCTATTGAACATAATCCCCAACCTTCACTCCCCACTCCACTAACATTATGTTCTTTGCTATAGCCATGTCCACTCTTTCATCTAATTTTGGGTACCCATTCTAGGAATCTTCCCAAAAATTTGCACTTTGCCCATTATTACTTCCCAAGTTAAGTACACTGTGATTATGTATCCACATGACAACATGAAATTCCAAAGGTGGGATCCGCTAGGTGGATTAGCCACTCTGAGAAAGCAAGTGGGATCATTAAATTCGAGGTATATGCTTTGTAGAACTTTTGAACATTTCAAATTTGGTTTTGAGAAAAGGTTGCATATTAATTTTGCTTCTAAGGCCTAATTTTTAAATTTGCTTCATCTTAGTCCTACTCCTCCTAGCTCTCTTAGGGAATAAACTGTTTCCCATTTGATTAGTTGTATTTTCTTGCTTTTTGCATTGCCCTACCATAAGAATGACTTCACCAGTTTTCCCAATTCTTTATCTGTTTGTGTGGGAATTATTAGGCATGACAAAGTATATAGGAACTACCGAAATTATTGCTTTCAACATCATAATCTTTCCTACAAAGGACAACCATTTTCCTTTCCACAAGGCCATTTTTGTTTTGCATTTATCTATTAGTCCCTTCAAGAGTGAGTTTTTGCAAGCTCCATTGAATAAAAGGATGCCAAGATATTTCCCTAGTAGCTCTCCAACTTTATACTACAAGGAGTTGTTAATTTGCCTCTATAATTCTATTCTTGTATTGGAAAAGATCTGACTTTTCTTTATTTATTATCTACCCCAAAGCTAAAGTATATTTATCCAAGATGTTTTCATATGTGATGCTTCATTCAAACTTGCCTCTCCAAAGAGGATGGTATTGTCTGCAAAATGTTGGTGAGAGATGACACTTACATCATTGGTGATATTGATTCATTTCCCTAATCTATTATAGTGTGCCACCTGGATGGCTCTTCCCAATGCTTCTACCTTTCTTATGAAGAGCAAAGAAGTGATAGGATCCCCTTGTCTTAGTCCTCTCAAGGATTTGAAAAATCTAGATTGATTACCATTCACAATTATTGAGATTCTTGGGTTGGAAATATAGTTATAGACCCAATAAATCCAATGCTTGTAGAACTAGAACTTCTCCATAATTCTCATAAAAAATCGTTAATCAACTCTATCATAAGCTTTGCTTATGTCTAATTTGACAAGCATTCATCCTATCTTCCTAGTAAAAATTGAGAGAAGGGTTTCATGAGTAATTATGATTCAATCCGCAATGGATCTATCGAGGACAAACCCACTTTGTTCTTCCAAACTAATGTTTAGGAGTAATAATTTCAATCTATTGGCCATTGCTTTTGCTATAATCTTGTATATTGTGATCCATAATAATGAAATACTCCGATAATCATCAAAAGAGGAAATAACTTTCTTTTTCGAAATTAGGGCAATAAAGATGTTCAAATCCTTCAACATTTGTTTATGCTTTCTGGATTCTTTGCAACTTAAATTTATTTAATAATGCATTTTGAGTCCATAAATTTGATCCTTCTTCATTATTGAGAAATTCTTCAAAATAGCTCATCCCTTCTAAATCCATTTCCTTTGGATCGTTGAAAGTGTTGTCATTGCAACTTCTTATGGACAAAATGTTATCGAAACTCTTTCTTGCTCTAACAGAATTATGAAAGTACCTTAAGTTGTTATCACCATCTTTCAACCAATACTCCCTAAATTTATGTCTCCAAAAGATTTCTTCTCTAGATAAAAGCTTTGTATGTTCTGTTAGAAGCTCTTTCTCTTTTTTGTATGCCTCTTGATCCATTCCTCTTTCTAAGATTTATTCGTTCAAAGCCCCTAATTCAGCCTCTACTCTCTTTTTCTAGGAATATATTCTTAAAATGGCTTTTGTTCCATCATTTGAGGTTCCATTTTAGTGAGCTTAGCTTTTTGTGTAACAAGAACATCTTTGAACATTTGTGGAGAGGGGAGGAATGTGGGGTCTCTCATCCACATATTTTCAAACTTGAAAGGCCTCCTTATTGGATAGTAATGTTCTGAGATAAGGATTTGAAGAGGGTAATGATCCAAGCCTAAAATTGGGAAGAATCAATCTTTCCAATTGGAACAAGACCTATAGCTCATTATTGCTGCTCAAAAATCTATCTAATCTCTTTAAGCAATGTTGCTAAAGCCTAACCTTCTATTTGTCCATGTGTATTTCTCATTCTTTGGGATTTTATCTATTAGTCCCCCCCTCGTCTACAATTTTTGAAAAGTTATCTTGTGATTTCATTATTTTCTTGGTCCTACCTCTTTTATCTATGTCGCTTAGAATTGCATTGAAATCCCCCCCCCCCCCACACACACAAAAATTACCCAAGAATAAAAGAAGGGTAAGCAAAATCTCAAATAGCTCATCACAAACTCTTTTTCAATAAGTAACTTAGAGGGCCATACACATTAACTAAAAAGAAACTTAGATTGGAAGAGAAATTGTTAACCTTTACATAGCTGCCAATTATTTCCAAGTCCTTCAACAGTGATACTGACCTTTGTTGGTGACCAGACAATACCAAAGGCTCCATTTGCTTCCACAAAAACTCCATGCCATCGCTTCCATTTGGTTAGTACAATGCTTGTTTCATTTTGATTAAGCTTAGTTTCTTTACGTAAGAATATCATCAAGTTGAAAATATCCATCTAATACTTTATCAAGCATCTTTTGTTAGGAGCGTTGAGGCCCCTAACGTTACAAATAGTGATCTTCATTGCTCACTAGAAAGGAGTCTCCTCCTTAAATCTCAACCATATTCGTGGTTGTTAATTAATTTTTTGAATATCCATCTTTTATTCTTTTAACTTTGTTTGATTTTCTCCCCTTCTTTTTGGTTTCGCCACAATTAGGTTTGCCTTTTCGTGATTTTCTCTAACTCACCGTCCTATTGTCCAAAATATCTTCTTCAAATTCCTTAATTTCTTCTACCTCATCCTTTTGTCCCCCTTTTCTCCACTTCTACATATTTTAAATCATTATAGGAAGAAATGTTGAAGTGATGCGGAGTTAAAGATAGAATCCTCTTTCAATATTTTCTTTATTGTCCCATCTGCCCTCTACACCTACCATAAAAATGAATCTTCTACTGATTGCATTATTTCTTTGGTAAAGACCTCCTACCTTTCCTAAGTGGTGTTCAAGATTTCCTTTTATCCTTGCTTCTTATTTATCTCCAACTCTATTTTCTTTCTTCTACAATCCCCATTGGTGTGCCCTAAATTTTTACAGGTTTTGCACATCAGAGATAACCCTTCTAATTCCACCTTATGGGTCCATGGATCGGAATTCATAATTAACTCAATTTCCTCTACAAAGGGCCTTGTCATGCCAATACAAGCACATGGTCTGGTGTAAATTCATGTTCCTCCTCCTATCTTCTCATCTATTTTAATGAAATAACCAATTACATTTCCAATATTTACAAGAATTTTGATATCCCAATTCTCTAAAAGTAAACCATATATGCAAACCTACATTGGCAATTTGGATATTTTGTGATTTACTAGGTTAAAGTTTGGTTCTCATTCTCTCAAATATATCTCTACTTTGTCTATCGAGAGATAGCCTTTCTCCATTAATTCTTTCTTTTGCTCTCTGTTTAGGCACTTGATTAGATAATATCCTTAGGCGAGATATCTAAATTTTAGATCATTTCCCCAAGCCTTTTGTATCCAAGCTCTAAATCTCCCTCTCTAAATCCGGTAATGAACTACTTTGGCAAAGAAAGGTGCTAAGTGTTTGTTTCCAGAACCACCTTATCTATTACAATTCTTATATTTTCTTTGCTTAACAATTTCTACCTTTTACCCCATGGGATTGTGTTGGTTTTAGAAAAGCCTTTTAGGAAGTTGGTTTGAATTCTTCGCCATTGTTGTTGCTTTGGTGTTTGGATGCAATTTTCCTGCCAATAAAAATTCCTGCTACTCCACTTTCTCTAGGTTTCATTCCAATTCAATGCCATTTTGTGCTTTAAGTTTTCAACACTTTCCACTCTTATTTTCCCATCTTTTATTGTTGCCTTTGTATCTCCTTTCCTTCTACCACTCTTTCTATTCGCCATTCTTCCTTTTTGCTTTTCTCTTTTGCTCTTTTTTGCCTGCTTGCAATTTGATCATGGAGTTCAAAAAACCCTTCCACTGAAGTCAGATCTTAGTATGGTACAATGGCAATCTAATAACGCAGTTGAAAAGGTAACCCTGAATGCATGCATAAAAGTCAAATATCTCACTCCCTTGATGTTCAAACACCAGCCTCTTAGTTTCAAAAAAATTCTTCCCATTGTTGGTGGTGACCTAATAAACTACCTTTGGTTATTAATTCTTCCACCGACTAAAAGAACATGAATACATACAAGATCTCTTTTAAAGGTGGTCAAGAATGTTGGTACAACAATGATAAACAACCCCTTCAGCATCCATTCAAAAGTGCTTGAATGTCAGATCAAAACAAACATCATTTAAAAGATCACAATAATCTGTTATAAGGGTGCCCATTTTTGTAAAAGATGATTGTTACCTTTGTTACTTCAACTTGCCTTAAATAAAAACATCCCATAGCAACATATTAGTCTTTAAAAGGCTCTGCAGCATCGGGCTATCTGTCAAGATGGAATTGACTGAATCCTACTCTCTGTCCATTCCCTTGGCAACGTTTGTTAAAAGCTTCCAGTTAATAGCAATTCTTTGTAAATCATACTTTTAACATACTAGTAGAAGTAGCAATGTGCTTCTATGTTATGTGACTCAGAACGTTTACCTTCACAGCCATGTAAAATATTCTGAATGGAAGCCTTCTAATTTACATAAAATTGAACACGCCATGAATGAAAAGATAAATGCAACATCTTGAAGACCCCAAATTTTAAAAAGGAGAAGGCCAAATGTTTCTCATCACAATCAAATTAACTACAAACAATAATTCTTTGAAGGGTATGTAATTTCCATTAAACTTAAAAACCTTTGACATCATAATCAAGAATGTTACACACATGCCCTCAAAAATCGTCTTGTATTCTTTTGCCTCAATTCAAAAGAATACCTCTAAGTTGCAACAAGATAACATTGAGAACCTGCAATCCATTACGAAGTCGATGAAATATAAGATGCATTTCTTTTCAGAAAATAAATGAAAACAAGGGATAATGAAACCATTGGCTGAATATGAACACAATTCAGCAGTTAAAAATTAATAGAATATGCAATGCAGAAATATAGGGATTGAATTTACCTAGAAATCAAAAATAAATGACTGAATCCCTATTCTTTCGAAGTGATTACCAGCAAACCCAAAGCCCCTATCAGTATGTACTGGTAAAACAAGCCATTTGACATGTCAAGTATATAACAGCAATAAGTTTTGAAAAAAGATTTTAAGAATTGAACAAGGTCTCAAAGATATTCATTTAATAATTAACTAGGTAAGAACAATATTGCCATTGAGATCAATATTTGCAAATTCACTACAGTCAATAAAATTCCATACACAAACCTTGATAATGGGCTTTTCAGTCATGATGATTGTCACCCAACCAACATACGGTAAGAACCTGCACACATGAAATTTGTTCATAACTAATACTGACTATTCACAACAATTATAATATTGCTACAAAATACCTAGGTTCAAAACCAGCAATGAACTAAATATGATCTTGATAAGATGAAAATATAAGTCCAACTTAAAGCATCATTGATGTAAGATTTTTTATTGATCAATATAGCCTTAAAAGGAAGGAAGACAAATGCAATTCAAACCCAATTTTACTTCTTCCTAGGCACAACATTGGAAGAGAACCAAATAATAAGTTAACAACATATATTCTTCCAAACAACACAGACAAAGGAATAACCATAGTTGCAGAAATCACCAAAAAATCATGATAAAATGGAACTTGGACCAGAAAACAATTTCTTAAACCAGAAAATTGCAAGATTTTGAAAAAAATTACCCAAAAAGAATTTTTAACTTTTTCCCTATTTTTTGCCAATTTATCCCAATGAAATCTCAATTTTTATTAATTTTTGGCAATTTTTTATTGTATTTTGTATTTTTTTTCCTGAAAACCCTAACCCTGACCCTTTTCTTTTTGAAAACCCTAACCCAATTTTTTCCTGATTAAATCAGAATTTCTTAAAAAATCTTAGATTTTAGTTTACCGACTTATTCCTGAGAATAATTTTTGCTACTATGAGAACAACATTGCGTATGCCAATCTAGAGAGAAGAAGATCAACATGTCTCTCAATTAAAAACTGAATTCAACAATTTTATGACTTCATTATGTTATTGGGAAGAAAATTCAAATATTCAAAAATATAGCTTACCCAACAGCACGACCCATAATATGATGCTTCTGAAGCCAAAGCTGACCGTCAGCATACAAAAGCCTATCGTCTCCAAAATTGTTATCCCCTGCAAAATGATGAAGAATCAACACATGCACGGTCCATTAGGTGCTTTACAAAACAAAAGAGGTAACTTAACTTTCGACCTCTGTTTTGTAATTCTCAGAATAGAGTGACTAAACTTTGTTGATTAAAAAATTGTTAATATATTTTATCTGGTAGCTAAGAGTTAAAGGATAATAAAACACGATTAAATAATAAAGAGTGAATCTTATGAGGTGAAACTACTTGTCATCTACTTTCCTGGTCTCAGCCTAGATTAAGGGAATTTTTCAAAAATGTTAGCAAATATGTTTAAGGCTAACGCTTGAGAAACGAAGAGCATGGAGACATACTGGGTTTTTATCCCATATCATAAACTCCATTTTGCAAAAGTTGTTTTTAAGCATTACAATCAGCTCAGGAAAGAACTCTCAAAAAAGAATTCCCTTGGCGCATTGCCTGGACACTTCTTTGGCATTTGCATTTTTTCTTGGCAATTGGAAACTTCCTTTTTAAACCAAACCTTTTTTGTGGTGGTTTGCTGTGCACTCTAATAATTATCTAAGTTGCCGGTTCAGGGTTCATGTTCGCCAGTATGGCTGGGTTCGATCGTACAATATTATGTCATTATACACACACATACGGAATCAGGTACAGTTTCAGGATTCAGGTTTGCCAGTATGGCAATTTTTTTCCCCTGCATTCCGTATGGCTGGGTTAAACCGTACAATATTATATATATATATATATAGACACACAGAATCAGGTACAAGTTCAGGGTTCAGGTTTGCCAGTATAGCAATTTTTTCTCTGCATTCAGTATGGCTGGGTTCAACCGTATAACATATATATATAACAATAATTTTAATATGTAAATATAAAATAAATTAACAATAAATAAATGATTTACTGAAAGGACAATGAAGCCATGGTTAGTTCGATCAGATTGATTACAATGCCCAGACACCTAAGGCATACCAATATGATTGATGCTGCACGTGAACTAAGAAGAGTATATTAAAAATAATTATAATAACAGTATTTTTTATTTTTTTGAGAGGAATTGAACACATGGTGGGACTCGCAATGCGATGTCCTAACACGCACCACTATAACCTCTGTCTGCATGAGCTGCCCTCGACCGGTAAATCCAGGGGAATTGAACTTGTGACCATCATCCCTATTTTCCAATAGCTTGACTGTCGGGTCCACCCCAGAGGGCTATAATAACAGTAATTTTAATATGTAAATATAAAATATATTAACAATAAATAAATACTTTATAATCCTATATAATATTATAAACATAGAAGCAGATATCTTTAAAATATCCCGATATATCTTTTCTCGGCAAGGTTCCTGACATTTTCTTGAAAATATCGAGAGTTTTTCAAAATATCTTTGACCATGACTTTGACCGAAATTTTCACTAATATATTGCAAAATTATTGGTGATTTAACTGTTACGAAAGACGTAAATGGTAAAATATGATTGAATAATTACATACTTACAATAGACAGCAGAGCTGTATATAAAGATTTTACAGAGGCTAAAGATAGCCAAAAAACAAAAAGCAGAGATAAGCATTATCTATAATATTGACCATTAGAACTTATCTAACTGTAGTTTAATACCCTCCCATAATGGTCAATCGGTCAAATACACCAAGATGCCCCCGAAATTTGACAAACTTATCCGGACTCAGAGATTTGGTGAGAATATCGGCAGTCTGGTCCTCTGTAGAAACATACTGCAACTCAACAGATCCGTCTTCAACTAGTTGACGAATGAAATGACAATGAAGATCAACATGTTTTGTCCGTTCATGGAAGACTGGATTTCTAGCAAGTTTCAACACCCCTTGATTGTCACAATACAAGGGTGAGGGCCCGACTGGAGACATGTTCAGGTCTGAAAGCATTCGTCAAAGCCAAACTACTTCACAGGCTGCTTAACAGCTCCCCTATATTCAGCTTCTGTCGAGGAGAGAGCCACTACCTGTTGCTTCTTGCTAGTCCATGTGATGGCACCTATTCCCAACCTGAAAACATACCCAGAGGTCGACTTTCGGTCATCCACAGAACCTGCCCAATCAGAGTATGTAAAACCAGTCAGCTGAGGGTCTTTGCACCGGCCACACAGAATGCCAAAATCAGAAGTGCCTTGCACATATCTCAACACCCGCTCTGTTGCAACCCAATGTTCAGCCTTAGGAGCTGTCATGAAGCGAGAGATGTAGCTGACGGCAAAACTAAGATCAGGTCTAGTGGCAGTAAGATAGATGAGGCTGCCCACTAACTACTTGAATGCAGATTCATTTGCGATAGGAGAGTCTGAATTAGCTGAGAGTTTCAGCCCTTTGTCCATAGGTGTAGAAGCAGGTTTCCAGTCTATCATCTGGAATTTTTCCAACAAACCTCGTGCATACTTCGACTGAGAGATGAAGATGCAGTCAAGGAGCTGCCAAACTTCAATACCTAGGAAATAATGTAGGAGGCCCAAGTCGGTCATATCAAATGTGCGACTAAGATCGTGTTTGGTCTCCTGAATCAATTGCTCGAAGATGTCGGTAATAATCAAATCATCGACATAGATGACAATGTAAAGACTGTCATCAGCATATTGTTGGACATACAGATTGGAATCCGAAGGGCTCCGCTGAAAGCCATGATCCACGAGGTACTTATCAATCTTTATGTACCAAGCCCATGGAGCCTGTTTGAGGCCATAGAGAGCTTTTACCAATTTGCACACCTAGTGTTCTTTGCCCGCAACCTTGAAGCCAGGAGGTTGCGTCATGTAAACTTCTTCTTGCAAATCGCCATTGAGGAAGGCACTCTTGACGTCCATTTGATGGACTTTCCACCCAAACTGAGCTGCCATAGCAAGGACAAGCCGAATGGTACTCATCTTAGTTGTACGAGCAAACGTCTCCTCATAGTCAATGCCTTCTTTCTGTGAGAACCCTTTAGCTACTAACCGCTTTATACTTGTCAAGGGTTCCATCAGCCTTGTACTTGACTTTGTACACCCATTTGCATCCAATGGGCTTCTTCCCAGGGGGGAGATCAGAAAGGACCCAAGTATTGTTCTTCTAAAGACTATGGTGCTCAGCTTCCATAGTTGTTTCCCATTCAGGTACGCCTTTAGCCTCAGACTATGTGTGAGGCTCTGAGATGATGTGAAGATTGGCCATAAGGGCAAAGTTGACAGTCGGTTGTTGTCTAGTCTTCTTCCGAGCAGATCGACCCTCGATGAGTTCATTATCATGAAGATCACCAATTGTTTTGGCCCACCATTTAGGGCGAAGAAGAGAGGAACCAATATCTGAAGTAGGTGGATCAGCATCACCAGGAGGGACAAGAACAAGATCAAAAGGATCCAAAGTATCCTGAGGAGGGGCGGGAGGAACAACAGGCTAAGATGCGAGTATAACGACAAGATCCCTTCCATCAGGGGGAGCCAGAAGAATGTGAACCCCCAAATCTAAAGCCTCCAAAGGTTGATTGTCAGTGTGAGTAGATAGAAAGGGCCCAGTGGTCTCATCAATGACTACATCACAACTAAATATGAGGCGATCAAAGTTGACATCAATCAGTCTATAAGCTTTATGATTTTCACTATACCCAGTAAACATGAGTTTCTGGCTTTTGGAGTCCAGCTTGGTGTGCTTGACAGTTGGAATCCAAACATGAGCAGTGGAGCCAAAAATTTTCAGATGGTTGACGCAAGGCTTACGACCTGACCAGGCTTCTTCAAGAGTCATCTTTCTGACGGCATTGGTGGGAGACCGGTTCAGAGGATAGACAGCAGTGTAGACTGCTTCAGCCTAGAACTTCTTAGGGATACTTCTATGTTCCAACATAGAACGCGCCATTTCTGTAATAGTGCGATTGCGACGCTCAACAACACCATTCTGGTGAGGTGTGTACAGTGTAATAAGTTGACGTTTGATGCCATGTGCAGCACAGAAATGAGTGAAGGCAGAGGAACAAAACTCCCCCCCATTATCAGACCGAAGAGAGACTATTGGACAGCCTGACTCTTTTTCTACCAAGGCTTTGAACTGCTGAAATGTACTAAGTACATCGGATTTCTTTTTCAAGAAATACACCCACATCTTTCTGCTCAAATCATCAACAAAAAGCAAAAAATATCTGCATCCAGTAACTGAAGGAGTGTTCATTGGTCCACATACATCAGCATGAACCAACTGCAAAACCTTGGATGCTCTCCATTTGTCACCATCGGGAAATGGAGTCCTATGCTGCTTGCCAGCCTGACATGCGTTGCAGACGCCAAGAAGTTGAATCTGAATTTCTGGAAGCCCACCAACCAGAGATAGTGCATGTTGAGATGCCCATAGCGCTAATGCCAAAGTTTACTGATGGAAGTGCTCCTGGCTGCCATAGCTTGCTTTGGAGAATCACCAGAATCTACGAGTCTATATAGACCATGACCCTCAAGAGCCTAGGCGACAATGGTGTGTGTCTCACGGTCCACTATGCTACATGAGCGCATGCTGAAGATGACATCCAGATGAGGTGAATGTCGCATGATCTAACTGACTGAGAGAAGATTCAGCTCCATGCCAAGTACGGAGTATACATCGAGAAATATTAAATTTCTCCTACCAGACTGAATCTGCACGGTGCCTTTTCCAATAACGATATACTCCTCGCCTCCTCCAAAGATGACAGAGCCTTTGAATGGCGTATATTCTGTGAACCAATCTCAACGATGCGTGAAATGTCGAGAAGCTCCTGAGTCAATGTACCAGGCAGAAGATGTGATCTGATCAGCAGGTCTCTTGGCCATGGAGGCGCAGACTGCAAGCTCCTTCTGCTTAGTGGGCTTGACAAAAAAGGCCACCCTCACGCTTTTGGAGGCACAAAAAGCGAGATGCCGGAGGATGTATAAACAACAAACGACAAAAGTCTCAAGACAAGAAATCTGGCTCAAGAGTCCGAACACAAAAAAAGAAAAGATTCTTGCAGAGATCTGACATAGTCAGCACAAATCCCGAGGTGATAAATAGCTGGAGATTTTTTATAATCGCCATACTACTTACTCAGTAAAAATAATTGAAGTTGCCACTAAGAGATAGACTGAGGTCAGACCAAACCGAAGACCCTGTAGGCAAATTTTTCGTTGGAGCGATCAAATACGACGAAGGCTTTAGAAAAACTGCCGAAGTTTATCAGACGAAGCTCTGCAGAATATTCGATGCCAAAATAGAATGGCCGCCTAACTGCAAGTGCTCCGCATAATCTATTACGGTCAACAAAAGGCTTTTGAAGACAAACTGCAACTTCAAACACAAACACTTAAATACGATTTTAAACCAGGAGACGCTCGCAGAAAGAAGGCGCTCAAAATCGTTAGTCGAAGTAAGTGTCAATGCAGACGAAAACTTGATTTGCAGAGAAAATAAGAAGCCAAAAATTAATAAACACAGGATCCGCAACCGCGATCAAAAGGAAGCCGTCCTAAAGACACGATCCGGAATTGAAGGAAAAACACTGATTCAAAGGAGTCAGAGATATAGAATGGCGGCGAGCTAAATGTGGCTCAAAATACGCCAGTTTGGATTCGCGGACCACAAGATAAAAAGATCACGACCCGGATTAATGAATACAACGCGTCCTTGCAGAGAGCACAAAAAACGCGATTTAGACACAAACATGAGCAAATCGCGAGCAGAGAAAAGACGTCCGTACGACATACGGAGAAGCAGAGAGCGTAGGGAATTGAAAAAAAAAATCCAAACACAGATTCCCGCTCACCTGTGCTCTGATACCATGTTACGAAAGACGTAAATGGTAAAATATGATTGAATAATTACATACTTACAATAGACAGCAGAGCTTTATAGAAAGATTTTACAGAGGCTAAAGATAGCCAAAGAACAAAAAGCAGAGATAAGCATTATCTATAAGATTGATCGTTAGAACTTATCTAACTGTAGTTTAATAAAACACTAGTAATATCACAAAAAATTAGTTTTTCTTCTATATAAGCATTAGACCTGCAATTTTTTTTATCATTCTTCTATGGAACTTTTATAAACGGGTTATACACCTTGAATGATTTAAGTAGTTGTTAAGATTTTCAGATGCCATTATTGTATAACAGTTAGATCTGTTGCAAAGGGGTAATGGCAATTATTGTTGTTGTTATTTAAAAAATGAACGTAGTTATCTACAGTTGTGAAGAGACTTGGTATAATCAGGTTTGAAAACCTTGTGAATAGGGAACATGACTATTGTTATTGTGATTAGAGATTTTCACAGTTGCCTTTGACAACAACAAACACTGTTGTCATTATTTATGATCCATTAGCATAGTCATTACTAGACAAAATTGTCAAATGATTATGCTATCATTTGACTTATTATTATTGCATCACATATGTTAGTGCTATTGTGGACTTGCTGTCATTTGTACATATTGATGTATGTTGTTGTCATTATTTTATTTGTAAAATAGTTGTATTATTGAGGCAATTGTTTGGTATTTTTCATTGTTACATATCAGTTGTTAATAATGTTGTACCAGTTGAGATTGTTGTTGTTATCATTGTCTTTTGACATAACTATCCTTTTGTGATTAATAATCTTCTGATCATCATTGGTCAGTAGTATTGTCATTATTGTGAACTGTACATTCTTGATCAGTACGGTGTTCAGTAGCATCCTTATTAGTACTGTTATCAATTAATATGGGCATCAATACTGTTGTCAACATTATAAGAAATATTATTGATCAAAATGCTTAATATGAAATGTTGTTAAGACAAGGCATTGCTATCCGAAACGCTTGCCACTGTTGTAGATTTAAGAGGTCTTTGAAGAGGTTAGGGAGACTGTTGTTGTGAATTGTAGTTACCATTCTGAATATAGATTAGTCACTTGGACTTGATAGTTAAGGAGAATGGTTGGTTTAACAGGTCATATTTACATTAGTTATGTTCTATTGCATTAAGGGTTCATTATCATTCTGGCAATCATTTATTAACATTGTTAAAGAGATTTATATTACAGTATCTGTAATCAACGATCTCAAAATTAATGAGAGAAATCGATATTTCAAAATTCATGGTGTACACTCTTGTTTACTTTCATGCACTCACTTTCTATGCAATTAGTATGGCTTTAAATGTAAAAATACATCAGTTGTTTCTCTTTTCTTTTGGAATTTTACTGCAATTTTTGGGTCCCCGTTTTTTTCCGATAATATCCCGAGAAATTGAAAATATCTTTATCTTTTGGGAAGCCGAGAAATTCTCAAGAACGATATTTACCTATGTTCTCCGGGATGCATCCCCAAGACTTTTCCAAGTGTCCCCATACCCGGGGCGTTTTGGGGACGCTGGGCTATCCCCTAACCCCGGCATCTCTCAAGAAACATTCCAGAAATGGTTCGGAAACTGTGGCCTCGGCCGACCATTCCCACCCGAAAAAGCAAACAAAAAGACATTAAAAAAACTCAGTTCTTTGCCTTTCCACATGTTTTGTTCCCTTTCCACATGTCCTGTGCTCTTCCCCCATGTTCTATTGCCGTTTGACAGTTCGCTAGTGGTTTTATGTTCACGTTTGACAGTTCACTGGTGGTACTTAAAAAACCAGAGGATCACGTACTTGTTTGTTCCCTGGTGGTTTGTTTTCTGTTTCCTGGTGGTTTGTTTTCTGTTTGCTGGTGATTTGTAGGTGTCGGGAGCGGCAATGAAAGATATAGGTCAAGCTAACATGAAACAAATATTTGTTTCCATTTTTTTGTAATGTTTGTTTTCCATTTCTTTTTTTTTCTACAATTTTTTCTTATGTTGTTATTTAACCTACAACTTTTAGGTTTAAATTTTATAATGTAATGTTAATAATAAGTTCTAAAGTTAATAATATATTAATAATAAATATTTATAAATTATAACTTTATTAATATTAATTTGTATTTAAGTTTATTTAAATAATTATTATTATTAATTGGTTAAAGCATTGAGTTTTCATTGTGCAAACCCAAGTTCAAATCTCAGAGGAATATTTAATAAGTGGATAACTCTGGGAGTTCCATTGTTGGCTTTTAGTATTGAGATGATTTCTAAACTAGTATACCTATATTTATAAAATATATCTAAAGTACGCCACAAAGTCGGGCAATGTAAATAGAGATGAATGTGTGTCTTTTAATATGCCATTCCTTTCTTCCTTTGATCTTAGTGGATAGTAATGGCTTCTTTGAAACTGCCATCCACCTTCCTTTACATCCAGCTTGCATTTTTTTTTTTTTTTTTTCTTTTATTCCTTTCACCTTCTCTTTTTTTATATTTTTATTTTTATCAGAATCTTATAAAATTTCATAGAATCTGAATCTGTTTATGAATCTTTCAGCTCTTGTTCTCCATCCGAGCTGTGAATGTAGGAATGCCTCTTGGCGTAATAAGTGGATTTCTAAGTTGTGACTCTTGGTCTTCCATAAATGGTTTCTAGTGTGGTTGTTCGAAAAGAACTTGTATTAGTCTCATGTTTATGCTCAGTTGAACAGAATATTTATAAATGATTAACAATATTGAAAAAAAACAATTATTATGAATACCCTGAAAACCTTATCATAGGATGATTTGAAATTTTCTATATTTTTAAATTTCTCGTATTTAACATAGCAATTAACATATTGATTCATTAATTCTTATATAAAATATAATATAATATAATAAATATAAAATAAATCCCCAGCTATCTAATAGGAAGAATGTCAAGTGGATTCCTCTTCCTGCTAACTTTTTCAAACTGAGTTTTGAGGGGGCTTCCAATAGCAATCCTGGAGCATCCAGTGTTGGGTGTGGTATCACGGACCATTCATGATCTTGTATTAGAGCGGCCTCTGAAAAATAGGGAGAGGAAACAAACAATGAGGCGGAGGCAAATGCTTTGGTGTTTGGTCCTCAAATTGCTTCTCAATGCAAGATTAAATCTCTTCACATCAAAGGGGACTTGGCGGTTATTTTCTATACCATTCGAAATAAACGATCCCAGAGCTGGAAATTGAATAATATTCTGCAGGAGGCACATCCGGTTTTGGATTATTTAGGATTTTATACCTTCGGACATTGCTACCGAGAGGCCAACGGGATTGCTGACTTCCTAGGAAATTCTGTTTTACTCTCAAATGGAAAAAAGTTATTGGTCCATTAGAGGAGAATGACATCCATAGTAATCCTCACATTGAGAAGGATAAAAAGATTGGGGATTTAATTTTTCTTGGCATTAATACCAACACTCACAATCATTTTGACTCCCCCACCACATCCCTCTCATGGCACATCTGGCACATGCAAAGTCTTCTTGAAATCCCCAATGGTATCCACCAAAGGTTGGAAGGCTGCCTCCTTGTGATCATGAAGAGGTGAAGGAAGAGTTAATAAAGGCCTTTCGAAAGATGTATTCAAATGAGGAGTCCAATATATTTCGCACACATTGGCTTGCCTTCACAAATCTTCGTGGTCCAACATTCAACAAACCAAAGGCAAAGATAGATAGAGCTACATTAGCTCAAACTGACCCTATTGTATGGTGGACATGGCACAGCAAGGATACACCAGAGTTGAGGATGCTTGCCATTTGCCTCCTTTCACAAGTTACCAGTTCCTTTGCTACGGAGAGGAATTGGTCCACATACAACTTTATCCACTCCCTCAAGTGGAATAGGTTTACCTCTAGATGAGCAAAGAAGTTAGTGGCCGTGCATAGTGCTCTGCGATTTTAGGATCATCAGACTCCAGAGTATCGACAGACTCCAGTTTTACAGTGGAATGTTGATCCCAGATATGCCACCCAGGTTGATGAGGAGGAGGCACAGGAGGGGGATTGGTTGGGATTCCATTGGATGAGGCAGCCTCTCACACTGGCAGTGACTCAGAGGAGGACTCCGATTTTGGTGTAGTGTTGGCAGATGCAAATTAGGGGCAGCAACATACTTTCTTTGTTTTTGTATTTTCATTTTGTAGTTGAAACTTGCAGCCTTTGGGCATTTTGTTGTATTTTTCAATATCACATGCATATTGACAATGAATTATGAAAGCAATTAAGTTTTGACATTTGCTAATTTGTTTGACTCTCATGTGAACTCTCAATTCAACTCAAATGTTTTGTATTAAGGATCTATAATGTACATGATGAATGCTTTATCAATGTTATCATATGATGAAGTACTTGGTGTTAGCTGCAGACATTTCCACAAACATGTACTCCACTCTTTTCCAGTCTAAAGTAGACACCTTTCTAGGCTGCTTTTCAAAATTTTGATAAATATGCTGTTGTTTCTGCTGAATAATTAGCAGATAAGTGATGGAAGGAAAAAAAATCTTCTAAGATACAGGCAGAGGCATTTTGCCCATCTTGGGAAGCACAGGATTTCATCTTGTTAACAATTTGGTAGACACTTGTAACATTGATGGTTAATAATGTACTCTCTTACTTGACAAATATAGAATGCTCTCAAAAAAAATTCAAATGAAAATTAGGTGTCCTTAATAGACATTTCTAGTTCAACAACATTAAGTAAAAAAAATTGCAAAATACACTAAGCAAATCCACGCACTGAGCAATGAATGTTCTATGAAGAAAGCAACAATACATAGAAACTGCTTAAATGGAAGCTCGGGCTTTTCTTTGCTTCTGTTTTGTTTAGAGTGGGACCATTGTGATGAAAAAAGGTTTATGCCAGGTGTGTCCACAAACTTCCCTTCATTAATTCTTGAAAAGGAGACAGGAAACTACCACAAAAGCTTACAGATTAATAAACTTAACAGATTAATACTACAGTTTCTACAACATTTGGAAGACAGTTTTCAGGTAGCATGGCTTTGTCTGCATTCTCAATCAACATGTTAGTCTGCAGCAAGTTTCTGATTCCTCCTGCTAATGCTAGAAAAAATTAAACAAGCTATTGCACTGACAAAGGGACCTTGAGGAGAAAAGATAAATTAACATCTAGTACAAGTACGAAGCATTCTCTAAAAACAAAGAGGTAGTCAAATATATTCAAACATCTAAAAATTGTAAGGCCTGCAGTTACATATACTAAAACACCTAAATGAATTCCTTTCTTTTGGACCTGAAGGCTAAAAGCTATATTGAGTGACCTTACTGCTCCAAACTTGTGTCCCACTGCAACATGACAAGAACACTGCTAATAGATGAATTCTTACAATGCAGCACTATTTAAATACTGGCAATTTTACCTTTAGTAAGAACTTCAACCTCTCCAGTGTCTTGTCGTTCATGTACCTGCAACATTATGGAATATAAGACAAGTTTCATAAGCCATTAAAAATGGAAAACTGTAAGAGCAACAATCCAAAGAATCTAATAGGTGGAATCTTACGAAAAGTTCATAAGTCTTTGACACACAGGCCTATGTTACACAGCATTAAGTTAAGAATTTGTAATTAGCCAAAAATGTCTGCAACTTCATAGGACTTGCTGACAAACCAAGACTTGACCACAGTCAACAATAAACAGACAGAAAAAAAAATTCTAGTTTCTTCCCATCCTCTGTTGGAATAACTAAAAGAACATTATTTCACTCATAGTCTGGAATTGCCCTGGGGCCTGAATGCATGTTGTGCTCAAAGCACAATAATTCACTCAACCTAGCTCCAGTCACTAAGTCATTCCGCACTTAGACTGGAATTTATGGCCTGCTACACCAGTGTTACACAAACATATCAAAAAATATAACATCTGATGAGGGAGGCTACACATGGCAGCTGACTGCAAAAGGTACAACAAAGTGGTGACGGTCTGCATCGGCTCTTCCGTGCAATCAAGAATAGGATGGATAAAATTTCAGATAAAATTTCAGGATCTCCATTGGGCCCTCCAAAACCTTACTCTTGCATTCTAATAATCCTCTAAAAGAAAAAAGGCAAAGAAGGAAGATCCAAGGCAAGAAGCGAAAACAGCACCACAAATAAAGTCACCATTTAAAAAGATTCAATGGAACAATTGAGCCCAATGAATGGATTATTGAGTTCAACTAAACTTTATGAGGTATCAAAAAGGAAATGGCTTTCGTAGTACTTCAATATATAAAAAGGCTGTGTCATGCACCAAGCCAACATAAGGGTGAATCAAAATGTTAACTTCTGTAATGTCATTAGGGCCTTAGTCTTGTTATAACTTATTAATTTAAATAGTGATCTAATCATTAATATTCAGTAAGACTTTAATCAATTATTATAGTGGGATTGTCTGTGGTGCAGGAGCGCCTAAAGGAACACCTTGGAGCAAAAAGACACCAATGACCATGGAAGGAGCCTATGGAACAAATCAAGTCAATTGGGACATCTTACAGCCAGTTATGGCATGTTGTAATGGTCAAGATGATGTAATGGTCAAATGTCCTGAGGGTCCTGGTAAGGACACTAGGACCAAAAATGATGTAAGTTGGGCCACTAGTGCCTCTAGAGTCAAATATGGGTGTCTAAGGTTAAGAATAAAATATAATGATCCTAAGAAGATCAAACATGATGATTTGGTAGAGTAGAAGTCACTTAAAGCAAAGTTTTAAAATTCAAATTTTTGAATTGTGCATTTGGGCGTGAAAGTCATTTTGAACTGTTTTGGTGGTTTGACCAACTCCAACCGATGGGAATCAGTTGTGGAAGTTGGGGCAGAGGTTTTGTAAGCCTGTCCAAGGCATGAGATGGCACGTGTGGAATCATTTGAGACCTGGGTTGTACGGTCTGACAAAAATAAACAGAGGTTTTCATCTAATTCTTGTTTTTCCTTGCATTTTTGATGATCCTTTGATTTGTGGTGGCATGGTAAATGTCTTGAATCTTCATTGAACAGTATTAGACCTTATTTAATGCTCTAAGAAGGTTTCTAGACTAGTTTTTATTTCTGTTCATTTGACTGATACAAAGAACAGCAAACTGTCCTGTGTGTTTTGAGAGGTTAAAATGCATCATAGGACCTTTCCATGAATGTAAGACCCTGGTTCTCATGGAATAGGTCCTAGATAACTTGTATAATATGATTCTAACCCGAATAGTGCAGGGGAAGTACAGATTTGGTTGGTGATCACCATTAGAATGCAAGTTTGCATGTGAAAGGAACATGGGAATGATGGCACAGGTGTAGCAGCAGGAGATCTACCTTAACAAGGTAATGTTTTTATGATTGATGTTGTCTAACATGGTCAAGGAGATAGTGTTAGACCTTTGAATGAGATCTGGAAGTGATTGGAAGTGGGAGATTTGATAAACCCTTGGTTTTGGGTCCTAGAAATAAGGGTTTTGTGTTTAAACAATTGAATGAGCAAACCACCTGTTGAAACCTTGAAAATCCTCTGTTTTGGAACCTCTCCTAAGACTGTTTGAGGGTTTGGAGTGAGTATGACAAGTATCCAATAGGGTTCCTTTGAAAAGTGGGCGAATTAGGCCTTGTAGGAAGATTGCAGGGTGTCAGAATAGTCAGTTTGGTCCGAAACAACAGTACCTGAGTCTTGGATATGTTATAGAACTCTGTAAAGGGTATTTAGATCAGTCATTTGTTTTAGAAGTGCTTTGGTAAAGATTGGAGGAAAGTGCAGATTACCCGCTGAACAGGGCTACTAGGATTAGGCCTAGTTAAGAGGAGTTGTCAATGAACCCGTCAGAATGGGGTGTGAGACCTTTTGAATCTTGTTGAGTAGGACATGTTAAGACCCTAGAAGGTGTAAGATTGCATCTTAGAAGTTGGAACCCAGTTTGAGCCCTTTGGTGGAGTTTAGGGCAAGGAGAAGACTAGTGAGTCTTATTGGTTGAAGCCCACAAATTGATTAAAATCTTTTGATCTTGCTAAATTGCCTATAGAGACCTGACACCTCTGCATCAGTCTGGGGATCAGTTCTTGAATTTGACTGCAGTGAAGGCCCTTGCAAGCTGGGTTGTGGCTGATGGTGGTGGGTTTGGGAGATGGGGTGTCCGTTGATGAAGTGTCTGGGTTCCTTTTTGTTAGTATCTGCTGGTGTTGTTTTTTGGGTGCAAGCTGGTGATCCTTCTTGTTTTAGCACCATTGCTGTTGGCTAGTGTTTGGATGGTGGATGGTTTTTACTATTTAGGTGATGTATATGTGTGTGTGTGTGTGTGTGTGTGTGATGGGATTGTGACTCTTGACATTCCAAGCAGACAGTCAAGTATATTTGAAGGATGCTAAGTTGTTAAGTTTCTCTCATTAATTCAGTTACTTACTATTGTTCTTTGGGGGACTACATCATCTAGGCATTGCTTTGGCTATAGTGGTTACAGATGAACTTCATTTGGCAATCATGCTCCAAATTGCTTCCTCTGGTATGAAGATGCCACCCGTTCTTTCTCAAGGCATGGTGTCCTTGTTTGCTTTGACTATTGCAAGTTGTATCTTTACTTATATGGCTAGCTCATTCATAAATATAATTAAAGAAATTTTAGTTACCAGCATCAGACAGCCAAAACAAGTACTACTGGAGGACAGACCAAATCTTAAATTTTAAAGTTGGATATTTCATAACTTTTTCTGCTAACCATAAATTGTATGCCATTAGTATATTTCTTGTTGTTTTCTCGGACAATGTTTTCATCCATTTTCCAGACGCGGCAAACTTGTGAGCTGTGAATAATGGATAATAAGCATCTTTTATTCAATCAAAGGGGCCAATTCAAAGTTAAATCCTTAAAGTCAATCCCTAAGGCAACCATTTGCTCAAAAAATAGTTGCTCGAAGTTAAAATGTGAAGTTCCTTAGATGCCAGACAAATTTAATGTGATATAAATTTATATACCAAATAACTAATGGTGACAAATCATTGGAATTAAGCAAATAATATTTATATAGAACTAAATTGCAGTCTCTGACTACCATAATGATATTCTTTCATTTTCAACGCAAGATATGACTAACATACTGAAGCATGAAGAATTGATGAAATTCTCTACCTAAGTTTACAAGTGAACTCTAGATTTAAGTTTACACAGCTGTCTGCGAGGCTTAATATGAAGACTCTGAAAAAGTAAATCTAGAATAATACTAAACACAGTCCGAGCAAAATGCAATATAGACAAGAGTTCAGTCATCATTACCTTTATAACCCGATGAACTATAGGAATTTCTCGACCCTGAAAAAATGCAAGGGATTTCACAAAAAGTGTCAGAGTCAAGAATGTCGCACACTGCTCGGGAATTTACACTTCTCAAGAATATGATTTCTTAAATCAGAAGTAGAACACAAAATGTTCATTGATAAGAAGTAGAACACGAAATCTTCATTGATAAGAAGTAGAACACAAAATTTTCATTGACATGACAAATAAAATTGAACAAGTTGAAAAGCAGTGAAAATTCCAAATTTTCACAAGCAATAAATCAAAGTAAACAGTAATTTTTTAATCTCCACAAAATCTATCACAATATTCAATGTCAAAGTATAACAATGCCTTTTAGTAGCCCATATAGCAGAGAGACATTTTCAGGAGCTTAAATTTTCAAGAACCAGAAGCATTGCTACCATTGCTTCTTGGAAAGAAGCTGACAAGAAAACAGCATTCCATGTTTTACCCTGACAAAAGCTTCACAATGCATCTAAGTCCAAGAGGACTCAAAGAAATTTATCCTTTTTCTTCCACACTTTCTAGCCTCTTTATTTTCCATATGTTATTGTGCAATGTTATTATTTACAGGCTACAGCTATATGAAAAAGTGATCTATGCCAACTGTAGGTTTTTTTCTTTCAAAATTGACTTATTGCTAATATTTTGTATTGGCCAAGTCCATAACCAATAATCTCTTGGAGCAGCATAGACTTGAATGCGCATCAATACCTTCTCAGAAATCTTAAGCATTCTTTATGTGCCATATGAATATGTTCTTCGATAATGGCATAGTTCTGCTTTAATAGTTCTTTTAAACTTCAATACCATTCTCATTGTGCAAGTTTTGTAGATTTCTTAAAAATAACATAGATTTCAGAATTCAAGTAAATATTTATAATTTCTATTTCGGTTTTAGATTTTTCCATTTTTATCAGTAGATCAGAGATTTGGTTCCTAACAGCACTATCAGAGCCACTTTTTTGGCCTCAAGGCACAACAGCTTAACGATTACGAAAGTTAAGTTGAGAGCTTCTGGCAGATAACTGTGTGTATATTTAATTACGAAAGTATTCCCAAATTAACTATAAATATTTCTGCCAGAAGCTCTCAAATTAACTATAATAGACTGTGGAAATATCATGTCTTTAATTACGAAAGTATTCCCAAAAATACAAACAGCGATAAATTTAAGAATCCCTTCAACAAAAAAAGGACAGACTTTAGAAGTGTCTCACATTATATTTGAAAGGATAATAAATGGGAGATCAAAACCACGTGAATCTAGAAGTAAGATGGTGAATGGTATGGGCTAATACTGGAAAAAGGTTTTCATACAAGAAGACTAGGAGAATGAATAAAACATGTCAACACCCTTGTTTACAGGTTGAATTATTCCAAATGTGAAAATGTTTTATCCATTCTACCTTCAGTATCTGACACAGTTCAATAAAACATAAACTGCTCAAAAAATGGGAGTTCCCTAAACTCTTTAGCCTGATCCATGAGAGAGCACACAATTCCGATTTGTAGAGTGATGTTAAGACCAGAAGGAATACGCAATTAGAAGGATAATAACTTGGAGATCAAAACCTACACAAACCTAGAAGAAGAATGGTGAATGGTCTGGGCAAATAATAGAAAAGGTTTTGATACCAAAAAACTAGAAGAACCATAAAGGAAGTCAACACACTTGTTTACAGGTTGAAACATTCCAAATATGAAAATATTTTATCCATAATACCTTTAGTATCTGATAGAGCTCAATAAAATATGAACTGCTCAAAAATATTTAAGCCTGCCAAACTCTTCAGCCTGATCCATGAGAACCATACCATTCAGATTTGCGGAGTGACCGGAAGAAAATCACAATTAGAAGATAGTCCAAAAGTGAAATAGCTATTGACCTTGAGCAAAATTAGTACAGTGATACGTAATTAGCATTGTTATTCCATAGCTGAGTTACCAACACTAATCTTATCTCAAAGGAAAACAGCTTTATTGATTACGTACACTGTCCTCATAGTATCTACTTCAGGAAACAATAATGTTTTCTAAGAAATGAGATTCTTGAGTGTTGTAAATAGTGTAAACCATATGCATGGAAAGAACAAGAAAGAACTGCAAACATACAGAAAAACAAAGCTCAACGCAATGAATTTTACCCGAGAGAATTCAATGTGGGAAAACTCCTAAAGAGTAGGACTTGTCTTCTCTTGCCAATATCTCCTTTAGTTATTTAACAAGCATACTGCCTTCTAGAGACCTCCGCAGACACAAAAAGTATATCAAGAGAATCCTTGCAACTTGTGATGCTCTGCAAATTGCTTCAATGCACCCTCCCTTACATACTATAACTTCCTAGAACACTCAACCAAAAACGAATGAATGAATTTCTGACTAAGTGAATGGAAAGATCCTGAGAGGGCAGACTTAACTGAATTCAGCAAGAATGAACTGAACAATCATTCCCAAATGCCAAAGAACACAAAGAGACACTGTCTTCAGCTGTCACTCTTCTTTTCTGTCCAGCATTGGCAGAACCGCCGCATCCATCAGGGCAAAACCACTGAGATCTGCAACCACCATGACACAAGAAGAATTGCCATAACACAAGTGGAACCACCACCCTGGCACCACTATGGTTTTCTCTATATACATACTGATTTGTGCTTTCTTGACCCCAAGGTATCCAGATCACCTTAGAACCATCTAGAACATCTATAGACCATATACCATATTTGCATGCTTTGTTCTTACTGAAAAACATCATATAAGGAATGATGAGAGTGTTTTCAAGTTGCATACTTAATCAATTCAACTAGTGAATGAGAATAATAGCTTAGTGGAATTGAATCCAACTTACTTCATGATCCAAATCAGATCATATAAATATTCCCCACCAATATAATGAATTATACATGAGAAGTCAAGAAGGGACAGCAATCGATCACAGTGGTGAACTGCCAAACCCAAACCCCAAATCTGAACTGGCAACATAGGTGTTAGCCCTACCAAGATTCTGAGTTCTTTTGTAAGATTAATGATCTAGAAGAAAAGCGAAACCAATCAGTCAGGATTTAAAGCAAATTTCCAATTGTGGGAATTTGAGTCCAAATTTTGTGGTATTTCATTTAGTAATCAATGCATCATAAGGAGGCTACAATTCAAATTCCCAATTCTAGCCCATCACACTTTGGGAGTAATTAAAGAATCACATTTCTTAACAAGAGTTTCAGGAGCTACAAGCAAAACATTGAAAAACCATTCATAAATCTAGAGTCCTTGCAAAAAATCCTCAAGGCATATGTAGTGTAGTTTTTTCGTTGTTTGACCCCTCAAATTCATGCCCTAAGTTTTCCGGTATTTTCCCCCTAATTTTTAATTTTTTAAATTTTAAAATTGACATATACTTTTAATATTCTGTTACCGGCAAGGATAGCCCAATTGTGTAAGTCCGGTAACAAGTGAGAGTCTGTAATAGGCTACCCCAAATTTTTTTCAAATTTATACAAATGATCACAGCAGGGTTAGCACAATAATGCATGCAACTAGAACCTCCACACTTTTCTGGTCACCAAGTTCTCAAGATGGGCGAGGTGAGAGCATACAGTGTTTTGGCTTACAATCAAATACTTTGCATATGAAAAGAAGTTCAATCGTCTGCTACCAATAGGCATCCGCTTTTCAGCAGGCATCCACTTATGCAGTGGGAATACTCCACTTATTCAGTGGGTGAAATAAGAAAGATAAATATTGTTTATTCCTCCACACTGGCGGTAAACCATCCAGGGGTTACAAATGTGTTGCAACATTAATAAAGATTGCAATGCAATGAACCAAATGCAAACTAATTCACTACCCCTGACTTGCACAATTTGTTACAGCTGCAACCAGTTAGAGTACAAAGCCAAATGGAGACATGAATGAAGTGAACATAAGAATCCTCGAATCCACCATAGATATACCAAAGAGGAATATGGAAGAGTGACCTCAGATTAGAGGCTTCATGGCACTGCTGTAGTTGTTCATAGGACTACAGTCATTATAACAGCACTGTAGCTTCATCATATCAGACCCAAAACACAATGTTTCATGCATCAAACTCATGCAATAATACCTGATGTATGAAAGATATAACAACAATGAATAAATCTGCATCCACCCATAATTATTACTCATGAAACTCAACTATAATTACCACTTAGCAGATTCAAGACTCTTAGGAACCCATGCATGAAGGCTGCAATCCACTGAGGGGATTAGTGCTGTACGGACAGCAAGATCATGGGCTGGTATGGGCTGGTACAGATGGTGTACGAACATAGGGATGTTTTTTTTAAGAGTAGCATAACACCCTTAAAGTCCAGCGGTTCCTTGTGTGACCTTGTCACCAATACTAATAAGGATCTATCAACTCCAACACTCACCTTTCTGAGTAAATCTTTGAACCCTGCTGTACGGACCATAAGATAGTATGGATTCAGCTCAGCCTAGATTTTCTTGTAGCAATACTCTATGCAAATCATAAAATGGGCAATCTCTACAGATAGAATACCTTCCAAGAACCCTTTCAACATACTTTGCAATAGACATCCATAAACCATTCGCCCTCTTGTATGCTGTACGGCTAGACATGTACGGCCCCTCCAGCTGCTCCAAATCTTCAACAAAAACTTAATAAAATCTGCTCAGAAATAATCAATATGATGAGACCAGCAATAACCTCATTTCCATTTCACATCAAGAAATACTAATCCCATATATTTTCCCAATACCCTCCGGATATGTACGGCTTGGTGAGGGTACGGACATCAGGGGAAAAATATAATATTCAATAAAACTCCAAAGCTCTTCAAAATTCCAAATTAAATCAAGCCAACATAATATCAAAAATACCAATGATCAATCATCAATTCAAAATATCACAGAATCCATGAAAGCACAATGGCAAACTCTGTATGAACTTGTTTCAATCTCCAGCTTCAGCACAATGGTGATTCCTTAGGAGATTATGGAAGAACTCACAGGTTCAATCCATCTACAAAACAAAATCAATTCCAAAAGCATAACCCTTCCAAATGAGCTCTCATTCCCCTTTTATAATTTTTTGAGAGGAATAAATTATTATTTTCCTTTTAACTCTTCATATTTCTTCTCTCAAAAAGACCTTTTTTGGAATAATAATAATACATCATGTGTGAGGCCCCTTTTTTAAGTGTCTATCATTTAAAACATTTAATTACCTTTCCAATGAGCTATAACACATAAGTACCTTTTTATTTATTTTCACCCTTAGGAGACTTAAGTGAAATAATAATTAAATAGTTCATTAAATCACCCGACTTTGCGGAAAATCCCAAACTTAGGCGAACTGCAAAATAAATCATACCACTGCCTTCTATGATGTTTGGGATGAAGAACGGTGTCATCTGGGTGACTTACTATAAATAGACGGCTTCTCCAAGAATCTTGAAGAGCAATCCGTGAACCCGATTAAACATTTGAAAGCATCTCTATAAACCTGAACATCCATTGAGCACAATGCCAAGGCAAAACATCACAATTAACTGAACATGTGCTCTTCAAAACAAACAGAGCTCCCTAACCAACCCAGATAGCCTACAGAAGCTCAAAGGAATAGGCTATTGGTCACAAACTTGGCTAAATGCCAAATGGGGCCATTACAGAGTCGGAAATTGTTGGCCCAATGAAAGGGAAGCAAATTGCACAGGGGCAGGTCAGAGTGCTATTTAAGAAGAGAAACATTGTGGTTGAGTAGCAAAGCTCCAAGCATCACAGCCTGGGCGACACGTGAAGGCCTAGGAGGAGAGGACCATTAGTTAAAGGGTCATTGACCACCATTAGGTCACGGTTGAGAAGCTAGCCCGACCACTCACTCACAATGCTTGGGTTGTAGGGTCTTGAGGTCGTAAGTTCGATTTCATGATCGCAAGTTCGATTCCCTCCCACTCCAATCCATCAAAAACTGACGCACAACATTAGAGACTATAAAGACAATTCAAAAATTAAAATTGCCTCCACCATGTGACAGAAAAGGATAAATTTAAAATTTTAAAGGGATGTAGTTAAAGATACCCAATTGGCATCCAACCAACATGCAGTCTACAAATTAGACAGCGACACTTGGTGCAAAGAAATCAAGTGAGAGAATTTTCAATTTCTAAAGTTACTTTGAGCTTCATAGGGATATCAAGGTAACTTCAAGGACACATAACTTTGGAAAACTATGTCCATTTTTTTAACTGTTTGAACTTTGAAGTGTCAAAAAGCTTGCAAAAATATCTGCGATGGTAAAATACTGAAAAGTTTCAAAAGAATTTATAGCATTTTTTCCAAGTGCTCTTTCAATTCAAAATGAACCCAAAAACATGAGTTTCCAAGCTAAATGGGGACAGCCATGTCAATTGGGAATAGGAAATAGTTGAATTGCAAAAATATAAATGCTTTTGGAGGATCACAATGGAAAAAAAATGGCTTTTGCAAAGCCTTTTCTTTTCACAATCTAGCAAGAATAGCAAAGTTGACTGCCTTTCGCAATTGTTTAGATATGACTCTTAGGAGTTAGGACTATGTAGCTTCATGTTAGTAGAGGCTACCACAATTTACCTATCCTCTTAAGTCCCCTTCTTAGGCTTGGGAAAGCTCAAGAATCTTTTCGGCCAACCAAAACAAAAGTAATATGTGCTCCTATCATGACAAACTAGGACAAAAGCATGGTAGATATCTCAAAAGAATGACGTTGAGGAACACCTTGACCGTATGGAGATGCTCATTCATGGAATATAGGCTATGACTAATAGGACATCTCATAAGAGCTTAAGTTAATTATGGAGAAGGTAGATATACTTCAGTCCCAAATTTAGAAACCTCCTGAGAGCCAGTCTACTATCAAGTATACTTAAAGTAATATTATGTTCCCAAACAAATATGGAACTGAACTTGATCTATTCATCAACCTTCTCAAACCTGGAGAAATCGGTATAATGCTCTTGCATTTGACGAGATTGTATCTAGGGAAAACATTGCATAACTCGTTTCCAAGATGATAAGACACCTCTTGAAAATATGGATACGGATGAGAAATAATGTGAAGAACCCAATGCATATAATGCCAAAACCAAGTTGAAACTCCATGATGAAGTGTGGGGAGACTCAAATGATGCAAAAAAGAAGTGACCTTTGGAAGCCTCACAAAAGGCCCTCTTATTCTAGGGGGTCATTTTCCTCTTCTAGCATCCAAGACAATCTCATGTCCTCATTTAGTATGCTTTCATTTGCTTTTGCCTTCATTTTTTGGACCCTCTGTACCTATTTATAAGGGTCATGTTCTTGGACTCTATTTGAGCATTACATTCAGAAGTTTGGGACACCATCTTTCACTGCTGATGTAGATTCCAATAAGCCAGTTCTTCTATGATTCTCTTAGTGCATTTACTGACAGGCTTGCTTGGTCATAGGACATGTTTGAAATAAATCATTAAATATGACCTTCAATTTTAAAATGACAACTAGTTTGCACCACGCCATTTATCATAATAATGAATATTTGCTCATGCAATTGAGTTCCCAACAGACACTGCAGCTTTAGGAATACAGATTAAGAAGATAGCAATGTTGATGACAGGTTTTGCATATGCTGCTGAGAGGAGCTTCACATACTTCAGGTGCAGTCAGATGTTGTCTTGAGGATTTTGCAGATGGGTTGCTTTTGTCTCCATGTATATAGTGTTGTACCTGAGGCCTACTGTTTTGCAACCTTCTTCAAGATGCTTCAACTGGCAAGTCTCACTTCAGGGTGGATCATTTGGGTAATCTACACGCTTAAGCTTCAGAATATGCAACATGTACATGCATAGGTTATTTTCAAATGTATGTTGGCAGAAGAGCTCAAGACACCTTCAGTGTTCAGACAAGCCAATAAATTTATTTTCTTTCTTTCTTTCTTTTCTTTCTAATTTCAGTGTTCAGACAAGGTCTCCAGACTTTAACTGTTTGTTTTAAATTCTTTGAGCGATACAATGATAGGAGAGTAATGCCGATTTTGCAAAGGCATTGAGTGACATGAGATTAACGCCAACTTTTTCACTTAAAATGAGAGACGAGGGATTAATGGCAACATAGATTAATGTCACTTTTTAGTGAGTAATGCAATGAGAGCGTGGCTTAAAGGAGACTTGAAGCTTCTTCCTAGTCATGATGAAGCAATCCTAACTTCTCAGGGTTGCACTTAATCCAAAATTGAATTCCCATGTGACATTTTGCTTGTGGGATGATCATGGAAGATGTGGATACAGTAAAAATGGGTGTATAGACATGTAGGCTTAAAAGGTACATGCCCTAATCTACTACACGGCCCACCCTTGGAAAGGGTTTATAGTTATACACGTGTCAGTATCCTCTTCTAATTGAAGGACTACAAATAGGAAGGTACTGTCTTGTATTAATATACAAGCACCAAACATTATCTCCGGGCACCACCATAGTTTATCTCTCACATTTTGAGTGATATTGGTCTATTGTGATGATGCTATATTATATGGAGTAAAGTAGCAGGTGTGCTTGTTCCTAAATAATCTTAGTTCAGGATAACTGGATCTGCATACCATGTTCCAATGGGGATCCCGTATTCTTAATTTCAAAAGAGGAGAATTCTATTTTCTTAGAAATAAAGGTGATTTGGTGATCAAGGTATCATTAATGTTTGAATGTGAAAGGCCTACATATTTTTGTGTTGAAATAACACAGCATGGCAGATAAAAAAAATTATTTACAATGGATTATTGAACCATAATATGTGTGAGTGTTCATATACCATGGCAGACAATTATTTGGTAAGAGAAACTGCCTCGCCCATTCTTCATGCAGTTTTTTATTTTAATAGTGATTAGGAGAAGCTGAACACTGAAACAGCTATATAGTTTCAGATATGGGTATAATATAAGAAAAAGGCTATGAGTCCAACATTGTTAAAGGATGTGTGAACCAAAGGTTTTTGCTGGCAGCCCAAATATGTTGTTGGAGGTAGTGTCCAAAAAATGCAATTGTTGATGATGAGAATTGATGCTATGTAATGGCTACCTCCCAGAAAATCCTGATTATTAAGTGCAAGTCACAGTGATGACAATTGATACTATGCAATGGTTCATTTTGCCAGTATCAATCCGACTGCTTCACCCTTGTAACCATTGCCTGATACAATGAGTTCAGCACTTAGCTTTCTATATGTTTAAAGGGGAGCATATAAACACTCATTAACTTGACATATTTGCTAAAGGGGACATTAGAATAAGACTATAAGTCATCAAAACAATAAACCTAATAGATGTGGTCCCAGGTATGTAATGAGTCATACAGTTGAACTGTGATACGTAAGAGAAATTTTGAGAAGTTAAAAGTTCATAGGAAATTTAATAAATAGGTGTTACATGTTCATGAGAACTTAAATGTTGTGAAAAATGTGCATGTACTCCTCCACGTATGAGTAAATTTTTGTCATTCCATTGCATAGAGTTCTGTTATTTTCTATGCTTGTTTCTGTAATTGATAATTGCAGCTACTAAGAAATACTCACAAGGATACATAATCAGTGGGATAAATAAAATGAGAAAAAATCATAATAAGCAATAATAATAATTCCAGTAACTGAGCAAAACTCATAATAAGCAATAATGAAAAAAATATAAAATATAACGAAAAGACGAATGTTTTATTGTCTCTCCCAAAGTGAGTTATCTGCAAGTAGAAGCTAGAGAATGCAAGTCATTTGACTATACAGGCTCAAGAAGCTGAGGCAATTAATAAAGGACGTATTAATGTGGAAGGCAATTGCATCATAAGGATGTCACATGTAGAACAATAGCTTCGAAGGGAGGACAGCATATCTGAAGATGTTGTGGGAACCTTGCAACAGACTTGCAAAAGACCAAAGACAAACTTGTAACCATAAAAAACCAACCAAGCACTCAAGACTGATAATCACATCCAACCATGCGTCTATTTTAGAATGCAACATGAATACAGAAAAAAAGCATACTGTTAATCAACTTAAACTACATTCACGGAATCATGCCCAAACATGCAATTCAGTCATTGAGGATTCATAACAAATAGTAAAAGAGAAGGCCAGACTCACAGCATACAAGAAATGGCTCTTATCAAGAATGTGTGTAATTCCACTTTAATATAGGTCAGGCTAGAATAATACAAGTTAGGAGAGTGGCTCTACGAGTGTATTGCATTATACTTTATGTTTTTGTTGCTTGGTCTTGTCTGTGTTTGGTTGGTTTCATTCCAAAGTAATGAGGGCATAATTTCTCTTTCACTCTATATGAATTCCTCTATGTCAGATGACAGGCTTGATCTGTACAATTGCATGATTTTTAGCTTCTGACAGTTAGTAATATAATTGTTTTTTTTTTGCAAACTAAAATAAAAATACATACATCAACATGGAATACAACAATCTCTCCTGCTCGAATGGGTGCTTTACTCATATGCAGAAACAATATGTCACCCTGCAAAAACAACAAAGACATTAACATTGCACATATCGCAAACCTGGCCAATTGTAAAAGGAAATTTAAGATGAACTCATCAATATTGTGCATCTAAACCAATGGCCTATACACTTACAAAAATGGATATTTAGTGAAAAGATATACAACCTTCGATTCAATGCATGAAACTATTAAGAATTAGCTTGATAATTGCAGTTCAAAACTGGACTTTAAAATCTACTAATTGAAACAGAAATTAATTGCCTCCAGCAATTTTCCTACTGTACAGAAAAACACAGATAAAGAGAACTTATGCCATAGATACTGACTTGTATCAAGATTGAAGACAATGAAATTTACCTTGTTTTACTGTTGAAAAGCTTTAGTAAACTACTCTAATACTCACATTCAAAGTCTAAATATAAGCTACGGAGCTATACAACTGAGCAATGGGATGGAAAAGGGGACCGAGGAGAGCAGGGGCTAAGGAGCTCTTTTAGGACTCTAAAGGCAATGTGAAGTTCTATTTTGTTTGGATAAGTATGGCAGAACCATGGGCACTTAAGTGGGGATTAGACTTGTGATTTATCCACTAGACGGCACATCAAACATCTCTAGTCTGTTGGAAATTCTCAATTAATATTACTATGATATAAAATGAATCATACAAAAGTGCCATTGGAAAGGACCCTAAAACAACTTACAAGTGAATTACTTGAGCACGTTAATACAACTTACCACCTTTGATCATGTTCTCAGAAGATTCAACTCTAAAACACACAAATTGCCTAATAAAGGGCAGACCTTGGAGAAGGATAACTACAGATTGAACTGCAAGGAAAACTAGAGAAGATTACACAAAACAAGAATGTAAGTGTTTTAGCTACATAGAAAAAGGGTTAGTTTTTTATGTAAGCTTGAATGTATTCCATACATCACGTAATGTGAAATTTAAGGATTACTGGCCCAAAGGCATACACATTAAAAAATATAGCAATCAACATGCTGCATGTCTCTCTTGATTGCTTTGAAGTGCAGAGACAAAAACCAAGCAAATAAATGAAACTACAGAGAGATTGCCTTTCATTGAGCAATTAGGAAACACGATTTCCAGACATAGGCATGTCTATAATGCACCTGCCCAGTACTACTTTGGGCAATTTTGTATGAACAATTATCAAAAGCATCACCACCTTGGTCCTTGATCAGATAGCTAACCCCGTCTTGCATAATCAACCATCAAGAAAAGTAAAGAAGCGCACAGATACAATTGTGCAATGAAAAATTGAGATGCTCATTTGAAACTTTTTACATTCAAAACTTACTCTTTTAAATCCAGGTTCCATGCTTCCAGAAAGAACAACTACAACTGGCGATTCACTTCCAGTAAAGCACATCAGTCCCTTCCATATAATCAGAGCTGATGTGACAATCATTCCTGAAATGTAGCAAAAAATGAAATCACATAAGAGAGATTGTGAATCCAAGTATTTTAACATAATCACAAATTTACCAGATTATAACCACAACAGCTTCAGAAACAAGAAAAATATTACTAAGGGCATACAATCCATGACCCACAGTGCTATAAGCTGAAACTATTAAAAAAAAAACACAGGTGGATTTGCTTCAGATTTGAGGTGATATCAAAAAGCAGCTTGCCACTGCATTCAAATATGAGGTTCTTCCTGCAAAAGTGTAAACAGTTATTTTATCTGTGGCTCAATAAACATCATATAACACAGTGATCTCTAGCATGCAGAGTGTCAATGGAAAGAAGAGTTGAAAATTTGCATTAATACATATGCCAGCCATTACATCATGTGTAGAAACTTGAAACATAAATTTAACCTCTGTAATATTATTCTGGGAAAACCTATGACCCAGCTAGAACCAAACTATAATGAACCTGTCGAATCCCATATACAATCAGCCCAAATTTGGTGCAGGAGCACCTACCTGACAGCTGGTCTGGATAAGGCAGTTAGTAGTTTAGGTCCTGTTTATGTTTCCAAGAAGGTCTGTTAAGACCAGATGCATGTAATAAGGTCACGCTGATCATGATAAGATCATGCTGACCAGGCTTTTGCTATTTTTAGCTAGTTAGTTATAACAGCTGGCATGATGTATGTTCGGTGGGATCTCCCAGCCGCTTGGAGAGTTCCCAGCCGCTTGGAGTTGGGTCAGTAGTACTCATATTGAAATCTTTATAAGCATGGGATCGGTTGATTGTAGACAATCGATCGGCAGTGTAGTGTTGCATCCAGCAGAGTAGGTTGAGTGTTCTGTGTGAGGAACATCATATTGTGTTGCATCTTTGAATCAATAAAGATCCTGTTTCGTTTCTGTTTGATCTCCTTTGTGTAATCGATCTGCTGGTTTGAGTGGTTGCATGGATATACTGATCCATTCCACCGGTTGACTCATCTGATCGGTGGAATGGCAATGTACAGTAGGTTAGTAGGTAGTTTGTTTGTTTGCATGCAGGTGTGCAGGATCGCGGTCAAGAGATGTTGAAGACCCTAGCATCCTCATGTGCTAGGTCGAGTTGATAAGCTGACTGAGTTGGAAGATCACCCTGAGTTGGATCGGGTCATCCCTGGTGGATCGGTGAAGAGAGATTTCGCTAAGCGAAGAAGTTCGCCGAAACAGCATCATCAGGATATGCAAATATCCTGCAGACAGTTCGGGCATCATCATCCGGAAAAGTGGAGGAGATCAGCATGATGATGTCGATAGCATGAGGTGCAAGTTCGTCGGGGTGATCATCAGCAGGAGGAGCCGAGGAGTGTATCGGCATCAGGATCATCATATTAGGAGTGCCAATCATCCGCATATCGCGAGTAGATGCGGAAGAGAAAGTTCGGATTTTTCGACTAAGTGTTGAGAAGGTCATCAGGATATTGGGTGACGTCATCGTCATCAGGATATGACGTCATCGTCATCAGGATATTGAGATATCCCCCTGTGCGAGTTTATCCTGCTGTCGTCAAGTGTAAAGGTATCGGCGGGAGTCCGTGGCAGGAAGTTGTGTAAACATCATCATCAGGAGGTTTCGAGAGAACCGGATAATTTATATCATGATGCTGTTGCTTGTATCGTCGGGCAGTGGAGCATCGAAGGGAAGGTGTTGAAGGTCGTCATCAGGATATTTGGAGCAACCGGATGTTGAATATCCTGCTGACGAAGGTGATGTTAAATATCATGATGAGGCCGCTAGTGCTTGGCGCCCGATGAACAGTGCAACCGGAGGATGTTTGCGCCTGTTGAACATCATGATGATGTTGAAGGTAGAGAAGACGGCAATTGTCGGTGAGGTGAACAGTGGACGTCAGGAGGATGTTCGCGCTGGTCGGACATGATGATGATGCTGTTGGTTTTCGGAAACATGATGCTGACAGAGTAAAGCCGAAATATGATGATGTTGGTGGCTTTAGGAAATATGATGATGATGGCGAAGATGATGATGATGAGGTTGGTTTGCAGACATTCATGCTATATGCGAAGGTTATAGTGTGGATGCCTCTGCATCATAGTGGTATCAGAGCACAGCAAAAGGTCTGGGCTGTTGTGTGTTGATTCTGTCACCGAAAGGGCAGAGGTAGAGTTGATTGTGTTGTGATTGAGAGGTTGACAAAATGCCTCCTAAAGGTAATGGTACTGCAAGGGAACTGCAGGAGATGAAGGAGAAACATGCTAGAGAGATGAGGAAGATGAAGGAGCTTGCTGAAGCACTTCAAGCCAGGCTGACAGCCCTGGAAAAGAACAAAAAGAGGGAAGTGGAAGACAGTGAGTCTGAAGAAGATGCAGATACTGTTGAAGAGTATGAAGAGGTCGCTGAAGATCTGGATGCTGAAGACCAGAGGTTGGCAAAACTGTTAAAGGCAGTGCAGAGTGAAAAACCTAAGGTAAAGGTTGATGTTTCCAGGTATACTGGAAGCTTGAATGAAGATGAGTTGTTGGATTGGATTGCTGCACTGGATAATCACTTTGAATGTGAAGATGTTGCTGAGGATCAGAAGGTAAAGATTGCAAAGACCAAGTTAGGAGGTCATGCTTTGGTATGGTGGGATTATGTACAATCTGAGAGAAGGAAACAAGGGAAGTCTAAGATCACTTCTTGGGATAAGATGGTAGCAAGGATCAAGGGTAAATTCTTGCCAAGGGATTATGAAATCCAGATGTTTAAGAAGCTGCAATTTTTAAAGCAGAAAGACAGGGATGTGAAATCATATACTGAGGAATTTTATCTGTTGAGTATGAGATCTGGTCATCATGAGAATGAGAGTATGAGATCTGGTCATCATGAGAATGAGGTAGAAAAGGTGGCTAGGTACTTGGCAGGTTTGAGGTTTAACATACAGGATGAGTTAGTGTTAGCTAACCCTAAGAATGTGGAGGATTGTTATCAAATGGCAATCAGGATTGAAGAAAAGCTGAATAGAGGACATGATAAGTCCATGAGAGGAAGAGGAAACAACAGGGGAAGAGGAGCAGCCCCTGCACAAAAGCAACCCAATGAGGTTCAAGAAGACACTGGTAAAGGACAAGGACAGTATGATTTCAGAGGTGGATGGAAAGGTAATAGAGGAAGATTTGGAGGTGGTAGGGGTTCTACTACATTTTCAGGAAAGTGTTACACCTGTGGAGAGTTTGGTCATCCATCTTTCAAATGTCCAGAAAACAAAGGTTCATCATCCAGAAATGATAGAACAAGTGACAAGAGGGTACAACTGGTACAAGAAGAAAAAGGAGAAGAAAGTGCACAGAGTTCAAACAAAGGTCCTGAGAATTTTGGCTATCCAGAGAGTGGAGAATCATTGATGTTAAGGAAAACAAGTTTGCAGGCAGCAAAGGATCTGATGCAAAGAAGAGCTCTTTTCAAAACCACATGTAAGAGCAAAGGTAAGGTATGTAAGGTTGTCATTGATACTGGTTCAACAGACAACATGGTCTCTCAGGAGATGGTGGATAAACTGAAGCTGGAAAGGATTCCACATCCACACCCTTACAAGGCATCTTGGGTGAGTGATAGGCAATCACTTTTTGTCTCTGAACAGGCATATGTGGATTTCCAGATTGGACCATATCATGATAGGATTTTGTGTGACATATTGCCTATGGAATGTTGTCACCTACTGTTGGGTAGACCATGGCAATTTGACAGAAGGGTACTGTATGATGGGTATGCTAATACCTACACCATCCAGAAGGATGGGAAGATTATTAAGTTGATGCCATTGCAGGCAAAAGCTGCAGTACAGAAGGCAGCTCACATCATTTTCATGGGAAAGAAGGAGTATGTGCAGATGCCTAAAGGAGCAGGCATAAAGGCAGTTCAGGACACTGCAGGGAAAGGAGTTGTTCCAGACAACAAGCTGAAGGGAGTTTCAGTTGTGACTGACCGAGGTCAGCAGCAGGTTCAGAAACAGGGGTGCAAACAGCCACCAGTTGAAAGGAATGACAAGGATGTTGTCATAGTTGGGACTATTGCTTGTCCTATAAAGGTTGAAAGGAAGATACAGTTGAACACCACAGAGGCAGTTCAGAAAGATGTTCTGGTCAGACAATCTGACAAACACAGAGACAACCTGGGAAGGGCCTACATCAACAGGCATGATGATTTACTTGCCAGACAGCGAGTTACAGTTCAGAAGTCTTGGAGCAGCCAAGAGACAGCAGCAGCCACAGCTGGAGCAGGTCAGACTATTGACAAAGCAAAGTGTAGAGGTGGAAGACTTCCACATACTCAACTCATGGGACATGAGTTCTTTTCTGTTGGGGAGTATGGTGCAGGAGCACCTACCTGACAGCTGGTCTGGATAAGGCAGTTAGTAGTTTAGGTCCTGTTTATGTTTCCAAGAAGGTCTGTTAAGACCAGATGCATGTAATAAGGTCACGCTGATCATGATAAGATCATGCTGACCAGGCTTTTGCTATTTTTAGCTAGTTAGTTATAACAGCTGGCATGATGTATGTTCGGTGGGATCTCCCAGCCGCTTGGAGAGTTCCCAGCCGCTTGGAGTTGGGTCAGTAGTACTCATATTGAAATCTTTATAAGCATGGGATCGGTTGATTGTAGACAATCGATCGGCAGTGTAGTGTTGCATCCAGCAGAGTAGGTTGAGTGTTCTGTGTGAGGAACATCATATTGTGTTGCATCTTTGAATCAATAAAGATCCTGTTTCGTTTCTGTTTGATCTCCTTTGTGTAATCGATCTGCTGGTTTGAGTGGTTGCATGGATATACTGATCCATTCCACCGGTTGACTCATCTGATCGGTGGAATGGCAATGTACAGTAGGTTAGTAGGTAGTTTGTTTGTTTGCATGCAGGTGTGCAGGATCGCGGTCAAGAGATGTTGAAGACCCTAGCATCCTCATGTGCTAGGTCGAGTTGATAAGCTGACTGAGTTGGAAGATCACCCTGAGTTGGATCGGGTCATCCCTGGTGGATCGGTGAAGAGAGATTTCGCTAAGCGAAGAAGTTCGCCGAAACAGCATCATCAGGATATTTCTGCAAATATCCTGCAGACAGTTCGGGCATCATCATCCGGAAAAGTGGAGGAGATCAGCATGATGATGTCGATGGCATGAGGTGCAAGTTCGTCGGGGTGATCATCAGCAGGAGGAGCCGAGGAGTGTATCGGCATCAGGATCATCATATTAGGAGTGCCAATCATCCGCATATCGCGAGTAGATGCGGAAGAGAAAGTTCGGATTTTTCGACTAAGTGTTGAGAAGGTCATCAGGATATTGGGTGACGTCATCGTCATCAGGATATGACGTCATCGTCATCAGGATATTGAGATATCCCCCTGTGCGAGTTTATCCTGCTGTCGTCAAGTGTAAAGGTATCGGCGGGAGTCCGTGGCAGGAAGTTGTGTAAACATCATCATCAGGAGGTTTCGAGAGAACCGGATAATTTATATCATGATGCTGTTGCTTGTATCGTCGGGCAGTGGAGCATCGAAGGGAAGGTGTTGAAGGTCGTCATCAGGATATTTGGAGCAACCGGATGTTGAATATCCTGCTGACGAAGGTGATGTTAAATATCATGATGAGGCCGCTAGTGCTTGGCGCCCGATGAACAGTGCAACCGGAGGATGTTTGCGCCTGTTGAACATCATGATGATGTTGAAGGTAGAGAAGACGGAAATTGTCGGTGAGGTGAACAGTGGACGTCAGGAGGATGTTCGCGCTGGTCGGACATGATGATGATGCTGTTGGTTTTCGGAAACATGATGCTGACAGAGTAAAGCCGAAATATGATGATGTTGGTGGCTTTAGGAAATATGATGATGATGGCGAAGATGATGATGATGAGGTTGGTTTGCAGACATTCATGCTATATGCGAAGGTTATAGTGTGGATGCCTCTGCATCAAAATTGTTTGGTGCAAACAACAGAAGGACAAGCATCATTTTTCACAAATTAATTTCAGTTATTTATCTGTGGTATTTTCAGTAGCTATGGTTTATAAGTTTACAGCTCTATTCTTGTTTTAGATTCTGGAAAGCAAAGGAAGACAATTTTCTTAGCTCTTGTTCTACCTATTTTTAGGTTGATGCCATTAGTAACACCCTTTGATCTATACAGTTTCCAGTTTCAATTAAGTAGAATGGGATGGTGAATGAGAGCACTTTGGCTATACCATACTTGTTGATAGTAGCCCTTTTCAGCTCAGCTAGCTTAGGTCTCTACAGGCAATGATTGGAAGCAGTAATGTTAACTTACCAGCACCCTATTTATGTTAACTCATCTTCCAAATGCTCCCAGAAGCAGGGCCATCTTTTCTTACTGCATAAACCTTAAATGTTGATTTGTAGATATTACTACATAAGTTCCTATAATTTCTAATTTTTTGAATCAACACACCTCTAGGTTTTGAATGTTAAAGTGTGTTATAAACCTGTTACATCCTTAACTTTGACTCTGTTTTACTTTTTACTTTTGAAGTAATTAGTAGATGATTATGCATGATTCAACGATTTGACATTTAGTAAAACTGTCTAGAAAAATAAATGTTTTCATGAGTTATGACATGTGTTTATAAGTTGTCAAGATGTTATGATTTCATAAAGATTATGAAATAATTATTGATACACTAATCTTGAGTTGGTGATTGCAAATTGCATTCAAGGAACAGGTTTCCGCCCCTCCGAGAAAGGGAGGGAGAACATCATCGGAGATAAGGGAATAGATACAAGGAAGAGAACAGCTTGTCACTATCTTAAGTCTTGTGTTGGTGCAAAATGGTGAACCTAGTTGAGTCGGGTAAGTGCTACTCGACCCTTTTGGTCTAAGTTTATTTCTCAAGTCGACAAGTTGTCGATGTCGTTTAGAGTCTTTTTAGTGTCGTTTGACGTCAACCTAGTCGTTTTGGGGAAAGCGACGTTGTCAAGTTGGTAAGTTGTGTTTGACCCAACCAGCTTAAGTTTGGTGTTGATTCAACAGTCGTCGATTTGTCAAAGACCCAATAAGTTTATGTTTTGTCATAAACCAAGTCAAGTAGTTTGACTGTCGACATGGAAATGGTCGATAGTCATTAGACCTAGTTTGACAGGAATATAGTTATATTCAAGGGATGATATTATTAAATAGTTAAATATCTCATAATTGGTAATTTCCGGTTGAAATTCCATAAGGTTATCCTATCTATTTGATTTTGATGTTTCCGCAAGATTGCATTCACACATCTTGTCGAATAATGAATAACGACGTTAGTATGCATTGTTTATGCAATATTTTATTGATATATGTATTTACATGTTTAACATGATCTACAAGAATATTTTATACTCAATAGGAGTTGAGTTTTTAAAGAATCATGATTAAGTTATCTATTTTATTCTAACTACCAAGTTTAAACAGTGAATCTTTAGTTGAGAAGACATGTAGAATTGAGTCCTCGAAATCATTATTTCAAGACTTGGAGGTTAAGGCTAGGAGGTTTTGGATATAGATGTTTCCTTAACTCATTAAGTTCTATTGTTTTTAATCCTTGACTTCGTCAAAGGTTTTTGCTTATTCTAAATGTAAAGGGATGATTCAAGATCATTAGAAATACCATAAGTTATACAAGCTTGCAAATACATTGACATATATGTTTTCTTCAACTAGACAATCCAATTCTTTTATGTAAGGTCGATATGGTTAAGTCTTTAACCTTTCTTTACCTAGAGTTAATTTATGAAAGAGCTCGTTATTTTGTTAGCAAACCACTCTCTTAGTAGTGGAAGCTCGACTCCATATCTAATAGGAGAAAAAGGAGGATTATGGGAGAGTGGTTTAAAAGACCAACTACTCCACTACCTGCATGCGAGCAAAGCTCGTTTTAAGGCAAAGACTTTGCCTATGTATCCGCAGCATGGTGGTGATTCCAGGTTTAGCAAGAACGGTTACTTTAAGAGAAAAGGAGGTTATGTCATCAATATAACCCAGGAGATGACACCGTGAGTGGGAAAAAGGATTAACGATGCTTATTGATAAAGAAAAAAAGATAGGAAGAGGCTCTAGCCAGGATGGCATTGTTCCGTGCTGCTATAGGTACTAGTGGATTTGAAACCGAGCGAAGCAAAGCTTACTCTTCCATAGAGACTGATGCTAGGAGCTATACAATTCCATATGCTTGAACTCCAATCACATCTGGAACTTCAACATATGGACAGTCGTGGGTGGGGTGAATGGGCTCCGAAAAGGACCTCAAAGCACTTCGTTATCTCGGTTAGCCCCATGGCACCTACTAATTTTAGTAGCCATTGTATCGGGTAGGAGTCTTATAAAGAGTATGTTGAAAGCACAGATCGAAGCACTCGGGCAAGAGCCCTCAGAAACGTGTGTGCTAACTCAGAATGGGTTTATTCTGTATGCTTGGATATATGCTCAAGACCGAGATCCAGAGGCGGTTTTGGGACGCTAAGTAGGAGAGGAAAACAGTAGCTTGATGCTTATGTGGGAAGACGGATACTGTCGATCCTCCAAAGCAAGTGTAAATAGAGTGCCGAGTCTAATAATGGCAATGGTATAGACAAGAATGGTGAAAACTCGAACTTTGACTATTTAGAGGAAACAAGGCAAGACGTGTGGGAGAGTTTTGAAAAGAGATTCCTGAGGAGGGGTCGCGGCCAAGAAAGATATATAAGGCTATGTCATCTTAAGAATTTGGGGTCGAGTCAATAATGATGTCACCTTATGATAAGGAAGATAACGAGGAATGGAGACTGGAGGTCAATAGCAGAGCTCCATGCACGTGGGCATGTGAAACATGCAAGTCTTTAAAACTAGAGAAAAGAATAATAGTGTTTGTTCCATCAAGCTCTCGGGTTCACTCTTTCCTTCAAAGCTTAATCTTAGGAAAAGAATATCTCCGTGTGTGTGTGTATATATATATATAGGGCGCAAGAAATAAATTATATCTATTTTATATGGCCGATAGAAATAAAATATAATTGTGTTCTTGGTCAAAAGCTTGGATAACTCATCTTGCTATTCTATATAAACTATGATATCTCTATGTTATCACTGAAAATGTATAAGGTCGGTAGCCTTAGTGCCCTAACCTTTTGGTTATTAACCAGTTAATATTGAATCTTTATGATATTCACCAAAAGGCGTAGCATTGTTTCATATAGAGATGGTATTTCTTTATTTCCTAAGTACCTAGAAGGCTGAGGATGTATGAAATTACCTTTAGTTCTTTGTATAGAAAATTTATACAGGACCGAGGGCAAACAATCCCGGTAAAGCTACTATTTTTGTTTTGTAAACCTTAGAAGATTGAAAGGTACTCAACCCTCCAAGAACACTGCTTAGACTTAGTAGTCGTAGACCTGTGAGTCTAGAAAGAGATTGATTATATCTCAGATATCATTATTTATGGTGATCATAAGATTTGTGATAGATAGATTCATACTAAGAGCAAATAGAAGGATCTTGATATCTTGATTAAAATCCAAGGTCAGTCATGCATTGTATTTTACAACTATTAATCTCGATGGGTATCAAGCATGAGTTCATACCCTATTCTATAATGAAGGATAGTGAACACAGGAAAACCAATAAGAATGTAAGTATTGTATTGTGTTCAAAACTAAATGGAAAATGAGATTGACCTTAGTCAAATAGGTTTATATTATCAATAGAATACTCGGATGTGTATAATACCTTAGGGGCCTAGAGAAGACCAAAGGGTACTGTACTCTCATTGTATTATATATTACTATAATGGAATTCCAAGTGAAAAAGGGAACCTTTGAAAGGGAGAATTGATCCACAAAGAATGAAAAAGGCTATCATTAATCCATAGAATTATTCTTTCCTTTTGAAGTATATAATCACTATTCCTCCGAATAGATAAGGTTTATGTGGAATAAATGCAAGGGATACTATGTATGAGTTCATAACGTAACTCATGTCAAATGTCAGTGGACATAAGAAGACCAGGTGGTCAAAAGTATTTTATTATCTTTTTTTTTTTTTAATTCAAACCTAATAGGGTTGATAGATTGAACTTAATTAAAAGACTAGTTTTGAAATGAAAGTATCCATTGAGGTATTATATGGATGGGCATATACCTCGTATACTATGTTTAGTTGTGTTATGTGAAATGAGAATTCGAGTAATGCCAAGTGGTCTAGGGAAGACTAGAGATATTTGATCTCATGTTTTTGTTATATTTATGTTATTATCTCTGGAAAAACAAGGATGTTTGATATTTCCACGTATTGGGTTAGAAAAGTTAAACCCTAATATTAAAACCAGAAGGATTTGGGTAACCTAAATCTTATGTCGGATGCAACATTGTTTATATATATATATATATATATATATATTGGTAAAGAAAACCATATCGATCGACAGTGAAAGGTCAAGAAAATCATAGTGATCGACGATGAAAGGTTAAGAGAACCATAAAGCAAGACAGGAAGAGTCTTAGTAGTACTTTATCAAATTTAAGTGATTCTAAGGTAGAGTCGAAACTTGTTTTTATGCACCAAAGATGTTTGATGTTTGAATCAGAGAGAAGAGTGACAGAAGGTCATAGACCCTAGAAATTGCAAGTATGCAAAGAGGGAATCTCTGAAAGGTTAGAATTACCTAAACATATATTGCATGTATATCCTAGGTTGAGGATTATTTCTAAGTCAAATTGACTAGAATGAATTTATAGTACAGACAAGATTGTGTCTAGAGTTACTAAATGATGAAATTAAAATTGTAGGGTGAGATAGTCTTTAAGTTGAGTTAGAGGTGTGTGTCTAGATGGCATGACCAATCAGTATGATCATACTTAGCTAGAACAGGTCTAGAGTTGTAGGGTCGATTGAAGTTATGTAGGACACAACACTAGGACTCAGATGACAAACACTTGTTGGTTCCTTATATCTATACCCTTCGTGAAGGGTAGGGCCACTTCCAGGAAGGAAGGTGTGCAGGGGACCGCCAGACTGTGGTTGGAGGTAAAGCACTCGGATGATGCTCTCCCTCTGAAGCAAAAGACTCGCCAAGACTCGTGAAGACAGATATCAACATTCCAGATGCAGTGTACTCCATGCTATGGCTTATGACAGTCAAATTTATGAGGAAAAACTATTCTTTATGCCAAGTGCATTTTATGTATTGTAAATGTAAAGTGAAAGGATTACACTATGATTCTAGCTTTGATTATGTTATGACTTCAAGGTTGAAATTATATAAAAAGTTGTACTTTATTTCTTATTATTATGCAAATGTTATTTAATTAAAAAAAAAATCTCTCTCATGTTTACCAAGTTTACTTACTTTCTTGTAAATTCTTGAGTTTATTGGAGTATTATGAGAAGGGTTGTTACAAAACCAGAAGACCTTTAGATAAACCTTTCAAAGTTAAAGCATGTTTGTGAACTTACTGAAACATCAAAAGGGTGAACTTCCAAAAGGAACTGAAATTTTCTTAAACCGTGATCGCGTGGAATGGACTTCTCTAAATTTCTCAACACCTGTAGCTGAGTAAATATGAGATACTTTTGAAGCAAAGTGATTGTTTAGATGTCAAATTCCCCTTTTGAGTAACATTAGCTGCCATTTATTTATTTTTTTCTCACAATAAGAAACAGTGGTAGTACTACTACGTAATAAAAACTCTTAAGCAGGTACTTAATGGGATGACTGTAAGTACTAAATCATCAAGGATCTCAAGGCAGATTCCTGAGTTCAAAACCCCAAGAGACATGTTAAGTGCAGAAATTGAGAAAAATCAAAAATAACACATCCAACTCTAGGTGAGGCCTACCCCAAGGAGCAAGCCAAGTGCAAGTATTTTTAAGTAGACTATGACAGAAGAGATACCACTTGCTTGTGACATTTAACTTTTAAGTCAAAGGTTGCCCCTGAAATGAGAATTTACCAATTAAAGAACTTTATAGCACAGGCTGCTTATTTTTGGCCCCACTTCCAGCACCAGCAGCTGAAAATATTCACCCTAAAAAGTAGCTCGTCAAATTTTTGGAAGAAGAATACAGTTTTGCATTTCCCCAATGAATTGTGGTTTGAAGAACCACTTGTAGCTTAAAAATTGGTACAAGAACCTCCTCCTTCGGAATTTCTATTAGTGTGCTTAAAAAAACCGGTTTCGGAAAACCAGTTTCGGGCTAGTTGTCTTTAAAGTTTAAAGTAATTTAAATATTAACTGCCTTTCTAAGTTGCTTTAGCTTTTCTCTTTGAACTTCTTATATAAACAGCAGTCTATAAAAACAGTTCATAATTCAGATTCATTAATGTCACATTGTAAGGATTAAGGATGATGCAGGTTTTATTTAGTCAGGTCCAAACATTTATGATGAAACTTATTTAGAGATAAAGCAACCCTAATGTTGGGATTTTGTGATCCAAAGTTTTGATGTGTTAGTGTATTTGTGTGTTATGTTGTTCTTTTGTTAGTAAGTTAATGTTAATAATATGTTAATGACAAATGTCGCATCATTGTATCTGGTTATTGGGTAGGTGGTTGTATATGGGCAATTTCCTGTGTGGTAATTAGAAAGTTGGTTTATAAATTATATGCCTTTAGAAAAGCTCTTTTGTAAACATTGAAGATCTATCCGATGAATTGATATATTGTTGGTCATTCTCAAATTTATGGTGAAATTTTTCTTTTTCTGTATTTGTAGATTCTGCAAGTGATATCAGAGCCTTAACAATGGCTGACCCCTGAAAGTAATGAGGGAGCAGGCAGTAAAAAACGAATCTGGAAGGAGAGTGAAGGAGTTTGCCAGAAATGTATTTCTTCTAATTTTCAAGCATGGATTTGCAAATCATGGTCCACCTGGCACCATATTCTACTGACTGTAGTTGTTCTAAGCATATAACCCAGTCAAAATCTGGTGCACGGTTTTTCTTTTTTGGCCACTCGTACAGCTGAGAGGCATGTTTGCATTTTTAAAAATTATGTGGATTGTTTGAATTTGTTGAATGACTTCCACACCTCTCTTCCCAACCGTCCCAGTGGAGGAGAATGCATTACACTGGGTGTTTATCCAAAAAAATTATCCCATCCTCACATTACAGATGCATCTCACTGTTGCCATTCAAAATGTCATCATTTTCCTTCATCTGATGGCTCTTTTGTTTGTCTCCTCAGGCGTTGGATTGGGGCTTTACATTGCCCTCGTGGTGCTGCCGTATTTTTGGTTACGTCTGCTGTATTTGTACCAGCAGAAGCATCATCTGAATTTTATCTTGCTGGTGTTGTTCACTGTGACAATCAGTTTTGCTGTTGGTTTGACTGTGCCTTCACTAGCGGAGAGATAATTTTGGAGTCTGTAATACTTACTGTTACCTAGATTTCACTACTAGCTCAATTAGGTAGAGCTTTCCAGTTTCGGCTGTGTTCAAACCAAGTACATTTGATAAATGCAAAGATTGTGATTTGTTGGGTTGTGTAGAGTATCCTGTTTATTACTGGTTCTGTAGTGTGTCGTTTTTCTATGTATTTGCTGATGATCGTTTGGTGCATCACCTTAGACAGTAGGTTTCATTTTATGCAATCCTTCTTACCCTTTTCTCTGCAAAGTCTTAGTCTAGGTAGCTTAGGTGGAGTACCAAGAGGAAGCCGGCCTTCTCCGGAGGTTCTTTCCGTCACAGGCCACCCACAGACCTAGGAAAGATCCCATGTTTCTCCAGATTGCCCAGTTTCACAACTCGGTGAGGGTGCAAATCTGAGAGACAACACTTACTATATTGGTTGTTATACTGCGGGCATGGAAGACAGGGAAGAAGCTTTCAAACAAGAGGAAGGAAAATGAACTTGTGGTTCAGTTTTTCTCGCTGATCATATGGTCAAGGAGAATAAAGGCAATTTTGGATGACAAATTTCTCATTAGCAATGCTATCGTTATTTTGGCATATAAATTGTTGTTCTTCATAATAACTGCTGCCTTCATACGTGACAAGTTAAAAGACTTTGCAAGGAACACAAACTTTATGGTACTGGCCTTGTTGACAGCAATGTTGAAAGGAACAAAATGCTCATTAGTTCGTTTTTTCTTCACTAGTATAATTCCTTTTGTGGGTGAATACTGGAACAGCACTGAGCAACAATATGATTGGAGAGGGATTTTACCTTGGAAACACCATCTCAAGAAGGCCTACCACCAAGTCCTTTAATGTTCTTCTTTAAGTCTTAGTTGATGGGGGTTGGTTGTTTCAAGCAAGAGGGCTATTTATATATTTGCATAAGCTGGCAATAGTTTTAAATAGTGTTAGTTATAATACATTTATTAATGTAGAATGTAATATGAATTGTCTGGCAGACTGGCTGTTAACCACCAACTGTTTTTGACAAAATGTGTCAACAAGGAATTGCACACACAATTGTAGCTTGCAATAAACAGATAGATTTTGGTTATCATGTATTCTAATTAGTTAAGGGGGTCGAAATGGAGGTTGGAGAACCTACCAGAGGATTGACGACTGTTCCCATCTCCAGTTAGCTTCTCACTTGGAGATTGGGTATACTATACTGCTTGAGAGGCAGTTTTGGTACAAGTAGAGGCTTTTTCAGTTTCAGCATGGTGTTCTTGCAGTTTTGGCTTTCTTGTGTTCAATGTGTGGTCTATTTTGGTTTTCATATTTTGAGCTTTGATGAGGAGCAAAGGTGATGTGAATCTTATCGTTTTTCCCTTGCGACTGCTAGGAAGGGAGGTACTGGTGATCAGTTGTTCGTGGTGATCCCTACAGATTGACATGTGTTGCTCACAGAAGAATAGGGAGTGAAAAGGTCAGGTAATTGTAGGTGGATCTTACCCAATGATTACAGGTACAAGTTGTTCAGTGAGACAGGGTCATTGTGGTTGAGCAGCGCATATGTTGTTTACACCACATACAGCGTATAGATGGTCAGATGAATATTGAATTGATGATATTTCAACACAATCATGTCAAGGTGAAAACCACATGTTGACCAGTACTAGTTGCAGAAAACCAGGTTTGCAAAGTAGCAAAAAAGCTACCATAGGCTCTAGACCATCTTATTGTTTCTCCTTAGGATCAAGGGAGGTTTGTTTAGGTTTTGTTATCCAAATCTTGTATTTGTTAGTGTATTTGTATGTTATGTCGTTCTTTTGTTAGTAAGTCAATGTTAGTAATATGGTAATGGTGTATGTGATTATAGGGCAGGTGGTTGTACATGGGAAATTTCCCATGTGGTAGTTAGCAAGTCGGTTTATATGCCTTTAGAAAGGCTCTTTTGTAAGCATTGAAGATCTATCCGGTAAACTGATATATTGTTGGTTATTCTCAAAGGTGTGGTCTAATTTTCCTTTTTCCGTATTCCTAGATTCTACACCTAAGACAATGTTCTCATGGAAGGCAAAATACCTAAATTTTCTGAGGGTGCAGCTAAGTAAACTCCAGGGCCCTACGCAGCGAAATGATCCCGTGAGGGTTGACTATTTTATCTATCGGCTGCAATTGTGAACCTAAGCCTCGGCTATAAAATCCCCAATTGGAGATTAAATTTGATAATTTAATGACATTATTTCATAATTTTTTGCCATAAAGTACAGTCAATTTTCTCTGAAGTCGGTAGACTAAAATTTTCACATACCATCGAGTATTCAAACAATCATATATATACTTTTTACAATATTATATGTTTTCTTTGATTTTTCACTATCTTCGTACCTAAAGGGGAATGCTGGAAGTTTAAATGCCAAAAAAAAATTCCCTGATCATCAAGTTTAGAATCCCCGTGATCCTTTTACCAGATGAGCTTGAAATGTTGACATACACCTAGATGATTTCACTACCATAATTTTCACTGCGTAAACCCTAAGAAAACTCGCAGAAGAAACAGGAAGAACAAAACGGCCCTGACGTAAATTTCGAGACAGTAATTTAGAGCGTCTGTTGCAAGTATGGTCATGCTAGGGTTTATCAAAGCTCTAGGAAAAGCTAAACAAGTTTTGATTGTCTGTATGGTAAACTTATTTTGAAGAAAAAACAGGTCCGAGAGGAAGGCATACATACCAAGGCTGATCGCCTGCATAACGACTTGCCTGATCTGAAGTGATTTGAAGGACTCGATCGTATCCCCTATCATCCCCATCTTCCTTTTATTTTCTCTGCAGAGCAAGATGAAGGAAGAATATTCAAACACTCTGAAACTCTATTTCTTCTTTATCCAGACTCAGTGGAGAAACTTATACACTTTGTTTGTTTCTATCTTTTTTGTTTCCGCGTCAAAATGGTATTTGTTGTTTTTAAAGTCTAAACTGGGTCCCACTGTCAATTATTTATTTATTTATTTGTTTTGTCTCTTACGATAGTTCACTTAAAAACAACCGTTCAATAGGGCAGCGTCTATCTAATGCACATTTTAGAGTACTTATTAATTAATTGAAATTCAAAATTATCTTATGTTTTGAATTTCAATTAATTGTTACTCTCAATGTAATTTTTTAAATGTTAGATTTTAAATTAAATAATTGTAATGGTGAAAATACTTATGTTTTTTCTTTATGTTAATTTCATTATGATTAGATTGTTTTTACGCATTAATTAATGTGTAAGATGGTTTTTTTCATTAAATTTGGTAGATAACATTTATTTTGCTCTAGTTTCAATAACACTTCTCTCTAAAAATTGAACCCAATTCTTAAATCTAACATTACAAAATTGATCCAACTCATTTTTGCACCTATGGATATAAACATTAAATTTCAAAATTCAAATTTTCAAATTCAGACCTTTGTCACCTTTTCCATTAGTTGTAATGAATCGACTAAAGTGTAAATTATTCCAAATTACATTGTAAGGTGGTGTATTTAAAGATAATTTGTAATTCAAATGAATCATTTATGAGTTGTCTAGAAATGCATAATTCAGTTGCAAAAGCATAAAAAGGATTGTATTAGTGTTGCACCATCATCTTAGGAGCATATTGCACACTTGTATGTTGTTCTTAACCTTGTTCATTGTCATTGAATTGGTCCATTCGAGGGTCTATATACATTTAAATCAAGTATACATGTGTGTTCACGTTGGTCAAATCAAAATGATGACTCACTGCAATGGGCATGGCAAAAGCTAGTCTAGTGAAGGGATGATTAGATGGTTGGTTGGATTGTCTTCTCCTATGTGGAGCAAAAGACAAAAGATGTATGGAAGAGGTCTTGTCAAAATAGGCTAAGGTGTTATAGGAATGTGCATGAAAGTGATTTGACAAGTGTTTTATGGTTGAAAGTTTGTTTGGTGGTTGTTTCTTTGTCATAAAGCTTCTAAGTAAGCATTTTCTTGTTGGATGTTTTCTAAAAGAGTCACTTGTTTGAGAACTAGGGTGAAGGGAACAAGCGAAGCCTATCCTAATTATTTAATGGTTTCTACAACCAAGTTTAGCCTCAATCCAAGACACATATCCAATAAAATCGAAAGTGATCCTCGAGATTTAGAAAAACAAGTTAATTCATTTAAACGTTGATTTGAGTTCCAAATGATTGATGTTATTTGTTTATTCATCTAAAATATTTTGAATTTAAGAGTTCACTTGATTGTTTTGATCGTAGGATGCATACTTGTTTAGTTTGATTTATTTTGGGTGTTTCTAACTTTGAATTCAATAAGTAAATCTAAATAAATTAATTAATGTAACTAAATGAAATATTTTGTTTTTTATTCTTTTATTGTTTAAATGAATGAACTATTATAATCTTTTATAACTAAATTAATTAATAAAAATAGGTGCCTTAAGAATGATATCTCTTACATCTTTTACATAGATTTCTCTAAAGATAAGTATGCTAGTAGCATTCACAGTTGCAACAAGTAAAATGTTAATTCAGTCCCCAACATTATTTTAATGAATCAATCTGAATAGGGATATTTCCTATCTAGTTTCCCTTATGTGAGGATAATTCATATTATTTAACTATTTATTAGTTAAATAATATTCCCTCACATAATTCACACTAGGTTAAGTTTACTTAAGGACTTTTTCACTTTATCCCACATTGGTTGTGTATTGAGTCTCTTGGGTGGAATATCCAATATATACCCACATTTTGCTCTTATATGAGCAATCTCATTCTATTGTATTGCTTTGCATTCTCTTGAGTTGAATACAGTTTGTTTAGCTCGTATGTGATTTCTATTTTGCTTTCTCTCAATCACTTGCATTCTTGAGTAGAAATTTAATATGAATCAAAGCACAATATTAAATAATGAAATTTTATATTGTTGATAAGCAAAGAAAAAATTATGCATATTTGAAATACTTTTATATGGAAGGTACATAGCTTCTCATTACATGTATGAAAAGACTTGTATATTTTATTTGTTTTGCAAGTCGTCTAAATGTTATTGTCTAATTTTATTTTATTTTTAATTGTTACAAAATCACACAAACTCTAAAATAAAATAACTCTTAAGTAAATAAAACAACTCTTATGTTATCAATTATAATAGTTAATGTGTGTTCTATGTGGCAATAGTGAAGAAAATGTTGTTCGTCCTTTCTTCTAATGTTTCTTCTCTTTGGGCATTTGGGGGCAATGGTGGCAGTGGTGGAATCGACCTATCATTCATGTTACTTCTTTATCTAAATTTTGGGCAAGCTTGGGTAGTCCTCCTACATTGACTTATTCCCTTTTAGTTGCCTAAGAGCTTGGCCCCATTTTTATTCTTTGGTAGATTTGGCTAGAATAGAACTATCAAATCTTCTAGGGTCACCAAAATCTCATTGTGCAAGTTTAGTAGAAGATTGTGGATTCAGTTAAAAAAATATTACTACCAAATGTTTTTTTAGGAGACCCTCTCTCTTAAATTTCTTCTATCAAGTCGCCTAGGGCTATTTTCCTTAGCTACTCCCTAGCTTCAATCTGGCTCTAGGTTGAAGGCTTTTAGGAAAGTGAATAGGACTAGTAAGTGGTTTCCTACCCCTTCAAGTTTTTTTTAAAATTAACATCGATGACTCTTTTATGGGCAACTCGGGTGTTGTTGGGATTGGAGGGGTTGGTCGTGTTAGTGATGATGTGGTTCTTTTCTTTCTTTTTTCCTTATGTTATGGGGATTGACACCAATAATTTGATGGAAGCTTTAGCCATTTTGGTGATTCTTGAGAAAACTTGCGAGTTGGGTTGGAAAAAGGTTATTTGTGAATCTGACACCATGATTTTGGTTTCTCTCTTGAACAAAGCAAGTATTCAGGAGTCCTCTTAGAGGATGGCTTCTCTTGTTGAATAGATCTTTTGCCTCACTGTGAATTTTGATGCTATCTCTTTTGTTCATATCCCCGAGGAATGGAATGTAGTAGCGAATTGCCTTGCTAAATGGGCTTTAGAGGATAATCTGAGTGGAGGTCTTTGCCTTCTAATAAATCTTCACAACTTCTTTAGCTTATTCAAATGATCATACTTGAGTCTCTTCTTTGTTTGTCTCTTTGGATGAAGGTGTTTGTATCTTCTTCTTCTTGGATGCTTCTCTTGAACTATCCTGACTATTGGTTTAGGCTCCTCTCTTTTTTTCGCAAGAGGGTTAATGGGATTCAAACTATTAAAGAGTATGGATGTCATTTGATCTATTCTGGTTTCTTTTGGGAATATGATAGTGGCAAACCTCCTTGGGTTAAATCCCTCTTCTTACCGTGATAATGGTTCTTGCCATTTGGAAATCTCAATGTTGAAGACATGATATTTTCACAATCCATGACATGAAATTATGAAGCTTCTAGTAAAAAATGTGTAAAGCTTTTGATGCAAAAAAGCTTTACACAGTTTTTACCAGAAGCTTCATAATTTCAATCTCAATGTTGTAAAATGTAAAATATTTTTGTTGTTTTAATAAATTTATTTTTATCCAAAAAAATATAATAATTAATATTATAATATAACATGTTATTATATAACAATAAGAATTTATTTTGACTATACATAATGTGAGGTATTTTTTTTATTAGTAAGTTGTTGTCAAGGGGACAACTCCCTTCTATTGAATCTCAAAGGAAAAAAATACAAGTTCTCAGCCTTTAGAGAGGAGAAAAACACATAATTTGTAATGCTTATAGCCCATCTAGATATTAAATGGTGGGGGGGGGCATTCAACATTTTCTTGATGTGCTCCAAATTATGTTCTATTGACCCCAAAGAGAATGAGTTGATACATTGGAACAATATAAAGCAGTCCTGAAAGGCCCAAGAACAAAGGCATTTCCAATCTATTCCATGATGACCATTATGTCCACGCTTGGGATATCAATCAAGGCAGTAAGGACATGATCTTCATGTAGATAAAAGCGATCGATAATTTCTATAGTAGCACAACATAACTACTTAAAATCAAGTCCAGACGTAACATCATCCACCAATTACTGAGTTCTCAACCACTCCTATGATTCTAAACTTAGAGATCGTAGCAATAGCCATACTTAATTTGAGCCATGGAGACCAACGAAGGGATGTTTCATGCTAACCAAACAACATGCAGAGGCATACGCAAGAAACTTGGAACCATTCTCTCAAAATGTCAGTATGTTGGAACTAAACAAAAATGTTATGACATCTCATTGATGTGATGCTAGTCATCTTTGTGGTTTGACATAATGATCACCTCTCCTTGATCGATCGCATGATTGGCCAAGGAATCTGCCGTAGCATTCGCTTTCCTATATATATGTCTTATCATGTATTCATCCAAACTATCAAGTAGAAGACATATTCAATCCAATTTCATTTTAAGTTTTCAATTTGTGATCAGCCTATTCCACACAACATTAATGCAAATGAGGGAAGCACCTTTAATATTGATAGTTGATATATTATTCTAAGAACAAAGTTTAAGTCCCTCTAATAATGCATTCATCTTCATTTCATTGTTGGATTAGTTGTCAAGTTTCTTCAAGAGGGCCCAATTGAGAATTCTATCTTCATCTGAAATTATACACCCAACCCCAACTAATCCCAAGTTGCCTCTAGAGTTACCATCAAAATTGAATTTTAGTCATCCCGTTGGTGAGTGAAGCCATTTGGTATGCCTTCGTGGAGTATGTGGCTTTGTTTCGTGCTAGACCTGAAGGAAGTTTGAGAGTCAGCCACACCTTCATAATTAAACTATCCTAATTTGAGAAAGCACCGTCTCAGGAAGGCTTATGTCTAACCATGGTGGAGATATGCTCACAAATTCCAACTTCAATTTTCTTCTTTAGACCATCCACCAAAAGTTGTTGTTCATTAAAAATCTGTCAATTCCTCTCCTTCCAAATGTGCCATGTCGGCATTGATGGGCACATCTCCCACAATCCAACCCAAATTGAATGCAGATGGAATTTAGGCCATCCCTTGAAGAGAGTGAGTAAATCACAGGGGAGGGAACATGACCATCCCAATGCATTACAAAGCCAATTCCAACACTTTGTAGAATATGACAGTTTAGTAGTAAATGGTCTGTCGATTCTTCAGCTTAATAGCAAAGAGGGCAGCAAGAAGGGCCTTCGATGCTGATAGTTTTCAACCTATCACAAGTTAGTATTCTTTTATGTAAGGTAGACCAAGTGAAGGCCCTAACTTTTAGGAGGCAATTTTTGCCCTAACATAACTTAGTTTTCTAGTCCGAGGTGGACAAAGTAATATTTTGAATGTGGTAACCTAATTTTACTTAGTAAATCCTAGATTTTGCACCGCACCAGATTATACAGTATTCCATAAGAGAGATTAGGACTTTGCATTTGCTTAGCTCATCTTCAACTCTCCTTAGATAGAGTGAGATTGATGCCAAACTGAAATCCTTCAAAATCCATTTAGGGTTGTTGGGAAAGTTAACCATTCTCAAATAGTCTATCACTCGAATGCCCCAAAAATCTTCCATAATTCCTTTGCATTCAATGAATTTCAAGTAGTTTTTGAGGGGAGGATAGTCATTCTAGAACTGTAACCAAAAATTTGCACTTAAGCTATCCTTAATTACCCATGATAGGTGGTCTATGATGAGTGGATGACATTTGAGCATGAAATTCTAAATCTAGGACCCACTAGGAGCATTACTAGTGGATAAAATTATATTGGGGACTGAGGAGTCTAAGTATTTTCTCTGTAATATCTAGCTCCAAAAGGCCTTTGGGTTTGAAAACATGTTCCAAATAAGATTTTCCCCCAAAGCCATATTTTGTTTGATAAGGGCTCTAATTCATGTGCCCCCTTCAGCCTTCGAAAGACATATAATATCCCACTTCATAAGTGGTATGCGCTCGATCTCATTCAACCCATCCCAAAGGAACCACTTCAATATCCTATCTATCTTTCGTGTGGCCTTTGAAATTAACTATAAATAGGACGTCATATAAATCATTGAAATAACAACTTTTATCATCGAGATTTTGCCAACAAGAGTGAGCCGACACCCTTTCCAAGATTTAGATTTAATCTCGCAAGCAACAATGGTGTCCTCCCGTAGTTTTATCCTCATGGCACGTTTCAATAAAGGCATGCCTAGATATTTGCTTAGAATCATAATTATATTAAAACCCAGGTGATTAGCAATTTGTTTTTAAAGGGCTTTCCAGACATGAAAGAAAAAATGCATGACTTATGATAATTAATGATTTGACTAGAAGCATAAATATAGTGATCAAGGGTACCTTTTATTATGGTGGATTCATCCAAACTTACTTCACCATACAAAATGGTGTCATCGGAAAATTGTTAATGAGTGATCAGAGGCATGTTACTCACAATTGAAACACCTTGTCATGATCCTGAATATGTTTTAGCTTTTATTGCCCAACCCAAAACTTCAACCATCAAAACAGAAAGAAATGATGAAAGAGGGTCACCCGGGTGTAAACCCATCAAAGCCCTAAAGAAACCACAAGGAGCTCCATTAACCAAAATGAAAAAATGAGGTGTAGAGATATAGTTATAAATCCATTCAGGCCACACTTGTCCAAAGCCAAATCGACCCAAAATCTTCATAAAAAAAGCTAGCTTGCTCTTTCATAGGTTTTGTTCATATCAAGCTTCATAAGCATGCTCGTTTCTTCAATCTAGTGATAAAATGAATGGCTTGGTGAGCTACAATTATTCCATAAGTGATGGTTTTGCTTAGGTAAAACCACTTTGTTCTTATGAAATGAGTTTTGGAAGTAAGGATTTGAGCTGATTAGTCATTACTATTGAAATGATTTTATAGATCGTGTTACATAATGAAATGGGACAGAAATCTATAAAGTTATCACAAGTCAATTTTTTTGAAAGGAGTGCAATGTTTTTGGTATTGAGATCTCAGATAATTTTCCTAGCTTTTCTTGAATCCTCTACCATGCTATGCAAATCTTTGCCAATAAAATCCCAACACCATTGGTAGAAGTAAATAGGAAATCCATCTGGGCTAGGCACCTTATCTGAGTGTAACTAGAAGGTTGTGATTCTAACTTCATCCATCAAAATGGGAGCCATGAGAGATGAGTTGTCAATGACAAAGACCAGACAAGGAATGTTCTCGAGGAGATTTGACATGTTTAGAATGTCTACCACATCACTACGAGCTAACAACTCACTAAAATAGTAATCGCTTCTGATTGTATATCCTCCATCTTATCTAGAAGATTGTCATTGATTGATTTGATTAAATATATTATGTTTCTATCTCACTAGACTTTTGAGGCATTATGAAAGAACCTTGTGTTTCAATCTCCATCTTCTAACCACAATTCTCTCGATTTGTATTTCTAATAAATTTCCTCCCTGGCCAAGATTTTTGCATGTTCTGTTGGTGTAATTAAATATTTAATTACACTTTATTAAGTTTACGTAGGTCTAATTTTAGTCTTAGGTTATTCTTAAGTCATATAAGGGTTTTTCTCTAACTTGCAAATATAAAAACAAGTTCTCACATGTAATTCTTTAATCCATTTCATTAATTCATCCAATAATGTGCAAATTATTTCTCTTTGCTTTTTTCTCTTGTGGAAGGTAAATCTTAGGTTTTGCAGGTGATCTTTGTGGCTTGAGTTAATTATCAAATTCAACATGGTATCAGAGTGGATCTGCAAGCCCCTTCTCAAATTTGGAGAAAATTTTTAGCAAGAACCGTTTGTTGGGTGTGTTTTTGTGTAAAACGGAGTATTCCATTGGATTCAGAGTAGTTGGAAAAGGCGGATTTATCTTTTGTTTGGCTGAATTTGGTCTGGAGAAGCCAGATCTGTGAAGGTTTTTTTTTATGTTTTTTTTTTTAAAAAAAAATCTAGAGGGGAACAACAGTTTAAGAGAATGTTTGGCCAAAACAGACCCCACTATTGCACTCAGAAGGCCCAAAAACCCCTATTTTCATATAAGGCACTCTATATTTTGCTGAAAAAAAAAATTCTGGGTGTTTTTATGGTTTAAAAAAAATTGGTTCTGTGAAATCCGTACGACCTGTACGGAATCCATATGACCATACAATACCTCAATTTTTGTGCCACCTCGATTTATATGGCATCTTGATTTATGTGCACAGGTACAGCTGAGTTTTTTTATTAAGTTCTTAATAAAAAAGGAATTTTTATTTTTATTTTGGAGGTCTAGCCCCTGGGGTTTAACCCCTGGTCGCATGGGGGACCAGGCCCTAGCTTCCAAGCAGCAGCCCCCAGAGACTTAGCTCCTGGTCATATGAGTAACCAGTGCCCTAGCTGCCAGCCCCCAGAGACTCAACCCCTGGTCACATGGGCGCCCAGGAGCTTTAATAGTGTTTTATTGGCCTCTTTGCCCTAAAGGAGCTATTTTTGGTAAATCAGGTATATCTTGAGCATACGGAGTCAGATTTTTGAAAATAAATAGGTGTCGAAAAGATGGTTCTAAGAACAATCCAGTGGTGCAGGTATTTTTCCATTTTTTTCTGATTGGTACACTTTGTTGTTGTTTGAAGTCAAGGCATTTTTTTGGCTTTTGAGCTCCGTTCTTGCGCCCAGAATCTCCGTTTTTCGAAAACGAATAGGCGTTGGAAAGGTATCAGAGAGCTCTACACAGCCACCTATATAATTTTTTTTCAGATTCAGTCCTAGGTATCTTTTAATTAGTTTTTCGAGTTTATGGCTTCTATTGGATATCCTGGACATGTTGCCTCTTGGAAAGGTTCTGTTTGCTTTAAAAGGCTTCTATTATCAGCATAAATCTATTTGCATATTTTGATCTCAATCATCTATGGAGATGGGATTCTACCATTAGCATAAATCTAATTGCATATATTGTGGAAGTAATCAACATGAGAAAGAGATGTGTCCTCATTTATCACATCATCTCTTTGAAATGCTTGCTTCAATCGCTTCTCCTCCTGATGAGATCATTGCTCCACCATCACCTACTGCTACTTCAGAATTTAGTGTTGCATCATCATTGGATTCTAGTGATTATGTACAGTAGGTCAATATTAGTCTTCTTGATCCACCTCATTGGGATTCCTATCTTGCAGACATATCATCTTTGTTTGTAGAGTCCCATCTTGTAGATTTGGAGGACCACATTGAGGACATTTGTCTTCTCTTTGATGACAGCTTCGATGGAGTTGCATCACCATCATCTGCTTCAGAGATTTTTCTTCATCCTCCTCTTCTTTAGTCACAGTTTGGCAGTGGATTGGAGACATTTGAGCAGTTTTTAGGAGCATCATTGTTGTCTTTGGATCATGTGCAGAGTTCAGAGACATTTGTCCTTCTTCCTATATGTTCCTATCCAGAATGGGAAGACATTATGCACACATCTGCAGTTCTATTTCTTCCCAAGGGCAGGAATGTTGTTCGATGTTCATGGGTCTTCATCTTTATTCTATGTCGAGCATCTTCTAGCACTGCAGGAGTTATCTTGAGGAGCGGCTGCACGGTCTCTCTTCTCATCTCTATTTTGGGAGGGAGTATTTCCTCGCATGGGGTTTCATCCTTCTCACTTTTGGGGGGGTTATCAGACCTTCTCTCTTCTTCCTCTCTTATGGGGGGGCATTCTTGATTGTAATTTTGTGATGGATTCACTTCTTGGGGGGTCTTAGTGTTAGTCCTTCTTCCATCACGTGTTCATGTACTTGTATTTTTCTCTCTTTTGGAGAGGAGTTTTCTCCCACTGGGTTTTTCTCTTTTTCTCCACCTTATGAGAGATTCTTGTTGTTCATGGGTACCTAAAATGGCCTTGTAGCTGGGACCCATTCTTGCATTAGTTGCATGGTTTTTCATTTCTCCCTAAGTTGCACTTGTGGGGGGGTGTTGGTGTAATTAAATATTTAATTACACTTTATTAAGTTTACTTAGGGCTAATTTTGGTCTTAGGTTATTCTTAAGTCATATTAGGGTTTTTATCTAACTTGCAAATATAAAAGCAAGTTCTCACATGTAATTCTTTAATCCATTTCATTAATTCATCCAATATTGTGCAAATTATTTCTCTTTACTTTTTTCTCTTGTGGAAGATAAATCTTAGGTTTTGCAGGTGATCTTTGTGGCTTGAGTTAATTATCAAATTCAACATGTTCCACTATCAGCTCTTTCTCTCTAATAAAATTGGCCTAAAACATTCCATGAGAAATTATTTTTGTTTTTAAAGTCTCAAATTCTGCTTCAATCTGTGTTTTTTCTTGGAATGTGTTTTTGAAAGAGGTCCAATTCCATTCCTTCACTCGTGCCTTAATGAAGTTTTTTTTTTCAAAGAAAGAAAACATTTAGAACCTTTTGAGTGACTACATTTGACCGCCAATCCTTGAGGAGATCCAACAAATTATTGCATCGAAACTACATTTGTTCAAACTTGAAGGGACACCGTTGAGGAGGTGATCTTCATTGATGGAAAGAAGAATAGGAAAATGGTCAGATCCTGAAGTTGGGCAAATGATAGATTCAAGGAGATGTGTAGGAGATAGGCAGTTAGCAAAATCCAAAAATCTATATAATCTCTCTATAATGTTAGTGAAGCCTAAACTTCGATTGGTCCAAGTAAACTCCCCATTTTTTGGGATGATGTCCATTAGATCTGAAATACTCACAAAAAAAAATGAAAATCAATATGTGCTTGTGATGTGTGAATGAGACAACCTTTTTTCTCAGATCATGACAAGATCACATTGAATTCGCCCCCAACAAGACATTTTTTAGAAGTCATCAATTGCAAATAGCCAAGAATTTGGCTTGAGATGCAAAACTTATCCTCTATTTTTGTTGGGCCATAGACATTTATCAAGATAAATGATAAATTTGAGGAGAGATTCCTTACTAATGTTGCTAACTAGTTAGACGAAGCATAAGATAGTCGAACACTAGCTCTATTGGATTTCCATAGAACCTTGAGGCCTCCAGATGCACCATATGATTCGACAAAGAAACCATCCCATCCTTTATAATGATTGAGAAAATATTTTGCTTTCATCTCCCCCAAATTTGTTTCTTGAAAATTTATAATATCAACCAATAGTGTTTCCATATGGTGCTTGGTTGCACGCTGCTTGTTAAGGGCATTTAAGACCCTAACATTTCATGTGGTAATTTTTATTCTTCTCAAGGGAGGGTTTTCCTCCCTTAGATCTTAGTAAATATTGGTTGATGTAGGACATCCCCATATAGGGTGCTCCCCTCTCTTTTTTATTTGGTTTTCCCATCCCTCTTATTTCTAGAGCTAGTATTATCCTTCAAAATCTTCAAGGTAGATTGGCCAATGCATTTAACATCTATGATTCCTAAGCCATCCTTCAAATCATTTTCTGATTCACATAAATCTAAGTTATCCTCCTCCAAAGGATCTTCTTCACTTGGAGGAGTCACAAACAAAACCAAAGCAAGGTCATTACCGTTGGACCCGAACATGGTGGATCATTAACAATAGTCGCCACATATTTAACCTCCAAGGAAATATCAACATCAACTCTTAAGTAAATAAAATAGTTTGAAATTGATATTCATTATTTAGATAGATATATTTGAGATATTTGTAATGTTTATTAATATTAATATTATGCTTATTATTAATTATTTGGTGTCTAAATGGTTCTCAAATTCAAGCTAGGGAGTTTTTATTTATGTTTACATGGTGATAACATGAAATTCCATGATGCCACTTATAATACCTTTCGGTGTAATTAATAACAATTAATTAATTCATTTTTGTTGTCGATGAACTTGGTTTGAGGGGACCATACCCATTAACATTGATAATAAAAAAAATACAATTTATCAAGCTACTCCTGTGGAGGGCCAAAACAAAAACCCTGTAGGGATACATATATTACAAAATGTTATATACAATTGAATAACTAACATCAATATATATAACATACTATATTACTATCTTAAACTTCAAACATGTGGCATAGAATCTGTGTCCCCATCTCCACCTGACTCTGAGCTCCTAACCTTGATAGCAAACAACCAATCCACCTCCTACAATGACAAGGCATAGTAGTGGCCTTTAGAATTTTGATTCCTCACTTGGCTTTCTATTTGAACACGTGTCATTTTTCCCAACCACCATAATTATGAATGAGATCCAAGGATCGATATATAGAAGATTGATAATTGGCCAAGTTCCTACGCTTGGATGGAAGCCTAAACTGACAACTACATCATCTAAAATTTTCCTCATCCCACAACGCTATTGCGGCTTGATTAAGGACTCTACAAAAGTCTCGATGACGTCCTTTGACTGTCCAACTTCAAGAAAGACAACAATGAACATCAAGGTAATGTTTGTCCTAGCATGATATAGATGTGTCAAGGATAAGAAGGTCTCCCCATGAATCTAAAACCTCTGCCATGTTGTTGCTTCTTGGCTCTCAAGCACATCGTGGTATCCATGTTCCAATTTCTTTTGTATGTAATATAATAAAATGTGATATGGATTTTAATAGTCATCAATGGTGGCTTCGGCACACACTCCATCATAAAATTATGCCTTCTCATAGTATAATTTATTTATACTTCCTTGGTGAGAAGCAAGTTGAACTCAACTCAACTAAAAACCATTGTCAATTTACATTCACCTTGATCGTGGGGAGAAGGACAACAAATCTGTCATGATCTTTCACTGTGTGCTAGGGGAGTTGTCACCGATTTATTCCATATCCATGTCAATCGCCATATTGGCCAAAGCATTTGCCACCCCATTGGCCTCTCGATAGGCATGGCCGATAGTGTAAGCAAGAAAACTATCAAGTAATGACCAACAAAGATATAATATATTACCTTATTTTTAGGGTAAATTTTGAAGAGGGTTTGATTTTAATGGTTTGTATTGATCCTCCTTTCACCACTAAACATTCAAGGACATCTAGTCAAGTAGGAAGTCTACTACAGGCTCCTTGTCACTTGGAACATAGGGGAAGATTGGAATTGTGTGATTTAGTTATTCAATTAAGCCCAATTATGCTCAAAACCCTGATTGTGCAAATTTGTGAACAAATAGACAAATTACAGAAAATGATCGCACACAGAGATATCAAATAACAATCAAATGCATACCAAAATTTGAAGTTCAGAAAGCAAAAAAGTCAGGGACTAATGGGCGGGCACCTTAGTCTAGTGCCACAATTTTTGTCGAGATCTGGGAATCTTGTTTGCAACTTGTTCCTGTTGTTTCAGAGATTTTCCTGTTGCGGGATCTGGAGGACTAATGAGTGGGTGCCCGATTTCAGGTCCCTATTTTCTTCCCCAATCTGCAATTCTGACAGTTTGCACTGCTCTCCTGCAACTCCATTTTTTCTGCTTTCACAATCCCTAACCTACAATCACAGAAAACTGGTTGGGGTTGTGGTGTTTAGAGGCTTGCCTCAGTCAAGCCCCGAAGAGACATTCAAGTCTTCCAAACACCATTGTCAGATAAAGAGTGTGTATCCCTGTGGGAAAGAGGCAAAATCCAAATGATAAATGATTGAAAACATAATTGATATCACCTTGTAGTGAAGATCTCATGGGAGGAAGATGCTCTTCATGCCATGAGGAGATGGATGCCAAATTTGCAAACACAAACACAATAACAACACAAAATATTGCTTTACAACACAAAGAATGCCTTGAATCACTTTCACAACATCACAATGCTCATCTAATTTATATCTTTCATTTTACAAATGAATCACTAATCATGCTTGTATATGCAACTACAAACATTCCCGCTAAGAATTTCGTAATTCAAACTTACCGTGTTGCCATAGGACCTAAATAACAATCATAAACTGACACTTTGAAATTGGTCTTGACCTAAAATAGGGCAGGACTAGGGCACGAGAACCCAAGTCCTTCCCCTATTTCAGGCAGGATTTATGTTAAGTGCATCCCGTGAATCCTGTTTGCCATGAAACTTCAGGGTTGTCTCATCGGGAGTCATCAAAATCATGCAAGATGCTCTAAATGCATTCTAAAGGCCCTGAGAGCTAAACCTTAAGAGGGAAAATCCCCCAAGGGGACATTTTTTGATGTAACATTTAGCCCCCACTTTAATTTATGTATAAACACAAGGCCAATACATGCATTAAAGTACGGTCAATAAGCACAACAAACACGCCAAGCACGGAGAAGACATGCCAATCACAAAAGAAGATAGCAACAGGCACACAAAACACAGAGAAGACAGTTACAGTCACGCAAAACACATATAATACAACATTGAAGATACGCAAAACACAGTGAATGCGGTGAAGACAGTGATGATTTTCTTTTTCATTTTCATATATGAAATGCAGATGCAAGTACAAGGAAAGTAAACACACCACCCATAATGCAGGACGGACTCATCGCCATTAGTCTTTAAACTGCATATGGGGCAACAAACATGCAAAACAAATCAAGCACACCATAAAACCGCAAAGCATAGGAGGGACTCATCACCACCGATCTTTAAGACTATGCTTGGGAACAAACATGCAATACACACACACTTGGAAGACATAGAGAAAACACGGTAGACAAGCGATGGAGTGTTCCTATTTCTAGGTTCATCACCATCTCAGGCACATTAGAGGCACACACCGACAATTGCGCTTTGCCACAACAATCGCCGAAGACATGCTTAAGGGTTGAGTTAGTCATAGAACTGCTCCTCACCTCCGCAGAGGACTTTTGAAAATGACAAGATGTGCACTCTCAATGAGATATACACCATCCTCGCCTCCGCAGAGTGCTTAAGATAAAAAGGATGCGATATCCCACCTCCGCAGAGGGCTTAAATGATTGCAATAGATTTCAAACAAATCTCAAAGTGCAGGAGGAACTCATCACCACCAGTCTTTAAGACTGCACTTGAGAACAAACACATTGCTAACATCTAAAACAGACAGCTTACCTTATATATGCCCCCACCTTAAGGTGGTTGATATCAGGGATCGATATCAAGCACGTTAAGGTAGAAAGAAAACACACAAGAGAATATGAGCTCTCGCAAAGCCTATGCCCCTTGGAGGTGACATGTACTTTACGATCGCCAAATGTTCCTACAAACACATTCCTACAAGAAAAGTGTTAATGTCCATATAATCATGATAAACAACAGTGCATATGATCATTCACACAAAGAGCCAAGGTTATACTATGAATTTAGAGACCGAGTATAACCGTGGGGCTATACCGCAAAAATCTCAAAACTGAGTGTGCCCAAGGTGAGATTCAAAGATAAACAAAGTGCACGGAGCAATAGTATTGTTATGGTTTGTAAGTGCGATAAGACAACATCAAGATCACACATAGTGATTCTACTAGCCAAGCGTCGGATAATATATATCAACCCCATCATCATGTATGGACTTGGTCCTTTTTTTTATTTCTCGCTAAAGGAACATTAGGTCCGCATCAGTATAATATGTTTTTCGTCATCCACCCGCTAGAGAGAAACACTAGAGGAAGGGAAACAATAAATCGAGAGAGGAGAAACAAGTGCCTCAGGGATAGTCACGTAGGAGGGTGCCCCCAAGTCACCAACCGCAACGCTATGTCCGTCAAACACACACACACAATAGTGAAATTAAAGGAGAAGTGATATAGAAGAATGATGATACAAATAGAAGAAGGTCACAATAGAGGCGGTCTCTTGGTATCCTATACCTTACAAGAGAATCAAGGGTCATCACAGGAGGCCTAAACAACACATAACACATCACGGGGGAAACACAACACGAGAGGTAAAGGGTTAGAAATACTTACCTAATTCATCCCAATGTTAAGAACATACATATCTAGGAAGAGTCCACCCTTGAGAGAAATTATAATATTTTCTACGAGTGTGGCTTAAAGATGGAGAAATATTTGCATGTTGTTTCGGTCTTGTTGATATTGCACTAACATTGAGTTTAGGACGACGAGAGGCTTTGGTGGGTTTCAAAGAAAGGTATCCAATACCAATTGTGTAGTTAATTCCAGCAACTTGTAGAGGTACTCTAATTCCTCATTGATTTACACCGCAACTGTTACCTACATAGTCGTTATTTTTTTACAATAATTGAAATTCATGATCGTAAAGAGAGTCCATTTCTTTAGAAGATGGTGAAGCCTCGTAGGTCTCATAATTTGTAATATAAGTGAGAGTATTATCTTTATTTTCTACCAAGGAGACTTTAAATTTCTCAGATGCTTCAAAAGATTGCTTAGATGAGATCAATGCTACTTTTGACGTGTCAGGGTTATTAAGTTAATATTCTCCATTAAAGGAAGGAGTAAAACCTAATGAACCCCAATCATCACCAAAAAGTGCATTCGATGGTGTAGATTTTGCACATCATATGTGGCAAAAGGCATTGTTGAATGAACTTGTAAGTTGTTTAGACTCATGATTGTTAACTCGTTTTTGCTTTTCAATATGTAAACAACTATCCGGCTCGGGATCAACTTTCGAGGTGTAGAGCTTGTTTTGATAAATGAACTTTATTGATCTATGAATGGTAGACAAAACTACCCCCATGGCATGAATCCACGGTCTACCGAGAATCATATTATATGAGAGAGAACCAGGCATACCATGAAAAAGAGTATCTAATGTCATGGGTCCAACCATTGCGGTTAAAGTTATCATGCCTACAGTTTGTTTTGCAACATTATCAAAGCCACGAATGTTAGTCCTATCCAGTTTGATTTGTGATGTGTTGGCCTTGATTTTTTGTAGTTGGTCAATGCTACAAACCTTAAGAGTCGATCCATTATCGATCATAACTCGTTTTACCAATGTTTTATTTATTGTGACAAAAATCATAAGTGGATCATATTGGTTTTGAACTTCAATTGACAGTAATTCGTGTTGTTGAAAGAGAATATTTGTTTTGTCGCATGCATACTATCCAATACGACTGCTACATCATTAGGCTTAGCAGTAAGTGGGACAATCACCTTTTGTAAGGCTTCTTGGAGCATTCCATGCAGGGATTCTTTTAGTGGCGAATCTTTGCCAATTGGTGAATAGTTAAAATAGAGGTCTACAAAAATGGCGAATATATCAGGCTACAAAGGGGACTAAATCGCCCCATTTTTACAAAAAATAATTCAGTATTAATTAATTCTCCAAAACATTTTTTTATGGGTAAGAGGCTGTAGCCAGTAATTTATTTTATTAGTAAAATTTTTAGAAGTACAACTATGTTCAGTGCGGGCACCGGTAGGAAAGAACTGAGTAAAGAAAACCTCCAGTCTTGCCTAGGACTTGTAAAATCTAGTACATAATTTAGTTTACAAATCATGTTTCTGACATGCAGGATAGTAACATATGAGGATAAATCCTCATTTACAATATTAAAAATTAACAATTGCAGTCCCTGCTCTTATCATGAGCCATTCTTCTGTTTTATTGCTTACTATTACAGCATTTGATCCTTTGTCCCATGGGTCACCTTTTGCAGATTACATCTTTATTTTACACCTTCCCCATTATAGTTTTTTGGGGGAGTGCTACATTATACAATTTCACAATGATCACCAGGGGGGCATCCTTTCATTTTATATCACACGGTCACCTGTTAATGGCAGTATGCTTCTCCCTTCCTGCTATTTTCATTGCTCCTGCAGACACTTGAAAACACATCGACACCTTTCCCAAATTGCCTTTCTTGTTAGCCATAAAAGTAGAAAGTTATCATTATCTTGCATCAATCTTGTTAGAGCTCTTTCCAGATCACACCTTTGAGAATTAAATCAACATTTGAGAATAATTGCAATTTCTCCTATCATTTCATCAAGAAAATGGTGGCATCATATTCCTATCTCCCAAGATTAGCATCAAAGCCAGTAAATAAAAGGATGAAATTTTATGTATATATCCTTCTTATATATATATATATGCAAATATGAGTAAATAAGCAAGGTTTACTGAAATAAAGGTAAATAAAGTGTGCCTCTCTATGAGAAAGTATCTACTGGTTCTGTTAGATTACAAAGGCACATTCCTTCTGAAACAAAGCCATAAATAAGAACCACTTCTTGACATAGCAGAACAATACTTGAGCAGTAACGAACTGGCATAAAAAGGAAATAAGCCATGGAAGTCTGGAGATTTCTATGGCAAGTACCAAAATCCCATTATTACAGTGGGTGTTTTAAGTGCTCTGCCAGCTTGCACACTGATCTCACTTCGAGGCCGTGCATGTAAACCATTTAATCTTTATTCTTTTATTACATGCCTTTTTAAAACAGATCTTCTCCTTGCCCCGACGATCATAACATCATTAATATATATTGAAGGATAGATTATCATGACAACTGAAAAGGTAGCGAGGTCCCCAGCTACTAAGTTAGTCTTGCATATTGTAGCTACCATGATGTATTGCGGGGTTATCCCATTTCTTTTTTAAAGACAGGTCAAGCCAAAGCACAGAGGAGGAGCCACAAACTAAATTTGAATGTAAAAGTGCATATGAAAACTAGTAAACGAGTAAAAGTATATAAGTAAGTAACTAAAAGTATAAGAATACATAGGTGGCACGACTGGGGCGTGTTGGCAGAGGTGGGAATCAAACACTAGAAGAATGGGTTTTAGCAACATTACAGAAAAATTTGCCAAAACATTATTGTAACATAAAGGAGGGGTTAAAATTTATTAAAACAAGAAGAAGAACAAAGCAAGAAAATTACAAAGCCCTATCAAGCTCCACTAAGTAAGCCAGATGTTGAGACAGATCCGGGGGTAAACAACCGCAGTCCATCAAATTCCAATCATGAATATGTTCAGAAGCCCATTTAGCCAAACAATCCACAACACTATTCCATTCTCTAGGAATATGAGTAAAAGTAACATACTCCAACGAAGCACATATGTTAAGAATCTGGCCAACAATCAAAGCCAAATGCCAACTGACATTATCTAACTGCCTCCTATTCAACAAGTTCACCACAACCTGGGAATCAGACTCACATATGATCCTTCGCCACCCCAAATGACTTCCACGCTCCACAACCGTTAAAATAGCCTGAGCCTCCATAAGATTATTAGTATGAAGACCCTTATAAACAGAGAAGATAAACTGAACTTCTCTAGAGCTATCCCGACCAACACCACCAATTCCAGCATGACCAGGGTTTCCGCGAGAAGAGCCATTTGTGTTGATTTTTAGAGTACCCTGAGGCGGAGGAGACCATCTCCCCTCCCTATTCACCTTCGAGGTAGGATGTCTACATCTGTTGCGCATGAGTTGACGTTGCGGAGGCGGAAGATGAAGACAGTGACAACAACCAACATCACAAGGGTCCACTGATGCCGTAAGATCGCACTTAGCCACAACAATTTCCCCCAAAGAATGCAGAATTTTCCACCACAAGCGAGGGGCCACCAACATCACCTCCTGAAAAATCTGACGATTCTGCTCCAACCAAAGGTTCCACATAATAAAGGAGGGGCCAATAGCCCAAGCAACCTGAAGAAAGGAAGTAGAAACAGGGGCCTTGCCCCACTGATCCACAAACTCAGCCAGGGAGGAGACATGCCAACAGGGCATATTCCACACCCTCCACCAAAAATGCCAAATCTCCCTAGCATAGGAACATTGGAAGAAGAGATGAGAGACACTCCTCATAGTTATGACACAAAACACACATAGAAAGGCCTTGGAAACCATGCTTACACAAATTATCCCAAGTAAGGCACCGGTTATGAGCAACAAGCCACAAGAAAAAATTGCATTTGGGCCACGACAACTTGTGCCAAACATGCTTCCACCAAGGGACCTCAAAAGCCCCAAACAACTACCTACCAAGCTGCTTATAACCAGCAGACACAAAGTACTTCCCGGACAAATCAAGACCATCCCAAGCCAAGACATCGGGTCCCTTCAAAGAATTACAAGCACAGGAGGCCAAAAGCTGAGCAAGCTCACACCTATTCACCAGGTACACGATGCGTTACTAAATGTGATTCACCACTAGTTTATAATATAATTATACATCTTAATGGTATTCGCCAGTAATATTATATTCCTGCCATTAATTATGGGATAATATTCGCCTTTACTAATAAATTATTATGTAGTTTTAGGGTTATTTTCGCTTTTAATATGGCTTTGTTTATTACCGTTGATTATGAATTTGATCTCACGACTCTTATTTGATTTTGGGGGCCATAAGCACATGCCTTTTAAAAGGCTTGCTTGAGGCCCAAAATTTCTTTCCCGCCGAATTAAAATCAAAGCCATAATAAACCCTAAGCTAAGGTCCCATGCACGGATCTCCTATCAATGGAAAGAAAATTGTAGTCACAATAGCAGCACAATCACCAGTAGAGGATAGGCATCATAGCCTATAGCATCACTTCTAGTTGTAGATTCATTGCCAACAATTGATCCAGAGTCTTCTTGCAGATAACTATAGTTCAATTCCAGGGGCAGATCCAAATCCAATACCAATTTGTTGATCCAGATCTCACAAAGGCCCCTACAAGATAAAATATAAGGTGCAAAATTAGTCTTTTTAATTTGATTTATTATTTAGTTTAGTTTGATAAACATATTGTTATTGATGCACAGAATTGCAGATTTCATTACCATTTTAGATTGAAATTAAATTTATGATTTAAAAAAATCTAAAATAAAGAAAAAAATAGAGAACAAAATCAATAAATTAAAAAAAATTGTAGCATTTTTTGTTGGCCCTACTCCCTCTTATCATCATATTTAGAACAAAAAATATATGTTTTTACTTTTTTAAAAACATAAACATCTATGCTTGTTTTTATCTTTTAATTTTTTTAAGAGAAAATGCAGAAACATGTATTCTTTATTTTACATTCTTTAAAAGAATTAAAATAAAAATAAAATCCTTCATCTGCAATCATGCATGGCCATGCAAATAATGTGAAACTTTTAAATCTCCCCCCTCAGATTTTACCTGCAACATGTAATAATACCAATATCAATTCAAATAAATAAACCATTTAAAAATAATGTTAACCCTTTGCAAACAATAAAATCAATAACAGAGATAAACAAAAGAAATGGAGAAGCCCATCAAAATGGAGGAGGTGAGAAATGGGTTTCTCAGATTCACATTTAAAAAATCAATCTACAGCAAACATGAAAGCATTTAAAAAATGCAAAACAGTTAGAAAAAAAATTAAAGCTTTTAAAAAATCATTCTCCAACAAAACAATTAGGAAAAAATGAAAGAATTAGGTAGAAAGAAAAGTATTTGTGCAATATTTTATTATTTTAGCAAGTTTTAGATATAATAGAAGTTGCATATTTAGCTCCTAAAATGTAGTTAACTTGAGTTTTTAGTGGAGTATTGTGCTTTACTATTGTTTTAAAATGTACTTTAAAATTGTGCTTTATTCATTTTTTATATTTTATCAGTGCATGTAATCATGATAATAATTGACTAAGGTTTAGAAATTAATAATTATTTATTCTTATTTTTTATACTTGGATTTTATTATTCCATGGAGTTTTAAATATTTATTATTTTCAAATATGAAGGGACTTATATTTTATTCCCTTAATTCTTTTAAGGGTTAGTGCAATGAATTATTATTATTATTATTATTATTATTATTATTATTATTATTATTCTATTGAATTAGTTTATCATTTTAAATTGCCTTTAGAGAGATGGGTTAAATATAAAATTTATTTATAACTAATCGATTAAATTAGAATTTTAAATATTTAAATTTTTATGGTTAGATGCGATCCTTGACCTCCGCAAGAGGTGCTATCCCTTGATCTTGCCGTTGGCTACCAGCCCGAGGCCCCTGCTTCAACATTACAAAAAAACAAAAATATATATAGGGGGACTACGCCAACCAACTATGTAAATTTTTAAAGGAAAGATTTGCCATTCTAATTAATTTTTTTAGTGATTATTCTCTAGGATTCGCCATTGTAATTATTTTTTTTACTAATTATTTATTAGGATTCGCCAAGATTTTATAACAATTTCTAAAATGTGCATAGATTCGCCAAGATTTTATAACAATTTCTAAAATGTGCATAGATTCGCCAGGAAAATTAATATTTTAAAAAAAAAAATTCGCCAAGAAAATTAATATTTTTTTCAAAAAAAAAGATTCGCCAGGAAAATTATAGCACTTAGCTAGGATTCGTCAGGATTTTATAATTTTTTTTAGGGGGGGTTCCTTAAAGTTATCAATGCCTTCCACCTTTGATTGAAAATTCAACAACCTTCGATGAGAAGACTATGGATAGCTCTATTCTTCCTAACAACACTGTACCTTCCTCTTATTTCAGTGCTCTCCCTAGCCAAGATGTAGCATTAGTGGATGAGAAAAGGTCTCTCACATTAAATCCTTTAGGGATAGATGTTGGGTATAATCAAGAGGAAAACAACGTTAATTCAATATTCACTAATAGACTTTGTAGCAATCTTCCTAATATGATTGTGTGGGGGGCACCTAGTGCACCTTCTTGCTTAAAATCGGTGATTACGGTTCAAGGTAGACCACCCGATTACATCTACAAATATGCACAACAAATTTCTCAACCAAGTTAAGGTGTTCAAAATGTGTTACAACAACCACACCACAATGTAATTGCTCACACATACAACACCCATAATAACAAGCAAAGTAAACAAGCATCGCATGTGCCTGTCTCTCTTCCATGTTCTCAACCTATGCTCCCTCCACTACCTCGTCTTATTGACAACAATGATCAAGAATATGATCTTGTCGAGCAGCTTCGCGCTAGTCCAGCTAAGATCTCTCTTTGGTATTTGATACAAACATCGCCTACATACCATGGAATCAAGGATATATTTAAATGCTCTTCATTTGAAATCCTTGACTATGTATCTGATTATGAAAACTTCACATCTCTCATGAGTGCATACCCTTGGGTAGTAGAAGATTTAACAAGACACATTGAGAATAATGAGTGTGAAACTCATCTTAACGCGTTGGAATTCATAGCTAAAACATGCGATGACATAGAAAATGATTCCTCCTATGAGGATATACTAACACAATAGGATGAAATCATTAACACATTCTTAAACATTACCCTACCCTATTTGGAAAATGAAACACCAGTAGATAAAGGGCTCCCTCTCAAGAAGGATTCTTCAAGGGTGGAAAAAGACTATTCACATAACAATCATTTGGTGCATGAGACCTCTACGGATAATCCATTAGACCTTCCAGTATACATAGCTTGTATGTAAGTGAGAACATGAGGATTCATATTAAGGAATTTGTAGAAACTCTCAAAGTTTCTGATATATGCATGTAAAGATACCAAAGAGCAATGAGATGAAGATGCCATGGTGAAATTTCTTGTAACATCAATGTAAAATCAGATTTTAAAAGCTTTTCAAAAGTTATGCAAAAGACAAGTGCAAAACTATGTATGAAAATGATCTAAAATGCTTGATTTTTTCAACTTTGTTCAATGCAAATAAATGAAAGAAAAGGTGTTGTAAGAAAATTGATCAGGGCCATAAAATAATATGTTTGATATCAATCCAATAAATCAATAATATCCTTCACACCATGCTTTTTATGCAAACCTAGAATGATGACAAGTCAAAACATGTGAAAATACACTAAAATGTGCAATTTTTTTACAAATTTTCAATGCAAGGACCCAATGAAAAGGGTGTTGTAAAGATTTTTAGGAGGTGCAGCAAATTATAACAGTAATATCAATCATCTGAAGTCATAAAATCTGTCACAACACGCTTGGAGTGCAAATCTGGGTCAAACCCTAGGGAAAATATAGTCAAAATATGCAATTTTCACCAAATTTTTATTGTAAGAGCCCAATAAAAAGGTGTTGTAAAGAATTTTAGGAGGGGAAGAAGATAATAACCTTGATAATAGCAAATTAATGAAGAAAAATCTTTTACAACATGCCTATGATGCAAATCTAGAGAGACGATAAGGCCAAAATCTAGTGAAAAAACAAGGTTTTCAAACCCTAGACATGAAATTTTGCAAGCAAACCACTATGATGAAACACTATAGTTAGAAATAAGTTCTAATCAGTGTTTTAAAAGGGTAGTAAAATCTGAAACAAGATTTTGACTACAAACCCTAGCTAATGCAAAACTAGGTTATATGAAAAAATGCACAATTTCAAGCAATTTTTATCAATTTAAGCATAAAAATGCAATCTAAATGAATGATGAATAAAAAATTTATGTATTTTAAATCAGATCTGATGATAATGATAGAAATTTATTGAAATTAAATTCTAACTAATTAAAATCATTTGAAAATGCAAGCTAAAAATGCCAATTTTTTTTTGTAATTTTCCAAATGCAATAAGATGAACAATGATATGAATGAATGAAATGAATATAAATCTAAAGCACAACACTCAGAAAGGTGCCAAAAAATCCAAAAACATGGGTTCACCAAAATGTTTAGGGTAAAATTTGAAGAGGGTTTGATTTTAATGGGTTTTATTAATACTCCTTTCACCACTAAACATTCAAGGACATTCAGCCGAGTAGGAATTCTACTATAGGCTTCTTGTCACTTGGAACATAGGGGAATATTGGAATTGAGTGATTTAGTTGTTCAATTAAGCCCAATTATTCTCAAAACCTTAATTATGTAAATTTGTGAACAAACGGACAAATTACAGAAAATGATCACACACAGAGATAAATAACAATCAAATGCGTACCAGATTTCAAAGTTTAGAAAGTAGAAAAGTCAAGGACTAATGAGTGGGTACCCTAGTCCAATGCCATAGTTTTTGTCGAGATCTGGGAATCTTGTCTGCAACTTGTTCTTGTTGTTCCAAAGATTTTCCTGTTACGGGATCCAGAGGACTAATGAGCGGGTGCCCGAGTCTAGGTCCCTATTTTCTTCCCTAATCGACAATTCCAATAGTATGCACTGCTCTCTTGCAACTCCACTTTTTTTTGCTTTCACAACCTATAACCTGTAATCACAGAAAAATGGGTTGGGGGTTGTGTTTAGAGGCTTGCCTCAATTAAGCCTCGAAGAGACATTCAAGTCTTCTGAACACCATTGTCAGATAAAGAGTGTGTATCCCTACAGGATAGAGGCAAAATCTAAATGATAAATGATTGAAAACACTATTAATATCACCTTGTAGTGAATATTTCACGGGAGGAAGATGCTCTTCATGCCATGAGGAGATGGATGTCAAATCTGCAAACACAAGCACAATAACAACACAAAATACTACTCTGCAACACAATGAATGCCTTGAATCACTTTCACATCACAATGCTCATCTAATTTCCATCTCTCATTTTACAAATGAATCGCTAATCATGCTTATATATGCAACTACAAACATTCTCGCTAAGAATTCTGTAATTCAAACTTACTGTGTTGCCATAGGACCTAAATAATGGTCATAAACCGACACTTTGAAATTGGTCCTAACCTAAAATAGGGCAGGACTATGGCGCGGGCGCCCAAGTCCTCCCCCTATTTCAGGCAGGATTTATGTTAAGTGCATCCCCTGAGTCCTATTTGCCATGAAACTTCAGGGTTTTCTCATCGGGAGTCATGAAAATCGTGCAAGATGCTCTAAATGCATTCTAAAGGACGCGAGAGCTAAACCTTAAGAGGGAAAAGCCCCCAAGGGGACATTTTCCAATGCAACACCTTGATCTTCCAATTCAGAGAAAAATATTTGTAGAGGGGGTTAATAATGATTAATGAATTTCCTTCAATATAAATATTGGACACGCCTAATTGCTTGAGAGTTTGAAGCCCAAGTATAATGGCTTGGGCTTTTGCTTCATTATTTGTATCGATTGGGAGTTGTTTTAGTTGTTGCACCAACTATCTTACCATTGTGGTCTCTAACAATGCATCCAACCCCAAATTGTTCAGGGTTTCACTTGGATGTGCCATCAAAATTGAGTTTGTGGCAACCATCAGTTGAAGGAATCTATATAGCATCTTCTCTAGGATTCAAAACCAAATAATCTTATGCAACCCCATGAATAGGGGGAACCACCAATCCCTTTCAAGCCTTTAGGATTTTATTTTCCCACATAATAAAGAAGTTGTCCTTCAATCTTTGATTTCTAACAGCATTATTGACAACTTCAATGACATTTTCCACTTTAGTGAGAAAAACTTCACTCATCAGTTCCTTGTCCTGGAAGATTCTTATGTTCCTTTCTTTCCACAACTCCCAAACCACCATTGAGGGACAAATGGACCAAATGTTGGAGAAAATTGCCTTTTTCCAAAGTAATAGCTAAGCAATAAATAATGACAAGATATCCTAGGGAAGAGGGCTGCTCTAGCTCAGTTTTTTCATTATTCTCTTCCAACGTGTAACTCTACATATTTGCAACTCGGTCGTAGATGGTCCACCAATTCCTCTGCTTCTTTGAATAATACACATCTAGATAGGCCTTTGAATCCCAACTTCCGCAACCTATCCATAATGATAATTCCATTTTGCAGGGTTGCCCAAGCAAATGCCCCAACCTTAGGTAAACATTTTTTCTGCCAACGTAAATGAATAGGCCAATCCTCCTTTTTATTGCAGCTTCTTCAACTGTATATCCAATTTTCACATTATAGTTACTTGAATTTGCACCACACCATTTAATGTTTATCCTCACCCTAAAAAATGGACACCTTTCTCTTTACAAGTTCTAGCTCTCGATACAATTTCGCTGCTCATCCCAACTTCTGTAACCTATCCATAATGATAATTCCATTTTGCAGGGTTGCCTAGGCAAATGCCCCAACCTTAGGTAAACATCTTTTCTACCAACATAAATGAATAGACCAATCATCGTTTTTGTTGCAACTTCTTCACTTGTATATACAATTTTCACGTTATAGTTCCCTGAATTTGCACCACACCATTTAATATTGTCCTCACCCTAAAAATGGACACCTTTATGTTTACAAGTTCTAGCTCCATACATTTTCGCTTCTCTGTGGGGATACCTAGGCCCTGTAAATATTTTCACTACCATTCCCACCAACCATCCTTCTCTATCAAGGTTAAATAATCTCTCATATGGTGCCTCTAAACATTTACCAATATTTCGCTAGCTTATACAATGTTAGGCAGCTCCTTTAGGGTTGGATACCCATTCCACGAATCCTCCCCAAACAAAGCCCTTCTCCCATTTTTGACTTCCCATGTGGTGTGCTTAACTATCAAATTCCTACTTGATGGTAAAAAAATCCATATTGCTGACCCACTAGGACGATTAATCATAGTGAGAATTCTCATAGGATATGTGGAATCTAGATACTTGTTTTGTAAAATTCTGGCCATTTGAGATGAGATCTTGAATATAGATTCTAGTCCAATTTGGCCCCCAAAGATGTATTGAGAATTGGCCATCTTCTCAAGCCCACTCCCCCAACAATTTTTGGGTTGCATATTGTGTACTATGCAACTAGTGGGAATTTCTTATCCTCTAAGGATCCCTTCCAAAAGAAATTTTGTATTTTTGATTGATGATATCACATTTTTTTGGCATTTTGAGGTAGGACATGATGTAAATAGGAATTGTGGATATAACAACTTTTAGCATAAGAATTATGCTCATAGAAGAAATCTGCTTGCCTTTCTAGGATGACATTTTTGTATTACAATTTGTAATGAGAGATTCCCAAAGTGGGTACTTACTAGAGCTACAAAACAATGGAATGCTAGGGTACTTACTAGGAAGTTGACTAATTTTGAAGTCAAAAGTATGGGCAATCTCTTTTTTTTCCCTAAAATATATATTAAAGAAGAAGATCTCATATTTCATCTAATTGACACTTTGTATCGAGGCTTGGTAGTAACAACCCAATGTTTGCTTCATAAAATTTTCTTCTCTCTTGCACGAAGTGCCAAACAAGAGTGTATCATCAACCAATTGTTGATGTGTGATTGGGATGATGTTAGGCACCACCTTTACCCCTTTCTACTTTCCCTGATTTACTTTTTCTTGTGTGTACCTTCTCAGTGCCTCAACCATAATGGGAAGAAGAAAAGAAACCATGTGAGCTACCATTAACTAGTACTAAGAATCTAGGAGAAGAGATGCAACTTTGAATCCATTTGATCCATTCTTTGCAAAAGATAAAATTTTCTAACACCTCTAAAAGGAGTTGTCTATTTACTTGGTCATATGCTTTTTTTACGTCAACCTTAATTATCATTCTTTTTGTTTTGCTTCTTCTTATTGTGTGAATGGCTTCATGTGAAATTATTATTCCATCTGTGATTGATCTCCCCAAAGTAAAACTACTCCACTCCTCGGATATGATTTTAGGTAAGAACACCTTGACCCTGTTGGCCATAGCTTTTCATCTTATTTTATATACTATGTTGCAAAGAGATTAGGCGAAAGCCATCCATAGTTTCCATAGTGTTCTTCTTGGGGATTGATGCTATGAATGTATTGTTCATGTCTTTTAACATGGTATATTTCTTTATTGACTCCTCAACAACAACCAATAGTTATTTGTCAATTATCTTCCAACATTTCTAATAGAAACTAATAGGGAATCCATCAGGGTCAGATGCCTTGTTAGGGGTCAATTGGAAGATTGTCGATTTAGTTTTAGTCAATAAGATTTCTCTTGTTAATTCAAAGTAATTAACTAAATAATAATCATTGATTAAAGCATGCTTAATTGACCAATACAAATAAATAATTTTTTTTTGTATTTTAGGGATTTTCTAAAATAATTGAAAGCAACTAATTATCCAATTAATTAAAAAAATCAATTATGCTAAATTATATGATATTTTATTATGATTCAATTGCATGGTTTTTCAATTAGATTCATTGACCCATATTTCATGAGTAGTGGTTCACAAGAACCCATATATCATGAACATGAATGGTCCATATTAGCACACATTGCATCCACGTGATGCTCATAAGAGTGAAGCATTAGGACTTCCTAGGAGGTCAACAATCCCAATACAACTCCATGGTTAACTTTAGGGAAACTCCATGGTTGAGCGTGCTTGAGTCTGAGTAGTATTAGGATGGTTGACCTCTTAGAAAGTCCTGTTATCACATGAATTTGAGCCCTGTTGTTGAAGCTTTTGGTAGTTCTAGTAAATTTCGTGAAACGTGGGATTGGTCTCAAGGAGTGGGACCTTGCAATTGAGACCAAACCTCTAGAGAAGGTTGGTTCCTCTTTTTGAACTTAAGGTTCAGAGAAAAAGCTAAATCTAATGTTAACGATCACCAAGGAACAGGGGAAGAAGGAGAAACTAAAATTAAAAGGTGATGCAGCAGATTTAGTGTGTTTAGCTGAAGCTGACATAACACAGTAATGATTTCAAAGGCTGAATAAACCAACACAAACTCATCTAGTCTTTAACAAAGGTCAAAATAGAATACTAAAACCTATAAGGGATTGTTTTATCTACAAGATAAGTGAGAAGTATTCAAGGAGACACAGTGTAAAAGAATATGAGAGAGAAAGAATCAATTGCTTATATTAATCATAGAGGCTAAATAGCCATTACAAAGAGAGAAAAAGCTAAATACAAATAAAAAATAAACATAAAATGATAACCTTCCCCTCAGAGTTGAACTAGAAATGAAGATAAGAGAGGCCCATAAGACCTGACACAGTCCATCGGATTCATACAATTCTGGGAAATATCATGAGGCCATGACCAACTAACAATAACACATCTTTCTCACATGTATATATAGCTTTTCTAAATCATTTTGTAGACCTAGGTGCTAAAAGTTAGTCAACACGTTTTGCCCATACTGCATTGAATTCAGTCGAGAGGCCCTGATAGAACCTATAGATTTCAAGTGTCGTCCATATCTTGGTGTGTTGAAGAATATGCAGTCTGGATGGCTGCCCATATCTTATGGTACATTGAATTGGCCTTGGAAGGACCTGTAGAAGCATGGGTTGCAGGGGTACTTCATCTAATTTATTCATTTTAGGTACTTGTATATTGAAGGCCTGCACTGTTCCAACTACCTACATGACCTCGACCTACAACAATGGCGTCACCTATGGAAACACATTTTTAGGCACTCAAAAAATCACAGTTTTAAAGATTTTACAACACCTTAAAAGTGTTGACCTTTTATTTTAGTTTTGGCACCTTAGCCGCTTGGCTCTTTATTGCTTCCTCTTATCGGCCCATTCGCGCATTGACGAACCCTTTGGTTGGTGGACCTGGCGGTTCGAGAACCGCCTATTTCTCTGACCTCACTTCATCTTTTATTTCTTTCTTTGGCATTGTTTGACTTCTTGCTTTATCTTTTGTTTAGTTGACGATTCTATCCCTTCATGAACCACTTTGTTTGCCTTAGTCTTCCTCATCAATATCACCTTAACATTGTCGGCGAACCAAGCGGTTCGCCAACTCTTCCCTTTGTTGATAACTTGTCTCCTTTTGTCTTCCTTAGTGAATTTATACCTTTTTCCCCTCTTAGTCGGTGATTCTATTGACCAATGAACCTGAAGTTTGTTGAACTTCAAATTTGTCAATAAAGGCCTCCTTCACCACTTTTGCCTTACCTTTTCCTTGAAACCTCCTTCTTCGTTGGTGATTTCTTCCATTGGTGAACCATCAGGTTCGCGAACCAAACAATTTGTCGACAAAGGCTAACTTTGCTTCCTTTCTTTGCCTTAGAGAAAACCTTCCCACTTTGGTTCCTTTAGTCAGCGATTTCACCGATCGGTGAACCAAGAGGTTCACGAACCTACAAGTTTGCTGACAACTGCAAAATAGGCTAAGGAAAAATAGTTAGAAGATTTGGGGATTTTGAAGGAGAACCTTCTTCCATTTAGGCTTTCTCGGATCAAATATTTTTGATGGAAGAAAGGCAGGATTTTTGGGCTATTTTGGCTTGAGCTAAAATATGACAAGTACTAATGCTTCACTCTTGTGAGCATCACCTAGATGCAATGACTGCTAAGTGGACCATTGATGCTCATGGGAAATAGATTCTTGTGAGTTGTTACTGATAAAATATGGGTCAATGAGTTTGACTCAAAAATCATTCAATTGAATCCTAACAAAATAATTTGACACACTATAATAAACACCACCTACTTGATAGAGTATTAAATTAGTTAGATTTCTAAATTAAATTAACAGAAATAAATAATTAATTAAATTTAATCAACAATTTAGCAGGCTAAGAGGAAAATAAAAGCTTCTAGAAAAAGTAACAGAGAAGCATAAATAAAGATTTTCCTTTCTCTAAATAGAAGCAATTTCTTCTTTTTTAAAGTAGTAATAAGGCAATCTATTCAAAACATTTTTTTTCAGCAAATGGAGAATTAACAAACAAGTTGCTTCCTTCCCTTTGAGATAGCAAATGTAAAAATGAATACTTGGAAGCTCTGCTTGGTAAAGAGAGAATGTTAATGTTTGCCTTTGTTCTAGGAGCCTAGATCCACTAAGGAAGTTCTTGGTGCTTTTTTCTGAACTCACTCTAAATAAGTTAGAGGGTTGCTAATATAATCCTATGAAGAATATCGGTTGGGATGAAGAAGAAACTATATTTTGTATAATTAAATCTTTGGTTTGCAATTTTCTTTAATGAAGCTTCTATATTGTTGTATGCATCCAAAACTTGATGTTTATTACTCAATGTCCACTTGTCATCAATTTATCATCATTCATGTGTTAAGTGAAGTTTTGTAATAATTGTTTCTAATATAGAAACAAAGTTGTCGTGTTAAAGTCCAGTATTTTGAACTAACAAAGTCTTTCAAATTGTCTATGGTTGCAAATTATTGATATACGGTGACCAAGACTTGGATGCTAGAAATAAATTGAATGGTCAAAGATCAATGCTTATATAAAAGTTTTAAATAATAATAAATAAACAAATAAAGGAGAAAGTAAATAGTGCCAATTGGGAAAAAATCATCCAAAAAGTGATGGCCAACTTGATGAAACAGTGACTATGAAAAGACAAACAAATTTTTCAATAAAGTCAGTTCATTCTCTAAAAGGTTTTATCCTTTTTATCTTTGTTGCCCAATGAAACATAGCTTTGTTGAAAGAAATAAATCACAAAAAATATAAAAACTAGCAGTTGGACCCATAGGTTCAATGGACACATTGATAAAAAAAAATTATTACAATAAAATTTTGTTAAAGATATACAATTTTTTTATGGTCAAATCCTTAGTTATATGGAAAATGATACAAAATGTATGCAATTTATTAAATGCATTATTTATAGGATAGAAATCAATGAAATGACTTTTATTGTAAAGCAGTAGAAAATTTATTAGAACTAAAAATCAAGTATCATAGGTTAATTTCTATCTTGTCTAAATTTTACTAGAACTAAATTTTATCGTGTCTAAAATTTTGAATTTGGTATCATAGCCGATCTCAACATGAATGTATCTTAGAGGGTGTGTTAGAATTAAATACACTTCTTGATAAAATTTGAAAGTTCCCATCATGAAAGGGCAAGTGGCTTAGTCGTGGAAATTTCACTAGCCACAAGTAGGTTCTAAGTTTGATGTCAACTTATCCAATATTTTCAACCCATGTATAATCCCCCCAAGACAAGTTCTTGAAAGGTCTAATCAACTTGGGATAGAGTTGGGATTTAGGCACCTTTATGGTTTCTAGATATGATAAGTAGAAAGGGTCAAATCAACGCAAAGGCATGGGTCGAGGGTAAGGCCAAGGCTAGAAATGATCCTAAAACACACTAAGGGTATGGATACTAAAGTAAGTGCCAAATACAATGTGAAATTGTGAGCGTGGATAATTTACGCCGCTATAGCTATTATTAATCTGATTATATGATAAATTATTGGCCATCCTAATTAAAAATGATGTATGCATTTTTGTTTTATGTTAGGTGTAAAAAGGGATTCCAGTGCTAACATATCTTGGTGAAAAAGGCTCATTTTTAATAAAATAAGGTAAAGAAGCTGATAGAGTTCATCTAGCTCGAGAAGACAGACTCTACAAGAAGTGGAAATGGATGCTCCAAAATGTTCTAAAGAAATTATGGTAACAGGAAATTATCCTATGTTCATTACACATGTCCCTTGTTTTGTGAAATGGTTAAAAGATATTTGGCAACGTGATTCATAAATGGTTTGGAAAGTGCTCTACAAGAAGACTCCCGATGAAAGTCTATTTCATTAGTTTCCCTAATTTCTTTATTAATGAAGAAACAAATTCTTTTAGTATTTATATTTTCTGTTAAAAACTTTAACAACAGTCGTGTATGAACTGCACGATGTTGGATTTTAGGCATGATTAGAGAACCTAATATCTAGGAGAAATACTATATAGTGTTGTGTTGTCCATTATCTAGGAGAATGATTTTTGAATGAATGCAAGAATATATAGCTCTATGTTTACTTTTAAATTTTTTTAGTAATTTCTATGTGTGATGATATTGTGAGTTCTTAGACTTCTAATCTCTAGAGAGCTAGCCACTTGCTTGGGAAAAAAAATAGTGATTCATAGATAAGTGTTTTTTTTAATTTCTTGACGTTATTGTGAGTTATTTTGTTTATGTTAAAGTAACTATTTTCAACAAATGGAATAAATTGTTTAAGTTTTTAACCTACAGGATAATTTGTTCTGTGTTGTTTCTAGTATTATCTGTATCATTCAATGTTATTTGTATTGTTCAGTGTATTTGTAGTGTGTTGAAGAGTTGTGTTATGTAAAAATTAGTAAGTAGTTTTAGTTTAGAAGTTTACTTATTGTTATGTTGGAAAATGTCCCCTTGGGGAATTTCCCTCCTAAGGTTTAGCTCTCGAGTCCTTTAGAATGTATTTAGATCATCTTGCATATTAATGATGACTTCCGATGAAGAAACCCCTAAGTTTTATGACAAATGGGACCTAGGGGATGCACTTATGATGAATCCTACCTGAAATAGGGGGGAGGACTTGGGCGTATGTGCCCTAGTCCTGCCCTATTTTGGGTCAGGACCTATTTTCATGTGTCAGTTATGTGACCGTTATTAGGTCCTATGCCGACACATCAAGTTTGAATTATGAATTTCTTGGCAGGAAGTTGTTTAGTTGCATATATAAGCATGTTTAGGCATTCATTTGTAAATGAGATAGACATTGTGAACGTGTGGCTTGATGTAAAAGTGATTCAAAGCATTCATTATGTTACAGAGCAGTATTTTGTTGTTATTGTGTTTGTTTAGGTAGATTTGGCTCCATCTCCTCATGGCATGAAAGAAGCATCTTCCTTCCATGAGATCTACACCATCGAGGTGACATTCATTTGTGTTTTCAATCATTTATCAATTGATTTTTGCCTCTATCCCATTGGGATACACACTCTTTATCTGACAACGGTGTTCAGAAGACTTGAATGTCTCTTCGGGGCTTGACTAAGGCAAGCCTCTAAACACCACAACCCCCAACCCACTTTTCTATGATTGCATGTTACAGGTTTCGGAAGCGAAAGAATTGGAGTTATAGGGAGACATTACAGACTGTCATAAGTGTAGAGCAAAAAAGAAAATGAGGGCTTGGACTAGGGCACCCATTCATCAGTCCTCCAGATTTCGATGCGATGAAATCTCCATGACAACAAAGTTGTGTTGTAGACATCTTTCAGAGATCCCGACAAAAATAGGTACATTGGACTAGGGTGCCCGCTCATCAGTCCCTAATTTTTCCATGCACTGAACTTCAAAATCTGGTATGTGTTTGATTGTCATTTGATATCTTTGTGTGCGATCATTTTTTGTAATTTGTCCGTTTGTTTACGATTTTATGAAATTAGGGTTTTGAGCATAATTGGGCTTAATTGAACAACAAATCACATAATTCCAATCTTCCCCTCTATTCTAAGTGACAAGAGATCTGTAGTAGAGTTCTCTACTCAGTTGAATGTCCTTGAATGTTGTGGTAAAAGGATGATTTAATATAAACCCTTGAAATAAACCAAGATCCCATCTTCCTCATTTTACCACTAAACATTTTGGTGAACACGTGTTTTTAATTCATTTTGCATCTTGCTAAGTGTTGTACTTCAGACTTTCATTCATTTCATTGTCATCTTATTGCATTTGAAAAATTACAAAAAAAATTGAAAATTTGGAAAAATTTGAAAAATTTGGCGTTTTTAGCTTGCATTTTCAAATAATTTGAATTAGTTTGAATTTAATTTCATTTAATTTATATTATTATCATCATATCTAATTTAATTTATATAAATTCATCATTTATCATTATTTACATTGCATTTACATGTTAAATTTGTTAAAAATTGCTTGAAATTGTGCATTTTTCATAATAACCTAGTTTTACATTAGTTAGGGTTTGTAGTTAAAATCTTGTTTCAGATTTTAATACCCTTTCAAAACACTCATTGGGACTGATTTATAACTTTAGTGTTTCAACATAGTGGCTTTCTTGCAAAATTTCATGTCTAGGGTTTGAAAACCTTGCATTTTCACTAGATTTGGCCTTATCGTCTCTCTAGAATTGCATCATAGGCATGTTGTGAAGGATTTTTCTGCACTAATCAGTTGTTACCAGGGTTATAATCTTATGCCCCTCCTCAATTCCTCACAACACCCTTTCTATTGGGCCTTTGCATTGAAAATTGGTGAAAATTTGCATGTTTTTAGTGTATTTTCACTAGGTTTTGACTTGTCATCATTATAGATCTGGACTAAAGGTGTGTTGTGAAGGATTTTATTAGTTTATTGGACTGATATTAGACATATTATTTTCTTCCCCTCACCAATTTCCTTACAACACCTCTTTTTTCACTCATTTGCATTGAAAAAAGTTGAAAAAATCAAGCATTTTAGGTCATTTTCACATATAGTTTTGCACTTATTGCTTGCATAACTTTTGAAATTTGATTTTACATTGATTTGAAAACATATACCATGGATTCTCTTCATCATTCATCTTTGGAAGATTTATTCGAGTACATTATGAATTTTGATAACTTTTGTAAATTCATTGATAAGCATCCTCAAGTCTTGCACCAAATAGCATACATCTATGGTATTGACATATCCGTAAGTACTATATGTGATATTCTTCAAACAATAGCATATTTTGAAAGCTCTCTCACTATTGTGGGTGTTTTCCCTTCAATTTTAGAAAATCTCACTAATTTCATTTCTGAAAATAACCATGGGGAAAGTAGTAGTGAAAACATCATTCCCTCTAACCCTTCATTTCATGACGACATAATGGACATTCTTTCCGAGACCTATGAGGCTGACATAGCCCTGGGTGATTCATCTAATAAAGAGATTTGTCCCAACATTACCCCACCTGATGAGGATATTTTGGCACAAGAAGAAAACATCATTGACACATTCCTTAACACTACTCTACCATCCCTTCCTGCTCTCCCTGCCCAGAATGAAGCATTGGATGATGCAGACTCCCTTTGTGAACATTTACTTCAACCTGTTGAAATTGAAAACTTATCAATTGATGTTCAAGAACTGCTCAACTATGTCTTAAACAAAGAAACAGATCATGCATCTTTACCTGAACCCGCACATATCTTGGACAACAATGAAGACTCGCACAATATTGCAGAACAAATTATTCCTCACAACAAAGGTATTCCAACACCATATATATGGACTAAAATGGGCACTTTTTCGGTTCCTCAACAACCTCACTCAACTGGAATGGGTCTTATAAAAACTCCTATATCACCCTGTTTAATCGACGACATAAAATCGTGATATTCCCTCTCTACCAACATTAATAGATACGTTTCTTACAAGGATAACCCCACAAACTCATGAAACTGTGGATGAGAGAATAAGAGATAAAGCTTTAGCCATTAAAGTAAAGATCAAGATACATGATGACCGCTAGCTCAGTTGTCTCTACAGGTAAGTATTTCTAACCTTGGTGGTCACCTATGTCATAGCATTATTTGCTTGTTTATGTGACCTCCCCTCTCACATTGTGTTCCCCCCATGATGTGTTATGTGTTGTTTAGGCCTCCTAGGATGACCCTTGATTCTCTTGTAAGGTCAAGGATACAGTGAGACTGCCTCTATTGTGACCCTTCTTCTATTTGTATCATCATTCTTCTATATTGATTCTCCTCTATTTTCATTGTTGTGTGTTGTGTCATAAGGACATAGCGTTGCAATTGGTGACTTGAGGGCATCCTCCTACATGATTGTCCCTAAGGCACTTGTTCTCCTCTCTTGATTAATTATTCACCTTCCTCTAGTGGTTCTACCTCGCTGGTGAATGACGAAAAACAAATTATATTGATACGGACCAAGTGTCCCTTCAACAAGAAATGAAAAAATGGACCTAGTCCATACATGACAATGGGGTTGATATATATTATCTGACACATGTCTAGTAGAATCACTCCATGCGATATTTTGATGTTGTCTTATTGCACTAACAAACTATAACAATACAGCTGCTCCGTGCACTTTGTTTATCTTTGAATCTCGTCTCGTTTACATTTGATTCTGAGATCTTGTAGTATAGCCCCACGGTTATACTCAGTTTCTAAATCCGTAGTGTAACCTTGGCTTTTTTATGTGAATAATTTGCATGCATTGATTTTCATCATGTGATGTGCTTATTATCTTATGGAAAGATTTCTAACCTCTTTTCTTGTAGGAATGTGTTTGTGGGAACATTTGGTGATCGTAAAGTACATGTCACCTCTGGCGGCATGGGCTTTGCGAGAGCTCGTGTTCCCTTTTGTGTTTTCTCTCTACCTTAATGTGCTTGATATCGGTACATAATATCAACCACCTTAAGGTTGGGGCATATAAGGTAAGTTGTCTGATGATTTTGATACTAATGAAGCATTTTTGTAAGCCCTCTGCGGAGGTGGGATGTTGTATCTCTACACGAGTGCACATATTTATTTCTATATTGCAATCACTAAGCCGTCTACGGAGGTAGGATATCAAGCATATCCTTTTATTTTAAGCCCTTATGCGGAAGGCAGGGATGGTGTATTTCTTGAGGAGATTGCACAATCCTATCATTTTCAAAAAGTCCTCTGAGCAGGCGGGGAGCGGATCTGAGACTATCCTAACCCTTAAGCATGTCTTTGGCGATTGTTGTGGCGAAGTCCAATCGTTGGAGTGTGCATATAATGTGCCTGAGATGGTTGCGAACCTTGTAATAGGTTTCTTCCATCGCTTGTTTGTCGTGTTTTCTCCGTGTCTTCCATGTGTGTGTGTATGGCGTGTTTGTTCCCAAGCATAGTCTAAAGACTGGTGGCAATGAGTCCCTCCTATGCTTTGGGATTTGTATGGTGTTCTTGTTCTCAAGTGCAGTTTAAAGACTGGCAGCGATGAGTCCCTCCTACATGCTGAGATTTGTATTGCGTGTTTGTTGCCCCATATGCAATCTAAAGACTGGTGGCGATGAGTCCCTCCTGCATTATGGGTTGTGTGTTTACTTTCGTTGTACTTGCATTTGCATTCATATATATGAGAAAATGAAAAAGAAATAATCACTGCATTCACTATATTCATTGTGTTTTGCGTGTCTTCAATGTTGTCTTCTCCGTGTTTTGCGTAACTATAACTATCTTCTCCGTGTTTTGCGTGTTTGTTACTGTATTCAATGTGTTTGGTGTGTCTTCTCCATACTTGTTGTGTTTGTTGATTGTACTTTAATGCATGTATTGGCCTTGCGTTTATACATACATTAAAGTGGGGGCTAAATGTTATGTTAGAAAATGTCCCCTTGGGGGATTTTCCATCCCAAGGTTTAGCTCCCGGGTCCTTTAGAATGCATTTAGATCATCTTGCATATTAATGATGGCCAATGAAGAAACCCCTAAGTTTTATGACAAATGGGACCTAGGGGATGCACATATGATGAATCCTACCTGAAATAGGGGGAGGACTTGGGCGCCCACGCCCTAGTCTTGCCCTATTTTGGGTCAGGACCTATTTTCATGTGTTGGTTATGTGATTGTTATTAGGTCCTATGCCGACACCTCAAGTTTGAATTACGAATTTCTTGGCGGGAAGTTGTTTAGTTGCATATATAAGCATGTTTAGGCATTCATTTGTAAACTAGATGGACATTGTGAACCTGTGACTTGATGCAAAAGTGATTCAAATCATTCATTGTGTTGCAGAGCAGTATTTTGTTGTTATTGTGTTTGTTTATGCAGATTTGGCTCCATCTCCTCATGGCATGAAAGAATCATCTTCCTTCCATGAGATCTACACCATGGAGGTGACATTCATTTGTGTTTTCAATCATTTATCAATTGGTTTTTGCCTCTATCCCGCAGGGATACATACCCTTTATCTAACAACAATGTTCAGACGACTTGAATGTCTATCTGAGGCTTGACTAAGCAAGCCTCTAAACACCACAACCCCCAACCCACTTTTATGTGATTGCAGGTTACAGGTTTCAGAAGCGAAAGAAGTGGAGTTGTAGGGAGACATTACAGACTTTCAGAAATATAGAACCAAGAAGAAAATGAGGGCTTGGACTAGGGAGCTCGCTCATTAGTCCTCTAAATTTTGATGTAGTGAAATCTTTGTGACAGCAGAGTTGTGTTGCAGACATCCTTCAAAGATCCTGACAAAAATAGGTACACTAAACTAGGGCACCCGCTCGTTAGTCCCTGACTTTTTTGTACACTAAACTTTAAAATTTGGTATGTGTTTGATTGTCATTTGATATCTTTGTGTGCGATCATTTTTCGTAATTTGTCTGTTTGTTTACAATTTTATGAAATTAGGGTTTTGAGCATAATTGGGCTTAATTGAACACCAAATTCACACAATTCCAATCTTGCCCTCTATTTCAAGTGACAGGAGATCTGTAGTAGAGTTCTCTACTTGGTTGAATGTCCTTGAATGTTGTGGTGAAAGTAGGATTTAACATAAACCCTTGAAATAAACCAAGATCCCATCTTCCTCATTTTACCACTAAACACTTATCAAAGTTGTTTTGAAGAGTTAGTAGTGCAGATTTACTTTCTCAAAAATAGTCAAGTTCTTGAATACTTTGTTTCAATTTTGTAATAATTTTTAAATGTTTCCATAGTTACATTTTGAATGTTTTCCTGGTTTAGATTTTGAATATTTCCATAGTTTAGATTTTGTTTCTACATAAGCATTTCTTCTATTTTGTAGCTTAAAAACAATCACTGGAATGAGATATTTGATTTCCCATTGCATATAGCCATTGGACACCACCTAGATTGACAACATAATAATTTATTAAAGTACAAGGTTTGATGACACCTCATCACTTTTTGGCACCATTATTGGGGAATTGTTCTTTATTCAAGGTGTTATGAGGAATATAGTTAGATAACCCAAATCAATGATAAAAATAATTAATTAACAACTCCTGCATGGTCGGTAAAAGGGGACCACATGAAATATTTATTTCAAAACCCCGCAACCCAAAACACCAACCATTGAGCTTGAGGGGATAGAAGTCTTGGTTGAAGAATTTTCTCAACATCAACTAGTCAATCAGGACCCACCTGAGACTCCACAAAGAATATTTGAGAGTGAACAATCAATAGAAAATATTTTAGCAAATATCATGGAGAACAACAATGGAAGAGAATCTAATGAAGGATGAATAACAACAATGAAAAGGAATAAAGAAGGGTAGAAAGAACATTTACGTACCCTATTAACCTAAACTTAGACGAAGATGCTCGAATGAAGAATATATCTCCTTCCATCCTACCCACTCTTAGAGTACTAGTTCCTTTTGAATTTAAGGTCCTTTGCTAAACATATGAATATAAAATTGACAATCAAAAACTTAAGTTATTCCTTTCAACACTAAGGGATTCAACTATGTATTGGTTTATGGGTTTGTCTTCAGGGTCAATTAGTACTTGGTAAGAAATGGAAATTGTATTTCTAGATAAATATCAAGATCATTGTAGGGTAAGTGATAGGAAGGAGGAGCTCTTCCATGTTAAACAAAAAGATGACGAGAGTTTGGAATATTTCTTGGATAGATTCCTCTTTATATTAAAATGATATGGTGGGGATGTAATGGCTCTTGAATTGGTTAAAAAATACTTGATAAAGATGCATGAATAGCTCTTGATTTAATGGGGAAGGGAAATGTGGCCAAACTAAGTCTCACTAAGATCTTTGTGCTCTAAAGAAACTATTTACGAACCTGAGGAGGAATTAGGAAATCTAGCCTAATGAGAGGGACCAATGAAATAAGACAACTAAGGGAAGAAATAGAAAATTTGAAGATTGATATTATTGTTCAATCAAATACCACCCTTGATGGAATACAAGACAGAGCTCAAAATTTAGAAACACTCTCTATCTATTGTCAGATGTAGAAATAAACACTTGTTACGAGAATGTCCCTTGGACAAGATTGATGTTTGTTAAGTTTGTGATAAAAATTACTCTACTAACTAATGTGAATTACTTCACGCAATCAAAAATCCCAAGAAAAATCCTTCCCTAATAAAGGATGTTAATTATGTAGGACAAAAAGATACATGCAATTTTTCCTACAGACAATCCTCAAATCCACCTTGACGAATGCAACCCAACCAGAGTAATAATCAATGGGAAGCACCTTGGCCTCAACATCAAGGACCACAGTATAAGGGGCCCTACTATTGGGGACCCTTAGAATGGGAAAATCAACCATGGTCAAATCCACAATGGTCTAATCAGTTACAACAGTCATGGTATCCCCCGAACCCTACACCACAACAAAATCCTCCATATAACTAGTTTTATCAATGACCCCATTGCATGCAAAATCAACAACAATCCCTATTACCACCTCCACATAATCAACCACAAGCTAACCAGGTTATGCAACCTCAACTCCCAGCCCAACCGGTCTCTAATCCAAAGAATAATAGATATGTTGCCCCTGTGTACTCAGTTAAACATGCAAACATGGTTAAAATTAACTCTACACACTATGGAGGTGTATAACTTAGGTTAGGGAAAACTCTTCATCAATCACGTCAACCTACCATAATAGAAATAACAGGTGGTAAAGAAGAAAAACTTTCAAAAAATAAAGCTAACCATGTTGATCAAAATGATAAGAAGCCTACAGAGGAACCTTATAAAATATCAATTGATGAGACTAGCCTGGGAAAACCCTCCAACACTTTTTCGAATTTATCTTTTGAAGCTTCTTCGAAGTTGTTGTTTGAAGCTCCTCCGAAGAAGTTTTTTAACGACCTTCCAGAGTATTCCACTAAGAACGTTACCAAACCCTTCTATGGATCTTCTCTAGGAGTAAACCTCAAAACTTTAGAAGAACACCATGTTTCGAAACAAAACCCCTTTTCTGGAGAGACTTAAAGAAGTATCTCCAAAATGTCCTTCAGAACCAATTCCTTTAAATGAAACTCACCTTATATAAGAAATCAAACGGTTGAATATTGAAAAACCATCATTACAAGCAATCAAATAAATACCTTAACTAAATCAACTAGTTAAACAATTATGCATAAAAATTCTAGGGAGGAAAAATAAATTGATTAACACTATCCAGATTGACAGATACTTAGCTGACCTCCTTTCAAAGGAATTTCTTCCACCCAAGCATGGTGATCTTAGTAGCCCTGTGATTACTATATCCATTGGTGGAGTTGAAATCCCAAACGCACTTGTGGATTTGGGAGCTGCTATTAATGTCATGATTGTAGATGTCATGGAAATGTTGTCATTAACAAACCTACAACCTACAAGTACTATTCTTTGGATGGAAGATCGAACTATTGCCATTCCAAAAGGGGTCTTGGAAAATATTTTGGTTATGGTTGAAACCTGCGAATATCGAGTAGATTTTCAAGTTATTCAATCATGTACCCCTAAAGACAATTATCTGTTGATATTGGGAAGACCTTGGCTAGCTACGATTGCAGCCCTGGTAGATTGTAGATCTGGAGGAATGACTATTTATAATGACATTAATAGTAAAATACTATTGTTATATCCTCCTACCCAACCATTTGCCAACAAGTGTAGTTATATATAGGTAGATGAACTAAAACAAACCAATAAACAGGAAAAATTGGCTTCTTTAGCAATGGTTGTGATTAAACATGGTGATGAATTAGAAAATCAACTAGAATTTGATAGCAATTCAAACACAAACAGTGAAGATAACCTTGAAACGAATGAAACTCTTTAGAGGCTTGTTCAAATAAGCATAATGGGGTTTTCTAAAAATGAAAAGGACTTTTTCATAGTATTCCATTGTCCCTTAGCCAATTTAATTCTAAGGAATGAGTGTTTCTTCAAAGATGTAACCTCCTTTCATATGATACAATCTCATAGTTGCCCCCTTAATACATTAATGAGTGAAACCTATATGGTCTACTCTAGTCACCCAGGAATTAAGTCAATAATTATATTACCTGGTAAAACATTGAATATCAATAGTTGGCTCATAGAAAAATAGGAAATCCAATTGTTTGATGTTCTAGTGAATCGGTCTAGGGTTTTTTTCGAGGATTATAATATAAGGACATGAGGGGGATACATTCAAAGATTTGCATTCATCATACTTATATTGAGGATTTCATACCGGTTCATCAACCACAACATAGGCTCAACCCTTCACTTCGATAGATAGTTAAGATAGAAATTGAAAAACTTCTACAAGTAGGGTTCATATATCTAATCTCTGATAGCAAATAGGTTTCACTCCTAGTGGTTGTACTTGAAAAAGGTGGGAAATGGAGAGTATGAGTGGATTATAAAGAGCTCAACAAGGAAACTTATAGAGACTATTTCCCTTTACCATTCATTGAACGTCATTGATAATCTCGCTAGCAAAACTTACTTCTCATTTTTGGATGGGTTTAGTGGTTATAATCAAATATAAGTGGCTCTAGAAGATCAGGATAAAACCACCTTCAGTTGTCTATGGGGGACCTTTGCATATCGAGTCCTTCCCTTTGGGCTATGAAATGGTCCAACCACTTTTTAGAGAGCAGTATTGGCATCTTTGTTGAGATTGTAAATGATTGTGCAGAGGTCTACATGGACAACTTTATAGTTTATCATAGCACCTATGAAAAGGTGCTTTAAAATTTAGATAAAGTCCTCGAACGATGTGAAGAACACCAATTGTGCCTTAGTCATGAAAAATGTCTCATTGTAAGTGATTGTGTTGGGACATCATATCTATGTTAAGGCCATTAAGGTCGATCCTAAAAAGATCAAAGTAATACAAAAATTAGAAGCCCCAAAAATGCAAACTAATGTATGAAGCTTTCTTGGACATTCTGGTTATTATTGGAGGTTCATTGAAAACTTCAAAAAAATTGTAGCCCCCATGTTTTCCCTGCTCCAAAAAGATATTGAGTTTTCATGGACTCTAGAATGTTAAACCTCATTCGAAATCATTAAAGAAAAATTGACAATTGCTCTAGTATTACGTGGACCCAATTGCAATTTACCATTTTATATTTATAGAGATGCTTCGAATGATGTCATTGGTGCAGTTCTAGGACAAGAAGATGAAAATGGAGGAAAATATGTTATTTACTTTATTAACAAAAAATTAAACTCCTACAAAAAGGAACTACAACACTACAAAAAGAGAATTTATGACAGTCATGCATGTTATGAACAAATTTTGCCATTTTACTACAGGTTATAATGTAACTATGTATACATACCACTCAACCATTAAATATTTAATGAATAAACCTGTAGTGAGTGGATGAATAATTAGATGGTTGTTACTTCTCCAAGAATTCAATATAACCATCATAGATAAACCTAAAAATTTTAATGTAGAACTGTTGATTTTTATCCAAGATACATCACGAAGACAAAGAACATGAACCAGTGAGAGATGAATTTCCATATCCATACATACACCCCGGTTCACGGATATAGTAAAATATTTGGCTACAAGAGCATTTCCACCATATTTTTCTATAAAACAAAGGAGGAGACTAGTGAGGGAAAGCATGGATTTCAAATGGTTTAATGGTTTATTGTTAAGAGTGGACTTGATTTGATCTTGTGCAGGTGTGTAAGAACCGATGAAACCTACAGTATCCTGTGAGCCTATCATGGTGATCCTTTAGGAGGACATTATTAAGCAAAAAAAGACTTCTCATAAAATCTTAGGCACTAGGTATTATTGGCCCTCTATGCACAATGATGTTAAGAGATATGTCTGACATTGTGATGAATGCCAAAGAATGGAAAAACCAACAACATCTAGCAAAATGCCCTTTCAACCTCAAGTGGTCCTTAAACCATTTGAAAAATGGGGACTGGATTTCATAGGGCCTATTGATCCACCATCTCAAGGAAAAGAATACATACTTGTGTGTACCAATTATCTCACAGAATGGATAGAAGTGCAAGCATTCAAGCTAGCCAAGGAAGAGCAAGTTGTAGATTTTATCTATAACATAATATTTCTCAAATTTGGAGCACTAATATCTATTGTAACAAATCAAGGACCTTAATTCATGTCAAAATTTATTTTAACCTTCATTGATCATTTTCAAGTGAGCCATAAAAAGTCATCACCATATCATCCTCAAGCAAATGGTTAGGTGGTAGTAACTAATCAGGAGTTAGAGAATATAATCACTAAAATAGTCTCAATGGGTGGGAAAGACTGGGCCAGGAAACTACATGAAGTCATCTGCGCATATAATACTACTTGGAAATCAACTACAAGTTTCACACCATATGAATTGGTCTTTGGAAAGAAACTCATCCTACCTATTGAATTTGAATTCCAAACATTAAGGATAGCCATGGACGTTGGTTTAAATCTAAATAGAGCACATATAGAACGAGTTCTACAACTAAATGAGTTGGATGACTTCAACAAGAGGCTATATAACAAACTAAATTAATGCAACAACAAAGAAAATCATGGCATGACCATCATATAAAATAAAGGAAGTTTCACAATGAAGATTGGACACTGTTATTTGACTCCAGATATAAGGACCTTAAAGGGAAACTCCGGACATGATGGATAGAACCTTGTGAAGTGGAAGAAACATTCAGTAATGGAGTTGTGCATCTGAAGCCAATTGATGGAGATATAAGAACACTTTTGGTAAATGGTCATAGATTATGTTTGTATCAAAAACCAATGAGAAAGGAAGAATTCATCCAAATGATTGAAGAATAGGCAAACATTTGTTATGTGAAGGGAGTCTTTCCTTCTCCAACAAATTGAGGTAAGTATTTCTAACTTAAATAAGTCAAGCCAAAAAAATGATGAATAAGTAAAAGTATAAATAAATTTTTGTTCTCTAGAAATATCCTTTTAACAATGCTCTTGAAGGTTCTTCGTGTTTCCTTCGGAAGCATCCTTTCAATGATGCTCTAGAAGTTGTTTGTGTTTTCTCTGGAATCATCCTTTCAACGATACTCTGAAAGATGTTTGTGTTTCCTCCAAAAGCATCCTTTCAACGATGCTCCAAAATTTGTTTGTGTTTTCTCTGGAAGCATCCTTTCAATGATGCTCCAAAAGATGTTCGCGTTTCCTCTATAAGCATCCTTTCAACAATGCTTTGAGAGATTGTTTGTGTTTCCTCCAAAAGCATCCTTTCAACGATGCTCTGAGATATTGTTCATGTTTCTCCGAAGACATCCTTTTAATGATGTTTCGAAAGATGTTTGTGTTTCCTCCATAAGCATCCTTTCAATGATGCTTTGGAAGATTGTTTGTGTTTCCTTTGGAAGCATCCTTTCAATGATGCTTCGGGAGATCATTCGTGTTTCTCTAGAAACATCCTTTCAATGATGCTCTGGGAGATCATTCATATTTCTTTGGAAGCATCCTTTCAATGATGCTCCAGAAAGTCGATTGTGTTTCTCCAGAAGCATCCTTTCAACGATGCTCTTGAAATTGTTTGCATTTTCTCCAGAAGCATATTTTTAACGATATTCTGTGGCCATTCACATGCAATACATACCATCTATATGAAATAAAATTTAGATAGTACTTTCAATGTTTTTTCCACCTCCATCGAATAAAGTTATCTTTTTTGCATTTATTACATAAAGTACAATAGATTGCTTTCAAGATTGGAAGTACGGAATAAGATCAAATCTTCATCATGATTATGGCACATCGCACATCCTACAACGTAGAAATTCCTATTGATGGTAGCGATGGTGATAGGTATGTACATCTATTCTAAATTAGGAAAGTAATAATTTCTATCATATAATCAAAATAATTTGCTTGACTTTCCTTAGTCGGTAATAGAGTAATTGTATATTAATGATGTCATTCTACCTCAACTGGTGGAAAGCTAGAAAAATAATAGTCCACATGAGTAGCCATTATGAAACCACAGGGAAATAATTACCAGAAGTTAATGCAAAATAGGTCCAACCATCATTATTATCCCCTATTTGTTTCAAATTTCCTATCTAACCTCTCTTCTGCCTACCATAGCCATCTGCACATCGAACCCTTCAAACTATGACACAACACCTTTCTTGCACTAGGATCTCTCTTCACCTTAATCAATTCAATAGGCAACCACGAGAGTTAAAAGGAAAGTAAAACCTGATTCAACTGAAAAATTGTTAGAATCTCAGACAGTAGCTAATGTGTTTGAGGCAGTGGACTGGTTAAATTTTCTACAAAAAATTGAAGGATACAATGCAAACCTGGTAGATGAATTCGTGCAAAACTTCTCAAAAAACCATTCCATGGTATGCGAGTGAAAAATTAAGGTCAATATTGAAATCATCTCTCAGTTGTTTGGAATTCCAGTAGAAGGTATCGACCTTTATCATGAAAAACATATCACATACTAAAAAATGTTAGATAAATTCTCATAGGATGGTGAACCCCTTCCCCAAATTTTAGTAGGCAAAAAGGGGTTTAATAAGGGTATCAAAAGGGACACAATCCCTAAACCTTGGAAGTCAGTAGTGACATGGATAATGAAAATTTTCACATGTGAAGGGCAATTTGGCACAATAGTGGGACCAACATTTCAAATGTTGATCCACCTACACCATGGAACTGAAAATCCTATTGTAAAAATTAACCCACCTTTCCTATTTGTTTGAATCTTTAAAGATTATGATAGAAAAATATAATAAGGGAACTAGGTCTTTGAAACACTGTGGTCTTATTGTATTGTTATGTAAATATCACATTTTGAAAAACCATAAAACTAACAAGAAATGGTTGAAGTTTTTACAAAACATTGAAGATAAAAGGCAGAAGCAAGAGTTGGAAGTGGGAGAAGTTTCTAGGTCTGCCACCCTAGCTACGAAGGAAGTAACTCCTTTGACAATTATTTCTTCATAAGTGAAATAATAAATTATGGAGGTTCAAACCTCCCCAAATGTGTGAAACGATCTAGAGGATCTAGCTTAACCATCAACTGAAATGTTACCACCTAAGTTGTTAGCAAAGACTCTAAAAAAATCATTTCCAGACAGAAGTCATGTTCCATAGGAGAGAATAGAGGTAATTGCTTTGAATGAATAAGGGGAAACAAAGTCTCTAGTTGCAAGGAAGGAAAGAACCAAATGAACAATGTAAAGGCCCCATCCTCTTCAGAGGAGTAAATGACAAGTTACTCAATCTTCCTTTGGTGTTGTTCACACCCCTATGTAAGAACCACAAGAAGATTTATAGAAACAAAACACACATCCATCAATAGATGTTCAAATGGAACCCTCAACGACTCTGGAAGTTTTAGCCCAAGAATAATCACAGGTGCCAACGTTTCCTCTAGAGATATAACAATGGAAATGCTAGATTTAACATCCCATTATCTAGAAGAACCTATCAAGAAATTACCTCCAGAGGATGTAATGCTTTCTCAAGATACCTCTATTAGAGTTCCTTCAGAATTGCATTGGTCTCCTATCATTGAACCTTTTGAGAAGGAAAGTAACCCAATTTTGGAGGAGAAACTACCTAGGAGTGTAGAGGAATGTAATATTCCTCTCCAGCAGAGCCCAACCAAAGGAAAGGATCCTATGATGACTCCAAAGGATGATGTAGGTATAAATCAAGATGAAATGCAATAAATAGAACAAGCAATTGAATTATCAAAGGCATAGCAAACAATTTTCCAGTAGTGACAAGAAATTGAAAAATAAAAAAATATTGTTGGCAGAAAAAGATGATTTTTTTTTGTATTTATAAGAACAAGTAAATAAACCACCAGAAGTATCATCAGGGCCAACTCAAAATGAAGGCCTCTAAGAGATTTTGCTAGAAAAAGACAAGCAAATTGAAAATCTCACGAATAATCTAACAAATTCCCTTGGATCATTCCTAAAGAAGAGCTAAGAAGATCAGACAACACTAGCAACTACTAGAAGTCAGATTGTTGAAATAGAGGAAGAACTACAGGAACTCTAAATGAAGTTGCCAATGGAAGATAAGGAAATTCAAGCTTAACCGGTTTTCTTGGAATCGTTTCAAGCTCATATTCCTAAAGTTCTCTGGACTTGGATAGCTCATTGCCACTTTCTTAGATATGTAGGCTTCAAAATTGATAGACTGAAAGCACAATTGATAATTTTGTAAGACAAATATGATCAATTGTATGAAGCTTCAGAAGCTTGTAAGATAGGATAATTTCTTCTTACGTGTAGGAAACCCTCACGTATGTATAGTATGTTTTTGAATGAATAGGTATTAAGGTGGAAATTATTAAGGATTGCCTGTAATCTACCACATAACCTTGATAATAAAGAATTCTTGGAAGCATACAAGATTGCTCCTCCAGAAAAGAAAATTTTTTTATTGGAATTCTTTACACACAATCTGTTGGTTGAAAGGAAAACATATTTCTTTATCAATCTTTTTTGTTGGGGAAGTGTAGTTGAGATCTTTCATCTCTACAGTGCATATTCAAGTGGCTTGGAAAGAAAGGACAAGGGAATATTATCAAGTAGAGAAAACTATTGGATTTATGATGAGACATCAGCTTCATAAACCATAAGCATTCCAAGATAAATTTTTTAGGAGTCCAATATCCCGCACGATGACAGAAAAAATACATCAACAATTCGAAGCAATGTTACAAAGCCTTACAAAATGTCATCCCTCAACTGTCTAAAGTTGCCTTTGCAGCTCGTGAAGAAAGGTAAATTCTCTACCTGTACATCTCAAAAGACATGAAATTATTTCTCCAGGTAATATTATGTGGTCCTTTTGATGGGTTAAGTCAATAGTAGAAATGATACATCAGTTAAGAGAGGAATAGATTGGCATGAGGTTTAAACCTTCCTTACTTCTTCAACTATTAACCCCAGTACATGTCAACAATCAACAGTTTAAATTCAAGAATTTAAAAGGTGGCATAATAAGGTAGAGGGTGGCAAGAGATTCATCATTGATCCCAAGCAATTGGATTCCTATGCACACCTTGTTTATGATAATAGCCAAAATTTTGAAGAGTATTGCAAAAGAAAAGAGGAAAAAAGACAACAACAAACACAGAGACCTACATAACACCAAGTAGGAGGACATGCACGACCTTAGGAGAACTTGGCCTCATCATATTTTAAATAAAGTACCTTCCTTTATTGCCTAAAAACCCTATCATGATATTATTAATCTGATTATATGATAAATTATTGGCCATCCTAATTAAGAATGATGTATGTATTTTTGTTTTATATTATGTGGTAAAATGGATTCCAATACTAACATATCTTGGCGAAAAAGGTTCATTTTTATGAAATAGGGTAATAGAATGATAGTGTTCATCTAGCTCTAGAAGATAGACTCCAAAGGAAGTGGAAATGGATGCTTTGAAATGTTTGTGGCTTTTAAATTCTCACATCCCAAAGGCAGTTCTAAAGAAATTATGGTAATAGAAAATTATCCTCTATTTATCACACCTGTCCCTTGTTTGGAAAAACAATTGAAAAATATCTGGAAACATGATTCATAAATGGTTTGAAAAGCGCTCTGCAAGAAAAGATTCCTAATGGAAGTCTATTTCATCAATTTCCCCAATTTCTTTGTTAATGAAGAAACAAATTCTTTTTGCATTTATGATTTCTATTAAAAACTTTAACATCAGTCGTGCATGAACTGCACGATGTTGGATTTTAAGCATGATTAGAGAACCCAATATGTAGGATAAATAATATATAGTGTTGTGTTGTTCATTATCTAGGGGGACAAATTTTAAATGGATGCAAGAATATATAGTTCTGTGTTTACTTTTAATTTTTTTTGGCAATTTGTGTGTGTGATGATATTGTGAGTTCCTGAAGTTCCAATCTCCAGAGAGTTGGCCACTCGCTTGGGGAATAAGAACAATGATTCATAGATAAGTGTTTTTTTAGTTACAATAGAAGAAGACTCCCAGTGAGAGTCTATTTCATCAGTTTCCCCAATTTCTTTGTTAATGAAGAAACAAACTCTTTTAGCATTTATAATTTCTGTTAAAAAATTTAATAGCAGTCGTGCATGAACTACATGACGCTGGATTTTAGGCATGATTAGAGAACCCAGTATGTAGGAGAAATAATCTATAGTGTTGTGTTGTTCATTATCTAAGGGGACAATTTTTAAATGGATGCAAGAATATATGGTTTTGTGTTTACTTTTAATTTTTTTTGGCAATCTGTGTGTGTGACGATATTGTGAATTCCTAGAGTTCCAATCTCCAGAGAGTTGGCCACTCGCTTGGGGAATAAGAACAATGATTCATAGATAAGTGTTTTTTTAGTTTCTGATATTGTGAGTTATTCTGTGTCTATTAAAGTAACTATTTTTAGCAAATGGAATAAATTGTTTAAGTTTTTAACCCATAGGATAATTTATTTTGTATTGTAACTTCCAGTATTATCCATATCATTCAATATTAAGTGTATTGTTCAGTGTATTTCTAGTGTGCTGAAGAGCTATGTTTTGTAAAAATTAGTAAGCAGTTTTACTTTAAAAGTTTATTTATCAAAGTTATTTTGAAGAGTTAGTAGTGTAGTTTTGCTTTCTAAAAAAATAGTTTAGTAGTTGAATACTTTGTTTCAATTCTGTAATAACTTTTGAATGTTTCCATAGTTTATATTTTGAATGTTTTCCTAGTTTAGATTTTGAATGTTTCCATAGTTTAGATTTTGTTTTTGCATAAACACTTCTTCTATTATGTAGCTTAAAAACAATCACTGGAATGAGATATTTGATTGCTTATTGCATATAGCCATTGGACACCACTGAGATTGACAGCATAATAATTTATTAAAGTATTAGGTTTGACAATGCCTCATTAGAGGCCTCTTAGAATAAATGATATTTATAATAGATGATATAGGATCACTCAATTCATAAGACTATAAACCCCAGGTCAAAAAACTAAACTAGCATCTCAAATTGAATTAAATGTCGCTTAAACTACCTTGCTTTGATACCATGTAACATTTAATAAATAATTAGCTCCCAAAAATTAAATCTAACCTAAGAATAAAGCAACATAGTAATGACATTAATTTAAATGCATACATAAAGCAAATGACTAAATTCTAATATTTGTGTTCATGGAAATGATAGGATATGATTGCAACATATAGACTTTGGGATGCACAAGTTAGGACAACAAGTGTAAGTGTCCTAAAGGAGTTCAGTCAACCACAGTGATTTGGTTGATAGACTCAACATATAGGAGCAATGGTGTCAAATGATGTCAATTTGATTAGGGAGTGGTCACACCTTACTACCACAAGTCAAGGAGTGAATTAGATAGTTGCACAAGAATTCCATAAATCAAGGTGATTGATAATTTGCCCATTATTTCCTAACTTAATATAATGTGCAATGTGTAATTACACTAAAAATGAGGATATCTAACTTATGAAAGCATCTTGTATGTATAGGTGGATTCTCTTTCATGTCAACTGTAGCATCAATATTGGATCTATTATGATGAAAAGCAGCTTTAGTGTATGTATAAGTTCTTTAGTTGATAGGAGAATAAGGAATGGAAGATAAATCACTACAGATCATTGCTAAGTCCATACTATTCTCATGTGAATTAGGCCTAGAAAAGTTTGGAATGAAAATATTGGCTAAACTAGTAAAAGAAGTGTAGAGCAGATAATCTGAATCAAACTATTCTAAAGCTCTACCACTTAGATACAATTTAAACTTACCAATCAATAAAATATCATCCTCTATGTCCATATAACTAGCAAGCAAGAAAGAACATGTGTAAGGATGCATCATTAGACCTATCACAATGATCTTACAAAAGTTCCTCAAAAGGCCCATAATATCATCATGCAATGTAGATAAGGTAATGTAGTATCAACATGAGAATCTAATAAAGTATAATCAAGACATAATTTATCATCATGTGAAGGAAGGTGGTGTAAGGAATAAGTATCCCATAAACTCAACATGAGATGTAGAAGAATGAGCATCGTGTACATCACATCGAGTATTAGAGATATGTTACCTAAAAGCATAGCTCTATGTAAGATAATCATGCCATGCAGAGGAAATATCACCATGAGATGCAACAATGCCATGAATAGATGGAGGAGGTAAAACTACAACATCTGTGCCCATCCTACAAGGTGTATCACAAGGTAGATATTCACTAGGCTTGTACTCGTCATAATCACAATCTAAATGGTTATCATTAGGCACATGAGTAGATAACATAAGTATCTAATAAGCATATATGAGTACTTATCAATTTCATGAAGGGCTTGGAAAAGATGAAAAATGATAGAACATACCCTCCATAGAGAGCACATCCCCATCCTTATAAAACATGTCTTGAGAATATAAAGGATAGAGGGATGTGTAATAAAAGATAAGAATCTATCAAAATTTGAACTACATGCATGAATTTTAGCCAATGAGCACACTAATCCAGGGTGGGAGAGTGGGATAAAAGATAAATCACTATGTATGCCAAAATCCCAATTCGAGAGATCTAAGCAATCAAGATCAAGCCCTAGGTGAGGTTGGAAATATGTGTAAAACAAAGTGCTATCATATTTGAAAATGTAAATTAGAGATCATAGAAGGTTGGAATGTGGAGGATTGGATAGGTTCACAAAATGTAAAGGAAAATAGACTTTCCTTAAGGTAACCTAGGCTAATCCAATGAAATGCATATGAATAAGCATAGATCATTCCAGGTAAATAAATGACAATGAGAGATTGATAAAATGTAATAATTAAATGTGGGAAATGAAAATAGAAAATAAGTGTACTTATCTCGATAATTGATGGATGCATAAAGAATGAAGAAGATCTGGAGTTGGTAAGTCGCATGATCAGGAATAGTTATTATCGACTGGCAATTGCCTTAGAATTAGACTTTTTGGTTGACCCTTTGTAGGAATGAATCTAACTATCAGGGACAAATTCATGACCATGAACTCAACCTGTGTGATCTAAAGACTTCATTTTTCACTTTGTCTAAGGTACCTTGATTTCTTTGATATTTTCTTGATATCTATAAGGTTGGTGGCATTGATAAATAACTTTGCTGGGTTGTTGTATGACTGAGTTGTGGGGCTCCTTGCCTTGATCAACCTCTCGAGGTAGATAAAATTGAGGACACCACTCTTTAGTCATGCAAATGCTTCTATAATGATATGCAATGTTAAATCCATTTTAGAGCACCAATCGAAGTGTGTAGATGCAAATGTTTTCTCCTTATAATTCAACAATTTTTAGATATTGAGATTGAATACATTGAATGCCTTTAAATACAAGGACATAACAACATATCACACAAACTTGTGTTTGGTCAACCCTAGGTGGGAAGGGTAAAGATAGGAAGTTGATCAAATTTAAATTAAAAAATATAAATTAGGATGGGACATGTCTGTGATTGCCAGGATGACCTTATGACTGTGAACTAGTCCGAGGATAAAAAAAGAGCTAGATCACAATGGATAGCGTGTGCATGGGACTAAGTGTGGGCATGATAGTAATAAATAAGTGGATAAGGTGAATGCACAAGAGTGTGTGAACATGGCAAAAGGGATATGTAGTAGGCATATAGAAATATGTATAATAAGGTAGGTGGATAACTTAGGGCAAGGGACCCAACTTTACACAAAATCACATCATTTGTCAATATGCCTATTTATCAAAACACTCCTCTCAAAATAAATATAGAACTAAATGAGAAATAACACGGATATACAAATTTCACCATTACAAATATCCCATAAATAAATTTATTATATAGAAAGTTCTCAAAACACATAGAAGTCTCATGTAAGTACCCAACATAAATAATTTACTGGGACTTGCACCCATAAGAGGTTTAAGGAATACGGCGATAGAACAACCCACGAGTTTAAAAATTTTCCGGTGTGAATTTTTTAGGACGTGAGACAATTCTGAGCACTATAATGCTCACATATAAAAGCCTTCATCGGCTAATTAATGGAAAACAACAAGAACTTGTGGATGATCTGTATTAAAATAAAAAGAAGGAAAAAGAAAAAGAAAGAAAAGAAGAGGAGGAAAAAAAAAAAAAAAAAAAAACCAAAAAAAACAGAGGGAAAAAAAAAAAAAAAACAAAGAAAAAGAAAACAAGAGAATGATAATTAAAAAAAATGTCGATAATTTAGCAAGCTATATATAAATATATGAGGGGGTCCTTTAAACCCCTATAAAACCGTCTCTTCGTTGTTTTTGACAGTGCAGGCATTAGGGAAAAAGCATTGAAATGGATAAGATATTTGGACCAGGCTATCAAGGCGATCCAGGCGTCCCACACTCTGGCACGGAGCCCTTTGAAGGCATTCTCTGGGGCACCCTTTATACCAACTGGCTAGCCCTATGGGAGCCTCACTTCAACCAGGCCACCAACATTTTCAAGTAACATTACATACACACTCTTTTCTCTTTTCATTTATGCTTTGCTTCTATAATTTTTTCCCTTTCTGGAATTGGTAGCCCGTTAGATGTTAAAAACGAGTTGAATGTGCTAGTTCTCCCATGGTACAAGTTGGACGGAATATTTGACCTAATTTAATCATGAGATGAATGCGGAAATGGATCCAATTTCAATATTGAGTTGGATTCGGTATTTTACTCTGGTTTTAATTCAGTTTTAATACCATTTGGAACCCCCATATTACCCAACTTGAATACGTACTTTAATATGGGCCGGGTGCAGTAGTTTACCCAAAATTTCAAAACAGAGAGTGAAATGGCGTAGTTTACTCAATTTTGATATTTATTGGATGCTGTAGTTTATCCAATTTTGATTGGAGCTGAAGCTGTGTTTTACCCAAGTGTATTGCAAGTTCGATGTAGCATTTTATTCACTTACAATACTTTCTTCTGGATTAGAAGAGCTCATAATTATTTGAACCATGCAAAGAAGTTTTTTATATATGAACTAATGTTTTAGGAAATTAATGAAAATTTTAACCAATTTTAGAATATTTGTGCATTTGATAAAATTTACTGTTGGAATCACAGTTGGATTTTTCTCCCGCAGAATATCTCTCCTATGAACTGGTGAAATCCCTGTTGGCTGTTGCATAGAATGAAATTCTAAACCCTTAACCCTGAAATTTCTATGCTTTTGAAAACGCCAAATCTCAATTTTTATGTTCTTTGGAAAACCCTAAGCTTTGTCTTCTGTCATGTATTTTAGCAAGTAGATTGTTAGGCGTACCAATTTAAAAGTTGCCCAGAGCCTGAGCCTTTCTTCTTAATTTTGGATTTTTCTGTCAAAAGCACGGCAAACAAAAAATTGTTGATGTAAACGGTTCAAAAGATACCGAATTTTTGAAGTATGCAGGTTTTTGGGATATTTTTTTAGTTCTTAGCTTTTAGCAAATTAGACTTGTACTAGACCAAGCAATTCAACAAGCCCAAGAGTGGACAAAATTTGACTTTACTTGTCAAATATTATGAGTATCTGGTGAGTCTGACTTCTATGCTTATCGGGGTGCCCAAATTCAAATCATACTTGTGGAGCAAGTCTCTAGCAGGCAACAGAGTAAAATCCCAACGGTTTCACCTTTGCACATCTGGTGAGTGGTTTTGTCGGATGTCCTACCTGATTAGGCATAGGCTTGAATATTATTTCAAATTTAAAGTCTATTTGTAACTTTGATAAATTTTAAAATAATATATATATATATATTTTGGTTGGTTTATGAAGGTTTACAATGTGTCCTTCGCATTTCTAAAATACATGATAAAATGGGCTCATTGTAATGTGCCGTACCTGTTTGTATTTTTTCAAAGATCTTTTTATGTGTTATTTTATTATTTTTTTGTGATCTTTTAGACTAGAGAGAAGAATGCAGAAGGGGGTTTTCAGTTTTCCTGCAGAGGTGTTGCCAGAGCATACAATAGAGAGCATATATGGAAAACCCAGAAAATATACAAGGAATACAAGAGAAATATGAAAGACCCAGTTCATATATCTGCAAATAAAGAGGTTCTATCACATACCCATATGCAGATTTGAAACTTCAGTTTTTGTCTATTGCCGGACCAGCCATTGGACATTACAATATTGCTCCAAAACACCAAGAATCAAAGAGTATCATGTAAATATTGTTATCAGCAACACAAGAGGCCTTGGACGCCACATACAATGCAAACTAAACACTATGCACAATGAGAAATGAGGCTCTAGACCCCCAACGTCACTCCTAGGCATGTACGGCCCAGGCTGCAAGTACACATCAGCAAATAAACTCCAGGAAACCACTGAAAATGGCTGACAATCTCGCTGCACACTGATTTGAATGCTAGGCGACCAAGAAGGAGAGTCTATAATGCAAGAAAACTCAAGTTTGAAGCCTCCAAAGATGGTACGGCCTTGCCTGGAGAGTACGGCCAGCAAGGAAATACTGCTGCAGTCACCAAACCTCTACAAACTCCAACAAAATAAGCATTTCTCCATTGCTAACAGCTGAACCCAACAATCTTTGAAAGATCTAGCAACAAACTCCACAAAATCTCACCAAATGGATTCCATTGAAGCGCAAGTATGAATATTGGATGTATCCACAGTCAATGGCACCTTTCGGTGGTATTGCACACCTGTAGAATGCCGTCACCCAGGGAGGTTTTCGTCTCCAAGAGCCTGATTCGAATCTCCAAACCCTCACAATGAACAAACCCTAGCAGAGCTCACAAAGAGAAAATATCATATCATAGCACAACACAAATGAGCGTTTTTTCCATCTTTTATTGCCCTCCTCAAGTTGGGCGTTGGAATTAGAGAGGGAACATTATAATTTTAAATTCACTTTTCACTCCTAGGGATGGGCGCCCAAGGTCAAGACTTGCCTTAAGTCTTCACATTCCATAAAATCACTTTTCCTTAATAATTATAAAGTCCCAATTAAAATATAACATTAATAATCTTCGGACTTTAAAATAAATATGAAGACAGTGTCGGAATGCAATGATCTATAGCTCGTTGGAAAGCCCACGACGAGACGAATCTGACCCCACTCTGAAAATCCCGAACCGACACTAAACCAAAACTTACTAAAAATAGTAACAACCAAGAGCAAACAGAGCCAACTTTGAGGGTGCCAACTGGATCCACTGAATATGAACCACCTCTTCATCACCGACAAATACCTCCAAGGCCAACTAACCTCAGTTCTCTCACCAAACTTCTAGTCCGCGGGAACCCAATGATGGACTAACCATGTATCAAGAAGGGGACATTACACATCATCCCCAGACAAGTGTGCAGTTACATGTACCAAGACCTTACAAATATACACAGATGAACAAAAACATTAACTTCCTTGACTATTTACAATAATTTTCATAGATTGCCCTTGAATTAAAATATTATTTCCACTTTTCAACAGATTATTCTTTTCCAAATCACCATTTTTATGCAAGCTGGCACGAGTACTCCCCACTCATTTGTATTGATTAATCCTGGCCTTGTATCTAGAATGTACCCTGCTGACTTCATCTCTAAGATAATTTCTCCAACTTTGGTTAGATCACTTGCATTCAAGGCTTTGATTTGTCTCTGAGATTCATAAATGGTAATTGCTTCTGTGACTTGCAGTACTTAAAACAGAATTAGAATGAGTGAAATAAGCACAAGGCCTTATAAGTGACTGTATAATAGTTTTTTAAATGAAGATCTGAAACCAATTCAACACAAGGAACTGGTTATATATCAGTTTAGAGAGCAGTAATAGCCTCGTGATTGTGATGACCTCTTACAATTTATTAACTGCAGAACAGCACTATAAGGAGTTTTTCCTTTGTAGAGCTTAGAATTCTGATAACAGATCAGTTCATTCAACTACAACATTTTTCCTTTTGATTGAGATGACAGTACCATTTTGAGCCAGCAATGGTCCTTATATTCATCATGACATATGATTGTGGACATTTAACTCTATTTTGCAGAAGATGAGCCATATTCTCTTCCAACATCTTAGTTTCTTGGATAAATATAAGGTCTGGTCTTCTGAGTTGAAGCTGGTGTTTTACCAGCCTCTGTTTTTAGGGGCATATTATAGCACATAACATTTCAAGATAGCATCTTATTGTTGGGGTGGAGGGCCTTTCACACACTGCCTTTGTAAGCATGTTGCAATTGGCCTTTGTGCTCCCATTCCTAATTCTTCTTGAGCTACCTGCTGCAATAAATCAGCCTCATCCTTCCTAAACCTTCTGTTTTAGAGCTTATGTTCCCATATATTCTTCTAAACCAATTTCTTCTACTTCTAACTCTTCCTTTCTAGATGCCATCTTAGTGGGGATACCCTGATTGAATTGTAGGGGCTCCTCTACGTTGTTCTAGTCATTTAATAGTTAGTGCTGTTACTCTGCCTATCCATGCTGAAAATCTTCTTTTGTGATTTTCAGATGATTTGCCCTCTGCTTTTCTTTTTGATTAGTTTCTTAACAGAAGGCACTGTATGTTGAGTGATTGCCTTTCAGATGCCACAGTTGCCATGAATATGGCTATTTGAGGAAATTCTGTCCTATGAAACAAAATCCCTATACTAAGATCCCCAAGCTGTTCCTTAAATAGTTTATGCATTTGATGGGTTCTGTACTGCTTTCCTTTGTCATTTTTTGGCTGAGCAATATTATTATAGAACTATTAAAGGTGATGATGATGTGCTGATCTCATTCTGTATATGAGGGTAGAGCCAATCTATCTCTCCCTTAACTTCTTTAAGGCAAACAGTAATAGGATCCAAGTCAGAGGAAGAACGCAAGACACTCAATATGATTACAAATGTTAAAGGAAAGCAAAAATTTCTTCATGTCCAAATTTTGAAGAATGCATGCCTAGAGGCAAGTGCGGATAGTTTGGTTTTGGCTACCAGAGGGCTTATACTTGTGTTTCTCTGAGTTTTGGGAAGGGTGGGATGGGTTTTTAGGGATGACAAAAAGTTTCCATATTTTGGAAACTGCATGGGGATGGCTATTAAAGAGATTACTTTAAAAAAATTCTAATAACTACAAATCTGTCTTGGACATTATTGTTTTATTTCATAGGTTATGCTCCAGGCGGATTTATAATTTTCAGATTCCCATAGGAGAGCATGGTTCATCATTCAGCATTCAGTTACGGACAAGAGATTAATATTTACCCTTAATGATGATTCTGTGATAGCCTAAAGGTGCACTCACGTGACAAATCACTTCATTTTAAAAAAACACTGCAATAGAATGACAAATGATACATTTTAATGTCAAATTGATTTCCTTTCAAATTTATTGACCTTGGGCTATATTTAAATAAAGTTACTTCTTAATAAAAATCTTTCACCATTGTCTCCCATTTATCCACTAAGCCGTCAAAAATAATTCCACCCAGTCACGTTGTGTTTTTTTTTTTTTTTTTTCATTTTTCATACGCTAACAACACTCTGTCCAACTAACTGTGCACCTTGTAAAGGACACGGTATGCTAAGAGAGAGAGCTTGTAGGTTGCAGGGAATGCATCAAAGTACTCGGTGTTTAATGAAGGACTTCACTTATTTGCAAATGAAATGGTTGGCAATTCTTTGTATTTATCAATATCATATGGAAGTGGTGGATGTGTGGCGGTTGAGCCAAAGTTGGGATTTAATCTCTTCATGAAAAAATGGGTTGCTGGTCACTCTACCTCCACAACTCTCACCTTCCCTAACTGCCAATGAAAGCATAACCATTTCTTTGTGAGTAGCTGCAGTTAGAATAGTTTTCAATTAAACTTTGTGTTTTTGCATCTAAACTATACAACAAATGACTTCTTTGAAGTTGTATGATCTAAGAATGGCCTAGTTCTTATACGTGTTTGTGTTTCCTTGTCACAAAGGTATTGTATTTTTCTCCATAGATGTTAGTGTTTCCTTGGAGCAACAAATGTGGTGTATCCAAAGCAATGATGGTTTCAAAATCTTTTTATTCACGTAAGTGAAGCCATTGCTAAATAAGCACATCTGGTAGGGAGGTTGATTCAGAAGGATTTGGGATTCTCAGGAGTTCATAAATCATTTGACCACGCACACATGGCTTGCAAGACTCCGCCAGTAGCTTGACCGTTACCTACAAAACACGTGGCAGTAACATGATAAACTAACTCCTCTTCAAACTTGCCACACAAATCTAATGGTGTTTATTCTAATGGACCTATTTTGCATAAATAGTTGTAGCGCCATTCTTAGGTAACAACAATATAGAGGAATCTAGATAGAATTTGACAGAGTAGTAGATAGTCTTATAACTATTGAGTTGCTCGTTACTCTCCTGCATGTATATTAGTGTATACTATAATTCCTTTTTAATGGTTAGAAAGGAAGTTAGTTAACAAGTTAGTATTAGAGCAATACACTTGGTATCACGTCCAGTGGTGTTGAAGTTTATATCTATATCATGTCTTTTGTATGCCTATCCATATGAGGTCAGATTACGGGGAGTTGGGGATTGAGACTTGTGACTCAACTTGTTATGTGACGTTGCCTACTATATGTCCTGTTGTTTTCACTAGCTTGGCAAGATTTGGGCAACCCACCAATTTGTTCAAAGGACATCATTTCATGTTGTGTCAAAATCCAGTGGAAAAGCGTGCCAGAAAGACTCAGAGTGTGTTTGGACAAAGAAAAAGTGGGTCATGAGTAAAAGCGTGCCTAGGTCTTTCCCAATGCATCAAGATAAGAGGATTTTGAATGTGAAGCAAGATTCAGTGTAAAAGTGTGCCTAGTGGTTTCTAGACGCTGCTAAACAAGAAGACTTATTTCAAAAGTGCCCCTAGTAGAAAGAGGTGTGCCTGAAGCTTGCAAAGATCATGACCAGAGTAAAAGCATGTAGGATTGGAAGGCAATGCGCCTTGCAAAGGAAATCTTAAAAGTGGTTTTAAATGTAGAAGCGCGTCTCAAAGGGAATAGATGCACTTGTCTAATGTACAGGTGTGCCTATTGAAGATCAAACATGCCACAGTGAGGAATGCTTGCAGAGACAACAATTTTTGGCACGCCTCTCAGGGGTATGATTTGCTTGAACAAAGGAATTTTGAGGGAGAAGAGTTTTCTTTAAAAAGCACACATCCTTTCCTTCCAATGTACCAATAAAAGGTTTCAAAATTGATGAAGACCAGAAGCACGCTTATCAAAAAATAGACTCACCTTTGTAAAGGGAGTCTTTGTGTAAAGGTGCACATAAGATGAATGCGGTGCATTTTTCTTAAGGAGTTTAAAAATTGTACATCCTATATAGAGGTGTGCATGCCTGATGTGTAAAGCGCCTCCTTCACACCGCTTGTAGAATTTTGAGAGAAATTTATGCAATGCATAGGCGTGTTCTTTGTCATTCAGGCATGCCATCGAAAGGAAAAAGCATTTAAAAACTGCAATGGTGGAGTGCGCCCAAAACCCTTACCACACACCACTCCAAAGGAATACAAAGGATGAAATAGACCAAGAGCGCGTCCGATCTCCATTTGGTGCGCCTAGACAAGGAAGCGGTTTCAAAATAAAAAGTTGTGTATAAGCATGCTAATGCATATTTGGACGTATCTCTTCAAACATAGGCACGCCTATTCCTTTCTCCATGTGCCTATGCATTAATCATTTTTTTTTGGTGTGTTGTAACTTTAGTTTGAGTGCCCAAAACAATAGACTTACCTCGAGTTATGAAGAGTTGCCTCTGTTTGCATGTCTTTTTGAATGTTGTTTATAAGATAAAAATTGGAGTTGACTTTTGAAAAAAAAAACCAACTCTAATTTTAGAGCAAGAAAAGCAAGGACTCATTTTTATAAAGAGGGGAGTCCTCTATTCATTCTTCACAATATCTAAGTAGAAAAGAATACTCTCTACAACATACAGGGGCAAAGTGTAATGTCCCCATTCTGGGTATGGTCTCCATTAGAGAGGACGTGGGCTTATCACTTCACTTTGGGATTCTTGGAGGTTTATCTGCCTTGGAGCGAACCACCTGGGAGAGCTACTCATATGGAGATATGCTATGAGATATGGGGTCTTGTCATGATCTTGCCAGGAGATAATATTGTTTCATATGGATGCCACTTGGATGTTTGGAGAAGTGATAAAATATGTTCTTCATGCATAGAGATGGACGAGCTCGAGGTTGTACTCTTTACATACCATCACAAGGAGGAGATCACTGGATGCTTGGCGCCCAATGGAAATATGGAAATATAATATTACTTACATCTATGATAACGCCTGAGGAGAAAAGATATAATAATCAAATCTTTAATTTAATTAGAGCACTCATCAAGGGAAGTATAAAAAAGGTATTTATCCTGTCTAGGTCGGCCCTAGGGAGTAGGCACCTAGGACTTTATGAGGTCGGCCTTAAAAGGGGAAAAAAGATACTAAATGATGCTAGGTCGGCCAACATGAAAGGGAAATGAAGATATGTATAAATACAAGTTGGATTTATGGCATTTCATCAATCAATCATTCATCACTCATTCAAGTTATCTTTGGAGAAGGATTGGAGGCGAAAACCTCTAGTCTTGGAAGGAGTTGGACAAAACCTTAGCTTCTTGAGGAGGATTCCGTGACGGGAGTCCATTGCACTTCAACTTCATTTGGGCAGATTTACATCAGCTTTGAGAGCATATTTTGGTGGCATCTTGCTTCTAGGACTGGAGCGCACCTCCTAGTGAAAGGGCGACTTGCATCAAGGGCAGAATTATGGCATATTGATGATGATCATGGGCTGCTAGGGTTAGGGTTACAACAGAAGATTGTAGCAGCAGACCTCCACCTTGTACGCCCTCCTTTGCAGATTAGATTCATGCATATTTTTGCATATATTTGGTATGTAATTATTGCTATTAGTGCTTGACATGTTGCAAGGCTTGTGGCTGTTAGCCCTAGCTATATATTTGCATTTGAGGCGTGAACAGTGGTTATTATTGAGCAATTTTGAGCAGAAAGCTTTAGAGCAGTGGCAGAAAATTCATTTCAGCCTTCAAATTTCTCAAATTTTCTCTCATATTGTTAGTGTAGATTTTTATTTCCTAGTTGGGTTATTTATTTTCCCTTTATTCTAAGGTTTTTCCTACACCTTTTATTAATCTTGCTTAGGTTCATAAAGCATGTTTTATTAGGTGAGTGGGTTATGAGGTGTCACCTTCCTACAAGTGAGCATCCATTAGCTATCTTGGGAAGATACTTTGCTATCTTTAGTCCGATAGATGGTTGCTTCCTATTGGTTGGTGTTGCCACCATCACCCTCTCCCTTTTCTATATAAAAATGCTACTTAGCTTGTATTAGGCATCTTTTGCTTTTGCATCCTCATAATGCTATTTTGCTTGTAGCATTTGTATTACTCTCGTGGAGACTAACTCTGTGTTGTTATTTTGATCTTGTATCATTTGCTTTCAGAGGTTAGTATCTATTTGTTTGCACTAGTTTTCTGGGTTATTAATCTATTCAGATTCTAACATGGTATCATAGCTTTTCTATGTGCAAAAAAAGATTTTAGTTTCCATATTTGAGAGATTTGGGGGGGGGGGGGGCTAATAAGCTTTGTTGCAGTTTTTTCAAAAAACCAGTATGCTCTTCTCTTGCATCTTTGGATGATCTGGAGAATTAGAAAAGTTTGATGGAAACATTTTAACCTTTGGGTTTTGCATATGTGTTTTGTGAGATCTGGGTGATTGCAGCATTTCTGGTTATACTGGCGGCATTTCTGGTTGTTCCAACACAACTAGGAGGCTCTAGAAAGTCAGATTTGGCTTTCGTTAATTGAAATCGGAGATCGTTTGACACAATTGCGGAATGGGGGGTTTTTTGCTCAGATCTGAAACTCAGTTTTGGTTCGGAGTTTTTTCACGCCAAAAGGATCTGCCATTGTGTCTAAGAGACTTTGCAGATGAATTTTGATATAAAATTTGCCTAGTTTCGCTGTCAGGAGACAAAAAGGCAATTCTTTTTGTTGGAGGCCATTTTTGGCCTCAGCACGTAGTTCGAGGCATTTTTTATCAAAATTTTTTGTAAAAATTTCAAAAAAGAATTTAAAAAAATAAATATTAGAAGTGGTAAGTGCTTTAAGCATTGTAAAAGAAATTTGAAAGCGGCCTTAGCCCTTATGGGTTTCGGCCTCCTTTAAGGAGACCGAGCTCCCATATAGGGCGTGGCCCACTTAAGTGGGTCCGCAGACCCCTCAAGGAAGGTTGCGGGTGTGGCCTCAGGCCTCCGCCCCCTTCCTTTTAAAAATTTCAGTTCTTTTTTTAATACGACCCTCCACTGAATGTTATTCGGTCTTTGAGCCATACGAACCCCCTGGTTTGGCCCTTTGTGGCCCTTTTTTTAAAATCACCTTCTCCAATTTGGGCATGCGTGGCTGATATCCAGCCTCTGTGCCTAATTTTTGGCCCTTGAGCCAAATTTTCACTATATTTAGCGAATTTGTCTAAACTTGGAGGGCACTCTATCTTTGGCAAAGATCCAAAACTTGACTGGAGATCCTCTACATTTGGCAGAGTTCCAGATTTATTTGGAAGACTCCACATTTGGTGACAGTTCCGCCAAATTTTGCGAAGGTCAACTTTTACATTTGGGCCCCTCTCTGTTGGTAGTTTCATTTTGGTAGGCAAACTTTGCAGGCTGATATCTTGGGCACATGACTTCCTTTCATTGAGCAATTTTTTTTGATTTGGGCCAACTTTTTGCGCCCTACGCACTGGTGCAAAAAGTTTTGGTTTTGGTGCACAAATTTTCTAGAAATCACAGATTCTCACAAGTGATTGCGTAGTTCTCGCTTTGGGATTTTCAAAGGTGCATAACTTTTGCATACAGCCTCGGATCGAGGCGATTCTTTTTTTGAAAGTGCATGTTTTTTTGTGTACTTCGTAGTGGTGTTGTTAGTTTCATTTGATTTTGTTCCAGTATTGCAATTTCAACATACACCTAATTTGTGAAGATTTTGTAATGCATTGAGATCAAGACCACTAAGTATTTCTTGTTAGTGGCAGTTGTAAATGCACTAATTATAAAGTGCCAAATCATATTTACTTGGGGGGTTCTTTCATTGAGTGAAAAGGTGGGGTTGTCTTGTGTGTGTTCTCTTCTTTTCAGCATTTCTTCATCATGGATCAAACAATAGTACCCATCTTAACTCCCTACAACTACTTCGAGTGGAAATCACGCATGACAATCTATTGAAGGAAAGATGGATTACATAGGATAATAATGGGACTTGAAACTGAACTTGCTAAAGATGAAGATAAGCCTAAATGGTTTAACAAATGTGATGAGGCCTATGGAACATTGTGTTTGTCTGTTTCTCTTGATTCACTCTTTTATATTGAGTCTTTGAATTCACCAAATGAAATCTGGACAAAGTTAGAAACACTATTCGGCACACAAGATTCAATGAGGGGTCATATGTTGGAAAATGAACTAATTAGTTTAAGTTCAGACAACTTCAACACAATTTAGGATTTTTTTACAAAATTGAAATCACTAAGGCTGTAGTTAAAACAATGTGGAATTGAAAAGAAAGATGAACAACTGATTCTTAGTATTCTCTGTAAGCAAGTTCAGAATATTTTGTATTTGTGTCTACCTTCTATGCTACTAAGGGTGCTCTTGGGACACAATTCACTATGCCATCTTTGGATGATTTCACTATCTCTCTTACACGGGAGCAGGATAAGCTAATCCAAATGGGCACTCTTAAATCCTTTAAGTCACATGCCCTGGCTGCCAACCAAGGCACAAAAGAACAAAAAGGATAAAGTAGTAACAATAAGGATAAGAAACAAAAGAATAGCAAGGAGAAGAAGGATCAGAAACTAGTTGCTTCAAAAGCAACTAATGAGACCCAATCTTCTAAAGGCGACAAGCCTAAGAAAGAAAAGGTCCAATGTGCCTATTGTAAAAGACTTGGTCATGATGAACATAAGTGTTTCAAGAAACAAATTGATCATTTGACACACATTCTTGAGAAGAATAATATCAATGTTCCTGAGTCTATCAAACATAATTCAAATGAGGGGTCTAACAAGGCAAAAGAAAACAAGAGGAAAGGAAAGGGCAAGGCACTTGTAGCAGTTGCTTCACAACAATCCACTTGGGTTCTTGATTTGGGTGCTTCGCATCACATGGCTTCATCTAAGGACGAACTTGCATCTTTGGAGCAGTGTACTATGCCTTCTATTTTGATGGGTGATGACACTCCTGTTGAGGTGTGTGAAAGAGGGTTTGTTGATGTGGGGGATGACACATTCCATGATGTTCTTTGTGTGCCCTCATTATCAACTAATCTTCTATCAGTATACGAGATCACTCACACACGTTCAGGCAAGCGGGTTGAGTTCACACCTGATTCAGTGGAGATTCGTGAGTTGCATAGTGGTTCTACAGTTGCAGTTGGGAGAGGAAATCATCAGTCATGGCTCTATCTGTTTTCTCACTTTGTTCCTGATCCTCCTTCGACTGTTTTACTCACTCATTCTGATGATATAAGTTATGGCATGAGCGGTTTGGCCATCTTAACTTCCGCTACTTGCAATAACTCAACTAGCAGAGCATGCTCATAGGGTTACCCTCAGTTCAGTTTTTAGGAGGTGTTTGCCAAGGTTGCATTCTTGGTAAGCATCCTAAGGAAAAATTTGACAAAGGTAAGGCATGGAGAGCTTCACAGATACTGGAGTTAGTTCATAGTGATTTGGTTGGACCATTTCCTCGTCCATCCTTCAGCAAAGCCAGATATGTTCTAACCTTCATTGACGACTTTTCTCGTTATACTTGGGTGTACTTTCTCAAACATAAGTCTGAGATATTTGATTACTTTCAGGACTTCAAAACTTTTGTAGAGAAGCAATCCGAGAAAGCCATCAAAGTTTTGTGCACTGACAATGGTGGTGAATATGTCAACCATCATTTTGAGCGGTTTTGCACTTCAGAGGGGATTGATTTGCAGCACTCAGTTCCATACAATCCTCAGCAGAACGATGTTGCAAAATGGAAGAATAGGTCCTTGAAGGAAATGGCGAATTGCATGTTCACTCCATGTAATGTCCCCTTTTTGAGCAAGGAATGTTTATTGGTTGAGCTAAGACCTTGAAGGCTTGTGGAACATAAAGTTAGCTCGAGTAATTCTATTTTATTGTATTTTTGGCTGGTGATATTTTATAATATTTTTATAAAACCAAAAATAATATTATATTTAACCAAGGCAAAATTGAAGGATTGAAAGATGAAATGTTGGACAACTTAAAGATTGAAATTGGGAAAGTTGGAGGAGCAAATAAAATATATTATCTTATTATATTTTATTATTTTATTTTACCCAAGAGAAATCAACGCCCAAGTGAAGGGAAAAAATAATAAAAAAAATATTAAAATATTTTCCCACTAGAAAACTGGCGCTCAAGGGAGAAAATAATATTATTTTATTATTATTTAATGTGGGATGCCAAGATGGAGGAAAATAAAATAAAATAAAAAGAAAATAATTAAATATTATTTTCTTTTGGCGGTGGACTTCAAAAAGAATAAAATAATGATTTATATGGGCGTCCAAGGGAAAAAGTATAAAAAGGTCATTGGCGTCATTTTTCATATCTTGATCATTTGGTATTTTTGCATATTGAGTATTTGCTCTTGGCTGAAAGTGATTTTCAGTTTGTTCAAGGACGAAAACCCTTGAATTATTGTGGTTTGGACGAAAACCCAATCCACCATGGAGATGGATTCATGTGGAATTCATCATTGTGCTTAACCTGAGGTTTTTAATGGAGGATTTGCTTCAATCAGCTAGGGTTTGGAAAAGATATTTGCAATCAGCTGTGATTGAAGATTGATTTTCAGATTTGGTTCATATTTTGATATATTTTCATCAATAAATCTCTTGAAGAGGGTTTCTAGAGGGATCGCTTGGCAAAGGAGGGTATTTTTGGTGATTTCCATCATTCATGCATGGTCTGATTTTATGACAGCAGTTTGAATATTGATATAAATTACAGATCTTAGAAGTTTTTGGCATCTACATTGAGGTTACATGATCATTTTTGGCATCCTAACCCTAATCGCTTCAATTTGGTCCATGGCTGCTTGGATTTGGAGGGTTTTGTGATCAGCAGTAGGTACAAGTTTATAACAGCGATTAGACATTGGTTTTGCCTCCTATTCTTCATCATCAATCATTTTTAGCAAGGCGTCAACCATTGGGTGTTATCATCTTTGCATTGTACTAGGGTTTGATCATTGTTTGAGGCATTTTTGTACATCTTTGGAGGTCTGATTTGAAATCAGTCATGGCTGCTATGTAATCAGCGATCACCTATGTATTTGATTCATGCCATTTCATGATCCAAGTATGTGTGTAATGTCCCGTTTATAGGATATTCCTGATTTCTTTACTTGCATACAATAAGATCACTAGAAAGGGACATTAAAAATATTAAAGATCGATAAATTAAGATAATATTCAGTTCCTAGCATCATTCATATTAGATTCATCTATCACTCATATTAAACTCGTCTATAATAGCATAATTATTAATGAGAACAATACTACATAACATAAACAATGAGATCAAATCATCATAGCATAATCCACATTTAGTTCAATTCATAACACAATTCAATATCGACTATGTTCAAGTTTTAATCCTTACTTCTTTTCTAATCCTCAACCATGGATGGGGAATTACTTGTCTAGGGCGCGCTAAATCATCTCCATTCATTGGGATGGAATTACTCCGCCTCTCCCTAACAAAACCTTGCCACTCACTCACATGCTGGAGGCAATAGAAATAACTAAGTATTAACTTGAACATACTTCGATATACTTCAACATACCAAATGATCACATTTATTCATAGCACATTCTGTATTGGCTATGTTAAAGTCTCAATCCTTATTTCTCTTCTAATCCTCAACCATGTATGGGGAATTACTTGTCTAGGGCGCGCTAAACCATCTCCATTCATTGGGATGGAATTACTCCGCCTCTCCCTAACAAAACCACGCCACTCACTCATAGGTTGAAGGCAATAGAAGTAAATAGGCATTGAGTTTGAACATACCATTTATTGATGTTTATCTTTATATATTTCATAGTAAGTTTCACAATGCTTATATATATACATGTCTAATAATAATCTTTCAATTATATGCATTTGTCACTACTTACCACATGGCATTCATCTTAATAAACATAGGGTTAGATACATCATACCAGAGGATAATTCTTGCCTTGTATCCTTTAGAACTATTAAGGATTTTATTCCTTCCTTCTATGCTGTCTACAACCCAATATACTGCTACATATATGTTCCAGATTTCTTGCCTCAGTTCCTGCTCCCAATTCCCAATATAGTCCTCCTTAGAAATATATATATTATTCCTTGTTTGTATGACTGTTTCTCAAATCAATTATTATTCCTTGCTTGTATGACTGTTTATCAAATCAGAATTTACTATTATTCCCTTCCATTTGGATACTCTAAATATATATATCAGAAATGTATATTACAACTCAGAAATATATTCTTCTTGATATTCAGTAATATATTCTTTTCTTTCTTCCTTTAGATCTGCTCCAAGTATAATTCCAAACTCAGAAATATTTCCTTAATCTTTCTCCTTGGTATCTCCTTATTCCTCCACCTCTCTCTGAATTTATATCATATATCCCTTATGAAGGGAGGCATCCCTATGAAAGAGCATGCCCTTTCAAATAATTGCAGCCTTTTTATTTTTTTATTGCTGCTCTTATATTATGCAATCGCACCTCTTAGGAATTCACTGCCTTAACAGTTATGCTGAGTGCTCCTTTGTATAATATTAGCTGCCTTATTGTAATCGCTGGCTTAATCAATATTTATCATGAGTGCTGCTAGTTTTGTCTTATATATATTTGCTTCCCTTTGCATAAATGAATTGCTGTTCGTCATCCATCGTATCATATTTGAACAACATATCACTTAATAATGGTTGTCTATCTTAATCGCTGACCCTTATAAGTACTTCTTTATCTTTATTAAGAGGCCAGTATTACCTTGGTTTGATAATATACTAATATCAAAACAAAACTATAGTGGTTTTATAAACTATGTAATATTATTAATTAAGTTTTATATATATTCATAGTATTAAGATAATGATTATAAATTAGAATTATATTTATATTTATATTTATAAATATAATAATATATTCTTGTTAATTAAAAAATAAATATATTATATTATATTTTAATTATATTAAAAATATTTATATAATAATATTATATTTATTAAATATTAATATATATACACAATTATCCTTCAAATTGACAATGGAAGGGATACGCCAACACCATATTTCAGAAAAGCAACTTTACCGTTTTATCATGATGTTCAAATCTTTAATTTAAACAATGCTTTAATATCGAGACATCACAATGTGAATAAAGAAACCAATTTCATATCTTTAATTTGAAATTCCAGCTGATCTATCTATTTTATGGTCATCATTTGTTGTCATATGAATGTTATATTTGAACCTTTCCATCTTCATATCATAAACTACATGCATGTGAAAACAAATCTTCAAAATCACAAGTAAATCAACTGGAAAACAAATCAGAAAATTCAGGACAGCGAAGGAAAAATTTGGGTTAGATAAGACAAGGATCTTACAGTGGTATCAGAGCTTAGATATTGCCAGCCTATAGGGTTATGAATGACATCAATCCACTTCCATTTCATTATAGAAGAAGAATAGGTATAAATCAAGGCAATATGGGAGATAAAAGAGCAGGTAATCCGCCAAGGGATGACATTGGTGACATGATGAGAGATATGATAGCCAGTCAGCGTATGATGGCAGCGGAACAACATACTACAAATGAAATCACACAAATGATGGCCACACAAACTCAGATGTTACAGATTTTGACACAATCATTGACTAATGTGAGAGTCAATCAAGCTAATCTGGGTAATACAAGTGTTGGTAGTGTGAATGGATCACCTCGTGCAAGGAGGACATGCACAACTACTACGGATAGACCTATGCAGCTCACTTTTCTTCCTAGAGAAGAAGAGGTTGATGAGGAGATACAGGTTGAGGAGGAGGAACCGCCTTTTGATGAGGATTTGATATCTATGGTTGATGAGTATGATGCACTTCCTGAGCATGTCAAGGATTGTATAAATTTCAACAACTACATAAACCAAAAGAGAGATCGATGAAGAGCTCGGGTTGAAAGACAAAGAATACAACAACCTAAGCAACCTAAGGAGTATAAGGATGCATTGAATAAAATTCCTCTACCTAACTTTGATGGCAGTGGCAAAATCAATGCTAGAGCATGGGTACACAAGCTTGACACTTTTCTTACACTCAAGCCAATGAGTGAGGAAAAGGCCATACACTTTGCTACTATGCATTTGGAGGGATTAGCCTATGACTGGTGGCACCATGGACTTGTTTCACAACATCATAAAAGGATCACTTCATATAATGAGTTCACAAACAACCTCATTACTAGGTTTGACAGGAAGGATGTAGAAGTCTACTATAGGGATTTGGTATGTAATGTCCTTTATAGGAACAATACTAATTTTACCCTAAATTATCAATTTCCAAGCAAACAAAGATTTAGAGAGTACCTTGGCTTGATTTAATTTATGCAAACAAGTTAGAAAATACTTACAATAATATTTCACAATCAAGTTAATATGATTAGCAAACTCATAATGGCATTATTAATTCAACTCAATCTAACTATCTAGGAGACTCAACTATAAGAGAGTTGAGGAACGTGACTTCGATGGGGTGTCTTTGATCCTCTACCCTAGGCCCAAGAGCAGATATACCATCCCCCTTGGCCTCATGTGGCCCATGCCATCCATATGAGGTGGTCTACCTAGTGATGTATCATTCCTGTTATCCCTTCATTTTATCATTTCCTTTTCCTTTCTCTATGATTGGTTCTTTTGAGTTTACATGTCTATGATAGGAGAATGAGATCATAAAAGGTGCTTTGGAAGCCATCTCTTCTAAGCCCAACGGCTGTACCCTTTGTACCTCGTTGGCCCCAATGGGATTATTCAATCCCCCTATAGGGGTGGCGTACCTAGAAGAGTGCCCCATCTCCGTTATCCCTCTTGCACCACATTTGCTCCATCATAACATTCATACAAGAATCCACATCAATGTTTAATAAACTAATCAAACTTCATAGTTGCAAACAATCATATCAGCAATGCATAATGAATTATGAAGGTTACGTATAAATGATAGTGTGCATGAACTATTGATGATGATATGCATAAACTACTAATTAGATTTAGACAACATCCTATATAAACACTCTACCACAATTATATGAAGTCCCAATTATATATATGTAAACTTCTACTAAGGCTGCTACTATTTATTAACATATATACTTGACTGATTGCTGGTCCTTTATGTTTTTCTGCTGCCCATCAGAAGATTTAGAATTTTATATATTTCTTCCTCTACTCAGAAATATATTTCTTAATCAGACTATTCTATTTTTTTGTTCCTCCTTCATGCCCTTATTCCTCACACCTCTCATAACATTTTATATCTCCATATTTCTATGAAGAGAGACAACACTTCATAATAAATACATCTTTTCAATAGGTGGTGTCCTCCCTTATTAACATACCCTTTTACTTTTTATGAGTTTATTAATCGTATCATATATGAACAAACAAATCACTTGATAAATAATAAATAGTAATTAATGTCTATAACTATCTCGTCTTTATTTATCTCATCGATGTCTTAATCCTATGGATCGCTGGCTCTGCTGCCTTTCATATATCCGCTGCCTTACAATTATAAATCGCACCCTTTATGATTATAAATAGGCCTTTGTTAGTCTTTGGATGAGTCGGTGTCATTGGCAATGCAGCTTCTTATATTATTCGCTGCCCTTCCTCAATCGCTGCTTATTATAATGATTGCTGCGCTCTATCATTTTTTAATCGCCGCCTTATATTACCTTTATAATTATATATATTTATTATATTTAAATATTTATATATTTAATATTTATATTTATAATTGTATTCATATTTATTTATAAATATAATAATATATCTTGTTAATCAAAGATAATATATTATTTAATTTTATTTATTAAATATTATATATATATACAATTTATTGTACAAATTAACAATGGAAGGGGATACTACGAACATCATATTTTAAGAAACAATTTCATCATTTATCATGATGTTTAAATCTTTAATTTAAACAATGCCTTGAATATCGGGACATCACATGGTAGAGTAGACTCATATGTCAATGAGTTCCAAAAGATAGCAGTGATGGTTCCAGAGATGTCGGATAGGAGAGTTACTATGCTATTTGTTGAGGGATTGAATGATAGGATAAGAGGATTGGTCAAAGTTCATAGGCCAAGTACACTTGATGAGGCCATTGAGCTTGCACTTGATTTAGACACTACTTCTTCATTTCAGCCTCAAAAGAAGAGTTTCAAAAATGAAATACAAATCAACAATATCATGAGCAGCCCACTCCTACAAAGATTGAAGGTACATCAAAGATGGATTTTGAGGCAATAATGAGCTTTGTAGGAAAAAGTTGTGTTTTTCTTGCAAAGAACCTTGGGAATTGGGTCATAAGTGTCTTGGAAAGGGGAAAGTGCATTACATAGAGGTGATTGATGAGGTGGATGATGAAACCAGTTCAGAAAATAGTCAAGGACAGCCAACACTAGAACTTGTAAATGAAGGTAACAAAGGATCTAGGATCTCTTATCTTTCAAGAGCTTCAAGGTATAATCCATTCCTCTTTGAAGGCGCATTGTTTGGATGCAAAGTCATGTCACTTCTTGATAGTGGAGCTACACATAACTACATTGATGAAGGGTTGGTAAACAAAAGAGGTCTGTTTTTTGATGATTTTGAGGGCTTTGATGTGACTATAGCAGGGGGAATCATTATTTTTTGCAAGAAGGTGAACAAACTTAGCATTCTATTTGGTGAATATACACTTTGTGATGACTTCTATGTTCTTGACTTGAAGGAACATGAAATTGTGCTTGGTATGCAATGGCTACATTCACTACAAAGGGTCATCCAAGATCTACAAACTATGGAGTTGAGTTTCCAACATGAAGGGAAACAAATTGTTGGAAAGCACTCAAGTACACAATGCCACATCAAATAACACCCAAGTCTATGGTAGTTATGAGCAATGAATTATCTCATGAAGACATGTGTGATGGATGGTTACAAAGAGATAAGGAGGCAAGATTGTTGGCTGCCCAAGCAAGGCATCATCTACAAGAGGTTAAGGAGCGTTGTAATCAGCTAGATCAAGCAAGGAAGCAAAGGGAGACACAACATAGATCTCTATTTCTTCCTAAGGAAGAATGCATAGAGGATGATGGAGTAATTGAGTATACATTTTGTGGATCAGCCACTCATGTTATGACTACATATGTAGATAGAGGTATGAGTAATGCAAATTTGGTTGGGCATTTTATCATTCATGGATTACTTGAGGAGTTTGCATTAGTTTACGACAGTGGAAGCAGTCCCAAGATGAGAGTTTTAGATGAGGAATCATTTTATGATGACATCTATGAGGAATTTTCATGTTATATCAGCATGGGACAACAAGTATTTGATGAAGATTTTGGCAAATTGGGTGCATACTTGAGGAGAATTGTGGCACTTTAGGCAAGTAAGTTGCCTAAGCTTCCTTTTGCCAACATGGAGCAGCTTGGTATGATACATATGAGACCATTCAAATGGCCTAGAGTGATTTGGGACCCGGGAATTGATTGGCATGATTGATATTAAGGCAGATTTGATATTTGAGATTGCTTGGGGCAAGCAATCTTGGGGTGGGAGGACTTGTAATGTCTCCTTTTTGAGCAAGGAATATTTATTGGTTGAGCTAGGACCTTGAAGGCTTGGAGAACGGAAAGTTAGCTTAACTAACTCTATTTTATTGTATTTTTGGCTAGTGATATTTTATAATATTTTTATAAAGCCAAAAATTATATTATATTTAGCCAAGGCAAAATTGAAGGATTGAAAGATGAAATGTTGGACAACTTAAAGATTGAAATTGGGAAAGTTGGGAGGAGCAAATAAAATATAATATTTTATTATTTTATTTTACCCAAGGGAAATAGACGCCCAAGTGAAGGGAAAAAATAATAAAATATTTTCCCACTAGAAAATCAGCGCTCAAGGGAGAAAATAATAAAATAATATTATTTTATTATTATTTAATGTGGGATGCCAAGATGGAGGAAAATAAAATAAAATAAAAAGAAAATAATTAAATATTATTTTCTTTTGGCGGTGGACTTCAAAAAGAATAAAATAATGATTTATATGGGCATCCAAGGGAAAAAGTATAAAAGGAGGTCATTGGCATCATTTTTCATATCTTGATCATTTGGTATTATTGCATATTGAGTTTTTGCTCTTGGCTGAAAGTGATTTTCAGTTTGTTCAAGGACAAAAACCCTTGAATTATTGTGGTTTGGATGAATACCCAATCCACCATGGAGATGGATTCATGTGGAGTTCATCATTGTGCTTAACCGAAGGTTTTTAATGGGGGATTTGCTTCAATCAGCTAGGGTTTGGAAAAGATATTTGCAATCAGCTATGGTTGAAGATTGATTTTTAGATTTGGTTCATATTTTGATATATTTTCATCAATAAATTGCTTGAAGAGGGTTTCTAGAGGGATCGCTTGGCAAAGGAGGGCATTTTTGGTGATTTCCATCATTCATGCATGGTTTGATTTTATGACAACAGTTTGAATATTGATATAAATTGCAAATCTGAGAAGTTTTTGGCATCTACATCGAGGTTACATGATCATTTTGGCATCCTAACCCTAATTGCTTCAATTTGGTGCATGGCCGCTTGGATTTGGAGGGTTTTCTTGGCATTTGGTTGACTGTAAGCCTGCTGCGACTCCCTTTCTTTCTGTAGTCAAACTTGAGGCTTAGTGTTCTTCACCATTTGTTGATGGCACTTTGTATCGACAGCTGGTTGGGAGTCTCATTTATCTGACTCATACGAGACCCGACAGTTCATATGCTGTAGGCATGGTTTTTCGATTCATGTAGGATCCCCATGAGCTGCACTGGCAAGCAGCCAAACGGATACTTCACTACATTCAAGGTATTCACAGTTTTGGGATTCACTACGCAATGGGCATTGATCTTGACTTGGTGGGCTACACAGATTTAGATTGGGCAGGCGATTCTCAGTATCACAAGTCTACTTCAGGTTACAACATCTCACTTGGTTTTGGTCCTGTTTGTTGGTCGAGCAAGAAGCAGTCTGCTATTGCTCTATCTTTTACTGAGGCCGAGTATCGGGGGGCTGTGAATGCCGCTGCCGAGGCCATTTTGGCTTTAGAATTTTCTCACTGAGTTTGGTATTTAGATCAGACGACCATCAGTCATATTTTATGACAACCAGAGTGCCATTCAGATCTCACAGAATCCGGTCCATCATCAGCGGACCAAACACATTGAGGTCCACATGCACTACATCTGAGAGCTCATCGATGGCCATGTCATCGACCTTTGCTACTATCCGACTTTCGAGCAGGTTGTTGATATCTTCACCAAACCCTTCATTGAGAGCAAGTTCCTTCATTTGCGAGCTTTGCTGGGGGTGCGGGGAGGCTTCATCTTCTTGGGGGGCTTCATCCTCTCACTCGGAGTCCTGACTCTCTCTACTTTGGGGATTCTCTTCGCTCTCTATTTGGGGGAGCTATTCTCTCTTTTCTGGGGGGGCCTTCTTCTCTTTGCGGGGGGATTTTATGCACATGGGCACCTCATCAAGCTTGATTTGCCAGGACCCATCCTTTTACCCACCTAAGCTACGTTTAAGGGGGGTTGTTAGTGTAGGTTTTTATTTACTAGTTGGGTTATTTATTTTCTCTTTATTCTTAGGTTTTTCCTACACCTTTTATTAATCTTGCTTAGGTTTATAAAGCATGTTTTATTAGGTGAGTGGGTTATGAGGTGTCACTTTCCTACAAGTGAGCACACATTAGCTATCTTGGGAAGATACTTTGCTATCTTTAGTCCAATAATTGGTTGCTTCCTATTGGTTTGTGTTGCCCCTCCACCCTCTCCCTTTTCTATATAAACATGCTACCTAGCTTGTATTAGGTATATTTTACTTTTGCATCCTCGTAATACTATTTTGCTTCTAGCATTTGCATTACTCTCGTGGAGACTAACTCTGTGTTGTTATTTTGATTTTGTATTATTTGCTTTCACAGTTTAATCTATTTGTTTGCACTAGTTTTCTGGGTTATTAATCTTTTCATATTCTAACACATTATTTGGAAAATTCAAAAATAGAGATTTTTGTTTAAAAATCTTTCAAAGATGTGGTATTCAACACTCTCAATGGATGTGCAATCTATTTTGATTCACAAGTTTCCAAAAGTTAAAGAGACGGATTTATGTCAAGTTGCACTGGAAGGATTCGACCTTGAAGGCATGGTCAAGGAAGGCAACAACACAACGAAAGAATTGCTTCATTTTGGCCTTGTTCAAGCAAGTTCCGTTCCCATCACTGTGCAAATCTTGAGTTCATCCTCGCTTGCATTAAGCACTATGGGCTCGAAAGTCGAGAGATAAGGTCAGTTGATGGGCACACACTTTGCTGTCTCAAGTCTGATGACATTGAGTTGGCTCGTTCCATCCCGTCTTACGAGGAATCTCTTGAAGTCAATCTTGCAGATTGTGGAAAAGTATGGCATAAACACTTGGCGGAGTGTCAAAAACAAATGGTATTAAAAGTGGCTAAAGGAGGAAAGGACTACTTTGCCAAAGAATGTAGGACGGGGCAAATTCAAGGATGAATTCGCTATCATGATCACATTATTGAATTGGGTCATTGGACAAGCAGAGGTTAGAAGTTTCAAGCTGTGGATGTTTTATCTCATTAGCAACATAAGCAACAACAATGAAAACTTCGATTGGGTAGCCTTAGTCAGTGATTGTCTTCATAAGCAATTAATTGAGAATTCAAGACGAACTTGTGAATTCATGAACTCGTGAATTCATGATGTCCTCATATCTGGTGTATATGATGGCACATCATGGCAGGTTCAAAGGGTTGAATTTCATAGGATCACTCCAACGCACCCACATTTATAGACATTTCCCACAGCTAGAATACACCGAATCCCATAAACATTTTTGGAGGGTAAACGATGCATTTCTCATACATTCAATGTGAGATATGGAGAACTAGATGCATATAAGAATTTTAGAAGGACCCAGAGCAGTTATTGCAGATTGCGGATTAGTTTATCTAATTTCACACTTTCACGTACATTTGAGTGTATGGCTTCTTATCTCATCCTTACATGTTCTTGAGATACTCGATTGATGAAGTTATCTTCATGGAGTACCTGCGTTAGAGTTTAGAGGTACATATTCTTTTATGCAATCGACACAAGCATGGGGTTGGTTTTCCACTTCAGGTGGGTCTTTACAGATGTAAGTCTGCAACAGATGCAAAGTCTATATTGGTGAAGAGATGGCCAGGTTCAAGTTCAAAACTCTTCTTGAGAAACACATGTATGATCCCAAAGAGGTTATGTGGTCAAGGTTTGGCAACAAGTTCGCACAGATTCCAAGGATCGAAGATTATTGGGCCAATTGTGAAGATGAGTTTGAGGTACGTAGAAGAGATTTCAGCAGGCTCATAGTGCGCCAAATTGTAGAATACTTGTTAGAGGATGTAGAGGGCCTTTCAGATGATGATGGGTATGTCTTGTTGCCTAAGTTTGTGAGATAACGTTGAATAACAATCGTTGCCATAGGTGGATTGGTCATTGAAAGAAGAGACTTCAAATCAAGAGAGTGCCAACGCAGTTGTGAAATGCTTCTTAAGTTAAAAAATGACTAGAAGAGTAAAGGAGCCCAAGGAGAAAACCCCAGCTTCAGAGTTGCCATCATGAGAAGTATTGGCTCCACCTCCTACACTAGTAACCAAGCTAATGGAAAAGGTTGTTGATGAAGAGGAAAAGATGATAGCCTTCCTAAGGTAGGAATTTTGAGGATTCATAAATCAAGGGTTGGCACCACTTCACCAATACATTATGAGCAGCCCATATTGACCGCTTCATTGCCAGTAATAGAGCCATCTCCAAAGACGACTATACCTACTCCAAGACAATCAAAGCTTGAGTCATCTTCTCCTGCATAAAATGTCTCCATGCCACTTGATTCATCAAGAGTTGAAGAAATAGAGGCACGTGAAGAAGTTCCTACTTGGTTGCAAGAAGTAGTTGGAAGAAAGAGGAAGACACCTTCATATCAAATTGATTTTGGTAAGCTCAACAAAGTTTTTAGGGAACTAGTGGCCAAAAAGCCTAAGCGCTATATAAGAGTGTTGAGGATAATTAAAGGAGATCTGAGACAATTGTTCCTCTTGAGGATAAAACCATTCTTGATGTAGAGCCTGCCGACTTCCAGATAACTAGGGCCAATTTGGGTCGTAGTACATGACATACTGATGTCAATATGTTGGAAGTTGTAGCAAGGAATCTTAAGGAAAGAGTCATCAAGGATGGAGAAGATAAGGCAACCTTGAAGGCTGAGGTAAAATAGTTAAGAGAACACTTTTCCCATCTCCTACATTCTACTTTAGAACCAACATTATTTTTGCCACAAGTCCTAGAGTCCATTGATGACCAAAAACAACTAAATCAGCTAGTTGCGTATGGTAAGCACTTGAGGGATTGGATTGAGGACTTCGCTGATAGAGGTACAAAAACACTTGCAAAACTATTTCAGTTGGTGACGGATTCTAAGGTGGTCATCCAAGACATAAAAAATATTGAAAAATATATGATGGAGTTGCTGCCTTCTTATGAGAAGATTGCTGAAAACTTGAATGGAATAAGCTCACAATAATTGACCAAGGAACAAAAGGATAAGGTTTTGACATGGAGGGAACAATACGCCTTCTTAATGAAGCACCTGAATGAAATTACCTCTGTTTTCATTGAATGGAAAGAAAATTTGTTCCATGTTGACAAATTCGTTTCTGAATTTGTACAAGTTCCATGTAGGTACTTCCATGAAGATGGTTTCATTTGTGACTTAGATGAAGCATAAGGAGAATTTTAGTAGTTGGCGAGGGAGAAATTTTGCAGTGATCCCCAAGTTGATAAAATGTACCTCTTGACAATGATCACAATAAAGTTTGAGAAGTTTGAGAAAGAGTTTGAAGAAATGAGCAGAATGGTTGAAGAAGGTGAAATAATTCTTCAATGGCAGATCTTACACTTAGATTTTGTAGCAGTACCAAGAGAGGCCAGGGTGAGAGAATTTCAGCAAAGTTTGCAAATCCCAGATTTAGCCAAATCCAGTGCAAGCACATAATAGCTATTTGTGGCTATTTTAGAGGATCTATTTTGAGAACTGTAGTTTACTCAAGCAAAATCTATTTTTGGATCCTTCTTGTCATGTAAAATGAAACTCTAGTTGTTTATTTGTTGTTATAAATGCAACTATCAGTTTAGCTGATTATTGCATGTTTAGATTCCTTTTTAGAGGATCGGATTAGTTTGATAATAAAACTTTCATTCGGATTAGTTTGATAATAAAACTTGCATGCATGTAAGTATAGTCTTAGATAAGGAGTATCGGTTAAACTCCTTTTATTTCATGCAATTCTTTGTAAAACAATATAAATAAGTGCTCTCTATGCACTTAATTGCTTAATGGTAAATGATCAAGCTTATTTGTGCTGCCTTTTGCTGTTCACCTATCTCTTTTGCAATCAATTGTTCATTTATGATTAGATATTTTCATTAAATCTTAACAAACTTTGTCTTGTTAAGATTGTGAGAAGGATAATTGTGACTTCGTGCACAATTGTTCACATCTCATTTGTTTGTGGCATTTGTAAATATCTATTTATGTTCATTCAATTTCGATATAAATGTGTAGTTATAGTAATTTATATCTCTGCTGTAGATAGAGTTAGTATATTAAAAAACTTCTCTTCTATCATAAAAGTGCTGAAAATTGCCTTGTGCTCATAGTTGAGAAAACAAAAAGATAGGATTTATTTAGTTTATTTTTCTTTAAGTTTTGTAAGAGGGACCTCCCCTCCTAATTTGAAGAACAGTTTTACCGTACATGTTCCGTTTTGTGTCACACTAAAAGGTGCAAATTAAAACGCTAACAATGGCAGAAAAAGCTTTATAGATCTTGACTATGATTATACTCTAGAGAATGATAGAGGATGTGTTACAATGACAATTGGAACAACAATTTGCACGTGATATAGCAAACATCATCAATCACTTTACCTAGCTTCTTGAGCATGCATGGTATCCTCTAGAGAGCTCTACCTCCCACAAACCCTTTAGTGGTTCTGCATCGTACAAGGTACAAGTCAATCTAGATCTCCCTATTTTTGAAGGCAACATATACACATACAATCTAGATAACTGGCTTAATCTCATTTGTTCATACTTTGCAATAAATTACTTCTTCAAAAAAAGAAAAAGATTACCTTTGCCCTTGTGAAAGTTTCCTTGCTTATTAAGAAATGGTGGCAAAGCTATTGTGTATCCCATGTGAAGGACCTTGCATTTGAATTTCTAGACACCTAGAGTGGTTTTGTAGAAGCCTTGGAAGAGACCTGCTACCTAGTTGGGAACTATGAGGATCAATTCAACAAGTTTGCACTACTGCACCAAACGTGGGATCAATTTTTTCAAGAATACACTGACATCTTCCATGCACTACCATCCAAACTATGCATTTAAAAGACCATACATCCAATTAGACATGGATTTCCTTTAGATCTCCACCCTCAGAGAAGCTTACAGATTCTCTTGGAAATTTGAGGCCAAATCCAAGTAGAAGACCAAGAAAGAAGAGTCCAAATCTCAGGACAAAGTGCAAACAAATAGAGCTAAGGTTGGAACTGAATAGAGTTTTAAACAAGAAAAAGGACCTCCATGACAATCTCAGAAGTACAAATTGTCTGATGAGCAGAAGAAACAATCCAAGTTTGGCAAGTGGTGCTCAATTCACAACACTAGCAATCACTCGATTGAAGAGTGCTGAATTAGAAAAGATTTGCTTGTGAAGCTAGATTTCATCGGTACTACCATTGTGGCACTTGAGAAAGGCAAGTAGATCATGGGTGCGGAGCCTATGCCATGGTTCATACAACCGATATTGCCTCTTCCTCAAATACTAACTCAGAGGAAGTAGAGAGGTTGGTCCACTCTCGAATGTGGGTCAATGGACAACCAATACACTTCATAGTTGACAATGGAAGTTAGAAGAACTTGATTTCTCCTGAAGAAGTTTGCAAATTGATGTTGTCACTGATGCCTCACCCTTAGCCATATGCCGTTAGATGGTTTAGTTTGGGTTTAGAAAAATGCTTCACTTAGTAGTTTCACTTGATGTACAAGTAACAAAATCAAGCCATTTCAAGATGCAATTCTTTTCTGTGTCACACCATTAGAGGTCTGTGATGTTTTACTTGAGCAACCCTATCTGTTTCATTGACATGCAACCTATGAGGCATATCTTAGGAATGCTATCATAAATGTTGATGGGCATACCAGAAGTAGTCCCTAAGTTATCTCTCACTAGTGCCAAGCAATGCAAGAAGCTTGTTAGCTTCAACAGGAAGTTTATCCTTCTTATGGCCACACCTAAGATTAAGAACATCCTTGTTGCTCAAACTCATACTACAACTCTCTTAACACAACCACAACAGTTGAATGACACGCTAGAGGAGTATGAGGATCTCTTTTCGTCATCAAATGCAATGCCTTAGCCTTATGTGGTAAAGCTTATAGTTGTAATGTCCCTTTTTGGGATATTCCTGATTTCTTTACCTGCATACAATAATAACTACTAGAAAAGGACATTAGAAATATTAAAGATCAATAAATTAAGATAATATTAAGTTCATAGCATCATTCATATTAAATTCATCTATCATAGCATAATTAATAATGAGATCAATACTTCATAACATAATCAATATTTGGTTCAATCCATCATAACAACATCCCTCAAGTCAATCCCATAATGAACTCCTTAGGAATACTTGCAGCTATCAGTCCACCTTGGAGACACCCTCCTCGATCAAGCACAAGAGGCACACCCTACTTGATTAGGCTCAAGACCATGGTAGGGCCACACACCCCAAACCATGCATGGTAGGGCCACACACCCTGACCATGGTAGGGCCACACACCCCAAACTTGATGAGAGCATGAGAAGGGTCAGTCCACCGCTCATCTCTCGTGAATTGGGAAGGGCCATTCTTCCTATCTGCAAAACATCTCCCTGAATTCAATTGGATTGCTTAGGAATTTGTTACATGGTTGATACAATGTACCTCTTGATGGGTTTCAAGTTTAGTTCAAGGATTGCAATATATCCTTCTTTGCTGTTAACACTTGTATATATATGACTTGATATATTTCCTTTTGCTTGATCCTTACATGACTTTCTTCCAATGAAGATAGTTTTCTTTGATTGCTAATTGATATCTCAGATATTCGCTGATATGATTGATTCAATAATAGAATTATAGAACAATAGAATGATAGAATAATAGAAGGATAGAATAATCGAATGATAGAATGATAGAATTATAGAATGATAGACGGGTAGAAGGATAGAATGAAAGAATGATATAATAATAGAATAATAGAATGATAGAATGATAGAATAGAATGATATAATGATAGAAGAATAGAATGAAAGAATGTTATAATAATCAAATAATAGAATGATGGAATAATAGGTTAATAGAATGAGAGGATGATAGAGTTATAGCATGATAGAATGGCTGCAATAAATAATTCTCTGCTATATCAGTATGTATTTACATTCCTTCCATTCCATACCTTCTTCTGAATTCCTTTATTTCTTCTCCTCCCAATATCCCATTCTGGGAATGGTCGCCGTTAGAGAGGACTTGGGCTTATCACCTCACTCCGGGACTCTTGAAGGATTATCTTCCTTGGAGCAAACCACTTGGGAGAGCTACTCTCATGGAGATATGCAATGAGATAAGGATTTTTGGTATAATCTCGCCAAGGGATAATATCATTTTATATGGATGCCATGACAGCATAATGAGATACATTCTTGCCAAGAGAAGTATAATGATACCTTGTTGACTGACATTCATGATCACATTAGGGAGGTTGCTCTTGGGAGCTCATAAGGAAAACAGAAAAAGACCTTTTACCCTATCTAGGTCGGCCCTCCTATTGCTGCCTAGGTCGGCCCTAGGGAATTGTGCCTAGGTCAGCCTCTTTAAGGGAATAACAAGTAAAAATAAAAGGGAAAAAGCCTGGTCGGCTAGCTGGAGAAAGAACATCAATTTGGCATTGCAAAACATAGGAATTCATCATCATTCATTTGAGCATCTTTGGAGTGAGACTTGGAGACGAAACCTTCAAGTCTTAGTGGAGAAGTTGGACAAAACCCTATCTTCTTCAAAGGGAGAATTCCGTGACGGGAGTTCATGAGCACTTCATTGTTGTTTAGGCAGAATTATATCAGTTTTTGTGGGCATTCATGATGGAAGAAGCCTTCTAAGGCTAGAGCGCACCATGTGACATAAGGGCGAATATCATTCCAAGAGGAATTAAGCAGATCCAACTTGAGGCGTGGCTGCTAGGGTTACAACAGACCTTATAGCAGCAGACCACCTATTTATGTGCCACCTTTGGAGCTTCTCATTCATATAAATATATTGCATAAAAGTGGTATGTAGTTGTTGCTAATTTAGCTTCATATATGTTTAGCATAAGGCCTTGAGCCCTAGCAATACGTAATGTCCCCATTTGGCGTTTAGCCAAGTGTGTGACCAATAGCCTATTCCCTTGAGCTTTTGTAGGCTATCTGGGTTGGTTAGGGAGCTCTGTTTGTTGTGAAGAGCACATGTTCAGTTATTTGTGATGTTTTGTCTTGGCTTTGAGCTCAGTGATGTCTCGGGATGGTTGTACAACTTTCAGATGTTTGATCAGGCTTCCGGATTGCTCTCTAAGATTCTTGGAGGAGTCGTCTATTTATAGTAAGTCACCCAGATGACATCGTTCTTCATCCCAAACATCATAGAAGGCAATGGTATGATTTATTTTGCAGTTCGCCTAAGTTTGGGATTTTCCGCAAAGTCGGGTGATTTAATGAGCTATTTAATTATTATTTTCACTTAAGTCTTCTAAGGGTGAAAATAAATAAAAAGCACCTGAGTGTTATAGCTCATTGGAAAGGTAATTAAGTGTTTTAAATGATACACTTAAAAAGGGGGCCTCACATATGATATATTATTATTATTTCAAAAAAGGTCTTTTTGAGAGAAGAAATATGAAGAGTTAAAAGGAAAATAATAATATATTCCTCTCAAAAAGTTATAAAAGTGGAATGAGAGCTCATTTGAAGGATGCTTTTGGATTTGTATTGTTACTCTATCGGATTGAACCTGCGAGTTCTTCCATTTTTCCTTCTTGAGGACGAAAACCCTCTTGAAGATGATCAGTTTCGGTGGTGGAAGATCCACCCTAGCTGGTGCATGGTGATTTCACTCAAGGATCGCACAGAGCTTCAAAGATTTTGATAGTTTTTTGAAGATTTTGGTTTGGGATTTGATACTAATATATTATCTATGATTTGGAGGTGTTTATTGAAAAGATTTGATGTGTGTTTGGTGAAGTATGATGCAGATATTTCCTCCAGGCCGTACAACTTGCAAAGAGGGCGAATGGAGTTTTTATATTGATTGAAGCTTGCATGATTGAGATGTTTTCTGGAAAATGTTCATCCATTTGAGACGCCTATTTTCAGATTACATTTCATTTAGATTTAAGAAGTTTAAGGCAGATTTAAATACCTGTGTGTTGAGCCGTACATGCTGGCCGTACCATAGGGTGGACAATTTATGAATTGATAGAATATCATTAAGCATATGGAGAATTTATAGTGAGCATTTTAATTGATGTTGGGCGCCTAAATCTGACCCATTTTCAGTGAGTTTTATGCAGATCTGGGTTGTTTGTGAGGCTGCCATACACATTCTGGGCCGTACCTTGCCTCAAGGGCGATTTTGTTATGGAGTAGTTTATAAATGATTTGATTTTGATGATGCTTGAGCAATGTTTGTTTGGTGAAGGCACAAATTTCTGATGAGATTTCATTGTGTTTGGTGATGATATCTTTTTACCACAGCAGGCCATACTTTCCAAGCGCTCCGTACCATTGCAGGCTGGTCTGAATTGATGAGAAGTTTGAATAGCATTTGAGACTGGGAATTCTCTTTCATTGTTGGCATCCAAAGACTGATTTTTGAGGTGTTAGAGTTGGTATTGGACTGAGACCCATTTGTGTATGTTGGTGGGACCAGGACATTTCTGGGCCATCAGTACAGCAGGAGACTTTCTGAGTTTTCTGATTTGGAAACTTCCATCAGAAGAGATCTTCTTTGCATACATTCAGCTAGATATCATCATGAGCTCTGGTTTGTTTCTATATGTTTGGCATCAGAAAAGGCTTCAAGGGACTGCAGATTGAGTGATTTTGGGAGTCTATTTTGGATGTTATGATTGAGTGTGCTGCTGGGCAGTCCATACACCTGGACAGTTTCAGATTTCTAAAGGAAGACTCAGCATCAGTGATCAGTCTGTATTATCAGCTAGGACAGCAATACTTCATAGGGATATTAATACCATTTGTGGTGCAGGTGGTCTTCCATGGCAAGCAAATCTTTCATGATGCTAAGTTGATGTCATATGTTTATGTTTTGAGTAGTGTTGCATTATATTACTTCATTGTAATCCTTCGTTCTTTTTGTTGCAAACACATAATAACCCCTGGATGGTTCAACCGCCAGTGTGGATAATTGGAAATACATATATATACAAATATACAAATATGTATAAATATATTATAGAAGTAATTATATATATATATATATATATATATATATATATATATATATATGAAATAATTATATAAATGTAAATATATGTGTGAATATTAATATATAAATGTAAATTATTATTATTATTATTATAATATATAATAAGATATTTTATATTATATAAAATAAATACTAAGTAACATATTAATATAAGAGTCAAAGGGGAGCAATATTTCCTAAAACCCAGATGACTCTAAGGAAGACGAATATTATACAAGCAGCAATTAAAAGGGCTGCAACCCTCATAAAAGCATGTAAAACAACGATTAAAATATAAAAGGTTATGATTTATGAAACATTGCGTCACCTTTCAAAGGACAGCATATGATATTTAAAGAAACATTTATTCACTTCAAAGGGCATCAAACATCATTCCATCACAATCGACCAAGCAATTAATTATCATACCATCGATCAAGTCAGCCAAGAAGTAAGAAATCGGAACTGGACATTGAGTGACTAATTGATTCCCAGCTGCAGCGCCCTGCCCACGATCTGCCTTCCAAATCATTTCATTTATTAATAACAAGCAGTCTATATCATAGCAGGTCATAATTGCCTTTCAGCAACTTTCAGGTACGATTCTTATTCAATAATAATAGCATATCGAATGGGTATTCTAATGCAGAAAATAAGTTAAATAATGTATTGAATAATGATCTGTCATACTGCATATAGATGGAATAAAAGCTGTGAATGAATTATAAAATGAAAGATATGAAAATGTATGATAAATAGAATGTTTGCTAACATAGAACAGTTATAGTGTGACTTCCTAATATAGGATAATAGAATAAATAAATAAACGCGATTGGAAGATTATCATAATATGACTAAGCCATTAGAAATGAATAAGTACATGGAACAAGTTAGATATAGAATAAGGATGTTACAATCTTAATGAATATAAAATGCTCATAATCATGGAATGAGAATGAATGGCCTAAGAATGATTAAGGCATAAGAATGTTAAATGATGAATTATATTCCTATGAGGAAGCATATTGAATATTGCCAATCAATGAGATAGCAATGATAAGTAATAAAATGATCCCTTAAACCATGATATACTCGGAGAAGAGCAAGTAGCCTCACCTTTAATCTCTCTATCATCCTACGAGTGTGATGGTGAGTTAAGAAAGGGCGGACTATTGGACCTAGGTGACCCTCAAGTGGATGAAGAACACCGGGTGTAGTGTGAAGGTCTTGGGCCTAAGGTAGTATAAGCTTATAACTATTATAAATGTGCCCAACGGTAGGTGACTCTCAAGTAGGTGAGGAACGCCGGGTGTAGCATGAAACCTCTTGAGCCAAATGGTGAGGAACACCGGGTGTAGTGTGAAGCCTTTGGGCCTCCGTATGGGATGGTTACACCAACACCTTAACATAATCATGTTCATATGGGGTGCGTGAGTAGAGTAGATTAATGATCAAGCTCCATAATGACTCTCTCGAGGTATATCATGGAAAACTTTATGTGAAAGAAATGAGAATATGAAATGCATATATGTAGTAACTTTAATGTTGATATTGACTATGAGGTTAGTAACCCTAAGAAGAAATGTGAAAGATATATATATATGTATGTATGCTAATGAACTTGATATTGGTTATGATTATATGGTTATCAATCCTAATTGCAAATTATTGATATTATAAGATGAATTGGTTAATAATGTTCTCTTTTACAAGTCAAAATTGTGTGCTAGGTTAAGAAATTTTTTAACTCACTAGAAGGGGACATTACACATCATTTCATACCAACATGGCGACATTTGAGCAGAGTTCAGAAACACCATCATCATACATCATGATCTTTCTTCCTACATATTCCTATCCGTAATGGGAAGATATCCTACATCTATACTTGGTTTTGATTCTTCTCAAGGGGAGGAATGTTGTTCGACTTTCTTGGATCTTCATCATTATTCTTGGTCGAGCATTCACCATCATTATAAGAGATTATACATTGTGGGGGAGCTGCATAGTCTCTCTCTTTCTCTCCTATGGGGGGGCATTGATTGTATATTGCTGGCAGAAGTCATCCTTGGGGGTTGTGTTGAGTCCTTCCTTCTTTCCTTGTACCTTCTTTCACTTGTACATATTATGCATGTTTTCTCTCTTTTGGAGAAGGGTTTTTACCCTATGGGTTTTTCTCCTTTACTCCATTTGTGAGAGATTTGTTTGTACATGGGTACCTAACATGGCCTCATAGCGAGGATCCATCCATTGCATCTTTGCATATTCACCCTAAGTTGCACTTAAGGGGGGATGTTGGTGTGAACAAGGTATATTACCTAACTAGTTTCATATTAGGTCCTATTCACACTTGCATACGTAAGCTTACTTAGGTCACTTATTATTTGTGTCTCATGACATAAGATTCAAACACTTGTCATGATCTTAGTAGTTAGGGTTTCATCCTTGTTTTTATAACAAGGGTTTCATCATTGTATTATTGTACCATTTTTTGTATGCATCTAATCAATTCTTTGGCTTCATAGCATTTCCATTGCTTCTCTCTTGTGTGAAAGGTTGTTTTGGTTGTAGGTGATCCTTGGCTCATGTGGGGTTATTCATCAACTCTTACATTTTTGAGTGGTTGGTTCTCCCATTCGAGTTGTGTAGCCCACCAGCTTCGTCATGCACCTCATGGATGAGGTATTGAGATCATTAATTGATTCTTGTCTTATTGTTTATTTAAATGACATATTGGTATTTAGTAGGTCATATGAAGAGCATTTGTTTCATCTTGAAAAGGTGTTAGAGGTCTTGAGGGAGAACAAATTATTATTGAATGGTAAGAAGTGCAAGTATAGTATAGGATAGATCTATCCAAGGTTGAGGTGATAGTTAATTGGCCAAAGCCTAGTACCGTGAGTGATTCAGTCATGGACGAAGGATCCAATGAAGGATTGTCTGATGATGCGACCTAACGAATAAACACACACAAGAAGGAACTCAATGAAATAGCAACATGTTCTTTATTGATTTACAGTTACAACTAAATTGCAGTTTGTCGCAATGGGCCTATAACATGCTAGGTTGCAGCCGTTTGATTACAAATGGGCACACTATGGGCACGTTGAGATGGAATGTTCTAGGGTGGATGCAATGATGATAGATTAATGAATTTCAATGTGGTCCATGCCATAAGCTCCCCTGTGTCCAATGAATCTGGAAACATGTTCATTTGTTCCTGCATGCTTTGGAAAGGTGCCGCAAGCCTCGAACAATGAAATTGGATGTTATTCTATTATGCCCAGTAATAAGTCAGAAATTGGAATATGTTGTAGTGATTATAATCTCCTGGAAATAGAATATGACATTGTAGGATCAATGTAGAACACGCATTTCCAACCATGTGATGAAATGTGCAATTGTAGTGAAATGCAGTAGGATTTGTGGTGCTTAAATGATGACTGGAATATTATTCCAAACCTGCAAACAAAGTAAAAGAAAATATTTTTGGTGATACAAGATTACTTTTACACCTTGGAATGCTCCTGCAACAGAACTCAGCATAATTTGAAAAGTGAGTCCTTGACTTTCCAATGGCTAGAGGGAAACCAAGACAGTCTAACTCAGCCTTAGAAATTCAAGATGAATCTTCTTCAGGCCTTCCTTTCCACTTCACCAAATACTCCTCATACTGACTATTCTTGGTGCTTCTTCCAATCCTATTGTCCAAAATCTCCTTAATCTCCTCCTTTGGCTTTGTGGTATTTGATTCTTCCATTGTACTTTTGTATTACTGTCTTCTAGTTCTCCTCATGAAACTAACATAGATATGCAATATTAGACACTGGTGATATGCCCAAACCTTTTGGTAACTCCACTTCATAGGCATTTCCTGAATCAAACCTTTTGACAATTTTGTAGGGACCAAACTTTTTATCTTCAATTTGTTGTATGTCCCAACTAGAAATCTTTCTTTTTTGAGATACTTCATTACTTCATCTTTGACTGCAAACTCCTTATGTCTTCTTTTCTCAGCTTTCTCCTTATATCTGTCATTCATCTTTTCTAACTGACTTCTTACTTCTATGTGAACTTCCTTAATGTGTTATACAAACTCTTTTGCTTCCGCACTCCTCTTTTCTTCATGATTGATATCTCTCAATTCTGATACATTCCTTGGACTATTGCCATATGTTACCGCAAATAATGTTTTCCATGTGCTCCTATTTACTAAATTGTTATATGCAAGCTTTGCCTATGCTAGGACCATATTCCAATTTCTTGTCTTCTCTCCAACCAAACATCTTAGCAAATTGCCTAAAATCTTGTTCACAACTTCTGTTTGTCCATTGGTTTGTGGGTGATATGTTGAATTGAATTTCAAATTTGTTTTCATTTTCTTCCGCAATGTTTTCCAAAAAAATATCCAACAAACTTAGTATTTTTGTCTAAAACAATACTCCTTGGTAACCCATGCAACCTCACAACTTCTCTAAAAAATAGATCAGCTATATTACCGCATTATTTGTCTTCTTAAATGGAATGAAATGTTCAATCTTAGAGAATTTGTCCACAATTGCAAATATAGAATCATGTCCTTTATGTGTCCGAGGTAGTTCTAATACAAAATCTAAACTGATATCTTCCCAAGGTTTCTTCGGAATTGGTAATGGTTGATATAATCCAATATTTTGACTACTCCCCTTTGCTACTTGACAAGTCCTACAACCTTGAACATACTTTCTCACATTCTTATATATCTATGGTCAAAAATAGTTCTCTCACTAATGCCACTGTCTCATCTACTCCAAAATGACTTGCTAAACGACCGCTATGTTTTTCCTTGATCGAATTTTCCCTCATTGAGCTTCTTGGAATAGACAATTGTATACCCCTAAACAACATTTCATTTTGGATCAAATAATCAAGCCACCTACTTCTATCCACACTTACTAGTTCGTTATATGCTTTCCATGCTTTGGCAAAATTTGGATCTTCTTTGTACAATGTCTTCAACTCATCAAATCCCACTACTTCTATCCTCATTTCAGTCAACAAATTTTCTCCTACTTAACACATTTGCAACCTTGTTTGATTAGTCACTCCTTTGCTTCAACACGAAAGTATAACTTTGCATAAACTCTACCCATCTCATGCGATTTTGATTCAACTTACCTTGGCTGTTTAGATAGTGCAATGCTTGATGATCTGTATACAACACAAACTCCTTTGGAAACAAGTAATGTCTCCACTTCTTCAATGCTTGAATTATGGCATCAAATTCTTGATCATAGATCGAGCATTTCTTCCTTGCATCATTCAACTTCTCACTGAAATAAGCTACCGATCTTCCTTCTTGGCTCAACATTGCTCCTATTGCATTTCCACTTGCGTCACAATCAACTTGAATTACCTTGTTAAAATTTGGTAATGCTAATACTAGTTTTTTTGTTACTTCATTTTTCAGCAACTCAAAGCTCCTATTTGTCCTTGATGTCCCTCTGAACTATTTCTTGTCTCTCATTGTCTCAGTTAATGGAGCACAAATGCCACTGAAATCTCTAATGAACTTTCTATAGAAACTTGCCAACCATAAAAAGACCTTACCTCTCCAATATTCACTGGTATAGGCCATTCAACAATTGCTCTTACTTTTTTAGGATCCATCTTCAAACCTTCAGTTGAGATTACAAATCCCAAGTATACCAATTTTGTCTTCATGAAACTTCTTTTCATTTATCAATAGCTTTTCTTCTCGTAATCTCTACAATACTAATTTGATATGTTTTAGATGTTCTTCTCTAGTCTTGTTGAAAATCAAAATATCATCCAAGTAAACAATACTAACTTACCCAAGAATTATTTCAAAACCTTATTCATCAACCTCATAAATTTACTTGGTGCGTTAGTCAACCCAAAGGGCATAACCAACCACTCATATTATCCTTCATTTGTCTTAAATGTAGTCTTCCATTTATCTCCTCTAATTTTGATCTGATGATAACCACTCTTCAAATCAATCTTGGTAAAGTACTTTGCTCCATTCAAACAGGCCATTATGTCATCCATCGTTGGCAATGGGAATTTGTACTTTATAGCGATCTTATTGATTGCTTTGGAGTCTATACACATCCTCTACTCACCATCCTTCTTGGGTGTTAGCATCCACACACGGGCTCAAACTTTCTTTAATCAATCCTAGACTTGTTGGTTCAATTCTTCATTTTCTGGTGGTGTAATCCTATGCGCCGCCTTATTTGGTAAACTTGCTTTTGGAATTAGGTCAATGTGGTGATTGATACTCCTTATTGGCGGTAATTCATGTGACATATTATATGATATGATTGTTGCAAGTATGAGGTGAACCAGTGTTGTCATTGATGTCAACATACTCATATTGCATTGACAAGAAGGATTGGATGCGCTGTGTGCTGAGGATATTGAGAAAATTAGCCTCAGTTAGGAACAGTGAAGAACAGTGATGAGAAGAAGACAAATGTATTGTATAGGTTGAGAACTGGAAGATGCGGATTAAAGGGTTTGCAGATATGAGTCGTGAGATGTTTTAGTTAAGATTTCAGAGGTCCGCATGAAGATTTGAAGAAGTTATGGCTGTTTGTGTGGAACCGGTTCCGGCAAGTGTTCAGAGGTGACAGAGGATCACAGAAAGGTCCGGTGAGGTCCGGAATTGTATAATCCTAATTTGCGGATTGGAAGGAGTGTTTGGGATGTCCTTGTGATGTGTCATCTCGAGTTGTGTATGATTTTGAAGTCCGGAAATACCTTTTGCATTGTGACAGTGACGACAGACTGTGTTCTTGAAGTTCCGGATGAGGAAGAGAAGAGATTCCAGTAAGTAGAGAAAGTGCGGATGTACCTGGTCATTCAGGCAGGCTTGTGAAGGTTCTTGGATCATGTTGAGGTTGTGTCGTTGGTCCGCATTGATGGTAGATCCCGGAATTGAAGATATTCTTCCAGATGAAGTTCTTGTTCCGACTAGCCGACCGGATGAGTTGTTCATCCTGCGAATGTTCTTGTGGTGGCCGACCGGATGTGTTATTCATCTTGCGGATATTCTTATGGTTGTTTGCCGACTTAGATGTTTGTTCCTAAGTCGATGTCTTGTATAAATAACGGTTTGTGAGTTCATTTCGAAGTGTGGATTGTGTGGATGAATATGGTATAGTGAAGAGAAGTGCGAAAGGCAGAGTAGGGGTTTTTGGGCTTAAATGGAACTGATCCAGACATGGTAGAGATGTCATTCTCTAGTTCAAGACTGTGATTCTTATCACTTTGTAGACAGTGTGTCTCCTTGTAGGTAGTGGACCTCTTTGTGAGCAGTGTGCTCGGGCAGTGAGCCCTAATTGGCAAGTGCCATTCTTTTTCTTATTCTTCTAACAGAGAATAATCTTTGGGTTAATCACCCCTTGGTTTTTCCCTTAACTGGGTTTTCCACGTCAAAATTTTGGTGTTCAATGTGTTGATGTTTATCTGCTCTTGTGTTTGTGCATTATGCTTTCATGGATGATTAATTGATATGCTGTTAACTAACAAAGAAGAATCAAGTGTTTAAAGTAAGAGCAGGTTTTTATACAACTGATTCACCCCCCCCTCTCAGTTGTATGCCCTAGATCCAACAATTGGTATTAGAGCCAAGTTCCTCTGAAAGGAGCTTAACCGTTTGAGGAGATCCAGGATGTCATACAAGGACAGTCCGAAGTTCGATGGAACCAACTTCACTCTCTGGAAAGGTCGCATGAAATGTCATTTAGAATGCATGGGAAAAGCATACTTGGCCATGGTCTCAAAACTATATGTACCTCCACAAGGTGGTCCGACAACTCTGAATGAAATCATAGATGCTGAAAACAATTTGCGGACCAAGGAAGCTCTGCTAAGCGCATTGAATGACTCAGATCTCTCAAATGTTATTGACCTACCAACTGCATATGAGATCCTGACTAAACTGGAACTTCTGTATGAAGGAGATGAGTTTGTCAAGAGTGCAAGGTTGCAAAGTCTGAAAGGGAAATTTGAAAGATTGAAGATGAGAGATGATGAAAACATCACTACCTTTATGCCAAGAGTGAATGAGCTAGTATGTGGAATTAGAAATGCTGGTGGAACTCTGGATGAAAATGAGATTGTTTGCAAAATCCTCAGATCCCTTCCTGCTGCCTACAAAATCAAGGTTGCTGCCATTGATGAATTCAGAGCCCACACAACTGTCACAAGAGAACAATTCGCTGGCAAACTAGCTGCATTTGAAATGACCGAGTTTGGAGATGATCCTCCCAAGACTGAATCTGCTTTCAAAGCCAGTGCCTATGTGAAAGGCAAACAGAGATTTGATTCGGGAGAAAACTCTTCAAGGAAGATGTCATGGTATGATCAAGCAAGAAGAGACATGGAAGAAGAAGAAGCAGAAACAGCTCAACTTGAAGCCCTCATTGCAAAGAGACTGCCAAGAGGATCCGGTAAGTATGAAGGAAAACTACCCTTTAAGTGCTTCAACTGCAATAAGATTGGTCATTTTGCTTCAAGATGTCCGGAAAGATCTGCAAGGTCTAATACCAACAGACAAAGGTTTCAAAAGAACTGCTATTATGTTCATGAAGAAGATGACAATGAAGGAGTAACAGATGATGAATCAGAACTAGGAAGCAAAGCCGGAAATGAATGGGTGTTTATTGCCATCAAGGAAGAAGATTCAATATCCTCTGAATCTGTCAGCCACAAAGTTGTGGAAAGAGCTTTGGCTGCTCAAGTGAAAGAAAAGGATGATTGGGTTATTGACAGTGGATGTTCTCACCATATGACTGGTGACAAGAATAAGTTCCTGGATTTGGAAAGGTATGGAGGAATGGTAAAGTTTGGTGACAATTTTGCTGGTAGAATCAGAGGTAGGGGAATTATTTCCTTTGATGGAAAGAGCAAAACAGGGAATGTACTATATGTTGAAGGATTGAAGCACAATCTTCTCAGTGTTGGTCAGTTAGTTGACAAAGGCTATGATCTCCTGTTCAAGAATGGAAAATGTAGAATCTTTACAAGCTCCGGAACTGAAATTGCATCCGGTACTCAAACAAAAGGTAATATCTTTCATCTGGTTGGTTCAAATAAAAGTTGTCTGTTTGTTCAAGTTGATCAGAGTTGGTTATGGCATAGAAGAATGTGTCATGTAAATTTTGGTAACATCATCAAGATAAGCAATATTCAGGCTGTAAGAGATCTTCCAAAATTGATGAAACCTACAAATAGTTTGTGCAAAGAATGTCAGCTAGGTAAACAGAGCAGAGTCTCATTCAAAAGCAAAGATCAGTCCTCTACCGGATTGTTGGAATTAGTACATACTGATCTTTGTGGTCCGACAAGAATCAAGAGCCTTCAAGGTGAGATATTTCATGTTACTAATTGATGACCATTCCCGGATGATGTGGGTTACCTTCCTAAAGGAGAAATCAGAAGCCCTTGAGAAGTTCAAAATCTTCAAAACTATGGTAGAGAATCAAACCGGATTGAAACTGAAGTGTCTAAGGTCTGATAGAGGTGGTGAATTTACATCTGGTGAGTTCATTGACTTTTGTGAGAAGCAGGGTATAAGAAGACAGTTGTCTGCTCCTAGGACTCCACAGCAGAATGGAGTAGTTGAAAGAAAGAACCGGACCATCCAGGAAGCTGCCAGGACGATGTTGGAAGCAAATGTTCCTCAAATGTTTTGGAAAGAAGCTATCAGCACTGCAGTCTACACTCTCAATCGAGTTCAAATTAGAAACAACACTGGTAAGCCCCCCTATGAACTCTGGTTTGGCATCACTCCTACTGTGAAATATTTCAGAGTATTTGGTAGCAAGTGTTATATTAAAAGAGATGAAGATCTAGGAAAGTTTGATGCTAGAAGTGATGAAGGAATTTTTTTGGGTTACTCCACTCAAAGCAAAGCATACCGGTGTTACAATAAGAGGCTGAGGAAGATGATAGAAAGCACTAATGTGAAAGTTGATGAAGGAATTGAGAAGCCCTCAAGATTTTATGAGTTTGATGAAGATGACCAAGATGGTGTTCAAGTTCAAGGAACTCAATTCTCTCCGGTAAGTCAGAATCAGCCTGATCCGGTAAATCAGGAAGAAGAGATAGGTCTGAATGAGCCTGATCAAGAAGCAGCAGTGCAGGATACTCCCAAAATTCCAAGGTATGTAAGACAATCACTCTGAAGATCAAATCATAGGTGATAGAAACAAAGGTGTGCAAACTAGAAGGAATGTTGCTCAAAATCAGGATGAATGTTGTCTGATTTCAAAGATTGAACCTAAAACAATAAATGAAGCTTGCAATGATGAAAATTGGACCAAAGCAATGGAAGATGAATTAATGCAAATTGAGAAAAATCATACTTGGGATCTTGTTCCCAGACCTAGAGATAGGAATGTGATTGGAACCAAATGGGTCTTTCGGAACAAATTAAATGAAGCTGGTGAAGTAATCAGAAACAAAGCTAGATTGGTCTACAAAGGCTACTCTCAAATAGAAGGAATTGATTTTGAAGAGACCTTTGCTCCGGTGGCAAGAATTGAAGCAGTCAGATTATTTCTTGCATTTGCTGCCTTTAAAGACTTTAAGGTATATCAGATGGATGTCAAGTCTGCCTTCCTAAATGGTGATCTGGAAGAAGAAGTTTACATTGAACAACCGGATGGATTTCAATTGTTTGACAATAATGATATAATCTGCAAGTTAAAGAAAGCATTGTATGGATTAAAGCAAGCCCCAAGAGCATGGTATAAGAGGTTGGATAAGCATCTTGTGCAGATTGGATTCAACAAAGGTACTGCTGACAGTAACTTATATTTCAAAATTGATCATGAAAACATTTTGATTATTGAAGTGTTTGTGGATGATATCATTTTTGGAGGAAGAGATAGTATGTGCAAAACTTTTGCAAATCAGATGAAAAGTGAGTTTGAAATGTCTATGCTTGGTGAAATGAATTTCTTCTTGGGTCTGCAAATTACTCAAACAAAGAAAGGGATCTTCATTTCTCAGACCAAATATGTGAAAGAATTGCTAAGGAAATTTGGTATGGAAGATTCAAAGCCAATGAACACTCCCATGGCAACTGGGTGTAAGTTGAGCAAAGATGATGACTCCCCAAAGGCATATCAGACAAAGTATAGATCAATGATTGGTGGATTGCTGTATCTCACTCAGACCAGACCAGATATAATGCAGGCTGTTGGTCTTGTAGCAAGATTCCAGGCTGATCTTAAAGAATCTCATGTTATGGCAATCAAAAGAATTTTCAGGTACTTGAGAGGAACAGCTGAGTATGGTCTATGGTACCCTAGGGATCCGGATTTCTCTCTTCATGCTTACACAGATGTAGATTGGGCAGGAGATGTGGATGACCGGAAGAGCACCAGTGTTGGAGCATTCTTTTTGGGGAAGAGATTGGTTTCTTGGCTAAGCAAGAAACAAGATGCAATATCTCTGTCTACAACTGAAGCAGAATACATTGCAGCAGCAGGTAGTTGCACTCAAATCTTATGGATGAAGCAGATGCTAAGAGACATGAAAGTTGAATATGAGGAGCCTATCACAATTTTCTGTGATAATTCAAGTGCAATTAATATTTCTAAGAATCCGGTACTGCATTCTAAGACTAAGCACATATCTATCAAGTTTCACTTTTTGAGAGAACAAGTGAACAAGGAAGAAGTTAGATTGGAGTATGTTCCCTCCAAGGATCAGATTGCAGATATCTTTATTAAACCTCTTCCCAAGGACTCTTTTGAATATCTCCGGGAGAAGTTAGGGGTCATGGCCCCTCCGGTAATGAACTAGGATGCACTGATGTGCATCAGTCCGGTGGATATCACAGTCATATCTTGTGATCCGGATTGATGATGGGGAGCTGCTACTAAGGGGGAGCAGCTGGTATGATTCTGATGTGTTAGAATTGCAAGTATGAGCCCTTTGCCATTGATGTCAAAGGGGGAGAGAAGACATGTGAAAAACAAGTGGCTGATGATCAAAGGGGGAGCAGTAAATGAGAAGAAGACATGTTGCTGATAGGGGGCGCTGTGACAGAAAGGAGAAGTTCTTGTCTTGATGGTTTTTCACATCATATGTTGCCATCAATGACAAAGGGGGAGATTGTTGCAAGTATGAGGTGAACCAGTGTTGTCATTGATGTCAACATACTCATATTGCATTGATAAGAAGGATTGGATGCGCTGTGTGCTGAGGATATTGAGAAAATTAGCCTCAGTCAGGAACAGTGAAGAACAGTGATGAGAAGAAGGCAAATGTATTGTATAGGTTGAGAACTGGAAGATGCGGATTAAAGGGTTTGCAGATATGAGTCGTGAGATGTTTCAGTTAAGATTTCAGAGGTCCGCATGAAGATCTGAAGAAGTTATGGCTGTTTGTGTGGAACCGGTTCCGGCAAGTGTTCAGAGGTGACAGAGGATCACAGAAAGGTCCGGTGAGGTCCGGAATTGTATAATCCTAATCTGCGGATTGGAAGGAGTGTTTGGGATGTCCTTGTGATGTGTCATCTCGAGTTGTGTATGATTTTGAAGTCCGGAAATACCTTTTGCATTGTGACAGTGGCGACAGACTGTGTTCTTGAAGTTCCGGATGAGGAAGAGAAGAGATTCCAGTAAGTAGAGAAAGTGCGGATGTACCTGGTCATTTAGGCAGGCTTGTGAAGGTTCTTGGATCATGTTGAGGTTGTGTCGTTGGTCCGCATTGATGGTAGATCCCAGAATTGAAGATATTCTTCCGGATGAAGTTCTTGCTCCGACTAGCCGACCGGATGAGTTATTCATCCTGCGAATGTTCTTGTGGTGGCCGACCGGATGTGTTATTCATCTTGCGGATACTCTTATGGTTGTTTGCCGACTTAGATGTTTGTTCCTAAGTCGATGTCTTGTATAAATAACGGTTTGTGAGTTCATTTCAAAGTGTGGATTGTGTGGATAAATATGGTATAGTGAAGAGAAGTGTGAAAGGTAGAGCAGGGGTTTTTGGGCTTAAATGGAACTGATCCAGACATGGTAGAGATGTCATTCTTCAGTTCAAGACTGTGATTCTTATCACTTTGTAGATAGTGTGTCTCCTTGTAGGCAGTGGGCCTCTTTGTGAGTAGTGTGCTCGGGCAGTGAGCCCTAATTGGCAAGTGCCATTCTTTTTCTTATTCTTCTAACAGAGAATAATCTTTGGGTTAATCACCCCGTGGTTTTTCCCTTAACCGGGTTTTCCACGTCAAAATCTTGGTGTTCAATGTGTTGATGTTTATTTGCTCTTGTGTTTGTGCATTATGCTTTCATGGATGATTAATTGATATGCTGTTAACTAACAAAGAAGAATCAAGTGTTTAAAGTAAGAGTAGGTTTTTATACAACTGATTCACCCCCCCTCTCAGTTGTATGCCCTAGATCCAACAATGATATCTTGTTATTTTGTCAGCATTTCTGCAACTTCTTTCTATGGTGTTTCCTTAACATCTGCAATATCGCAAATTCTAGGGACCAATGCAAAACACATTCTCATGTCTCAAACCACCCAGGAACTTTCTTCCATCCACTAAACAAATTTTGGCGCTACTGCAAGCTCACCTCTCTTTCTTTCAATAGAATCAACTTGTGTTTTCTACGGTTCTTTACTATATTGTAAGTATTTGCTCTTCAATCATGTATAGCACTCCTGTCAAATTGCCATGGTCTCCCCAACAACAAATGACATACATTCATTGGCATTAGATCACACAAAACTTTATCATAATATGTACCTATTTTGAATTTGACCAAGCATTGTTCTTTCACCAACACCTTATGTTCCTTTTGCAACCAATCAATCCTATATGGTCTAGGATGTTCTAACCTTTTCAACTTTTGTTTATCAACCATTTCTTTAGACACCAAATTATCAGTACTACCACTATCAATTACAACTTTACAACACTTACCTCTTGATTTGCATACTGTTTTGAACAAATTCTTCCTTTCTATTGGTTCTTTCTCCTCATCATGCTTTAGCAAGGCTCTTCTCATGACAAGTGACTCACCTTTATCCTGTTCATTCTTAGAATTGTATGATTCCTTGGTCTCCTCATCAACATGTGCAACCCTCACTTTCCCTTCTAATCTTTTGCTAGCCTCCTTGACCTTGGTAACATTCAAAGGCTTGGTGTCCTTTCTCCCCACGCTTGAAACAGGTTCCTCTAAAAAGTCTTCCATTGCTTCCACTTTATCTTCCTCTGCCTCTTTGATATCCATTAGTTCTGTCACTGTAGTATGGATTTCTATCATCCTTTTCTTTGCTGTATGAACTACTGTCTTCTCTATTATTGTGGTAAGAATTACTGCTTCCTCCTTCATTGCGGTATGACTATGAACTACCATTCTTAGAATCTTCTGCATATGGTCTCCTATCACCGCATTGAGATTTGTCTCTCTGGAACCTTCCTTGTCTTCCTCTTAGTTGATTCTATTTATCTTCAAATCTTTTGTTCAACTTCTTTTCTTCTATTAGGGCCAACTGATATGTTTCCTCCACTGCCCGGATATTCAACATACTCAATTCTTTTTGAATTGATCCCCTTAAACCATTGATGTACCTTGCTACTTTCTCTGCACCTTCATCATGATGCCCTGACCGAATTGTCAGCCTATAGTATTCCTCAGTGTAGTCTTTCATAGTCATATCCTTTTGACTCAAGTTGTGCAACTCCTTTGACAATTCCAGATGATAATTTGTAGGAATGAACTTAGATTTTAGCTTCTTCACCATCCTACCCCATTTTCCAATGCTAGATTTACCCTTTCTATTTCTTACTAATTGAATTTCTTTCCACCAAATGACAGTATGACCTTTAAATACGGTCTTAGCAAATTTTACACTATCCAGATCATCAATATCTTTATACTCAAAATGTTCTTTTAAATCAATTATCCAACCTATCAATTCTTTAGGATTTAAACTACTAGAATAATTAGGGATATCCTACTCTAGTCTTTTTACCAATGCTTGATATAGCTTTCAACATCCTTTCTTCCTTGCCTTCTTCACTTTCAATTTGCTTGTCAAGGACTAGCCTCTTGTTCTTCATCAATCTCATGAGCCCTAGGATTAGGGTTTCTTTTGCGGTCTTCTTCAAAAGCATCCATTCAGATCTTCATTGCCTTCATCATCTCAAACATTTCTTCCGTCTTTCCAGCAACATTAACAATACCTTGCCCTCTTTGTGGAGGCATCTTGAATTTGATGCAAACTGCCTCAAAGTCGACGGTTTGTCCACAATCTTCCTGCAAATTGCCTCATAGTCAGCACTCTATTTGCAAGTTTCTTGCAGACTGCTTCAGGATCGATGATCTGTTTATAGGCAAAACCTTCACTTTCCCAAAGGATTCAAAACCATGCTCTAATACCACTTGAATGCAGTCATGGATCGAGGATCCAATGAAGGATTGTCCGACCATGCAACCTAATGAATAAACACACATAAAGGAACTCAATGAAATAGCAACATATCCTTATTGATTCATGGTCATAATTGAATTACAGTTTGCCGCATTGGGCTTATAACATGCCATGCCCTAGCTGTTTGATTACAAATGGGCACACTATGTGAGAATTACAAAATTCAAATGATATTGCAATACAATGCCTATGCTGAGCTAGCCACCACCAAATTGACTGCCTCCTAATGATCTTGAGGAATGATTGTATGGCAGCTTCTAGTCTTAGGGATGATCTCAGTCTGTTGCAAGGAGGTGCAAAGCTCGATGCCAAGTGTAATGTGTAGTCAGCCAAACGTGTAGATGGAATCTTTTGGGATGAATGCGGTGATGATAGATTAATGAATCTCGATGTGATCCATGCCATAAGCTCCCTTGGGTCCAATGAATTGGAAACATGTTCCTTTGTTGCTGCACGCTTTGGAAAGGTGCTGCAAGCCTTGAACACCGAAACTGGATGTTATTCTGTCATGCCTAGTAATAAGTTAGAAACTGGTATATGCCGTTGCGGTGATGATAGATTAATGAATCTCGATGTGATCCATGCCATAAGCTCCCTTGGGTCCAATGAATTGGAAACATGTTCCTTTGTTGCTGCACGCTTTGGAAGGGTGCTGCAAGCCTTGAACACCGAAACTGGATGTTATTCTGTCATGCCTAATAATAAGTTAGAAACTGGTATATGCCGTTGCGGTGATCAGAATCTTCTGGAAATAGAATATGATGTTGTAGGATCAATGTAGAACATGTGTTTCCAATTGTGTGATGAAACATGCAACTGTGATGAAATGCAGTAGGATCTGTGGTGGTTGGATGATGACTGTAATATTATTCAAAACTTGTAAATAAACAAAGTAAAAGAAAATATTTTTGGTGATGCAAGATTGCTCATACACCTTGGGATGTTCCTGCATCAATGAGTGAGATAGAGAGCTTTGTGAAAAAGTGCAGCCCAATACCTTTGTAAATTTGTGAAAAAATTATCATATATTGCTGCCCCATCGCACGAAGTCATTGGCAAGGGAAGGAAGTTCCAGTGGGGCAATAGACAACAATGAACATTCGAGGAATTGAAGAAGATAAGTATGGCACTGGTCCTTGCTTTACCTAATTTGCAAGCAACTTTTGAGGTAGAGACAAATGCTAGCGATTATGCTATGGGTGCAGTGTTGCTATAGGGAGGTAGGCCTGTTTGTTATCATTTCGATACATTGAGAGGGTCTGTGTTAAATTACAACACCTATGATAAGGAACTATATGACCTAGTTTCTGTAGTGAAGAAGTGGAAACATTACCTTATGGGGAAGGAGAACGTGCTGCACACCGACCATAAGCCCTTGCAATACTTGCGAGTATAAACAAAATTGTAGCAGCCTAGGCATGAAAAATGGATGGGATTCTAAAGAAGTTCCATCTCGTGGTCAAGTATATAAGCGTGGTGTGATGAATAAGGTGGCTGCTATGCTGTCTAGACCACCTCTTTATCCATGGTAAGTAGCTTGTCTAAGTTGGAGCCTTTCTTGGGTGAAGTATATATAGAGAACTATGAACATGATGCAGATTTCCGCGAGGTATATCAGACTGTATGCAACAAGAAACATGCGGAGTTTGAGCCTCATCAAGACTATTGCCTTTAGGAAGGACTCCTATATAAAGCGCTTATACTATGTGTGCGAAAAGAGCCCCTTGGTTTTGTTGATGCGAGAGGCACACATCATGTGTAGCTAGACATCTTGGTGTCAATAAAATTGTAAATAATCTCCAACATTATGTTTATTGGCCATGTTTACAACCTAATGTTGCAAGATTTGTTCGTAGTTGTCAGTTGTGCAATGTGAGTAAGCCCAACAATCAGAAATTGGGGCTGTAACAGCTGTTGCTTGTACCTGAGAGGCCTTGGGAAAGCATCTCCATGGACATTGTTGGAGGTCTCCCAAGAACTAAGCAAGGCAATGATTATATTTGTGTAATTGTGGATTGTTTCAGCAAGATGTACGTGCTGATTGCTTGTAAAAAGACAATGACAGGGAGTGACGCAGCAGAGCTTTTCTTTAATCACATGTGGATGCATTTTGGTATCCTAGAAAGCATCATATCCGATAGAGAGTCTAGGTTCTTGAGCAAGTTTTGGTGCACGTTGTGGGAAAGAATGGACACAAAATTCAAATGGTCCCCCTTCCATCCACTAACAAATGGGCAGGTGGAAGTTGTGAACAAAGTTTGGTACAGCTTTTAAGGAGCTATAATTAGAGGTTCAGGTATTCCAAAGGCTGGGATGAACACTTGGTGTGTATTTAGCACTCGTACAGTAGGGCCATTTATTCTTTGTTGAATCTTTTGCCTTTTGAGGCATGTTTTGATTTTATGCCACCAAGCCCACTTGATATTTGTTTTGGACAGTCAAGCAGGGGCTGGAAAATGGTGACTTTGAGTTGATAATGCTCAAAGGTTCGTGGAGAAGGTGGGACATATACACCATGCATCTTTTACAATAAACTCTATATCTTTCACCATGCATCTTGCATGGGAGCTGTTTGAAACTTAAAAGCTATTAAATCATTGATTGTTAGCTTTGAGCTTTATTGACATTGTCTTGTTGTTGTTGTCCAGCAAATCTTTATCTTTGATTATTTAAGCTGATTTATTATGGTTTTGAATGGTTATGAGATACAGTTGATGTTCAAGTAGCTTACTTTTTCTGCTAAGTGCCACAATTTGTCTTTTATGGGTTTGTTTTGGATGACATTTGCTGCACTATTTTGGTAATATTCAACAAGAAACAATGCCTTTCAACTGAAGTTAATTTTGATACAATCATGCTAGATATTTTTGCTCTTCAAGTTGTAATTTTCGTGCAAACTTACCAATAGGCATGGTCTGTTAAATCATCACAATTTATTAAGGTGTAGGCCAATAAACCAAGTTTATGAGTTGAATAACACTGATCCAATATAAACTAAGTATTTGAGTTGAAGAACAGCGATTCAGATGTAATCTAAGTTGGATATGTGGCAAGGAGTAGGAGAACTCTGATTCAAATGAAGGCAAGAGGCTCTTGGCTGTAAATTCCCATGAGAGATTTCTCAATTTAGCTCTTGAGGCTTCAAGGGGCCTTGGTCTGGTTAGGACCAGCAAGATATATCATAGCAACATCAAGGGTTGTACACGTAGATTCTTGGACTCAGATGCCACTTGCGGTGAGACTAGTTTTTGTCTGGTTAGGAGCAGAAAAATGTAATAAAATTGTGGAGCTTTGTAGGTTTTGAGTCTTGGGCATTGCATGAAGTTGGGGATCTCCATCTTTCTGTTGTTTAAGCATGGTGATGGCTTTGTTAGGAAAAATACATACGGGTGGGATGTTAGAACTGCATTACAATTTGCTCTGCTGTCTTGTTAGTTATTATATTAGAAAAGGTAAGTTTTGGGGAACTTGAGCTCATTGTCATTTTAGTTCACATTTTGTTCACAGAATATGAGAAAAAGTGATGAAACTATTCATGCATTGAGAATGGGATTTCTACCATTTTTTGTTACTTTTGAACAAAGTCCCTTTAGCACCCTTGTAAGTTGGTTTTATTATCTATATAATGGATTCAGGACAGATTGGCAAGATGGGGCATGCAGAAAGTTGAATTTCAAAAGGATGGTGAATTGGCATTGAGTTCATATCCGTATATTTGCAAAGATCTTTACGAGAGTTGAACTATCTAATTGCATTGCTCTATGAGCTTTCAACCTAAGATATCATATCTTGTTAAATGCATTCTTTGATCCTTTATCTATAGCTAGCAATTGATTATGAGTCATGACCAATAACTCTCTTTATATCACATGGGTTTCTCTTATTCTCACAACTGCACATGCAGCTATTTTTATTGCAAGAAGCTGCAAGCTAACTTCTAAACACCATTCCTTCAGATAATGTTCCAAGATGACATGCAATTGAATTACTCCTAACAAGTCATGATATGCTTACATAATTTTGGTTTGTGTATTAATACTGACAGACTAAGTTTTAGGGCCAGTTTAACAGCTCTTGGTGCAACATTGAGTGCTAGCTTAACATCTTGAGGTGATGATTTGGTAGTAGTAGCTGTCAAAGTGGCTTCATTAGAATTTCTTTTGGAACTCAGATTTGTTGGACTTCATATTCAACCATTTACCATCCATATGGTACTTAAAGATTCTTTTATTTGGCTAGAAATCTTGTTTAATACCCAATGAAGTCAACTTTTTGTTTTCATTATCATTGTGATGAACCCAGGAGAGATGGATTATGTTAAGGCACATCCATGGGTACATGTTTTGCTAGGTTTATTCCGAATATACAGTACAGTTTTATGTAACATTTATTGCACGTATAGTACATTGAAGTCTGCATCTTTATTTTACCAAAAAGCAAAATGCATAAGTTTGAACTAAATATTTAGTGTAATGTTGTCTGTATTGCATGTGCGTTGTCTTCAAAGGATTTACAGAACATTATTGCTTGCCATATCAAATAGGGTTTAGATTTTTATATTTACTATAGCAAATAAGTGGGAGATATACTATGACACTATTTTTGGAGGAATTGCTGTGGTATGGGATTTTAGTTCTTTATAGGAACCATGCTATGCAAATTGAAGCAAAGGATTAGAAATAAGAGCTTGAAACTTGTTTCGAAATTTGAGTGGACAGATTTAGATTGGGTTTCTTAGCAGGCCAAGTGATACTGTTTACATGCTAGATATTGTTGTTGAAATCAATTCATCACAGTATATAGAGCAAACCTGCACGCCTGATGTGGGGCAGTATGATGTTGATGTGTAAAATTGCAAAAATGACTAGTATGTTGGGGTTAGAATCATAATAAGGTGGATTGTCCAAATTTGGCCCATATTCAATATTTTACAAAAACAATCATTAAATATTCTAAGTATAAATGTTTTGATTGGTATAATTTTTGAGCGAGGTAATTTTACATTAGAAATATGACTAAGTGAATATGTTGTTACAGCTGGCATGACTTGGCAATGGTGTGTGAAAATCATCGACGGAAGCGTGCGCTCAAGAAGAGAGTACCTTATGATCCGATGGTGAGCATTCTGTATACAATTCTTCTTATGTTTTCTAAGATTGCAAAACTTCAATGAATTAATGAAGCTTTTGTCTTTGCATATGAAATAAGAATCTTGATTTGTCACTTTAATGATTGGATACCTTATTTTTCCTTGAAATTGTGAAATATTATTCTTGAAGTTTTGCATTAAGGTGAGGTTTCCAGGTTCTGCACCGTAGTCTCTTCTTGGAGTGATCATTAATATATATGACACACTGACTGCTGACAATTAGTTTGTTTGATTGCAGTGGAATCAAATTATGAATCGGACACAACGGGAGGCTTACTATTACAATTGGCCTGTTTACTTCCCTTAAGTTTCAATCTAATTACATAGTTTGCAGCTAAAGCATAAGGGTAATAGAAGAATGTTGTGTTTCAATCAAGATGCTAAATTTCTCAAGATCCATTTGTAAAACTTATATATACTCTATTTATCTATATGATGTTTGAATCCACAAATTTTTTAAATATCCAAATGTTCTAGCAAAAAATGCTGGTAGACATCAATAAATATAACAAAAAACTAATGGACAAGTAGAATGCTTGTGAGCATATGTATTATGGGAAAACATTAGCTGCAGTTGAAGCTCTCATTACCCTTGCATTTTTTCTGAGTGCTCTTTTCTGCGAAGTTACAGACAAAATACTTGTGTTACTTGGATCATTGCACTCAATCAATCATCCTACCAAAAACCAGAGAAAACACTGCAAGACTGTCTTACATTCACAGTAAAACTGAAATGTGATTCCTTCATAAATGTTTAATAGCAAAAGATATATTCTAGGTTTGCCAATTGTCCTTTTCTTTCAATCATGTTCATGTTAATGAATGACCTTCGCTAGTTTGGTTTATCATTTTGGTTTTGACAGAGAATTATGATGAGTAAGTGAAGAGGGAGAGCACAATGCAGACCGTCTACTTACAATAGTACCTATAGGTGCCATGGACTTCCAATAGGAAATATTAGCAATCAAACTACCGCATGGAAACTTGCATGAATTAGAAAATGAACTAATTACTTTCTCTGAAACATTTGCATGTGAAGTATAAATTTATGGTAATAGGATATAAGCATAGAGTAAGTGAAGAGGAAGAGTGATATGCAGATCACAAGTTAGTCTACTTGCAGTGATACCTATAGGTGCCATGGGTATCCGATAGGAAATATTAGCAATCGAACTTTTGCACAGAAACTCACATAAATTCATAAAATGAACTAGTTTTTTTTCTCTGAAACATTTGCCTGTGAAGTAGAAATGTATATTAATAGGATATACACATAGAATCCCAAGTTTGAAAATGGTTTAAGAACTCGTATAGTAAGATGCATTATTGATAATTTGGATAGTAATTTTGGAATAAATATTTGCATTCCATAATAGAAGATTTGAAAGGGGGTCACAAACTGGTTCTTTCCTGTTTTGGATTGTCATTGTGTTTTTTCTTTATGCCTAGTTAGTATTTAATTTGCTATTGGTCACGAGTTGGTTCTTGTTTGAATTAAAAATGCCCCTTTCAATTCCTTCCGAATGTGCTACCATATTTGTTTCCCGTTTAGTTGAATTAACAAGTTACATTTGAATTAATATGAAATCTGATCAAACAAAAATAATTCAGTTAACAAGTTTGTTACTTCGGACAAATTGTAATGTACAATTGTAGTATACATGTAAAATAAAATTTTAAATGAATCAATATTTATGAAGGTAAAGTTTATTGTTTAGGTCAAGTTATATCAAGGTAAAGGTAAAGGTCATGGTTGTGCTCTAGGTTAAGCTATATCGGACGTCTTCCACACAGTAATTTATTATGTTACTGTGCTTGTATTACATGGCTGCAATTTCAATGTACTTTGCATTGATTTTGATTTAACCTAAAATTGGTTACTTTATGATTGACAAGCAGAACGGAGCAATAATTACTAATTTATGTGAATGTGTAACATATAATAGTATACAAGCCTTTTCCATTTTTGCAAACAAAAGTCTCTTCAATTTGAAAATCCAGCCTTCAAGACCAATATAACTTATCTAGCAGCGAAAAGTTATCATATTAAAAACACGTTCAAGAGTTCCATTTATTCCAACTTGATCATCTTTTAAATCTTCAACCATTTCAACTCTTAGTTCTCACTGTTGGTACTAGGGCTTTTATGTGATAGTTAAAACAATGAAGAAGTCAAGTGCATGAATGGAAAATCAGTATTGCAAACGTTCAGTATGTGTGACATTATTTATTGAAATTTCTTCTCACCACCAAGTAAGCTAATCATCTCATGTGCTTAATCCAGAGCCATCTCAAATCAATCTTTATAAACATGCGGCTTGGTCAGATATGGAAAGGACTTACAATTAGAGGACATACAAGTTGATTTTTAGCTTCAATAAGGACATTCAAATCAAAATGAATGTTTACATTACTTGGAAACATATAAGTCAACAGATGTTTCCAATATATTGTCCTTGCTTCTTGGAAATCCAGCTGTTAAGAATGCTGTCATGATTTGCGTGCATCCTATGTGGAGGTGCATGAATGATGTAATGTGGACAGCCAGTTTGTGTTCTTGCTTGCACTTGCTATCCATAAAATCTCTTGCATCGAAAGAAAATCTGGATTTTGGAGTGAAGGCCCTAAAAAATCCAACTTCAAAATCTTTTCTCACTGTACTTAAAGCCCTACCAATTCATATATAATTGCTTAATCACTACATGCGATTGGTGGAATTCTAAACTGAAACTTTTAAGTGTGTTTTTCTGTATGACATTCTTACAGGCCAAAAAATAGTTTTACTTAAGTAATTTATATTCACTTTAAATTGTTGATTTTGTTGGATTATAAATTTTCTATTTTAATTTTCAACTATTCAATGAAAAGCCCTAAAAAATCTAAATTTCCAAGGAATCGTGGGAACATTATAATGTCAAAATTTTAAAACTATTGACAATACATTCACTTGAACTGAATAGACAATGTTTGAAAGATTCACATACTGTTTGTTAATATCCCAAATGGGATCTGCCCTAAAATTCTGAATATTAAACTCTGAATTCTGCTCTAAATTTCTGCACTTTAGTTTTCTGTTGAAACCCTAATTTCTGATCCAAATTTCTGCTCCAAACAACTGATCCTATCAAGCATTGAACACATCCAAACATGGCTAAAATTGATGGCAATTGATATTACACATTTATACTCATCATAAACATGAATTACTCCATGAATCACACAATGTAGGGCAATCAAATGAACACCACAAATCTGATTTAATGAATTAAACTTCTGCTGCTACAAAATAGAATGTAATGAAACGCAAGGGTGACCAAATTCTAGGGCTTGAACATGCCCAATACAAGGTTGGATTTTTGCCACTACAATCCCAACCTAAAACCAATGTTTACATACCAAATCAATGACAAAGATGCCTCCAAGGTCTTCAAAGATTAGCGCCCAGGTCTGCCGATCTATTTAGGGTTTAGAAATCCTAATCCATGTGCCAAAACACCCTTGACCAGGCAAATTCGCCCTTCACAAAGTGGCGCTCCAAATCTAGGGTTGAAACCCTAATACAATACAATCACAAGCACCAACAAGTACTCCACAACAATGGTGAATTGGACCTGCTGCTGTTGCTGCTCCAAAAATCAGAATAGTCTTCAAACCCTAATAGCCAATAACTCCACAAATCGCCTCCCAAATACCACACCAATGACCCTCCAAGGTGGCACACTAGTTTGCTCCAAAGACTACTCCAAAGGATGAGAAATCGCTGCCCAAGGATGGTGATAAGTTGCTGCTCCAATCTGCCCAACAAATGCTGCTCCAAGTGATGATCATTTTCTGCTCTGAAAATGATTAGGTTTCTGCTCCAAAGAATTTGAAGTGCTGCTCCAAGACTGATTAGAATTCTGCTCCCAACTTCGCAATCCTCGAATAAAGTGCAAGTAGACCTCCGTTATGAAGTCTTCCCAAGATGAACTAGGGTTTTGTCTAATTCACCTCATATTCAAGGGTTTTCATCCTTGGAATATGCTGCTCTAAATTGCAGACCAAAAAAGGAATAAATGATAAGTAGAATGATGATTGAAATGATTCCAAATACCTCTTATTTATACCAGATTTCCTCCTTTTCCCAAGCTGGCCGACCTAGACCTTTTATCTTTTTATTTTATTGTTTTTTCCTCAAAGAGGCCGACCCTCCTTATGCAACTTGGCGCCCACTTTCCTAGGCTGACCAAGAAAACATTTTATTTTCTTATTTAAGGTCTTCTTTAGGCTGACCCACAAAATATGTCTTCTCCTTTGATTCCTCTTCTCCTTTGGCGCTCAAATAATAGATGCAACATTTATTATCTTTCTTCTACATCTTTTCCTTACTCCAAGGTGAACATATGTGCATGAAAGATAACACCAACTGACTCCAAATGAAGTCATCCACACAAGATAAAATCATCATGAACTAATCCTTAATTTTTCATGGCAAATTTCATACCTTCCCTCCATCTTCACTTCTCCACATGGGTCGCTTCTCCTCAAGGCCATTTATTTTGCTGGCATGGAATACACCAAAATGGCTACAAAAATATGACAAACCAACTCCCACACTCAAAATGTCTCACAAAATTTGCCTAGTGTTGAAATTGGCTCCCTTATCTCCTTATTAGGTGATCACTCCGAAAAAGGGGACAATACAGTCCTCCCTTCCCGAGATTGCTTGTTCTCAAGCAATAGCAGGCATGCATCCTGTGAGATAGTGTCAAATGACATGTATCTCCATTTATCCAATTGCCTTGTGATCACACAAAACCTCAACCTGTGGCTGTATCTCCCAAGAAGAATATGGAGAATGCTATGCAAAGTGAGCTCTGGTGGCAAAAGCCATACACACTCGAACTCGACTTGGCCCCATCCTTCAAAGAATGCAATGCCTCAACCACAACCTTCGTTCCATCATGTATGAACTTAAGTTCCATCTTCTAAAAATCTTGTATCTACCAAGTGACTCCAACCACTGGATTCCCAAAACTACATCAATCTATCCCAATTCTACCACATAGAAATCATTAGTCAATGTGTAGTCACCCATTCAAATGCTAAGTTGGGATACTTTCTTAGTGCAACTTAGTAAAGCCATCTGCAACTGTCACACTGAAGCCCTGAAAAATCCTCAACCTTTAGTCCTCTCTTCACAACTAAACCCTCATCAATGAAGTTGTGAGTAGCTCCACTATCAACCAAACAAGTGACCCTCTATCCCTTAACAATTCCTCTCAATCGAAAGACATGATATTTCAACACTCCTGAAATAGATGCAATGGTGACATGCCCTGTGTCATTTGCAATGTTCGGCTCAAGCTCCAACTGTGGCTGCTGCTCCACATGATCAGTATCACTATCCGAGCTAGTGTCTTCAATAGCCTCACTCTCATCATCGGAGATGACCTCTATGAGATGTACCTTGCCTTTCTGAAGGCATCTATGTCTTGGTTCCCATGGCTCCTTACAAGAAAAACAAAGCTTCTTCCTCCTCATTTCATTCTTTGTTTCATTATCCATCCTAGGAGGTACATATTTCTGCTAATTGAACTTTTGTTGAATTGGACTAGAGCCCTTAAAACTTTTCTTTTGTGGCTGAAATGTTGAAGGTGTAGTGTCTAGATCAAGTGCCAGTTTAATAGCTTCATCCAATGTGCTTGGCTTAAGAGCCTTCACCAAACCCCTTAGCTTATCATTCAAACCTTCCACAAACAACATGATTACCCTTCTCTCTATCATATCAAGAATCATCACTGTAATCTTCTGAAAGTCATCAATGCAGGCATTCACACGTCTAATTTGTTTCATCTGTGCAACTCCCTGTAGTAAACCTCTTCATGCTTCTTGTCAAACCTAGCAATGAGTTTGGCTGTGAACTCTTCATAAGATTGGATCATTGCGTGGTTTTGTGTAACAAGTCCATAGTGCCACCAATCATAAGCTGCTTCCTCCAAGTGCATGGTTGCAAGTTGAATTGCTTTGTCTTCTTGCATAGGCTCGAGGGTGAGAAATGTATCCAACTTATTAACCCAAGCTCTTGCATTGATTTTGCCACTACCATCAAAGTTCGGTAGCGGCACCTTGTTTAAGGCTTCCTTGAATTCTTGATGTTGCCTTTTTTGCCTCCTAGGCCTTGACTCTCCTCTAAGTCTTCCTCTTTCCCTCTTTTGATTCCAATATTGTTGAAAGCTGAGATCCTCTCTAAGAAGTGCTGGAAGTGCTCTATATGCTTGATGAACTACGATCATGTCCTCATCCGTTGGTGGTACCAACTCGTTCTCAACAACCTCTTCTTCTTCTTCTTCTTCCCTTGGAAGGAATGTAGGTCGCATGGGTCTATTATTTGTGGGAGTACGAACTCTGTCAACTCGAGGTGTACCAATCACACTACCTTCACCCATAGGTGTTGCATTAACCCTCATATTCCTCATGGCTTGTGTCATACACTGCATCATTTATGTCAAAGCATTGTTTGTTTGTTGTCATCTTGCTGCTAGAGACCTCAAAATATTGTCAACATTCCTATCATCTCTTGGTGGACTTGTACCTCTTTCTCTATCCATGTTCTCTGCAAATGGATTGTCTTCCTCTTGTTCTATTTGCTGTCATGGTCTTCTTCTATAATGTTGCAAATAAGGAGACTGCATACGGACAACTACTAACTCCCAACTAGGTCAATCTATTTCCACATAACATGCAAGGATAAAATCGAGTCAAATCACATCCAAGTGCAGGTGGATTTAACTGTGGATCTTATACTCAAGGATGCTATTATGATAAGATTTAACTTCGTCTATTCCCAAACCCTCCAGGCTGGCAGGATCCAAGCTCTGATACCACTGAATATCCCAAATGGGATTTGCCCTAAAATTTTGAACATTAAACTATGAATTTTGCCTTAAATTTCTAAATTTCTGCACTTTAATTTTCTACTAAAACCCTAATTTCTGATCCAAATTTATGGTCTAAACAACTAATCCCAGCAAGCATGAAACACATCCAAACATGGCTAAAATTGATGGCAAATGATATTACACATTTATACTCATCATAAACATGAATTACTCCATGAATCACACTTACTCCATGAATCACACAATGTAGGGCAATTCAATGAACACCACAAATCTGATTTAATGAATTAAACTTTTGCTGCTACAAAATAGAATGTAATGAAATGCAAGGTTGACCAAATTCTAGGGCTTGAACATGCCCAATACAGAGTTGGATTGTTGCCACTACAATCCCAACCTAAAAACCAATGTTTACATACCAAATCAATGACAAAGATGCCTCCAAGGTCTTCAAAGATTAGCGCCCAGGTCTGCCGATCTATTTAGGGTTTAGAAATCCTAATCCATCTGCCAAAACACCCTTGACCAGGCAAATTCGCCCTTCACAATGTGGCGCTCCAAATCTAGGGTTGAAACCCTAATACAATACAATCACAAGCACCAAGTACTCCACAACAATGGCGAATTGGACCTGTTGCTACTGCTCTAAAATTAGAATAGTCTTCAAACCCTAACATCCAACAACTCCATAAATCACCTCCCAAATACCACACCAATGACCCTCCAAGGTGGCGCACTAGTTTGCTCCAAACATTACTCCAAAGGATGACAAATCGCTGCCCAAGGATGGTGATAAGTTGTTGCTCCAATTTGCCCAACAAATGCTACTCCAAGTGATGATAATTTTCTGCTTTGAAAATGATTAGTTTTCTGCTCCAAAGAATTTGAAGTGCTACTCCAAAACTGATTAGAATTTTGCTCCCAACTTCGTAATCCTTGAATAAAGTGCAAGTAGACCTCCGTTATGAAGTCTTCCCAAGATGAACTAGGGTATCGTCTAGTTCACCTCATATTCAAGGGTTTTCATCCTTGGAATTGCTGCTCTAAATTGCAGACCAAAAAAGGAATAAATGATAAGTTGAATGATGATAGAAATGATTCCAAATACCCCTTATTTATACCAGATTTTCTCCTTTTCCCAAGTTGGCTAACCTAGACCTTTTATTCTTTTATTTTATTATTTTTTCCTCAAAGAGGCCGACCCTCCTTATGCAACTTGGCACCCACTTTCCTAGGCCGACCAAGAAAACATTTTATTTTCTTATTTAAGGTCTTCTCTAGGCCAATCTCACCTTAGCATCTTGTAATTATCTTCAGCTTGGATGACCCACAAAATATGTCTTCTCCGTTGATTCCTCTTCTCCTTTGGCGCTCAAATAGTAGATGCAACATTTATTATTTTTCTTCTCCATCTTTTCCTTACTCCAAGGTGAACATATGTGCATGAAAGGTAACACCAGTTGACTCCAAATGAGGTCATCCACACAAGATAAAATCACCATGAATTAATCCTTAATTTCTCACGGCAAATTTCATACCTTCCCTCCATCTTCACTTCCCCACATGGGTCTCTTCTCCTCAAGGCCATTTATTTTGCTAGCATGGAATACACCAAAATGGCTACAAAAATATGACAAACCAACTCCCACTCAAAATGTCTCACAAAATTTGCCAAGTGTGAAAATTGGCTCCCTTATCTCCTTATTAGGTGATCACTCCAAATAAGGGGACATTACGGTTTTTGAGGTTGACTTACTAGAAGGGATTAAGAAATATTTGGAGAAAGCTTTATGGATTGGTTGTGTGACTCACTAGAAAAGGGAATGTTTAGAAGTTGGCTTTTATAGATTTTTCTTTTGGATCAACTTACTAGCATAGGCAATGTTTGGAAGGGGCCATCTAGGATAGAGGGAAAAGATACATATTTTTCTTTGGGTTCAAGCCATATTTGGGGACTTTCTACACATTGTAGTCTACATCATCTTCATTATGTCATACATCATTAACATGTCTTCCAGCATTGATACCCTTTTCATTGCCATTGACAAGTCTTTTGAAATAGAAAGCCTTGACACCCTTTTCATTGCCATTTACAAATCTTTTTGAAATATAAAACTTTGACACAACCCATTGATGTAATGCACACCCATAATAATACACTCCAACAATTTCAAACTTGCTCAGTCAGATTAACTTTCTCATGTTCTACATGCTGTCATCTCCTCCATATTTGAAAAGCCTATGAATTATATCTATTATAACCAGCTCTTACATAATTCTCAAGTTCAGTAGAAGTTATCAAAACCTTCTCTTCAGGGAGGGCATGGTCTTCCATCATGCTAACTAGTAAAATGCTTACACTAGCATGCACAATGAGCCATAGTCCATACCATGTCCCAACAAAGAAAGAGAATGATTGGAGCCAACAAGAGGAAATTCCACCAAGATTGAAATTCTTGATGACTGAAATGGAGATGAGCCTTGGGCTCTTTTAAAGGAAAAGTGCAACCTACATAACTTTCAAACCTAGGATACAAGGGAGTTGTAGGCTAATAGGCTTTGTTAACATTTTGATGGTGCCAAAGGGTTATTATATCGTAGTGTTTTCCTCAAACTAGCAAAATGACCAAGCATTTTAGGGTGTGTGGTTTATGAAGAAATTAGGTTTATTCATGATGCCTTGGTCTACTAATGTTGAACCTAATGAAAGATCTTCGAAGAATAATTTTGGTTTAGGTCCAAAGCCATTTCCTTCCAAGTGAATGGAGGCATGAATTTGTAGTACAAGAACAAGGAACACAATAGGGAAATGCATCACAACTTTAAGGTTCACTAGATAGTTAGGAATTGTCAACCATGCTTGAATATGTGTGAGTATAGCTCCAAGAAAAAACCTTCTAGATAGACTCCTTGCTAGCAAATAGCAAGCCACCAAACATTGTAACATGAACTCCATATGGAGTTGCTTACCCACTATGCACAATGGGTTACATTAAGACCTCAATCTATTGATGATGTCAAGCAATGGAGATACACATTTGAGATGACAATAAAGCATCTATAAACACTCATATTCCTCAACAACTCCGTAATACATTATGTTGTAAACTAACATCTATAGAACATAATAATTAAAGTGCAACACAATGCATAAAAACACCATAACACCATGATTATGTAAACTACTTAGAACTTGTTTACTAACACATCATGCAAATATGATGAAACCACCCTTGCCAATGGTGGCAAGGGATAGCTAATGGATTAATGCTACCTCTCATTCCTATTACTTATCTCAAACCTTGTAGGAATAATGCTTATTACTTCTCTCCAACCTTGTAGGGATTCCTTTTGCCAATTACAATAATGTCAAACAACTTAACTCATTAATCATGCCCCAATCAATAAATATATTCATAATCTTAAGTACAAGTGTATACATATATCATGGGAACCCACCTAACCATATCTAGCCATATATGCACATATAATCCCATAACTATATAAATAATACCATAAATATACAATGCCCCATGATACATTAAAGATATCCCATATTAAACACACCTATATATCATATGGTTGAAATATGGCTCTGATACCTCAATAATGCATTCCTTCTTTGGAACACATGGATATTTGTAGCAATCCTCAATTTACACACATCCAAATGTGAAGAACTCAACACATTCATTACCTTGCATAACACTATTGTACTAACACTACAAAAGGCATCTTGTGTGTATTATATGAACTTGCTAAGGACACTATCCACTCACTTTGTAGTTGATGTCTATTCCTTAATCTCACTTGACCCTTTCAATCATTGCATGATATCATTGTTTTTGCCAAGTCATCACTTGTGTGTTGTATAACCAACTTGTATCTTTGATGTCTCATATCTTGGAACTCAATCAATCACCATTGAAACTTGTGCACATGCCACCAAAGCATTATACTCAAACACTTAACCTCATAACCTCCTTTTTATTTGCATGCATTCATGAGTCCATGCGGGCCTATCCTCATATTTCAACCTTATTTATTGGCACAAATTTATCGTGTTGATGCATACATCTATACATCATTACCTCTATATGTGATTTACCTTGCAACCACTTTACCTTCTTCCTTTCCTTGTCACTTGCACAATTTCCCTCTAAAAAGTCAAAACATTGCAACTATGAATTAGCTACTTTATGTGGTAGATCCACCAAGTAGGTTGAATGACTAAAACTTGCTCTTTACCTAGTATCAAGACTCATCTCCACCAAAAGTTAAAAACATGTTACAACCAAAAGCTATCAAGTGGATACATTAATATAAGTAAGCTTTAAAACTAAAGTCTATCATAATCCATCACTAACATTAAACTCTATAACGCACCACGCCCAATGCATTATATGTTATCTAAATGACATTGTGAGAGGTACCTACTACAACCACCTACATTGTAAGAAGCATATTTAAGTAGGTTCCTCTCATCGTTTCTCAAACTTAGGAGAATCTATTCAACACCATCCAGTCTCTACTATTCTCTTTGCCATACTATATAATACTTCTTAAACACTGCGATCCAAAAAATCATTGTACTTGTCATGCAACATGTGAGTGTCTATATGACTTTCATTTATCTGACTTTCACACATTGGCAACTAGTTGTTGCACTTGATGTCAAGGAACCAAAACTATTTAGAGAGCTTATCCAAATTGTTGACCACTTGCAAGAGAAACTACAATGTGGGTGCCCCCTCCACACTAACCCTTAACTTGTGCTCTTGTGCTATAGAGCACTTGTAACATGCTTAGATGCCAATACCCTTACGGTCAAGTCATGTGCTTTTATATACTTTTTCTACCCCTCTCAGCATCGTCAAACATACAAATCAATAAGAGTAGTAAAGGTATCTAAGTCTTCTTTTAAATCTTTAGCTCTATTGCCATATGCACTTATTGTGCTATGTTTCACCAAGTACTTTATGCCGACATCACAATTTCATACTAAACCATATTCTCCAATATTGATAATAGTTGAAATAACATGCAATACAAAAGCTATATAAAATATATTCATAAAAATATGCTATAATCCACTGCATGGGTTTTTTAAGGTATAATATAAACAAATCTAATGCCTCCCATAAAAATGTGTACATCTTCCTTATGGAAATTTCTGTAATCATATCCCACTCATAGTCACTTCTCATAACAATTTATAGAAATTTTATCTAGAAGATAATATAAACTTCTCCACTTCAAAGATCAAACAATATAGTTATGAAGAAGTGGGTGATCAATCTACCATTCACTTTATCCCTCTATATGATGACCAAATTGTTGTTGCTCTTTGAATTCCCTATCACCTTATCAAAAAATTGCACCAGTAAAAAAAACTCACTTTATCATCCACTCATAAATTTCTAACAAGGCCACATGGTTGTTAGTCCTTGCCATAATTTAGCTAAGGCTATTTAAAATAGCAATTAGCCTAGGGTTGTTAAAAGTATCAATGGATTAAAATTGTTTAAAGTAGCTGCTACCCTCCTTGGCATTATAATTGTAAGGTTATATTACTGGATCTAAGAGGCTTTAAAGGAAGCTTACACATATATACTTGGTATAGATACCCTATTGATGGGTGAACTGTATTCAATATCAATCAAGGAGTGTAACCTTTGGAGAGCTGAGTGTACTATATGTACAATTCATAAGCTTTTGTGCAAGACTAAGTTCCTATATGATTAATTCACCTAAGTTGGGGATTAAGATAGAAATTGGATAAATGATGTTGAGGATGGAGGATTTTCTAATATAATCCTATGGGAAGTCTAATTGTAGAAAATGAATCTTAACTACTAAAAGCAAGTGAATGCTAAAAAAGTCACACTTTGCTAAAGATAATCAACTGTTGAACATACATTTTCTCAATTTGAGGACTTAGATAAATGATGCTACAGATCACACTGAACATGTATGATTTTTCACACTAACAACCAAAGCAACTATTTAATTTGAGATTACAAAATATGAAAATGATTATTAGGCACATGCAAAATTTAAACTCACCACACCACAACAATTAAACTCATTATAGCAATACAACTCACCACACAACATAAACTAAATCCTACATAACTAGAAGGAAATCCACTACACACCATCCCCATGAGTGGGCCCTTTCCCAAAGAAGTGATTGTCGAATTCATCCCACACATAAATTAATACTTCAATTTGTTTATCTTTTGATTGTAAACTAGGGCACATATATTTCACACATATAGTTATTAACTTATGGATTTCCTTGTCAACCAAACTTCAAATATACTACAATCTATTTCTAATGGATATCTATTATAGCTAGCAATGTTCATTCAAGTTATTAGGCATGAAAGAAAATCTTAACAATTATAAAGCATGCAAAAGTCTCACATAAGATTGCACCACAAAAATTTACCCTGAAAAAAACTCTTCAATGGATGGAAGGTTCAACAAGAGTGAGCATTTCTCCTTATTCCATTAGCATAACCATCTTATATAAGTGTTAGAGTGCCTCTAGTGCATTTGTAGAACTCTACGGTGGTAAAACACTAGCTCTTAACACTTACAACTCTTCTTCCACCTTCAAAATCCCTTCTAGTTGCTTTCTTTCACCAAGATGAACATGAAATGAAGGTTTCCCCCCAAGATTAACACATCTAACCCCCCTTATAAACTTCATTTTCCTTCCTATAGCCTCCCCAACCTCAAAAATGGAAGACCAAATGTCCAAAAGGCAAATATCAAATGAAAAAAACCCTCTGCACTCCACATTCTATTTGCACAATGAAAAAAAATTATTGTTTGTACCAGGAGGAAGTTACATTTTCACTACTTTCACCAAGGGAGATTTCATTTTTACCACTTTTCTAGGGGTGTTTAAGCTTTCACCATGGTTGTGGAAAAATCACCACAGTAGATGAGGCTTTTGTTGCCTATTGCAACTGACAAATTTGCCAAATTAGGTTTTTTAGGGCATTCTAAGGTCTACAATTTATTTTGAAGACTCTCTATATTCCATAATATAGGGAAACCATGCTGTACTCTAATCCATCAGCATATGGATTTGAAATAATGAGTATCCTACTAGCTATCTCTAATGAATAGAATCAAACAAATGCAAGTTAAACCTAAAGATGCACAATAATATTGCACAATATACAGAAAATAAACAATCATGCACACACATAATTGCACCACAACATACCTCTAGAGAAACCCTCTAATTGGAATAAAACCCTAGAAAGAGTGAGACTCTACTCCTCATGCGTCTAATCCAAATGTACAATAGTTTTACATAGACCCAAGAGGCTTACAATACCCAGATGCAGATTGTCCTAAAGAAACATGACCTATAACAACTAATTCCAATACCGAAAACTATTCCATGCTTGGACACAATTGATAATGACTCCATTCTCCATACAAATGGAGGTCTTATATGTATTGAGACCGCATGGTCCAACATGCATCTCCTGAATAATTTGTCCCACTACTTCAATATGTAAATAATGGCATCCAATAATAATTCCACTACGAGGGAATTACTTGTAGATGTTATACACCACAATGTGTACTATCATCTCGTGGAAACTCATTTATTGGAAGGTGAATCATGGTTTTGCTCAGAATGGTCGCCAATAATAAAGATTGCCCTTGCCTTTCTTGCTTTTTCCATTCTTGCTTTTAGTTACAAACAACAAGCAACGATCTTCTTATCCTATTAAATGTGTAACAACTCATTGGAAGATGTAAAAGAACTTTATTTTGGACATTTAAATGATTTAAAGCAAAAGAAATCATTTTGAAATCATTTGACATTCGTTGAACTACCCTGTTGCACTGCTGACAAGAGATGGCATAAAGAAGATGATTAAAATGATCCAAAGACACTCCTATGGATCTAATCATTAGCCAAGGGTCAAACATAACCCACTTAAATGTCTTCACACCTAGATCAAACCTAAACCACTGATAAAAGTGTGTCATATTATTAAAAAATGCTTTGTAACAATCCCATCATTAGTAGATATAATTGCACCACAAAATACCTCTAGAGAAACCCTCTAATGGGGAATAAAACTCTAGTAAGAAAGAGATTCTACTCCTCATGCCACTAATCCACAATGTACAATGGTTTTACATAGCCTTAATAGGACTTACAACCCATATGCATAATGTCCCAAAGAAAAATAACTTGTAGCAACTAACTCCAATACCAACAACTATCCTAGGCTTCGACACAATTGATAGTGCCTATTTTGTCCATACAAATGAAAGTCTTAGATGGATTGACACCACATGGTCCAACATGCATCACTTTTGAATAATTTGCACCATTGCTTCAATTTGTAAAGAATGACCTCCAATAATAATTTCACCATAAGGGAATTATTTGTAGATATACAACAAACATGGCTTCCTCAAACTCCTACTTTCTAGATTTTATAAAGCTTTTTCCATCTACAAAGATGACTATTCATACCTGCAACAATGTGCAAAAGTTGTACAATTATTAATGGTATTCCAAATAACCATTAAAAAAGTGAACTCTGAACCTCTAATTTGCTATCTTGCACTCCCAAATACTATTTATTTTGATACCACTTCCTTGTTCCCTCAAAAGAATTAATCCACCTCTAATGAATCTCAATGCCTCCATCTATTGCATATTATCCTCTCATGGAAACTTGCTTCCTAGGAAATGAATCATAGCACTTCTTAGAGTGATTGCTAATAATATAAGTTGCTCCTACCTTTCTTACTTTTTCCATTCTTGTTTTTAATTACAAATGGCAACTAACCACCTTCTATTCCTATGCAATGTGTAGCAACTCATTGGAAGATGTAAAGGTACTTTATTTTGGGAAATTAAACGATTTAAAGCATAAGAAATCATTTTAAATCATTTGACAGTAATTGAACTATCTTGCTATATTACCAACAAGAGATGGCATAAGAAAGATGATTAAAATGATCCAACCACACTCCAAATTGATTTAATGTTAGCCAACGATCAAACATAATCCATGGAAGTGCCTTCTTGCCCATATTAGACCTAAACCACTAATAAAACATGCCATAGTAGTAAAAAGATGTGGGCTGTAATTGTCTTTTCATTAATAGATACACCCAATTTTTGGTGGCCATGACTTTTGCATACAGACTCAAAATGTAGTGCCATTCTTTTGAAATTGCACTATCTTTTAGGGCTATCTAAATATGAAATCCCTTTCCAATTTGGTTACCATTTGATGAATATTTTGGGCCTACAAGAGTCCTACAAAATTAGCATGTTGAATACATTTTTTCCTTACTCAAATATGCCCAAAAAATGCATCCAACATAAGATAGTGCTCTACCACACAGAATCTTGATCTAAACTAAAAACATGAAGGATCCTAAAATACACGAGACTCACTTGGCACTACTACAAGTAACTTGAAACCATTTGGAGATTGATAGTAGTTGTATACACCTAAAAATGGCATGACTCCTAGCTAAATAAATATTTTAAATATTTATTTCATTCTAAATTCCTCTATCAATAAATAAATAAATCAATTTATTTATCTGATTTATATTTGTTCCAAAAATTAAATAAAACCATTTATTTAATTAAAACATCCAAATTCTTCTAAAAATCATTCTAAATTAAATAAAACCAAATTACTTAATTAATTCTTCTCATTCTCTATATTTAAATAAATCTGAATATTTATTTAAATTGTCTATTTCCTCCAAAATTGAATTAATACCAAAATTAATTCAATTAATCCACGTGCACATGTAATTAAATATTTTCAATATTTAATTAGCTAATATTCCCTCACCCACATGTCCTATTTCTCCTCTAGTCAGATTAGTTAACTCATCAATCAAGTCTATTAACTAATTGGTTATCTGAGTTCACTGTTCAATCATCTCAGTCAACTCCCCTATCAATTTCACTTATCTCTCCAATCTATTCTGTTAACTATTCAATCATCTCAGTTAACTCTTCAATCTATTGTGTTAACTCCCCTGATGCATGAAGGAGCAAGACACTTGTCCTCTTCCTATTCGTGCACATCCTCTCAAGTCTTCTCAACTGTTGATCTTCTTATTCATTCTACACTGTTGATCTCCTCTCTCACCAGTCTATAAATACAACCCCTATTCCTCCATTTTAACAATCCAAGCTTTTACAAATTGATGAAGGGGGTAAATCACAAAACACACAATAACAAAATATTAAACACAACAAATAGAACTTTCTTTTATTGAACTGGGCAACTCATTACATTACAGAAACTCAATTACAATAAGAGGATGAATCCTCTACTGGCTGCAACACATTACAGTTTTCCCAACCTCAAGACTCTAGAATCTTTAGCCTTCTGTAACCCCAAATCAGCTAGGGTTTCTATTTCCCCCCTATTCGGGACTCTACACTGGCCCCCCTTAACTCTACTACTGCCCAGGGTTCCCAAAATAGTCATAAATAACACTTTTTGGTGGCCTCCAATTAAATTTCAAAATTTGCAACTCCCTCCAAAAGTAGGTCAACTTCCGGGAAGCATAACTTTTGATTCGGGTGTCCGATTGACGAATTGTTTTAAGCGCCGAAAAACTCGCGATGTGAACTATCACGTTGGAAATACGTAAACTAATTTTCGTCAACTTTTCGAGACGTTATGAGAAGTTTTAGTGCCTCATATCTCATTCTGTAAATTTTTAGGGGCTTTTCAGAAAACAAAAACTTTAATATCTTTCAGCTCACAAATGATCTTTGCCTGATTCCTTCACCAAAGGTCTTATATTTCCGTTATGTAACTTTCTAGAATTTTTTGCTTCATTACGTGCCCAAACGCAAACTTTCTAAAAATAGCAGGTACACTTTCCTAAATAGGCAGGTCGCTATTTTTAGCAGTTTTGGAAAAACTGAAAGTCCTACATTATTATTCTAGATATTATGGAACCAAAAACACTAATTATGGGAAGAAATGAGAACAACTACAATGGTTTTGAATTAACTTCTTTTTTGGGTGATGCAAAATTACCCTTACGCCTCTGGATGCTCCTACATCAGACACCCAGGGTAATTTGAGAAGTGTCCCTGTCACGTCTCATGTGTTTGTGTGAGGAAAACCCAAACGGTCAACCTCTGCCTTAGACAACCAAGAAGAATCTTCAACAGGCCTTCCTTTCCATTTCACTAGATATTCTTCATATTGCCTGTTTCGAGTGCTCCTTCCCACACAGCTATCCAAGATCTCTTCTATCTCGTCTATTGAAGTAGATGCTGGAATACTCCACTGCACTTCTGTTGGTCCATCCTCTGTTCCACCTTCATGATATTCTAATAAATCAGCAATGTTAAAAATAGGGGAAATATTGATCCCACTCGGCAGCTCTACCTCATATGCATTTCCTGAATCATGCTTCTTCATGATTCTACATGGTCCAAATTTCTTCATTTTCAACTTATTGTATGTTCCAATTGGGAACCTTTCTTTTCTCAAGTGAACCATGACTTCATCTCCTACCTTGAATTCCTTATATCTCCTCTTCTGATCTGCCTTAGCCTTGTACTGAATATTCATTTTATTAATGTGCTTTCTCACCTCTTCATGCGAATTCTTTAGATGTTCTGCAAAGTCTTCAGCTTCGGTGCTTGTCTTTTCTCCGTTGTCCAGCTTCCTTAACTCAGAAGCATTTCTTGGGCTATTGCCATATACAATCTGGAATGGTGATTTACCAGTACTCCTATTGATAGAATTGTTGTAAGCAAATTCTACCTGTGGTAAAATCAAATCCCATCCCTTGGGCTTATCTCCTACCAAGCATCGTAGTAGGTTACCCAAACTCCTATTCACCACTTTAGTTTGTCCATCAGTCTGTGGATGATGTGCAGAACTGAACTTCAAGTCTGTCTTCAACTTCTTCCACAATGTCCTGCAGAAATAACCAACAAACTTGGTATCTTGGTCTGAAACTATGCTTTTTGGTAGACCATGTAGTCTCACCACTTCCCTGAGAAATAACTCTGCAATATGAACAACATCATTAGTCTTCTTACAAGGAATAAAATGTGCCATTTTTGAGAATCTGTCCACCACCACCAAAAATAGAATCATGTCCTTGGTAAACCAAGAACAAAATCCATAATAATACCATCCCATGGCTTCTCCGGTACAGGTAATGGTTGATACAACCCTGTATTCTGACTTGTTCCTTTTGCCATCTGACACACTCTGCAACTCTGCTCAAATTTCCTCACATCCTGTTGCAACTGTGGCCAATAATAATTTTCACCAATAATAGCAATGGTCTTATCTTGACCAAAGTGTCCAGCCAATCCCCCACTATGCTTCTCCTTAATTAGGTTCTCTCTCATGGAACTCCTTGGAATGCACAACTGGCTTCCTCTAAACAAAATGCCATCTTGGATAATGAAATCCAACCATTTTGTCCTGTCTAAAGTAACAGGTTCCAAACAAGCTTTCTAGGCCTCTACAAAATCTGGATCTTTAGGATACAAACTTTTGAGCTCATCGAACCCAACAACCTCTATCTTCATTTTTGTCAACAAATTTTGCCTTCTGCTCAAGGCATCTGCAACTCTGTTGGACTTCCCACTCCTATGCTTCAAAACAAAAGTATAGCTCTGCAAAAACTCAACCTATTTTAAGTGCCTTTGATTTAACTTTCCTTGACTATTAAGATATTGCAAAGCCTGATGATCAGTATATAAAACAAACTCCTTTGGCAACAAATAATGTCTCCATTTCTTCAAAGCCTGAACTATTGCATAAAACTCCTGATCATAAACATAATACTTTTTCTTGGCATCATTAAGCTTCTCACTAAAATAGGCAATGGGCTTACCTTCTTGGCTCAAAACAGCTCCTATACCACTACCACTAGCATCACAATCTACCTGAAATACCTTATTAAAATCTGGAAGTGCCAAAACAGGTTGTTCTACCACTTTCTGTTTCAATGTATCGAAGCTCTTGTCTGCTCCTTTAGTCCATCTAAACTCTTTTCTATCCCCTCTCATTGTCTCAGTTAGGGGTGCACAAATGCTACTGAAACTCATAATAAACTTTCTATAAAAACTTGCCAAACCATGAAAAGATCTTACCTCTGTGACACTCCTTGGCGTAGGGCATTCAATGATAGCCCTTACTTTTTCTGGGTCCATCTTAAGACCTTCTTCTGAGACAACAAATCCCAGGTACACCAACTCCTTTGCAAAACTACATTTCTTTAGATTAATCAACAACTTCTCCTCCCTCAGCTTCTCTAGAACTCTTCTGATATGCATCAGATGCTCATCCCAAGTCTTACTGAAAATCAAAATATCATCCAAATAAACAATAACAAAACTTCCTAAAAATTCCTTCAGTACCTCGTTCATGAGCCGCATGAATGTGCTCGGTGCATTGGTTAGCCCAAATGGCATGACTAACCACTCATACAAACCTTCCTTTGTCTTGAAGGCTGTCTTCCATTCATCTCCTTCTCTGATACAGATCTGGTGATATCCACTCTTTAGGTCAATTTTCGTGAAGTACTTGGCTCCACTCAAACAATCCATGATGTCATCCATTCTTGGCAATGGAAATCTATACTTGATTGTTATCTTATTGATGGCTCGAGAGTCTGTACACATCCTCCATTCTCCATCCTTCTTTGGTGCTAGTACTGTAGGTACCGCACATGGGCTTAGGCTCTCCCTTATCAGTCCCTTCCTCAACAACTCCTGAACTTGTCTGTTCAGCTCTTCATTCTCTGCAGGGGTCATTCTATGGGCTGCCTTGTTTGGCAAATTGGCTCCTGGTATCAAATCCATTTGATGACTTATTTTCCTTACTGGTGGTAAACCTTCTGGTACATTATCAGAGATAATGTCCTGGAACTCTTCCAACATATCTGAAACTTCTGCTGGTACATCTTCACAGTTCTCTTGACCAATCTTAGGAATCAATGCAAAGAAATGACGCTCATGCTTCATACCCTCCAAAAATTTGCTACCATCTACCAAGCAAATTCTGGCAGTACTACATACTTTTTCTTCCACCTCCTTCAAGGGCTTCAATTTATGACAAACTCCATCTTTTGTTAGGGAATATGTGTTTGCACGGCCATCATGGACAGTGCTCCTATCATACTGCCACGGCCTTCCCAACAGCATATGACATGCATCCATCGGTATGATATCACACAATACCTCATCATGGTAGTCCCCAATCTTGAACTTCACTAAACACTACTCATTGACCAAAGCTCTATGGTCTTTCTGCAACCATGCAATCCGATATGGATGCGGATGCTTTCTTCTTATCAACTTCAACTTGTCAACCATCTCTTCTGAAACTAGATTATCAGTGCTCCCACTATCAATAATAATATCACAACACTTACCTTCACATTTGCACCTTGTGCAGAATAAACTCTTCCTCTGATTTGGTTCTTTCTCCTCATTCAACAAGGTTCTTTTGACAACTAGGGTTTCTCCCCTTTCAGCATCTTCAAAATGCTGAGACTGTGCATCTTCATCTACATGTGCAACTCGTGCATTACCTTCAGGTCTCCTATTCGTCCTTCCTTGATGTTGCGGACACTCATATGCTCGATGCCCTTCTTCTCCACATTGGAAACAAGTTCCTCTGAAACCTCCTCTTCTAGGTCCTTGCCCAGGTCTACCTCTTCCTCTTCCTCTTTGCTCACCATAGGTGTTATCTCCTCTCTAATTTCGACTGGTGCCAGCTTCTTCACTTTTCTTTGCATCTTCATTTCAGGCCCCATAGGGTCTTCCACCAGTCCTTCCGCGTTGACCTCTTCCCCTTTGTTTGCTGTCAAATCTTTTATTCAGCTTCTCTTCCACCTTCAAGGAAAACTGGTATGCATCTTCTATGGTGGTCATTCTGACCAGGCTCAGCTCCTCCTGAATACTCGGCCTCAACCCATTAATGTAACGGGCTACCTTTTCCTTGTTAGGCTCTGCATGGCCTGTCATGATAGTAATCTTATAAAACTCTTCTGTATACTCCTTAATAGACTTGTTACCTTGCTTTAGTCTTTGCAGCTTCTTCAACAACTCCATCTCATAGTCCACAAGAATGAACTACTTCTTCAGTTTCTCCACCATTCGATCCCATCTGGTGATCTTTCCTTTTCCTCTTCTGTTCCTCTCTAATTGGACCTCCTTCCACCAAATACTGGCATGGCCCTTCAACTTTGTTTTTGCAAACTTGACCTGATCTGGGTCCTCCACATCTTCATACTCGAATACTCCTCCATGTCATTGATCCAATCAATGAGCTATTCCGGATTCAAATCTCCAGAATATGTAGAAACTTCCATTCTGGGCCTCTTTCCAATCTTTGAAATGGCCCTCAACAACCTAACCTCTGCAGGATCTCCTGTAGCTTCTTGTTCTTCCTCAGATAGCTCCTCTTCGGCTTCATCTTCGCTTTCTTCTCTTGTTCTCGAATCAAACCCTCTTCGCAGCTCCTCTTGCAATGCATCGATTTGTCTTTGTAGGGCTCTAAAACCCTCTTCCATCAAAGCATTCCTCCCAACATGATTTCTTCGTGGAGGCATCTTGGTCTCTGCAGCAAACCCACAACGTTAGGTCCTGGTGCAAACTGCCTCACAGTCTGTGATCTGTCTACACACTCAGGAACCCTTGCTCTGATACCACTTGATGAAGGGGGTATATCACAAAACACACAATAACAAAATATTAAACACAACAAATAGAACTTTCTTTTATTGAACTAGCCAACTCATTACATTACAGAAGCTCAATTACAATCAGAGGATGAATCCTCTACTAGCTGCAACACATTACAATTTTCCCAACCTCAAGACTCTAGAATCTTCAGCCTTCTGTAACCCCAAATCAGCTAGGGTTTCTATTTTCCCCCTATTCTGGACTCTACACTGGCCCCTCTTAACTCTACTACTGCCCAGGGTTCCCAAAATAGTCATAAATAGCACTTTTTGGCGGCCTCGAGCTAAATTTCAAAATTTGCAACTCCCTCCAAAAGTAGGTCAACTTTCGGAAAGCATAACTTTTGATCCGGGTGTCCGATTGACGAATCGTTTTAAGCGCCAGAAAGCTTGCGATGTGAACTATCATGCTGGAAATCCGTAAATGGATTTCCGTCAACTTTTTGAGATGTTATGAGAAGTTTTAGTGCCTCATATCTTGTTCCGTAAATTTTTAGGGGCTTTTCAGAAAACAAAAACTTTAATATCTTTCAACTCACAAATGATCTTTGCCTAGTTCCTTCACCAAAGGTCTTATATTTCCGTTATGTAACTTTTTGGAAGTTTTTGCTTCATTATGTGCCCAAATGCAAACTTTCTAAAAATAGCAGGTACACTTTCCTAAATAGGTAGGTCGCTATTTTTAGTAGTTTTGGAAAAATTGAAAGTCCTACATTATTATTCTGGATATTATGGAACCAAAAACACTAATTATGGGAAGAAATGAGAACAACTACAATGGTTTTGAATTAACTTCTTTTTTGGGTGATGCAAGATTGCCCTTATGCCTTTGGATGCTCCTGCATCACAAACTTACTCTGCAAGAATCATAGCGTGCCTTTGGCACCAATCCTCATAGCTTGAGATCACCATTTTCATTGCATTGCAAGATCCTCTTCATTTCAAACCTATCATAGCCATTCTCCTTTGTCATCTTGGAACGAAGCAAGGAAGTACATTTTCTGAGGGCTACATTCATACAACGAGATCAATTGAGATAGGCGACCAATGGAAGCCATGAAACAATAAGGTTTGCAAGGTATTATTTCTTTGTGTTTTATCTTGTTTGTTCTTATTTCATTGAGATTATTGGATTATTAGTAGTTTAATACTGTTAACCACATTTTCTGATAGCATTTTTGGTGCCCACCATGGGGCCAAGCCCCAAATTTAAACTCAAAATTGAGTTTTTGTGCGTTAGGATCCATACATAGGACATTACTATGCATTCAACACATTCTGCAATGCATTTACTCTTCGTTTGCATGCCTCTGTCTGAGCCACGCATTTACTCTCTGTTTCAACACATTTACTCTCTGATTCAGTGCATCTAACATATCGGCACATAGATTCACTATTTTAATGCATTTAACCTCTATAACTACGCATCTATTCTTTCTTTCAGCGCATGTACTCTCTGTAACTGCGCATATACGAGATCTGTGCATCTGTTCTCTGTATCGGCTCATTTACTTTGCTAGGTTTTTTTGAGTTGTTTTCTTGAAAAATCCCTAACGTTGACACAATTTGTAGGCATATTCTCATATCCAACTTGTAGGTTAGGAGTTGGTTAGTCATATAGCTGCATTGTAACTCACATTTAGATCTAATTAGCAACGGAAGTAAATTGAACTTGTTCATGCAAAACCTCATCTAGATCTAAATAGGAGGGAAGTAACTTGATCTTGTTGCATCACAACTTGAACATAGTCCCAACTAGGAGGATTTAAAATCAAACAAATTGCTTTCAAAGTTAACAAATCTTGTGTGTGCCCAAATAGCTTAACTCATTTAGTTTTTTTTTCTTTTAAATAGGAGGAAAGAACCATTATTTTTCGTGAATTTGGAATAATAATAGGCCTATGCTCTCCCCTTTCTTGGGTGACCAAAATGCAAAACCTATCATTTCGCATGTGTTTCCTTTAGAGAGGTCTGCCCTTGGAATTCCTTCCTTCCAAGTGGGACGACCTTAAGTGGTAACAAGCTAAAGCCAAGCTCTTCCTATCCCCTATAAATAAATTGTGTTTGAGGCGAAAGCTTCAAACAACGAGTGCAGATTAGTTATATCGGTAGCCAACCTCCCCCAAAATCCTACAAGGCGCAACCCTTGCAGGCTGGGAGACTCCATAACAGAGATTAGTGCTACCTCACGTATAACCACTCGAACGGTTGCCCTTACTACATATCCATTGTTTTTAGAAGCCAAAATCCCCTATTCAGTGACACAGGAGGAAAACATTCTCCAGAGCCATCCAACGTCATACACTCATTCGATGTAGAGATAGAAAAGTTCAACTCTTCAGAGGAACTATAGCTTGGTATGCATGAGAAGTGAGTGCCATGGAGGGGAGCCGATGCTACCAAGCTATTAGCTGTCTGCCCTTATGCAAGTGGATGGTGTAAAAACCAAGTTGGAATTCATTGAATATTGCCCTTACCTTCCTAGGATTTGTACTTGCTTTTAGTCAAAAAAGTCAAAAATCTAAAAAAATAAAAAAATCAAACAAATCATGAAAAATTCTGTGTTTGATGTGTCTTTCTTGCCATAATTGAAGAAATAAATCAGACAAAAGCAACATTCCAGTAGAGAAAACTCAAAAACATTGAAAAACATGTTTTTCCAAGTCAAAAAAAGTCAAAAACAAGACAAATAGATAGAGTTGTGCATCCACTTCGTCGTGCTACACATTTGTTCCTTTGTGCTACACATTTGCTCTTTACTGCACATCTACTCAATCTTGCTGCTCTTTTGCACCATTCTACTGCACATCTATTTTTTACCAGTCCTGCGCATATACACCCTGTTACTGCACATTTATCCACTATTTTGGCGCATCTACTTTTCACTAGTCCCGCGCATTTGCTTCCTGTTGTTGCGCATATACACCCTATTCCTACGCATCTGTCATAGTGAGCTATTCCGTACATTTTCAGAGAAAAACATCTATCTTTTTGAAACACCCTTTTCAGCCTTGTTTCAATTTTTGAGATCAGATTAACCTTGCAATCACTTCTCCCATTCTTTTCCGCAGTGTACCCACTTTCCAACACTCACCTCGTCAAAATTTTCACAAAACTTCCCAAAACCAAGTCAAAGTATCTAAACCAAGTTGCAACAAGTCAATTTTTGATCATATCAGACTCAAGCATCCCTAGTAAGTCTCCACTATCAGGATCTATCATCCTTCTCTCTCAGAATTTCACTAGTGTGTGTTGGTGCAAAACTAGTCTCTATCAAGTAACCGGATTCCAATCATCCTTACTTTTGGCTACCGTTTTGTATCGACCGACTTGTTTGACACCATTGATCAAACAAAACCCTTGTCCAAATCCTATCACCACAAGTATCCCCTTCACTACAACCCCCAAACACACCTTACCAAAGCATCCAATTTCACCCCACTCCATTCCAAATCGCATTGCATGGTACTAACTAGATCACAAAAACAAAGACAAATTGAAATGGCTAGAACATCCAACAGAATTGTATCCCCTCATGACAATGACGAGGATATATCTCACGAGGACTTACAAGAAGTTCTCCATGATAGAAAATTCTAACGTATGATGGACAAAGTACTCAACCAAGACCCTACAAGGTTCTTAATACACCTAGCAAGCCAAGGAGTTAAGCTCCCAAAAGACTTTGATGTCACCGCATTGAAAGAAACCACAGAGGAAAGAACTCACAAAGAGAACACATGTGAGGAAAGAACCCTTGACACAGACAAAGGCAAGAAAACCACAGACTCAACCACACCCTTAGACATGTTGACAAAACAAGTTCAAACCCTACAACAACAATTAGTGGACATCCAAACATGGACGCCCACTAAACGCTATTTGTTGGAGGATATCTCACCATATCCATTCGATAAGCACTTGAAAATGATCCCCTTTCCCTTCAGATTTGAAGTTCCAAAATTTGACAAGTATAGAGGAAAGGGTGACCCTAGAGACCACATCAGAGAATTCAGTGCCGCATGTCTAGAGGTTGCCCACAATGAAACTTTTCTCATGAGACTCTTCCCTAGATCTCTAGGAGGGCAAGCCATGGAGTGGTTCTCTAGACTTCCCCCGGGTATCTGTACCTTTGATGAGTTAGTAAACAAATTTGTCATGCATTTTTCGTATAATATCGAACATGAGGTATCCATGCTTGACCTTTGCAACACAAAACAAAAGATTGGTGAATCCTTCGCTACTTTCTTACAAAGGTGGAGGCAACTTGCCAGCAAATGTCCTCATCATATACCAGGAAAACAAATGCTTGAAATGTTTGTCCCTAATCTCAATCCCGATCTTAGCTACCAAATTCAAATCCAATGCCCTACCACATTTACGAAAGTCATTGAGATGGGGTTATTCATAGAAAAAAGCTATGATCAGGAAAGGACAAATAAAATTGTTCAAAGACACTCTTAACTCAAACTATACCACGGATAAGTCAAAATTCTGGACCAAAAACAAGAATATCATTGATGGAGTAGTTGATTCTAAACCAGTGGCTGCTAAACAATCAATTTTCACTCTCACAGAAGCATCAAACAATGCAACACCGAGCAAACCTTTATCAAACGAACCGAGACAATGGTACAACTTTCCTCCTAGATGAAAATTTACACCATTGGGGGAGTCATATGAGTCCTCTTTGCGAAGGCTAGTGGCAAACAATGAGATCACCCTTCCCACTGTAAGAGACTATGAACTGACAGTCAAAACTTCTTGGTGGAAGGATACTGATTTCTGTGAGTACCATAGAAATAAAGGCCATAAAACTGGTGACTGTATCTGCTTGAAAAACATCATACAAGACTTACTGGATCAAAATCGTATGGGCGCAAAAGATCATCCCTCCAATGAATCACATGTGGCATTCAAGGATCCGCTCCTTAACCATGACAGGTAGAACCCTCATAACAACAACAATAACAACTGGCAAAATCACAATAACGGAAATAATGAGGCTAACTACACGAACGTGTCGTTCGAGTACACTATTAATCGCATATCAGAGCATATCCCACAAATCAATGTGCTCACATCTAACACACAATTGGATTCCAACACTAACTCTGATTGCAATATCACCAGCCATAGTGAGAAAATCACCTTGCACACACTCCCTCCAAGGCCATCACCCTCACCGTCTACCATTATTCTCGATCCGTTGTATTGTCCATCTACCCATACACTCATGAAGGATGTGATCCAATGGCTGTTAGCAAGGAATCAACCATGTCCGTATCATAAAACACCTATCGAAGAGCCTACACGTCAAGAGCCTATCGAAGAGATTCCAAACATGTCCATTGCCCCAACCCCATCATGTAATCCATTACCAACCAAGCCTGTTGAAGAATCTTCTACCGTGAGTCCGAGCCACATTCCACTCTACCCGCATGTTGTCGATCATTTAGAAGCTATCGAACTTATCCAAGAGTCTCCCACTTCCACTTCCATTCGAGGAAATCAAGATCTATGTCAAGGGTACCATCTAAAGCATGCAGACTATGCCAACAACCCACCATGCTCAGAACTTGAAGATCCAGGGTTCTTCTTTGACTTCTGACAGATGCCTTCTGAGGCAGAATTAACAAAACAAGGAAACCCTGCATTATACCTGCAAGTGTGGATCTACGATACATGTATCAAATGGACCTTAATCGATGATGGAGAAGAAATTAACATAGTTCCTTTCTCCCTATTAGAGAGGATGGGCTATGGGCACTCTAACATCACCACTTCACGAGATACTCTAAGCGGGTATGATAATTTGAAGACCGCCACCATCAGGTGCTGCCACAATAATGGGTTACACTTTCTAGGACATCCTGATTTTTACTGAAATCACATATTTTTAGAAAATATAATGATTTAAGCCTTGAAAGGTTCCATTTAAAGAATTTTAATTGAAAAGGGTTTGATCAAACCCCCTTAGATTCAAACCCCCTTGGATAGAACCCCGCTAGTTTTAAACCATACCTATAATGGAGTCTCCTCTACACCTATCAAAATGCTGATAAAAAACCACTTTTGATTTATCTTTTGAGGGATCAAATGAATTCATTTAAAATTTATGCTTTGTAAGTATGTAGTCCTTATTATAAGTTTCCCAAAAAATATAATTTTAAATATATTTAATTTGATTATTATATTATTTTTTATTTCTTGTGAATGTATGTTTTTCACCAAACATCAAGTTCTCTATTCTACACACATGGAAAATTAGTAAATAACTGAAAAAAAAATGTAAAAAATATCTATGCATTAGGTATTGATGTCCTTGTTTCAACAAAAGATTTTTTTTTTCGATACATACATAAAATGTTATGTTTTACAGAATACGCCTATGTCTAAGTTATAATTGGTTTGACTTCAAAAATTAATTAAAAAATATAAATTTAACAAAATATTATGAAACCAAATGCATACACTATATATTGGTGTTACCAATCTAAATTAAAAAGAATCAGAATTTTATCCTTTGTAGAAAAAAAATTTATGTGCTACGGAATACACATCACTTTAAAAAAATGTTGTTTACTATTAAAAACAAGTTATCAAAGGAGATGCAAAACATTTTACAATTTAATTCTAATATAAAAAAATATATATATATATTTAGAATCTACAAACAAAATCTCACAAATCACTACTTCACATCATCTTCAAATTCCTAATGGTTTAGCGGCTATAGGTGTCAGAACGTGAAGATTTAGTTCAAAATATTGATTTCAATGTCAAGTTTGGCCAAAAAGTGTAACCCATTATTGTGGGATGACCCCATCGGCAAGATTACCCTCCTAGTAACCTTGGGACCTAAGACCATTCCTACCACATTCTATGTCATCGACAAAGACACGGGATATAATTTGATCCTTGGAAGGCCGTGGATGCATAGGATGAAAGTTGTACCCTCCACATTATTTCAAGAGACTCGATTCCTGCATTTAGGGAAAATATATGTCGCCAAAGGGGATCCAGAACCTTTTAGCATAATCAAGACCACAAACGCCGTAGAAATCAAAACTCTCGAAGACAAGCCATTACCAAAGCAGAGGGAAATGGTCCCCAAGGATAAGACTATCGAGATCATGGAATTAATTGAGCAGGATGGACCACTCCGATCCCTCTTAGAGGTACTCATGATTGACATCCAAGAGGCTTCCAAACTATTTCATTGTATAGGAGAGGAACCACACAGAACTGAAGGCCCAATATTTGAAACCACCATGTTAGATATGAGAAATGCAGACCCACACGCTTTCTCAGATGCTAAGGAGGACATATTAGAAGGTTACACACCGTTGTCACCATTAAATGAGTCATGCATCCCTGAAACAACAGAAGAAACATGATCATTTGAACCAGTAATGCCCATGGAAGAGGCACATTCTATCGATAAAGAATCAATCAATGTCATAAGAATGCTACCAAGGATGTTCATGGTATCCAAACCGCGAGAAGAACCAACAACCTCTACCTCAGTTCAATCAAATGAACTCGATGAATGGGAAGCACTTCAGGTGCAAATAGAAATGGTCAAAAGACTTCTCGATGAGGATGAAGAAAGTGAAGGCCTCTTTCACATAGAATGGAAGATACGAGTGACAACCGGTGTTGACCACCCTGTCATCTTTGAACTCCCACACAGTTACATATGATATGCCATGGAATTAAGACCAGAGCCTAATGGGAGGATGATTATAAGCTTTCTCCCTCCTGACAAACAAAGGGAGCCACAAACTCCTCTTGAACTATTCCAATTCTTACAAAGAATCCAAGAGAGACTGAAATAAAAATCTACATGCAAGAACAATTCAATCTGTTGATAGAATTACTCAAATGTGAAGGAGTCCTGTATTGGACCCCCTCCCATCAACATGCCTTTCAGGTTTTACTGCGTCTCACAATGCCAAGGGAAACCACTGAGTTAGCATCGATGAATTCAAGTGATGAACCCTACAGAATAAGAGAATTGGTCTTGAGAAGAGGTAGCACGAAATACAAGAAAAAGAGACGAAAAAGAGTCTTTTCGAAAGACTGGAAAGCCCCTACATGGTTAAAGAAGATATCGGAAATGGTGCTTATCTCTTGTACACAATGGAGGGAGAGGAATTTGGCAAAGTGGTCAATGCCTTTCACCTCAAGAAGTATTATGTCTAAAGGACCAAAAAAACAAAAAAAAATCATCAAAACATCAACATAAAAAAAATATAAAACTCAAAAATGTCAAAAACAACTTGTTTCTTGCATTTTAGTTTCATTCTATTCATCTTGCATTACTGTCAATGATTTACTCTTGTATTATTTTCTTGGCAGTAAGGTGCCTTGAGTTTGCTTGGATATACGTCATCCTTTCAGGACTTAGAGATCCCTCATTTTCCACAATTGCCATTATCCCCCCTCATTCCCAATGATTCTAATCAAAGCCTAGCTCTTCGCTTTACACTGATCCCAGTCTTAATGAGTCAAGATTTCAGGTCTAAACGGAGTCAGTATTCAAACCTACATTGTTCAAAGGAAGCTTACAAGTAGACCTTCCCATTTCATCCCTAGTAGTAGAGAAGTCTGACTGGATTACAAAAACTTTAGGTGACACTTAGCCCCTTATCTTTCTTGGCCAAAAATGTCAGGAAGATCAAAACTCTGAAGGAAGCAATCTAAGATACGAGTGAATACAAAAATGAGTGATCAAAATACGAGTGTCAAAAAAGTGAAAAATTGAGAGGTCAAAGTATGGCATATCAAAGTTTTTGAAAGCATTCTTTCTTGAAAAATCAAAATCCAGAAAATGAGAAACGTCAAGTGAGGCAGATGCAAAAAAAATTAAAAAAGAAGAAGAAGAGAGATACAAAAAAAAGAGTGAAAGAGAGAAGATTGTTGAATGTCCGTACTCTTGGGTGGAGACCAGTCTAAGCTCGAAGCCTCAAGAGTGACATTCTAACAGAGAAAGAAAGGTACAAAGCACACACACGCACTAGCTGAGCTAAACCGACAAGTCTAGTAGTCTCTAGGATCATCTTCTATCTAGGGACCCTTGTTCTTCCCTAAATATCCTTTACCCTGGGTCTATCTTTCTTGCCATCTATGATCTAAGTCTACCGAACATCAATAAAATTTGTTACTTGTCTAAGTTGAAAGCTTTTCAGATTGTCTTATCTACATAAGGATCAGTTTTTAGCCTTTAGCAAAGCCTAGAAATCATAAACACTCCGTAATTCATTTCACTCCCCACTTGAGTTTTCCCTAAATCCTATCTCACAGCCTTGAATAGGTCTCTTATATCAGGACAACCCACCATTTCCTGAATCGAAAATCATATTTAAGAGTGGTCATTTTGTTTGTCCTACATTGCATTCATGCCAAAATTGCAAAACGTCTCAAAGCAATAAAGTTCAATGTCGCATCTTGTGGTGTTTTGTAGAAGTACACGTTACCTGCCATCATCCATCATCTGATCGTATTCATTTCGCAATGGCACTACCTAACAATAACCTATCATGGCTTGATACTCTGTCAACTTTGTCACTTTGCAACCTAAGGTTTATCCGGTACCCTATCCATAGTGTCAGCCTGCCATAGCATCCATTGTCAGTATCTTGTTAGTTCCTGAACTACGTTGCCTCTCCATCATCACGTAGGCAAGGCCATTTAGCAATGAGCCCCTGAGGCACTAGGTCAGTCCGTTAGGGCCTGCCCCATCGAGTCTAGCATAATCATCTCACAATCTTTCATCCATAATAAGTTGATCCTTTACCTGACTGGGGGCAAGTCCTCAACCTGGTTACTGGGGTGGATTCTGCAAATGCCGCATGTTCTAAGAGGGCACCAATAAGGATTGTGATACCTTTTCACTAGACATGCACGTGCAACAAAGCACGCTTCCAAACAAAATTTTTGATGCAAGACAACAACCTATCCAAATCAAAACAAACAAGTACCTAAACACTCAAAATGATTTTATCTAAATTATGGTGAGAAGACACATCTAATGCAAGAATGTTTTGTGTTTGTGAGCAGGTTAAGTTACAGAGTCTTGATTTTTGTTATCATGTCTTTCTACGCTACTCAAGGATGTCAAAAACTAGAGATGCTATGATGGGGGTATGATTATTTTTATTTGTTTGTTGCTTGTGGGTTTATCTTTAGTAATGAGAAGGCTTGTCTAAAGACATGATCAACACAATGATCATCAAGGACATTAGAGGTCTAAACATGAAACGAGTGTAATCCTTGTCTGTTGACACAAGAAATACTTAGGTCATCTAGATTCAATTTTGACTAGATGCTTGTATTAACTTGCTATATCAAAATCCATGTAAGGGATACTCAGGTCATCTCGGTTTAATAATACCTAGATGCTTGTATTTTCTTACAACATTTCAAAACAAAAAAAATCCCAATGATGAAACAAGCATTTCAAAATACTTGCAATATCAAGATGACAATCCGCATCCATAGCATATCCTGTTGCATTTCATATACCATCCATAAATAAAGACTCTTTTGCTAGTGTTTGTAAGTATAAAGGCTTGTGATTCCTTCATTCACATTTCTTCTACCAGTCTACTTTCTATCTATCATCAAATCCGATCATCAATTCAATGCAATCAATTTGAACAATGATCCAAATGCAAGTCATCCTTAATCCATACCAATCGAGTAAAGTCAATCTTGTCAAATTATCCAATCACAATCAGTGGTCTTGATCCTATTCTTGTCATAAACCAACTCAATCAATCATAATTATCAGTGGGATATATCTTTCCCGTATCTTTGTGTTGGTCTAGTGATATATCTTTCCCCGCAATGACAATACTAGCTTTGGGATATATCTTTCCCATTTCTTGGTGTTGATCTAGGGATATATCATTCCCCACAATGAAACACTATCATCAATCAATCAATTAATCATTGGTTTACGTCTTGACAGGGGTAGTACCTTATTTGTTCTTGTGTCATTTGTACATACTTGCTTGCGTGTGTGTGTTATAATTTTATCTTGCATAGCATATCATTTCGGCTCTTTCTTCACCCTAACCTAACTTTTCAACCTTCTTCATTGTGAGATTTTCTGTCTCACACCCTCCAAATTTTCTTCCCGTCCAATCTCCTGAGGGGGCATCCTAGTGTCATACAAACCTGTACCAGGGACAAACTGGGGCGTGTATTAAATCACATAAATTTATACTTCTTTGAAACGTGATAAAACACATTGCATCAAAGAGGGGTAAAATGTATACACCTAAAAATGGCATAACTCCTAGATAAATAAATATTTTAAATATTTATTTCATTCTAAATTCCTCTATCAATAAATAAATAAATTAATTTATTTATCTGATTTATATTTGTTCCAAAAATTAAATAAAACCATTTATTTAATTAAAACATCCAAATTCTTCTAAAAATCATTATAAATTAAATAATACCAAATTATTTAATTAATTCTTCTCATTCTCTATATTTAAATAAATCCAAATATTTATTTAAATTGTCTATTTCCTCCCAAATTGAATTAATACCAAAATTAATTCAATTAATCCACGTGCACATGTAATTAAATATTTTCAATATTTAATTAGCTAATATTCCCTCACCCACATGTCCTATTTCTCCTCCAATCAGATTAGTTAACTCATCAATCAAGTCTGTTAACTAATTGGTCATCTGAGTTCACTATTCAATCATCTCAGTCAACTCCCCAATCAATTTCACTTATCTCTCCAATCTATTCTGTTAACTGTTCAATCATCTCAGTTAACTCTTCAATCTATTGTGTTAACTCCCCTGATGCATGAAGAAGCATGACACTTGTCCTCTTCCTATTCGCGCACATCCTCTCAACTCTTCTCAACTATTGATCTTCTTATTAATTCTACACTGTTGATCTCCTCTCTCATGAGTCTATAGATACAACCCCTATTCCTCCATTTTAACAATCCAAGCTTTTACAAACTTACTCTACAGGAATCATAGCGTGCCTTTGGCACCAATCCCCATAGCTTGAGATCACCATTTTCATTGCATTGCAAGATCCTCTTCATTGCAAACCTATCACAACCATTCTCCTTTGTCATCTTGGAATGAAGCAAGGAAGTACACTTTCTGAGGGCTACATCATACAATGAGATCAATTGAGATAGGCGACCAATGGAAGCCACGAAACAATAAGGTTTGCAAGGTATTATTTTTGTGTTTAATCTTGTTTGTTCTTATTTCATTGAGATTATTAGATTATTAGTAGTTTAATACTGTTAACCACATTTTCTAATAACAGTAGTTGCTACAAGTAGACTTGTAGGCAACCTATTGTAGGTCACACTTGTAGCACCAAAAAATGCTTGTAGTACTTCTACATGTGACACTCACAACGTTGACCCTACTCGGTCCACTTGACTTGATCAAATTGATACCTCCCTAACTAAGAATCTTTTGGTCCCCCAAAACTTTACTAGCTAGAACACTTTATGACTTCGTTTCACTTCTTATGTGACTTTGTTCTAAATTGCAAATGGGGTTTTGAAATCTACACAAAACATTGAATGCAAAAAAAATTATACCTTTCAACTTAGGTGTTTACAAACATTGCCCTTACACAAAGGGTCTTGGAAAAACTTGTGACAAGCTAGAACTTGTAAAAACAAAAATGCAAGAAACACTCTACAAAATACCTACCAAGCATAGGTCTTATCACAATGGAAAAGAGTGTGAAAGTGTCAAATGCCAAAAGCATATAACAATATGCAAGGACACAAAAACTAATAGTAATAAACAAATGTAATGTCCCATTTTCATTTAATTTAATTTTATGGAAAAGTGCCCATTCCAATATTTTTTCGTGGGTTAAGGAAGGAGTTTGGGAAATAATTTATGTAATATTTTGGACCCATGATTAATTTATATTTTCAAGTTGCTTAATTGGGTCTAATTGAATATTAAATATATTTTATTATTTTATTGCATTGGCAACCCAAATTGGGGCATGGTGTTTCTTATGAAGTAATGAGTAACTTTCATAATCATGTGGCCACCTAATTATAGTTGATTCCATGACAAATTTTATGATGACTTGTAAGAGGGGAGTTATTGCCTATTTTTAGCCAGAAATCTTGTTGCGGTTATGACAAGTGATCTTTTTGGAGGGAGGTTGTTGATAATATTATTTTAATTTATTTTCCAAGAGAGAGGGGTGTTGGAATTTGGGCACCCAATTTGGGCATTCAACATCTATATAATGGCAAACAATTTCACATTTTTGGCATCCATTTTTCATATACCTAAACTCTGTCAAATTTGCTTGAGTACTTGTGTCTATTCAATTCAAATTTGAGGATGAAACCCCTTGGATTTATTAGAGATTGGAGGGTAGAAACCCTTTGATATTCTAAGGGAAATTTAATTTAGAAGTTGCATCTGTGTTGAAAAGATTGCAGATATTTTGTTTTTGCAAGATTGTGAAGAAGGAAGTTCCAACATGCATAGTTTACTCTCAAGTTTTATTATTTTTATGTATGGCTATAATTTCTGATTTATGACAACATTTGGCTGTAAATTTCATCATTTTGAAGTATCTTAGTATTGCATTAGTTATCTAATTTCATATTTGTAAGTGTTGTTTAGTTTGGAGAAGTGTGAAGTGTGTAGAAGGAGCTCCAACATACAAGGTTTTATTTGCAGATCTGAATACCATTTGTATTATTGTTATTTTTGATTTATGATAGTGTTTTTTTGAACATTTCATCTATATAAATTATCTCCAACATTGCGGTGAAGTTTGTGTGTGTTTCAACATAGTTTTCAATGTTTTATTTGCATATTTGAGAGGAAGAAGCTACAACAAGCATGACATATTTCTAGATTTTTGTACTTGCATGTATTTATGTACATTTTATGCTATTTTCAGTATTTTTTTGTTCATCTAAAGAATAGAAAAACAACCACATGCATTTGGGTGACGAAATCTTTCATATTCGTAAATTTGAGTGAATTTTATGACATAGTTTGTTCAAAACCAACATTGTATGTTCCAGATTTTGTCATGCAAATTTGATGGTGATTATTTCAACATATTTTATGTTGTATTTGTTAGAAATGAAAGCACAACTACTTCAAATATAAATCTGATTCAAATATGTTTAATGATCTTATACCAGTGTATTATCAATGGAGATTGCATTAAAACAGAAAACCCACTACAGAGAAAATATCAAGCACAAAGAACTAAACACAATGACACAGTGTTTACATGGAGAAAACCTGTGTAGGTAAAAAACTCCACACAGGAAAGAGGCACAAGTTTTTATTAATTTGTAAAAGATTGTACAATACATCAACTACACAACTCTCTCCACTAGTCTTCAATCCGACAACATTCTTGCAACACCCGAGTATCTAAAATCTGTATTATTGCAACAAATACATTGCAAAATACTTATAGAAGTACTCTCACACCTCCCTAGGTGTTCACTTTCTCTCTCATGAGAATCTCCAACTTGTAAACATTAAATGTCGTCTTACAAGCACCTTCCACTTGTCCAAAAACAACCATGCAAGGTTGGGCGCCCAAGACTAAATCTGGCCTCTTACAACATCTTATGACGCATCATAACCGTCATAGATTCCACCAAAGAGTATCTTTCCAATATGGGAACCTTAGGATTAAACATAGCAACTTAAAACTAATAAATATCTGTCATATGCGTCATAGTGTCATAGAATCTTATGACAACTTACAGTTGTCATAGATTCTTTACATGCACCCACCAAACATTATGACATGTGTCATATATGCTAAAAATAGTAGATTCTCCCAAGATGGTGCCTACACTCATTTACTATTGAGTTTTACAATTTCCAATAGTAAATATCACTCCTTAATTACCTTCAGTGACTCCGGAATTCCCACTGTCAGTGAAACTACCTCATTCCCTTATGGGTAATTATAAATTACAAATAATAAATAGAATGAATACAATATTGGAATTTACAAGGTTAATGGCACCTTATTCCAACATTCTCCCACTTGACATTATATCTTGTAAATCAACCCATAGGAAATCAAATGAAATAATCAGGTACTAGAACAAGGCCCATGGCATCTCTGCACCACACAAACTTCTTTGTGCTCACAGGTTTGGTCAATGAATTTGTAACATTCTCTTAAGTGTCTATCTTCTTTAGCTCAATCTCTCCATTTGCAACCAACTCTTGAACAAAGTGATATTAAACATCAACATGCTTAGTCTGAGCATGATACATAGGATTTGTGGCCAAACAGATAGCACTTTGGCTATCATAGCCAATCTTAATGATCCTGTAATCAAATCCAAAACTTGTACACAATCTCCTCAACCAAACTGCCTCCTCAGAGACATGAGTAGCAGCCATATACTCTACTTCTGTGGTGGACAAAGCAACTGTGGGCTGCCTCTTACTCATCCAATTCACTGCTCCTCCAAATAGAGTAAACACATAGCCACTAGTGGACCTTCAACTATCCAAGTCACCTACCCAATCTGAATCAACAAATCCCTATATATCCAAAGATTTATTAGCACTATCAGTACCAGAATAAACCAAACAATGATTAGGAGTACCTGCAAGTTATTGAAACACCCTCTTCGCATAAATCCAATGTTGTCTACCAGGGTTAGACATAAATCTTCTCAAAACTCCCACTGCTTGGGCAATATCTAGTCTAGTGCAAACCATTGCATACATCAAACTCCATATAGAACTAGCATATGGCACATTAGACATATCCTCAAAATCATCTTCATTCTTTGGACACATATCTAATGAAAGCTTAGTACCAATGGGTAAAGGAACTCTAACTGGGTTACAGTCCTGCAAACTAAATCTCTACAAAATAGTATTCACATACTTACTCTGTGACAACCAAAGATTTCTGTTACCTCTGTCCCTCTTGATCTCCATTCCCAGAATATACCTGGTAGCTCCAAGATCCTTCATATCAAATACACCTAAAAGTTGAGCTTTTAGCTTACTGATCATACCCTTAGTATTGCTGAAAAATAAGATGTCATCAACATACAAAGCAATTATCAGTATAGAATCACCAATACAATGAATGTAAATACAGTGATCCTCCTCACTCCTACCAAAACCCAATTTCAATACAAATGAATCAAACTTTTGAAACCACATTCTGGGAGACTGTTTCAAACCATAGAGAGACCTCTTTAACCTGCAAACCCAATGTTCTTTTCCTTTTACCTCAAAACCTGTAGACTGTTGCATATAAATTTCTTCCTCAAGATCTTCATGCAAGAACACAATCTTAACATCCATTTGCTCAATGTCCCAATCAAAGGCTACAACAATGGATAACATAAATCTAATAGAAGTCAATTTAGCAACAAGAGAGAAAATCTCACCAAAATCAACTCCCTCTCTAGGAGTAGCCCGTGGCTACCAGTCTAGCCTTACACTTCTCCAATGACCCGTCTGCTCCAAACTTATTCTTGAAGACCCACTTACAACCTATGGCCTTTCTTCCTTTGGACAAATGAACAAGATCCCAGGTGTTACAAGAGTCTAAAGCCATCATCTCCTCCTACATGGCTAACAACCAAGACTCACTATCATCTGCAAGAATAGCTTCCCTATAGGATCTAGGCTTATCATCAGTACTCAATAAAGCACATATACAAAGGAAATCTGGTGGGCTATACCTGTCAACTAGATTCTATTGTCTTATGGATCTCCTCAAGGGTGGAGTAAGAGTCTCAACTTATTCTTCTGCATGATCATCTGTACCAACTTCTTCTGTAACAATAGATTCATCTTCATCAGAACTAATTGAATATTCTTCTTCTTCACCCTCCAATCCATCATTCAGTTCTTCCTGAGGTGCATCTTGTTGCTCTAAATCAAAGTGCACTCTCTTTACCTTTTCATTTTTTTCTTTTGGCTACTCAGGTTTAGAAATAGCTCTAAGTTCCCTGAAAATAACATCTCTAGAATAGATAATATTACGGGTTAGTGGATTCCAAAGCTTATAACCTTTGACATTATCACCATATCCAATAAATGTACACTTTTCAGCTTTTGGATCCAACTTAGATCACTTTTCCTTAGGCACATGAACAAAAGCCTCACAACCAAAAACCCTTAAATATGAAACAAAAGGTTTCTTACCTATCCACACTTCATGAGGTGTAGAATCAAGAGCCTTACAAGAAGATTTGTTAATCAAGTAGCAAGCAGTACACAACCTCTGCCCAAAAACATGTATCCAACTGTCTATCACTCAGTATACTTTTGGCTCTTTCCATAATTGTTCAGTTCATCCTTTCTACCACACCATTCTGTTGTGGTGTATACGGAGTTGTCTTTTGTTTGATAATACCTGCATGCTTGCAAAAATCATCAAATTCCTTAGAGCAATATTCCCCTCCATTGTCAGATCTTAATATTTTTATCTTCAATCCCGATTGGTTTTCAACTAAGACTTTAAAATCCTTAAACTTAGTGAAAACTTCATATTTGTGTTTCATAAAATAAATCCAAGTAAATCTTGATACATCATCAATGAAGGTAACAAAATAATGAGATTTTCCAATAAAATCATTATCCACAGGTCTAAACACATCTGTGTGAATAATCTCTAACTTCTCTTTTGCTCTATTGCTTCCTGAAGGGAATGATTTTCTATTTTTTTTACCAAACACGCAATGCTCACAGAAATCAAGTGCTCATCAGAATAAGAAAAAATGTCCAACAAATATTTATTCTTAATAGTTTTCAAAACATTATTACTTGTGTGGCCTAATCTACGGTGCCACAACATACATGTATTTTCAGTACTAGCCTCAGATACATAAGAGGCATTACAAATTGTAGTAGCTTCTAGCCTAAACAAGTTTCTCAATCTCTTTCCCTTCGCGACCACCAAGTTTCCCCTCACCAATCTGCATCCATACTTATCAAATGTTATATGCATTCCCAAATCATTCAACTTCGAAACTGAAATCAGATTTCTAGCTAATCTAGGAACATGGAAAACACCAGGGAGTGTTTTAATCCTCCCATCACCAAAACACAACAATACCTTGCCTTTCCCAACTATCGAATATGTAGAGTTGTCTCCAAGGTAGATATTACCTCCATCATACTCTTTGTACGTGGAAAACCATTCTTTATGCGGGGTCATATGAAACGAGCATCTTGAGTCAACCAACCAGTGTTCATTAGCAACAACATTACAAGAAGAAAGTAAACCATCTTCACCTACATTTGAGGACTTATCAAAAGCATTCTCCCACTGTTTCTTTGGGTTTCTGTACTCCTTTACATGTCCCCTTTTACCGCAGTTCCAACACTTAACTCTGTTCTTCTTCCTGGGAGTCTTAGATCGACTCTTAGACTTGTCCTTAGCCCCTTTTTGATCTCCTTTCAGTCCTCTTTCTTTAGGCCTTCCCCTGACACTAAGAGCATCCCCTGAACTATCCAAACTCTTCTTCCTCAATTCCTATGACAACAGAACTGAAACAAGTGCATCCAACTTCAGATCTGTGAGGTTAGCAGTGATAGCCAGTATGACATTCTCCCAAGATTTAGGTAAACAACAAATAAGTAAGATACATTTATCTTCCTCATTAACCTCATCATCTATAGATGCAAGTTGACTCAACAAAAGATTAAATGAATTTAAATGCTCTACAACTGAATCACCCTCTCTCATTTTCATGGAAAATAATTTTCATTTTAAATAAAGTTTATTTACCATACTCTTGGCTTGGTAGATCTCACCCAACCGCTTCCACAAACTATGTGCAGTCTCTTCCTTTGTGATATTCAGCAAGACAAAATCTGCAAGACACAAACGAATGGTTCCATGTGCCTTTTTAACCAACCTTGCCCATTCATCCGGAGAGACATCATTGGGTTTCTTCTCATTTAGGATAGCCAACCACTTGTTTCTTTCTTCTAGAAAATCTTCCATTTTTAGCTTCCACAAATCATACCCCGTTCTGTTTAACTTCACAATGTCCAATCGAGAGGTTGATGCAATGATGGATGCAACTATACCATCAACTCAAGATTTGCAAAATAAATGCAACCAAATCTCCCACTGTAACTACAGCTTCCACACTACCACCTAAGAGTCAAAGCTGGCTAGGTTCTGATACCAAATGTTAAAAATGAAAGCACAACTACTTCAAATGAAAATCTGATTCAAATATGTTTAATGATCTTATACCAATGTATTATCAATGGCGATTGCATTAAAATAGAAAACCCACTACAGATAAAATATCAAGCATGAAGAACTAAACACAATGACACAGTGTTTACGTGGAGAAAACCCTTGTGGGTAAAAAACTCCACATAGGAAAGAGGCACAAGTTTGTATTAATCTGTAAAAGATTGTACAATACATCAACTACACAACTCTCTCCACCAGTCTTCAATCCGACAACATTCCTGCAACACCTAAATATCTAAAACATGTATTATTGCAAAAAATACATTATAAAATACTTATAAAAGTTCTCTCACACCTCCCTAGACGTTCACTTTCTCTCTCATGAGAATCTCTAACCTATAAACATTAAATGCCATTGTACAAGCACCTTCCACTTTTCCAAAAATAGCCATGCAAGGTTGGGCACCCAAGACTAAATCTGGCCTCTTACAACATCTTATTGTTGAATTTGGCATATTGGTTGTCTTTCCATTTATGTCAAAATGGATGTCACAATAGTGGGTTTTTTGATGTTAAGGTTGTTACTTGATGTCAAACTACAAACATGGTGTTCAGGGGTACAATGAACGTTTTACCTTGTTTATATCATGATGGATCTCTTGTTTATATCTATGTTGCTTCATGCATGACATCAAGATCATCTTATGTTCTATGTTGCTTCATGCATTGCTTCTTGCAGGACATCAATATCATCTTATGTAATGAAGCTTGAAGTCATGTTAGATGGATCATTCATAGGTTGCTTCAAGTGTTCACATGCATATTGTTGATGTCATCATGCCTCAAATGTTATGCCATGATTTGATGTTGATAGCTTGTTGATACTTCAAGTGTTCATGATCTTTCTTCAGAGGTTGTTGCGCATCATACAGAGTTCAGAAGGATGTTGTCAATTGGGTTGACTTGATAGGTGTTGATACATTGATAATGAATTACTCATTTTGGCTTCATAAGTGTGACAAAGGGGATGATGATATTACAAGTGTTTGATAACATTCATGATTCTCTATACCAATCATACTTCTCTGATAAGGTGATAGCCCTACAAAGTAATTTGAAATGGTATTCAAGCCAATGATTAGGATTTCATTGGTTTGAGGAACCAAACCTTAAGGTTTACCTTAAGACTGTCTTTGGTTATCCGTCCCTTAAAGTTCTTTTTTTGTGTTGACCGGGCGAGCAGGTAAAAACAACTTAAGTTATAAACTTAAGTCTTCAACTCTCGTAAGGTGACCAGCCCCATCACCTAGAGGCATCGGTAGTTGGGAGTTTGTTTTTAAACGAATGCAAAATTAAATTAGAACCCTCGATTACGAAGGAGAGAGGTTAAGATCGATGAACACAATTCAAACGAAATTTGAATTTCAACAGACATCCATTGAAGTTAAGTTTGACAGGCAGAAGTTGTAATGACCCTGCAACAGAATTCTAATCGACTATGAGGGCTAGTATAATTGATAATTCACTCTGTAGGAGGAGTGTGTTGATACAAGTTGATGATATGTGTTAAGAAAAGATAGATCTACACGTCCATATATGGATTGCATGATTTGGTGAGGTTTATGAACAATGTTTGATACTTGATTGTTAGAAGAAGATGTGCCTATGAAACAAAGGATATAGAGGCTATGAGTGAGTATAGATACACAAGGATGAGACTTGGATGGAAGTGATCTACATAGATATTCAATGCATAAAGTGGATCAAGACAGATAGATGAGTGAATCCTGATGAAAAGATGATGTTTATAAACAATGTTGGAATATTTGCCCTGTTTTAAAAGAGACAGAGACTTGTTTTGGTTCTCAGAGATATGCAAAATAGAGGTGAAAGGTAGATATTGACATGAAGAATAGTGATATGTAGAGAAACAGAGTTTTCCTCTATATGTTTTCATATTCTTGTATTTGGGTTGGTGCCCTTGGAGTTGGTGCTCCTAAATGTGCTAGGGTTGGTGCCGTAAAAGATAGCTAGTGAGGCTTGCTTGGTCAATGAGACCTATTGTGTACCCAGTGAGGCTGTGTCAGGGAGTGAGTGCTCCTATTAATATTGGAGTTGGTGCTCCTAGACACATTTTGTGTAGCCAGTGAGGCATGTTTTTGATTTAGCTAGTTAGACATTTTCTGAGTAGTTTTCATCCCTATGAGGGTTTTGCACTCATGAAAATATTGTGTTATGGTTGATATTGATTGTCTTCATGTTTTGTGCCCTAATGTCTTTGTTTAAGGTCTTGACCATATCATTTGTCATTATACTTGTGCATATGTGTTTGATAGATCATTGAAGTCTTTCTCACTCTTTGTCTTGTAAGTTATAAGGTGTAAAAGGTTTTAAAAGTTTATAGAAACACTGATTCAGCCCCCCTCTTAGTGTTTCCTTTACTCCAACAAGTGGTATTAGAGCATAGGTTCCCTATAGAAGTCTAACAGGATTGGGTAGGTCTTGATAGTGGAGTACCATGGGAAAGTGTAGAAGAAATAGAGAAAAGAAAGATGTCAAGCAAAAGGTTGAACAAACCCCAGTCAAGTCATGTGATGAGTTGTTGCATGAGTCTCCCTTGAAAGATAATTGTGTTGTTGAGATTGATGACCCAGAAGGAGACCTCTTTGTGGATGAAAATGAACAGGAGTTTCATGAAGATGATTGTGAGGTTGATTTAGAAGGTGAACTCGTGTGCACCTTAGATCAGATCAAGCAACTTAGAAAGGAGAATCAGAGATTAGAAGACCAACTTCAACAAGAAAAAGATTCCAAAGACAAGGTATGTTCAGACTTTGTAAAAGTTTCTTTAGAGATTGAAGAGGCAAGAAATCAAATTGTAGGTTTAAAGATTCATGTTGATGAATCTGACAAATTGATTATCACTCTAAAGACTAAAATTGAGGAAGCCAAAAGAATAATAGATGTAACAAAATCTAACCTTGAGGTGAAAAGAATTGAATGTTTGAAATTAGAGGTTGAAATTGTCAATCTGAGAAAATATCATGAAGGGCTCAAGGTTTTGTCCAAGAAATATCAGGAGTTTGAAGAAAGCACAAACAAGTTGCATGAAATGTTGGGCAAACAAAATCATCATAAGGACACTATTGGTCTAGGTTATGAAGAAGGAGAGTGTTCCAAAGTCAGAAATGCTCCTAGGCAGAAGATAGACCTGAATAAACATTCTGCTACTCTTGAGGAAGACAAGAAGAAAGCAAAAGATAAAGTTATTGATGTTGAAAGAGAAAGGACAAGTAGAACCTCAAGATCTCCACCTATTAGACAATCCCATTCAGTAAGGTACAACTATTCTCAATTTCATGGATATTGCTATTCATGTCATGTTTATGGTCATAGAGCTAGAGATTGTAGAACTCACTCAAGAAATGGTCTTGGATGGAATAAGGATAAGAACTCTTATAGTTTGACAAATTAGGACTATAACAATGTTTGTTAGAATTGTAATAAAGTTGGTCACATAGAAAGGGATTGTTGGATACATGCAAGGAAAATGGGATATAATAAGAACTCCTTTGAATGGTCAAATAGAAGAAATAAAATCTTGTGCTTTAGATATCATAAGTTTGGACATATTGCTAGGTTTTGTAACAATGATCCAATGAAATCTATCAATCACCATAAAATGATAGGTGTTAAGATGGTTTGGAGAAGAAAATAAGTGAAAGAGAAGGTTGAGCCTAATCTTGTGCATGCTACACAAGAAACATTTACAACAGCTTAAAAGATGCAACATAAAGATAGGGAGAGTTATCAAATGTTATATATTTCAACCCCAAGGAGTTTTAGAAAGTTTTTTTTGAGGTATGTAGAGTGCTTATACATGATTGGTTGGTGCATGAATTCTTGAGGGATATCAGATTCTTGTCTATTCTTTACCATGGTGTTAGTGGGATGCTTCATGAGGTGCTTATGGATTTGCAAGAGGATCTTTGAATGTTGCTGCATCATCATTTCATAATGATATTCACTTCACTTGATGTTGAAGAGGTCATTCATCTCAGGCTCATGGTATATGAATCTTGTACAGTGGAAAGTGTAGTAGTATTGATTGGAACAATCATTACATGTTTGCAATAACAAAATCTACCTGTGATGCTTATATAGTGTTACTTCTCTCTATTTCAATTGGAGCTTACAAAGGTTCATTTCATCCTCTTATGAAGGCAGGAAGAGCATGTTGCATATGCTTAATGATAATGATGTATAGTTATGCTATGACTTTTAGAACAGTGTAGTGGTTTGGTGTTCTGATATTGCTCTAATTCAGTCTTCCTCTAGTGTCTTATTCATTGATGATAGTTCACAAGTAGTATTCTTGATTCTATTGGTTTGACAATGGCTAGTATATGGTACATCGATCTTGATAGGCAATGGTTTGATCATTTGGTTACACTGCTCTCTTGATTTGGTAGCATACTTTATATGCAGTATTTTTTGTTAGAAGGACAACAACCATCTTTTTGATACTTTATAATCTATGCTAGAATACTCTTTCTTGATGATGCGACAGTAATATTCTTCATGAGCAAGTTAAAGAACTTAGTCTCTTTTGGGCTGTCCATTCATGTCACAATAGTATTTGTATTTTGGCATGGTGATAGTTTGGCTTCTTATGCAAGAAATTAGAGCTCTCATGGTAGAGTGACAGTTTCAATAGTGCATTTTACTTGATAGTGACAATGCTGATCTTGGTTTGGGTGACATTTGCTTTGATAGTGGATTGTCATACATGCTTGCCAATGATCTATGACAGTGAATCAGTGAAGTCTCTTCCATGATGTGAAAGGTCATGGACTGATTGTATCATATCAAGTCATTATGACAATACTTTTATTATGGCTTACCTATTTTGGATCTAAGAGCATTTGGTTTTCATTGTGATAGCAATTTAAGAAGTTTGGATAGTTGGTTTCTTGATGCTTTGGTATATGGTTTCACATGTTTAATATGGGCAGTCATTACTTTGTTGCTTTCTTGCTTTTACACTATGGTTACTCACAATGTTTAGTACAGTGGTTGATAGGGTGTGCCTATTTGGAATAGGTTTGAACATATTTTGCTGGTTTGGTAAGCATATCCTTCACAGTTTGTATCAGTGCTTGGTAATTCAATACAGTTGGTCATACCTTTACCATGTAATTCCATTACACCATTGGCTTCAGTTGGTACTTTGAAGTAGCACTTATTAGATTCCATCGAACCTTTTTGTTGTAAAGTTTTTGTTTGACAACCATTGAGCATGACAACATTTTCAGTAATAGTGCTATTGTCACTAGAACAATGATTTCATGTTATGAGGCTATTAGGATAGTAGTAGAATCTCTTTATTGGGGCATGACAATTTGATGCAGAGTAGTAACACTTGGTGACATTTGATCCATATTATAGGCATACCTTGTATATGGCAGTAGCAGACCTTATCAGACTTTCATGGTATGACAAAGGTGCTTTCAAGACATGACAATAATCTTAGCCTTAGTTTTCTTGTTGGTGTCAAGCTTGATGTTTGATGTAGGTGTGGCTTCCAACAAAGTGTTTTAAAAGCTGAGCCTTGTTGTATATTCAAGTGTCCTTAGTAATCATGGTTGCAGTGTAGTAGACAGGTGTCATGAACTGTAAATTCTTCATGATTTGGACAGAAATGGTTAAGAATGATAACAAGGATGATGGAAAAAAGGCGGAGTAGTACTAACAGTGCCTTATGAGGACATTTATTTTATTAGTACAGGGCAGGCTCTTTGTTGATGACATTTATAGTAATGAGCTTAGTTGGAAGCAGGGTAGACTCTGTAGTGTTGTGATGAAAGATTTTGCAATGATTTTGATAGGAGACATCATAGAAATCATCTTGGTGTATAGGAGATAGTTGACCTTTTGTGTGTAGCAGAATTTGTGTCTTGCAGAGATGTTAGCAAGTTGTTGCAGAGCAGAGTTGTTGAGATCTTTATGTTCTTTAGAGATGTTGCAGTGTAGTGATGCTAAAGATATGTGTTGCAAAGGACATATGTTGATAAGTTGCAGGGCAGACTTGATCAGGGTAGACAAGATAGACTTGGAGTAGCATGTTGATGTCTTGGAGTAGCAGGGGCAACTTTTGTTGATTGTTATTGTGGTTCATGTGCAGTTCATTCTTGCTGTTGGTAGTGATATTCAATGACTTCATCTTGATATTGGCTTCAAGGGGAGTCCTTGTATGATCTCTAGAAGTCCTAAAGCTCGTACTTCTGTTGTCAGACTGCTCCATCAGATATTTTTGTGTCAAAATGCCTTATATAGTGTTGGATGAATGACTACAGCCTTATTCTTTGTTTGAGTACTTTGGTGTTACTGGTTTGGATGGGAATTCTATTCTCAATGCATTCTAACAGTAGTAAAATCCATGGTTCTGTTCTTAAAATTCATGTTTTTTTTACATCAGACAGGCCTTCATTATGTGTTACAATGAGTTGTCAATGCAGTCATGAGTAGAGAAATCTTTCTTTGCAGTGGACATCATGATACTTCAGTATTTAGTTCATGATTTAGAGATGACAGTATTTCAGAATTCCTAGCTAAAACAATACATTTTGTATGCCACATAACAGTAATTTCTTCAATTGTGCGGTGATTTTTTTCATCTTAGCAATTAGAACACAAATTTGTACAAGGAGACAGTCAATGTCCTTTTTAAAACAATGACTTTTTGTGTGTGCTCTGTATTTAGGGGTTTTCTTGTTTTACACTCAGAGGACAGAATGCAGTGTATGATTCTTTATTTGTTGATCACAAACTGTATGCTACTCTTCATAATTCAGCGGCCTCAGTGCTAAATTTGCTCCATGACTATACTTAGGGGAGCCTTTTTTCCATTCTTTGCCATTGCTGTCAAAAAGGAGGAGATGGAAAAGATGGTTGATGGATGCTTGATTTTGATGTTTTGACATCAATGCCAAAGCCAAAGGGGGAGTTTGTTGACTTTGGCATATTGGTTGTCTTGCCATTGATGTCAAAATAGATGTCACAATAGTGGGTTTTGTGATGTTGTGGTTGTTACTTGATGTCAAACTGCAAACAAGGTGTTAAGGGGTACAATGAATGTTTTACCTTGTTTCTATCATGATGGATCTATTGTTTATATCTATGCTGCTTCATACAGGACATCAAGATCATCTTATGTAATGAATCTTGAAGTCATGTTAGATGGATCATTCACAGGTTGCTTTAAGTGTTCACATGCATATTGTTGATGTCATCATGCCTCAAATGTTATGCCATGATTTGATGTTGATAGTTTGTTGATACTTCAAGTGTTCATGATCTTGCTTCAAAGGTTGGTGCCCATCATACAGAGTTCAAAAGGATGTTGTCAGTTGGGTTGACTTGATAGGTGTTGATACATTGATAAGGAATCACACATTTTGGCTTCATAAGTGTGACAAAGGGGATGATGATATTACAAGTGTTTGATAACATTCATGATTCTTTGTACCAATCATGCTCATTGTAAACAATAGTACCAATCATGCTTCTCTGATAAGGTGATAGCCTTGCAAAGTAATTTGAAATGGTATTCAAGTCAATGATTAGGGTTTCATTGGTTTGAGGAACCAAACCTTAAGGTTTACCTTAAGACTGTCTTTGGTTATCCATCCCTTAAAGTTCTTTTTTTGTGTTGACCGAGCGAGCAGGTAAAAACAACTTAAGTTATAAACTTAAGTCTTCAACTCTCGTAAGGTGTCCGGCCCCGTCACCTAGGGGCATCGGTAGTTGGGAGTTTGTTTTTAAACGAATGCAAAATTAAATTAGAACCCTTGATTATGAAGGCAAGAGGTTAAGATTGATGAACACAATTCAAACAAAATTTGAATTTCAACGGACATCCATTGAAGTTAGGTTTGACGGGCAGAAGTTGTAACGACCCTGCAACATAATTCTAATCGACTATGAGGGCTAGTATAATTGATAATTCTCTCTGTAGGAGGAGTGTGTTGATACAAGTTGATGATATGTGTTAAGAAAAGATAGATCTACATGTCCATATATGGATTGCATGATTTGGTGAGGTTTATGAACAATGTTTGATACTTGACTGTTAGAAGAAGATGTGCCTGTGGCTATGAGTGAATATAGATAAACAAGGATGAGACTTGGATGGAAGTGATCTATAGAGATATTCAATGCATAAAGTGGATCAAGACAGATAGATGAGTGAATCCTGATGAAAATATGATGTTTATAAATAATGTTGGAATGTTTGCCCTATTTTAAAAGAGACAAAGACTTGTTTTGGTTGTCAGAGATATGTAGAACAAAGGTGAAAGGTAGAGATTGACAGGAAGAACAATGATATGTAGAGAAACATAGTGTTCCTCTGTATGTTTTTATATTCTTGTATTTGGGTTGGTGCCCTTGAAGTTGGTGCTCCTAAATGTGCTAGGGTTGGTGCCCTAAAAGATAGCCAGTGAGGCTTGCTTGGTTAGTGAGACGTATTGTGTACCCAGTGAGGCTATGTCAGGGAGTGAGTGCTCCTATTGATATTGGAGTTGGTGCTCTTGTTGGTGTTTGAGTTGGTGCTCTTGTTTGTCATTGGAGTTGGTGCTCCTAGACACATTTTGTGTAGCCAGTGAGGCATGCTTTTTATTAAGCCAGTGAGGCATTTTTTGAGTGGTTTTTCATCCCTATGAGGGTTTTCCACTCGTGAAAATCTTGTGTTATGGTTGATATTGATTGTCTTCATGTTTTGTGCCCTAATGTCTTTGTTTAAGGTCTTGACCATATCATTTGTCATTATACTTGTGCACGTGTTTGATAGATCATTGAAGTCTTTCTCACTCTTTGTCTTGTAAGTTAAAAGGTGCAAAAGGTTTTAAAAGTTTATAGAAACACTGATTCACCCCCTCTCAGTGTTTCCCTTACTCCAACACTTATGATGCGTCATAACCATCATAGATTCCACTAAAGAGTATCTTTCCAATATGGGAACCTTGGGCTTAAACATAGCAACTTAAAACTAATAAATATCTGTCATATGCATCATAGTGTCATAGAATCTTATGGCAACTTAGAGTTGTCATAGATTCTTTACATGCACCCACCAAACATTATGACGTGCGTCATATATGCTAAAATAATAGATTCTCCCAAGATGGTGCCTACACTCATTTACTATTGAGTTTTACAATTGCCAACAATAAATATCACTCCTTAATTACCTTCGGTGACTCTGGAATTACCACTGCCAATGAAACTACCTCATTCCCTTATGGGTAATTACAAATTACAAATAATAAATGGAATAAATACAATATTGGAATTTACAAGGTTAATTGCACCTTATTCCAACAATATTTGCTGGTTATATTTAAGATTTGAGTATTTCTATAAAAAATTGGTTGGGGACATTACAACAAAGTTTCCACTCACGATGATTGTTGTCCATACCTCCATCCATGTGCATGCATCAAATGCTCTCAATATGCTATTGCCCTGCTACAACCAACTTAAGAAAATCTTGCTGCAACTTCTCAAGAGTTTTGTTAGCAAACAAATTGAATATATGGGAAAAACAAGGAACACACATTCACATTTGCACCAATATTGGGCTACTCTTTCCTTTGCTCCATACCTAAGATTCCTCCAAATTTCATAATTTTTTGCAACAATGGATCTAGTTCCAAATACAAAACATAACAAAAAGAAGGATTGCACTACTTGTAGCTACTTCAACCAATGCAACCTTCTACCCATACATGAAGGCTCTTCCATGGAAGATGTAGACTCCTTTATCAGCTACTCCCTCATTGTGGCCTCTTCCAATGGTTATACATCCATCTTAGCAATCTCCAATTCTACTTTTTTGTTCTCAAATGTCTTTTTTGTCTTGTATTTCTTTGGATGGAATTGTGGATGAAGGCTCCAACTAACCTCTTGCCTATGCCCACTCTTTCCATGAAGAGTGCAAATAACATTGCCCAATTATTTGAACAAATCCTCCTTGAAGTTCCTTGGCTGCCTACTAGTGGTCTTCTCCTTCTAACTGTTAGTATAAATAGTGTCATTATATAACTAGTTTAGATATCACCTCTTTGAAGGTTTGACCTATTCACACATAGACTTAATTTTACTTAGTCTTTTAGAAGTTTGTCTCACTTAGACATGTGTCCTTAGCTATGTGAGACACCTCTTTCATATTTGTTTGCCACTTGCCCTCACACATGTTATGTGAGTTAGACACGTGTTGCATGTGTGCAGGGGTAGTCAGTAGTTCAGTCCTACCTTCCTACCTCCTTCTCCTTGCCTATTTATGTAAGGCTTCTCTTTGTATTTATACACTCTCTTTGTATATGATAGATATGTTCTTGTGCTCCATTTTTCACTTGTGGAAGGTTTTATTCTTTGTGCTTGCTGATCTTGGCTGTTCCAATGTGCTATTAGAGCCATGCTTGCACATTCCTTCTCGAATTGATGACTCCAACACTTAGCTCTATCATCAGAGCATCGTGGAGCCAAACAAACATCATCATTGCGTTTAGAAGACCTGAAACAATTAAGGTGACCCTTCAAACAATGATTTTTGGTAAATTGAATTTTTTGTAAAATTTGTTTACCCCTTGCCTAGGGTATTGTACGACTGTACGACCAAATCCGTACTTGTACAGAATTATTGTAAAGATTTTTTTCTGTAGAGGCACTCAGGCCCTTGCAATTTTTGTATTTCAGGTTTGTTATGGAGTAAAAAGTGGACACATGCCTTTTTACCTCCTAGTTTAGCTCCTAGGTCCTCGTGTTTACACTCTACATGTAAATTATTCATCTCGATAAGAAATCCCCTAAAACCCATGTCAAATGGGAACTAGGGGCCCATTTAAAGCTTAACCCCTGACCAAAAAGGCCCCTTGGGCACCCAAGTCCACCTTGATTGGTTGGGGTAAAATCAAATGCATGTTGGCATAGGACTCTTAAATGGTTGTCAGCTTTTTCAATTAATTTACAAAAGTTTAACGGGATAGGATATATAAACAAGTGTTTGAATTCATTTTAAGCAAGGCTAATGATAGCAAGGTTATGATATTGTGCAAAGGTGAATTTAAGGCATTCATTGTGTTTGTGGTAGACTTGTGTTAGTAATGTGTTTGTTGTTGATTTGGAATCATCATCAACATCCTTATGAGTTGAAGAATCTTCATCTTCCTAAGGACTTCACCACCAAGGTGACATCATTATGTTTGAATCATTTCATCATCATTTGGATTATCTTTAGCCTCTATCCTGTTAGGGCACTCTCTCTCTCTAACAATGGTGTTGGGAAAGCTTGAATGCTAACCTAGGATTTGACTGAGGCAAATCCCTAAACACCACAACTCACAAACCCCTTTGTTTGTGTGTGCAGGTTACAGGTGCGGGAATTGTAGAAGTAAAGGTACAGGGAGGTTGTTTAAGGGATCAAGATTTAAGATCTTGTTGGTGCTCATTTTTGGCCTGGAAGTAGAGCTTGCAGGTGGAGGGTTTCTTTTTCAAACCCTAGGTTTCCCTCTTCATCGGCGTGAGTTTGTGTTGTGTCTTAGCGATCATGTTGATAGCACGGTGCCTTCTTCCATCGCTGAGACTTTGTGCTATCGGTGAATGAGATTGTTGTTCTACCGATGGTGTTGGTCTTGTCGACAGGGGTAAGTCATGTATTCATCAGCAGGAGTGGGAGCTATCAAGTGAGCGGTCAGATGTTGGGCCGACAGTGTAGTGTTTGGCCGATGAGGTTTCATCGGCGTGTGTCTTGCCGAAGAAAGTGGGGTGGACGTTTGGCGATCGGCGAGACTTTTGAGATCGAGCTAGTAGTTGGAGGGTCCGCCGATGGGTAATGTTTGGCCGATGAGGTTTTACCAGCGTGTGTTTGGCCGATGGAGGGATGAGGCCATAGTTCATCGGCATGAATTGTTATATTGGCGAGGGAATTTTGAGCTGAGGCGATGGTATATGTCACAGCGATGGGTTCTTCGCGAAGGGTTGTGTGTCGAGCGTGGCAAAACGCTCAACACATATTATGTTTGCGGCCCCGTTTATAAACTAATGAAGTGATTTCCTCACCATGCATGTGGGATTATTCCCCTGTGTACTTTGAACCTGCGAATCATTTTTGGCAGGAATTTCTGTTTGAAATGTTGCGACAATTTCCAAGTGGCTGCGGGTGGTTGAGGCCCTTAATGGCGACATTGCTGAGTTATGGGCGATGGTACAGGCGATCAGGTTGCCCAATTTTTGAGCGGAGACTCCAGATGATGGCGCATGGCTTGAGGCTCCTCTTTGTCTGCTGCAGTTATATCTTCTGAGCGCCATTCCTTCTGTGGGCTATATCTGGTGGAATTTTTGTCAAAGCCATGTAATTAATTGCATATGGTACACTATCTGGCTGTTATAAGCAGATGGTGTTACCATTTTTTAGGTTGCTGAAAGTTGAACATTTTTGGCTCTGTAATACGATACAGTTGGTTTTGGCTGCTCTATCCATAAAAAACTTGTGAGTTTATGTATCTCCTGTTGTATGCTTTGCATGAATCCACTGATTTCATGGTTAATTCTATGAGAAATGCTATGTTAGCATGTGTTTTGTTAATTCTGTCTCCATTATTGCATGTATCTTTCTTCTGAGTCTGAATATTCAAGGAATGTTTAAAACTCTCGAACATAGAATTCCTGTGTTGAATGTCTGATTTCTTAACTTCTGCTCAAGGGGTAGATTAAACTATTTTTTAGATTGAACATTGGGAAGGATATACTGTAATAGGGATGCCATAAGTATAGATAGCTTAACACTCTATATTGGGAGGTATCTGTAAGGCAGGTATCATATGCATCCCCCTGAAATCTAGTTTTAGTTGTTCATGCATATCATTCACAGGTGTATGTCTACTGACTCTAGGCCCTGGATAGGCACCAATCTTGCTTTGTTTTTGTGTTACAACCATGTCCAGCTTTGCATCCAAACTATAAATCAAAGTCAAACTCTAAAACAACCTTTAGGACATTAGAAATTAGTTTTAGGATCCAAGTCTTCTGTCTACAACTGAAAATAGGCCCAAAGCCAGCCCCTTTGCTCTTATCTTGCAGTCTTGGTCTACTTACAGGAAGACTTATCTGCTTTCTGTCAGCATCCCATCCTTTGTATGCATATCCCCATGGATGTTGAGTAGGGAATACCCCCCTAGGTTTTGCAGAGCCTGAAGAAGAAGAGGAGATAAAATATAGAGTCTATCTCCTATACTATTGGCCCCTGGCCCAGAGATCCTGTTGATCATTGATGGCTACCTTGTAGGGAAATCTGGGAATAAGCATCCAGTCTGGGAAGAAACCAACAAATCTGAAAACAGAGTTTAGAAATTCATCCATAGCAGACTTGGGTGCTAGCCCCAGTGTCCATCAGCAAAACAAACCTCGAATTCAACATCATTTACGACATTTTTGCAGTTGGGAGCTTCCGGATATCGAAACTTTATGGACTCGGGTGCTAGCCCCAAAGTCTTCTGACATTTCAACTTTTGAGGGACATGTTTGGACATCTCACCGATCATCTTGGTACTCTCAGATCTTGACTTGCTGCTTATGTTTCTCTGTTATAAGTTGATTATCATAATTCTAGGATTTAGTGCATTGATTGGCCTAGGGTTTGATAAAAGGCTTGGTTGAATCACATCTTTCCTCTACAAACAAGAGCACAAAATCAGTAGCTGAGTCATCTCCCATCTTGTAGTGACTTGGCTCAGTTTTGTCCTTGAATGTTGTAGTGAAAGGAGGGTTTGATCTAGTGTACTCACATACTTTGCATCCCTATCTCTTTTCCCTACTTAATAGGGTCAATTTGTACTTTGTAGATTTAATTTTTGTAGATTTTGTGGCCTCTCAACCTGTACAAGCTCTTCACATAGGCCCTATTGCCCGCCCTCACTATCGTTTCACATCGTAATTTCTAGGGTTTCAAACCCTTCTACGCAGGGGGTCAAAATCATTTGATTGTTCATGTGTTGCAGACTGCCTGCTCGGTTTTATTGATGTCCAAGGGTTGCAGATCGAGGTGTGAAGGAATTGATTTGTCCAATTTCAGACCTCTTTGGTCTGGTCTTTTTTCTCAAACGACTCCACATTCATGAGTCGGTTATTGTCGGTCGAGATTTTCATGTGCTTTGGTCGCTGTTTGCATTCAAACTTGCCAGGCTGCGGTCTCCTATTCGCCACTGAGATGGTGGTCTCCAGTCGACATTTGGTGGAAGTCATTTTTGTTGAAGGCTTCTTTGTTGCAGTGCAGGCCGAAGCTTCACTCTACAAGCTGGCATCACCTTCTACATTCTAGTCGCACTCTTCCCAGTGTTCAGATCATTGTTCCAAAGTTTGGTCGCCATCTCTGTGAAGAGATTCATTCAACCTACATTTTGGGCTCATACGACCCTTGCCTTCCATTCGGTTTTGAGCCCTTTTGGGCACGTCAGCCACTTGCATTCCAACCTGCACACCTACTCCAAACCAGAAGGTCGTGATTGTTTGAAATCGACATTCACGAGTTGTGGTTTCTGTTTAGTTGCTATATTTTGGCATATGGATTGGAGCTCCTGTTGAAGTCTTCTGCTCCAAGACCGAGCCTCATACCTTCAAATTGGCCATGCAAACACAGTCTAAGGCCACTCAGACCTCCAATCCAGCTACTCAGGCCCCTCAGTCGGTCATACAGGCCTCGAAACCAGCCTTAGTGCCCACACATTCGACCAGTTTGCCACCAAATTCGACCCTCTACGCCTTGTTTTGTGTTCTGCCTCCACTATTAAGTTTACATGCAACATTATATTGTTAGGAAGATTTACAAATTGTCATGTTATCATTAAAAATCAACTCTAACATTTAATGTTGCTCAATACATTTGTGGCCAAAGTCTATGTGACTTTTAAGTCCCTTATATTGTAAAAATTTAATGTTACTTTATTTGTAACATTAACTTTCTTTGTAACCATAGACTTTATTGACATTGTGGCATTTTGCATAGACTGTTAGTGGTCATCAAAACCATCATATTTATTGTAAACTTAAATAGTTAAAAATTTATTCCAGGAGAGATCGACAGGGCTCTACAAAAGTGCCTCAAGTAGGCCTTTTTTTTTCTTTTTCCGACAACTTTCACCCACGGAGGCAAAATTTCGCAAAATTATAGTTGACGGAAAGGTCTTTCCATCCACTTCGCTTTGACGAAGTCAAACTAAAAATTTTGCCTTTTTTGACAGGTTTTTAATCCCTGAACCCCATTGTACTCACAATTTTCAATAGGGCATAACTTTCGCCCACGACATCGAAAATTAGCGATTTTTTTTTAAATTGCTCAAAATTTCACAAGGAATTCATTAGTGTAGGTAAAATTCAGTTTTGGATAGTCATTTTTTCAAACATTTGTAAAAATCTTCGTGTTTTATAAATGGATCATTTGACTTCCAAACTTGCACAAATTGTAATTTTTCTTGCATATCTTTCTGGGGGGGCTTCTAAACCAGTCATAATCCTTTTTTTTTGGGGGGGGACTTTCATTTTTTCTTTGATAGTGCTTAAAATTTGATCATGTTTCTCACCCACAACCCCTTCCATTCGAGTATTCTCAATAAACCTCATAATAAATGGAAGATTAAATGTGGATATTGTGGGATAAAATGACATACAACAAAAGAATGTTATCATCGCAAAATCGATGAACTAAGACAACAAATTCTTCACGCATATCAACTTTCTATTGATCTTAATAAAGCACTTGCAGAAAAATCTCATCTCACTAAGCTACCTTGTGAGACACCACCATTAGTTGGGTATGTACGTTGTAGTCAAATGACTTACATTGAGATCCCATCTACACCGTCATCACCTGTTGCTACATTTGAATCCAGAGTTGATATCTCCATGGCTTCCAGTGATTCTCTGCACCAAGATATGGTTATCATCTTTCTAGATTTGCCACATTAAGATGCATATCTATCTGACCTTTCGTGTCTTTTCGTAGAGTCCCACATTACAGATTTGGGAGACACTATTGAGGACATTCATCTTCTTTTTGATGACGGCTTCTATGAAGTTTCATCACCATTGTCTTCTTCAAATCTAATTGCTCTTCCTTCGCCTACATCAGTTTCTATAGTGACAGATTCTATAGATATTTGAGTCCACATATTTGACTTTGTCATCATGTACTTTGACATCCTCTGTAGTAGTATCAGATTCTTCTGGGTCTAGTTATCACCATACATCTATGGTCCCTGTACCTGAATCTCAGCATTTGTCACACGCCAGCATTGGCTTGGAAATCGTTGAGCATCCTTCGAAGACATCATGGGCATCATTTGCATCTTTGAATCATGTGTATAATTCAGAGACCTTCATACTTCTTTCTATATGTTCCTATTTGGAATGGGAAGATCACTTGCACACTTCTGTGGTTCAATTTTTTCCTAAGGGGAGAAATGTTGTTCAACATTTGTGGATCATCTTCAACATCTAGTGTTGAGCATCTACTAGCACTACAAGAGGTATTTTGAGAGGAGGCTGCATGGTTAGTCTTTTCATATCAATTTTGGGAGGATCCATCTCTTCACATGGAGTTCATTCCTTCACATTTTCAGGGGGGTCCCATAGACCTTCTCATCTTTTCTCTCCTATGGGGGGATATCTATTGTACACTAGTGTTATAAGTAGTCCTTAAGGGGTCATGTATAGTCCTCCTTTCTTCTTCACTTGTGCATCATTTCTCTTTTGGAGGAAAGTTTTTTCCCACAGGGTTTTCTTTCTTTCTCCATGTTATGAGAAATTTATTTGTACATGGGTACCTAACATGGCCTAGTAGCTGGGACCCATCATCATCTTTGTATTCTCCCTAAGTTGCACTTAAGGGGGGGTGTTAGTGTAAATAGTGTCATTATCTAACTAGTTTAGATATCACCTCTTTGAAGGTTTGACCTATTCACATATAGGCTTAAGTTTACTTAGTCTTTTAGAAGTTTGTCTCACTTCAACATGTGCCCTTAGCTATGTGAGACACCTCTTTCATATTTGTTTTCCACTTTCCCTCACACATGTCATGTGAGTTAGAAAAGTGTTGCATGCTTGTAGGGGTAGTCAGTAGTTCAGTCCTACCTTCCTACCTCCTTCTCCTTGCCTATTTATGTAAGGCTTCTCTTTGTATTTTATAGACTCTCTTTGTATATGATAGATATGCTCTTGTGCTCCATTTTTCACTTGTGGAAGGTTTTATTCTTTGTGCTTGCTGATCTTGGCTGCTCTAACACTAACATTCCCTAATCTCAAGGACACCACCAATAAACCCCAAACTTGCATGTTGAGGTCTCTCAACCATTGCTATGGGATTGACCATGCCTTGGCCCTATTTTCCAAGACCTTATCTAGCATACACCATCTTGGTTGGAATTCTCAAACTAAATCTTATATTATACCTCTCAAAACTCCCAAATGATTCATGATGGAAGAAAGACATTCTGATGAAGTCTCAACCATGCATACCTTTGACTAAACTTGTGCAACACACACAGATGGTCTTCCATTCCTCTCCAAACCTTCACCACTACCTTGTAACTTGGCCAACATTATTCCTTTTCCCACAACTCATTGTGTAGCACTCCCAATGTGGCTAGAAGGAAGTCTCCATGGCTATATAGCCACACTTGCAAATCCTCTTTCTCATTCTCCAAGGATTAAAACTTTTCCTTAGCCTATAGTTCTCCATATTCAATCACTAATTTTCTACATTTGGCTCTTCCACTCTACTCTTATTTTATTCCCATGGATGTCCCAAACATCCCACAATCTATACTTCAAGATAAATGAAGAACACACTAAATAGAGCTATTAGCAAACCTCAAGCACAAATATTTAGCCCTACTAAAATTGTTGATGTAACTTGCCCAAAAAGAAAAGATAGGCTCTAATACCACTTGATCCATAATCTAGGGAAGTTATGACACACTCCATTCCATCAACATATGGATTTGAAATAATGAGTATCCTACTAGCTATCTTTGATAAATAGAAACAAACAAATGCATTTTCAACCTACCAATGCATAAGAATACTACACAATATGTGAAAAAGAAACAATCACACACACACACACACACTTAATTGCATCACAAAATACCTCTAGAGAAACCCTCTAATGGGAATTAAAATCCAAGAAGAGTGAGTTTCTGTTTCTCATGCCACTAATCCACAATATATAATGGTTTTACATAGCCTCAACGAGGCTTACAATACTCAAATGTACATTGTCATAAAGAAACATAACCTGCAACAACTAACTCCAATACCAATATCTATCCCAGGATTGGACACAATTGATAATTACTACACTCTTCTTACAAATGAAGGTCCTAGATGCATTGACACCACATGGTCCAACATGCATCACCTGAATAATTTGTACCATTGCTTCAATATGCAAACAATGGCCTCTAATAATAATTTCTATTGATAACTGAGAGGGGGGGGTGAATCAGTTATCCTAATTATTTCTTCTTCTGAACTTTCTTATTAATTAATGCAGCATTAATTCAAACAAGCAAACATTACCATGAAATGGAAAAACACATGACACAGTATTTTTGACGTGGAAACCCTGTTAAGGGAGAAAACCACGGGGTGATTAACCCAAAGATTATTCTCTGTTAGAAGAATAAGGAAATGTAAAAATGGCACTTGCCAATTAGGGCTCACTACCTGAGCACACTGCTCACAAGGAGGCACACTGCCTACAAGAGACACACTGTCTACAAAAGAGTGTTATACAATACTTGAACTAATTGGTAGCATCTGCAAATGCTGGAGTCCAGTTCTGATTAGGCTTAGTATACTGATCTACCGCACTTCATCTTTCCTTTTCCCTTAAGCTGCTTTCTTTCACATACCGGACCTTTCTTACCACTTCTACTCTGCTCTTCTGCTTTTATTCACACATCACTAACAACAACAACACATCTCACAACTAAATCCATCGTGTATATATATCCGCACAAGTAATTTCATCACCTTTCTAGTCGGCACCCGGAACAGTCAATCTTCTCACAAACTTTGTTCTGTCGGTTGAATCCTTGCACATCAAGTAATGCGGATCAAGTATATGCTTGTAGAAATCATTAATTATGTCGGCCAAACATGATTCATGCCTTCATAACCTTTAACACCATCAGTAACACATCTGGAAAGTAGTCTGATGTTCTGTTAGTCAGTTCTTCCTCTGTTCAAACTGTCACTCAGGAATCCGGTACTCAACTATTCATATCTTTTTCCTCATCTATCACCGGAGGCTAAATCCTTGGAATATACCACTCAAAGTAGTCCTCTTGACTTCCCCAAATCCGCATTGCACCAAGATACTTCCTCTGAGAGATCCGGACCTGTCTGTCGGACCTTGCCACATGCTCTGTTCTTGTTTACCGGACCACAACATTCTTCACTCTGACTTCCGGTAGAGACACACCATGTCCTGCGGATGTGTGGGATGAACTTTGTTGCCATTAATAACAACAATCATGAATCCATATAGTGTCTCTTGCCAACAATCTCCCCCTTTGGCATTGATGGCAACACTTAGTGAAAAATGACTAAGTGTTTACACTATGCTCCCCCTTGGCTGATGCTCTGTCTTTATGTACATTTTCTAGAGCTCCCCCTTAGTTGGATTCCTCATTTTTCACTACTCCTCACTCCCCCTTTGACATCAATCGCAAAGGGTAGGGTCCGCACACCAAAATTTTTAAAAGTTTTACTATACTTAGCCGCATAAGTATATACATATGGCATACTTACATATACTTAAGTATGTCTGCAAAAGTTGTCTTTAATTGAATAAATTCTATAGCCCAACTTTGCTTCATTCTATCCAAAATTGAGATATGACCGCTCAATAAGAATGCAAATGCATCTGCCCTTTTTAGATCTGTTGGATCATTTGTCTGGGCTGTGATTTGAGCTTCACTTATGGCCTCATGCATGGCCTCTAACTTAGGGACAATGATCCTCCTAAGTTCACCCATCCAGCTGATCATGTTCTTCCTTTCCTTCTCAAAATTCTTTATTGCAGTTGTGATTGCAATAGTCTAACACTCTTGACTGACTATGGAGGAAGAGAGAGGATCAAAACTTTGAGACAAACTTAGTAGTTTATCCTCTTGCTCTTTTATTTTCTTCTCAATCTCTACTGTTGCTTTGGACCATGAAATACAAAATTTGTATATTTTTCCGCCATCTATAAGAGCATTTTCTAAGCTCTTTATCCCTATACTCATATTTCTCCTATCATTACTTATCAAACCTTGTACCTCTGATAATCTTTTTGCAAGAAATTCTATCTGGACCTTATCTTCTACTGACTTCTCTAGTGAATCAAAATGTGTATTAACACTGCTGACTAGAGTTTTGAGATTACCGGAAGTGGAGGCTATGGGATCTTTTTGAACTGATGGCATAATCTTTTCAAGCACTCTGAAAGCAGCTTCTATCAACTCACAGTCTTCCATATGAGACTTTAGGAGTTTTTCATTAGCCTTAGCATTTGCAAATGAAGCTATCTTCATTGTCTGTACCGGAGAAAGAGAATCAAAATTGAATGGACCTTGTAGAAGCTCCGGTTCATCAATCTCCATTATTTCTTTGTTCAAGAATTCTTGGACAGTTTGTGCAGTGTCTCTTGCCGGAGACAGATGTTTCTTCTCTTCTGCAGTCTGGGAGCTGTCCTTAGGAGTTTTCTCTCCTTCACCATTAGCAGTTGTGGTTTTCTCTACTGAAGTCTTCTCTCCTTCTACAACCTTAGCATTGTCATCTTCTTTTTCCTTCACCTCTGCTTCTTTCTCCTGTAATTTTTCTTCTCCTTTAGATCCGGAGATTGTAGGGGAAATCAGAGGAGAAATGTTAGTCTGTTCAGGGCCCACCTCTTCTGTCATTTTCTTAGGAGTTTCTTCTGCAATATTTGTGGTTGAGGGATCAGTACCCAAGTCCTCTATAATAGGGAGATTAAATCTTTTGAAGGCCTTTCGGAGGATCTCTTCTGTGTCCTTGGCTACCTTGTCAGTTTCACCAAGCATAAGTTGATTCATCCTTGCTTTGCTTCTGAACTCATCCTTACAATCTTTGAATATCATATTCATTGTCTTGGAGTCGATTGAAGGATATAGCTGGATTGCTATTTGTTCTCGGATTTCTAGGTCTTTGGCTTGGGCAGTGTTCTTTCTTGATTCTAGTTCCTTCTCCAAGCTTTTAGGGATCAAAGATATAATTTCAATGAAAGCCTTATTGTATATGTTCAGATACCTGATTGTAGCTTCCTGCAGGATCTTTTGGTCAGCCTCATTGTAATCATCATAGAATTCAGCCATTGGTTGAAGGTTTCCATCCACAGTGACTGATTTGATTACACTTTCTAGAGATAGGGTGGGCTTTTCAACAAATTCCTCTACCATTTCTTCCTTGTCTTAGCCTGTGGAGGGCTTACTGGATCCTTTCTTCTTCTGCTTCTTTATTTCCTTTACCCCCTCATCTGTTTCGGTTTCCTCTTCATCTCTTTGACTTGCATAAGCCCTTGTGGATTTTGTCTTGGATCTTTTCTCTCTTTTACCGGATGCCTAGACTTCTGGTCTTGAGCTTTTGGCTGTGATAGGTGCAGATCTTTTTGATGATCTGGTCCGGGTTGAGGTTTCTACCGGAGCACTTTCCTTGCTTTTCTTTTCTGCCTCTTTCTTCTCTTCCTCAGCTTTTTGTCTCTTTTCTTGGTTGGCATCAAGTGCCTCCTTTGAGATGCCAAAACCTTGGGCAATATGTTCTACTTCTTTTCTCACCTTTCTTTTCATCTCTGGTTCTCTGAGTTCCACATGAATTTTTACACTTAGCTCCTCAAAGGTTCCAAACCTTTCTGCGTTTGGATCTTTAGGCTGGCTTAGCATGTGTTGAACATGCAGCTCCACAATCTGTTCATCAACTTCATACCCCATGGGCATGATCCAAACTATCCTTGGCTCTATTGCCTCCATAAGACATTGATCAGTGTCTACCATGAAGCACACTGTATCCTTGTATTTTTCAACTACTGATTTGGGGATTCTTTCTCTGATTTGCATTGTATTTTGGAATTGCTTGAAGTAACCCCACAGAGCTATATTTCTTGCCTTAGCATCTCCAAGTTCATGCAAGTAATCTCTGATCTGGATAGCTACCAGCTTGTCATTTTCCCATACCCATCCATTTGATCCGGGAAGCTCATTCATGAAATAGAAGAACAAACATAGTATCAGTCCTCCATATTTAAAGGAGTTCTTTTTGTCCTTCTTGATCTTTTGTATGTTTTCCATTAATTGGCTCAAGAGGAGTTCACAGAGATCATAATCTACATTTTTCCTCAGCATCTCATAGGCCGTGTATACTGCAGTTTCGGATACTGAATTCTCCCTACTGGAATGATATATCTTGTATCCTATTATCATAGATGCATCCTTGATATCTGAGTCAGTAATATCTTCAATGGTCATTGCTCTCTTATCAAATTTTGATCCGGTGGCCTCTATGACAATGTTGTTTTTGACAGATTTGAGGACAGGAATTCCTCCGGAGGAATGTAAACCAGTTACTGCCCTAATTACTTCCTTGGTGATCTTGCAAGGTCTATTCAGCCATAGGAAATTATCATGCACCCTACTTAAAACATACCGGACCCATTCATCTTCTTCAAAGCAAGGGAAATGAATGAACCGATTAAAATGCTTTTCCTGGATGCCCTTATATTCTGGTTTAAGCTCAAAAGCATCATCTATCAATTGTTTGTGATAGATGTCTCTTAGTTTGAATTCCCCAAACTCTTCAATATTGGCATGTATGTAAACCCTAATGTCTTATGTGTGTAAAACACCATGCGAAACACTAGAGAATGCTCCTAGGGGATCTACCTCCAAGGATTTGTATGGATGTTTCTTAAATGTAGGGCGAGGTCTATTAGAAATCTTTACAATATTTAGAGTACCCATTATCAAGAGATTTGCAGTGAGATATTTGAAAATGAAAAATACCTTTTGCGCCTACCGGTTTCACGGAGTTGGTTGGATTGATCTCTGGAAGTAATGACTTCTGCAAGTGATCTTCGATGAACTTGAGGAATTTTGTTGCAGAGCTCTGCTTTTCGTTTCTTCTTCAGTGCAGAATGAATGAGTGATTAATGAAAAAACCCTTATATTGCTCTGCAAGCCCTAATATCAAACTGCAATAAATGCTCAACCTACATTATTCCGGTTTGCCTTATTCAGGTGATTTGAAGAACCGGATCAACCCTAATCACTAAACATCTTGCGGATCTTCCAAATCTTAACCACAGTTTGTTTAAATATATCCCTTATGACTCCTTCAATCCGCAACTCTTCTTGTGCCAGTTCCGGCACCAATTGACTGGCTGGGGGAACAAGGTTTTCTTTGTGTCTCCCCCTGAGCCAGAGCTCACTTTTCAGTTTCTGGAAGGAATATCAGCACCAGAGTCTGGTGCAGATCCAACCTCTACATTCTCAGTACTTTTCTTCACCCAAATCTTGCTCATCTCATTTTTAACTTCATCCACATTCATCTTTTGTTTACCCTTATCTTGATTCTGATTATATACTGAAACCTCTTTTGTCCTGATTCTTGCTTCTGCAGACTCTTGCATTATGACCGGACCTATTATAGATTTGGCAAACAACATTTCTTTGCATATTTGACTGATATCCTCTTGATCTGCATTGATTAGCCATATGAGCTGCTCTATTGCATGCAAAGCATCTACCATTGAATGATTTGTTCATTTGCATATTTTTGCATTCATGAGACTTGTGACCATACCTTTTGCAGTTAAAACACTGTCCGAAGAAGGATGAATTAGTCTGATTCATTCTCTTTCTGCACTGATTAGCTTTGTGACCAAAGTGATTGTAGCTGTGGCAGTATCCATTGAAGGATGGATATCTTTGAGCATTAGGCTGTCTTACCGGAGGTCTTCTAGGCCTGTTCCTTGGATTTTCTGATCCAAAAATCTTTTGACTGGCTCTGGAGCTTTCTCCTTTCTCATATCCCAAACCACACTTGTCATCTACCTTCTTTTGACTTCCAAGAAGAACTTCAAGTTGAGCAGAACTTATCTTGAATTTCTCTTTATACTCATTTGCTGTTTGAAGATCCCTTTTGAGAGAGACAATTTGATCCTCAAGTTTTTCTTCATTATCTTTAGCATCTTCAAGATTAGATTCGAGATGTCTGATAATTCTATCCATCTGGTGGCAATCTTCTAATTTCTCCTTGAGAGATTGTCTTAGATTATCTTCAGTTTTTCTTTTCTCTTCAACTTCTTGAGTAAACTTTATAACTCCTGATTCCATTTCATGTCTTATCATAATGATTTCTTTTGATAACTTTTCACATAACTTGGTTTTCTCAGTCAGCTCTTCATTTGCATTACTTTCTTCACTTTGTCTTGCCAATTTCTGAAGTAGCTCTTTTCTCTTTTTCATAGAGAGACTTAATTTATCTTTTAGTTCTCTCATGAAATCATCAGCCTGTTTGAGTCTTTCCTTTAATTCATTGACTTCAGAGTTTGACTGTTCAAGATCCTCAAGGGCAGTCTTGAGTTGCTCCCTTAAACCATATGCATCCATTTGGACTCCCAGATCTTCCTTGAGCTGTTAAACTCTGTTAGGAGGAACTTAGCTCTGATACCAATTGTTGATAATTGAAAGGGGGGTGAATCAGTTATCCTAATTATTTCTTCTTCTGAACTTTCTTATTAATCAATGTAGCATTAATTCAAACAAGCAAACATTACCATGAAATGGAAAAACACATGACACAATATTTTTGACGTGGAAACCCTGTTAAGGGAGAAAACCACGGGGTGATTAACCCAAAGATTATTCTCTGTTAGAAGAATAAGGAAATACAAAAATGGCACTTGCCAATTAGGGCTCATTGCCCGAGCACACTGCTCACAAGGAGGCACACTATCTACAAGAGACACACTGTCTACAAAAGAGTGTTATACAATACTTGAATTGATTGGTAGCATCTGCAAATGCTGGAGTCCAGTTCCAGTTAGGCTCAGTATACTGATCTGTTGCACTTCATCTTTCCTTTTCCCTTAAGCTGCTTTCTTTCACATATCAGACCTTTCTTACCACTTCTACTCTGCTCTTCTGCTTTTATTCGCACATCACTAACAACAACAACACATCTCACAACTAAATCCATCGTGTATATATATCCGCACAAGTAATTTCATCACCTTTCTAGTCGGCACCCGGAACAGTCAATCTTCTCACAAACTCTGTTCTGTCGGCTGAATCCTTGCACATCAAGTAATGCGGATCAAGTATATGCTTGTAGAAATCATTAATTATGTCAGCCAAACATGATTCATGCCTTCATAACCTTTAACACCATCAGTAACACATCCGAAAAGTAGTCTGATGTTCTATCAGTCAGTTCTTCCTCTGTTCACACTGTCACTCAGGAATCCGGTACTCAACTATTCATATCTTTTTCCTCATCTATCACCGGAGGCTAAATCCTTGGAATATACCACTCAAAGTAGTCCTCTTAACTTCCTCAAATCCGTACTACACCAAGATACTTCCTCTGAGAGATCCGGACCTGTTTGTCAGACCTTGCCACATGCTCTGTTCTTGTTTACCGGACCACAACATTCTTCACTCTGACTTCCGGTAGAGACACACCATGTCCTGCGGATGTGTGGGATGAACTTTGTTGCCATCAATGACAACAATCATGAATCCATATAGTGTCTCTTGCCATCAATTGATAATTACTACACTCTTCTTACAAATGAAGGTCCTAGATGCATTGACACCACATGGTCCAGCATGCATCACCTGAATAATTTGTACCATTGCTTCAATATGCAAACAATGGCCTCTAATAATAATTTCACCATGAGGGAATTACTTGTAAATGTTGTATACAATGCATGAAGTCTTCAAGATACTACTCTCAAGGTTTTATAGAGCTTATTCCATCTACAAAGATAATTATTCATACTTGCAACAGTGTACAACAGTCATGGAGATATCAACGGTGTCCCAAAAAACCATTAAACAAGAGAACTCTCAGCTTCTAATTTGCTGCCTTGCTCTTTTGGAGACTCATTTCTTTTGATACCAATTCCTTGTTCCCTCTAAATAATTGATCCACCTTTAAAGAATCTCAATACCTCCCTCTATTTGAATGATATCCTCTACCTAGTAGGTGAATCATGAGATTGGTTAGGATGGTTGCTAATGATAAAAATTACCTCTGCCTTCTTACTTTTTCCATTCTTGGTTTCAATTACAACTGGAAACCAATTGTCTTCTATTTCCATGGAATGTGTAAAAAATATTCAAAGATGTAAAAGCACTTTATTTTGGACAATTATATGATTTAAAGCATAATACATCATTTTGAAATCATTTGACAGTCACTAAATTGTCCCACTACATTGCTAACATAAGATGACAAAAGAAAGATGACTACAATTATCCAACCACACTTCAAATGGATCTAATCATTAGCCAAGGGTCAAACGAAAACCATGTAAGTGTCTTTGTGCCTAGATTATACCTAAACCATGGATAAAACATGCCATAACAGTAAAAAAATGTGAGTTGTAACAATCCTATCATCAGTAGACACATCCAACTTTTATCAAAATACAATGCTACTTTTTGAAATCTTACTATTTTTTGATGAATATATAAATATGAAAACTTTTTTTTTAATTTGGTTTCCATTTGATGACTATTTCAGGGCCTACAACAGTCTTGCAAAATTAGCATGTTGAATACTTTCCTTCTTTTCTCACTTATTCCCAGAAAATGCATCCAACACAAGATAATGCTCTACCATACTACATCTTGATCTAAATTGACATCTAGAAGGTTCCCAAAACATATGGGACTCACTCAACACTACTGTAACTTGAAACCATTGAACAAATAACAATAGTTGCTACAAGTAGACTTGTAGCTACAAAAAAAACTTGCAACCTATTGCAGGTCACACTTGCAACACCAAAATGCTTTAGTACTACTAGATGTGGCATTTGTAGCACTAACCCTATTGTAACATAAAAAAAGAGAACATTTTTCTAAATTTAACTAAGTGTGGTTGTGTGTGCATATGGTATGTAACTACTATGCGAACCAAAGTTATGTCAAGGTATCTAAAATGCAATGAAAAATGACATGCAAATTAAAGAACCTAAGGCTATCTCCAATTAGCCAAACCTTGATTAACAACTACTAAAAGAGATGGGACAAATGACGTGTTCAAATGATAATTGAATCTAAACTAATGCATTCAATCAAGACTTGAAAACTGTGAAAATGGTATGCTAGATTGTAGAAAATTGAAACCAGAGGGTTAAGATGAACCCGGATCAAAATGTGCCGGTTATAAAAGTTGCTGAAAACTAGATTTTGCACTTCCTTGTAAATATAAAAGCATTCTAAAACTGTGACAACCTTGAAAAAGGTGGATCGTGTACTATATGACCTTGACCTCCTTGGATAGGCTTGACCTAGTAAACTTAAAAAATCTACAATTTTTTGGGTTCTTTTTGACCTATGGGATGCACCTCTTGAGTAGCTGGAAACTTGTTAATACAAAGTGGAAGGAAACTAATAAGAGGAAAACATGCAATATATCAATGCATGAAAGTTAAAAAAAGAGTGACTTATGATTATGGAATGAATTCGCCTGATAAACGTGTTGATAACTGAGAGGGGGGGTGAATCAGTTATCCTAATTATTTCCCTTTTTGAACTTTCTTATTAATTAATGCAACATTGAATCAAACACAAAAACACTACCATGAAATAAGAAACACATGACACAGTATTTTTGACGTGGAAACCCTGTTAAGGGAGAAAACCACTGGGTGATTAACCCAAAAATTATTCTCTGTTAGAAGAATAGGAAATTACAAAATGGCACTTGCCAATTAGGGCTCACTGCCCGAGCACACTGCTCACAAAGAGGCCCACTGCCTACAAGGAGACACACTGTCTACAAAGTGATAAGAATCACAGTCTTGAACTGATTGGAAGCATCTGCATATGCTGGAGTTCAGTTCCGGTTAGGCTCAGTACACTGATCTGCTGCACTTCATCTTTCCTCTGTTCTTTATTCTGCTATCCTTTCACATACCGGATCTTTCTTGCTACTTCTGCTTTGTTCTGCACTTATTCGCATATATCTTCACACCATCACACACTTCACAACTAAATCCATCCTCTATATATATCCGCACAAGTAATTTCATCACCTTTCTAGTCGGCATCCGGAACAGTCTAGTTTCTTACAAACTCTGTTCTGTCGGCTGAATCCTTGCTCACCAAGCAATGATGATCAAGCATATACTTGTAGATATCATTAATCATGTCGGCCAAACATGATTCATGCCTTCACAACCTTTATCATCAACAGTAACACATCCGGAAAGTAGTCTGATACTCTTTCAGTCAGTTCTTCCTCTGTTTTCACTGTCTCTCAGGAATCCGGTACTCAACTATTCATATCTTTTTCCTTGTCCATCACTGAAGGCTAAATCCTTGGAATATACCACTCAAGGTAGTCCTCTTGACTTCCCCAAATCCGTACTGCACCAAGACACTTCCTCTGAGAGATCCAGACCAATCTGTCGGACCTTGCCATATGCTCTGTTCTTGTTTACCGGACCACAACAGCCTTCATTCTGACTTCTGGTAGAGACACATCATGACTTGCGGATATGTGGGATGACCTTTGTTGCCATCAATGACAACAACCATGAATCCATATAGTGTCTCTTGCCAACAATCTCCCCCTTTGGCATTGATGGCAACACTTAGTGAAAAATGACTAAGTGTTTACACTATGCTCCCCCTTGGCTGATGCTCTATCTTTATATACAATTTCTGGAACTCCCCCTTAGTTAGATTCCTCATTTTTCACTGCTCCTCACTCCCCCTTTGACATCAATGGCAAAGGGTAGGGTCCGTACACCAAAATTTTCAAAAATTTTCTATACATAGCCGCATATTTACATACTCACATATACTGAAGAATGTCTGCAAAGGATGTCTTCAATTGGATCAGTTCTGTAGCCCAACTTAGCTTCATTCTATCCAAAATTGAAATGTGACCACTCAACAAAAATGCAAAAGCTTCTGCCCTCTTGAGATCTGTCGGATCATTTGTTTGGGCGGTGGTCTGAGCATCACTGATGGCCTCATGTATAGTTTCTAACTTAGGGATTATAATCCTTCTAAGTTCTCCCATCCGGTTGGTGATATTCTTCCTTTCCTTCTCAAGGTTCTTTATTTCATTCAAGACTGCAATAGTTTGACATTCTTGATTTATTATGGAGGAAGAGAGAGGATCAAAACTTTGAGATAAACTTTGTAGTTTGTCCTGTTCCTCTTTTATTTTCTTATCAATTTGTGCTATTGCCTTTGACCAAGATATACAAATTTGTAAATGTCACCGCCATCCTTAAGAGCATTTTCTAAGCTCTTTATTCCAATACTCACAATTTTCCTATCGGTAGAGATTAATCCTAATACTTCTGAAAATCTTTTATCCAAAAATTCCTTCCGGACCTTTTCTTCAGCTGATTTTTCTAGAGATTCAAAATGTGTACTAACACTGCTGACTAAGGTTTTGAGATTACCGGAAGAGGAGGCTGTTGGATCTATTTGGATTGATGGCATAATCTTCTTAAGCACTCCAGAGGCAGCCTCTATCAACTCACAGTCTTCCATATGAGACTTTAGTAGTTTCTCTTTGACTTTCTCATTTGCAAATGAGGCTATTTTCATTGTTTGCACCGGTGACAAAGAGTCAAAATCTAATGGTCCTTTTAGCAGGTCCGGTTCATCAATTTCTATAGTGGCTTTTGTCAAGAATTCTTGAACAGTTTGTGCTGTGTCTCTTGCTGGAGACAGATGTTTCTCTGTTGGGGTCTTCTCTTTCTCAGCATCCTTGGTGCTGTCAACCTCTTTTTCTTTGACTGCTGCTTCTTTCTCCTGTAGTTTCTCTTCTTCTTGGGATCCGGAGACTGTAGGGGAAACCGGAGGAGAGATGTTAGTTTGTTCAAGGCCCACTTCTTCCGGAGCAGATGATTCCAAGTCCACAGCTGTTTCTGCACCTAAGTCCTCTACAACAGGAAGATTGAACCTTTTGAAGGCCTTCCGGAGGATCTCTTCTATCTCTTTGGCCACCTTGTCAGTCTCACCAAGCATGAGTTGATTCATCCTGGCTTTACTTCTGAACTCATCTTTGCAGTCTTTGAAGATTATGTTCATTGTCTTGGGATCAATTTGAGGATATAGCTGAATAGCTATCTGCTCCCGGATCTCAAGATCTTTTGCATGAGCGTTATTCTTTCTTATTTCTAATTCCTTTTCTAGGCTTTTAGGAATAAGAGATATGATCTCAATGAAAGCCTTATTGTATATGTTCAGATATTTGACTGTGGCTTCCTGCAGAATCTTTTGGTCAGCCTCATTGTAGTCATCATAAAATTCAGTCATTGGTTGAAGGTTTCCATCCACCGTAACCGACTTGATTACACTCTCTAGAGACAGAGTGGGCTTTTCAACAGATACCTCTGCCATTTCATCCTTGTCTTGGCCTGTGGAGGGTTTACCGGATCCTTTCTTCTTCTGCTTCTTTATTTCTTTTACTCCCTCATCTGACTCTGTTTCCTCTTCATCCTTTTGGCTTTCATAAGCCCTTGTGGATTTTGTCTTAGATCTTTTACCGGATGCCTGGACTTCCGGTTTTGAGCTTTTGGTTGTGGGAGGTGCAGATCTTTTTGATGATCTGGTCCGGGTGGAAGTTTCAACCGGAACACTTTCTTTACTTTTCTTTTCTTCCTCATCCTTCCTCCTCTTTTCCTGGCTGGCATCAAGTGCCTCTTTTGAGATGCCTAGGCCTTGAGCAATATGCTCTACTTCTTTTCTCACCTTTCTCTTTATCTCAGGTTCCCTGAGTTCTACATGGATCTTTACACTCAGCTCCTCAAAGTTCCAAACCTTTCTGCCTTTGGATCTTTGGGTTGACTTAGCATGTGTTGAACATGCAGTTCCACTATCTGTTCATCCACTTCATACCCCATGGGCATGATCCAGACAGTCCTTGGCTCCACTGCCTCCATTAGGCACTGATCAGTGTCCACCATAAAGCACACTGAGTCTTTGTATTTTTCAACAAGAGACTGGGGAATTCTTTCTCTTGTTTGCATCATGCTTTGGAAGTTTTTGAAGTATCCCCATAGGGCTGTATTTCTTGCTTTGGCATCCCCAAGCCCATGTAGATAGTCTCTTATTTGGACTGCAACAGGTTTGTCATTCTGCCATACCCATCCACTTGATCCGGGCAGCTCATTCATGAAGTAGAAGAATAGACATACTATAAGAGTACCATACTTAAAGGAATTCTTCTTATCCTTGTTGATTTTCTGTATATTTTCCATTAATTGGCTTAAGAGCAGTTCGTAGAGATCATATTCTGCATTCTTCCTTAGCATCTCATAGGCAGTATATACTACAGTTCCGGATACAGAATTCTCCCTGCTGGAGTGATAGATCTTGTATCCTATTATCATGGACGCATACTTGATATCCGGATCAGAAATATCTTCAATGGTCATTGCCCTCTTATCAAACTTTGATCCGGTGGCCTCAGTTACAATGTTATTTTTGACAGATTTGAGGATAGGTATCCCTCCGGAAGAGTATAGACCAGTTACTGCTCTAATTGCCTCTTTTGTGATCTTGCAGGGTTTATCTTGCCATAGGAAGTTGTCATGCATCCTGCTCAGTACATACCGGACCCATTCATCTTCTTCAAAGCAGGGGAAATGAATAAATTGCTCAAATTGTTTCTTCTGGATACCCTTATACTCTGGTTTAAGCTCAAAAGCATTATCTATCAGTTGCTTGTGATAGAGATCTCTCAATTTGAATTCCCCAAATTCCTCAATGCTTGCATGTATGTAAACCCTAATGTCTTCTGTGTGTAAAACTCCGTGAGGAACACTGGAAAATGCTCCTAAGGGATCTACCTCCAATGACTTGTATGGATGTTTCTTAAATTCAGGTCGGGGCCTATCTGAGATTTTCACTATATTTGGAGTAGCCATTTCTTCAAAGATTTGCAGTGAGATAATGAAAACGGAGAATAGCTTATGTGCCTTCGGTTTGCACGGAGTGGTTGGATTGATTTCTTTATGCAATGACTTCGGCAGGAGATCTTTGGTGTGCTTGATGAATTTTGTTGCAGAGCTCCACTTTTCGCTTCTTCTTGAGTGCAGAATGAGCAAATGCTTTTTGAGAAATCCCTTATATTGTTCCGCAAACCCTAATATCTGATGGCAATAAATGCTCGACCTATATTATTCCGGTTTGCCTTATCCGGATAGCTTGGAGTATCCCGGATCAGTCCTGATCTGTGAACATCATCTGGATCTTTCAATCATGAATAAATCGAGGTGACACATTACAAGAATATCCCAAACACTCTGTCCAATCCGCAGAATAAGACAATGCACTTCCGGATCTCTCCGGACCTTTTTGTAATCCTCTGTCATACCGGAGCATCTCCTGGAACAGGTCTTACTTGATCGATCACAGCTTCTTCATAACTCCATGCGGACCTCTGAAATCTTATCTGGATCATCTCAAGACTTATATCTTTAAACCCTTTACTCTGCATCTTGTGCCACATCCGGCACCACTTGATTGGCTGGGGGAACAGGATTTTCTTTGAGTCTCCCCCTGAGCCAGAGCTCACTTTTTAATTTTCGGAAGAATTATCAGCACCAGAGTCTGGTGCGGATCCAACCTTTACATTCTCTGAACTTTTCTTCACCCAAATCTTGCTCATCTGATTCCTAACTTCATCCGCATTCATCTTTTGTTTACCCTTGTCTTGATTCTGATTATACACCGGACCTCTTTTGTCCTGATTCTTGCTTCTGCAGACTTTAGCATTATGACCAGACCTATTACAGATTTGGCAAATAACATTTCTTTGCATGTTTGACTGATAACCTCTTGATTTGCATTGATTAGCCATATGACCTACTCTATTGCATGTAAAGCATCTACCTTTGAATGAATTGTTTACTTGCATATTTCTGCATTCATGGGATTTGTGTCCATACCTTTTGCAGTTAAAGCACTGTCCAGAGAAGGATGAATTAATCTGATTCATTCTTTTTTTGCACTGATTAGCTTTGTGACCAAAGTGGTTGCAGCTGTGGCAGTATCCATTGAAAGATGGATATCTTTGAGCATTGGGCTGTCTTACCGGAGGTCTTCTAGGCCTATTCCTTGGATTTTCTGATCCAAAATTCTTTTGACCGGATTCAGAGCTTTCTCCTTTCTCATATCCCAAACCATACTTGTCATCTGTCCTCTTTTGACTTCCAAGAAGTACTTCAAGTTGGGCAGAACTTATCTTGAATTTTTCTTTATATTCATTTGCTGTTTGAAGATCTCTTTTGAGAGAGGCAATTTGATCCTCAAGTTTTTCTTCATTATCTTTGGCATCTTCAAGATCAGATTCAAGATGTCTGATAATCCTGTCCATCTGGTGGCATTCTTCTGATTTTTCTTTGAGAGATTGTCTTAGATTGTCTTCAGCGTTTCTTTTTTCTTCAATCTCTTGAGTAAACTTTATAGTTCTTGATTCCATTTCATGTCTTAACATAATGACTTCTTTTGATAACTTTTCACATAACTTGGTTTGCTCAGTCAATTCTTCATTTGTATTGCTTTCTTCACTTTGTCTTGCCAATTGTTGGAGCAGCTCCTTTCTCTTTTTCATAGAGAGACTTAATTTGTCTTTTAATTCTCTCATGAATTCATCAGCCTGTTTGAGTCTTTCCTTTAATTCATTGACTTCAGAATTTGACTGTTCAAGATCCTCAAGGGCAGTCTTGAGTTGCTCCCTTAAACCATATGCATCCATTTGAACTCCCAGATCTTCCTCAAGCTGTTAGGCTCTATTAGGAGGAACTTAGCTCTGATACCAATTGTTGATAACTGAGAGGGGGGGGTGAATCAGTTATCCTAATTATTTCCCTTTTTGAACTTTCTTATTAATTAATGTAGCATTGAATCAAACACAAAAACACTACCATGAAATAAGAAATACATGACACAGTATTTTTGACGTGGAAACCCTGTTAAGGGAGAAAACCACGGGGTGATTAACCCAAAAATTATTCTCTGTTAGAAGAATAGGAAATTACAAAATGACACTTGCCAATTAGGGCTCACTGCCCGAGCACACTGCTCACAAAGAGGCCCACTGCCTACAAGGAGACACACTGTCTACAAAGTGATAAGAATCACAGTCTTGAACTGATTGGAAGCATCTGCATATGCTGGAGTTCAGTTCCGGTTAGGCTCAGTACACTGATCTGCTGCACTTCATCTTTCCTCTGTTCTTTATTCTGCTATCCTTTCACATACCGGATCTTTCTTGCTACTTCTGCTTTGTTCTGCACTTATTCGCATATATCTTCACACCATCACACACTTCACAACTAAATCCATCCTCTATATATATCCGCACAAGTAATTTCATCACCTTTCTAGTCGGCATCCGGAACAGTCTAGTTTCTTACAAACTCTGTTCTGTCGGCTGAATCCTTGCTCACCAAGCAATGCGGATCAAGCATATACTTGTAGATATCATTAATCATGTCGGCCAAACATGATTCATGCCTTCACAACCTTTATCATCAACAGTAACACATCCAGAAAGTAGTCTGATACTCTGTCAGTCAGTTCTTCCTCTATTTTCACTGTCTCTCAGGAATCCGGTACTCAACTATTCATATCTTTTTCCTTGTCCATCACCGGAGGCTAAATCCTTGGAATATACCACTCAAGGTAGTCCTCTTGACTTCCCCAAATCCACACTGCACCAAGACACTTCCTCTGAGAGATCCGGACCAATCTGTCGGACCTTGCCATATGCTCTGTTCTTGTTTACCGGACCACAACAGCCTTCATTCTGACTTCCGGTAGAGACACATCATGACTTGCGGATATGTGGGATGATCTTTGTTGCCATCAATGACAACAACCATGAATCCATATAGTGTCTCTTGCCAACAAAACGATGTGATAGGGTCTTTCAAAACTGAAATGACATGAAGTAGATTGAATAGAGAACAACCCATAGGTTTTGACTTAAAATATGGAATTTAGAAATGCAAAATTATTGTAGACCTTAAGTATGAATCCTTCATATAAAAATGGATTTAGAACTCAAAATTAGAAGGATTTCACTTGAAAATTTGATTGTTTTTAATCATAGATGGCCTTGGGGAAGTATTGGGGACCTTCGTGACTGATTTGGGATATTTTTGAGTTGTTTTTGATCTTTTAGACAAGTGACGTCTTGACCAAGGCTAGGTAGCCTATTGGATGACCTTGACCTATTGGATGGCCTTGACCAAAGGCCTTGTCCATTAGTGACAACTAGTGATTGGAGATTGAAATGTCCCGTTGGAATTTAATATAGGCCGACTCATATGCAAATTCTTGGCGCTTAAAATGAAATTTAAAACATAAAGATTGAGACCGACTTCCAATGTTGGCCGACTTCCAATGCTGGTCGAATTCCTCACTTTGGCACCACATATTTGTTAAGAGTTTAAATTGAAAAAAAAATACAAAAGGTGGCCGACCTCCCTTCAAGAGGAGCGCCAAAATATGAAGAGACATGTCTATATAAAGAGAGGTCTTTTTGAAATGAAAAGACAACTTTTGTATGAATCGCCTCCCTCAAAGCTAGTATAAAAAGGTGATTGCAAAGGTAGATTGGAGCAGAGGAGTGAAAGGATATAAATGGATTTAGAGCAGATCTTCAGAGCATAAATACATAGAAGAAATTGATCAAGGAAATATAATTGGAATAAGGAGCAGAATTAGATATAAAAGAAATAAGAAAGAATATAATATGGTAGCAGAGATAAATCTGTAGGAGTAGAACAACAGTTATATATATATATACCATAATTGATAATAGCAGAGAATTAATATAAAGGATCTACAACAGTAATGGATAACATCCGAGAATTATTTATTGTAGCCATTCTATCATGCTATAACTATATCATCCTCTCATGCTATTAATCTATTAATCCATTATTCTATTATTTGATTATTATATCACTCTTTCTTGTATCATTATATCATTCACTCTTCTATCATTATATCATTTTACTCTATCAATCTATCATTCATATTATTGTCTTATTCATCATTCTATCCTTCTATCATATGAATTATCTTATTCGTCATTCTTTCCTTCTATCATACAATCATCCTATTCTTCTATTATTCTATCATTCTAACATTCTATCATTCGATCATTTGATTATTCTATCCTTCTATTATTCTATCATTCTATTTTTCTATTATTGAATCAATCAAATCTGATTTTCTGCACTCAACAGACAATGGCAGAATTAGCAGTTAATACATTTGCTTATGAGAATATAGCAATCTTATGTTTTAATAGATATTGTGGTATGCTCTATCATGATTATTGTGTATATAATCTCTATGAATCTGAATATCAGTGATTATTTTAGTGGCTAATATTTGCCAATTGGCTAATACTTGAAATTGGGGATTCAAGATTTGGCTAATAGTACAAGCTGTAATGCGATGTGAATCGCCACATTTTTACAAAATTTTATTTTAGTCCTAGCTAAATCACAGAACATTTATTTTATTAAACTTTTAAACTCAAAGATTCACCACAATATTCGATGCCTAATTAGATTAGATTCGCCTACATTTTATAAGTTATAGTAGAAAATAAAATTAATTTGCCAATAAAGTTATATAATTATTGGTTACTTTAGGGCCATATCGCCAATTTTTAATCACCACCATTGATTTTATTTATAATCTAACGACTAGGGTTGTATTCCATGGGCTAAAATGTAGCCACAAAGCTCCAATGCCCATTGAGCCCAAAATTGTATTTGGGCCATTGATCTTAATTTATAATTTAATGGCTGGGGTTAAATTATGCGGGCCAAAATGTACCTACAGAGATCTAATGCCCATGGGGCCTAAAAATGCATTTATCCCGTTGATCTCCATTGAGATCAACGACCTAAATGCAATTTCAGGCATGGGCATTGGAGCTTCACGAGTACATTTTGGCCCATAAAATCGAACCCAAATTATTAGATTATAAATAAAATCAAGGGTGGTGAAAAATAATTTAGGGTCCTAATTTAAAATATTTAATGTTTGATTTAAAATATTAAGGAATTATAGGCACGAGCACTACACCTTAATCTAGTCAATCACCGCCACCCTCCGACACTTACTTTGCCATAGGAATTTATTTTTTTTAAAAAGGAAGGATTCACCATGGTAATCAATGCATTTGCCTATTTTTCATCAAGATTCGCCAGGATTTTCTACAAATTTATAGTGATTTAAAATAATTCGCCAATAAAATTAATATTTTTTTAGAAAATAGGAAATATTCACAAATAGAAATTATTTTTTTTTCCAAAAAAATGAAAGATTTGCTAGGATTTTATATCTTTTTCCAGGGGGGATTTCTTAAAGTTATCACTATTGAATATATTTAGTGTCTGTAATTCTCATCCAGCAATCATGAGGAAGAACGGGTGGAATACCAGTAGGGTGAGCAGATACTAGATTTCTTTCTAAGTACGCCACTCCAAGTTGGCCACTTGGAGCCAAGGGGGTGAGTGTCTACCCTTGGGCTTAGAAAGGAGAATCTATGGGCTTCCTATTGTAGATTTTCGTTAATCTCTACATGGATTGGTTGTTGGGATGGATTCAAGGAGTTTCAATCATAAGAGGGATGGATAAGGTAGCATGGATAGGGAAAATAGATACAAGTTTATCCACTAAGTACGCCACCCCATGTTGGATACCCGTGTGTCTACCACATGGGGCCAAGAAGGATGGTATATTTGCTCTTGGGCTTAGCAGGGATAGCTTTGAATAGACTTATCATGTTTCTCATCCAAGTCCTATTATGATTAAACTTCCATTATGCATTATGGATATGGTGTAGTTTATATAGTTTTGAAATAGTTATATATTTTTACATGGTTTAAATAGATAAGACATTTATTATATATGTTTTGATCATATGAATTATATTTCCAATATTGTCTAACATGATTGCAGGACCTAAACCAAGTTTTATATGGCTTCAAGCATATAATTGGTTAGTTATAACTCTAACTATATTACAATCTTGATTCTAGGGCAAAATTTAGGGCAATCCCAAAAGGGGACATTACAGAGATAGTTGTGATAAAATGCTTTAGGATTTAAGAAAGTGATCTTTATCTTGATAATGCTCAAATGACTATACTGATGAAATCCTGCAAGTTTCTTTAGAAAAATTCTATAATTTGAAGCTTCTTTAATAGTGAAACCTCCAAAATCATAGGTTATGACGGGAGTATGCATTAGTTATCCACCTCATGGGTGTTCAAACATGGATTCACATGATAGATAATATTGAATACATGATGATAAACTTATCTATGAAAAGAAACTAAGTATGAAGAATAACAATTACATTAAAACTTTGAAACCTAGCTCTGGGGTTCTTGGAATCCATGCAAGAAAGCATGGGATGAGAGAAAAGGTTTTGACAACAAACTAGTTTTTGATGCAAAATGATTTTGAGGGTTGTTAGAGGACTAACTTATGGGGTGTAGAAGTGATATTATGAAGTATCTTTAATGGAGGTTGGGTTTGGATTTAACACACACACTCACAAAGGGTGATGGGAATCATAGATAAATGGAAAAATGAGCTTTTGGTGATTGAAGATAGATGGAAAAGGATGTTATAATGGACTAATATGTTGAAGCACTAGGGATAGAAGTGAGAGTTTGGATTGAATCCTTTGATTCTAAACTCACGAGCCTAGGATGGATGCAATCTAGCTTAGGGGAGATCATTTAGGGTGAAAAATCACACTAAATGGGATGGAAATGGATGGATGAAGGCTTGGAAGGGTTTTGGAATAGATGGAAAAAGGATTCCTACAAATACTTAGAAAAATACATTCATTTTCATGGAAAACCTTTCACATAAATGCAAACTATACTTCAAAACATGAAAAATCAGGACCTACTTGCAAACAACTTGAGCGGATGGATTACTTGAGCTTGATATGAATATTTTGATAACTTTAGGGTAAATATGACTCACTAATAAAGTTTTTGAAATAATTTTGATCAATTGTTCTATTGAAAAAATAAAAAAACCTTGTTGACCTATGCCAAAATTTGCTTTTTCTATGTAAAAATGAGGGAATGGATAGGCTATTTATAAAAAGTTTGGAAGAATCTTAGGAGAGGATTGTTGATTATGGGTAGGTATTGCATTAATTAAAATACCATCCAAATAATTTCTTGAGATCTTGAAAAGTTGACTTGTTGGGAGTTAAAATGGTGGTGGTGACTTCCAATAGGGTTTGAGCCAAAATTTTCACAGAATCACAAGTGTACAAGTGTGCACTTAGAAGTAACTATTTTGGTGGCAAATTAAACCATTTAGCCATGTTTTGGGAAGGGTAAAGGTGGGTTTCACATTGGAAACTTAACTAGGAGTGGCAAACTAAGGGGGAAAAATGTGGTAAAAGGGTCAACAACATAGGAAACATAAAGAGAAAGGTTAGGACATGGGGTGAGACTAATAATTAAATTAAAAATACCAATCAGGAAACATAAAAAGGGGTAAGATAACATGGGAAAGGGGAAATGACATGGCTAAGAGACAACATAGGCTAGGGAAAAATACTCAAAATGTGACAAAACACACACAACGACTAATAGGGTTAAAATGGTGATAAATGTGTGATAAGGCATGGAAATACCATTACTCACATTTTTCCCCTAGTTTAGTAGGATTACAATTGGCTAAGGAGGAAGTTTAATAAAGGAATGAATATATTGACAATAATCATTAAATGTAAAGGATACATGGATACCCAAAGGATAGATACCGATCTTTGATTATTCTCCATGGGCTCATGTACTTTTTCCTACAAAGCACCTAAGGTAGAAGTAGTCATTGCATGCTAAAAAAAGTAAACTAGGCTATACAAACTAAAATAACTGGGAAATGATGACTAGATTATAAGGCTACAATGGCATGCAAAGTACAATAGACTTGTTATTCTAAATGAAAATGCAAATGTAGTGGATGATCACATGGATTGTTTGAAACTTCTAACCCAATGTTTTTGGCAAAAGGAATCTATGGAGATCCACAACCTAAGGAATATGTGGAAAATACAACAGTGACCCACTAATGGTAATTAGATAATGAATATTTTTGGCAATGCAGTCATTGGGAAGCTCTAGATAGCAGTAAAATAGAAAGATGGGGCCAAGCTAGGCTTTCAAGGAAAAGTGCTAGATGACAACTAGATTTTTGTTTTGGATGATTAATTTGGAACATTTGGCAAGATCCACCCATGTTTGGAAAGTTTATATGGAAAATTTAGCAGAATCCACCCCTATTGAAAAGTTAATGTGGCAAATTTAGTGGGATCGACCCATGTTTGGAAAGTTGATTTGGAAAATTTGGCAAGAGCCACCCATATTTGGAAAGTTGATGTGGAAAATTTGGTAGGAGCTAACCCTGTTTGGAAAGTTGATGTTGTTAGTTAGTTAATTAGATAGGATAGGCCTAGACTAGTTGTGGTTTGGAGTTGGTTTCTTGGTTGAAGGGGCGAGCAATAGTGATCTTGATAAAATATATATGCCCCTTGATGCAGGAGCATCCAGGTTCACGGGAAATCCTGTCACCAAAAATATGTTTTATTTCCTAAGTTGTTTTTGGTTTTGTTTTCCTTGCAAAGTTGGTTTTTGTGCTTAAAGAGAAATTTGGATTTGTTTGGTCAATTTTAGGACATCATCTTGTAGAAGACCCAAATGGGTATCTCCAGTTTAATTTTGGTGTAGATTGGATGAAATTTGGCTAAGTTATAGCCAGTCAGAAAAATCTTGAGTTTGTGAACTTTTTAGTTCACCGATAGGAAATTATACAAGGCTCATTTTTCAAATACAAGGACTTTGCAATGTTGAAGGAAATTTCGATCAGCAAAGTTTCAAGTTTTCAAACTTTATCATTAATATCACAAGTTCGCGAACTCATAAGTTCACCGATGATCTATTTTGCCGACAAGCCTTGTCAAGTTGGAATAAGAATCCTTTGGTTTGTGGAAGTTGCAATTGACCGATAGAAGTGGATTGCTTAGTCGGCAAGCCTTCACATTTTCTAACTAGTTTGTGACTTCTTAAAATTGCCGATTTGTCGACAGGGTTCGGGAAAGTTGTATTTTGCTGATAAAAGACAATTGAAGACTGTAGTGATTTGGGAAAGTTAAATTTTTTCGACAACAACATGGTGACTAAAGGGACTGCATTACCAAGTCTTAGTTTGGAGAAGATGAGTTTTGCCGATAAAGAAGGAATATGCTCAAGTTCAGGAAAGCAGATTTTGCTGATAGGCATTTATAATGAAGGTTCAGAAAACCAAACATTTGCTGACAGGCATTTATAACTAAAGTTTGGAAAACCAAACATTTTCCAATAACGTTTAAGTTTTTTAAAGTTTGTTTTGCCGATAAAAGACTCCATGGTTCGTGGGGTATTTTGCCGATGACTGCCTAGAGCCCGAATATGTCTAAACTAATGAATATATATTAGAGATTGCAATATCTTTCTGAAGGGGTTTGATGATGGTGGTTTGTTCTATTCTAATAGTTGTTCAGTTGTATAACGATTTGGGATGGTTGAACTATTTTGAGATGAGTGCCATAAATACAATGGCTTGATCCAGATTGGGGGTTTGATGGTTGGATGGTTGGATTGTTCTAGTTTGTTGGTTGAGTGAGATTTTGTTCTACTTCGATCTCTTGGAGGAAATATATTTTGGGGAAGTTTCTGTAGACAAAGATTGATGTATCTTGATGACTGTATAATGCATTTTGTACTCATGTAATCATTTTGTTGCTGCTAATAATAAATTCATTTTGGGGTGGCATGGTGTTTTTGTTATTGTTTGTATTTGCTGCTTAATTCAGTAGTTTGATAAGACCCCTGAATTTAGTCTTGCACCACCCCTCCTTATGTTGATTGGTGAAAGAGATTAGTGCAAAAGATCCAATCAACATAAGGTGAAAGATGGTTTGATGTTTGATGTTTTGATTGTTTCTTTACATTTCTTCACAAGGGAAGCTAGATCTCATGCCTCCAAGTGATGGCATGACAAAGCGATGAGTAAGGGGAACATCATGGGTCATGCCCCCAAGAGTGATCAAAAGATGATGTAAAAAATGATAAAGGACCACTAGAAAACTATGGACAAGAATCAAATTGATTTTCCAATGAGGCTCAAGGTTTTGTTTGATAGAATGGATCAAAGGATATGGCAATGGTTAGGCTCAAGAAGATACATGGATGATGGGAGATTTTTAAAAATCAGTGGATAAGTCCATGATGAAGCACAAGAGGGAGTTTAATGATCATGCCCCCAAGGGGCGGTCCAAGGATAATGTGATAATGACACAAGGAAAAATGGAACCATGGTCATGAAGGTATGGAAAAGGTGACATGGGCAAAGGCTAACAAGACTGATGATGAAGGATCAAATGATAGGCAAAATGGGGTCCAAGATAGGTGCCATGGAATCATAGCAAAGATACTCACAAAATATGGTCAATGATATGTAAGAGATCAAAAGAGAATGGAAAGATGGTCAAGTGAGAAAATCATAATGAAATGGATGAATCACATCTCACAATCTAGGTTGGAGTTAGTCCTAATTGTACCAATGTATAATAGTGACCAAACAATGGATCATCATTTTCCAACTTTTAAAAGTCAGATGTGGCTCAAACACAAAACAAGGCACACAAAAGAGAATGATGAAACACAAAGGATGACAAGTGATGGAAAGATGAAAAAGGTGGATGGAAAACAAAAACAAAAATGGTGACAACAATGAATGAAAACAAAAGGCAATGCAAGTGATAAATGACAAAAAAGAAGACAAATGATCAACAAAGCGACACAATGGAAGGGGTTTGTCTCAATACATTCACATTCAAGAATTTGATCTATGGATTTCAAAGTGATTTCCTATTATGCACCAGGATAATCAAGGGATTTTCTTGGTCCAACTTTCTTTCTATGCTTAGATTTTGTGAATGGAAAAATTGATAAATATATAAAGGTTCAAATGGTAAAGTGGATAATGGAGTGAGATGAGGTGGATAGTGGATTTCCATGAGTTGTAACCATAGTTTTCTTTGGATTGTTGAGGGATTGTGGGAGATATTCAATCAGATGGGAATTGGGGAATGGAATAGTGGAAGGGGATACGCTTTTGCAATTTTGTGTACTTCTCAAGTCATGGGAGCTAATAGAATGTGACACCCAGTGATAGGAGATAGTTGTGACAAAATAATTTATTATTCTAGAAATTTATCCTAAGCCTAATGATGCTCAAATTATTGTATTAATGAAATCCTACAAGTGTATTTAGAAAAATTCTACAACTTGCAGCTTCTTTAATGGTGAAACTTGCAAAAACACAGGTAGAAGGGGAGTCTACCTCAGTCAACCCCCTTGTGGTTGTTTAAACATGGATTCACATGATAGATAATATTGAATACATGATGATGAATTGATTTATAAAAAGAAACTAATTCTAAAGCACAAATATTCCGTTAAAACTCCAAAACCTATCTCTAGGGTTCTTGGAAATTATGCAAGCAAGTGGGGGTGGGAGGAAGGGTTTTGGTAGAAAACTAGGTTTTGATGAAAAATAATTTTAGGGGTTGTTAGGCAACTATAATGAGGTGTAGAAATGATATTCTAAAATATATTTAATGGTTGGATTTAGGTTTAGCTTAGGTCTTTGGAAGGATTGCAAAAATGATACACACTCATAGAGGCATGATGGGAATAATGGCTAAATGGAAAAATAGGATTTTGGTGATTGAAGATGGGTGAAAGAGTTGTTCTAATGGACTGATATTATAAATAATTAGGGTTTTAAGTGAGGTTTTGGATTGAAACATTTGATTCTAAACTCATTAGCCCAAGATGAATGCAATCTAGCTTAGGGGAGACCATTTAGGGTGAAAAATCACACTAAATGGGATGGATGAAGGTTTTTAAAGGTGGTAGGATGGATGGAGAAAGAATCCATATAAATAATTAGAAAACTACATCCATTTTAATGGAAAATCTTTCACATAAATGAAAACTATACTTGGAAACATTTAAAATCAGAAGCTACTTGCAAAGAACTTGAGTGGGTGAATTACTTGAGATTGATATGAATATTATTATGAATGTATGATGAATATGACTCACTCATGAAGTTTTTGAAATAGTTTTGATTAGTCAATCTCTTAGAAAAATTAGAAAACCTTGTTGACTTGTGCCAAAATTTGCTTTTTCTATGTAAAAATGAGGGAATTGATGGGTTATTAATAGAAATTTTGGAAGAATCTCATGAGAGGATCATTGATTATGGATAGTTATTTCATTAATTAACATCCCATACAAATGATTTCTCAAAATATTAAAAATTCAAGGTCAACTTGCTGGGAGTTAAAATGGTGGTAGTGACCTCCAATAGGGTTTGGGTCCAATTTTTCATAAAATCACAAATAGACAAGTGTGCACTTAGAAGTAACTATTTTGGTGGAAAATTTGACCATTTAGCCATGTTTTGGTAAGAGTAAAGGTGTGGTTCACATGGGAAACTTAACTAGGAGTGACAAACTAAGGGGGGAACTTGGGGGAAAAGAGTCAACAACTTAGGAAACATAAAGGGAAAGGTTAGGACATGGGGTGAGACTAATAATTAAATTAAAAGTACCACTTAGGAAATATAACAATGGATATGAAAATATGGGAAAGGGGAAATAACATGGCTAGGAGACAACACAAGCTACAAAAAATGGCTCAAAACATGACAAAATAGACACAAGGGCTAATGGGGCTAAAATGGTGACAAATGTGTGATAAGGTATGAAAATACTGTAATCACACCTATCTAGTCCACTTGAACTAATCAAATTTATTAACCTTGATATGTTCCAAACCACCATAGACACTCTTTTGACTTCATAACAACATATAATACATTACAATACCCTAGAATTCAATGAATTCATGTTTCTAAGGCACTTTAAGTTTCTTCTTGATTGAGTGGAACTTATTTTGACCTCATGTTTAGACTTCTACGATATAATTTGCTGCTCACACCTCAATTATTAGGAGGCTTTTGGTAACCAAACCTATGAAACCAAGATGTGAAGAACTCCTTTTCCCATGTCCTCTAGGGAAATCAATTTGACCTCACATAGAAACAAGCCCTTTGAAGCTAGACTTTTGAGCCTACTTTCTCTTCAAGATGATATAAATCAAGACTCTTTGATCTCTTGACTAATCCAATCACAATATCACAAAAAATATGAAGTAAAATTTTGATCTTAAAAATTGATTGGGAAGTTTAAATCTTGTGGATTTCCTAGTTGAGCATCTTTGCAGGAGACTACAAGCACACTAGTAGTAAGGTGTAGGTAACATGTAGTAGTTCTATAGGTGTTCACAAAGATACTACAAGTGTTCATAGATTTTCTATAGGTATTTACAAAGTTGTTACATGTGTTTAGTTAATTGTTATAGGTCTTGTTGCCTAAGAAAATTTTAATTGTTGTGCAAGAAGATCTTAGTTATTATGCTAGAAAATCATATTTGTTGCATGAATAGTCTTAGTTTCCACACAACATCTTAGTCATTGCACAAGAGCTCATAGTTTTTATGCAACTATTCTTAGTTATTGCACAAGTGGATTCAATTGCTGTGAAACTACAAGAATGTGAAAATGTGGTTTTGTTCCTTTTTGGTGGTAATTTAAATTTGTAAAGGGGATCATTATTTTTGGCATCCCATGTTAGGTGGTGTTAGGACAACAAACATCATTCTTGGTGGCTATTTATTTCCTCTAATTCACACATGTTCACCTCACCATGGAGCCATGACATTTTATGTACATCTAGGAGAGGTTTAAAATGAATATGCTTGATCTATTTTTGGTCATGTGAGTTGGGTATAAGGACATTTGATATTCCATGATAGCATTTAAATGGTGGGGTAGTTGCAAAAGGTTGTCCCTTGCCATTGCAAATTCCATTGGCCAAAAAGGGGGATTTGGAAGATAACAAAGAATAGAAGCAAATAACAAAGAGTTGGATGAATCAATTGGATACATTTGTTAGTTCATTGGGTATCATATTGTATAGGGGTAGAGTCTATATTTGGATAAAAAAAACACTTTTATATTATTGATTTGGAGGAGGAACAGTGAAAAGGGTTTCTGTGAGTTACAAAGAGTAGAGTGGAGAATAAAGGAGTTGTATAAATAAGACATAGCTCCAATACTTGGCATATACCTCCACAAAACTGACAAATCTCTATGTACCAATGTTGAAATAATGAATAAATGCTAAATTGAATACCCTTCTTGGAGTTTTCACCCACTGGGTGTTGCAAGTATGTGCTAATCAGTGTTGTCATTGATGTCAACATGTTTGTGTTGTCACTGGTGTCAACTGTATCTTCTATTGTTGCAATTGTTGATTGATTAAGTTATTGTGTTAAGGTGATTTGAATGCCTTGTAGATGTGCTGAAGATGATAAGAATATGATCCTGATGTTTGGTTTCCAAGTGATTTTGAGAAAATTTGATAAATATTGAAGACAAAGTTGTGAAGATGTATTTTGGCTTATAGGATACTGTCTGAGTTTTTGCTCCACATTTCTTCTATGTTGGAGACCAGAGTATGAGATTTGGATATGTTTTAGAGAAGTGTTTGAAGATGATAAATCAAGAATTTGGTGGTTCCGATCAATGTACAGTAGAAGTTATATTCACTAGTTTGAAGATTGTGCCTGGCAGCATATGCAATGCGACAGGGAGAAAGTATTTTGCTCCACATTCCTCCATAGTTTGGTTTTTGGTCTTGCGGTTCTGGACATATGTTTATAATGTCCTTATCTATCTTCATTCCAAAGGATTTATGATTTGGTGCTCCGAAAAGCAAGTAATTGAACAACAGAACTTAACAATGTTATTTGTAAGTTGTATTCAAGTGAGATTTGTTGTCTTCAGGCAAAACTTGTTGTAGATAGATTTGTTAGCTCCTAGGTGATTTTATGTTGTTCGTGGATGTCTCCAAATGTGTTAAAGGATTGTGCTTGATCCACAAGCTATGATTAAGTTCTTAGAAGCGTGTGTCTAAGTATTCTTGGTGTTTGCACAAGTTTGGTCGACTTGGGTGCTAACACTCTTTGTGGATGTGTTTCATGGACTGTAGAAGTGTGTTGAGGCATGTGAATAAGTAATTGGGTCTAAGCTAAGCTGTGAAGTGTTCTACCTTAATTTGTTTGCTTTGTAAGTTTGTTTAGGTCCAGACCTAATTTGGATTATGTATGTTTTCTGACCTTGGAGACTGTTCCAAAGGTTGTAGATTGTATTTCTGACCTTGATGTATGTTCCAAGGTTGATGATTGGTATAAATAAATGTAATAAATATGTCTGTAGTGTGTGTGGATGCGAAGATGAAAGTGTTTGTGTTGTAAGGCAGCGAAGGTGATATGTATTGTGCTTCAATTGAACTGAACTCAGGCATGTTGTAGATGCTATCATATCAGTTCATGGCAGTGAGTCACCACTCTTGGCAGTGAGCCACCCCTTGGTAGTGAACCACTCCTTGGCAGTGAGCCACCATTTGGTAGTGAGCCTTTTTGCAGTGAGCATTCTTTTGGGTAGTGAGCCTCTTTTGTTATTCGGTATTGTTACTACATTATATTATGAGCTAAAACTCACCGTGGTTTTTCCATGTTAGGGTTTTCCATGTAAAATTTTGGTGTTCATGTGTGTATGGTGTTGATGTGTTTAAGTTTTAATTCTGCATTTCATGTTTAATCTTCATAACATATTAAGGTGTTAAAGTAAGTGAATGTGAATGTGATTTTTTTAAAGAGAAGTTAAAGTTTTTGATACAACTAATTCACCCCCCCTCTTAGTTGTCTTGTGCCTTCAACAATTGGTATCAGAGCAAGGTTCCTTGGAAGAAAGCCTAATAGCTTAAGGTAGATCTAGGATGGCGTACAAGAAGAATGTTCCCCTATTTGTTGGATCTTTAGAAGATGAATGTATGTCTGTCAGTAGTGAAGAACTCAAAGTTGCTCTTGAAGACCTTGAGAGGACTAAAGAAGAAAATTGAGATCTGAAGGAAAATGCCAAAGAAGCAGATGAATGTATCCAAAAATTAAGAGAGAAAGTCAAGAAGTTCAAAGAGAGAAACAAGGAGGTTAATGAACAATTGAGGTTAGCAAATGAATCCATGAAAATGCAAGATGAAGAAAAGGCAAGGACTAAGGAATATCTGAACCTAAAGATGAAAGGCAAATCTAAAGAATGTATAAGGCTTGAAAAAGAAGTTATAAGTCTGAAATTGGATCTAAAGAAGGCAAAGAGCTATGAAGAAAAGTTTAAGATTGCTTCTGCAAAACTTGATGAGATGATTGCTAGTCAGAAGAGCCCTGATGACAAAGAAGGCTTGGGATTTGAGAAAGGTGAAAGTTCCAAATCAGGTCAAACAACGAATGTTGAGAACATGAAGGACAAAGGCAAGTAGATCCAGAATCAAAGGAATGGACCAAGAAGACCACCGATCAGGAAACCTAATGCTCAAAGGTATCCATCTTTAAATGGTTATTGCCATTGATGCAATAAATTTGGTCACAAGGCTACTCAATGTAGGAGTAGAATGCATCAAAATGTTCCATCTTTCTCTGATCAATGCTTTACATGCAAGAGAGTAGGTCATAAAGCTAGTGAATGTAGAAGTCAGATAAGGAATGGTTACAACAATGGAAGGAATGCTCAAACTTTTAGAGGTAACTACTTTACATGCAAAAGAGTTGGTCATAGAGCTAGTGAATGTAGAAGTCAGATAAGGAATGGCTATAACATTGGAAGGAATGCTCAATCTTTCAATGGTAACTATTTTACATGCAATAAATTTGGACATAAGGCTAACCAATGCAGATCCAAAATGAATGGAAGGAACAATGGACATAGGAATGTTGTGTGTTTCAATTGCAATAGGCTTGGACATATTGCAAGATTCTGTAGAAGCAAGAACATGAAGAAGGATATTCAGGCAGAAAGGAAGAAACCAGCACAAAAGTTAAATGAGGTAAAAATCAAGAAGGAGATGAATGAGATTTGGGTAAAGAAGGATGTGTTGGTTTTTTCCTAGACTGGATGCTTACTCCCAGATTTCCCTACAAGGTAGCCATCAATGATCAACAGGATCTCTGGGCCAGGGGCCAACAGTGTAGGAGATAGACTCTATATTTTATCTCCTCTTCTTCTTCAGGCTCTGCAAAACCTAGGGGGGTATTCCCTACTCAACATCCATGAGGATATGCATACAAAGACTGGGATGCTGACATAAAGCAGATAAGTCCTCTTGTAAGTAGACCAAAACTATAAGATAAGAGCAAAGGGGCTAGCTTTGGGCCTATTTGCAGTTGTAGATAGAGGACTTGGATCCTAAAACTAATTCTACTGTCCTAATGGTTGTTTTGGAGTTTGATTTTGATTTTATATTTGGATGCAAAGCTGGACATGGTATATAACACAAACACAAAGCTAGATCGGTGCCTATCCAGGGCTTGGAGTCAGTAGACATACACCTGTGAATGATCAGCATGAACAACTAAAACTGGATTTCAGGGGGATACATGTGATATCTGCCTTACAGATATCTCCCAATACAGAGTGTTAAGCTATCTATACTTATGGCATCCCTATTGCAATATATCCTTCCCAATATTCAATCTGAGAACAATTTAATCTACCCCTTGAGCAGAAGTTAAGAGATCAGACATTCAACACAGGAATTCTATGTTCTAGAGTCTCAAACATTCCTTAAATATCCAGACTCAGAAGAAAGATACATGCAATACTGGAGACAGAATTAACAAAACACATGCTAACATAGCATTTCTCATATAAAATTAACCATGAAATCAGTGGATTCATGCAAAAACATACAACAGGAGATACATAAACTCACAAGTTTTGCTGCACAGAGCAACCAAATCAGCTGTATTGCATTACAGAGCCAAAATGTTCAACTTTCAACAACCAAAAAATGGTAACACAGTCTGCCTATATCGGCCAGAAAGTGTACCTCTAGCAATTAATTACATGTTTTGACAAAAATCTGGCAGATACAGTCCTCAGAGGGAATGGCACTCAGAAGTTATTGTTGCATCAGACAAGAGAAGCCTCGAGCCCTGTGCCACCATTCGGGAGTCTTCATGTCAAAAAAATCAGGCAACCTGATAGTTTGTCCCATCGCCCATACCCCTGCACTGTCGCCATTGATGGCTCAACTACCCGCGGCCTACTTGAAAACTGACACAACGTTCAAAATGAAGCCTCCCACCAAAACGTGTTTCACTGCAGGTTTAAAATATGCATGAAGATTAATCCCACATGCACGGTGCAGAGACTCCTTCAGTATTTTAAAAACATGGCCATATGCATAATAGGTGTCGAGTGCTTTTGCCACGCTCGACACACACTCCTTCTCCAGAAGCACATCGGCCAGACATATACCATCGGCCTACCCTGTAGATCTCCTACCGACCTCAGTTGTCTCGCCGACGCCTACTCCACATTCCCTTCATCGGCCAGAGAAAGACCATCGGGCCAGCTCTCCAGACCCTTGCCGATCTACCAAGTCTCTTCGACAGCACCTTTGCCATTGGCCAGACCAACACTGTCGGCTTAGCAAGAAACCCCTCTGCCGATATAACAACTCCTGCTGATAACACATTGGCCTGCCACTTCCGTCGGTGAGACATACACCATCGGGTAAGCTCACCTCAGTCCATCCAATAGCAAATGTTATCCCGATGAGCACCAACCCAAGGTCTTCGGTGAGACCACCATCCGTCAGAGCGACAAAAAACTTCTCTGCCGATAATGCCGATCACTCTGATGAAAGCCCCTTGGCAAGACACACGCCGACGACTCCTCATCGGCCAAACACCTTACATCGGCGGCCCAAAAAATGCTTTGTCGATGACCAAACACACGCTGATGGACATCCATCTGCCAGACCAAAACAATCGGAGCACTCAAGAAATCTTTCGCCGATGAAGCCGATCACTTCGATAAGACCAAAAATAAAAAAATTTGAACCATCGAACCTTGAATCGGTTCAACCCGATGGTTCAAAAGAGAGGTTCAACCGAGAAGTTTGACGTCGATACCGACTTAGTCGGCAACATAAAAGCAACCCCGCGAACCCATTGAACCAATGAACTGGTTCAACCCGATGGTTCAACGCCGAGGTTCAAACATCAAAAATACTCCCATCGGTAAAACACTTGACCGGCGGCCAAGAAACTCGAAGCATCAAACTATTGAACCTTGAACCATTGAGCAAAGGGTTCAAGTTCAAACCGAAAGTTCGAAGACACAAAAGCAAACTCATGCCAATGGAGAAAACACGATGGCCCCTTCCTCAAGAACTGAGATGCAGATGCTGAAAAACACTGAAGGGGTGCCAAAACTTAGAACTTTTTAGATATTTTGGGATGGTGCTGTTGATAACTGAGAGGGGGGGTGAATCAGTTATCCTAATTATTTCCCTTATTGAACTTTCCTTTTAATTGATGCAGCATAAAATCAAACATAAAACATTAACCATAAAACAAGAAACACATGACACAGTATTTTTGACGTGGAAACCCTGTTAAGGGAGAAAACCACGGGGTGATTAACCCAAAATTATTCTCTGTTAGAAGAATAGGAAATTACAAAGATGGCACTTGCCAATTAGGGCTCACTGCCCGAGCACACTGCTCACAAGAGGCCCACTGCCTACAAGAAGACACACTGTCTACAAAGTGATGAGAATCACAGTCTTGAACTGATTGGAAGCATCTGCATATGCTGGAGTTCAGTTCCGGTTAGGCTCAGTACACTGATCTGCTGCACTTCATCTTTCCTCTGTTCTTTATTTTGCTATCTTTCACATACCGGATCCTTTTTGTTACCTCTGCTCTTTATCTGGACTTCTTCGCATATATCTCCACAACAACAACAACCTTCACAACTAAATCCATCCTCTATATATATCCGCACAAGTAATTTCATCACCTTTCTAGTCGGCATCCGGAACAGTCTAGTTTCTTATAAACTTTCATTCTGTCGGCTGAATCCTTCCTCACCAAGCAATGCGGATCAAGCATATACTTGTAGATATCATTAATCATGTCGGCCAAACATGATTCATGCCTTCACAACTTCTGTCATCAGCAGTAACCCATCCGGAAAGCAGTCTGATACTCTGCCAGTCAGTTCTTCCTCTGTTTTCACTGTCTCTCAGGAATCCGGTACTCAACCATTCATATCTTTTTATTTGTTCATCACCGGAGGCTAAATCCTTGGAATATACCACTCAGGGTAGTCCTCTTGACTTTCTCAAATCCGCACTGCACCAAGACACTTCCTCTGAGAGATCCGGACCAATCTGTCGGACCTTGCCACATGCTCTGTTCTTCTTCACCGGACCACAACATTCTTTATTCTGACTTCCGGTAGAGACACATTATGACTTGCGGATATGTGGGATGACCTTTGTTGCCATCAATGACAACAACCATGAATCCATATAGTGTCTCTTGCCAACAATCTCCCCCTTTGGCATTGATGGCAACACTTAGTGAAAAATGACTAAGTGTTTTCACTATGCTCCCCCTTTGCTGATGCTCTGTCTTTATATACAATTTCCGGAACTCCCCCTTAGTTGGATCCCTCATTTTTCACTGCTCCTCACTCCCCCTTTGACATCAATGGCAAAGGGTAGGGTCCGCACACCAAAATTTTCAAAAATTTCCTATACATAGCCGCATACTTACATACTTACATATACTGAAGAATGTCTGCAAAGGATGTCTGCAATTGAATCATTTCTGTAGCCCAACTTTGCTTCATTCTGTCCAAAATTGAAATGTGACCACTTAACAAAAATGCAAACGCTTCTGCCCGCTTGAGATCTGTCGGATCTTTTGTTTGGGCGGTGGTCTGAGCATCACTGATGGCCTCATGCATTGTTTCCAACTTAGGGATTATAATCCTTCTAAGTTCTCCCATCCGGTTGGTGATGTTCTTCCTTTCCTTCTCAAGATTTTTTATTTCATTCAAGACTGCAATGGTCTGACATTCTTGATTTATTATAGAGGAAGAGAGAGGATCAAAACTTTGAGATAAGCTTTGTAGCTTATCCTGTTCCTCTTTTATTTTCTTGTCAAATGCTACTGTTGCCTTTGACCAGGATATACAAAATTTGTAGATGTCACCGCCATCCTTAAGAGCATTCTCTAAGCTCCTTATTCCAATGCTTACAATCTTCCTATCCTTAGAGATTAATTCTAATATTTCTGAAAATCTTTTATCCAAAAATTCTTTCCGGACCTTTTCTTCAGCTGATTTTTCTAGAGAATCAAAATGTGTATCAACACTGCTGACTAAGGTTTTTAGATTACCGGAAGTGGAGGCTGTCGGATCTATCTGGATTGATGGCATGATTTTTACAAGTACTCCGGAAGCAGCCTCTATCAACTCACAGTCTTCCATATGAGACTTCAGGAGCTTTTCATTTGCCTTGGCATTTGCAAATGAAGCTATCTTCATTGTTTGTACCGGAGAGAGAGAGTCAAAATCAAAAGGACCTTTTAGAAGCTCCGGTTCATCAATCTCTAGAGTTTCTTTACTCAAAAATTGTTGAACAGTTTGTGCAGTGTCTCTTGCCGGAGACAGATGTTTCTTTTCTTCTGCAGTCTTAGAACTGTCAACCTCTTTGTCTTTCACCACTGCTTCCTTCTCCTGTAGTTGCTCTTCTTCTTTGGATCCGGAGACTGTAGGGGAAACCGGAGGAGAGATGCTAGTTTGTTCATGAGCCACTTCTTCTGGAGCAGAGGGTCCCAAGTCCTCAGCTGTTTCTATACCTAAATCCTCTACAACCGGAAGATTGAACCTTTTGAAGGCCTTCCGGAGGATCTCTTCTGTTTCTTGGGCCACTTTGTCAGTCTCGCCAAGCATGAGTTGATTCATCCTGGCTTTGCTTCTGAACTCATCTTTGCAGTCTTTGAAGATAATGTTCATGGTCTTGGGATCAATTTGAGGATATAGCTGAATAGCTATCTGCTCCCGGATCTCAAGATCTTTAGCATGAGCATTATTCTTTCTTACTTCCATTTCCTTTTCTAGGCTTTTAGGAATAAGAGATATTATTTCAATGAAAGCCTTATTATATATGTTAAGATATTTTACTGTGGCCTCCTGCAGAGTCTTTTGGTCGGCCTCACTGAAGTCATCATATGATTCAGTCATTGGTTGAAGGTTTCCATCCACCGTGACCGACTTGATTATGCTCTCTAGTGACAGAGTGGGCTTTTCAACAGTTACCTCTGCCATTTCCTCCTTGTCTTGGCCTGTGGAGGGCTTACCGGATCCTTTCTTTTTCTGTTTCTTTACTTCTCTTACTCCCTCATCTGATTCTGTTTCCTCTTCATCCTTTTGGCTTCCATAAGCCCTTGTGGCTTTTGTCTTGGATCTCTTACCGGATGCCTGAACTTCCGGTTTTGAACTTTTGGTTGTGGGAGGTGCAGGTCTCTTTGATGATCTGGTCTGGGTGGGAGCTTCAACCGGAGCACTTTCTTTGCTTTTCTCTTCTTCCTCGGCCTTCCTTCTCTTTTCCCGGCTGGCATCAAGTGCCTCCTTTGAGATACCTAGGCCTTGAGCAATGTGCTCTACTTCTTTTCTTACCTTTCTTTTAATCTCAGGTTCCCTGAGTTCTACATGTATTTTTACACTCAGCTCCTCAAAGGTTCCAAACCTCTCTGCCTTAGGATCTTTGGGCTGACTTAGCATGTGTTGAACATGCAGCTCCACTATCTGTTCATCCACCTCATACCCCATGGGCATGATCCAGACAGTCCTAGGCTCTACTGCCTCCATTAGGCACTGATCAGTGTCAACCATAAAGCACACTGAGTCCTTGTATTTCTCAATGAGAGACTGGGGAATTCTCTCTCTTGCTTGCATCATGCTCTGAAAGTTTTTGAAGTATCCCCATAGAGCTGTATTTCTTGTTTTTGCATCCCCAAGTCCATGCAAATAGTCTCTTATCTGGACTGCAACTGGTTTGTCATTCTGCCATACCCATCCACTTGTTCCGGGTAGCTCATTCATGAAGTAGAAGAATAGACATACAATCAGAGTACCATACTTAAAGGAATTCTTCTTATCCTTCTTGATTTTCTGTATATTTTCCATTAATTGGCTTAGCAGTAGTTCGCAGAGATCATACTCTGCATTCTTTCTTAGCATCTCATAGGCAGTGTATACTACAGTTCCGGATACAGAATTCTCCCTGCTGGAGTGGTAGATCTTGTATCCTATTATCATTGATGCATATTTGATATCCGGATCGGAGATGTCTTCAATGGTCATTGCCCTTTTGTCAAATTTTGATCCGGTGGCCTCAGTTACAATGTTGTTCTTGACAGATTTGAGGATAGGTACTCCTCCGGAAGAGTATAGACCAGTTACTGCTCTAATTGCCTCTTTTGTGATCTTGCAGGGTCTATCTAGCCATAGAAAGTTGTCATGCATCCTGCTCAGTACATACCGGACCCATTCATCTTCTTCAAAGCAGGGGAAATGAATAAATTGCTCAAATTGTTTCTTCTGAATATCCTTATACTCTGGTTTAAGCTCAAAAGCATTGTCAATCAGCTGCTTGTGATAGAGGTCTCTTAATTTGAATTCCCCAAATTCCTCAATGTTTGCATGTATGTAAACCCTAATGTCTTCGGTGTGTAAAACTCCGTGAGGAACACTAGAGAAGGCTCCTAGTGGGTCTACCTCCAATGATTTGTAGGGATGTTTCTTGAATGAGGGGCGAGGTCTATCAGAGATCTTAACTATGTTTGGAGTAGCCATTCTTCAAAGATTTGCAGTGAGGTAATGAAAAACGGAGAATACCTTATGCGCCTTCGGTTTGCATGGAATGGTTGGATTGATTTCTTTATGCAATAGCTTCGGCAGGAGATCCTTGGTGTGCTTGATGAACCTTGTTGCAGAGCTCCACTTTTCGCTTCTTCTCGAGTGCAGAATGAGCAAATGTCCTTTGAGAAATCCCTTAAATTGCTCCGCGAACCCTAATATCTGTCTGCAATAAATGCTTCACCTACATCATTCCGGTTTGCCTTGTCTGGATAGCTTGGAGTATCCCGGATTAGTCCTGATCTGTGGATATCATCCGGATCTTTCAATCATGAATAAATCGAGGTAACATACTACAAGAACATCCCAAACACTCTGTCCAATCCGCAGAACAAGATAGTGCATTTCCGGATCTTTCCGGACCTTTTTGTAATCCTTTATCATACCGGAGCATCTCCCTGAACAGGTCTTATTTGATCGATCACAGCTTCTTTATAACTTCATGCGGACCTCTGAAAACTTGACTGAAGTATCTCAAGACTCATATCTACAAACCCTTTGATCCGCATCTTGTGCCACATCCGGTACCACTTGTTTGGCTGGGGGAACAAGATTTTCTTTGAGTCTCCCCCTGAGCCTGAGCTCACTTTTTAATTTCCGGAAGAAATATCAGCACCAGAGTCTGGTGCGGATCCAACCTCTACATTCTCTGAACTTTTCTTCACCCAAATCTTGCTCATCTGATTCCTAACCTCATCCGCATTCATCTTTTGTTTACCCTTGTCTTGATTCTGATTATACACCGGACCTCTTTTGTCCTGATTCTTGTTTCTGCAAACTTTAGCATTATGACCGGACCTATTGCAGATTTGGCAAATAACATTTCTTTGCATATTTGACTGATATCCTCTTGATCTGCATTGATTAGCCATATGACCTACTCTATTGCATGTGAAGCATCTACCTTTGAATGATTTGTTTACTTGCATACTTCTGCATTCATGGGATTTGTGTCCATACCTTTTGCAGTTGAAGCACTGTCCGGAGAAGGATGAATTAATCTGATTCATTCTCATTCTACACTGATTAGCTTTGTGACCAAAGTGGTTGCAGCTGTGGCAGTATCCATTGAAGGATGGATATCTTTGAGCATTTGGTTGTCTTACCGGAGGTCTTCTAGGCCTGCTTCTTGGATTTTCTGATCCAAGATTCTTCTGACCGGATCCGGAGCTTTCTCCTTTCTCATATCCCAAACCATATTTGTCATCTGTCCTCTTTTGACTTCCAAGAAGAACTTCAAGTTGAGCAGAACTTATCTTGAATTTCTCTTTATATTCATTTGCTGTTTGAAGGTCTCTTTTGAGAGAGGCAATTTGATCCTCAAGTTTTCCTTCATTATCTTTGGCATCTTCAAGATCAGATTCAAGATGTCTGATAATCCTGTCCATCTGGTGGCATTCTTCTAATTTTTCTTTAAGAGATTGTCTTAGATTGTCTTCAGCTTTTCTTTTTTCTTCAATCTCTTGAGTAAACTTTATAGTTCCTGATTCCATTTCATGTCTTAACATAATGACTTCTTTTGATAACTTTTCACATAACTTGGTTTGCTCAGTCAATTCTTCATTTGTATTGCTTTCTTCACTTTGTCTTGCCAACTGTTGAAGCAGCTCCTTTCTCTTTTTCATAGAGAGACTTAATTTGTCTTTTAATTCTCTCATGAATTCATCAGCCTGTTTGAGTCTTTCCTTTAATTCACTGACTTCAGAATTTGACTGTTCAAGATCCTCAAGAGCAGTCTTGAGTTGCTCCCTTAAACCATATGCATCCATTTGAAATCCCAGATCTTCCTCAAGTTGTTAGGCTCTATTAGGAGGAACTTAGCTCTGATACCAATTGTTGATAACTGAGAGGGGGGGGGGTGAATCAGTTATCCTAATTATTTCCCTTATTGAACTTTCCTTTTAATTGATGCAGCATAAAATCAAACATAAAACATTAACCATAAAACAAGAAACACATGACACAGTATTTTTGACGTGGAAACCCTGTTAAGGGAGAAAACCACGGGGTGATTAACCCAAAATTATTCTCTGTTAGAAGAATAGGAAATTACAAAGATGGCACTTGCCAATTAGGGCTCACTGCCCGAGCACACTGCTCACAAGAGGCCCACTACCTACAAGAAGACACACTGTCTACAAAGTGATGAGAATCACAGTCTTGAACTGATTGGAAGCATCTGCATATGCTGGAGTTCAGTTCCGGTTAGGCTCAGTACACTGATCTGCTGCACTTCATCTTTCCTCTGTTCTTTATTCTGCTATCTTTCACATACCGGATCCTTTTTGTTACCTCTGCTCTTTATCTGGACTTCTTCGCATATATCTCCACAACAACAACAACCTTCACAACTAAATCCATCCTCTATATATATCCGCACAAGTAATTTCATCACCTTTCTAGTCGGCATCCGGAACAGTCTAGTTTCTTATAAACTTTCATTCTGTCGGCTGAATCCTTCCTCACCAAGCAATGCGGATCAAGCATATACTTGTAGATATCATTAATCATGTCGGCCAAACATGATTCATGCCTTCACAACTTCTGTCATCAGCAGTAACCCATCCGGAAAGCAGTCTGATACTCTGCCAGTCAGTTCTTCCTCTGTTTTCACTGTCTCTCAGGAATCCGGTACTCAACCATTCATATCTTTTTCTTTGTTCATCACCGGAGGCTAAATCCTTGGAATATACCACTCAGGGTAGTCCTCTTGACTTTCCCAAATCCGCACTGCACCAAGACACTTCCTCTGAGAGATCCAGACCAATCTGTCGGACCTTGCCACATGCTCTGTTCTTCTTCACCGGACCACAACATTCTTTATTCTGACTTCCGGTAGAGACACATTATGACTTGCGGATATGTGGGATGACCTTTGTTGCCATCAATGACAACAACCATGAATCCATATAGTGTCTCTTGCCAACAGGTGCCTGCATGAAAATTGCTCAAAAATTGACAGTCAATTCAGGCACCAACAGGATGTAACAGAGGTTAAGGATGAGCCTGTACCAGTATCTGGTGTAGATGTTCCCTTTGGAAACTAAGATTAGAGCTTTGGCTGAGGGGGAGTCTTATTGGAAATATTTTCTCCCTTGCCAAAGGATTGGTGTTGATGCCTCAGCATGAAGAGACAAGGTTAAGGATTAATAACAAAGGTTTAAGTTAGGACAAAAACTATGTTTATAAAGGATAAAGGAAGAGTTGTGCAAATTAAGAAGTCTTCTATGTAAGAATATTTGATCAGGAAAGAAGATAGGTTATGAATTTTGACTAAGTATCTATCTGGTAAAATTGAGTTACAGTGTTCCGGTAATTTGGTCTGCATTGGTCCACTGTTGAAGATATTTCTCTGTGGTTTTGGCATATGGTTAGTGATCATTGGTTACATGTACATCCAGAAGTTTTTCTGATTTTGATAATTGTCTTGAGAATAATGAGTAATAGAAGTTCAGGTTGACAGAACACAGTTGTTTCTAGTATAGAACAATTTTCATGATGATTGGAAGTATTTGATGAACTCAGAGGTGAATGGATATGAATCAAATGAGTCTTCAAGCAGTGAACGATAAAAATATGAAGAAAGTGTAGGTTGAAGAAGCTCTAAAAAGGATTCCTAAGACTCCTAGGGTTTGTGCAGAAGCATCACACTGAAGACCAGATCATTGGTGATAAGAGCAAAGGTGTATTGACAAGAAGAAGAATTACAGATGAACAGGTAAATCTTTGTTTACTTTCAAAGGTTGAACCTACAACAGTTACTGAAGCATGTAAAGATGAGTTTTGGATCAAGGCAATGGAAGAAGAACTAATGCAGATTAAGAAGAATCAGACTTGGGAACCTGTCCCTAGGCCTACAAATAGGAATGTGTTTGGAACAAAGTGGGTTTTCAAAAAATGGAGAAATGGTAAATAAAGGTAGACCTGTATGCAAAGGCTATTCACAAGTTGAAATTATAGGTTTTGAGGTGACTTATTCTCTAGAGGCAAAAATTGAAGCTATCAGAATGTTTCTGGGATTTGTAGCACATAAATCTTTTAAAAGTATATCCAATGGATGTGAAGAATGCTTTCTTGAATGACAAGTTAAAGAAGACATTGTTTTATCTAGACTAATGGAGGCTATCTCTCAAGGGGAGCAGGTAGAGGCATTGAAGAATGTTGCAGTCAAGGGGAGTAAGATTTGGTACATGATGGTTTAGAGAAATTGAGATTGGTGCAAGTATGTGCAGTATCTTATTTAGGAGGAGAGAGATTGAAAAAGATGTGACACCCTTTGCCATTGATGTCAAAGGGGGAGAGAATTCATGTGAAAAACAAAGGGAGAGTAATATGTATAAAAAGAAAGGGGAAGAATGAGATTAGTGCAAAATTATGTCATGATGGTTTTTCACATCATATGTTGCCATCAATGACAAAGAGGGAGATTGTTGCAAATATGTGCTAATCGGTGTTGTCATTGATGTCAATATGTTTGTGTTGTCACTAGTGTCAACTATATCTTCTATTGTTGCAATTGTTGATTGATTAAATTATTGTGTTAATGTGATTTGAATGCATTGTAGATGTGTTGAAGATGATAAGAATATGATCCTGATGTTTGGTTTCCAAGTGCTTTTGAGAAAATTTGATAAATACTGAAGACAGAGTTGTGAAGATGTATTTTGGCTTACGTGATACTGTCTGAGTTTTTGCTCCGCATTTCTTCTATGTTGGAGACTGAAGTATGAGATTTGGATATATTTTAGAGAAGTGTTTGAAGATGCTAAATCCAGAACTTGGTGGTCCAGATCGATGTACAGTAGAAGTTATATTCACTAGTTTGAAGACTGTGCCTCGCAACATTTGTAGTGTGACAGGGAGAAAGTATTTTGCTCTGTATTCCTCCGTAGTTTGGTTTTTGGTCTTGCAAATATGGACATATGTTTCTAATGTCCTTATCTATCTTCATTCCAAAGGATTTGTGATTTGGTACTCTGGAAAGCAAGTAATTGAATAACAAAACTTAGCAGTGTTATTTGTAAACTATCTTCAAGTGAGATTTGTTGTCTTCAGGTGAAACTTGTTGTACTTGGAGTTTTTGGCTCCCAGGTGATTTTACGTTGTTTGTGGATGTCTCCAGATCATGTTAAAAGCTTGTGCTTGATCCACAAGCTATGATTAAGTTCTTGGAAGTGTGTGTCTAAGTATTGTTGGTGATTGTTTTGATGCAATCATAACTATAAGTTAAAATTCACATATAATGAACTGAAACTATACTTGAAAGATAAGAAAGAATCATTTAAGATTCAATTAATCTCAATTCTACAATGGTACTGTTGGTCAAATTCAGTTGGTCAATGTGAAGCTGTAATGTTCAAGGGAACTTACGTAGTTTAGAGTTTCTTTGTGGTTTACTGGACTAAGATTATGCAAAAGGTCATAGATATCAACAAGTATTTTGTTCATTCCTTTGCATAAAAGTGTTACTGTGCTGCAAATTTTAGATGGTTTTCTTGAATTATTGTAGCTTTCTCCTTTATATACTTATGAAAACTGTCTACCTTTAACTCTGTTATGCATGCTTCTTCAAATTTAGGACAACTTCCTTTAGATTTCTATGTTTTCAGCTAAATATTTCATATGGGTTGAGAAAAGTTAGAAAGATCTAATCTACACCTCATTTACTCTACAAAGGATCTAATTGTTCTGTTATGCACTATGTAAATCCTACAGTAATTTGATCAAATCCACAGTAAAAACCTTAAATGTAAGTTCTGAGCATTTTCACAAACATACATTTAAAATTGCAAGCTCTCAAAGAAAATATTTCAAAACACAAAGAACAGCAGGAGAACACTCAGAAGATAGATGCAGAACTCCAGATTCTATTGTATTAGAAACAAACAGTCATACATGATTTACAATGTTGGAATGACTCTTAGTTTCATTGATCAAACTACAGAGAACTTACAAGCTTTACAGATACAGTAAGGAAGCCAGACATTCCACGCACACCTTACTGCAGACAAATAGGCAACCTCCTTCTTCTACTTCTAAACTATGCTCAGCTAAAATCCCTGTGTTTTCCTAAAATCCCTGTTGTTTTCCTAAAATCCCTATTGTAAAGTATTACAGTGCAGAGAGGCACAATATAAAGACTTTCTGATTGTCCTCACTACAGCAAAAACCTAACTAAACCCCTGGTTACAGCAGTAAATGCAGGTGAAGGAGTTTTCCAAAATATCTCTGAGCAGTGTCAAATCTGGGCGAAATATTGCCCTTTCTGAGAAGCTCTGGCAGCTTAGCAATAACTTCTGTTTGTCTGTTGCAATAATGTTCTCAGCTGCAACCCTATCCTCCATTTGAATGGCCTTGACTTCTTCGCACTTGATCTTTATCTTCCTACCCCTGAGATCGGATTTTCTTCCTCCATGATGTCACTGTGATCAAGTTCCAGCTACTTCCTCAACTGCAAGCCTGCAAAACAAGACAAGCAATAAGTATCACATTTATCAAATGAACAGCAGGAAACTAAAATATCTGTTTAAATCAAGGTGACTATGCAAAAAAAAATGTGGAAATCAGGTCCAAAATCAGCAGAAATCGCGTTCAAAATGCACACAGACGCTCAAAATGTCATCGGGTCAACTATCGCTGACCAGAAAAAATGCCATGGGCACCAAAAATGTGTTTAAAATTCCATCGCTTTCCATTTCCCGCCCATCGGTGTGAAAATCACCATCGGCGTGTCCAAAAATACCTTGGGCGACGTTCGTTGTTTGGCCGATGGCCTTTCTCGCTTGCTCATCCTTTTGTTTCCTTCCATCGGTGAGAATCCTACTGATATAGCCCTATCAGCTTGCATTTTCTTTCTTATCGGTGAGAGATTCACCATTGACGAACTCCAAATTCCTTGCTCCGATCACTATTGTTACGCCGATAATATTACCCTGGTCGATGCCCACCTTTGGTCTCCATCGGCGAAAGTCCCGCCGATGCCTGTTGTTTGCTCTATCGGTGTGATACCATACTATCGGAGAAGGCTTGAATTCCCCGCCGATCTCCCTTGTCTCATCGACGCCTCTCCATCGGCATGACTCTTACCAACGAACCCTTCATTGATCACCTTATCGGCGAGATCTCTTATATCGGGGAAGGCTTGAATTCCCCGTCCGATCACTTTCGTTACACGATAACATTATATCGGCATGATAATCGCCATCGGCGAAGACCTAACCACACTCGGCCGATGGTTTATGTTATGCCGATACCTAACCATCGGCAAGACCATATGCATCAGGGAGAGCTACGAATGTTCGGCCGATGTTGAAGGTTATGCCGATGACAATATCATCGGCATGAGACACCCCCTCGGGGTGACAATTTCAAACACTACTGACTGCATTTGTTACATCGATGGCAAAAGGCCATCGGTGAGAGACTTCACTTTGGCGGCACATTTCCAAACTCCGCTGATCACCTTTGTTTGGCCGATGGCCTTTTGTTATGTTCCATCAGCATGTCTTCGCCCATCGGCGAAAGCCTAAAGCATTGCCCCGATAGTTAATGTTATGCCGATACCTCACATCGGCCACAGTCTCACCGAAGCCTTTGAACTATCGAACCATTGAACCTTTGAGCATGGTTCAATACGGTGGTTCGATGCGGTGGTTCAACGATACATCCCCTACACAAGGACCTGCATGACATGACCTGTTAGAAGAAAAAAGAACCTTGAACCTTGAACCATTGAACCATGAAAAAAGGTTCAAGCGGATGGTTCAACGCGGCTATACAAAACAATAGTTTGCCTTTTGAGATACTTTGGATATATCGAACCATGGAACCTCAAACCATTGAACCTTGAAAAAAGGTTCAAGTGGATGGTTCAACGCGCAGGTTCGAACCTTAAAAACCTTGCAATGAATAAATAATGGCGACCCAAAAGGTAACAAAGTGCGCTGATGCACTTCCTACCAAACAGACAAATGCGAGATACAGAGTGGAACCTAGACAAAATTCTTTTAAACCTGAAACCACTAAGTACGAATATTTCAAAATGTTAAACGAATGCCAACAAGGAAAAAGGCAAACAACTGACTGTTTATCATGCAAAACCTGATAGTACATTTTACCAAATTGATCATAACTTGCAAAATATGATGAATTTTAAGACGGTTCAAAAGGCAACCCTAGCTCATTTTTCACAAGGAATCCAACCACATCATGCATTGGTACTAAAAATGAAATTTTCTCTATTTTCAACAAGGTTTGAAAATTTGACTCTCTTTTTCCCTTACCACCAAACAGAACAACACAAGCAGAAGCAAAAGCAAAGCAACAGCAGGGGCCCTCATTTTGCTGAGGAGCAAAATGGGGCGTGTTGTGAACATCACAACAACTAGCAACCAAACAAAACAATTAAATTCAAAGTGTTCAAGAAAACTACGTGAAATAAATTCATAACTCCTGACTATCCTTCCTGTAAATTACTATTTAGCTTGAGACTTAAGGTATTCAATAAGGGTGCATGAATTTCCATTTTCAGTTTAATTATGTGCACGTGATTAATTATCCTCATCTTGAAGATCGGTTGAAAAAACTAGTGACTGACATTAGCCTACGTAGGTGAGGATATTCCCTCATAGCCGACCGGATAGAGCCTTGCTGCCAGCGAGTGTTCATAGCCCTGGCAAGCGTTACAATTATCCTAAGTAGAGCCCCACTGCCAGCGAGCGTCTATAGCCCCGGTAGAGTTACATAGATGGCTTAATCTGGATTTTCAGTATAATCCGCTTTATTTATTTATTTTATTTTTATTTTATATTTTCTGATTTTGAAAGATTTCACAAGATATAGCAATTTGTAACTTCATGAAGCAAGGAGTGGACACTTGCTGAAATCAAGCTGAGAATTGTAATGGTAGCAAGGGTAACCTCTGATTTTTCACCTAATATCTGCACTAGTAAGTTCAACAAACCCAAGGATTTTAGGTGTGTCATCGTGAGAAACTTGCTTTGAATTCTCAATCACACTTATTGAATACAAAATTTTAGAAGATAAATAACTCTCTACATTCATGACAGTAACAAGTTATGTGTAAATTGCAAATGATTAACTTGAATATCCTAAATTTTATATTGTTTTGAATGGTTGCTAGTTTGCTCCTTAATATTCTAAAGTAAAATAAAGATCCCTGCTGAGGAGACAACAAACAAACCAAACAAACAGGCTGTACAAAAAGCAAAAAAAATAGAAAAACTGTACAAACAGAAAGAAACAGGAAACAGAAACAAACAAAAGACAAACTGTACAAACAACCAACCCAAAAAAGAAAACAGCAAAAGAAGAACTGTACATTACTTACAACACTTTACACACAAAAAAAAAGACTGCCCTTTACCTCAGGCCTGGAAGTAGTGTTTCAAATGTTGGCCGTTAACTGGTAATGGCACATCTTCTCCAGTCAAGGTCTTAAGTCTGAATGTGTTATCTCCTACTATTTCTGAGACTTGTAATGGACCCAGCCATAATTTATCGAATTTTCCATGGCTCCCTTTCTTTTCATGTGCTTTGTCCCAGCACAACACTAAGTCTGATATCCTAAATGTTTTGACTCTTGCCCTTTTATCAAACCACCTCTTAACAACCGCTTGGTGTTTGGCAAACTTCTCGATGGCTTGACCTCTTTTCTCATCTAGTTGTAGCATTTGCACTATTCTAGCTTCCCTATGGTTATCAAAGCCCAGATACTCATTGGCAAACTTCCAGGTTGGTATTCTCAGATTTACTGGAAGTATGGGATCAGTCCCATAAACTAAATGATAAGGTGTGCTACCTAAAGCAGTTTTAAACTTGGTCCTATCTACCCATAATGCATATCTTAACAGGGTATTCCACTCTCTAGGACTCTTTGCAATTAACCTCTTGATTATGTCTAATAAAATTTTGTTCGTTGATTCAGCCAGTCCATTACCTTGAGGGTAATAATTTGAAGAAAACCTTAAAATGATCCCGTATTCAAATGCCCATTTAGAAAACTTTAAAGAAGAGAAAGTAGGGCCATTATCACATACCAATGAATAGGGAGTTCCAAACCTAGTGATGATGTTTTCTTCAAGAAACTTGATAACTACCTCAGTGGTGGAAAGTTTGCAGTAGGTGGCCTCAGTCCACCTTGTACAGTAGTCTGTTATCGTCAGTATAAATTTGTGTCCTACAGAAGATGGGGGATTGATGACTCCAATAAAATCCAAGCCCCACTGTGCAAACGGTCTTGATTCAATCACAGGTTGTAGTGGATTGGCCTGATTTCTCCCTTTGTCTGCTATAGTCTGACAGGTGTGGCAACTTCTGATGTGACTCTTAGTGTCTTTGAACATCGTGGGCCAGTAATAGCCCGCTCTCAGTATTTTGTGCGTTGTAGCTAGATGGGAACCATGGCCGGTTCCGTACTTGTCATGTAGTTCTGTCAACACTTTATCAGCTTCAGCTCTGTTTATGCATCTCAGATAAATTCCATCATGGTTCTTCCTGAATAGAAGACCTCCTTGCACCATATAATTTTGTGCTTTAATCTTCAAAGCTCTCCTCTGAGAAGCTTTCATCCTGTTTGGGTACCTTCCAGCTATCAAGAAGGTGCTTAAATCGTCGTACCAGCCTGATGCGCTCTGGGAATTCAATATGTACTGTTGTTTTATCAAATCAGGATCCGTATTTGCTATTGTTTGCACCAACGCCTGCCCTTTGACCAGCTTCATGGGAATGATTTCCACATTGAACTCTTGCATCGTGGTGATCCACTTGGCTCTTTTTTCTCCAGGCTCGTTCTGTATCAACAACATTTTTACTGCTGCGTCTGGCACTATGGCTTTGATTTGGCTGCGCAGAATGTAGTGTCTGAATTTTTTTACAACCTTTACTAATGCGAATGCCTGCCTCTCGATGTCTAGATACCTCAGTTGTGCATCCTTCAGAGGCGCGCTCATAAATGCGATGGGCCTCTCTTCATTGTTTTCACCTTTCTGTGTCAAGGCAGCCGTGACTGAATGGGAAGATGCAAAGGAGTAGATGTAAAATGGGCTTGTGTAGTCTGGGCTTGCCAATACAGGGGCATTAGAAATTACCTCCTTGATATATTCAAATGCGGCTCTGGCCACTGGCGTCCATTCTATATGTGCATCTTTCTTCAACATGGCATTTAACGGCTGCACAATCTCTGCAAAAGCTGTTATAAACTTCCGAACAAAGTTAATTTTGCCAAAAAATGATTTCAACTCTTTCCTACTGTTTGGTATTTGCAAATTTTTTATGGATTCTATTCTATCCAGATCAATTGAAATTCCACCTTCAGAAATGACATGGCCTAATAATTTACCTTCAGTTACACCAAATATACATTTCTTAGGATTAAGGGAAATCCCATACCTTTCACATCGCTTGAGTATTTTCCTAAGATCTTCAGCGTGAGTGGATGCATCCTTGGAATACATAGTTAAATCATGCATATACACAACAATGCACTTGCCTGATAATCCATGGAATGCAATGTCCATGGCTCTCCGAAAAGTAGCACCTGCATTGATTAGACCAAAAGGCATTCTTCTATATGCATAATTTCCCCATTTACAAGTGAAGGTGGTTTTTAGTCTATCCTCTCTATCAATTAAGACTTGGTTATAACCTGAAAAACCATCCAAAAAAGACATCATCTTTGCCCCGTTTACTGCTTGCAGCACTTCGTCTATCGGAGGCAGAGGATAATTATCCTTTTTAGATGCTTTGTTTAAATTTCTAAAGTCTACGCATAACCTGATGTCTCCATTTTTCTTCCTTACTGGTACTAAGTTAGCTACCCAGATAGAATGTCTAACTAGAAAAATTATTCCAGCAGACAACATTTTTTTAACTTCCTCAAAGATTAAAGGCTCTAGAATGGCGTTCACAGGCCTTTGTTTCTGCCTAAATGGTTTAACTTCTTTTCTTAAAGGTATTACGTGAGTTATGATAGACTCATCAAATGTTTTCAAGTCTTCATACGTCCATGCTATGACATGTTTATATTCTTTCAGAGCGTCTAAAACCTCTTTTCTAATTTTCTCAGAGAAAGCTTTCCCAATTAGTACATTTTGTGGATTTTGCTCTGTCCCTAAGTTATGTAAATCACACTTATCCCCTTCTATTTTGGGCAAGTCCTTCTGTCTCATTACTCCATCGAAGTCAAAGATATGTTCTAATTCAATTACTCCTTTGGGTAAGAAGTTGCTCTTCAAGTTGATTATATCCTCTTCGTCCCATGTTACTTCAGGCCTTTCTTGTTCATCAATGATTTGAGCCTCAAATGCCTCATTACAAGCCAGAAAATCAATAATTTGCTGATCCCCTCCAAATACCTGAAAGTGTGTAACGTTATCTGGTATACTGGGTACGTTAACTAGCTCAACAGCAAATCGTCTCAATCCCGACAGTGCCAATGGTTCTAATGTACTAGCAGCAACTGCTAGCACATCCGGCCTGTGGTTCAGCTCTCTGGGGATGTGCTCTATGTTAAAAGCATCAAACGAATCTATTAAACCCCATACTCTATGTCTGTAACTAATCATTTTCTTGTAATTGCAGGCATATAGTTTCCTCACTTGTCTGACTACTAATTCAGAGTCTGAAAATACTCTGATGGTTTTGACCCTTTTCTTGATGGCCATGACAAGTCCTAAAATTAGGGCCTCATATTTAGCAATATTGTTAGTACAGGAAAATTGTAATCTATATGTTGCCAGATGTGATTTACCTTGTGGATTTATGAGTTCAACACCTGCACCTGCGCCCTGTTTTGATTTGGACCCATCACATTTTAATGTCTACATGCCATCTTTACTTTTCTGACCTTTTATCTTAGCATGCATTGTCTCTTTTATTGCCTGTGGGGTGTTGTCCTATTTATTTGTGGGTTTTTCTGTTTGATTAACTTGCATATGTGTATTTCCATTTGTTAAATCAGAAAGACAACTACCCTTGTCTTTTATTTCTTTTCCTAAACCTGGAATCAAGGCATCTACATCATCTTGAACATATTTCTGTGTTGGATTAGGATTCTCATTTTCCTCTTGTAACTCTACCCTCCCTATGCATTTTTTGTATTCATATTCAATGATGTCTTTGCATATTTCACAACTCTCCTCAGAATGTTGCCTATCATGGACTCTACACCTGTTTTTATATAATTTACATTGGACCGGTAGATTGTGTTTAACGCACTCTTCCACCTCTTGTCTAATGGCACGACCAAATTTGTCTATTGCATTGTTTTCTTCATCTGAAGAATTTCCATCAGACTCAATGAATAATGCTGTCCTATTGCTGACACATTTTTTTCTAATGTTTAACATCATGATCTCTTCAATCTACACCCTATTGTTGGTAATTCTATACACACCAGGCTCAACAGCAGCATATAATATTTCATTAGTTCTATTATACTCTGTTATCATATGTTTCATTCTGGGCTCTGCCTCTATTCTGATCTGGTTTGGGACACCTCTCCAAGGTAGCCACATATGTGAAAAGTCAGTGGCCATATATCTGTTTAATGTCTTGGACCAATCCCTACTCAGCAACATTCCATAATTTACAGGTATATCCACTACTTGAATATCAATGATTTGGCTTACCCTAGGGTTTGAGGCTAATTGCATTTGAATGTTCATGAGTTCTCCTATCACGCTAACCTCAGTCTTATCTAATTGTGTGACAACCTTGGCAGATTTGGTGGGGGTCAGCCCGAGAGTCTCGCATATTCCTAAGGGCATTACGTTGGCTGAGGCACCAGAATCTACCATGCAATTGTGTATATTCTTCCCACACAATCTAATAGTTAACAAGAAAGGGGGAGTATCCCTCCTATGCGCATGTATTACTACATTTGTATTGGAAGGCTGCTCAACTTTCTTATTTTTCTCTTTAGGCGATGAATCTCTATTAGGAACAGTTATATCAGCAGACACCTCGTCTGTCATGGATGTATCCAGAGATTTTATAAAAGCATTTCTGATCCCTGGGGTCTTCAATAATTCATTTAGAGGTATACTGACCTTGATTTTCTTTATTTCCTCTGACAAGTAACTCATTAACCTCGTTGTTTCTATTGTTTCAGTTTTACTCGTTTGATCCTTTTATACTGTTGTTCTGTTATTTGTGTGCTGATTAGCTTTAAGTATGGCAGGATTGTTGCTAGCATTCTGATCTGGGGGTGTTTTGAAGTTATTCCGAGGAATAGAAGTGGTAAAAGGTCCTCCTGGCCTAGGGTTGTTCCTCAAATTGTAGGTGTGGTTTTTATTTGTTTGTTGAAAGGCTTGCACCTCCTCTGTTTCATTTAATATCTCGTTTTCAGATTCAAAGGGAAACTGAAAAGCATTTAACACAAAGGCTGATTCAGGATAAAGATTTTCACAATAGTATGGTTCATCTTCTAGCAATTCATCCTCTCTCTCTTCTGCAGTTGCGAAGGTAAATGTTTCTAAGACTAATGCTGTGTCATATCCTGAGGGTACTACCTCATTACCCTTGGGAATGAGAAATTTAGATGTAGGAGGCTGCACATCTATGTTAAAAATGCTGGCTGCCAAGTGGAACTGTGGACAGTCGTGCTCAGTATGGGCATTGGTATTGTGAAATCTGCACCAATTTTTGGGTGCTGTACTGGCCATTTGTATGCTAGCCATTTGTTTTGCATCATGATTATCTATATTCTCAAAAGGAGAAGCCAGAGTACCGTTGTTGGGCCCAGTGTTCCATGTCTTGGGTGGCCTAGGTTGATTCTGATTTCTGTTATTATTGCCCCAGGTCCTATTATCTATCACTGGCCCTCTATTTTGCATTGGTTGCCCCTGGTTGGGGCCTTGATGCTGATTATAGTTTTGGTTCTGATTGTACTACTGATTTTGATTGAAACTATAGTTCTGATTTTGGCCTTGGTTGTGATTTTGATGTTGATTATAGTTTTGGTTGCCTCTTCCATAGATGTTCTCGTTTCTTAGTTGTGTCACTTCGGTGGTTAACCTTTTCAAATGTGCAGTGATCTCTTTGATTTCTTCCCTATCCTTTTGTGCTTTTGCCACAGTTGCATCCCTAGGAGGTTGGAAGAAAGACTGACCACTATTTTGACTGTTATTGGAATCACTAGCTGTGTAAGGAGTTATAGCTTGGATTGGGGTAGGACTATACACAGGTGTGTAAGGAGGAACCATATTTAATAGTGGAGTGTGCTGCATAGGGGCTCCATTCCATGGTTGTGCTTGATTCTGCACCCCAAAATTTCCTCCATTAACAAATGGGCTACAAGTTGTAAGCCTCATCTCTTGGTTTACTGAGGCTGCCTCTTTATAGGCTTTGGATATTGAATCTATGTCAGGTTTTCTTTTGACAAACATGGCAGTTAAAGGATCCAAGGCAGTGTAGTACATAGCCAACAAGGGACCATCATCTATGGTATAAGGGGCTACCAGCCTAGAATAGGCCTTTTGAAATCTGTCATTGAAATTATCAATCAACTCTCCCTCACCTCGTTTTATAGCAGCCAATTTATGATACAAAGCGCAAGGGTCGATGGGTCCTCTAAATCTTGACAGAAATGCTTCTTCCATAAGTGACCAGGAAGAAATGTAACCGTTGGGTAAGTTTACATACCAGCTAGAGGCTTGTTCATTAAAGGTGTAGGGAAACAATCTACACACAACATCCTCGTGCTCTAACATAGCCCTAAAACATGCTTCCTTAAATATCCTAATATGATCTTCTGTGTCCTGATGCAACTGGTATTTGGGGCATATCTTTTCTAGATTTTTGGGCATCTCATGATAATCGTTGAAGAATATGGGAGAATTGACATTGAAATAAGCCATTGCAGGTGTTTGGGCTTGACCTGAACTTGTAGGAATACTTGGATTGATTGGTGGATTGGGATTTACAAGAGGATTGAGACCTCCAGGAGTGCCTGAACTAAGATTTAAAGATCTGAACAGTGATCTGTCAGGACTTACAATACTACAGATGTTAAAAGGTGACCCAGGGGGTGTTCCAAATGAACTTCCTGCTTGCAATATTTTTGGATTCCAAATTAAAGGTTTTTTACTTCGCCTTATATCAGGTAGTTGTACAAATATGTCTTCTAAACCAGATTTAGACCTAGTCACTCTATTACTGTTATTAGCCAGTTTGAAACACACTCTAACTCAGGAGGGCCCTCCTTCTAGCGCCAGAAAATTGTTGGTGATTGTTTTGATGCAATCATAACAATAAGTTAAAATTCACATATAATGAACTGAAACTATACTTGAAAGATAAGAAAGAATCATTTAAGATTCAATTAATCCCAAGTCTACAATGGTACTGTTGGTCAAATTCAGTTGGTCAATGTGAAGTTGTAATGTTCAAGGGGCCTTACGTAGTTTAGAGTTTCTTTGTGGTTTACTGGACTAAGATTATGCAAAAGGTCATAGATATCAACAAGTATTTTGTTCATTCCTTTGCATAAAAGTGCTACTGTGCTACAAATTTTAGATGGTTTTCTTGAATTATTGCAGCTTTCTCCTTTATATACTTATGAAAACTGTCTACCTTTAACTTTGTTATGCATGCTTCTTCAAATTTAGGACAACTTCCTTTAGATTTCTACGTTTTTAGCTAAATATTTCATATGGGTTGAGAAAAGTTAGAAAGATCTAATCTACACCTCATTTACTCTACAAAGGATCTAATTGTTCTGTTATGCACTATGTAAATCCTACAGTAATTTGATCAAATCCACAGTAAAAACCTTAAATGTAAGTTCTGAGCATTTTCACAAACATACATTTAAAATTGCAAGCTCTCAAAGAAAATATTTCAAAACACAAAGAACAGCAGGAGAACACTCAGAAGATAGATGCAGAACTCCAGATTCTATTGTATTAGAAACAAACAGTCATACATGATTTACAATGTTGGAATGACTCTTAGTTTCATTGATCAAACTACAGAGAACTTACAAGCTTTACAGATACAGTAAGGAAGCCATACATTCCACGCACACCTTACTGCAGACAAATAGGCAACCTCCTTCTTCTACTTCTAAACTATGCTCAGCTAAAATCCCTGTGTTTTCCTAAAATCCTTGTTGTTTTCCTAAAATCCCTGTTGTAAAGTATTACAGTGCAAAGAGGCACAATATAAAGACTTTCTGATTGTCCTCACTACAGCAAAAACCTAACTAAACCCCTAGTTACAGCAGTAAATGCCGGTGAACGAGTTTTCCAAAATATCTCTGAGCAGTGTCAAATCTGGGCGAAATATTGCCCCTTCTGAGAAGCTCTGGCGGCTCAGCAATAACTTCTGTTTGTCTATTGCAATAATGTTCTCAGCTGCAACCCTGTCCTCCATTTGAATGGCCTTGACTTCTTCGCACTTGATCTTTATCTTCCTACCCCTGAGATCGGATTTTCTTCCTCCATGATGTCACTGTGATCAAGTTCCAGCTACTTCCTCAACTGCAAGCCTATAAAACAAGACAAGCAATAAGTATCACATTTATCAAATGAACAGCAGGAAACTAAAATATCTATTTAAATCAAGGTGACTGTGCAAAAAAAGTGGAAATCGGGTCCAAAATCAGCAGAAATCGTGTTTAAAATGCACATAGACGCTCAAAATGTCATCGGGTCAACTATCGCTGACCAGAAAACATGCCACGGGTGCCAAAAATGTGTTTAAAATTCCATCGCTTTCCATTTCTTGCCCATTGGCGTGAAAATTGCCATCGGCGTGTCCAAAAATACCTTGGGCGACATTCGTTGTTTGGCCGATGGCCTTTCTCGCTTGCTCATCCTTTTGTTTCCTTCCATCGGTGAGAATCCTACCGATATAGCCCTATCGGCTTGCATTTTCTTTCTTATCGGCGAGAGATTCGCCATCGGCGAACTCCAAATTCCTTGCTCCGATCACTATTGTTATGCCGATAAAATTACCCTGGTCAATGCCTGCCTTTGGTCTCCATCGACGAAAGTCCCGCCGATGCCCGTTGTTTGCTCTATCGGTGTGATACCATACTATCGGCGAAGGCTTGAATTCCCCGCCGATCTCCCTTGTCTCATCGATGCCTCTCCGTTGGCATGACTCTTACCGACGAACCCTTTATTGATCACCTTATTGGCGAGATCTCTTATATCGGTGAAGGCTTGAATTCCCCGGCCGATCACTTTCGTTATACCGATAACATTATATCGGCGTGATAATCGCCATCGGTGAAGACCTAACCACACTCGGCTGATGGTTTATGTTATGCCGATACCTAACCATCGGCGAGACCATATGCGTGGGGGAGAGCTACGAATGTTCGGCCGACATTGAAGGTTATGCCGATGACAATATCATCGGCATGAGACACCCCCTCGGGGTGACAATTTCAAACACTACCGACTGCATTTGTTACACCGATGGCAAGAGGCCATTGGTGAGAGACTTCACTTCAGCGGCACATTTCCAAACTCCGCTGATCACCTTTGTTTGGCTGATGGCCTTTTGTTATGTTCCATCGGCATGTCTTCGCCCATCGGCAAAAGCCTAAAGCATTGCCCCGATAGTTAATGTTATGCCGATACCTCACATCGGCCACAGTCTCACCGAAGCCTTTGAACTATTGAACCATTGAACCTTTGAGCGTAGTTCAATATGGTGGTTCGATGCGGTGGTTCAACGATACATTCCCTACGCAAGGACCTGCATGACATGACCCGTTAGAAGAAAAAAGAACCTTGAACCTTGAACCATTGAACCATGAAAAAAGGTTCAAGCGGATGGTTCAACGCGGCTATACAAAACAACAGTTTGCCTTTTGAGATACTTTGGTTATATCGAACCATGGAACCCCGAACCATTGAACCTTGAAAAAAGGTTCAAGCGGATGGTTCAACGTGTAGGTTCGAACCTTAAAAACCTTGCCAATGAATAAATAATGGCGACCCAAAAGGTAACAAAGTGCGCTGATGCACTTCCTGCCAAACAGACAAATGCGAGATACAGAGTGGAACCCAGACAAAATTCTTTTAAACTCAAAACCACTAAGTACGAATATTTCAAAATGTTAAATGAATGCCAACAAGGAAAAAGGCAAACAACTGACTGTTTATCATGCAAAACCTGATAGTACATTTTACCAAATTGATCATAACTTGCAAAATATGATGAATTTTAAGATGGTTCAAAAGGCAACCCTAGCTCATTTTTCACAAGGAATCCAACCACATCATGCATTGGTACTAAAAATGCAATCTTCTCTATTTTCAACAAGGTTTGCAAATTTGATTCTCTTTTTCCCTTACCACCAAACAGAACAACACAAGCAGAAGCAAAAGCAAAGCAACAGCAGGGGTCCTCATTTTGCTGAGGAGCAAAATGGGGCGTGTTGTGAACATCAGAACAAGTATTCTTGGTGTTTGCACAAATTTGACCGACTTGGGTGCTAACACTCTTTGCAGATGTGTTTCATGGATTGTAGAAGCATGTTGAAGCGTGTGAAGATGTATTTGGGTCTGAGCTAAGCTATGAAGTGTTCTAACTTAGTTTGTTTTCTCTGCAATTTTGTTTAGGTCCAGACCTAATTTGAATTATGTATGTTAGCTGACCTTGGAGGCTATTCCAAAGGTTGTAGATTGTATTGCTGACCTTGATGTATGTTCCAAGGTTGATGATTGGCATAAATAAATGAAATAAATCCATGTGTAGTGTGTGTGGATGTGAAGATGCGAAGATAAAAGTGTTTGTGTTGTAAAGCAATGAAGGTGATATGTATTGTGCGTCAATGGAACTGAACTCAGGCATGTTGTAGATGCTATCATATCAGTTCATGGCAGTGAGCCACCCCTCTTGGCAGTGAGCCACCCCTTGGCAATGAGCCACCATTTGGTAGTGAGCCTTTTTGTAGTGAACATTATTTTAGGCAGTGAGCCTCTTTTGTTATTTGGTATTGTTACTACATTATATTGTGAGCTAACACTCAGCATGGTTTTTCCCTGTTAGGGTTTTCCATGTAAAATTCTGGTGTTCATGTGTGTATGGTGTTGATGTGTTTAAGTTTTAATTATGCATTTCATGTTTAATCTTCATAACAGATTAAGGGGTTAAAATTAAGTGAATGTGAATGTGATTTTGTTTAAGAGAAGTTAAAGTTTTTGATATAACTAATTCACCCCCCGCTCTCAGTTGTCTTGTGCCTTCAACATTGGATTTTCTCTAGATGAAATTTGCACCATATTTATTTTGCCCATTTTGTGCCCTAATATTTGTTTCTATTTTCCTTACTATTTTTAAAGACTTAACACTACTACAAATTGCTCATTAGGGGAGCTTATTAAGAATAGTTAAAACTAAGCTAACTTAAGAAATCCAATATTGATGTAACTCTAGGGTTATTAACCAGAGGTTTATGGATCATGTAGTATTAGAGAAATAATTTTTGTTAGTAATTTGAGTTTGTAGGTTGTGCAAGTATGTGCCAACAATTAGATCAAGTGGCACTAAAGATTTGTTACCTTTTGAACATGAGATTGTATCTGGAGAGTGGTTGATGAGAGTGAGAATTGCAAATGAAGAAGATGGGGAAGTTATGTTCCAAAATCTTGAAGAAGATGTTGCACATGTCTTGAGTTTTAAGGAAAAATTGGAAGTTGACCCTCATCTCTAAAATGGGAATCTAAAAATACATAGAAGAAGGTGAATCATAAAGAGTAGAGATAGAACAAGGTGAGTCCTCTAAGGGAAGGTTCTTCAAAGTAGAGGCAAAAATTGACATCCAACCATATAATAGTAAGATTAGTGCCAAAAAATTGGACCAATGGTCATCCAAAATGGATGTATACTTTAGCCTTTGTTAGCTATCACCACATCAGTAGCTTTATTATTCAAGATTAAAAATTTCTAGGAACACTCTCACATGGTATGAGAGCTATGCACACTCATTGGAAATTAGGAAAGTACCACTAGTTGTAAAGTGGGAAGACTTTAAAAGGCTACCTCATAAATAATTCTATCCTATATGCCATAAAGAAGAGTGGGTGATGTAGTGAAATTACTTGAGATAGAGGAAGGGATAGAACATGTAAGCCTACACCAGTGAGTTTAGAAAGGTGACAATCCAAATTGTCAAAGATATCATGGATAAAAAAGTACTCATGAAATATGTTGGTGGGTTATTTGGTCACATGAAGAGGCAAGTTCTCATGGCCAATCCCTAAGATATAGATGAGACATGCACTCATGCACATTACCTTGAGCTAGATAAATAGGGCAACTCTTTCCACAAAAACAAGAATGGTGATGAGTAGGACCATGGTGCTACAAAAAATGAGGGTGAAGACAAAGGGAAGATTAAGCTAAAAGTTAGCAAGATGAAAAGAGAAATGCTACATAAGAAGATATTAATTATTATGCAACAATAAGATCTTAGTTACTGTGCAAGAACATCTTAATTGTTGCTCAAAAAGATTATAGTTATTGCATAACTATTCTTAGTTGTTGTACAACATCTTAGTGACTGCACATGAATTCATTGTTGTACAACTATCCTTAGTTGTTGCACCTCTTAGTTGTTGTGCAAGAGCACCTAGTTGCTATATAAGTGGACTCAATTGTTGTGCAACTACATTAATGTGAAAAGGTTTTTTTTTCTCTTTTGGGGTGGTGATTTGACTTTTTAAAGGGGTTGTGTTTGTTTCTATCCTATGTTGGGTAATGTTATGGCAAAAACATCATTCTTGGCAGTTATTTATTTCCTCTAAGCCATGACTATTTACCTCAACATGGAGCCATGCTAATTTATGTCCATCTAGCAGAGGTTAATCATTTTTCTTGCTCTATTGGCACTTGTGGGATCTTGGTTAAAGGACATTTAGAGTCCCATGTTGGCACTTGGATTGTTAGGTAGTTGCACAAGTTCATCCCTTTCCATCCCAAATCAATTTAGCTTCCATTGGTGAGAAAAGGGGATTTAGAAGATAATAAAGAATAGAAGCAAATAGTAGAGTGCCAAAAAACCTAATTGGATACCTTTGTTAATTCATTGGGTATTGTATAACATTGGACCTGTAGAGTCTAGATTTGTCTTAAAAAACACTTTTAGATTGTTGATTTGGAGGAGGAAGAGTGAATAGTGTTCCTATGAGTTCCAGAGAGTAGAAGAGACTGTAGAAATAATACACAACTCCATTAAGTCCAAAAAATTAATAAATCACAATGTACTAGCACTGAAATGGTGAATGGGATGCTAAAGTGCATACCCTTCTTCGAGTTTTTCACCCATTGCATTTTATCTAGAGGAAATTTGTCTCATGTATTTTTCTCATCGTGTGCTTTGTTATTTGTTTTATTTTCATTATTATTTTTGAACTTTGAATACTATTGCAAATTGATTGAATTTATTAGGGAAATCTATTAAGAGTGGTTAAAAATAAGCTAAATTAAGAAATCTATTGTTGATGCAAATCTAGGGTTATCAATCTCAAGGTTTATGGATGAAGTAGTATTAGAGTAGTAATTTCTATTGGTGATTTCAATTTTTTTGGTTGTGGACATATGTGCCAACTACAAGATCAAATGGTAGTAAATATTTGCTACCTTTTGTACTTGAGAGATTGAATCTAGAGGGGGGTTGAGGAGAATGAGAATGGAAAGAGAACAAGATGGGGAAGATAGTTTCTAAAATATTAAAGAAGATGTTGCATGGGTCTTGAGTTTTGAGGAGAAGTTATACATATTGGAAAGTATGATGGCCCTTGTCACCAAAATGGGAATCCCAAAGACAACATGAAAAGGTGAACTAGAAAGAGTAGAGACGAAACAAGGTGAGTCCTCTAATGGAAGGTTATCTAGAGAAGAGGTAAAAATCAACATCTAGTCTTATGATGGTGAGCTTAGAACCAAAAATCTAGGCCAATGTGTGTCCAACATAGAGGTCTACTTTAGTCTCCATCAATTATCCTCATAACAATGATTTATTTTGCAAGATTAATTTTTTCGAGCATGCTATGAGAGCTATGAAACTCATTAAAAATTAGGAAAGTTCCACTAATTGCAAAGTGGAAATAATTTAAGGGTTGCTTCATAAATAGTTCTTTCCAATATGCCATAAAGAGGAGTAGGTGATGCAGTTTCATTACTTGCAATAGAGGTAAGGACAAAATGTGCAAGCCTATGTCAACAAGTTTAGAAAGAGGGTAGTCTAAATGGGAAAAGATACCATGAGTAAAGGAATACTTATGAAATATTTTAGAAGATTGTTTGGTCACTTGAATAGGAAAGTTCTCATGGATAAGACCCAAGATATAGATGAGGCATGTGCTCAAGTGCACTACCTTTAGATAGATAAACATGGGATCTCTTTCTACAAAATAAACTTAGTAATGATCAACAACATGGTGGTACTAAAAATGAGGGTGAAGAAAAAGGGGGGAGAAAAAAGAATGCTAATTCCACTACTAAATCAATTATTAGAGGTAAGGGAAGGCCTCATTACTCTCATTGTGATAGAGTTGGACATACAAATAAGAAGTTTTAGAAGCTACATCCTGAATTGTCTCCTTTAAATGAGAAGAAGGATAAAATAAAGAATATCATTTACCTGGAAAGGGCATAGAGGCTCATGGAGATTCTTTTTATGGTGATGGACACATATATTGTGCCACAATCAAGAAGGGAGTTCCAAAAAATGGTGGTAGCTCTCATAGAGGAGAAGAGCTCACACAATTATTTCAAGCAAGGGTCAAGGTGGAAGGCAAAAGTTTTAGTGCCCTATTTAACTTCCAATATCAATCAAATCTTATTTCTTATAGGCTATTTAATTAAGTTTAGAGGTAGTAAATCAATCACATCCGTATCATTGGAGTGGTTGCAACATGGAACAAACATGAAGGTAAAAAAATGGAAGTTGGCATTCAATTTACATATGGAGTACAAATATGAGGTGTTGTTTGATATTGTGCAATTAGAAGTATGTGATGTAATTTTTGGCAGCCCCTATTTATGTAATGTCCCAAATTTTAAGTATGAGCATGTTTGGGTCACTTTCCAGTTTTGTGTAGGATTTTGGACTTTCTCATACTATCATGCCTTCACTTCATTCTCTGCACCCCTACTTTCTTGATCCTTTTCCTTCTATGGATTTTCATGTTTTCCCTTACCTTGGTACCCTTTACCTTAATTCCCTGTTCCCCAAACCCCCACTTTGTCTTAACTATTAGAAATCTAAACTTTCCCATGTAAACACCCCTTTCCCTTCATCTTCCTTGAGTCCTTGATTTCCTGGTTCCCCATGTTTACAACCTTCAAATTTTCCTCTGCCAACATGCATCACCTCCATTACCTGTGCGCTGGCAACCCCACTTCCTTCTATCCCCTAGGCTTCTAGAGTTCCATTTCCCTCCTTGCAATTAGTTTGAAGGAATTGGTATCCTCAATCCCTAATTCTTGTGATGTCAGATATCCTTGAGTCCAAACCTCTACTATATTGTAGGCTCCCAAATATTTCCCTACCAACATACCTAAAGAGTATCTAGTATCTCAGAACCCTAAACCTTGATCCCCGCTCCTTTGTTACTATTGAGTATACAAACTTTTAGATTCTCCTTTCCCTTACTATGCTAGTATGCCATATGCCATATCCCTGATATCTGATCTTTGTTAGTATCAGTATCCCGATTTCCTCAATCCTCGCTCCTTGCATTGAGTATCTCTAAATCCCAATACCCTCTCCTTCCTACATTAGGTATCTCCAAAGCCTGATCCCTGCTACTTTTTGTATCAAGTATCTACGAAGCTTGATCCCCATTCACTATCATGCTTCCCTCTTCTATACCTTTAGGGTTCTCCCTATCACCATCCAATGAAAACTTTAAGAAACCCCCCTTAAAAATATATAAAATCCTAGTGAATACTAGCACAATGCATTAATTTTTGTGGAGAATGCATGCCTATTTTGGGGGAAAAATGATTTTCGTGGCAAATTTATTCACATTTGTCAATAATGTTGGTTTTTGCTAGTGAATTATAGATGTATTAAAAAAATATTTTAGTTGTCAAATTATCGATGTATTAAAAAAAATTAGTTGGCAAATAATCAAATAAATTTGAAAGGATTAAAAAATTATCGAGAAAATTTTCCAATGGTTAAAAACAAATCATAATGTGGTTCACAAAAATATTTTGAAGCTAATTGATAAGGATCAAATCATTTGGCAAATTTTTATCTTGATAAAGATTTAGTTGTTTAACAAATTCTACAATGTCCAACGAACGTTGATCAACAACTTAAGTTGTATTGTGTGAGGAAATTTTGACACACCCACATTTGGGGATAAAAGGTCTAGAATAAACATTACCATTAATATTATATTTATAATATAGATACCTTATGTCATACATGTGAAAGTCAGAATAATCATTACCATTAATATTATGTTTATAATACATATACCTTATGCCATGCATACAAAAATTTATTGGAGTGAAATGAAATGAAATATTTTAATAATGTCAACAAGAGCATTTTTAAAAATATTTTGGAAGATTCAATATATGATGATCAATGATTTAAGTTGTGTGCCAAACTGAAGTTTTGATAGACCCACATTACAAGTTAAAAGTTCCATAATAGGCCTATTTAAGAGACAAGTCTTAATGATTGAATGGTATTTGTTATGACTTGTTTTCACTAGTAGAAAGTAACTTATTTCCAATTGGGCATATAAACACATATTGCCATAATTTTGTGTTACATGGCAAGATGCTATTGCATCACAAAGTGATTTGTTTGCCTTTTTTCCACTTTGTGATGAGTGATATGCATCCATGTGTCAACCTAAAAGAATATTTTATTGTAGTGCATATATTATTGGTCCACATCATGCTAGTTGTTGTCCACAAAGATCCTACTAATGCCTTTCTTCCCATGGCAATATGTGTTTTTATTTTGTTGCCCGTGTAATATTATCACAATGCTTGTTGTAGTGCATATATTATTGGTCCACATCATACAAGTTGTTGTCCACATAGATCCTGCCAATGCCTTTCTTCCCATGGGGATATGTATTTTTATTTTGTTAGCTTATTCTTGTGTTATTTGACAAGATGTTATTGCATCATGGGGTTTCTTCACATCGTAGAGTGATTTTTTTGTCTTTTTTCCACTCTACAATGAATGATATGCATCCACATCATGCCATCTATTGTCCAATCATTTCAATATGAAACCTATCAATATTGAATGTGTGTCCAATATCCTTATTGGATCACTCACATCCTTCATATCATATAATTTTTAATTCTTATAATATTTCTTGTTGAAGGCACAAATATTTGATAATGTGCTGCCATGTGTCTTCAAGTGCCAAATATAATCAAAGCTATATATAGGTTCCCATTGGTCCAAGTTTTACGCTTTCTATAAAGTGCTAGCGATCTTCCTAAAGTGACATGTCAAGATTTTATTGGATCGTTCAATGATGTAAGAGCACCCGGGCGTATACGTAATCCTGGATCAACAAAAAAAATGATATTCCAGTTTTGTTTGATTTTTGACTTGGTTGATGTTTCAATTTGTGATTCTGGGGTATTGGCAATTTGTCGCGATTGATGGCGATCATTTGTCGCACTATCGTGTTGTCATTCTTGGTTCAATTTGGTTGATTTATGAAACCCAGGAAATCATGCAAAGCAATAACATCAAGATAAACAATACAAATATACCTTCAAACCTTGCACAAAATTGGACTTCTGATAGGACGGAATATAGTGCACCCAAGCTCCATTGATTTGTCCTTTGGATGATTTGTGGGTTGCTCACACAACCAGCATAATCTAGATAGAAAATGATCGAAAATGAAATGAGATAAATGGAAATTGATAGATATCTGTGCATATGGAGATTTGATGAGAGTGTGTGAGGGTTTGAAATGGAAAAGGAAGTTCAATTTATAGGAGAGGGAAACAAATGGATGGCTAAGATTAGAAGGGTGAAGGATGAGGTGGATGGACAGGATTGAAAGTCAAACTTAGTGCTTATGATGCACCATAAATGAGGATGGCAAGTGACTAAAATAAGGATGGGATTGAGAATAAATGGGATTTTTAATTGATTTTGGAGAGGAAGTGCTTATGACGTATAATTAAGGAGGTTAAAAATAGGGATGTGAGTGGGAATAAAATTTAAATAATTTTATTATTTAAATTATGAGACGTGTGGGATTTAAATAAATATTTAATTTATTTAAATTAGATGATGGAGGAAAATGAGATTAAATAAATAAGATTTATTTAACTTGGTGTAAGAGGAAGATAAGTGGATAAGAGGGATTAGTTAAATAAATGTAATTTATTTAACTAATAGAAGTGATGTAAGGGGTCATGAAAGGGACTTAGAAGAAAATAGGTTGCAAGGTGATGTAAGATAATATTAAAAGGTAATGGTCAAATTTAGGTGTCTACATTTTGCTCCTTTTTGATATGATGTTGTGACTAAGAGAAGTAACATCATTTCAAAGAAGAAAAGGTATGGATGAAGAGAAAAGGATGCACCAACCACTTGAAGGAGTGATAGGGAGGAATGATGTAAGGGTGGGATGCCCCCTCGAGAGAATAGGCAAGTTAGAACACGGGTATGCTCTTGAAATGGATGAAAGGGGTTGGATAAGAGAAAGGATGGAAAAGGCTAAGGGTTAGGAATGGATAGTTAGGACGTATTATTAGGTTGAAGGAGATAGGTAAAATAGATAGCAGATAAAGATAGATTGAGAGGTGAAGAATGATCTAGAATAGGATTTGGAAACAGATAAGTTATAATCATAATGGATATAGTGTATAGAGAAGATATAGTTATGCTGGTATAGTGTGTAGAGTAGCGCTAGTTTGATATAGCAAGAGGATATTATGCACCAAGGTATAAGGGACCGGTGTGACTTTGTATCCTTTGCATGGACTTGACACTGCAAACAAAAGGAGTATCCTTATACACAACGTAATACAACCTTGTCTAGACACAAGATATGAATATTAGCTATAGTGATAAGAATATCTAACAGACATGCAAAATGCTATGCCCCATTAGCAGCACCAAGATATAAATGGATCTAGGTGGCTTTGATAAAGAAAAAGAAGGAGATAGAAAAGATAAAATTAAAAACAAAAGACCAAATGATGACACAAGTCACACAACCATTGTATCTCTTCCCAAAGAGTTTAAGTGATGTTTGGATAGGTTTTTGATGACGGGAACGACATATCCCTAAATGAGGCTAGATGATGATTGTTTGAGATCAAATCATGTGGAAATTGTTTCTACTTGATTAAAAAATAAACAAGGTATTACCCCTGTCAAGTTGTAAATTGACCATTGATTGATTGATTGGATTGAGATAGTGTTGTCATTGTGGGAAATGATATATCCCTAGATCAACACAAGGATGCGGGAACGATATATCCCATCAATGATGATGATGATTGATTGATCAAGGCTTGACAACAAGTTAGGATTAAGACCAAGGATGCGATTGGATGATTTGGCTAGATTACTTTGACTACATTGGTATGGATTAAGGGTGAGTTGCATTTGGATTTATTGCTTGGATATTTGGATATTTGATTTTTTTTTTGGAAATGTTTTGATTTTTTTGGATTTTTGGAAATGTTTTTATTTTTTTGGATTTTTAGAAATGTTTCAATTTTTTTGGTATTTTTGAGATATTTGATGTTTTTGTGTTTTTTGGAATGTTATGATTTTTTTGGATTTTGAGAATGTTTTTTTTTTTGTGTTTTTGGATATGTTATGGGATGACATTGGATTGTAGTTTGGATAGCCTAGATGCTAGATACCAATGACAAGGGAAAACCATGAATAGGTAGACAGATGGGTGATAGTGGATGGGAGGGATAGGAAGTGTAAAATGGATGGATATATAGAAGGATGGGTAATAGTGGATAATATATGGGAAATGCATAAAGGATAGATGGATGGAAGAATTCAGGATGTGATCTCCAAGGACTATGTCACATAGGAATAACATGCCCCACTTTAGGTGCAATGCTTAGGATTTTACATGACAAGGCTTATGATGATAGGATGATAGGAATGGTTGGGGAAAGATTGGATATATCAAGAGATGTCCAAAGCATTTTTCAACATTTTGCCCCTTGTCTTTATCAAGATCAAAAGAAGGAAGGGAAGAAGGCTATGTGGATAGGTAAATGGCATAGGTAGGTATGTAGGTATGATGGATGAAAATGGTAGCATAGGAGGAAAATAATGGGATGGGATAGATGAGACAAGATGCCCCCAAGTGTAAGACACAAAGACAAGGAATATACATATGACGCTTGTTTTCCAGGTTTTTATCATGGTACTTATCCAAGGCACCACTGAAGTGGTTTTCACCATTGGATGAAGGGATTTCTCTTTACTATTTTGATTTTTTTTTTTTTTTTTTTGATTTTTTTTGATTTTTTTATTTTTAGATGGGATTGGGGGAATATGGATAAGAGGGATTTGGAAGAGGATGGGAACTCAAGCATCTAGTTCCATGAAAGATGATAATGTCCCATTATAGAGGGATGCCACACATGGATCATGTCAAGTGTTATTTTGTGCATGGATGTTGGTAGAGGATTACATGAGAGGGAGATGGAGGTGGATAGATAGTGTCATGCCCACATTTTCCATGTGGTCACAACACACATCACACGTGTCACAGCCACATCTGTCATGTGGTCATGACACGAAATATCAAAAAATTTTCTCGCGCTTACCTAAAAACCCCCTCGCATGCGTAGCATGCTCGGTGGTATTCGTTCATGGTGAAAACACTACAGTTGTCGACGGGGTACAAGTACAATTGCGTGCAACCAGATGCAAGTAGACCAACAAGGGGGTCTCTACGACGCCGTTATTGTCACTGCAAGGTTTAAAATATCAGGGTTCCTAAATCTAAATCTTGGCAAAATTCTGACAGCATAACGCCTTACGGCGTAAGTGGGAATTACTCAACACTATTTTACGCACGTGGTTCACTGATAGATTAACAACTTCCCACGACGCCTTGTTCTGACTAAACCTACTCGTGATCTCCCTATTTAATCATTTTTCAACAAGGCACGGTTGTCTGTCTCCTCTCTTGCTTCCTGAAACATACTCCTCCTTCGACTTAGCATTCTCAACAAGGCGATTCGTTTGCTCTCTCTTCCCTTTCCTCAGGGTCTTAATTTTGAGTGTATTTTTATTGCGCTCACCTTAACTATTTCTCTAATAATTTAGTTTGTTTATATTTCGGTCTCTCTCTCTTTCATTTTCTTTGCTTTCTTTATGTTTATCCGATCCTTCCTTCATATTGAACATCAATCAGGGTTATCACTGTATCTATTGTTGACATTAAACCTAACTTCTGGATGATACAGGACACATAGGCTGGTTTACTACTTCGCTGGACTCGGTCTCCTAGTCTTCTCCGTTCTAGGTTTCTCCTCTTGTATGTATTATTTAAACTTGTTCCTAAGCAAATATTGACTGGAGGGTCCATCAACTTAGTTCTCTTATCCCATGTGGAAAATGCCGCGCATTTTCTCCTCTGTGTTTTTCCAATGTTACTTTTTCTTCTTCTGACTCTCTTACAGGTTTACTTATGTGGACGTTTACTACAGTTGAGATTTAAAATGGCCTCACATGGAATGTCTGTGATGGCTTCTTAAGTTTATTTCCAGTGATCCTTTAAGCAAGGTGACGTGTAATTTTCCTCTTCATTTTCCCGGTTATGGAATTACGTTGGTAGTTGAAACTTCCGAGAAACTCTTTTCAGAGTAATACAGTATATCCCTTTCTGCTCTCGTTAACTTATAATTTTATTTTCTCTTAGTAATGTTAAGAGAAAACGGCCTCTCTGCAAGTCGTATTCATTTAAAAAAAATATAAATATGTAACGATGTATTTATATGTATATATATAAGATCGTATATATATAAACATACATATACTCAATTACATTTCTCCTATTTCAAATTACTGTTGTTATTATTACTATTAATTAATACTAATACTTTTATTGTAAATCATATACTATTGTTAATATATATAAGAGGCTCTCCACTTTATAAAACCCTTATCATGGAAATATAACATAAATTCTTTGGTTGTTTTGTTCAACACTTAATAAAACCTAACTGTGAATATATATTTTTTTGTTTTATTTTTGTGTATTAAAGTGTCAAATTTTGTCAAGATTTTAAACGAAGGCCCAATAAAATGGCCCATAAACTACTCCCATGTAGTTTACGAAATTGTTCTTTTAAATTTGTTTAACAAACTCCACGTAATCCCTTACTTTATATATATATATATATATATATATATATATATATATATATATATGAATTAATTCATTATATATTGCTATATAAATAGACATATATAGTATCTATATATATGTCTATATATATAGCAAACTATAATGTATTTCATTTCAAAATAGACCAACTTATATGTTAGGGCTAAAAAGCCCTAACATTTCTTTTTTTTTTCTTGTTTTAGCTATATCATTCACAGCCAGCAGAGGAGATGGGGTGGCGGTGACCACAGCGGCAGGGGAGACAGAGGTCGGCCGTGCAGAGGGGAAGGGCCTGTGTAGGCCGCGGAGGAGGTGTTAACGGTGGCACTGCAGAGCTGTGCCCCGCGGGGGTCAAAAGGGAAGGGGGATGTGGGGAGGGGCGGAGCCCCACCCACATCCCACGATGTGGGGTGTGGGTGGGGCTCCGCCCCTCCCCACACCTCTATTTAATGGATAGATACTGCGGTGGGGATTACTCCCCACCGCCCACTATGAAGCTTCGACTGTGTTCTACACAACGCTCTCTAATTTCGCATTTCGACTGTCATAAGAATGTAATCTGAGTTTTATTATTAGTCAATGATAATTAAATATCAAGTAATATATATATATATATATATATATATGTATATATGTATGTATATATATATGTATATATATATTTCAGTTACAGAATATCACTTAATTTCTTCAATCAAACAATATTCAGTATCACTTAAGTCTGTTAAAAATGATAATTAAATAATAACGGTTATAGATATATATCATAATTTTCTCAAATTAAACACTTTATTCAGTTTCTTTTATTCAGTTAAAATGATCAAGTAATAAGTAAATAAAGGTTATATATATATACACTTATATACATACTTAAGAAACTAACATTTTAATCAGTTTATTTCGGCAATTAATACATGTCCATTTCAACTTTTGGGACAACCAGAAGTAATTATATAATAAATTTTCTTTAAAACTTACAAAATAACTGAATCCATTACTTATGAAGAAGAAAACTTAATCATTTAAAAACTATCTTTACCATTAGAACAAAGAACCATAAAACTGACCTTTTAACTAGTTTAGCAGTTCTATTCTTAGAATTACATAAACAAACTCAGATTAGATTGCAAATAAGAAATGAACTCTTCCTTTCAATAACACATTAAACACAATAAAATTGCTATTTAAAAAGGTTTACAAAGCAACATGACTTGAAAATTTAAGGTATTTGTTTACCACATTCATATTACAGAAAAGTTAACTCTTCCACTACAAATAGCAAGAGAATTTTAAACAATGGATACAAACAACTAGCTTCCCAGATATGAACTTCCTTCTCCCAAACAATATACAACTGATAGCTTGTGACAACCAAGTAAAAGTCCATCAATAACAAGATCAGGGAGGTGATTTCCTTCACTCCCAGGGTAACAATAAATTACAACAATAACAAGAGAGGTGCTCTCTCTTCAAATCTAATGAAATGAACCTGGCCTAATTCTCATGACAAAGAAGAATAAGCTGTTTCTTCATAAATATCCAACCAGAAGCTCCAAGAGAAAATCTGCGTATCAAAGACAAACAAAGAAGAAAACACCACTCATCTAGCTCTCCTCCCTTCCGTAGACCCGCAAGAGGGTCACCCCCGAGCTAGGGAGACCATACTCACACCTGGGTAACTCAAGCACTCCACTTCACAACAGTAACAACAACAATCCCAAAGCACACAAACACCCGTGGGTAATTTACACAACACGGAAACTCAACTACAGTGAGTTTCATAAGGGGTAGGAGAGTGGACACACTCGACTCCAGAGTGTCACCCTTACAGATAAGTTAACCAATACAATTTCTCTTGGTCTCAAACCAAGTTTGATCACAAATTCATTTAAGAAATCTACATTTGACTCTCAAGTCAAAGATACAGTCACAGATACATGCCCTCAAGGCTTTCAACATCCCAAAAGATGGAAACAGGTATGCACCCGAGGAGGATCTCTCCTCCCCTACCCCACACTTGATGAGCATTTCTCCCAAGTGGGAGAAGCTTTGTCAAACAACCCGACAACAAACCCCACAGAAAACACATCTAAAACACAACAAATAATCATCTTTCACACACTTTACATACACATTCAGATATACGAAAGAAAGGTAAAGACCAAACCAACCTTACAAAGCCCTCCTGGAATGAAACTGATGCAGAGCTCCACTGGGTTCTCTTCCAACCTTAGCCAACAACTCCTCTCTCTCTTTTCTCTCCTCTAAGCTAACTTTCCTATTCTTTGACAATAATCATAAAACTCTCCCCCAAAATTCAACTAACTCCCTCTCCTTCCAAAATTGGAAACAAATAACCCAATTTCTTTTCAATTTAGAGGAATGGGGAGGTGACACTTGTCACCTCCTCACTCTCCCCCAAAACCACTATTCTGTCCTGGTGGCTTATGTCACTCACCCATCCCTAGAGTACTCCTTATCCCTCTCCTCATGTCATTTCTCTTTCGCATGGGAGAAATAAAAGGAGTTAAAGGAGTAAAAGACAGGTGACCCATGCCTCTTCTTCCCTCCTTCACATGGGTGGCCCCACTTCACATGGGGGAATCTCACTAATGGAGAAGGTGACTTCAAATCAATCCTTCAATAATGGATGGGTTTGTAGTCATCTCTAACCTTGGGGATTGAAGAGGGATGGGTTGGGTGTTGGTACAACCCATCATGTCCCCTCCATACCTCCAATTTTCGCCACTTAACTCCAGAGGGAAGTTAAGATGACTAGATGGAGGTTACTCAAGGGTTACCCATGCCAAATGGGCCCCTGGACCCATGGGGTATAACCCAGGGTCAACTTTAACCCATCCAAGACACCCATGGTCAAGGTAAAGCACATGAAAAGGGCCTCATAAATTTAAATAAAATAAGGAAATTCAAATTCAATCTTTTTTTTACAACACAAATTATAAAATAATGTTACATGAGGGTAACCTAACCCACCCGACCATACAAAAGACCACATTACATCATCACATCAAACACAAAGAGATCTTGGTTCCTCATGGAACCAGATCGGCTTAACAGGGAATAACAAATAACGAGGTGCGGAATGATCTCCGAAATCTGTGGTTCGATTAGTAATTCCTGCACACTAAATTACAAGATCAGTAACCACATAAAATCATCATAGCCGAAGCAACTTAAAAACATGCATTATCATGACATAGTTCTAATTAACATAAATGAAATCATATTACAATTTTCCATCATCACCTATTTAACTTTTCTGAAATGTAAACTTATCCAAACATCACCCAATTAGTTTTTCCGAAATCATAATAAAGTTTAATAGTTTGACAATTCCGGGAACTGCTATCCCACAAACATAAAAAAATAACAATAACAGTAATGTAAATAGTCATAACAACATAAGTAAAAAGGGTGGTCCTCACAGATAGTGAATTGTGCAGGGAGGGATAGTGGATTATGATGTGGATGGATAGTGGATTATGGATGGAATGATTATACAAAAGCATGGACCATGGGTATATGATGGGGGAATGGAAAGGAACCAAGATCAACGGTTGCACACATCGAATTGGATTTTGAAGCTTTTGAATGGAAGGAGGAGTTGGGAGTAATGGAGATGTTTGCTTAGGGGATGGTTGATTTAGTAATTTTGGGACCCAAATGGTCTTAGGAATTGTAGAATTTTGTGATAGGGAACGAGATTTTTGGGATTTTTGAATTATGGATGCTTTATTTGGATTAAGTGCTTTTTGCTTGGGGACCCACACCATTTTTATTTTTTCTTTTACTTTTTGAGGCATGGACTTGGGTATGCTTTTGGGTGAATTTTGCTTTGATTCTTTGCAATGGTGCCCTATGGCATGAGGATCTTTAGGATTTTTTGTTGTATGTAAGGAGACATCCAAAATTCTATTTTTGAATCTCATGGGGGTTGTGATAGCTTCATGTTTGGCCGATGTGTGTATTCGTTGATCATGAGTAGGAATTTTAGGGGATTTAAGGGAACAAGATTTGTGGATGGAGGGATTAGTGGACTTGTGGATAAAAGGATAAGGGGATGTGAGGATGGGGATATTAGGCAATGGGAAAAGTGGAGGTAAAGTAGATGGAGGAAGGTGTATGGTCACATGCTTTTGGGATTTGTGTGACGATGGAAGAGGGATAGCGACATATGTTTTGGTGGTGTGATGGAATGCATGGGGTGTAGGATGGAAGGACATGGATTTGGAAGGCATGGAAGTGGTACCAATATCTTGGGATTGTTTTCCTTGGGGTATATAGCTAAGGCCATATGATCGTGGAGGAACTTTGACATGGATGGGCTCAAAAATATCTTGGTCATGAAGGCCTAAGCCTTCACCATGATAATTCATGTTTTGGAGCATGCGATGTTCAATGGGATGTTTATTATTTAGGACACAAGACGCGAGTCCATTATTAGATGGGGAGGGTGGAATGGTGGATAAAAGTTGTTTATCTCCTACAAGAGAGCCACCTCAAATGAAGGTGTTGGATCCAAGAGGATAGGATGATGGATTTGGAATGGGATCAATAGAGGATGGTGAAGGATCATGAGGATCTTGATCAACATTATGCTCAATATGAAGTTGATTGTCTATATTTTCTTGGGGACTAAGTGTCTCATCATGGGAAGTGGATATTGTGGGATGATAGATAATCATAGTGGAAGGTTCTTGATCATGGATGGTGGTGGTTTGGGAAATTGGATCCTTATCTTGATCATATAGAGGATTATCATGGATAATGAAATATTGGGCCTAGATAGGATGAACTTGGATTGCTTGCTCATGGGTAGGATCTTGATCACAGACAATATCTTGATCATAGAAAAGATATAGGTTATGGATAGGTTGATCATATGATGGACTGTAATCAGAGATGGCATTAGACAGGATGTTTAGATCTTGATTAAGATGAGGGATTGGTGTTTCCATATGCTTTGGACTAGGTTCTTGACATAGCTTTTGGTTTTCTTGGATTTGATTTGCATTTATCATAAGGAGTTTGTTAGGTGGCATAGTAAGTATTAGACTAGGGAATGGTAATGGAGTAATAGGAATGATACGTGGAAGCTCTTGGATAGGCACACAGATAGATATGTTGCTTGGAGTGTCTTTGATGGATTCAAGGATAGGCATTGGATTATATGATGGGGTTTGATTCCTTGCTAATAGCCATTGGATCACGTCTTTCATAAGTGTATGGGTGGATGAACAATATAATAGATGGATAATAAGGGTGGATATTATAGGCTATTGATTAGGATTAGGCAGAGGGATAATGGGATTGGATGGATTAGGAGTAGGATTGGGATTAGGTGGAGGGATAATGGGATTGGATGGATTGGGCTAGCATGGTGATGGGGGTGACACATGGGATTGGGATGATTTGTCATGCTTACCCATTCTATGTTTGCAAAGCTCATGGATAATTTGAATAAATATGATACAATTGGTTGTCTTATGACCTTTAATCCTATGGTATTTGCAATATTCACTATCATTGTACCAATAGGAGTTAACACCATTTGGGTCATATGGTTGTATCTTGGGAAGCTAAATCTATTGTGCTTGGATCAAATTTTGTAACAATATCTCGATGGGATCCTATGGTGGAGGTTTGGAGGAACATGGGGATGAAGGTGATGAAGGGCTTGATGGATTGGAAGGTTTATGGACCAATGGATGAGGATTCAGATTAGATGGTGGTGTTGGTATAGGACTAGGAGGCTCTTGGGTAGGCATTTTAATAGATGATGATGGAGGATACGCATAGGATGCATAAGTTGGAGTGGTGTTTCCCTTGTCAAAGATAGCATGAGGAGGACTTATGGATGTTGGATTTTGGCTCAAAGGACAACTAAGACTAGCATGTTCTTGTTGTGAAGGAACTTGATAGTCTTGTAAATGTATTTGGGGTTGAGGTGAAATGTTAGAATAAATAGTTGGATGACCTTGAGGTATGGATTGATGTGAATATTGGTTGATATTGGAAGAAGTGGGATATGTTGAGGTAGGATTAGCTTGATATGTGGTTGGACTAGGTTGGTATGAAGTTGATGAGGATGACATATGGGATTGTGGTTGTGTTTGTTGAAAAGATAAAGGTTGTGGTTGTTGTGCTTGAGATTGTTGGATGGTTTGGAGTTGTTGAAGAAGGGCTTGTTGTTGTTGTTGTTGAAGGATGAGTTGTTGTTGGAGTTGTGAGATAGTGGGATTTGGTATGTGTGAAGATGAAGCATGGTTAGGAATTTGGACTTGTGAGATTTGGGGTAAGGTGAATGTTGGATAAGTTTGGGGTATGGATAAGTTGGATTGGTTATTGATGGGAGGTAGGGATGATGATGTAGGAGTGATTAGATACTTTCCATATACTCTTTTGAGTTCGTCAAACCATCTGCGAAAGCCCTAAGGATCTTCAAGTGCCATATGGAGGATTAGAGTAAAATGGATTAGATTGGATGAAAGAGATGATTGGGATAAGATAATTAGATGGGTGATTATGGTTAGGACGGATGCTAGATTTGGTTGGAAGATTGATTTTTTTTGGATTTTTGAGATTTTTGGCAAGAAAAACAAACACAAAAAGACAATGGCTGACTTGACTTAACAAGGAAATTGGTGTGAATTGGTTGTCTTGTTGTGTGGTTACACGGCACACCCCATTTTGCCTTGACAAAATAGGGACCCAACTTTTTCTTGCTGCTTTGGCTTGTTGTTTTTCTGCTTTGGGTGGTCTGGTAAAATTAAGTTATGCATGCAGCTCTTGAAGAGGGTGGATTTGCCACCATGATGAGGTTAGTTGCCAAATTTAGTATTTCACATTATTAACCCTGTGGTTGGAAAGTACATCGAATTCCAAGCAGGTTTGCCTTTTGGATCACCCCAAAATTCTATAAGGGAAGAAAGTTATGTTAAGTCAAAGTTTGGTCAAACCTGATATTCTGAGGGAGGGATGTAATATTTCAAACATCAGTCATTTTATATAAGATCACCCTGATATTGTATTATCACCTGATAATCACTTGGTCCGTGAAGTGCGGACGTCAATTTTACATAGTAGCCGAAATCTACACGTCAAATGACCTAAGTTTTCTTGCGGGGGGTCATATTTTTAATATCCATCATCTTATGAATATCACCTTGTCGCAAAAATATCACCCTATGCCAATATAACGGTGACGTCATCTAAATCCAATGAACGAAGGAAGTCACCTTGATGATGACATCATCATTTCATTCTACCTCGCGGAGGTATATATCCGATGCCCACCATATTCAATAACATGATGGTGACATCATTACAACATAACACTTAAACAAAGTCATCGACATGCTGACGCCATCTTGATCATTTCCTAGGGGGTCATTTTAATTGCGGGGTCATATTTCCAACATCCCCTAATCTTAAATTCATGACCCGATATACACGTGATCAACGTTGACCACATCACCCAATTCTTTTGCATTAGTTTTGCCACTCAAAGGCGGGGGGTCATTTTATACAAGGGGGTCATATTTTGAATATCACCCGATCTTTTGAAGATCATCCCTTCCCTATTTCCTAACATTAAATACACTTAAATGTGGTAGATGGATTCCCACTGATTCTGAATACAAATCAAACACTTGGCATCATCCATGGATTCTCTGCAGAAGATCAATTGATTTAACCATCCCAACTCAGTTTTACCCTAATTTGACCTATGGATGTGTTTAAAGGTAATTTTCCAAGGTTATTTTCATTTACCTTGTGAAAAAATGAGAAATTACATAGCAGAAAAATCAAACCCTCATACTGATACCTGTTAATGGACTAGACCTTTCAGCATAACGGAATGGGTGATCTTCAGCATTTGCAGCCCTTTTCCGTAATCACCCATCTAACCCAGGAGGAAAGCACTATTAGGTAAGTGACTGAAAACCCTCCTGTTGCCATTTTTTCTGCACATTCAGGTAGAGTATATGTTCTTTCTTGTGGTTTGAATCTATGAATATGAATATCATGATGAAGTAAAAGAATAATAGATAGACTATGCATGATGTTATAGAAGTACATAGTATTGTATGAGTGCATATGTATATTGTAAGGTAAGACAGATCATGTTTATTATAGGAGTCCATGGTGGATCTTAGAAAGAATAGGTCTGATTCTGAGTTTCTCAAGCCTATGTTTGTTCAACCCGAGGGGGTACAGTTTAGGTATGGCATCATTGGTGACACTCACTAAGGAGATACGAACCTGGCGGTATGGTCAACAAGGATAGATCATGACAAGGATAATACCCTTCTGGATGCGATATATGTTTCAGGAATGTGGCATGCAGCTAGATTTCCATATACCATGGATACCCCAGAGCTGGTAGTGGAATGTGCCAGGAATTATAACCCTGAGACTAGGTGGGTAGAGAAGCATGGAAGAGTATATGCTGACTTTTCAATTAAGGGCATCACCTCTACTTTCAATCTGCCAGTTGGAAAGAAGGTGGTCAGTGTGGATCTATGTAAGTTGGAAATAGAATAAAACAACAATAAGAAGAATGCAAGAAAGAGGATGTATCAGTGGAGGTCTAAGAGTAGCACCTACACTGCCTCAACTAAATTGCCCGTACACTTATACAAATTTGATTTTGATGATGAGTACCAGTACATGATTGCCCTACTGAGCAGGATGACAGGTAAGCTTCATGCAGGAAATTTTGACAATTGGATGTTTTTAATCATCCAGATGGTCCTATACATAGATAACAAGCCATTATGGGCCAAGGTCATCAGCGATGCACTAGATGACGGCATGAGGAGCCTGGGAGGCCAGGCATGCATGTTTCATATGACCTCATATGTGGTGTAGTCATGCGCTTATAAGGGAACCTTTGATGCCTTGACTACAGTGGGTAAAGCTGACAGTGATGTAGGTGATGCCCACATATGGGATCACTATCCTTAGCTATAGAGAAAGAATTACCTCCTGGACTACAAATTAGTAAATGATGCATTCTCTATGCATCTAGTCAGAACCATGGAGGAAGAGAAAACCAAGAGATTGAGCATGGAGGCTCAAGAATTTTTTTACAGACATGGGGTCTGGTTTATCTAGTTTTCCACCTTTTCATACATAAGAATAGAGGGATTTGAAGGACAACCCCTTATGCTACCAAGATACCCTTCTGATGGAGTTGTCCTAATGGAGTTTCGCAGACAGGTGTCCACCATAGTTGAAGCATACAAAGAACAAAAGAAGATACCTCTGGTATTATTTCTAGTGTCTATGGGCTGGTATATGTGCTCAAATTCACAGAGCATAAAACATCTCATGGGAGGTCTAAAACTGATGTATCTACAACCATTTCCCTTGGCTAGATCTTATGACCCCTATGGCAGGATGCAGAAAATAGTGGGAAAACCTATTCATCAGAAGCATCTGGAAGATTTCTGGACTGACTATGAGGATGAAGTAGAGGTGAGGAGAAGAAAATATCAAAGACTCACCTTGAACCAAATAAAGACATTTGACTACATCCCGGTGCCAGCACAACTGAGGAAGGATGATGGAAAGACTATGTCTAATGAATATGAAGACAAGAAGGTGTACAATGACACCATATCAGCCCCTAATCTTACACAACCAGAGGATATATCCCTGGATCAACTGACAGGTGGGGTGATACAGTTGACCCAAGCTTGGGTGGATGAAGAGATAAATAGATTGAAGAAAAGGGGTGTGGCCCTTACAGTTGATACCAAAAAGAAAAGGCAAGAACTAGCTGATGAGGAGTATGATGACTTCCTCAGTGAGAAAAGAAAGTCCAATGGGGAGAGGCTACCCACACAGAAACAGAGGAAAGGTCCCCCTAGAGTTAAGAAAACTGAAGATGAACCTAAGGGGGTGATAATTGAAAGGGTTGCCACACCAGTTGTAGGTGCATCAACATCAGGTCAGGCATCCGCATCATCTACACAACCTCTGATTGATAAACCAAAAACTAAGAGGATTTTGAGGCCAGCTGTGGAAACTACAAAAGTGTAGGAGGAGGTCAAGCCTCACAACATGAAGTGGAAGAAGACATCCCATTTGAGGAAGTGCGGGTAAACAAGGAACCTGTAGGTGATGACTCGATGATGGTTAGTAGGAAGAGGAGGGTGACGTCCCTGATGTCTCCACCCAAGAAGCAAAGAACATCCATGCGGGGTGATATTAGGGCTGACCCCATTGTATTGAGGGGAGCTGGTGGTGAAGCATTTAGGAAGGAACTGCAGCATGATGTTCTGCTTCCCACCATAATAAAATTCAAGACTGAGAGGGCAGAGGAACAAACAAAAGAAGCTTTCAAAGCAGGTCAGGGTGGTCCTTTCTCCTTGGAAGACACCATTGACTTATTAGATGATGAGGTAGTACAGAATGTAGCCACTTAAAGAATGGAGACTCTCACCTTCAATACTCGCATGACTCCACATGGGACCCCATTAGCACAGATGGATGGAGGAGATAAAGCAAACAGAGAAAGAAGTAAAAGAAAGTAGCCCAGAGAGGGCAGCCCAACAGATCGAGCTTGACAAGTTAGTTGATCAGGTGACTAGCCCTGTAGTTATAGATTTAACATATAGGGAGGATGTAAGCCCTAAAGATAAAGTAGGTGCACCTGATGAGATAGAAAATAGTGAAGTGGCCAAGCAAGTAGGAAAAGAAAGCACTGCTCCTGATATGGGTCAGCAATAGTAGGAGATACCCACCGAGCCAAAAATAGTAGAAGTCCAATAGAAAGACAGGGGAGATAAAGATACATCAAGTGATGGTGCTGCCCAGACTCAGGGAGATCCAGGAGATGCCATAGGAGAAAAAGATAAATCAAGTCATGATGAGCCCAAGACACATGATGTTGGTGCATCAGGTACAGAACAAGAAGTGACCCAAGATCAGGGTGATGCACAAGGCCAACACACACAGACATCCATAGATGTCAACATGCCTCAGGATGAGGAAAGCAATAAAGTAGATGAAAGTTAGAAGGAGGGAGTACAGGATCAGGCGTAGGATCATAATGTGGACATTCCACAGGATCCTCCCCTACAGAAAGAGGCCCCTCAACAAGAAGAAATGCAACAAGATCCCCCTCACGAGGAACTCCATGAGGAATAAACTAAGAAATCACCTTCTCCACCAAAAATAGAAATAGATATTGGAGAATAGTTCAGGCATGATGTTAGCAAAGAATATCAGGGATCTGGAGATGATGTGCCTCAATGGCTAGAAAGAAAAATAGGTATGGAACAAGGCTCTAAAATTCAAGAATTTGATGTTTCCACCTTGTTTGCAGAGACAATAATGAAGCCAAAGAGGAAGGCCAGATTGACATTGGCCATAAAGAGAGATCCTGCTACAGGTAGAAGGATTGTACAGGTAACACTTACCACGGTTGAGAAAGAGAAAGGCAAGATCACCCTAGAGGAATTCCAAATCACAACTGTTGATTTGGGTTTTGCTAATGAGGACCAGGAAGGTCAGGAAGGGAAAGTCATTATTGATTCTTTGACCCAAAGGGTAAAGAAGGAGAAAGAGAAAAATAAAAAGCATAAGGAGCACATTGCTTAGCTGCATTCTTACATAAAGGGGTTGATTAACCTAGATAATACACTAGTTGATCCGACAGTCCCATTGACTATCAAATCTCAAGAGGAGGTCACTAAGCTGGACCTCATGAAGCATGAAGCTGTGATCATGGAGAAATGGATGCTGTCAGCCCTCAGGAGTGGAGGATGTTTTGAGAACCTCATTATAGAGGTGGAATTCTTTAAGTAGTTTAAAGAGGAAGGTAGACAAAATTCAAAATGAAATAGGGAAACAATCATTCCAATTGGAAAAGGACCTAACTACTTTAAGTGAAATGAATAGGATTGATCCTCAAATCTTGGTAAATAATCAAGTTTTGAATAATAATACTGATAGATGTATGGTATGAAGATATCAGGTTCGAATGTGATATCTTGAAGAAATGCAGTGGCAAGCTCAGGGATATAAGTATAAAGCTGCACAACATGATGGCTTATGAAGCAGAGATCCTTGAGGTTTTAGAAGGAAAAGTGGAGGGAAAGATTGAAAATCAGGATACAGACTTTGCTATCAAAGTTCTACATGATAATTTCCAGTCGGTAGTAGATGACCCCCTCACCCACCTTACGGAAGAAGTGATGAATAAGATCATGAGGATAAAAGTCAGGGTAGAAACTTATAATGAGACTTTAAACAACATAAAAGGTAAGCTAGAGGTGCTCAAAGCTAAATTCCAGTCTCATAAGCATGCCATAACAAAAGCTAGAATCCAAGATGGGGGAGAGGTGAATAAGATAGTGCAGGGATATGAACACATCAGGATAGCGATGAAGGTCCACATATAGGAGGATGTACATTAGGGTGACAGTGATACCAAAAGTAATGAAGATGCTGACCATGATGAAGAAGAAGAAAATGAAGAGGAGGAACCCAAAGAATGAATGAAGATGCATCACCCAGGGAACACATGCATAAGGTACTCATAGATAATGAGTCATCCAGATGGTTGCCAGCAAGCAACCTGTGCCACGAGGAAGAGTTGACTGAGTCAAAGAGTAATTATCAACTGCTGATCTTAATTGACAAATCTTGACCATAGGTCATTTGTAACTGCCTCCTCACCTTATTCTATAAAAGGTGCAGGGGTGCAATTTTTTGAACATTCAAAACTTAATTGAACTTTGATTGCTGAAATATCAGGACTCATTTCAAAGTTGTTGTAAATGTACATGTTATTCATACTAAATGAAAGAGAAGCATATTTGATTACAAATCATCATAAATCTTGAGTAATCTATGTTTAAAAACTAGATACATGCATTGATCAGCTGTGTCCCTTGGAGTGCTTATCAATCTGCATGTGTTGTTTTCATTCCTTATCCTTTGAAGTTAGCATCATCCATATCTAGCTGTGGAACATCCTGGTGACATTTGGTTTGATTTCTTCTCCTCAAGAATGTATCTTGTGTGTATGTGATTTAATGACTAAAGATTCACTAAATTAGAAGCATTCTTTTAAATTTATTTCAATTTCATAATAGATCATCACCATAATTGCAAATAATAGAGAATTAAAAGCAAATAACATGAAATATGCTGATATCCTGTAGATAATTGAAAATACAGAGCATATTTATAGTAAAAGCATGTCAAATTGACAAATATCATGCAAATTCATACAAATATCCATGAAATACATGCAAATATCTACTTACAGACACATCATTTGAATAAATATACAGTGTAGAAGAAAGAACAAGTTCATGATGATCAATAATCAGAAGAATTGATCAAACTTGCAAATATATCAGCTATCTTTGGAAAATAGAGTAGAAATAACCTCTCTGTGGAGTAAATTTACAGGAAACAGAACAATACTAATCATCAAGACAAATGTAAGACCCCTTGAAATAGAAAACAACATGTCACATCAACCTCTTAGTAATGTCAGATGATCACGACCTGATCAACGGAGACTTGGAGTCATCAACTTATCCTAAGCTGATCGTACTTTACAAGATAATAAAGGTTTGTTGTGCAAATTTTTATGCATGTTGTTATGACTAACAATCATTATCAACATAAATTGGCACTAGAAGAAGGGCCTTTTCATCAGTAGATTTGTCTGATTTGATGATGCAGACAGAAAGGTAATACTCATGCAACTCTGTATTTCAAGTCATATACAAAGATTTTCTATTTTAAGTCCGTGCATGCTTGTCCTTTGTAAAGTTTTCAAAATTGAGTTTAAATATTTCAAGCTTTGTGGTTGATCACCATGATGTTTCAAAGATAAGCTATATTTCAAGTCTTTTTTCTAAAGCTTTGAGGTAATTTGCTTAAGAGACCTAATATCCAGTTGCTTCCGTCCCAAAGCCTCATATCACCTCATATTTGCATCATTTCTTGCAAATATTGCTTAAATATCAAGTCAGTTTCAAATTCTGATCATAAATACGGCCTTTTCTAGAGTGTTTTAGCCGATCTTTATAGTAAACAAGCCAAATTTTCCTTAAATTCAAAAAATCCTGGCTCTCAGGCTAAATACCAAGTCCAGATCCAGTGGACTCTTTGAAGAATTGCCTATCTGAGGATTTAGACCTAGGATAGCAGATATTCATCATTCTCTTGGTTCTAGTGCGTCAGGAGCTTCACTAGAGCATACTCCTGTAACTCATATTAGGTTGTAAACACCTACAAGACCGCCTGTCACACCTCAGGTCCAACCTCCACCAGTCACAATGTCATTCTTTATTGTAGAGTCACCTCTAACTTTTACTGCATATCATCCTTTACCTAAAAATCCTGATAAGATTTGTCCTAAATATCATCCATATCAGGGTGTTGATGATCACATTAGAACATTCAAGGAAGCCTGTTGTAGGGCTAGAATTGAACATCAAGATGTGGTATGTAGGTTATTTCCATTTTCCTTAGGGGAAGAGGCATATAACTGGTATATTAGTCTTGGTCAAGGTTCAGTCGGTTCACGGGCTACCCTGGAGAAAGCCTTTAAGGATAGATTCAAAATGCCTATAGATCCTTAAATGAATTATCATCTATTTTCCATAATCAAGAGATTTGAAGGAGAACCTATTGCTAATTTCAATGCATGATTCCAAAAGATGCTCTCAAAGTTAGTTGCTCCCTATACTGTAACAGATGAAGCTGCTAGGAGCATATACTACTCAGCCTTAGATCCCTTGACTTCTATGTTTATCAGGAGAGCACATTCTGGTGTCACAACCTTGACAGGAGCTTTTGAAGAGGCTGTCAAAGTCAGTCAGCAATTGATCCCTGTTCCAACACCTAATATTGCATTTCCAACACTTCCTGCTTATCCTACATATCCTGCTCAACAATAGACTAATGGAGCCATGATACCTCCAGTTGTAATACCAAGTCCTTTATAGATACCTCCACTCAGTATCATGCCACCTCCAAATGGAAATGGTCAAATGTTACAGTATCCAAGAGAAATGCAGGTACCTTAGGTTGTGGAATAGTCCACTAACCATAACAATGGATCTTCCTTCTTCAAACCTCAAGCAGAGAATGTAGTAGCTAAAGTTCAGGAAGAAAAGGAAGAAATTAAAGAGATATCAACACAACTGAGGAAACTCACTACTGAGATCACTCATTTGAGGAGTCATAATTTCTATTCTCAACCAAATCAGAATAGAGGATATGTCAATGATATACCTAATTATCCTAATAGGGGCTACAATAACAATTACAATAACAACAATGGTAACAATAATCCCCCTAGATAGCCTAGAGTATGGAACACTAGGCCAAACAATGGTTCTCTGCTATCACCCCTAGATAATCAGCCTCCTGGTGAACCTAAGTAGACCACTAGGGTGAACCTTGCAGAGGCAACCCTTACAAACTGGTGTAGGATACATAATACCAATGCTCATGCAGAGCTGGATTGTCCTCAGTTCAGAATTGCTGCCAGTATATTCCAAACTTAAGTATCTAATACTTCAGGTAATCCACCTTGTGTTGAAGGAAATGAAATTGTCCCCTGTGGATATGATTCTGTTCTAGTATTAGAAAGTTTCATCAATCATCCTCATCAGCAGACAATGTCACCTCATCAGAATTACACCTTATCATGTGAAGAGTCATCCATGGCTTTTGAAGCCAATTATGTTTTTCCATTTGAAGATGGTAATGAGCCATCGGTTGAACATGAAGAAGTACATGATTATCAACAACAATATCAGGGTAGGCATAATTACAACCTAAGGAATAACTCCAACCGACCTGCTGGTCCTTTGACTACATCCTTGCCTCCAAATAATTTCAATACTCCTCCTGATCCTAAGGCAAGTAATAACCCTGGATTTCCTAAAGTTAATGCTCTGTACTTAGCACCACAAAATACAGTACCAAAAGCTGGTAATCTACCTCCTGAATCTGATAAGTTGGTCACATATCTGGAAGATGAAATGAAAAAGATCAAGATCAGTCTGTCATTGTTAGAATTACTCAAAACCCCAGTTATCAAAAAATCCTTCATGAAATATTTAGATGATCCTGCTCCAAAAGAGGATAGTCATGCCTCAGGTCAGATTGGGAATAAAGATCATGTTGTTAGGGATGTTAATGTTAAACACAAAGCTCCAGCCACTGTTCAAGCTACAGAGACTTCACACATGACTCTTTACAGATATAAAACTAAGTCACCTCCTTTTCTCCTTACCATAAGGATGTTCAGCAAGAATTTGCATAATTGCTTAGTAGATTCAGGAGCATCTACCAATGTAATGCCCCTGTCCATATGCAATTCCTTAGGGTTGCATCCTACTAAGTCACTGAAGAAAGTAACATAGTTAGGTAAAACAAAGGTGAGTGTAGTAGGAGAACTAACTCACATCCATATACAGTTAGCATTAGATCCAAGAATCCAATACTATATTGATATTCAGGTGGTAGATATACCTGATACCTATGGGATGCTGCTCAGCAGGGATTGGTCAAAAACACTCAATGGATACATGTCCACTGATTTTAGTCACATGTGGTTACCTTGGAAAGGAATACCTAATCAAATAAGGATAGATGTTGAGTCTCGCATGAAACATATGATCACTGAATACAATAAAACCAATGAGATCATGTATGTAGATGTTGAACCCGGAGTTTACTCCATCAGACCCCAGCCAGTCAAGATAGAGGAGATCCTCATGTATGATGTTGATGTTCATAATGATAATCTTCAGGATGATATAATAATTTTAGAGTCTGGTTGTAACCCTAAAAATGAGATAGAAGTAGATCACTTCAAGAATTTTGAGATGCACTTGTCCAAAGAAGTGCAATGTTGCCAATTGTTAAAAGTGCCTATTCATGATGTTTTAATTAAAGGATGGTGCTACATGATGAGGTACATTCTGAAAAGACTTGTGATGCTTGCTTAGACATGATGGAACTGGAACAAGCATGCAGTGAGGCATCATCATCATCATCCGAGGTAAGTCCTGCAGATAGTGATAGTGATACTGATTTTTATTTGTCATCTGTAGGAACATAAGAAAGCACATATCATGACGAAGGTCATATCCAGATGATGGAAGAGATATTGGTATGTAGCAAGAGTAGTGCTAATAGTAATAAGAAAATCACCCCAGGAAGCGATTGTTTAGTAGAGTTAGATTATGAATTATCTGATGAAGATAGAGGCAGTAATTTGTCCAAGTTTGAAGAATTTTTATCAAGGCAGATTCAAAAGATGATACAGTAGCAAAGATCCCCACAAGATGTCCTAATTGAGGGATGGTGCAGGTTACATGAAGCACCACATTCATAAACTACTTGTTCATTATGTTTACACATTCTGAAAAGGCAGATGTTACCTAGTCCAAAGGATTTTCCTTTTGATGGTAAAGAAGAAGAAGGAATATCAGCTTCACATCAGCTAGATAAGGTGAAGTTTGAGAAAATTAAAGTACCAAAATTGAAATGGATATCAAATGGTGCAGTTGCCAGAGATAAAAAGAAAAGAGAAGGCCCAAACAAGCCTTTAACTGAAGATAAGCCATGGATCCTCAGGTTTGATGGATCTAAATCAAAACAAGGAGCTGGAGTAGGAATAGATCTTATTGATCCAGTTGGTAAATCCTACTTAGTAGCATATAGATTGCAATTCCCATGCACAAATAATGTGACAGAATATGAAGCCCTGATTCATGGGATATTGTTTGCACTCAGAAAGAAAGTGAAGATTCTACATGTCTATGGAGACTCAGAATTGGTAGTAAGACAAGTAAGAGGTATATATTCTTGTAATTACAAGAAGTTGTCTAATTACAGACACAGGGTATGGGATCTGATAGAAGATTTTGATGCATTCAACATCACCCATGTGCCTAGAGAACAAAATCATGGGGCAGATGCCTTGGCCCAAGCCGCAAGTACTTTGGAACCATTGTCCATATCTGTTTTGAAGAGATTTTCAATTGAATTAGTATCAGTACCTTCTGTACCAGACAATGCAGTTAACCTTCAAGTATTTGATGATGACCAGCACATTTTAGACTTCATATCCAACAGAGATGTCTTTGATGCATAGATCATAGATGAAATAAATATAGAAGATCATATCTGGGAAGAAGAAGAAATCCTAGAGTTGCCCAGTAACAAGATTCCTAAAGGAATGATAGAGTTGGAAAGAGCATTTGATTTAGACAACATGTTGAAACAGAAAGATCTCCCTAAAGCAGATGGAGGAGAGTATTCACAAGTTAACATAGGACATGATGATGAAAAAAGGAATGTCCTGATTGGAAAAGTGTGTACAGAAGAAGAACTGGAAGGAATGACCCAAGCACTTAAAGATTATATCCATGTTATTGCCTAGACATATGATGAGTTGAAAACTTATGATACATCAATCATCACTCATACTATACCTTTAAAGCCAGATGTCAAGCCTTTTAGATAGAAACATAGACCTATTGGTGCTTTACTGGAACCCATCATTTTTGAAGAAGTTAAGAAATTGCTTAATGCCAGGATCGTATTTCCTATGAGACATTCCACATGGGTGGAAAACTTGGTCCCAGTAAGGAAGAAGAATGGTGACATTAGGTTGTGTGTAGACTTCAGAAATTTAAATAGAGCTTCTGAAAAGGATAACTATCCTTTGCCTTCTCTGGATGAGGTCTTGCAGATTGTAAATGGTGCAAAGATGATGTCATTTTTGGATAGTTTTTTAGGTTACAACCAAGTGATGGTAGATAAGATAGATAGATTAAAGACTGCATTCACCACTAAGTGGGAAATATTCGCCTACAGGCGCATGCCTTTTGGATTGATAAATGTTGGAGCAACATTTCAGTGAGCAATGGATATAGCCTTCAGAGGGCTATTGGTAAATGCAATCATAGACATGGATGACTTGACAGTTTTCTCTAAAGAGAGAGGGAATCATGTGGAAGACCTCAGGAAAGTACTAAAGAAATGTGAACATTATGGAATATCCCTAAACCCTAAGAAATGCATATTTGGGGTAACCATAGGGAAGTTATTGGGTCACCTGATAACAAAGAATGGGATCACCATTGACCCTGAGAGAGTAGAATCAATCATGAAGATATAGCTTCCTGGAAGTAAGAAGGAGCTCAAATCTTATGTTGGTAAGATCAATTTTGTTAGAAAGTTTATTACTGGTTTTACAGAAATTGTCAGACCATTGAATGCAATGCTCAAGAAGGATGCCAAGATTGAGTGGACACCTGAAGCTAGAGCAACTTTTGAAGATATCAAGAAAGCCATATCTAATGCTCTTGTTCTAATCAGTCCAGATTATACCAAAGATTTTTACATTTACTCATTTGCTTCTGAGCATACATCTGCAACAATATTAACACAAAGAAATGAGGCTAAAGAAGAAAATCCCATAGCCTTCATGAGTTGTCCTTTCAGGGATGCAGAACTCAGATACAGGGATGTTGAAAGACAAGCACTTGCTCTGGTCTGAGGAGTCAAGAAGTTTAGACATTACATCTTAAGAAGTAAAGTGATCATTGTAGTACCAGATGTAGTAGTAAAGATGCTTTTAATACAAAGTGAACTAGGTGAGAAGAGAGCCAAATGGATTACTGTCCTCCAAGAGTATGATATGGACATAACACCCATGAAATTAGTGAGAGGACAAGCATTGAATCAGATGATATCTGAAATTGATCCTAATATCATGAGCCAGCAATATGTCATAAATGCAAGGGAAGATGGAGAATGGTATTCAGACATCAGGGACATCTTGATTACTGGAAGATGCCCTTCAAGATTGTAGGCCTCATAGAGGAGAGCCTAAAAATAAGACCACAAAAATACATGATAAAAAGAGGAGTCCTTTTCAAGAAGAACTATGAGGGAATATACCTTAGATGCCTAGAAAGGAAAGAAGCAGAGAAAGTGCGGACAGAATTACATGACAAGTTTGGAACTACACATGGATCATACTTAGCTACCACTCATGCTATCCTCAGAGCAGGGTACTACTGGCCCACTATTTTTGAAGATACTGTTGAACACATCAAATATTGTCATATGTGTCAAGTTGCTGCAAATAGAGAAAGATATGTTGCTCAGCCCTTGCAGCTAGTGATAGAGATGCACCTATTTGCCCAATGAGGGATGGATTTCATAGGACCTATCAACCCTCCATCATCTTTAGGCCACAGGTATGTGTTGACTATCGCTGATTATTATACCAGGTGGACTGAAGCTATCAACAGTAAGACATGCAATGCTGAGGATGTAATCAAGTTTTTGTAAAGCAACATAGTAACCAGGTATGGAGTCCTTTATGCTTTAGTATGTGACAATGGGTCTGCCTTTGCTTCAATAAGGTTATCAAGTTGGGCTTTTGACCATGGAATTATCTTGAAATTCTCTTCAAACTACTATCCTCAAGGGAATGGATTAGCAGAATCCACAAACAAGAATTTATTGAACATCATAAAGAAATTGATAGAAAATAACCCAAGGGAGTGGAATACCCTATTAAAATATGCCTTGTGGGTAGATAGAACCAGGATGAAGGTTGCATTAGGAAATTCTCCTTTTCACCTAGTATATGGGGTAGATCCCATCCTCCCTGTTAACCTAAAGCTCCCCACATTGTAGTTTGCACAAGAATATCTAGGCATAGATAACAAACAAGAAGTCAGGTTGCTTCAGTTGATGCACTTAGAAGAAAAAAGGAATAAAGAAATTGATCAATTTGCTAAACATCAGGCTGTTGTCAAGCATTGGTAAGACAAAAGAGCTAGAGTTAAGGCTTTTAGAATTTTAGATTTAGTCCTTATGTGGGACAAAGCACATGAAAGGAAAGGAGATCATGGGAAATTTGATAAACTTTGGATAGGTCCCTTTCAAGTTTCAGAAATTTTAGGAGACAACACCTATAGGCTTAAGACTTTAACTGGTGAGGATGTCCCATTACCAATTAATGGAAAGTTCCTCAAGCATTATTTTCAAGCCTGAAATAGTTTCATGTAAGTCATTTGTATCATAGTGTACATATTGTATAGTTGTTTATACAGTTTGGTTTTGTTTTGTTTGTTTGCTTGTTGAGTTTTGTTTTGGTTAGGTCGGATGATGCAACTCATCACCCTAAGAGCACAACCAAATTGTTAAGATTCAAGTGATGAGAACAAATTCCTCTATAGGTTATAACTCATTTTGAGAAGTATTGGTGATCAGGTCTGTGATATCCTTTTCATCAGGGTGCCTTTTCTTGACCAAAGTGATTTTTTCACAATGACTCACCTAACAACCTTGGGTTTGTGGAACACATAAGTATAGGTGTTAAGTGAAAAAACTAAAGGGACTCCCTTGCTACCAATGCAATCTCCAACCTAAATCAACAAGTGACCATGCCTTGCAAATTAAGATTACATGATGACATCATATGAATAGAGAGAAGAAATATTAAAAATCTAAAAGAAATAAAGATTAGGCCATCTAAGTAACTCTACCAGGGATATAGATGCCTCCTGGCAGTGGGGCTCTACTTAGGGGGATTGTATAGATAACCTTGATGGGGCTATGGATGCCTGCTGGCAGCAAGGCTCTATCCAGGTTGGCTATGAGGGATGCTCCCAAACAATGTAGCTTAACATCAGTTACTCATGTTTTCAACTTACTTTCAAGATGAGTATAATTAATTATTTGCACACACCTGATCCTTTGTTAGCATTGTTGCCATGATGAAAACCTTATCATTCAGAAAGATTATAATACTTATACATAGAAAGAGTTAAAATACTATGTTAGAATGTGATCACATCACTTGAATCATTAGAATTCGGTTATGTTCTTTGGTGGCAAGTTATTGTGTGGTTACATAACACGCCCCATTTTGCCTTGACAAAATAGGGACCCAACGTTTTCTTGCTGCTTTGGCTTGTTGTTTTTCTGCTTTGGGCGGTCTGGTAAAATTAAGTCATGCATGCAGCTCTTAAAGAGGGTGGATTTTCCACCATGATGAGGTCAATTGCCAAAGTCAGTATTTCACATTATTAACCCCATGGTTGGAAAGCACATCGAATTCCAAGCAGGTTTACCTTTTGGATCACCCTGAAATTCTATAAGGGAAGAAAGTTATGTTAAGTCAAAGTTTGGTCAAACCTAATATTCCAAGGGAGGGGGGTCATATCTCAAACATCAGTCATTTTATATAAGATCACCCCGATATTGTATTATCACCCAATAATCACTTGGTTCGCGAAGTGCAGATGTAAATTTTACGTAGTAGCCGATATCTACATGTCAAACGACTTAAGTTTTCTTACGAGGGGTCATATTTTTAATGTCCGTCATCTTATGAATATCACCCTAGTCGCAAAAATATCACCCTATGCCAATACAATGGTGATGTCATCTAAATCCAACGAATGAAGGAAGTCACCCTGATGATAACGTCATCATTTCATTCTACCTCACGGAGGTATATATCTGATGCCCACCATATTCAATAACATGACGGTGACATCATTACAACATAACACTTAAATAAAGTCATCGACACATTGACGTCATCTTGATCGTTTCCTAGGGGGTCATTTTAATTGCAGGGTCATATTTCCAACATCCCCTGATCTTAAATTCATGACCCGATATACACATGGTCAATGTTGACCACATCACCTAATTCTTTTGCATTAGTTTTTCCGCTCAAAGGCAGGGGGTCATATTTGAATATCACCCAATCTTTCAAAGATCATCCCTTCCCTGTTTCCTGACATTAAATACACTTAAATGCGGTAGATGGATTCCCGCCGATTGCGAATACAAATCAAACACTTGGCATCATCCATGGATTCTCTGCATAAGATCAACGGATTTACCCATCCCAACTTATTTTTACCCTAATTTGACCTATGGATGTGTTTAAAGGTTATTTTCATTTACCTTGTGAAAAAATGAGAAATTACAGAGCAGAGAAGTCAAACCCTCATACTGCTACCTGTTAACGGACTAGACCTTTTAGCGTAACAGAACAGGTGATCTCTAGCATTTGTAGCCCTTTTCCATAATCACCCATCTAACCCAGGAGGAAGGCACTATCAAGGAAGTAACTGAAAACCCTCCTATTGCCATTTTTTCTACACATTTAGGTAGAGTATATGTTCTTTCTTGTGCTCTGAATCTATGAATATGAATATTATGATGAAGTAAAAGAATAATAGATAGACTATGCATGATGTTATAGAAGTACATAGTGTTGTATGAGTGCATATGTATATTGTAAGGTAAGACAGATCATGTTTATTGCAGGAGTCCATGGCAGATCTTAGAAGGAACAGCTCTGATTCAGAGTTTCTCAAGCCTATGTTTGTTCAGCCAGAGGGGGTACAGTTTAGGTATGGCATCATTGGTGACACTCACCAAGGAGATACAAACTTGGCGGTATGGTCAACAAGGATAGATCATGACAAGGATAATACCCTTCTGGATGCGATATATGTTTTAGGAATGTAGCATGCAGCCGGATTTCCATATGCCATGGACACCCCAGAGTTGGTAGTGGAATGTGCCAGGAATTATAACCCTGAGACCAGGTGGGTAGAGAAGCATGGAAGAGTATATGCTGACTTTTCAATTAAGGGCATCACCTCTACTTTCAATCTACCAGTTGGAAAGAAGGTGGTCGGTGTGGATCTACGTAAGTTGGAAACATAATACAACAATAATAAGAAGAATGCAAGAAAGAGGATGTATCAGTGGAGGTCTAAGAGTAGCACCTACACTGCCTCAGCTAAGTTTCCCGTACACTTATACAAATTTGATTTTGATGATGAGTACCAATACATGATTTCCCTGCTGAGTAGGATGACAGGTAAGCTTCATGCAAGAAATTTTGAGAATTGGATGTTTGGAATCATCCAGATGGTCCTATACATAGATAACAACCCATTATGAGCCAAGGTCATCAGCGATGCACTAGATGAAGGCATGAGGAACCTGGGAGGCCAGACATGCATGTTTCATATGACCTCATATGTGGTGTAGTCATGCACTTATAAGGGAACCTTTGATGCCTTGACTACAGTGGGTAAAGTTGGCATGTAGGTGATGCCCACATATGGGATCACTATCCTCAGCTACAGAGAAAGAATTACCTCCTAGACTACAAATTAGTAAATGATGCATTCTCTATGCATCTAGTTAGAACATGGAGGAAGACAGAACCAAAGGACTGAGTAGGGAGGCTCAGGAAGTTGTTCACAGACATGGGGCCTGGTTTATCCACTTTGCCACCTTTTCATACATAAGAATAGAGGGATTTGAAGGACAACCCCTTATGCAACCAAGATACCCTATTGATGGAGTTGTTCTGATGGAGTTTTTCAGACAGGTGTCCACTATAGTTGAAGCATACAAGGAACAAAAGAAGATACCTCCGGTATTATTTCTAGTGTCTATGGGCTGGTATATGTGCTCAGATTCACACAGCATAAAACATGTCACGGGAGGTCTAAAACTGATGTATCTGCAACCATTTCCCTTGGCTAGATCTTATGACCCCTATGGCAGGATGCAGAAAATAGTGGGAAAACCTATTCATCAGAAGCATCTAGAAGATTTCTGGACTAACAGTGAGGATGAAGCAGAGATGAGGAGAAGAAAATATCAAAGACTTGCCTTGAACCAAATAAAGACATTTGACTGCATCCCGGTGCTAGCACAGTTGAGGAAGGATGATGAAAAGACTATGTCTAATGAATATGAAGACAAGGTGTACAATGACACCATATCAACCCCTGATCTTACACAGTCAGAGGATATATCCCTGGATCAACTGACAGGTGGGGTGATACAGTTGACCCAAGCTCGAGTGGATGAAGAGATAAATAGATTGAAGAAAAGGGGTGTGGCACTTACAATTGATGCCAAAAAGAAAAGGCAAGAACTAGCTGATGAGGAGTATGATGACTTCCTCAGTGAGAAAAGAAAGTCCAATGGGGAGAGTTTACCCAAACAAAAAAAGAGGAAAGGTCCCCCTAGAGGTAAGAGAACTGAAGATGAACCTAAGGGGGTGATAATTGAAAGGGTTACCACACCAGCTATAGGTGCATCAACATCAGGTTAGGCATCTGCATCATCTGCACAACCTCTGATTGATAAACCAAAAACTAATAGGATTTTGAGGCCAGCGTTTGAAACTACAGAAGTGCAGGAGGAGGGTCAAGCCTCACAGCATGAAGTGGAAGAAGACATCTCGTTTGAGGAAGGGCAAGTAAACAAGGAACCTGTAGGTGATGACCTGATGATGGTCAGTAGGAAGAGGAGGGTGACGCCACTGACGTCACCACCCAAGAAGCAAAGAACATCCATGTGGGGTGATATCAGGACTGACCCCATTGTATTGAGAGGAGCCGGTGGTGAAGCATTTAGGAAGGAACTGTAGCATGATGTTTCACTTCCCACCATAATAAAATTCAAGACTAAGAGGGCAGAGGAACAAACAAAAGAAGCTTTCAAAGCGGGTCAGGATGGTCTTTTCTCCTTGGAAGACACCGTGGACTTATCAGATGATGAGGTAGTACAGAATATAGATTCTCAAAGAATGGAGACTCTTGCCTCCAATACCTGCATGACTCCACATGGGACCCCATTAGCACAAATGGCGGTATTGGAGGAGATAATGCAAATAGAGAAAGAAGTTAAAGAAAGTAGCCCAGAGAGGGCAGCCCAACAAATTGAGCTTGACAAGTTGGTTGATCAGGTGACTAGCCCTGCAGTTATAGATTTAACATATAGGGAGGATGTAAGCCCTAAAGATAAAGAAGGTGCACCTAATGAGAGAAAATAATGAAGTGGCCAAGCAAGTAGGGAAAGAAATCACTGCTCCTAATATGGGTCAACAACAGCAGGAGATACCCATCGAGCCAAAAATAGTAGAAGTCCAACAGAAAGATAGGGGAGATAAAGATACATCAGGTGATGCTGCTGCCCAGACTCAGGGAGATCCGGGAGATACCACAAGAGAAAAAGATAAATCAGGTCATGATGAGCCCAAGACACATGATGTTGGTGCATCAGGTACAGAACAAGAAGTGACCCAAGATCAGGATGATGCACATGGCCAACACACACAGACATCCACAAATGTCAACATGCCTCAGGATGAGGAAAGCAATAAAGTAGATGAAAGTCAAAAGGAGGGAGTACAAGATCAGGCACAAGATCATAATGTGGACATTCCATAGGATCCTCCCCTACAAGAGGCCCCTTAAGAAGAAGAAATGCAACCTGATCCCCCTCATGAGGAACTCCATGAGGAAGAAACTAAGAAATCACCTTCTCTGCCAAGAATAGAAACAGATACTGGAGAACAGGACAGACATGATGTTAGCAAAGAACATCAGGGGTCTGTGGATGATGTGCCTCAATGGCTAGAAAGAGAAATAGGAATGGAACAAGGCTCTAAAATTCAAGAATTTGTTGTTTCCACCTTGTTTGTAGAGACAATAATGAAGCCAAAGAGGAAGGCCAGATTGACATCCGCCATAAAGAGAGATCGTGCTACAGGCAGAAGGACTGCACAGGTAGCACTTCCCATGGTTGAGAAAGAGAAAGGTAAGATCACCCTAGAGGAATTCCAAATCACAACTGTTGATTTGGATTTTGCTAATGAGGACTAGGAAGGTCAGGAAGGGAAAGACATTATTGATTCTTTGACCCAAAGGGTAAAGAAGGAGACAGAGAAAAATAAAAAGCATAAGGAGCACACTGCTCAACTACATTCTTACATAAAGGGGTTGATTAACCTAGATAATACACCAGTTGATCCGACAGTCCCATTGACTGTCATATCTCAAGAGGAGGTCACTAAGCTAGACCTCATGAAGCATGAAGCCATGGTCATGGAGAAATGGATGTTGTCAGCCCTCACAGGAGCGGAGGATGTTTTGAGAACCTTATTATAGAGGTGGAATTCTTTGAGTAGTTTAAAGAGGAAGGTAGACAAAATGCAAAATGAAATAGGGAAACAGTCATTCCAATTGGAAAAGGACCTAACTTCTTTAAGTGAAATGAAGAGGATTGATCCTCAAGTCTTGATAAATAATCAAGTGTTGAATAATAATACTGCCATGCTGATAGACGTATGGTATGAAGATATCAGGTTCAAATGTGATATCTTGAAGAAATGCAGTGGCAAGCTCAGGGATATAAGTATAAAGCTGCACAACATGATGGATTATGAAGCAGAGATCCTTGAGGCTCTAGAAGGAAAAGTGGAGGGAAAGATTGAAAATCAGGATGTAGACTTTGCTATCAAAGATTTGCATGATAATTTCCAGCTGGTAGAAGATGACCCCCTCACCCACCTGATGAAAGAAGTGATGAATAAGATCATGAGGATAAAAGTTAGGGTAGAAACTTATAATGAGACTTTAAACAACAGAAAAGGTTAGCTAGATGCACTCAAAGCTAAATTCCAGTCTCATAAGCATGCCGTAACAAAAGCTAGAATCCAAGATGGGGGAGAGGTAAATAAGATAGTGCAAGCATATGAACTCATCAGGACAACGATGAAGGTCCACATACAGGAGGATGTACATCAGGCTGACAACAATACTGAAAGTAATGAAGATGATGACCATGATGAAGAAGAAGAAAATGAAGAGGAGGAACCTGAAGAATGAATGAAGATGCATCACCCAGGGAACACATGCATAAGGTACTCATAGATAATGAGTCATCCAGATGGTTGCCAGCTGGCGACCTATGCCACAAGGAAGAGTTGATTATGTCAAAGAGTAATTATCAACCATTAATCCTAATTGACAAATCATGACCATAGGTCATTTGTAACTACCTCCTCACCTTATTCTATAAAAGGTGTAGGGGTGTAATATTTTAAACATTCAAAACTTAATTGAAATTTGATTGTTGAAATATCAGGACTCATTTCAAAGTTGTTGTAAATGTACATGTTATTCATACTAAATGAAAGAGAAGCATATTTGATTACAAATCATCATAAATCTTGAGTAATCTATGTTAGAAAACTAGATACATGCATTGATCAGTTGCATCCCTTGCAGTGCGTATCAATCTACATGTTTTGTTTTCATTCCTTATCCTTTGAAGTTAGCATCATCCATATCTAGCTGTGGAACATCCTAGTGACATATGATTTGATTTCTTCGCTTCATAAATGTATCTTGGGTGTATGTGATTCAATGACTAAAGATTCACTAAATTAGAAGCATTCTTTTAAATTTATTTCAATTTCATAACAGATCATCACCATAATTGCAAATAACAGAGAATTAAAATAACATGAAATATGTTGATATCCCATAGATAATTGAAAATACAGAGCATATTTAGAGTAAAAGCATGTCAAATTGACAAATATCATGCAAATTCATACAAATATCCATGAAATACATGCAAATATCTACTTACAAAGACATCATTTGAATAAATATATAGTGTAGAAGAAAGAACAAGTTCATGATGATCAATAATCAGAAGAATTGATCAAACTTGCAAATATATCAACTATCTTTGAAAATAGAGTAGAAATAACCTCTCTGTGGAGTAAATTTATAGGAAACAGAACAATACTGATCATTAAGACAAATGTAATACCCCTTGAAATGGAAAACAACATGTCACATCAACCTCTTAGTAACGTCAGACGATCATGACCTGATCAATGGAGACTTGGAGTCATCAACTTATCCTAAGTTGATCGTACTTTACAAGATAATAAAGGTTTGTTGTGCAGATGCATGTTGTTATGACTAATAATCATCATCAACAGGTCAGTGGTGTTATGATAAATCTCCAAGTGGGAGATGATATGGTGTGGAGTTTGATCAGTCTCCAAGTGGGAGATTGTTGTTATATGGAGCCTAATCAGAATCAGAGGTTAAATTTTCCCTACTTTTATCGGTGCAGTTTTATCCCAAATTATTTAATAGGGGAGTGCAGGGGGGCAGAGCCCCTCCCTACCTATTATTTTATAAAGGCATCAGGAGTTATTTTTTCTATTGGCCGACATAAAAAAAACCCTATTTTATAACCTACATAAGTCTTGATAAAACGGCTAAGGGTTAGGGTTTCTATTGATATTGTATTGTAGCATTTTGCAGGGGTATTGAGTTGCAAGGATTGCTAGTTGTAATCAGTTTGATTTGCTGGATAATAATATTTGACTCTTTGTTGGTGGATGTAGCCCAAGTTTGGGTGAACCATGTTAAAAATTATCTCTCCCTGTTATTATTTCTATGTATTTTCATTCCTCTGTTTAATCTTTATTTGCATTTAATTGATATCATCTGCCAGCTAACCCTAACAAATTCCTCTAATTCATATAATTCAGTTGTGGGTCATATTGAATCTTGCTCTCCACAAGTAGCCACTGTTACCATAGGAGCTCGTAACCCCAGCAGTCTCATTACCATCCGTCGTGGTCATCTCACTATCCAATGAGCCCCATCCTCATCTATATCGTTATCCTCCACATCCAATTCCAAGTACAACATCCTTGATCATCTAGTGAAGACTCCCAAACAAATCTCAATCCTTGATCTTCTTCGTACATCCCCTATACACAGACAAATATTAGACAAAGCCTTAATAGAGTCTTGTGTCCCTAATGGTATTAATGTGGAAAAATTTTAAGCCATGGTAGGACACCTCACATCCACTTATCATCTATTTTTCACCGAAAAAGACATGCTTACCATTTATTCATTCCATAATGAACCCCTTCACCTCGAAGTAATCGTCCACAAACACAAAATCAAAAGGGTCCTAGTGTTGGCAAGAGACACTGTGTGGCTTCATGATTGTTGTCATTGATGGAAACAAAGTCTATCCCACACATCCGCAGCACATAGTATGTCTATACCAGAAGATAGATTGAAGATAGTTTTGATCCGGTGAGCAAGAACACATCATGCAACAAGGTCAGACAATTAGGTCTGGATCTCTCAGATGGTGTAACTCAGAAAGTTGTAGACTTGGACAATTCAAGAGGAGTATCATGACTACTATATTCTAGAGATTGAGCCTCCGGTGAGGAAACATGAAAAGATATGAGCATCTGAGTGTTGGGTTCCAGAAAGGCAGAGCAGACTAAGGAAGAACTAACCGGCAGAATATCAGACTTCAATCCAGATGAGAAATTGTTGGTGATCAAGCTATTTGAGGGATCATACAATATTGGCCGACATGATCGATAACTCCAATGTCTATGATTTTGATACACATCACATATCAAGCATGGATTCAGCTGACAAATCAGTAGTTTGCAAATATCTTGAGTATTCCGGTTGCCGACTAGAAAGTTGTTGAAATCCTTGGTGCGGATATATATACTAGATGGATTCCAGTATGAAGAAGTGTGTGTGATGAAATAATGTGCGAAGAAATGCAGAGATAAGTGTGAAAGCAGCAATACAAGTCCGGTATGTGACAAAGCAGCAGCACTAGAGCAGAGGAAGAATGAAGTGCATTAGATCAGTTTATTGAGCTTAACTGGAATTGAATCTTAGTATATGTGGATGCCTCTCATCAGTTCAAACACCTGGTTACTTTCTATAAACATTGTAGACAGTGATTCTCTTGTAGGTAGTGTGCCTCTTGTGAGCAGTGTGCTCAGGTAGTGAGCCCTAATTGGCATGTGCCATTTTGTACTTCTTATTCTTTTAATAGAGAATACAATCTTGGGTTAGTCACCCCGTGGTTTTTCCCTTAACAGGGTTTTCTACGTAAAAATCCTTGTGTTATGTGTGTTGATTTTTTTTGCTCTCATGATTATATATGCTTATATGTTTTGATGTTGCACTAATTGTTAAAGGACAAAAGAAAGTTAAGATATTTAAGATAACTGATTCACCCCCCCTCTCAGTTATCTACCTTATTTCCAACAATTGGTATCAGAGCTAAGTTCCCCTAAACAAAGCCTAACAGCTTGAGGAAGAACTAGGAATCTCAATGGATATGTATGGTATGAAAGAACAACTTCAGTCTGCCTTAGATGATCTTGAGCAATCTCACTCTGAAGTCAATAACTTGAGAGAAAGACTTAAACAAGCTGATGATTTCATAAATGAGCTAAAATAAAAACTGAGTATCTCTATGAAAAAGAGAAAGGAACTACTTCAAAAATTAGCAAGTCAGAGTGAAGCCAATGATACTAATGAAGATCTGAATGAGAAAAACAAGCTATGTGAGAAGCTATCAAAAGAGGTCATTATGGTAAGACATGAGATGGAATCAGGGGTTATGAGATTCACCCAAGAAATTGAAGAGAAAAGGAAAATTGAAGATAATCTAAAACAATCTCTCAAGAATAAGACAGAAGACTACCACAAAATGGATAGAATAATCAGGCATCTTGAATCTGATCTTGAAGAAGCTAGAGATAATGAACAACAACTTGAGAATCAGATAGACACTCTTAAACAAGATCTTTAAACAACAAATGAATACAAAGAGAAATTCAAGATAAGCTTAGCTCAACTTGAAGTTCTTCTTGAAAGCCAAAAGAGGGTAGATGACAAGCATGGCTTGGGATATGAGAAAAGTGAAAGCTCTGGATCCATTCAGAAGAACTCTAGATTAGGAAATCAAAGAAACAGGCCTAGAAGACCTCCGGTCAGGCAACCTAATGCTCAAAGATATCCATCCTTCAATGGATACTACCACAATTGCAACAACTTCTGTCATAAAGCAATTCAGTGCAGAAGAAGAATGAATCAGACTAATCCATCCTTCTCCAGACAGTGTTTCAACTGCAAAAGGTATGGTCACAAAGCTCATGAATGCAGAAATATGCAAATAAACAATTCATTCAATGGTAGATGCTTTGCATGCAATAGAATGGGACATATGGCTAATCAATGTAGATCAAGAGGATATTAGTCAAATATGCAAAGAAATGTTGTTTGTTACAATTGCAATAGATCCGGTCATATTGCTAAATTCTGCAGAAGTAAAAATCAGGATAAAAAGGGTCAAAATCAAGATAAAGGAAAAGGCAAAGTGAATGTAGATGAAGTTCAAAGGGAGATGAGCAAGATTTGGGTGAAGAAGAGTACAAAAAATGTTGGGGATGGATCCGCACCAGAATCTGGTGCTAATATTCCTTCTGAAAACTAAATAGATGAGCTCTAGTTCAGGGGGATTCACAAAAAAAAAAAATTCCCCCAACCAGTCAATTGGTGCCTAAATTTGGCACATGAAATATTGTGGATTAAAGGGTTCTCAGAAAATTACCTAAATAACCCTCGGTGAGAATATGAATGATCCGCATGAAGTGTTGCAAGAGTTTAATCATCCAAAATTGATCTGGTCTGATAGCCATCAGATAAAAATAGGATTTTTATAAACAGATCTGGTGTGATTCAAAGTTGAGATATCTTGATTTGCAGACTCATGGCATGATTGGAGGAAAGAAGACACATTGTCAATTTTCACTAAAAATGATTCTAAGTGCATCTTAGTGATTCGAAAAGATCTCTCTTAGAACAAGGCAACCGGATAACTTAAGTTGTGCATTTATTGCAAAAGGAAATTAGGGTTTGCTCATAAATAAAAGGGTTCTTTTACTCATCATTTGCACATTTGCATTCGAGAAGAAGAAAAGAAGAGCTCTGCATCAAGTTTTTACAACTTTCTCAAAGATCAACCGCAGAATCCGATTCATCCATCGATTTGTTCCGGCTCTTTTTCTGAACCTTGAATGTAAAAAGATACTTCCGTTTTGAATCTCTCTCTGAATCTTTTGTAAAAATGGCTACTCCAATGGTTGTCAAGATCTCTGATAGGCCGTGCCCAAAATTCAAGAAACATCCTTACAAATCCCTAGAAGTTGATCCCTTAGGCGCTTTTTCTAGCATTCCACATGGGGTACTACATGTAGAAGATGTTAGGGTTTACATCCACTCCAATATTGAGGAATTTGGAGAATCCAAGTTGATGGACATCTATCATAAATAGTTAATAGATGAAATTTTTGAACTCAAACCTCAATACAAGGCCCTCCGGGATAAGCATTTTGGACATTGCATCCACTTTCCCTATTTTGTAGAAGATGAATGGGTCTGGTATGTTCTTAGTAGAATACATGACAATTTCATGTGGCTAATGAAACCCTTCAAGATAACAAAAGATGCCATTAGGGCAGTAACTGGACTGTACTCATCCGGTGGGTTGCCTGCACTCAAATATGTCAAGAACTAGACAGTAAGTGAAGCTACCAGATCTAAGTTTGATAAAAGAGCAATGACAATAGAAGACATCACAGATCTAGATATCAAATTTGCCTCTATGATAATTGGTTATAAAATTTATCATTCCAGCAGGGAAAATTCTGTGTCTGGGACTACAATATATACAGCATATCAGATTCTAAGGGAAAATGTAGATTATGATATATATGACCTTCTCCTGAACCAATTTTTAGAAAACTTGCAGAAGATCAAGAAGGAAAAGAAGAACTCATTCAAGTATGGGTATCTAATATTGTGTCTATTCTTTTACTATATGAATGAGCTGTTGATAACTGAGAGGGGGGGGTGAATCAGTTATCCTAATTATTTCTTCTTCTGAACTTTCTTATTAATCAATGCAGCATTGAATCAAACAAACAAACATTACCATGAAATGAAAAACACATGACATAGTATTTTTGACGTGGAAACCCTGTTAAGGGAGAAAACCACGGGGTGATTAACCCAAAGATTATTCTCTGTTAGAAGAATAAGGAATTACAAAATGGCACTTGCCAATTAGGGCTCACTGCCCGAGCACACTGCTCACAAGAGGCACACTGCCTACAAAGAGACACACTATCTACAAAAGAATGTTATATAATACTTGAACTGATTGGAAGCATCTACATATGCTGGAGTTCAGTTCCGGTTAGGCTCAGTACACTGATCTGCTGCACTTCATCTTTCCTCTGTTCTTTATTCTGCTATCCTTTCACATACCGGATCTTTCTTACTACTTCTGCTCTGTTCTGCACTTATTCGCATACACCATCACACAATTTCACTTTTCACAACTAAATCCATCCTTTATATATATCCGTACAAGTAATTTCATCACCTTTCTAGTCGGCATCCGGAACAGTCTAGTTTCTTACAAACTCTGTTTTGTCGGCTGAATCCTTGCTCACCAAGCAATGCGGATCAAGCATATACTTGTAGATATCATTAATCATGTCGGCCAAACATGATTCATGCCTTCACAACCTTTACCATCAACAGTAACACATCCGGAAAATATTCTGATGCTCTGTCAGTCAGTTCTTCCTCTATTCTCATTGTCTTTCAGGAATCTGGTACTCAGCTATTCATAACTTTTTCCTTGTCCATCACCGGAGGCTATATCCTTGGAATATACCACTCAAGGTAGTCTCTTGACTTCCCCAAATCTGCACTGCACCAAGACACTTCCTCTGAGAGATCCGGACCAATCTGTCGGACCTTGCCACATGCTCTGTTCTTGTTCACCGGACCACAACAGTCTTCATTCTGGCTTCCGGTAGAGACACACCATGACTTGCGGATATGTAGGATGACCTTTGTTGCCATCAATGACAACAACCATGATTCCATATAGTGTTTCTTGCCAACATGAGGTACCTGGATCAAGTGGTTGGGTATGGCAAAATGACAAACCAGTTGCCATACAAATCAGAGACTATATGTATGGACTTGGTGATGCTAAGGCTCAAAGTATAGCACTTTGGGGATACTTTAAGAACTTCCAAAGTATGATGTAGGCCAGAGAAAGAATTCCTCAAACCATAATTGAAAAATATAAGGATACAGTATGCTTCATGGTTGACATTGATCAATGCCTAATGGAGGCAGTTGAGCCCATAACAGTATGGATAATGCCAATGGGTTACGAAGTAGATGAGAAAATCTTGGAGCTACATGTTCAACACCTATTGAGCCAGCCAAAGGACCCTGAGGCAGAAAGGTTTGGAACCTTTCAAGAATTAAGTGTAAAGATACATGTTGAGCTGAGACAACTGGAAATAAAAAGGAAAGTTAGAAGGGAAGTAGAGGAAATTGCCAAAAGATATGGCATATCAAAAGAGGCAGTTGATGCAAACAAAGAGAAAATAGAAAGAGCTGAGGAAGAGAAACAAGAAGCAGAAAAAGGAAGTGTTCTGGTACAAGCCTCCTCCCGGACTAGATCCTCCAAGAGCTCTGCACCTGCCACCTCTAAGAGCTCAAGAGCCTCAAAACCAGAAGCCAAGACATCCAGAAAGGGAGAAAAGAGAATGAAAACAAAGGCCACAAGGTCCTACATAAGCCAAAAGGATGATGAAGAAACAGAGACTGATGAGGAAGTTAAGAAAATGAAGAAGAAGAAGAAGAAAACATCTGGTGAATCCTCTGCCGGTAAAAACAAAGAAGAAGAGGCAGCAGAAGAATTTGTTGAAAAGCCCACTCTTTCTATTGATGATATCATCAAGGCAGTCACAGTGGATGGGAATCTGCAACTAGTAATAGAATTTTATGATGATTATAGTGACACTGACAAAAGGATCTTGGAAGAAGCTACAGTCAGGTACCTGAATATTTATAATAAAGCATTCATTGAAATCATTTCTCTAATTCCCAAAAGTCTAGAGAAGGTACTTGAACTCAGAAAAGAGATTGCCAAGGAAAAGGACGTAGAGATCTGACAACAGATTGCTATTCAACTCTATCCTTCCATTACTCCAAAGCAAATGAACATGATCTTTAAGGACTACAAGGATGAATTCCGGAGCAAAGAAAGAATGAACAAACTAATGCTTGGAGAGACTGATCAGGTAGCAAGAGAAATAGAAGACATCCTCTAGAATGCCTTCAAATGATTCAATCTTCCTATCATAGAGGAAATAGATGAAGAACCTTCTACCATGGATGTCAAAGGATTAAGTGCATCAAAAGAAGAATCTACTGAGAAAAATGTAGAAGGATCAAAAGAGATGGATGAGGAGAAGTCTAAAGACTTGGATTCCTCTATTCCGGAAGAGGAAGTTCATGAAGAAGTTAACATCTCTCCTCCGGATCCCACTGCAGACATTCCAAACTCAAGAACTGAAGGAGAAGGAAGAAAAGAAGAAGAAATGAGTCAAGAAGAGGAGGTAAAGGGAAGAGAAGAAGAACAAATAGAGAAGATCTCTGATGACAATTCAGAGATTCCAAAAGTAAAGAAACTCAGTCTCTGAAAAGAGACACTACAGAGGCAGTGAAGAATTTCTTGACCAAAGAGATGATGGAGATAGATGAACTAGAACTATTCCAAGGACCGCTAAATTTTGATTCCCTCTCTCTGGTCCAGACAATGAAGATAACATCTTTTGCCCAAGCTAAAGTAAAAGAAAAGCTTCTGAAGTCTCACATGGAAGACTGTGAGCTGATAGAGATTGCATCCGGGATGTTGGAGAAGATCATGCCATCCTTCCAAAAGGATCCTTCAGCCTCTCCATTTGGTAACCTGAAATCTCTGGTAACCTCTGTCAACACTCATTTTGATTCTTTAGAGAAATCGGCAGAAAAAAAGGTTTGAAAAGAATTTTTGGGAAAGAGATTCATTGAAGTACAAGGACTCATTACTAATGATAGGAGGACCTTGGATATTGGGATAAAGAGCCTAGAAAATGCTCTTAAATATGGTGGAGAAATGTACAAATTTTGTCTATCCTGGTCTAAAGTGACAAAGGATATTGAAAAGAAGATGAAAGAACAAGAAGATAAACTGTCAAGTTTATCTCAGAATTTTGATCCCCTCACCACATCCATAATGAATCAAGAGTGCCAGGCTATTGCCATTATAAATGAAATAAAGAGGCTTGAAAAAGAGAAGAAGAATATAATAAGCAGGATGAGTGAACTTAGAGGGATAATTATCCCTAAGTTTGAGGCAATGCATGAGGCCTTAACTGATGCTCAAACAACAGTCCAGACTAGTGATCTGACAGACTTAAGAAGGGTAGAAGCTTATGCATTTTTGTTGAGTGGTCACATCTCAATTTTGACAGAATGAAATAGAGTTGGGCAACAGAATTTGTACAGTTGAAGACCACTTTTGTGGATATACTTAAGTATATGTAAGTATAACATGTATATATACTTATGTGGCTATGTATAGGTTGATTTTTGCAAATTTTGGTGTGCGGATTCCACCATTTTCCATTGATGTTAAAGGAGGAGTGAGGAGTAGTGAAAAATGTGGAATCCAGCTAAGGGGGAGCTCTGGTAAAATAGTACATAAGTCAGAGCATCAGCCTAGGGGGAGTTTGCTACAACACTTAGTCATTTTTCACTAAGTGTTGCCATCAATGCTAAAGGGGGAGATTGTTGGCAAGAGACACTGTGTGGCTTCATGATTGTTGTCATTAATGGAAACAAAGTCTATCGCACACATCCGCAACACATAGTATGTCTATACCGAAAGACAGATTGAAGATTGTTTTGATCCAGTGAGCAAGAATAGAGCATGCAACAAGGTCCAACAATCAGGTCTGGATCTCTCAGATGGTGTAACTCAGAAAGTTGCGGACTTGGAAAAGTCAAGAGGAGTATCATGACTACTATATTCCAGAGACTGAGCCTCCAGTGAGGAAACATGGAAAAGATATAAGCATCTGAGTGTTGGGTTCCAGACAGGTAGAGCAGACTAAGGAAGAACTAACCGGCAGAATATCAAACTTCAATCCGGATGAGAAATTATTGGTGATCAAGCTATTTGAGGGATCATACAATATTGGCTGACATGATCGATAACTCCAATGTCTATGATTTTGATACGCATCACATATCAAGCATGGATTCAGCTGACATATCAGTAGTTTGCAAATATCTTGAGTATTCTGGTTGCCGACTAGAAAGTTGTTGAAATCCTTGGTGCGGATATATATACCAGATGGATTCCAATATGAAGAAGTGTGTGTGATGAAATAATGTGTGAAGAAAGGTAGAGATAAGTGTGAAAGTAGCAATACAAGTCCGGTATGTGACAGAGCAGCAGCACTAGAGCAGAGGAAGAATGAAGTGCATTAGATTAGTTTATTGAGCTTAACTGAAACTGAATCTCAGCATATGTGGATGCCTCTCATTAGTTCAAACACCTGGTTACTTTCTATAAACATTGTAGACAGCGAGTCTCTTGTAGGCAGTGTGCCTCTTGTGAGCAGTGTGCTCAGGTAGTGAGCCCTAATTGGCATGTGCCATTTTCTACTTCTTATTCTTTTAACAGAGAATACAATCTTGGGTTAGTCACCCCGTGGTTTTTCCCTTAACAGGGTTTTCCACGTAAAAATCCTTGTGTTATGTGTGTTGATTTTGTTTCTACTCTCATGATTATATATGCTTATGTGTTTTGATGTTGCACTAATTTTTAAAGGATAAAAGAAAGTTAAGATATTTAAGATAACTGATTCACCCTCCCCCTCTCAGTTATCTGCCTTATTTCCAACACCTAGTAGATGGTGGATCAGCCTTAAATCTATGTACCTTTAGATTAATAAGACAATTGGGATACTTCCTCGAGGTTATTGATTAAAAGCATTCTATCACAATCAAAGCTTGTGTTGAAGTTGAGAAAAAGTCAAAAGAGACTGTTAAGCTACCTGTTCAACCAGGTCCTGCACTCATGGAAATTAATTGTCAAGTCTTAGACCTTGATCTCCCATATAACATTCTCTTAGGATGCCCATGGATTCATGCCATGAAGGTCGTTCCTTCCACATACCACCAATGCATCAAATTTCCCTACAATAATCAAGAGGTTACCATATACGTTGACCCACATCCCTTTGAGTACTGTCACTTATTGGAAGGCTCATATCGTAAAGCCAATTATTGCACAACCAATGATGTTAAATCATCTCCATCATATATCGACCTATCCACACTTGCCTCTTCATCCACTACCCATCCTGAGATCAAGGCTAAGATTATTGGCAAAGTATTAGGAGAATATACTCCTTTTGTGTGGGATAGCTCACACTTTCTCCTAAGAGCTTTGGGCAACCTCATCCTAAGAGACCTATTTCAACTATTACAATCAACTATAAGCCAACTCACTTTTCTAGATGGGGTATACTAGACAAAGAAATCATTGATGCAGATATTTTAGAATGGTTGTATAAGGAAATCTCCCTCTTGAGAAATATACTAAAGGTTTTCACATGGCACAAAATATGGGTTATCACGGAAAAGGTGGTCTTGGCTTGCATAAACAAGGAGCTATTAAACCCATTATAGCTACTCTTAGACCCAAACACTTGGGACTAGGGTTTGGAACACAAGAGACAACATCACCTAAGCCTGAATTTATCTTAGATGAGGTTGCAAAAGCATTTCCTGCAGTTGAGAGTACTAATGAGGAAACCTTTGATGACTCCCTCAAGTGTATCACCAACCTATACTCCTCATCTGTCTTTACCCTTACAATGTCATTTCCACCATCATCATCCTAGATTATTGAACTCATTTACCCTGAACTCATTGATTGGGACCAACAAGGGCCTCCTATTCTAGATGTCTTCCAAAACAATGAGGCTATCGTTGAATTCATGGGATTAAGATCAGGAATACCAATTAGAGATCACAAGATTGGATACACTATAAAGCTCAACACTAATACTTACTTTGGAGAGATGGTCAAATTCCTTAGTCACAAAAGTAAAAATATAAAAATCATGTCCCTAGTGAAAACCACTTTGTGGCACTTTTGGATGACAAAAAAGTAAAAATAAAGGATGTATTTGAAGGTGAAAACCTCCTTGAGGTGCCTAAGGATGAGGAATTTGACCTCCCTGAAAGTAAGGCATATAAAGAGAGATCTCCTCTTCATTGTTGAAGAAACACAAGAGATGAATTTGGGAACAATTAAAGAACCAAAGAGCATATTTGGAGCCAAATCCCTGACATAATTTGAATTATGAGACTTCATCACTTTTTTCAAAGAAAGATCAAAGAATTTCACATGGTCTTATGTGGATATGGCTGGTTTAGATCCTTCCTTGATAGAACATCACTTGATGGTATATCCTAGAGCAAAACTAGTTAAACAAAAGTTGAGAAAGATGTATCCCAAAAATGCTCTCTTGGTCAAAGCAGAATTAGAAAAACTACTTGTAGTCAGATTCATCAAACCCCTAGCTTATCCAGAATGGGTGTCAAACATTGTTCTGGTTTCTAAGGATACTAGGGGAATCCATATTTGTATAGATTTTTGAGACTTGAACAAGGCATGTCCTAAAGATGATTTTCTATTACCAAATATTGACATCATAGTCGACCTAACAACAGGACATGAGATGTTATCCTTAATGTATGGGTTCTCTGGATATAACCAAATCAAGATTGCTAAAGAGGATCAACATAAGATTGCATTCATATGTACTTGGGGAGTTTATTGTTGGAAAGTAATGCCTTTTGGTCTTAAAAATGTCAGAGCAACATATCAAAGAGCAATGATTGCAATCTTTCATGATATGCTTCATAAGACAATGGAAGACTATGTTGATGATATCCTAAGTAAATCGCACACAAGAGAGGGTCATTTGTATGTCCTTGCAAACATCTTTGACCACTTAGAGAAATACAAGGTTTGACTTAATCCAAAAAAGTGTCTTTGGTGCGACATCTGGCAAGCTCTTAGGGTACATTATCTCCTGAAGAGGTATTAAAGTGGATCCTGCTAAAGTCAAAGCTATAGTTGAGATGAAATCACCATAGAATTTAAAGCAATTATGTCTCTTTCAAGGAAAACTTCAATCTATTAGGAGATTCATAGCACAAATTGTAGATAAATGTCAACCCTTTGCACATCTATTGAGAAAAAATGTAGAATTTCAATGGGATCAAAAGTGTCAATAGACATTTGATAAATTGAAAGAATATCTTGCAACACCACCAGTTTTGGTACCTCCTATTCAAGGAAAACTGCTCCTTCTATACATATCAGCCACATCAGTAGCATTAGGAGCTTTATTAGCACAAAATGATGACACTGGAAAGGAAAGAGCCATATATTATATCAGCTGAACCCTTGTGGGCTATGAGCTAAATTACATCCCTATTGAAAACATATGTCTTGCAGTTGTCTTTGCTTCACAAGACTTAGACATTATATGGTCAATCATCAAAATAAGTTCATCTCAAAGGTTGACCCACTAAATTATCTTCTATCCAAAGCTACATTGACAAGACGCACGGTAAAATGGATTATGATGTTGAGTGAGTTTAACATTGAATATGTTGATAGAAAAGCTATAAAAGGACAAATCATTGCTGACCAATTGGAAGAGGCACATATTGAAGCCAATCATCCACTTATTTAAGAATTTCTAGATGAATCAATCTTTGTTGTTGACTCTCCTACAAATTGGAAATTATACTTTGATGGATCTTTTACACATCATGGTTCAGGAGCAGGGATCCTTTTTGTCACACCACAAGGAGATCTTATACCAAACACTTATAGTATCTTGTTCCCTTGCATAAATAACATTGTAGAATATGAAGCACTTATCAAAGGTCTAAGAATAGCTATCCAATGGAATATCAAAGTACTTGAAGTCTATGGTGATTCTCAACTTGCCATATGTCAAGTCAATGATGACTATCAAAGAAAAGATGACAAGCTAATCCCCTATAAGAAATTGGTCGACTAGTGCAGGAGCACCTAGAAAATCATGTTTTCTTTTGTAATCAGGTCTATTTGACCAATGCATTTTCATTTCAGTCTAGGTTCATTTTGTAAGTCCCAAGTGACTTAGGTCACATTTGTCAAATTGTTATTCTCAAGACGGTTGGTCTCCCAGCTGTTTGGAATTGGTTGGATTTTTCTCCCAGCCGCTTGGAATCAATTGGTTTTTCCTCAGGGTGAGTTTATAAACCCAAAGGAATGAACCAAATGGGGGGATTGTAATCAGATCAAAGAAGAAGTGTGATTGAATGTGATTGTATTGAGCTAAGGAGAAATAGAACGATTCTATTCCATCAATTTGTTTTCTGTTTCCTGTAACTGTAAATTGTATAACTATAGTTTTCCATTCCTTCTGTGCTTTCTGTTGTTGCAATATGTCAATGTGAAGCATTCCATTGGTGAGATTTTTGTCAATATTAGTAGAATGGCTTCATTGTACAATATCCATTTTTTTTTTGTTTTGTTTCATTATTCGGTGGTGTAGAGGATCCAAACAGTGCGGGTTGCACAGTAGGTTGACCTAGTATCTCCATGTGCTAGGGTTTAGAAGAAGGTAAATTGTGCATCGATGTATCGACATAGCAAACCCTAAGGTGGCCGACAGTAATTATCACGCCGACGAGTGAAGGCCTGAGGTGACATCGAAGTGATCAGCTTATCGGCAGCTCTGGAGAAAGTTTGACCGATAGTGAAAGTTTTGCTGAAGGTAAATGCCATCAGGAAGAGGTGCGACATCAACAGATGAGTTAAAGGTTTTACCAATGAGAAGAGTCTCACTGATAAGGTCACATCTAACCAGTGTGGAAGCCATCACGGTTGAGGCGTGGGGGAACTTAACCGTCATCGGTGCATTGGCTGAAGGATGAAAGACTCAGCAGATAGAATAAGTCTCACCGACAGTAAGGAGTTGAATGACTCAGTGTGAGTCCTATGGTATCTCGCTGAAGAGAAAGTAAAGACAGTTATCGGTATAAGTTTGATCAATGGTAAGACTTAGGAAAGTCTTTCTGGACTTTAAGGAAATTAGGGCATGTCTGTGTTTCCTGTTGTGCGCTCCCCATCATATTGGTATCAGAGCCAGGTTTTGAAGATCACTTGGGTGGTGTGGTCATAGTGTATGTCAGAAAGAGAAAGAGAAATAGAGGCGGAGAGGATGCCTCCCAAAAGTATGTCACAGGACGTCGTTAAGAAGCTGATCGAGGAGATGCTTGAATCCAAGTTGGGAGAATTCAAGCAGTCCAAAAGCAAAGATAGGGAAGATGAAAGTGACAGCGATGAAGGTGATACATAAATTGATGAAAAAAATAAAAAGACAAAGGAGATACCAGCAGACCAAAGGACATTTGTAAATGCATTGAAGTCAGTCAATAGGGACACCATAGATGTGTTACCTATGTATAGTGGAAGTATGGAAGCTGAAGAGGTGATTGACTGGATTGAGGCATTGAACAATCACTTTGAATACAAAGAAGTCCTTGATGATAAGAGGGTTAAGTTGGCAAAGGCAAGATTGAAGGGATCTACTCTTGCATGGTGGAATTATGAGCAAGGAGAGAGAGTCAAGGAGGGGAAGAACATGATAACTTCCTGGGAAAGGATGAAGACCAAAATCAAGGTACAATTCTTACCCCTGGACTATAACATACAGATGTATAAGAAATTGCAGAACCTCAGACAGAGAGACCTGGATGTGAATGTATACACACAAGAGTTTCATAAACTTAGTCTCAGATCAAAGAGACAAGAAGAAGAGTCAGAGAAGGTGGCCAGGTATTTGAATGGCCTAAGGATGAACATTCAAGATGAGATCAACATCTTAGCACCAGAAACAATGAACAAGTATTTCCAAATGGCCTTAAGGGCTAAAGAGAAGATAAAGAGAAAGAGTGAGTAGAATAATAGAGGTAGAGGTGGAAGAAATTTTAGAGGTAGAGGTAGTTTTGGAGGAAGAAGTCCTAACTAGAGGCCTAGTGGTGAGTCTAGCCAAGAAGAACAAGTTGGAGACTCAAGTAGTAGAGGAGGCTACCGAGGAAGAAAGCCTAATGAAAGGGGTGGGACAAATGGATCAGGTCGAGGATCCAAATTCTCCAATATGAGATGTTATAACTGCAATCAGATAGGGCACCCAACATACAAGTGTCTAGAGAAGGCCTCAACTTCTCATGGTGGTGAGAAGAGAACCACTTTGATTCAAGAAGATGCAAGGAGTGTGACATCTCCTGAAGTGAATCTAGCATCAAAAATGGGAGAAAATCTAATGATCAAGAGGACGCTGCTCAAGGAACCAGTACAGACTGAACCATCTCAAAGAAGGGCTTTGTTTTGACTCAACTACAAGATCCAAGGTTAGGTTTGTAAAGTTATTATTGACTCTGGTTCTACTGATAACATTATATCTTTGGAAGCAGTGAATAAGTTGAATCTAGAAAAGATACCCCATAGCAGTCCATATAAAGTCAGTTGGTTGAATAAGGGGTAGCACATACTCATCAATGAACAAGCATGGGTAGAGTTTAGTATTGGGGGGTATAGAGATAAAATCTTATGTGACATCCTTCCAATGGATGCTTGCCATCTTCTACTAGGCAGACCATGCCAGTTTGACAGAAAGGCTCATCATGATGGAGAAAAGAATGCTTACTCATTCCAAAAGGATGCTGTGACTTATAGGATACAGTCATTGGTAGACGAGGATCCACAACATGTAGGGTCTAGTGTAATGATGGTAGGAGAAAAAGAATTCATGGACACATTAAAGGAAGGTGATGGAGTAGGTTTTTCTTTGATTGTGAAGCCTAAGGGGGAAAAGAAGGAAAGTGTGAGAGAAGTAGGGCCTAAGGAGGTCAGAGATTTGCTTAAGAGTTACAAAGGAGTGATTGCAAAAGATATACCTGACTCCTTACCACCTGTAAAAGACATTAGCCATCAGATAGAACTCATACCTAGAGTGGTACTTCCCAATAAGGCAGCATATAAAATGACCCCTCAACAGAATGAAGAGATAGCAAACCAGATTCAAGAACTCCTAAACAAAGGGTTGATAAGGAAGAGCCTTAGCCCATGTGCAGTACCTACTATTTTACCCCCAAAGAAGGATGGAAAATGGAGGTTGTGTATTGATTCTAGGACAATAAATAGGATAACCATTAGGTATAGGTTTCCTATTCCTCAAATTGAAGATCTAATGGATTATTTGGGGGGTGCTACCTATTTCTCTAAGATAGACTTGAAGAGTGGGTACCATCAGATAAGGATAAGAGAAGGGGATGAGTGGAAGACATCTTTCAAAACCAATGAAGGGTTGTATGAGTGGCTTGTGATGCCTTTTGGTCTTTTGAATGCCCCTAGCACCTTTATGAGGCTGATGAATGAGGTGTTGCAGGAATTCATAGGGAAATTTGTGGTAGTCTACCTTGATGATATTTTGGTGTTCAGTAAGAGCAAGGAAGAATAGTTGGAACATTTGGAGATAGTCTTGAAGAGGCTGCAAGATCAGAAGTTAATGATAAACTTGGAAAATTGTGACTTCATGAAACAAGAATTGATTTACCTAGGCTTTGTCATCTCTAAGGGTGATTTGAAAATGGATTCTTCCAAGGTAGAGGCTATTTTGAATTGGCCTACACCTAGGACAGCAGGAGAGGTTAGAAGTTTCCATGGCTTGGCCACATTTTATAGAAAATTTATTAAGAACTACAGTGATATTTGTGCACCTATGTTGGAGACCATCAAGGGTAGAGGAAAGATGAAGTTTATGTGGACAAAAGAGGTAGATCAAAGTTTTGAAAGTCTGAAGCAGAAAGTTGCCAAGTATCCTATCTTAATACTTCCTAATTTCAATAAAGTCTTCACCATTGAATGTGATGCAAGTGGACTAGCCATAGGCGCAGTGTTGAGTCAAGATTTAGACCAGTAGCCTTTTTCAGTGAAAAATTGAATGAATCTAAGAGGAAGTACTCTTATGATTTAGAGTTGTATGCTATGGTAAAAGCTCTAAAAAAATGGAGGCACTACTTGCTTCCTAAAGAATTTATTATATACACTGACAATCATGCTCTCAGTTTTTTGAATGGATAGGAAAAGCTCAGTCATAGACACATGAAGTGGGTGGAAAGTCTTCAAGCATATACCTTCATCATCCAACATAAGAAGGGGATAACCAATAAGGTTGCTGATGCTTTAAGAAGAAGGGTGTTGATAGTGCAAGAAGTGCAACTACAAAGCATGGGGGTTGAGTCACTCAAAGGATTGTATGAAAAAGATCAAGATTTCAAGGAGATTTACAAGGTATGCAGTGAGTTTGCTAATGCTTTCCATAGTGAATTTTTAGATTATACATTGCAGGATGGACTTTTGTTTAAAGGAAGTCAACTATGTATCCCTAAGTGTTCAATGAGGGGTAATATAGTGAAGGAGAAACATAGTGGTGGTTTAGGAGGACATTTTGGGCTCAATAAGACCTTAGATCTTGTAAGATGGTTTTACTTTTGGTCAAGGATGCAATCTGATATCAGAAGGTTTGTTGAGAGTTGTCTGATTTGCCAGAGAGCAAAGGGGGTCTCAACCAATGTAGGACTGTACCAACCTTTGCCCATACCAAACAGACCTTGGGAAAGTTTGAGTATGGATTTTGTGATGGGATTGCCCAAGACAAGGACAGGTTATGACAGTGTGTTTGTTGTGGTAGACAGGTTCAGCAAGATGGCTCACTTTATTCCTTATAAAACCACAAATGATGCTAGTTACATTGTAGGTTTCTTCTTTAAAGAACTCGTCAGGATTCATGGGTTACCTTTGAGTATTGTAGCTGACAGAGACAACAAATTTATGGGACATTTTTGGAGAACCTTGTGGAAACGATTGGGTACAAATTTGTCTTTTAGTTCAGCCTATAATCCTCAGACTGATGGCCAAACTGAGGTTGTGAATAGGTCATTAGGCAATCTAATGAGATGTTTGACAAGAGAACATGGCAGTAGTTGGGATGTGGTACTTCCACAAGTAGAGTATGCCTATAATGATTCTACAAACATAAGTACGGGTCTAATTCCTTTTGAAGTTGTCTATGGTAGTCATCCTAGAGGTATTTTTGAATTGCGAGATGTTCAAGGGTTGGACAAAAGGAGTGGACATGTTGATACATTTGCAAAGGCTATGAAAGAGATCCATCAACAAATCAGAGATACTCTACACCAGAACAGTCAAAAGATTAAGGTTAGATTGGATCAAAGAAGAAGGGATGTGCAGTACCAAATAGGAGATATGGTCATGGTTCATCTCAACAAGAACAGACTGACCACAGGAAAACACAGCAAGTTGATGATGAGAAAAATTAGACCTTGTCAGATTCTGGAGAAATATGGTTCTAATGCTTACAAAATTGAACTCCCTGATGATATTGCTATTTCACCTATATTCAATGTTGTTGATTTGACATTATATAAGAGTCCTGATATAGGAGAAGGTACAGTAGACTATGTCCAAGACAATACAGAGTGGGTGCAGTATTTACCACCTAAGGAACCACCGAAGATGGAGTGCATCTTGGATAGTAGGACAGCCAAGAAGACAAGAAATTAGACCTATTTTGAGCACTTAGTCAAATGGCAAGGACTTCCAGACTCAGAGGCCACATGGATGCTAGAAGAAGACATCAAAAAGTAGGGTGGTGATTTGCAACAGTTAGTCTCTAAGAGGACTTGAGACAACTTTCACCCGGGGAGTATGGTGCAGGAGCACCTAGAAAATCATGTTTTCTTTTGTAATAAGGTCTATTTGACCAATGCATTTTAATTTCAGTCTAGGTTCATTTTGTAAGTCCCAAGTGACTTAGGTCACATTTGTCAAATTGTTATTCTCAAGACAGTTGGTCTCCCAGCCGCTTGGAATCGATTGGTTTTTCCTCAGGGCGAGTTTATAAACCCAGAGGAATGAACCAAATGGGGGGATTATAATCAGATTGAAGAAGAAGTGTGATTAAATGTGATTGTATTGAGCTAAGGAGAAATAGAATGATTCTGTTCCGTCAATTTGTTTCTATTTCCTGTAACTGTAAATTGTATAACTGTAATTTTCCATTCCTTCTGTGCTTTCTGTTGTTGCAATATGTCAATGTGAAGCATTCCACTGGTAAGATTTCTATCGAAATCAGTTGAATGGCTTCATTGTACAATATCCATTTTTGTTTTTTTGTTTTGTTTCATTGTTCAGTGGTGCAGAGGATCCAAATAGTGCGGGTTGCACAGTAGGTTGACCTAGCATCTCCATGTACTAGGGTTTAGAAGAAGGTAAACTATGCATCGGTGTATTGGCATAGCAAACCCTAAGGTGGATGATAGTAATTATCACGCCAACAAGTGAAGGTCTGAGGTGACATCAGAGTGATTAGCTTATCGGCAGCTTCAGAGAAAGTTTGACCGATAGTGAAAGTTTCATCGAAGGTAAATGCCATCGGGAAGAGGTACGACATCGGCAGATGAGTTAAAGGTTTTACCGACGAGAAGAGTCTCACCGATAAGGTCACAACTAATCAGTGTGGAAGCCATCATGGTTGAGGCATGGGGGAACTTAACCGTCATCGGTGCATCGGCCGAAGGATGAAAGACTCGGCCGATAGAAGAAGTCTTACCGATGGTAAGGAGTTGAATGACTCGGTGTGAGTCATGTGGTATCTCGCCGAAGAGAAAGTAAAGACAGTTATCGGTATAAGTTTGATCAATGGTAAGACTTAGGAAAGTCTTTCCAGACTTTAAGGAAATTAGGGCCTGTCTGCGTTTCCCACTGTGCGCTCCCCATCATCGACACATTCAAGCAACCATTTTAATGGATCTAGTTTGAACAAATTCCAAGGCTAAAGATTAAATTTGTTGATGCTATGACAACCATAAGTTCATTGATTGATATTCCATCAAATATTCCACATTCAGAATTCTTGATTGAACAACTTTACGTTCCTACATTTGATGTCCCAGAAGCTGAACTTGTATGTGAACTTGTTGGTCTCAATACACCTTGGTACAATGAGATATATACCTACCTTCATGATAGCACTTTACCACTTAACCTTACAAATTCCCAACGCCAAACATTCATACGTCATTCATCCCACTATACCATTCTTGGCAATACACTTTATCAAAAGTCACTCGATGGGATTCTCCTTAGATGTCTTAACTTGAAAGATGGCCAAGCTTCCTTACATAAGATACATGAAGGTATATGTGGTGCTCACTCTAGTAGTCCTACCTTGGTCAAAAAGTTGTTAAGGACTGGGTACTATTGGCTGACTATGGAGAATGATGTGCATCATTTTATTAAGAAATATTTCCTTGTTAGCAACATAGTGATTTGATTCATGCACCTGCATAAGAGTTACAAACAATCACTACACCATGGCCTTTTCACAATGGGGGCTTGATCTCATTAGTAAAATCCATCTACCTTCATCCAATGGCCATTCATTCATTATTACTACCACTAAGTATTTAATAAAGTGGGTCAAAGTTATTCCCCTTACCTATATAACTGACAAACAAATTTCCAAGTTAATCCTTCGTTATATCATTTGTTGGTATGGTATAACCCCAAGCAATTGTTACTAACAATGGCAAGCCCTTCAAAAATCAAGAAGTTTGCCACCTTTACAATCAATTCCATAACCAACATCACTTTTCCACTCCATACTATCCCTAAAGAAATGGTCAAGATGAAGCTTTGAACAAAACTATTCTTAAAATATTGAAGAAAATAGTCAATAAAGCTAGTCGGGATTGGCATTTGCAACTCAATCCTACTTTGTGGGCATATCACACTAGCATCTGTACACCTACTAGAGCCACACCATATTCCCTTTTCTTTGGATCCAAAGCTATCCTACTAATTGAGTTCAAGCTCCCCACCTTAAGGGTGTTATTACAACATCTTATTGATGAGGAAGGCTATAGAGTTGCTCGCTTGCAAGAATTGGAAACACTAGACAAAAGATGCCTCAATTCTCTTAACCATCTCAAGGGATATCAAAACTATCTTTGTCGTAGCTACAAAAAGAGAATCAAGGAGCAAAAAATAAAAGTTGGTGATCTTGTTCTTAAGGAAAATCAAAAGAACCTCCAAGATCGGGACAAGAAAGGAAAATTTGAGCCTAATTAGTTGGGCCCCTTCATCATTACTAGAAGTTATGGATATGGTGCATATCAGATTTCCACACTTGAGGGCCATCCCCTTGATGAACCTACCAACATAATTCATGTCAAAAGGTTCTATGTCTAATCCGTGGGGTATCCCAATTATTCAAAAAATACAAAAAAATACAAAAAATGATCAAAAACTCAAAAAAAAAGAGAGAAAAGGAGAAAAAAATCAAAATAGTAAAGATAAATAATCCATCCTATGGTGGAAACTACTTCGGTGGCGCCTTGGATAAGTACCATGGTGAAAATCTGGCAAACAAGTTCCATGTGTAGAGAGGTCTTGCATCCTCCATCTGTTAGTTATCCATTTGCACTTCCACTCTCTCTCTAGTCTAGCTTGCATACTATCATCCATATACCATTTAATCATCCTATCATGGATTGAAAGTTTCACTTGGTATCATCTCTTGTCAACCCAAATCATGTCTATCCATGCCATAAATAAAACCTTACAAACACCTAGTTAGGGTTTGGATTGTTCTCTCATTTTCCATAAGACCTTTGTAAAGTAAGTCTCTAAGTCTCATGCATTTCATTTCAAAACATTTCCAAAAATCCAAAAAAATCAACACATTTCTAAAAATCCAAAAAAATCAAAACATTCTCAAAATCCAAAAAAATCAAAACATTCTCAAAATCCAAAAAAAAATTAAAACATTTTCAAAACTCCAAAAAAATCAAAACATTCTCAAAATCCAAAAAAAAATTAAAACATTTTCAAAACTCCAAAAAAATCAAATATCCAAAACAAAATCCAAGCAAGAAATCTAAATGCAAGTCACCCTTAATCCATACCAATCTAGTCAAATTAATCGACCCAAATCATCCAATCACATCCTTGGTCTTGATCCTAATCTTGTTGTCAACCCAATCAATCAATCATCATCATCATCTATAGTATATATCATTCTAGCATCCTTGTGTTGGTCTAGGGATATATCATTCCCCACAATGACAACACTATCTCAATCAATCAATTATCGGTTTACAACATGACAGGGCCAACACCTTGTTTGTTTTATGAATCAAGTAGAAACATTCATGTAACACACTATACCTTAACCAAAATCACCTATCTAGACACTTTATCAATTGCCACATCATTCGATCACAAAAACATAATCATCATCTAGCCTCATCTAGGGATATATCATTCCTGTCATTAGACACCCATCCAAACATCACTTAAACTCTTTGGAAAGATATACAATGGTTGTTTGACTTGTGTCATCATTTGGTCTTTTATTTTTTATTTTTATTTTTTCTATCTCCTTCTTTTGCTTTATCAAAACCACCTAGATCCATTTATATCTTGGTACATTACAATTAGCAGAGAATGGGGCATAGAGTTTTGCATTTCTGTTGGATATTATTATCACTACATCTAATATTCATATCTTGTGTCTAGACAAAGTTGTATTACGTTGGGTATAAGGATACTCCTTTTGTTTGTAGTGTCAAGTCCATGCAAAGGATACAAAGTCACGTTGGTTCCTTATACCTTGGTGCATAATATCCTCTTGCTATATCAAATAAGGACTACTCTACACATTATACCAACATAACTATTTCTTCTCTATCCACTGTATCCATTATGACTATAACTTATCCATTTCAAAATCCTATTCTAAAGCATTCTTCACCTCTCAATCTATCTCTCTTCGCTATCTATTTCACCTATCTCTTTCAACTTAACAAATCCATCCTAACTATCCATTCCTAACCCTTAGCCTTTTCCATCCAACCTGTTTTCATCCATATCAAGAGCATACCTATGTTCTCCTAACCCACCTATCCTCTCGAGGAGGCATCCCATCCTTACAGCATTCCTCCTCATCACTTATTCAAGTGGTTGGGGCATCTTTTTTCCTCCATCCATACTTTTTCTTCTTTGAAATGATGTTACTTCTCTTAGTCGTAACATCATCTCAAAAAGGGGAAAAATGTAGACACCTAAATTTGACCATATCTTATGACATTACCTTGTGACATATTTTCCTCTAGGTCCCTTTCATGACTCCTTCCATCATTCCCATTAGTTAAATAAATTATATTTATTTAACTAATGCCTTTTATCCATTTATTCTCCTCTTGCGTCAAATTAAATAAATTCTATTATTTAATTCCCATATTCCTCCAACTAATTTAAATAAATAAAATATTTATTTAAATTAACTCTCACATGATTTATCCCCACTCACATCCCTATTTTTAACCTCCTTAAATGTGTGTCATAAACACTTCTCCAAAATCAATTTAAAAATCCCATTTCCCCCACTCCCATCCTTATTTTAGTCACCTATTATCCTCATTTATGGTGTGTCATAAGCACTAAAATTGGATTTCAATCCTAGCCATCCACATCATTCCCCACCCTTCTAATCTTGGACATCCATTTTATTCCCTCTCTATCTATAAATTAAATTTTTATTTTCATTTCAAACCCTCACACTCTCTCATGAAATTTCCATACGCGTGCATATCTCTCATTTTCATTTATCTCATATCATTTTTTGGTTATGTTGGTTGTGTGAGCAGCCCACAAATCATCCACAGAACAAATCAATGGAGCTTGGGTGCAATCCATTCCGTCCTATCAGAAGTCTGATTTTGTGCAATGTTTGAAGGTATATTTGCATTGTTTATCTTTATGTTATTGTCTTGCATAATTTTCAGGGTTTCATTTTGTTGCATATGTTGTCATTGATATCAATAGAGTTGTGATGGAGAAGGCATATTGTTGTATATGATGTCAACAGAATGGTGATCAGTGATGTTAGAAAAGTGATCAGAGGTGTTGTGATGTGGAAAGTGTAGTGATGTGTATATGCTGTCAGAGGAGTGATGATCAGAGAAGTTGTGAGGTGAAGGATATGATGATGAAAGTCATGAGTAGGTTGTTGGATCAGTATCATCTGTACATAGTTATACCTTATCTTCTGATGTTCATGGACAGGGGAAAGTTGTCATGTTGGAGGTTATACTGACATGAAGATGTGGCTTCTTATTTTTGATGAATAAGTGTTGTCTATGGTGTTGTGAATGTTGTATTCATTGCTTCCTATTGAAAAGCATTGCATGAGATATGAAAGAAAGTGTATAAGGTTTCAAACTGTCAAAGGCATAGGAAGTTACACTGAAGAAGCTCAGGAGAATGCTCCACATTCCTCTGCATTTGAAGATATGACCTTACAGTTTGGAGGTTAGATAGAGATAGATGTGAAGTATGCATGATCCTGATTATAGAGCATAAAATTTACTACATAACTTTCTAGAGCTAGTAGAGTAAAGATAATGGTACAATGTTGTTGCAGTCACAAAGAGGTAGTATAATACTCCACATTTCTCCATATTTGAAGATGTGGTCTTGCGGCTTGAAGGATAGTTGGATACAAATAAGAGGTATGTTATATTCAAGTTTTAAATGATAATATGTAATGCAAAGGTTCTCTGGAGTTTGCTGAGTTAAGACAAGTCTTGTTGCTAATTAGGGTTATTAGAAGAAGAAAGTGAAAGCCACCGCATTTCATTGCATTATGATGTTTGGCTTTGTTGTTTGAAGGATAAGTTTAGATTGACTATATGTGTGCACAATTCAAGTTTCAGGTGTTGAGGAGTACCGCAAGTATGATTTTCAATGTTATATATCCAGACAATGTAATTAGAGTATGCAAGAGATACTGGCTTTAGAGTTTGATTATTTGTGCCAGCAGTAAGTAGCATGAGTGGGTAAAAGGAATGTGTGGGAATGTTTTTCAAGTCTTATAATGCTTACTGTATGAACTGCATGATGTAATTTTATCTCTCCAGTACCGCTTTAGGTTTGGAGCTAATGTGTGTAAGGAAGAAGTATTTGTGAAGCCGACTTGGTGTGTTTAGGTGATTGCACCATGTGTTTGGAAGTGTGTGCCAGCATGGAGATGTCTGCTAAGGTAAAATAGGTCTTGGTTCTCACTTGGCATGAACCACTAAATGCGATTTAATTCCTACATTACCGATGATGACTTGGAGGATGACATGTTCTGGTCGTTGCACATTTCATGTTACATGTTTCATCTTGGCTGACAAAGGTGATGTTTAGAAGACTTGCGGAGGATATATATGAAAGATCAAGTTTGTTGCAAAGTAATAAGAGTATGAGAGTGTGCGAGGATGTATGTGACAGTGTGAAGAGTAAGTTTGTGTGTGTGTGTGTGTGTGTGTGTGTGTGAAGGAGATAAGTGATCTAGAAGCTGAGAAGGAAATATGGAGACTGTAATGCATGATTTATGATAGAGGTTGTGTTGTGTTTTGTTGCAAAGGTGCGTTGAAGATTGTAGAGTTGTGTGAGCAAAGGAACTGAATTCATATGTCAGTGTGAAGGGAGTTGATGCTACGACGGTGATTGAACCAACAAAATAGTCAAGTGTTTTGGAACAGAGGTTGGATCCTCTTCTTGTAATTGTTGTAAGTGTTGTAGCACTTTAGGGAGTTGTAGCTTCCTTTGGGTTGAAGCCCATAAAACAATGTATTAGGGAGTTGTAGCTTCCTTTGGGTTTTAGCCCATAAAACTTGTTGTAAATCTATTTTTATTTATGAGGCTAGATTTGGACAGTAGATCCAAGCAACTTACTCACTGTGGTTTTTCCCTTCAAGGGTTTTCCACGTAAATCTGGTGTTATGGTTGTGTGGTTGAGTGATTGTGTTTTGAATTCCATAGGTTGCTTCATTATCTGTTTAAGGTAGTAGAAAGTTTTGTTGATAAAGTTAAATTGGTTTAAATTGAGGTATATACTAATTCACCCCCCTCTCAGTATATAAGAGTGTTCTAATACATTTTCAGGTGTCTACATTTGATTCATTTGTCGCATTATCATGTTGTCATTCTTGGTTTAGTTTGGTTGATTTCAATTCATTTTTGGTTTGTTGCAATCATTTGGCAGTTCCATTGGTTAATTGTTGTAATTGACCATTCTTCTATTTTAATGATTCAGTCTGGAGCACGATGGTGAGTCGCAGTCATTTTGATGGAGGCATATCACTTTGTTGTTATTTGTTTGACAAAATGCTGTGAAAGAGGTGTACACGTGCAGAGTTATGCATTTTTTGGTCTTTTCTCACCAATGGTTTATGCTTACTCACTTTTTTTCATCTGCCAAGAGTTGTGATGTTGATTCACTTGAGTCCACAGATATGGCGTCCAAGTATTCTATTGCAAAATGCCATAGAGGAGTTGAGTTCATGGATGAAATTACCTTGCATTTGAGCTAATTTAATGGTGCAGAAAGAGACCATGTTGAAGTGTTCATTTCAGTCCATGATAGGGGCATCAAAATTTGTGGGAGGCCAATTATTTTCAAGGTGTTGAAGCTACTAAGCAATCAAGTTTAATGCAAAGTATTTCATGAGGTTTTAACTGGGGAAACCGTGGCTTGGAGCACCTTGACCGAGTCAAATACATCAAAAGATTAAATTCTTTGGAGAGGCATCGTTCCACTCACCTAAAGCCGCTTCTACTTTGCGACTCTTCATTTTCTGATGCATTTGCAAGATAAAACTTGATTGATAGCCTTTGGGAAGGATTCACTACAAAAAGAATTTGAAAACTACACAAATGTGTGTACAAAGGGACGACTAAGAAGAAGAGGAGGAGATCATTATAAAACAATGCAAATTGAATTACAGAGACAGAACAAAGATTAATGCTGAGGAGGGTCCGTTGAGGAGAAGCCAGAGGAAAGTTGATTGAAGGAATGCAGATAGAAGTTTGACGAGATACATAATTGTTTGTATTGCAGTGGAGAAACAAAGGCCACAATGAAGGGTGAATAGCTTGTTTTCCCAACAAAGAATGATCTGAACATACATGGATAGATTTGATAGCAATTCAATGAATTTGTTTGCCTAAATACTTGAAATTAAATAGTTGAATGCTGCCAATAACTATAAACTTTGAAGTTGGGATAAATTAATGGAATGTTTGCAAATTGATTATTTAAATTGCCTAAATTTGATCTTGCGGAGAGTAATAGTAATTCCAAATCATGTAGCTATTGTTGTGAACCTTTAAATTGCTAGAATTGAACAAATTGATTAGTTTTGTGACTGGATTGTGTTCATGATGTGAGAATTGGCAGTTTAATAAGACCCCTAATTCCTTATTGCATTACTCAACTCCTTCACATTGTAAAGTGAATCTTTTCCTTTTTCATCACTATTTGATATGCTATTTTCAAAAGGTGACTACATGGATACACCTTGAGAGCAAGGAAAACAAATGAAGACAAAACACAAAACAAATGCATGTAAAAGCAATGTTATACCTTCAAAGTGATCTCCTCCTCCTAGATAAGGTGGAGAGTGTTGCATCCAAACACTAGCTTTACCCATGGTTTTGATATGTGAAATACTCTCAACTAGACTACAAATCACTAAAACCTAGCTCAATTGATGAAGAGATGGAGAGAAGTTGGCATAATAACTTTGCACAAATTGTGGAAGATCAAATGGCTTGGGAGAGGCTCTATTTATAGGCATTTTGGAAAGGGATTTGATCCAAGGGTTGAGATTCAATTTTGTGATCAAAGGATGAGGATGAATGCGAGGTGGAGGGCTTAGATTCAATCACCAAAAATGGAGGGATAAGAATAAAGATGAATTTTTAATTCAGCTTGGGAATAGGGGTTCATTAAATGAGGTTAGCTGAGGTGGATTAGATATGAATTTTAAATTCATATGGGGAAGAGGTGAGGATTAAAAATGAATTTAAAATTCATTTGGGGAAGAGTTCTCATAAATGACGGTAGGTATTGTAAGAGGTTATTAATGAGATTTATGGCAAATGTGTATAAAAAATTGATTTATGTGGGATAAAGGTCAATTTTTTATTTGGGAAATATGGGGAGGAGTGTTAAACAAGGTTTGACCAAACTAATCAAGATGATTAGTTTAATTAATATGGTTGTAGTAAATTAGGGAATGGGTTAATTAGGGGTTAAGATTAATTAAATGGTGTTTTATTTAATTAATCCTACGTCTAGAGGATAGGTGGGTTAGACTAGCTAACTAAATAATAGGCATTTAATTAACTAGGGTACGGATAGGCTAATTAATAGGCTAAATTAACTAAACATAATTTATCTAATTAATTAGGTTTAATGAAATAGGGGAATTAATCAAATAAATATTTGCACATTTATTTAATTAATTGGGTTAAATGTTAGTAAATGGAACCATTGAATTAATTAAATTAATTCAATTTCAAGGGTGAAATGATGAATAATCAAGTGTTGGAGGGAATAATTAATTAAATAAAAATTTAATTAATTAATTAGAAGTGGAATCGGTGATATTAGTGATGTCGGAGGTCGGTTAAATGGTGAAGACATTTTTAGGTGTCTACATTTACCCCTCTTTGACGTGGCGTTATGACCTAGTAGGGATATGGCGTCAAGTCAAAGAAATTTTGCCCCAGCTGTCGGGAAGGAATGGAATGGATAGGGGATGCCCCCTCGAGAGGTCAAGTGAAAAAATAAAAAAAATTCAGGTGAGCTCTCGAAAGGAAGAAATGAAGGTGAAAAATGGATAGATGACAGAAAAATAGGTTGACAGGAAGAAAAACAGGTGAAAAAGGTTAAAATTTGCACCCTGGGGAAGAAAAAGTGTGTTGGAGGATAGCATGGCCCTCTATAAATAGAAAAAGTGGGCCCAAAGTGCCACATTTGCACTCATTGAGCCTACTTGGAGAAGAGAAGAAGAGATGAGATAGCGAACCCGCTGTTCCCACGATTAGAGCATTTGTCTGAGATTATTTGGTCCTATATAAGATCACCAGTAGCTGCCGAGCGGGTATGTGGTTTAACCCTAATCTGGTCAATTTTTTTTTTTTGTATCTAGGGTTTTTGGGAATCAAGGGTTTGGGGTTTGGTGCCATCGGTGGGCTGATTGGTGCCAAAATGGGATGGATTGACACCATTGACGGCAATGGCATCAATCGTTTTGGAGAGGATTGATGGCAATGGCATCAATGACACCTAGTGTGGTGGATTGGCGCTAAGCGCGCCTAGGGTTTAGGCGTGCTTTGGCGCCAACTCCTCACGTCGTGGTGCCATTCTACAAAATGGTGCCATCTCTAAGGGGTCGTGGCACCATTCTTAAGAATGGTGCCACCCTTACAGAGTCGTGGCACCATTCTTAAGAATGGTGCCACCTTTACGGGGTAGCGGTGCCACTCTTGAGAGTGGCACCACCCTACGGGGTAGCAGTGCCACTCTTGTGAGTGGCACCACCCTACAGGGCAACGACAACACTCTTGAGAGTGACGCCACCCTAAGGGGTAGCTACGCCACTCTTTGCTATACCCGAGATGGGTAGCACCATTCTTTAGAATGGCGCCTCAGATAAGAAGAAAAGGTGTTTGAGGGGGCCGCGCCGCGTTGGCGCTAAATGAGGAATTTTATCTCAGAAAATGAGGAAAATTAGCACTAAAGTGACTGATTTGGAAGAAAAAGCAAGTTTTTAACTGACATTTAACTTTGGCAGATGCAAGCAGATGGGGGTATCGTAGGTTCGTGGGAGTGACGCGTTCCTGGCATGATGCAGCTACTGGATGGATTTGATGGAGCTACATGGGCTTGACTAGGGAGATTGGGTTTGTTGACAGTAGCAGATATGCCCGTCCTACAGACACACATGGCGATGATGATAGCTATAGTAGAGCGGTGGTGCTCGAAGACATGCTCCTTCCTCCTGCCGACGAGTGAGATCACCATCACGCTAGAGGATGTTTATCAGATCCTGAAGTTGCCTATTCACAGATCATGGGTGATTTATGCCACTAGGAGAGGATGAGCGGCCCTTGAGAAAGCATTTGCCCCAGGTCACCCAGTGTTGATGGATGATTAGCGAGAGATGAGCTATGAGCAGACATTAGTAGCTGGGGTGGATCAGTTTACATTATTTCTTTGTGCATTGATTGGGGGCATGGTGATGTTGGATCGGCATGCATGGGGCTTTCTTGTGGGTTGGGGAGAGATGATAGAGGGGATGGTGCGAGATGAGACTGTCTATGCATGTGGGTCGTGAATGTTGGGATAACTATACCACGAGATGCACATTGTGGTATACCATTATGATTATGCATTATCTACTGGGGTCACATTGCTGCATGTGTGGGTCTTTGAGCATGTTGCTATTACGAGTCCATAGGGGGCATATTTCTAATGACTATTCGAGGCATTTATGTTTCTATATTGACAGCCTCTCTAATATTCTCATACAGGGCAATTGCGCTATTGGTGACAGCTTCTTGATGATCTGATTTGGGTTACATGGCGGCCGTACATTAGAGTAGAGCAGTGGCCTGATGACCATATCCATATGCCATATACATTTCCACAATGTCATTTGATGGGCCAAGGGGAACGCACCATTGACATGTATCTCCCCTCTTGGGTGATGCGACAGTTTGGGCTGCATCAGGATCTTCCACAAGCGATGGCCATTTTTGCTAAGACTCGTTGGGATCTTAGATGGCCGCCAGTGATAGCGCCATAGGTGGCTATATATGATTTTGCAACCTTACAGCCCTAGCAGTGGGATTGGGAGAGCAGAGTGGTGGACACCGAGACTACTCCCGCATATGACTAGTGGTGGGTTACATGGAGGCCAATCCATTTGACGGATCCCATTGCAGAGCTGGACATGACAGTGGAGCCAGGGGAGGAGGGAGATGTAGTAGAGGAGCTAGTTGTAGAGGAAATTGAGGAGGATGATGATGATCCCATTGGGGTGTTAGCAGTGGCAGCTTATGAGCAGGTTGTGGCTAGTAGAGGACAGAGGCTAGTGGAGCAGTTACCTATGCAGCAGTTGGGGAGAGGGCAGAGAGGACAAATACTGCCACCATAGGCACCACAACAGCGGGATCTAAGTCAGGGATCACCCTAGTAGCAGGGTCAGAGGGGGAAAATGTTACCCCCACAAGGGTCACCACAGTAGCAGTGGGGACAGTAGAGATAGGGACAATAGCCACAGAGCAGAGTCTAGACCTATCAGCAGGCATAGCAGGGGCAAGGATGACAACCATAGGGTAGAGATCAGACTCGGTAGCAGCATGTACCAAAGACTGAGATGACTTTTAATGGGACTGGGCCTAGGGAGGCTGGCAGTTCAATGGTAGGGACAGGATCTGTTCCGGGTGTATGCTTGTCACATCGGCGCTCCCGAGCAGATGATGAGGAGGAGTTGGAGACCCTCCGTGGTCAGGTTGTGAGCCTAGAGGAGACTGTGCAGAGGCAGAGCTAGTAGCTAGTGTAGCTACAGGGAGTAGCTGTTCTACTAGATGGGAGCAATGGAGTTAATGGTGAAATTAGTGTCTTATAGGCATAGTTAGTGCAGACACATGCACAGTTAGTGCAGGCGCAGGCACAGGTGGTGGTGGTGACAGCAGAGAGATCAGGAGAGGTCTCTATGACATGCATCTGGGGGACAGGTGGTTAGGGTGATGGTTGAGAGAGATGCAGAGAGAGCCTTGCAACAAGCAGCTGGTGCACAGGTGGGGAGTCTGTAGGTAGAGGTTACACATATGCAGGGTGTCATTGCTGGCACCAACGCATCACAGATGTGGACTAACTATACAATAGCATAGAGTCATGTAACATAGTTACAGAGTGAGCTTTTAGAGGCACATGCATGGATGAAGATTATTACGGGGCTTATTTTGGTGCAGTTCCAGCAGATCATCGAATTCCAAGCTATATTGCGAGGAGTGGATCGAGGATGTCTAGGTCACGCAGATCCAAGTCTATTTAGTCAGTTCAGTAGCCCATGGCACCTCCACCATTGCCACCACAGCAACAACACCAGCCATAGTGACCTCCAGGGTCACCTATTGATTGTACTATGGGATCATCAGCCCAGGGTTGATGCTTTGATATATTATTGATGTATTTTGGGTCCTTAGAGGCAATTTTGTATCATGGCATTGAGTGATGTATTATTTTTGAGACGATATATTTGATGATGCTTATGGATGTTTATTGTGATTTTATGGACATGATGTTTATGATGATGTAGCCTATGTTTATGATATGCATATGATCGTTATGGATATGTGATGGATCATGATGTGTTATACTACTATGTTTTTATGCTTTTCATATGATACTTATGCATTATGTATGATGTGATGATGATTTTTATGACGTACATGGATGATTATGGATATGTTATGGATTATGATGTAATGATATCATGATGTTGATGTTCGTGGATTATGCATGTTATGGTTATGGATGCACTTTATACAGATGATGTTATGATGTTGATTTATGAGATGTATATGGATGACTATTATGGATCATGATGTGGATTATATATGGATATAAAATGAATATGCTCATATAACATATATTATGGATGCAAAATGAATGAAAATGGAAATATTTGCTCAGACTAATAAACATATATTGTGGATGCAAAATGAATGTGTTTAGATTTCACTTGTGTGAGAGGTTGATTAACTCTTATATGCAATATGACCTTTCTATGCTCAGTTCTTTAATTGTTTTATTTTTGTGTCAAGCAATAGAAATTGTCAGACGATGTGTTCTCCAAACGTCCTAATGAAGATGCAATGGTTAAATGATGTAATGATAATGCAAATGATTAATGAGTCAATGCAATGATGTAATGGGATGAAAAAGTCATGATACATGTTATGTGCATTAACCCTGGGTGATGGGGTTGGATGATAGGGGATGGGTTGGGAAAGGGTATGGTCAAGGATAAGTGTAGGCTAGGTTGGAAGGATGCGAAAAGGGGAGTGTTAGGGTGGTCTTTTGGGAATACTAAGTCACTAAACACCACATCATTAAGGGGAAATTCAGGGTTGGGATGATTTAGGTTTGTAGAGCGGATTGATGGGGAGGGGAGGGTATGTTAGGTGGTAGGGGGGTTAGAGTGAATGGATTATATGGGGGAGGGTAGATCAAAATTCTAAGCCTAGATAATATGGTTGGATGGGTAGTGATAGAAAAGGAGATGATATGAGCTAGGTATAGTACTTGCATTACACTATTGAGAGCATTTCTAAGTTTATTATAACAAAGTAGGATACTTTTCATGAAGGTATGAGAGGACCTAGGTGATGATGTTTATCCCACATTTTGCATGGACTAGACTCACAAACAATAGGTTGATTTCATGCATGCCCAAGGTAGTATAACCTTGCCTAGATGAGGGAAGGGGACTCATAACATAAGTTCCCATAGTGCATAGAAGGTACGATTAACCTAATATGCAAATGGAAAGCACTATGCTAGAACTTACCCTATCCTCAAGATATGAATACTATTCTTGGAGTAATGAAATCAACCCACAAGCATAGCATACAGAAACAATGACCATGTCTATTCTAGGCATTGCTTGCCACATACCATGATATAATGTGATCAAGGTAGCTTTGGAAAATGACCTAGAACAAGACAAGAAGATAAAAATCAATAATCAAAAGACCAACAAAAAAGCACAAACAACCATTGTATTCTCTTGCCAAGATAGGTGTTGATAAGATGACGGATTCGGTCCATTGTAGGAATGATATATCCTAGAACGCGAATCGGTTGGATATTGTTTGGATAAATTTTGAAAGGTGGGCAAAAGGACAGTCAGGCCATGTGTGATGATTATAGTTGGTTTGTTGATTGATGACTTTTTGTGTGAAATGTGATGCTTTTGGGGGTATGCTTAGCGTGTGTATTGCTTGATGAATTTAGTAAGCTCAGAAGATAGGGACCATCCAAACGGGTTGGATGGGTGCATCTTATGTACCTGAGTACTGGATACTTCCTTCGTATTCCAGACTACCTACATACCTTATGTCCACGGGATCAAGGCACTTTAAGATGTGGGTGAGATGAATATGTAGTTCTGGTTTGACTTGATGATATGGGGATGGTTTTAGATGGATGTGATGATGTAGAATATAATGTACAAGATGATGATGTGAGAGTGTTTCTTGTATTTTTTTGCTTTTCTAATGTTTTTGATTTTTTTTTGGATCTTCTATTGTTTTTGGATTTTTTGGATTTTCTAATGTTTTTGGAATTTTTAAATTTTCTAATGTTTTTAGATTTTTTAGATTTTAGCTGTACAAGGGAAGCATACAAGGATCCTCCTTCCATGGATTAGCTTTGGGAGGGATAATGTGGGGTGGACGAAAGGATTTGATGTTTCAGAATTCTAAGCCATGGGAGAATGTGTGATATGGACGTCGTGATGGAAAGAGGACTTATTAGATGGTGGAACCAGCCATTACACATGGTGCCTGAGATAGATTTTCACCATGGTACTTATCCAAGGTGTTACTAAGGTGATTTTCACTATTAGACAGCTTTATTGCACTCAAGTTTTTCTTGATTTTTCAAAAAAAAATTATTTATTTATTTATTTTATTTTTTTGTATTTTTTCTTTGGGATATTCGATGGGTCATGCGTAGAACTTTTTCAAATGCAAAATGCTCATGGGTTCATCTAGAGGTTGCCCCTTAGGTGTTGCAAGTTGATATGCCCTTGATCCATAGCTAGTTGTGACAACATAGGGCCCCAACCAATTGGGCTCAAATTTTCCTTTTTTAGTGCGCTCCTGTAGATTTTTCTGTTTCTCCATGAGGACAAGGTCACCTACTTCAAACTTGCAGTTCTTGATTTTCTTGTTATAGCTCCTTTGCAGGCAATTTTGGTAGGCTTGAAGATGGTTAAGAGCATCCAAGCATTTCTCATCCAATAATTCTAGCTCATGCATCCTTGCAACTCGATACTCTTCATCAGTGATCATATTCTTCCATTCCCAGATTCATTTCTTGTGATGCTTCTACTAGGATTGGCGATCTCTTTGGATATAGCTCAGCTATTTTAGGGAGGCCCATGCTCTCATCTCCTAGCGCCTCATGGAGGTTTTCACTAGGTGATACATCCTTTATTTTGATTTTTTCTTCACCCAAAAGTGCCACAAAGTGGTTTTCACTAGAGGGTGTTGTTTTTATTTTTATGTTTTTGTGACTGAGAGTGTGGGTGGTCTCCCCAAAGTAGGCAGAGGTGTTGAGCTCCATGATGTATCCATCTTTGTGGTCTCCAAGGGGGAAGTGATCCCTTACCCCCATCATCTCAGCTATTGCTTCATTGTTCTACGCAACATCAAGGACAGGTGGTCCTTGTTGGTCCTAATCTATAAGCTGAGGGTAAACAAGAGGCATGTCATTGGAAGTGGATGGTGTGGTGTTTAAGGTATAGATGGTACATATGGAGGATTTGAAGAATTCGACAAAATCGCTAAAGGAGTCTTGATGGTCTGCTTCATTGATATTATCGACCGTATGGAGGGCCTTAGTGACCTCACTTAAGATACATTTGCCATTTGCAAGTATGGACTCTTGTTTTCCATACCCCAACCCATGAAGATGCGGGTTTCTTGTTGCTTGGATTGGTTCCACAATTCCCTGCTCATGAAGGCCTATACCTCCTTGTCCTTTATAGCCCATGTATTTGACAATCTTGAGACCTTTTCCATAGATCTCAACTGGGATAGTAGGGACTTCTTATTCTACTTCTTCTTTGTACAACCAAGAGGATATATCTTCAAGCACATCTTTCTCTAAGAGATGCTTCTTTTCAAAGGTGGGTGAGGATTTGCATTTGACAATCACTGTGGAGGCTTCTTCTTCTTTTGGAATGCCAAATGTCTTAGGGGATAGTAGTAGGCCCACACAGAATGTACTATGTAAGTCATACTCACTGCATCCCATGTCGCTTACCTTGATCTTGACCTCTGGCGGTGTGAAGGTTTGTGAAGTGGTAGCAATATTGGAAGGATCAATGTAGGAAGCGGATGATGTAGGATTTGCAAGGGAAGTGGGTGTTTTGGTGGCACTATTGTAGGGACAAAAGGTGTGATCGTGTCCTTCCAAGAAACTACAATATTGAAATGGTTAGGGATCGGCATAGATAGTAACCTCTGTGCCGTTGTGGGGAAATTCAAGCACTGATGGAATGTGGATGGGATGGCCTACATGGAATGGATCCATGGTCAGCCAAGAAGAGTGTTATAAGGGAATCAAGATCAAGGACCTGACATTTTATTTCTAGAATCTTCTATCCCACTTGGATAGGGAGCTTGATAGAACCCTCAGATAGTCTCTCGGTGTCATCATATCCCTTGATTGTTATTCATTCGCTAGTATCCACGACCACATCAGAGTATCCCAAATGTTTTAGCAATTTTAGAGTGCACAGATTTAGGCGAGAGCCACCATCTATTAAGACTCATTTTATAATGTGCTTATGGATCAAAACCTCGATATGCAAAGCTTCGTTATGTGTGGTGTTAGGTGAAGGAAGATCCTTTTCAGAAAACATGAGGCGATGGGGTGAAGCGATATGGCCCACCATAGCTTGGAATTGGTTGACATTCAAATCGGTAGGGACTTGCGTTTCCATCAAGGCCTTTTCAAGGACTTCTTTGTGGGTGGGAGATGTGCGGAGCAACTTAAGGATGGAAATTTGTGTCAGGATCTTGTTGAGGTGATCTAGGAGGTTGTATTTGTAAGTAGATGGCTGGTTGGTGGGTGCAGAAGTAGAAGGTTGATTAGCGGCGAGAGCTCCGCGTATGGAAACACGGCCATGGAGGGTTGTGATGGCGCAATCGGGTACTTTTGCTTGAATGGTGATAGTGTTGACATGATTAGAAGATTCTTATATTTGTCCCATGACATAATCAAAAGAAGCGAGCGGTGGTATGACATTGTAAGCTTGGTTTGATGAGGACACTTTTCCTTTGTCATGATCCGGAAGTGGATCCTTGTATGCTCCGAGATTTGCGTTTGGTGATTGTTTAGGGGGCTTATCAATGGTTATGTCACCTCTATCAATAAGATCTTGTATACAGTGGTTTAACCTCATACAGTTAGAGGTTTTATGCCCTTTCATGTGGTGATATTCACAACAAGTGTTTTCGTCAAACCAAGAGGGTTTGAATTGATTTTTGTCATAGGGTCTAATAGGAGGTAATGTGATTAGGTCCTCTTTTACAAGATTATTCAACACAGTTTCAATAGGCTCCCCTAGAGGTGTGAACTTCCTCTTAGGATTGTTATTTTGTTTTGGTGGTCCTTTGGGGACATTGACGTTATTTGTGGTGGATGTACATGGTGGTGTTTGGTTTTGTACATGTTGAATGACTTTCACATTGGTGATGCCGTCATTAAGAGTGTTCTTGATTTTACCCCAAAAACGAGGTTTATCATTTGATTGCATGTTGTTGTTTATGTTTGAGGTGTTGTTGTTGACCTTGTTGTTGTTGTTGTTGTTGGTTTTGTTGTCGTAGAGTTTTATCGAGCCCTTGGCAATAAGGGCTCTCTCGATAGTTGTGCCTTTGTCGATGACCTTTTCAAAGGTGGACACACAATAAATTTGCAAATGGAAATGCATTTCTTGACTAATATTAGCCACAAACATGGTGACCAGTTATTTCTTAGATTGCTTGTCAAGCCTCTCCATGTTTGCAAAAAGGCAATGAAAGATTCTTTGTTCTTTTGTTTGGTATTGCAAAGATTAGTCATTGATATTTAATGTTCGAAATTATAGGAGAAATGGTTTACAAACTTCTCCGCGAGTTCATGGAACATTTTAATACCTGAAGGAAGGTGAGCAAACCATTCGGTGGTTTGACCACCAAGGCTTCTAGGAAAAAGTCTCATTAAATAGGTGTCGTCATATGAGACTTCAAGACAAGTGATATAAAACTCCCTAAGGTGCTCCCTAGGGTCCCCCTTTCCTTTGTACTTGTCAAATTTGGGCGTTTTAAATTTTTTGGGAAAGGGAGGCATGTACAATGTCCTATCAAATGGGTAAGGGCAAATATCCTTGAAAGAATATTTTTTTCATTTGTTTCCATGTTGCATATTGTCCACCATTTGGAGTAGTGTTTGTACAATGCTCGTTAAATCCTGTGTTGGGGGTGGTTGCAGAATGTATGTTTGTTGGTTTTGGATGAGTTTTTGGAGGTGAGACAGAATTTGGTTTAGGGGTGGATTTTGGTTTTGTGGGTTGAGGTTTTGATTTAGTTGGGTGAGGTATTGTTGATAAGCGTGAAGTTGTTGTAGAATATGAGGTGGTATTTGTTGGTTTTGATTAGGGTTTGGTTGGGATGTTTGGATGGAAGAGGTGATGGGTGTTTGGGAAATTGATGGAATCACATGTGTGATGTTGGACAATGGATTGTTGATGGGAACATTGGAGGTGTTATGGGGTTATCGAGAGAATAGTTGGTTCATGAAGGCTATGGTGTTGGTGCTAAGTGGAGGCACACTCGTGGAAGCACTTGTGTGCATGGGGTTGTTGGGGATATTGAGAGTGATTTGTGAAGTGGATGTGGTTATGTTTGATGTAGCAACGGGGTTGAAGATGGTGAGGTTTGTTATGGTTGAGACGTTTGGTGTAGTGGATATATTTGAGGGGTTTGTGGGAATTGTAGACGTAGTGATGCTTGAAGCTTGAGATGTATTAGGGACGGTATGGGATGTAGATGGTTGTGATGAGGTCATGGTGTTGTTTGAGGTGGATGCATTATGAGGTATTCTAGCACCATTTTTTAGGAGGAACTCAAGATATCTATTAGGGTCTGATTTTAGGACTCTATCAAGTATATCCATAGAGTCGACGTATTGGGTGAAATCTAAGACATCTTGGTCGATATTGTTGGTATTAGATGGAGGTGCTTGTGATGGGAAGGGGAAGGGATTTAACATAGCATTGGCATCAAATGTGACACTTGTTGGACTACGGGTATATTTCTTTGGTCGGTTGGAGGCATCCCTAAGCCAAAGTTATTTCCAAAATGGGCCATTTCTTGGTTCTTCTTGGCTTGGGATCTTGTTACAAGCATGCAACGGTTTTGAGTGTGGATTTGATTGGGTGGATGAAGATTGAGACCTTAGATAATGGATTTGACTTATTGGACCCAAAGATAGATGGTGATGTGATGAGAGGTAAATAGAGGTTTATCCTTAAGAGAAGGAAATCTCAAAATTCTAAACCTAAGGGTGAAAAGTGATATGGATATGATAGGTTCTTAGTTTTTGAGAAAAATAGAATCTCAAAAGTTCAAAACCTAAGGAAGGTAAATGTTAGAATTATGAGTATGGTAGAACAACCTCAAAGGTTAAGACCTTAAAGGAAGTGGGTGAATTGATTTTCAAAAATTTTGGACGAAAAGGAGTGAAAGAGGAAATGGATTGGAATGTAGGTGAAAATGATTTTTGGGATGATTTGGAGGATGTGACTAAGGATAATAATCAACCAAGGAAACCTTAGATGACTAGGGTAAATGATTAATCCACTAAAAAATCCTTAGGTGATTTGGATGTTTAGATGATATTGGGTGTTGGATAAAATTTTGATGATGTTGAGGGATATTCAAATTGAAAGTGAGCTTGAATGGATCTAGATCTTAGGATTTTGTAAACATGGATGCTTCTTTTTACATAAGGTAGATTAATGACCTTAGGCAGAAAGGGGATGATTATTCTACTTGAAGGTAGACTAATAACCAACAAGAAAAATGGGATAGCAAAGGATGACAAGATCTAGGTTTAGTTCTTTGCTCAAAGGTTGATTTGGAATATGATTGTGAATTTGATTAAGAGATTGATTTTGGATGTTTAGATGGTTTTTATTTTTGGATGTTTGGATTTTGAGATTTTGGAAAGTGTTGGGATGAGGATGACAAAGGTTGGATGTGAGATGAAATAAAGTGGAGGTCCAAAGATGAGAATCAAAATTTAAGGCTATGTTGGATTATGTATGGAGATTGGATTATGGAAATAGGAATTATGGTTGGGCTTAGTGATTTGATTGAGAGTGAAGGGTCCAATAATGGAAGTGATTATTCTCTAAGGTCAAAATGGGAATGTGGGTGAAAATGATCATGGATGATGGTGAAAGGTAGGCTATGGTTTTGATTGATTTTTGACCAGGTGGTTGCAGATTGTGATTGGGCAACTCGCAAGGATTCTAAAATAGTTTGCTAGACACTTGTGCAATCTGATTTGCAAATGGTGCCAAAATACAGAGATAAGGCACCACAACAGAGAGCAATAGCACCAAGGATCAGGTAAATAGCACTAAAACAGTGAGCTTTTGGCAACAGGGAAAATGGTGACAAATGATTTTTAAGGCACCAAATAGAGAACTTTTGGCGCCAACATGGGACAGTTCTTTGGATTGTGCTTGGGTATTTGGCAAATTTTTTGGATTTTGGTCTCAAAATTTTTTATTTGGAAGGTCAAATGATAGATTTTGGTGATGTCAAATGTTCCAATGGTTCAATGATGTAGGTGGCTTTAGAAAATGTCCATGGTAGTTTCTTGGCAAGCAATACAAACACTTCAAGCAAGAGAACACAATGGCCAAGGTTTTGACGTGAAGTATCAATGTTATGTGTATGTTCAAGAAGCCCCTCAAGGCCCAAATTTCCATAGGTATAACACAATCATAACAATCACTTGAAAATAATGCTTATTCTACCTAAGGTCAAGGTGAATGGTGATTTGTCAAGCCGACAACTTGGAATCTCTAACTCAAATGCAAGAACCTCTTAAGCGAATGTGCTTATTATATTGTCTTCTCAAGAGAGGATGGCTAGGGACCTCCTACACTGGAAGGATGTCGCAATCACCCTTTCCTTGGAAAGCTACACGTAGCTTATGCTAAGCTGAGGATTTCCATCTCATCTCAAGGGAGCCACATGGTGAGAATCTTGGGAGGATTATGTGTCCTCTCGCATTGAACAAAATGCCACAAGGTCAAAAAGGGTGGTCTCTACTGTAAGGTGTTTAGTGGGGGAACATTCAGGGGATTGACACATTAAGAGTGTCTAGTAAACCACTTAAGGTTTTGACTAGTCCTACTAGGAGTGTCATATACACAAGGTATGCCTCCTTTTGAACTAGCACTGTACGGTAAGTGCTAATACTAATTTGGACTTGGCTTTTGCCTTATCATATTTTGTATAGCGGACCGAATGAAAGTACCACTTAAGGTCGCCAATGAGTTCTCCTTACAGATGTGTTTCAAGGGTAGGTCCACTCTAAGAAAATGAAAATGAAGAGCGTAGAACTGTTTCTCTTCACCCAAGATCCTTATACAAGGCGAGGGGAGAGGATACTTTGATTCTATCCCTTGGGTTCTAATAACACATGTGTGCAAGTGCACAAGACACTTCAAACAAAAGCTACATTCTTTTTATGCCCAAACAAAGTGTTCCTACGTTTGTTTGCAAGCAAGGTTCATTTTAAGTGCACCAAAAGCAAATGTTCTCTAAGCTAAGCACACAATGTTCATTTTAATGCACCAAAAATAAGTGTTTCTAAGCTATCAAAACCCTACAAAAGATATTAGTAGTTTTGATTTCAGTCTTGGACAAGCGTTCTTTTCACCTGCACAAGACTGTCAAACACCTGCACAGATTTCAATGTTAGTCTAGAAAAAGGTGCCACAACAGAGACTTATGGCACCACAAATTAGGTAAATGGCACTATAACAAATGAAAATGGTGCTACAGAGATAAAATAGTTATTTCTGACTATTTGAAAGAGGATGGCGTCACAGGAAGTACAAATAGTGCCACTACTAAGAAAGGCACCAAAATAGGATTAAAAGGTGCTACAATATGATCAAATGGCGCCAAACTAAGTTTTTACCTTAGTTTACCTTCTGTAGTGAAAAAGATGGCACCAAACTGAGTGTGAAAGGTGTCAAAATGACGTAGTGTCTCAAAAAGACCTTCAAAAACATAGTTAGTTTCAAAATAATTGATTCAAACAAGGTTAGCACTCCTCCTTATGCCAAGTAAGATTCAAAAGATGCAAAAGATAGTGATAAATAAGTCAAACAACAAGATAAGTTAGGGTTAGATGATCAACACTTATAAACTTTTCCCCTAGAAAGATTTTGCCATTACGACCCCCTCTATCTTTGCATTTACTGTCAAAATAGAGAGCCACTAAACCTAAAAGTTTGGTAAAACTTCTAAAGAAAGCATTAAACCCAAAACATATGCTTAAAAGTTAGTGGTTGATGTCGTGACAAAAAGGCACCAAAATAGTATAAAATAGCGCCACAATACTAAAAAATAGCACCACTGTGGGAGCAAATAGTGCCAAACAAAGAACATTTAGCACAAAAACCTACAAAACACGTCCTTTTGCACAAAAAACTCAAGCAAGAAGGTTAGATAGGGACCTAGGGGTCCCATCGGGTGTGCCAAATGAGAGCAAGGAAAACAAATGCATGTAAAAGCAATGTTATACCTTTAAAGTGATCTCCTCCTCCTAGATAAGGTGGAGAGTGTTGCACCCAAACACTCTAGCTTACCCATGGTTTTGATATGTGAAATACTCTTAACTAGACTACAAATCACTAAAACCTAGCTCAATTGATGAAGAGATGGAGAGAATTTGGCATAAAAACTTTGCTCAAATTGTGGATGATCAAATGGCTTGGGAGAGGCTCTATTTATAGGCATTTTGGAGGGGGATTTGATCCAAGGGTTGAGATTCAATTTTGAGATCAATGGATGAGGATGAATGTGAGGTGGACAGCTTAGATTCAATCACCAAAAATGGAGGGATCTGAGAATAAAGATGAATTTTTAATTCATCTTGGGAAGAGGGGTTCATTAAATGAGGTTAGATGAGGTGGGTTAAATATGAATTTTAAATTCATATGGGGAAGAGGTGAGGATTAAAAATTAGTTTACAATTCATTTGGGGAAGAGTTCTCATAAATGAAGGTAGGTGTTGTAAGAGGTTATTAATGAGATTTATGACAAATGTGTATAAAAAATTGATTTATGTGGGATAAAGATCAATTTTTTATTGGAAATATGGGGAGGAGTGTTAAACGGGGTTTGACCAAACTAATCAAGGTGATTAGTTTAATTAATATGGCTGTAGTAAATTAGGGGTTAAGATTAATTAAATGGTGTTTTATTTAATTAATCCTAGGTCTAGAGGATAGGTGGGTTAGACTAGCTAATTAAATAATAGGTATTTAATTAACTAGGGTAGGGATAGGCTGATTAATAGGCTAAATTAACTAGATAAACATAATTTATCTAATTAATTGGGTTTAATGAAATGGGGGAATTAATCAAATAAATATTTGCACATTTATTTAATTAATTAGGTTAAATGTTAGTAAATGGAACCATTGAATTAATTAAATTAATTCAATTTCAGGGGTGAAATGATGAATAATCAGGTGTTGGAGGGAATAATTAATTAAATAAAAATTTAATTAATTAATTAGAAGGGGAATCCATGATATTAGTGATGTCAGAGGTCAATTAAATGGTGAAAACATTTTTAGGTGTCTACACACCTCATTATATCACTAGCCTTCTTTATATTACAAAGTGCTATATGTCCTTAACTTCTTGCTTGTTGACCTATGACAAACCATAGATCTAATGGAATGTTTGTAAATTGATTTTTTAAATTTCCTAAATTTGATCTTGTGGAGAGTAATAGTAATTCCAAATCCTGTAGTTGTTGTCGTGAACCTTTAAATTGCTAGAATTGAATAAATTGATTGGTTTTTATGACTGGATTGTGTCCATGCTGTGAGAATTGGTAGTTTAATAAGACCCCTAATTCATGACTGCATTAAGTGGTATTAGAGCTAGGTTCAGTGTTGTGTTGGAGGAAGAACCCTAAGGAGTTTGTTGTGGGTGTGTGAGAGGATAGTGAGACCCAAAATTGTAGAGGGTTGTGGACATGGCACAAAGAGGGCATGGTGGATGAAGAGGACCACATAATGGGCCATGGAATGCTGACCATATTGTAGTGGGAGCTTTTTGTAGTTACATATAGAAATCCACAAATCTAAAAAATTCCAAATCTATAATCTAAAACAATAAAATATCACATATATGCAAACCCATAAATTTTAATCATGAAATCTATAAAACACACAAATCCAAAACAACATGAAATGAAATTTGGAAGTACATCCAAAAGGATTAGAGGGTTGTCCAAGAAATCTAGGCCACCAAAAGACCAATTCCACAACCATCACTAGTACATGCAAATGAAGGAGCCACCTATTATCCATGAGCTTCCAATTCAACAAAAGACCAACTCAACAACCTACATGTAATTAGGGTCTATAATCAGTGCTTTTATGAAACCAAGTGCTAAAACCATGAACCCAACGTAAGTACTTCTTTCAGTAGTCAATGCAGATAGTGCTTTGAACCCATGTGACCAAGGGGCCAAAAATAAGCAATTGACATGAACACTCTTCCACTACACATGACCATAGGATAAAGGATCACAACCACCATGATACAGAGTAGTTGCATAGTACCAAATAGGAGCTCTAGATTACAACCACGTAACATGCAAACACATGACCAACTCCACCATTCCATTAATGCTCACCATATTATTTCCTAAAATATCAAACCAAATCAACTGTAAAATCCCACTCATACAAAGATTAATAACTAATCAGTTCCTTCCAACATATTCCTGCATGCTTTCTAGACCAATAAATTTAAAATGGAGGAAAACCCAAAACAAAATCACCATGAAGCCATCACATGCAATGACATGCAAGCACATACAACTAGCATGCAAGCCCATGAAACCAACACATAAGTACATGAAAACAAAATGCAAGTACAAGTAGTTCACATGCAACCACATGCAAACCATGGAAGCACCTCTACTCTAATACTAAATGTTAGGAAAAGTACTTGCAAATACCTTATCAATTAAACTAGATTAAACATAATTATTAAGAATTGTTGGCATTTCAACATTAACCATTCGAGGAGATTATTATAGTAATCAAATGTACAAAAATTTCAATAGCATTCTAATATGTAAACAACACTTAGAAAAGAAAGAATGAGATATATAGAATGGAAATCAACCACAAGAAAGAGAATGACACAAATAGACTATGGGAAAGCCTTTTCAGGAAAAAACTAGCCTCTAAAGCATTGAATCAATGTATTATTCAACAATAATAAACCTATTAAATACAATATTAGGCTCTTCCTCCATGGAGATCAACATTGTCTTCCTCTGGTAGAAATTTGACAGCATAACCTTGCAAAAACTCCTCACTTCTCCTCCTAACCACTATCCTAAGGCCTTAATATACAAGCAAATACAATACAAGATACCATAAATGGTATTGTAAACCAAGTGATAATATCATGGCCCAAGTGGTCAACATGCAAAGAAGGCCTCGTACCATGTGTCCAAGAGTTACAAACACCTTTCTAGAAGCTTCAATACCTTTCTCATGAAATTCGGTGTCCAATTTCACTAAAGGATTGAAAAAACCCATGAGAGGAAAAAATAACAACTCCCTAAGTTCAAAAAGGACAACCCACTTCTTACACATCATCAAAGATGCTTTCTTACACCTCTTACAATATCATAGATTCTTTTTACACAACATAATGATGGTCAAGATTCCTAGTCCACTTTGTAACTCTCTATAATCATGCTCTTACATGTGTCATAACCACTATCTTTGTCATAGATGCTCTTACACATCATTGATGACAAGACATTCTTTTACAAATATATTTACACACATAAATTCCAATAATTACACATGACATAATGGCCAAGGAATAAAGTGGGACATCCCATTTCATGAGAACACATAAAATAATAAATAATTAAATAATCTAAATCTTAAGACTTGCAAGGTGTATGACACCCCTAATCCCAACAACATATTGCTCTATCAATCCCTTCAGCTACAACTTGACTTCATTAGCCTCAATTACACTTTGAAAATATATTTATATGTTTAGAAAAGGGAAATCAACCAATAATTATATTTCATGTGCTTTATGGCACACTTAGTGGCAACCCATCAAGCTTCAAGAACAACTCTAAAAATTTCTTAACAATCTCACCTATTTCTTGTTGTTCTTGATTACGGTGTAGCCCATGTGGCTTCTTAATCTCAACCTAATCTTTCTCTACCTTTCCTCTAAGAAACTGCATTGATCAACTCTTAGCTTGAGATGCACCAACCATGTAAATTTTTTACTTTCCCACATATGATTTGAAGGTTTAATCCACACTATTGGAATGAATTTTTTTCTTATCTCCTCTTGAAATGGATGTCATCACACACATATAGGTAAGGAATCCCAAAAATGACTCCACACACATCGACTAGGATCACATCTACAAGTACACCATCCTTATACTTAGAATTTTTGTGAAAAGCTATCTTACATTTCTTCAAGTGATTGAGGTATCAACCCATTGTTTTATCCAACAAAGTGAATATGGTTGAGGATGATCCATGATTGGAAATGGAAGCTCTCCAAAAAGATTTTTGGAAATTAGATTTTCCTAAGAACATGTGTCAAAAATTTGTGTATCTTCTTATTCTTGACTTGGACTTTGATGTGTAATAAATTTGTGAGTTCTTCTCCCTCCTTGGAACTTATACCCATCATACATACTCCCTTACACACTTTGTCACAATCCAAAATCTTATACACCTTAAAGTTTCAATCTATCTCCTTGTCTTTGCTCATACAAGTGGTGTTTGCCACTCTTATTCTTCTTCCATGATGGTGCCAATTCAATATGTAGTTTCCAACATATCTCATTTGTATGCTTGTCCTTATTTCAATGAGAACAATGGCATTTTATTTTATTCTTTCCCTCATCCTTTTTTTAGATTGTGATATTTGCATTTTTCTTATTTTTTCCCTTGTCTCTATCCATTTTTTTCCTCCACCATGTTTTTGTTCTCTATCTCATTGTTTTTTTCTTAAAGAAAGAGGTCTCCTCCTTGTCTAGCTCAAGATGGTATGTTTGGGAACAAACCCATCAATGGTTATTTTCTATTAGGAAAAGTCTCTTTAGGTGTCCAAACAACCCACCTATATATTTCATTCAAACTTTTCTATCTAAAACATCTTTCCCCAATTACACTAATCTCTTCAAAAATTCACTAATATACTCTTGAACACTTTGTCATTGCATTTGTTGAAAATGGTGTCATTGCATCTCCCTCTCTTCCTCATAAAATAGGGTAGAATTGCTTCTTGAACAACCCCTTGAATTATTCCCAATTTGAAATAGGTGCCACTTGATGAAATTCCAAGGAATGGGCATAACTTCATACCACATTAGAGCTTTACCATTGCCTAGAAAGATTTAGTCTTACAGATGCAATTGATGACATGGGGTCAATATGTGGAGGCTAAATTATATTTCTATATGGTAAATCCATTGATCTAACTTCCCAGTACTTATCTCTCCATAAAAGGACTAGAGGTAGACTAATTTAGATTCCACTTTAAAGAAGCTTCCATGAGATGTTTCTCCTTGATCACACTTAGTTTTCTCAGGTTCTCTTTCTTCTTCATGAGGTCAAGAGGTACCAAGATTCTTAGTCATTTCTAATAGGATACTCTCCAACCTACCTACCTTCCCTTATATGTTGTAAATTTTTGTAACACCATCCTCTAGGCCTCTCCATCATATTATTCCCTTGTTATTGACCTAGTTGTACTTGTCCACTCTCCAGTTCCAATTTAGGGATCAAATGGAGTAAGTTATCACTTCCACTCAATCTTGTGGAATTCATAACATATCAAATACTCTTATGAGATAAAAATGACACTTTATTACCACTTGATCTATAAAATACCAAAGATTGTCATGGGTCCATGTATATCCTTAGTTGTCAATCCTTCTAATACCTTCAAACACTTTTAATTCACCTCAAAATATATGTGATTATATTCATACATGTTCATTTGTTATGAAAACTTAATGGAAAACACAAAATAATGATGGTATCAAGCAAAGAACACACACATAATGATTGAGACAATGTGTATACCCTAGAGAAACCTTAAAAGGGTCAAAACTCTAGCAAGAGAGAATATTTTTCTCCTCATTCCACTATCACAATCCAAGTATATATTTTATACAATATCTCTAGGGACATTAATAGTCCTAATAATGTCACAAGTTCATTCCTTACACCTACAATGTACCTTTACAACTCATAAACCCCTATTTTGACACTTCGAGTCACAAAATCAATATGAAATAAAGAAAACAATGAGAGACAACCATTCAAAATTTATATTAAAAAATTATATGGAATTCCTCTGCCATTTCATGGTGCCAAAATGGAATGATAAATGTCAAAATATTCAATTTAAATGACAAAACCATTCATATTCCATGTGCTATTTTTACATTGATGAAAATGTCACTTTTGATAGAGTGGTGAAGATATTTTTGCCACAATCATGACAAAATTGTCATTGTTAATGATGATAAAAATCTCAACAAACTTGATTTTCTACTTCATTTTGAAGTCCACACCCTCGTTTCAAGTATTCTCCAAGATGATTTGGGTCACCTTGGATGCTCCTCTGACAAGAACACAATAATTTTTTCTCCAACCATATTGATCTCTAATGAACTTCTAGTTCTAAGTCACTCTAACAACTTCCTTAATTGTTGTGGATCCCCATGACCCCAATAGTCCAACAATTTAGATCTAATTTTAGATTAGAAACCATCCTAGATCCTAAACCAATAAATATTTCTAATCAAGTACATGAGAGAAATCAACATGATGATATTTTAGCAGAGATATATGAAAAATAATAGAATCCAAGAAAGAGTAGGAGGTAACTAGTTTATATGCCACTAGATTGATAACTTCCAAAATTCAAAGGGGATCACATATCTTGGTGCAAGTTTTGAAGATTTTCAAAATTTTATAGACTTCTTTTTGGGATTAAACCTCAAGAAAAACTTGTCCCCTACTAATAATTGTCTTGGGATCCTCTTCCTATCTATGCAACGTTTATTTGTATTAATTTCTACTTGATCAATTTCACTTTTTCTTTCATATCCTTTAGCATATTGGGACCTATGGTTGTTTTATTTATAGTACTATCCTAGTTGATAGGAGTATGACACTTCCTATCATAGAGATCCTTAAAGGGATCCATGACAAGAGTTTAATGGTGTATACATTGTTGTACACAAACTCTAAGAGTGACAACTAATAGCCCCCAAATTTATACTTTTGGTCCATACAATACATTCACAACATGTCCTCTAGCACTTAGTTTACCCTTTCAGTCTTCTCATCTATCTTGAGTGATAAGAGGAACAACCATTCAACATAGTTTTTTTATGTTGTGCACAAGGTTTGTAAAAGATAGAAGTCATATAAGTGTCTTGATAAAAAAAACTTTTTTGGGGCCCCTTGAAATTTGAATATATCATTCACAAATCTCCTAGCCAAAATTGTTGTATCATCATTCACATTTTCTAGGATGAAATGTACAAGCTTCATGAGTTTTTCCACTATAAAAAATATCATTCTTGTTCTATGGCAATGGAAACCCTTAAACAAAATTCATGAACATGACAACATACACTTCCACTCTAGGATTTCATGAGGATGCATTAGTATTACCACATGCAAATGTTTAGCTTTAACTCAATGGAACTTGAGACACTTTGCCACAAATTATGTAGTTTCTTTCTTGAGACATAAATAGAAATACAACTTCTTCGCATCTTCAAATAGCTTAGCCACCCATAGGTGACATGAATATGTAGGAATATGCACCTTCTCAAGCACTACAGTCATCATGCTACCAAGGTTTGAGACATAAATTATGCTCTTGCATCTTAGGACACCATATGTCTTGAATTGATAAGCATCATATTAATGATCTTGAGAATCAATTTCAAGAGAAACATTTACCATTTCATAGTAATAATTGATATAAAACTATAATGTACCAAACTGATTTTTATGCCTTAAATCAGATCCGAAAATGAAATTAATTAATTCCACTGAAAACAACAAATTTCACCAAGACTAGCAAGCTAGCCATACACTAATTAGCACCAAACTAACAAAACTTGCCTAGAAGCTTATTAAGTTGACTATTATTGATATGAAGGTTTTTTTACAACATTATGGACAATTATAATAGACATTACATCAACAACAACAAGAATTACAAATCTGAGCCACATTCACCAAAACCCACAAAAACTGTCAACACCAAAATAAGTCTAAATTTGTTGGAAACATCACCAAATGGATTTTATTTATTTATTTTTTCAAAATACCTGATAACAGGTCTGATACATCTGATAAACATCAACAAACTTCTGCAACAACTCCACACTTAAAAACTGTAAACTAGCTAAAACTCTACCTCTGGAATCACCTAAAAATGCTTTAAAATCATAGAAACAACTCCCAAGCTTGCACCAACTAGTCCCAAGCCCCAAAAATTATGCCACAATAGGTACCACACATAAAATCATGAAATACACAACACAAAACACTTACAACACCCAAAAATTGCTCTAGAATCAACAAATTTGCATATAAATCCACTTGTAAGCAAACTACACAAAAATGTTGAAATATTTGAATTCTTTGAAGCTCCAATGCCACTTATAGATTAAATTTATCTATGTAAACAATGGGGTTTCATTCACCATCCACCTAAAACTCATGGGTTTTCATCCACAAGACTCCAACTCCAATGGCTTTTTGTCCACTGAAGAATAAATCTGCAAATTTGCAAGTATTGAGAAAATATGAGATATGTCAACACTTACAAATGAAATATTTTACAATTTTTATATGTTTCATGCTTGAATATGGGCACCCAAAATCCAGAACCTCCTTTGGAGATGCCTTTGCTAAAGACATGTTATGATAGTTGTCATAAGTTGTCATAGCTTGTCATAGATGCTCCTGCCACTTGTAGCTATCCCATTTTCCCATTTTGAATTTGTAAATAACTCCCAAGATGACTCAAAACCCAACACCAATATTGAGCCCATAAAATATTTAATTTTATATTTAATTGTCCAAATAATATAAATTGCATTAGGACAAAATTAAATACTAAATCAATTATTTTCCCTATGTTTGTCCAATTAACCCACAGGAAAAATTAAATGGGTTAATATTGATCTCACATTGCTATTTTTAGAAAAGGGACATGACAAGTCCCCCCCCTCTGGAAATTGCTTGTCCTCAAGCAATGCGAATTTGGATGCTCAAGTATTTCAGGTCCTTCCCAAGTGCCATCTTCAATTGACAATTTCTCCCGCTTGACCAAATATTTTGTGATACTCCTGTTTCTGAGCTTCTTCTCTCTAGTTTCCAACACTTTAAAAAAAATCAAAACTAGTTCCCCTTCGTCATCCAAGGGTGATAGTTCCACTGTAGGAATAACTTGTTGTCCAAGAACCTTCTTTAAACATGATACATGAAAAACATTGTGTATTCTGTTGTTCTGTGGAAGTTGCAACTCATAGGCTACTTCACCAACCTTCTTGACAATCCTGTAGGGATCAAAAAACTTAGGCTTAAGCTTTTCTACTCCACTCTTCTTTAGATAACTCTATCTATATGGCTGCAATATCAAGAAAACTAGATCTCCAACCTCAAACTCTCTCTATTATCTTCCTATTTGCATACATCTTTTGTTGATTCTATGCATGTTGCGAATTATCTTTTAGTGATCTCAGAACTTCTTGACTTTGGTTATTAAGATCACTTACTGCAGGTACTCTACTATCTGTAAATAACAAATCAGAAAAATAAAGTGCATAATAACCATAAAGATCTTGAAATGGAGGCATACCAATAGACATATGATGTGAAGTATTGTAACAATGCTCTCCCAAGTTTAACCATTTGACCCAAGTAGTTTGTTGATTTGAGACAATTCCTCAAATACCCCTCTATCCACTTGTTAACAATTTCTGTTTGTCCATCTATTTGTGGATGATAAATTGTGCTTGGTGTAAGTTGTGTTCTTTCTAAGTGAAAGAGTTCCTTCCAAAAAGAACTAAGGAACCTACTATCTTTGTCACTAACAATGTTCTTTGGCAAGCCATGCAACTTAAATACTTCTTTGAAAAATAACTCTGCTACTTGAGAAGCCTTGAATTCTGAAGTGATGGGAAAGAAATGAGCATACCTTTTTAATCTATCCACCACCACATATATGCAATCCTTAAATTAGACCCTAGGAAGTTCCGTGATGAAGTCCATAGAAATGCTCTCCCATTTCTGTTTAGGAATCGAAAGTATTTGTAGGAGACTTGTAGGAAAAATATGCTCACCCTTGTTTCTTTGGCAAGTCATGTATTCTTTGATATGCTTGTGGACATAATCTTTCAGCCCCTTCCATGAAAATATCTCATGGATATACCTGTATTTTTTGAAGTAACCTTGATGTCTAGCTAAAGGAGTGTCATTAAAAGCTCTTAAAATCTTCTCCTTGATTTTTGATTTAGGTACAAGGAAATTTTTGTTTTTTTAATATATCAACCCATCATTCACTATGTACCTATCATCCTCTACTAGATCATCCAACACATTAGATTTAAAAGTGTTCTTAACATATTCAACAATGATAGAGTCTTTTCATTCAGCAGAAATAGAAGATAATGAACACAAAGTTGGCTTCCTAGAAAGAGCATCAACTAACACATTTCTCTTACCCTTCATGTATTCTATTTCAAAATCATATGCTTTTAGCTTGCTTTCCCACCTTTGCTGGTGATCATTCAAGTATTTTTGATCAAGAAAAGACTTCAAATTATTGTGATCAATTTTCACAATAAACTTCCCACACATAAGATATTGTCTAAACTTCTCCAGTGAATGTATAATTGCCAACATTTCCTTATCATCGATGTGATAGTTTTCTCTAAACTATTTATTTTTATGCTTTCAAAAGAAATTGGATGTCCTTTGAGTTAGGATAGCCCCAACACCTTCACCAGAAGCATCACATTCTACTACAGAAGGAAATGAAAATTTAGGAATAGCAAGCACTGGTCATGAACTCATTACCTCCTTAAACTTATCAAAAGTTTTCTAAGCTTCTTCAAACCATGCAAAATCTCCCTTCTTAGTCAAATTAGTCAATGGAACAACAAGTTGAGAAAAAACTTTACAAACCTCTTGTAATAGCAACATAGCCCAAAAAATCCTTTTAACTATGTAAGATTGGTAGGTGGAGGCCAATTTAGAATTGCTTGAATCTTCTGTTGATCTACTTGAACACCCTTGGAACTTATGACATATCCCAAATAAAGAATTTTTGTTAATCCAAACTCCCATTTGGAAAAATTAGAATAAAAGATTTCTACTCCAAAATACCTAAAACTATATCTAAATGTTCCAAATGCTCCTTCCATGTTTTACTGTAGATCATGATATCATCAAAGAAAACCAAAACAAATTTTCTGAGTTGCTTACTGAATACTTTATTCATGCATGATTGGAAGGTTTCTGGTGCATTAGTGAGGCTAAAGTGCATGACCAAGAAATCAAAATACCCATAGTGACACCAAAAAGTTGTCTTGTCCACATCTTTGTCTCTCATACAAATCTGGTGGTAACCCGATCTCAAATCAATCTTAGAAAAGTGAACAGCTCCATGCAAATCATCAATGAGCTCATCTATCCTTGGAATAGAATATCTATTCTTAATGGTCTTCTTATTTAAATCCCTATAATCTATGCACATCCTCAAAGTGCCATCCTTCTTCTTCACAAGAACTACAGATGATGCAAATGGACTAGAACTTGGTCTAATGAAACCCATATCCAAAAGCTCTGTAATAGTCTTCTCTATTTATTCCTTCTAACCCCTTGGATGTCTATATGGAGTAGTTATAACAGGTTTGGCATCCTATTCTAACTCAATAACATGCTAAAATCCTCTATCTGGAGGTAGTCCTGGAGGTATATCACTAAAAACTACAGTATGCTTATCTAAAATTTCTTGAATTTCAAAATGAAATTTACCTTTACCATTCAAAGAATTTGAGAGATGAATCAAGAAAGTGGCTTCCCAAGAAAATTTATCTCTCCAAAAAGTCTTCTCAATCTTCTTTTCTATCACAACTCTTGGAGCTCCATTCGAAACCCCTCTAAGCACAATTTCATAGCCTTCTGACTGAAAGTTGAACTCCATGGTTTGATAATTTTGATAGTCTCCTCCAATAGAATGCAACCATTGAACACCCAAGGAAACATTAGTTTCAACAATACCAAAAACATAAAAATCATCACAAACCTTATAGTCTCCCATAGTGATGCTCAATTGTTTGACCACTCTGGTGCATGGTATAGTGAATCCATCCACAACTGTGACATTGAAACCTTTGAATTCTTCAACCTTGAAGCCTGTTTTAACCACTAACCCCTCATAAATAAAATTGTGGGTTGCCCCACTATCAATCAAAATAGTCATTTACTACCCTGCTAACACTCCCCGGACCCTGAAGGGATGATATCTTGGTGCTCCTCAAAGTGCAACTAGTGAACCTTCTTTTGTAGCCTCTTTCTCTTCAATTTCTAGTTCTAAATCTTCAAGGTCATGAAATTATTCATTTCCATCTGAATCTGAATCTTTAAATCTTTATCTAAAACAACTTTAATATAATGGACTTTCCCTTTACCCAAACACCTATGTCCAAGGACCCATGGCTCTCTGCAAAAAAAATAGAACTTCTTCTAAGCTCATTTTTTGTTTTTTCATCCATCTTCTTCGCAACACTAGGATTTGCATTCTTTTGTACAGATGTAGGTGCATGATATGGATTTTTCTAAAACCCTCCCTTGTGATGCCATGTAGTACTTGACTTGGAAGGATGTGAGAGCACATTCTTGGGGACCAATGGATCAAGGGTTAGAGCCCTCTTAATGGCTTCTTGCAAAGTGCTTGGTGCAAATGATTTGACAAACCCCCTAAGAGGTTGTTTTTTCATCCATATTCTTCACAACACTAGGATTTGCATTCTTCTGTACAGATGCAAGTGCATGAGATGGATTTTTCTAAAACCCTCCCTTGTGATGCCATGTAGTGCTTCACTTGGAAGGATGTGAGAGCGCATTCTTGGGGACCAATGGATCAAGGGTTAGAGCCCTCTTAATGGCTTCTTGCAGAGTGATTGGTGCAAATGATTTGACAAACCCCCTAAGAGGTTCAATGAGTCTAGTAATGAAAAGATGCACAATCCTCTTCTTTGAAATCTCAGGAACCATCACCACAACCTTTTAAAATTCTGCTATGTACTCACTTACAGAATGTTGTTGCTTGATCATGGATAACTTGCTAAAGTATTCTTCTTCATCTTTCAACTCAAATCTATCAAGGATTCTCTATTGAATTCATCAAAGGTTTGTATTTGATCATGACCTTGAGTGGTATAGCCATGATACCACCATTCACAAGCTTTCCCTTCTAGATGCAAAGAGGCAAACTATACTACTTCTTTCTCTGTCATTAGGTTGAACATAAAGTAAGTCTCTATCTTCTGTAACCAAGCTCTGGCTGAAATCATATCACTCCCATCAAAATAAGCAGCTGTAATATTTCCCAATTTGTGTTTCAAGTCCTTGTTTTTTAATTCCCCTTCTTATGTGGTTCACTCTTCCTTGCATGTTCTATGTATTCTACATGAGACATTTCATATTTTAAATCTTCTGGTAGGGAGTTATATTTGGCATGCCATTTGTGAATATTATCCGGATTGAAGGCACTAGTATTAACATGCTCAATTTGTTCTTGTTCATCCTTAGGTAGGAATATTGGTTTGTTTGCAGATCCAATTGACAAGGGTTTTTGTACCTTGGCATTTAATCATATTTATTTGTCAAATCCAGGGTTGTGTCCATGGCAATCTACAATAGGAACTAGCAATTAACAATCCTTAACTAACTACTGAAATGAAACTTTCCTATTGAATCAAATTCATACTTCTAACTATCTGCTATGAAGGAAACCTAATCTAGGAATTGAAACAGTGCAATGCTTGAAATGATCTATCTAACTACAAAAGTTGAAACAATCATTAAAACAAAAATAAAACTGAATTGACAAGAATTTTATTTGTTCTATGAAAGCAGGAAAAACTAAATTAAGGAATCAATAAAGAAGAAAGCAATAAACAATACTAGCCTTCCTTCTATCAGTGGGAGTGGGCCCTTCCTCCACACCTTCAGAATTGAAGGCTAAATAGAGATTTTAGAACACACAAAGATAAAAGAACCGCCTTCCTTAATCCAGTATTTCAAAATAGAGTATATTCAAAGAGTATTTGTTTTGCAACTATTTGAACTATGTAAAAACTGACTAAAAACTATATTATTCTGTTGTCTCCTTTCAATATATACTAGTTTGTTTTTTATTAGTACAATAGGAAAAAAGGGTCCTAAACCCTATACAAAGTAGCCCCTAGGGCAAAAAGGCCTCAAACGTGCCAGAACAGTACATTAATAGCACAGAAACAACAGACAAAAAACAAGACTAATCAAAAACACAAAAACCAGTAGAACCACTAAGGACTATCAGTCATCCCATACTTGGCCAAGAAATTGACCATATCCTTATAATCACTGAGGCTATCCACCCCCACATCTCTGACCTTGTCATTGAAGTCCTTAACAATAGCAAACACCGAGGTTGTGCGATGAAGAGCCTTGGCAACAAACTCAGTCATGATTCACCACTTCTTCTGCATCTTGTCCATCCTAGCCTTGAGCACCACCATCTCATCAGTAGTCTTGACACATAATGATCAACTTCCCTTCTTCTTCTAGCCCTGGGCTTCCTTAGCAGCCTCCTCTATCTCCTCCTCATTGGGCTTGTTTATCTTGACAAAGTGGCTTACTCCTTCATCTTCATGCATTGATTCAGTGGGCATTTCATCTTCACCCTCCCCAATGGTGTCCTCAATAAATTTAGAATCATCAAAAATTTCCACACCCTAGGGATTAGAGGACGGGATTCTAGCAATACGGCTAGACCTGCACACACCAAGAACACCCTGTTTACCAGTACCACCCCCATCATCATTCTCTGCCTGCTTAGTTCCCGAGTCGAAGTCAATGACTTTCATAGGCTCCTCAACCATATCGAGGTCCTCCTTCTTAGTTTTAGCTTTCTTAGATTGCACATTACCCTCATCATCCACAACCTTCCTATCCCTTTTAGCAGACACCCCATTTCCTTTTCAATCTCCTGGCTAGGGGTCTCTAGTTTACCTTTCTTAGGGGACTTAGTCTTGGAATCAGGAGTAGGGGACCCAATAGGGGTACTACATTCTTCAATTCTGGGGCCCCCCTTCAGGTTTTTAGAGGAGATTTTGGGAGTCCCAATGGTTTTCTTGGCTTTACCTTTGGCAGTAGGAGACAGGACTGACAGGGTATTCTCAACCAGGCTAACCTTAATTTGTTTCAGGGGGCACAAGGCCAAATGAAAGTGGCACAGCCTTAGGATAAGGCCTTGGTGAATGGTGATGACAGGGCAGTTAGGATTTTTCACACGAATATATATCAATTTGTTGTTGATATAATATCTCTGGACTTTACTATATTTACTCTCAGTTCATCTTGAGATACAAAAGATCTTTTATTCTAAAACTAAACATGTAACTTCCTCTATAAAAGTATAACCATGCATAAATTAAATAGACTTAAGTGACATTGGTGGTGTCCTTAAATCTAGACATTTGACTTTTAATAAAACATGTCATGGAGGCCCTGATAAAAAGGGAATTAACTTTAAAACAACGAACTCTTGGAAGTCTCTAACTCATGCAAAGTCAAATGGAAATTGTACTTTGTCCCCTTTGAACCATTGCAGTTATCTCCTCAAAAACCCTGACCTTGATGTGTGGAACTCTGTAGCTTTACAGCAACTCTAGAGATTCTGGCAGTGAAACAACTCTGAAGATTTTGTGTAACTTCAAAGACTCTATATAGTTACCAATAGATCCAGAGATCACCATATGGCTCATTAGGACATAGGTCCGGAGGTCTTCATGATCAACAACCCTTCCTGTCCAGCCACTCTAGCTCTGGAGATCCTCCAACCATCCTAGAAAATGTTAGTGTTGTGTAGTGTATCTTCTACTCAACTCCAGAGATAGTTAGGAACATCTCCAGATTTTCCAAAAAAATCTTTCTTCGCTTGATAGATAGATACATGTGATAAAAAGGAGACATTTCTACATAATTATGTTAGTTTAAATCCAAAACATGAGTCTTCTTATCACAACAGTAACTTCAACATTTCATCTTTTATTAACAAAATTAAACAAGATTTCACATTTTTCATAGTGCAATCATCAGATCAGGTGGTGCATGATGGGTAAAAAGGAACAAAAAGGTGTATTTGGATGAGTGCTACCTACCACTCATCACCAATCTTGGAGTTTTGAGTTTCAATTTCTTTCCCTTTTCCTTTGCCACTGTTATTTACCCCCGAAGTACTAGCTCCATTGTTTCCATTGTTGTCACTTTTATTGTTATTATGAATCTATTGAAATAATTGACCAAACATCTCAGCAAGATAGTTTTTTTCTTCTATCATTTTTTCAAACTTTCTTGTTGCACTCTCCTCATCAATTTCTCTTCTCTCTACCATTGGTTCCTCTTGTATTTTTCTTTGCTCTCTCCTCAAATAACAAATTTCTCTATCACTCATCAATCATCCAAAACCTACAAGATGGAAGGATCTATGCTCTGATACCATTGTAATGTACCAAACTAATTTTTATTCCTTAAAACAGATCTGAAAATGAAATTAATTAAATCCATTGAAAACTCAACAAATTTCACCAAGACTAGCAAGCTAGTCATACACTGATTAACACCAAACTAACACAACTTGCCTAGAAAATTATGAAGTTGATTATTATTAATATAAGGGTTCTTTTACAACATTCTGGACTATTATAATAGACATTACATCAACATAAAAAAGAATTACAAATCTGGGCCACATTCACCAAAACCCACAAAAATTGTCAACACCAAAAGAAGTCTAAATTTGCTGGAAACACCACCAAATGGATTTTATTTATTTATTTTGTAAAACTACCTGATAACAGGTCTGATACATCTGATAAACATAACATCAAACTTCTACAAGAACTCCACACTTAAAAAACTGCAAATTAGCTAAAACCTTAACTCCGGAATCACCTAAAAATGCTCTAAAATCATAGAAATAGCTCCCAGACTTGTACCAAGTGGTCACAAGCCCTAAAAATGATTCCACAATAGGTATCACAAAGAAACCCATGAAATACACAACAAAAAACACTTACAACACCCAAAAATTGCTCCAGAATCACCAAATTTGCATACAAATCCACCTGCAAGCAAACTACACAAAAACTACCGAAATCTCTAAATTGTTTGAAGATCCAATGCAACTTCTGGATGAAATTTCTCTATGTGAACAATGTTGTTTCATCCACCATCCACCTGAAACTCACGGGTTTTTTTCCACAAGCCTCCAACTCTAATGCTTTTCATCCACTAAAGAAGAAATCTACAAATATGCAAGTATTGAGAAAATATGAGATATGTCAACACTTAAAAATGAAATATTTTACAAGTTTTATAAGTTTCATGCTTGGATATGGGTGCCCAAAATCTAACACCTCCTTTGGAGATGCCTTTTCTAAAGATAGGTTATGACAGCTGTCATAAGCTATCATAAGTTGTAATAGCTTGTCATAGATGTTCCCGCCACTTGTAGCTGTCCAATTTTCCCATTTTGAATTTGTAAATAACTCCCAAGATGACTCAAAACCCAATGCCACTATTGAGCCCATAAAATATTTAATTTAATATTTAATTGTCTAAATAATATAAATTGCATTAGGACAAAATTAAATACTAAATCAATTATTTTCCCTATGTTTGTCCAATTAACCCACAGGAAAAATAAAATGGGTTAATATTGAACCTACATTGCTATTTTTAGAAAGGGTAAATGACAAAAATTAGCTCAAACTTTTCTATCTCAAGGTCATCTTTATGGTTTCCATGGTAGTGATTTGGCTTCTTCAACTAAGGGTATCTGCTACTCTATTTTCCTTGCCCTTAATGTATTCAATTTTGAAGTCTTATTCATGCAAGAGATCAATCCAATTTCATTGATGGGTGTTCAAATTTAATTTGGGTGGATAGATATTTGAGTCTCAAATGTATAATCCTTAGTTAAAATGGAATCTCTTAAAGATATGACTTCCATAATTACAATGAATGAAAAATTGTAGTAAGCTAAACGTCACAACTTATGCGTATTTTAACTCACAAGGCTTGAGTTTACACAACTCTTAGGCAACTAATTAGCTATCCTGCATTAAAAAATGTTCTTAATCCTTGTCCAAAAGCATTTATAATTATAATGGAATGCATTTATAATTATAATGGAATTACCACTCAAATCTAGAGACTTTAGAAATTGGATATAATGTCAAATTCCCTTCTATAAAATGAAAGTCTTCCTCACCCATCTCTAACCATTTAAATCTATTCCCTTTATTTTACAAGGAAGTGATGGAGTTTTATATATTTGAGAAACTATCAACTGTTAAATTTCCTATAGTAGTCTACAAAGCCCTTGAAATTACAGACTTCATTAAGATTTTTAATTTCTTGCCACTCCATGATTGCTCAAATCTTGGTCAAATCTTGAAATAATATGCTACAAATAATGTACTTTCTTCCAAAAGAAAGAGCAGTTTGAATTTTTGTCCATAAAGCAAATACGTCCTTAATTATTATATTACTAACCTTAGATTCTACAAATATTCCTCCTCTAATTATGAATAAATTGGTATATGATTGAAGAAAACCAAAACTTGTCTATGTAGTCCTTAGAGACACTTTTCATTAGGTTTAGAAATGTAAGTGAATTTAGGAGCCCAAAAAGAAGCACAATGAACTTATAATGACTATAACGAGTCTTATGATTAGTTTTAGGTATGTCTACCTTCTAAATTCTTATTTGATAACATCCCAATCTTAAAGCAATCTTTGAAAAGATTGTTGTCCCATGCATTTGATTAAAGAGATCATCAATGTGAGGAAATGGATGCCTATTCTTTACCATAGTGTAATAAGTTGCCCTAATTTTTTTTTTTTGAAACAAATAACAACACTGAAAGTTAAATGCTATAATGTCTTCCACACTCTTTTGATCGCCCAGATCCCAATGTGGGCAAGGTGAGAGCATATAGGTGCTTCTGAGTTAGCATTCAAATCCCAAATCCAACAATAGAAACAACTTCCAATTATTTAGTGGGCATGCACTGAATCATGGGAATGAAACATGAAAGGAACATCCACTTATACAGTGGGCAACCACTTATTCAGTGGGATACATGAAAGAAAACTAGGTGCATCCACTTATTCAACGGGAACCTAAGCCATGAAATACTGAAAGGAAAATAGGCACATCCACTTATTCAGTGGGAAGCCATTACAAAGCAACTAAACAATCTATCCTCATTGGTGGTAAAACCATCTAGGGGTTACAATGAGAATGCAACAAAGTAGGAATTACATTGAAGTTCAGTATGTTGTGTGATATCTTGATGTTAAGGCATTGTTTAAATTAAAGATTTAAATGTCATGGTAAAATGATAAAGTTGCCTTCGTGTAATAGAGAGACTTCTAGTAGAAATTGTGCATATATCAATATTTAATAAACATATATAATATTATTAATATATATTATTGTACTTCTTGGTTTCAACATTGACTCTTTGTCATCTCAATATTTGGGAGTGTCTCTTTTCTGTGGGATTCAGAAGAAAGATTTCTGGTTGAAGCTTATTCAGGCTATTCAAAAAAGAGTTGCTTCATGGAAAGGTAAGTAGCTTACACTTGCAGGAAGAATAGCTCTAATTAAATTAGTTTTGACTGCAATTCCTATTATATGATGTCAATTTTGAGAATGCCTAAGGGGGTGATTAATGAAATTGAAAAGTTTCTGAGAGATTTCCTTTGGAAAGGGAATGCAGAAAGGGAAAGAAAGATTGCTCTTATAGCCTAGGAAAAGGTTTGTTTGTCAATTCATTTTGGAGGCACTAGGATTCATAGTTTAGAAGATCATAACTTGGCTTTAGGAGCTAAATTGGCTTGGAATATGTATGCTAAAGCCCAGTCAAAGTGGTGTAAATTAATGCAGTATAAATATCTTGATTCTTCTCTCTCAGAAAGGGTGTTTATGATTTCTAACCCTCCTTTAGGATCTAAAGTATGGAATTTTCTTGTGGATTGTAGAAAAATTATTCTTCCTCACCTTTCATGGGTAATTCATAGAGGTAATAAGGCTTCATTTTTTCTAATTCTTGGAATGGGTTTCCTCCTTTGTGTCTCCATCCAGGGCTTAATCAAGCACAAGAAGTTTTATCAAGCTTATGGGGTACTAAGGTGAAGGACTATCTCTCTTTCTCTGGTGATTCATTTTTTTCTAGAGTAAGATGGAGAGATTTTAAAGATTGCCTTGTCCAAAATGATCAAAAGGGCTTACTTTCATGCCTTTTGAAGAATAGAAGAATTACTCTCTTAGAAAAAGTTGATGAGCTAATCTAATCCTTTTCTAAGTCAGGACATTATTCAATGAAAGAAGGGTACTGGTCCATTCTCCAGAAGAAGAACTCAATTAATACTAGTTGGCCCTATTTTCTATGTTGGAACAAGGTTTGTTTACCAAAGGCAGGTTCTTTTGCTTGGTTAGCATTTAATAACAAAATTTTGACAAGTCAGAGATTGGTAAAATTGGGTATTTATGAACCCTTTCAATGTCTTCTTTGTGGTTCGGCAGAAGAAAGTATTGACCATCTTTTAGTGACTTGTCCTTTTGCTTCTGCTTGGTATTGGGTCAGTGAAAAATTAAGTTGGTTTGCTCCCCTTCCAGATAATTTAAGAGATCTTTTTATGAGTTGGCATGTTCTTTACAAGGGTTCTACTTTCTCATCTCTTTGGATAGTATCTCCTTCCATCTTCAGGAAAGAATACATAAGTTTGGAGACTATTCTCTTTATCATTGAGACTTTAATATGTGAAACTGTAATGTCTCATTTAAATAGAGTTGGAATCAAAAATTTATCTTTCAGTAATTGGGATTCTCTTATGATTTCAAATTGGAAGAATCTACATCCCCCTTCATCTAGTTGTTTTTCAAATCTAAAGAAAGTTGATAGAGGCTTAGTTTCATGGACTCCTCCCACTAAACCATAGGTTAAACTTAATTTAGATGGAGCCTCCAGAGGTAATCTAGGCCCTTTGGCAATTGGTTGTATTATCATAAATTCATAAGGAGAGTTGTTAGCAACTCTATCCAAGTGCATCCCAGAAGGCATGAATAATCAGGCTAAGGCAGTTGCAATGGTAGAGGGCCTAAGGTTAGCACACAAAAAAGGTTTTAATAATATATGTATAGAGGGTGATTCATTGATCATTGTGAATTCTTTAAAACTAAGAAGAGGGTTTAATTGACAAATTCAATATTCCCTTCAGGAGGCTTGGAAATTTCTAGATCTTTTTAAATATTTTGACATTACTCATTGCTACAGAGAGGCTAATAGTTTGGCTGATGGTCTTGCAAATTTAGCCTTGGATCATAACTTGGAGGCTAAAATGTTTGATAAGGTTTCAATTAGAAAATTTTCTCATTTTTATGGCATTCTTTAGAGAGAGCTTACTGTTGGATTGAATGGAGATTCCCGTGGCGATAGCAATGAGCTCTTGCATATTCAGTGACTTTATGGAAGAGGGAGTTGTTTAAATATTTTTGGCAGGAGTGGATAAGTGTTCATGGTGGATGAAGTGCTATGTCTCTAAATTAGAGATGTAGCTATTTTTTATCTAACCTTTATTTTTTTTGTCAGGTACTATTTTCAGTGGAGATTTCTTCTGAGTATCTAGCAGCATGGTTATCCAAGCGACCACCAATGGACATGTACAAATTAGGATATTTGTGTACATTTGTACTCTTTTGTTGATGATCTGCGATGTCATCCACCTTGATCTTGATCTCCAAAGATGGGAACTATTATTTGAAATTTATTCTACTTGTGGCATACTCATTAAATGGGACTCTCCTCTTTCTTTTATTCATTCGAGAGCCTTCTTTCATTTTGCAATTCCAATTGTGCTCCCTTCTCGTGCTTTCTTCAATTTTGCAGATTGTGTGCTTCTTGAAGATGGGCTCCATTCAGCAAAACAAGAGACTCTTCTTCCTAGTTAAGAAGTGGGAAAAGCCTTCCCAAGGTGTTCTACATTCAAATCTGCTTGCAGAGATCTTTAAAATCTACAATGAAGATGTGGAGAATGCTATTGTTGCTGTTTGTGGTCGCAACATGCTCTATTTTCCCAGATCAATTTATCCCTCATAGGTTGTTACTCACTTCCTTTCCAATGCGACAGATATGTTGCAAAATGTAGAGATGGTGAGAATCTTGGCAAGCAAATTTGTTCAGGATTTTTTGTTTTCAATGGAAAAGTTTACTAAAGCAATGGAGAATTGTGATCTTCACATGGGGACAATGCCTATCAGAGGCCTATTTCTTCACAAGGATATCAATCATATTTTGGCAATGCACTACGCTTACAACACTCTTCTTCATGGGCTTAAGAATAATTGCATGCTCTTTGTGCAGAACTCTCTTCATTGCCATGTCGGGGAGCTGGGCAAAGATTTTGAGGAAGCAACCTGTGAAGTTTTTCAGTCACTGCACTTTCTTGTGCATTTTCAACCTCCTCCTCCACCTGTTGATGATGTTGATGCTCCTGCTGACCCTAAATGTCAGGGGTTTTTGTTAAAAGATTTGAATGTAATGAATTAATGATGCTCTTTGTATATGTCAAGTTTGTATTTCTGTTGATATATTTGAATATGTTTGTATAGCATGCTCTGTTTAGGTCGAGGTTAATAATATGCCTCATTTTTGTATAAGCCTCTCCTTTGTTTTGTTTTGAGAGTGCTTCTTCTTCAGTTCCAGCCTTTTGTTGTCTGGTTTTTTGTATGGGACTGGATGTATCTGCCCCTTGATCTCTCCTTGAGGGCTTTTTGTAACTTGTTATATATATTAATATAATATTTTAGGTGCTATGCACCTTTTTCCTATATATATAATTTAATTAATAATATTATTATATAAATATTAAATTATATATTATTATAATTATGATAATTATAATATGATAATATAAATATATATATATATGATCTTACATATGGATTGATCCTTTATGATCTCCTATCAGCGATGTCTTATATATATATATATAAATATATATAAATATATATATATATATATATATATATATAAATATATATATATATATATATATATATATATATAAATATATATATATATATATATTTATATATATATATATATAAATATTTATATATATATATTTATATATATATATATATATAAATATTTATATATATATATTTATATATATATATATATATTTATATATATATATATATATATATATATATATATATATATATATATATATATATAAGACATCGCTGATAGGAGATCATAAAGGATCAATCCATATGTAAGATCATAAGATGAATATCTATTAAGTAATACAACTATGTTATAGGCAACATCATACAACAATATGAAGTAATACGATTCATGTATGAGAAGATACGATTTGTTTAAGAAGTATATTGGCAGTGCTTAAGACAATGTCATATTCATATAAGATAATCCATATAAGACCAAAGTTTTATGGTAGTGATGTGATTAATAAATATGAAGGCAACAAATAGAATTAGGGGTGCATCAAATAGAAAGAGCAACGAATATTATTTGGAGGAGTTATGAATTATATCAAAGGTAATGATTAATAAAAAGGCACTGACTCTTAAGAGTAGCGATCTATTGTATGTAGATTTAATATATTGATAACTATCATAAAGATAATGATTAAGAAGAGGGTAGCAATCATTAACAATAGGAGTGATCAAAAGTTAATGATCACTGACTAAGGAGACATGAATGATATCAAAGGAAATAACTTAAGAAAGGGTACTGACTAGTATAAGGTAGCGATTAAAATCAATTTGGTATTAAACGAAGGCAAAAACAATAGCGATCAGGCATTGATTAAGCTTAAGATAGCAATCAACATTGCTAACAAAGAATCATGTCCCTTTTGAAAGGTTATCTCTCTTCAAAGAGGTACCTCTCTTCATAGGAAGCTTAAGTAATAAGTTTAGATTGGTGTGAGAGGGGGAGGACACACATTTGGATTAAAGAATAAATATAATATTCAATCAAGTAGCACAGTCTTTAGCATCTAGATTAGACAGAGCAGTATTAAGCACCTGAATATATAAAACAAAATTAGGAGCAACGAAGAATACCTAACAACAACATATATATAGATATATATATAACAACAGGATAATAAGATCTCTGTGGTACATAATCTAATATGAATGACTGTAATTGCTTATTTGGGCATTCCAATTACTAATAATTGCTACTACTGTGATAGCAATAAATAGGATTAATCTTTGTTGTCATATGCTTTGAATACTCTACCATGATCACAAGCAATATATACATTAGTTTTGAGTCTTCCAATTTGTAGCAGTCAAACATAAAAGACAACGATCAATTACGGGTATACTTTAGTAAATAGCAGCAATCTTGGTAGGAGTCTCTTAGTAATACATGTATAAGAATGAGACTTATTTCAATGTGCATGTAAATTGATATAAGATCTTTCATAATTTTGTATATATGTTTGGAACTAATGTGTTAATATGGAATTTTGTATGAGTGTTATGGTTACTATGATAGAAGGAATGTGGGGCAAGAGGGGTATGACGATGGGGCACTCTTCTAGGTATGCCACCCCAAGGGGGGATTGGATAATTCCAAAGGGGCCAAGGGGGTACAAAGGGTACTTCCCTTGAGTGTAGAAGAGATGGATTCTAAGGCACCCTTTTGTGATCTCATTCTCCTATCATAGACATGCAAATTCAAAGGAACCAATCATAGAGAAAGGGAAAGGAAATGACAAGATGAGGGGGAACGAGATAATGGATACCTCACTAGGTAGACCACCTCATATGGATGGCATGGGCCACATGAGGCTAAGGGGGATGGTATATCTGCTCTTAGGCCTAGGGTAGAGGATCCAAGACACCCCATCGAAGTCACACTCCTCCACTCTCTTATGGTTGAGTCTCCTAGATAGTTAGGTTTAGTTGGGTTAATAATGCCATTATGAGTTTTTTAGTCATGTTAACATGATTGTGAGAAATATTATTGTAAGTATTTTCTAATTTGTTTTGCAAGACATCTTCTAACCCACTTGTTTGTTTAGAAATTGAGAATTAAGGCAAATTCAATGCATCCACAAATAAGGGATATTACAAGTGGTATCAGAGCATGTTCTTTCCAGCCTGTAGGACATACCTACTTTAACCGTTGTTCAAATTAGAACTAACTATTCACCCTTCTTAAGTAGCTTAATAATACACTTCCATATGCGTATGCCTTTCATGTGTATTACGTGTATTCATGTGAACGCTTTAGGACTCATGTGTATTCATATGTATACCTTGTGGGTAAGTGCACAAAGATGAGGGACCAAAATGGGGTCTTAATTTGCCACTTTTTTTTTGAAATTAGGAAACATTGATGTTGGATGAGAAAATGAAGATAGCTACACTCAAAATTTGAAGATGGAATGAAAACAAGAGTTGTAGTGCTCCAAATCTAGTTTCTAAACTACTATTTTTTCCAAAAATGGTTGAGATTAAGGGGTTCAAAAAGGGGGAGCACACAAATTGGTCCTATTTTTCTCAAAAAACATAACATAGCATCTGGTGTGCTCCCCCTAAAATGTTAACTTTTTTTTAGTATTTCAATAATCGCTCGAGTGAGAAATTAGGTAACACCATGTAGTTTATCCCTAATTTTTCTGATAATTTTTTAATGAATAATTGATTTTTTAGTAATTTTTAAAGTGGACACATCCTGAAAAATAGAAATTTGAGTGTGCTCCCCCTAAAAATGTTTGAAAACTAATCAAAAATCATTTTTTTTGAATTCATGTAGAATGGAGTCTAGTTTCTAAAAATATAACTTATTTCAATTTTTTATGAACGGTTAAAAAAAAGTCAAAAATACTAGACACTGGTTTTTGAAAAAAATTGGACATACTAACAAAAGAAATTCAAGATGAAACACTAAATGTACTCAAAATGTGAAAAAAATTATATGGTTAGATAGTTAACAGAGAGCTTAAGATTATGGTGTTATTTTTTTTAGTTTTCATTGAAAAAAGTGTCATCCTGATGGGGAGCACGCTCCAGATTATCTCTAGATTTTGCTAAAAACTGATAAAAACATGTCAAACAAAGCTGAGCATAACGTGAGTGTGTTGTAACGCGCTCGTGTTATGTGAAATCAATAATGTGATCACATTATAACACGCTCACGTTATATCACGCTCATGTTATAACATGCTTGTGTTATGTGAAATCAATAACGTGATCACATTATAACACGCTCATGTTATAACATGCTTGTGTTATGTGATTTCACATAATGAGAGCATGTTATAACATGCTCGCGTTATGATGAGCATAACTGGCAATACACATGCCAATTGCATTTGCTTGAAAGTTTCTAAAGCCTTTTCAACAAATCCATTTTTTGCATATCTTGTAATCATTGCATTCCATTATAGAACATCTCTTTGATGTGTTACATCATACAATTGACATGCCTTGTCTATGCTTCCACACTTTACATACATGTCTACAAGGGCAGCTGCACTTCCTATCGTCTCTCTCACTCTCTACGTCTCTCCCCTCTCTACATCTTACCCTTTGTCTGAGTCTCTGCTTCCCTCCCCTCTCTACCTCCTACCTTCTCTCTCACTCTCTTCTTCCCTCCCCTATCTACCTTCTACCCTCTCTCTCACTCTCTACTTCCCTCCCCTATCTACCTCCCACCCTCTTTCTAAGTCTTTTCTTCCCTCGCCTCTCTACCTCCTACCTTCTCTCTCACTCTCTTCTCCCCCATCCCTCTCTACCTCTTACCCTCTCTCTCTCTCTCTTTCTACTTCCCTCCCCTACCTACCTCCTACCCTCTCTCTCAGTCTCTGCTTCCCTCCCCTATCTACCTCCTACCCTCTCTCTCTTCTTCCTTCCCCTGTCTACCTCCTACAGTCCTCTCCCACTATCCAGTTCTCTCCTGTCTCTACCTCCTATCCTCTCTCTCACTCTCTACTTCCCTCCCCTCTCTACCTCTCCTCCTCATTCTTCTCATCCAATGAAATTTGATAAATTATCTTGTTTCCATTTCATCATCCCAATTTATATCCTCATCCCTCTTTGCATGTCATAGTTTTCTTGTTTCCATATTCTTTGTCGACATGTGAGAGGAGAGGGAGGAAGAGGGAGAGAGGATGGAGATGGATGGGAGAGAGAGGGGAGAGATAGGGTGATAAGGGGAGAGAGAGTCCTAGTTTTCTTGTTTTGGAGAGAGAGAGAGGGTTGATCAAGTTTATGAGTTTAGGGTTGCTAAAGTTTAGGGTTTAGTGGAATTATTTATGGTTTAGCGGTTTAAGGTCGATTGGGTTTATGGTTTAGGGGTTAGATTTTAGGGGTATTATTTAGGGTTTAGGGGTTTTTAGAGAGAGAGAGAGGTTTAGGGTTGCTTAGGTTTAGGGGCATATTTAGGGTTTATGAGTTTAGGGTTGCTCAGACCTTTAGGGGTAAATTATTTAGGGTTTATGAGTTTCTAGGGTTGCTCAAGTTTAGGGTTTAGGGGTTAGTGTTAAAGGGGAATTATTTTATAATTTCCCTCCAATCCTCGTAATACTAACGTATTATTCCACTCATCTCCTGATCCATCAATCCCTATCATCCATCCACCATATAACTCACTATCTAATCCACCATCAAACATTCTAAGCTCTAAACCATCAACCCATGAATGCTTGAAAATTTTTCTCCAAAGAGTTTTTTACAAGATCCAAAAATAAAACCAAAGATATGGAGCCATCCAAATCCACTGATCGAATTTCATCCCCCTCTAACACTCCCAATCCTAATCCATCCAGGCCTCCTCTATCCATTCACTCGATCCTAATCCTAACCCCACAACATCTTCCATCATTATCAATCAACTATATGCATATCCTAGTCCATCAACCCATGAAGCCATGAAGGATGTGACCCAAGGACTATTAGCAAGAAATCTAAGAACATCATGTACTCAAATTTCTATCCTTGAGCCCAACAAAGAACCTCCTAATAACATGTATACCACTCCAACACCATCATCTGGACTCCTATGTCTATCCATTTCATTGAAGAGTCTCCTACCATAAGTCCAAGTCAAACCCCATCATGTAGCCATGTTGTCAAACATCCAAAGATTATTGATCCTAGATCTAAGAACCCATCACATCCATCTAAGAAACCCAATAGCTATACTTTAATCTAGCCTAGTCCAAAGAATGTGGAAACACCAACCACCAATCCTAATCTAAATCCAAACAGATCCCATTTAATCCCATCTTAGTTCCCTTACCATCTCATGGTCAACCCCTCTGTACATCGATCCCATCATTAATCCTCCAACATCTCCTAGTTAACCCCCATCACCACCTCTTACTCCCTAATCTAATGAATATCAATGCATACCCACTTACCCTATCCATATCTAATATCATGCTATCCATGCTTATCCTCCATGTGATCAAGATATTATCTATGATCTTTAGATCTTATCCATGAGCAAGTAAGTTCCCACATCACTCCTATCCATCATCCCATTAGCCCTATCCATCAGCCCATGCTAGTCCTATTCATTATTCATCAATATCCCATGATGAGACACTTGGTCCCCAAGAAAACATAGACAATCAAACAAATATCTTGGATCCTATCTTGAATCACATCCCAATGAGAATAATGATTTAATCAAGATCCAAGATATCTACATCCATTTCCCATTGATCCTCCATCATCCCAGGTTAAACTATATGTTTAGGTGTTTAACCTAGTTGCTCAAGTTTAGGGTTTAGGGGTTAGGGGCATTATTTGAGGTTTACATGAATTTAGGGTTGCTCAAGTAAATAGGGCTTAGGGTTTAGGGTTAGGGTTTAGGGGAATTATTTAGGCTTTAGGGGTTTATGGATGCTTGAGTTTAGGGTTTAGGGTTTAGGGGTTAGGGGTTTAGGGTTGCTTGAGTTCAGGGGTTAGGGTTTAGGGTTTAGAGAGAGTTAGAGCGAGGGGACCAATAGAGATTGGGAGAGATAGGGAGATAGAGGTTTAGGGTTGCTTTGAGGTTTTATGGTTTAGGGGTTAGGGTTTAGGGGCATTATTTATGGTTTAGGGGTTAAGGGTTAAGGTTTAGAGGTTTAGGTTTATGGTTTAGGTAGAGAGGCAAATAGGGAGATATAGAGGAGACCGAGCTTGGGAAAGATCTATCTCTCTCTCTATCTTACTAGATCTCTTTCGATCTCCTCTCTCTAACTCTACCTTTCTATCTCTCCCTCCCTCACTATTTAAGGTTTACATGAGTTTAGGGTTGCTCAAGTAAATAGGGTTTAGGGTTTAGGGGAATTATTTAGGCTTTAGGGGTTTAGGGATGCTCGAGTTCAGGGTTTAGGGTTTAGGGGTTAGGGGTTTAGGGTTGCTTGAGCTTAGGGGTTAGGGTTTAGGGTTTAGAGAGAGATAGAGCAAGGGGACCAATAGAGATTGGGAGAGATAGGGAGATACAGGTTTAGGGTTGCTTCCAGATTTTATGATTTAGGAGTTAGGGGTTTAGGGGTTTAGGGTTGCTCGTTTTTAGGGTGTAGGGGTATTATTTATAGTTTAGGGGTTAGGGGTTAGGGGTTAAGGTTTAGAGGTTTAGGTTTATGGTTTAGGTAGAGAGGTGAATAGGGAGATATAGAGGAGACCAAGCCTAGGAGAGATATCTCTGTCTCCTCTATCCCTCTCTCTAACTATACCTACCTCTCTATCTCTCTCTCTCTCTCCTTGTCTCTCTATCTTGCTAGATCTCTTCCAATCCCCTCTCTCTAACTCTACCTTTCTATCTCTCCCTCCCTCACTATTTGAGGTTTACATGAATTTAGGGTTGCTCAAGTAAATAGGGTTTAGGGTTTAGGGGAAGGGTTTAGGGGAATTATATAGGCTTTAGGGGTTTAGGGATGCTTGAGTTTAGGGTTTAGGGGTTAGGGGTTTAGGGTTGATTGAGTTTATGGGTTAGGGTTTAGGGTTTAGAGAGAGATAGAGTGAGGGGACCAATAGAGATAGGGAGAAATAGGGAGATAAAGGTTTAGGGTTGCCTCCAAGTTTTATAGTTTAGGGGTTAGGGGTTTAGGGTTGCTCTTTTTAGGGTTTAGGGGTTAAGGGTTAGGGTTTAGGGGCATTATTTATGGTTTAGGGTTTATGGTTTATGGGTTAAGGGTTAAGGTTTAGAGGTTTAGGTAGAGAGGTGAATAGGGAAATATAGAGGAGACCATTCCTGGGAGAGATATCTCTATCTCCTCTATCCCTTTCTCTAACTATACCCACCTCTCTGTCTCTCTCCATGTCTCTCTATCTTGCTAGATCTGTTTAGGGATGCTCGAGTTTAGGGTTTAGGGTCTAGGGGTTAGGGTTTAGGGTTTAGAGAGAGATAGAGCGAGGGGACTAATAGAGATTGGGGGAGATAGGGAGATAGAGGTTTAGGGGTTAGGGGTTTAGGGTTGATCAATTTTAGGGTTAGGGGTTAGGGGTATTATTTAGGGTTTAGGTTTTATGGTTTAGAGGTTTAGGTTTATGGTTGAGGTAGAGGGGAGAATAGGGATCCTCTCTCTCTCTCTCTCTCTCTCTCTCTCTCTCTCTCTCTCTCTCTCTCTCTCTCTCTCTCCATCTATCCTCTCTATCTCCATGTACCTCTCTATCTCTCCATGTCTCTCGATCCCTCTCTATATATAGGATAGAGAAATGAAGCTTTATGTTTTCATGCTTCCTAGAACACACTTGCGTTATAACGCGAGCACATTTTGGGAAGCATGGAAAATGGTAAAAAAGCATGTGGGATCCATGTTTTAGACCCCACATGACTGTTATTCCTACTTTTCATGAGTATATCAAACAAAAAAATGTTTTTCATGTTGTTTGCCTAATTGAGAATCATTTTTATATCAATCCACCACCTTTTTTTGTTTTTTCAATGTAGAAGAACTGATTTTGCATGTTTTTGGAGAAAATTTGATTATTTAAACTGAAAGTTTCATGTTTCATGTGTGATATTGTTTCAAAGCTAATTACCATTGATATATAGATTGAATTTGATGATATATGTTTGTTTTTTCCATAAATTTCACTAATCCTGTTCTAGAATTATATAGAATTCATAATCAAACTTACGAAAAACAAGAATTTGAGGATTTTGAAGCCATCTTTTGGAGAATTGGTCAACTGCAATATCAAATTCTAAGGTATGTTCAATTTATGTCCATTTTAATTCACATATATATGTTCTTATGTTATTTATGTCTTTAAATGTCTTTATGTCTTTATGTTTTTTATGTTCTTTATGTTCTAAGATATATATGTGTCTAGGTATATCAATTATTTCAGTCAAAGAGACTCCAAATTCCTCATGTTTCCACCTTGTTTCGGCCCTTCATGCCTTCATTTCACCTATTTTCAACCATATAAGAGAAAAACATTATCAAATACTTCATAAAATAATTTTAGTGAACAATTGTTTGTCATACTCATATTCATGATCAATGGAGGCATAATTTTAGTGAAAAATTCTGTCATACTCATATTCATCAACATAACAAAATTTTAGAGAAGAGAGCTATCGACAAATATATGGGCATACAAGCATCATGACACAAGATGATACAAAGGGAGTTATAAGGAGATAAAACACTAAAAATGAGGTTTTCATGAGTGTAGGTCAGTCACAAGTCTATATAATAGTCCACTATCATAGTCATGACCATCATAGTCATGACCATCATGAAGTTGTTTTTAATTTATGCATTACTTAAGATGTCTTTGATCTTTTGTCATGAGTATCCAGAAGGTTATCTTCAAGGGTTAATGTTCTTTTGACTATCACAAAATTTTTGGACTAGTTTAAGACTATTAGGATAGTCAATTTATGTTGATTAACAATCCCCTTCAATGGCATTCATTTTGTCATCCTTCAAAATCACCTCCATACAACTCATATACATGTAAAAAATTAACCATAGAATTCATGATTTCCAAACCTAAAATAATGATTTAATACTCATATAAGAGTCCAAACAATGGCCTTCAAATAGTTTTGAAGTCTCTTGGCATCCCTATTTTCCTTTATGGAAATACTCATGATAGTATTTATTGCATAAAACTATTTTTGTACATCAGTCCACTATGATTAGCATAGTATTAGAGTCTTTTGAAAACCTTCCCAACTTTCTCCTTCATAAGATTCATAGTCCATAATTCAAGTGTATTAAATTTCTGCCCTAAATGTCCTCTTTCCATGCAGGTGTATACTTCATGATTAGGTATTCAAGTGTATACTCTATGACTTTGTATTTGTATTTAAGTGTATACTCTATGACCTGTATTCAAGTGTATATCATGACTATGTATTCGAGTGTATACTCCATGACTTTGTGTATTCCATTGTATACTTGGTACATTTTATGATTTTGTATTCCATTGTATACTTGGTGCATTTTATGATTTTGTATTCCATTGTATTCAAGTGTATACAAAGGATTTTAGAGCATTCTTCAAGGGTTAGACAAGTTTTATTATGACTGTCCCAAGAGGACTAGTTTTACAATCATTGAGTAAGTGTTGGCACCCAAGCAAGTTAGGGTTCCTCAGGTCCAAAATCTCAAACAGGGTTCCATACATTCTTTATTCACATTAATGACTCTAACTCACTCCACTAACTCCTCACAAAAACCTTCTTGCAGCCAACATGGTCCTTTCCCACAAAATGTCTCCTAATTTCTAGTAGCTCTCCAAAATGGACTGTCAAAGCATATCTTCTGCTGCAGACCTCAATTCAAGACTGTGAAGGTATTTTTGGATACCCATTAAGGATTTTTAAAACATATCTCAAACTCGGTATAGGTTACTTTGAAATGGAAGGCTCAAAAACTGACTGTCCTCTGTTTTTCCTAGACCTAATTAGGCCACTTTTACAAAGCACCACCTCTTAAATCTTTCTCCCAACTCACAAAACCAATCCCAATCCACTAGGTAGACTTCAGAAGGCCTAAATCACTAACCTTTGGCAATAGAAGACTCCACAAAGTACCCTAACCTCAAAACCCTCATTTTATGCTTGTATGGGGGGGTTTATTGAAAATCCTACACTCAAACCTCAAATCACTTCAAAGACCACTCAATCACCTTGCATAAGGTCTGCACATGCTTAATAAACCATAATATGGCTACCCACATTCAGTTTTGACCAAAACTCAACATTACACCTCCTTTCTTGCTTGGAAACAATGCAATTTCTAACTAGGCATCACCCCAATTTTAATATAACACCTCCCTTGCTCCTAAGATCACATGAACACAAAACCTACACCTTAGAGGAGTCATTCCACTGGGTTACAAAGGTTTACAGTGGGTGGAATGACTCATGTCTTCATTTTGTTACTTTCAAACCCTTAAACCCTATAACATTATATGACAACATTACAAAATATGACACTTTTTACAACAATGAACCTACATGACTCAAATTACATACTAGATGGTTTATTATAACCTTATGATATCTAGACTCAACTCATATTTACACATTTGACTCATATTCCTGTTGACTCCCTACAAACCCTGTTTTTTAGGGTTTAAATGCAAGAAAGTGGTTTGTGACTCTTTTCCACCAATGTGAACACTTGACAATTTGTGGATTGGATTTAGAAAGGATGTATTTCTTGTTCACAAGTTTGCAAAATGCAGGGGTGTGAATTTTTTGTATGTGTGATGATACCCTAGGCTGGCAGAGCTATTGTTTTGAGTAAATTAGAGGTACAGAGATAGGGTTTGATGGAAAAATAGTTAGAGGATCATTCCAAGTGATTGATTAAGCATGTGCAGACATGATTGAATGTGTTTGAGGCATCAGCAAAGAAAAAAAGGCTTGGGAACATAGACTTTCTATAAACCCTCATGATACAAGCATGGAATTGGCATTAACAAGGGTTTTGTAGTTTAGAGGTTTTTTAGTATTTCCCATCGACAAAAGTGGTGGATTTGGACCATTTGAGGTCTGTATTAAACATTGGAATTTAGTTTGGAAGTTTGGTAGAAGGATTTTGTGGAGTTGCTTTGGAAAATAGGGCTAATTGCCCCTTTCTAAGAAACGAAACAGTCAGTTTTTGGGGCTTGTGTTGCAAAGTCACCTATACCCATTTTAGGATATGTTTTAGATGAGCTTAAAGGGTATCCAAAAGTGTCAACATTTTTGGGTTTTAGTGCCCACCTTGAGAGAAAAGTTCTAATAGTCCATTTTGGAGGGCTGCTAGCATTAAGACAGTTAAAGACAGAAGGACCTATGGTAGAAGCATTTAAGTTGCATGAGGGGTGTTGATACATTGAGTTAGTCTACATTAACTTGGAAAAGGTTTTCCAAGTGATAAACAAAGCAATAAGTTGATGGTATGTTTGTCATGTTGCCATTGAGTCATGGAGCCAGTCATGAGCCCATTGTTGTGAAATATGCCTCCTTTGAATTGTGTTGAACCCCTACATTGCATCACTTTTGGGTCTGTTTTCAAGAACTCCACCCTTCCTCTGCATCATTTATGACTTCGTGTATTTGAGTGTATAGTCCATGACTTTGTATGTTCAATTGTATACTCCATGACTTTGTGTATTCCATTGTATACTTGGTGTGTTTTGTGATTGGGAAAAAGGTGTGAAGAATCTATATGAAGGTCTTTTAGACTTGCTCAAGGAGTTTTGAAGCTTTCTTGGCTATTATTTGACAAAGTGTGATGACTGTCCTAAATGATTGTACATGATAGTGTTGGGGCAGCAATTAGAAGTTTATCAAATCTAAGTCTAAAAGTGTTGTTTGTGCAACATTTATGACTTCATGTATTTCAGTGTATACTCCATGAATTTTTATGTTCAAGTGTATACTACATGACTTATATGTGTGTTCAAATGCATACTCCATGACTTATGTATGTTCAAGTTATCTTGATATGAGGTGTCTTATTTAGAAGTTTGTAGAACCTTGTTATTCATTCTGACTGTGCTATTCATTGTCATTATAAAATTTCTAATTATCATTGTCTTATTCATCATGCTTATAGAAATCATCATCATGCTAAGGAAATGAGCAAAGACTCTAACACCAGAAGAGCGTGAAGTTGAGAATGAAAGGAAAAGAGAAAGAATGAGGCGAATTCAGGAAAGCAGGAAATTGTCAACCATACAAGAAGACATTCCACCATTGCCAATTGAAGAGGAACGTGACACGTCTAAAGAAGCTAAGAGAGAGATGGAATTGGTGGCACAAAGGGAATGAATGCAAACCCTCTGTGCAATGAGGAAAGTGAATCTCCAAGTTGGAGGTACTCCATTGTCGACAGGTCAAGTTGAAGGAACACCATTATTATCTTCTCGAATTGGAGACACTCCATCTTTCACAGGTGAAGTAGAAGGTACATCTGCATTTTCTTCTCAAGTTGGTGGCACGCCATCATTCACACTTCAAATTGAAGGTACATCATTTTCAACCTTTTCACCTCCAATCGAAGGTATGTCATCTATCCCATCTCAAGTAAATATTGAAGAAATTCCTAATGTTTAGTCTACTTTACCAATTAAAATGCCTCCTAGAATTTTGCATAGGAAGCCTAAGTTTCTAATTGATATTGATGAGAATGTATTGGAGCCCATGCAGGATATGATTCCCATGCACACTTGCCAAAGATATGTGATTAAGATATGGAAATTATTCTTTGAGAATTTTAATGAAACCGAAAGATGTCAACTCTTTGTTGAACTGATGAGAAATTTGAAATTTAGGCCCACTATGAAGATTCTTGGCCTAAGAACATCAAATGCCTCAAGTGAAAAATCAATTGCCAAGAATCTAATGAGTACGAATGAGAGTGTGGGTTCCACCTCATGCACCAAGGATAGTAATGTCATATGGCGTGTCATTACATCGACAATTGTAAGCCAACAAACAAAAAAATCTTCTCATTAGAAAGACAAGTCAAGCATTAAAAATAAATACAAAAACTCTAATGAGAGCCATTGGAAGACGTCAAAGAGTTGAGGATCCAAACACTAATGAATTGTGGGCATTCTTTGGGAGACTCCCACGAAAAGACAAAGTTGTTGTCTAAGCTTTGAGATCACTAATTGAAGACTTTTGGAAGAATTACACAAGGGTATCTCCGAATCAAAGGGATGTGGTAAGAAGGAGAATAGGCACTCGAAACCGTGAGCCACATCCAAAGCATTTTTTGGATATGACTCAAACACAATTTTTTGGTAAATTTCTAGAGAAGTATCCTCAAATTAAAATTTCTCAAAGATATTTTGAAATGCTAAAACCTTTCTTTGTCAAAATAAATCACACACGCACTACTTGTTGTAGATTACCTATTGAATTTTCTAACCATTTTGATGTTTATCGGTCTATATGTTTAGATTTCTATACTAACAATGTTTTGTAGGATTGTGGCATGCGTACCCCACCAACTACTTCAAGAGACTTCATATCAATAATTTTTTGTGATAGAGAGGAATGTCAAATATTCTACAAGAAATTATGCTTGGATGGCACATGTCAGAATTGCGGTGGCTTACAATGTATGCAAATATGTGAACATATGGAAAGAACACATGCGGTTGGAAAAGAACTAGTAGAGTTCGGCAAGTATAAAACAGTGGCATACAATACAAAAGATGGTAAAGAAATAGAATCAAGAAATAGAAAGGCCTTGAAAATATTTGAGTGATGCAAGAAATAGAAGTTATGATGTAGAATAATCGATGTACAAATCTCTCCCAACTCAAGATCAGCCTTGTTACAACATCATATTATTGTTTTATGCATGAGGAAGGATAAAATGGGTGTAGCCCTTAAGATCCCTAAGACAGAAAAACTACCAAACTTTGATAGAGGTTTTCTTAGAATTCGTGGCAGTTGGGAACATTCTGTTTGGACCTATAGGTGCACATGGGGTCCATCCACAATAACCTCTCTCAGTTTCTTTCAACTCCAGTCCATTTGACCAAGCCAAATCAAACGCATTCTTGCAAAATGCTTCAATTTCATGCAGTGGAAAGGTGCTAGGAGTGACATTTTGTATTCCATAGCTCGTGGGGCCAAACAGACTTCACCAATGCATCAAAGTGGGCAAGTAAATGCTAGGGGAGGTCTCGTTTCATGTGCCAAGCGTCGCAGTCGTTCAGGGCAGCAGGCTACTCGCAAAGTCTCTTAAGATCCCTAAGACGAAAAAACTGCCAAACTTTGACGGAGCAGTTCTTGGAATTCATGGTAGCTGGGAACATTCTATTTGGACCTACAGGTGCATGTGGGGTCCATCCACAATAACCTCTCTCGGTTTCGTTCAACTCTAGTATATTTGACCGTGTCAGAATCAAACGCATTCTTGCAAAGTGCTTAGTTTCATGTAGTGGAAAGGTGTTAGGAGTAACATTTTGCATTCCATAGCTCGTGGGGCCAAACAGACTTCACTAACGTGTCGGGGTGGATGGGTAAATGCCAAGAGAGGTCTCATTTCATGTGCCAAGCACCCCAGTCATTCAGGGCAATAGGCTACCGACAAAGTCCCTTAAAATCCCTAAGACGAAAAAACTGCCAAACTTTGATGGAGCAATTCTTCAAATTCATGGCATCTGGGAATATTTTGTTTAGACCTACAGGTGTACCTAGGGTCCATCCACAATAACCTCTCTTAGTTTTGGTCAACTCCATTACGTTTGACTGTTCCGAAATCAAATGCATTCTTACAAAATGCTTTAGTTTCATGCAATGGAAAGGTGCTAGGAGTGACATTTTGCATTCCATAGCTCATGGGGCCGAATGAACTTTGCCAACATGTCAGGGTGGGTAGGTAAATTCCAAGGGAGGTCTCATTTTGTGTGCCAAGTGCCACAGTCATTTAAGGCAGCAGGCTACTGGCAAAGTCCCTTAAGATTCCTAAGACGAAAAAACTACCAAACTTTGACGAGGCAATTCTCAGAATTCGTGGTAGTTGGGAACATTTTATTTTGACCTACACATGCATGTGGGGTCTGTCTACAATAACCTCTCTCAGTTTCATTCAACTCCTGTCTGTTTGACTGTGCAAGAATCAAACGCATTCTTGCAAAATGCTTTAGTTTCATGCAATGGAAAGGTTGCCACGTGCCATATTTTTTGTTCTGCTCATCGTGGGGCCGAATAGATTGCGCCAACACATTGGTGTGGGTGGGTATATGGTAGGGAAGGTCTTGTTGCATGTGCCAAGCATTCCAGTTATTTTGGCTCGCAAGCTACCGACACCTAGCACCTTTCGAGTTTGCTGGTAGCTTGCAGCACGGATTGACTGAGACACTTGGTGCATGAAACGAGACCTCCCCTAGAAATTACCCAACCACCGTGACATGTTGGCATAGTCAGTTTGCCCCCACGATGAGCAGATCAAAAAATATGGCACCTGGCACTACATGAAATTGAAGCATTTTGTAAGAATGCATTTGATTTTGGCACGATCAAATGGAAAGGAGTTGAATGAAACTGAGAGAGGTTATTGTAGACGGATCCCACATGCACCTGTAGGTCCAAATTGAATGTTCCCAGCTACCATGAATTCTAAGAACTACCCTATCAAAGTTTGGTAGTTTTTTTGCCTTAGGGATCTTAAGGGACTTTGTCGGTAGCTTGCTGCCCCGAATGACTACAATGCTTGGCACATGAAATGAGACCTCCCCTGGCATTTACTTGCCCACCCTAACACATTGGCAAAGTTCGTTCGGCCCCACGAGCTATGGAATGCAAAATGTCACTCCTAGCACCTTTCAAGTTTGTCGATAGCTTGCAGCCTGGAACGACTGAGACACTTGGCGCATGAAATGAGACCTCCCCTACACAGATGTGTTGGCGCAGTCATTTTGCCCCCAAGACCTATGAAATGCAAAATTTCAGTGTTAGCAACTTTCTACTTTGTCGGTAGCTTATAGCCCCAAACGACTAGGACGCTTGACACACGAAACGAGATCTTCCCTACCATTTACCCACCCACCCTGATGTGTTGGAGCAGTCTGTTCGGCCCCATGATGAGCAGAACAAAAAATATGGCACCTAGCAACCTTTCCATTGCATGAAACTGAAGCATTTTGTAAGAATGCGTTTGATCCTGGCACGATCAAACAGACCGGAGTTGACTAAAATGGAGAGAGGTTATTGTAGACGAACCCCACATGCACCTGTAGGTCCAAACTAAACATTCCCAGCTACCACGAATTCTAAGAACAGCTCCATCAAAGTTTGGTAGTTTTTTCGTCTTAGGGATCTTAAGGGATTCACTGGTAGCCTACTGCCTTGAATGACTGGGGTGCTCGGCACATGAAATGAGACCTCCCATGGCATTTTCCCACCCACCCTGATGCGTTGGTGAAGTCCATTCGGCCCCACGAGCTATGGAATGTAAAATGTCACTCCTAGCACCTTTCCACTACATGAAACTGAAGCATTTTGCAAGAATGCGTTTGATTCTGACACAGTCAAATATACTAGAGTTGAAGAAAACTAAGAGAGGTTATTGTGGACGGACCCCACATACACCTGCAAGTCCAAACAGAATGTTCCTAGCTACCACGAATTCCAAGAATTGCTCCGTCAAAGTTTGGTAGTTTTTCATCTTAGGGATCTTAAGGGACTTTGCCAATAGCCTACTGCCCCGAACAACTGCGATGCTTAGCACATGAAATGAGACCTCCCCTAGCATTTACCTACCCACCCTAATGCGTTGGCAAAGTCTATTCGGTCCCACGAGCTATGGAATGCAAAATGTCCTTCCTAGCACCTTTCCACTGCATGAAACTGAAGCATTTTGCAAGAATGAGTTTGATTTCGGCACGGTCAAATGGACTGGAGTTGAACAAAACTGAGAGAGGTTATTGTGGATGGACCCCACGTGCACCTGCAGGTCCAAATAGAATGTTCCCAGCTGCCACAAATTCTGAGAAAACCTCTATCAAAGTTTGGCATTTTTTCTATCTTAGGGATCTTAAGGGCTACACCCATTTTATCCTTCCTCATGCATAAAACAATAATATGATGTTGTAACAAGGCTGATCTTGAGTTGGGAGAGATTTGTACATCCATTATTCTACATCATAGCTTCTATTTCTTGCATCACTCAAATATTTTCAAGGCCTTTCCATGGTTTCCTCTTACTAATCCAGCCAATCAGGACCTTGAAAATGGTGTAGTAGTAACATATAAGGCTAAGAAATCAGGTAAAAGATTAATGTGATCATCTATTTTTAGTTTTAAGATATTTTTCTATCATCATTGACCATTGTATCCATGCATGTGTAGGTATATCCATTGTATACATGTTGACAACTTTTGTAAAATGAACTCAAAATGACTCTATTGACCTTGCACATGGTCTATTATGACCTTATTATACCAAATAAACTAACAATACCCAAAAAAACCTATCATTAGACCTCATTTGACCAAACTTACAAAAAAATGAATTTGGTGCCCCTGCACCAAATTGGCGGGTGTAAAGCCAAATTCCAAAACCTTTGAAATGGTATCTTTGGAACATAGTATAGAGATCCATCAAAGCATAAAGCATATAGGAATTTGTCAAATGTTGTAGTTGTAAGTACCCTGCAAGACATATATGCAAAGTGTGGAAGCATATACTTGACGAACATGAACTATTTGACATGATGCCTCAAAGAAATGTTGTCTCATGGAATGTAATGACTGCAAGATATGCATGAAATGGATTTGTTGAAAAGTCTTTAGAAACTTTCAAGTAAATGTAGTTGGCACATGTAAAGCCAAATTCCACAACCTTTGCCAACATCCTCCCTATGTTTACACCAATATAGAATGTTTGGAATGACTTATCGACATCCATCAAAGCATAAAGGATATAGGAAATTTGTCGAATGTTGTAATTGCAACTACCCTTTGGTGTAGGGGCACCTAGCCTATTTCATGAACATGATCAAATGATGAATTTTGATGTGTTGAGTCATTTTGGCATTGTAATGAGGTCATACTAGACCACTCCTGATGTAATAAGGGTCATTGGAGTTTAGGAGGTCATAGGCTGCAAAAGTTGTCAAGTTGCAAGAAAAGTTGTCAAGCAACTTTTCTTGCAACCAAATGGCTAATAGTTGTCATAGTTATTTAAATTAGTGTTTGTGCATCCATTTTGATGTAATAAGGCTTATGAGGGCCATTTTTCATGTCAAAAGGTCAAATATGTAAGTTTTTGAACAAGTTGTATATGTTGTCAAAAAAACTTGTCAATATGGCAAAAGTGCAAAATTGCAAAAAATAAGGAAGATGAAGAGTCAAGTCGGTTGGGAAGTTGGAAAAGTAGTTTGTAAACATTGGGGAAGATGTGAAAAGTCATAAATAGCCTTGATCCATCGTTGGAAAGTGTGGTGGTTGGATGGAAGACATTGTACATATGGAAAATTAATAAAATTATTAACATTTCTAGAAATTTTCTGATTTCTTGCTGTTGTAGATCTTGGTATAGCCATGTATGAAGTTTTAACTATCTATAACCTATTGGAATGTTTAGGAATATGAGTTATATTTCAAATGAGACTGGTCCCATTGATTTTGGTGGAGAATCAAGTGAGTTATTGAAGTTTTTCCATGACTGGGTCGGCAACCCGTGGCTATGAGGGTTTGTATACAAATTTAATGATTTCTATCATTTCCACTGTTAGAAATTCTTGTAAGTTGGATGGATTGAAAGATTAGAGAGTTTAGTTTCATATTATGTGACTTTCAGGAGTGACCAAGGTTGTTTTCAATTAAATTAATGATGCCCTAGGCAGGCAGCCTGTGTGTTTTTGGTCTATTTGACAGTGCAGTGATGAGGGTTTTGAAAAATGGTTAAAGAAGGGTCTTGAATAATTATTCTAATGAGTTATTCAGTCTGTATAGGACCTAACTCAACCTCTGGAGTGCAATTTTTAGTTTAGGGGTCAAGAATAGTAGTTGATGCTTTGTAAAAGTAGGCTAATTAGGCCTCATATACAAATTACCAGTCCATTTTTTAAGGGAATGTTCCAAAACAACACATGGTGCATTTGAGATATGTTGTAAAACATCCAAATGGGTATCCTAATCTGTCCTCATTTGTGTCAGAGGTCATGGATCAATAAGTTATGTTCCAAAAATTAGTTTTTTGGAGGGCTACTAGCTTGTAAGGGCATATTATGAGGAAAAATAACCTATATGCAAAGTTTATGTTCTTGGTGACTATGAATTGTCTTTTTATGTCACATTCATCATTTCAATGGTGTTTCATGAGTTGGTTTATAGAGATTGAGGTTTTGAACCAAGTGTTGGGTTTGTAGTCTTGATTGAGTTCATGTCTAGTTGAAAAAGGGTTTGGGGTCTTAGCCCATTGTTGTGAAATATGTTTCCATGGTGTTGAGTCGTCCTCCTTACCTACTGCATCACCCTTGTAGACATGTATGCAAGGTGTGGAAGCATAGACAAGGCACGTGAACTGTTTGGCATGATGCCCCAAAGAAATGTCACCTCATTGAATGCAATGATTGCAAGATATGAACAAAGAGGATTTTTGATAGGGCATTAGAAACTTTCAAGCAAATGCGATTGGCAGGTGTAAAGAAAATTTCCATAACCTTAGCTAGTCTCCTCCTTGCCTATACCAAAATGGACATCCATCAAAAGGATAAAACATATGGGAATTTTGTTAGATGTTGTAGTTGCAACTGCCCTCAGAGACATGTATGCAAAGTGTGGAAGCATAGACAAGGCACGTGTACTGTTTGGCATGATGCCTCAAAGAAATGTCGCCTCATGGAATACAATGATTGCAAGATATGAACAAAATGGATTTACTGATAAGCCTTTAGAAAGTTCCAAAAAAATGCAATTGGTAAGTGTAAAGCCAAATTCCAAAACCTTAGAAATGGTATGTTTGGAGCACGGTATAGACATCCATCAAAGCATAAAGGATATAGGAATTTTGTCAAATGTCATAGTTGTAAGTACCCTGCAAGACATGTATGTAGCTTGTGTGGAAGCATATATAATGAACATGAACTGTTTGACATGATGCCTCAAAGAAATGTTGTCTCGTGGAATGCAATGATTGTAAGATATGCACGAAATAGATTTTTCATAAGGCTTTAAAAACTCTCAAGCAAATGCACAAAAATAAATTTCAACCATTTATGCAAATTTTGGCACATCTAAAACCAAATTACACAACCTTAACCAACTTCCTCCTTGCCTATGCTATAATGGGATCTAGAGAACATGATGTGGACAACCATCAAAGCATAAATGATATAGGAATTTTGTCACATGTATTGTATTTGCAAAGTTGCCCTTGTAGACATGTATGGAAAGTATGGAAGCATAGACAAGGCACGTAAACTATTGGAAATGATGCATCAAAGAAATGCACAGTCCCACAGAATTCAATGATTGCAAGATATGCACAAAATGGATTATTTGAAAATGATTTATAAACTTTCAATCAAATGCAATTGGCACTTGTAAAACCAAATTCCTATAACAATAATTGATTATCATATTAAATATTTAATATAAACTGGTATATACATAATGTCATGAACATAACATCTAGTTTATATAAAAAGCCATATAGGCGTGTCCAAACAAAGCCATACAGGGGGTCATCCCACAATAGTGGGTTACACTTTTGTGGACGAAGAAAAATTGAAGGTGCTAAAAAATCTTTAGCAGACACCTTCGTTCGAAGGTCGACTCTTCGAACGAAGGCCTTGTCGGCCAAGTGAAAAAGCTCTTAGTTAGAACCTTCGTTTGAAGGGTGTCTGCGAACAAAGGTGATTGAGCACCAAATAAAAAACAATAAAATAATTCCTTCGCTCAAAGAGGGTCTTCAAGCGAAGGCATTAGTTTATTGTTTTTTTTATAAAAAGGGTTAAGACTCTCAAATGACAGTTTTTTGTCATTTGAGAGCTTGTAGCAGAACGAAGGCGAGTTGGAACGACATCTAAAGGTGACAGGAAATGGCGTCCACGAAGGCAACAGGGAACAACGTCCATGAAGGCGACGACCCCACATGATAGCATCTCCAAACACGTCAAGCTCTAGTCACAGTTGAATATGGCCCACATCACCATACACGTTGACTGAACTCCCATATTCAGGTGCATAAATTTGTCGTGCCATTTCTAATATTGTATATATGCAAGAAAATTTCCTGTTATGAAACCCTAGTTTGGCAATAGGATTTGTGATTACAGTTAATAGAAAATTTCAATTAAACACAAGAATTTGATGAATTCAATTAAAGAACTAGAACAATTTGGCAAACCCTAGTTTGCCAAACTAGGGTTTGTCATTACAATCAATAAAATTGAGGAAAAAATCATAAAAAATAGAAATTTTTCTTGATACAATGAAAGAAGTATCAAACCCTAGAGTTTAAAAATAAATTAGGGTTTGTCAAATTAGGGTGAAAAGATGAATTTAGTTTCACCCTAATTTGACAAACCCTAAACTAGGGTTTGTCATTACAATTAATAAAATAGAGAAAAATTTCATAAAAAATAGAAAATTTTCTTGAGACAATGAAAGAACTATCAAACCCCAGAGTTTCAAAATAAATTAAGGTTTGTCAAATTAGGGTGAAAAGATGAATTTAGTTTCACCCTAATTTGACAACCCTAAACTAGGGTTTGTCAAACCCTAGTTTGGCAAACTAGGACCGTTTATCTTTTGATCCTTGTTAGATCCTACTTCCCATTTGGCTTATACATATACTAAACCTACTAAATTCATCACACACATGGATATTCTAAGCATAGAGGCATTGCATCGATACGTAAAGTTCAAGAAATTATAGACAAATGGAAGATAAACATTACACATACTCATGGGCACAAAAATCCCTCACTTGATAAGATGAATCATGGAAAAACAAGTCACATGAATGTCAAGATCCTAGCCTTGTTCACCATATGTAGAACTCAAGAAGCTCATTATTTGGATAGTGACACAAATTTTGTAGTTTACATGTGTAAATTTATGTATATAAATTTATGTATTTTTGTGATGCTTCTTGTACTGGATATGCTATAAATCATATTGAGTTACCATGGAAATATATGAACGTATAATTTCATAATTTTTCTATTGTAAACATAAGTATGAAAAAAATAGACAACTAAATAAACAAAAAAAGGGTCTAGGAAGGAGGGTTATGGAAATATATGTCTTTACAAATGATGTAGATGAGATACAAAAATTTCAAGTTAAACATTCATTAGAACTCCTTTTGTAACCATGATCAAACAATAAATTTGATCTAAGAATAGTTACTAAACTTGAACTTGTCTTGTTAATCCTTCTTTTGAGAAGATAACAATGAAACATAATAACATGCTACTTTAATTAAGATCATTCAATGCTAAGTCTTTAAACATTGTTAATATTTTCCTATTAAGCTATCTAATTTTCATGGTGAATGAAGACATTAAAGCTACCTTAAAACATTCCCTAAACTCAATGCTATTTTCTAAGGTCAATTTGCATTTGTTATTAACCAAGAATTATGAAGTGAAAAAGTGTCGTTTCATTCTAAAATTTCCCAATTCAAAACTAGTGTGCTAGAAGGTTGGGTAGGTAAGTAGTATATTTTTTATCCAAAAATTAGGATAAAGGTCTAGTTTTTGTGCAAGGAGATCTAGTTTTTATGTGAGGAGATCTTAGTTGTCACATAACAAGATCTTAGTTCTTAGATAGTGAGATTTTATGCTTGTTTATATATTTTATTGTATTTTTAAGTGTTTAAATCTCTACCATGTTTGGTTACACATGTCTTTGAGCATTGAAAACCATTGTAAATGGTGGAATGTTTGATTAAGCGTGATAAATAGGTCTTAACATAGTTAGATCCATTATTGGTAAAATTGTGTGAGGTCCTCCTAGTTTATAGACTAATTTCATTAGAGGAATCCTCCATAGTTGAGACCCCTAGTAATTAGGGCTTTGAAGCCAACACCACAAGTAGCAAGGAATTGTCTATTAGTTATCAATGGGGAATGTTGGAATATTTAATACATAGTTGACATAAATATGAACATTCTCTATTTATTCTTTGACTACTTATATCAAGTTGGGTATGAGAGGAAGTACAAATAATAATACATGCCAAGGTGCTTGAGTTTGTGGGAGGACTAACTAGGAAAAGGACTTTTTTTCTATTCTTCTTTTTAGCTACATTTTCTAAGATTATATTAATTTGACAACACAAATCTGATGCAATGTGAGTGCATTCTATCACCTCATGCTTTGGTATTCTACTAAATAGAAAATGGGGAAATACCACACATGTGGTTCTGAACCAAGTTCAAAATCATAACTACAATTTTAAACTACAACAAGAAACAAAATATATTCAAAGGATTAGGTTTGGACCACTAGCTCGAACAAGGACATATATTCAAATAAGGTATAAATTGGATGTCAATTCTCTACACAAAATATGTCATTTAGACATTAGTTATGACATCAAGAACAATAGGTCAAAATAAGTCCAAAATGATTGGGGAAAAGTATTAGGGATGGACTTTTCACCATTACAGGAGTTTAAAAAATCAAAAATAAAATATCTACACTAAAATCATTTGAGACTCATACTAAATTTCCTAAATGTTCTCATTAAATTGTTGAAATTATTACATCTTTAGTATATAGTTAATAAATAAATATATTACAATTAAAGTCACCTTAGTGACTTGTTCTAGTATTTAAATAATTAAATGTTAGTTTATTATTGTTAGTTTTGGGAGTTACTTTCCCATAAGTAGTTTTGGTAGTTAGTAAGGGAAAACAAAGGCTTTTAAGACAATTTATTATAATGTAAAAATTAACAAGTTGAGTGCATGATAGTGGCAGCCATTACAGAGTAATTGGCATTGATAGCATTTTGGTAACATAATGGCAGTAGCTTTTCTACATTTATTTTATTTTGTTTTATTGATAAAGGGAGTGACAACCATTAAAAAGAATTACACTGCAACTAGAAGAGGGCCACACCTACCTTAGATAGGCCATGCTCCCTCACAAGAAGTTGAACCTCTTTAAGATCTATTGTTGCAAATGTCTGGAAGTAGCCACGTATGCAAAATTTGGAAGTATAATGTTGTGTAGAGGAGAGGAGAGGACAAAATGGTGAGCGATTCAAGGATCAATGCCAAGGTAGTTGTGATGGATGCACATCACCACATGTTTGGATGCCTCGAGTGTCTCCATTCTAGCCAAGGATCTCCTCAATGGCCAATGAGGGGTGGTTGTGCAATGTGAAGAGATTTGTTATTAGGTGGACTTGTTCACCAGAAAATGACTTGTACCTCCATTTTTTAAGAACGAGAATGAATACAAAGCCATCTCATGGCCCCATTCATTTTAGGGCACCTTCTAGAATTCTTTGGAGGATAATTAGAGTCCTAGAAGCTGAATTGAACTATGTGACTTGTTTGCTCTGCAACTGATTGAAAAAATTGAGAGGTGGTATACAACTATCCCCATCATTTTAGTTGCAAGACAATCAAAATATTTTTCTAAAATTGTGAGCACATAGGAATGATAATTTTATTAGTTCATTATAAACATATTTCTGTAAGTAAATTGCCTTAAATGATGAAATCATGTCTTACAAATGTATATATTGCAATAAAGTTGTGGACAAAGTAAATAGTTAATGATAATTTTGCAATAAAGTTATGGACATGTTTGGATGCCTCGAGCCTCTCCATTCTAGCCAAGGAGCTCCTCAATGGCTAATGAGTGGTGGTTGTGCAACATGAAGAGATCTGTTTGTTAGGTGGACTTGTTTGCCAGAAAATGACTTGTACATCCATTTTTTAAGAACGAGAATGAATACAAAGCCATCTCATGGCCCCATTCATTTTAAGGCACCTTCTAGAATTCTTTGGAGGACAATTAGAGTCCTAGAAGTTGAATTGAACTATGTGACTTGTTTGCTCTGCAACTGATTGAAAAAATTGAGAGGTGGTATACAACTATCCTCATCATTTTAGTTGCAAGACAATCAAAATATTTTTCTAAAATTGTGAGCACATAGGAATGATAATTTTATTAGTTCATTATAAACATATTTCTTTAAGTAAATTGCGTTAAATGATGAAATCATGTCTTACAAATGTATATATTGCAATAAAGTTGTGTACAAAGTAAATAGTTAATGATAATTTTGCAATAAAGTTGTGGACATGTTTGGATGCCTCCAGCCTCTCCATTCTAGCCAAGGAACTCCTCAATGGCTAATGAGTGGTGGTTGTGCAATGTGAAGAGATCAGTTTGTTAGGTGGACTTGTTTGCCAGAAAATGAAGTACCTCCATTTTTTAAGAACGAGAATGAATACGAAGCCATCTCATGGCCCCATTCATTTTAGGGCACCTTCTAGAATTCTTTGGAGGACAATTAGAGTCCTAGAAGCTGAATTGAACTATGTGACTTGTTTGCTCTGCAACTGATTGAAAAAATTGAGATAAATTTTGTAAATCATTTGTTTACTTAGCTAAGCCTGATGGGACTTGGTAAATTTATGATTCCAATGCAATTGTGTATCATGTGAATTATCTATCTTAACTATCTATTAAACATTTTTTCCAGTAGTTGTATTTGAACAAAGGTTAGATGCTAGATTTTAATTTCATAAGATGAACTTCATGTTTAACCACATGTAGACCTGGGAGTCATGTTTTCTATACTTAACACATATGCTTTCTATAGATGTAGAAAGAAAATATAGACAAATTCATAGCATCCTTAATCACTCAAGGTCAAGAAAAATACTTTAATAAAAACATGTCTAATTTAGTGAATGTATTTATATAAGTTTAATACAAAATGAATCAAACCAAATTATATAATTTGCCTAATCAATTAAAGTGATTTTTAATGCCTAATCAATTAAAGTAATGTAATAGTCATATGTTTCCATGGTAACTAGATATGTATAGTCATTGGTTGTATCCATGTTCTTAGTATGTAATGTTCATTATTTTATATCTTTAACTGTTGAGTTGCCTAGATGTGTAATGTACATGGAGTAGGAATGACTTAAATGGTTTATTGCACACATGGTATTCATTTTTATGACACTGATACATGTTCAACATTACACATGTATGTGTAGATTTGGAAAAGTTAAAATCTTTGTGTGTGTGTGTGTGCAAGTTGAAAAGGAAAAGAATCATCCATGCATTTTAGAAATGAAATCTTCCCTCTTGTTCAACTATTTATTTAACGTACGTTGGAATTGCGTTAGGATCCAGTCATGTTTAACCAATTCTCTACAAGTTGACTGATATGCCTCACCAACACCAGTAATAACTAGTGTCTAAGTTTGGAAGTTGTGGAACAATGTATCAAATGTACACACCTGTACATCAGAGAAGAAATGTATGTTGATACAGGTGAGTGCAACACAACATCCCTATCTACTCTGATGTATGACATGTATGTTGATACATTTGTTCCACAGGACCCAAAGTAGACACTATCATGTTATGTTATTGGTGTGACATATCAGTCATACTTGTAGAGAATTGGTTCAACATGGCCATCCTAATGCACATGTATGTATGTATTGGAGTAAGTAATTTATTTTTACATGCACAAAATTCAGGTTGATATATATATCATGGCACATGCACCACCACCTCTTGGACCTTCTATATTTACATGCACAGATACTGAGATTCAGAAATTGGCAGCTCTTCTTTTTGACCCCAACACAATAGGGGTTTATAGGGACACATGTCAATCAATTTTAACTAGCTTGTAGCACATTAGACAGATTCTAGGAGATACCCGTACTTATTCAAGTGATACTCTTGTTGCTATTCTTTCCCAGATGCGGCAAGAGGTTACTAGTGATGTTTCTCTTACTTCTGTTCAGCCTAGTGTCTTGAAAGAGACTATCAAATCCCAATGTTTCCCATCTTATGTTGGTAAGCCTAATGTGAGGGGCTGCAAAGTGACTAGATGTGTAGACCCTCTTATGGCCCCATTGATATATCTACGTTTTCTTGCTGCTCATGGTCGTTATCCCAATAATGACCAAATTCCTTTATATTTTGCACAATAGTTATATGCAGAAGTTCATATGGGCCTCAAGGTGAACTACTTGGATTTGCCAAAATATTTTGGTCAGGGGAGGGGCAGGGTTGCTGATAGAGATGCCTATCATTGACCAGATCGATAGGCTCCAGTTTATAGGGCCTTGGTTGGGGAGAGGATGCTTGTTATCTCCTCGGCCCTAGCCCTTGTTGTTGATCGGGTTGTCATTGCTTCCCAAATGGAAGCAATTGACAATGTAGGTGATATTGTAGCTGCCACATCTATTATATCTTTTGATCATGTGGGAAGATATTTGATGAGTCATCCTGGATTATCCAGACCATCAGATCATGCTACTGATCCTTATGCTATCGTGGGTGTCCCGTCTCCTGTAGACATAGATGGTCTGACAGGAGAGCATATGCTTCGAACTACAACGAGTTATCTTTCTTAGGACCTATTGGAGTCATATGCTTTTATTGCATCAGAGCTTGGTATCCCTTTACATGAGGTTAGAGGACATGTGGGTAGCGCTTGTCGTTCACAGAGTGTGTCACAATCCTGTCAAGCTACAAGACCTTATCATCAGGTGCCTATGAGTACTCCACATCTTGATCCACCCTCAGATCATTCGGCTGCTACAGAGGGAGATACACCTATCAGGCCTCGTGTTGAGCATCAGACATCCCAGCCCTCCCTAGATTCACTTGAGGTGCAGTTGCAGACGGGATCAATGTTAGGTTTTGTGGATATGCTTCTTCATTCAGCCTCTTCGTTTCCAAGTCGCCTGGTTAGTCCACTTCAGACTTCATTACTTGAGCTAGCCAAGGAGGCACTGGATACAATCATTGCAGCAGATCATCCTACAGCACCTAATACATAGGTATGTACATGTGCATGCATGATTTAAACTTGAACTTAAATTAAAGTAAGTTAAATTACTTTGCTCTAGATAGAGTCTTAATGTTGTGTGTGTGTGTGTGTATATATATATATATATATATATTGTAGGGGTTAGCTCATGTTACACCTTGTTGGTAAACAGATTTGCACTATAACATATGGATTATTATATTGACTCTTTGCCTAGAAAACGCATAGTGAAAATAGGTACCAACAGTTGGTAAAGTTGTAGTTTTTCTATCAAGTTACCTCTGCGTGTAGAGGGGCAGCTCCCTCCTTTGATGGATTTTTAGGATTTTTTAGAAAGAAATGAAATTAAAGAAAGCTTTGGAAGGTTTAAGACAACGGGCTTACGAACATTGACTCAACCAACATGTATAAAATTTAACAATCCCACCAAGGCAATATAAGAACACTTCTTAAACTGTTAATGTGAGTGTATGTAGTATTAGAAAGAAGAAATGATTCAGGAGATGTCCAACATACGTTGAAATATTATCTAGAAATCAATTTCTCCAAGACTAGTTGTTATTCCACATTACGGATGCAAGATAATGTAAAGAAAAACATCATCCATCAACGTAAGAAGAATGAATAATGTTAGAAAGATATTTGAGATCACACAATCCAAATTGTCTTTTATTTCTTCACACTGAGTTGTACAACTCTATTTCTCATAACACCATTCGAAATGTGAAAGCCAAAAAGTCCCTTTTACAAACACCAAGTCTTGTATATATAGACTTGTCTCCAGGAACCAACTTTATAACTACCTCATAACTACTTCTCCTAACTACCCAAAATATTTTATGAAAATAAAAGTGCACTTTAATTAATTTTTATACGGTCTTTTCAAAAGTTCCCTAAATAAAGTGCACTTTACAACTTGATTACAAAAGAGTGACATAAAGTCACTTTCATAGAAAGAGAACTAAAACCTATCATTTTGCAAACTTCGAAAAGTAGACCAATATGATTGATCTCACAAGAAACCATCAGGTTTTATCCTCGCCACTTTTGATACCATCTGAAGATGTTTCTGCTACTACAAACTGCTGTGAAGGAAGAGATGACTTCGTTTTGTATGCTCTGAACACCCTGAATATTAAGGCTATAAGTTTATTTTTGGGAACAAATACTCCTGTCATATGAAGTTTCCATTATGATTGATCTTTATGGACATCATTCAAATTATGTCGATAATTTGATATATGATTAATGCCAGAATTGACAGCAACAAAGATGAGATTCAATTTATCCATAAGTCCTTTTATTGAAAAATTGTTTATTCAACAACTCTGTATTAATCATGTTTTCAAAGTTTCTTTTGATAGCTTGAGCTTCCAAAACTGAAAATTTATCTTTCTTAATTACATCAAGATTGATTGCTAATAAATCAACCTGAATCTTCATCTTCACCTGTTCACAAGTTTCCAAGAGATTTTCTTGAGCTGCCAACACTTGTCTTATATTTGACAATTTCCATTCAACCGAACAAAGCCATGAACTAGATTGGTTTTCTTCAATGTTTGAAAAGACTTTTTCAGCAAATAATATCTCATTATCAATTTTGATCATCTCACTGAGGTCCTTGGATATTCCCTACCATAACAATTCTTCCTTTTGGATACCTCTTATTTCCTTATCAAGCTCGTCCCTCTTTATTTCTGCTTCGTCATATAGACTCTTTGCTTGCTCGACAAAACTAAATGCTTTTAATTTCATATGTTCAACCCATTTTTCAGTCACCTTTCCATACAACTGATATTTGCCGACACTTTCAATAATTTCTTTTTCAACATTATTTCAAGAGAGAAATTAGTGGAGGTAGAGGAAGTATCAAGAGGCAAAGCAGATGTATCTATGATGGCTTTGAGATAGGATGTCAAAACTTGCACCTGTTGCTTTAGTTGATCTTTCGTGTGTCTTTCTTTCTCTGTTCTTTTTATTAACTGGCAAGCTGATACTTGAAAATTTTGCATATCACCCTCATATGTAGATGGACCAAGATCTATCTTAGTGATGATAAAATCCCTTTATGTAGCCTCATTCAAATTCTTTTCTGAAATAGGTTGTGCAACCTCAACATAGACATTGCCTGATGAAGAATCCACTGCCATCCTTGATGTAATCTTGATCTTTTTAGATTTGGGAGACCTTTGCAGAAAATTGGAGACTGTATCAAAATAAGGCATGATTAATTGAGCATTGTTTCTTTTTCTTGACAAACTTTGTTGCAACCAGGAAGAAGAAGGATTATGTGAGGATTCTGGAATATTTGTGGAAAGAGGTACTATATTTGAGGGAAGAACATGCTCACTGAATATGTTCATAGGTGGCGGAAGCATAGATTGTAATGCATGAGGGGAATGAGGTGTTTCATGAGAAGAAACAACAAGAAGCAAAGGAGAGATATTTAAATGTTCATCATTTTGATGGATGATTTCAGGACTTGTGGACTTGTTTTCCTCAACTACTTCCTGTATGGGAGGCAATGCATTATCCTTTATTTTTGTCTTCCCCTTTTTCTGTTTTTCATCATTTTCACAAATGCTCTTAGGACCCTTTCTTCTTGATGGATCTTCTCCATCATCCCCTCCTTGAGTACTCTTATATGAACCAATGCTTAAAGATGGAGAATGAGAATGAAAGGAAGAAGAAGAAGAATTTGAATGCTTTTCTTTTCTACTTGATGATAAAGCATTATTACTTGTCAGTTTAGTAGCTGTTGCCTCAATAGCATTTTTCTTTACCCAATCTTTAGTCTTTTGAATGATATGTGCAGTTCTTATACCCAAATCTTTGATCTCCTCATTAGCCCAATTGATGGGTGGTAAAGACTGTGTTTCAATTTTATCAAAATACACAGGGTTAATTAACTTTGAACCATCTTCCTCAATTCCATCTGTATTGCAATCTAGTTTGAATTCTCTGATCCGTCAAATGGTCATCCTCATCTAGTCTCATTTACGTACCTCATAATCATTTTCACAATCTTCCCAAAAGTCTTCAAGTTCTAGAAAGTGACAGTAACCTGCACCAAGCCGTAGATTGTCTCTGACATATCCTTTGCTATCAAAAGGGAATCTCATAGTATAGGCATACAAGCTAATTTTTATCAGAGATCTGTCTATGTTTTGAGCATCTGCGGAAGATTTGCAGCTGTAATGACTAAGGCCAATGGGAAATGGAACTCCAGGTTTCCTCTTGTCTTTGCATTTCTTATTAAGTGAACCAATTTGCCTACATAGTTCTATCAATACCATCTATTCATCTACGTATCTAGGCAACTTATATGGATATCCATCAAACCCGCCAACTCGTAGATAGGTAAATCTAGGATATTGGATGAAGTAGCTCCCATATATTTTGATTAGACTGGCAACTTCTGGTGATATCCAGAGTGCAATATTACCTTGAAGTTCTCTTATTGTCAACATTGTGAAAGCATCATTCACCCTACGGTAGTGTTTGTAACTTTGTTCCAGCTGTAACTGAGGGTAGTAATCATAGATCTGTGTCATGTTATCATAAATTCCTTTGGTACCAAGACCTGGCCATGATTTCATGCATGCAATTGCATAAAATAAGTAAGAGGACATGTAGAAATGTTCATTCAATTCAAAATTGGTCAACTGATAATGCAAATTGTCACTAATAATGCTGCCCCAATCAATAAATTGATTTCCTGCACAAATAACATTTACAAAAAGGAACATCCACATTTCAAAATTAGCTACTTTTTCATCTCTCGTCACTCTATGGAGTAGAACAATCATATTGGAAATATCCTCTATGAAGCATGATCTGTGAAGGACTTTAGGCAACTGTGATTTTCCTCCTTTCGGTGTATGTAACCAGTGTTTTGCAATGGTGTTGAGACATTGATGTTTCCTTTCATTGAAATATTGATGAGCAAGCCTTTTGTGTATGTTCACAAACTGATCTCTGACAGGTAGCCTGAAAGCCATACCAATCGAAACACTGTCTAACCTGACAATTAGTTTGTCATCAACAGTTCTGATCTCTCTAGTTTTCAGATTGTAATGTTTCATGCATTCTAAAACTAGGTCTATGCATTGGACTGCCATGGGAAAACTGGCTGCATGGGCTAATCCACTGTTAAACAACTTCTGAGCCATCGGTGATCTTTTCCCTTGTTCCATTGTCTCCCAGAAATCTACCAAACTGATGTGTCCTAGAGAAGTATATGATATTTCTGGAAGTGTGGATTCAAGAACTGAGAGGAACTCAAACCCCTAATATCTGTATTTCATGATTTGATATCTGCAACAAGTTGTGAAATCTGTTCGTATCTATTTTATTTCAAAGTTTTATTATGCAGTGTTTTATGAGGTTTTGTTTGATAATTTGCAATTTGTTAGAATGGATTTCAAGAGGAGATTTGAAAACACATCATTCAAACAAGAAGGCAGTAGGTGTCCATACCTGGGAATCTGCATGGAGCATGAAATTCCTTTGAGGTTGTTTACGTGTCTAGTTTCTGTCTTCCACAATTGGCTTACATGCTACATTCAAAGTAGTCATTACTGCATTTCAAGAAAACTGTATTTGTCTGCAATGTTTGATCAAACAGTTGATAGGCCTTCTGTATGCTTGTTTAGGAAATTATTAGTGTCTACACTTCTGTATCTCTGCATATCTTGCATTCTTTGTATTTCATTTGACGACATTTATCTGAGGCATTTTATCAAATGGTTCACATACCTTTCATATACTCCTATGTATAGCGTAACCATCTGTCCAAGCATTTTAGACTTATAATATTTTGAACAAAATTGAGCCAATCTGTTAAACAGTTCATGTGCATTGGTTGTGATTCTACATTTTCCATCTATGTCTATTGGCAGTTGCACTCACAGGAGGTTCAATAAATAGGCCGACAGGATCAACCGAAGATTTTAGAAAATCTTTCAAAATGAATTCACACGAGGCAATTTTTTGAGCATATAATACTCACATATAAAACTTATCGACTGAATCTTTGAGGTATTCTTTCAAACATTTCACGGATCTTTGACTATGTATCCTCACTTTGTAAATATATCTACAGGCTTTTGATTCTTGAAAACATAGTTCTTTTTCCACAATGCTCAATGGATGTGTGGGATTATGAAACACCTTTCAAAATAGAAATGCACCACATAGAGGAGCGGTTTTCAGTGAGTTTTGAGTTTTAGTTATGGTGTTGAACCATCTCAACCTCCTCAAGATAGCACATCTTTCAACAAGGGTCTAAATCCTGCATATTTAGAACATCCTTTCTACTTGCATCAATCTGAAAGTGGGAAGACTCCAAGCTTTGCCTCTTGATTCATTTTTGTGAAGCAACAACACTATGGAAAGCAGTTAACCTTCGTTTCTTGTTCATACCAGATATGCAGGAGTGTTTTCTTTTCCTTCGGCCAAGCTTTCAAAAGTAATTGTGTGTTCAATATCATCACAAGTAAACTGGATATGTGAGCTCGCTATTAGCGCTTTGTCAGAATAAAAAACTTCTGTTAAGATTATTGAAAACTTAATTATTCCACTGCATTCATCACCCACGAAGAAGTAAATATGATTGCAGAAGACTCAAGAAGTGCAGACTCTGTGAAAGGGTCTTTGAAATAATTTTTCAACCCGCAGTATTCCTTGTACTCTGGTGACTGTAACCTTGAAGAGTTTTGAAATCTTCTCCAATGGAAACCCTTCATTCATAAAACATTATGCTTAAAAGTCTTCATGTCGTTTATTGTGTTTTAACATTTTAGATGCAGGGTCATCAACTCGTTAAAACTAATTCACATGTCTTTCAACCGTTATGGAATTAGATCAGTTTGTACCATCTGAGCGCGCAATTATTTAAGGCTTTATTTCGTAGGGAGAAATGACAATGATCATAAAAATGTTCCTCAACTACCACAAATGATGTGCCACGACACCACATATTTGAAGTTTTGATGTTTTATTATTGCTAACTGCATACAGAGAATGCGCTTGTTAATGTTTCCATTTCACACCTTTTTCACATGTTGACTACTTGAGAACTATCGTTGGAGTTATGGTTTTTGACGTGGCCACCTTCTTCGACATGTATTTCTTAATAAATTTAACACATGATTCATTCAAGACTTAACATGCGATGCATTCGTCAGAAACAATGGTGAATGCTTGTTATTATATGAATAGTTAGCATTTGTGGCACGAGTTTAGGGAAGGTGACCAACTTCTTCTTCATTCCCCGAGCTTCAATCAAACATTTTAGGAGATGGATGTGGATAAATGTGACAAATTCTCACCCAAGTGAATAATTAACTTGAAACCTTAGATACCGTTATGGAATTAGATCCTTCTTGCACTTGTTTCGAAGGAGAACAACATGCAATTTGTGATTTAAACAATAAAAACCAATATTTAACTCCCAGCTGCTACAAGTAAAAGTGAATTTCTCTTTTTAAAATCATCTCTCCAAACTTGTAGAACTATGCCATCGATAAAAAGCAAAAATGTTCAACTTAGCCAAACTCACAAGTCACGCGCACTTAGTGAAAGACGGAAATTGATGCAAGTTTTGCAAAGAACAAAAGCCAACGCATAATGGACTTTGCGAAAAATGAAAGTTAATGTGGGCTTAGCATAAAATGAAAATGGACGCAAAATAAAGTATTACTAAGCCGTGATGTTTTGCCTTGGCATAATATTGCTATTAAAGCTTTAATGGAGAGAAATAAGACAAGGAATGACGTTATGATAACAAATTATTGATATGATTGACACAAGAAACACGACACTGACAAATTGCAACAAAAAAGATGACTTAATATAGAGGATTAACTTGCCAAAGGTTTAAAAATTGGGTAGAAAGATGGGGTAAACACACCTACTTTGGGGATGGACCGTGTATGCAGGCATGATTCAACTGATGGCAGTAATGTTAGTGGACAGGTGAGTTTTAAATTTTTAAATCATTATTGTACTTACATACATGTAAATGCATATAATTTGTACGTGTGCATGTACACATGTATATATATTTAACATTATTCTATTTAAATTTTAACATAATTTGTACACTTTTATACATACATGTGTTGTACTATCTCTAGGGCTCAGCGCATCCATCAGATTAGGATGCTCAGTCAAACTCAGGTCGCTTAACTCGTAGTCAACATGATGACCAGGATATTGGTAGCACTTCGTAGACATGTGTTTCTCCAAATATTTCTCGAGATCTTATATTTGTTTGAGCAGACATTTCTATAGATGTACATGTTTATGTATGGACATTTCTATCTAGATACATTTGCATGTATGTGTGTTTGTGGACATTTATGACCTGGCATTTCTATCTACATGTGTGTTTGTGGACATTTATGAGGACATTTCTATCTAGATACATTTGCATGTGTGTGTGTTTGTGGACATTTATGACCTGACATTTCTATCTACATGTGTGTTTATGGGTCACATTTATGAGGACATTTTTATCTACATTTGTGTGTTTGTGGACATTTATGAGGACATTTCTATTTATGATTATTATGATTTTTTTTTCATGAGAAGTTATTTAGGTATTTGTGTAATTCAGTAAGTGTAGAATATAGGTTTTAAAATGTAAATTTACAATTGCATTTGAATTATGATTCATTTATGGGTATAAATAAAAGTGAAAAACAAAAAAGTCTTGATATACATGAAACACAATAATAATATGAATAGTTAAGACTTAGAAATGATTCATTTAGAAATGATTGCCTTGTATTAAAGACAAAACCATTCTCCCAAAAGAGTTCATTAGAAAAAATCTACCATGACATAAACAAATCTAAACACAATTATGTGGTGCTAATACTTTGCTTAAATCAAACTTGATGAACACTTATCATACCATGAAAACATCAAATACAATTCCAAACATGAAATTTATTATAGTTTTACTTGATTATAAATAAAATTGTTCACATTGCTTTTATTTGATGTGGGGATATGCAAGCCACAAAAAACTAATGATGATTTATCCTTCACATTCTACAAACTAGCAATTGGGTTTTTTGAAAGGGTGTAATGGTTATGTTGACATGCACATTTGAATGCAAAATAGTTAGGTGTTTATGTAATTCAGTAAATGTAGAAGATAGATTGTAAAATTTGTAAATTTACAAACTCAATTACAATTGCAAATTGTGATTCATTTATGGGTATAAAGAAAAGTGAAAAACAAAAAATTCTTGATACATGTGAAACAAAAAAATATTATATAAATAAATGGACCTCCAAATAAAACAAAAATTTACAAAAATGTCTTGATATGTGAAACAAAACAATATTAAATCTACAAACACTATAGATTTTAAATCTACAATCTACATTTATTTGATGAATGTTGTTATTTACGACACATATTACCTAATTTTCTAAATGTACTGAGTCTATGATAAGAAACAAATGCGAAATGATAGAAGAGGAGCAATAAGTGGCACTCTAAATTGAAGAACTTCCAAAATTTATTTTGAAATAAAATGGGAATCAATGTAATTTGTATTCATAGGTGCAATCAAAATTTGTTTGGAATTGTTGCATTGTTAAATTATTTCTGGGCCTATGTGCAGTCAAATACTATTAGTGATGTTTTTCAATTACATGGAAATAAACAATGATTATTATACCATTAAATCTATTAATGATATCAACTAAAATTTTTAGTAAACAGTATTGCCTTTAGAAGATCCTCCAATATTTAGCATATCAATCATGAACAATTATAACTAGCATACAATTGAGATAACCTTACATATAGTTAGCTAGTAGAAGACTAAACTTCTAAAGTTATGGTAGTTTGCACTTGAAACTAAAACAAGATTTTCAAGTACCTAATTCTTGCAATTCTCTTTACTATCCACTTCATCATGAGGCATGTTCCTTGTGTCTAGGCGTCTAAGATTGGACAAGCCTGCCACAATCTTTAGGTTAGAGATAATGTGCCCATGTAGAGCTTGACATCCCTCTATTATTACCCCATTGGCCCATAGAAAGCATCTTATAATCTTTGTTAGCTATTTATAACATGATTTGGAGAGCAACTAACATGAAGAAATGCATACATGTGGTTGGCTATGAGTAATTAGTTATCTCTTCAACTAAATTTTGAAGGAAAAACATGCATTCATTAATGAAATGGGAATTCAAAGACACTAAATCATTAAGCAATGAAATACCATAAGATGTTGCAAATGGACATGATACAAGAGATAACCTAGGGAAGCTACTACATGAGAACATATATAAATGGAGCCTAGGATGTCCGCAAATTTTTATCATGACAATTTTAAACTTTTGAGTCTACCAAATCGAAGTCCATCAATCAACTCATCTTCTCAAAGGTTGTGCAAGTATTTCAATTCATTTGTAAAAGTTTGTTGTCATCTAGCTTTGATCAAGTCAAAAATATTAATGTCAAATAGTCTCAATCATAGGTGATTCAAGAAAAGAACTTGGACATTTTAATTTATCAAAAATGTTCATGTTAAGATGTAAATTCAATTGTCACTATGTGTCATACACTTGAATGGCACCAATAAAAATCATGAAATTGATGTCAGTCAAAGGTTGCTCAAGGTTGTGTGCCAAATATTTCATTTTTGTTGATATTGTGGGAATTTCAATGTTTGTATCGGTGGCCTAAAATGATTTGTCAACTTCAAAGTGGAATAATTAAGATCTCTTTTACATTTGTCAAGTGAAATTTTATTGGTTGAAAAGTTTATAGATGTAACATGGCTATATATATCTATAAACTTTATAGATGACATCTCTAGTGCATATACATGTACATGTAAATTGTAGCATAGTTCAAAGAGCATATATAGCATTAAATAAAAGCATTTAAAAATTATCATATCGATTCATGCTTGAATAAGAATCTAGGGCATTCTCTACATGACTTCTAATAGAGAGATCATTTGTACATTAAGAACCGCCATGGTTGAAATTTAAAATTTGTTCAACAAAAGAACTATTAATTTAAGTTGCATAGATTGTAAAATAATTAATACATGAACATACATCTAAATAGTGAATTTAGGTCTTCAAAACATAAAAAATTGTAAGTTCTTCATCCATATTTTTCATACCACATCAAGTGGTTCAGCCCACTCTTCAATCACATCTAATATTCTCTGATGATCTTCACTATGTAGTCTCCACTTACAACGTCCATGTGTGTTTGAAACTATATGAAGAGTTAGGCCGGTAGCAATTACTAGGTGGCTATACTGATATACCTTGTTATTAGGTTGATAATCAATAAAGTGAATCCCATGTTGAACAATCTTGACTTGTTTGAGATATGTCCCTTGCACTACAACTGAACTTGTGGGAAATGTAACCTACATGTACATCTATGAACATGTATAGCATTATCATTGCTTGGTAAGACATAACATAAATTATAATATAAAAATTGAACACATTTTAAATCACTCTTGAGGTACTTGACATGTACATATGTAACAAATTGAAAATTATTTAAAAATATATTAAAATAAAGTTAAACCTGTGGGAAACACCATTCCATCACTTGTTTCTGGATTTATTAGCTTTTGCCTTTCTTTTGTGCAATGCAATAAATAATAACTAATTTGTTCTATATTTCCAGCCTCTGCTATGACTGCAAAAACATCTCTTGCACCAAAAATTTACGTACATTCCAAAATTTGTAACTTAAAAAATTTAGAGACCTTATATACACACACACACACATACCTTTTTTAATCAATCCTGAAATATGGTTATAACCAGTTGAAATCAAAGGAATGTCTTCAAATCTTTCATCCTCATCTTCATTGTATGTGTTGGTAACAACTAGTGGCACATTTTCCCATTCATTGACATATCCACGTTGTTAGTTATTACAATTCTCAAAATCTCCCAACATGCACTCATAACAAAAACAAGAGTAATCCCTAGTGTGCAACGTCCATGTAGGGCTATCTGTACTCATGACACAATGCAAAGATCTTGTTTTCTCTACCCTCTTGCATCCATACATTGATCTTCTATCTACACCTACAAATTTATTATTTATCAAGTACATTATGAATAAAATATATCTAAATAATTAAATTCAAACTAAAATAAACAAATTTGTGTGTAGACATATATCATATACATGAATATATATATATTTAAAGTACATCCATACATTAAATAAATTCAAATAATACATACCTGATATCTCCCAAAACACTCTATGTGGAATGTATCTATTTATTCTTGAAGATGTGCCAACCTCATTTGGTGCAAAGTGTAACTTACACCATTCAACAACATCATGTGCATCATTTATATGGTCTCCATCATAATTCATTTGATGTTTCCTTAGAGCATGTTTGATGCAAGCTCATGCGCCATCATGTTCACCCTTTCCATGCCCACTCTCAAAGAAACTCCAAACATGTATATTGTCATTTCGATGATATCCACATAGTGCATAAAATGGCCTTGCTGATTTGAATTGTGACGCACATCCATCTAACCATACAAAATGCCTTTCAAAATTGACACCCCTGCTTGCCGAATATCCAAAAAACTTCTTAAAGCAATGTTGTACAAAAAGTGTGTCATGCTCTTTATCATCACTAATATAAAAATGATATTATTTCTTTATGACTCATGCTTGAAATGTACTATCAACACCATCCAAATCCAATTGTGCATGTCGATAACACACATGCACCATAATAGTGATCTGCTCTAAAAAGTAATATTCTGATTGAATCTCTTTTTGATGTACAAAAGAGTAATTTTCTGCAAAGTCGACCACTAATAAAATTGTTCCAAGTGGGAAAGTATCTCTTAATGTTTGAAATTGTTGTGCTTGCCACTTAGCAAAAAAAGCATGATGTATGTATGGTTGAATCAATTTACAAAAAATTGCCATAAATGTTCCAATAGTTATCTCCTCTTCTACATAATCTAACCTTGTGGATTCTTTCCCATGTTTTGTTTGAAACTTTACATACTTGTACCTCTTGCAATTTACCAACTTCATTGGGTTGATATCTTCATTTCTCAAAGGCATTTTAGCCAAATTTCCACATGTTTCACAAAGACCTTTTATACAATTTATCTGACCATTTCCATTATCATCATCTGATTTATCACATAAGATGGATGCTATGAACTGACTTGCCCGTTTAGGAGGTGCATTTACAAAATCATTACTGTCTTCACAAATCTTTCGAAACACCTGATAGTGGAGATCAAATTCAATATGATAACGACAACAAGTTTCAAAAACCTTGTTTGTCTTCACATAATATGACCTTAACCTTTCAAACATTGTTTGCCCAATCTTTATATTTGGATTTGAATTACAAAAGTTCACATACATCTCATGTTGTGTTATTTCTAGCCAATGTTTTGTATGTAGTTCATAACTATTGGGCCCAATTCTGTGTTTGATAACATCTCTACTATTTGATGAAGCACGAGTATTATCATTCCAAAAGGTTGAGATCAAGTTTCTAACAACATTTTTAATCCTGTTAGATCGAGGAGCTCTACACATAATTGCCCAATTGCCTTTTGACGTAATATCATCCAATAATTTTCTCCTTTTCACATATTTTGTTACTGTCTTTCTACTGAAACCAAGTTTAGATGAAATTGAAGACAATTGTCTTTTTCTAGAATTTCTTTCACTTACAATACCTGTGAACATCGCTCTTCTTGTAATGGACTTATCCGTAGATCGAGATTTTTTCCCGATGGAAGCCAAACGTTCTTTAAGATTTTCAACAATATCTTTTTCTAGCTATGAACCTTTCCCCTTTTTCAATGACAAATCGACACCCAACAATTGTAATGGCTCATGTAGCTCCTTACTAAGAAGTACAATTGGGTTCAGCCAAGTGTATCAAGATTATCGAAATGGGCAATTATTTCCTTTGCAGTTTTATTCATTGACCTCCTATCAGTATGTCTAGGTTGTCCAGCATAATGTTTCAATTTCTCAATATCCATTTTAAGTAAATGATCTAAATTTCTAGATGAAATTTTTCTTTTCACCTCTTCAGCTAGATTAATATGCTCATCCATACCAGTCAAAGAAAGCGATCCTGACCCCTCTCCAACATCCATTGTTTGCACTTGGGCCTCCTCTTGGCTAACATCAACTATGTGTTCTTCAACAACATTTGCTCCACTTTCTGTATCACAAATGAAGGAAATACATATTAAAATAAAAATAAAATTATTTATTTTATAAAATAAAACTTTCTAAATAATAAACATTTTTTTTATTTTATTGATTTATACTCTTAAGTTCTACAATGTAGAAATTATTATGTTTTCTAAAAAATAATTTCATTCTTTAGGAAAAAGAAAATCTAAAAAGCATTCTAAAAATATTTCAACAATTTTTTTCTTAAAATTTTTCTTTTATTCCTTAATTTAGCATTAAAAATCTTAAAAACACAAATAAAAAAGCTAAAAAAACATTCATGATAAAAATTTATTGGATAAAAAAGCTAACAATTATTATAAAATATATTTTAGAGAAAGAAAACCAAAAAATAGTGGTAAGAGTTTGTTTTAAAATTAGGAAGTGTGGCTTTTTAAATATAAAGTTTTTAGATTTAAAAGAATTTTTAAATAAAAATAAATAATCAAGAAAAGAAATAATCTAAAATGAAAAGTGAACTTGATTTTTTTAATAAATTTTAATAGAAATATATGTTACCACTTTAGAAAAAAATAATGAAGTTGAGTTGGAGATAGGGAGAGGGATATGGAGAGTTAGAGAGGGACAAAGATAGCTACGAAGGCCCCAGTGAGGGAGAGGTAGAGGTAAAGAGAGTGGGCAACTTGAGAGAGAGAGAGGTATGTATTTATCTCTAGGTAGAGAGGTGGAGATTATAGTGAAGAATGATGAATGACTTAAACTAAATGACATCGGAGCTACATGAAATCAATGCGTATATATTCAAGCATAAATCAAGTGACCTAGATTAAATGACATCCTGCTACATGATTCATCAATCATGTATATATTTAAACATAAATAAAATGACCTAGATTAAAAATAGAAAAGAAAATATATGCATACCTTGTTTTTGTTTATGATATTTTTCCAATCTTTCTTCATTCAATCTTGCTATAGTTTCTGCGGAATACTTTCGTGTAGTCTTATTTTGTCTTGTCCTTTTGTTTCCCATCTCCTTCTTTGTAAAATATGACTTCAAAATTCTTCTCTCACAGATTTCTTGGACTCCCTTACACAAGAAAAATGTGAATTTATCTTGTTTGTAATTGATTTATAATGAAAAAAAAGCAATCCTATTTATATGCTATACGAATAATTAAAACATTAAAAACAAAGCATGTCTGCATGCCTTCGAACGAAGGCCAACGGTTAGAGAAAACAAATTATTTTTAAATACAAGGATGCCTTCGAATGAAGGTGGCTGTTACGGGCTACAAGATGTCATGTCAACACCTTCGTTCGAAGGAGGTAACTCTTCAAATGAATGACGTCACTCTCCTTCGTTCGCAGGGGTCTTCGAGCAAAGACCCTCACTTGGCGCCTTTCTTGCTTCCCTTCCCCTTTCTTCTGCAAAATTTTGGCTTCCGAAGCCCAGTTGAAGGTCCAAATAGATTCACCTTTACCAAACCAAATTGGAGGATCAAAGTGCTCGAAACGAGATTTCCAACGAGTATAGTTTTGATATATTTTGATTTTATTATGATTTTTTTTTAGATTTACTAAACATAGGTTTTTCGCCGAACATCAAGTTCTTTGTTCTACACACATGGAAAAATAGTAAATTAGTGAATTTAAAAAAAAAATGTATACACTAGGTATTGATGTCCTTGTTTCAGCAAAAAAAATTGAATTTCGATGCATACAAAAAAAGTTATGTTCTATGGAATAAGCGTATGTCTAAATTATAATTGGTTTGAATTCAAAACTAAATTAAAAAAAAATTCAACAAAACATTATGAAACCAAATGCATTCACTAGATATCGGTGTTACCAATCTAAATTTGAAAGAATCAGAATTTTATCCTTTGTAGAAAAAAAATTATGCGTTATGGAATACACATCACTTTAAAAAATTTTGTTTACTATTAAAAACTAGTTATGAAAGGAGATGCAAAAAAAATTACAATTTAACTCCAATTTTTCTTTTTTAAATATTTTTTCAATCTATAGACAAAATCTCACAAATCATTAGTTCGCATCATTTTCAAATTTCTAACGATTTAGCGGCTATAGGTGTCAGAAAGTGAAGATTTAGTTTAAAATGTTGATTCAATGTCAAGTTTGGCCAAAAAGTGTAACCCATTATTGTGGGATGACCTGGCCCGCAAATATACAAAAATATACATTGGATTAACATACAAAAGTATGTATACACAGCCATCTAGGCATACAAAAAAGTTCCCAAAAACTAGTTTCCTATGGACTTTTAGGAAATAATTGGCGGCCCTTCTTTGACTATGAAGATGGAGAGCTAGTCAGTGACACATCCTCTCTTTGCCGTCGAGTAGACCTCTTCGAATAAATTTCATCTAGCTGCACCTATTAATACAAACAAACAATATGCACATTAGTATAGAAAATATATGAAATATATAACATCACATATGTAATTGATCACTTACCGCCAATCGATGATCACTCTCCATCATCTTGTCTCTCTCTTCATTCGTAGTTGGACGGACTGGAGTTGTGACCTCCTGTGAGAAGCATCAAGAAGCAAAATTGACTAAACATAAATATCATTTATGTACATCAAATGACATGAGATAAAAAAAGAAGTACAAAATTATGATATTTTCATGTTATTGGCTCATACCTCAGTCAAAGGATTTGCAGACATCATGGATGCATCAATGCTTATTTGCGTTGACTCATGAAGATGAGGAGTCTCCACTGTATTCAGCATTTAAAAAACAAGTTCAAGATTATTCAAACAAAATAAATACATAACATTATTTTTAAAATGCATAATGATTAGAAATGGTTAAATTTACCTCCGTAAAAGTGGTGGTTTGGCATCCAGGGGACCAAGGAAACCGTGGAGGTGCTGGTGACTGTTGAAATCATCAAATTGTCACAAAATAATATTACCATTGACATATCTACAATAATTATAATTATGTGATAAATTACATACCTGTTGACTTGACCTCCTCTCATAACCCGCCAATGGACGGCTAATGGAGGCAGGATGAAGACTCTAACCCTGGAATTTCATTGTGCAAACAATTACATACATTATTTTTGACTTATAATATAGATAATCATATAAAATTAATTACAAATTTCAAATAACAATATACTAAATCAAGATGAAACTTGTAACAAATTATATGAGAGTCAATACCAAATGTATGATGTAAGAGATCGTCACTGAGAACAAGATCATCCAATATGTTCCGCCCTTGTGTCGCATCATGCTGCCCCTATGTCGTAGAGTCTTGTTGTGCCTCCTGTGTCCCATAATCACATAGGTTCCCACATGTACTACACAAATGTGGGGACACATGATGCCTACTACTCTCACCCTCATCGGCCTGACCAAAATCATCAGCATGCTATGATAGAGTTTGGGTGAGAGTAATCAATGAATGTAAAGTCTCCAGCTCAACACTCTCCTTCAAAGCCAAAGGGAGTGAACTACATTTTGGCCTCACTTAGGGTATAGGCACATGGTCTTCATCTCACTGAGCCCCGGGTCTATCTTGGGCAGAGCCACCACCTCTACCCTAGAACTCACGAATCTCAAAATAATTTAGAATCTTATTAAGGACAAACTCACAATAGAGTTTCCTCAAGAAATATTGTGGTACCTCATCATTGTTGCATGGCCTCTCATCGAAGACCATGTACCATCTATCCCAAAAGTTTCGGGATATGTCTTCATTCCTACACCAATGTATAGGAAACCGTTTGCAACTTTCTTCTAATCTTTGGCCGGTTTTGGGATTAATAAATTCTGCACATAATTGAGATTTTGTAATTTTTTCCTTCTTGACTTGTTCATATGACAACTTGTTGGCATAATATTGCTGACTCCTCTCCCTATAGTCTTGGAATTCGGTGATTTGTTCTGTCACCAAATCCGTGTGAGAAACAATCTCCTATAGTGATTTTGCAAGTGCCCTCCTACGATCAATGGTTCTACTTTGATTGTTTAGGGTTTGAATAATAGTTTCAAGATGTTTCTTGTTTTCTTCTGTTATCCCTAGGTAGTGTTCTTGATTATCTCTTACATGAAAAGGAGGTGAAGGTGGGTTTTGAGGGTTTGGAGGGTTTTGGGGGTTGTTTTCACCCTCAACTAGATTTAGGTTTTCTCCTTCTCCAATAACTGTAAATGCAATATAAAAATAAATCAAACATTGCAAAACTAAAAAATTGTTCTCAAACTAACAAAATCAGACAAACCCTACCTTCTTCATGTGCTGGAGCCTCCAAATTTTCACAACGATGTCTTTGGTGGTGAGGTGGCATTGTGAATTTCTTGTTTTCTCAGATGCACTTGATTAAATGGCCTCTTCTTCAATGCAATCACGTTTTTTCTTGTTTTCTTTGCTGCTGTGAGGAGAGAAGTTGTGGCGTGAATGAGCAGAAATGGTTTTTTTTTGCTTTTATTGAAAGAAAAACGTGAGCAAGTTATAACGCGCTCACATTTTTTTTTTAAATTTTGGAGATGGTGGCGACTTTTTGGTCCCCCATCTCCTTGCATTTATCTCCCTTGTGATTTAGGTGTATGCTTTGTGACTTACGTGTATTCAAGTGTATAATTTGCAACTTACAACTTATACTTGATGACTTATGTACATTCTTGTGACTTGCGTGTATTCATGTGTACACTTGGTGACTTCGTGTATTCATACTTTGTGGCTTACATGTATTAGTGCGACTTACGTGTATTCATATTTTGTGACTCTGTGTATTCATGAGTGTGCTTCATGACTTACGTGTAGTTATATGCATGCTTCATGTATTACGTGTATTCACGTGTATGGTTCATGTTTCTTGTGTAGACTTTATGTATTACGTGTATTCAAGTGAATATTGTGTGACTTACGTGTATCCATACTTTGTGACTTGCATGTATTCATACGTATACTTGTAACTTACTTGTATTCATGTGTATACTTATGACTTGCGTGTATTCATGTGTATACTCCATGACTTATGTGTATTCACGTGTATGCTTCGTGACTTACTTCGTGTATTACATGTATTTATGTGTGTGTTTCACACTTCATATCTTACATATATTCATGAGAATACTTCATGTATTACGTGTCTACTTCATGCTTTGTGTATTACGTGTATTTATGTGTATACTTTATGTATTAGGTGTATACTTCATGCTTCGTGTATTACGTGTATTTATGCGTATACTTTGTATGCTTCATGCTTCTTGTATTATATGTACTTATGTGTATGCTTCATGCTTTGTGTATTACACGTATTTATGTGTATACTTTGTATACTTCATGTATCACATGTATTTATGTATGCTTCATGCTTCACATGTATTTATGTGTATACTTCATTTATTACGTGTATCTATGTTTATGCTTCATACTTCATGTATCATGTGTACTTATATGCTTCATGCTTCACATGTGCTTATATTACATCTTATGTGTATACTTCCTATATCATGTATGTCATATATCTATGTGTTTGCTTCATGTCTAATGTTTCTTAATAAGTTTAATCTATGTATGTTTAAGATTACTTTATGTAAAGGCTAAATCTCTCAAAACTTTATTTGTCAAATGCTTCTTAGGTTAAGAAGCACTAACAAATTAACTTATGTAATAATGAAGAGTTGTAACTAATGAAGTGAAAAAGTGTGACTCCCTCAAAACTTAAGAGATAAAGGGGAGAGCATTTCATTTGAGGAAGACATCCAACACATCATTAAAGAATTCAATTGAGAATAGAACCCTAAGTGACTTTACAAGTAAATTAAATTAGGTTATCAAAAAAAATGATGATGCGAGAAAGGATGAAATCCCAAATATGAAAAGTGTGACCCTTCAAATGTCAAACTTCCTTAACAATAAATATAAAGGGGAATCATTTCCTTGTGAAGAAATCATCAATAGGAAATGAATCTAACAATCCACTCAAAGGTTAAGTATTATAAAGGATAAATCAATTTGTTGACATAAACGATCATCACTCATCTATTCAACAAGAAATCAAACAATCAAAATATCAAAAGTTTCCCAAGGAATGAACAATCAATGATAACCACTCAACATAGTTGAATCTAACGATATAATTTGACTTCCAATTCTCAAATGAAAGTCTAGTTGTCACAAAAACTTGGGCATAACTAAGGATACAAAGATGGATAAAAAATATCTTTCAAACTTCAAGATTTAGGTACACTATGCTATCATCTTGACCTAGGATGGTCAACTTCTTAAAAACTAAAACAACATTTTTAGAGAATATAATAAAGACAACTCAACTCTTTAGGAACCTACAAATTAGACTATTAGAAGATCTTACGAGAAATGTTGGGAAGCTATCAAAAGATATTGTTCTATTCCTTTGGAACAAAGATCAAATGTACAATCATATGATCTATCCCACACACATAGAACAACAACAATACATGGATCAAACTTGTAGCCTTCAAAATTGATCTAGTAAACGTATCTCATTCTTCCAAGAGTCTCCTCATAAGTCTTTCCTCAATCAAAGTAAAAGCCATCAATATTAGACATGTAGGTACTTGAGATAAATTTGATACAAATCAAGTTATGATAAAAATGTTACATAAGCCTATATGGGCCCATAACCCACAAATCCTAGGATCGAAAATGAAAGAAAATATTATGAGGGCATACCATGATACTCCATTAAAGGATCATCAAGACTATTATAAAACATACAAGACCATTGCAATCGGGGTCATAGATGGGTGTCATATTTCTATTCCCATCTTAATATATAGAAAGCTCACTTTTCCTACGTGAACTCAAAAGGGATATTCTCAACTTAACTAGTCCTTTAAAGATGTAGTTGATACCAAAGAAGAAATTGATTTTTGGATTGAGACTTCAAACTATACTAATGAAGATGTCTTTTAGTTTCTTCTCTCTGAGAATGAGAGAAAACTTATCTTAAATCATAGACCCTACTAGTTACCCAATCTTGGTTTGTTGTTGAGAAAAGACAAGTACCTGAACCAAAAGAATGGATGAAAAATTGCCCTCATACTTTAGAGAATGCTAATGTTGGCAGTGAATTGAGACAAGAATACTAACAACAATTCTTCAAAGGGATTTATTTAGGTTCCTGATGGATTTAGAGGGATCCTAGTTGTAATTGCTTGAGGACAAGCAATCTTGGGTGGGGTGGACTGTGATATCCTGATGTTAAGGCATTGTCTAAATTAAAGATTTAAACGTCATGGTAAAATGATAAAGTTGCCTTCGTGTAATAGAGAGTGCTTCTGGTAGAAATTGTGCATATATCAATATTTAATAAACATATATAATATTATTAATATATATTATTTAATAAATACTATTAAATAATATTATTATATAAATATTAAATTAGATATCATTATAATTATATGATTATTATAATATAATAATATAAATATATATAAGGCAGTGGTGATAGGAAATCGTAAAGGATCGATCCATATGTAAGATTATAAGACGAATATCTATAAGTGATGTGATTATGTTATAGGCAACATCATACAACAATATGAAGTAATACGATTCATGTATGATAAGATACAATTTGTTTAAGAAGTATATTGGTAGTGTTTAAGACAATGTCATATTCATATAAGATAATCCATATAAGACAAAAGTTTATGGTAGTGATGTGATTAATAAAATATGAAGGCAATGAATAGAATTAGGGGTACAACAAATAGAAAGAGCAGCGGATATTATTTGGAGGAGTTATGAATTATATTAAAGGTAATGATTAATAAAAGGTGCTGACTCTTAAGAGTAGCGATCTATTGTATGCAGATTTAATATATTGATAATTATCATAAAGATAATGATTAAGAAGAGGGCATCGATCATTAACAATAGGAGCAATCAGAAGTTAATGATCGATGACTAAGGAGACACAAATGATATCAAAGGAAATAACTTAATGAAAGGGTGCCAATTAATATAAGGTAGTGATTAAAATCAGTTTGGTATTAAACAAAGGCAATAACAGCAGCTATCAGGCATTGAATAAGCTTAAGATAGCAATCAACATTGCTAACAAAGAATCATGTCCCTTTTGAAAGGTTATCTCTCTTCAAAGAGATACCTCTCTTCATAGGAAGCTTAAGGTATAAGTTTAGATTGGTGTGAGAGGGGGAGGACACACATTGGGATTAAAGAATAAATATAATATTCAATCAAGCAGCACAATCTTTAGCATTTGGATCAGATGGAGCAGTATTAAGCACTTGAATATACATAACAAAATTAGGAGCAGCAAAGAATACCTAATATGAATGATTATAATTGCTTATTTGGGCATTCTAATTACTAATAATTGCTGCTACTGTGATATCAGTAAATAGGATTAATATTTGTTATCATATGCTTTGAATATTCTACCATGATCACAAGGAATATATACATCAGTTCTGAGTCTTCCAATCTGTAGTAGTCAAACATAAAAGATAACGATCAATTAAGGGTATACTTTAGTAAATTGCAACAATCTTGGTAGGAGTCTCTTAGTAATACACATATAATAATGAGACTTATTTTAGTGTGCATGTAAACTGATATAAGATCTTTCATAATTTTGTATATATGTTTGGAATTAATGTGTTAATATGGAAATTTTGTATGAGTGTTATGGTTACTATGATAGAAGGAATGTGGGGCAAGAGGGGTATGGCAATGGGGCACTCTTCTAGGTACGCCACCCCAAGGGGGGATTGGATAATCCCAAAGGGGCCAAGGGGGTACAAAGGGTACTGCCCTTAGGCTTAGAAGAGATGGCTTCTAGGGCACTCTTTTGTGATCTCATTCTCCTATCATAGACATGCAAATTCAAAGGAACCAATCATAGAGAAAGGGAAAGAAAATGACAAGATGAGGGGGTACGGGATAACGAATACCTCACTAGGTAGACCACCTCATATGGATGGCATGGGCCACATGAGGACAAGGGGGATGGTATATCCGCTCTTGGGCCTAGGGTAGAGGATTCGAGACACCCCATCTAAGTCACACTCCACTCTCTTATGGTTGAGTCTCTTAGATAGTTAGGTTTAGTTGGGTTAATAATGGCATTATGAGTTTGTTAGTCATGTTAACTTGGTTGTGAGAAATATTATTGCAAGTATTTTCTAATTTGTTTTGCAAGACATCTTCTAACCCACTTGTTTATTTGGAAATTGAGAATTAAGGCAGATTCAAGGAATCCACAGATAAGGGACATTACATGCTGCAACACACATAATTAGCTCAACAAACCCGATACATCATGGATTATGTGTTTCCCTTTGATAACTAGCTACATAATGTAAGTGATAATTAATAAATGATGAAGGAAAACACTCTAAACTGATGCATACCAAATGTCCAACATGCTATCATAGTTGCGCCCAGATTTGCCCTATTTGTTATTGTACGACAACTCTTGGAAATGTCAACACTCATAAAATTGCATGTTTAATGTTTAATACCCTCACCAAAGTGAACTACCAAGCATCCTCCATCCAAAATGCCAACATTGAATGATGTTAAACACATTAGAGACCAACGACCAACAAGATGAATCCTCACGCCTGAGTTTGAAGGTACAGCCTTGCAGAAATAGTATGGCTAGGGAAAAGTCCTTAGAAATGTAGTAAGAGATCACTAAACTTCTATAATTCTGATCGCCCAAACAAGGTTAGAAACTCCATGATAGTTGGTCTACAACAAATCAGTCAAGACTTCCACAAAAAGTGATGCAAACACCAAATAGTACAACCAGATAGGTACAACCCAGCATAAGCAACAATACCAACTACAAAGTAATCTCATAAAATCACTTCAAACTCACACTCAAAACCCCACACATCAAACAAAACTCCTTCAATCCAAAAACTTGTCAAAAGACATCAAACTACATGATAGCTCAATGCAACTCCTGAAAATGAAGTCACCCTCTTCAGCTAGGGTGGATATTGCACCACCGAAATTGAACTTCTTCAAGATAGTTTTCATTCTCAAGAAGGGAAGAAAATCTCACAGGTTCATTCCTGCAGCATAACAATATATCATAAAGCATAAAAAACAAAATGGGCTCTCAACTCCCTTATATAGGCACCTTTTTGGAGTTTGCACATAAAATGAAATAATAATTAGAAAAATAGACTTTTCCACTCAAACTCCAATATTTCACCTTTTTCACCACATTAGCTCTCACTTTTATGTGCCTAATAAAAGCGTGATTTTTCCCCTTTCCAATGAGCTATAATACACATGCACTTAATAATTATTTCCAACTTTATAAGACTAAGTGCAAAATAATTAACTGTTAGCTCATTAAAATACTTGCTTTTATGGAAAATCCCAAACTTCACCAAACTGCCAAATAAACTATACCAGCATACTCCATAAGGTTTGGGATGAATAACGATGCCTTCTAGGTGACATTCTAAATAAAACGGCTTCTCCAAGAAGTTTGAAGAGCTATCCGAGAAGCCGAATGAACTTTTGAAAGTTGCAGTGTCATCCTGAAACATCACCAAGCTCAAATCTAACATCAGAAACCAACAAGAACAATTGAACCAAAGATCTTCACAAAGAGGAATCCCTTACCACACCACATAGCCTATCGGGACTCCAAGAAATAGGCTATCGGGCCTATAGCTGACTAGGTTTGAGAAGGGGACATTACACATAGCTTTATTTAACATTATATAATCAAGGTAGAGTCTAACGGTGCCATCCTTCATTTTAACAAAGAGAACTAGTGCTCTCCATGGGGACACATTGAGACATATTAATCCTTTTGAAAGAATTTCTTGCAACTATGTTGTCAATTCAAATAATGGTACCATTCCAAGTGGATATAAACTAAAAATTCAAATTCTCACTAGAACAAGAGTGGACTAGTAACTCCTCAAAAAACAAATCCCTAAATTCATAGAGGAAGGGGTACTCCTAAAAAGTGGGAACTTTCTCATTCCCTATATTCGTCAATATGTACTACATATAAGATACAAACATTCCTGTGTTCCTTCTTTAACTACATTTCCAAGAACAATCTTAGGCTAATAGGTATCTTAACTATTATAACCATCATGGAATCCCCAAAGTCATCAAAATAAACAAGGATTTTGTTAAAACAATTAACTTTAATAAATAATTTACATCTAACCTCCATAAGATTTATTTGGTGATCATTCAAACAAATATTTACCATTGTAGGAGTTCAATGTTCTTGATTCTATTAAGGAAAGGGTATGGTATTTGCACCTAATAAACACAAATAAAAATGTTGGTATAATGACCTCTTCCATGTGTAAAATCCATCTTTTGGAACCTTCAAATGAGGAGGTTTGCCACCTCCATTAAATTATTACCTTGGACTAATTTCCCTACTTGGAAGAGCTCCTAAAATTTTGGAATTCTTTTCAATTTCTTGATTCTTACTACCACCATTTTTATAATTTTTCTAGAATTTCCTTTTTTAGAAGATAGTGGAGCTTTTTGGTATTCATGTCTTACTCTTTCCTTTTCCTTGTTCCTTCCTATTTGTGACTAAGGATAACAATTTTTGCTCCTATTTGATGGTTTCTTGAATATTTGATACATGGAAGAAGGACCATGGATGTCCGCATCCATGCTAATCTAAGGATTCAATCCCATAATCAATTTCTAGATGCAAACATGCTCATATTTTTGATATTATTGTATGCACATAAGAAGTAGTGAAATTATTGTAGTACTATTTCATTAACATATCTCCCTGATATATATTTTAAAACTATCATTTTTCATCAAAATAGAGTTATGAGATCCATTATTGCCTAAATTGATTTATAAAATGGATATAAGAAAAATTCTTGAGACTCAACCCCATATCTTCATTTGTGTTTTCTTACCAAGATGATGCTTCCATTGAAATCTAGTAAGCTCACCACACTACCTTAGTTTCACTAAAAAAGTATTAGATTTTGATGTACTTTGCATTACTATGAGCCATGCTTCATATCTATCACCTAGCATTGTCTGGTCATATTTTGGTTGGGAAATTCTTTTTAGGTCTTTAATAAGTTTGGTTTCAAAATGTGACCTATTTTATCATGGGTGCCCAAAATTGGTGTATTCTTGGCCTCCCTATGAGGAAGATTCTCCACTTACTAGATCACCTTTCACCTAAAATTGATCCGACTTTTCTTCATTTCCCTCTTCATGTCGAGTTTGTACTTATTTCTCACTTATAGTCACCATCTTTTCTATTTCAATCAATATATGACAAGGATTTGATTGATCTAATTATCATGTTGCTCACTTACATAGTTAAACCCATGTTTGAGTTGTAGATTCGATGTTGGTATTTTCTCTAGTTTGGACCACAGTATCTAAACATACCAACCCTTATGCACAAATTAAGCAACTAATGAGTACCCAAAGGTCCTAGTGTTAAAGTTTTTCTTTGATACTACAATGTAAGAAATCCTTGGTGAGGCACCAGAAAAATGTACACATTTTTTATGATAGTTTCTTTTACTTCAAACTAAGATGGGGAGCAACTTACCTTTAGACCATTTGGGTTCTTAGTAACACAAAATGTAGAAATATAAGAGAGTTCAAGGCTAGAACATTTTCTATATCTTTCAATTCACTATGTGTGTTTGCACACATAATTGGGATATTATAGAAAAATACTTAGATATTGATCCTTATTAGAAATTTGTTACTTTAGTGAGTTTTACTCTTATATTTGTGAGGTTTGTTTTTGTTTTATGCTTTACTTTATTAACCTAGTTATCTCTTAAATTTTTTCATAAGGACATGATAGATTTACGTTAGTGTGTAAGAGAAGCATTTGTTTTTTTTTTTTTTTTGAGTTATTTAAAAAATATCAAAAAGAGATATAGTTTGATAATGATACATTTGTATGTTCTATCTCATATGTGTCTAAGAGAACCATACAAATTTTTATAAGTTTGGTAACATGTCCATGTTATTAAAATCACCCAAAAGAGGTAGCTTGCTACCCATGGTACATATGTGTGTCATCTTTCACTCTTTCATGTTTTAAATATGAATGTGAGGAATACTTATATGTTCTCCCCGATCCTAAGACTACATATGCACAATTATTGTAACACATTGAACTTGTTTAGTGCATTGTCCACTGGGTCCTTGGCCCTCGAACCACTAAATCGTCATATCCATATTTCATGAGTCTTTCAATGAAAGAACTATTTCCCTAAAGATTACAATATGATCCAACATCAATCTATCAATATCAAATCCATCTCATTTTGAAGAATAAATGGGAATAAAGGATTAAGGTGATAGGCTATAATTTTGGTTATAATTTATATACTTAATTACGAAGAATAGTAGGTTGAAAATAACCAAAATGTATTGCTTCCTACCTTTTTGGTATTAAAAAATAAAACATACTATAAATTCCTTAATGCATCTATACCTTTATACCTTTGGAACCAATCTATTATCACTCACTAGTAATATATTTGGGAAGGATTGATATAGTTCTTGAAGAAAAATTCATCAAGTTTAGGCTCTATTTTCCTTACTCATTTCAAAGATGATATTTTAAAGTTCCACCGTGGTTATGGGTTTTATTAACTTCCTATTATGAGCTGCAATAACAAGATGCCAATCTCCTTTTGTGTTGATTACTTGTCTCCCATGTTTGGAGCACTTGTTAACAATGAGAAATAATAATAAATAATAAAATAAAAAATAAAATAAAAAATAATAAAATAATAAATAAATATAATAATAATAAATATAAATAAAATAAAAATAAAATATTAAAAAAAAAACAATGAGAAATATTACATACTTCTAAGAGAATATCCTCAAGATTATCTTTGACAACACATTAATGGGTAATGGCACTATGGATTTAGGCTATGGATGTCTAATATAAAACTAAATAAGGGAAATTTTATATATAAGTATCCCTTGCCAATTACCATTTAATACACTATTTTATTTTCCATAATATTCTTCTTGTTTTTCAATATCTTCAATTGATTTTTCCATTTATGTAATTCTATCTTATAGATGACTAGATGAAGGAGGATTAGAGATATTTAGTAGTAATATTTGATAGTCCCTTATCAATAATCGTTTGCATTAAAAATAATTCAAAAAACATTTTGTTTCAAAGTATGAAGCTTCAACTTGAGATGACATAGATTAAATAAACCAAAAAAAAAAAACCTAGGCTCTCATGATAATTTAAATTGTCAACCCCTCACCCTTGAATCAAATCCTTACTTACTATTTAGATTGACAAGCCACACCAATTTAAATCTAATTAGTTTGTCCAAGACAATAGATTGTTTAAGTATATTTTGGGGAGTTAGAAAGTGATTAGTCCATTTCATCTTTGTATGGATGGAAAGATAGTGATGCCCTATTATATAATTATTTTTGAAAATTAAAACCAGTTCAAATGTTTGGTGATGAAGGCAAGAACATGTCTTCTAGTCTAATCATCCAGGTGCCATGAATGAGAGGGGTATCAACTAGGTGCATGTCCTTAATACATTCATTTTGAGCATTGCTTCTATTGTGATGCCTATTATCCCCATATATTTAAATCAATGTACGACTAGAGCTAAAATTGTCATTTATGATCCATTGATCCATTAGGATACACCACATAAAAGCTTAAATACAAAACCAAAAAGATGATTGGTTTTCCAATAAGTTAGCCTAATAAATATTTAAAATAACCACATGCTTATCTAAATTGATGTTTTTCTTACTATCTACAATTTAACCAATAGAAAACATAACATGTTGAAATGCAAAGTATGAAACATTCCATAAAATAAACAAGCCTCTTGACTGACCAATGGTTAAGACACTAGTGCTATGCAATATATGAGGCATCCCAAGAATGAGTCCATCTATTCTATTACCATTTTAGTTTCAGACAAAATTAAATTTTCATGCCTCATGATAGATTAATGATTAAAACACTAGTGCTATACAATATACTAGACATCCCAAGAGTGGGTACATCTCCTCTATTACCATTTTAGTTTCACATAAAATTAAATTTTCCTGGCACTCAATTAATTCTTATTTGAAATTTTCATGGTACTCAATTAATTCTTATTTGAAATTATATCGATGAAGACTACTACCTAAATACCTAAATCTTGAACACTCATGAGAGTAACTTCACTAAGAAACAATGGATAAACATAAAGTAATTATGTCATAGAAATCCACTAGTTGTTAGACATTACTTAATTAATTTCCTCCCTCAAGGATGACCTAAGTCTTTATGTGTATTAGGTCGAGACTCTCTCATACACGTAGTTTCATCTTCACAAGAAAAATGTATGGTCAATTTTAACACTCTCTTAGAGGAGTAGATGGTATTGAAAATCTCTTTGATAAAATAGGGCAGTTCAAGAAGTGTCTCTATATGATATCGACTGACATTGGTGGAATGATAGAATCTTAATATAATATTTCAATCTCCTCTATCAACTGAAAGTAGAATGTTTGACAAGCTACCTATGAATCATGACAAGTTATCCTAATATGGAATGACTACTCTGTGCTTATCAACTAACATCTTTCATAGCACATATGTATTAAAAAAACAAAAAAAATGACACATAGCTATCGATTGACCCATGACCTCACCAAGCCAAAATAATAGTTAGAATATATCAGGCTGAACTAATTCTCTACCATGATATGCAAGGCAATCCAAGAAAAAAAACCCAAAAAACGTTAAGTATACCAAATTAGCATGAATTAAAGCCTTACAATCCTCCTCCTAATCCATCCAAACAAAAATATGCCTCACCCATCACGGAATTTTTTTTGTTGGCCACCATAATCATAATATCTTATTAATACGTTGTTACGTGACAGAAATCTTCGGCACTGGGAGTAGCTATACCCGATAACAACAACAACCGGCTTAACGACCGGCGCTCCTATCCATGTCAACATACGCTCCGTCTCTTGCAAGAAAAATCAACGGTTCTATTCATTACAAAGTAGTTGAAATGGTTTAGCTGCTGCCTTAAATACAATTGGATTTCCCTCTAAATTCCCCGCTAAAATCAGCACTACCCACATGCTAGTTTCATTCACTTCTCATGGCAGCTCACATCATGGTCTCTGGTTCGAATATCTGGGACAAAGCTTACAGGCCTCTTCCTTATCTTTTTCTGGCATCTTTTATAGTATGGTCCTTATTGGTTTGCATATGGGTATTCAACACGTGGACCAAACGCCATTTCCAGGTACACTCAACTCAGCATCACAAGATTCTAGAGTAAAATCAGCTTTGTTGGAATGCTCTGGAACATACCCAGCTGGTTCAATTTGTTCCCTGTATATGTTTAAGCTGTTTTAGTTAATGGGTATTGATTTTCAGTAGATGATTATGGTACATGTGCCTGTGTGTTTTTGTTTTTCCACAGAATGGTAATTTACAGTGGATGCTGACAATTGTTCCTGTCATGAAAGCTCTAGTGCTTGGTCTATCATTTCTATTCTGGTAAGTTTTTATACGAATTCCAATACATGGGCTGAATTTTTTTTTTCTTAGTACATGTATTTTCTCTGTATAAAAATATGAATATGACAATCACTGCAACTTTTGACGTACCCTTCAACCAATTGATCATTTGAACTTTTGACTGCAGTTTTGATGTTCCCTTGAATCAAACGATCATCTGAATTGTCCAGCATAAGTTGGAAAATGTTTAAGGTTTTTTTTCCTTTTATTTTTTATTTTTTAAAAAAGAACTGCAACAGCCTTTGCGACAGGATTCACAATAGGATTCAGATTTTTTCACGTGTAAATAACTTTGTACATGTGGGATTAAGGTTCTCAACCAGAAGACCAAATTGGGTCTTCCGCAAGGTACTTAGCCACATCCACACAGACACATCTGCATTAGACTGCTAAATCACGAAGAAATCATTCGTTGGTGAGAATCAAACTGATGACTTTGTACTAGTGAATATGAATTAACTAAAACTTAAAAGATCAAACCGGGTTTTCAGCAAGTAAACCACTTTGATAAGGTTGAGGTCAAATATTGTGCGTCAAGCTGTCCAATGCATATAAAGGCAAAAGCCTCTTGGCAGGCCAGCTGACGGAATAATGCGTTTGTATTGTACAATAGGGAGCTGCCTACAGATGGTCTCTAATGTGCAATAATTAGCCTTGTCTCTTTTATAGTATAATGTCATACTAGATAACTCCTAAGTTCTGAGATAGTTATACAGCAGGACAGATAGGTTTGGATTCAATCAATTTGTTTGCAAACCTTCATGCTTGAAAATAGGTCATCAGAGTTTGATGGAAGTTAGAGAAGCCAATTCCTAAGTCCCTCAATGCCCAGTAGGAAATTGCCTTGTATTCTTAAGATTCTGAATTGGAAGATACACCCTCAGGAATTTTTGAGACGACTTAGATGAAAAGTATTGGTCTGTTATATCTAGGCCTCTGCACATAAACTATCTGGATATCAAGAATATTGTTTATGCAACATTTTCACAACAACTTGGTGCCTATATGAGGATTTATGTATCTTCAAAAAGAATTTAAAAGCACTCAACTATAACAACTCTGCAGTAAATGTGTTGTCTTTTACCAAGGGCCAGAGTGCAATATTGGCAATAGGTCCAATATGAACTATGGCTAAACACGTTTATTGCAAATGGTGGATTAGTTATTAAAGGGGAAAAACTTAAGTGGAATCCCCTTAGAAGCAAATACTAGTTAATTAATCTTTCAATTACAATAATAAATATGTAAATCACCGAAAATTGGGGTAGGGTGACGTTTTGAAGATGGGGACTTGTCTTAGAGATGGAGAGACCAGCAGAAGAAATCTCTTACAGGTGAGGGATGTCTCCTTACATCTCTGGATGGCTCAGTAGGTATCTTGTGCTATAAAAAAAAAAAAAGAAACAACAAAAAGTCAATGAAAATACTCATAAGACCTAAAATGTCAAAAGACCCTACTCAAGCATGGAAATCACATGAGCAAGATGGGGGTTGGGTAGCCTGGAGGAACAACTACATTTTCAGTAATGATTATATGTTTATAACAGTTTTATTTACTTTTGAAAAAATGTGTGTGCATGTATACCAGATGTATCCTGTACAGACATATTTGTGAGCCCTGATTCTGAAAATGCTACTCCCATCCCCACCTTTTCTCTGTATACTTTTGTCCTTGTGACTGATATAAATCATATGATAATATATGGAAATATAATAGAAGCTACTGCTGATACTGATTAATCTTGAAAATATAGTCCATTTAGTTAAATTTTATGTAAAGTATTGGTTAATGTTTGTAGAAAAAAATTGTAAAATGATTAACCAATTGTACAACACCCCAAATTTTTTTCCCTGGGGTATTCTATCTCTGTATGGCAGTAAAATTTGGTTTATTGCTACAAGGACTACTTACAACTCACCTACATCTCCAATCAAATTACAAGAGAGTATTTGCGGATGGATCAAACATGGATTTGTAGATTTGGTCATGCTACTTAAGAGAAGAAGAAAAAGCAGTGGGAAGTGACCCTAAATCTCTTGATCAAAATAACACGTTTGTAGTTTCGCCTACAATTGTTTTGGAGAATCATGTTCTTTTTATGAGTATCAACTATAGTTTTCTGCAACTTAAAACATTGCGTATCATCTTGATCTCATGCTCCTCCAATAAATCATTTGCAACAAGGAGGCTTGATCACTATGGAATTCTAAATCATCTTACTTTCTGAGTGTCAGTTATATGGACACATTTCGTGCTTCCTGAGAAACTTATTGGCAGTGAAGGTTTGGTTTGATCTATGAAAACTTGGAACTTCCAAGCTAGTTTAAGTTAGAGAGTGGTTAGCTGAGCTTGCTAGATGTTGCCTTGTAATGATAACAAACCAATGATTAATATGCTATGCTGCATTATGTTGTGCTCTGAATGTTGATTTTAGGTTTATTCTGAAACCACTTTCCAAATGTTAGAGTTTGCTGTAATCTTGGTTTCTACGGAACTCCATGTTCTTGATGAAGAAGTGAAGGCACTAAACTTCCATATAGCAATCTAGCATGTCTTTAGATGCCACAATCATTCTATAGGTTTAATTATTGTCTTGCTTGATAGATCAAATCTATTTGACTCAGGCTCTCTGGGAAGTTGCTACAGTGTTACTCCTTCTTGAGTCCCAATCTAAGTGTTTCACAAATTGTCAAAGATTCTGGTAGTTCTATACAATCTCCAAAATGTGTGTTTTGGAGATTACGCTAACTAGACTTCATGTAACTTATATTCATCAAACTTAGAAAATCCTGTCTTAGCACGATGTTACATTTGCTTGATGAATTTGGAGTATCGATGTCTACATTCAAGGAAAATTTAATGGTGTTTTGCAATTTGTTTGCACACTCTGTAATATCCTTATTATGTTTTTACAATAGAAATGCAAATTTTCTCAGTAGTTTGTATTAGATTGTTTTTTCTCGTAAAATAATGAATTGAAGGAGTTAACTTATCATGGAATTACCTTGCAACTTATGTGATCCGTAATTTCCCCTTATAACTGGTTAGAAACAAGGGAATCAAACAATTATGCTACTGTTCTACTTAGAATCCAAATGACAGTGAGAAATGAAGTTGTTAAAGTGCTGTACTAACAAAAAATGAAATACTGAAGTGTATATGCAATATAACACAAAGATTTAGAGCTGGGAAAATGCCTATGAGGGGTGAAAAACCCAGTTGGTAGGAGCAAATGCTCCGAGTATATTACTCATAATAAACCAGTAGAAGAGATTACGATCCTCCTGTCCACCTTAGAGCTACTCCAGATTCTACTTATGGAAGGTACAACCTCCAATTGTCCTCCCCTAATTCAGACTTCCAATGGTTCTTATAAGTGCTGGAAGATTCCCATGATATCTGCCAGGCCTTCCCCTTAGGATCTAATGAGACAAGGATGCCTATTCGTTCCAAATTCTACTCATTCTTATGGCTGGGGCAAAACCACTGCTAATCGATCAGAATCACTGCAAGTTGATCATAGTTCATACAATTTCCACTGTCGATCACAAGATCACTGCTCGATCATAGATTTCCACTGGTGATCACAGAATTGCTGCCTGATAAAACTGGTGGTTTTGCTCTATGACAAAACAGTGAGTATTTGCACAATTTTGAACCAAATCCTTTTATGGATGCTATGGACCTCTTTGATGCCATGTATATGGTTTTGGCCCTGCAACATTCTGAAGTGTCTTTCTCCTTGAAGACGAGTTTTACTTCTCAATCCAATATGGATCATTATGGGTAGATAGATGTCCTGGTAGGAAGGAACTTCATATATAGATTGTTTTAAGTAAGTTGTTTCATCATGTCAATAGCTTGTTTCAGAGATTCCTTAACATTTGGTGGATCCATGCTTGTTGATATGTGTAGTCAGGACTAGCTTATCTGTCTTTTTTCTTTTTCTTTGAAATTTAATTGGACAATGTAATCTGACACCATTTTATCTTGTGATTTTCAGGTACTCGTGTCTTCATTTAAGCATGTGCTCATTCTGGGTTGCATTTGGGATCTTCGTGACTAGAATATTTTTGGAAACAGCTTGTTTTGTTGCTTTTCTTCTTATTTCACATGGCTATTGCATTATGCATGAACAACTCTCCATATCTGAACGCCGTACCATAGCTGGCATGGTGTCCTTGTTGTACCTGACTCTAACTGGTTATAAGGCTGCTGTGCCACAGTTTTCTGTAAGTTGCTTGAATTGTATTGATCCTCTGTTTTTCTATTTCCAATTCTGTTCTGATTTCCATTAATTTTGTGTAGAAGTGTAATTACCATCATAGCAGAGACATTCTTTCCCTACTGTTTTTATGCCTTTATCATGCAGCACTTTTGTACTGCTTTTCTTGAGCGATGTATTAAGGTAGACCAGATACTTTATCCAGAAAATAGCTGTGTAATTTATGGTATATTTCGTTAAAAAAGGGCAACAAATTGAGAATGAGGTTGTGGAGGCCTCATGGGAAAATTGTGGAAGGGCAAGTTGCAGATGCATTCGTGGTGGGTCCTTTATCTATCTATGAGGTTGATAAAACTTCATAATGACGAAAAATAGATTCAGGTCTTTTGGATTTTTTTTAATGTCTGGGAGTCATTTCTTGGTGCAAGTTTTTGGGAATGGTGAAAAAGGTGTAAGAAATGTTTAATACTATACTTAGCATTATAGATTCCTTAGAAATTGGATCTTCTTCATTTTTGTATTAATGTGATCTGTGTAGAGTTATGGTATAGGCTACATGAAAAGACTTTATTGAAGGCACTATCTTGATTCCCTGAAGCTAATGTGAAAAATTTCACTGGTTTAATGAACTGTTTTGGATCAAATAATTTCTGTTTTATAAATTTCTTGCTACAATTCTGATAAAATTTGGAGATTTTCCAGATAGAGAAAAATGGTAAAATCTTCCCTTTTATGACTGCCCATCTTCTTCGTGATTTATATTCCATGATGCCCAAGGAAGTTAGGATTAGTGCAGGAGATAAGAAAAGGTTGATGAGTTGGTGCTTTGGGATGTCAAGATAGTTTTCATTTTAAAGTGTTCAGTCATGCTGGAAAAACTTGTCCTAGTGGTTGGTAAGTTTATCCCACGTTTATATTGTTCAAGAGAGCCTGTGGATAGTTTTGAAGGTAGTGGTGAGGATACTGTCAGTTATAAAACTGTTGAAATTAAGAAGGTTACACCCAGACAGTGAATTCTTCTGGTGAGCAGTAGTATTGTATAGATGTTGATGCAGACTACTTTGAATTTGAAAGATACACTTGATTCCAAAGGTTCTAGAATTGATTCAATTCCCTCTTGGGGCAAATTGGTTTTTGTAAGGGTTGGAAAATCCTTTATGAGTGAAGTCAGTGATGGAACTTCAAGAAAAGAAATGCCTTTAGCAATGCTCTTTATGAATGTTACAGTTTAATGGAAACAATGCTGTCAGTAAATGAGAAATGTGGTTTAGGGTGCAGGTTTCTTAGAGCAATGCTATTTGTGAGGTTGGTTTTATTATTTAAATATTCATTTGTTAAATACCTGGTTGAATCTCCTCCTATGAAATATATTGTTTGAAATTTGAATGGTTAGATATTCAAGTAAAAAATGTACATGTTATTACTTCAAGAGGTAAAAATCAAGGGCTTTAGGTTTAATTTCGTTCTAATAGTTGTTTGACTTTGGCATAATGCTCAGATTCTAGCATCAGAAAGAAAGAACAAAAGAACTACATAAAAAATTCGTGCGCAAAGAACCTAGGAAGAAGGTGGAACCTAGCAAGAACCTAGACAATTCACTCTATCTGTCTATAGTTATACAAAGCCCCTATAATACAAAAACAGTCCTGTAAAAGGAAGGTTGCTTTTGAAACTAAATTTCAAATAGAGCTAAGTGGGCTGATGTAGAGCAGAGTTTCAGCCTGCATTGGAGTCTGGACCAAGAGAAGGGCCAGCATCCTCATCACTCACCATGAAAGTGACAACATAGTGTAGAGGAATGGCTTGGGCTTCGAGAATCCAGCTGAACAATCTTTTCACGAAACGGTACTCCTCCCGAAACCTCTCCTAATATCTATCATTGACGTTCCTTCAAATGTACCAAGAAGGAAAAGGAGAAGCTTCTATTTAAGTCTCTGCCATGTTCAAGAAGCATGTATATCAAAAGGTTCTTCTCCAATTTTGATTGTATCCCCTGGATTTGGGTGATTTTAGTATGGCAGGATCTCTTTGATAAATTGGGAGGCTTGCACTTTTCCTGGAAAGTGCTAAAAGATTTTTCTGGAATACCCTGGGAAGAAGACATTTTGAATCAATCCAATATATAGAAATAAATCTCTTAAGAAGAGAGTAGTCTGGTATATAAAAAGCTAATTGTCAGTTTGGGTATGGGTACAACTAAGCCGGGGGGGGGTTTCTGATTTTCTTTGAGCAGAAAGTTTCTGAACTGCTTGGGTATGTTTGAACAAACAACTTCTGGCTGGAAGAGCCCCACGTATGGCCCAAAAATGCCTTGGGTTTACCTGTGTATGCAGGGTTCTGCCTATGTATGCACTGAGTTTTTCTTTGACAAACTTGCGGCAAATTAGGTGCATTTCCAAGTAGTACTCAGACTGGAATCGAAACATGGTTTACACCTTGTATGGGTACAAGGGACTTAGGAGCAGAGCTTGAACATTGACAAAAAGGGAAAGATATTAGTTAAGGTAGAATTGACAATTTTTTTATCAATTCGGTTAATTTTTAGTTGATGAAGAGTCTTATTTTATCCTTTTCAATGTATTTTTTCTGTATTTTTTCCAGTTTGTTAGATTCTTACCTAACTAGTAGGGAAGTGGAACTTAAGCTTTTTTCTATGCCACACCAACTTTTTGGGATGGGGACAGTAGGGGATGGGGGGTGCATTTCTGGAATGGATTTTTTGGGATGCCTTTTTTTAGGGGATGATAGGGGATGGCTATTAAAAAAATAGGGAAAATTAAAAAATATAGGAAATTTCAAATATTCATATCATAACATTCATACGGCATTCATCATATACATTATAGAACCTTAATACATACCATTAGAGCTGAATTGAGATTTCACAAGAGTTAACATGCAAATAAACAAAATTTCATTGCTTTCATGTGCATATATATTATATAAAAATTACAACAAAATGCCCAAAGGCTGCAAGTTTCAACTACAAAATGACAAAATCATAGAAAATCTGCTGCTGCCCATAATCAGCATCTGTTAACACTACATCAAAATCGGAGTCCAAGTCTGAGTCTTTGCCACTATGAGGGATTGCCTCATCCAATGGAACCCCAACCAATCCCTCCTGTGCCTCCTCATCAACTTGTGCGGCATCCTCGGGATTAACATCCCAACATGTGACTAGAGTCTAACGATACTCAAGGGTTTGTCAATCCTGAAGTCAGAAGGCACTATGCACAGCCACCGACTTCTTTGCTTGTCAAAAGGTAAGTCTATTCTTCTTGACTAACTAGATGAAGCTATATGTGGACCAATTCTTTTTTTGTATAAGAGGAATTGGCAACCTGTGAAAGGAAGCAAGTGGCAGGCATCCTCAACTCTAGTGCATCCTTGCCATGCCATGTCCAACATCCAATAGGTCGATTTGAGCTAATGTAGCTCTATTTGTTGTCTCCTCCAGTTTGCTAATTTTTGATTGCAGAGATTGACAAAGGATTGCCATTGTGTTCAAAGTACAGTAAACTCCTCATTGGTATACATCTTTCGGAAGGCCTTTATGAGCCCTTCTTTCTCTCTTCATCATCAAAAGGAGGCACTCTCCTAGGCCTTAGTGCATACCATTTGGGATTTAGAGCAAAGGCTGTCTTATGAAGTGAGGTGTTCATAGTGTTCCATTGCCGCGTCCAGATAGGCTTGATATGCTCCTCATAAATTTCCAAATTAGAATCCCTACTATGAATGGCTTGCTTCATATACCTTAGCATGCTGTCAAAAGTATCATAAATCTCTCCAAGACTAGGAGAGTCTATATCAACATATCTTATACCAACACAATAGGTGGGATGAAGGAGTAGACATATCTACAAACTAGTTACAAAAATTAAAATTTCAAAAAAGATTAACACCCAAATGATAGAGTGAATGATGTTACAAAGAATGAAAATAATTTAATAGTTAGAAACATCAATAAATTAATAATTTAATAATAAAATCATGTTGCTGTAGAAGATGTTAGTTGCTGCAGAAGTGACTTGCTGATGAAGTGAAACCATGTTGCTGCTGAGATGTTAGTTGCAGCAGAAGGGACTTGCAAGTGGTAAATGAAGTGATGTCCATGATGCTGCTGAAGTTCTAGCGCTGACAACATGCAATCCACGAGACTGCTGAGCTATACATAGCTTGCTGACAAAGATGTTAGTGGTTGCATAAGTGACTTGCAAGTTGTTGATTAAGTTAAACCATGTTGTTGCAGAAGATGTTAGTTGCTGCAGAAGTGACTTGTAAGTGGCTAATGAAGTGAGTCCATGTTGCTGCAGAAGATGTACACTTTTTTGCTACCATATATATAAAAATAGGAGAGGGCCCTTACCTCTCACTCGATCAATCAAAAAAATAAAAAATAAAAATCAGAAATTGCTTACCTCAATGTGGACCATCAATCATCTTCAAGGATCTTTTGCTTCACTTGTTGTCCTTCAGCCATGTTTGCCTCATGCCATCTACCCCACTCTGAATTAAACATCATTAGTTGTAGAGGCTCTTGCACCTTAAGCATCAAATTAGGATACATCAAAGTTACATGGGTCAAGTGCTTGGGCTTAGTTCCACACTGCATTGGCTTAAAGAGGGTGATAGAGCATTGAGTTTTTGTATTTAAATGGCTTCATTTCAAAACGGTGTAAAAAGGTTATGGTATGGAATATTAATAGTAAAAATACCAAAGATCTGCAATTCTACTAATTAAGCCTTTCTTTTTTAATTTTTTGAGGCTCTTTTTGCTGTGGCACATTAGAGCGAGTGAAGTTTGTTCATCTCTAACTCTTTTGGAGGATGAGATTAGGATGTTGATTTTCCAATAGAAAAAGAGGTCACCGAATATCAGTTGCATGCATCTTTTCATGGTAAGGAAGCTATGGAATGGGCCAGAGCTTCATGTCAGAAGACAGTCATGGTCCTGATTGATTTTGAAAAAGCTTTAGAAGTGGTCTGCAGTGGAACTAACACTGCATGCTTTGGATTTTGGTTCTCAATCCATTAGAATGACGATTATAGTATTTAAAGATGTACTGGCACAATTAAAAGTTGATTGTTTGTTCTGCAATCAGTTTCCAACGTAAAGGTCTATTAGGAAAGTTTGTTCACTTTCTTGTTTTCCTTTTATGCTGGCTGTAGATGCCATGCATTCTCTCTTAAGTGACTAATATTATGCTTGCTCTTAGAGGATTGTCTTTACCTGATGTTAACTAGTTACATAATATGCAGTTTGCTGATGGCACTGCATTTTTGTTGATCCTGAAGAACAGAAAATTGTTAAATTATCTGATAGATTGTCATCTTATTGCTTGATTTTGGGTTTAAAATAAGATGTTCCAAATAAGAGAACTGGAAATGGTATAGTCCAGAACAGGTAATCAGGTACTTGGGCTTTCGACTTGCATTGGGTGATTCTTTTGATGATATGTGGGGTGTTTATTATAAATAAAATTGACGATAAGATTGAGAAGTGGCATTGTAACAATGTAATTGGTTATCTTTGACTGGTAAAATTCTGGTTTGCCAAAAAGGTTTTTTCAGACATTGCACATCTTTTCTGCCTCTTGTTAGTTAGATAGCAGCAAGCTCTTTGGATGGTTGGAAAGTTTGGTCAGATATAATGTCCCCTTCTAGCAAGCCAAAATTTTTGCAATCTTGCAAACAATTTCAACTTGTAAAGAGCACATTAGTATTCTATCTTTTTCTTTTAATATTAACTATATATTATTTCTTTCACAACTACATGCTTTTCTTGTTTATACTTCATGAATTACCTTGGGTGAGATAACCTTAAGCCTATTAATCATTCTTTCCAGCTTATGGGAGAAGATACTTAAGGATGTAATGCCACCCTAACTCTCATGGGTCCATCATTATTCCTTCAATTCTCTAATTGAAGGCCTAATCCTTCGATTCTCTAATCGAAGGCCAATTATTCCTTGGTTCGTCAATCAAGGCCTATTAGTCCTCGGTTCTTCAGCCAAGGACTATTATCTCCTTAGTTCTCTAACCAAGGCCTATTATTCCTTGGTTCTCTAACCAAGGCCTCTTATTCCTTGGTTTTCTAACCAAGGCCTATCCCTTCAATACTAGATTGAGGGCTTCATTCCTTGGTTCTCTTACCAAGGTCTACCCCTTCAATGCTAGCTTGAGGGCTTATTATCTTCCTTGATTCGTCAATCAAGGCCTATGATTTATCCCATGAATTGGTCAACTACAATCCTTGTTTTCCACCCCATCTCTATGGTGAAGATGATTAATGTTTAAGGACTATTATCTACCCCTTGGGTAATCATGCCTTTACAAATCTATTTCATATTCAAAACTATGTACTTATAACCTTCTTGTACTCATTATCTTATTTAAACAAGAATCATGAATTTATGTAGGACATCTATTAGTCTCATATTTACTTGATTTCATAAGACCTCTACCTTTATATCTCATTCATCATGGATCATCTTTTCTTACTTATATGCAGTTCTAAGACTATATTGTTATTTTCATACATGTAGATTCCAATTATATAATTCTATTATAATATTTATTATAATCTCTATATTATATTATATATGTGTGTACTATGCAAAATTTATATTTTATATTATTTATATATAATAATAATTATTATTATTATAATAATTAATCACTATTATTATTGTCATTACAATATTATTATATCATTATCCATATGATTTTGTAATTAATTAAAATTGTATCTTGTTCTTATCTGAATATCACAATCACTTTAGAATATCTATATACTCTTAGAAATCCAAAAATATATTATTTTCTTCTATACACCCAGTAGACATGTATATATATTTGCTAGCACTTGAATTCTATTGTTGTATTATTATTAACATAGCTTTATAATATATTACTTATTTATTATCATTATAATATTATTATTATAAATATATATATAGACATCATTTAGTTATTATATAATATATATATATATATATATATATATATATATTATATCATTATTATTATAGTATAAATATAATATTTTAATAATGTTTAATCGCATCCTTTATCTACTATATATATATATATATACTTGAATCATTTCTCCCTTTTGCTGCTGATGTACATATCTCTATATATTAATTTATGATATCTTCCGATGATGTTTTCCTTCTATCTCACAACCTTTATTTATTTCTCTTTCAAGCGATATGTTCGAAGAGGCATGTCTCTTATTATGCTTGGTGGTAAAAGACATACTTACCCTCTTATAATTTTTTTATTAATTTATATTAATTCCCTTTTGTGGTAAAACTAGTTCTAACCATAAGTAACTCTCTTATAGGTTAAAAGATGTTTATTTATTTTATTTATATTTATATTATATCATTTATATTATAATAAATGATATATTATATATTTTATATTATTTATACTATATCATTTATATCATAATAAATGATATATGATTTATATTATATTATTTGTATTTATATTATAATGTAAGATAATTATAAGAATATTCGTATTTATATTATTAGATATATTTATAATATATTATATTTATATATATTATTATTTATAATATGGATATTATATTTTAATTATAATAAAATATTCATACAATAATATTATTTATTAAATAATATATAAAGTATGTAATTATTTCTATCATCCGAAATAATATTTTACAAACCCTCTTTATCATGTTCAAATCTTTACTTTAATAGTGTCTTGATATGGGGACATGACATCAGAGAACATGTGCTACGGGTTTTCTATAGCCAATATTTGTCATAGACTTTTGCTTAATAAAAATTTGATATTTTGAGACAAGAAAAGGGAAAGAAAAAGAAAAGTTTAATGTGAGCCATCTTTCCAAATTCCCTCTAGCATGTAATTGCTGTAGTGGTCTAATGGTATTTTAATGTGAAACTTTATTAAATGGAGCATTAAATGAACCTCGCATACTCTCCTGCTTGGAGTGATAAATTATCAATCTTCAATTTCATGTCCAGAATTATGCCTTTCCATCCCTTTCTAATACCTCAACAAAGCCACATCACTGGAGCTTTTTGTCTGCTTTTATTTTCATTTATTTTCATTTCTTTGAAACAAAGTATTATTATTTTTATTTTTTATTGCTTGGTGATTGATTCACTATCCAAGCTAGTTTTTTTGTTTCTTTTTTTGGTCTTTATACTTAAACTTGAATCATACATCGCACATGTGTTGTGAAAGATCTTTGCAGGGTGTTTTGCAAAACAAAAATCTTTAAAGTATTTTTCTGCTCTTCTAGTTTGAACACAAGTAACTAGATTAAGCACCTTCATCTTTGTATTTATGTTATTTGATCTGTTGGGTTCTTGTGCGAAGATTCAGGTTACTAATGCTTCTATAATTATTGAATTCTGCAATGCTGAATTACTATTTTTTGAGTTTGCAATTGTGTTGTTCCATGGTTAACAACTTTAACATGCTCCCGAGTTTTGCAAGTGTGCCTTTTGTGCAAGTACTTGGCCCGATAATTGTCATACTGGGGTTCAACCTGTTCAACCTGAGAATTAACCAGCCAATATTTAATATTTATGATTCTTATCATACTTGGCAATATTTTTCTAGCATTCAATTTTTGTTCTCCTCTTATTGAATATTCAGGATAAGACAAGTATGTCGAATCACCTGGCTCAACAAGTATGTGTTGAGTAAGAGTTCTGCAACTTTGTGTTATGTTGTGTTTTATTTAGATATTGATGGCATCAACGACCAAGTTATCTATGATCTGCAATTTTTCTTCTTTGACTCCTAATAAATGTGGTTCCACTTTAGAAGATGTTTATTAAGGGAAAACTGTGATGTAACATTCTAGTTCATTAATCTTTTTATGACCATGCTCACATTAGAAACAAAGTTTATTCTAATTTCCATTAGAACCAAGTTAAGGTGTTGATTTGTAGAAGTGATTATGCAAATTTATCACACCCAATTAAAATAACACATGGAAAGGCTGACATAGTACATTCACTGAGTAAATCATAGTTCATGTTCATATGTGCAGGTGTTTATGATGTTGATCTATCTTTTGATGCTGTATGTAATCTTTCTACATCTGTCAAAAAACATTGCATTTCTAAGAGAGCAGCTGCGGAATATAGAAGATGATGGTGTTCAAGTTATGCATACAGCAGTCTATACGAAGTATTCTATGTTCAAGTATGGGACATGGATATGCCTGTTTCCACTATAGAACTAGCTGATAATAAGCAATTCCTGTTTGAACACTCTTGTGTATTTGAAATTTTGAACATTCTTCCAACATTCTCCATTTTGGACTGATTATTTCATGATTATTGTTTCTCTGTTATATGCAGGAAGTTCAAGGCTGCAATGCTGATGATGGTGTTAGTTGAAATCCTGGTATAAGATTGTAGTGCTGTTTTTTCCTCCTTTCCATAATCCTGAGAGATCATCCACTAGAACTTGCTTAAGTCTTCTGACTCTTTTTTCTCATTTCAGATGCATGTAAAATGCAATGGAGTCGCAAGTGAATACTGGGTTCATTTGCTTGTACGTGAATGGACTGAAATAATCATATTCTTCTATATTGGGTATTTTTCTAGTATCCAATCATATGGCACTGTTTTCTACAAAATGGTGCCATCTTAACTGCTCTTCTTTTTTGAACAATTACTAAGTTATTTTTTTTTAATGTTTAGGCCATAATTCCACAGTTTTGCCAAAAATTGAATTGATCTTTTTCGTGACCCAACCAAAATGTTATTTCACAAGTAGTGCAAACAAGGATGTCTGATTAGGGTACAAAAATATAGGCCAAAGATTCGATAATAGTTGTAGGATTCGGACATCCACACCAAAAAAAGATTATTTTATTATCTCCAAGATCAATTACATTTTTTCTGTAATGCAAATGTTTGGTCAAAGCTCAAGCTTTTTCTTTTGGAAAATTTGTATTAGTTATTTAAATATAAAAATATTAAGGATGCTAGGAAGCCTCCAGGCCCTTTGGTATAATGTCACAGCAAGTTCTTGGGGTGGGAGTGGTGGTGTATATTTTAGGATGGGAAATACAGGGATGGGCTGTATTTCAGGGACAGTTATCCCCCAAAATTTTAGGGGACAATGCAGAGGACATGGTAACAAAAAATATAAAAAGTATAAAAATAGAAATGGGAAAGTATGAAACATCGTGGATTCACGATAAATTAAGAACTCAAAATGCAGGTAGGGATATATATACCCCTCAGCATGGGATGTGGGCAGAATGTTCTTGGGACATTCCCCCATAGGTACCTGAGCTGTTCTCAACATTTTGAGGATATCTAGTATTTACTATTAATTCCTTGGTACTTTTGTTAGGTTGTCCATTGGCCAGCTTGTTTGTGAGATTGTTGGGGTTAATTGTCACATGTGAAATAAATTTTGTCAAATAATTATGCCACTCCTTTTTTATTATCTTGGAGTCTGCCATCTTACTGATTGTCATTCCTTATTGCCTAATGCCAATGCCATTTCCAGGTGGTTGTCTTTAAAAAAAAAGAATTTTTGCATATGCATCTAAAAAGATTTAAAAATCTAAACTGGTTCTTTACCCCCAAGGGCCAAAACCTTTGGACCTCTGTTTTTTGGTTTGATCATGTTTTTCATTTTTGGTAATATAGCTTGCCAATGAATATCTGAAAATGAAGGACAGATGTGTTAAGAAATACCCACTGCATTAAGTGTCTGGCTAGTGCAAAGAAGGTTCACAAGCAACTCAGTGTTTTTTTTAGATTAATTAGTTGGGGGAATCTATAGCCCCACTAGCTCAAAAAGATAAAAGCATATAGTGTATAAACTATATATAAATTGAATGACCATAACAGCCACAGAGGACAACAAATAGAAACAAATATAAACTTCAACAAACCACCATATTACTTCCAGCAACAACAGAGACCAAACAACTAAGCAAAAAGAAACCACGAAACAGGGGAATTCATCAAACTTCCCAGTGCTTTGTACAGATGAAACATCCTCATCCCTCCCGGCAACCTCCTCAACCTGCAACCAACTGCCTTGTTCACCAACTTACTCGTGAGGCCTTGGAGCTGTCACATCCAGTGAGGGGAAATACCTCTTTGCATCTCTAAGCATGATGAATGGAGTCAACACAAAACACAGGGATAGTAACTCGCTGGAAACCTCCAGGTGGCCCTTGGTATGGGTCACCATAAGGCTCACTAAGACTTTACTAATGTCATTACAGTAGGCCTGTAGCAGACATGGCTCCCAACGAACATATTTTGCCTCTTGAAGCTCTGCCTTTCCTTCCATTGCCAAACCTTCTTTTACAGCAGGCAACTCCTTATTAAACCAACGACACCTCCCAACACCTTAACACCCGATGCCATAGCAGCTGAAGGCAACACCATGTCACCAAATTCTGGAGGCAGAAAAAGTTGTAGCAGCCATAGCCTCAATTCTTCATTCGGTAGAGCCTCTGCAAGCTTTGAGATGAAATCCTTGTGAATTGTAGCCCTTGACTGCAGAGCTCCGCCTAGACCCATTCCTTCTTCCCTATGAATGCTTTTGAAAACCCTAATGCAACCTAGTTGGAACAAGAAAATATAGAGTCCAAATGCCTCTTAGAGACTTTCCCCTTGCACTGGGGATCACGAATAGGGATCTTTCTCTGTGCCATGAATAGATACAACCACCTCAGGACCAACAACCAGAAACCCCACGCCAAAGCCAAATGCTAGAGAGCAACCGCAACCATACTACCAATTGAGAAAGCCACAACATCTTAAATGGTGACCTCCCCCAAAGCCAAATGGATATAACATTAATGGAAATACTATTCCACACGAGCCATACGAGCTCAATATCTTCCACCCATATATCATCATCAAACACCTTCAACAAACATAATCAGGTCCCCCGCTTGAACTTAAAACCACCTTTATGACTAATAATTCACACCCTCAATCTGAATATAACTCCACCTTAATATTATGACCATTAGGTCATCAAACAAAAAGAAAAAAAAATATGGGTGCTGTTAAGTAAGAAAAGAATCCATCCCTTCCCATGAAGATGGGAAATTGCTACAGAGAGCTGATAAGGGTTCTTGATTGACCCCACAATTCGCAAGAAAATTCGTTGCGCCGTTAGCCTTTCTTTGACAGTGTTGGTAAAACACAGCTCTAGACCTAGAACTCAAAGCAATTGTTTATTTTGCATATCTCCTTAGCTGCCACTTGGGACATGAGCCCTTTCTTAGTGCATTGATAACCAGTACCACCATGGATTCACCTTCTACAACTAAATTCTGCACAGCTATGGACGAGGCAGCTGCCATACTCGATACCACTCCTTCCCATTCTAGTTCATTGTTGGTTCTAGTGCTCCCAAAGAGAGAAACTCCATGAATAAAGCGCCCATCATCTTTTCTAATAATGAAACAAGAACTTGCATTATCTAGACTACCATGGGATGCACCATCAAAATTCAATTTTACAAAATTTTCAGGGGGGAAGTGGGCAGTTTGGATACCATATTCGCTTGCTCGCTTGCTCATCTAGAAAGGAGCAAGAGGCCTCTTAACCTGTGAGCAAGTCAGTGCTGCAAATGAAGTGTGTAGGAGAAAACCTTTGCAAAAAGAAATTGTCACTAGCTTGATCTTTCATCTTACCATATTAGGCCTCTATTTGGCAAATATTAGCAAAAGGATAAATGCTATGTTTCCTTCATTTTCTAGGAGAGCTCTGCCAACCAAATAATTTGCAACTTTCATATGGATTATAATATTCATGAATTTTAAAAAAGAAAAAACGAACTATACCCTAATTATCAGGAACAACTAAATAAAATGTTTAGTGGGTGAGTTATGATATTTATGGTTTTGAGTAGTGCACGTTAGCTTATAGCTTGGAATGGATAATCAACAAGCTGATAATTTATTTTTTCCAGTGAAGGCTAAAGTTCAAGAAAGTTGACACGGACACCATTACATATGGGTTCAGACAATATCTTATGGACTTGTGACCATGACAACCAAATGTGTAGGCCTGTATTAACCTCATAGACATATTGTAGATGTTGATATGCACATCAGTGTTTAATTTTTATTAAAGCTATTTGACTCCCAAATCAATGGAAATCACATTGATGCGGGCTTGATTCTAAAAGGTTCAGTGAAAGTCATTATTCAGATTTTTTAATTGTACCAAAAAGGGATAGACCTAGGTACATGTTAAGTTGTCAACTATAGGTTGGTAGATTTTTGTCCAAATATAGAGGGGTATTTTCACTCATGAATTCTTACTAAATCTGTTCATAGTATCTATTCAGCTCGATTCAATGTATTTGGAATCCTATGATGACTTAGGTTTCTTCCTAAAAATAATGTAGGAGGAAAATTTAAGTGCAGAATGAAAATTAAAATCCCATCGTATACCACTATAGCAAACAACTTGTAAATTATGGACATGACATAGAAAAATATGTGCCATTACTTCTAGGATTCATTAGGACCCATCAAAGAAACTTTGCTTCTACCTTTTTATTTTTGCAGAAAAGTAAAACTGAGTTGTGACATAAAAAACAACAGAAGTCTAACTGCTGTAAAGACTCTTGTGGGGATCTAATTTTTTTCTTAGATATGAAGACTTACTGTTTGTTATCTATTTACCCATTTCAGTAGTTTTTCTCCTTTCCACGCACTTATAAATGGTAAAAACAAACACGATGTTTGAAACGTGCATTTCCTTATTATGTCAGAAGACACAATTTGACTAGATAAATGGTCATTTCTAATTCCTGTGCCTGTGTTTGATCAAACAGGTGGACCTTCAGATCTCGAGAGCTTACTCCATTCTTTACAATTGTCCCTACTCATAATTCTATGCAAGAAAGAACATTGCCACCTATTTTCAGTATTGTAAGTGATGCATCTTACTTTTTTAAGAATCAGTTTTGGATTTACACCATTTTAGTTTCCTTTACCATAATGAAATAAAAGGAACCATGGCTCTATTAAAGATGACACAAATGTACATATAGGATAAAACTTGTCCTATGGCATAGCCTTATTAGCTCGACTTCATTATTGCAACAATAAGTATAGTTATAAAAAAGAAACAATTATGTAGTTTCCAAAATTTTCTCAGCCCTTATGTTTGACTCTTTCTTGACCATGCTTAAATCCCATGGAACACAGGATATGCAGTATTTCCAGTTCATTTTGGTTTTAAATCACTGAACATATATTGTAGTTGGGCCTTATCAAAGGAATCCATCAATCTCTTTGTTTTGGCAAGAAGATCTTGCAGTTCTGCATGCATAACTTGATACTTTCCCATGACTGCTTCTATTGCTAATGTTAAATCTCCTTAAGTAAATAGAAGATAGAATTTTTTTTCCAGGCTAGCTTTTATCCACTTGTGAAGGCCTTAAATTCACTTGGAGGCACATCTCAAGCCTCTTGGGTCTGAATAAGTCTGAAATTTTTTGAAAAAGAAAAAACTCTTGGGCCTGAGTAAGTGGAGTAACACCAGATGTACACTCAGATGTTCAACCAGAGGTCCGAAGAGATGGAAATTGGAATAATGCTACCAAGAGAATCTTGTCCCATTGTGTCCAATATCAGTAAAACAACACCTTGAAGGAAAACAGTGTTAGATTTGTTTATGGAAATAGCCACCCAAAATCTAGAGAGCTAAAAGCAAGTACAAAGAGAAGATGAAAGAATAATACTATTCTATTCAAGGATGCAATATGCAAAAGAGATCAACTAAATTGATTCATTACATGCTAGGATGCATACAATATATATAGCCTTAGACTTTCCAAATCCAAGAGGATAAGGATAAGGCATAAAACCAAAAAACAAGGAAATGCTTTAAAGCAAGATAAAGCTTTTAAAGAAAAATCCCATGAAAGAAGGAGAATGACTCATACACATTTATCCTATCCCACCTAAGTAATAAAAAGATAATTACCTAAGTAAATTTAATATAAGGTGCAATTAAATAATCACACCAACAAACAGTACATATGATTACTTTGTATGAAGCTGCCCAATTTCTTCCAAGACCTGATAAGAAAGGAAACGTTGGGACAAGCAAACCAAATGTCCTTGAATTTGAATGATGATATCTAAAGCAGATGATCTAATATAATAAACAACTCAATTGAGCATCTGATTTGAACTGTAACATCAGGGAGGGAGGGAGGGAGTAATTACAACCATACTCGAATAAAGAAGTGTTAATGACCTTGTATGCCCTCTTTACGCCCCCGGCAAAAGTAATGTGGTACCATCTGAAAATGGCAGAGGATCATGAAGTAGTCATTGCAACCATACTCAAATAAAGGAGTGTTAACAACCTTGTATGCCCTCTTTATGCCTCCTTCCTTCCCCCAATTAGATGCATGCAAAGAATGCAATTAATTTGGAAGAGAGTAGAAAAGATATGTTAAAATAATGTAAACCTTCGATAGATCAATAACCATCTAGGAATGTAAGGAATCAGGATATCATGATGTGACAACATAACAAGATATTGGGATATGCTCATGAAAGCACATAGAGTGGATAGGAAGCAATGTGCTCCCCAATATTGCCTCCAATTTAGGGTTATAAATCAAGTAAAAGTAGCCATGAATGTTAGATAAGGATCTTGTAAGCACCAGCAATGTGAGATATCATCATGAGAAACATTAGGAAAAACTATAATCACCATAAACATGTTAGCATAAGATGTAAACATTGTTAACATAAACATGAGTAAGTAGGGTTAGCACAAAAGCATAAGATGTAAGCATGGTAATCATAGACCCTATAGTCCTCACAGGAAAAGATCATGTTAGTGAAATATGTAATAAAAATGGTAATCATAGTCATTAGAATCATGTAAGTCTATCATCATCATACTAGAAATGTGGCAAATTCCATGAAGGATATGCCCCCCAAGTGGGAGACACCATAATATATATATATATATATATCATGGGAGCTCCAAATCTCAACCAACAATGTTGGAAGGATCATCTTCCATTAAATCATCTTCGTCCCAATTGTGTACTTGGCAACCACCCTCAATGAAGTGGCCTTCCTCATGATAAGAGGTAGTACTTTTAGTAAAAGTAGTTGAAATATGCTCTTGTAACTTAGGAGATGAATCATGATTAACATTAACATTTTTCTTTGGTACCTAAGTAGCAATTGGATTGCCAAATCTAAGGTTGGAACCTTCCTTCTTCGAAATGTATGGATGATGCTTTTCTTGTGGTGGGGGACAAGAATTATACTTTGCTTTCATTTCTTGACCTCCTTGGCAGACACCAAAGAGGACTTTGTGTGCTTCTGTGCTTGTGGCCTCATAATGTTTTTTTTTCCTTATGGAAAACCTCTTCATTTGCATGTGTAGATTCCTTGGGAGTATGGATATAAGTGTTCATAGTAAAATGACTCAAATCTGAAAATGAATCATAAAGGACCATGCTAATTCTTCCTTCACACACATATTTAAGCCGTTGATGTATAACATAAAACACAACTTTCACATTTTCAAGCCATGGCCTGACTACGAAGTGAAATATTAAACCTAACCAAAGAAGGAACATGTTAAAACATTTGCAAGAATATAAAATAGTTCTATATTAAATTGATTCAACTTGAAAATGAATTACATGTGTGCCTTTTTATATGCTAAAATATCGACTTCTGATTGTAGGTTAACTCATGAAATGAGTTTAGTGAACTCAGTCATCAAATATAACATTGAGTTAATTAGGAAGTGAACTAGGGTGCTAAGTAAGGCCGAGTTAATCCAACAATATGAGCTAGATATTATGAATTATCCACATTTAGAAATGATTATTTTGCATAAAATAAATAATCTAATGGTAACCGGAGCTACCTAAACTAAACCAAGGTAAACTTAACATAATAAGATGTATAAATATTATACACCTAAAAAGGCCTGTGATATTTTTATTAAAATCCTGATATGATATTTTTATGAGATGCCTAATTTTTTAGTTTTTAGATCATGTAGACCTAATCCATTATCAAGTTGGAGATGCCTAAAGGATTACAAATTAGACCTCCTTAACGAGATAACTCTTTAAAGTGAATAGGATGCTAAGTGGGTCAACATAAGGAGACCATTGATTAATTATGTTATTTGTCTAATTAATTTTGGTAGTTGTAAACTGATTGTTGAAGACTAGTGGTTAACCATTTAATTTCAGTCACCTAATTAATTAACTGTTCCCCTTAATTTATGGGCACAGTATTTAATTAATAAACTAATTTTCTAGGTTGAGGAACCTCCTTTGAGTTTGAGTATGCATGGTCTCCAAGAGTGATTTGAGGTCAGCTCCTCATCTCTCTTTACGTTGTTTGGATGTTTTCAATCTCAAGAGCCTTCTCATCCATCCTTAAAGGAAATGATCTTCCCTGGTAGTGTGATCGCTACATTGGCAATGCAAATGTTAATATCATATATTCTGCCTTGATAAATATTAAAAAGAAAAAGCTTTTATGTTAAGAATCATTTGCTCTTAAACAAATGTACATGGGTTTCTATCACTAAATGTAACATAGCATTTTTTTTGAAAATCCATCTTTTAAACAAATGGATAATCATAAAAACATATTCCTGTCTAAATTTTAGATGCCTGAAATTAGCTGTTCTTATTTTGAGTATAGATTGGTTTGTGATGTATTTTCTATTGCTGGGAAGTTCTTGAAAAGATCTATTTGTCTTTTTTAAGAACATATAATTCTGAGCTGAAAGACATGAAATCTGCATCACCATAAAACTGCTTCAAATTTTGGTTAATTTTACTAAGCTGCAAATATACTGTATCAGGATGTTTACACCAGAATTTGGTAGTCTGAATAGGCTTGTTCTCTTTAAATAGGGGCTATTGGATCTGTGTAACAGAATGATTTTTTTTTTAAAAATCTGTTGGAGGGATGTGGACACATTTTGATGCACAAGTATCTTAACACAATGCTTTTCTCTGTCTTTCATGTTTCATTTGCCTCCTTTTCAGGGAAAATGGATGTATCATTATGTATTTAGTTTTAACTATAAGAAACCATTATTTTTTTGCAACAAGAGCTCAATTGTAGTCTGGGGTTTGTTGCAGGAAATGAATGAGAAGGACTTCAATAATTTGAATTTCAAAGAGTGGCATATTGGAGTGGTAAGTTCAATTAAACATTGAAATGAGTTTCCTGTTGAGCATGTTGACTAATCTAAGAATACTGTTATTCAGCTTTGTTCAATCTATGAATTCTTTGAAATTTCTTATACTTAACAAGGAGACTTTTTCCTTGTCCTGTAATTAATGACAAGATTTTACTTATGCAATATTTTCATTTTCGTCATTCACAGTATGTACATCTAATTAATTTAGTAAGAAGAAACAACTGGGGAGAAAGACGGGGATTTAAAAAGATGCCTTCTTATTTCTTGTCTTTTACCTATTTGAATAAATACTTTTCTTTCGCCGATGACAGGCTGCAGTCAAAAGTTGTCCAAAATACTCATGTATGTGGATATGGATATGGATAGAATATAAGAAAGTGGAAATGGATAGAGTATGAGGAAGATTGTATGTTCAAATATGACTGACGTGTATTTTCTTTTTAAAATGTCTTATTTTTTTATTACTTTCAGAAGTTCAACTAGAATTTACTCTTGATTTGAATTTCGGTGCTAAAGTTTTCTTAGTCTAGACATGGCTACTTATATTAAGGCCGAGTCAGTCTGAAGTTTGTACTATGATTATTAGAATTTTATGTTACTACCATAATCCTTGGTCTAGCTTCCAAAATTTTGCATTTCTCTCTTCTAGAGTTGTCCATGTCTAGGCCTTGATTGGTATGGTTGAGCAACTAAAACTGAAATTTCTTTGGTGGAGTTCCAGTTACCAAATCCTGGTAAAATCCAGCTGAGGTTTGATCTGAACCAGACTTTTTGGCTGGAAAACCCCAACCAGTTTGATCCAGACCATTTTTCCAATGTTGTATAATATTTTAACAAGAACATTGTTATAAAATAAAAATACAAAAATAAAAGTAAACATGTAAAACAAAAAATTAAAAACTAGCTTATTTGTTTGTTCAAGAAATATCAAATATGTATAATTTATTTTTTTCAAATATAAATTCTATTTTTTATATTTTCTCAAACCAAACTAAAATAAATTTGAATCCTGGAATTCCAAACTTTTTACCCCTCCCAAATGAATAAATTGAACTTTTGGAAGCTGGTAACTAAGGCTATCATTTACATCTATCCATATAGATCCTATATTGCTCTCTGGGCTATGTGATCCTTGGGGTTTTTTAGGGTTCTACAACTTCTCGAGCAATATGCAATTTTTTTATTAGCTTAGAAGAATCCTTATATTTTCCCCTTTTCTAGCTTTAGATATCTGGAGAGAATACTCTTTTTTTCATCATGGTTGTCAAGAGCAGAGAGAGAAATAAAATTCTGGAGAACAGATAGGGAAAGCTTGCAAAATAGCTGAGGGGAGGTTGAGGGTGATGGGAGAGAGCTATTATATTAGGGGATGTCAGAACTGACATACTTTGCTTACAAGTTGCCCCAAGAATTACCATCTAGATTTGGCCTTCCTCAATCATATTGCTTTTAGCCTTTAGGTCATATCAAGTAAAAGATGGGAAGATGTGTACTGGGAGTCAGGTTACAAGTTTTCGTGAAACTACGCTTTTTCCTCCTTTGAGGTCTAGAGCTCCTCTTTTAGATACTTTCTCATACATGTACACTTAAAACAAAACTCCTCGTGTTTATGTCCCTACCTCCATTGACATTTAACAAAGTGATCTTGAAAGCAGGAAAAGTTCTCACCTTATTACATAGTTCCTTCTGGTATATGAAGTATATATATTTGATAATGTTGAAACTTGACTTAACTTTGAACTGATCTTACTATGTCTCCCTCTCCTGGTCTCACATACTCGCACCTCATTCTTCTTGGGTGCACAGACTCTCAAGTTTAACCTGGAATTTGCTTGATACAGTTTTAAACAACAATATAGAGTTAGGTGGCTGCTTTCCTACATAGCTAGCCAATTCCTTGAATCCAAAGCTTTTTGAGAAACCTGCTTCACCTGCACCTCTGTCCTGGTAACATTATCTTCAGGCCTTTTTTTGTGTTTAAAAAAACACCTGCATTGAGAATCTAATATGGAAAACTGGTCAAACCTGGAGAAGCTCCAAAACACAAAAATCCAGTATATGAATTATTGCCAGAATCTTATTAAAAAAAATCTATATTTTGTTTACATGACCAAAAATGCCTCGTAAAAAGAACGTTCAAGATTACCAATTTCTATTGGAATTCACTTATTGTGATAAATATGGCCATTCTCATGTATATAACAAAATAAACCATTTGTGATCCAGTAATCGGAAGTACCACTTCAAGTCCAAATCTTTCCTGTGTGGGTGTTGAGATCATTATTTTCTCAGCTCTGAAAAGATCATTATTATCTGCTTGCACAAATATCTAAAATGAATGATGAAGTATGTCAAACAGTTACAAATGTTATATGACTCACTTCTAAAACTGCATATTAGTAATGCAATCTGTGTTTGGTTTAAATTGTATGGTTAAACTCTCTAGTATAGTACCGAGAGGCCTTTCTCTTTATTTGCTCCTAGCTCTGATATAAGCTTCGAGTAATTGCATTTGTGTTTAACTTATCAGCAGGAATAGTGTTGCAGTTTGGTTTAATTGAGTACACACATTGGTAATGGTTACATTCTGGCATAGAATACTGGATTAGTCAGGTTACTTTCTCACATAGAATTTTGCATCTCTAAAATCTTATTACACGTCAAAAGGAGTTGCATATGTTTCCTGTTTGATTTGAGTACTAGAAATATTTTGTAACATTTTGAGTGGAACGTTATACTTTGCCATTTCATGTGCTCCCAACAGTTATGCATTATAAAGTGTTCCTTTGTTTGCTGTCTAGACATGAATATTGATACAGGATATGGATCATATCTTATTCCTGGCTGATGTCAGAATGTTCATGTTTTCAGCCTACTTCACAGTCCATGGATGGAGATGTTCACTGGCCAATGTTGGTGGTAGTTCAGCATCCAAGTGCATCAAGGGATGAATCTTTTAAAGATGTGCCTTGTTCTAAAGAAAAAGTGGGTTGCATATTGAAGTCTTCCGAATCCAATATCAACATTTCTAGCAGCATAAGTTCTCTCTTACCTCGAAGTCGCTCCTTCTCTTTGGTTCCTGATTCTACATCACTTGAAAGTTTGCAATCCTCTTCACAGAGTTCTCTATATCATGTCCCAAAAGGTTCAAATGGAGAGAGATGCTACAAGAATGAAAACCAGAATTTTTCTTCGAGGAACAAAGTACATGAGAAGGACATTCTGGATCATATGCCAGATGTACTTGTAGATATGGAAGGCATCAGAAACTTTACATTTGATCCTTCTGGTAGAAGCAAGAGAAAAGAATGGCAGGAACTTCAGAAGAAAAATTTGGAGCGGCAATCATTTGTTGTTCATTCAAGTACTTTGGCTTCATAAGGGTACATTGAAATAAGTTTGAAGTTTTAACCAAACTGTGCAAAGTTGCCTACAGTGAATGGGCAAGATACAATAATATCATATGATGTAATGTCTTGCCCCGTGATCAACTAACTTGTAAACACAGAGAAACAGAAGTTCACTCAGATGGCACTGTTTAATAGATTTTACAGGGGTAAAGCAGTCATGCGTGATCAGCTAACTTGTAAAACTTTGAGAAAATAGAAGCCCGCTCTAATCATAATGGCACTTTTTTAATAGATTTTACAGGGGCAAAGCAATCATGCCTCCTCAATTGTACAGAAATGGGAATAATACAAAAGGAATGGTCAGCATTCTTGTTCATGTATACCTTGAATCTGTTAATGATTTCAAATGAATTGCATGTTAACATGATAAACTTGAGAGTAATTTCCTAAAATATATTTTAAACTATACGTGATTTTTGTGGAGACAAGTATAGTACTATGTATGTATTTTCTTATTGGTAACTATCAAGAATGTCTGCCATATAGGTAAATATAAATGTGGAACAACATCCTTAACAAGGCTAACCAAATGCTCCTTTATTTGATTGTTGCTTCCAAGTGGCTAACCAGGAAGTCAACTTAAAAGGATCTTAAATAGTGTATCCAGACTAAAAGCAACAAGGCAGTTTGCTTCTCTAAAGACTTTAGCTTGAACCAATGACCATGACATCATGAGAAGACTCTTCAGTTTGTGTGATCATTTTAGCCATGATTCTGCTCTTAATGTCTTTGTTGGTTAAGTGTGACATCAGCTGTTGCCATTTACCAAATTGAGGTGAGTCCAGGAATGGCACACCACAGAGCCTACTAAGGTAAAGGGAGGGAAAATCAGTAACCCAAACAACATATCGGGCTTTCCAACCCCTTCCAGATACTGGAGAATTTTGAAGATAGAGATAAGACAGAGGTAAATGGTGAGGCAGAGATTAATCAGGACGACTCCACAATAGTAAGAAGAAGGGGCTGTTGAAAATAAGTTTGTCTAAGTGGGACATCACATACCTTCAATCACACAAGATCGCAAAGGAAACATGCCTTGGTTTTGTACACCAAATGGCATTTATGATTAGACTATTTCTTAAACCCATACTTAACCTTTAAAGATTGTAAGCTTGAGGGCTGCAGCATCAGTGGTAGGATCATCTTTGAACGACTTCTAGTTAAAACAGATTCTACTTCCATTATCAACGATGAAATGAACAATATTTCTCTTCATCTAGATTTGTGATTGAAACAATCTTTCTATTTCTGAATCTAAGTTGGAAGATGATGCTATTTGGATGGTTGTCATACTCTATCATTAAGCTCGAGTTCCATTACCTTTTTGCCTCAATCCAGTTCAAGCATATTAGAACTTGATGCTTGTACTGGACCAAGCAAGGATTTTCAAGCACAAATTATTCATCAAAATGGCTGTTGGAATCATATATGTGTGCCACTTGATAGTCAAATAGTTTCTTTTGCTCTTTAGATGTTATTCTTCTTTGGGTATTGATTTAGTTGTCCTCCTTGATGCTTTAGATTTGATTATGGTTTAAACTTAAGATTCTTCTTGTTGGACTTGTTTGTAGACTTTTCAAAATTTCAAGAGATTTAGAGCCATGATTCTTTGACTTGTTTTTGTTAGGCATGGTAATGAAATACAGAAAATATTGACAAATGAAATGGACAGAAATTAGACAACTAGAAAAGCTTATTCCATTTAATCAAAATGCACATAATTATCAATATGAAAATGACTATTCAGCTTATCTTCTAGATGATTGTTCAATTTCTAGTGTATCTAGGAAATATAATATATTATCCTATTACACCTAGGATTATGTATAATAGTGTTACATCCTTCCCTTAATCCACAGCGGTAGTGGTAAAGCCACTATTTGTGTTGTGCATTGGGTAACTTGTTTATGGCACCTCATTTGCTTCATACAAAGCTCTGATCTTCTGCAAAAGGTTTTTCTTGAGTGATAGTTTGCTCCTTTTTGCAGTTTTAAAATTCTCAAGAACCAAGATATTGACTTAGTAAAGACTTGAGTTTGTTTTTCAAGTCGAGTTAGTTGTCCATGGTGCTATATCCCATTTTGAGAGAATATCACACTCGTTTGTTGTGAAAATTTTCATCACCATTTTCTATGTTGATTGAAAACTTTATTACTTCTGAGTGATGAAATTTGTAAGAAGTGTGGACACCCAAAATTGTCCCAAATTTGTCCATGTCTTGCAACATCTAGTTAAAAACATCACTTAGACATCATGTAACATTTTTTCCTAAAATCCCACTCTTAATCCATCTTTAATCCATTAGTCAATTAATTAAATAAATTTTATTTATTTAATTAAAATCCCATCTTAATCACATCCTTATTCCACTTAGCCAATTAATTAAATACATTTTCTTTATTTAATTAATTTCCACATCATATCCCAATCCTATCATAATCATTTTCTCAATTAATTAAATAAATTTTATTTATTTAATTAATATCCCTCACATATCTCATCATTTATCTTCACTTTTCATCATATGCAGATATTTGTCCACCTCTTAATTGAATCATGTGTGGTACTACATTTTTTATTTAATATCTTTCACATGTAGTATTTTTTATAAACACAACCACACATGTAGTACTTTTTGTGTACACGGTTATATATGAGCCTTATCCTTCTTTGTACACTTGTCACATGACTACAACTCCCTTGAGGAGTGGGAATAACTAATCAATTATAGCCATCCACATCAATCATTTAGCCTTTTAATCTCAACCATCCATTCAAATAAAGTCTTTCCTATAAATCAACCCTCTTCCAAGCCATTAGCATGCATTAAATCTTGAGTATCTTTATGCTGCCGAAATATCATTAGAGCCTTTGCATCATTCATCCATTATCTTCCATCTTATTATCTATCATTTATCATCTTCCATCTATCATTTTTATGTTAATGTTATGCCACTGAATTGAGCAACCAATATATCAAATCAATCAAACAATTCATCTTGCATCTATCTATTCGAGGTATTGAAGATTTGGATTAAGTAATGCATTTCATTTGTTTTATCCTTTTCATTTTATCCAAATTTTTCATCATACATTTTGGTGAACCCGACATGAACATGCCCTATTAGATCTAATCATTAGTTTTTGTGGTTTCTTGTTGCAAAAATTTACCTTTTTCTAACCCTATTTTGTCATGATTTGGATGAAAATGTATGTAGATAATCTCCTAGCTCAAATCTAACCACACCATTGCGTCTGGGAGGCCGTTTCCATAAATTTTGAGTACAAATTTGCTTAGATTTTGTGAAGAAAAAAGGGTTTGGTGAAGAAACTCGCATTCGAACTGCAAAAAATCGCTTTTGGCATTTCTGCCTTGCTTTTGAGCAAAAACCAGTCGCTTTTGGCATTTTTACTCGCTTTTGAACAAAAACTAGTCGCTTTTGAGCAAAAACTAGTTGCTTTCGGCATTTTTGCCTCGCTTTTGAACAAAAACCAGTCGCTTCTGGCATTTCTGCATCGCTTTTGAGCGAACAGTGATCGCTTCCAGTTGACAGTGAATCGCTTTTGATCGGAAACTGGTCGCTTATGTCTGTTTCAGTTGCTTTCAGCAATCCAAGGTTTTTTGTTAACATTTGATTTTGCAGGTTGTTGTGCCGGATTTTTATTGATCAATCAGGGGTTCTAATCTGTGTTTTACATGTCTCTGATCATCATATCATCATCTGCCAATCAATTTGATTAGGGTTTTTGATTTTATTGAGATAACACCCTTGGTTTTGCAAGATTTTATCAATTTATCATTCTAGGTTTTTAATTTATCAATCTATGGTTGCAGGGAGTCCATTTAATCATATTTCATCCACTAGATTTGATATTCTAGGGTTTTGCAATCTCTGATAGTCATTTTTTTATGATCCTAACCCTAATTGTGCAGAAACATGAATTTTTAAGCATCTGGTAAGTTTGCCTCGCTTTTGAGTGAAAATTACTCACTTTTGGTAAATTTGCCTTGCTTTTGAGCGAAAACTACTCGCTTTTGGCAAAATTTAGCTCGCATATGATCAAAATTGCATCGCTTTTGGCTCTGTAACTTGCTTTTGGTTGCTGTCATTGTGGATTTTGGTTTTTCTATCATAACTTTCACATATGGGGGCCAAATTGCACAAACAAGGACTCGTTGGAAAGCTGAGAAGACGAACTTCCTAATGGAGTAGGTTTTATAAAGTGACTGTATCATTTTACCATCTTTTTTATTAGTCAAAGTCAAATTTGTTTTTAAACTTCAATTGAGCATATCGTGAGCAAAATTAATCAGATTTCAACAATTTTTTTTTAAAAATTGCTTAGAATCTCCTAAACCTTCTATTTTTGCAATCCATTTTTTTTGTATTAGATCATTTTCATCAAGTTTTATCAGATTTCATCTTTTTCACATAATCATCTTCTTTGCAAGTTTACTTGTTTCTTTTTCAATTTTGTGGCTTGTAGCGGCATCAAAGGAGCTAGAGCAACGTTTGGATCAATCACAACAGCAAGTGGAAAGTGAAAATAATCAGGTGCACACATTCTAATATTTCATCTCTTAATCATCATTTGATCACACATTTGGACTTTAGGCTTAAAACGAACAACTTGCTTGCAATCACATCAAAAATTGAGATAAAATGAACAAGTGTCTTCTATCACATTTAGCTTTGGGTCTAAAAAGAACAAGTGCTTGAATTATTTTCCACACATTTCATTTTCTAAAGGGTTAATTTACAACTGCGAGTGTGAATCAAGTGATAGCTCACTTGGTTTGCTTTTGTTTACCGTATTTAGGAGGCCTGCTTGGAGACACACCACTCCAAAGGACGACCTCAACTGAGGCTGAATCGAAAGACACCCTCATTGGGAGTTGGAATCTTGTCACTCTTGGCTAAGCCCCAAAGAACTTTATACCTTTTGGAAGTGAAGGTGAAGGGTGGGTTACCCCTTTCTCCTGGCTGTGTAGTAGGATTTCGCTTTCATTTCCTTAATCAACTTTGTGCAATCTAGCCTAAGACCTAATTGGCCATACCCACTTGACTAAGACATTAGGCTTGTTGATGTGTCTTCTTCAAGTGCTTGTTTAATCATCACATTTCAATTTCAGATTTAAAATTACTTATGTGTCTTGCGTGAGTGATTCATGTGTGTATATGCATAATCATTTGTTTGACCATTGCCAAATCAAGCTCTAAACACCAAACAAATAAATGAGTCATCCTACACATCATACCCAAATCAATTTCATCTTAAACACATCCAAATCAATTTCATCCTAGTCACCTTCATCCTAATCATCAAATCAACATCCAAACAATCCACATCATCATTGAATCATAATCAAGCACTTGCCAGAAAGGTCTTAAGACTTTAACACTTGTGTGACAACATGCCAACATTAGAAGACATAGTACCCAAATTCCAAAACCCCCTCCAAGCACTTTACCAAAGGCCACAACCCTTAGATCAACACACTATACAAAGGCTCCAAGGCATCATCCAACAACTTCAACCTCAAGCAAGTCAATCACCTCAAACGCAACATTTCATAGCCCAAGCCCAACATCTTATGGCCACTTGCAAAGTCCAACAAGCATATTCCCGACCATCCTATTTGGCACCTATTCCATCATATCTATCTACTCATCAACTATATTCTAGTCCTTATCCATGTCAACCTCCATTTCAACAACTATTATCCTATGCAACGCCTCCATCATCATCATATCAACACATTCAACCACAACAACATCAACCAATTCAACAATTCCAACCACAACATCAACACATTTACCAACATCAACAACAAGTCATATCACAACAACAAATCCAAACACCATCTCAACCTCAACAAATTCCATACCAATCATATGTCTCATCCATCCAACCTAATCCATCCACATCAACCTATGCCACATCAACCTATCAACATCCATCCCAAGATTATCCAATTCCTCATTCCAACATTCTAACACATCATCAAACCCATCCACAAGGCAACCAAGTGTCCTCACAAGACCATCAAGTGATTGACCTAAGTCCACCTTTGCAACAAGAAGCATATGCAAGTCCAAGTGGTCCCTTGTACATAAATCAAAGCCCAAGTTATCATATGCAAGACTTAATTACCTTTGACAAGGGAGATACCAATCTAGAATGGCCTCCACCATCCAATCACATGCCAACACATGAGCCTAAAAGTCCTATCTTAACACCTTCATGTGATCCCAATCCTAGCCCATTGGTCCATCGACCTTCATCACCTTTATCCCCATGTTCCACTAACCCTTCATTAAAAGATTCCATGGAGATACTTTTAGAAAGATTGGTCCAAGTAAATTTGATTGAGCTATACCCACTAAGATCATATTCTACACCTATTTTTAAACCTAATTGGTATAAAGATGATGAATATTGTGCATACCATAGGTATAAGGGCCATGCCATATCCACTTGTGTACAATTTAAAAGTTTGGTCAAGAACCTAGAATATTGTGGTAAGATTGTGTTAGATAAAACCAATCTATCTAATTCCATTATTCTTCCATCTAGCTCAAGTCCCAATCCATCTAATCCTATTATCCATCCAATTAGCTCTCAACCTAATCATGATCCTAAGCCTCCAACCCTATCCACCCTTATCATCCATCCCCTATATTGTCCATTTACCCATACCCTTGCAAAGTATGTGATCCATTGGCTATTAGCAAGGAATAACTTATCCCCATGTCAAACACCCATTCATTAGCCTATAAAAGAGTCCTACACCATGCCTAGTCCTATCCTAACATCATGTGACCCACAAACAATCAAGCCTATCACGAACCCAAGTCAAGAGTTATTGTACCTTCATGTCAATAACCCTCAAGAACATGTCAAGCCTATCCAAGAGTTATCCACTTCCATTCAAGCAACCCAAGAGGTATGTCAAGAGTTTAATCTTAAGCATGTGGAAACATTAAGCCCTAGTCCAACTCAAGATCAAATCACTTTTATGCAACCCATCCATAACATGTATCTTTTGCATGATCAAGATGATAGCCACAATGATGAAGAACCTATCCATGAGGAGCTTGATTCTATTTGTCTCCCAACAACTATTCATGAGCAAGCTATCCAAATTCAACCTATCCATAACATTTACCTTCTTTATGATCAAGATGATACCTATAAAGAAGCTATCCATGAGCACCTTGATCCTGTCCATAATCCTATAATCCATGAGCAAGATATCCAAATTGCTCCTAGTCATCCGCCATCTAGCCCTATCCATAATGAGCAAACATCCACTTGTCATGATGAGACACTTGTCCCCCAAGTAAGCATAAAAGATGAAACAAATAATTTGGATCTTAGTGAACACAATGCTAATCAAGATCCTAATGATCCTCCTTCCACATCCACCATTGATTCCACTTCAAGTCCACCATCATATCCACTTGGTCTTACCACCCTTTTACATGAGTGTTCTTTTTTAGGACAACAACGACCTTTATCCACTTCACCTTCTCCATCCAATAATGAACTCGAGTCTAATGTTCAAAGCACACCAAGTCCTATAGTCCATCGTATACTCCGAAACATGAACTACCAAGGTAAATGCCTAGGCCTTTATGAACAAGGTATTTTGGAGCCAAACCATGTCAAGATTCCTCCATGCTCATATGGCCTTAGATATACACCCCAAGGTAAACACTTTAAAGATGTTGGTAATTCCTCCATCCCTCCTAAGTCCACTTTCCATCACAAACCACATCATATACCCAAAACATATGTAGCCATTCCACCTCCATCAACTTACAAATGTCAAAAGCATGTGACCATACACCTTCCACCATCCACTTTACCTCCACTTCTTCCAACTCCTAACATCCCACTATCCACTTTACCTCCACTCCTTCCAACTCCTAATATCACTCCATCCACTTTGCCTCCATTGTTACCAATGCCTAATTATCCATTTATCCATAAGCACCCTTACAATCCTAATCATGACCAACAAATGCACATATTGTCTAAACATAAAGATTCCACTCATTTCACCAACTCCGCTTCCACCAAACCCATGGGATTCCAAAATCAAAATTTGGATGCCTCCTTTCATAAAGCCAAAAATCCTACCAAAGGTCCAAATGCCTTGGGACATCAATGCCAAAAGTCAAAGCAAAGTACATTTACAAAGCTATCCAGACCACTACCCAAGCCCAAATCTTCACAAGAAAAGGTCAAAACTAAAATGGTTTGGGTCCCTAAGCACAAATCAAGCAAGTCAAATGAGGCATCCTCATCCACATCTCAAAAATCCCAACTTTTCCATTCCATTCAAAAGTTTCAAATATCCCAAAAATCCCACAAGCAAGGAAAAAATCATGAAATCCTAAGTCTATGTGGGTCCCCAAATGCTTACATCATCCATACACTAAGCAAACATCCCCATTGCTTCCTACACCACCTTCCCATCAAAAGCTTAATTGTTTATCATGGTGTGTGCAACCGTTGGTCATGATTTCTTTCCATTCCAAAACATTCCCACATACCTCCATCTCTCCAATCTTCATCCATTATCTTATATATCTCCCCCATCACTTTCCTATGGTCCATGCTTTTGCATAAGTCTTTCCTCCATCCTTACACAAACCTTTCATCATCCACTATCCACCTAATCCATCTCCCTTTCATGCAATCCCTTACCAACATCTTGAGCATATTAACATTTGACATGGTCCATGCGACATCTATCTTAAATGACACTATCACTTTCATAGCACTAGACACTTGAGTCCCTCCTATCCATTACCATGGTGAGAACCTACTCGCAGGTGCCATGTGTAATTGTCATGCTATCCCATCAAGTAAAAAAAAGTCAAAAAAAAAAGAAAAAAAAAAAGAGAAATCCCTTCGTCAAATGGTGAAAACCTGGTAAACAGGCGCCTTGGAAAAGTACCATGATGAAAATATGGCAAACAAGCATCATGTGTAGGTTGAACTTCTATGTCACTTACACTTGGGGGCACATTGTCTCATCCAAACCATCTATTCCATCCTACCATACTATCCTATCCTACCATCCTTCTCCATTATCCTGCATACCTATCATAATCCTCCATCCATCCTCCTTTCCTCCTTTTGATCTTGATAGAGACATGGGGGCAAAATGTTGAAATATGCTTTGGTTATCTCTTGATATACCTCCATCCTTTCCAAAAAATCCTATCATCATCCACCCATCATAAGCCTTGTCATGTAAAATCCATCATGTCATCCTTTTGTCATGCAAAATCTTAAGTCTATACCTAGAATGGGGGCATGTTCTTCCTATGCGACATAGTATTTGGAGATCACATCCTAGCTCTATTATGAGGCAGACATCCATCCACTATAGTCTATTCTTATATCTATCCATTTATCATGAGCTTTTCGTTCCATAGCCTATTCTTATATCTATCCATCTATCATGAGCTTTCCCTTTTATGGCCTATCCCTTTATCCATCCATTTATCATGAGCCTTCCATCCCATTTACTATCACCCACCCTTTTATCCATCCAATCCCATTCATCCATCCTTGCATCTAGACTTGGTTTTCTCTTGTCATTGGTATCAAGCACAAAGGCTACCTAAATTGTAAATCCATTGGCATTTTCCAAAACATTTAAAAAAAATCCAAAAAAATCAAATATCCTAAAAATCCAAAAAAAAAATTCAAAAAATACAAAAAAAATCAAATATTCCAAAAACACAAAAAATCAAATATCCACAAAAAATCCAAGCAATAAAACCAACCCTCAAATCAAATCCATCACTTCATCAAAAACCAAATCCAATCAAATCAAATTCATCAACGATCAATCATCAAATCTCAAATCCATCAAAGCAAATCAAACATCCAATCAAATCATCAAATCAAGCCAATCTATCAATCAATCAAAATCACATTAATCCAATCCATATCATCCCATCAATAACATCAAACTCAAATCAAATCAATCCATCAAATTCATCAATCACATTCATATCAATCCAATTCAATCAAATCAATCCTTTCATCCAATCAAATCAATCCAAACAATCAAAGCAATAATCCAAATGCAAGTCAATCATTAATCCATACCAATCAAGATAATCAATTGTGTCAAATTATCCAATCACATCCTTGGTCTTGATCCTAATCTTGTCATAAACCAAATCAATCATCATCATCATTATCAATGGGATATATTGTTTCCACATTCTTGTGTTGATCTAGCGATATAGCGTTCCCCGCAATGAATCCACTCACTAACTCATTTGACTGCAAAATACGACGAAACTTTTTGACGAAAGATGTATAATTAGATGTATCGTCAGGTACCTATGTATTTAATGTGAAAATTTTAATTTTTTTAAAATTTATGCCCGACGTTCGTCGAACTTGCGACACTCCATGATTTTCGTTGCTATTTCGACATAGACTTAAAGTCAACCATCCCCTTCCATCAATTTGTGGACCGACATATGGTTAGCCTCCTTAATTTGTGGGCCGACGGGTATATGGTTAGTGTTCGTCAGGGTTCTGACAAATGTTTTTTAATAAATAAAAGTGAGTTCAACAATTTATCTATACTTGTGATAGTGTTTTGCTATACTTGTGAATTTTCTATACTTGCGAATTTGCTATACTTGTGACAGTTTGTGGAGGTTATAGGCCAAATTTTTTTGGTGCAAAATATCAGAATTATTAGATTTTGTTACCTGTCTATGATTAAAAATTCTTGGGGTGTGAGTTTGATATTTTTTGAAGATCTAAATATTCAAGCTTGGTAAAGAAAAATCATGTCAGATAATATTAGTGCAGAACAAAATGAAGAGACACTTGCTAGATTGTGGGCTAGATTGAAAAGAAAGGGTGATGGGAAATGTTATTGTCCTTGCAATAATTGCAAGGGGTTAAAGACGAGAAGACTTTTAATCACAATAGTTGAGAAACATTGTAGGCAACATGGTCACGTTGAAGGGGGGCATGATTATCATCCATTGGTAAGTTGTTCATTATATGTCTTTATATTGATTGAATTATATATATTGATTGGTAAGACATATAATAAAAAATCACTTGAAATCATAAGTATCGAACTACTGAAAAACATCTTTTCAATCGAAAAGAAGAGACTACATCAAAACCACGAAAAATGACACCTCGCCTATGGAAGTTGGAATATAATAGAATTAATCGTCAAGGTTATACATTGGATCAAATTGTTTATCTATCATATATGATATGTTTGGAATTTATATTTTTATATTGTGTTTTGTTTACTCATGCTGTAATTGACAATGATTGTTGTTGTTAATTTGTTTAACTTATATGCTTCATGAAGGTCGTCAAGGCATTAATGGCCGGCTTCCACAGGGACTGAAAAGTTATTCCAGACAATTTAGTAGGTTGCCCTACTATGAGCAGCTACAAATTGTGCTTTTGTTTGATACAATGCATATCAGAAAGAATATAACATAAACGTTATGGAAAATATTGGATGGAGGGCATGACAGAAAAAATTGTCAAAATTTGTAGTGACATTCAGGAAGCCAATCATGCAATGAAAAATGCCATTCAATTAAATAGCGATGGAGACCAAATTAATATAAGCGCCCTTCCTTGGTTATTAACAGAGCAACAAAGCAATGCTATAAAAGAAGTCATACGAAAATTCAATTTCCCACAGGATTTGTTGCGAACATAAACAATATCATAACAAAGAAAGGTGAATTTGGGCCAGGGATGAAAACACATGATTGGCATACTTTCATTAAGGTAATTATTCTGGTATATTTTATATATATTTGTATACTGCATGTACTTTTCAGTGTATTATGTTTACTAGTTTTGGAAAAATAATGAAAAGATCATTTTATAATTGTTGCAGTACGTTCTACCTCTATCTCTCCAAGACAACTTTGACAACAATGTCAAGCAAGTTATATATGATCTTGGAAAATACACGAGGTAAGTAGCGATATTTGTTCAATTCGTTGTATAGATCTTATATTTGCCATTTGTTTTACTTGTTATGTAATATATTGTATATTTTTGTTAAATCTTGTTAATATATTTCCGCCTTGAATCACTTGTAGATGGCTGTCATCTAAAGAAATCCATAAAGAAGATATAAATTATTGGAGGAAAAAAATTTCTCATCTAATGTGTGAAATGCAAAAGTGTCTACCTTCGACATTTTTCAATGCACAAGAACACTACCTCATACACCAAGTTGAGGAGATTGAATTGTGTGGACCTATACACATAAGGTCAATGTGGATGGTTGAGAGGCACTTGAAATTTTTGAAGGCTTTGGTTAGACAAAGAGCACATCCTGAGGGTTCTATGGTGGAGGGATATATGGTATACCAGACCATGGTGTACATTACTGAATATCTTCCTAAGCTTACATCAAAGATCCATGTAGATTGCATTTGGGATCCCAACTCCATTAACAAATTTGAAGGGGAGTACCTGATGGGGAAAGGTAGATTGAGGAAAGTGAGAGGTAATTATAAGATGGTCATGGAGATTAATTAGAATACATTTTACATTGCCTTCAATTTCTTGAAAAGAAACAATAGAGAACTAGTCCAAATGAAAGAATCTTCCACACACAAATAGAAAAGTACTGGTATTGTATTACTCCAGAAAATAAGTCTTTCACTGCTGAAAAGTATTAAAATCTTAAAAAGTGTTGATGATCAAATATTACAATTTGAATTTCATATATATAAGAAGAAGACCCAACAAAGGTGTCTCTTCGGATTGTCTTTTGGCAAATAATTAAACTACTGATCTTAATTAAACTTATAAAACAATTTAATCTTCTCCTAACATTGACTTAGCCGCTGAGAGATGTTTTTTATACTCCTCCAAGGTATGGGTATCTGTATCATGCACTACATTTCGGGCTTCATATTCAAGTTTTATCATCAATTCCATATGTTTGCATGCTCCATCCAACAATAGCCCTTTTGCTTTGACTGTATCTAATGCCTCCTGAAGTATCCTATTGCATTCATCCATCCAATCATCTCGTTCCTTCAGAAACCCGTTCTTATCACATAATTGCTCATAAGGGGATGGAACAGGAAAGGAAATTTTTTGAAATTTTCCTATCCCAACACCTTCATGAAATTTTCTATAACATCCTTTGCTTCTTTGTCTTCTTTGTTCTTAAACACATCTTCCCCCAGTATAGGAACATGGGTGTATCCACTAAGGTTTTGCTTTTTCTTACAAGAGTGTATGCACCCTTCAGGGTCATAATTTATTCTTTGTGCATACTCCTTTAATTTGAATTCATCCAACAACGAAAGATAATAAGATCATTGGTAGTGGGATGTTAGGTTTTCGGGTCTATAAATTAAGGTTGTATACTATGGTAATTAACTAATTATACGTTGTTTGTGAATTTCAATTTTTTTGATACAGTTGGTCGAGAGTGGGATGCACTACATTTGTACATCGCAAACAATCTTGATTGGATGACGGTATGTATTGAATGATGTCGACAATCCAGTCGCGCATTAACATGGGAAGGTGTGGCTTCATTGGTTAAAGAAGCTCATCGTAATGGAGATTCCAATGTTACACCAAGGGAAATTGATTTAGCATGTGGTTTAAGAGATTAACAGGTACGTATAAATATATTAATCACCCATATTATTTAATTATTTACAATTATATTGATGTATATACATATTGAGTTTTTTTTTTCTTTGCATACATTCAGCCAAGAATAAATATGTTTATCAACTGACAATGCAATAATTTTTACATGTTTGACATATTGCAGGTGAAACACCACAAGGCTATGTGGTGCAATGGTCGTAAATTTTGAATCAAAAAGTTGGATGACATGAAGAAAACTTGTGATTCTGGGATAACTGCAGTCTTTCAGGTGACTAATGTTTCATCTAGAAGCGACATACATCCAGAAGTCTCAGAAAATTGATACTATGGGATTTTGGATGATATACTTGAGTGTGACTTTAAGTCCTTCAAATTAGTTCTATTCATCATCCAATGGTACAGGCTACGATTGAATGAAAATGATCCTGATAGAACTGTTATTGAACATGATAATGGATTTACCATGGTTAATACAAGGTCGATCGAGCGAGCTGGAAATGAGCCCTATGTTCTTCCAAGCCAATGTGAGTAGGCATTTTACTCAGAGGTTCCAGGTAAACCGGGTTGGTCATTTGTTATTAGACATGATCCAAGAGGAAGGCCAATAAAGTATAATGTGATGGAAGAAGAAGATAGAGAAGAACTAGAAGATGTTGTAGATGATGATCAGGATCAACAGTTAATTGATGATGTTCCTGATGAAGATGTCAAAGAAGAGGAACTAGATCATGATGATGTAGGAGTTAATGTTCATGAAGATGATATCCGTGTGGATGATGACATTATCAAAACTGATATCAATGACGATGATGATGATATGACCAATCCTTACAATGTCGAATCTGGATTGGATGATACAGACAAAGAGTTGGATGAAGAAGATCAATGACATTGAAATGTATGAGTTATACGATTATATTATCTATTTGATATTGATTTCTTGATAGAATTATATTTGACTTATATGGTTACATAATTAATTCATGATTTTTTAAATTTTTATGCCATTACATAATTAATTCATGATGTTACAACTATTGTAGCTCTCCTAGAAATTTCCATATGATCAAATCCTAATTACTCTACGACTATTTATGATTAGATATTATTTGATCATATCTTTGGTTATTTCATTCCCAAAAAAATAGTGTTTCCTCATGTTGACCCCGCATAGTGACATGTGAATGGGGCCAACGTTGATTTTTTTTCAATTTGTGCTTGTATGGAGTGAAACTTGACATGGTTAGCCTAGACGCATGCATTGGTGATATGGGAGGGTTTTGAGACTCAAACATGAGGTCATGCTATATAAAGGCATCTCCTAATAATACAAGTTGCCTTATTCTTCGTCTCTTTCATATATTGTTCTTAGCATTTCTTTGGTTAATGGTTTCAAAAGACGAGGCTCTCTGAGCCTCACCTTGGATCTATTACACATTAGTTTGTGCATTTTCATTAGCAATGAATATTTAGATGATCTTTAAAAAGCTCATTGAATATAAAGATGATAATGGGAAGCTAAAAAAATGAGTATATTTTGTTTATGGAACCTAAACCACAAGGTTTGTCACTCTAATGCTAAAACCAAGTCAAATTAACCCCTAACACCTATTGGAAAATTCAAAACATGCCTTTCTTTCAAATTCACAAGAACATATAAACCTTTTGAAACCACACATGCATGTTATGAAAGTGTATTGTAATCCTACTTATAGCGGAAGTTCACATGATAAGCTAACCAATGGCACTATATTGGAGGATAAACCCACCTATGGAATTGATTTAAGAGGTAAGGGATGCCTCTTAGTGGAATTTTGAGTCTTGGATTAATCCATAGTGCTAAAATTAGTTCTAGTGTTCTTCCCTTGGTGTTATATTTATCTCTATAATTTCCCATACTTAACCATTTCATCATCCCTTTTCCCAAGCTATTTGTATCATAATATAAACTTGGTCCAATCTCACATTAGCCCCTTAGGTAATTATCCATTTCCTCCAAGTTGAACGAAACCTTTTGTACCAATGCATCTATGTTTTCCTACCCTAATGGATCAAGACTTGACATCACCTTAACAATCTTCTTTATGTCATAGCATATCTGTGAAGTGCCTTTGGCATGCTTTAGATGTGTCAATATTAACTAGATTGAATATATTAATTTTAAAGTCTCTTAACACATTCCATGACAAGAAAATGACTCATTTGGATTAAGGAGTACTTTCCTAAACCATTGCTTCATATTCAACAATCCCTTCTCACACCCACATCATAATTCATATCCATGTTAGTTGTAATGAGTGTTTTAAACCAACAATCAATGAATCATAGGATAGAAGAAAACTTGTTATGCACAAGGATAAGAATCAAAGAGACTAAAAGAATCAATTCACTAGATATGCTCCCCATTACTGTAATAGACCAATGTAAAAAAATAAGTCATAACAAGAATAGGACCAAAAAAAATGAGGAAAAGAAACCTTGTAGGCTACATTAATAAGACATTGATTGCAAGCATATCTTCCATGATGTTTAAAAGACAAAATATCAGATAGCTCAATCTTTAGTCAAGTAGTATTTCAATCATTGATTCTTAGACATCCATCATGATTAAACATCACATATCATAAGCCTTTTTAACAATCACTAGGACTGTAGATAATATTCAATCATGTCATAGGAAATAAATCATCAAAAATTATAAAGAAAGAGAAAACCAACTATATAATCTCAGCAAGCCACCATACAAAAATTATATTTTGTAGAAAATAAAATAAACTATATGTTGACATAGCATATATATTTTGTATATAAACTATATGTTGACATAGCATATATATAAACTATATATTTTGAATTTTGGCCCCATGCGCGCAAGAGCATGACATAGCATACTGCACTGAGACCCTAACTGGAGAGTTGCATCGAGAACCACTGCATCCAGCCCCTGAGTGGAGAGTTGCGAAACTTCACTGGACGAGTGCTACAAGGCCATTGAGTTGAGGAGGAAGACTAGGAACCATTTGGCAAGAGGAAAGCTAGAGCGAGAGGTGAGGGCACTCAGAAAGGGAAAATCGACCAAGGGACAATGATTGTAAGTGATTTTCCCCCCACATTTAGAAATCTTGTTGCAAGTACAGTGATTTAGACTTAGTTTGTTCCCATCGAGGTGTTGCATGCTATATTTTAGTCAATTCGAGCCAATGTCCCATTGACAAACCCAAGTACTACCTAGTACTGGTGTTTGGTTAGTTTGAACAACCAAGCTTTGAGATGTTCAATCAGTTGGGTGGCCATTTTTGGCCTGTGAACTGTAGTTTTTGTATCTGTCTTAGCATATTTTTTCTACTATAAATTTGAAAGGAATTCCCATCACATAACAGCACACAAAGTTCACTAGGGTTCAAATTTCTAAACTTCGATGAAATAAATTTACATATTGAGATCCACAAATGATCAAAGGGACTAAAAACAATACATGGTCTGTGAGTGCAATGAAAAATGCCTAGTACCTGTCCATAAGAGAACATATAGAAGTACATGATGTAGAGTCACAAGAAGGAAACAATCTTGCACTTTCCTTCTTTTGACACACTTATTCAACTATATTTCCCTTCACAAAACTCAACACAAACACTCAATTTTTGCTTTAGAGTTCCAAACCATTACTGGACCTTCAAACACCTTAGTCAACTTCATCTTGATCAAAACAAACAATTACCCAGTTTACCCTTTCATTTTACGATTAACTCTCTTTATGACTGTCCTAAACTTCACAATTTCAACTCAACATAAAGTAATCTAACCCAAAATAGTATTTAGGCTAATATAGACCACACAATTTCCATTCCATTTCACTTCAAACAAATGTAAACCATCTCCCATCCTTTATTCTTGACAATTTAACAAAATCATTTACTGTACTTTCATTTTAGTCTCCAAAATAGGCCTATTATTAGATAGATTAGTCAAAGCAATGGACTTTTTAACTTCATGCTTACACCAAACCTTATATCAAATGAGATCAAATTATACCTTGGTAATCTCTTAACCAAAACAACCAAGAACTCACACTTAGTCATCAAAAGCCATTAAAGTTCTTACTGTCGCTGGTTCCTTCATACCCTGTTTGCAACGCTTGTAGGTCTGCCAACCTATTTGTTAGGGCTTCATTCACAATCTAAGCACTATTACACAAGTCTATCCACACTTTTCAATGCCCTCCTTGTAGATCTAAAACATATTCAAAATGGGTATCAAAACTTTTACAACACAAGCTTCAAATATTGTTGTCTCGGACAGATTTAGGCCTAATTCGGCCTAACTTGCATAAGAGTTTGTTGCTTTACTAACTCCTGACCAAAGTACACTTGTCCAGTGCTTGGGACATGTTTAGTTTGACTAGTATATGCTCTTCAAAGCATCAAAGTCTGTTTACAAAGTATTTTCACAAAACCCTAAGGGCTTAACCTTCATAATTACTTTGTTCATAGACTATACACACAGTTTTTCAGTCAAGAAACTTCATTCCCTCGCATCTTACTTTATGATTTTTCCATAAATCCACTGAAACATGAAAGAACATTCATAGTAGGATAATCTCACAAGAAACCAAAAGATTCCACCAATTAATAAAGGAGAAACATAATTATTTCTGTCTCTGCTTACCCTAACTGAGGGTTTTAGCAGTCTGAAGTAAATCCATATTAACTCACACAAATCTTAACTAAAATGCATGAACTTTGATGTAACAAGAAGGTGATTGAGATTATTACCATATCCAACCATTCTACCATGCCTTCAAAGTCATACAATTCCATACAATGCCTAGAAATGGCTTCAAAACACAAGGTTGGTGACCCTACAAACCATTCCCATGCTTACCAAGTGATCTTTGATCATCAGACCCTTACAAGGTTTATTGATACATTCACAACTATTGTTACCTCCACATGCATTTGACTAGTAGTGACAACCTTGGTTTTTAATCCTCCAACCCCATACTTTAGGATCACATCACCATGAAAGAACTTCATCCAACATCATTATGAGTGCAAGTACCACCAAATAGGTATTTGTCAGATCTATCTTCCTTGAGTGAGGGAAATTCAGGAAGAGAAGAGAAAAGAGAGATATGTAGTAGGTCTAAAAGAGGGAGATCAACTAGAGGTCAAAAGATTAGAAGAAAATTTTGTAAACGCATGGAATTTTTTCTTGCTGAAGGGGGGTCATGTTCTTATGATGATGAGAGCATAGGAGACATCGAGGTGCCCTTGAGGTACAAATATCTACGAAAACAATGGGTACCCAAGGAACTTCCTCCAATAAACACTGATTTTTGTGTCAATGAGAGGATATATCGCATAGCACCATCGTCATTACATGGTTTGGGCCTATTTTGCATGGATGGCATAAAGGTCTGTTACGACAAAGTTGCTGAATTAATGGAGTATGTCAAACCCTGTTACAGTTACAAAAAATGGATGTAGATGGTTCGATATACACAAAGTATGCGTAGGTATGCACTGTTAGCAAATTATATATAGTTAAAAGATAAGGATCAAAATAAAGGAGTGGCTATGTACATTGACGGAAGGCCAAAAGCATCACGGAATATTGCAGGGTTTATAAACAGTACATGACCTGGGTCAACAAATAAGCAACCCAATTGTATATTCGAGGCGTGCGAGGGAAACCATGTATTTGTATGTGCGATAAAATCAATAACTGCAGGGGAAGAGTTGCTAATCGATTACAATTTGAATCACATAGATACAAACACAGTTACTATGGGGGTGGTACATACTATATACCATTTTACCCAACCTCCAATTAATGACTCCAATATACCATTTTATTATGTTTTTTTGTAAGTCTATTGGTTTCATTTCGGTAATATTTTTTTATATTTAATTTTTGTCACAGTGGGACATTGATCATAGGGGGAAGGCTTTGGCCCAGAGCATAGATTGCGATGCATCTTTAGGCACTTCTACCCTACAGGTTTACCTCATTGTAATTGTACAAATTAGATATGAGAAAAATGTTTTATTATTATGTTTTTTCATAAGTTTATTGGGTTAATTTCGATAATGTTTTTAATATTCTTGTCGCCGTCAGATGATCGGGGAAAGGCACCAGCAGTAGAGGAGAGCATCCATAGGGAGGTGCAATCACTATTATGCAATGATGACATCGCATATTCCACAAACACTCTGGATATGATAAGGAAGACCCAAAAAAAATGCAATGAAGAAATCCTTAAGTTGTTATTCATAGTGCCTCAAACAGATGAGATAAGAGAAAGGGTTAAAATATTGACTGAGAGAGCATGGAACTTGCAAGTAAGCTGTCATGAGATCTTTAATTATAACATAAGTTCATTCATGGTTTTATATTTTGTACTCTTTTATGTCATGAACTAAAATATGTGTTGTTTTTACAAGATTTTTTGCGTCCTCATGATGCTGTTGGCCATGATCAGGGTACTGCAGGTGCTACCTGAGGAGTAGGGGTTGGTACAAGTGTCGATTCTGATCTTCCTGCGCATACATCACATCATCCGTGCCTCTATTGTCGACTGAAATGTCGGCAACACATAGCATGCAGGCATCGGGTAGTGCACCCTCTGGCAACGAACACATGCCAGAACATGCATTAGGACATGTACCTGGGGATGCAGAGGCCACTAGTACTGGTGATGTTTTAGCAGCATTTCCTAGATTTTCCCGTATTACTAGTACGGGAACATTGCCGGTCATATTTGTGGTGACCAAGGATTTTGTTCCCATAAAGATAAAGAAGGTCCCAGGTACTTTAAAATGTTTTAATTATTATTATATATAATCCAATTGAAATTTACTTATTGATCACTCTTTTTAGACTAATGATCCCATGATCATTTTGCAGGAAATGATGTTTTTTATAAACATCTAAATGATATTACATTGGAGATCTTTAGGCCCACCATACGTACATGGTGGAATGCCCAAAATAAAGATTTAAAAGATGAGCTCATTAACTGTTTAGTTGTGCTATTCAGTAATAACACATTCAACTGAACCAAGGTCCTTAAGAAAGCTGGTACCTATCTAAAGTATGTGAGGGATCAATATAGGTCACATTTAGATAAGAACAAAAAGTATGAGCATCCCCCAATGATTCCAGAGAGGGAGTGGAAGGACCTAGTGTCAGATGGAAAGGAGAAGGCTGAAAAGAAAAAAGGAAAGACACCACCAGGCCAAGGAAGATATGTGATACTATCAACAATGTAATTATATACTGATTACTCTTTCTTTTTACATAATCTAATGTATTTCAAACTTTTCATAGGCCACCTGACACATCGAAGGCAACAAAGGCAAGACTATAAAAACATAGGCAACACAAACTTGGCTCTGGTGGTTATATGAAATTAGCCGCATGAATTGTAAGTATCAATAAATGAAATATTGCATCCAAATAATAAATTGCAAACAATTTTGGTTTTATCAAACAATAGAAGCAAAATTCATGATTTTATGCAAAAATGCAGGGCTCTGAATTCAACAGAGTACCCACAGAAGAGGACCTGAAGATTGCCTTCTAGCAAGGCTATGGAGCCGTGGCTAAACGCCTAAGACTCTTGACTAGGCAAACACAAGTTTCCACTACATCCGACACACAGGTAAATAAACTCAATGAAGTTTATTTAAAATTGAATACTTATGCAATCTATTCAATATTAATTTCCACCATCAAGTAATTATGTGCCTATTTGTTTTAAACAGACAAGCAATGATAATACTGCACATGACATTGGAATGCAGCCTGGTGAGGGTGGAGGACAACCCGCAGATGAAGGTCATGGTGTGCATCCTGGTACTGGATGTATTCATGTGCTATACAAAAATGCAGTATGGATTAATACAATTAAATATCTTTAATTACAATTGGTGTATTAATTAATGTAACCTTTCATGTTTCAACTTTAGAGCATGTAGAAAGTGATCAACATGTTGAGCATGATCAGGCTAGACAAGATTAGGAACATGATGTGGCCCCATCAAGTAAAGAGGACCACTGTAATGTTCTTTTAAACATATTTAATTGCAATTGGTGTATTAATTAATGTAACCTTTAGTGTTTCAACTCTAGAGGATTTAGAGGGTGTTTAGCATGTTGAGCATGAGGCTATAAGACAAGATCAGGAACATGATGTGGCCCCATCAGGTAAAGAGCACCACTTTAATGTTCTTTTAATTAATGAAATACTTGTAACAATAATAATAAAACATATCAATTTAACATTTCTTTGTTATTGCAGCAGACCCCCCTTGCAGTGGCCTCCACATCGTGAGTACACGACTAGGCATGCATTAAGATCACAAGCAGATGGTAGAACAACTGAAGAGGGGACAGATGATTTTGAAAATGATACTCTACTTTTTCTTTTTTTAGCTGCAAAAAAGAAACAAAAAAGAAGTGATTGTAATCATATTATGACAACCATATTTTTGATAATATGTTAATGAATGTTAAAAATTGATATTTTTGACAATCATATTTTTGATAATATGTAAAAACTAAAATAATGAATGTTATATGTTAATGAATGAATGCTGTTGGTAATCATTTATGTTTAGGGTTTTAAGCTTGAGTGTTTGCTAATTTTTCTCTTTCAAATCCTAAATTTCTGAGTCGTGGGGTCTTGCACTGTTTTGTCTACTCTGTTAGTGGCCTTCTGTGGTGAGTTCCTGGTTGTTCAATTTTATCTTCATGCTGTAGTGTTCATTGGTTGACCAGTCCCCATGTAGTGTTTTAGGCAGACTTGTGAAATCTTAATCGGTTTCCATAAAATGTTGAAAATTTGAGTTATATGCATGTTTTAATGTATATCAGGTTGCATATACATTAGTGGAATCTTTCACAAGACTCTCGGGAATATTCTGCACTTGTATGCCTTTTCAATTGCATATCAGGTTCAAGGTGAAAGATACATTGAGGGAATATTTTGTAGAAGATCCTATGTTTTTATGTGCAGGAATGAATGTATGTCAATATACATCGGGTTTTATGCAATGAAAAATATACAAGGAGGCCTGATATACATTTGCTACAGTGTAAAGGTTTATCGCCAGCATATACAATGAAAAATGTACAAGGGTGAAAGTATCTCTAATATACAAGTCAACATGCAGGCGTTGAAAGATACAAGGAAAGTATGCATTCATCGAATTCTGTCGCATATTCTACAGTTGTATAAAGGGGTTTGTATATTTGTGTTTGTATATTTGACATACAAACAAATATACATTTACTACAGTGCGGCGGAGGTGATGCATGTGGTAGGGCCCACGGGCATATACAAACAGGTTTGTATTTTCAACATGTAGGAGAAGCCAATACAAGGTTGAATGTATGTTTGACATACATTGGCGACATACAAGAGGGAATCTATATCGCATATCCTAAAAGATTCCTTGCTTGTATGTTAGGGGATTTGTATGTTTGCACATACAAGCCGATATACAAAAGAGACATACAATCCGGACGTGATGGAGGAATAAGGTGCAGTGAATGAAATTTGGCGTCCATGGGTTGTATAAAGCGCTTGTATATGCTGATATACAAGCCGATGTGCGGTGAAAGGGATACAAGCTGGATTTGAATCAATTCTCAAATTGTTCTAATAAAATTTGAGGTTCGACTTGTATATAAGGTGTTTGTATATGTTTTTGGGCATGCATATACAAGGCGAAAAGGGCAAAATAAAGGTACGAAAGGCCAGCGATAGAATTATGGGGTGCCCACGTGGCACGATTTCGTTGGCTGGTGGTTCTTCATACATATTTTGGGACCGTTGATCTTGGCGATGGGTTTTCAGATCGACGGTCGAGTTTTGAACCTTCGGCGATGGCTTTCTTCCTTGCGTCTGTGGTCCTTTTTTGAGTGGGAATTTTCCATGGGTGCGCTGTTACTGTTCCCGGGAGGGGCTGCTGGTGGTTGAGCCATTATGGCAGGATTGCGGACAGACATGGGCCGATGGTTGAATGGTCAAGTACTAGGTTCATGACGGGGAGTTTTCCAGCGGCGGCACAGGGTTTGAGCTCAACCACTCCCCATCCTTCTCTTGCTTCTCCATGTTTTGTCCCTTGCTGCATTTATTATTTTGAGCACCATTTCTGATGCTGTGTATCTGACAGGAAATTTTGACCTTACCTTGTAATTAATTTTTGCGAAGTACACTTTCTTGTTGTTTTAAGCAAACTGTGTTACTCTTTTGTTGTTGTTGAAAACTGGACAAGTTTTGGTGCTGCAGTAGGAATACAACTTTCTGGTGACTTTGTTTCAGGTGTCTCGTGAGTTTATGAATTGTATGTTGTATGTATTATGCACAGAATCATCAATTTCATGTTGATTTAAATGAGTAATGCTCCATTGCATGTGTTTCGTTAATTGTCTCCAAACTGAATGTGTTTTTTCTTCTGACTCTAAACATCTAAGGGGTGTTATAGATTCTAGAATATAGGTTTTCTATATTGAATACTTAGTCTCTTACTTCTGCTCAAGGAGTAGATTGAATCTTTTAGATTAAGTGTCAAGAAGAATACATTGCAGTAAGGATGTTGGTAAGCAGAAATAACTAAATACTCTCTCTTAGGTATTGTCTGTAAGGCAGGCATTTCAGAAACCCCTTGAAATCTGATTACTATCTCAAGTCTATGGTAGATATTCACATATATATATGTCTATTGACTCCGAGCCCTGGATAGGCACCAATCTGGTCTGGTATCTCTGTTGTAACCCAAAGTCCTAGTTTTGCATCCAGATATAAATCAAACTCAAACTTCATAAACAAACCTTTTAGGACATTAGAAGTAGTTTTATGATCCAAAATCCTCTGTCTACAACTGAAAATAGGCCCAAAGCTAGCCCCTTTGCACTTATCTCACAGTTTTGGTCTGCTTAATAGAGGATTTATCTGCTTTGTGTCAGCATCCAAGTCTTTGCATAGTTATATCTCATGGGTGTTGAGTAGGGAATACCCCCCTTGGTTCTGCAGAGCCTAAAGAAGAAGAGGAGATATTTATAGAGTCTATCTCCTACACTGTTGGCCCTTGGCCTAGGAATCCTATTGATCAATGATGGCTACCTTGTAAGGATAACTAGGAATAAGCATCCAGTCTAGGAAAGTAAACAACAAATGCTATATGTTATTAATGGATGAATGAATGAATGTTATATGTTATTAATGGATGAATGAATGATTAATGTTATATGATCGGGTATGGGGAATTGAGAGTGATGTGAGGGGGGGGGGAGAGGGGCCAAATGAGCTTCCATCATCACATGGTTGGCCCTATTAAGTAGAGAATATTAAACTATTCTCGAAACAAAGAGAAGCTCAATAAGGTAATGCACTTTTCAATATTTCATTATGCTGCACTTTTAAGCTTATATGATTTTCATTAATTCTCTTTGATTCAATATGTTACCCTTTGTACTTATTTTACTTTTTAACACATCTCATATGTTACCCTGGATGATAGCTTTTGCAGGGGAAGCTATCCACGGATGGATCCTGCATCTGGGGATATACGAGTTTGGATTAGACAAACTTGGGATGTACTCATGTAGTGCAGAAACAAAAGTGAAGAGCCCAGTAATTTCAACACAAGAATTGGCTTGAGACTGGCATGTGGTTCGAACTAGGTTTGGGTATGAGGGGTCTAGGAGAGAGCCCTGTAACACATCTGGTATTAAATCATTAAACATACAGATATTGTAATTATGTGGTTAATTCTAAAATTATCCACAATTCACTATGTGATGAGTAGTTAGTGATGATGCCATGCCATTGTTTGGTAGGTTATTGATTTTGTAGTTGCTCCCAATAATCATCTCTAGTTGCTTACATGCCATTTGATCCATATGAGGGGCACCTTTCAATCTGGGTAGCAATTTTATAGATGATTCTCTTATTTAGTGACCAATGGAATAAGTGAGTGGATGGATTGCTACTAGTAATCGCCTGTCATGTGCTTCATGCACTGATGATAAAATAATTTCATTGGATAGAATTAATACAATTATGTATTATATGTTGCTGGTTTGGTTTTTGGTTTGGGTTTAACTGTTATTTTTATTCACCCAGGTATCATATGAGAAAGCGCACACATATTTTGCTAGAGATCCATCACAAAAGTGACCTTCTCTCTCTCTCTCTTACTCTCTTTCTCACACACACACACACTCACTTTCTTGCTCTCTCACACACACAACTGACCAAAAATAGAATGTACTATTTGGAAATCATTAGTTGTGGATTTAATTTCTGTTTGAAGTCAATTGTAATCAGGTGGGCTTCATACCTTGCGGGAACAATACTTGTTTTGATTCGTGAGCTTGGTGTGCAGTTCAATGATGGCATCAACATACTTATATGTTGTCTTTACACTAACTTTTGCCTGTAAAATGTTAAGAACATATTTTACTTTATTCCACTATGAGAGAAGAAGGTGACTATTAGATTTTTCCCAAGGAGATCTTCACATATTTGAAATTTTACCATAAGTCTTCCATTTTTTCATTCACACCTGTCTCAACTATTAAAACCAATTTTGTGATTAATTCTTTCAAATTAGTAGATAATTATTTGCTTTTTGATTGGTTAATGAGGGTTTTTGTAGGGATTCCACAACCTTAAGACACAAATTTGGGTCCCTAGTTTCCATGTGTGGGTTTTCAACACTATGCCCATATGCTTTGGGACTTGCATTATTGCAGGTCATGTGAGACATATCCAGCAATTTCTATGGTAGTTTTTTTCCCAAGTCTTCATTGCTTGGTCTTCTAACATTGTTCTTATAGTCTATTTACTCACTATATGTATCCAAGACCCATTGTTCACACATTTCCAATTGAAGAGATATAACATATCAGACAAGCAGTATCTATGTCACCCCGATCATGTTTTATGTTTATATTAGCACGCACGATACAATATATCGGCACAACAACTAGCAAGCTTCACCGATAAAAACATTGAACGAGGAAGCACATTGTACAATATCGGCATAGGTACATTGCATTCATACCGATCGACAAAATAAATTGGGCTGTATATTTTGATTAAAAAGGAACAAATAGAGAATGTAGCACCATAGGAAATGCATATAGGCATAACTCATGAAAGTTTCCCCAATAAAAAACTCATCGGCCATCGGAAGCCTAAGAAGTGACAATTCCGATCTCATTTACTACTCCGATGAAGATAAAAGGCTCGTATCGGGGACACATTATTTTTGTTCTACTGATGGGTTATTCAAGAAAGTAAAAGATAGACTCACTCAGGATTTTGGCATGAGGTACACTGATATATTTCATCGGAGGAACACATTGATATCAGAACAATAGAAAATGGACCGCCCGACGACACATCTTACACCGATAACATTTAGTCGGGAGAACATATCTCAAGTTATGCCGACATAGCGGAAAAAATAAGGCACCATCGGTGAAAGTGAAAGATGTTTGAACGAATAATTTTTAAAAAAAATATGCAGGGTTTCGTCGCAATTTCGATGAACATAGCCCGACGAACCACAAAAATTTGCGATGAGGTTGCTGTACACATGACACAATTTTCATCGTAATGGCAACAACGGTTTGCTCCATTTCGTCAGAAAATGGACGAATGTTTGGTATTTTTTCAATGATTTCAAATGGGCGTTCTGCAACATTTTGTATTTTTTGCATCGATAGATGGACAAAGTTACGTTGATTTTGCGATGGACACCGCCAACATTTTCTGTGGCGCTAACTAACGATGCTGGGTCGTGGTTTTGATGTATAAAAATTGGTCGTTAAAGCGATGAAAATTCAGTGACAAAATTTAAATCTGTGTTGCGTCGGTAAGTCGACAATATTTTGTTGATATGTCACCAAACATTTGTTGAAATTTGTAGTCAAATACAGTAGTGACTATTATCATCATCAATCAATCAATCATTGGTTTACATCTTGACAGGGGCAATACCTTGCTTTTTTTTGTATCATTTGTGCATGCTTGCTTGCTTGCTTGTGTGTGTTATCTTTTTATCTTGCATTTGTATCACATCAATATCATTCCAGCTAATATTCATATTGTGTGTATGTTGGAATAACTTTTTGCATTATCCTTTGTATCTAAGGGCATATTATACCTTGGTGCATTAGGACTTCAATGGTCTAAGTTTACTTCCTCATACGTTAGACAAGGTTGTATTATGCTGGGGCACAAGACACATCATCACCTTGGTCCTTATATCTTGGTGCACAACGTCTAGTGTTATATCAAACATCATGGTTGCTCACCTTCATTGCAGCATAACGCATCATTCATTTCTTCTATCCATTCCTTTATCTTTCTTTCTTAGCCAATCCATTTCATTTCGAGAGCCTACCCATGTTTGTCCAACCTGCCTATCCTCTCGAGTGGGCATCCTCATCCTATCCTTCCATCTTCATCCTATCTTTCCATCATCATCATCCTATCTTTTCATCACCATCCTTTTCCTCTATCCATACATTAGCTTCTTTGAAATGATGTTACTCGACACAAATCTTATCATCTTGAACATCATCTCAAAGAGGGGCAAAATGTAGACACCCAAAATTGTCCCAAATTTGTCCATGTCCTGCAACACCTAGTTAAAAACATCACTTAGACATCATGTAACATTTTGTCCTAAAATCCCACTTCTAATCCCACTTTTAATCCACCCTTAATCCATTAGCCAATTAATTAAATAAATTTTATTTATTTAATTAAAATCCCATCCTTATCCCACTTAGCCAATTAATTAAATAAATTTTATTTATTTAATTAATTTCCACATCATATCCCAATCCTATCCTAATCATCTTCCCAATTAAATAAATAAATTTTATTTATTTAATTAATATCCCTCACATATCCCATCATTTATCCTCACCTTTCATCATATGCCAACATTTGTCTACCTCTTAATTGAATCATGTGTGGTACTACATTTTTTATTTAATATCTTTCACATGTAGTACTTTTTATAAACACAATCACAAATGAGCCTTATCCTCCTTTGTACACTTGTCACATGACTACAACTCCCTTGAGGAGTGGGAATAACTAATCAATCTTCGCTATCCACATCAATCATTTAGCCTTTTAATCTCAACCATCCATTCAAATCAAGCCTTTCCTATAAATTAACCCTCTCCCACGCCATTAGCATGCATTGAGTCTTGAGTATCCTTATGCTACCAAAATATCATTAGAGCCTTTGCATCATTCATCCATTATCTTCCATCTTATTATATATCATCTATCATCTTCCATCTATCATCTTCATGTTAATGTTATGCTACTGAATTAAGCAACTAACATATCAAATCAATCAAACAATTCATCTTGCATCTATCTATTTGAGATATTGAAGATTTGGATTAGGTAATGCATTTCATTTGTTTTATCCTTATCATTTTATCCAAATTTTCATTATACAAGAAGGTTGTTCAATTTCTCTTTGTCACTTTTGTCTCTAGGTTGATTGCACTAGTGTGACTTGAAAACTAGATAACTCAAGTTGATTGTGCCCATGAGTAACCTAGGAAGATTACACCCACGAGTAATTCAAAAGTGTGCTAAAGCATGCACTAAATGATCTAACTTTCTATCAAGTTGTAAATGTGAACCACTTGCTGTCCACAATGCTCTTAAATGAAGACACATATTGACACAAAAAAATTGCTCATGTACCAAGAAAAAATGTGTTGAAAATGAAGGCATATGATGATCTTTCTCCATGCATAGCCACCAAAAACCAAAATGAAGTGTGCAATTTTAGGTGTTTAGGTGTTGAGTTAAACATTACTTGTTGAGATGTTGTAGTGATAAGCGACAATATGTTGTAATTTCTAATATGTTGCAATGACTAATCCTCAATAGACAATGTGAGAAATCTCCAAGTACCATGCTCGAAGAACTCGAAATTTGAGTCCTAATGTAATCCCCTATAAGATGAGAGTGGAGAGTTGTTGCAAAGGCTCCCTTGGAAAGATAATGACATATATGAACTTGTGTATAAAGATGCACAACTCAATGATGCCCTCAGGTTTTCATCATGAGTTTCCATTAAGTCACCCTTCTGAGTTTTCAACTTAATGGGAAAATTTTGCAAGCCACCCTTTTAGGTTTTCAACTTACAACTCAAGTGTGAAGTATAATCAATAATCTAGACAATATCCATAACCTCAAATAATTTGTATTGAGTTGCGTATTTGGCACTCTCAATGCATTCATTATCAATATCCTAATTAGAATGAGAAATCATAGGTATAAAAAGTCATTGCTCCTATCAACACATAGAGACTGAGTGCATAATTATCTTCTATGGGAATTGAGTGCAACTCTATGTTGGAATACAATGGATCACTGAGAATGGGGGTGAATCAATGATCTAATAAAACTAGCTCATTCATCAACCCAATAGTTGTAAATGCAATTAATGCCAACATTGCAAAGACAGAAAACACTAGAATCATACAGATGAACCCATAACACAAGATTTAAAGTGGAAAACGCTAAACAAGGAAAAACTGCTATCCAACCTCACCAAAATCTTTATTAGGTTTCACTGATTACATTCATGCCTCAGTGGCAAAGATCTCACCGATCACATCCTGATAGGAACACCAATCCCTAGCACATCAAGAACACCAACTCTATTCATCATGAGCACCTCCTCCAATCACAAAATAGGTAAACATACAAAGTACTACTCTATTTACAATATTAACAAAGGTTATAGATGAATTCTATAACTCATTTGCTCAATCATGTCCACTCTCTTGAATCTGCACGAATTTCTCAAAAACTCCTTTCTTTTACATAAAATGACTCTTCAAACAACCCATCATTCACTCAACTCAAATCATGGACTATACAATAACACCTAAACCCAAGACACACTCATATTCACATCAAAACCCCTTCTTTGCATAATGCATCATTTTCCTATCACACAATCTCTCTAGCATACTACACAAACATAAATGCTTGTATCATCACTGCATAAGAGCTATATAAAATTAGTACAATCAAATATTAAGATAAGAGCATATTAAGCATTTACCATATATATACTCTGCAATCACCTTAATACTCTACCTTTGCAACAAGCTTAATATCATCAAATCTTGTATTCATCATACTCTGCCCTCCTTGAAATGCTCCATTCCATCAAGAATCCCTTATTCTTTTCAACCTGATTTCATCTCAGACCTATATCCTTTGCATCTTTTGTCTCTGTCATCTATTTTAAGAAGTTTCACTGTAATGTCCCCTTTTGGTAGTTCAAAATTTCTTAACCTTGGTATATTTGATTCGCTGGATATGCAATATAGATATATGTTTGTTCTTAATTCAATGCTTGCTGATAGAATGGCTTCTGCTGTCCCAGAATATAATGCTGCTCTGATCTGTGTGGTCAGAGATATGTAATATGCTTGAATGGACTTCTGCCTTATATTTATCTCCTATATTCTGCTCAAATCTAAATTATATTCCTTCCAGCTATATAACATCATTGTCTTCCTAGTAAATGGTATTTGTTTCACCTTATACTTACTGTTGTTCTACCTTCCTATCTATGTATCTACTGATCTATATATCCGTTTCCTCTTGTTTGAATATTATATCTATTCTTCAATATCCATATATATATAAAATCTGAAAATGTATATCCTTTTCTATATATAGTATTCATATATGTCTTAGATCCTAATATCTACCCTCAGTAATATCTACGCAGAAATATATATACATCTTTATTCTTAGAATTATTATTCTTATTTTCTCTAAACTCCCATTGTCCTGATTGATCGCTGATTACTGTTGAAGATTTATATCCCTTCTGTTTCCCCCTTCAGAAATATATATACTTCCCTTCTTATACCCTTGAAGAAATGTGTCTTTTCTAAAAGACATCCCCCTTCATATGTATGCCTTTGTTGTCTTATGTAATCAATGATTCTCTTTAAATTTGTTTACCTTTGTATTTATTAATGTGACCACTGCCTCTTCATTTGTTGGTTGCCTCCTTTCAAGGGTCTATGTCACCTCATATCCCAAAACAAATCTGCATTCTTACCCAAGTGAATCATCTGCTTCCATACCCCCAATTATCTTCTAATTCACAGTCTTAACAATTGCATTTCTTATATTTACCTTTTCCTTAAGCGATGTCATAGGACAATTTGTGTCTCCTTTTATTAATCTTTAGTAAAATACTTTTACTGCTGCTAGTAAATATGAATCGCTTGTTCTTTAATTATCATAAGTAGCATGTATATTAGTTGCTGCTGCCTATTATAAAGGTATCCTTAATATTGATCATAGTCTTAAGTTCTTCATTTCTTTATATTCTTTATGCCATAATTTGTATTTATATTATTTATATTTATATTTATTTATATATTATATATTATATAACATATATAATATATTATATTATAATTATTAAATTGATAATATTGTATTTATATTTATTATTTATAAATACAATAACTATATATTATATTTTAATTATATATAAATAATATTTATGCAATTCTCATTTAAATTGACCGTATTTCAAGAAAGCAGTTTCATCATGATGTTTAAATCTTTAATTTAAACAATGCCTTAATATCGGGACATGACAACCCTCCCCACTCAAGATTGCTTGTCCTCAAGCAATCACAACGACTTCTTTCATTACCTTGCACTTTTAACGTCTACCTTTCGATGTGTTGAGATGAAGTCATGGTTTTGATTCAGAACATGCTTTAGTGAAGTATTTATGATTCCATGAAAAAGAATTTGTGACTAATGAAAGGCAAAAGTGTTTTGTTCGATGTTTGAATAACAACGATGTGATGCAAGTATTATCGATGAAGATGTGGTTTTTAGATAATAAAAATATTTTCAATGCTAAAGAAAATTTTGAGAGTATTGAGATTCCAAAATTCCAATGAATGATGAAGATGTCTTGATCTTTTATTACGAGATTCAGTCTTATACTTGTCATATGTTATTGACCTCAAAATTGAGAAGAGTCATATTCTTGAGGAGTAATTGATTATATGATGTCATGGAGAGAAATTTTATGATCAAAGAATTGGTAAGCTTTTATTTGAATAGTGATGTGCTTGATGAAATATATGTGTTCACTACAACAAATCCCTGTGATTAGCTCCCTTTTTTGCTCCATTTTTTGCTTCCACCCATTGTTTTAATGTATTTTTCTCCATTTTTTTTGAAAAAGTCAGCGATGTTTATTGGGATGGTGCTGTTTTTGGCATTTTTTGCACCGACCAGAATAAGTCGACACCAAATTAGGCACCAATAAGCACCTAATTTAGTGCCAAATTTAATGCCTGATTTAGCCCCTTTTTTAGCACCTGAGTTAACGCCTTATTTAGCGCCTGATGTAGCACCTATTTTAGCACCTAATTGAGCACCTAATTTATGGTTACTTGGGTTTAGGAGTATTATTTAGGGTTTAGGGTTTGCTTTTGGGATTAGGGGTTAAGGTTTAGAGGTTTAGGGTTTAGGGTTTAGAGAGAGATAGAGGACCAGTAGGGAGATATAGAGGAGACTGAGGGGAGAGATAGGGAGATAGAGAGTGAGGGACATGGCCAAAGACATAGGGGGAGAGATTGAGAGGTAAAGGGACAAAGGTGATAGGGAGAGAGGGGAGAGATAGGGAGATAGAGGTTTAGGGTTTAGGGGTTAGGGGTTAGGGTTTATTGTATAGGGGTTAGACGTTTAGGTTGAGAGGTTTAGGGTTTAGGGTTTATAGAGAGTGGAATGATAGGGAGATATAGAGGAGACTGTGGGGAGAGATAGGGAGATAGAGAGTGAGGCACATGGCCAAGGACATAGGGAGAGAGATTGAGAGGTAGAGGGATGATAGAGATAGGGAGATAGGGGATAGATAGGGAGATAGAGGTTTAGAGTTGCTTGGATTTAGGGTTTAGGGTTTCTTAGGTTTGGAGAGAGAGAGAGGTTTAGGGTTTCTCAGGTTTAGGGTTTAGAGGTTAATGTTTAGGAGCATTATTTAGGGTTTACGGTTTAGGGTTTAGAGAGAGGACCAATAGTTAGGAGATATAGAGAGTGAGGTACATGGCTAGAGACATAGCCAGAAGAGATTATAGGGATATATATGGAGAGTGAGGGACATGGCTAGAGATACAGGGAGAGAGATTGAGAGGTAGAGGAATGATAGAGATAGAGAGATAGGGAGATAGAGGCTTAGGGTTGCTTGGTTTTAGTGTTTAGGGTTTAGGGGTTTGGAGTTTAGGATTTAGGGTTTCTTAGGTTTAGGGTTTATGAGTTAGGGGTTAGGGATTAGGGGCATTATTTAGGGTTTATATATGTTTTAGGGGTTAGGGGTTAGGGTTTAGGGTTTAAGGGCATTATTTAAGGTTTAGAGGTTTAGGGTTGCTCAAGTTTAGGGTTTAGGGGCATTATTCAGGGTTTACGGTTGCATGTCAAAAGAAGTCTCTCTCTCTCTCTAAATCCCTCAACCCTAAACCTGAGCAACCGTAAACCTCTATCTCCCTATCTCTCCATTATCTCCCTCTCTCTAGCTATCATCCCTCTACCTCTCAATCTCTCTCCCTATCTCTTGCTTTGTCTCCTCTATCTCTCCCAATCTATCTCCTCTCTCTCTCTCTACCTATCCATCTCTCCCTATCTATCTTTCCCTATCTCTTGCCTTTCTCTCCCCTATCAATCCTCTATCTCCCTATCTCTCTAAACATCTCTCTAGTGATCACTCTCTATCTCCCTATCTCTCCCCTTTGTCTCCTCTATCTCTCCTTATCTGTCTCCTCTCTATCTCTCTCTACCTAGCTATCTCTCCCTATCTCTCTATCTCTTGCCTCTCTCCCCCTATCATGTCTATATCTTCCTATCTCTCCCTTCTACTAATTCTCCCTCTCCCTTATCAATGAAGGAATTAATGAACAAGAAAACTTATAGGACTCTCTCTCTCTCTCTCTCTCTCCGTCTTTGTCTCTATTCGTCTCCCTTATCAACAAAGAAAATGGAAACAAGAAAACTAGGACATGAAAAGAGAGATGAGGATATAAATTGGCATGATGAAATGGAAACAAGCTGATAAAACTAAAGTTCATTGGATGGGAAGAATGATGAGAGGAGAGGTGGAAAATAGTAAAATAGGGAAAAATTGGTGGGATCTAAAGGGAAATTGGAAAGGAAAAGGAAAACTAGGAAAGCTAGGAAAAGGATTTAACTAGCTAGGAGCTGGTAGATAATATATAGGTCAGAGAGAGACAGAGAGTTGCTTGGGGTTAGCAGTTAGGTTTAGGGGCATTATTTAGCATTTATGAGTTTAGCATTGCTCAAGTTTAGAGTTTACTAGGGTTTAGGGTTTATGGTTTAGGGGCATTATTTAGGGTTTAGGCTTTATGGTTTAGGGGTTAAGGTTTAGAGGTTTAGGGTTTAGTGCTTAGAGAGAGAGGACCAATAAGGAGATATAGAGAGTGAGGGACATGGCTAGAGACATAGGGAAATATATTGAGAGGTAGAGGAATGATAGAGATAGGGATATATAGGGAGATAGGGAGATAGAGGTTTAGGGTTGCTTGGGTTTAGTGTTTAGGGTTTAGGGGTTTGCAGTTTAGGATTTAGGGGTTTAGGGTTTCTTAGGTTTAGGGTTTATGGCTGGTTAGGACTGGGTTAGGGCTTAGGGCCATTATTTAGGGTTTATGGTTTAGGGGTTAGGGGTTAGGGTTATTAGGGGCATTATTCAAGGTTTATAGATCTTCAAGGATCTAGATAGTGTGGCTATACACATTGCTACACATGTTGGTGGCTAGTTAGACACATGGAACATCAACAACCACATGTTATGCTTCCATACACATGTGCCATCTAATGACATTTGTACTGCAAAACATGATCATATAATTGGCATTGTATGCATCTGACACATGGTCATGATGTCCATGTATGCCACATGCCAAAATGATCTACTAGTTGGCACCATACAAGTTTGAGTAAATTTGTTCTCATCCCATCCATATAAGAAATGCACCATACAATATGTTGGATATTTGTCAACATCTACATGTAGAATACTGATGGTATTCTTGAACAAATGCCTACTTTGTACATTTTGTAGAGTAAAAGCGAGGTATATATAACAAATTTTCATCTTACCTTTGTGTATATTACGTTTGTTCATTTTGAATAGAAGTGACATATATGTTAGAACCCTTCTATGTTTGAATGTGTTTTGGTTTAGATATCTATTTTCCTTTATGTATTCTATGATCTTATTAATTACATTAATAGATAATATAGGATTGTCCCTCACTAGTTCACCTTGGGAATTAGATGAAATAACATCTAAAGTTGATTGTAAATTAACAACATGGTGAGCATTTTGTTGATTTTCTTGCTTATTTTCACCCTTTTGAAAACTAAATTTTCCTATTGAAATTTTGAAGGATGAGATCGATATTTAAGTGCATTAGACTTAAGAATTTGATAGTGTATCTTTGTTGACAAAGTTTGAACTCCAATAACATAATCATGATTGCACTCATTAATTTGATCCTTGTTTAATGCTCTCCTATTCCTAATTCAAGCTATCTTAATAGTGAAGGAAAATAAATACATGGGCAACCCATAGAAAAAATTTGTCATCAATTTTGTTCCTCAAAATTGTCTCATGATATGGTGAAGGAAAAAATTACCAAAGATAAATTGTGATCATTATTCATCGACCCAAAAACTAATGCACTGTTAGAAATGTAGACACCTAAATCTTACCATGGCCTAACATCACACCAGATCTATCCCACATCTCCTCTCATAATGTTAATTAAATAAATTGTATTTATTTAATTAACCTCTTTGATCATTCCTCCTAATATCAGTTTAATAAGTCACACTATTTAATTAATAAATCTAACCATTCTTCTGACATTAATTAAATATTAACCATTCCTCTAAAGTCTCATCCTTAATTAAATAAATCCACATTTATTTAATTAAATCAATCACCCCCAACATTCCCCCACAACTAAATAAGTACATATATATCATGGTGATTGTGAAACAATCTTGACTATTTTTGACTATATGAGTGTTTTTGTTTATTACCGTTGTCCCACAGGTTAATTGATTATCTTTTGCCATTATACAGGAATAAGAGGAATGAAATATGGCACATACCGCATTCCTGTAGAGCATAAAAGAATAGTTTGTGGCTTGGCAGTAGGAAGCAGTTGATATGAAGAATCTATCGCTACCCTGTGGACAGTTCATCTCACGCTCGCGGCTTGGTGGTGTTAGTCTCTTCCCATGGTCCTGCTGAGGTTTGAAAAGTAATTGGTGGCATTGCGGTAATAACACTTCCCGTGTCCCTACAAGGGTTTCAATTGAGGCCCACGGTAGAGCAACAAGAGGAGACTGTAATGGGTTTTGGGCCTCGCTATCCCGTGATGGTCATTCATAACATTTGCGGTTGGGTGGTAAACAAAAGGACATCAGGTAATAATTTCCCGCGGTCCCGCAGGGGTCAATCTAAGCATTTGCAGTCTGGCGGTAAAGGATAAAATAGAAGTGTAGTCGCTGTAAGCCACTGCTATCTTGCGACAGTCATTCATAACATTTGCGGGTGGGCGGTAAACAGAAGGACATCAGGTAATAATCTCCCGCGGTCCCGCAGGGGTCAATCTAAGCATTTATGGTCTGGCGGTAAAGGATGAAATAGAAGTGTAGTGGCTATAAGCCCTCGCTATCCCGCAGCTGGTCTGGGCGAGCCTTACAGTGACACGGTAAAAGAAATAAATGGCAAACACATTCAATGCCGGGTCACAGTTATCGAGAATTGCTATCAAATCTTGAGAAAGGAATTGAATGCTGAGATTTCATGATCTCGTGGCACGAACCAGAGTAATGGTGATTTGATGAACTCCTAGGCTGAATAAGATTTGAAGATTTCTTGGCATTTTCTCATTTCAAAGAATTCAGACGTAACTTGGAGAAGGCGCAACTCAGCTCAGTGTGTTTTCTACAAACTGCAATTGACTGGGTAAGTTCATTCATGCACTCTCTGATTAGAAGTTGGAGTATATTTCACTCTATTTTTCAATTGTTGGTACTGGGGGTTCTTGTAATTACATCTTTTGTTAATATAAAATTTCTCTTTTAAAATAAGGCTGGGGCTAAGCTTTTGTGTTATACAGTAGGGGGTGTAGTCTGTTCTATCTCTGTTACTTGCAAAGTTCCCCAATTTGACTATGATTCTCACCAAAGATACAAATCCTGTTCTTATCCATTCTTGAATGGGTTTATTTTTAATTTTAAATACTATTCTTTTATTCCTATGTCTACCTACATTAATTGACCATGTCAAGTTCATTTACTCTTTCACTCTATTTTTTAGTTGCTGGTATAGTAAGTTGAATTTTGAACAACCCTAGCCTGTTCAAGTCATTAAACATGGCACCCAAGAGGTCTGAGTCTGCTAGTAAAGGTGATGAGCCTATAGTTCCCAAGAAAAGACCACTTCAACAATCTTTGCTAGAAGTATTACCTCAGTCCATAGACAAGGGTCCAAAGAAGATGTTCAGAGATGTAGCAAAAGGGTGTTAGGATGCTACAATCCCTATCTCTAGGTGGGATTTGTTTTGGTATTTTTATGCAAAAAGGAATGGTGAGGGACCAGTGGGAAATCCATGGAAATTAGATTTGGCAAAGTTGGTGGTGCCAGCTATATTTGTGGATGTGGAATTAATTAGGGCACTAGGACAATTTTACCATCCTACCACTAAAATGGTTAGAATGCGAAATGGACTGCCATTGGTGACAGTAGACAGGAATGCAATTGTTGACTGTTTTATGTTGAACAAGCAAGTTCTCACTCAAGTGGATTTGCAGAGATTTGAACGAGATTACACAAGCTTGAGGAAAACACTTAGGAGAGATGAATTGCCAATATATATGAGAAGGGGGGCCAATAACAGAAAAATTGAGATTCCATCAAATGCTATTGAGCCTTTCCCTGTGGAAGAATTTGTTGTATATTTCAAGAGAACCTATTTTACACTGTGCCAGGTCTTGGGAATTGATGCACAAGGAAGAATACCAACTAGCCTAATGATGATGGCTATGAAAATACAACATCCAGAGGTGAACGCTGAATATGACTTTGCATCTCATATTGAGAAAAAACTGCATGAAGGATTCTTCTGTGTGAAGGAGAACAAGCAACCCTTAGATTTCAAATTCTATTCTTTATTGTGTCACTTGATTCTGTATCAGAATAGAGGGAGATGATCAAGCAAAATGGATCTGAGTATGGTTGATGAGAAAGGACAAAGATTGCTGACTTAGTTTTGGTGTTATAAGTGGGATTCCTATTGCCAAAATAGTGACTACATTGTATTTCATGATTTGTTTGTTGTCAAGATATTGAATTCTCTTAGTATCTAGTTTCCTAGGTTGACTAAGGAAGTCAAGGTAATGTCGAGGCTGCTTGCACACAAACCAGAGCAGGGCCACAACCGTAATTTTACTGATTGGTTTTTTATGTCAGATCATACTATAATTAGAGTGTATTATTGCCCCCAGCCACCTCACATATTGCCAAAATTTGTATCAGATAGAATTGTATTCATGGAGTTTATGTGGAAAATGATGTGGATGGAAAAGGAGGTAATGAAAAGACAAAAAAAAGGTACATTTCTACCTCATGCTACAATTTTTGGTGATTGGTCTATTGGCTCTGACACTCTTGAAAATTTGCAAGCCTTTTTAAAGGCAAAATATTCTTTGAAATTGGGTATTGAGAGGAATTGTAACCCTAAGGGTCATATGAATCTTGTGAGGCAATCAATTCTGACTAAAATGGTTGTATCCCATCAGGTCTTGTTTGATGAGGATGTGATAAGAAATATTGTCACTTTTGATGAGGTATATAGTAGGAAGAGAAAATGGGATATCTTGAAAAATATTGAAGATGAAAAGAAAAAGCATAATCCCCTATTTCTTGGATTCTTTGTTGAAGAAAAAGACCCTCTGAAGAGAATTGATGCAATCATTGACAATTTTGAAAGCATTTATGGTAAATTTGAGAAGCAGCCTCCTAAGGCTACTCAACTTCTAGTGAAAAGGTCTGTAGGGATTGAGATTCATGAGTCTACTCCTGATGTTATGTCAGTGCAAGATCCATAGGTCCCAGAATCACCACCAGCAAAGAAGCAGAGGACATAAGAGGTATCTCCACTTGTCCCCTATGAAATGACTGAAGAGGTGGGGGATACTGATGAGGTGGCTAACATCTTGAGGCACATGGGAGATGAGCAAGAGGTTGATCAGCCATTGGTTGGTCAATCCACTGATGCACATAAGCCTGAGGCTAGGAAGGGTGAGCAAACCCAAGCTGAACCAGAGTTGGAGGATGAAAGGATTATAACATCCATGAGGTTCATAGAAGATGATAACTTCATCAAAACTCCAGAGTTTAAGGATTTTTGGCTGAAAATGAAAATGAAAGAATATAATGAAAAAGTTACAATAAATAAAATAGGTGTTGATGAAACACAACATGATCAAATCATTACACAAAGTTTCAAAGAATTGAAAGTAGATGAAATTGATGTGAGTCCAGAGGAGGCAAGACAAATGGTGTTGAAAAGTAATATGCTCATCATCCTTGGCCTTGAATTGAAAAAGGTATTTTTGCTTGACCAAGTTAGAAGTCAGGATGATCCACAACTTGTTTCAAAATTTGATTATTAAGATGGCATAAGTGGATGTGGTTTTAATCTAAAGACAGAGATCCTTGCAATTTAGACTACTAAGAAGAATAAAAGCAAACCAAGATTGCTTGATATTGTTCAAGGAATGAGGGGTACATCTGTGGTAAATACTTTACAAGATACATTAGCAATAGAAGCAGTTACTCTCAATGTTCATACTGCTATGTTTACTCATGCTGTTGTGAAGAGGTTAGAACAAAGGCTAACAGATTATGAGCAAACTCAGAAAGTAATGAATGATGAAGTAAACAAATTGTATTTTGAAAATGTGAAATTAAAGAAACAATTGCAAGCTATGAATTCTTCTCAAGGTCAAGCCATTGTACCCTATCAGCCCCCTGTGCCACAAATAGCTAGTGATGTCACAATGTCTATTGAAGAATTTAATGCAGCAAGATTGAAATTTTTTAAGGAAATTGAAAGTTTGAATAAACAAAATGAAATGACAAAGAATGAGGCAAAGATGAAAGTTTTTGAAATTTTTGAGAAAATTTTGGAGCATAGAGTAAAATTGGTTGTGGATAAGCTTGGGAGTGTGCATGATTGCTACTCTTCTTTATCTCAGGTCATTGAGCAATTGAAGATAAACTTTTCTGTTTTGGATTTGTTGTTTAAAAAATGGCAACCCTATCATCACAATTTGGTTATGATGTGCTTAGTAGTGCAAAGGAATCTTGATGCCCCTACAACTTTGAAGCCCATTGAGAAAATAGTCAAAATGATAATTGATGAATACCAGTATGTGAATAGGGAAAGCTAGAAGATGCAAGCAAAGGTTGAATCTTTTACTACATTCAAGCATAAATTTATTCCTTTCATACTGACAGAAGAAGAGAAAATCAAAAGTCTTGACACATGGAAGATGGAATTTGGCCAAACAATATTCCAAGTTATGGATTTTTTGAAGAAGGATGGAGATGTCAACATTCTCAGTTTCAACATGATATTGGACCGAGTAATTGCGTTGGATGCTAGGTATGCAAAATTTGTGATGGATGTCAGAGCTTTTCTTGAAAAAAGATGGAAAGATCACTAGGAAAACTTGCTTCAGATTCAGGCTTACCAATGGCTTGATGATTTTACAATATATAAATGGGAGGAGAAATATCTTAGAGATGAATCAACAACAGTACAGGTTCAGGTACAGAGGAGCAATGAGCCATATGATTGTGTTAAATAGCACCACCGCATCTTGAACACTCTCTTTTTGTCTCTTTATGTTTTCTTCATGTTTTCAAAATGTATTCAAATATATTTAAAAATCTAAATTGGACTTATAAAAGACAAATATTGTAATATCCAGGGTTAGGAATACAAAGAGCCATTTTGAATGTGAAAGGTCTGAAGCTTGTTTCTTCCTTTATAAAAGGAAACCAAGACCTTATGGCTCATAATCTACCCGAGATTTTGATTTTTTGAAAGAGACATTGCACTGCCTGTACTTTGAAGCAAATCAATATAAAAGCTACTGTTCTTTGGTGGTCAACTTTTGGTTCTCATTTGTGTGTTGAATTAGATTGCTAATAATTTATCTGGTTGTCTCCAATTTACTTTTTCTTTGTTATTCAAATCAAAAGAAACCCCTGCATTCACATTACAAAAGAGGATAGGTGATATTTATCAAACTAAAATTATAAAGTAATAAGTTATATCTCAAAAGATGTTTATATTATTTTAAAATGAAGGAAGTATATTCTACTGTAGAACATTTTGACACCTATAATATGATTTTGAGTCAAATAGGTTCAATAAATGTTAAAATTAATGAGGAAGACAAATGTATCTTCTCACTTTTTTCTTTACCCAAAAATTAGGAGAACATAATGTTTCTTATAAATGGTAGTGTTGCAAAGGTGACTATGGAATCCTTTATTGTTAGAATGATCAATGGAGATATGAGGAGAAAGTTCAAGATGAAGGTTCTAAGGATGCCTTGCATGTTCCACAAAGGCCCAAGGATGAAAGTGGATCTAAAGGGGAATGGTATAAATATCAATCCAAGTCAAGAGGAAAATTTAGAATCCCTAGGAAGATAAGAGTAAAGTTTTGGAAATATGGAAAAGAGGACAAGTGAAGAAGGAATGCAAAAAATTAGTTAATGATTGCCACAATCTCATGATCATTATTCTAGTAGAAAATCCTAGTTTTCATTCTTTTTCCATAATGCATTAGTTAATCACACACTTCACATTTGATATCATGCTAAAAAGATCAAATAAGTTTTGTATTTCTTCTCAACTATTTCATTTCTCTATCTTAATTACTTAATATCTCAATATTTTATTCTACTCTCAACTCCTTGTACTTTAAAGTTTAATTAAATCTAGGATTGGACTTAAATCTTCTATTATAGGGTACGATTTATTTCCCTACATTTTTTTGAACTCGTAATTTCCATGCCTATGTTTAGGATAAAAAAAGATTGATTTTTTATTTTGAGATTTTTGTGGTTTGCATTTGTTGGAAACAACCCAATGCGTTTAATTTTGCATTCCTAAGAAACATCTAGGATCCTTATGTCCCCTTCAACAAAGTACTAGGTCAAACCCTCACCTTACAAACATGACTACCTCTTTCTCCTACTTCCTATGACGATCACATGTTGCACTTTAATGATGAAGAAGAATATTATGATCATGATGTCTTTATTAAAAGTGTTAAAAATGAATAGAAACATGAGATCGTTGATAAATTGAAATATTTGTGCAATCAATTAGCTAATATAGATGATAATATGTCCACTTCATTTTTTATTGATGGTCTTACTCAAGTACTTATCACAAGACAACATGGCATAGATACAATTAAGGATATATATGAAAAATAATTAAAGATAAACAAACTCCTCATGTGGTAGGCACTGATATTTCTCTTTTGAAAATCATTCCTTTGTATATATTTTCAAAATCCAAATTTGTTTTTCTGTTTTAGGAGCAGGGTTTAAAGATTTATAGAAAACATTAATCCAAATCATATGCCAGATTGGGTTAAGTGAAGTGGATGATTTAATTGACAAAATTACATAAGCTCCTTAATCTGTTCTGAAGTCACCAGCAAACTTGAAAGTAAATTGTCATTGGTGAAACAAGGTAATGCCCACTATTTAAGGAACTTGATGTGCTTATCCTTTGACCTATATCACTTAATACTTCCATCACATAAGGATTATCCATTAACAAGTTATGAAGAACATCAATCAATCCATTTAATTAACATTATTGCCAACAATTTAATCATCCTTTTTTAAACATGGATTGCAAATAATTCTAAAAATTTAGAAGTCTTGGTCATTAACATTATTGTCTGCTATAATGTCATCCAGTGAATCATTATCAATATTCATATGTTCTTTCAAGTATTTAATATTATCATCATCCTCATCTTAACCTGCATCATCTTCATCATCATTGAAATCTGACTGTAGACTATCTATATTGTTACCAGATGTATTTGGATCATCATTTTGTATACCGTCCATATTGTTGTCTTCCATAACATCATCCAACTCTAGATTGTTGTCTTCTTGTGCTTGAACATAACCATCTTCAACATCATCATAGATGTCAATTTCTTCGATGTTCTTTAATCCCTCTCTCTCATTTTGTTAGCCATCATTGTTTTGCTCAGTATCCACTAATGCATCGTCAAATACATGCCTTAATCTTGGATCATAATGTATGACAAATATCCATTTCGGGTCCAAAATATTTTCATAGAAAAATACCTACACATGAACGACATACATATATTAGACGTATGGTATAACAATTTTATTGATTAATAAACACATGTATATATTTGCAATAAACTATGAATTAATAGATTAATGATCACTACCACTTCTCGTTTGAGTTAAAGAAATACCTGCTCATAATGAATTGGTAGAACATAAGGCTCCTTATCCTCTGGTAGGAAACATGAGGAATCTATAGAAAACAATCCACTATGGATATCATGTCTTCGTGTCCTCTCAAATGCTTCATATCATCTACACTTAAAAATACGACATTTAAAAGAGCAGGAATCCAACTCAATAATTTCTTATATTTTCCCAACATATTGTAGATTCCCTTCAATTATATTCTTATCTTTAGAGCTTGATCAACTGGATTGCTTGAAGTCAACCATGATGCCACAATCGAAGGATCGTCTCTTTACATCTACACTTTCTACACGATAATGTCAACCATATGCCCACATTGCTGGATATTTCCTCACCTGTGAAAGACCATTTATTTCAGTGAAAACAAATATAATGATGAATATTAAAATAGTTAAAGGTGTCAGAGCTGTAAGGAAACAACATTTTGTAAAATTCCAACTGTACCTTTCTTTCACATCCTTTAGACATGTTGATTTCATCTTCTGTTATGTTTGAATCTATACCTGCATCTTCTATTTGATTTTGAATTTGTTTAGTAACCCATTCTAGTGTGCAATCTTTGCCCCATTCCCCAAGAAGATCAGTGGGAAGTGGAGTATTCCTTGGGTTCGATCTCTTAAACTGTCTCCTTGCTTCTAACACTTCTTTCTTTTTATCATACAAATCAATCCATTTGTTCATAAAGTCTATGTGGTACAGAATGAACTTGTCGAGTATAGCACTTTCGTCTACACCTATTACATGTCAACATGTTTATTTCAAACTCCAAATGTCATGCTATTAATTTGACAAATAAATTACAGAGTAAATTAATGATTGCAAGAAAAAAACCACACTGATCATGAATTTACTTACTAATTTCTACTTGAACACCATTAGATTGTGGTTTTTCTATCAATAATATCTAATGCTCATTCTTCATCCCAGAAGCATGGCCCATCTTCAAAATCCTTACCAAGGAATTCACACAGGAAGAAAAATGCTTCATTCAATACATACCCTTTAGCCATGCAACCCTCTGGATGTGCCTTTTGTCAGACATATCTTTTTAAAGTTTTCATTTACCTCTCAAAGAAAAACATCCACCTTGTTGATACGACACCTGCCAATTCAATGTCATCGACTAGGTGTATAAGTAAATGGACTTGTAGGTCCATGAAACTTGTTGGAGCTCCTTCTCAAATACACATACAATTTCTGCAATTTCCTTCTTCCATTTTGGCACTTCACATTCGTGGATCTCCTTGGAGGTCACCCGCCTAATATAAGAATAGTAAATTAGTATGAACCTTTAGTCAAAAATTAAAATGCAATATAATATCTCTATGTCTCTCACACATGAACATTTCATATAACCACATACCTTGTAAATGCTAACAATCAACTTATGGCATTCCTTAAGTCAACTGTAAGATATGAATCCCCCCTAATTGCTAATGGCATGATATGCTATGAAACACATTTATGAAAAGGTCATTAGTAATTTTTTCTCACACAACAAAATATCAAAATATATTTAGTACTTAATCAATGTTACCAATAAATGTTAAATGATGATATATAATACCTTCATAAAATTATGAAAATCATGTGTTTTAAATCCTGTGATAGGTCCATCAACTGTAAAAGCTTTAGCCAATGATGACATTTTTTAGTTGGTCTAGCTCTTTTTTTTTCAAAATCCATGGAGCTTCTGCATATGTTTCATTTTCCCTATTTGGCCACAAATGTTTTCTATCAATTTTGATACACGAAAGAGCAATATCTCTCCTTGAAGACAGGGTGTCCTTCTCTTTGCTTGATATATGTCAAAATATAGAATCTGGGACATTTTTGAAGACGTGCATAGGATCTAATAGGTGAGATATTAATAGATCCTTCCAGTAAGGGAGCTCATAAAATATGGATTTCCTTTTCATTCCTTCTTGCATATTAACTACAACTTGTTCTAGTTCTTCAATTGAATCACCTTGATAAAAAAAATCCTCCCAACCTTTCAATTTAGCATCTTCATACTTCTTAAGCCAATCACCTGGACCCATAATCATGGGAGGGCCTTCTTTTCAACTTTTCCATCAAATTGATTCTTTAGGCGATTTCTAAACTTATGATCTAGTGGTAGAAAAACCCTATTTTTTGCGTAAATAAATTTATGTAGATCTTTAGAATACTACCCTTGAAATTGTTCTGCACATCTTGGACATGCAAATATCCCCTTTGTTTGAAGCCCTGCAATTCAATAAGTAATGTTAATAGCATCAAAAAAATGGTATAAAACTAGGTATGAAAGTTGGGATGAAAATAAATTATGAGTGTAAATACGTAAATATTTTATCTTACTAGAACAAACACCAAGTCCTGGGAAATCATGAATAGTCCAACGTTGCACACTGTACAACATGAAGGACCTATTTGATGGGGGATGTGATATGTCATACATTCTTATGCCTTTCCATAGCAGTTGCATCTCATCAATAAAAGATGCAAGATAAACATCCATGTTTTTAACTTGATGTTTTCCTGGAACAACGAGAATCAGCATAAGGTGCTCCTTTCTAACACTCATCCATGGGGGAATATTGTATACTATCAATTTGACTGGCCAAACACTATAATTTGAGCTCAGGAAAGAGAATGGGCACACTCCATCAATTGCAAGACCAAACCTGATACTACGGGGTTCATCTTTGAATTTTCTTGGCCATTTTTCCTCTATGTGTTTCATTGCTTTGGAGTCGGCCGGAATTCACATGAATCCATCTTTACTCCTATTCTTTGCATGTCAATCCATCAATTGTGCAAGTGACTTGCAATGAAACATTCATTGAAGTCTAGGTATAATTGGCATGTGATGTAAAACCTTCTTTGGAACTATAGGACCTTGTACATCTGTACGGTATCTGTTCTCTTTACATACAGGGCATTCTACCTTGTTTTGATATTCATCTCTGTATAAAATGCAATAATTTTTACATGAATGAATTTTCTTATATTCAATCCTCAACTCAACCAACAATAGACACACCTCTCTGCAAGTTGATGGCAACACATTCTCTTCAAGGAATATTTTAGTTTTTAGTGCCCTGTAAGATTGCCAGAGATTAATTCAATTGAATGTTTGACTTATGATGAACATGTTTGATATGTCAATTTAAACTAGGACTGTTTATATACAATATATGGTTTTAAAATCTCCTTAAAGAAATATAAATGAAGTTGATGAATGTTTACGAATTATGTACACCAATTGACGATTGCAAAGTAAGAAATAGATTTCAACTCACTTCAGTAGGGTAGTGAATCCTTTGTCTGACCAACCAAATAGTGACTTGATTTATAATAATATTAATGTGCATGCCAGTTTTGAGGTTCTATTTGCACCCAATTTGAACACGGGTGTCTTCGCTGCTTGCTTGATGGAGTCTTTCAGGTTGTTATCATCAACATTACATTGGTCGTAATTACCCCTGCTATCATCATTACTGTCAACAATATGATCATTATTGTCATCATTGTTTTCATCCCCAAAGAATTATGTAGGCATTTCATTCAATCCTTCTTCATGCACTGCATTTTCACTATCATGATCATCATCATTAAGGCTAGGTGGCATGTCATCAGTGTATGCGGATCTCATCAGCTCTTCAAATTTCTCAACTAGTAGTATTCTCTTCAATAATGCTCTTTTCACCCTGGTATTGTTTAAAGGATGGTTTGGATCATCCTGTCCAAATCTTAATAACCCAGCTAGATCTTGGGTATTAGTATGTGTTTCATCAACATCTTCTACCTATCAACAAACGCAAGCATTATTTAATGTTTGGCAACAATTGGATAAATCATAAATGTACCAATTTCAAAGAAATATAATCAAATATGGCTTAAAAAATATAAATATAAATTATATGAACATATATACATCAATTGAATAATGGAACATTATTTTACAGACTACCTTTTTTATACAATAATTTAAATAAAACACAATTTTGACAACATAGTTTATAAAACATCGGTCCACACTCATTTATTATTCTTTGGTTTTCTGCCCTTAAGAACATCCTTAGGGAGACCTTGTTCGTCCCTCTTCTTTCACATAGGAGTGCATTTTAAGAAGGGGTAATCAATCAATAACTTATCTTCAATGGTAAGGTCCATAATAGCCTCAACCATTATCAATCTATCAACCTCTCTTTCCATATCTCCATCTCTATCATTTATAACCTCAACAAATTGACAATTCGGTCTTATAGTAGGGTCCCTTCCCTTACTACTATTTATAAATCCTAGAATATATTTGTGTGTATGCACATCCATCTATATACATAAGATGACCTGTTTTCATTTCTTTTCCACTTTCCAATTGGAGATGATATGTATACATATTCAAATTTAGACCATATGTTGACATGCTAGGCTTATATTCTTCTAGCCTTCTCCATTCACCACTGTAATATGATGGACCATAATATGGCATTAATCTCCTAGTGGTTTGTTCTGAATTGTTTCTATGTTTAGATCCCACATGTACATTTTGGACAATAAAGAGGCCTAGATTCGCTCCATGAATATTGGAGGGTTGTATCATGTAGTTGTATCCCCAAAATTGAAACACCTCGTACACTCTAGGTAGTTGTTGATCACTAGGCCAAGCGCAATATAGTTGACGATCAAATGTCTCTTTGTAAATTGATCTAAAACTTAGGGGCAAGTCATCATCTCCATCACATTCATTCTCATAGGGTATGTAGTCCACCTTCCCCTTGTCTTTAAGCAAATTATGCATCTTTAAACCAGTTCTTGTTTTGTTGCTTGTTTTCATCAATTCCTCATCTTCTGAGCTGGTATATTGGCACATATTTTTGTTAGATGTATCATCTGATAAATGATCATTGCCCTCTAGGCTGGAAGTCGGTGATCCAGGAAACTTTAAACCAAGAACTTTATCTTGCAAGTATCCATTAAGAAAAAAATTAGTTATTTAAATAATATAAAACAATGTTTAAATGAAGTATACATGTTATTTATATCAATTTCAAAAATTCCTTACCACAATTCATATTGGATTTGAATCGATTGTAGGAGACATACTACCAACTGGAAGCTCATCATATATGTAATGTCTTTGTACAATCGTTCATTTGAATTATTTCTTTCCACGACATACAGAACATCCACAAACAATAATTTTCTCAAAGTATTCATCCCATGTACTATAGTCCCGACCAACCTCTTGTTCAATGCAATCATTTGTTGTGTCTACAGGATCCATTGTCATATCCTCTTCCACACATTGTCGTCTACGTGATTTAACAGTTTTAGATCCACGTCCACGTCCACGTACATACATTTTTCATTTTCTAGTTGAACGCTCAGGCTCTACATTTGCTCCAATCTCCATCTAAAATAATCAACAACATGCATTAATTTATGTCAAGATTGGATAATACATTATAAATTTCAATAATACTGTGAAAAAAAATGGACGTATCACAAAATGCCATCAGACCATTTTTTCCTAAGGAAATTGGATTTGAGTACCTGATTTCCCACTTCATCTGTTGTGTCCTCATTTGATATGACACGATCTATTGCTATGGCCTCGTCTGGCCCCCTATAATACACAACATAGTAAATAATGTTTAGTACACTAATTATATCATTTCAACGAATATGCTATCCAACACAAAACCTCACTTTAGTCATATATTTGACATATTGATATCATGTTTTGGCCATCCTAATTTTCAAACTTTTCCCTTGATCATAGAATCACATTTAATCACCATTCTTATGCATTTTCAACCAATAAGTTTTACCTTAGAGGCCTTGTGGATAGAAAAATGACTTTATCTCCTCTATGTTGTAGTATTTGTGAATTCATAAACACCTTCCTCCTTTGGTTGAGGTTGCTTTCTCTTCTTACCTCTATTGTATCAGTAGATTCCGTTGTCATATCTATTTCCACCCACTTTCCTCTCTGCGATTTAGTAGTTCTACGCCATCCACATCCTCTCTCCATGGCCTCCTCCGGATCCTGTAATACACAACAATGACAATAGTCACGTAACAGCTGTGCACCAAGAGAATATTCTTGAATTTATCTTGTTAATACACTCGCTTTTCATTAAGACGCACTATGAAAAACAAAATAGGACATTGCAACATTTTGCTCTTCAGAAAAAAATTACACACGGAATCTTGACAACTAGAGCTCAAATCTTATGATTATAAGATGACTACAAATTCACATAAAAAAGACATTTATTTCATATTTGACTCTCTTTTTTCTTTTATGGGTCATTTTAAGGCAATCGATATCTCTCCAAGTGGCCATAAAACCCTTAAAACTATCATAGAATGCTCAAAATAGTCTCAAAGAGTCTTTGGCACCAAAATTTTAAATTCTTGATGGAGGGAAGGATAATTTGGATGTTAATTTTGAAATCACGTCGTTAGATCTTTGTTAGGTTAATCCTAGCCATTGGATATTCTTTAACTATAGGGACTTTATGTTATATTTCACCATTACCTTTCACTCCAAAATTAATGGTTTCCTTTGAAAAGAAAACCCTCCATTAGCTATTTGTTGGCCTCATTCCCAACCTGCCAAATTTTAAACTTTTGCGTCAAAATTTCTATGTCGAGTCATCCCTAGTCAATAATTCTCTTTGATTTTCCCGAAGTGTTAGGTTTCTTTCTAGTTTGAAGGAGAAGTTGTTTGCCTATTTCAATTATAGTCCAGGAAGCTGGTCTGTTACGTGGCAAAATTAGAAAAACAATTAAAATTGAAGATTTCAAGCAGCTAAGAGGAAATCCTCTTACAGGGGTATTGTTATGTCTATTTTGCAAAATGTGGCAAAGTTTCAGAGCCGTATGCTTCACAGTTTGCGAGATATTAAAAGTTAAATTTTTCTGCGCGTGGATTCTGGAAACAATTAAAGAGGCAATTCTATTTAAGTTTAAGATAAATCCTTTTGTCTACGGCCTCGTATCATCTTCATGGACAATTGGTCAAAATTTCATAAAGATCCGATGCTCCAACTGAAAGTTATACACTTCTCACCATTTCTCACACTTGCAAGTTAACATGAGTTGGGATTCACTTTTACTTTTGGCCAAGTACGCGTCAACTTGTACTTTTAGCTAAGTAAGAACATCTGCTTTCACTTTTTCCTAAGTTGTCGCCCACTTTCAGTTTTGGCTAAGTTATCCGCAACTTTCAAAAGGGTGAAAAAGGGGGACTCTTTTGAGAGAACTCTGGGAAAGGGGAAACTCTAGAGAAATTTTCAGAGATATCTCGAAAAGCTTTTGTGTTTACATTATGTATAAAAAGGATTTTGGAATTGTATAATTTCAAAGATAATGAAAAATGCAGTTTAGTTCATATGCTCTAAATGTGTTCTTATGTTATCATTACTAATTTCTCGTATGTTGAATTGGTAATCCTTTATGCACATGTGTAATACATTGATTATCTGTGTGATTGAAGTGATGAAACACACCCATCTCCTGGTATCCTATTTCGGATGTGCTTGTATGACCTATCTCTTCTTATGTTGAGGTTTATTGTACTCCTTTCATCATCGTTACACGTTTCAACCCATTTGGTAATAACCCCTTTTTGTCATCATTATTATTTGTGGAATCTCAATTGGTTTTCGTATGTCTACTGTTGGGGTTTCTGTTAGTCATATGTTCCTAGTTTTGTGTTTTATCCTTTATGTACTTTCAGGTTAAAAGTACACAAAAACCCACAAATACCCCTATCATATGAGGGAGCTGCCCCTCTCAAACACAGAGGAAAGCTGATAGAAAAACTATAGCTTCTCCAACTGTTGGGACAATTTAGTCACCACTCTAAGGGCAACGAGTCATTTTCAAACGTTATTTCATGGTGACAAATCTGTTTACCAACAGATTTTTGGTGACTCTACTGGGGATACGAGCTGAAGCATTGGTGCCTCTTTATTCCTCAAGAATTTACAAGTATCTCCCTAGAACCAAAGATTGGCGACTCTATCTAAAAGAAGAATCCTAAAAGATGGTTTGGTATCGAAGAACCCGGAAGCATAACTTGCAGTTTCCTGAATCAGATAGCGACAGTGATGAAGAAGATTATTCTTTGGCTGCATCCTCTTCTCGACAAAATGAAGTTCTTGATGAACCCAAGCAAGTGGAGTTCCTGAAGAGTTTCTATGGTGGCATGCAATTTGCATCTAACCAGGTTCATCCTTCCTTGTTTCAAACATTGTAGAAGATTGAAGAAAAAGATGGGAAGGAGACTCATTTTCTTTCTCGTGATCATAAGCCTCTATCAAAGGAGATTCATGCACCTGAATGTAAAATGGATTATGCTAAAATTTATCAATTGCACAATGAGGACAGCAATGAAGAGGCGAAAGTGTTTCATGCAAATGAACCTGTATTTGATGCAACTTCTTCCGATCAAAGGATTGAAAGAGGCTCATCGGAACATGCATGTACCAGTGAAGGAGAACTTATTACATCTGCTTGTGATAGGATGCATCTACTTAAAGAAGATGAAAAAGAAGCAATAATGGAGACAGAAAAACAAGATTGTATGGAAGCAAGCAATGATGACATGTTCTCAGTTTCTTCGAAGAATGTCATTCCTCTTGTGACAACTTGCTCTGGTTCCACAACTACAACCTCCAAGAGAGATTTCCATCACATGGTGGCTATTCCAGGGAGTGAAGAAGAAATTTTGAGCCAAAGTGTGAAAGAAAATGAAGATGAGTCACAAAATATTTTCCTGACATGCATGCAACCTAAGCAAGAGGAAAGTGATGCTGAAAGAATATTGCGAGAACTCTCTTATGAAGTTTCCATTCAAGATTGGCATCTCAACACTATTGTTGATGATTCTCTTCATGAAGAAGGCGTCGTCCTTTCTCATTTATCATCTCTTGAAGAAGAATACTCAATTATTGAAACTGAAGGTACTACTCAAGATGAAACGTTGAGTACTGTCATTCCAAATGTGCAACAAGATCATGAAAATACTGGGTGTGAATCTGCACAAAGAGAGGTTAAAATTGAATTGGTTCCTGAATATCTTGGTTTAAGTAATTTCATTATACACCCTAGTACTTTGTCTACATATAATAATGTTGAAGAAGGTAATGAAATTAATGTTAATAGTCATGATAAAGGAGGACAAAGTTCTAATGTCTATGACAATATACATGAAATTGCATGTATTCAAAAGATTGACGAAGATCTTCTTGATTTGACTTCTCCTGCACTACTTCCAAGGGAGGAAAATATTATTTCTTCATCATCAATTATAGAAGAGGATTTTCAGGAGCATAAAATGGATAATGTAGATTCATCACTTTCTCTTCCTCATGTGCAACCCTCTGATAAAGCAGATCCTGACCTAGTAATGGTAAAGAAAGAAGAATCATCTTTTGCATGCGATAGTTCAATTTTAAAGGAGGACATTACTCATAAGAAGAATCAGTCACAGAGTATTGCATTTTCTTCATTTCTTACTTCACATGAAGGATGTCCAGTTCGTGATTTCATTTTCTGTGATTCAAGCTATCAAAAGAATCTTCAGATAGAGAAGATTGGTATGCTTGATGTGATGCCAGAAGATATGATCAATACTATACAGGGCAATACCAATCTGAATCAAAAGAACTAAAAAATTTATGATGAGAAATGGTTGTTCGATGCACTATTCAAGGAGTCTTCACATTTCATGTATTTCATTTTTCTCATCATACTAAAATGGTTACTGGGTTCACAGGCACCTTATCCATGCACACCACTTTTCCACACAGGTGCCTATTTTTCTCAACCTGTTAATGGCTTCACTTGATCATTTGGAAGCAGTTTGAGGTAGGAGTCACCTACCATGTACATAGGTTAACTAGGTGTTTTGGTCGTGTCTGTCTTGTTTCAATTTTTGTTATTTTTGTTGTTTGCCTCATCTCTGTGTGTCTTAGTCTCCTTGTTCCCCTTTACATCATGTTATCTCCTGACTCTACTCGCCCAATGGATAAGGCACTATTCATTTCTAGAGATTCTAGGTTCATCCTACGTCCGCAAGGTCCTTGTCCCCAGTTAGAGCCAACTGTTGGCTCATTCCCAACCTGCCAAATTTTAAACTTTTGTGTCAAAATTTCTATGTCGAGTCATCCCTAGTCAGTGATTCTCTTTGATTTTCCCGAAGTGTTAGGTTTCTTTCTAGTTTGAAGGAGAAGTTGTTTGCCTATTTCAATTGTAGTCCAGGAAGCTGGTCTGTTACGTGGCAAAATCAGAAAAACAATTAAAATTGAAGATTTCAAGCAGCTAAGAGGAAATCCTCTTACAGGGGTATTGTTATGTCTATTTTGCAAAATGTGGCAAAGTTTCAGAGTCGTATGCTTCACAGTTTGCGAGATATTAAAAGTTAAATTTTTCTGCGCGTGGATTTTGGAAACAATTAAAGAGGCAATTCTATTTAAGTTCAAGATAAATCCTTTTGTCTATGGCCTCATATCATCTTCATGGACAATTGGTCAAAATTTCATAAAGATCCGATGCTCCAACCGAAAGTTATACACTTCTCACCATTTCTCACACTTGCAAGTTAACATGAGTTGGGATTCACTTTTACTTTTGGCCAAGTACTTGTCAACTTGTACTTTTGGCTAAGTAAGAACATCTGCTTTCACTTTTTCCTAAGTTGTCGCCCACTTTTAGTTTTGGCTAAGTTGTCCGCAACTTTCAAAAGGGTGAAAAAGGGGGACTCTTTTGAGAGAACTCTGGGAAAGGGGAAACTCTAGAGAAATTTTCAGAGATATCTCGAAAAACTTTTGTGTTTACACTATGTATAAAAAGGATTTTGGAATTGTATAATTTCAAAGATAATGAAAAATGCAGTTTAGTTCATATGCTCTAAATGTGTTCTTATGTTATCATTACTAATTTCTCGTATGTTGAATTGGTAATCCTTTATGCACATGTGTAATACATTGATTATTTGTGTGATTGAAGTGATGAAACACACCCATCTCCTGGTATCCTACTTCGGATGTGCTTGTATGACCTATCTCTTCTTATGTTGAGGTTTATTGTACTCCTTTCATCATCGTTACACGTTTCAACCCATTTGGTAATAACCCCTTTTTGTCATCATTATTATTTGTGGAATCTCAATTGGTTTTCGTATGTCTACTGTTGGGGTTTCTGTTAGTCATCTATTCCCAGTTTTGTGTTTTATCCTTTATGTACTTTCAGGTTAAAAGGACACAAAAACCCACAAATACCCCTATCATACGAGGGAGCTACCCCTCTCAAACGCAGAGGAAAGCTGATAGCAAAACTATAGCTTCTCCAACTATTGGGACAATTTAGTCACCACTCTAAGGGCAACGAGTCATTTTCAAATGTTATTTCACGGTGACAAATCTGTTTACCAACACTATCATAACCCCAAATATCTGTTGAAGTGAACTTAAACATTATGTGCAATTGTCATTGCTCATATCAAGCACCTACCTCCCTTCTTAGGGGTCCCACATGTGTGATGTATGCGAATGAGTCATATGGTACTTATGCTACATGTTTAAAGTTTGAATTTTGCTCATATTGTTGGAAAAGGGTCCAAAAAGACCTTTGATTTTTGAGTTTTATACTCTATAACATGCATCTCCTTGATCTTTTCATCTAATCTATGACATGTTGTCTTTGCATTTCAATGAGATCAATTCTTGAAAAATGACAATCCAGAGGTTAAAGAGACAAGTTGATACCTTACCTAAGTTGTCATGTTCTTGAAACCTTGTCACTATAAAGAGGAGATATCTAGAGAGTAATGTCAGAAGGACATAACCAAGGCATGCACTATCATGAGCCATAGGGACAACTTACTACACCATCCAAAACTCCATTTGAACTAGCTACTATCAATCATTCACATTATTGGGGACTGTAAACACCATACATAGGACTATCATAATCAAAGTGGAGAGGATTGTCTAATCATTATATGACTATCATAATAGCTAGTGGGTTAGTTACCATGCTTCAACCTAAAATAGGTTAATGAGAACATAGAAATGAAAATCACAATACCATAAGCACACTCCATAAGTTGCCAATATAGTCCCAATATCATGTCATCATGATAGTAAGAGAAGAGTTGTTTGGATTTTCCAAAGCCATATAACTTGCATAAGGATTGTCACCAACCATCTGTGTAAGGTCATGAAAGAGTGAGTCATTATTGATCTAATCATAAGAGAAGTATGAAGTCAAAATGCTATCATGGAAACAAGATATAGTTACTTATTATAAGGACAATCCAAATTTGGTGAGGTTACTTTTTTATCAACTTCCAAGCAAAATAAATCATTTTGCATTGATTGGCACTAAATTAGGCGCACTTTGTGCCACCTTTTGCATCCCAAAAAGATTACATTTAGGCCTAAAAGTTGGCGTTAAAGTCAGCAGTAACTACTTCGACTATAGCACCAATTGCTGGATCAATAAAATTTAAAAAATTCCCAACTGCACATACCCCAAAAGAAAAGAAAACAAAACAAAACTTTATTGATTTTTGGTGTTCATTTTTTGTTTAGAGATCGAACGTTTGGGTTGGAGATCCTGCCTAAATTATATGAGAAATTTGATAATTACAGGAGAAAAACACCGTGTGAATTAGAGGAGAAAAGAGCAGAAAAACACAGCGCGAAGAGAGGAGAAAAAAGGGAAAAACAAGCAAGTAGATGAGAAATTTGATTTAGTTTGAGACACCATAGGTAAGGTTACAATTACAATAAAAAAATTTCATTCCCAAATATATTTTTGTTTCGATTAAATGGAGAGGATTGTGAAGAAAGGGTTGTGAATATTATTTTGTTTACAGGCGAATCGTTCAAGTCTCATGTGGTTGCAAAGGAGGAGGGTAAAATTGTAGACATTGCATTATTTCCTCTGCATCTGAGAGTAGTGAACGCATTTTTCAAACCCCAATGCCCAAGTTCGCTTATCATTACCATCAATACCTTTATCTGAAGACAACTTGCTCACTTCCTTCCTAAAAAAGTAGTCAAGTGCTTTAAGACAAGTCGATTGTGAGAAAACTAAAATTAGGGCTTTTGAGACGAGGGTGAGAAAACTAAAATTAGGCCTAGAACTATAGATTCCCTCCCATGGCACCAATTGATTCATAGGAAAATAGCTTCATGATTTGCTCTACAAAGTAAAGGTCAAAAACCTTGAGGAATATAGAAAAATTGGACGAAAACTTTCATACCTGGTAGTGTGTACTTCGTTTGCTTCCACAGACTAAACAAAAATAATTTTCACTAGGTCGGCTCAAAATGTCAAGTAATAGAGGGAAGAGAGCAAAGGGAGCAGACTCTGGCCACAATGAGGTAATTCATTGTCAATTTATAGATTTATAAATGTTTCCATTGTTTCTTTGATTTTTAGTTTTTAGTTTTTTATTTGTAAAATTAAAAGAAGAAATTTATTATATATATATATATAGGAAAATGAGACTGACAAAGATAAAGAGGAATTGGCTTCATATTAGGAGTAGAGGCAGTGAACAAATTGGATGGTGTGGACTTGACAATGCTTGCCAGACACATAGAAAAATGATCTGGTAAAGCCCCTAAAACATTACAACCAAATCAACAGTGTCAAAGGGAATCAATTGATTCCCCAACTAGTCATGGATCAAGCAAAAGATACAGGAGGAACTCAATAACAATAACCTCTAAGAATGTGGAACAGGGAACAAAGGCTTCCAATGTCCCACCCACTCCTGGGACACAGACTTCTTTGACCACCATGCCATGTTTTGCATCTTGCATTGGTACCTACGATACCAATATAGAATACGATGTGGTTTCAAGGGATGTCTGAATGACAGATGCTGGAAAAACATTTGTGAATAGGTTGAAGGAATCATGCCTTCAATGGTTCAAAGACCATCTACATTTGCCATTCTCAAAGATACCCATGCACCTGTAAAAAGCAGTTATCCAAGACATGGAGACTAAATTTGGCATAGGTTGGTCTGTAAAGAAGATAAAGCTATGAATGTCTCAAAACTGTAAGAGATTTCGGTGCAACCAAACAAAGAAGATAAAAAAACTTCCTCCCGAGCAAAGGCTCAAAAAAAGGCCAATTGATGTAAGTTTGAAAGTATGGAAAGAGCTTGTAAAAGCATATGAGAAGTTTGATGCACAGAGGAAGTCCGGTGAGGAGAGTATGCAGGTATTTGAATTTGCTCATAAGATTATATCAAATTTATTAAACAATTTTTAAATTTTATTTGTGCATAGTTAAATTGAATTAGTATATGTTTCAAGACAAGGCCTCCAAGGCTAGGCTTGACAAACTTTGTGCCACACATCACAGTGGCCAGAAAGGTTTACAGGCCTTGATCTGTACATTTGTAAGTACATTTAATAAGTTAAATGATATATTTTTTTTCCTAGGAAAAATTAAATTATTGCATATTAATTAGTTTAACTAGTCCATGTGCCATGTTTTGACAGGAGGAGAAATATGGCCGGCATCCAAGCCAATTTAAAAAGGAAATGTTACAAAGAAAAAAGTGGACTGATTTTGTAATCTAGATGGAGAATGAGGTATCAATAGTTGACTTTCAATAACTTAGTTGGATATTGTTGTGTTAATATGTCAATTTGAATTTCTTGTGTTGAGTTGTTTATTGATGCGTAGGATGAGTTCTATAGTGCTTCTCTGTTGGCCCTAGTGCCCTTAAATGTAACATTTCTCTTAGATGACAAATGATTACTCTTATATCTTTGGGTAGCCTTCTTGGTACAATTAGGATCATAATGAGTATACTAGTCTTGTGCTTGCTTACAAAAAGTGGTTGCAATTAACCTAATCTTGTGATCCTTATCCACAACATTTTGTGTGTGCCATGCTATCTCATATACTTAAGTTTAATGCGCTAATAATGACTAGAAAACCCTTGTTTTCCTACCTCCAACTAATGGACTTGTTGGAACCTAAAATTTCCTACCATTTTTGCAAAAATTTTAGGTTCCCATGATGAAACATCTGACTGCAGCACTAAAAAATGCACCTGTACAATATACTCTAGTGGCCTACTTTGAAGGGTTATAATTCGAAGCCTATTCATTTTCATGCCAAACCACTTGGTAGGCATACTTATCTATCATATGTGAGTATACATGCTTGATTTTAGCTTCCCACGATTAGATTGGACAAGGTTTTACAGTGCCAAGTTAAAGGGTTTTGGTGGTATCTGGTGGTACCCACCTAGGGTTAGGGTTTTAAGTCGAGTCTGCAAACCTATATTTTTATTCCTTTAAACCCCTTAAGGCCTAAAGTTTTCTTATCCTTTGGCCTCTTGCACTTTATCTTTTAAAACTGCATTGACTTCCTGTAGTAAAGGGCAATTGTCTTGAGGTCTTCTTAGAGGGGTGATATGTGACTAGGGTATGAAGACTAGGACTTTGTATGTAATCTTAAGCCCTCCTTTTGGATTTGTTGGAAGCCTTCTTCACTGATACATAAGGACTGTCAATACTCCTATGATAGTGCATTAGAGAGGCATTGAAATCACAAAGGAGATAAATGTTATTAGGCCATCACCCAATGGAGAAGGGATTATCATAAAGAGCATGACAATGTTACCTTGTCATAGTCACAAAGGGGACAGTCTTTGTGGTGGTAATTAAAGTCAATAAAGTTTACATCCACCTTCCTAGGGTCTGCAGAAATGCCTGAAGTTGAATATGCCTATTTTAAAGATCTTGCCATGAGTATTTTCCATGTTTTTACAAATGGATACCTCCCCAATCCTCATCTCAAGTTTCAAATGCACATTGAAACGATGGAGGACAATCATAATTGTCATAATAGTACATTAGCATTTTTTGTCTCAAGGTGGCCCTTGAGACTGCCAAGGGGATGGATATAGAGTTGGGATTATGGTTTTTGTTTAAAAGCCTTGTGTCATTGACCTAATATTTATTTGTGGTAAGGATCCCAATAGTCTAAAGATTACAAATTGTTGTCAAGAAAGGATTGTCATAGTTAAGTGTGGTACAGTGATACAATTTCATCTTGGTTGAGTATTGTATAAATCTCAAGCTATTTAGAATGCATGGGGTATTAGGGTGTGGTATCACTATATAGGTAACCACCAAGTGATTTCTTCAACCCAATCTTGGCCTATATAGTACCCAGTGTGAAGAGCAAGATAGTGTTGTCCAAGAACCTTGTTACGGTCACAAATGAGGGCAGTCTTAGCTATTGTAACCATAGTTGGAATCCCTTGTTGTTACCATAACATATGTGACCTAAAACCATGACTCTATGAGTATGAGTTGTTTGAAAGCCAAATTCCACAACCTTTGCCAGCATCCTCCCTACCTGTGTCAAAATGGGAACTTTGGAATAGGGTATGGACATCCATCAATACATAAAGGATAGAGGAATTTTGTCAGATGTTGTAGTTGCAACTGCCCTGTTAGATATGTATGCATAATATGGAAGCATAGACAAGGCACGTGAATTGTTTGACAAAATGCCTCAAAGAAATGTGGTCTCATGGAATGCAATGACTACAGGATATGCACAAAATGGATTTGTTGAAAAGGTTTTAGAAATTTTAAACCAAATGCAATTGGCTGGTGTAAAGCCAAATTCCACAACCTTTTCCACCATCCTCCCTTCTTGTGTCAAAATGGGAGCTTTGGAATAGGGTATGGACATCCATCAATACATAAAGGATAGAGGAACTTTGTCAGATGTTATAGTTGCAACTGCCCTGTTAGACATGTATGCAAAATGTGGAAGCATAGACAAGGCACGTGAACTTTTTGATAGAATGCCTCAAAGAAATGTGGTCTCATGGACTGCAATGACTGCAGGATATGCACAAAATGGATTTGTTGAAAAGGCTTTAGAAATTTTAAAGCAAATGCAATTGGCTGGTGTAAAGCCAAATTCCACAACCTTTGCCACCATCCTCCCTGCCTGTGTCAAAATGGGAGCTTTCGACCAAGCAATTTGTGGCACTTAAGGTTATGTAATAGAATTTACAGTTGATAGTTAAATTTATAACAATTTTTTTTATGATCTTTACTAACGTTTATTAGAATTGTTGCATGTTTTACATCATTGGAATGACATATTAGCTATAACTTTTTTGAAATTTTATTATGGTATGTGCACTTTGATATGATGTAATATGATTATGGTTTCGTTTCATATGTTGTAATATTAGATATATAACAGAAAAATAAATTATTGCATGAAATAAATAATAACTTTTCATTTTAAATGTTTTTTTTGCAAAACACAGGTCTTCTAGAAGATCAAGATGATCCTCATGATAGAGATCTAGATTATGTTGGTTCTGGTACAGATCACATGGCAGAGGATGATGATAACGCAGATACAGAAGACACTGAGGTTGATGACAATGATGATGATGACGATGATGATCATGATGATGATGATCACGATGGTGATGGTGATGATGATGAGGCAGTTGCTCGTAGTAGCCAGAGACATTCATGATCATATAGACTGCATCATGGATCATTGTTGATATATCATTATGATGCCTCTTTTCATGGTCACTATCATATGTATCATTTTCACGGCCTACAATACCATATTAATGAGTTGTATCATAAATTTATGTATCATTTTGACTTATATCATTTAGACATGTATCATCTTGACTTGTATCATTTTGAGTTACATAATTTATCATTTTTATATATATCATTTGTACATGTATCATTTTGACATGTTATTGATCTACTGACATATTTGACTTTCACTTGTTTTAGTTATATATGATGATGATCTTATCAGTATTGACTTGTCAAATTTATATATATTGAAAGTGGTCAATAATTTTTGGATGGATATTTATTACGTATGATGATTTTAATTTACTGCTCAGGATGGATATTGTCAAATTCAATTAAATTATAGATATTTGACTCACTTGTTTTAATTATAGATGATGATCAGGTTATAATAATTATCTTGTTATTTAATCATATGAGTTAAATAATTAAATTACTTACTCTATAATCATATGAGTTATTTAAGAGGCATGATATATTTAACTAATTAAATTGAAATAAAACATATTAAATTAATAAATGTAAGCAAAACAAGAAGCATTTTTAGAAGCAAAAAAGGAAGCAACAATGGAAGCCAAACTAGAAGCAATCTTGGAAGCAAAACTTGGCATTATCTATGAAGCAAAAATAGAAGCAATTCAAGTAGAAAACAAAGAAGTAATAATGGAAGCAATTTTAGAAGCAACAAAAGATGTAATAATAATAGCCATATTAGAAGCAACAAAAGACACAAAAATGGAAGCAACAAGCGATGTTATATCGAAAGAAAAACTGGAAGCAAAATTGGAAGCAAAACCGGAAGCAAAACCAGACGCAAAATTGGAAGCCAAACTGGAAGTAAAACTGAAAGCAAAACTAGAAGCAAAATTGGAAGTGAAACTGGAAGTAAATTTTGAAGCAAAACTGAAAGCAAAATTGGAAGCAAAACAAAACTCAAAGAAAAACTGGAAGCAAACCTGGAAGAAAAATTGGAAGCAAAACTCGAAGCGAAACCGGAAGCGAAACCGGAAGCAAAACCAGAAGCAAAATTGGAGGCAAAACTGGAAGCAAAATTTGAAGCAAAACCAGAAGCAAAATTCGAAGCAAAACTGGAAGCAAACCTAGAAGCAAAATTGGAAGCAAAACCAGAAGAAAAATTGGAAGCAAAATTGGAAGCCAACCTGGAAGCAAAACCAAATGCAAAATTGGAAGCAACAGTGGAAGCAAAACCGGAAGCAAAATTGGAAGCAACAGTGGAAGCAAAACTGGAAGCAAAATCGGAAGCAAAACGGGAAGTAAAACTGGAAGAAAAACTAGAAGCAACACGAAGCAAAACCAGAAGCAAAATCAGAAGGCAAACTGGAAGCAACAAAATCTTATGCTAAACCTGGCACTAAAATCTAGCGCTAAACTTGGCATTATAACCAACGCTAAACCCGATGCTAAACCTGGCGCAAAAGTGAAATGTAATTGGGCACTGAGTTTGGCGTTGGCAGAAATGTCCAATTCATGGACTCAAATGCACTAAATTCTGGTGCTATTTTAGGTGCTAATTGCCTATTTTGTTGTAGTGGTTATAGATGATTATGAAGAATGATCTTGGGAATTTGTGAGTTATGGGCCCATAATATAACTTAGTATCAGTTTTATGTAACTTAAATCAAGAGAAGAATTCAAAAGAGATTCTTGGAAGAAATTAATTTGGTTCATGGGTCTTGTGATACATGAAATTACTTTTTATTTTCTATACTTCCCTAATGTCCCCTTGTAGGATATACTAATTTCTTCACCTGCACATGAAAAATAACTCTTGAAAGGGACATTAGTAATATTAAAGATCAATAAATTAGCAATGAAATCAATACATCATAACATAATTAATGATATAACATAAATAACATTTAATTTCAACATATAGTTATCCATGATACCTCAAGTCGATCCTTTAATAGAATCCATAGAAATACTTGCAAGTTAGAGTGTGATGGAGGTCACACTTCCTACCTATCACCTCTTATGTCCACCTTCAAGGTTCAAGAATGTGATGGAGGGCATTCTTCCTACCTATCACATCTTGACAAGAGCATGATGGAGGGCACACTTCCTACCTATCATCTCTTGATGAGGGTATGATGGAGGGCATGCTTCCTACATATCATCCCTTTAATATAACTTGATGAGAGCATGATGGAGGGCATTCTTCCTACCTATCATCTCTTTAACATTAAGTCTCAATAGTGTGATGGAGGGCACACTTCCTACCTATCACATCTTGACAAGAGCATGATGGAGGGCACACTTCCTACCTATCATGTCTTGATGAGGGTATGATGGAGGGCATTCTTCCTACCTATCATCCCTTTTAACATAGTTTGATAAGAGCATGATGGAGGGCATTCTTCCTACCTATTATGTTTTAATGAGGGTATGATGGAGGGCATTCTTCCTACCTATCATCCCTTTAACATTAAGGCTCAAGAGTGTGATGGAGGGCACACTTCCTACCTATCACATCTTGACAAGAGCATGATGGAGGGCACACTTCCTACCTATCACATCTTGACAAAAGCATGATGGAGGGAACACTTCCTACCTACCATGTGTTGATGAGGGTATGATAGAGGGCATTCTTCCTACCTATCATCCCTTTAACATAATTAGATAAGAGCATGACGGAGAGAATTCTTCCTACCTATTGTTAGGTCCCAAAAATGTAGGTTGTTAACCCTGTTGGTGCATGAATTGACTGTCAATTTCTGAGCAATTTTTATGCAGGCACCATCCCAAAATATCCAAAAAGTTCTAAGTTTTGGCACCCCTTCAGTGTTTTTCAGCATCTGCATCTCATGTTCTTGAGGAAGGGGCCATCATGTTTTCTCCATCGGCATGAGTTTGTTTTTGTGTCTTCAAACTTCTAGTTTGAACTTGAACCCTTTGCTCAACGGTTCAAGGTTCAATAGTTCGATGCTTCGAGTTTCTTGGCCGCCGGTCAAGTGTTTTGCCGATGGGAGTATTTTTGATGTTTGAACCTCGGCGTTGAACCATCAGGTTGAACCAGTTCATCAGTTCAATGGGTTCATGGGGTTGCTTTTATGTTGCCGACTGAGTTGGTATTGGTGTCAAACTTCTCAGTTGAACCTCTCTTTTGAACCATCGGGTTGAACCGGTTCAAGGTTTAATGGTTCAAAGTTTTTTGTTTTTGGTCTTATCGGAGTGATCGGCTTCATCGGCAAAAGATTTCTTGAGTGCTCCGATTGTTTTGGTCTAGCCGATGGATGTCCATCGGCATGTGTTTGGTCATCGGCGAAGCAATTTTTTTTGGGCCGCCGATGTAAGGTGTTTGGCTGATGAGGAGTCATCGGCATGTGTCTTGCTGAAGGGGCTTTCATCGGAGTGATCAGCTTCATCGGCGAAGCAGTTTCATGTTGGGCCGATAGTTGGTTGTCTGGTCAATGAGGGATGTTCAAGGTGGTCGTCGGCAGGACTTGTGCTATCGGCCAAGGATTTTCTTGTTGCTCCGAGGGACGTTGGTCTCACCGAAGACCTAGGATGTGGTATGCCATTGGAGTGCGATTATGTTTCAGGATAGCTATTGAAGGGTCCACCGATGGAGTATTCTCTGGCCGACGAGAGGATAGAGTAGCTATCGTGCAGATTTCACGTTGGTCTCACCGATGAAGTATTATCGCTGAGAGTTGGTCTATCGGCTGGGGAGATTTTGGTTGCTCCGACAGTGTAAGTCACACCGACGGAGGTGGTCTTCGGCATGACTTTTGCCTATCGGTGAGGAGGTTTTTGGGTTGGCCGATGGTAGTAGTCTAGCCGACAGGGGATTGTGATAAAGGCATTGGTGTGACTGTTGAGGTTAGCAGGAGTTTTGTGTGGTTGGTCGATGGTAGTGGTCTTAGCGATGGGTTTTTGGAGAGAGAGGCGTGTGTCAAGCGTGGCAAAAGCACTCGACACCTATTATGCATATGGCCATGTTTTTAAAGTGTTGAAGGGGTCTCCGCACCAAGCATGTGGGATTAATGTTCTTGCATAATTTGAACCTTCAGGAAACGTTTTGGCGGGAGGCTTCATTTTGAACGCTGCGTCAGTTTTCAAGTAGGCCGCGGGTGGTTAAGCCATCAATGGTGACTGTAGCAAGGGTATGGGTGATGGTACAAATGATTAAACTACCTGATTGTGAATGAAGACTTCCAGATGGTGGCGCAAGGCTCGAGGCCTCCCTTGTCTGCTGCATTGATGACTTTTGAGTGCCATTCTTTCTGATGGATGTATTTGGTGGATTTTTGACTTCTGGCTATGTAATTAATGCTGAGTACGCTTCCCTCTGGCTATTTTTTAACCAGGAAGTGTTACTCATTTTAGAAGTTGGATGTTTTTGAGCTTTCGGCTCTGGCTCTGAACATAAGGTGTTCACATTTTGAAAGGCATTTTTTGCTACAGACTTGGTCCTTAGTCTGGTGTACTAGTCTATTTTGGCTTGTAAATGATGATTTTCTCTATGATGACTTTCTATGCAGATTGATTTTAAATGAAAAACACCTGTGTGTGTATTGTTTCTGATTGTCTCCTGTATGTCATTTGTTTTCCTTTCAAACAAGGTTGTCAAGGGCTTCCAAGTTTTTTAGTATATGCATACTGTGTTTGATTTATTGCGTCTGCTCAAGGAGTGGTTAAATAGGATTTTGATCAGATACAAAGGAAAGTAGATTGCATCATAGGATCTGTTAAGTATGATCATTAGTAATACTCTTTCTTGGACATGTTGTTGTTAGGCAGTAGCATTCTTCTCAGGTCTTCTGGATATGAATTTATGTTGTCATAGGGAGACATTTACATTCTTAGATATGACTCTGCTGCCCAGATAAGGCACTGGTTTGGGAATCTGTCTGTTCAATGGGTCTAGGAAAGTCCCATCACTCCAAACACCAATTCAAACCATTTCATCCTTCCATTTGTTAGTTGTAGGATTAGAAGTAGGAAACCCCTGCATGCTCTCATCCCTAACCAGACACATATGTCCAAGAATGTTGCCAATCTTATGATTTGTTACACTTCTGCCTGTTGCTGTCAAGTTATATTCTTCTGTCATTGAGTTAGTCAAGGTCATACTTTTATCAAATAGGGACACCCCCCTTGGTGCGGTAGAACCAGAAGTGAAGGGGAGGAGCTCATGCAACCTCCTGTATTTAGTTGGTTGAATCTGCCTGTGCATTAGAACTGGCAAACCCTAATGCTGATTCAGAAGAAAAACCCAACAAAATGGCGACTCTGCTGGGGAGTTGATTTAAAAATGAATAAATTTGTGGCCCATCCAAGTCACCAACAAAATGGCGACTCTGCTGGGGAGAATTGATACGAACTGAAATATTTTTGTGGCCCATCCGAGTCGCAACAAATTAGCGACTCTGTTGGGGAGTCTTTCATGTGAATGATGATGCTCTGCTGGTGGTATGAACTCAGAAAAATATGTGTTGAGCTTTTAGCTGTTAAAAATTTTGTCCTCTCTGGAGAGGTGGTGACTCTGCAAAAGATTCAAGTGCACATGAAAAGTTGATGTGTGTTGTGACAGAAAATGTGCTTTTCAAACTTCAGCATCTGTATGAGAAAAGGTACCCTGTTTCTTCCCACTTATATTTATTGTTCTACTGCATAAGTTAGATGCCAGGGGAGGCTATAGGTCTTAGGAATGCAAAGGATGTCTGAAAATAGAAATTTCATGAATCCAAATATGTATACAACCATACTCAGTCAAAAGGGGGATGACTTGTTGGATAAAAGAATAGAAGAGATAAAAAATAGGTTGATATTCTTAGAGGCTAGGCAGGCCCAGTTGAATCATGATAACTTTGTTGTGTCTGCCAGTCAGAAAGCTAAACCTCCTGTCAGCGCTTTTGATCCTTTGTATGACCAACTGGATTTGTCATGGGTTGACTATAAAGTAGAAAGTATGCCTGCTAGGATATACTGTCAGATGCCTAGATTTAGTGGTCACAGTGTTTGTGATGGGAATGCACATATCCAAAATTTTCACAGTTTCATGGGAAAACATTCATTCAGAGATGAGGATATGTGGATGAGGTTTTTGGTTAGGTCCTTTGATGCAAAAGCAAAAGACTGGTATTTGAGATTTCCAAAGAGAATTTTGGCCTGTTGGGATGAGCTTACTGACTGTTTCAAAAAGGAATTTACAAAAGAACTTGCTGATCTTGTTGCAGAATTGATGAAAATCAGAAAACAAGATGAAGAGCCATGTGTTGTTTTCAGTCATAGGTTTGCAGTAGCCCTTTCACAGATCCCAGAATTCTTCAGACCTGACACTTCAGCCTGTGTTGGCATATTCTTTGAGGCTTTTGAGGAGGGTTCTAGTGTAGTACTGAGGGATTTCAAGGTAACAAGTATGCATATGGCATACAAGTTCGTAGAAAATATAGAAAAAATTAGAAATGAGCACCTGCTGAAATCCTTGTCCCTAGGCTTTGGTGTGAATAATGGTTGTGAAGTTGCAAATGACCAATTGATTAAGGCATCATGTGAAGATGAAAAGATAAATACTGAGGATGCCAAGGAAAGGACTAGTGAGGACTCCCATTGCAATGATGAGGCAGCTGGCCATGAAAACAACAAGGTTGTGGACAGTAATGAGCAACTTTTGGAATGGAGCTGTGGAGATAATTGTGAGTATTGTACTCAAGACAGAGAAGATATAAGCAAACAGAGAAGCAGTCCCATGTGTGACCCATTGCCTTCCTTTCAAACACATGGAGATCATGAAGAGCAGTCAGGGATTGAAACAAGTGCTAGTACAGAGCATGATTGTTTTTCATTTGATGGCTATTTTGCTTATGACACACAGGCTGATACTCCTCCACAAAGGGAATCCATTGGTGATGGAGATACATGCTCTGCTGCCCATGAACAAATGGCATATTATGATCAAGCTGATGTACCTGGATCACCCATTTTTGACACATATGGTGATGGGGGTCTATTTGAGTATGGTGAAGGTTTAGACACTATTTTTGACTTGGATTCTGTTTCTCATCCTGATGAAAGGGGAAACAACATACATCAGGTAAGTGACTGTGAAAATGTGCCTGATTTGAAAGAGATTCCATAGCCTGATCTTTTCCAGTTTGGTGTTGCTATTGGTTGTGTGCATGATGTGCACAATTGTGAATTTGAAAGCTTTTCTTTTGAGAGGCCAGCATATGAAATGAGCTCTGATTTTCCTAGTTGTGTGGTGGACTTCAAGTGCTTTCAATTTTCAGTCCAGCTAGGAAATCATTTTGTAATACATAGTGATGATAACCTGTGTTCTATATCATGTGAGTATGCATTGCCTGATACATTCTGCATCCATTTGTTGCCTGATGCTGAGGGTCGCTTGCATAGGGTTGACAGTGACAAAATAAATCAGAAGGTTGAATATGCAAGTGACCAGGTTTGTTTGTGGTCAGATCATGGCATCATTCCCAAGCTTGACCCAGTGTATGCAGATGAGAACAAGGTGTTTGATAAGGGGAAATATTGGTTTTCCTTTTCTTGGTGGCCTTGGGCCATCAAGTTTGATTGGTGATACAGATCATTGTAACTTCATGATTCTGTGCCCAATGGATAAGGCACTGGTTTGCATCCCAGAGATCTGGGGTTCTCGCTGCAGTCTTGCACCTGCACGTCCCCAATCAGAGCCACTATTGGTGCCTAAATTGACTGTCAATTTCTGAGCAATTTTCATGCAGGCACCATCCCAAAATATCCAAAAAGTTCTAAGTTTTGGCACCCCTTCAGAGTTTTTCAGCATCTGCACCTCATGTTCTTGAGGAAGGGGCCATCATGTTTTCTCCATCGGCATGAGTTTGTTTTTGTGTCTTCGAACTTCCGGTTTGAACTTGAACCCTTTGCTCAACGGTTCAAGGTTCAATAGTTCGATGCTTCGAGTTTCTTGGCCACCGGTCAAGTGTTTTGCTGATGGGAGTATTTTTGATGTTTGAACCTCAGTGTTGAACCATCAGGTTGAACCAGTTCATCGGTTCAATGGGTTCGCGAGGTTGCTTTTATGTTGCCAACTGAGTTGGTATCAACGTTGAACTTCTCGGTTGAACCTCTCTTTTGAACCATCGGGTTAAACCAGTTCAAGGTTCAATGGTTCAAAGTTTTTTGTTTTTGGTCTTATCGGAGTGATCGGCTTCATCGGCGAAAGATTTCTTGAGTGCTCTGATTGTTTTGGTCTAGCCAATGGATGTCCATTGGCGTGTGTTTGGTCATCGGCGAAGCAATTTTTTTTGGGCCGCTGATGTAAGGTGTGTGGCCAATGAGGAGTCATCAGCGTGTGTCTTGCCGAAGGGGCTTTCATCAGAGTGATCAGCTTCATCGGCGAAGCAGTTTCATGTTGGGCCGACAGTTGGTTGTCTGGCTGATGAGGGATGTTCAAGGTGGTCGTCGGCAGGACTTATGCTATCGACCAAGGATTTCCTTGTTGCTCTGAGGGATGTTGGTCTCGCCGAAGACCTAGGATGTGGTATGCCATTGGAGTGCGATTGTGTTTAAGGATAGCTATTGAAGGGTCCGCCGATGGAGTATTCTTTGGCCGACGAGAGGATAGAGTGGCTATCGGGCAGATTTCGCGTTGGTCTCATCGGTGAAGTATTATCGGTGAGAGTTGGTCTATCGGTTGGGGAGATTTTGGTTGCTCCGATGGTGTAAGTCACACCGATGGAGGTGGTCTTCGGTGTGACTTTTGCCTATTGGCGAGAAGGTTTTTGGGTTGGCCGATGGTAGTAGTCTGGCCGATAGGGGATTGTGATATAGGCATCGGTGTGACTATTGAGGTTGGTAGGAGTTTTGTGTGGTTGGCCGATGGTAGTGGTCTTGGCGATGGGTTTTTGGAGAGAGAGGCGTGTGTCAAGCGTGGCAAAAGCACTTGACACCTATTATGCATATGGCCATGTTTTTAAAGTGTTGAAGGGGTCTCCACACCAAGCATGTGGGATTAATGTTCTTGCATAATTTGAACCTTCAGGAAATGTTTTGGCGGGAGGCTTCATTTTGAACGTTGCGTCAATTTTCAAGTAGGCCGCGGGTGGTTGAGCCATCAATGGCGACTGTAGCAAGGGTATGGGTGATGGTACAAATGATTAAACTACCTGATTGTGAATGAAGACTTCCAGATGGCGGTGCAAGGCTCAAGGCCTCCCTTGTCTGCTGCATTGATGACTTTTGAGCGCCATTCTTTCTGATGGATGTATCTGGCAGATTTTTGACTTCTGGCTATGTAATTAATGCTGAGTACACTTTCCTCTGGCTATTTTTAAGCAGGAAGTGTTACTCATTTTAGAAGTTAGATGTTTTTGGGCTTTCAGCTCTGGCTCTGAACATAAGGTGTTCACATTTTGAAAGGCATTTTTTGCTATAGACTCGGTCCTTAGTCTGGTGTACTAGTCTATTTTGGCTTGTAAATGATGATTTTCTCTATGATGACTTTCTATGCAGATTGATTTTAAATGAAAAACATCTGTGTGTGTATTGTTTCTGATTGTCTCCTGTATGTCATTTGTTTTCCTTTCAAACAAGGTTGTCAAGGGCTTCCAAGTTTTTCAGTATATGCATACTGTGTGTCTGATTTATTATGTCTGCTCAAGGAGTGGTTAAATAGGCTTTTGATCAGATACAAAGGAAAGTAGAATGCATCATAGGATCTGTTAAGTATGATCATTAGTAATACTCTTTCTTGGACATGTTGCTGTTAGGCAGTAGCATTCTTCTCAGGTCCTCTAGATATGAATTTATGTTGTCATAGGGAGACATTTACATTCTTAGATATGACTTTGCTGCCCAGATAAGGCACTGGTTTGGGAATCTGTCTATTCAATGGGTCTAGGAAAGTCCCATCACTCCAAACACCAATTCAAACCATTTCATCCTTCCATCTGTTAGTTGTAGGATTAGGAGTAGGAAACCCCTACATGCTCTCATCCCTAACCAGACACATATGTCCAAGAATGTTGCCAATCTTGTGATTTGTTAAACAAATCTTGGTCCTTACATGAGAACATTCTGCTGTTGCTGTCAAGTTATATCCTTCTGTCATTGAGCTAGTCAAGGTCATACTTTTATCCAATAGGGACACCCCCCTTGGTGCGGCAGAACCAGAAGTGAAGGGGAGGAGCTCATGCAACCTCCTGTATTTAGTTGGCTGAATCTACCTATGCATTAGAACTGGAAAACCGTAATGCTAATTCAGAAGAAAAACCCAACAAACCCTAAGAGGTTACCAAGCTCTCTTAACATTTTTGGCTAACAACACAGGGTAGATATGGCTAAACCCCTTTCACTTCAGGCTCTGCCAGACCTAGGTGGGTATACCTTCACTATTAGTGCAAACTTATATGACCTTCACAGTGGTAAATGAGTTTGAAGTAGATGTAAAGTGAATAACTAATTCCTACTATAAATGCTCCTGCTCTCTGTTGAGAATGGCTCCTCTGCCTCTCTGCTTCCCTTTTTCTGTTTAGTTCATCAAACATTGAATTGAGACCATAGATGTCCCCTGCTTCTTCATCTTGGTGGTCAAGAAATTTAAGAAAACCCTTATGCAATTTTATCCTCATTTTCCATGCATGCAGATCTCTAGGGTCTTGTTCTGCAGTTACCAAAACTATAGGCGGGGGATGAAGGAGCAAGGGAGGTCTGTACCTCATGCCTACCCAATTGGTCTTAATCTACTATACAATTTTTGTCAAGGCCTCTGCTCTCCTATAGGACCACCTAAGATTGGTTGAAGAGATCATTTCCCTTCATTTGAGGTACATTGGAAGGGGGTATATCATTCCTCACAAGCATTCCATGCCCTATCTATCAAATTTGGCCCTTTAATTATCAAATCTTCAAAACAAATTCTTAAACTTTCATTATATTTCTCTTTCATAGCTTCATACCTTTCAGTCCTTCTGAATTGAGTTTTGAAGGAAAGGGGCTTATGGTGTGGATGCCTCATATAGATCCCTACAGTTCTTTCTTCCTGAAGATATTCTCTAGTTCTATCCTGTCAATGGAGCTGATTCTACAAATTAGACATAAAAGCTCTGAGTTGTACCTCCCCTACAAAGAGGTTGATGAAGAAATCACTGTATTTTTCCAATAGCAGATTATGCACAAAAAATTCACATAAAAAATTATGTTGAGTAGGGGGTGATTCTTTAAATGTTTCTAAGAACTGCTTGTCATCTAGATCATGAGGTAAGGTATAGGAAATTCTAAGAAGTTTCCATCTTAGCACTTGCTCATTAAGGAACATAGAATACAATCTAGATGGTTTTCAACAAGCTAGCAATAATTCTCCTATACATGCATCTATCTTAGCTTGGTATAGTCTATCATAGGATTCCTTCAACAATACTAATTCCTTCTTAAGTCGTGTATTTTTTGCTCCAACTTGTCTTAGAAAATAGCATCTTTCCATCCATTTTCTCAACATGGGAGGAATGTGTACTTGGAACCATTCCATTTTTGTTGATTCAGTCTGAATTTCCTTTGACTCCATGACTAGTTAACATTTATTTATTGCAATTCTTGTTCCAATTCTATAGTTTGTCTAAGGGCTGCATTAAGTTCATGTTTATGCTTTTTATGTCTTTCCACAAAAGTTTGAAGCAACACTTCAAAGTTATTAGTCAGATTCTTTATTTGATCAGCCTTTTGAGATAGGTTAGTCAAATGTTCCTTGTCTCTCTCCTCAAAATGTTTCAACTGGGACTAAAAATATTTAATGAGTTTATCTTTCTGCTCTAGTTTGGTCCCAAATTCCATATCTCATGATCCCTCTATTGTAGGAGTTCTGCCTGGGTATCAATTTCCTGCTTCTGTACGCTAATCTGCTTATCACTTTGTTGCAGTTTATCTTTTAATTGTATATTTTTTTCTCTCAATTCTTTCAACTCTGTTTCCATTTGATCCTGCTTCTCATTTCCTATAGTTGTAGAAAGAGGTGAGACAAGAATCTCTGTATCATGGTTAGATACATGTACTTCATCATTTTTCTCTATAGGGCCTTGCTCTGTGTTATCTACATCATCTAATGAGAGTGGCTGTTCATTTTGTAGGGTTGTTTCAAGCTCATTTCCATCTAATGATTGTTTAGTCATTGAAAGTATTTCTACAGAATCTTGTTCTTAAACTTCAATTTCCTTAATAATTATATAATTCAAATTCTGTTCATCTATTTTCTACTGTTCCTTCTCAGGCGAGTGAATTTCTTCCTCAGACTCATGAATGTCATTTTTTGTAGGGTTTCATTTCCACTTAGCTATTTGTTCTGCCTCTTCTTTTTAGGAATAGGTGGTTGATCACATGCAGTAGAACAACTGAAATACGCAGCTAATCTTTTGCTCCTTCTTGGAGGAGGGGGTCTTTGCAATTTTACCTTAGGCCTCTATTTTCTTGTCCTAGGTAAGCTTTCTGGTTCATTCTCAGACTCAACAAATCCTACATTTTATTGTTTTTCTAGAGTCTCTAGAATATTGTGTGGCCTAGGGTGTTCATCAATCTCTGAAGGGTTTGGTGCAATTTTCAGCACTTCACCTTCGGGATTCTCTCTATGAGGCTGAGGTTTAGGTGAAGGCTCCCTAGAGTTTTTTGCATCTATTCTAGATGATTCTCCCCTTTCAAAGTGCCCTATAGGTGTTAGGGTTTCAAATTTTCTAAGAAATCTCTACCATTTTTCATATGTTTTTCTCTTTTTCAGCAGCTGGTATTTACAAATCAATGAGATGAGGCCATCATGCTTCAACAGTCCATACCCAATTTTATATCTTTCAATCATATGAATGAGGGAATCATGTAGGAAAGTTGGAAGGTTAATTCTTAACTGAGGGTTTTCAGCATCATGGCGCAAATGAGCAAGCAGGTGAAAAGGGGGACCTACAATTATAGCACAATGGTTGTCACATGTAAAGTATTTTATAATCCATGCAACTGCCGTTCTCCAAGGTTCTACTATTGACATTCTCTAAAACTCTTTGTTTTGTCCCCTAGAACTTATAACTAGTAATGGTTGGGGTTCCCCTTCCCTCAAGAAAAATTCTAGCATCTTTTGATAATAAATGTTGGTTGTTTTTGCTAAATTTATCCCTTCATTTTTAACACCAGACAAATTGGAAATGATTTGGGCACTTACCTTGAATTTTCTCCCTCATACAATAGAGTGCTTGTCTGAGAAATTCTCTACAAATTCATTAACCAGCTCTGCATTGTGCCCTTCAAACTTCGTCATAAAATCCAGACACTCTACTTTTTGAAATAGCTCCAAAATATTGTGTAGGGCCAACAACTTTTCTGCAAAACTAGGCTTCGACTTCGGCTTTGTCCCCATATTAGTTTTTCTGATAATTTTTGTTGAATTTTGTACTAATTGTGGTGACAACAAAGGTGACCAATTGTTTAAGCTATCTAAACTGGAGAGTTACTATGAAAACCAATTTTACGGCAAACTGCATTGGTATTAAAAGGAGTAAGCTGAAAATGATGTGATATTCGTCAACTCAGCATGTTAACCAGGACTTGTGATTATTATTATCATGCATGGTATGGAATTAATGTTTCATCATATCCCTCAGTTAAAGTACAGTTCACACATATTTCTAATTTTGGAAAAAGGGGGGAAAACGTGCCAATCTATTAAATTTTATTTACAATATATTGCTTAATTAAGAAAGAACGTGTATGTACCTTATTTCCCAAATTGAATTGAAATTCACTTCACCTTTGCTGATGTAATCACTACATACACGATTTTTTTAAAATCATTTATGCGAAGCTTGGATGGGATGGCAAAAAGTTTTAGGTGGATTTATTAATGATAATAACAGTGTGGATGGGAGTGTTTAATTATTATGATGGTAAGTGGCCATAACAATTTTCATTTATTATGACAGGGGGTGGCAACATAAGGAATGAGTTTTAATGAATGCTTAGATATAGAAGAGTTGGGTGGCAGAAATAGTATGAATGAGCATGCTTTGAAAATTCTAGAGTATTTACAAAAGGGGGTCACAAGTTCTGAAGTGTTGAAATTAGATGCTCATGGAACAAACATAACAGGAACACAGGAACAAAATTCTGGAGTACTGGAGTTGGGTACTACCAGAACGAGGATACAAAGTTCTAGAGCATCACTGAAAGATGTTGTTAGAATACAAGAACAAAATTTTAGAGCATCGCTGAAAGATGTTGTCGAAATATAGGAACAAAGTTCTAGAGCATCACTGAAAGATGCCGCTAGAACACAAGAACAAAGTTCCAGAGAATGGTTGAAAGATACCGCTGGAACGCAGAAACAAAGTTTCAGAGCATCATTAAAAGATGCCACTGGAACATAGGAAATTTTTTTTGGAGCATTGCTGAAAGATGCTCACAAAACTTAACATGGGCATGGATGAAGTTCTGAAGCACTGGTGAAGGTGCTAATGAAACTTTGCATGGGCAGGAACGAAGTTCCAGAGCACCAGTGCTAACAAAACTTTGCATGGGTAGGAACGAAGTTTCAGAGCACTGGTGAAGATGCTAACGAAACTTTGTACTATCAGAAGGCAAATTCCTACAAAACAATAATAACACTTAAAACAAGTAACTAAGATAGATATACAATAACTTAGACAAAATGCTTCGAAATAAACACACATACACACATGCATTATTTATTGATTTATTTATTTATTTATTATATTATATCATATTATTTTTTATTTTTTACTCAGAACAAAGAAATTTTTATACCTCCTCTACCAAGTTAGAGTTGATACATTGGCTCTCTCCTTGCATCTATACCATTCTTGTAAATTCTTCTTTGTTAATAGGTTTGTGTTAGATCCGCAATCGATGACCATTGACTAGGAGTGTTCGAGTGTCACCATCGATGGGTTTAAGCTGCACTGCTCCATTTGGAAATACTTCAAAAATCTCATATGGACCCAGCCAATGAGCTCTTAGTTTACCTTTTTGATCTTTATATCTAGAGTCAAATAGCAATGCCCAATCACCGCTATGAAACTCTCTTTCTTTTATATATTTGTCATTCCAAGCCTTTTGTTGTTGTTGGACCAACTCAGTTTGGTGAATGGCTTCCAGACGGAGTTCGTCCTGTTCACAAGTTGTAGGACTCGTTCAACCTAGGCTCAATCAAGGTCCAAGCCCACTTCCATTGTTGTTCTAAGCATTTGTAGCTCGAATTCAATGGGTAGAAGAGGTTTCTTTCTAAAAGCTAATTCATAGGGAGTGAGACCTGTGGTTGATTTATAGGTTGTGTTATAGGCCTAGGCTACCTCATGCAGTTTCCTAGCCCAGTCCTTCCTTCCCAACGAAACCATTTTTGTCAAGATGTTTTCAATCTCTCTATTAGTGACTTCTACTTGACCATTTTCTTGTGGGTGGTAAGGAGATGATTTCTTATGACTCACTTGGAAATGGTCAGTGAATGCCAATAGAACTTTAGATATAAATTGGGGTCCCTGATCTGTGACAATTGATCTAGGGGGCTCCAAATTTGAGGAAGATCTTGTTATAAAGGAAATCTGTGACTTGTTCTTCCCTAGTAACTTTCAGTGCTTGGACTTCTGCCCATTTATTCAAGTAGTCAATATAGACTAGGATGTATTCTTTATCATGTGAAGGAGGATCTATGGGACCTATGAGGTCTAGTCCCCATTTTTCAAAAGGTTCAAAAACTACCTATGGTTGCAGAGGCATCTCGTTAGATGTGGTAGGTCTCCCTACTCGTTGGCATTCATCACAATGGTAAATATACTTTTTTACATCTTTATGCATGGAGGACCAGTAGTAGCCTATGCCTAAGATTTTATGAGACATTATTTTTGTTGAATAATGACCGCTAGAGGGATCATCATGGCAGGTTCTTAGTATGTTGTATGTTTCATCTGATCTGACGTAGCGGTGTAAAACCAGATCATGTCCACTTCTGAATAGCATATCATTGATCCATTTGAACTGGGCACTCTCCCTATGAGGCGTTTCTTTTGTTTTGATGTAAAATTTGGTGGAAACTCAGAGGTGGCTAGATAGTTGGCGATGTCTGCAAACTAGGGTGTTTTAATGGAGATGGTGAATAACTTTTCATCTGGAAATTCATCTTGAACAGGGGCACAATCTCCATTGTCTTGTTTGATTCAAGATAAAAGTTTGTGACTACGTTAAACTTTCTGAGTTTATCAATGATGGTTACATTAAATTTTTGGAGAAGTAATAACCATCTGATTATTCTCCCATTCACTGTAGGTTTGTTCATTAGGTATTTAATGGATGAATGGTCTGTGAACACGGTTACCTTATACCCTGTAATGTAATGTTGAAATTTATTGATTGCATGAACCATAGCTAAAAATTCTTTCTCCATAGTGGTGTAATTTTGTTCAGTGGGAGTCAGATTCTTATAAAATATATAGCATACTTCCCTCCATTCTCATCTTCTTGGCCCAAGACTACTCCAATAGCATCATTGGAGGCATCTACATAAATATGGAAGGGAAGGTTCCAGTTAGGTCCACGTAGAACTGGAGCATAAATGAGTTTTTCTTTAATTATATCAAACAATGTTTGACATTCTGTTGTCCAAATAAAATCCACGTCCTTTTGAAGAAGGGAGAACATAGGAGCTATAATTTTACTGAAGTTTTCTATGAACCTTCAGTAATACCCAACATGTCCTAAGAAACTTCCGACATTAGTTTGGTTTTTCAGAATCTCTATTTGTTGTATCACTTCAATTTTCGTAGAGTCTACCTTTATCCCCTCGGCTGAGATGTGGTGTCCCAACACTATCCCTTGTTCTACCATTATTAGACACTTTTCATGACTCATGGATAACTAATGCTCTTCACATCGGTGCAACTCTTTGTCCAAGTTTTTAAGGGCTTCATCAAAAGTGGAACCATATACCGTAAAGTCATCTGTATAAACTTTCACACAATCATTTACAAGTTTAGAAAAGATGGCCAGAACACCCCTCTCAAATGTTGCAGGAGCATTACATAACCTGAAGGGAAGAACTTGATATGTGAATGTTCCCCAAGGATAGGTAAAAGTTGTTTTGTCCTAGTTTTCTACTACTACTTGTATTTGGTTATACCTGTCAAACCCATCCAAGAATGAGAAATACTTCCTCCTGGTTAAGTTATCAAAGACTTGGTCTATGAAGGGTAGTGGAAAGTAGTCTCTATAGGTTGCTTTATTGAGTTCTCTATAATCGACACACACTCTCCATTTTCCATTTTTCTTTGGCACTACTACCAAATGTGAAACCCATTTGCTGTCAGAGATAGGATAGATGAACCCTACTTGTAGGAGTTTTTCAATTTCTGTTTTGACAATATCTTTGAGAGCGGGATTGAGTCTACGTTGTGGCTGACAAATAGGTCTAATGTCTTAAGTATAGATGTGATGGGTACAAACACTTGGATGCATTCCTCTCATGTCTGTGTAATCCCAAGCAAAATCTTTGGATCTGTTCACCAAAATATCAAATAGATTGAGCTCATCTGTTTCTATTAACCAGCTATTGATATTTAAGGTTTTCCCCGGCAATAACATGATAGTTTTGGTCCCTGGGTAGTTGGAGGTGACAGTATGAGCTTCTCTTGTTAACTTGTTAAGAGGACAACTATGCGGTATGATTTTATGGAATCTGGCAATATCTTCAAAGAAGTGATCAGTTTTTGGGATGATGTTAGCTAGAGGACAGGGTAATGTTGTGAAGGTGTAGTTGTTGTCATAACTATGCTCAATCTCATCGGTGTGGATTGGTTGTCCTAAAATTTCCTCAACCTCTAATATTTCTTCATCACTTGAATCTATGGTAATACCTTGCATATCATTTTCCAATTCTTCACAGTGTTGTTTAATGACTACCATAGCAAGTGAGGCCATATTTTCTTGTTTGTCAAAATAATTCAATTCATCAACCTAAACTTGTCTATGCACAGCAGGTTGAGTAGGGGGATATAGAGACAAGTGTTTTCTATTGAGGCCATTTGAAATGGTTATCCCTCCTGCTCTGTAGTCAATCTTGGATGCAACAGTTGCCAATCAAGGTCTATCTAATATTAATGGATAATTGTCCTTAGGTGTGTGGGACTAGATCACTTGGAAGTCCACTGGATATTCCCAATTGTCAACCTTGATAGGGACATTTTCCAGGATAGCTTTGGGAACCACTATAGACTGGTTTTCCATTTGCAATATGGTGGTTGTGGGATGTAAGTCAGTGAGCCCCAGCTTTTCCATAATGTCCACAAGTGCATTGGGTATTGCTACATCATTGATTGTCACCATTATGAGTGGGCTACCTAGGTCAACATATTTTGGGGTTGAGATTTCTCCAGTCAGAACGTTGGCTAAATATCCATTGATTTGCACTATGTTAATTTGTTTCTTTTTCCTCCCTGGTGTTTTTATGCACAACTGTTTGACCAATTGGTTAAGTTCATGAATTTCTTTAATTGCTTGTAATAATGGAATCTCGATATGGAGTCATTTAATTTCTTGTATTAAAGCAGTTTCAGTTGGCAGGGTCATTTCCAAAGGGTTTTTCAGGAGAGTCTCCTTAAGGTGCTCCGGAAAAGGTGCTTGAGGTCTCTTTTTTAAGGTAGAATCCTTCTCCAGAAAAATTGATGAATGTTTGACAACTTCTTCTTGAGGTAACTCTGAAGATTTAGGTGAAGATTGTTGAGGAGACATCAAGGTAAGCTCCTCTTGGTTACTTATGGAGTCTTGATCTGAAGGTACGGGAGGCGTCTTTGTTCCTTCAGTGGGTTCTTCATTTTGGTCTTCAAGGATCTCAACAATGGTAGGTTGCTGGAGTGTTTTTCCTGACCTCAACTACAAGTTTCTACAATAGATAGCGTTAACTCCAGCCATGTTTTCCTGCTCAGTGGAATACACTAGTGTGGTTTGACGGGTATTCTTCAGATTAACAATAGGTTGCGCTGGCAATTGAGGCTAATTGACTTGCTCATTTTGTTGAGTGTTTTGGGGAGCTGGCAGGAGGTTCTATTGTGGATTGGGCATCCACCTTGGACCATGATAGAATTGATTTGGAGGTTGATTCCATTGTAGGGTAGGATTCTAAGGGTACCATTATTGTTGAGTCTGGTTTGACCATTGAGGGTTTCCCCATGACTGATTTGCCCAGTTAGGTGGTCCCCAAGGATAAGGTCCCCAATTAGGTGGTGTTGGAGGCCAAGGTGATGCCCATTGATTGTTATTCCAATTATTTGGAGGGTACCAAGATGAGTTTGAATTCTAACCATAGGAGAAATTCCCTCCTGGTCTTTGGCCCACATAATTGACCTCTTCCTCATTGTGAGATGACTTTTTCTTGGAATTTTCAATTGCATTTAGTATCTCACATTGATCAATGGCATGACTCTTCTTGCAAATTTGACAAATGTCAGTTTTGTCTAAGGGACACTCCCTTAACATGTGTTTGTTTTGACATTTGGGACAGTAGATGGATAAGGTTTCAGGATTGCATGTTTTGGCCTATACTCCATCCATGGTGGTGTTTAAATAAACAAGGATATCAGTTTTCAAATTTGCTATTTCCTCTCACAGTTTACCAATTTCATTTGAGCCTCTTAATAGGCTAGACTTATGGATTCCTCCGCGATTCTAGGAGAAATTTCTGCATAACTCAAAAATATCACTGAGTTCAAGTTGGGACACATCTCCTTTTCCCATCAAGTCTAAGCTTCTCCTAGTGTCCTCATCAAGTCCTTAGAGAAATATGGTCTTCAAAATTTATGGGCTCATTGTCTCTTCCCCACATCGTTTGGATAGAAAGATAAATCTATCTAGGAAATCTTCTAGGCTTTCATCTTCTTTTTGCCTTAACTAGACCAATTCTTCTTTCCTATCACTGACCCTACAATAGCTCTGATATTTGTCCAAGAAGACAATTTCCATGTCATCCCAAGTGGTTATTGATCCTGAGACCAACCCCATGAACCATCACATTGCAAAGTCTCTTAGAGTAGAGGGAAAGAGTTTCAGCTTCTGATTATCTGTTTTGTAGTCATACGTTTGACACAGAACTTTAAACTTGAAAAGAAACTGGTTTGGGTCTTTAGTAGACAATCCTTTGAAGGTTGGTAAGATGGAAGGTGAAATGTTTTTCATGGGTGAGTCATCATCTACATTGAGAGAAATACGATAGATGAATGTTCAGGCTACTCTTCGTGGGTGTGGGTTATTGTCATCTTCATGATTTGCTCTCCTTCCATTGTTGGGATTAAAAGGGTTGTTATTGTTATCATCCATGATGTTGAAAGGAATTTTTTCCTCCTCAAAGGTTTGATATGGTGGCTGCATATCCAAGGTATGTTGGGAAGTCTTGGGTTGATCCTGATCAAGCAATTCATAACAAAGTTCCTCAGTTGAGACTTCTACCTCTCTAGTTGTGGTTGGAACTACTATTGGGGGGGTTTTGGGTATGAATCTTCCATGTGGACCTCATTTTCTGACCATGCAAAAAAAGAAGTTTGACAACTAGTTTTATTTTACTAACAAGAGGTATCCAAGTATTCTTCTATTAACACTAGAAAAGAAGTTCCTTGAAAACGATGCCAAAAAGTGACAGGTTGTCGTGAAGTCCTAACACTTTAGTTTAAAATATGTCAATTATGTTGACCGGGTAGTGTCCAAGGCTATCTGCAATAGGGAATGGATTCGGACATCTCAACTTAGCAATGGTTTTCTAAATTTTTGAGAAAGCTTTTGACAAAATAAATCTAAACTAGAAAGCATACAACTTAATCTATAAAGCATTTGAACTTAAAAACTAGAAAGCGTATAAACTCTAAACTAGGAATCACACATCAACTTCTAACTAAGAATTTGAAAGAAACAGGTTATTCTAGGAAAACAGGACATTATTTAAATATGAATTTGTACTTATCAACTGGTAATGAATTTTTGTATTGAACAGGAGCTCCAGAAATTATAGCATAACACACACAACTTCACATATTTCAATTTTAAGAGAAATAACTAAAACACAATATCCTACAGGGTCACAACATTACTATTCTATCATAACACCATTTAATAGAAGGTTATAATAATTTGAAATAAAACATTCACATAACAGAATTTGAACAACACAACTTCACAACATTGAAATACTTATCTATTCCTATATCCTTCGAGCGGCTAGCTCTCTGGAGATCTTCTACTGAGTCAAATCACATTCATCATTTAACAACTCCAAAATTCCATTCGCATACTCATTACTCAGAATAAGGTTACTCAGAACAAAACTTGATTGTCTTTTTCATAGCATAACAGAACATAACATAATCAACTAAACATCACCATCACATAGTATATCCTAACATAACACATATATTTTTAGGAATCATCTTATAATCTATACTACCAAAATCCTAGATTTCAGGTGGAGTATTAATGCCACTTGAAAAAGTCTTCAACAAGAAAAATAAACTTTAACTAAACTGATTGTCTGTTAAACTTAACATATTAAAGGCTACGAGTGGAGCCATGAAATGTCTTGAGTGCTTTCAACATAAAATAAAAGAAACTGCTAGGTGGTCAGAGGTAACACAGATTAAAGTCCATGATTATGCATCTCCTAGATTTTTGGTGCCCCAGTATTCTGGCGCTGCTAACTCCAGTTGCTTTCAATTCTATTCCTTCCACTAGCCCATATTCAAAAACCTAAATAAATACACAGATCTTTACACAAGATCACATCACTCATTAGTGAAAAACTCTAGTCAATTCAAAAATAAAGATTGTACATCATTCTTTCAAAAATAAACAAATATTGCTTATAAAACTAATAAATTGGCATGGTTTGGGTGATTTGGTAACAAAAAAAGGGGTTATATGGATTATGATAGAAATGAGGTTATTTATACCTCATCAACACTTTGAAGAATCCCTTAAGAATCTGAAAAAAGTGTTGCAATGTTGTGAGAAGAATCAATTGTCCTTAAGCCATGAGAAATGCTTTATGATCATGGAAGAAGGAATTGTCCTTGGGCATCACATATCAAAAAAAGGAATCAAAGTAGATCAAAACAAGGTAGAAGTGATTAAACAATTGCCCCCACCTAAAAACCAAATTGATGTTAGGATTTTCTTAGGTCATGCAAAAATACTATAGGAGGTTCATAGAAAATTTCAGCAAGACAGTTACCCCAATGTTTTCCTTGTTGACCAAGGACACTGAATTTCAATGGATAGAAGATTGTCAAACAACATTTGAAACAATCAAAGAAAAACTTACAGTCACACCTATTTTGTGTGGATCTAATTTGAATATCCCATTCCACGTACAAATAGATGCATCAAATGAACCAATAGGGGTAGTCTTAGGACAAAAAGAAGAAGGGGAAGGCATGCATGCAATTTACTACATAAGTAAAAACCTTACCCCTGCTGAGAAGAATTACACAACAACTGAAAACGAATTCCTGGCAGTCATCTATGCCATCAACAAATTCAGATACTACATCACAGGATACAAAATCATTGTACACACTGATCATGTAGCCATTAAATATTTAATGAACAAACCAGTGGTAGGTGCAAGAATTATCAAATGCATGTTACTATTACAAGAATTTGATATCACTATCATAGATAACCCAAGAAAATTCAATTTGGTTGCTGACTTTTTGTCAAGGTTGCATATAGGTGGAGAAAACCAGCCAGTGGAAGATAGGTTCCCAGATGAACATCTCTTTGTTGTTTCTTCCATTACACCTTGGTTTGTTGATATAGTAAATTTCTTGGCTACAAACTTGTTTCCTTCTCATTTCACTTCTAAACATAAAAAAGATTAGTAAAGGAAAGTTTAGCTTATAAATGGTTGAATGGTTTGTTGTTCAAATGTGGTCTTGACTTTGTGCTACACGAGTGTTTAAGAGCTGATGAAATTTTTGATGTGTTAAGGGCATGTCATGATGAATCCACAGGTGGACATTACTCCTCACAAAGGAAAATCCACAAGATCCTTGGAGCTAGTTATTATTGGCCATCTCTCCATAGGGATGTGAAGAGGTATGTGAAGCAATGTGATCAATGCCAAAGGATGGGTCAACCAACTTTCACCCAGGAAATGACACTTCACCCCCAAGCAGTTTTAGAACCATTTAAGCAATGGGGCCTAGACTTTGTGGGGCCTATCTCTCCATCATCTTCAATAAAGGAATACATCTTGGTATGCACAAATTATGTGACCAAATGGGCAAAAGTTCAAACATTACAATTTGCAAGAGAAGAAAAAGTTGTTGATTTCCTATATAACAAAATCTTCTTAAGGTTTGGAGCCCCAAGAGAAATAGTTTCAGGCATAGGTATGCAATTTACCTCTCAAGTGATACAAGATTTCACTTATTTGTACCATATCAAGCACATAAAGTCTTTACCCTATCATCTCCAAGCAAATGGGTAGGTGGAGGTAACAAACAAAGAGCTGGAAAATATCTTGACAAGGACAGTGGCCATGAATAGGAAAGATTGGGCCAGCAGGTTACATGAAGCAGTTTGGGCTTACAACACTACATAGAAGTCAACAGCCAAGTTCTCACCTTGTGAACTTGTCTTTGGGAAGAAACCAATCTTGTCAATAGAGTTTGAATTACAAACACTCAATACATCATTTTACATTGGACTGTCGTTGTCTATAGCACAACAAGATATGATTCTTCAACTCAGTGAGTTAGATGAAATCAAGATGGAGGCCATACAATAGACATAACTCATTCAACATCAGAGGAAGCAATGGCATGACCAACACATCAAGAAGAGGACATTTCAGCAAGGACATTGGGTTCTCTTATATGATTCTAAGTTCAAGGAGTTCAAGGGAAAATTACAAACTCATTGGATGGGACCTTACCAAATTAGGGAAGTTTATGACAATGGGATAGTCTAGCTGGCACCCATTGATGGAGGGGAAAAGACATTCTTAGTGAATGGTCATAGAATTCACCTCTACTAGTGACCAGCTACAAAAGAGTAGTTTACAAAGGACTTGTGCTTGGTGACAGAGGTCACATCCTCTGGCACAAATTGAAAAGATTTAATGGATTAAAAAAAATTTAAAAAAAGAAAAAAAATTAAAAAATAAAAATAAAAGAGGGGTTGAAAACCAATAAATGGCATCCCTTCTAAATAAGATGGAAAAAAATAAAAGAGAAATATTGAAAACTAGTCAAATGATAATCTTTCTCACCTAGGGAACTAAAAACCAGCAAATAGCGGTTCTCTTTTTCATGCAAGAATTAATCAAGAGTATCTCCGGAGCCAACCAAGTGCATCTCTAGAGTCAATCGTGAGCAACTCTAGAGCCAACTAGGAGCACTTCTAGAGCTTCAACAGACAGAGAAGATTTCTAGCCTTCGGGTCCTACCTTTCCAAACGTCAAAGAGGGGGCATCAAAAAGGTGATGAAGTCATCATGACTTCACACACCCCACTTTCAAAAAGGAGGCCACGCCGAGCACTCATTGCACCCAGCCCCCTCTGAACCTTATCTTTGCATTAATTGATGATGTCATCCACTGACCCAAAGAAATCACATCCATCATCAAAGGGACCTAACATTCCATGCTCTGTGGACATCGTGACAAGTGACCGAGAAATCTACACACATAAGCAAGATCACATCATATCTTATGGAGGTGGCAACACAAAGACCCAAACATATCGTCTGATCATTACAAATGATAATCCAAGTATTTCTCTTAAATTAGCTAATTATGATAGGTCTTTTCATTTTCTATTTTGTGCAAGTTACTTGGACGCTCGTACACTACCATTATTCCTTGTTCCATCCAACGCATGTTGCCTTAACTGACCACCTAACACGTCCACTCCGGAGTGTCATAACCCTCCTTCATACATGATTAACCCTAATTTCCAAAAATTACAAGTGAAATCGTGGAAACAAACATGAAGGAAATCAACACAAAATGCAAATAACAAATGCAATATACCTTCAAAATGATCCACAATCCATGGTTAAGGTTGAGAATACGGCACCCGAAGCACCCTAGCTTTACCCAAAGAGATGAATGTTGATTGCTTGATTCTACAGCATAACATGATATGGAGATTGATAGATGAATGGATGGATGATGATAGATGCAAAATAGATAGATTATGGATTAAGAGGAAAATTCGACAGAGTAAGGATGCTAGAAGAAGATTCATCGCCAATGGCTCAAGAGAGGCTACCTTTATAGAAAAAGGCAAATTTGAATGGACGATTGTGATTGAGAGTTATGTTGGATGCTATGGATGGTTGAGATCGATTAGGGTTGGATTAGGGTTTCCCACTCAAAGAGGGATTGTAGTCACATGACAAGTGTGTGATGGAGAATAAAGGGAATCTAATTCAAATTTGAATTAGATTAACATGTGAAGGCATATTAAGTGGAAGATGGAGACATGTGACATGTGTCGCAATGTGATGAGAGGTGAGGGAATAATTCAAATTTTTAATTTGAATTATGTGAGACATGTGAAGGGGGATTATTAACTAAACAAATGGGATTTATTTAGTTAATTGGAATGTGATCAAGTGGGATTAATTAAATAAAGTGGGTTTATTTAATTAATCAGGAAGATGATTAAGATGGGATGAACTAGGACCTAGGGATAAATGGGATTAAGTGGGATGAGGTTAGATGAACTAGGATGAACTAGGACCTAGGGGACATATACAAGTTCATGTTGACAATGTGTTGTGTCGAGACATGGACATTTTTTAGTGTCTACAACAAGCAATAACTTCCTCTTGAGCAATTCAGTAGTCATCAGCCATAGCCAAATGAAAGAACTTTTCCAAATCTAGAGTTCAAAAACAGACAGAGCTCCGAAGGTAAAGTCATTCTGTAAAAAATAGAGGGAGCTCCAGAGATAGGGTCATTTTGTGACAACAAAGAGAGCTTCAGAGAGAAGATCATTCTAGTGAAAACTACTCAGAGGAAGGTAGTTAAAACTAAGGGCTTGCAAATAAAAGAACAAGAGAAAAGGAGGGTCAATCATCTTCAAAGTACGGAATGGGGATTAAAAAGAAGTCAGAGCTGGAGACATGAAAAGGGTTGCTTCAAGACTAGGCATCAATTGATGTCTTGAGATCTACTGGATGGCTCGAGTTCTTGGAGAAATTTGAGGGCTATGAAGAGGACATCATAGAGGAATTTATCTCCAATCTAAAGAATAACCATACACATGTATGAGGGGTAACTATCTTTGTCTCTACCACCATCATCAGTAGAATATCTGGCCTCCCAGAAGAAGGTGACTAATTCTGTCATGTCCCATTATTAGTCAAATCAATTTTGTACACCCATTCAAATTAAAGATATGAATAACATAATCAAATATAGATTCATAAATTAATATAATAATAATATATACTAATAATTAAATATTATAGTAAATATCATTTCACTATAATATAAATTATATATTATAAGATTATTATAAATATTATAAATTAAATATTATAAATATATTTAATATTAATATTGATCGATCCCATGCTATGAGATGGATGACCAAGTCCAGAATGAGGCTAACCTCATATGTGGATCGCTAGAAGTATTATTTAATTAAACAATAACATGATGTGATTTTGGAGTTTAAAGAATTTGTTGACTTCTATGATATGTGATGTGATTCGTAATAGAAGGTGAAACACACGATTTATGGCAAGGTCATCAATCACAATTATTATTAAAGGCAATGATTTTATCATGTTTATGTATAAAGTGATAATAGTCAAGAGGAAGCCACCCATGAAATATGATCTATAAAAGTAATGAAGAATGGTTAATAAGGCATGTTACATGATTATTAAAGAAGACATCGATCTGTTATGAGAAGGTGGATATTAACCAAAGGTTATCTCATTTAGAGAGATGTAACCATTCACTATAAATGCCTTGCTTGAGAGGCTATAAAGTAAGGAATCATTCAATCTCATTAGGAAAAATTAGCAATACACGGCATCAAACACATAGAAGGAAGCACAACTCAATACAAATGAATTATTCAGCAAGCACTTCAAATTGACTCATCTCATCCAATTAGAGAATAATCTCAGCATATAATAATATCTTCCATTCCTATTATCAGTGGAGGCCAACATTCAAAGACATCTCATTAGAATATCTAAACATGATGGAAGAATCTCAAATCATGGGAGCCGAATAACACAACCTTTGGCAGCGATTATTATTGGTGTTGATTTGCATTGACAGCAACTTCACAATGGATCTGACTTGCATCTTCATAGACAACGATTCATCACCAAGGACCAGTGACTAGCATTAAGGGAGATCGCAGATGTGATTGCATTAGTATTTCATCATCAAAAACACACACATTTCTTCCATCATCTATCATTCGATCATCTCACACATTTTCATCTTTCGAAGGCATCAACACAACATAGCATACATAGAAGCAACATTACATCTCTCATTTGAGGCAATCACCTCATAACACATTGAATCTAATATTCTTATCATCATTCAGACTCAGCAGCATCTAATTACAGCAGATCGACGTCTTCCTATAGCAATAAGAAGTTTAATATACTTGACAGCAAACATCTACATTCATCACTCATATGAGGTATGTTACTTACCTTAAGTTAGTATATCTCATGGTAATGAGCTTATGAATGATTTCCTCTAAGTCATTCATAATATAATAAGACTATTATAGCATAATAAAATGAGAGTATTCATGAATGATGATAAGCATAATAGGATGGGTATGCATATGTCATAATAATAATGAATTGTATAACATTACAATGATAAATGTAAAGAAAGAATGCTATTAATGAATGATGTATGCAATTCTATCATAACGATAAGAATGATCAATGAATATGTGGAATGTTTATATAATGGACAAGGTCCAAGGAATAATAAATGCATGATGTCATAATGATGAATACCATATTTATATATACTTAACCATCACATGAGATGGTATAATGATGAGTTCCCGTAGAGGAACAATGTGATCAAATGTACTATCTCGTGATCCATGGGGATCACAAGACGTTAAGGATAAACTCCTATAAGATATGATTCATAATTCTAATCATGGTATACTTGGACGAGAGTAGGTAGCCTCACCGTTAATCTATCTATCACCCTACTAGTATGGTGGTGAGTTAGGGAAGGGCAATTTAGGATCTAGCACCTAGGTGACTCTCAAGTGAGTGAAGTATTGCCAGTTGCATAGCATGAAGACCTTTGAGCCAAGAGGTGAAGTATCGCCGGCTACATAGCATGAAGCCCTTGGGCCGATGGTTGCATAGACCTAATTATTATTATAATGGCTTAACGGTAAGTGACTCGCAAGAGGGTGAAGTATCGTTGGATGTATAGTGTGAAGCCCCTTAAGCCAAGAGGTGAAGAATTGTTGGATGTAGCAATGAAACCCTTGGGCCTATGGCAGTGGGTCTCATTATACCAGCACCCTAACGTAATTGTACTCATATGGGGTGGGTGAAGTAGAGTAGATTAACGATCAGGCACTAGAAAGACTCTCCTGAGGTATATCATGGAAATCTCTATATGATAGAAATGAGAAAATGTGAAATGCATATATGTAATAAACTTTGATATTGATTATGATTATGTGGCTACTATACCTAATTGCAATATGATGATGTTATAAGGATTTATTGGTTACTAAAGTTCTCTTTAAGAAGTTAAAATTGTGTGCAAGGTTAAGAAATTTTGAATTTCCTAAAGGGGACATTACAAGTGGTATCAGAGCAGTCATCCTGCCATCCTATGAATGATAAGTACTTACACTACTTATGTGTACTATGTATATTATAACTTAAACGTAAACTTCAACATGAATTCTCTCTTCATTGGAGTGTTCTAAAGAGCCTTTACTCATCATGATATAGGCCAATGTAATGTTACTCTATCATCATTATTTCTGGATTAACACAATCATGAGACTATTATATATAGTTACACTATAATAGCCATTATCACCTACAAATGATAAAAACATTATGCCCTAACTTTGAATGTAAGTGCTAAGTTCACTTTTCACTAGGGTTGTCATACAAATTTGCCTTATAACTATATTATTTCCATCTTTTCATTTGGACTGATACAATATATTGACCTCAACCTAACTAATATATGGAGATCTAGCACTATGTTCAATCAGTCATGGTAATATATTTACTAAGTATCTAAGGTCAAATACAATTTGATAGCAAGGGATAACCTTGACTTACAAATGTAAAGAAAAACCAATTACATATTGGATAAGCAGACAATGACCATCAAATCTAAGAGAAAGCTATGAAATCTTTGTATCTTAGTCATATCTAGGTCTGCATAAAATGACATAGCACATAAATGACCCCATCAACATTCTAACTGTCCTTACTATTGGCAGCAGACACCTTGTTTTAGGACTGTTACTTCCAAATAATCTTCAGAATTGGGATCTCAACTAGAGGTTGTTTCAGCTCCATTACAACCTTTATCACACAGAATTTGGTGAGTTGCCTTGAGGGCAACCAAATTTGATATTCATTATACCCCTTCATCTTATCACAAGACATGATTTAACAGTCAAACATAATACTTTAAAACCTGTAAAGATGTGGCAATCTTCATGAACTTGAAGAAAGCTAGTCTTAAAATTTAATATTGCCATGATAATCACTAGAGTAACTGTACCTTCATCATCTAAGATCTCCCATGCAAAGTTTGCCTTACTATGATAGCATGCATGATCAATAAAGGATAGATCAAAGTAAACATTGATTAAAGTAGACACAATCACCACATCATTGTTAAGTCCCTATATATATGCAATCTAGAAGTAATAAAAGAAATGAACAATGAAAAACACAATGTATACAGACATTAACATACGATGATGTCAAAAATGATTCTGTACAATAAATGAAATACTCTTATCTTGTCATAACAAGTTACAATACAAATGAACAGGTATCAAGATCATACAAGTAAATCCCAATCTAAGATTGCTTGAGGACAAGCAATCTTTAGTGGGGAGGACTGTCATGTCCCGCTATTAGTCAAATTGATTTTGTACACTCATTCAAATTAAAGATATGAATAACATAATCAAATATAGATTCATAAATTAATATAATAATAATATATACTAATAATTAAATATTATAGTAAATATCATTATCACTATAATATAAATTATATATTATAAGATTATTATAAATATTATAAATATATTTAATATTAATATTGACTGATCCCATGCTTTGAGATGGCCGACCAAGTCCAGAATGAGGCCGACCTCATATGTGGATTGCTAGAAGTATTATTTAATTAAACAATAACATGATGTGATTTTGAAGTTTAAAGAATTTGTCGACTTCTATGATATGTGATGTGATTCGTAATAGAAGGTGAAACACATAATTTATGGCAAGGTCATCAATCACAATTATTATTAAAGGCAATGATTTTATCATGTTTAAGTATAAAGTGATAATAGTCAAGAGGAAGCTGCCCATGAAATATGATCTATAAAAGTAATGAAGAATGGTTGATAAGGCATGTTACATGATTATTAGAGAAGACATTGATCTATTATGAGAAGGCGGATATTAACCAAAGGTTATCTCATTTAGAGAGAGATGTAACCATTCACTATAGACGCCTTGCTTGAGAGGCTATAAAGTAAGGAATCGTTCAATCTCATCAGGAAAAATTAGCAATACACAGCATCGAACACACAGAAGGAAACATAACTCAATACAAATGAATTATTCAGAAAGCACTTCAAATCGAGTCATCTCATCTAATCAGAGAATAATCTCAACATATAATAATATCTTCCATTCCTATTATTGGTGGAGGCCAGCATTCAAAGGCATCTCATTAGAATATCTAAACATGATGGAAGAATCTCAGATCATGGGAGCCGAATAACACAACCTTTGGTAGTGATTAATATTGGTATTGATTTGCATTGACAGTAACTTCACATTGGATATGACTTGCATCTTCATAGACATCGTTTCATCGCCAAGGATCAGTGACTAGCATTAACGGAAAGCGCAGCAGTGATTGCATCAGTATTTCATCATCAAAACACACACATTTCTTCCATCATCTATCATTCGATCATCTCACACATTTTCATCTTTTGAAGGCATCAACACAGCATAGCATACATAGAAGCAACATTACATCTCTCATTCAAGGAAATCACCTCATAACACATTGAATCTAATATTCTTATCATCATTTAAACTCAATAACATCTAATTATAGCAGATCGATGTCTTCCTACAGCAATAAGAAGTTTAATGTACTTGACAACGAACATCTACATTCATCACTCACAGGAGGTATGTTACTTACCTTCAGTTAGTATATCTCATGGTAATGAACTTATGAATGATTTCCTCTAAGTTAGTCATAATAGAATAAGACTGTTATAGCATAATAAAATGAGAGTATTCATGAATGATGATAAGCATAATAGGATGGGTATGCATATGTCATAATAATAATGAATTGTATAACATTACAATGATAAATGTAAAGAAAGAATGCTATTAAAGAATGATGTATGCAATTCTATCATAATGATAAGAATGATAAATGAATATGTGGAATGTTTATATAATGGACAAGGTCCAAGGAATAATAAATGCATGATATCATAATGATGAATACCATATTTATATATACTTAACCATCACATGAGATGGTACAATGATGAGTTCCCATAGAGGAACAATGTGATCAAATGTACTATCTCGTGATCCATGGGGATCATGAGATGGTAAGGATAAACTCCTATAAGATATGATTCATAATTCTAATCATGGTATACTCAGACGAGAGTAGGTAGCCTCGCCGTTAATCTATCTATCACCCTACGAGTATGGTGGTGAGTTAGGGAAGGGCGGTTTAGGATCTAGCACCTAGGTGACTCTCAAGTGGGTGAAGTATCACCGGTTGCATAGCATGAAGCCCCTTGAGCCAAGAGGTGAAGTATCACTAGCTGCATAGCGTGAATCCCTTGGGCCTATGGTTGCGTAGACCTAATTATTATTATAATGGCTTAATGGTAGGTGACTCTCAAGAGGGTGAAGTATCGTCGGATGTATAGCGTGAAGCCCCTTGAGCCAAGAGGTGAAGAATTGATGGATGTAGCAATGAAACCCTTGGGCCTATGGCAGTGGGTCTCATTATACCAGCGCCCTAACATAACCGTACTCATATGGGGTGGGTGAAGTAGAGTAGATTAACGATCAGGCACTAGAAAGACTCTCCCGAGGTATATCATGGAAATCTCTATATGATAGAAATGAGAAAATGTGAAATGCATATATGTAATGAATTTTGATATTGATTATGATTATATGGCTACTAAACCTAATTGCAATATGATGATGTTATAAGGATTTATGGTTACTAATGTTCTCTTTAAGAAGTTAAAATTGTGTGCAAGGTTAGGAAATTTTGAATTTCCTAAAGGGGACATTATAGAGAAATTCAAGGGCTATGAAGAGGACATCATAGAGCAATTTCTCTCCAATCTAAAGAATAACCATACACATGTATGAGGGGTAACTATCTTTATCTCTGCTACCATCATCAATAGAATATCTGGCCTCCCAGAAGAAGGTGAGAGGTTCTATCATCTAAACACCCTATACTCTATTTTGATAAAAATATTCTCAGTAGATAATGATCCTAAAATTCAAACACATATGAATAAGGGAGAAGTCAAGGGGATAGTTAGGACCACCCTTCCTCAGCCATGGCAATCCTCGGCCATGTGGCTGATGAAGTATTTCACTTGTGATGGGCAATTTTCACTAGTGTTAGGGTCCATCATGAAAATGTTGATTTTCTTAAGGCATGGACATACACATCCTAAGTATAGAATAAATTTTCCCAACTTCCTCTATTCTACAGTCACAACATTGGCAGAGAAGTACCAGTAGGGGAAGGGTCTTTTGAAACATCATGGTCTCATACATTTAATTGTAAAACATCACTTTATCTCCAAGAGAGGAGGGGAGGCCTTATGGCAGGCATTTCTTGATGATATACATAGGCCTAAGAAAAAGGGCAAGAAAACAATAGTAGAGTCACCTCCCTCCACTCAAGAGATAAAAGAAAAAAGACCAGCTCCATCTACCTCTTCCCCATCTACTGAAAAGAGGAAAAAGGGGAAGGAGATTCTAGGGCAATCATCAGTTGCACCTGAGCATGTAGAAGTCACACTTGAGGAACAACCCCACAAAACACCTCACAAAGCAAAAATAAAATTAACCTTGGCCGAGGAATCCACCCCAACAAGAAAAATGAGAGGTGTTGTAAGTAAAGAAGAAAAAGTAGCAAAGGAGCCTGCAAAGACTCCCAAACCTTAGAAACACAACAAGAAGGTGAGTAAGAAAGAAGCAACAGAGGAGTCTCCAGAAACTCCTAAATCACACAAACCTAAAAAGGAGGACTCCACTAGTATTGACACTCCTCCCTTGTTGAGAAGAAGCGAAAGGGGGAAGGTGACTGAAGAGAGCACTTTGAAGCTTGTCATTCCTCAAACTACCCAAGCTCTGGAGGTGACATATAGTGAACTCCAAATCGTCGCTTCAGATTCAGAAGAAGAAACACCAGCATTGGAGACACAAACAAAAAAAGTGCCTTGGAGAAGCAAGCATAAGAGATAACCAACTTAGGTAGAAAGGGACACTGCACTCCTAGCTGAGGTTCTTGTTGGTTTTAGAACCTCCATGACCCCTCCTTAGGAGTAGGCTAGGCCATCACATGCCCCAGAGTCTACAACAAACAAAGAAACAAAAGAACAAGAGGAGGCACAGATGGAAGGGGTAGAGGAACAAGAAGAGTAGGATAATGTTGGAGGACAAGAGGATATTGGGGTCCCAGATGTAGACATGGAAGAGGGGTTAGAGACAGGTAGCTACTCCCATCCCTTTGACTAGGAAGACATTGAAATAGCAAGAGAGCAACAATTGATGGAAGAGATTGAAAATATAAAAAGATTGCTATGGGGTAAACACTGATCATCATAGACCTTAAAAAGGTCATGCAAGAGGAGTTAGCTAAAGACCAATAGATCAGTGACCTGAAGACGCAAGTGGAGAAAAAAGAAATGGTCATTGAGGAAAAAGAGGTTGAGGTTAAGAGAAAAGATGTAGTGTTAACACAGAAGGATATCCACACTTCTGATGTTATCAAGGCCAGAGATAACAACATCATTTTGATCTCAGCCCTAGTTGAAAAATTATAGAATCAGACCTAGGAATTGACAAAGGCCAACAATAAAATTGATGATTAGGTAGAGTTGGTCCAAGATCTGGTTGTTCTAGTTTCTACCAATTACCAGGGCACACAAACAAATGTCTCTTTGAGGACATTCCACTTGGATATCCCTAGAGCCTTGTTCAAATGGGAAAGGAGGTGTAGGGAATTGGAAGGTACAACTATTATGGTACAATTACATAGGGCAGTCACTGTCATGATTGAAAAAGTAAAGACTCTATAAGAAAAAGTCATGATAGTGGCCACCCTCTCATCAGAAATCCTTGCCTTTAGACCCCCCAGTGGCAATTATGTAATCTTCCTACAAGAATGGGTCCTCCAAAGGAAACTTTCAATGGTTCTCTCCGACATGACTGAAAACATACAGGATGGGAATGACTTCCTCAAAGTATATATACAGAGCAAGGATGAAGAAAATAATTTGCTGTGTGAAGTATATTTGCATAACTTCTTTATTGAAGAACACACATTCTTCATCAACCTTTTTGTAGGAGAGTGCCAGTTGAGGGTATTCATGCCATTGATGAGGAACCATCAAATATGGAATAAGAGAATCGAGGCCTACATAGAGAAGGTAGCAGGTACAAGCCTATTCCTCAAGAGAGACTACCCAAACCCAATGGCCTTTGAAATCCATTTCAAGGTAGCAATCTATTCCCCAAAAGCAAAAATTCAGCCATTATACGAGTAACACCTACAAGAATGTGCCATTGAATTTGGGTTGTTCATGCATACTTCATCTGATCAAATTATGGTAATTTGTAAAAAGAGGTCGAATAGCCTCACCCAAGATCAGAAAATGAGGGACATAGTATCCCCAACCAACCTTAAATGGTTCATGAAGAAGGCAAGGGCTATATCCAAATTGATGGACAAATATAAGCAAGAATGGATAGGGGGATGCTTCAGGCCACCCCTAATCATTGAGCCCCTATGCATGTGGGCTGAACAACTGGAAGATACTAGGTTTCAAGAATGGGTAAAGTAGGTTGATCAATTCAGAGGAAATGGCAACACAAACACCATGACCTGGTCAATCTATGAACAAGAGTACAATCTCCCAGATAGGTTGTACAAGCTCAACAAATCCAGGTTGTGGGCAGTGCAGGAGGACCTATAAACCCTCAGTGGAAATGATGAGTGTCAGGTAGCACTCATCTAAACATACCTTATTACTCCTTTTTCTCATCTTTGTACATTACCTATCCTAGTAATTTCACTATAGGAAATGTGAAGTCTTGTTTTAATTATGCTAATAAGAGATGAAATGCCGAAGTTATTGTTATGATGAGAAGACCTATGTTTGAAGTGAAATTGATAGAATTATGCAAAATTATCTCTTTTTTGTTTCACAGGTATCCATTGCTCAGGTGGAAGATAGTTTTGGGAACTCTGGAGATGATCCTAATTATCTCCGGAGCTGAGCAAGAAGGACACTACACAACACTCCAACATTTTCCAGCATTGTTGGAGGATCTCCAAAGTTGAAGCAGCAGGACAAAGAAGGTTGGTGATCATGAAGACCTCTAGAGCCATGTCCTAATAGGCTTTGTAAGCATCTCTAGAGCTGCTAGCAACTACATAAAGTCTCCAGATCTGCACAGGATCTCTGGAGCTGAACAAAGTCTCCGATGCCACTTAACTACCAGAATCTTCGAAGCTTCTGAGGAACTATGGAGTTTCGCATATCTAGCCTTGGGTGTCCATGAAGGTAACTCCAGTGGTCCAAAGGGACACAATGCACTTATATTTGCTTTTGCATGAGATTAGAGGACTTCTCATAGTTCACTATTTTTGAGAAGTTAAGTTCCTTTTTATTAGGACCTCCACGACCTATTATTGTTAAAAGTCAAACTCCAGATTTAGTGACACCTTAAATGTCACTTAAGTCCTTTCTAAGATTTGCATGATTATAATTTTGATAAACAATTGCATGTTTTAGTTCTAAGAATAAGATATCTTTTATATCTCAAGTTGAACTGATAGGAAAGATAGCTAACTCCAGAAATATGATATCACCTAGACTAATATATATTGATGGAGATAGCAAAATAAGATAATAGATTTTTAGAAGATTTTTATGTAATTTCATTCCTCAATAGAAACATATATTTTTGAATACAATATACTTCAGATAGACAAGATTACTGTTATACTTTTTGCTTTGAAATCTTTGTTTAGCCTTTAGTTCCAATAGATAGGAGGGTAGTATATTCTCTGCTTTATTATGTTATTGTAGATTTCTTAAATATATATTTTTTTTGTTTTCATAAGATAGATCAATTACTATCAAAGCAATCTTGTTTCTGTTTAATGAATGTTTAGATTTTGTGTGAATCAAATAGATCATTTCAGCATATTACTATTTCAGTTCTTAGATCAAGTTTTCCTTTCAAGCAAGTAGTTAAAAGCATTAGTTTGGTTAATTAGGGAAGTTCAACTTTAGTAGATTAGTTAAGGACTGTTGATTATCAAGTTTCTATTGTAGACAACCATGGACACAGTCCTAGATTTGACACATAAAACATGATTAAATACCAAGGTACAACAATCCTTGTCACATAGTTTGATTTAACACTCCAAAAAAGTCTTTTTTTAACTCTATTTTTATCTTTTTTATTTCTTTAACTGTATGTTTCGGATCATATTTTTATCAATCACTAAATCAAATCATTTCTTTTTTAGTAGTCAAGGTCACTGATTTTATTTATAGTGTTTTGATGTGGCATTGCATCCTATTGTGGCATTTTTCTATGGCTATTTAGGTTGTGCTTGTTTGACATAAGATTTTCCAACATTCCCCTACTTGATGTCAATCCTTGTATCTATAGTTTTGTCATCAATTTTGAGTGTATTATCCTCCCTAATCTTTTAGTCATGATGTTTGCCAATTGTTCTTCTGACTTGCGAACCTGAATTTTAAATTCCTTGTCTTGTATGAACTCTCTTAGTAATAGTGTTTTAGTTTATAATGTTTTGTCCTTGCATGAAATACTAGATTTTTAATTCATTATAATGTTCCACCATTGTCAATTTCTTTATTTTTCTCTTAGATCAAAACTTTTTTTAATCAAACTACTTGTCTACATGTTTTTATTAATGCAACATACTCTACTTCTATACTAGATAATGCAACTATAATTTGTTTCTTTGAACTCCATGTAATCAATCCACTTCTTAATGTAAAACAATGCCTTGAAGTGCTCTTTCTATCATTTGATGATCCTGCCCAATCTAAATGAATAACTAAACAACTTTGAATGTTAAATTATATGATAATAGATTCCACAATCCTTTATTAATTTCACATACCTTAGTATTCTTTTTTTTTGCTTGTAAATGTCTTTCTGTAGGTTCACACATATGCCTTGAATCAATGATATTGCAAACATAATATGTGTCCCTGTAACTATCAAATACATTAAAATTTCAACTAAACTTTTGTATTTCCTTTCATCTACTTTTGGTGATCTATCTTCTTTCATCAAATTTTCTCCAAGTGCAATTGGTGTATCAACTCCTTTACAATCTAGCATATTAAACTTCAACATATCTTGCACATATTTAACTTCAAAGATAAATATCTTACCATGAGATTGGCATACCTCCATACAAATAAAATATTATATAAGTTCTAAATCAATCATTTCAAATTCTTTCATCATTGCCTCTTTGAATTCTTTATTCTATTTGAGCTTCCTATATAGATTAAGTCATCAACTTAGATACACATAAATTGTTTCATGACCTTCCTTCTTGAAATATAGTGTAGGCTCATTCTTGCTTCTCACATATCCATTTGCTAAGAACTATGTATCAACCATTGAATACCATGCTCTTGGTGCTTATTTTTAACCACAAATTGCTTTCTTCAACCTATAAACACATATTTCTTTGCCTTCGTTAAATCCCTGTGGTTGATCCATATATACTTCCTCTTCAATGTATACATTAAAAAATGCAATCTTCACATCTAATTGGTCTAATTTCCATTCTTTTTGTGTTGCTCAACAGAATATCAATTTTATAGTACCATGCTTTCTAGCAAGTGCATAGGTCTCTTCATAGTCTATACCATACCTTTGAGCATATCCTTTTGCAACCAATCTAGTTTTATATCTTTCAAAGGTATCATCACTCTTGTACTTTGTCTTGTAAACCCATTTAATTCCTATCACTTCTTTGTCTTTTGATAACTTTATAAGCTCCCAAATTTTGTTTCTTTAAATAGAATTAATCTCTTCTTCCATCACTTGAATCCATTCTTTTTTTCAACCACTTCTTCAAACTTATTAGGTTCCATCTCAATATTGAGTAAGTCACATAACTAACCAATTCATCATTTGCATTGCATTCTCTAATTTAACTTCTCGTTAATTCTTCTTTTAAAATTTTGATCTAAATTTAGATTTGGAGGATGAGTTTGAATTAACTTCTTACTTTGTGTAACACTGGTTGAACTTGATGGAGATCTTGAAATTTTAACTTTTTTTTCTTGATCCCAAACTATTCCTTGAATTACTATTACTATTTCTTTTTCTTTCTTTAGACGATTTCCATAGATTCCTCCTTCAAAAAACATAACATCTCTTGAAATAATGTTCTTCCTACCTCAAGGGTGATAAAACTTGTAGGCTTTGCTTTCTGCACTATAGCTTGTAACTATACATACTTCACCCTTTGCATCCAATTTCTTTCTTTTTTACCATCTATGTGAATATAAGCTAAACAACAAAATAATTTCAAGTATGCCACTATAGATTTCTCTTATACCAAGCTTCATATGGTGTCATATTTCTTACCACAATAGTTGGGCTCCTATTCATGATGTAAACAACAGTGTTAACTACTTCTACCCAAAACATTTTATCTATACTCTTTGCTTCTAGCATTCTTCTTGTTTATTCTATTATTGTTTTATTATTTCTTTTTGCCACTCCATTTAGTTGTGGTGTATAGGGTGTTATTAACCATCTCTTAATTCCACTCTTTGCATAAAATTCATTAAATTCTTCTAAACAAAATTCACCTCCTCTACTTGTTCTTAAACACTTTATGTATCTTCTACTTTCTTTTTCTATCATAACTTTAAACATTCTAAATGCTTTAAAAACATCTCTTATTCTTCAAAAAATAAACCGGTGTATCTAGTAAAGTCATCAATAAATGTAATCACATAGTAGTTCATACCTATGCTTGCCTTGGACATAGGACCACACAAATCTGAATAAATAAGCTCTAATGGTCAATTTGCTCTCCATGTGCTTTTAGGAAACCTATCCCTATGAGGTTTTCCAAATGCACAATCCTTGCACACTTCCTTTCCTATTGCTTGAATATTTGTTAATTCATGTACCATATTTCTTTGGTACACCATTTACAATCCTTAAAAATTAAGGTGTCCATACCTTTGGTGCCATAAACAACTTGCATCCTCAATAGTAGCATAAAAAATTTTCTTCATTTTCTTTGATTCTTAACAAGAACATTTCATTCTTTGCTATCTCCTTGTCTCTTATCATAGATAGTACAAAAATTATCATCAAATACAAGTTTAAGTCATTTTGCAACTAGCTAACCAATGCTCATCAAATTATGCATTGGTTGTGGTGAGTGGTATACTTCAACAATTTATGCTTTTCCTTGACTAGTGTCTATATCCAATTTTCCTTTTCTACACTTTTAAAATTTTCACCAATCTTTAAAAATGCTTCTCTACAATTCATCATATGATGAGAACAACTTAAATCTAGAAACCATACCTTATTACTTGTGTTTTCAACTTTGTTGCATGAAAGAGAGTAGTGCATTGTATCTTCATCTCTACCTTTCTTTGGACCTTCATTTGCACTGTTTGTATGTTTTTGTGCATAGTTCACCTTTCTTCTTTCATTTGAATTCTTGAATATGCAATCTCTCTCTTTATATGACCAAATCTCTTGCAATAGTAACTCTACATTGGTGGCCTTCTTGCTTTAAATCTACCTCTACCTCTTGAGAAATCACAATCTCTACTTTGTCCTCTTCCTATGAAGTTACTACCAAACCATTGATATAAGTTCTCCCTCTTATTTCTGTGAGGAAAACTAGTACTTTCTCCTTGATTATATTATTGATCTTTGCCTTTGACATAAACACTTGATCTAGATCACCTATAAACTTTACCTTCTCTTCATGGGTAAGTAATGATCTAATTAACTCTTCAATATTTAAAGTATTTAAATCTTTACACTCTTATAAAGTAATAAAAATATGCATCCACTTGAGTGTAAGAGATCTCAAGATCTTTAAAACCACGCCATCTTTCACCATTTCACCATATGTCTCATCTTATTTACTATTGTTAGGAAATTATAGGTTGATCAAACCATTTCCTACATAACCCTATGATAGAAAATGATGCATGCAAGCTTACAAAATAACCATAATGCAAATATTAAAAGACATCATAAGATAACACAAGATATACCTTGGAAAATCCTCAAGAGGGAAAAACTCAGCCTCCAAAAGCATCCATACTCAATGTATTATTCAACAATAAAACATTACAATACACTTACAGAGTTTCCATGAATATTTTTGAAACATCAAGCTCCTCCAATGCATCCTCCATGTGTTCAAGCAAGTAACCACACATCCCATGCCATGCTTCACATGTGCACTTACAAGAGAAACTTAATACAATGACAACCCACTCAATCAACCAACCCAAACCACTAACCATGTGCTTGGTTTTACAGACTCAAGCTCACACAAATACAGCTTGTGGTATTGGAAAAATCATGTGTCTCAAAACCATGAGAGCACAAAACCATTTACCCTCTCATTTACTTTTTGGTATTAAGTTTCTAAATATTAATTATTTATTCTATGTCTCCCACACATAAAATAATCAAACCATATAGTACCAAAGAACAATTGTAATGATCCTGTTAGTGCCTGAATTGACTGACAATTTTTGAGCAATTTTCATGCAGGCACTTTCCCTAAGAATCCAAAAAATGTTCTAAGTGTTGGACCTCCTCAGTATCTCTCAGCTACAGCATCATTTTTTCTTTGAGGAGGAGGTCATCATCATCATATTTTCTTCGATGGTGGTCAGCGTCATCACGTCCTCCGTCGACCGGCTTCTCTTCGTCATCATCATATTTCAATATCGGGTGATGTTTGGTTATTATCCTGATCCTGCTGATGAGCTACAGTGCGCCCTGATTTGCTTGCGGGGGTGATTTCTCAAGTATCCAGTGATCTTCCAATTATCACCTTGCCTAGACATGATGATGATGTTGCCTCGATATTCTGAAGGGGTTATTCTCTAAGTTGTTCGACCTTACTTATTTTTTCTTAAGGGTCGTCGTCATCATCATCATATTTCCAGTTATCACCGTGTTGCTTGCGAGGGTCATCATATTTTTCTGCCTTCATGATATTTCGCCGGGGTGATATTTTTATCATCGGGTGGTCTTGGTTATGATCATCCTGATGATGTTGTTGAAGAGTTCTAAGTGTGACCCGATATTCACCGGGGTCATCATATTTGAACGTCAGGATGATCTTAGTCAATATCATCCTGATGATGTTGTATCACTTCTTGTTCGTTGTTTCTTCATCCTGATGATGCTGACGTCATTCTTATGTCAGGATGATATCTATTTCTCTGCCCATCTGCATCATGATATTTTCGAAGGAGGGGGTGATATTTTCATATCACCCGGGTGTATGTTTGTTCCAGCGTCATGATGATGCTGATATCAAGGAGATATCCGCCTGCTGGCTTCGTGCATTATCTAGTGGGGGGTGATCTTTTCAAGCATCATCATATTCATATTTCGCCCTGATCTTATAGCGGAGCTACAGTGCAGCATGATATTAGTGCATCAGGATGATATTTCCAAATATCCGGTTATCTTCTGAATATCATCCTGATGTCGATATGATGATGACGTCATCAAGGTCCGGGGGGGTCATATTTCGAACACTGATCATCTTATGGAGATTCCCTGATATTTGCAAACATGATGATGAAGTCATCCGGATATGAGGAGGTGCGCAGCAGGCGGATATGATGATGACGTCAGCAGGATATGATGATGACGTCATCAGGATGTTCATCGGCCAGACTTTTGGTATAGGCTCAGCAGGAGGATGTTCCTCCGATGGATCAGGTTGTGCCGATGAAGGCGATTATCATGCAGGCTATATTGCGATATGATGATGACGTCAGGGTGATATTTCAAGCGACAGGATATCATGCTGCTGGAGGATGATGATGATGAAGTCTTATACTAGTGTCGTCAGGAGCAAAAGCACCGACATCATATATGCTCATGACCTAGTATATAAAGTGTTAAAGAAGTCGCCGCGGGGTGCATGTGGGATAATTGATATCCTGCATTTTCAAATATCATGATGATGAATCTCGGCGGGAAATGGTTGCGATGCAGAATTGATGTTCTTCCCGAGGCCACGGGTTGGTGCGCCATTAATGGCGAAGATTGCAGAGGTATGGGCGATGGCGTGGGCGGATCTGGTACCCGATTGAAGGTGTACATCAGCGGACAGTGGCGCAGGGCTCGAGATGTCTTCCTGTCTCCTCTCCTACCTGCTGCATTCATGTTTGGGCGCCAATCTGGTAATGTGTTTGAGCGCCATTTTTATGATACTGTGTATCTGGCGGGATTTTTGGTCAACCTGGTAGTTAATGCTGAATACACCCTCCTGCTATATAATGCAGACGGTGTTATTCATTCAAGGTTGTTGAAAGTTGAAGATTTTTGGCTCTGTAATGCATAACAAGCTGATCTGGTTGCTCTGTACAGCTTACCTGTGAGTTTATGTATCTCTTGTTGTATGTTTTTGGCATGAACCCACTGATTTCATGATTAAACTTATATGAGAAATGCTATCTTAGTATGTGTTGTGTTAATTCTGTCTCCAGTATTGCATGTATTCTTCTTCTGAATCTGGATATTTGGGTAATGTTTAGATTCTAGAGCATAGAATTCCTATGTTGAATGTCTGATCTTTTAACTTCTGCTCAAGGGGTAGATTAAACTATTTTCAGGTTGAACATTGGGAAGGGTATACTGCAGTAGGGATACCATAAGTAGAGATAACTCAACACTCTGTATTGGGAGATGTCTGTAAGGCAGATATCACATATATCCCCTTGAAATCCAGTTTTAGCTGTTCATGCTGATCATTCACAGGTGTATGTCTACTGACTCCAGGCCCTGGATAGGCACCAATCATGCTTTGTTTTTGTGTTATAACCATGTCCAGCTTTGCATCCAAACTTAAAATCCAAATCAAAATCTAAAACAAACATTAGGATATTAGAATTAGTTTAGGATCCTCAGTCCTCTGTCTACAACTGCTAATAGGCCCAAAGCTAGCCCCTTTGCTCTTATCTTTCAGTTTTGGTCTACTTACAAGAGGACTATCTGCTTTCTGTCAGCATCCCAGCCTTGTATGCATATCCTCATGGATGTTGAGTAGGGAATACCCCCCTAGGTCTTGCAGAGCCTGAAGAAGAAGAGGAGATAAAATATAGAGTCTATCTCCTACACTGTTGACCCCCTGGCCCAGAGATCCTGTTGATCACTGATGGCTACCTTGTAGGGAAATCTGGGAATAAGCATCCAGTCTGGGAAAAAGTCAACAGAAATTGGCGACTCCGCTGGGGAGATCAATGTCATATCCATGAAAGTTTGAGTCTACAAGATTAAAAAATTAGACCTGGAAACTGTTTGTTGCAGTAGAGAAAAAAGGTTGTATATGTGACTCTGCTGGTGGATGACCCAGAAAGAAAGAAATCAATTTGCAGCTTCAGCTTGTTAGAAGCTCATTCCTCTTCAAGGAGGTGGCGACTCTGCATCAAAGAACCTGATAAAAGAACAAAATCAGTCAGAGAAGAATTTGTAGCTTCTGCAACATATCCAGGTATTTCATATTATTTGACAGATTCCCTATTTGGTGAGAAAGCACTGGTTAAAAGGGAACATTGGTGAAAACAGAGCTTGCATGTTTTTATTAGAACCTACCCTGTATTTCAAAGGGCATGCAATGTTGTTCAAAAGACTCATTTAAAGGACTTTAGGGAAGTTTGAAAAAACAGTTTGAATTTTGAGTGCCTAAAGTCATTGTTAGTATAAAATCTGAGTAGAGAGGAGGGTTGCAAAAACATAAAGGATGTATTATCTGCCTATGCACCCTTGTGAAGTGTCAAATGCAAAAATGTATAACAGTCAATCCCAACCATGTAATAAAAGAAGTTTCAACATAGATAGATATAAGCCCATAAATTTTAGTGGCATTTGTGGCTATCCAAATGCTTTTCCACCTAAAATCAAAAAATTTTTGCCTAAATTCAAGGGTATAAAGGATGAATCAGCTGAGAGACACTTGCAGCAGTTCATGAATGTGATAGATGACTTTGAGATTGACCATGAGGATGTGGTTATGAGATTATTTGTTCAATCTCTAGATGAAGATGCAAGGGACTGGTTTTCCTACCTTCCAGCTCACTCTGTCAACTCTTGGCATGGTTTTAAATCAGCATTTCTAGTACAGTATGGTGAAAGAGTTTCTGAATATGCAGCTATTAATGACTTCATGTACATCCATATTAAAGAAGATGAGTTGATCCCAGCCTTTAACCTCAGATTTATGAGGGCATTGAATAGAATTCCAGAATGCATGAGACCTAATGATGCACTGTGCTTAGTTATCTATTTGGGAGCCTTTGATAAGAAAATGAGTTACAGATTAAGAGACAAGGAGCCCACCACATTGCATCAGGCACATCAGTTTGCAACTGATATTGAAAACAATTGGAGGTATGGAATACAAAAGGGTTATTTCTCTGAAAATTTTTGTTGTCCTGCAGCCCCCAGTGTTAATGAAGGATTTAGTTCAGGTATTGACAATGAATGTCATAGCACTCACACCCCTGTTGTCCCAGTTTTTGCATCATTCCAAGTAAATGATGTTTCTATCATAGAGGAGGATGTCCTTTTTTGCCCAGCAGGTGAAGTTAAAAATAATAATTTTTCAAGTGATATTTGCATACCAGTCCTAAGCAAAGAGCCTTCATGTTTAAATGATCCAGTTGTGCAGAGTTGTGATCATATGGATCAAGAATCAATATCAGTTTCATCAGGAAGTATTGGAGGGCTGGAAAATGATGCAGATTGTTCAACTTCAGAGTAAATTGAGACAGCAAAAATCTTGTATGCGGGGCAATTAGATGATAAAAATGATATCCATGACCAATTCATGGATCAGGTTTGTTCTTCTTATGACTCTGGATCTGATGATAATGAAGAAGAATTGGAGTGTCATGAAGAAGAAGTAGAGGCCTTTGCAGTGAATGTTAATCCCCTTTATGATGAGCCTGCTGATGCATATGATGTTGTGAGTCATGACCTTCATTGGTGCAGGATTAACCCTTTGTTTGAAGATGATGATACTGATTTGCAAACTGTAAATAATGAATGTTCATCATCACCTGATTCAGACATGTGCAACATTGGGTGTGTGGATCAGGATTTGTTTTCAATATCAGTAGATATTAGGGGTCTCATATTTTCTGAGTATTTTGAATTTTTGGATCAGCTGGATGAGTGCCTGATAATGTGCAGCAGCCAGATAAATGATAAAGAATGCCAAGAGCAGTATGATGTACTGTCTGAGGGACATAACATACATGTGTTGCCTAATGTTGAAGAATATTATGTGTATGGTTATATGTCTAATTCTAAAATCCAAAATGACAGAGCTGAAAATGATGGTGGCAAGCTTTCAAAACTGGTGGAATATCTTTTTAAGCAGATGACATTATGGGCAGATTATGCCAATCTTTTCAGTTGGGATTGGGATCTTCCAGTTTGGAATCAGGCATTTGACAAGAAAAAATTATGGTTCTTCCTTTTTGGTTGCCCGGGGCCGCCAAAATGATGTTTAAAAATAATGAGTTTGGTGACGCAGATCAATATAACATCATGACTCTGTGCCCAATGGATAAGGGACTGGTCTGCATCCCAGAGATCTGGGGTTCTCGCTGCAGTCTTGCACCTGCACGTCCCCAGATAGAGCCACTGTTAGTGCCTGAATTGACTGACAATTTTTGAGCAATTTTCATGCAGGCACTTTCCCTAAGAATCCAAAAAATGTTCTAAGTGTTGGACCTCCTTAGTATCTCTCAGCTACAGCATCATTTTTTCTTTGAGGAGGAGGTCATCATCATCATATTTTCTTCGATGGTGGTCAGCGTCATCATGTCCTCCATCGACCGGCTTCTCTTCGTCATCATCATATTTCAATATCAGGTGATGTTTGGTTATTATCCTGATCCTGCTGATGAGCTACAGTGCGCCCTGATTTGCTTGCGGGGGTGATTTCTCAAGTATCCGGTGATCTTCCAATTATCACCTTGCCCAGACATGATGATGATGTTGCCCTGATATTCTGAAGGGGTTATTCTCTAAGTTGTTCGACCTTACTTGTTTTTTCTTAAGGGTCGTCGTCATCATCATCATATTTCCAGTTATCACCGTGTTGCTTGCGAGGGTCATCATATTTTTCTGCCTTCATGATATTTCGCCGGGGTGATATTTTTATCATCGGGTGGTCTTGGTTATGATCATCCTGATGATGTTGCTGAAGAGTTCTAAGTGTGACCCGATATTCACCGGGGTCATCATATTTGAACGTCAGGATGATCTTAGTCAATATCATCCTGATGATGTTGTATCACTTCTTGTTCGTTGTTTCTTCATCCTGATGATGCTGACGTCATTCTTATGTCAGGATGATATCTATTTCTCTGCCCATCTGCATCATGATATTTCCGAAGGAGGGGGTGATATTTTCATATCACCTGGGTGTATGTTTGTTCCAGCATCATGATGATGCTGATATCAAGGAGATATCCGCCTGCTGGCTTCGTGCATTATCTAGTGGGGGGTGATCTTTTCAAGCATCATCATATTCATATTTCGCCCTGATCTTATAGCGGAGCTACAGTGCAGCATGATATTAGTGCATCAGGATGATATTTCCAAATATCCGGTTATCTTCCGAATATCATCCTGATGTCGATATGATGATGACGTCATCAAGGTCCGGGGGGGTCATATTTCGAACACTGATCATCTTATGGAGATTCCCTGATATTTGCAAACATGATGATGACGTCATCCGGATATGAGGAGGTGCGCAGCAGGCGGATATGATGATGACGTCAGCAGGATATGATGATGACGTCATCAGGATGTTCATCGGCCAGACTTTTGGTATAGGCTCAGCAGGAGGATGTTCCTCCGATGGATCAGGTTGTGCCGATGAAGGCGATTATCATGCAGGCTATATTGCGATATGATGATGACGTCAGGGTGATATTTCAAGCGACAGGATATCATGCTGCTGGAGGATGATGATGATGAAGTCTTATACTAGTGTCGTCAGGAGCAAAAGCACCGACATCATATATGCTCATGACCTAGTATATAAAGTGTTAAAGAAGTCGCCGCGGGGTGCATGTGGGATAATTGATATCCTGCATTTTCAAATATCATGATGATGAATCTCGGCGGGAAATGGTTGCGATGCAGAATTGATGTTCTTCCCGAGGCCACGGGTTGGTGCGCCATTAATGGCGAAGGTTGCAGAGGTATGGGCGATGGCGTGGGCGGATCTGGTACCCGATTGAAGGTGTACATCAGCGGACAGTGGCGCAGGGCTCGAGATGTCTTCCTGTCTCCTCTCCTACCTACTGCATTCATGTTTGGGCGCTAATCTGGTAATGTGTTTGAGCGCCATTTTTATGATACTGTGTATCTGGTGGGATTTTTGGTCAACCTGGTAGTTAATGCTGAATACACCCTCCTGCTATATAATGCAGACGGTGTTATTCATTCAAGGTTGTTGAAAGTTGAAGATTTTTGGCTCTGTAATGCATAACAAGCTGATCTGGTTGCTCTGTACAGCTTACTTGTGAGTTTATGTATCTCTTGTTGTATGTTTTTGGCATGAACCCACTGATTTCATGATTAAACTTATATGAGAAATGCTATCTTAGTATGTGTTGTGTTAATTCTGTCTCCAGTATTGCATGTATTCTTCTTCTGAATCTGGATATTTGGGTAATGTTTAGATTCTAGAGCATAGAATTCCTATATTGAATGTCTGATCTTTTAACTTCTGCTCAAGGGGTAGATTAAACTGTTTTCAGGTTGAACATTGGGAAGGGTATACTGCAATAGGGATACCATAAGTAGAGATAACTCAACACTCTGTATTGGGAGATGTCTGTAAGGCAGATATCACATATATCCCCTTGAAATCCAGTTTTAGCTGTTCATGCTAATCATTCACAAGTGTATGTCTACTGACTCCAGGCCCTGGATAGGCACCAATCATGCTTTGTTTTTGTGTTATAACCATGTCCAGCTTTGCATCCAAACTTAAAATCCAAATCAAAATCTAAAACAAACATTAGGATATTAGAATTAGTTTAGGATCCTCAGTCCTCTGTCTACAACTGCTAATAGGCCCAAAGCTAGCCCCTTTGCTCTTATCTTTCAGTTTTGGTCTACTTACAAGAGGACTATCTGCTTTCTGTCAGCATCCCAGCCTTGTATGCATATCCTCATGGATGTTGAGTAGGGAATACCCCCCTAGGTCTTGCAGAACCTGAAGAAGAAGAGGAGATAAAATATAGAGTCTATCTCCTACACTGTTGACCCCCTGGCCCAGAGATCTTGTTGATCACTGATGGCTACCTTGTAGGGAAATCTGGGAATAAGCATCCAGTCTGGGAAAAAGTCAACAGATCCACACATGAAACACAAATCGGTGCATACTCCCTCACAACATGCCACCATAACTCTTCCAAGTCTATCATAACAAACCATATGAACATGACCCTTTAGGAAGTAGCCATAGAACAAAGAGAGAACTTGTAAATCATATCTCATACCATGTCCTTCTACCAACACCTCAAAGTTCTATGTTGTGTCAAGTATTATCTCCTTTACAACCCCAAATTAAAAGCCTTAACAACACCCAACCATTCAATCTCATAGATCAAATAAAACATATGTATCATGTATAACCAATATGGATGTAAGCCTCTCTAACCAAGGGAGATCAAAATCAAATATCCATTTCCAAAACTAGGAATAAGCCCAATAAACATCTCCCAAAACCTCATAAATAACATAATAAAACAAACTCACATGCACAAGGAGATAACCATGATAAACACTCCTCAAATGAACCCTCCAGAACCAACAACTATAGCTCAAGATCCATTTCCATGAGAAGATAAAGCATAAAATAAAATGTATCTTAAAAAGATGGGAAATACCTATTAGATGATTATCTGTTGAGTAGACCAAGAGTGGAGAATGAGAATACTCCTCCTAGATACACCAAGCCAAGAAGACTCTCTCCAAGAACAAGCTCCTCTTAGGTCCATCATGAACTCACATCCATGTTTAGGTATAGGCTCCTTGAACTTCCTATTAAAACCTCCAAAGAGTAACTGTCCTAATAAATGTCTCTATACCAAAGAGAACTCTAGTCTCACCCAAGCATCCAAGTATACAAGTATCCATGAGCACCTACAATCGATCAATCCAAGCTAAGCTCTGAATGCAAAACTGCACTATCATGAATCACCCAAGAAAATGACCAATGTACTCAATACCAAGAGAACTATCTAGACCACTGCTAAAGATCCCACTGCATGTCTACATAATCTAGGAACACATCATGACATCATGACCTAAGATCTCCTCCTAGGAGATCACATGCTCTAACGAACATATCTTGGTCTCAAGAGAACCTATATCATGCTAACACTTTAATATAGAATCAAGAGTAAACCAAGACACAATACCAAACATCATGTAAACCAAGGATCACCTATTAAAACCAACAAGTCATAAACTGACATGACCTCACTAAAGACCCCAAGAGTCCTCCATGGTAAACCAAAATGTCAACATGTCTAATCACATGACCATAACCATCTCTTGACAATAGAACTCAAGATGTCAAATCTCTCTCACTACATATAAGAATCATAATCCAAGTGATTTTCCATGTCACCCACAACCACTGTAGAAGATCATCCATCACTAGGTGATGAATACACATCACTACAAAAGCTCCCGCTCAACCATGATACTGAGTTACACATGGCATCGTGATAACACAAGGCAAACAAGGCAAACAAGGCAAACAAGGCAAACAAGGCAAACAAGGCAAACATGGCATCGTGATAACACATGATTCAGCACATTAAAGATTTGTCGATAGAGGCAAACAAGGCAAAGTTCTGAAAAATGTAATTTTGTCGATAATAGGCAAAACATAAAGTAAAATGAAGGTTCGACAAAAGAGGATTTTGACAATAATGGCAAAATGGCGATGAGTTCGGTAAAATGGTTTTTGCTGATAAAGGTCAACACAGGCCGAGTTCCAGAAAATGAAGATTTGTCAACAGGGCAAAAAGAGGGTAAGACTAATGATGAAAGGGAAAGTTCACCAAGAGACAAAATGCAAAATGGTACAGTCATGTTGGTTAATAGATTTGTCACTTTGATTTTATAATCATTTTCCCATACCAATGACAATCCGACCAATAGTTGAGTCACTTGCAATGTTATTTGCAAGTGGCCTCTGCTTATTTTACAAGGTGCAACTACCTTTGAAAGATGTCCAATGAATGAAAATAGGGTATGCTTTTAACCAAAAAGTAGAAAAGGAAAGACTAACAACTGTGCATAACCATGACACAGATGCGATGGATTAATTTAGATTGAGATGAATGAGAACAAATGACACAAAGTCCACCTATTCCACACCCACGAATGAGAATCAAGAAAGAATGAGTAGCAAATCTTCACAATAGATAAATTAATTTGAATTCAAAGATTCAGAAATAAACATCCACACCATTTGGTATAATAGGAAATGCATTGGAAACTGATTACAGAGACACATAAGACATTTGCAATCTAAAGAAAACATCAATAAATTCATAGATTTAGAAACATCTCCTTTATTTCCCCAATACAAAAATGAGTTCACAGACTCCCTTCCCTGTACAATAAGCAGTGGTTAAAAAGAAAACAAACTGCCACCCCTTCCCCTGTTTCATAGAACAACCGGAAAAGATCCTTTATTTTGAAAGATTTTTGCAATGAATAAGTCTCCCCCAATGAGACTCTTCATTTTCCTGTAACTGATTCTTGGAAAGCAATGAAAATCCCCTTTATTCTTTCCTAAAACTAATTCTTGGAGATGGCTTCTCATTGTCCTAATTCCCCAATTCCTTATTTATAAGAATGGCCTTTGGAATATGAAAATAGCAAATAAATTCAAGACATTCAGAATTAGGTAAGAAAGATGTCTTTTATCATCTAGTAAATTCTCAAATGGGCTTTGATGATAAACAAAAGCCATAGGATAAGAGACATCATATTTCCTTCACCACCATCTCCCTTAGATCTTCCAAAGTCACTTGGTTGAGAAGAAACCTATGCTGATGATTGTGATTGACTTATCAAATTATAACAAGAGCATGCCCATTGACAATTCACATTATACTTCCAGTGTTTCAAGAGCTTTACAAACTTTAGTTCTACAAACTGACAATGACTCTAAATTCTTGGGTCTAGATGAGTAGTCATGAGGGCTAAAAACATACTAAGGACTTGACACCATATTTTGCTTCTCTTGATTTTTTTTAACTCTTCATATTGTTTCTCAGCAATGAAGTTCACATGTTCTTTCTAGCAAACACACTCTTCAAGACAGCTGTGATATATGCAATGAATAATTTGGATTTGTGTATAAACAAAATTCTCTCCAAGTAGCCATGGTCTTCGACTTTTCAATCATAAAATGATGCATCAAACCAATTCATAGATTCCCCATTTACCAATAAGATGAAAATCAACCAAAGAAATAGGAACTTATCCTTCTGTAGAGAGTAGAAACAGACATAGAAACTTTATTTGAAACATTCAAATAGATCAACTTGAGTGAGATGCATATGTTAGAGGTTTTCTATCATGGATGCTTCACATGAGTGACCATATTTCTTTGAGACATCCCATCAAGGCATTTTCTGCATCTTATCTATGCCTCCAGAATTCGCATACATTTCTGCCTGAGCATTGAAAATCTCCATTTCATTATATTTTAATGGGCACGATCATGGAGGACGTTGGCAAATGTTGTAAAAATTAGCATTGCTCCTACCGAATTGCATTTACATATAAATTTCTAAAGCTTTTTCAACAAATCCATTTTATGCATATCCTGCAATTGTGGCATCCTATGAGATTGCAGATCCTTTGAGGCATTCGTCAAACGATTCACGTTCCTTGTATATGCTACGTAAGGAGGGTGATAGAGGCCGTGGAATTTGGTTGTACACCTACTATCTGCATTCACTTAAGTCTAAGACCTTTTCCATAAAGTTCATTCGCTCCATATCGGGTCTCCATCAACTTCAGGTTGTCCACAAAATCTTCTAGGGAAAACTCATGTCGAGAATTAAGCTTGCTTTGAGATCCATAGCTTTTGCAATGTTTGCAATAGTAAAGCATAGTTATTTTTACCCTAGCAAAGACTTTTATCATTTATATCCCACATAATACCCATGACCAAATAGAAGTTTTACATCACCATTTCTTGTGTGTGGTTGCATTGATGAGCTTGGGTTTCTTTGCCTGAGCATTGACTCTGCAAGGATTAGACTACTTTCATTTCCCATGGCTCAGCTCCTGGATAGCCTCCTTGTTGTCTTCATAAGGAGTAATTCATTGGTACCATGTATCTGTAGCAATGCATGACTCCATTCTCTTTGTCAATATAAAGAAAGATCAAAAACCCTAATATGAACAAGCTCAAAAACTTTTAAAATCATTGATAGTACAGGAGTCAGAGAATCAGCAATTTCATGAACCATTGAACTTATAGTATAAAGGGTTCAAAAACTGGGAAAACCTCTGACAATGAAGAGAGTCGGGTAGTCGGGGATTTTATGAACTTTTAGAACCTTGCCATCAGTGACATATGAAGTTCAAAAACTAATCAAACTCCTGACAATGCATGTTTAATAAAGTCCCCAACTTTAGACAAAGATTTTGAAATTGCTATAAATTTATGACCTTAAAGAAGTCATTCACCTTTAGGACCATGGACTTTTCAAATTTCCAAAATTATTTCCAATGGCACTCTATTTTACTCAAATTTATGACCTCAGAAATAATATTAAACTTCATAATGTCATGGCAAAATTTGACTTCGTGAATAATTTGGAAACTTTTTGAAAAACATACTTTAAGCTGAAGATTGAAAACCCCATATCTTCCTCATGATATATCTATTTTCTGCAAAATTTGGATTGTAAGATGATTGGACCCTCCCGAGCAAAACCCATAAATATTTTAATCTCTACCAACCCGGATGGGATGATAAGGGTGTGGTTCGGTAGTTAAGTCACTCGGTTGTAGTGGCGGCCACAAGAGTTCAAACCCCTACTAGGCCAACGAGCTCATAGGCTTTACACCTTTGCTGGGCCAATGAGCTCACAGGCTTTACGCCTTCACTAGGCCAACAAGCTCACGGGTTTGAAGTGTTCTTGCTAGAGGATGAGGTCCCCCGTGTTGTGGCCTCACCGGTTCATTGCTCCGAGTAAAAGCATTCGTGTGGAGCTGGAGGGTGTGTCGCACCAGTATCATCGGTCACGTTAAAAAGTTTACCAGGTGCATTAAAAAAAAAGCAACCCGGACGTCAGATTTTGACCTCATTTGTGAATTGTCATCAGGAAAATGTAAAGTTTAAAATCTCTCAAATGATAAGGTATTTTGGCATAAAAACTGGGCACATTGGGTAGAATGCAATTAGGATTAAGCCCATAAAAGGAATTTCTACCATCTTTTATAGATTTTCAAAATTAACTATTTTTGTGATTTCACAGGCTGAAGGCATATGGAGTGCTTTGGAAATTTGAAATTTCCCAGGTTCAAAATTTCGGGCAACAACGGCTCTAATTGGGGATGAGGATTGCAAAGGTTGAAGTAAGGAATCCAGAATCTCAAGCATGGACCAGTGCTTAAATTCGTGGGGTAGTAGAGTTAGAGAGCACAGGGTAGAGAGGAACAAGAGCAAACCAAAAATAGGGCAAAACAGGAAAAGAAACTAACTACTAGCACAACAAAAACTCCTAATATGTACATGGTAGGAAAACCCTACCTCCAATGACTCCAAGATGATCATACAAATCCATTAATAGGCTGGGAGAAATAGATGTGTTTGGAAAAGAGAAAAGTATCCATGAAGTGCCTGTAGACTCAAAAGCCATCCTCTAATTATAAGCATAAATCTGAAATTCATATAGCAAAAGAATCTCCTAAGTGATATGTCAAAACCAAACAGCCACTTGGCATCATAAACCTCTAAAGCTTCCTCAACATGTTTCTGCATATCACTAGCTATTTCCTCATATACTATAGTGGACAAATTGATATCCCATGCTTGAAAATAACCATTTGAATCATTGGAAAACCAATCATCAGCCATATATGTCTCATGCAAAACTAGAAGTGGATCAAGCTAAAAATTTGTATTGAAAATAAAATTTTCATGTGGCTTAATATCACCCCCAACTAGAACAATCTCCTCTTTTTCTGTAGAATTTGACTCCACAATTTCATGATACACTTCATCCTCCCTGTCTATAATCTATGGATTAGACATGACAACCTCTTCTCCACACATAACTTCATTCTCACATGCATTAAGGCACCATTTTGGAATATAAACAATATGAGGCTCATCACATTTGTCCATTTGATCACTTTCAACAAAGCTATTATGGCTACTTTTAACATCATCTTCCAGATTTTGTTTAAAAATTTTAGCATCCAAAATTTCAAAATGAAAGGATTCAAAGATAAAATCATTTTTGATCTCTTCTTGCAGCCATACTTCCGTATCATCTTGCTCATGAAATTTGAAGACTTCATATTCAGCTTGCATGCACTTCGGAGAAAAGATATTCAACACCTCTTCTTTATGGTGTGTAGCCTCAAGTTGCTCTTCATTAAAAGTGAATGCTTCCATCTCCGTGGTAGACAAGGATGACAAAACAACACCATTTGCATTACCCTCTTTACAATTTACATCATGGAAGGGTCATTCATCTTCTTTGTCACTTGAGGGGCTTTCCGATTCATTATTATCTTCTTCATAGTGCAGATAATAATCTTCAATTCTTCTATCCACATGAGGCTTAATTTCTACATTTCTTACCTCATCTCCAAAAACATCCTTTGGATCAAGAATAGTGAGATTAAGGCATTCAATGGGAGGAGGCTGTGCATTTTGGAAACCTAAAGGCTAAAAATTTTGTTTATGCATGATAGACTTCTTCATAGGTTCACTACTTGCATTATTTACAACCTGATTTGCTTTCCAAAGACCACTTAAAATCAAGTCATCTTCAATTTTTATAGCCTCTTGTTGTGTAACTTCGATGTCATTTACTTTACACCATTTCAAACAAAACTGAACATCTGGATGCAATGAAGAAATAAAATTAAAAAGCTGAAGTTGCTTACTTGGTTGAATGGAGGCAGGAATCTTTTTCAACAGCCTGTTGAACCTATCCACAAAATCCCTAATGGGTTCACCTTCTTTCTTTTGTATATGGAAAAATTGACACAATAAAGAAGCTTCATCAATAGGACCTTTATATCTTCCCAAGAACTTATTGTTCAATGAGTCCCAATCGGTAATACATTTTTCTTCCAAATAATGAAACCAATCTGCTATAGCCCCAATAAGAGATCCAATAATTAATTGTACAAAAACATTTTCTTCACTTACCCCCAGAATCTCGCATGCAACAGTGAATGCCAGAATATGGTTTTCTGCATCTTGATGGTTTTCTCCACTGAACTTTGGGAAGTGCTTTCTTGATCTTTCAGGCAACAGTGAATATCGTGGTAAAGAAAGAGGTCCAAAATGATTTCCCCATGGCTACTGCAAATCTGAAAAATAAATCAGCAGGGTCTTTTCTAGAATGAAATGCTTCTGAGTACCTTTCACTTCATAGAGCCGCCAGCCTCTGTCCTTGGGGAGCACTTGTAAATTTTTTGGGAAAACAAGAGCACTGTTCTTCAATTTCGAAATACCCAATGGAGTCACCAAAAATCTATTGGTTAATAGATTTGTCACTTTGATTTTATACTCATTTTCCCATACCAATGACAATCCGACCAATAGTTGAGTCACTTACAATGTTATTTGCAAGTGCTCTCTGCTTATTTTACAAGGCGCAACTACCTTCGAAAGATGTGCAATGAATGAAAATAGGGTATGCTTTTAACTAGAAAGTAGAAAAGGAAAGACTAACAACTGTGCATAACCATGACACAGATGCGATGGATTAATTTAGAATTAGATGAATGAGAACAAATGACACAAAGTCCACCTATTCCACACCCATGAATGAGAATCAAGAAAGAATGAGCAATAGATCTTCACAATAGATGAATTAATTTGAATTCAAAGATTCAAAAATAAACATCCACACAATTTGGTATAATAGGAAATGCATTGGAAAGTGAATACAGAGACACCCAGGACATTTGCAATCTAAAGAAAACATCAATAAATTCACAGATTTAGAAACATCTCCTTTATTTCCCCAATACAAAAATGAGTTCACAGACTCCCTTCCCTATACAACAAACTATGGTTGAAAAGAAAACAAACTGCCCCCTTTCCCCAATGAGACTCTTCAGTTTCCCGTAACTGATTCTTGGAAAAGATCCTTTGTTTTGAAAGCTTTTTGAAATAAACAAGCCTCCCCCAATGAGACTCTTCAGTTTCCCGTAACTGATTCTTGGAAAGCAATGAAAATCCCCTTTATTCTTTCCCAAAACTAATTCTTGGAGATGCCTTCTCATTGTCCTAATTTCCCAATTCCTTATTTATAAGGATGGCCTTTGGAATATAAAAATAGCAAATAAATTCAAGACATTCAAAATTAGGTAAGAAAGATGTCTTTTATCATCTAGTAAATTCTCAAATGGGCTTTGATGATGAACAAAACCCATAGGATAAGGAGACATCATATTTCCTTCACCGCCATCTCCCTTAGAGCTTCCAAAGTTGCTTGGTTGAGAAGCAACCTATGCTGATGATTGTGATTGACTTGTCAAATTATAACAAGAGCATGCCCATTGACAGTTCACATTGTCCTTCTGGTGTTTCAAGAGCTTTACAAAATTTAGTTCTACAAACTGACAATGACTCAAAATTCTCAGGTCTAGATGAGTAGTCATGAGGGCTAAACACATACTGAGGACTTGACACCATATTTTGCTTCTCTTGATTTTGTTCAAATCTTCATATTGTTTCTTGGCAATGAAGTTCACATGTTCTTTCTAGCAGACACACTCTTCAAGACAGTTGTGATATATGCAATGAATAATTTGGATTTGTGTATAAACAAAATTCTCTCTAAGTAAGCCCGCATGGATAATGGAGTTGGCTTGTGACTTGGGATGGCTCCTCAAGCTCATGGGTTCGACTCCCTCCTAGGTTTACCTTGGTGGATCTAGCTTGTGGGCTGTTGGGTCCACCTCCAGGGACTAGTCTCGCCCCTCTACTCGCCTCTAAGTGACACTAGGCGGAGTGCCGCGGGGATACCCTGGGTTAACAAAAAAGAAAATTTTCTCCAAGTAGCCACGGTCTTCAAATTTTCAATCATAAAATGATGCATCAAACCAATTCATAGATTCCCTATTTACCAACAAGATGAAAATCAACCAAAGAAATAGGGACTTATCCTCCTATAGAGAGTAGAAACAAACACAAAAACTTTATTTGAAACATTCAAACAGATCAACTTGAGTGAGATGCATATGTTGCAGGTTTGTTGTCATGGATGCTTCACACGAGTGACCATATTTCTTTGAGACATTCCATCAAGGCATTTTTTGTATCTTATCCATGCCTCTAGAATTCATATACATTTCTGCTTGAGCATTGAAAATCTCCATTTGATTATATTTTAATGGGCACGATTAGGGAAGACGCTGGCAAATGTTGTAAAAATTGGCATTGCTCCTGCCGAATTGCATTTGCATATAAATTTCTAAAGCTTTTTCAAGAAATCCATTTTATGCATATCCTGCGATCATGGCATCCTATGAGATTACAGATCCTTTGAGGCATTCGTCAAATGGTTCATGTTCCTTGTATATGTTGCACAAGGAGGGTGATAGAGGCCATGGAATTTGGCCATACACTTGCTAGCTTCATTCGCTTAAGTCTAAGACCTTTTCCGTAAAATTCATTCGCTCCGTATCTAGTCTCCATTAGCTTCAGGTTATCCACAAAATCTTCTGGGGAAAACTCATGTCAGGAATCAAGCTTGCTTTGAGATCCATAGCTTTTGCAATGTTTGCAATAGTAAAGCATAGTTATTTTTACCCTGGCAAAGACTTTTATCATTGATATCCCACATAACACTCATGACCAAATAGAAGTTTTACATCACCATTTCTTGTGCGTGGTTGCATTGATGAGCTTAGGTTTCTTTGCCTAAGCATTGAATCTGCAAGGATTAGACTACTTTCATTTCCCATGGCTCAGCTCTTGGATAGCCTCCTTGCAGTCTTCATAAGGAGTAATTCATTGGTACCATGTATATGTAGCAATGCAGGACTCCATTCTCTCTACCAATATAAAGAAAGATCAAAAACCCTAATCTGAACAAGCTCAAAAACTTTTAAAATCATTGATAGCACAGGAGTCGTAGAATTGACAATTTCATGAACTATTGAACTTATAGTACAAAGGGTTCAAAAACTGGGAAAACCTCTGACAATGAAGAGAGTTGGGTAGTCGGGGATTTTATGAACTTTTAGAACCTTGCCATCAGTGACATATGAAGTTCAAAAACTAATCAAACTCCCGACAATGCATGTTTAATAAAGTCCCCAACTTTAGACAAAGATTTTGAAATTGCTATAAATTTATGACCTTAAAGAAGTCATTCACCTTTAGAACCATGGACTTTTCAAATTTCCAAAATTATTTCCAATGGCACTCTATTTTACTCAAATTTATGACCTTAGAAATAATATTAAACTTCATAATGTCACGGCAAAATTTGACTCCGTGAATAATTTGGAAACTTTTTTAAAAACATACTTTAAGCTGAAGACGGAAAACCCCATATCTTTCTCATGATAGCTCTATTTTCTATGAAATTTGGATTGTAAGGTGATTGGACCCTCCCAAGCAAAACCCATAAATCTTTTAATCTCTACCAACCTGGATAGGCCGATAAGGGTGTGGTTCGGTGGTTAAGTCGCTTGGTTGTAGTGGCAGCCACCAGAGTTCAAACCCCCGCTGGGCCAACGAGCTCATAGGCTTTACACCTTCACTAGGCCAATGAGCTCACAAGCTTTACGCCTTCACTGGGCCAATGAGCTCACACGTTTGAAGTGTTCTTGCTAGGGGATGAGGTCCCCCGTGTTGTGGCCTCACCGGTTCATTACTCTGGGTAAAAGCATTCGCATGGAGCTGGAGGGCATGTCGCACCAGCGTCGGCAGTCACATTAAAAGTTTACCAGGCGCATTAAAAAAAAGCAACCCGGGTGTCAGATTTTGAACTCATTTGTGAATTGTCATCAGGAAAATGTAAAGTTTAAAATCTCTCAAAAGATAAGGTATTTTGGCATAAAAACTGGGCACATTGGGTAGAATATAGTTAGGATTAAGCCCATAAAAGGAATTGCTACCATCTTTCACAGATTTTCAAAATTAATCATTTTTGTGATTTCACAGGCTGAAGGCATATGGAGTGCTCTAGAAATTTGAAATTTCCCAGGTTCAAAATTTTGGGCAACAACAAGCTCTAATTGGAGATGAGGACTGCAAAGGGCGAAGCAAGGAATCCAGAATCTCAAGCGTGGACCAGTGCTTAAATCCAAGGGGTAATAGAGTTAGAGAGCACAGGGTAGAGAGGAACAAGAGCAAACCATAAATAGGGCAAAATAGGAAAAGAAACTAACTACCAACACAACAAAAAATCCTAATATGTACATGGCAAGAAAACCCTACCTCCAATGACTCCAAGATGATCATACAAATCCATTAACAGGCTGGGAGAAATAGATGTATGTGTGGAAAAGAGAAAAGCATCCATGAAGCGCCTGCAGACTCAAAAGCCATCCTCTAATTATAAGCATAAATCTGAAATTCATATTGCAAAAGAATCTCCTGAGCGATATGTCAAAACCAAACAGCCACTTGGCATCATAAACCTCTAAAGCTTCCTCAACATGTTTTTGCATATCACCAGCTATTTCCTCATATACTGTTGTGGACAAATTAATATCCCGTGCTTGAAAATAACCATTTGAATCATTGGAAGACTAATCATCAGCCATATATGTCTCATGCAAAACGGGAAGTGGATCGAGCTGAAAATTTGTATTACAAATAATATTTTCATGTGGCTTAATATCACCCCCAACTGGAACAATCTCCTCTTTTTCTGTAGGATTTGACTTGGCAATTTCATGATACACTTCATCCTCCCTGTCTATAATCTACGGATTAGACATGACAACCTCTTCTCCACACAGAAATTCATCCTCACATGCATTAAGGCACCATTTTGGAATATAAACAATATGAGGCTCATCACATTTGTCCATTTGATCACTTTCAACAAAGCTATTATGGCTACTTTTAACATCATCTTCCAGATTTTGTTTAAAAAATTTAGTATCCAAAATTTCAAAATGAAAGAATTCAAATATAAAATCATTTTTGACCTCTTCTTGCAGCCATACTTCCGTATCATCTTGCTCAGGAAATTTGAAGACTTCATATTCATCTTGCATGCACTTCGGAGAAAAGATATTCAACACCTCTTCTTTATGGTGTGTAGCCTCAAGTTGCTCTTCATTAAAAGTGAATGCTTCCATCTCCGTGGTAGACAAGGATGACAAAACAACACCATTTGCATTACTCTCTTTACAATTTACATCATGGAAGGGTCATTCACCTTCTTTGTCACTTGAGGGGCTTTCTGATTCATTATTATCTTCTTCATAGTGTAGATAATAATCTTCAATTCTTCTATCCACATGAGGCTTAATTTCTACATTGCTTACCTCATCTCCAAAAATATCCTTTGGATCAAGAACAGTGAGATTAAGGCATTCAACAGGAGGAGGCTGTGCATTTTGGAAACCTAAAGGCTAAAAATTTTGTTTATGCATGATAGACTTCTTCATAGGTTCACTACTTGCATTATTTACAACCTAATTTGCTTTCCAAAGACCACTTAAAATCAAGTCATCTTCAATTTTTATAGCCTCTTGTTGTGCAACTTTGATGTCATTTACTTTACACCATTTCAAACAAAACTGAACATCTGGATGCAATGAAGAAATAAAAGTACAAAGATGAAGTTGCTTACTTGGTTGAATGGAGGCAGGAATCTTTTTCAACAGCCTGTTGAACCTATCCACAAAATCCCTAATGGGTTCACCTTCTTTCTTTTGTATATGGAAAAATTGACACAATAAAGAAGCTTCATCAATAGGACCTATATATCTTCCCAGGAACTTATTGTTCAATGAGTCCCAATCGGTAATACATTTTTCTTCCAAATAATGAAACCAATCTATTTCAGGCCCAATAAGAGATCCAATAAATAATCGTACAAAAACATTTTCTTCACTTGTACCCCCAGAATCTCGCATGCAACAGTGAATGCCAGAATATGGTTTTCTGCATCTTGATGGTTTTCTCCACTGAACTTTGGGAAGTGCTTTCTTGATCTTTCAAGCAACAGTGAATATCGTGGCAAAGAAAGAGGTCCAAAATGATTTCCCCATGGCTACTGCAAATCTGAAAAATAAATCAGCAGGGGTCTTTGCTGGAATGAAATGCTGCTGAGTACCTTTCACTTCATAGAGCCGCCAGCCTCTATCCTTAGGGAGGCACCTATAAATTTTTTGGGAACACAAGAGCATTGTTCTTCAATTTCGAAATCCCCAACTGAGTCACCAAAAATCTATTGGTTAACAAATTTGTCACTTTGATTTTATACTCATTTGCCCATACCAATGACAATCCAACCAATAGTTGAGTCACTTGCAATGTTATTTGCAAGTGCTCTCTATTTATTTTACAAGGTGCAACTACCTTCAAAAGATGTGCAATGAATGAAAATAGGGTATGCTTTTAACTAGAAAGCAGAAAAGGAAAGACTAACAACTATGTGTAACCATGACACAGATGCGATCGATAAATTTAGAATGAGATGAATGAGAACAAATGACACAAAGTCCACCTATTCCACACCCATGAATGAGAATCAAGAAAGAATGAGCAACAAATCTTCACAATAGATGAATTAATTTGAATTCAAAGATTCAAAAATAAACATCCACACAATTTGGTATAACAGGAAATGCATTGGAAAGTGATTACAGAGACACACAGGACATTTGCAATCTAAACAAAACATAAATAAATTCACAAATTTAGAAACATCTCCTTTATTTCCCCAATACAAAAATGAGTTCACAGACTCCCTTCCCTATACAACAAACTATGGTTGAAGAGAAAACAAACTGCCCCCCTTCCCCTATTTCAAAGAATAGCCGAAAAAGATCCTTTATTTTGAAAGCTTTTTGAAATAAACAAGCCTCCCCCAATGAGACTCTTCAGTTTCCCGTAACTGATTCTTGGAAAGCAATGAAAATCCCCTTTATTCTTTCCCAAAACTAATTCTTGGAGATGCCTTCTCATTGTCCTAATTTCCCAATTCCTTATTTATAAGGATGGCCTTTGGAATATAAAAATAGCAAATAATTTCAAGACATTCGAAATTAGGTAAGAAAGATGTCTTTTATCATCTAGTAAATTCTCAAATGGGCTTTGAAGATGAACAAAACCCATAGGATAAGGAGACATCATATTTCCTTCACCACCATCTCCCTTAGAGCTTTCAAAGTTGCTTGGTTGAGAAGCAACCTATGCTGATGATTGTGATTGACTTGTCAAATTATAACAAGAGCATGCGCATTGACAGTTCACATTGTGCTTCTGGTGTTTCAAGAGCTTTACAAAATTTAGTTCTACAAACTGACAATGACTCAAAATTCTCGAGTCTAGATGAGTAGTCATGAGGGCTAAACACATACTGAGGACTTGACACCATATTTTGTTTCTCTTGATTTTTTTCAAATCTTCATATTGTTTCTCAGCAATGAAGTTCACATGTTCTTTCTAGCAGACACACTCTTCAAGACAGTTGTGATATATGTAATGAATAATTTGGATTTGTGTATAAACAAAATTCTCTCCAAGTAAGCCCACACGGATAATGGAGTTGGCTTGTGACTTGGGATGGCTCCTCAAGCTCATGGGTTCGACTCCCTCCTGGGTTTACCTTGGTGGATCTGGCTTGCGGGCTGTCATGTCCACCTCCAGGGACTAGTCTTGCCCCTCTACTCACCTCTAAGTGATGCTAGGTAGAGGGCCACAGGGAGACCCAAGGTTAACAAAAAAGAAAATTTTCTCCAAGTAGCCACAGTCTTCAAATTTTCAATCATAAAATGATGCATCAAACCAATTCATAGATTCCCTATTTTCCAACAAGATGAAAATCAACCAAAGAAACAGGGACTTATCCTCCTGTAGAGAGTAGAAACAGACACAAAAACTTTATTTGAAACATTCAAACAGATCAACTTGAGTGAGATGCATATGTTGGAGGTTTGCTGTCATGGATGCTTCACACGAGTGACTATATTTCTTTGAGACATTCCATCAAGGCATTTTTTGTATCTTATCCATGCCTGTAGAATTTGTATACATTTCTTCTTGAGCATTGAAAATCTCCATTTGATTATATTTTAATGGGCACAATCAGGGAAGACGCTAGCAAATGTTGTAAAAATTGGCGTTGCTCCTGTTGAATTGCATTTGTATATAAATTTCTAAAGCTTTTTCAACAAATCCATTTTATGCATATCCTGCGATCGTGGCATCCTATGAGATTGTAGATCCTTTGAGGCATTCGTCAAACGGTTCATGTTCCTTGTATATGTTGCGCAAGGAGGGTGATAGAGGCCATGGAATTTGGCCATACACTTGCTAGCTGCATTCGCTTAAGTCTAAGACCTTTTTCGTAAAGTTCATTCACTCCATATCAGGTCACCATTAGCTTCAGGTTGTCCACAAAGTCTTCTGAGGAAAACTCATGTCGGGAATCAAGCTTGCTTTGAGATCCATAGCTTTTGCAATGTTTGCAATAGTAAAGCATAATTATTTTTACCCCGGCAAAGACTTTTATCATTGATATCCCACATAATACCCGTGACCAAATAGAAGTTTTACATCACCATTTTCTGTGTGTGGTTGTATTGATGAGCTTAGGTTTCTTTGCCTGAGCATTGACTTTGCAAGGATTAGACTACTTTCATTTCCCACGGCTCGGCTCCCGAACAACCTCCTCGTAGTCTTCATAAGGAGTAATTCATTGGTACCATGTATCTGTAGCAATGCAGGACTCCATTCTCTCTACCAATGTAAAGGAAGATCAAAAACCCTATTATGAACAAGCTCAAAAACTTTTAAAATCACTGATAGTATAGGAGTCAGAGAATCGACAATTTCATGAACTATTGAACTTATAGTATAAAGGGTTCAAAAACTGGGAAAACCTCCAACAATGAAGAGAGTCAGGTAGTCTGGGATTTTATGAACTTTTAGAACCTTGCCATCGGTGACATATGAAGTTCAAAAACTAATCAAACTCCTAACAATGCATGTTTAATAAAGTCCCCAACTTTAGACAGATTTTGAAATTGCTATAAATTTATGACCTTAAAGAAGTCATTCACCTTTAGGACCATGGGACTTTTCAAATTTCCAAAATTATTTCCAATGGCACTATATTTTACTCATATTTCTGACGTCAAAAATAATATTAAACTTCATAATGTCACGGCAAAATTTGACTCCGTGAATAATTTGGAAACTTTTTGAAAAAAATACTTTAAGTTGAAGACAGAAAACCCCATATCTTCCTCATGATAGCTCCATTTTCTGTGAAATTTGGACTATAAGGTGATTGGACCCTCTTAAGAGAAACCCAGAAATATTTTAATATCGAGCAACCCGGACATTAGATTTTGACCTTATTTGTGAATTGTCATCGAGAAAATGTAAAGTTTAAAATCTTACAAATGATAAGGTATTTTGGCATAAAAACTGGGCACACTGGGTAGAATGCAATTAGGATTAAGCCCATAAAAGGAATTTCTACCATCTTTTATAGATTTTCAAAATTAATCATTTTTGTGATTTCACAGGCTGAAGGCATATGGAGTGCTCTGGAAATTTGAAATTTCCCAGGTTCAAAATTCCAGGCAACAAGTTAGAAGTCAAATGCTTCAAAATAGAAAAGGAGGATGATACAATGGGAATGCCGTCAATATTGGAAATGGTTAATTCCCTAAACACATGCCATGATTGCAGAGATATATAAACCAATTTGTACCTAGAATTTAATGAGCATACAGAATAGTACTATGCAAGTGGATTGGTGCAATAAAACTCTTCAATGCATCAAGGACAAATCTAAGAAATAAATGTTGTAGGTGGCAAGGAAAGTGTAGAATCTTCCATCTTTATTGCTCAGGGTACATTTGGAGTGGAAGCAATCTTTGACAGATTGATTGCAGAGGTAGCAGAACATAGGTCTCAATCCCAACGTGTAAATCAACTGACAGATTGGACTTAGACTTCAATGCAACGTGGGTGCAATCCTTCTCAAAGTGTGGCATCTAGGAGACTCCAGTCATTTTTGAATCAAATGAGCTATATATGCATTCTTTTCAGTCATGTTAGTTGTTGGTCATTTTGGCATTTTCTTAGCAGGATTGTGAGCTTCAGGAGGTAGAGTAAGAAAGGATATTGTGCAGGCTATGTTTATACATGAATCAATCATGAAGTGGATGTAATACAATTCAAATCTTTGTATCAGATTATTGTTTTCTCCACTATTGTAGGTGTTTTTCTTAGTAAACTATAATCGCAGTTCCAGTTTACTTTTACCACATTTTGTGGTGTGATTGTAAGATCTAATTTGATGAATGTGACATTTATGAATTCATTCCCAAGCTTTGTGAATGATCATTTCAGTATTGCATAGGGAAAAACGTGGTATGGTGTGTGATTCTTAAGTATTTTCAGTAATTTGGTAGTGACTTCTTTGCATTTGATATGTCAAGTAGGCAGTTATACACTTTTATATGATTATTTTCCTTTGTTTTACATTTGACTCTACAGCCCAATGGATAGGCACCAGTCTGAGTAGCCTTAGATCACCCATCTTCAAAATAAAAACTATACATCTTATTTTAGAAGTAGAAGCAATCTTCATGCATCCTCATTATATAGGATTGCATTTATTAGCTATATAGGGGTCATACAACAACTAGCTTTACTTAGTTCAGTGACAAATTTAGGGCTAAGAGAGCAATCTGGGTTTGGTTGTTATTAATTTAGTTGTTCATCTGGTTTGATTTTAATACCTATTTAGGTATAATACCCCTTTGAACATCCCTCCAAAGTTTAAGCTGAGCTCAAAGAGTAGAGGAGTTTACCCACTCCTATTAGTTGGCCAAACTTGCCCAAAACTCGTTGGTAAACCTCTTCCTATCACCCTGACGACAGTCCTTAGCCTAGGTGATTTAGGAATGTTTTAGAGTTTTGCATTGCCGTTATTGTGGGTCCTAATAGATTTGCACCATTTTCGAAGACTTAATATTTTGATTCAAATCTAAAGTCCTTGATAACAGTGAATCATTTTAGTTCCAATTGCCGATATTGAGATATAATTTTGTTTAAATTTTCTTCCCAACAGGGGAGTGGTGACTCTTTTTTGTTAACCTAGAATTAATTTCTGTGTGAAAGAAGTTTCAAAATGGATAGAGGAGGAAACCAGGAGCAGCCTGGACGTGAAGAATCCTCTAGCAATACTGGAAATATAAGGAATAAGTATAGGGAAAAAAGACCCAATATGGTGCCTACAAGATATCCTTATGTAGTATCACCATTAGATGCCCAGGACCAAGTGGATATTTCTGGAAGAGATGATGTATTTGATGATGAAAGGAGTCAACATCAGTACACTTCTGAAGACTTTGCTGATAACATTCTCAGGACAAACAAAAGACAAAATAGAAGTGACTATGATGTTAGAAGGAATGAGAATGTTATTTGCAGAAGAGGTAAAGATGGATTGCATGACCCAAATGTGAGAACATTCACGATGCCCAGTGATAATGAAGAAATATACCAGGATGCCAGTCATCTTGATTCTCCCATGGGATCATTTAGAGGTCAACAAGACACTATCCCTAATGTGGATGATCAACAGCGGCCTGGTAATGATGAAGAAAGAGAAATAAGGATCTAAGATGAGTTGGACTTGCTTGATCACATTAGAAATAGGCAAAGAGAGGTGCAAGCCTTACTTGAGCAACAAGAAGCTCAATTAGCCCAACAAACCCAACAAAATTAGAACACTTAGCAGTAGGGTCAAAATCAAAATGTTCAATAGTAGCATGCACAATAGCAGCAATATCAGTAGCCACACAATCAACATAATAACTATAGACAATGACAACAACGCCATATGGGACAGTAAAGCGTAAATCAAGCCCCTGCTCACAACATCAACATGCAGCCACCAGAGAATCAAGTTAATCAGTAGCATGGCAACATTCAGCCCATTGGCCATGCTCAGCGAAGACAAGCATAGAGGTTTATTGCACAGAGGCATCCATTGGGAGCTGAAGGATACAAACATCTCAACTTTATTGGTATTCATGATTTTCCTAATCCCATCCCAACTGAGATTAGATTGAAGATTCCAAGATTTTAGGACAACAACGCTATCACTGGGGAGGAACGCCTGAGACATTTTATTAATGTCACTAATGAGTATGAGATTGAAAATGAGGATGTGATGATGAAGTTGTTTGTGCACTCATTGGAAGAAAGTGCAAAAGAATGGTACCAAGTCTCTCCCTGACAATAGCATTGATTCTTGGGAGGAGTTCATGAGAGTTTTCAAACAGCAGTATGGGGACAAGATTGATCCCAAATTTGTCATTCATGAGCTCATAGCAATTAAAAAGGCCATAAATGAGATAGTAGTTGATTTCAACAACCGCTTCATCATGACTATGAGAAAGGTACCTCCTCACATGAAACCTAATGAATCAATGTGTTTAGTCTTATATTGTGGTGCATTTGATTCAAAGCTTGGTTATTGTCTAAGGGACAAGAATCCCCAAACATTAAGAGAGGCTTGTGCTACAACAATAAATATAGAGATTAACATGAGAGCTTCATGCAAGCATATTAAAAGGGCTGATGTGAAATTGTCCTAGCCTGATAAGGTTGTTTTCAACAAACCCCTTACTACTGATGATAAGTTGGACAAACTTATGGGGGTAGTGAAGGATCTGAGTTATAAGGTTTCCAGAAATGACAAAGCGTTGCCACCTCAAGATGCTACACATTTTAATGAAGGACAAAGGCTTCATAATAGGCCTTATAATACTGATTGGTCTAAGAGGCCACGACAAAATGATAGACAAGATGCTCCCAGGCATGTGAGTTTCAAGTAGCCTGAAAGGGACACCCCTGATCCTTTGAGAAAGGATTAGATTAATTTCTAAGATGAATCTTTGTGGTGTCAAGCTTGTTTCCTTCCCCATGACCCAGCTAATTGTGTGGTGGCTCATTCATTGAGCAGAGAAGAAGAGTTACCAAATGAAGAAGGTGCAACTAAGTACTATGAGGAAGAGATAAATTAGTTTGATATAGAGGGTTATGACCAAATTGATTAGGATGTTGATTGTGATAACAATGAGGAGGATAATCATATTTTTCAATATGATTATGTTGAAGGTCTGAAAAGATATCAATTGCCAGCTTATGATTTTGGGCATCTAAAGGACCTTATGCAGAAAAAATATCAGTAGTCCATGCCCTCAAAAGAGGATATGAAGGCATTGACTGATGCTACCATCTTGCAAGTCCAAGGAGGCTATCATCTAAGGAACAAAATTGTCCCTATTCAAAACATCCCTACTAAGGAATTGAAACTACAGAAATCTGATGAGCAAAGGGACAAAGGTAAAAGCCATGTGGAGTAGAAGAGTAGTGCTCCGAATAGAAACGTCCTTGAAAAGAAAAAGGCTCCAGCACCATCTCCAGTAGCAAAACACAGGTACGTTCAAAAGAATCCAATGCCAAATGTGCAGCCTGTAGATACTACACTCATCCTAGTGGTCCATTATCCAAAAGGAAATAATAAATGAGATCAACCCTAAACACCAAAGGAGCCAGGAAAGGAAAAAGCAAAGGAAGAAGGTAAGGATATGTTGTCAAACTAAGTAATTCCTTATATCTCTTTTGCAAATGACAACTATTTCATGTGACACTCCCTTGCCCAACTATCTCCCTATTGACATGGCTCAAGTTTTTACCAAATTAGGATCTCTATGCCAACAGTGGAACTGCTCAGAATCCCTGAACACAGAGATAGGGCATAATCTCTTATTACTATTGTAGATGCACAAAAACAACTTGAAGTTGTTCCCAACAGTAATGATGAGGGTGTGGGAAATGAGGAAATACTGGAGGTTTATTTAGGGTCTTCCATGCTTTTACACCACTCTGATTATAAATTGATAGCTATTACATAATGTATGATTGATTCTGGGGCATCCAACAATGTCATGCCGCTAGAAATTATGAATGAGTTGGGACTGAAAGTGTCCAAATCTTTTGACAAGTGCTTTTCCATGGATTCTAGGGAAGTCAATGTCATAGGCTTGGTCAAGGATGTTGAGGTCAAACTCGCTACCTACCCAGACAAGTCTTTCCTCATTGACATAATTATTGTGGACTGTCTAGCCAAGTGGGGCATGTTGTTATCTAGGAATTGGGCTACCTCCATGGGTGATAGTATCCAAATGGACCTGCCATATGCTACCATTCCTGTCCAGGGCGTGGAAGTAAAATTATACAGGGAAAAGAAGGTAGAAGACCTACATATTGAAGACAAATATAAAACAAAGGAGGATCATGTAAATTTCTTTGATACTGAAATTGATCATTTTCTAGCATATTGCACTGATGATGATCTTGATGTAAATGTTTCACCTTCTGATCATGTTGTTGTTGTTTATTATACGTCTGATTTGTGGATGTTGCACTTTGATGGTGCATACTCAAAAGATGGTTCTGGTGCTAGGATTATTTTAACATCCCCAGAAGGTAAGCAATCATGCATGTCATCCAGATTGGATTTTCAATGCACAAATAATGTGGCAGAATATGAAGCACCACTGTTGGGACTAAATGTGGCACACAAACATGGCATCCAATGTCTGAAAATTTATGGAGATTAAGAGTTGATTGTACAACAGATCATAAAGATGTTTGCTGCCAAAGACAAGAGGTTGAAAGCATACAAAACATTGTATGGGATACCATAGAATTGTTTGATGCCATTGGTATTGATTGGATTGACAGATCAAAAAATGAAGAAGCGAATGCCTTGCCTGTAGTTGCATCCAGGTATAATCCTCAGTCTGATCTTCTTCATGATCATCATACTGTTGAAGTACTTACAAGGCCAACCATTCCAGACAACATATACAGTTGGCAAGTATTTAATCACAGTAGTCAAATTTTTAGTTTTTTAAACTGTATGGATGAATTTGAAAGTCAAGAAATTGATTGGCAGTCAATGGTTGAAATGAAAAATGGCAAAGAAACATTGTTCAACAGTGAAGTGGTACAGTTGAAGACCAATACCATTCCTAAGGGACTGGTAGCATTTGAGAGGATGTTTGACAGCACTGACCACTAGATAAGCAATGGTAAACTAGTTCAAGAAGACAGTTTAGAAGGTGCTAACCTTGGAACCAAGGAATCACCAAAGATGGTTTACATTGGCAAGAAGCTCAAGCCTCATGAAAAGTAAATGATGATTGCTTTGCTGAGGAAATTCAAAAAATGTTTTGCATGGTCATATGATGATTTGAAAGCTTATAGGGAGGATTTGTTTCAGCATACTATCCCCCTCCAACCAGATGCAAAACCATTTAGGCAGAAACAAAGGCCTATAAATCCCACCATAACTCCCAAGATGCAAAAGGAGCTACTAAAAATGAAAGAGGGAGGTATCATCAAGCCTATTAGACACTCTGAGTGGGTGTCTAATTTTGTCCCAGTCAAAAAGAAAAATGGGGAGATTAGACTGTGTGTTGACTTTAGAAATCTGAATATTAAATCCCTCAAGGATAACTATCCTCTTCCAAGCATGGATCATTTACTACAGAGGGTAGTTGGTTTAGAACTAATGTCAATGATGGATGGATTTTTAGGGTATAACCAGGTGCTGGTCAAAGAGTCAGAATAGTACAAAACAACATTTACCACTCCCTAGGGTACATATGTGTATCTGAGAATGCCATTTGGTTTTAAAAATGCAGTATCTACATTTCAGTGAGCAATGGATGTGACCTTTCCTAGCCTCATTGATGAGATCATGGCTATTTACCAGGATGATCTGACTGCATTTTCAAAGGATAGAAATGATCACTACAAACATTTGCAATTGATTTTTGAAAGGTGTTTAGAGTATGGGATCTCTTTGAATCCCAAAAAATATCAATTTGGAGTTGAAGAAGGAAAGTTGTTGGGACACATTGTGTCAAAGGAGGGGGTTAGAATCAGTCTAGACATTGTTAAGGCCATTGACCTTATTCTCCAGCCTAAAACAATTAAAGGTATTCAGTCCTTCCTTGGTCAAATCAATTTTGTAAGGAGATTTATCCCTAACTTTGTTGAGAAGACAAAAGCCATCTCCAAGATGCTTAAGAAGGGACAATCTGCCATGTGGGACAAGGAATCAACTGAAGCTTTTCTTGATACAAAGGAGGCTCTGAAAAATGAACCAGTGTTGGTAAGTCTAGACTATTCAAAGACTTTCCAACTCTTTTGCTTCGCGTCATTTTACATTGTTGCTGATGTGTTACTACAAAAGAATAAAGATGGATATGAGTAGCCTAGAGGATTTTTTAGTAAATCTTTATAGGCTGCTGAGTTGAATTACTCCATTATGGAAAAGCATGCCTATGCATTGGTCAAGGCTACAAAAAATTTTAGACCCTATTTCACAGGGGCCAAGATTATTGCATATGTTCCCCACATAGCAGTGAAAGATATATTCATGCAACTAGAGGTTTCAGGTAAGAGGTGTAGATGGATCAATAAGATCCAGGAGTATGATATGGACATACAAGTAACCAAGTTAGTAAGAGGTCAAGGCTTAGCCAAGCTGATGGCTAATTCTAACCTTGAGGTTGTTGAAATAAATGAAACAGAGGTAAATACAGCTCCTCATTGCTCATTGTCTGATAGTGCATGGTACATGGATGTTGTATTTTATCTTGAAAACATGGACTGTCCACCAGGTATGGATGAAATCAGAAAATGACTTTAAAATTGAAAACTCAAAAGTATGTTCTACTCTAGAATGAGCTTATGTGGAGAAATCATGAAGGTATATTGCTCAAATGTTTGAATCAAGAGCAAGCTAAGGTTGTGATGAATGAGTGCCATCATGGCATTTTTGGGGGGCATTTTAAAGATAAAACTACTACCCATAAAATCCTTAGGGATGGGTATTGATGGACCACCTTATTTAAAGACGTGGCTCAAAAAATTAGAAAATGTGATGCTTGCCAACATTTTGTTGGTAAGATGAAATTTGTTGGGGCATTACCCCTCTTGCCCCTTGCTATTGACGCACCATTTCAGCAGTGGGGAATTGATTTTATTGGGGAAATATAGGAGAGGTCCAGCAATGGTTTTAAATTGATTCTTGTGGCCACTAACTACTTCACCAAGTGGGTAGAAGCAATACCCACTCGTAATGCAACATCCAATGTGGTTATTGACTTCATAACCAGCAATATAATCATTAGATTTTCGGTGCTAGCCCAGATTTTGGCTGATAATGCTATCTGTTTTAGGTCCCAAGAGATGCTGGACATGTGTTCTAAGTTTGGCATAAATCTAGTGCATTCATCCTCTTATCATCCCCAAAGCCATGGATAGGCTGAATCTAGTAATAAAATCTTGATGAAGATTATAAAGAGGATATTGGATTAGAATAAACAAAGATGGAATGATAAACTAAAGTATGCTTTGTGGGCTGACATGATAACCTTCAGTGTGCAACCTATAGATACTACATCCATCTTAGGAGTCCATTATCCAAAAGGAAATAATAAGTGGGATCAACCCTAAACACCAAAGGAACCAAGAAAGGAAAAAGCAAATGAAAAGGTAAGGATATGTCGTCAAACCAAGTAATTCCTTATATTCCTTCTGTAAATGACATAACCATTTCATGTGACACTCCCTTGCCCAAATATCTCCCTATTGACATGGGTCAAGTTTTTACCGAATTAGGATCTCTGTGCCAATAGTGGAACTGCTCAGAATCCCTGAACATAGAGATAGGGCAGAATCTCTTATTATTGTTGTAGATGCACAAAAACAACCTGAAGTTGTTCCCAACAGTAATGATGAGGGTGTTGATAATTGAGAGGGGGGGTGAATCAGTTATCCTAATAATTTCAACTTTCTGAACTTTCTTAATAATTAATGCAGCATCAGTTCAAATAAGCAAACATAACCATAAAATGGAAATACACATGACACAATATTTTTGACGTGGAAACCCTGTTAAGGGAGAAAACCACGAGGTGATTAATCCAAGATTGTATTCTCTGTTAGAAGAATAGAAATACAAAAATGGCACTTGCCAATTAGGGCTCACTGCCCGAGCACACTGCTCACAAGAGGCTCACTACCTACAAGAGACTCACTGTCTACAAGATGTAAGAAGAATAATAAGATCCTTGAACTGATGAGAAGCATCCACATATGCTGAGGTTCAGTTCCGGTTTAGGCTCAATACACTAATCTGTTGCACTTCATCCTTCCTCTTCCTATGTGCTGCTGTCCTTTTACATACCGAACCTTCCTTACTACTTTTACTTTGCTCTTCTACTTTTCTTCACACTTCACCACTTACACATAACACATCTCACAACTAAATCCATCTTGTATATATATCCGCACAAATGATTTCATCACTTTTCTAGTTGGCATCCGGAATAGTCAATATTTTCCACAAACTCTGATCTGTCGGTTGAATCCTTGCTTACCAAGTAATGCGGATCAAGGATATACTTGTAGAAGTCATCAATCATGTCAGCCAATCATAACTTATGCCTTAAGAATCTTTACCATCATCAGTAATACATCCGGAATAATGTCTGATATTCTGCCAGTCAGTTCTTCCTCTGTCCACACTGCCAATCAAGAACCCGACACTCAAGTATTCATATCTTTTTCTTCATCTATCACCGGAGGCTAAATCCTTGGAATATATCAGTCAAGGTAGTCCTCTTGACTTCCCCAAATCTGCACTTCACCAAGATACTTCCTCTGAGAGATCTGAACCTGACTGTCGGACCTCACCACATGCTCTATTCTTGCTTACCGGATCACAACACTCTGCAATCTGCCTTCCGGTAGAGACTCATCATGTCCTGCGGATGTGTGCGATGAACTTTGTTGCCATCAATGACAATAATCATGAAGCTCCAATGTGTCTCTTGCCAACAATCTCCTCCTTTGGCATTGATGGCAACACTTAGTGAAAAATGACTAAGTGTCACACTATACTCCCCCTTAGCTAATGCTCTGTCTCTATGTATATTTTATGGAGCTCCTCCTTAGCTGAATTCCTCATTTTTCACTACTCTTCACTCCCCCTTTGAAATCAATGGCAAAGGGTAGGATCTGCATACCAAAATTTTCAAAATTTCAACTATTCTTGGCCACATAAGTATATACATACGGAATACTTACATATACTAAAGAATGTCTGCAAAAGTTGTCTTCAATTGGACAAATTCTGTTGCCCAACTTTGCTTCATTCTATCCAAAATTGATATATGACCGCTTAACAGGAATGCAAATGCATCTGCCCTTTTTAGATCTGTCGGATCACTGGTCTGGGCTGTGATCTAGGCTTCTTTTATGACCTCATGCATGGCCTCTAACTTAGGGATAATTATCCCTCTGAGTGCACCCAACCTGCTTATTCTATTTTTCTTTTCCTTCTCCAGCTTCTTGATTTCATTCAAGACTGCAATAGTCTGACATTCTTGATTTATTATGGAAGATGAGAGAGGATCAAAATTCTTTGATAGATTTGTTAGTTTGTCCTCCTGTTCTTTTACTTTCTTCTCAATATCCGTTGTTACTGTGGTCCAAGATATAGAAAATTTGTATACATCTCCTCCATCCTTAAGAGCATTTTCCAAGCTCTTTATCCCAATATTCATATTTCTCCTATCATTAGCTATTAACCATTGTACCTTTGATAATCTTTTTGCCAAGAATTCCTTCCAGACCTTATCTTCTGCTGACTTCTCTAGGGAATCAAAATGTGTGCTAACACTATTGAGAGATTTGAGATTACCGGATGAGGATGTTGAGGGATCCTTCTGAAAAGATGGCATGATCTTTTCTAAAACACCGGATGCAGCTTCTATGAGCTCACAGTCTTCCATGTGAGACTTCAGGAGTTTTTCTTTTGCCTTTGCATTGGCAAATGAAGCTATCTTCATTGTTTGAACCGGGGAGAGAGAGTCAAAGTTAAATGGACCTTGAAGTAACTCCGGTTCATCAATTTCCAACATTTCTTTTGTCAAGAAATCCTTGACAGTTTCTGCAGTGTCTCTTGTCGGAGACAGAGATTTCTTCTCTTCTGCACTGTCACTTGTGTTCTTCTCAGCTTGACTTTCTTCTCTTCCTTTCGCTTCTTCTTCTTTCTCCTCTATTCTTTCTTCTCTTTTAGATTCGGAGACTGTAGGGGAAACCAGAGGAGAGATATTTGTTTGTTCATGGGCCACCTCTTCCAGAGCAGAGGATTCCAAGTCCTTACCTTTATCTTCCCTTGTCTCCTTAACCTCTTTTGCTACTGTCTCAGTAGCTTCTTATTCAATATCTGTAGCCAAGGGATCATCACCTAAGTCCTCTATAATAGGAATGTTGAATCTTTTGTATGCATTCCGGAGGATCTCTTCTGTCTCTTTTGCTACTTCGTCAGTTTTTCCGAGCATAAGCTGATTCATTCTAGCTTTGCTCCGAAATTCATCCTTACAATCTTTGAAGATCATACTCTTCTGCTTAAGAGTGATGGAGGGATAAAGCTGAATAGCTATCTGTTCCCAGATCTCCATATCCTTCTCTTTGGCATTATTCTTCCTCATTTCAAGTTCCTTCTCAAGGCTTTTAGGAATTAAAGATACAATTTCAATGAAGGCCTTGTTGTAAATGTTTAGATACTTAACTATGGCATCCTGAAGAATCTTTTGATCAACTTCACTATATTCATCATAAAAATCTGTTAATGGCTTCAGATTTCCATCCACAGTGATTGCCTTAACTATATCATCTAAGGACAAGGTGGCCCTTTCAACAAACTCTTCTGCTTCTGCCTCCTTGGTTTCACTGGATATTTTCTTCTTCTTCTTCATCTTCTTTACTTCCTCATCTGATTCTGTCTCTTCTTCATCCTTTTGGCTTGTGTAAGACCTTGTTGCCTTTAACTTGGGTCTCTTTACTCCTTTATCGGATGATTTTGCTTCCGGTTTTGATGCCTTTGAGGTCTTAGCAGTTGTAGGTGCAGACCTCTTGGAGGATCTGGTCCGAGAGGGGGCTTCTACCAGATCACTTTCCTTTTTTGCTTCTTTCTCTACCCTTTCCATCTTTTCTCTATGTGCATCAAGTGCCTCTTTTGAGATTCCATGCCTCTTGGCAAAATCTTCTACCTCTTTTCTCACTTTTCTCTTCATCTCCGGTTGTCTGAGTTCTACATGGATTTTTATACTTAATTCTTCAAAGGTTCCAAACCTTTCTGCTTTAGGATCCTTTGGTTGACTCAACATGTGTTGAACATGCAGCTCTACAATTTTCTCATTCACCTCATACCCCATTGGCATGATCCATACTGTTCTTGGTTCTACTGCCTCCATTAGGTACTGATCAGTCTCTACCATAAAGCATACTATGTCTTTGTATTTCTCAACAAGAGACTGGGGAATTCTCTCTCTTGCTTGCATCATGTTCTGAAAATTCTTGAAATATCCCCATAGAGCTGTATTCTGTGCCTTGGCATCACCAAGCCCATGTATATAATCTCTAATCTGAATGGCTATAGGCCTATCATTCTGCCATACCCAGCCACTAGATCTGGGAAGCTCATTCATGTAATAAAAGAAAAGACAGAGTATCAAACCACCGTATTTGAAGGAGTTCTTCTTATCCTTCTTTATCTTCTATAGATTCTCCAATAGTTGGTTCAGAAGGAGCTCACAAAGATCATAGTCTACATTCTTTCTCAACATTTCATAAGTAGTATATATAGCAGTTCCGGAAATAGAATTCTCCCTGCTAGAGTGATATATCTTATATCCAATTATCATTGATGCAAACTTGATATCCAGATCTGTGATATCCTCAATAGTCATAGCTCTTTTATCAAACTTTGATCCGGTAGCCTTACTGACAATTTGGTTCTTAACAGATTTGAGCGTAGGCATTTCACCAATTGAGTGTAATCCAGTTACAGCCCTAATGGCATCCTTAGTGATCTTAAACGGCCTGTTCAACCACATGAAGTTGTCATGTATTCTGCTCAGGATATACCAGACCCATTCATCTTCCAGAAAATAGGGGAAATGAATGCACTGAGCAAAATGTTTGTCCCGGACAACTTTAAACTGAGTTTTGAGTTCAAATGAGTTATCTATCAAATGCTTGTGATAGATATCAACCAGCTTAGATTCCCCAAATTCTTCAATATTCACATGAATATATGCCCTAATATCTTCTACATGCAGAACTCCATGCGGAATACTTGAAAAGGCACCTAAGGGATCAACTTCTAGGGATTTGTATGGATGTTTCTTGAATTTAGGGCGCGGCCTCTCAGTGATCTTTACAACATTCGATGTATCCATCTTCAAAAAGATTTTTATAGAGAAGTATTCAATAACAGAAAGTACCTTTTGCGCATCTAGGGTTCGTGAGGAAATCCGGATTGATTCGCTGGATGAATCGGATTCTGCAGATGATTTTTGATGGGCTTGAGGAATTTCTATTGCAGAGCTTCTTCTCGTTTCTTCTTGAATGTAGAATGAACAAATGCTTAATGAGAAAAACCCTTATATTGCTCTGCAAACCCTAATGTCAAGTTGCAATAAATGCTCGACCTAAGTCATTCTGGTTTGCCTTATTCGGATGACTTGAAGAACCGGATCAATCTTGATCTTAAACATCTTGCAGATCTTCCAAATCTTAACCATAGTTTATTTGGATGTTTCTCTTATGAACCCTTTAATCTGCAACTCTTCTTGTGCCAGTTTCGGCACCAATTGACTGGCTAGGGGAACAAGGTTTTCTTTGTGTCTCCCCTGAGCTAGAGCTCACTTTTTAATTTCTGGAAGGAATATCAGCACCAGAGTCTGGTGCGGATCCATCCCCTACATTCTCTGTACTTTTCTTCACCCAAATCTTGTTCATCTCACTTTGAACTTCATCCACATTCACTTTTTGTTTTCCCTTATCTTGACTCTGATTATGATATACCAGACCTCTTTTGTCCTGATTCTTGCTTCTACAGAATTTTGCAATATGACCAGATCTATTGCAAATTTGGCAAACAACATTTCTTTGCATATTTGATTGATATCCTCTTGATTTGCATTGATTAGCCATATGACCCATTCTATTGCATGCAAAGCATCTACTATTGAATGAATTGTTCATTTGCATATTTCTACATTCATGAGATTTGTGACCATACCTTTTGCAGTTGAAACACTGTCCGGAGAAGGATGTATTAGTCTGATTCATTCTCTTTCTGCACTGATTAGCTTTATGACCAAAGTTATTGCAGTTGTGGCAGTATCCATTGAAGGATGGATATCTTTGAGCATTAGGTTGCCTTACCAGAAGTCTTCTAGGCCTGTTCCTTGGATTTTTTGATCCAAAATTTTTCTGACCGGATCTAGAGCTTTCACCTTTTTCATACCCCAGGCCATACTTGTCATCTACCCTCTTTTGGCTTTCAAGAAGAACTTCAAGTTGAGCAGAGCTTATCTTGAATTTCTCTTTGTATTCATTTGTTGTTTGAAGATCCCTTTTAAGAGAGACAATTTGATCCTCAAGTTTTTCTTCATTATCTTTAGCATCTTCAAGATCAGATTCAAGATGTCTGATTATTCTATCCATCTTGTGGCAGTCTTCTGATTTTTCCTTGAGAGATTGTCTTAGATCATCTTCAGATTTTCTTCTTTCTTCAATTTCTTGGGTGAACTTCATAACTCCTGATTCCATTTCATGTCTTACCATGATGATTTCTTTTGATAACTTTTCACATAACTTGGTTTTCTCTTTCAGATCTCCATTTGTATCATTGGCTTCACCTTGACTTGCCAATTGTTGAAGTAGCTCCTTTCTCTTTTTCATAGAGAGACTTAATTTGTCTTTTAGTTCTTTTATGAAATCATCAGCCTATTTGAGTCTTTCCTTTAATTCATTGACTTCAGAGTTTGACTGCTCAAGATCATCAAGGGCAGTCTTGAGTTGCTCCCTTATACCATATACATCCATTTGAATTCCCAGATCTTCCTCAAGCTGTTAGGCTCTGTTAGGAGGAACTTGGCTCTGATACCAATTGTTGATAACTGAGAGGGGGGATGAATCAGTTATCCTAATAATTTTAACTTTTTGAACTTTCTTAATAATTAATGCAGCATCAATTCAAATAAGCAAACATAACCATAAAATGGAAATACACATGACACAATATTTTTGACGTGGAAACCCTATTAAGGGAGAAAACCACGGGGTGATTAACCCAAGATTGTATTCAATGTTAGAAGAATAGAAATACAAAAATGGCACTTGCCAATTAGGGCTCACTGCCCAAGCACACTGATCACAAGAGGCTCACTACCTTCAAGAGACTCACTATCTACAAGATGTAAGAAGAATAACAAGATCCTTGAACTAATGAGAAGCATCCACATATGCTGAGGTTCTGTTCTGGTTTAGGCTCAATACATTGATGTGCTGCTGTCTTTTTACATACCAAACCTTCCTTACTGCTTTTACTTTGCTCTTCTACTTTTCTTCGCACTTCACCACTTACACATAACACATCTCACAACTAAATCCATCTTGTATATATATCCGCACAAGTGATTTCAGCACCTTTCTAGTCGGCATCCGGAATAGTCAATATTTTCCACAAACTCTGATCTGTCAGCTGAATCCTTGCTTACCAAGTAATGCGGATCAAGGATATACTTGTAGAAGTCATCAATCATGTCGGCCAATCATAACTTATGCCTTAAGAATCTTTACCATCATCAGTAACACATCCGGAATAATGTCTGATGTTTTGCCAGTCAGTTCTTCCTCTGTCCACACTGCCAATCAGGAACCCGACACTCAAGTATTCATATCTTTTTCTTCATCTATCACCAGAGGCTAAATCCTTGGAATATATCAGTCAAGGTAGTCCTCTTGACTTCCCCAAATCCGTACTTCACCAGATACTTCCTCTGAGAGATCTGGACCTGACTGTCGAACCTCGCCACATGCTCTGTTCTTGCTTACCGGATCACAACACTCTGCAATCTGCCTTCCGGTAGAGACTCATCATGTCCTGGGGATGTGTGAGATGAACTTTGTTGCCATCAATGACAACAATCATGAAGCTCCAATGTGTCTCTTGCCAACAGAGGGTGTGGGAAATGAGGACACAGTGGAGGTTTATTTAGGGTCTTCCATGCTTTTATACCACTCTGATTATAAATTGATAGTTGTTACATAATTGTATGATTGATTTTGGGGCATCCAACAATGTCATGCCGCTAGAAATTATGAATGAGTTGGGATTGAAAGTGTCCAAATCTTTTGGTAAGTGCTTTGCCATGGATTCTAGGGAAGTCAATGTTATAGGCTTGGTCAAGGATGTTGAGGGCAAACTCGCTGCCTACCTAGACAAGTCTTTCCTCATTGACATAATTATTGTGGACTGTCCAACCAAGTGGGGCATGTTGTTATCTAGGAAGTGGGCTGCCTCCATGGGTGGTAGTATCCAAATGGACCTGTCATATGCCACCATTCCTGTCCAGGATGTGGAAGTAAAATTATACAGGGAGAAGAAGGTAGAAAACCTACATATTGAAGACAAATATAAAACAAAGGAGGATCATGTGAATTTATTTGATACTAAAATTGATCATTTTCTGTCATATTGCACTGATAATGATCCTGATGTAAATGTTTCACCTTTTGATCATGTTGTTGTTCATTATACGTCTGATTTGTGGACGTTTCACTTTGATGGTGCATACTCAAAAGATGGTTTTGGCGTTGGGATTATTTTAACATCCCCAGAAGGTAAGCAATCATGCATGTCATTCAGATTGGATTTTCAATGCACAAATAATGTGGCAGAATATGAAGCACCACTGTTGGGCCTGAATGTGGCACACAAACATGGCATCCAATGTCTAAAAATTTATGGAGATTCAGAGCTGATTGTACAACAGATCATAAAGATGTTTGTTGCCAAAGACAAGAGGTTGAAAGCATACAGAAACATTGTATGGGATACCATAGAATTGTTTGATGCCATTGGTATTGATTGGATTGACAGATCAAAAAATGAAGAAGCAGATGCCTTGGCTATAGTTACGTCTAGGTATAATCCTCAGTCTGATCTTCTTCATGATCATCATACTGTTGAAGTACTTACAAGGCCAACCATTCTAGACAACATATACACTTGGCAAATATTTAATGAGAACAGTCAAATTTTTAGCTTTTTAAACTGTATGGAAGAATTTAAAAGTCAGGAAATTGACTAGCAGCCAATGGTTGAAATGGAAAATGGAAAAGAAACATTGTTCGGTAGCAAAGTGGTATAGTTGAAGACCAATACCATTCCTAAGGGACTGGTAGCATTGGAGAGGATGTTTGACAGCGCTGACTGCTGGAGAAGCAATGGTCCAGTTCAAGAAGACAGTTTAGAAGGTGTTAACCTTGGAACCAATGAATCACCAAAGATGGTTTACATTGGCAAGAAACTCAAGCCTCATGAAAAGTAAATGATGATTGCTTAGCTGAGGAAATTTTAAAAATGTTTTGCATGGTCATATGATGATTTGAAAGATTATAGGAAGGATTTATTTTAGCATACTATCCCCCTCCAACCAGATGCAAAACCATTTAGGCAGAAGCAAAGGCCTATAAATCCCACCATAACTCCCAAGATGCAAAAGGGGCTACTAAAAATGAAAGAGGGAGGTATCATCAAGCCTATTAGACACTTTGAGTGGGTGTCTAATTTTGTCCGAGTCAAAAAGAGAAATGGGGAGATTAGACTATGTGTTGACTTTAGAAATCTGAATATTAAATCCCTCAAGGATAACTATCCTCTTCCAAGCATGGATCATTTACTACAGAGGGTAGTTGGTTCAAAACTAATGTCAATGATGGATGGATTTTTAGGGTATAAATAGATGTTGGTTAAGGAGTCAGAATAGTACAAAACAACATTTACCACTCCTTGGGGTACATATGTGTATTTGAGAATGCCATTTGGTTTAAAAAATACAAGATCTACATTTCAACAAGCAATGGATGTGACCTTTGCTGGCCTCATTGATGAGATCATGGTTGTTTACCAGGATGATCTGACTACATTTTTAAAGGATAGAAATGATCACTGCAAACATTTGCAATTGATTTTTGAAAGATGTTTAGAGTATGGGATCTCTTTGAATCCCAAAAAATATCAATTTGGAGTTGAAGAAGGAAAGTTGTTGGGACACATTATGTCAAAGGAGGGGGTTAGAATCAATCCGAACAAAGTTAAGGCCATTGACATTATTCCCCAACCTAAAACAATTAAAGGTATTCATTCCTTCCTTGGTCAAATCAATTTTGTAAGGAGATTTATCCCTAACTTTGCTAAGAAGACAAAAGCCATCTCCAAGATGCTTAAGAAGGGACAATCTGTCATGTGGGACAAGGAATCAGCTAAAGCTTTTCTTGATATAAAGGAGGCTCTAAAAAATGCACTAGTGTTGGTAAGTCAAGACTATTCAAAGCCTTTCAAACTCTTTTCCTTTGCTTCATTTTACACTGTTGCTGATGTGTTACTACAAAAGAGTAAAGATGGATATGAGTAGCCCATAGGATTTTTTAGTAAATCTTTACAGGCTGTTGAGTTGAATTACTCCATTATGGAAAATCATGCCTATGCATTGGTCAAGGCTACAAAAAATTTCAGACCCTATTTCATAGGAGCCAAGATTATTGCATATGTTCCCCACATAGCAGTGAAAGATATATTCATGCAACAGGAGGTTTCAGATAAGAGGTGAAGATGGATCAATAGGATCCAGGAGTATGATATGGACATACAAGTCACCAAGTTAGTAAGAGGTCAAGGCTTAGCCAAGCTGATGGCTAATTCTAACCTTGAGGCTGTTGTAATAAATGAAACAAAGGTAAATACAACTCCTCATTGCTCATTGTCTGACAGTGCATGGTACATGGATGTTGTATTGTATCTTGAAAAGATGGACTGTCCACTAGGTATGGATGAAAGTCAGAAAATGACTTTAAAATTGAAAACTCAAAAGTATGTTCTGCTCTAGAATGAGCTTATGTGGAGAAATCATGAAAGTATACTGCTCAAATGTTTGAATCAAGAGCAAGATAAGGCTGTGATGAATGAGTGTCATCATGGCATTTGTGGGGGGCATTTTAAAGATAAAACTACTGCCCATAAAATCCTTAGGGATGGGTATTGATGGACCACCTTATTTAAAGATGTGGCTCAAAAAATTAGAAAATGTGATGCTTGCCAACATTTTGTTGGCAAGATGAAATTTGCTGGGGCATTGCCCCTCTTGCCCCTTGCTATTGATGTACCTTTTCAGCAGTGGGGAATTGATTTTATTGGGGAAATACAGCAGAGGTCCAGCAATGGTTTTAAATGGATTCTTGTGGCCACTAACTACTTCACCAAGTGGGTAGAAGTAATACTCACTCGTAATGCAACATCTAATGTGGTTATTGACTTCATAACCAACAATATAATCACCAGATTTGCAGTGCCAACCCAGATTTTGGCTAATAATGCTATGTGTTTTACGTCCCAAGACATGTTGGACATGTGTTCTAAGTTTGGCATAAATCTAGTGCATTCATCCCCTTATCATCCCCAAAGCAATAGATAGGCTGAATCTAATAATAAAATCTTGATGAAGATTATAAAGAGGACATTGGATCGGGATAAAAAAAGATGGGATGATAAACTAAAACTTATGCTTTGTGGGCTGACATGATAACCTTCAAAAGATCTATTGGAAGGAGCCCATTTGAATTAGTGTATGGAGTAGAAGTGAAAATGCCGATCAACATAGAATTACCAGTCCACTAGCTGCTACATGATACGGAAGAGGACTAGTTTGATGCAATGTCCCAGAGGATATTGCAGTTGACTAAATAAGAAGAACAAAGGAGAGATGCACATGACAAGATGTTGAATCATAAGCAGAAGATGAAGCTCTTGTTTGATAAGAGTACTATATCAAGAGGCTTCCAGGTTGGTGACTTGGTTCTTCTTTGGGATGCCAAATCTGAAGATAAGGGGAAACATGGAAAATTTGACCCATTATGGCTTGGGCCATATGAAGTAGCTGAGAATTTAGAGCTAAATGTTTACTGCTTGATGGCTCTAGAAGGAATTCTTTTGGAGCTGCCCATTCATGGACAACATCTGAAGCATTATTTTTCATAATTAGCAACTCCCCTGAGTTTTAAATACAGTTAATATTATACTGTGCTCTAAAGTTTATGATTGTATTTTGCCTTGTATATAAGCCTTGTTTGTAAATACGTTTGTGTGGGTGTTTCCCTTGTGTGTTTTTTATTTTGTTTTGTGCCTTCTTGGTATGCCTGGAGATCTAAATCCTCATTGTGACACTGCTTGTCACACGTCCCCAGCGAGAGCCACTGTTGGGACCTACAAAAATTTTGTTCCCATTGTGCCCATTTTGCACTCAACATCCAGATGTCATGTGTAAATTCCTTAGCCAGGATCACCATTGAATAGAGAATTTAATTTTGAGCAACTTTGCCTTTTGAACAATCCCAAAATTCCTTAAAATGAAGAAGTTATGTTTGGTCAAAGTTTGGTCTTCATGTTTTTGCCTTGGTCAAATGTGGTTTCTCCCTTAGAATATTTTTCAAATTTTGCATTTGTCAATAAATCAGATTTTTCCTAAAATTGCTAACTTTTTAGGAGTTCGACGGTTTATCAATTCGCTGATAAGGCGACAACAGAGCAAAGGAGAGATTGTTGCGGAAAAAAGATAAAGGTAGAGGTGAAGTCTATTGGCAAAAGTGAAAAGTTTAGAACCCCGAAGGTTCACCGATAGGTAGTTCACCTAACAGAAGATTCACCAACAAAGGCTAAGAAAGTGATTAAGGCAGAAATTTGGTTTGGCGCAAAGAAAATTTGCTGATAGGGCAAATTGATACAAAATTCGGTAAAGGCATGAAAGGGAAAAACAATGCCTTGTTGGGGAATCGGCGAAGTGCTGAACTAGTGACTAGTTTGGGGTTTGGTAGGTTCACTGATATGGCATTTTGCTAACATGAAGAAATGGCTAAGGTAAAGATGGTTCGGCAAATGGTACTTTTGCCGATAAGGAAGAAGCATAAGAAAAGGCCTTTGGTTCGAAATGTGGCCAATTTGCTGATAAAGAAATAGAGACAAGGCATTGTATTATCGAAAAATCGGGTGACAACCAAACTTTTTAAAAGTTCATGTTTTTCTTATTTCGCCAATAAGGCATTAGGATAGAGCCAAACGAAGAAACTCAAAGGTTTGGCAAAAGGTAGATTTGCTGACAAAGAGAAAAAGGGGCAAAGTAGCTCAAGTTTGCAAAAAGTCAAAATCATCGATAAAAGATAGAAAAGGCATGATTCGGCAAATTGAAGATTTGTCGATAGAGGCAAACAAGGCAAAGTTCTAAAAAATGTAATTTTTTCGATAATAGGCAAAACATAAAGAAAAATGAATGTTCGGCAAAAGAGGATTTTGCCGATAATGGCAAAATGGCGATGAGTTCAACAAAATGGTTTTTGCCAATAAAGGTCAACATAGGCCGAGTTCCAGAAAACCAAGTTTTACCGACATGGCATAAAGAGGGTAAGACTGATGATGAAAGGAAAAGTTCACCAAAAGACAAAATGCAAAATGGTACAGTCAAAAGTCAAATGCTTCAAAATGGAAAAGGAGGACGATACACTGGGAATGTTGTCAATATTGGAAATGGTTAATTCTCTGAATGCATGCCATGATTGTAGGGATATATAAACCAATTTGTACCTAGAATTTAATGAGCCTACAAAATAGTGCTATGTAGGTGGATTGGTGCAGTAAAACTCTTCAATGCATCAAGGACAAATATGAGAAATCAATGTTGTAGGTGGCAGGGAAAGGGTAGAAGCTTCCCTCTTTATTGCTCAGGGTACATTTGGAGTGCAAGCAATATTTGACAGATCGATTGTAGAGGCAACAAGACATGGGTCTCAATCCCAACATGCAAATCAACTGACAGATTGGAATTGGACTTCAATGCAACATGGGTGCAATCCTTCTTAGGGTGTGGCGTCTGGGAGACTCCAATCAGTTTTGAATCGAATACTATATATGCATTCTTTTCAGTCATGTTAGTTGTTGGTCATTTTGGCATTTTCTCAATAGGATTGTGAGCTCTAGGAGGCAGAGTAAGAAAGAATATTGTGCAGGCTATGTTTATACATGAATCAATCATGAAGTGTATGTAATACAATTTAAATCTTTGTATCATATTATTGTTTTTCTCCACTACTGTAGGTGTTTTTCTTAGTAAACTATAATTACAGTTCTAATTTGCTTTTACCACATTTTGTGGTGTGATTGTAAGCTCTGATTTGATGAATGTGACATTTCTTAATTCATTCCCAAGCTTTGTGAATGATCATTTCAATATTGCATAGGGAAAAATGTGGTATGGTGTGTGATTCTTAATTATTTTCAGTAATCTGGTAGTGATTTGTTTCCATTTGATACATCAAGCAAGTAGTTATACAATTTTATATGATTGTTTTCCTTTGTTTTACATTTGACTCTATAGCCCAATGGATAGGCACCAGTCTAAGTAGCCTTAGATCACCCATCTTCAAAACAAAAACTATACATCTTATTTTAGAAGCAAAAGTAATCTTCATGCATCCTCATTGTATATGATTACATTTATCAGCTATATAGGGGTCATACAACAATTAGCTTTGCTTAGTTGAGTGACAGATTTAGGGCTAAGAGAGAAATTTGGGTTTGGTTGTTGTTACTTTAGTTGTTCATCTGGTTTGATTCTAATACCTATTTAGGTATAATACCCTTGGAACATCCCTCCAAATCTTAAGCTAAGCTCGAAGAGCAAGGGAGTTTACCCACTCCTATTAGTTGGCCAAAATAGCCCAAAACTTGTTGATAAACCTCTTCCTATCACCCCGACAACAGTCCCTGGCCTAGGTGATTTAGGAATGTTTTAGAGTTTTGCATTGATGTTATTTTGGGTCCCAACAATACCAATGCACAAATGGCTATAGACAAGGCCAACTAACAAAGTTTGCATCAACACTAAATCGATCTTGTGGATATAGATAGTTCACATATGAGTCTTTCTAATGCAATCAATGGGTTGTGCATGCCCACTAATTGCATAAATCATAGATCCCAAACCAATGCAACTTGCAAACTCATTATCACATCAGTAAATTGAAAACTGAGATAACAAAGAAGATAACCTATAGACTTCAAGACTAAAACACTAGATCAACCCCAGATCCAATTTGCTAAACAAGTCCACAAATAAGTAACCATAGTCCAAGAACCAATCAAGCATCCAAAAGATAAGAACAACCTCCTAAAATTGAACCACACCACCGCTTGTAATCATGAATCAATCATCACAACCCAATCCTATCAAACACATATATGATCATGTCATGCCAACACTCAAATGTACATGCATATCCATGACACCATAATCATCAACATTGTTATACCTGTACTCAACTCCCACTAAATCAAGACTCCTAGTTTCACACGTGTATCAACCATGTCCTCAAACTAGAAGACAATCTGTGTACCTCTCTCCATCAAAGTCCATACTCTAAAAACACATGTAAACCTACATCAAGAAGCACCAAATCTGAAAACCTGCTATACCATCATGTTGGTCTCACAAAAACATGTACTCACAAGTTTTCACCCAAAAATTCATCTAAATGTTCACACAATCACACCCCGAATCTTAGGCTCCCACAAGTACTCAAACAAGTACAAAAATTTGTTTGCACATCCAAATGAAAAACTACTTGATCCACTATGTAGCACACTACAAATGCTCTCCAACGCATGTTCGAAATCTAAAATCTAATTTTGTATGCAAATGTTATGACCAATTAACTATTTCGAAGCAATGTCTAACTTCAGACACCAAATTCTAACACACATATAAAAATTTGATGAGCAAAGCTACACAACTGCATAGTGCTCAGAGAGACTTTTCTGATGCCTACAAGAAGTTGACAATCTAATACCATGGGTGAAAGTTATGTCCCCTAGAAGAAAATGCACTATGAAGGCTAGAAGGGACCCCATAGAGGCCTTTCCATGTAGTGACGTCAGGATTGATGTTAGTAGTGGCACCTGGGTGGCGCAAGGGTGGAGGTGGTGTGCGGGTAGTGCACAAGTAGTGCTTGGGCTAAGTAGGAGTGATGAATTCCAAAGGCATATCAAATCTATTTAATTCTTCATATTTCAAAAATTTCTGCATTAGACTTGAAATCAATTTCATCTTGGTTTAATTTTTTATTTTTGTAATGTCCTTGGGGACTAGGTTTAGGTGGGCCCAATTGGGGGCTAAGACCAGGGGTCAAAGGGCTTGCTAGCCATGACAACCGCCAACTGGCTAGTGGCTGACCAACCCTTCCATTGACATACTTGCTTGTCCCCTTGGTTGTCCATGCCATAGTGTTGTTAGTCCTGTATGGGGGGTATAGGGGTTTGTGTACCTCGTACCCACCCCTAATTTTTTTTTAATATTTTTGCATAGGATATGTTTTCCAATGAATTTTTACTTTTTAATAATTTTTTAATTTTTTTTACATAGTAAAAAACATACGGTTGTATGGTAGAATAGGGGAGGTGGCATTTTTTTGCTTTAGGCCTTGGTGGCCAAAATATGTCATGTTTTATATTAGTCTTCATGTCTCAAGCCTCTTGGATCTAATGGTGATGTCCATTTTGTCTCAAGAGGTCATTTGTGCAACTTCCTCCATAAAACCCTCATACAGTGAATACGCAAGAAACCTTTTTTACCAAAACTTTTCCAAACTAGATCTGTAAAAATAACCACAAATTTGCAAATCACAAAACCCCAAACCTATATTTTCACAATCTACACAAAACCCTTATACCTTGTAATGTCTCAAATTTTTCTATCATTGCCATGGATTCAACTTTGCATAAGACTGCTCATACAAGGGTTAAACAAAACCAGGGATCTCACACCTCCCTCAACCATAAAAATGACTTTGATACCACTTGCTAGAAAATTACAAGTTGATCAAACATTTTCCTACATAACCCTATGAAAGAAAATGATACATACAAGCTTACAGAATAACCATAATGCAAAGATCAAAAGACGTAGCATAAGATAACACAAGATATACCTTGGGAAACCCTCAAGAGGGAAAAACCTAGCCTCCAAAAGCATCCACACTCAATGTATTATTCAGCAATAAAATATTACAATACACTTACAGAGTTTCCATGAATACTTCTGAAACATCAAGCTCCTCCAATGCATCCTCCATATGTCCAAGAAAGTAACCACACATCCCATGCCATGCTTCACATATGCACTTACAAGAGAAACTCAATACAATGACAACCCACTCAACCAACCAACCCAAACCACTAACCATGTGCTTGCTTTTATAGATTCAAGCTCACACAAATATAATTTGTCGTATTGGAAAAACCATGTGTCTTAAAACCATGAGAGCACAAAACCATTTACCCCCTCATTTACTTTTTGGTACTAAGTTTTCCAAATATTAATTATTTATTTTATGTCTCCCACACATAAAATATCTAACCAATATTACAATACAACTTTACAAGTGGACCCAAATAAATATTGAATGCATGGCTAAACAGATCTCCTAGATGCACCATAAATAAATATTTATTTTACATAATTAAAATATTTTATTCTTGTGCAAGGTGTACAACATCCTTTTCCTAACAACTATGTCTATTATTCTAACACAGTAATCTTCAACCTTTCATTATCTTTCATTATTAAATTCTAAAAACTCATTCTTAGGAGTTGAAGCTTTGCAATTCTTGATTTGTATCTCGATATGAAATTTCTAAAGTTGTCCATGCTTCCTTTGATGTCTTGCAACTTGTAATTCCTGGATAAATACTTGGATCTATTGCACTTTAATATAGGAAAATACGTGAACATCTTTTTTCTCATCTTCTTTATTCTCTATCTTATCTTTTGCATTCAATGTATTCCAATCTTGAGGTTTAGCATACCCACTCACTACTATATCCCATACTCCTTTCCAAATAATACTCTTTTCAACTAATCTCTTCAATCATCAAAATTCTCACCTTTAAACTATGGAATTAACATTGTACCATTGCAAGTTGCCATTATAGAAAACCAAACAAAGTTGAGTTTTTCTCTCAAGTATTAGGATCTTGAATTATGGTTAGGAAGCTTCAAACTTGAACTTGTTTACTGGAATTCTCACCTACATTGATAAACAGTTACATTAATAAACATGGATCTAATAAACACACCTTTGATACCGTTGGCATGAGATTTTGTATGGAACAAGGGTAGGAAAACAACCTAAAAAAATAGAAATATAAAATAAATTTCATCCACAAGATCTGAAAGTTGTGAAAAACTTTTTGGAACAAAATTTCTCTAGTTTATGAAATCAAAACAAAATAATTATGATATTCAATCTTCTACTTTGATTCAATATGATAATATCATATTGAGCTTACTATCATGAAATATTTTCTCTTTTTTTTAATGTCTATTATCTTTACAATGATCTAATACATCTTATTTAACTATGAACTAATACCTAAAGATAGTCTAATTTAAAACACAAAAACTCCTATTTTTAACTCCATATTTTTATCCTTTTATTTCTTTAATTGTTTTTTTTAATCATATTTTATCTATCACTAAATTAGGTTGCTGCTTTTAAATCTTTCTTCTTTTTTAATAGTCGGGATTGTCACTCCTAATTTTAGCGTTCTATTGGCATTATGTTTTGCTATGGCATTTTGCTATGATTGTTTAGGTTGCATGTTTGACATAAAATTTTCCAATAGGATATGTACATACATTTGTATATATTGCACATACACATGCATACACACGCATCATTGTCTTCTAAAAGTGGGGGCTAATTTTTATTATACCAAAAACTGTGCTACTCAAAATCAACTCAAGCACAATGTCAATGAATCAAACTTTAGACAACACACTTACCACACCCTTTCTAAAGGCACTCACCTAGTCACTCCTCTCGTGGCAAGAGCCAGTTGAATGGGAGTGGAACCAACAATTTGTTCTATTCACATGGAAGTAGAACATCGTGAGTGAAGTTAAATTATTGTGTTGTGGTTTTGTTTGTATGTGATTTTGATGATGGTTGTATTTTCATGATTAATTAGGTGAAGTTGAGAGACTTATTCTTGCAATAAGTTTAGATTGGTGTTTCTTGTTTCTCTTATGATCTCTAAGACTTGTCTTGTTTCTTCACAAAATTGATTTATGACCTCACCTTGAAGTTGGAATATTCTTAAGATGTGGGTCCTCATTGTGTTCTGTTGTATTTGTTGTAGGATTTTCATTTGTTCCTAAACAATTTCCATAGTGGGAGCCTCTTGAATAGGTAGGTTCTCCTTGATCTTGTCTAAGATCACTTTGATCTAATCTTTTCTCACTCTAGGGAACATTGAGTGCAAAAAATGAATCAGGAAGAGGGATGACTATGTGTTTTTTTTAATGTTTGCAAGTTATTTGAGTGTTAATTTCTTTGAATGCCTCATGATGAGGTTAGAGGCTCTCTTTGTGTTTTTGAGTTGTATGAGGTATCTAAATGCATGTAACACTAAATGAATGCAATAATCAAACTAATCTACTTTTTTTTTGGTATTTTCCCAAGATTTGAAGATTATGTAATTACTAACTTGAAATGAATGCGGATCTACATGGCTTTTCTTGTGAGTGCAATTCTCTATGTCGTTGGTCTCAATTTTTTGAAATAATCTAATATAGTAAGTGCAATTAATCTAAGATTTAAATCTAATGAAAAGTAGGAAATTCTAAACTAAGATCTAATCTAGTAAAATAGGAAATTCCTAAACTAATCAAGAAGAAATAATGAATTTACTTCCTTAAGGGAAAGAGAATTTTCTAATCACTAAATATACAAGAAACATTAAAGAACTTATGAATAATCAATGGCGCTGATGCTGACTTATGTCCTTAGGGATTCATTTTTTTAATCTCTTCCTCTATAGCACTTAGAACCTCTACTTGATGACAAGGAATAAACTAAGATCTTATGGTAAATCAAGATTTGAAAGCAAGATTGGGGAAGCTTTGATGCTTTGAAATAAATGAAAGAGGCACATGTATTCCTATGGAAGCATCAAATTCTTGGGGAGACTTGCAGCAACAAAAATAGCAGAATTCCTAAGGGTGATTCTAGAGAATGAGATCCTTTTGTAGAAGAAAGCTAAGTTGCAGCAATACACAACTTCCTCAAAAATTAAAGGGAGGGGAGATATTTATAGGATAGAATCAACACCAAAGGGAGAAAATGATTGGAAGTTAATAGAGGATTGATAGAGAGATAACAAAAGACTGATTAGGAGATCACAAAGGATTGATGGGGAGATAATAAAAGACTGATTGGAAGTTGATTGAGAGTCAAGAGAAGAGTACAATCAATTAGGGGGAGTAGTGGTTTAGTTAGGACTAGAGAAGATTCTCATTTACAAGTAGAAATGGAAGCAAAATGATTGGAACTAAAATAAATTACGTACGTCAAAAGATAACAGGGTTGCCCCTTTCAAAAATAGGGTCACCCCTTTTTCAAGGGCAGGTCACTTAGGTGACCCTACAACTTTAGTATAGATCACCTTGGTGACCCTAGGGTCTCTTGTTGTTCTCTTTAGTTGAGGATCTACAAAATGGTTTTTAGTGTGTGTAAAGACTTGGAACTTAGTTCGGGGGCTAAACAAGATGGATACTACTAGCTTTGAGGGAGTTTGAGCAAGAGAGGCTAGCTTGGGTAGCTATTATGGGAGGCACTTGACCTGGAAACAAGCTAAAAAATAGTAGAAATGAGTTTTCCATAGTCCATAGAATACAGATAGAAGTGCTTTTGTGTTAAACTATCTGTATTTCTTTGCTTCAACGTTTCAGATCACACTCAATGATCAATCATCTAGAAGAGGATGCTTGTGATTTGAATTGTAGAATTACCCTTTAAAAAGGATGAGGAGGAGGGGGGTTAGGGTTGGTGAGTGCAGACACCTAAAATTGACCATGTCTTATGACATTGCCTTTCAACATCACCTTGCGACCTATTTTCTTCTAAGTCCCTTTCATGACCCCTTCCATCATTCCCATTAATTTAACTAATCCCTCTTATTCATTTATCCTCCTCTTACACCAAATTAAATAAATCTTATTTATTTATTCCCATTTTCCTCCATCATCCAATTTAAATAAATTAAATATTTATTTAAATCCCACATGTCTCTCATAATTTGAATAATTTTATTATTTAAATTATTTATCCCCACTTGCATCCCTATTTTAAACATCATTCATTGTGTGTCATAAGCACTTCCTCTCCAAATCAATTAAAAATCCCATTTATTCCCACTCCCCTCCTTATTTTAGTCACTTGTCATCCCCATTTATGGTGCGTCATAAGCACTAAAATTGACTTTCAATCCTATCCATCCACCTCATCCCTCACCCTTCTAATCTTAACCATCCATTTGATTCCATCTCTATCTATAAATTAAACTTCCATTTTCATTTCAAATCCTCACACTCTCTCACACATTTTCGTATGCACGTTCATATCACATATCATTTTCTATCATTTTCATATCAAGGTTATGTTGGTTGTGTGAGCAGCCCACAAATCATCCAAATCAATGGAGCATGAGTGCACTCCATTTTGTCCTATCCAAAGTCCGAATTTGTGCAAGGTTTAAGGTATATTTGCATTGTTTATCTTTATGTTATTTCCTTGCATGATTTTTAGGGTTTCACAAACTTCATGTGGGGTTTTTTCAACAAAAGATGATGTAAGAGATTTGTTCACTAGATAACATGTAGTGCTAATCGCTTCTACTCAAAACTAGCACCACTAAGTTTACTCCTAGCTCACTCCATCAATGTCCTATTCAATATCTCTGTAACTCCATTTGTTGCGGTGTGTATGAATTTTTCTTATGTCACATGATTCCATTGTTCTTGTATAATCCATCGAACTCCATTGAGTAATATTCTCCACCATTGTTCATTCTAAACACCTTGATCTTTCTATCCTTCTAGTTCTCCACAAGAACCTTATATTCTTTAAACTAACTGAAGATGTTAGATTTATGCATAAAAAAATACACCCATGTTTTCCTAGAGAAATTATTAATAAAAGAAATATAATACAAATATTTTCAAAGTGAAAGTACATCTATTGGACCAAAAACATCACTATGGATTAAATCTAGTACACTTTCAAATCTAGAAGAGCTCAAATAATATTAAACATGATTTTATTTTTCATAAATTATACAATGCTCATAGAAATCAAAGAACTATATAGCTTCTTCTACAAAAAAATATTCACCATGGATTTGGATTGGTACAAATTTTCTAAATTCATCTACAAGGCACTTGTGGTGATTGTCCAGAAGCATTTAAGAGCACTAGATCCACCAAACAAATCCAAATGAGGCTCCTCACATTTTTGGCCAACACAACCCATACAACTTATCACATTGACACATGCTTACTCCCAAAGACCACTTCTTATAGATCTTGATCTATTAGTAAGTCCTCCATTTTAAGCTTCCAAAGCTCAAATTTGGTGTTATTGAATTTTTTCATCTCCATTTGAGAGGTGCTTGCCATTTTTCTTAAAAGTAAAGTCTTCCCTACACATAGCTCTCACTCAAACCAAGATTAATATGATCAAAAAATTTATTTCACTAATGCCCAATAACTATGTTGATTAGGATTTGATACCAAATGAAAGGAAAGTCAAATGAAACTTTACACTATTAACCTTTGAGGAGAGAAGTGTGGTAAATAAAATTATACAATTTTTAACCAAAAAATAATATGAACACACACAATAATAGATGACACAATGTTTACCCTAAATAAAACCTTCTAAGAAAAAACCCAACCTTTAAATCTTGAACCAATTGTATACACAACAAATATATGGTTACAATACAATGGCAGGCTCAAGCTTTTGCATGAGATCACACACAAAAAATAAATTTGGAGATATTTTGGTAGCATAACAATACTTACAATACAATAACATAATACCTTCAACCTAAACACTCAATATATATGAGAAACCAAAATCACAAACCACCAGTAGTTTCTAAAACCATGTGTTGAAAACTATTGGCTAAATAGGTGCCCAAATCCATTTATGATTCTAGCACCCAAAAATAAGCTAAATTAACCAATGGTAAATTAATAACTACCATCACCAACTTGGGCACTCGAATTGGTCTTATCCTTTGGTTTAGAAACATGCCCATGAGAATCTTAATTAAAAGATCCTCCATAGTTTTTACAAGTCTATAATTAACTCCCTCTCATCATGCTCTTTATATAAAAACTCTTACACACATTACAAGTTGTCATGGTTGCAATTAGTAACTTCCATGACACTGAGTTACAAATTACCAAATTTGAAACTACAAGTGGCACATAGTGCCACTTCAAATAGGATGTCCCAAATATGTGGGTACAATATTAAATAAATAAATAAAAATAAATAAATGCATAAACAGCTATCACAACATGTAGTGTGTGTTCAAAACATCAAGATTTAACTTGTACATATTGTAAAAAGATAGAGGTCATTTCCATAGGTTCTAGACATGTTCTAGCATGGCACATAAGATTGATAGTTGTTATCCTATGGAGGTTTTTTATTTTGAATGGGGAGAGGCACTATTGCTTCATCTTCACCTTGGCCTTGATTTTGGATGCATTATGAAATTCTTGGCCCAAAGTATTTGACATAAGGAACACCATCTTAGTGTGGATGAGAGGTAAGAATTCACTAAAGTATTATAGGATTCAAAGGTTCTCTAGGATCTCCTCATATAGACATGCAAAGTAGTCATAGAATTCATTAGTGTAAAATTCCAAAGTTTGGTCTCTATGTTGGCACAATTGTTGAAACTTCATAGTGTCTAAGGGGGTAGTACTTGTTTTATAGAGAATTAACAAACACATTCCAAGTCTTGATTAAATTGTGCTCCTTATCATGCTATGCACTAGCTACCTACCACTAGTGATGTACTGTGACTAACATTTTCACTGTTGCGAATGAATCTTCTTAGCATTGCTAAATTTGTTGAAAAAAAGTATGACTCAAGCTATCAAATCTAGATGTCTAGCACTATGTGTCAATTTTTCCTTGAAACACTAGGATTTTGAGTCTTTTCTACTCTTTGAAAGGATTATGATGATACATTGTGGTTGGCTATTCAAGATGCATTGGCATTGATCCAAGTTGAGTCATGAAATCATGAAATTATCCAAAGAGCTCCTAGTGTTGCATTTCTAGAGTCACATTGAGTATTTGTATGTATACAAGAGCCATATATATGCATTCATTTTCCATTGTTGTTTGTTCTTGGTGTTCACAAAAATGCTCAAACGTTGAATGAGGAGCATGATATTTTTGTTGGTGCTATTCAAGTGCATTTGAAGATGTGTGAAAATGAAAAATTTTCAAGATTTAATACCAAATATTTTATTCCTAGGTGTATCAGAGGATAAAGCTACAAATTAGTGTATTAACCTATAGAATTTATAGAATATGCATAATAAATCCTAGATTAGTATGCAAATGCACATTCAATATGAACAAAATATGATGTAAGTATATTGCATGAAAGATCTATACAATAGTATGTATGCATTACTTTGTTAGTGGGAACTTCTCTATTTGTACCTTGTATATGACATGCATTTATACAAGTGGTCATCAACTAGGCATTTAATGATATGTTGACAGGTGTCATGCATGTATGATATGATTTCCATAAAAATGTAAGTGCGATAGGTGTTAAACTTGTATGGTGCTAGTTGTAGTGTAGTACAAGATGGAACTAGGTGTCAAACCCATAAGGTGTTGGTTAGCACAATCATGTGGTACAAGTGCAACCACATGTTAGATGCATATGGTGTTGAACTAATCATATCCAAGTGGATGCATGTGCAAGGTTACATTATGTGGGTGACTAGTGATGCAAAAATGCACTAAGGATTGGTCTCAAAGTAGTGTGTGGGCTTACGATGTGTAGTACCATGATGTGCAAAGTTATGCTAGGAATGCATGGTGCACGTTGAGTGGAGATGAGTATGTAGGTTGCATGAATGCATGAGATCAAGGTTGTGTGGATGGCTATACTCAGATCGATAATAAAATCAAGTCCAAAAGAATGCTTGCACAAAAGGAGGATGGAAAAAAGATGAATTAAGGTGCAAAAGTCACTTCAGATCTTAGATGATATAAATTGGGGCATAATCTAGGATCAAGTTTGAAAGTTAAACAAGAACCATGGAACCACTACTCATGAAATACGGGTCAATGAATCTGAATAAAAAATTATGCAATTAAATCTTGATAAAAATATCACATAAGTTAGCACACTGCGAAACACACCACCTACTTGATAATGAATGAACTAAGGAGCTCTATATTGAATGGTTCATAAGGCACAACACTTGTTGATGGTTTTGAAAATGAGGTAGCAAACTAAGTGGGCTTGATCTTGGGAGGAAACTCCATGGTTAAGCATGCTTGAGTTGAAGTAGTACTGGGATGGGTGACCTACTAAGAAGTCCTGATACTTCACCCTTGTGAGTATCACCTAGATGCAATAAGTGCTAAGTGGACCATTCATTCTCATGGGAGATGGGTTCTTGTGAACCATTACTCATGAAATATTAGTCAATGAGTTTGACCCAAAAATTATGTAGTTGATCTTGATAAAAATATAACATAATTTGACACACTGTGAAAAACACCACTTAGTTGATATGAATGAGCTAAGGAGCACTATATTGAATTGTTCATAAGGAACAACACTTATTGAAGGTTTTACAAATGGGGTAGCAAGCTAAGTGGACTTGATCTCAAGGGAAACTCCATGATTAAGTGTGCTTAAGTTAGAGTAGTACTGAGATAGGTGACCTCTTGGAAAGTTTCTTGATGTTGCACCCCTGTGAGCATCACCTAGATGCAATTAATGCTAAGTATACCATTCGTGCTCATGAGATGGTTTCTTGTGAACCACTACTCATAAAATATTGGCCAATGAGTTTGATTAAAAAATTATATAGTTAAATACTAATAAATATATCACATAATTTGACATGTTGTGAAAAACACCACGTACTTGATAAAGAACCATGGAAGCTAACCCAAATGCAAGAAATAGTTAAAAAAATCACTAAAGAATTTGAATTTTAGATTTTAAGAGAAAATATAGTTAGGGGAACTATTAAAGTACAATGAGAACTTGGAAATGGAAAATACAAAAAACAAAGCCCTAATGACTATAAATTAAAACTAGATAGATCATTCAATTCATCTCGAAAAAACCAAAAGAGAGAAAATAAAAAAACTTGGGTGTGTTGTGGTAATAGGCCACAACAATAAATATGTGTATAAAGAAAACTAGAAGATTGAGAATGTGAATAAAAAAATTAGGGGGAGACACTTTCCACCAAATTTTCCTAGCTAGAATGCATAATTGTTTGTGTCCAAGTTGTTTGACCTTAGGGTGTATATAGTTATAATAAAGATGTTTGCAAAAGAGGATGATTATATTCAAGCTTTATATAGTCAAGGATTCACCTTATTGTTTGTGTGACAATTTGTCTTTGATGTACATGCTATGACAATGGGTGTTGATGTGGCAAATCCTTAGGAGTGTAGTCTGATGTGGCATAAGGGTTCGACATTAAGAAAAAATTATTCAAAATCCTTTAGTGTTGCACACCAGCTTGGGGTGAACTAATTGAACTTGACAAATGATAATGTGTTGTATGAGATACTACTGATTTTCTATCATGGTGGCACTAAATTGTGATGCCATGATGGATGACACAATGCTCCATGGATGAGAATGAAAGGGCTTGGGTGTTGGTATCATATGACATGACACAAAGTTATGTGGTACTAATAGTGTGACCAAGGTTACACGACAACTTAGCTTGGATTGATTCCCTAATTAACATTCATACTACCCATCATTATCTAGTAAGAGGAAAAAAATACTAAAATGATTTTCACTCTTTGCCATGGTACTACAGAGATGACTATGTATGAAATTTGTAATCTACTACATAGAGGACCATGTGTCAAATTTATAATATATCACTTTAACTTTATCTATCATGATGTCTCAAATGACTAAAACTTCTTCATCTAATAGGCATAAGGAAAAATTCCTGGAGGAGTCTATGATTCCATGGTAATTCATGCACATAATGTCACTCTACCAGTTTCAACCCACAAATCCAAAAAAATCACCAAACCCAACTTGTTTTTGGCTACATGTTCAATAATATCAATGGCTTTGTTAGGGGTCTGAGAAAGAATATTTTGAAATTTCTTTATTATTACTTGACTATGTCACTAATATGACCATGGCATTGGAAGGAAACTTATAAGGTATCATTACTCTACTCCTGTACATTAACAAAAAACTAGACATTACTAAAGCTAGGAAGAAGGATAACACATAAGATATAGAGTAGATGGAAGAGCATTTAAACAACTTAAAGAACTTAAATAGCTCACCATTCCTAAAAGACTAGACAAAAAGACAACCACCACATGCTATACAATGAAACAAAAAGGTTACGGGTGACATCTAAGATTTGATGATGCATCATACAAGGATGTCAATTTTATGGATTGATACTTTCATCAGGGGTACACCACTATCTCATGGTTTGGTTTGAAAAGGTTGAGGGCAATATCACATGTTGGTATGGTAGATGGAAGGTGAACTAGATAGATGACTACTAGATGAAGTGGTGTTTAGATCCATAAATAATGTACAAATTAATTGCTTGAGAAGGTGTTGAATCAAATTTCTCAAGAAGAGAGAATGAGATCCCTTTACTATGCCAATGGTTGAGTGCTAACTACTATTTCTTCATTTCAAGGTGGGCCAACTCACTATATCTTTGGACTACTTGTTGATGGTTGTTTTTCAACAAGTCAACAATTAGAGTAAAATACTAAGTATCTGACTCTCTCTTGAGCAAAGCCTCTCGGATGCTGAACTAAGTGATCAAACGAGATGACTCCAAGGTTCCTTCTGATGTTTTCGGTAAGAGACAGCTCAGTGATTTAAGTATGATTCTGCTGTTTACACACAAAGGGACTTACACAATTGTTCAAGTAACTTGTTGTTTCAAGGACTATGGAAGTGAATACTAGAGAATCTAAGTACTGCAATTGATGCGTATGATTTAGCAATGGAGGTTCTTGGGTTCTAATCCTAACTGAATTAAAAAAAAACAAAAGATGTAGGGTTTAGAAACACTAATCTAATCCTAAATGCAAGGACGTTTACTACTTGAAGTGAAATCGAACCAAATCCTGTTTCGCCAAGATAAAACAACTACACAAGATAGGTGCAATCTTCAAAGGTGTACAAGATGTTTAAATCAATTATGCTCATGAAAGATTCAACAAGCATAAAGATCAAATTGACGTTCGATTGTTCAGACTAACCATGCACTGCAATCCACAAGCCGTAGACTACAAATGGTATGAACTTATAGACTTCACTACAAAGCAATAAAGCAACCTTTCATTAACTAACTTATACTTAAAGAAAACTTATAACTTAACTTAATTTGCGTTTGAAAATTGAAACCATGCAACACTTAGAAACATAAATAGAATCACCGAAGCAATGAATCTTTTATAATCTCAGAGAGCTCTTACAACAATTTCAGAATTTCCAACCTCTTCAAATGAGAGCAATGAGAGCTCTTTTATAGACCTCAAAGGAAAGAAGGGTCAAGATAGATAGGCTTTTGAAATCCTCTGGTCTCACATTGGTGAATTGACTCTAACACTTGCATTGAATGTTTGGGAAGCGCATCAGTTGAAGGATAAAAATCCTCAAAATTTGGCGCATCACTTAAGCTTTTGAAATCCTCTTTGAACTAGATCCTCCTCAAGTCAACAAAACCTCAAGAATCCCTCTTCCTTCTTGGTGGCGCATTAGTTGAGAGATTGAAATCCTCAAGTTTCTCTTCAAAAATTTAGATTTCGGGATCCATCCTCTTCCTAGCGCATTGGTTGAGCTTTTCAAATCCTCTGACACTTATCATTTTTAATTTGCTCCAAGATTGGTTCCAAGACTTGTCCTTTCATTTTCGCACTAGTTCAAGGTATTGAAATCTTCATTTTCTCCTTCAAAATGATATTTTTTGGTTTGGGCGCAGTAGATCACTGATCGAAATCCTCAAGCATTTTCGCATTAGATCAAGGTTTTAGATGGGCGCATCAGATCATTGATTGAAATCCTCATGCTCAAGCACCTTTTTCTTCGTGATTTTGTGCCAAGATTTTGCGCCACTTGGACATCCAGTCGCACTAGATCAGTGTTTTGAATTCTCTGGAAAAGTCAGGCGTTTTTCAGGATCACGCAGGTAAAGGTATATTGAAAAATATATTTAAGTATAAGATGAATTTCTTATACTTTAAATATTTTTCAATATACCTTTCAGGATGTTTGAGATAGGTCCCGAATCCACCGGATTTAAGATGCAAAATATAGAATTTGGAGGATTCACCAGATTTCCGACTTAGCCATTTTTTCAAGATTTTCAGGATTTCAGGCTCCAGGCTTAGTCTTTTCAGGGTCTCAAACATTCTTCAGGATTGATCTCAACATTCATTATCTAGATGGGGTTTGATCAAGATTCTCCATTATTGCAAGTTCATCTGCCTCCTAATCATGAAACCAAGATCATAAAAGAGGAAATTATTACCGTATCGGCAGAGGAAGATGAGTCAGGTCATCATCAAAATCTCATTTGAAAACTCATTGAAAGCACAGAGCTCAAAAAAAAAAGGGGGTCCCTATTCCTAATGGGGTGATGTGTGATTTGGTCACAACATCTGGCGACTCCACTGGAGGAATGTTCCTGAACATTTCTAAAACAAAGATGCAAAGCCCACTCAAAGAATATTAAATCATCATCCTCAATCGTAAACTATGCAAAAACGAGCTTAAAAGGGAAAGGAATCATAAATTGGATCAGGACACTACATCTCCTGAGGTGTGATTAAAGATTGATTGCGATTAAAACAATTTCTCAAATGTTCTAAAGATAAACAAATGTCAAGTTTCAACATTTCCATGTACACCCACACACTAGATCAAATGAACACGACTACCTGATCGAATGATCAGAACCAATTGCCAGCGCGACTATCCATATCTGAAGTTTGAAGTGCAAGCACTTAAGTTCATTCCCATCCCTTAGAAACCAGGATCGTTTAAGCTAACCTGTCTCAAGCTAGGTAAATTCATGAATGGCGGACAGATAGATATATACATGGATGAAATAGGCAAACGATAATATGCAATGACATGTAAATGATATCAAATGGAGTGATGATGGAATGATAGTGAAAATGCAATGGGACAATGTATCTCTATCATGACACCTGTTTACCAGGTTTTCGCTAAGATACTTATCCATGGCGCCCGTTTGCCGGGTTTTCACCAGTGAATGAAATTTTTCTGTTTACTATTTTCATTTTTTCATTTTTTTCTTTTCTTTTTCTCTCTCTTTTTTCTTTTTCTTTTTTTTTTTTAAAACCATTACACACGGCGCCTGTTTGCCAAGTTTTCACCGAGGTAATGAATGGTAAGAACTCAAAATCTAATTCTGCAGATAACAAGCTGGTCCATACAAAACCATGTCAAGTTAACATATACACTAATGTTGGCAGAAAATAACAAAATAAGGAAACAGTGGAGTATGATGAATTATGACAAGGCGGGTAGATGAAAGTGAGTTTAGACATAAACCAAGTAAATAGTGGGATATGCTGAATATCGGAAAGGTTGTGGAAATGGATGATATATAGCGGAACGAAATGGAAGGGGATCACAATCAACTTATGTTTGTATCAACCTAAACTTCAAAGCTTGCAAGTGGAAAGGAATATAATGGGGAACGGGAATGGATGAGAAATGAAATAGTAACTTCGCGTCCCACAAGAACTTGGAATTTTCTTATTTTGATTGTACTTTGGTTCGCAGGATGAAGTAATTTGGAATGGAATGGAAATAGTAATGGAATGATTAGATGGATTGGATGCGGTAGCCTCTTTGGATTCGGCTACAAGTACCCAAAACTTCATTTCTCGAGCATTTCTTGACTTGAAAATACAGCATGAAATATCTTTTGAACATGCCTGGTTTTTTGGCATTTATGCTAAGGCATAGAGATCTTTGGATTTTCAGGAATCTCTTTGCTTTCTCATGGGTAAAAGCATCCAAAATATTTATTTTATGGAAATATGGGGGATGGACGGAAGGAATTGCAAGCTTCTAATTCAGACGACACTCACATTCGCTGACCATGACAAGGAAATGGGTGAAAGGGATGACGATGGGATTTGGGATAAATAGAAGTAAAATGGATGGTGGAACGTATGAATAGTTACCTACTTAATGACTTTGCATGGTAACAAAACTGAAATGAAAATATAATGGTTGGATAATGGAATTGATATGTTTTAGACGGAGTGAATAGGAATACCAACATCTTGACCTTGTTTGATATGTAGTGGCTAAGGTCGTTTGGAAAGGATTTGACATGGAAGTACTCCAAATACTTCACTTATAAGGACTTCAACTTATCTTTCTGGAGTATGCCACGAACAACAGGACCATATAAATGATTTAGACATCAGACTTGAATTCATTATTGGATGAAGAATGCAACGTGGATGGAGGTTTTATTGCATTGAAATGAAATGGATGGAAGATTTTATTGTAGTGTGAGATGTGGTAAACAGGATGACGGAGATGGAAGTATGCAAGATACTTATTATGGAATGGAATTAAAATCATGAATTACCTTAGGATTTTCACTTGATTCAGGTTTACAAAGACTCTCCTAGGAACTTCGGGATCATTAAGATGTGTAAGAAACCTCAAAATACTTCAGTCAATACCGAACAACTGATTCATCTCCTAAGAACAGGCAGTCACACTATCTAATACTAGTGATGGAATCCACGGGAAATCCATCAATCATGACTTAAGTTTCTCAAAAGAACAAATAAGAATTCGTAAAATTAGATTTGGCATTTTAAAATATTATGTTCAGAAGATAATGGTGTCAAGACACAATATATGATTAGTGTCCTAGTCAAGCTCAGAGTTTGCTTTGTCAACAATTGAAAACAATAATCTATCAATCCTAAGAGTTTCATGAATAAATGTTTTAAAAAATGAGCTAACATATTCTAGTGAAAGTATACCAATGTCTTTAGATACACAACACCTTGTTAAGAATTAAAACCCCTCAAAAACAACTACTCTAAAAGCAAAAATAGAAAAACAAAACAACTAAACTAGGAAAAGCAAGAAATTCTTGAGTCAAATGACATCAAGACAAGCAAATCTAATCTAAGAAAAACAAAATAACAGAAACAAAATCCTATCTAACTATATACAAACCAGTCCCTCCAGGGAGTTCATGGCTGGAAATAGTGCTTCAGGAACTGCCCATTGACAGGCAGTGGAACATCTTCTCCGGTCAAAGTCTTCAACTTGAAAGCATTCTCTCCTAGGATCTCAGCAATCTGATATGGGCCCTTCCAGAGATAATCAAACTTGTCGTGATCGCCTCGCCGTTCGTGTGCCTTGTCCCAATATAAAACTAGATCAGAAATTCTGAAGGCTTTCACTCTCGCCTGACGATCAAACCAACGCTTGATCACTCCCTGATGCTTCATAAACTTATCTAAGGCAATGTCTCGCTTCTCTTCCAGATGCAGGAGCTGTGATAATCTTATTTGTACTTGCTCATCTTCGTCTAAATACTCTTGCATGAACTGCAAGGTTGGAATCCTCAATTGTATTGGGAAGATGGGATCCTGCCCATAAACCAGGTGATATGGAGAAGTACCCAGAGAAGACTTGACTCGAGTTCTGTCTGCCCAAAGAGCGAACTTCAGCTGTGTGTGCCAGTCTCTTGGATTCTTATCCAGTAATTTCTTGATTGCATTCAAAAGGTTCTTGTTTGTGGATTCAACCAGGCCATTACCCTGTGGATAATAATTTGATGAAAATTTCAAGGTTATTCCATATTCAAAGGCCCAATTAGAAAATCTAAGTGATGAAAATGCAGGGCCATTGTCGCATACAAGGGCACTGGGACAGCCAAATCTGGTAATTATATTCTCCTCTAGAAACTTGATCACTACTTTGGAAGTACAGAACTTCAAAGCATGGGCTTCTGTCCATCTGGTGCAGTAGTCTGTCGCAGTCAGGATATATTTATGCTGTGCAGAAGACGGTGGGTTTATCATGCCAATAAAATCTAATCCCCACTTAGCAAAAGGCCTGAATTCAACAACTGGCTGCAAAGGCATTGCTGGGTTTCGTTCTCTTGAAGCTGCTATCTGACAAATGTGGCAAGTTTTGATGTGCTGATGAGCATCTTGAAATAGTTTTGGCCAATAATAGCCTGCCCTTAATATCTGATTTACCGTTGCCAGCTCACCGCCGTGGCAAGTTCCAAACTTATCATGAAATTGTTCTATAATGCTCTTGGCTTCGCTCCTACCAACACACCTCAAATAAATACCTTCATGATTCTATCTGAATAAAACTGATCCTTGCAACATGAAGCGTTTGCTTCTGTATCTCAATGCTCTCCTCTGTGTTGGGCTCATATGATCCGGACATCTCTGAGATAATAGGTAATAGACAATATCATCGTACCACTCATTTGGTGTTACTGCTTCAAGTACATAAGCCTGCTGAACTAATCCAGGTCCTTCGACTGCTATAGTTTGGGTCAGTGCTTGTCCTCTAACCAACTTCATTGGTTGAATTTCGATGTCGTATTCTTGAATAGTGGCGACCCACTTGCCTCTTCGTTCACCTAGTTCATTTTGCATCAGTAGTGTCTTAACTGTGGCATCTGGAACTCTAGCATACACTCTACTCCGCAGGATATAGTGCCGAAATTTCTTGATAGCCTTCACTAGGGCATAGGCCTATTTTTCCACTGCGGGATATCTCAGCTCAGCATCCTTAAAAGGGGCACTCATAAAAACAGGGTGTTCATCTTTATCATCTATCCTCTGGGTCAAAATTCCTGCATAGGTGTGATCAGATGCAAAAGAATATAAATAAAATGGCTTCAAATAGTCTGGACTGATAAGAACAGGAGCCCTAGCAATTGCTTGCTTGATTTCTTCAAATGCTCTCTTTGCTTGAGGAGTCCATTCAACTTTCGCATCCTTCTTTAACATATCATTCAATGGCTTAATAATTTCTGCGAATCCAGTAATAAACTTCCTGACGAAGTTAATCTTGCCGAAGAAAGACTTTAATTCCTTTTTACTAGCAGGCATGTTGATTCTTTTAATAGCCTCTATCCGATCTGGATCAATAGAGATGCCGTGTTCTGATATTACGTGACCTAGGAGCTTTCCTTCTGTCACCCCGAAGATGCACTTCTTTGGATTTAAGGAAATTCCATATGTTCTGCAAGATTCAAAAACTCTCCTTAAATGCTCTACATGATCTGCTCTGACTTTTGAGAACACAGTAAGATCATCCATATAAATGATAATGCATTTTCCAATAATATCTCTGAAAGCAATATCCATAGCTCGCTGGAAAGTGGCTCCTGCATTGATTAAGCCAAAAGGCATCCTTCTGTATGCGTATGTACCCCATTTGGTAGTGAAAGCGGTCTTCAATCGATCCTCTTCTTCAACCATGACCTGGTTATACCCCGAATATCCATCCAGAAAAGACATCATCTGTGAACCATTTACAATTTGAAGCACTTCATCTAGTGAAGGCAAAGGATAATTATCTTTCTCTGATGCTTTGTTCAGATTCCTGAAATCAACACACAATCTTATTTCTCCATTCTTTTTTCTAACTAGAACCAAATTGGTGACCCACGTCGAGTCCCTGATTGGAAATATTATCTTTGCTTGTAGCAGCTTCTTTACTTCTTGATAAATAAGTGGCTCTAGTAAAGGATTGACCGGCCTCTGCCTCTATCGGAATGGTCTGCTTCCTAGCTTGAGAGGAATAGTATGCGTGATGATGGATGTGTCATAGGTCTTCAAATCATCATATCCCCAAGCGATAACATCGTGAAATTCTCTCATGCTATTGAGGATGTTTTCTCTTTCTTCTGGTGTGCAAACTTTCCCTATGAAAACATTTTTTACATCTTCGTCTGTCCCCAAATTGACTGCTTCACACTTATTCCCATCTTCACTGTGGTGGGGAGGAGTGCCCAACTTATCTGAATCGAAGAGTCTCTCTAACTCAATCATACCCTTTGGGATGGTGTTATCCTTCAGATTCATGATCCCATCTGGATCAAACTCAGCTTCAACTTCACTTTCGTCAATGACCTGGGTGGTGAAGATACCTGAATTGGTCAAGAAATCTAGTATATGTTTGTCATCATCAAATACTTGAAAGTTGGTGATATTATCTGGTACTGATGGTACTGATGTCAGTTCCACTGTGAACTTCTTTAATCCCTCCATAGCTAATGGCTCAAGAGAACTTGCGGCTTGTGCTAGTGCATTAGCTACTTGATTTGTTGACCTGTAAATTGACTTGATGTTAAATGCATCGAAGTCTTCAATCAAATCCCATACCCGGTTTCTGTATTTCTTTAGCCTCTTGTCATGGCACACATATTGTTTTCTGACCTATCTGACAACTATTTCTGAATCGCCAAACACATGCAAAATTTTAACTTTCTTCTTTATGGCCAAGAGCAATCCATGCACGAGAGCTTCATATTCAGTAACATTATTTGTGCACGGAAACTGTAATCTTAAGGCTGATAGATAAGCTTCTCCCAGCGGACTGATCAGTTCAAAGCCAGCTCCGGATCCTTGCTTGGATTTTGATCCATCAAATCTTAAAGTCCATACTTGATTATCTCCTGGATGTGACACATCAATATCCTGATTTGCTTCTACAGGTTCAATTTGGGTATGTTCTGTTGCTGATGCTGAAGTGCTTGCTTCATCTGTAACGGCCGTATCCTGAACAGGTTCTTTTAATTTCATCATACTTGGAATTTCCAAGCCCATGGCCTCTGGAATCCTTTTCCTGACTTGTTCCAAGGCTACTACGCACATAGAACAGGAGAACTCGGAATGGAAAGCATTGTGTATCCTGCACCAATTAGGTAGCAATAGATCGTGAACAGATGCATGACTTCCCAATTCTATGCCTTGCTTCGCATGTTTCATCACAAAGTTTCAGAAGTTTTCAAACATGCCTTCCCCTTCTTCATCTGATGAAGTACCGTGATCACTTTCTATGAGGACCTCTATTGGATTATGCAACATTAAAATCTCTTCCACCTTAGGCTTGTAAACACCTAAGTCTGTCTGTACAAAAAGGATCTCGTTGTCTTCACCATATTCAGTAATCATCAATTTAAGACATGGAGTGCTATCTATCTTGATTTGATTCGGCAATCCTTTCCATGATAGCCACATGTGCGAAAAGTCGGTGGAGACGTACCCATTGAGCTTCTTCAACCAATCTCTGCTAAGCAGCATCCCGTAGCCTTCAGGTATGTCTACTACTGAAATATCGATGTAATGCTGAATCCTGGGGTCAGCTGCCAACTGCATGTGAATATTGTGTAGCTCTCCAATAACTGGAACTTCGGTCTTATCTAATTGAGTAACTTTCTTATTTGTCTGCTTTGGGATGAGACCAAGCTTCTTACAAATACCCAAAGGCATCACGTTGCTTGAGGCTCCTGAATCCATTAGACAATTATGTAACAGTTTGCCAAACATTCTAACTGATATCAAGAACGGAGGCTGTGTTAGCATAGTAAAAATTTCAAAATTTTACTATTTCCTTACTCCCTCATATTTGAATAAACCCTGAGGAATATCCCAAAAGGACCATAATATAAAATTTTTGTATCTCATAAAATGTCTAGGGATGAGCAGTGTCAAATTTCATCAAAATCAATCCATCGGCAAGAGGTCGTGTGGCTTACACCGATACACAAGGAATTGTTTGAAAACAACCATCGGCGTGAAAATAGAGATCGGAAGAAGAATTATGGAGCTCACCGATGGAGTAAGCAACACCGATGACTTTACATCGGCAAGAAAGACAAGTGGTCATGCCGATCGGTATGACAAATATCTATCGGATGATCTTTTAGAAGTTGCCCCGACGGTATATATCATACCGATGAAGCACTTTCGGCAAAAGTTTTACCGAACAGCATGCGAGGGTAACAAAGCAATAGTCATCGGTGAGAAATGAACCATCGGAATAGAAAACAAGTAAGCCTCCGATGATCAAGAGTCTTGGCGATAAGAAAGCCATCGGCAAGACTCACAGCGATGCACCTCTATCGGGATAACTTGACATATCGGAACAAAAGAAATAAGTCTTGCCGATTCATAAGTCACGGCGATCAAAAGGTGTCGGTGACACTTTACTAAACTTTGCCCGATGAAGGATATGACAAAGGGCATCGGGGAGATGATTTGGATCGGGATAGCTTGAGAAAGCTATCCCGATAGTGAATGTCATTCCGATAAAGATAAAAGTTCATACATGAAGAGACCATCGGTAAGACAATAAAGATCGGGAAAACATAATTTTAGTATCCCGATGGTCTCAATCTTCCCGATAAGCAAAGCATATCAGTGGGACTCGCCATATCGCAGAGAGATCTAAAACCCTTGGCGATGAAGGAAGTCATGCCGATGGTCGCACCCACTTGAAATGTGATACTACATGGTGTCGGGAATACAATTGAGGGGTCACGCCGATTGACTGTCCGCGCCATAAAAAAACGTTGAGGTCGCCCAGACATTTCAAAAATCACGCCGATAAGAAGAGTTATGGCGATGTGACACTTCACAGTGATGAACATTGAATTGATCAGATAATTAATACAAAATGGCTACGAAGTTCATACAATCATTATAATTGCAAAAAACCGTCCGAGAGCAGAATACAGAAGAATTCTCAGGGCAAAAGCAAAGGCTTCCAATTCCAGCCATCGAACGACAGGTACACATACACAAACCACTATATTGCCTGTATTTGAATTTCCTGCCAAATTTTTCAAAAAATGGAAACTCCGGGGAAAGGAAAAGGAAGAAAATCACAAGGGGAAACCAGTAAACCAAAAAAGCAAAAAACTGATCAAACCCCTGAAGAAAAAGTGAAAGACAGAAAACTAAATCAGGACTTGATTGATCAGTTGCCTGGGTCAACTCCCAAGGCCAGGAGGTCTGCCCAATTCAGGGCAGAAGTAGAAAAATTGGAAGACAAACATAAGCGCCTGGGAGATATTTGGACCCCAATTAGGGGATATGAACTCTTCAGATTCCACTACAACAGAAGATTTAGAAATGCTCCTGTGTCAAACCCATGGCACATGAATTTAGGCAAACTGGTTGTACCTAATGTATTCTTGAATGTAGAACTCCTGCAACTGTTAGCCAGGCATTACAATTCAGGCCTGAAAGCTATCTGCAACCCTCAAGGAGAACCAATTGTACACCTATCAAAAAATGCTATTTGTGAGGTGTATGATTTGGATGATTTGTGCACTGTCCCTATTGTTTATGAAGATTTGGATAAAGAATACTGGAGAATGGATACAACCTACAATGGATGGAGGTTACCCATTCATAGACCCAGGATTGAAGGAGAAGTGATACCCTTGACTGAGAATGATGGTCCTCCCTTTCATGTATCCATTTTTGAACCATACATTCAATATACTTACTATTCTGTAGGCCAAGTCCTTGGCTCAGAGGTCCCTGAGTTTATGACTATTCCTCTAATGGTCATAACCTCTGATATTCAATGTCACAATGCCAGACAATTTGATTATGCCTCCTATGTTGCTACTAGAATAGACTCTGGTCTATCTGCAATAAAAAACAATGCTCCAGCATGCTCTTTTGAACATTACTCGATGCTCATGCATATGGTCTTATACTATGGCCAGGAAGTAGGATTGTGGCCAAATGAGTTTCAAGTTGTTGCTGTGGATAAGAAAGGGGAAAAGATACCTGTACAAATGTGGACCAGAATTTGGGATAGCAGGTATGCTAACTCCAGCTATGCTCAATTTGAAGAGCATTGTGTTAAAGTGCTATATAGGTATTTCAACCACCCCTATGAATATTCAATTTCAAATGAAATAAAAAGATTCCTCAGACCAAAGGATTTTGGTGGCCCCCCTACTGTCACTCATAATTGGGGAGATTGGTATTGTTTTGAGGATGCTACTATGATCAGAGTGTATGGTTTTGAGGATGCTCCATTTATATTGCCTAAAACTGTCCCTGACAGAATTGCATATTTGGAAATAATTAGGCAAATGCATTGTTCAAATGTCATGCATCTAAGTTCGCATGATAAACAATCATTCATGCCCAGTACTTTGTGTTTTGGAGATTTTACTGTGGTTTCAAAAGAAGGATACAATCTCATTTTGGATAAACTAATGCATTATAACATGGTGACTGCTGAGGTGAGGAAAGGGTTTGACCCTGAAGGGTTCATTGACTATGCAAGAAGAAAACAAAATCTCAGTGGATACATGCACATACATTATCCACATGATGATGTCATTAGAAATTTGGAAGAGGCTGAAGTCGACTTGGTGGTAGAGAAATATAACAGAGATTTGAATGAAAAGAAAAAGTAGTTGGCAGAATTTGAAGTGGTATCCTCTGAAGAGGAAGAATTGACTGAACAAGAACAGCCACAAGATAAGACAATAGAAATGTCTAAAAGAAAAATGCAACAATATCAGCCTCCAGTTGTGATACATGATGAGGAGGGGTCTGCTGATGAAGATCCACGCCAAAAGGCTTATGATTCTTTTGTGTCAGATGATACATTCATTCATTCGAAGGAATTTAAATCATTCCTGTATAAATACAAGGGAAAAGAAATTAGAGAGTCAGTAGATAATGTTTCTGCTGACAATGAAAAACAGTTATTAGATATGTTGAAGGAGACAGTGGATAAGGAAATGCAGGACATGACACCAAGCAGAGGCAGACAGCTGCTCAAAGATGCAGGGGTTATGATTTTTCCCGGTTTGGATTTAAATTTTGCTCTGGTTTTTGATAGTTTTTTGAATAATGCTGATGATAAGTATAAGCTTACTCCAGAAGGAGTTAATGAAGTCTATATGGGAACAAGATACAATAATGATGAAAATTCTTTAATGATATGGGCATTGTATCCTCCCCATAAGAAGATGGCCATCATAGACACTGAAAAAACTTTTGGCCATGTTATGACTTTCAGAGCAGGTGAAACTGACCCCATAATTACTGCAGACATTGGTATCAATGTTGCAAAGTTGAATAAAGCACAAGCTCAGATGTTAATCAAGGAAAGAGATGCTTATAAGCTGAATTGTGAAAGATTAACAAAAGAGAATGACTACTTGAAGGACGCTGTTAAGAGCACCTTTGGCCAATCTACGAAAAGAATAACTCAAGGTGAAAGCTCACAAAGTAGTCAAGTAATATCCCATGATCAGGCCAAACAAATTCAAATAGATGCATTTGTTACAATACTGCAGAGCAGGTATGCAAACATGGTACGGTGGTTAAACCAGTTTTGGGATAACTACTCGGAAAATCATAAAGCAGTCAAAGAACATGAAAGGCTTGATAAGAGGATACAAGAAAAGGTGATCGAGTTGCAAAACAGAGGTGCCACTAATGGTACAGATATCTCTGATGCAAGAGCATTGCTCAAACGGCACCAGAATTATTATGATAAACTCAAAGCTGATGCTAAGGAAGGGACTGATGCCTCAGACGCAGGGGTGCCCAGGATATTCAAAGATAACGGGGAGGTAAAGAGCAAAGAAGAGTGGACTGTTGATTGTCAAGTTATATTGCACAAAGCCACAGGAGCTCTAAAAGATAAAGCCTCTGTATCTACAGAAGTTTGCAAACAATTGGAGGAAATGGTCACCCTTGATATAATCACCAGGAGTGCAGTCGAGCTTATTGATTCTCACCGTGCGCAAGAGTACTTAGATCATCTGGCAAAAGTCTATTTATGGCTAAACAGAGCCTAATTAAGCTTATGTAATTATTGTTTATATTGGTTAAAATCCCAAGAGACTTATTGAAGAGTTGTATCTCTTCATGAAAATATCTATATAAGTTCAAACAATCTATGCTGAAAAATCATCAGCAGTAGAAGATATTCATATATACATATACATAATATTCCAAAATGACCGTGTTGCATATTTTATTTTGAAGAAGAAATTTGAAGTTCTCTGATTCAGTATTTCTACTTTGGTATCAGTTATTTGTTGAAATTATTCAATTGTGTGGCTGTCTCCATTTCTGCATTTCCCTGTTATTCAGATTAAGATATCAAGTATATATTTAATCTGTCAATACACATTTGCTGTATCTGTGTGATTAATTCGGTTGGTGTCCATCATAAGGAATTAAACCCTTCTGATTTATTCACAGTAGCCTGGAAGTAGTAAGTTGGGATTACTAAGTAGAGCCATATAATTAGGATTGACACACTGTCTCCAGTAAAATATTATCTGTTAATCTTGTCTATTCATTTCATTTGGTTCCTTCAAGTAAGGATTAAAGTACCTTCTGGTGAATTATAAGATATCTGATTTTATTTGGTTGGATTATCAAGAAGAGTCTGTCAGTCATTTACTTGCACGTTTATATAAGCTATAAACCAGAACTGTGCCAAATATCTAGAATTATTACCATTTAGAAACTACTGTTCTTAGTCCTTCAAATTGACTCTGTTTCCCAACAAGGCACTAGTCTCATTCAACTCATTAATTAAAACCTTTTTTGATATTGCTTATACAATTTCTGCCAATCACTTATTAAACAATTATACATAGAATTGATTAGTCAGCTTTGTCATCTATCCTACATCCTATGCCATTGTAGATAGACCTAGTTAGTCCATTCATCCACACTCAGACTACTTTAATATTTCAAGGTTCACCCACCTAGGTGTAGCAGGACCTAAAGTGTAGGAAATCATCAAACCTTGAAGGTTGATTTCGTCAAGTTAGTTCAAAAACGTTGCGAATCCAAACATAGAGCCTGGCATCCTCTTAGGATTAGCAACCTGCATTTTTGAGACCTAACAGGCTGTTCATCTCTTCCTTGGTAAAAGACTACTGATTTCTTCTTAGGGGCACTATATCGGTCATTTGCTGGATCTGGATTGACTTGTGAACTTTGAATCTTTGGTGTATTATTATCCTCTGCAGGCTCTTCCTTTATTGTAACTGACTTGCCGTCTGTTATATTGGATGAATCCTATGCAATGAAAATAGCATTTGTCTGGCCTTGTGGGTGAGGTGGCCTCATTTGAGTTGGATTTGCATTTTGACCCACATATGCTCTTGGTGCATTTGAAGTGGATGGACCTGATGATCCTGTGGGAATTTGTGCACTTTGATTTCCACCCTTTGCGATGGTATCATCGACACCTCTCAAAAAGGCTTCCTTTATTTCAGGTACTCGAATCAATTCTGTGAGTGGTAAGTTGATCTTGATCTTCTTGAGTTCTTCGACAACACATTGACTCAACCTCTTTAAATCATCCTTAGGAACTTCCTTTCTGGCTGGATCGATCCTTGAAGAAACATTCAGTTGCTGAGCCTCTTGTACTGGGACAATGTTCTGAGCTGGATTCCGTTGTCTGTATTCGGGCGCATCCCTTGGATAGCTTGGATTGTTACTTGCATTTGGATTTGGCAGAGTGTGCAAGTTATTAGGAGGAGTTGATGTAGTAATAGGATCTTGTGCCCAGTAACTCCGCTGATAAACCCTTTGTGGTGCATTGCCGGTAGATTGCTGAAAGGCCTGAACTTCATCTGCTTCTTGAGTTTGGGAATTGCCCTCGAATGGCGGAGGATAGTATGTATCATCAACCGGTCCATTTGCAGAGGCTGGTGGGAATCTTCCATTATATTCTGTCATGTCATATTCCATCGGAGGTGGAAAAGTAAAATCTTTAATCATCAAAGCTTGATCATACCTCTGCATGGGTACAATTTCATACCCGGTAACCGGAGGATTTTCTGGTACCTGTGTACCATGCATCTCTTGCTGAAAGATGTCAGCAGCTATCTTAAATTCTGGACATTGAAGTTCTGAATGCTGATTGGTGTTATGCAACCTGCACCAAGTGGACAATGCAGCTTCTGCTAAGAAGACTTTCTCTGCTGGTTTTGGGTCAGAAGTTGGTGGATTGTCAAGTGGTGAAGGGACCGTTCCATTGTTCGGTGCAGTGTTCCAAGTTCTATTCTGCCATTGAAAGCCTTGATTATTTCCTCTAAAGCCTTGATTGTATCCCTGATTATATCCTGGGTTGTATCCTTGATTACCGCCCTGGTTTCCTTGGTATCCTCCCTGATTGCCTTGGAAATTCTTCTGCAAATAGTTATTCTGATTTCGTAAATGTGTAACTTCAATAGATAATTTCTTCACCTGATCAATCAACTCTTTCATTTCATCCTTTTCCTCCTGGGCCTTTGCAGAAGATGACGATCCTTGCAAATATACTGGCTTTTCAGGTGCAACTTGTGAAATCAACACTCCTGGATGCGGGACTAATTGATTAGCAGGAGTGGGAACAGGAACTGGATTCATTACAGGTGTATGTTGAGCCAATGCGTGATTGATCCCCTGGATTTGATTTGGCATTGCCACATGCCCTATGTGATTAAGTGGCCCATGAGTGTTCATGCCCAAATCTGTGTTCACCTTAACGGCTTCAGCATATGCTCCTGTCAAAGTGGTAGGCGGGGCCGTTGCTCTTTTCACGAACATAGAAGTAAGGCGATCCAATGCAGCATAATAAATCTCCTTCGCCATTTCTTGAGTGATATCATATGGAGCTTGTAGTCTGGAATATGCTTTATGAAACCTATGATTGAAAGAGGCAATAGGCTCATGTTCCTGTCTTCTGACTTCGATGAATTGCTTATAGAGTTCTGCAGGAGTGATGGGAATCTTGAACTTCTCCAGGAAAGCAGTTTTCATCTACTCCCAGGTAGTAATAGACCCAGCCGGTAGGTTGACATACCAAAAAGTAGCATCTCCTTCGAGAGAGTATGGAAATAGTCGGCATGCTACATCCTGATCGTTGATCCTTCGATTTACCAGAGTACCTTCAAAGATCTTAATGTGCTCTTCAGCTGCCCTGCTTGGATCGTTGACATGAAATTTTGAACAAAAGTGTTCGGGATTTTTGGGCATATCGTGGTAGTCTGTAAAAGTCCCAAGGGGTGAGACATTTCCCAGGGGCCAAGCTTGTACTGGTGCTGCCATTGGAACGTTGGGTTGTCCTGGACCTGCTTGAGTAGCTCCTTGCTGAAGTGGAGTGCCTATGATGGTTACTTGGACGTTGCTCGGTTGAACAACTCCCTGATTCTGATTCTTCGGAGGTGGAGTTTGAAATAAATTTGAAATATCACCCCCACTTGGAGACCCTTGGCCGGATGAAGTCCCTTTCTTTCCTTTCTTCGACTTTGAAGGGAACCCCAACTCGGAAAACTCCTTGGATGCTCCTGGTGCAGACCTTAGAATTCTTTGGTGCCTCTCTGGCGAGAAAGAACCAATTCGCTCCAGGATGTTCTTCCTTAATCTGAAACAACTTGTTAACTGCCCTCCTTCTAGCGCCAAATATGTTGATGGTTGTTTTTCAACAAGTCAACAATTAGAGTAAAATACTAAGTATCTGACTCTCTCTTGAGCAAAGCCTCTCGGATGCTGAACTAAGTGATCAAACGAGATGACTCCAAGGTTCCTTCTGATGTTTTTGGTAAGAGACAGCTCAGCGATTTAAGTATGATTCTGCTGTTTACACATAAAGGGACTTACACAATTGTTCAAGTAACTTGTTGTTTCAAGGACTATGGAAGTGAATACTAGAGAATCTAAGTACTGCAATTGATGCGTATGATTTAGCAATGGAGGTTCTTGGGTTCTAATCCTAACTGAATAAAAAAAACAAAAGATGTAGGGTTTAGAAACACTAATCTAATCCTAAATGCAAGGACGTTTACTACTTGAAGTGAAATCGAACCAAATCCTGTTTCGCCAAGATAAAACAACTACACAAGATAGGTGCAATCTTCAAAGGTGTACAAGATGTTTAAATCAATTATGCTCATGAAAGATTCAACAAGCATAAAGATCAAATTGACGTTCGATTGTTCAGACTAACCATGCACTGCAATCCACAAGCCGTAGACTACAAATGGTATGAACTTATAGACTTCACTACAAAGCAATAAAGCAACCTTTCATTAACTAACTTATACTTAAAGAAAACTTATAACTTAACTTAATTTTCGTTTGAAAATTGAAACCATGCAACACTCAGAAACATAAATAGAATCATCGAAGCAATGAATCTTTTATAATCTCAGAGAGCTCTTACAACAATTTTAGAATTTCCAACCTCTTCAAATGAGAGCAATGAGAGCTCTTTTATAGACCTCAAAGGAAAGAAGGGTCAAGATCGATCGGCCAAATCAGCGGACCAGATCAAGCCACATCACAAGTAGTTGTAACAAACTATCCTTTATTAAATGAAGGAGGCTCACTTTATTGAATGAAAGAAGTTATGAAGGAGAGAACAAAGGCACGCTTTCCAAGAAGATAAGGAAGCCACATCACATGTGCCCTTTATGTAGTAGTACTATGAGATACAATGAATCTAGACACAATTTGAACAATCTCCTCCATTGGTACACTTGTCGCCGCATTAATGGATCCTTCTGCCACTGCTACATCTGACTCATAGACGCCAAGTGTCTTCTCCCAGTCGTTTATCCAAGACTTATTTTCCCCAAGACGATGTGCAAGTGTGAATATACTATCCAGTTGACCTTCATCAAGTCCATCATATTGAAAGTAGAATGCCTTAACTTGTTGCTTCATGTTTTCAATAGTAACATTTCCATAAGGATTACAAATTGTTGTCAAAGCAGTGTATATATGATTTTCTGTTCTTAGAAGAACACTTCTTATTTTGGACATATCTACTTCAATTTTATCAACCAATTGCCCCTTGTTGTGAAAGGAGAAATACCAAGTGATGAAGTCATGTGGAGTATCTCTATCAATCACCTTATCATGAATTAGATCTTCTAATGGGGCTTCCATTAAACTTTTGAGCTGTGGCATGTATTGCTCTTTGATCGGTTTGAACTCAGCACAATTTCTTAATAAAGCTTGGACCCGATCTTTAAGCTTAATGACTCTGTCATACACTTGCACAATTTCTTCAAGGTGAGTATATGCCTTCTCTTCTGTCTTCTCTATCCATCCTTTCATCATTTGGGATGAAGTTCTCATGTTTTCAACTTGGGATACTGTTTCCTGTGGAAGAATAGACGGAGAAATTGAAGTAGCTTCCTTCTGTTGAATAGGCTGCATGACTTGCTAAATGTAGTGCTTCAATGTATTGAAATCTTGTTCAACCTTTAACCTTGCTTCTCTTTCTTGTTTCAACATGCTTCTCACACTGTTCACTGACTCTTGTAGTTCCTCCTCTACCTGTTCCCTTGTGATTGGACCCATGCCAATAGTAGTCATATTGTAATCCTCAGGTGCCATATTTTATAACTCCTTATCAATTCTAGGAACAGCTATATGTACCTCTCTATTTCTAGCAGAATCTTGAGTGATTTTGGAAAAGACTGTTGCTTTCTTCTTTTGATTACCCTTCTGTGCATTTACAAGCAATTCCTCAACTGGAGCAGGCTGATAAGTTTCTACAATTGTACTTTCTTCAATCCTTTGCCGCAACCAAGGTGGAAAAACAGAAAGATCTCGTTGTCCTTGAGCTTGACTATGTTGAACACGAGCTACTTCCTCATCAGATTCCACTCGACCTACTTCATCTTGATCAAGATCATCATTATCCTCCATTATGACAGTGGGGCTTGACTGAATCTCTTCTGACGGAATCAAGGCAACTTCTTCTATAACTTCTATTTCTTGTATTGGATTCTGAACAACTGAAGCACCTTCTTGTGGATTAGATGAAGTAGATGGATTCTTCTTCTTTTGAGGTCTCCGACTTGATTCTCCTTGATCTTGACTAGGTCTTTTCCTCTTTCTAGCTGGATTATTACTTTGATCATTCCCACTATGTTGTGGTTGGCTATGTGTACTATGCTGTCCTGGTTCTCCTTCATCCATCTTATTGTAAGTAAGAACTCGGCCTTCATCATTCATCTCTTGCAGTAACTGATCTATACATACTTGTGTCATGGCTAAGAGTGGCTTTATCAATTCTTCCTCGGACACATCCTTCTTTGACCAATCAACTGTATAAGGCAAATCTTTTATCTTATCAAATTCATCTATTAACAAAGTATCATCTTCGGTGAACTGGTCTGGAATCCTGAAAACTTTGGAAGCTCTAACTAAATCCCAGGTGAGTCTCAAACTTTGAAGTGTTCGGAGATCATCTTCATCTTGGGCACTGGCCCAGTGGTCTTCCAACTGGTCGACATGCTTGAATTCTCTGTTGTATTTCCAGCAAACTCGAAAAGGATCAAAATTAAGCCTCTTGGTGCCATGAGTTTGCAAATGATATGCCTGTAGCTCTATCTCAGAATATTCAGCCGCTGATAATGATGGACATTCCAGATTTTGTCCAAGAAGAAGTGGAAACTGAATCCCTCCTTTTTTCTTCAACTTCTGCAACCTGATGAGTTCTAGGAGTTGCCTTGTAACCTCTAGCATCACCATCCTGTTAGTTGGATATCTGGGTAATCTGTATGGATATGATGTAAACCCTTGGATCCTTAGGTAAGTGTACCTTTCATGCTGAGTATACCAGTGTCCATATGCTGAAATGAACTCTCTCGCTGCATTAGACAACCTTTTATGAAATTCTCCTCTCAGTTTTTTCATTATACACATAGCAAATGCATCATTGAATCTTGTATAATGATTGATACTCTTGAGGTGCAACTGAGGATAACACTGATGCGATAGGTATTTATTAGGCCCAATGCCGACTTCTCCTCTTTTGGTCAAACCTGAATAGACTTCATTTCTTGCGAGAAGGTACACCACATAGGAACTCATATGACAAGTCTTGGTCTTAGCAAAATTGATGAACTGCTCATGTATACTTTGACTGATAAGTCCAGCCCAATCAATCATCTTCCCTTTGAGAACTGACTTGATGAAAGAGTACATCCAAGGCTGAAAGGTAGCAGATTGAGGCATTCCTGTCATTCTATTTAGAAACATGATCAAATATCCAATTTCAGGATGAAAATCTGACTTGTGGAACTATGGAGGATTATTCATATTGAACTTCATAGCTGGATTGACCATCCATTCTCTCCTTATCTCCTGCAACTTTGTCTTTGAATCGACATCATATTCCTGCTGACCTTGTTGTATTGAGATACTGATCATCCTCTCCTTAGTTGGAATGTTGAAAGTTTCTTCAACTGCCTCCTTTTGCAAATAGGCTAATATTGTTCCATCTTTGGCTATAATTTGCCTTGTATCTACATCATATTTCTTGACACATTCGATGATCATCTCTGGACACGGCAAAGCTGGCGGAAAACAAGCAGCTTCAATGGCTCCACTCCTCATGATGGCTCGAGCAAGACTTCCTCCATTGGGTTCCTCAAGGACTGACTTGATATCTTCTAAGCTGCTGTTGCCCATATTCGTGTCTCCTACATTTGTCCACCTTGAGACGAGCTTTGATTCGGGAATCTTCCCCTTAGCATCCATCCGGATCTTCGCTTGTCGCTCTTTAGAAGTCATTGCCATGATCCTGCAGACTTGACGTGAATGAGTAATTGCAAACACAATCTAGACTTTACTTCAGGTACTTTAGTGGATTAAATTTATGAAGTTTTCCTTTACAATTATGAAATATTGCTATCTAGATTCAAGGAATCTATGAAAATCCACTTATCCTTCTTGAATTTTACCAATACTTGAACAATTTTAATGCATCTAATGAAGGAAAAAGAATAAAATCAGATCAGAAAATATTCAGATCAGACTTACTTGATAGGCTGTTTTGAATTTGATACCTTGCAATTTGATCCACCACTTGTTTGAATTTGATAAAATCAAATTTGTACTTCTCTAAAAAACTTCTTGTTGCTGCTCCTTGAAGACAAATCTGCTCTTGGAAAACAAATCTGCTCTTTGAAAATGATAAAAATGAAAAGGAGATGAGGTATATATACATAATTTGCTTTTAAAACTTTACCTCTTACCTAGGCCGACCTTCTTTATTATAGTGCAAAACATTTAATTTAGATTGATCTTTATTTAATAAATGCAATTTTCACATTTTTCAAGGTAAAAATCATTAAATGTTTATAACTTTCTTTGATTAGCGCATTGGATGGGGTCTTGATGATCTCCTTGTAGATTGCAATTACCTTCTCCCTCAAGCGCATTGGATCAAGGATTGGAATCCTCTTGTCTTTCACATTTGATAACGTCTTCGAGGTCTTCTTCATCTTCTTTGGATTTGTGTTTGAGTTTCTCCTTGCATTTCGCATTGGATGGGCATGGTGAAGTCTTCTTCTTTGAAATACCATGATCTTTCTTTATAACCCTCTAGGTGCATTAGATCAAGGATTGGAATCCTTCTAGCATTTGACTTTAGACACCCTCAAAAATCTTCATATATGGCGCTTTAGATCAAAGTTTGAATTCCTCTTAACATGTCGCATTGGATGAGGGATAAAAATCCTCTCAACATTTCGCATTAGATGAAGTATTGAAGGTCCTTTCAACATTGGTTTGGTTTGCACTTAGTTTTCACTTGCTTAAGGGCGTGGCGCATTGGTTGAAGGATTGAAATCCTCAAGTTCCTAGTGCATTAGATAGGCAATTTGAATTCTTCTCGTGTGTGGCGCAATAGATAGGTAACTTGAAGTCTTCGAAATCAAACTTTATTCTCCCCTTTGGTGTGGCGCACTAGATGGATAGTTAGAGATCTTCAAAAATGAAACTTTATTCTCTCTTCATGTGTGGCACACCAGATGCCACTTTTGATTTCTTCTTGTTGAGTACTTTGATAATGGGTCTTGGAAGTGGCGCATCACTTCACTAGGTTGAAATCTTCAAAACTTTGATATATTAGATGGCCTTTATCTTGAAATAGATCATGCATGGTGTTGGCGCATTGGATGACCTTGGAGAATCCTCTAGAAACAAATCTCACTCTACCTTATGTTGTGCATTAGATGACCTTGTTGGAAGCTTGGAAACTTAGAGGTATTCATGAAGTTGGCGCATGAGATAAAACTTTAAAATCCTTTAAACTCAAACCTTGAAGGCTTAACCTTGGATCTCACCTTCCTCCTTGTAGGGCGCATTAGATCAAGCATGGAGAATCCTCTAGATTGCGCTTTGGATAAGGATCCTCCAAACTTCACCTTGAAATTACTTGGGCGCATTAGATCAACCTTTGGAATCTCTGGAGTTTCCCCTCATGAGGTCGCATTAGATGAGCTTTTGGAAGTCCTCTAGACTTGGCCTTGGAGACTTGACTAGATAGGCGCATTAGATCAAGGATTGAAATCCTCTGGCTTCTAGCGCATTAGATAGGCTTTTGAAATCCTCTGGTCTCACATTGGTGAATTGACTCTAACACTTGCATTGAATGTTTGGGAAGCGCATCAGTTGAAGGATAAAAATCCTCAAAATTTGGTGCATCACTTAAGCTTTTGAAATCCTCTTTGAACTAGATCCTCCTCAAGTCAACAAAACCTCAAGACTCCCTCTTCCTTCTTGGTGGCGCATCAGTTGAGAGATTGAAATCCTCAAGTTTCTCTTCAAAAATTTAGATTTCGGGATCCATCCTCTTCCTAGCGCATTGGTTGAGCTTTTCAAATCCTTTGACACTTATCATTTTTAATTTGCTCCAAGATTGGTTCCAAGACTTGTCCTTTCATTTTCGCACTAGTTCAAGGTATTGAAATCTTCATTTTCTCCTTCAAAATGATATTTTTTGGTTTGGGCGCAGTAGATCACTGATCGAAATCCTCAAGCATTTTCGCATTAGATCAAGGTTTTAGATGGGTGCATAAGATCATTGATTGAAATCCTCATGCTCAAGCGCCTTTTTCTTCGTGATTTTGCGCCAAGATTTTGCGCCACTTGGACATCCAGTCGCACTAGATCAGTGTTTTGAATTCTTTGGAAAAGTCAGGTGTTTTTCAAGATCGCGCGAGTAAAGGTATATTGAAAAATATATTTAAGTATAAGATGAATTTCTTATACTTTAAATATTTTTCAATATACCTTTCAGGATGTTTGAGATAGGTCCCGAATCCACCGGATTTAAGATGCAAAATATAGAATTTGGAGGATTCACCAGATTTCAGACTTAGCCATTTTTTCAGGATTTTTAGGATTTCAGGCTCCAAGCTTAGTCTTTTCAGGGTCTCAAACATTCTTCAGGATTGATCTCAACATTCATTATCTAGATGGGGTTTGATCAAGATTCTCCATTATTGCAAGTTCATCTGCCTCCTAATCATGAAACCAAGATCATAAAAGAGGAAATTATTACCGTATCGGCAGAGGAAGATGAGTCAGGTCATCATCAAAATCTCATTTGAAAACTCATTGAAAGCACAGAGCTCAAAAAAAAAAGGGGGTCCCTATTCCTAATGGGGTGATGTGTGATTTGGTCACAACACTACTTAATCTTCATTTCAAGGTGGATTCTTGATCAAGTGTCGACTATAGAGAATAGGTAGGACTTATAGACATTGTCTACCTCTTCTCTTTCTTTTTCATCCATGCCAATGTAGTAAGGAATTAACTTCACCCTAAAAAGGCTAAAAATATGCCCCAAAATATTTCAAGGTAAGTAGTTTTATTTGTGCTTCATTCATCTTCATCTCTAATGGAGTGTACTAGTGTATGTACATTTTGGTGAGGTGACTAATTATGGTGTATCCATTTTGACACCTCATTCATCTCAAACTAAATAAGGAGGTTTATGCTTTTGACCTTCAAGTTGATAAGGGACTTTAGGCATTACACTCTCAATCAATAGATCAAGGCTCTTGACTTATATGTTAAGGGAGAGGAGGAGATTTAGGGAATATATCAAGATTGAGAGATTGAAATTTGGTGGAAAAAACAAGTAAATCAGAACATTAGGGAACAATATTTAGTAAATTGAAACATTGAGGAGAGGATATCGAGGTTTTCCCTTGATCAATTGATTAACTGCCTACCACCCTTTATTGGGAGAATGCCTAAAGACCCTCTCGCTGACATGAAGACTTGAGTAAGAACAATTTTTTCTAAAATTTTACTTTAATATTCTAAATTATTTAGAGATTTTTAATTTTTTTATATGAACATATTTATCTCCTATTAACTCTTCTAATCTTTAAAACTTGACTTTTTCCTATTTACTCCTAATTTCTCACCCTCAAATTATCTTCTTTTTACTCAAATAGTTTTGATTATTATTCAAATCATCATTTGAATTTAATAAACTCTAAAAATAAATAAAACAAGAAGTGGAATATCAGCATTCCCATTTAAAAAAATAAAACACAAGGAGTGGAATATCAGCATTCCCATTATCCCTTCCATAATCCCTCCGGCTCCCATTAGCCGATCTTGATAGGTTTGTCCTTACCTTGTAAGGCATATTTCTAGTATTTCTGATCCTATTTTCCCCATATAAGATAGGTACCAGTAGCACCTCGGGTGAATCACCCCTTCTCTATCACAGTTTTACCGTTATCTAGGCAAACATACAAATGCATCCTAGACTTGAAAGGGAAGTAAATAATAGAATATTTGTTACATATTAAAGAAGAGACTTGAAACTGAAAACAATTGATTAGTTGTTATATGTTGAAAAATGGGCTTCAGAGTCTTCTCGCTATAATTTCAACCAAAGGATTCTCATTCGTCGATCCATCTTGTGTGTGCTCTCTATTGTGCCGCTGTGGGAAGCTCAGAACTACGGTGGGTGGTGATACAGCCCAATCAAAACATCTCTTTGCTTTAGAGGTAAGCAATTATACTTTTTAAGGATTTTAAATCTGTTGTTCTAAATCCTGAGTCAAAACTACCTATTTTGGTGACAGAATACAATACATTCAATAACCCATTTATTCAAATATTAGAAATCCTGATTACCGTGCCCTACAATGGCCGATCAACAACCAAACCAGACCTTGGAGGCCCAAGATGCCCAAAACCCAACTGCCCGCGAAAATAGTGAAGAAAATAATTCATATTGGTGTTATCAATGCAACAAAGAGGTTAATCTGGAACCCCATGAAGAGGGATCCCCGATTCTTTGCAGTGAATGCCACTGTGGGTTTGTGGAGGCCACAGCTACTGCCGAGGTTGTTCCAAATGACCATAGGGCTAATAGCAGGGCTAGGCGCCAGAGGTCTGGTAGGATTGAGAGGGGTGATGGTACTTATCAGAGGAATGTACTTAGGGTTTTGAGAATGTTGACAGAGCTTACTCAGTCAAGCCCTAGGATCCAACGACCGCGAGTAGCTAGGGATGGGGTCTTGGGGGAAACAAGGAGCCAAGGTAGGAGTCAGCTGGATTCCCAGGAGGGGCCTCTTGCGGTCAATCAACCTAATATAGGACACCTGCAATCTGAATTTCTGGATAGTCAGCCAAATTTGGGGCATACACAAGATGCATCCGTCGATAATGAGTCAAGCTTGGGCCACCCACAAGCTGCATTTGGTGATAATCAGCCAAATTTTGGCCACCCACAAGCTGCATTTATTGATAATCTGACAAATTTGGGCAACCCACAATCTGAATCTAGTGATAATCACACAAATTTGGGGCACCCACAAGCTGAATCTGATGATAATCAGACTAATTCAGTTCATGCGGATGCTTCAGAAAATGGAAACAATGAAGTTGTCGATGCCAGTGACTTTCTGGAAGAGGGTAACGAGGAGGATGATGACAATGTTCTGAATATTGAATTGGATATGTGGGATTCATTTGGGTATGATGACGATGATGAAGATGATGATGATGGGGATGAGGAAGATGAAGAGGAAAATGATGCATGGGAAGAGGTTGGTGAAGGGGATACTACAGAAGGACAAGGTGAAGAAGATGCTGTTGATGCAGGGGCTGTTTTGAGCTCCGGGGAAACTAATGGGGCTGTGGTGGAGGGACGAAGGAGGCCAAACACAAGGAGGGATGTTTTGAGACTACGCATAAGGGACTGGACCTCATTATCTCGTGGGGCAACGCTTGAAACATCAGGAAGAAGTTTTGATTGGCGCGAAATAATGCAAGGTCTGGAGGACAATACTATTGAGTTGAGATTAAGTCTTCCTGAAGAGGATACATATGTGGGTAATCCAGCGGACTATGTCGATGATGCTGGCTATGAAATTCTGCTTCAGAATTTTGCCGAAAATGACAATACTCACAGAGGTGCTCCCCCAGCTGCAAAATCTGCAATTGAGGCTCTACCTGCAGTTGTAATATGCCAAGAGGAAATAGACAGTGGTGCTGCATTGTGTGCAATCTGTAAGGACATGATTCCTTTAGGGGAGACAGGGAAACAATTACCCTGCCAGCATCTCTATCATGGTGACTGCATCATCCCTTGGTTAAGTTCTAGAAATTCATGCCCAATATGTCGATATGAACTACCTACTGATGATGCCGATTATGAAGAACAGAAGAAGCAACGCACTGTGGTCCAGTCTACAAATTCTGACTCTGGTATGGCATCACCTAATGGAGGGCTCTCCTAGGGAAAAATATGAACTGAACACGTGAAGTTTATAGGTCATAGTTTTCAGTGTTTTGTCATTTCCAGTTTGCTGCAATTGTATTGACAGGCTTATTGGTAGATTATTCGAATTGATCATAGTAAAGCAAAGCATATCATTCAGGAAATGAACAAACCCAGATATTGTTTGATGCATACCTGCTATTGATCACAAGTGAAATTCACTATGCAAGGTTCTTCTAGATGGACTCGGTATGCCAAGTGTATCCAGGCATACATGTTTCCAGCATTCTTTGTTGTAATGCTCACTTGGTACTATATGTATTGGACATCTGAAATGCCAATGCAGAGATATTGGATATTGATTTGTAAAGCAAATCTTCACCTTGTTTGTGGGTATAGTTGTCAAACTTAGACACTTGACAATTATCTGGAACATTTTAAATTACTGCAGGTTCTTTCAGATTATTGGATGCCCTGCTTTTGTTGACTTATATTGCACTTTGAGTTGATGCATTTGAAATCATGTAAAATTTGATTCAGACAATAAAGTGAACTTTCTATCTAAATATCTTTTATGAGTTATTCATAGCAAACTAAACATATATATAATATTTACATAAATCAAGGATCATGTCTGAGAAAGCAGAGGAATTTTGCTGTTGTCTTCAATAACAAGGCCTTTGTTTATCTTGCACAACCTATACCTTGTGGCTGACTACTATATTCAGCAGGCTGGATTAGTATGAGTAATATAACTAGAAGGAACTATGGGTTGGTAGTTGTCTGTGTGCCCTAAAAACTTTATGAGAAATTTTCTTCTTGTCTGTCTTAACTGTGATTTTCTTTTGGAGCCCATAACTGTGCTCAACATTTTATGTGACCTGCCACTTTTCTACTGTGGGGTTGGAGCTTGCTTTTGGAACCATCTTCAAAAAATACATAATGTTCGTGTTTGAAACTTTACCTTAAACTGACCATATTTATGTCTCTTTTTTCTGTGCATATTAATTATATATCAATTCTATGAAAAAAGAGATGTCAGCAGTTCAGCCAATTTTACTAATATAAAGTATTACATTCCTTATAGTTTTGTAAGGAATTACTATATAGAAAAATAAGCAACATGTCTACGGACTGGAAGAGAAGTGCAGCTTGATATCTATAACTTCCTTGTAATCATTGCAGTAGTTTCCTTGTTTGGTTAAACATTTTATGTCTTCGCTTGTTTCATATTCTGTAAAGTTTTCTTCCACGAGTTGTGCATTTTGAAGTCACATTTGGTATTATCGTCAACAGTAGCACTATGCAATTGTTTTGCTTGGTGTTCTTGACCTTTAGGAAATTTGTGTGTTTTCTTTCTGTAGTTGGCTGGAAACTTAGTACAGGGGCAGACACCCCAATCCTGTTCCTTTATACATACCTCCTGCGGACCATATAAAAACATGCTCACAGACACGCACACATACGCGCACAAAGAGAGAGAGAGCTTCTCATTGTAACTATGGATTTTTCTTGCACCTGTACTCTGGTTTGATATTGTGTTCCCATATCCTTCTTCTCGTGGTAACTATGGGTTTTTCTGAAGTAGAAGCCTTTGTAGTGGCAACAGTTCTGTTCACTGCTTTTTAAAAGAAGAAAAATTGTCAGTGATGTGCCATCCTAGCAATGGATCTCATCTTGATGTTTTCATGCCCATTTTTAGGTGGAGCATTCTCCATTATAGTGTACTATCTTCAGAATTCTATTTGCATGGTTTAAGTAAGGAAAATCAAATATATGATTAATGTTTGGATCTGAAGGAGAGGAGTCACGTACATATCCCAGCCACTATTCTTTTCCTGTTACAGAAATTCCTTTTAATTAATGATTCTGCAGTTATTGGCATTGTGGCTTACACATTTCCTGATTATTACGATATCTTTAGGAAATGTAAACAGACTCATTAGTTTGCTACTTTTGATGCCTGTCTTTAATTGGTATGAAAAAGTTGTTAGTAGGTCATGTCACTAGCATTATCATCCTGTTGGGAAAGAAATATTAAGTAATATTTTTTTGGCATTGTGCCTGTGTTTGGATCCATATTATTATGTTAACTAGATGTGCATTTAATGTGGTCAATTATTATATGATTTAGTACTCAGCTAGAAGAAAGATGGGACTCAGTTTGTTCCATTTTTAGTCTTAGGTTGGAAATCTGGTAATTTGTTCTTGACAGACAGAAGTGCTAGCCTGAATGTTTTAGGAGTCATCATTACCTTATGGATAGGTTTTCATTCTTTTTAATGTACTGTCATATGTTCCGTATTTCTATCTCAGTCTGTATCATGCTAAGATCTGAATGCTGTTATGAAAAATGATTGTATACTATATATTTTGGTAATTAACAATAATTGTTGTATGTAAATTAGCAAAATCCTAGACATGGCGCTAAAACTACACATCTCTAACAGAAAATACTATGTTCTAGAAGTCTAGCATGTAATATTGAACAACAAATAATTGCATTGTCAAAATTTAATGTTGGAATGGTTTTGAGAGTGGTAACAAGATATACTACTCAGCCTCGATAAATTAAGTTACAGCTTTTAGTACATTGTAAGAAGGGTGGGAATGCCCTTACAAGGCAGGTGGCCCTGTTTCCCTGCCTTATGCTCTCCAGACAATATGGGAGAGGATCGAACCTAGAATATGGGTTTTACTACTTCAGTTTGTTGCATAATGTGAGAAAATGCAAGGATATATATGAAGCTTAGAGATAGTGCTCATGTTCTGTTAGTGAAAATGGTAGGATGTTCAGTGGTCAATATTCTGTACGAATTGAAATTGAAAGATCTTTCTCCTTTTGAACTCTATTGCGCTTGATTTAATTGAGGAGGAAAAAAATTACCATTTATTTGAGATTTACATTGTTGCTCCATGTTTTGACAAATGATAATGAAGATGAGGTCCTCTTTCAAGGAAAATGAGATGCTGGAGGCTGGAAAATGATTTACTGCACCATGTTTTTTGCATTTAGGCTCAACTTGAAGCACACAAATTAACCAAAGAATAAAATCTGATTCCTTGCTAAATGTGACAGTTAGATTGATGATTTGATGTTTGATACAAAACACTTGGGACAGCAGATAAACCTTTTTCGGTCTGGACACATTTGAATAATCTCTGTACCTTTGGTAGAATATTCAACAACACAACCCATATAATTTTTCCCATGGCTTTGGTGAAGAGGATAGTTCTATTTTTATTCTTTCATTGCACTTTGGTGACAATTAATTTCATAATCATATCAGAACCTCTTCAGTCTATTAGCAGGTTAAGATATAGGGATCCTTTATCGTTTTGTCTATTTATAATCATGGCCAGGGCATTTTTCACAGTGACTACGGCAGGAAAATATGCTCATAGACATTTTAGGCTTAGGCATTTTAGCATCTATGTCTATGTTTACAAGCTTCAAATCAGGAGGTAAACAATTACAAGTCCAAGGCCTATTTATAAGTTTGTAACCTAATGACAAAAGTCTACCTCAATTTATTGTGTTACTTATTGGAATACAATATTTTGTTATTTCCCTTATGGACTGTTGATTCAAACCTTAAAGGTGGGCTCAATTATTGTATAAAATCATTAAAGAGCTTTCTTCAGGGACAATTAAATGCTAGAGATTTGCAGAATATATTTAACTGTCTGTTGTGATGTCTCTTCACGCATATACATGTTTAATTGCTATTTAAACTACACATAGAGGTAATTTTAGGCAGAAGTTTTATATGGTGTGTTTTTGAAAGGCACATCTTCATAGCATAACTTGATCTTAATAACCAATATCAAATTTGCCAACCCAAGTGGGTAGGAGTTGAATATATGCTGCATAGGCTTATTAAACATTTCTTTGGCAGTCACCTAGCATGGCAACTATGCAGAAGTCTCTTCAGCGGGGAATAAGCATCTTTAAGTAGACATTTCCCTTAGATGCTGATTCCTTTATTGCTTCAGGGTTCTTATTCGTTGGTAGGAATGGCTAATTGGAGGCTTATTTGACTTGGCTAGCAACATATAAGACTATCAAGTTTTGGAATGATATCTGCAATAACAATTAGTATCTTGGTTTGTAAAGGCACCGGTTTCCCATTCAGACTCTTTTACAACAGAAAGGTTGGTTCAAAGTCATTCATTGTTTGAGCACAAAAGTATTCCATACTCAGTTTCATGGTTACAAAGAAAGTAAATGGAAGTGGACAGATAATCATTCATTTCTGTTTCCTCATTCTGTAAACTGAATTTTATTGGATTCTGTATTCCTTTACAAGGTAAATAAATACAGTTCGAAATGATATTTGTTTCTAATCGAACTGCACACAATTCCTATACGTTGTTGAGGGCAACTCAGAGCATCGACAACCCTAGACCAATTCTGGGAGGAACAAGTTGCAGTCCTGGACATGTTACTACATGTGCACATGTCCTCCTAGTTACCTTATTGCAGTGTTGTGATTTGAACTTAAGTCACTTTCATTATGAATGCACGTTTTTACCTTTACAGAACAATCCTTGGACATTTTTCACAATAATTTTAATCCCCAAAGCCCGACAACTGTAAGGGCAGTCACATATATACAAACGTGAGTTATGTGAACAGGCCACTGAATCATCCACACATTTGTTTATATTGAATTAATGTATAGACAGCAGATCCTTTATTGGATTCTTTTGAGAGTGACCATCTTAATCTTTATCTATAAAAGTTTTTTCTTTAATGGTTCTTGCACTTATTAGCTTGAACATATGGCTGAAAAGCAATTTATGAATCTTTAAGGGGATAAATCATCCCCTGGAAATATTCTCCACAGAAATCCAACACGTAGTTATTGAAATAGTCTAATTTTTATATGCCCCTTCATTATCTAGGACCATTTCAAAATGAGAAACTGTAATTAAGCAATGACACTTGGTTAAATGGCTATAAGCCAACACCTTCACTTAGTCAAACAATTCAAGAAACAAATGATAAAAAATGTCACCTTAATATTGCCAAATAAATATTGGCATTGAGATGGTAGGGAAATACAATAAGATACTCAAGGATTGCATTTGTACTGTATGTAATCAAATCTGAGTTGCTCATAAACGATATAGCAGATGTGGAACTGCTGTATTTGTTACTAAGATTTTGTTCTTAAGAGTTGTTTGGTGAAAGGTGATTCACAAATATTAATCTCTTTGATGTAAATACTTGGATTCATGTATTGACTACATATTTCAAAATTCAAATTATAGATGCTAGGTGGGACAACTGAGTGGTGAGTGTAGAACGTGATCATATCGATAGATTTCTAGTTTACCTTAATTTGCAGCTTTTAAGTAATGGTGATGCAAGAGGGGCTTTACTAGGTTGAACTGCACTGCAATCATTAGGTGGTGATAGAACTCATGAAAATGATGAGTCCCTTACCGATCAAGCTAAAATTTGATCATTGTCTTTCATCTGTTTAGTGCCCGTTACAAGGTTCCAAGGCTGCTTGTCACACACACGTCTTGCCTCACCTTTTCCTATAGCAACAAAACCATGACTATGATCTTGTGGCCATTATTTATGTTTAATAGTTAAGATTCATGCTCTACATAACATGGAAAATAAAATTAGAGTTCTGTATAACAAAATGAAAAAATCACTCTCACAAGTTCAATAAATGAAATCAAGCATAACAACTAATGACCATATCTGTTGTATAGACAATGTTCAAAAAATCTTATCACAGCAATTTGCAGTTAGCCCCAAAGCAAAACAATGCTCTAAGCCTGATATTTGTATAATATAATGATGATAACTACAATGAATTCTGTTTTCGTTAATTTTTACTTTGAGAGTGGGTTACATGAATTTTTAAGGTAACTTTGAGAGTGGGTTTAACCTTCAATATGCCACTACTTAGCAAATGTTAAGAATTACATTTCAGTAAGAAAATTTAATCGGAAATATGGATTGATTTACACAACTTGATATGCTCGGCGAATGTTCTATGGGATAAACATCAGAACAAGTTGGTGAAAAGGCCTCGAAGGTGACACGGGCTTATATCGAGATGCTGACCGAGTTAGTGCCAATGGCAAGATGTGTTATTTCAACAACTATGAAGCCACTGTTTTATATATTCATGTGCTTGAACTTATTATGAAGATCAACTATTATTAAGATAAGGACATCTTTGATTTGTTTTGGTTCATGTACGTGTTCGTGAAGGGTTAGTCAAGACCCCAAGTGTGTCAATGCCCATGAGTCTAAACTAGTCTACCATCAACCTCCTTGGTCAGCCATATCAATAATAAGGTAAGGTTACTATTGGTGTTTTTTTTAAGGATGAAAGGACATTGACCATCATCAGCTAAGGTACAAACAACACTACCTTGAGGTCAGCGGTCCATTGGTAAACTTCAGGGCATAGCACATGTTTGAATGATGGCTTCGTTCCCCAAGGCGGCATCCCTTCTACGAGCATCCATAACAAAAGAGAGATACAGGCAGCCCTAAGGTATATGTTTCACCTTGCAATGGTCATGTGTAGATATTGAGGCACACACACATCCTCTCCTATTTTGTTGGTTGAATTCCCTCAGAAGGCATGCTTAGGAGATGGATTCAACCTACTTGTAAGCCTCATGATGTCAAACTTGAGGTTGCACAAAATGTGGCCAGGGGTTTCTTTGTCTTTAGGTTTTATAATCCCAAAAACTATGCAACCATTATCAAACATGGGCCATGGTTTATTAGAAATACCCTTGTGTTTTCCTTTGTACAAAAGATTTTTTGGTTTCTAGTAAGGCCAAACTCAAAATCCTAGTATGGATTAAGTTTCGTGGTTTGTTGTTACCATTCTAGGAATTTGTAAATTGGCTTATTTAAGCCTTTAGATCATTTATCTATCATGATCATAACAACTATTATGCTTGCCACCAAAACACATTGGCATTGAAGTGGATCTTTCCTCAGACCTTGAAGAAACCATTAGGGGATAAGCATTTTATGTAATGTGTCTTGTATACAACTTGCTCAACAACTGCTTTCGATGTCAATTTGTTGAGTATAAGGTTCATGATTGTCCCCTTTCAACTAACACTTGGCTTGAGCCTACGTCCAAGCCTATAATGGAATCTAGTAAAGCAAATGTGACCACCATGAACAATTAGACTGTGATTACTAATAAAAAGGCCAACCAATAATATAAAGGTTGGAACAATGCCATCAGGTTGGTTTTTAAGTACACATGAATGACCACCACAACCAAGTAACCATATGGTCCTTATAATTCCCAGGTCAAAATATAACCCTTGCCTTCAAGTACTCCTCAAGCAACTAATATCTTTACCAACTGTTAGGAGGCGGTGATAGTCTAATAAACCATCGCAATATTTGTGGCAACAATGGTGAGGTTTTATGACTAGTTGCCTATTACTTCTTTTTCTACAAGAAATAATAATGCACACCACTTTCACAACACCCTTCGTTGCCACTAGTGGAGGGGTGTTTCTTCAAAACAAGTGTTCTCCACTTCATATGGGTGATTTTATTCACTATAAACAAAACAATCTTTTTGATCAACAATTATGTTGCCATTGATGGGCTAGATGAAGAAAACATGAACCTTGACATCATTCCACAATTGTATGCATAGCCTAATTGACCTTGCTGACAAATGCATGGTTAGGTCCAACTATCATACTTTCCAAGGAAATGATGTTTTATGCCCACAAGGAGTTGAAATTACCAACTTTTTCTTTAGACAATCATTAGTACCATTTGGTTAGGTGCTTTGAGCAACATGCCCAACCATGAAGATGGTCATGGTGGCGTTGTCACATTGCTTTCTCTAAATCTAGTCTTTTGTTGTTAGTTGGTCCAACCCCAATAATTGTTTCATCTAGAGTTTTGGTGGCTATTCTTTCAATAGATGTTGGTGCCACTCTTAGTTAGTATATGAACTAGCTTAAAAGGGGGTGGAACCTAAGCAAATAACTTCTTCCCTTTCTAGATCATCAGTGTTGGCTTCTTATGAGATTCCAATAGTTGCAACAATGTAGGGCAATCCTCTATCTTGTGATCAACATCATAATAAGTATACACTGAAAACTTTGTGCAAATACACAAGCTATGCCTAGGTTCTCCACACTAGTAGCAATAGATTCCTCTATTGCATGCTTTGCCATGGCCTCCTCTATTTCCTCCATGCTCCATATATTATGGCTCCTAATAGCGGAACACCATCTATTGTGGTTGTGACTAGGGTTGCGTGGTTGTGTTCAATTTTGTTTTATTCTTGCCTTGTGTAGGGCTTGTGCTACTTTGTAGGTGATAGTGTCATGGGTGGATGCATGACAAACCATGCACTAGTACTTGATAGGAACATCCTTTCACTTTTGCAGTAGTGGACAATTTCATGAGTCTCATGACATATGGTGTAGTTAGGCATGTGTTGAGCAAGAGGGAGCTATGTGTAATAAGCTACCCCAATTTTTTTTTTCAAATTTTCAATCACTATCAACAGGGTTAGCACAAGTATGCAACCAAATAGATTACCTCCACACTTCTGATCACCAAGTTCTCAAATTGGGCGAGGTGAGAGCATACCATGCTTTGGTTTACAATTCAAAACTTATGCAAATAACTAGTACAATCATTTGCTTGTGCCAAGCATCTGCTTTTCAGCAGGCATCCACTTATTCAGTGGGGATACTCCACTTATTCAGTGGGTGAATGAACAAGAAAGATAAGTTTTCCAATTTCTCCACACTGGCGGTAAACCATCTAGGGGTTATTGAGTTTGTGAAACATAAAAATAAAGATTACAAATGATTATCAAGCTGCATACTACTTAGAAAAGACACATTAGATCATCATATCAACATTGTATGAGTCTTGGCAACATACGAATATCTTGCACAAGTATTAGTGTCTCTAACATTAGGTAGCAAACTGCTCATGACTATAGCAAAGCATGTAATCACTGCTGTTCAAGCCTGCACTACCAAAATCAGACTTCATTTCATGCTATACGATTGCTTTGTAGAAATTCATTTCATATAGATGAGCATTTATACCAAAAACTCCAACTTCAAACTGCCACACATATTAGTATCCCTTATGCGCCATCAATGAAGAAGGAAACAACCAAATAAAGGGAGCGATCTGCCCCAGAAATCAAATGCCCTATATCAGGTCCGTATGGCCCTGTAGGGTACAAAATCCATCACACACCCTCAAAAACTTTATAAAAATCATTGGAAATTGCTTAGCATTAGGCGCCAATACAAGGAAACATGATACCAAACAATAACAAGAATTAAACTGAACTTCACATCCACAAATCTGAGTCGACTCTCGTTGCTGATACGACCTGTAGGTGTACGACCAACATGTGTAGACTCATTTATTATCAACTCCAATACAACTAAAGCAATACTTCCATCAAACAAATCAAAACCCCATATAAACTCTCATCAAATCAACAATCAAACAACACAAAACTCCATGAAATCTCCATGTGATTTTTGTGTGAAATCGCCATTAGCAGCTAGGGTGGATATTCCATCATCGAAATTGATCTTCCTCTAGAGGGTTTTTGTCCTCAAGAAGGTGGGAAGAACTCCAAGTTCATTCCAACAACATCTCAGTACAAAATCCAAAGTATAACCTTCAAAATGAGCTCACGTCCTCTTTATAAAGGCACTTAGGAGTTACAAAGAAATGAATTATTTCTTGGAATTAATAACTTTTTCCTCCAACTTAAAAAATTCCATTTTTTCTCCACTTAAGTGCTCACTTTTAAGTGCCTAAATAAAAGAATATATTTTCCCCTTTCCAATGAGCTATAACACTTAATTACTTATTAATTATTTTCACCCTTAGGGACTTAAGTGAAAATAATAATTAAAATAACTTATTAAATATTACTTTTTGCGGAAAATCCCAAACTACATCCAACCATCAAATAAAATGAACCAATACGCTCAGTAGGGTTTGAGATGCAAAATGATGCCTTTCAGGGGACTTTCCAAAAATAGACGACTCCTCCAAGAATCTTGGAGAGCAATCCAAGAAGCCAAATCAACTTCAGAAAGTTGCATAGACATCTTGACACAACACTGAGCTTAAATCCAACATTAGATTTCAACAAAACAACTGAACCAAGAGTTATTCGAAAAAGGGAACCCCGTACCATACCGAGGTAGCTTATAAAGATTCTGGGAAATAGGCTATCGGGCCCACAACTGACTAGGCAGAAAAAGGGAACATTACACTATGTGGCATTAATACCCTAAGCTCCCACCACTAGATAGTTTGTAGTTGTATGCCCCTTAGTGTGGCACTTTGTAAATCATAAACCACGTTGATTAAGAGTTGCACTTGCAAGTTGTGCTATTTGCATGACCATTTTTCCATATGTTCTTTTAGGTGTGTAGTAGAATCATATGTTGGGGGCTCCCCTAATTCTTATAATCTCAACACAACTTTTAAGGCAACTTTTTGATTAGGGAGAGTGAGCTAAACTAGTTCATGTTGGATATGTGCAATTAGCCTACCAATAAACCATTCCTTCTAAATTTCAATATTTATAGTTGGGTCAATCTTTAACACCAATTCCTTAAAGGGTTGATCATACCTACACACAATCTCTCCCAATTGTTGCCTTATTTCCTTTAATGCCACAATATTATGATGCACCATCTTAGGGCAATTGGAATTGGGTAGGAAATCTCTTAGCAATTTACCAAGATCATTCTTGGTGCCATTAGGATCATAATGGGTATACTAGTCTTGTGTTTGCTTGCAAATAACCAAATCTTGTGGTCATTATCCACAACATTTTGTGTGTGTCATGCTATCTCATATGCTTTCTATTGGTATGCAACATCCTCATGGTAAACATATTTACCAACATTAGTGTTGGTTCATATATTGTGACTTGATTCTGAGCCATATCTGCTACTCTTATCTCTTTTTGCCCATGCTTCTCTATCTAGCTACTAAATTATGTGATCCTAGTATGCTCTCATTGAATATGCAAAGCTTCTAAATTGATCTACTATTTTATCAAATGTAATACCTTTTTGCCTCCCAAAATATGTTTATTCTATTCTACCTTTCTTCCTCCCTAACTATTTGCTCAAAGTATGCTTAGCTTATCCTTGTGCTCCTCACTATCACTTAAAGGTGATTTCCTTAAAAATGAATCCTTGTGGGGTGATAGGTCTAAGATAAAGTTCAACTCATCCCCATCTAAGCATACATGTGATACTTAAGTGGGCTTTGAAATATGTCGTCCATTTTGAAAAACACCAATCTACCTCCAATCATGGTCAACCATATAACCTCCATCCAACACATTTGTGTGATGTTCATCATTATTTCCTCTAATATGCCACCTCCTTTGCATGTGTCGTCCCTTCCTAGATCTTTCTGCCTCAAAATGCAATGATAGCAACCTCATGCCTTTAAGCATATGTTTCTCTATGTTACCTTGGAACTCCTTACCTTTATGATGACATTCTATCAATGTCTAGGTTCAAATTGGCTGCACCCTTCACCACATACCCTAATGTGTGGTAGGGACTACTCCATGGTGAGGGTTGCAATGTGTAGTTCTATCAATAATATTTTAACCCCAATGCAATCTGCCTCAACAACTTCTGCTAAATTGGGGTTAGAAATTGATGGAGTGCATCTTCAATAGAACTATAAGTGGGCACCACAAACTAAAGGATATAGTTGTCAATAGTGCCTTTGATAAAGATATCAATGATGTGCCTCCACGCCATATTCAACTGCTGTAGGCTAGCACAATTCTCCATTATCCAATCCAACTGTTGTCACATAGAATTGCACCCTGCTTGGAGACTTCCAAGCATTCTAATGACACAATGGGAATGATCTCAAAGTGTGGGACCTTGCAATTTTGAGATCAATCCTCTAGAGAAGGCTGGTTCCTCTTTCTAAGCTTAAGGCTTAGAGAAATAGACTAAACCTACACTAATGATCACCAGGGAAAAGGGAGAGAGGGAAACAGAAAGGGAAAAGGTGATACACCAAGATTTAGTGTGTTGGATTGTACTGACATGACACAATAATGATCTCAAAGCTGAAGGGAAATCACACAGACTCATGCAGGTTTGAGCAAAGGTTAGGGCAGAAAGACAAAACTATGGAAGGGATAATTTTATCCACAAAACACATTTTAGATCTATCAAATAAACACAGTGCAAGAACACTGAGAGAGGCAATATTCAATTTATATTGATCATAGAGGTCAAATAACCATTACAAAACATAACAATTTGCAGCAGAAGTAGATACAAAGTAATCGATTACATTCATTGGTGAACCAAACTAGAAGACATCAAAGGCCTAGCTACAGGCACAATGCATCAGATTCTACTGGTTCTTGCAATCGCATTACAAGACCTATGACAACAAAAAATTCAGCAGCATAACAGCCCAGAACAATAACCAACAACAATACATCTTTGAAACATGCATATATAGCATTTGATTTTCATTTTGACCTAAGTCATCTATCACAATAAATTTGCCCCCATGGGCTCTATCAGAAAATACCCCTACCAAAAGGCATGTCTATCTGCAAGAATCAATGTAGAAAGTATTTGAATCCTGGGGCAAATGGGAGATATTTTGACTCTTCAATGCGAGCAGTCGATTCACCACCCTGCAACAATAAATGCAACAAATATCCAAAAGGGGGCAACTGAGCAAAATTAGGGTTTGCATTGATGACAGATGAGAAAGACAAAAGAATTTTCCCTTCGAAATCCCCTCGCACAAGCTTTTACAACACTTCAAATATTTGAATAAATATTTGAAGCCTTCAATCTTTTATGACTTTGTTCTTTCTATGTTAATTTCTGCATCCTTGGAAAAATCGGCCTCTGCTATGCCTATCAGTCGAATCCACATCTATCCTGCCTTCGACAACTGCTTGTGAGGCTTCTTTGAATCTTGACCGTGGATGAATCTACCCTAAGACAATCAACAGTCAGTGCATCGCCTTTGACCATCACTTTTTCTGCGTTGGGGCTTCAAGAATCTCGTTGACATGGCAACTTTCATGGCTTCGTGAGGAGCAAAAGCCAGGCCTGGCGAAAGAGAGTCTCTCCGAAAATGCCACAGTGTAATGAAGTGCCATGCTGGCACCTTAGTTCCAACCTCCACCAGCCTGCTAGGGCCCACCCAAAAGGAAGCTGCGGAAGGTGTCACTTGTTAGAAGTGCGCACACCTGAGGAGCCTCACTTTAAAATTTCTTGAGGAGTGCCAACCCACCGTGTGTCCATATGAGTCTCCCCTGTGAATGCAGTAGAAGGCACCAAGTGTCCCAATGGTGCAAGCCGGGAGGGACTTATCTTTCTTTGTGTTAGGAGATGTGCTGGGCCAACAAGTGGAGGCTTCCACGTGAGAGAAGAGTCTCTGCCATAGCTTTGTTGAGGGTCTATGCCAAGCCAACACATAGCACGATGGCACACATCAGAGGGAAACTTGCCTCTGCTTTGTTTTGGAGTTGCGCCGGGTTGCCACGTGGAAGCTTTTGTTGCCTCCTTTTGAAGCTGCTTCAACCATTTCACGGTCTTGCTAAGGCAATTTGGAAAGCCCCGCGAAGACTCTATCCTTGGTGAAATGCCCACATGGGTGACACGTCGGACTCTGCGGTGCCACTGGGACATAAAATGAAACCCGATGAAGAGGGAAACCACAACAAAAAGAAGCTTGTTGACGTGGTTTCAACTTCAACACAACTTAAAGGTTTTTTGTGCACATGCATAAAGGTTGTTTTGAAAGGGGGCTGTGCTAGGTAAGATGAACATAAGGGACTTGATTTAGAACTAAGGCTCAACAAAATATTAAAGCGCAGGCGATAAGCGGTGACACAAACGGATGGGGCCAATAAAAGGGACGACAAACCTAGACTCAAGTTGTAACTTAAAAGGGTCTGTGCGGGCAATAGGTGGTCAACTCAAATTTATAACAAAAGGCACTCGACACTTGCAAAAGACTCTAGGGTTTAGGGTTTAACTGCCTTGGAGACAAGATTCTCAATTTTTTAAACCCTAGACCCTAACCAAAGACCCACAGGCAATGATGTATGAAACAAGGCCAAGACTGAGACATTCGTTTGTAATCTTGTTTTTTCTTCCCTTTACATCAAAACACATAGAAATTTGTAGGTGAACTATTTGACTATGGGAAGAGGAAAATATGTCAACACTAACCATTCTTTATATTTAGTCTTCCACTACTTTGTCCAAGTTGAGAGCCAATCCAAGATGTGCTCAAGCAACTCAACCCATAACTCTTTGTACAATAGATCAAACAATTCCTTTTCTTGCCACCCCTTGACTCTTGTGCTTGCAAGTATCTTTGCATGAATGAACTCCTTAACCTTTCATGTGAACCACCTCCAGATCCTATTGTGCATCACCCGCCATGGCATCACTTCATAGTGTGCAAATCTAAGAGGGTCTTGAAAATGGAACCAAAATGTTAGCCAATGTATTGCATGTGCAAATGACCTTGGCTAAACACTTGACTCAACTCTCGCATACCAACATTCTCAATTTTTAAACCCTATTTTTAACTGCCTTGGGGACAAGATTCTCAATTTTTTAAACCCTAGACCCTAACCAAAGACCCACAGGCAATGATGCATGAAACAAGGCCAAGACTGAGACATTCGTTTGTAATCTTGTTTTTTCTTCCCTTTACATCAAAACACATAGAAATTTGCAGGTGAACTATTTGACTATGGGAAGAGGAAAATATGTCAACACTAACCATTCTTTATATTTAGTCTTCCACTACTTTGTCCAAGTTGAGAGCCAATCCAAGATGTGCTCAAGCAACTCAACCCATAACTCTTTGTACAATAGATCAAACAATTCCTTTTCTTGCCACCCCTTGACTCTTGTGCTTGCAAGTATCTTTGCATGAATGAACTCCTTAACCTTTCCTGTGAACCACCTCCAGATCCTATTGTGCATCCCCTGCCATGGCATCACTTCATAGTGTGCAAATCTAAGAGGGTCTTGAAAATGGAACCAAAATGTTAGCCAATGTATTGCATGTGCAAATGACCTTGGCTAAACACTTGACTCAATTCCTTTTCTTGCCACCCCTTGACTCTTGTGCTTGCAAGTATCTTTGCATGAATGAACTCCTTAACCTTTCCTGTGAACCACCTCCAGATCCTATTGTGCATCACCCGCCATGGCATCACTTCATAGTGTGCAAATCTAAGAGGGTCTTGAAAATGGAACCAAAATGTTAGCCAATGTATTGCATGTGCAAATGACCTTGGCTAAACACTTGACTCAACTCTCGCATACCAACATATCACTCCATGGTTCTCACCTGAAGCATGCTTGAGCTCTTCACCCTATGAATGACGTATGCGACTATTACAAACATACATGCAAATTATACTACAAAGCACTCATGCACAAGAGACAATTGAAAGACAAAAGTGGCATAGGTTTGCTATTCATTCCATTTTATCAAAAAGAGGTTACATCATGGGGTCTATATAGACGCTTACCCCCAACATTAGTGGAATCTATATAAGAACCGATTTTACATAATTCTATTCTTAGTGCATTCTTTGCCTAGAAGCATGCTTCCATTCTTATCTACTGTCCTAGAATATAGTATCTACTCAAAATATACATTCTAGATGACTTATCCCTATCTATATACTTGTACAAACATAGCACAGGCATATCCTAGTCTATCTTTAACACACAAATATACAAAATACTGGAGATTTCTGGCAACAACAGTATAGCCAACATTTATACTTAAATGATATCATTGAGTGGACGATGTTTTCAAGTCGCTTGCAGACTAACTTCCTAATGTGCATTCGTTTCTCTACAAGGATTCTAACATGTTCGAATCCATGGAAGACAAGGGTGGGTTACTCCCCAAGTCTTGGTGTGCTAATGAGCGCGAGGCATGATTCTATATATGCAATAAATTTAGGGCATTTTAATATCAATCCCTGCTAATTGTCATCCTGGCCCAAATCTTGGTTTACTTCGTCGAATCTTTGATAAGGCAATGAGAGTCTTCTTAAATCGCTTTGTCAAGTTATTTCGTAGATCAAAATCTCTTTTTTTCTTGCTTATTTTGATCACCTCGTTAGTGTTGTTTTCGAATTGATGCTTTTTGATGATTTCACCATTCGCCATTGTTTTTCTCTGGGTGGATCACTCCCTGAGTTCCAAGTTACAAAAGCCCAATTTTGCTTCAATAATGCTCGTCTCCACCATGGACATCAAGCATGTTTGGAACATAGTTCCTTAGATTGTGAGAGATAGGTTGGATTGATTAGTGGCCCTCCACGTTTCTCTGAATCATGGGGTCACAACTCGAGATTTTGCCAAGTTTTCTCAGGAGTTAGAGAAATCTCTATTCGTTGATAGTCTGCAATTTCAATTCACCTATCTATACTACAAGCTTAAGGTGTTGGAGGCTTATGCAGATAGAGGAGCTCAACTTCATGCCTGTATGCATTCGGTAAAGATCGAACACACCACTAGGGTTCTAAAGAGTTTTTTAATAATATTCAACCCTGGCATTCTACAGATAAAATTAGGGCCATCAAGCAACCAAATCCCCGCCTCATAAAGTTCCCAGAAATATTGGGGGCCTTTGTTGCTCATTACAAAGCTTTTACAACCCAATCATCAAACCCTAGTTAGAGAGAAACTCTTTACCCAATTGCTGTGGGTTGTACCTTGTAAACTTAACAATGCCCCGATTTAAATGATGTCTCGTCGAGGGGAAAATCAAGGTATGGCCACGGAATTATAGGATCAGTCCTAGTGGTTGTTGATTCCCTGTGTTAGAAAACAAAAAAAAACAATGCCCAAAGATTGGTCAGCAATCAATTCATCTCCTTGGAAGATTACACAAGGTTGTCAATCAAATGGTTTGTGAAAAAATTCCTAGTATTGATAGCTTTCTTCTAAGTTCTATAAAAGTAATGAAATCACTATTATGTAAGAGAATAAAAACAACAATATTTCACATTATAGTACAAACAAAATAACAACAATACTTCATAGACAAAGCAGTTCACATTTAGTATAATGTACAAACAAAATAACAACAATACTTCACAGACAAAGCAGTTTCAAGTAATATAAGTGAAATTAAATGATAAAATATTGAATATCATTTCGAGTCATTTTGAGGGGCAACCTTGGCAGCACAAAATTCATAGACTTGATCTCAAATACTAAATCACTACCTCCTATATATAGGATAATTAGACAACTATAATCTTGATTAGGCCAACTACTATAGTATTAAATCTAGAAACGATCAAATGACCAAATCAAAGGTTGCGTGCATCAGAAGTTGACTAGTCCATAATTTGATACATCCAATAAGATAAGTGTGTAACATGCCCCATCAAACAAGTCTTGTTCTTAATGCTATCCAACTACGAATGTTTTTGCAATGAAGATTTAATCTTTTGCATGTTGCATCTTCCTTTGGCAGTTGCTTTTGTTATGACCAACTCACCCTAATTTCTTCTATAAACTAGGGATACCCTATTTTGAAAACTATTCAAATTCTTGGTTTTCTATGGTTTAGTACTATTTTTTTAAAAATATTGGTTTGAAATTGAATCCTTTTGTTTAGTTTTTTAGGTTTTCTTGCGGTGTTTGCTATTACTAATTGCCTAGTTCTTCATGTCTATAGTTGCCTTGTTTAATTAATTTTAACTTGGCTTTCTCTTTTGTTGAGTTAGATATTTAAAATGTCTTAGGTGTGAATTTGTTCTATTATGTTTTCTTCCTCCAAGTTTGTTTATGTTTCTTAATTATAATCACCTAGGTTTCTCTGTTCTTTTATTTAGGAATGTTAGTTAAAATTCAAATTTGGAATGTCAAAGTTGGTTAAAATTTGGTTGAATTTCCCTTTGCATTCAGTTTTTCCCAGCACCCCTCCTTATGTATTTTTATCATTTTTGTGTGTGAAGACTATTAAGACCCAAATTGGTTTGCGTACTTGAGTTTTTTCATTTTTTCATTTAGTTTTAGCTATTTACCTTGTTTCCTATTGGTTTAGGCCCAAAATTGTTTTTATATCCTACTTGAACTTTAACTTCACATCCATTTTCTCTAGGAAGCTTAATTCTTTGGTTTTTTATCATTTTTGTATTTCTCTTTCACATCTAGTTTTGTATTGAATTCTCTACTTACCTTAAGTCTAGATCCAATGTATTTATAAATTGATTTTTATATTTGTATTGTATCCAAAGTGGCCTCATACCTAAACTTTCTCATTTTTATCATTTGTGTTGCAAGTTATTTTTAGAACTGATCTACTATAAATTCCAATTTAGTTGTCTTTTGTGTTTGGGTTTCCTTGGTATTTTCTTTAGGCATTCCTTTGTTAGCTAGTTGCCTCACAAGATTGTTTCACATATCTAGTCTAGGCAGTCTTCATGTTGCAAGATGTTTGCACTTGGTGCCTCAAGATATTCCCTTCTCTTTGGGTTTTCAAACTTGGTTTAAATGAGTTTGAAACTCAGGCCCCAAAACTTTATATATCATGATTTACCCTAGGTTTGCACTTGGTTTTAACTTCTAAACTTTATCATAAGCTCCCCAGAGCTTCCTATAGGAGGTTGACATGTGTCTTCCTTGGACCTAATGAGATGTTGCCACTTGGCATACCTAGACATAAGCTTTAAAGATAGATTAGCCAAAACAAGCCTAAATATGAAGTTCTTTTAACCAAAATTTTGAACCTTTTTGCATCTACATTTTTTTGGAGCAACTTTTCACACATTGGAGTCATTTCGTCTCCAAGATTTTTTTTAACTTGAGGGATTTCAAAGAAGAATTTAACTAAGATTTCACATCTAAAAATTTCTCCTCAAAAGGAAAAAAATGCCCAGAGACCATTGTCAAATCCAAGGACCATCCAAACTTGATATTTTATCAAATCAAGTTTAGTTTGAGTTTAGATCTAGATTTATAATCTTGTTGTATGTAGCCTATGACTAAACTTGATTGAATAAGGGTAACCTAGGGTTAAACTATGTCAAAGTTATTAATTATTTAGGAGAGTGTTGGTGTGAATGGGGTATATTACCTAACTGATTCACCATCTAGGTCTTATTCACACTAGTTTACTTAAGTTTACTTAGGACATTATCACTTTATATCTAAAGTCATAAGATTAAGACACATCATAATCTTATGTTGTCATATGTCTCACCTCGGCCTATATGACCAAGGGTTTCTCTTTATATTCACAATTCATGTATTGTATTGCATTTTTGCATCTTTTGATAGAATACAATTATTCTTTCATGTTGGGTCTCTCTTGTGCTTTCATTGAAGCTCCTAGATCTTGGGTGGCTACCTTCATAGTTAAATCTTGTATGGTATAGAGGATCCTATACCAACTCTTACATGGTATCAGAGTTTGGATTGCTTCTTGCTAGTCTTTGAGAGATCTATGTTGCAAATCTTGGTTTCTCTTGAAAAGTTGAGTATGCTCTTCTCTTGCATCAAATGATAATCTAAAGAATAAAAAAAACTTAATAGAAATGCCAGATTTGGGAGGGTTTATTCTTTGTGGCTTTGTATTGTAAGTTACTTTGGGAGATTCTTGGAGTAAATTTGAGCTCACCGTTGAGTTCAAGTTGTCTAAGAAAGTTAGTTTTACCTTTTGATTTATCCACATTAGACATTGGAGGCTAGATCTACAAGGGTTTAAAGTTGGGAGGTGATTGTAGATTTGGATGGTAGTCATATTTTTGGACCACTTTGGGTCAAATTTGACCCTACCATCATGTCCACAAGGCCCAAGAACCTATAGATCGACTGTCTTGTTGTCAAAATTGGACACTTTTGCTTGGAGCCATTAGAGAAAAATTTTGCCCTCCGTTGTACAAATTGTATCGTCTAGAGAATATTCTCTGTGCAGTGGGATTTTTTGTGAAATATTTTGCCTATGTAGGTAGGCATTAACAAGACTTGTCAGCAGAATTGGATCATAGGTTATTGACCGTTGGATAAAATTTTATTCCCTGGCTAATATTGTTATTATGTGGTTTTTCATTTTACTTTGCAAATTTTTATGCAGGCAAGGTATAATGTAGGGTATGCCTGCATAGTTCATACTCATAGCTATAGGGTACTGACACACCATCTGTAGGGTACCACATGGCGCAAGACCTTACCAACATAGCCATTGTTGGCTACCATTCCCGACAACAAAAATAATGGCAGGATTATGTGGCTGATAACCATGATACCACCCTTATTGCTTGATACCACTTTCGTACTTGACCAAGTGGTTTTTTTTTTTGTAGATGGTAGTTTTTCTATATGTCAATGGTTTGGAGGTTATCTGATGACAATATTAGCATCTCCTCGAATATTTTGTCCACTAGAAATGTGTTTCTATTTGGTGTTTGTTGATGTTAGCATTTGGTCAAGGTGACATCAATAGATTTTTCTCCTCCCAATCTAACTTGTCATAGTTTGTAGTTTTGATTTTGCACTTGATCTTTCTAGGCTCCATTCTTAGTCATATTGGCTCCTTTTTTCAATCATTTTTTTTTATTTGGGGTGAAATTTTGAGAGCTCCATAGTGGTGCATATGAATTTTAATTTTGGTGTATGGGTTTTCTAGAAATTGTAGATTTTCACAATTGTTTGAATATTTTTCATTTTGGGAAAATTTTGGGCTTTGTTCGGGCTTATACAGTAACATTTTTGGGTGCAATTTTTTTGAAAGTGCATAAATTTTTATGTACTTCGCATTGGTGCAATCAGATATATCTCATTCTATATCAAAATTATACTTTCAAATTTGTGGCCTACTTTATCATCTGCAATGCAATAAGATCAAGTCCACTTTGCTAATTTTGCAACTAGTAGTGTAATTGCACCACGTATAGAGTGGCAAGATCATACATTGCTAGGGGTCTTATTGATTGAGTGAATTTGGGGGATCATGTGGTTGTGCTTGCATTCTTCTTGATTTGTGTTCTCTCTTTCTTGCTTCATCATGGATCAATCTTCGGTTCCACTTCTAACACTTTACAACTATCCTAAATGGAATTATGAAATGAACAAATTGCTAAGAGTTAAGATGTTGTATAGGATAGTTCATGGGCTTGATGGTGAACCAACTAATGATGAAGTTAAAAAGGATATTTGTGCTTGTATGTCTCTCCTGAATTATTGTTTCACATTGAGCATCTAGATACACCTATGGCTATGTGGACTACATTGTCAAAATTGTTTGGGCAAACAGATGCAATCCAAGGACATTTGTTGGAAAATGAACTAATAACTCTCAATCCATGCAATTTTATCTATTGACATGGATGAAGGATCATTCAATGATGTCCTTTGTGTGCCTTCATTGTCAACCAATATCCTTTTTATTTATCAAATCACTGTATCATTTAGAATGTGATCCAGACAATTTTGTGGGGAGTCATAGTCTAGTGTGACACATGAATTGTCCTCCTTACTAAAGGAAGCCTCCCAGTCACTCCCACTCACATGGCAAGAGCTAATCAAGCGGAGGTGGGATTGAGGGGTTGTTTTACTCTCTTTCTTCAGGGAGAGGAACATCGTGGATGACAATTAGGTTTTGTACTACGTGTATGTTTTGATGGTTGTTTTTGTGGAGACATTTGATTGCTATTGTTATTGTAATAATTGTATAACCTGAAGGGTCACTAGTCTTAAGTCTCCTAATCCTAGCACACAGGTTGTTTTGTTTGTTGATAAGTAAGAGGCGTTCTTATCTCCTCCCTTCATCTCGTAAGACCTGTTGTATCAAGGGTTGTTGATCTCTAATCCATTGTTGGTGTTCTTGCTCTTCCCTTGCTTGTTCTATGTTCTATTGATGAATTGGATGGGGGAAGCTGTCTCCAATCTCATCAAAGACATATTGTATCCAATCTTCCCTAATTCTTGGACACATTGAATGCTTGGAAATATGGGGAAGTGTTTGTGTTTCTTTTCGTTTGTGTTAAGTGTTTTTGATGTTTGAATTGATGTTTACCTCATGATGGAACCAATGGTTTCTCCTTATTTATTTTGTTTGAATTGATTCACGTTTACCTTGTGATGTGATCAAGGGTTTTGTTCTCTACGTTTCCCTAATGTTTTTGTAATTTTCTTATGAAATGCAATCTAAATATATGCAAAGCAATTTTTGTTTTCTTTTCCTCCAAATTCAAATATTGCCTAATTCTCTATGAATTGAAATATGTATGCAACTATATGTGTTTTCCAATATGCAATCTAGTCCTATGTTTTTGTGGTTTTCATGGAGCGATTTGAATCTAATATAAGAAATTGAAATTTTAAGAATTGAAATGAATGTAATCTAATTGAATCAAAGAAATGCTAATATATGAAAACAAAGAAACAACCTATCAAGGAAAGAGAAAAACAATGATTGAGTTAATTACTATTCTAAAACATGAAAAACCTAGTATGAAAAAGATGGTAGACCCTGGCTTGAGCCCTTAGAAGTCCTTTTGGAAACCCTCTCTTCCTCTGTAGTAGTGGGGCCCTCCTCTTGGCGACAAAAGTGAAGATCAAAGAAAAATGGATAAATGGGCATTAGAATGCCTACAAAGCACTATGGATTGAAGCTATGGAATTTTTGAGAAGGATTGGGCATTAGAATGCCTATGAAGCACAATGGCTTGGAGCTATGAAGCTAAATGCGAAAAATGAAAAGGTTCATGGGGTCCTGCACAAGCATAAAAATGCTATGGAGACAAAAAGAAAAGAAAGGCAAAAGTGACAATACTAAATTTTCCTCCAAAGGGAAAGCTCGAAGCTTTGCAAAAATAAAAACTAAAGAAAGAAACTAAGAGGCTCAAGGCCTGTGAAGAATCTTGAAAGAGCTTATGAAGATGAGAAGAGCATTTCCAAACTTAAAAAACAATGAAGAGGTGAGTGGTATTTATAGGTGTGAGAAGCACATCAATGATGGAGGTGATTGGAGAGTTGACTCATTTGATTGAAGAATTAATAGGCTTGATTGGAGAGTGAACTAGGTTTGATTGGGAGTGAACTAGCCTTGATAGCCTATCATAGAAGAAGAAATGGAGTTAGCCTGTGATTGATTCAGAGATGAGTAGAATTGATTTGGGAGTTAGAATGTGGTGATTGGGAGTCTTGGGTCATTTAGTTGAATTTGATAATTAGTTAGGGAAGAAAAATCATGTAATCAAGGCTCAATTTGGAGAAAATTTGGGCTAGAATTGGAAGAAAACACACATGCTAAAAGACAATGGGGTCACCCCTTTCACAAGGGCAAGTCACCCATGGATATCATACTTCACATGTTGGGTCACCTAGGGAGATCCTACTTAAGTTTCAAGATCTCCCGGGGAGTAAAGTCATAAGGGGAGATCCTGAAAAGAAGACTTACACAAGTGATTTCAAGGTTGGAGAATGATCTAAAAGGGTTGAAATGTTTCTCAAAGCTTTAAAAAAAGTCATAAGACCTCCATAAAGTGGGTCACCCATTTTACCAGGGCAAGTCACCCCTGGAGATCCTATTTCAGGTGCAGGGTCGCCTAGGGAGATCCTAAAGTGACAGGGGGTCACTGAGAAACAATGGTTTGAATAGGTCATATTGAACTTTAGAGAGCTCTTTCGGGAACATACATAATCCTTTTTGGGTGCCATTTTTTAAAATTGTATAATATTTTTAGCATTACACAATGATGCCATTATTTTTTCTTGAAAGTGTCTCAAAATTATACTTTTAGATCATTTTTGCTTAGGGTATCCTGTTGGTCTCTCAGGCCCTAAAAGGTTCAGTAGGAAATTGGAAAGTGAGTTGGATAGATGAGGAAGAAAGAATGGATGGGAAAAATCCTAGGGAAGATGGATTTCCCCTCTTGTGAATTGGATTAGTAATGTCATGGCTAGAAAGCAAAATAAGTGATTTGTCAAATATGGGTTAGGTGACTAGGAAGACAGTGTGCAGGACCTTGGAAGGTTAGCTTGGAGTTTAGAGAGGCACAAACAAAGTAAAAAAAATGAAGACACGTCACCAATACTAAGAGGTATATATATTCATGCTTACATGTACATGATTAGGACTATAGCTCATCCTTGGGCCGCCATGTAGGCCCATGCATCTTTTTCATACTTACAATGACACATGGTGGAGTAGAGAATAGTGTCAAGTTCACACTAGATTCTATGGTTATTTAGGATTTTCATAGTAGAGATATTGTTGCAGTTGGCGAGGTAGATCATCAATCTTGAGGATGCACCTCATATATTTCTCCTATTGTTCCTTTGGGTGATGTACACACTTAGGCATCTAGTGTTGACACTTTTGAGGAGATACAATATGGTCATTTGAATCTTGGTGTTGTTTCATCAACTGGGGTTCTAGAGACATGTGCTGACACTCCATCTCCTCCATTTATTGTGGCTTCTGTAGAGTTTAGTGTTGCTTCAGATGGGGCTTCCAGTGATTCAATGCAGTAGGATCATCATCTTCCAGATATAACTACTTGGGATGAGTACTTGAAAAACATTGTAGGTTTATTTTGTGAGTCCTATCTTGCAAACTTATATGACACCATTGAGAACATTCATCTCCTCTTTGATGTTGGATATTATGGAGTTGCATCATCTTCTTTGGATGTGATGAGGGTGCATTTAGACCCTCTTGTTCTTTCTCCACCTATTCATTTGTCATAGTTTGGCATTGTCTTGGAGATCCTTGAGCAACATTTGGAGGAGACTTCATTGTCTTTGGATGATATTCTACATCCATTTCCACTAGGTTCTAGATTGTCACATTCTTTAGTTTGGCTTGGGACTCCTAATTTGATTGCAACACCTTTTGACATTGACTTGGCAACACTTGAGAAATTTCTAGAGACATCATACATCTTGAGTTTTCTTCCCTCATATTCCTTTCATGAATGGGAAGACATCCTACATACATCCTTGGCTTTGTTTCTTCCTAAGGGGAGAAATGTTGTTCAGTGGTTTTGGATCATCTTCATCATTCATTATCGAGCATCCACAATCAATACAAGAGATTCTACATTGAGGGGGGTTGCATGGTCTCTCTTCTTCTCTCTTATGGGGGAGCTTTTTCCTCACATGGAGTTTTATCCTTCTCATACTTTTGGAGAGCATCTTGTGTTTTCTCTCTTTTAGAGGGGCTTTTTTTCCTGTGGGTTTTTCTCCTTTTCTCCATATGTGAGATTCTTTTGTACATAGGTACCTCATCAGGTCTTGTAGTCGAGACCCATCGTTGCATCTTTATTTTCTCACATTCTCCCTATGTTACACTCAAGGGGGAGTGTTGGTGTAAACATGGTATATTACCTAACTAATTCACCATCTAGGTTCTATTCGCACTAGTTTAAACTGAAGTTTACTTAGGGCATTCTTAAGGCATTATCACTTCATGTCTCGAGTCATAAGATTAATATACATGTCATAATTGTATGTTCTCATATGTATCACCTTGGCCTAAATAACCAAGAGTTTCTCATTATATTCACAATTCATGTATTGTATTGCATTCTTACATCCTTTGAAGAATAGAATTATTCTTCCATGTAGGGTCTCTCTTGTGCTTTCATTGAAGCTACTAGATCTTGGGTGGCTATCTTCATAGCCAAATCTTACATGGTATAGAAGATTTTATATCAACTCTTACACAGATTTAATTAAATTATGCATATAGTAGAATGAATAATAAAATATAAATGTACAAGGAAAGAATTAAATAGAGCAACAACACGCAAATACAAATTTATGGTAGGAAAAACCATACGGTAAAAAACCCTAGAAAGCATCATTATTAAGAAAACTTACATATTTGTCTATATACTTATAGACACAAGAACTTTGGGACAATCCCTTCCTCCTTCCAAATGGCCTCACATATACCTCTAGTGTAGAGTGAATATTTCAATATTCACTATTTCAAATTCTCCTCTAATAATTTATCCTCATCATGAATCCCTTAAATATAGGAAAATAAAGTAGGTAGCACCCTTTCAAAAAGTTACCATACCTTTTACAAACAACATTAGTATTAATTAATAAATTTACTAATTAATTAAATATTCTTTGTAATATGCCAAAAGCATATTTATATTATAAAGTTTTTACCTTATATTAGAGCTTTATAACTATTTATTTCAGGCATATTTATCAATGTACAGACCCCTAATGCATATTATGCTTTAACACTCCCCCTTAATGTTTATAGGGGGCATATGCTATCAATTTATTTATTAAAAACAAAAAAAAATTCCATAGTAACGTAAGGATTTCTTTGACAGACATACAACATGAATAAAACAAAGATCCCCCACTAGTTTATATCTGTCCACTAACTGTTTCACCTCTCTGCCCTTCTAGTTTCTTGGTTACCCCCCAACCAAGGAGTGCTCTTTGAGTGGGTTTCCTTGATTGTGGGTCCTGGGTAGGGAGCTATATCTCCCACCCAGCCCTGGAACGCGGCAAATGACGGTCCTCCCCCCCAATTGCTTCATCTATTTCAAACTACATGATAAATTTGTCATAATTTAGATCCCAATTTTATTAATGATGTTTACATTTAGAGGTCTTATAAAGTTTCTTATTGGAGTTTGGGCCTCCTCAAAACAACCTCCCCCATGTTGGCAGCAGGTGCCATTCACCTTGCAAATCCCTAGACATGTTTAATTGTATTTAATTATTGTTGTCGATAAATAATGTTGTCTCCAAAGATCATGGAGATGGTAGACATGGACACCCTCTTAGGTGGTAGGAAAAATTATCTACCATTTATTATCCTCTCACAAGTATTTGTAATGGCATGTAAGTTAGGAGTTAAAATCAGAAGGATCTTGGTAATTGGTCAAGATTGGGAGATGTAAGAGGATGTAAGATCTTCTACACTTATATATTTATGACATATTTGGTCAATATTTCCATGGAGTACCTAGGAATGGGAAAGTGGCCATAATGAAGGAATCTAACTATTATGATGAGATTTATGACGCGTAAGTGGTGTAAGAGGATTTACATACTATTCAGGGTGGTTGACCATTTGTAATGAGTTGTGAGATTCCCCATGATGGAGGTGGGTCCCTAGATTTGGGAGAGTGGTATTTGCCACTTGTATTGGAGTACCATTCATGGTATCTTGTATTCATATCTTCCATATATTTGTGCCTTGAGATAGTGGTGATGAGAGATTGTTTTGCAAGTCATTTGAGCATTATTATGCTACCAAAATTTAGAGGGATAAGAAGATTTTATTGATGTAACTATTTTTAGGATTAATACAAGATTGGATCTCTTTGAGTGTGAAGTTTTTTTCCTGAAAGTGTTTCTTCATGTAAATACTTTGTTGTGGTTTACATTTGTGTTTCATTGTTGATTTCATTTGATCATATGATCTATCATTGTTTAAGAAGTTGGATACACTAAAGAACAACATTTATTTCTATATTGTTTCACCATGTTTTTAACATTTGTTATCAGAGCCACTATTGACTTGATAGAGAGAGGGACTCCTCTTTTAGAGTGTTTGATTAGGCTTTTTATTATACCAGGAGTTTGTTGTGATTTTCTTGCCTTTGGAACCTAAAGGTAGAGGATCTCTTGGAAGAAAGAGATTAGTGGATTGCTGTGAAAACTAAAAGTAATCTAGAAAAGATGTCAGATGAAGATTGAGAAAAATTGACAAAAAAGCTCATGGCACTATATAGTTGTGTTCATTTGATTATGCTCTTTTAAATGTTTCTAATGAAACTACTGGATTAACTTGTAGAAAAGAATAGGAGAAATTTACCAAACTAAGAGTCATGTTAATAAGTGTTTTTGAAGAGAAAACTATATTCTCTAAAAATTAAAGATGAAGACTCGATTCTAGAACACTTGAATGCATCTAATCTAATCTTGAGTTAGTTACAATCGACAGATGTGAAGATAGAGGAAGATGATAAATGTATTTTACTACTATGTTCATTACTTGAATCTTTGAATAATCTAATTCTTACACTCAATGGTTCTATGATCATATCCAAAGATAGATGCTGTCATTACTACTTTTCTCATAGAGGAAATGAGAAGAAAGTCTGTGGAGGATGGGTCTAAAGATGCATTGCATGTGCTAGGTAGATCTAAAGAGAAGGGTCAGGACAAGCAAACATTTGGACAGATACAACTCCAAGGACAGATCCAAGTCACTCGATAAGAGTAGATTAAGATGGGAATTGTGGCAAATGGGGCATTCAAAAAGGAATTCTAAAATAATATAAAGAAAGATGAAGATTCCTCTATTGATAAATCCTCTAATGATGAAGCTATTGATGCTTCTATTATAATTTCTACTAACATGACTTATGATGACTCTTGGATGATAGATTTATGTGCATCCTACCACATGACTCCTCACAAGGAGTGGTTTTTAGCATATGCAACATATGATGGTGGGGAAGTCTTCCTTGAGGATAACAACACTCAAAAGATTGTGGGCAAAGGGGTGGTAAAATTGATTTTCAATGATGGGAGGTTGACAACCATCATAGATGTATTGCATATCCTTGGTTTAGCTAATAATTTGATTTTTGTATCTAAAATGAATGATTCAAGGGTGCATGTGACTTTTGAGTAGAGTAGTTTTAGGTTGAGCAAGGGAAATTTGGTGTTGGCTAGAGGCACACAATGTGGTACCTTGTTTAGGTAGGAAGCATCCACTTTATATAACTTTATGAATGTAATTGATAACTTTGTTTCTTGTAAATTGTGGCATCATAGATTGGGTTACATTGATGATAAGCATATTAAAACCCTCATTAATAAAAGATGGTCGATGGCTTATCTGGTTATTCTACTAACTTCAATTTCTATGAACCCTATGTGTATGGAAACAACACAGGGTTTCTTTTAAATCTAGTAGTACTAGAGCTAAACATGTATTAGAAGTAATTCATAGTGATGTATTTAGTCCTAGGGATGTTCCTTCCATTGGTAAGTCTTGCTACTATGTTACATTTATCAACGATCTCTCTAGATATACATGGATTTACTTTCTAAAGTAAAATTTGGCTATATTTTCTAAGTATTAAGAGTTTAAAACACTCATTGAGAAATATACATATAGGAAAGTAAAGGTTTGGAGATCAAATAATGGTAGTGAGTATTGCTCTAGAGATTTTGATGATTATTGCGGGTATGCATGGATAATCGGATAAAAATAACTTGATATACTCCACAACAAAATGGAGTAGTAGAATAGATGAACATGACTTTGATGGATAGAGCTAAAAGCATGCTAAGTAGTGCTAAACTTGAACAACATTTTTGGCCTAAAGATGTGTTGATGGGATTTATTTGCAGTTGGGATTCCTCCTAGATATAGACAAACCACAATAGATGGGAAATCTTGAGAATGTGGGACTCTTTTGTCTCATAGGCTAACATCTGGGATTTTAGAAGCTGGATCTTTGTAAGAATCTTGTTATTTCTTTGTACGGGGAAAGAGAAAAGAGAAGAGAAACTTTTAAATGAAAGGAACTACTCTAAGGTGATATGCCGAAAGATAGTATTTAGATTGATGCAAGATTGGCACAATGTTTTCCTGTTAACTCACAATATTAACTCATGGATTCAAAGAGCACAAAGGCATGATTTTAGACCATTTACCAATATCATTCATCAAAACAACAACAAAGGCATAACATCAATACATGAGACTTGAAAGAAAACTAAATAGACAAAGAATAAGCATAGGGTGTCACTCTTCTTCATTGATGAACTGAGAATGAATTACAAAATGCACAAAGGCACAATTACAAAGCATTCAATTAGCTCTAAAGAGCACCCAAAAAGGCTAGAATACCTATCAACTCTTCTCTAAAATCTTGAAATTGCCTCAGCAATTAAACATCACCCAACCCTTTTTTTTGAATTGAAGATAGTACAATTATATATATATATATAGTGCAGTCATGGATGGAGGGTCCTAAGAAGGGACTGTCCAAACCATGTAGCAAGAGTAAACACAATGGAAACAACACAATAATAGAATGTAATTGAAGATTCAAATGCTCAATAAATCAGTCATTCACAATGCTTATATGCTGGCAACATGCGGGCTACAATCAAAGGGCTCACAGGCCTGCTTTGTGGGTTACAACTAAAATGAAATATATGGCATTAAAGTGTCTTCCAGAAAGAATTCAACAATATAAACTATCATAACTACTAATGACTTCCTAATGCATCTAATAGATGTATATATATCATCTTCAAGGTCATAGAATCCTCTATGTTAGCATCAAGAGGTTTCAAACTCCAATGAATGATGAAATGTGTAGGAAACATGTAGGTCAGCCTACAACACTTGGTATTGCTCCGTAAATGAATGAAACATGGTGTAGAACTCAACGAAGGTCTATCTAGTCCTTAAGGAAGGTCTATCTAGTCCTTATTAACCTTGTATGATGTTCCATTAGGTTCTACAAGTCACAGAAGTGCTCCACAAACCTTTTACTCTCAAATGGTTGCATGAATGCTCTAATCTATGAAAGTTGATGACCTTTTGATATCGATAACTTTCTGTAGATGAATCCAAATCTCCTAAACTCTTAATATGATGTAGCTAAGATTGCACATAAGCTAATTCCTACTTTGTGAGCTTTGATATGAAGATGTGGCAAGATGCGGTCGAAAATGTTGAAATGCAAATCACTGAATTGCAACTGAAATGAAAGAAAAGAAAATAATGCAAATATTTTTGGTTGATGCAAAATTGCTCTGCAACCTAGGATGCTCCTGCATCAAACACCCAGGGTTGTTGAAAAAGTGAGTCCCTCACTTTATTGGGGCTAGAGGAAAACCAAGGTGGTCTACCTCAGCCTAAGAAATCCATGATGAATCTTCTTTCGATCCTCCTTTCCACTTAACCAAATACTCTTTATATTGCTTGCCTCTGGTATTGCATCTAACTCTGCTATCAAAAATTTGCTCTATCTGCTCTAGTTGTTGTTGTGGTAACTGATTCTTCAAATCATCTTCAATGCTGTCACTTGACTCTCCTCCATGATACTGATAGGTCTGTAATGTTGAATATAGGTGATATACCAAATGTCTCTAGTAGCTCCACTTCATATGCATTGCCTAAATCAAATTTCCTAAGTATCTTACATGGTCCAAACTTCTTCATCTTCAGCTTGTTGTATGTCCCCACTAGAAATCTCTCCTTTCTTAGATACACCATTACTTCATCTCCAACTAAAAATTCTTTATGTCTCCTCTTCTCATCTGCTTTCTCCTTATACTTACTATTCATCTCCTCCAAATGCTTCCTGACCTGATTATGCAGTGTCTCCATGTATCCTGTGAATTCTTCTGCTTGTGCACTCCTTTTATTCTCCATACTGATGTCTCTCAGCTCTGCTACTCCTCTAGGTTTCACTCCTGTCACAATTTCAAATGGTGTCTTCCCTGTATTCCTATTCACTGAATTATTGTATGCAAACTCTGCTTGTAGTAGAATTAAATCCCAATTTCCTACTTTATCTCCTTCTAAACATCTCAACAAGTTACCCAAACTCCTATTTACCACTTCTGTTTGTCCATCTATCTATGGGTGAAATGTTGAACTGAACTTTAGGTCTATCTTCATCTTCTTCCATAATGTCCTCCAAAAATATCCAATGAATCTTGTATCTCTGTCTAAAATTGTACTTTTAGGTAATCCATGCAATCTCACAATCTCCTTGAAAAATAAGTCAGCAACATGCACTACATCATTTGTCTTCTTACAAGGAATGAAATGTGCCATTTTTGAAAATCTGTCCACTACTACAAATATAGAATCATTTCCCCTCTATGTTCTTGGCAAACCTAATATGAAATCCATGCTAATGTCTTCCCAAGGTCTCTCCAGTATTGTCAAAGATTTGTACAAACCAGTATTCTGACTACTTCCTTTTGCAACTTGACATATTCTGCAACTCTGAACAAATTTCCTTGCATCCTTATATATCTGAGGCCAAAAGTAATGTTCACTTACCAAAGTCATTGTCTTATCAATTCCAAAATGTCCTACTAATCCACCACTATTTTTCTCCTTGATCAAATTGTCTCTCATTGAACTCCTAGGTATACACAACTAATTTTCTTTGAACAACATACCCTCCTAAATGAGATAATCTAACCACTTACTTCTATCTGTCACAACGGGTTCCTTACATGCATTCCATGCTTCTGCAAAATCAAGATCCTCTTCATACATATGCTTAAGTTCTTCAAATCTTAGTACTTCTATTCTCATCTCTGTCAGCAAATTCCTTCTTCTGCTTAATGCATCTGCAACTTTGTTTGATTTCCCACTCCTGTGCTTCAATACAAATGTGTAACTTTGCATGAACTCTACCCATCTCATATGTCTTTGATTCAACTTTCCTTGACTATTCAGATACTAAAAATCTTGATGATCAGTGTACAATACAAATTCCTTTGGCAACAAGTAATGTCTCCACTTCTTCAAAGCTTGAATTATGGCATAGAACTCTTGATCATAAACTGAATATCTTCTCCTTGCATCATTCAACTTCTCACTGAAATATACTACTCATCTCCCTTCTTGACTTAACACTACTCCTATTGTACTTCCACTGGCATCACAATCTACTTGAAATACTTTGTTAAAATCTAGTAATGCTAACACTGGTTGCTCTGTCACCTTCTGCTTCAACAATTCAAATCTCTTATCTACTCCTGATGTCCGCTTAAAATCCTTTCTGTCACCTCTCATTGTCTCTGTCATTGGTGTGCATACATTACTGAAATTTCTGATGAACTTCTGGTAGAAACTTTCCAATCCATGAAATGATCTTACCTCTCCAATGTTCACATGCATTGGCCACTCAACAATTGCTCTAACTTTCTTAGGGTCCATCTTCAATCCTTCCACAAAAATCACAAATCCCAGATATACCAATTCTTCCTTTATGAAACTACACTTCTTGATGTTTATCAACAATTTCTTTTCTCTCAACCTCTGCAATACTTGTCTAATATGCCATAAATGTTCTTTTGTCTTACTGAAAATCAGAATATCATCTAGGTATATAATAAAAAACTTACCCAAGAATTTCTTCAAAACCTCATTCATCAATCTCATGAAAGTACTTGGTGCATTAGTTAATCCAAAAGGCATCACTAACCACTCTTGCAATCCTTCATTTGTCTTAAATGTAGTCTTCCACTCATCTCCTTCTCAGATCCTGATATGATGGTATCCACTCTTCAAGTCTATCTTTGTGAAATAATTCACTCCACTCAAACAGTCCAGGATGTCATCCATCCTTGGAAATGAAAATCTATACTTAATAGTGATCTTATTGATTTCTCTAGAGTATGTACACTTCCTCCATTCTCCATCTTTCTTAGGTGCTAGTACTGTAGGTACCGCACATGGGCTTAAACTTTCTTTGATCAATCCTTTCCTCAACAGCTCCTATATTTGTCTATTCAGCTCCACATTTTCTGCTGGTGTCATCTAGTGTGTTACTTTGTTAGGAAAATTAGCTCCAGGTATAAGGTCCATATGATGACTAATACTCTAGATTGGTAGCAATCCTTCAAGCACATTATCTGATATGATATATTGGTATTCTGTCAATAATTCAAATATTTCCTCTGGCAGTGGTTCTTCTTCTTTTGTTGTGGTGTTTCTTGTTCTTAGGGTTCCACACTTCTTTGGAATCAAAGAAAAAAACATATTCTCATGTCTCAATCCATCCAAAAATTTCCTTCCATCTACTAAACAGATTATAGCATTTCCACATACTTCACTTTTAGGTTCATCTTCCAAAGGTATCAAGATATGTTTCTGTCCATTTGATGTTATAGTCTAAGTATTCTTCCTTCCATCATGTATTGCCTTTCTATCATACTTCCATGGTCTCCCCAAAAATATATGACATACATCCCTCGACATAATATCACACAACACCTCATTAACATAAGGTCCTATATGAAATTTCACCAAACATTGTTAACTCACTAGTACCTTTTGCTCATCTTGAATCCATGCTATCTTGTAGGGCTTCAGATGTTTCAATCTCTCCAGATTCAGCTTTGTCACCATCTCCTCTGAAACCAAATTATCTGTACTCCCACTATCAATGATAGCTTTAGAACATTTACCTCTTGATTTGCATCTTGTCTGGAACAAACTTTTCCTTTGTGGTGGCTCCTCAATTGTCTCTGCTTGAATTAATGCTCTCCTCATGACTAATGAATCTCCTTTCTCTGGCTTTCCCACTAAACTAGGTTATCCAACAGGTTCTTCCTATGCATAAGCTACTCTTGCATTGTTCTCTGTCCTCTTACTTGTACTTCCTTGATGACATTCAAATGCTCTGTGTCCTTCTCCTCCACACTTAAAACAAGTTCCTCTGAATGATATTTTATCAAACCCTCTTTCATCTCTCCTGTATCCTTCATTGAGGTAAGAATTATGATTCCCTCTGTTGTTGCGGTACAAATTTATGTCATCTCTCCGGTATGAATGGTTATCTTTGTCTTCCTTCTTCTATGGACTAATTTCCTTGTTTTGCTCTGCATAAGGTCTTTCTCCTCCGAAATATGTTCTACATCTTTGAAATTTGCCTCCTCTACCTCTTTGTCTTTGCTCTTGCTTCTTATTCAACTTGTCTTCAACTTTTAAGGCAAACTGATATGCTTCCTCTACTGTTGTCATCCTCACCAAACTTAGTTCTTCTTGAATATTCATCCTCAGTCCATTTATGTATCTTGTTACTTTCTCCTTGCTTGCTTCACTATGTCCAGTCCTTATGATCATCTTATGAAATTCTTCAGTGTACTCCTTCACATATTTCTTATTTTGCCTTAGGTTTTGTAATCTCTTCAACAATTCCAACTCATAGTCAGTAGGTATGAACTGATTCTTCAATTTTGTCACCATCCTATCCCATTTTATGATCTTCTCTTTTCCTTTCATATTCCTATCCAACTAAACTTCTTTCCACCAAATGGTAGCATGTCCTTTCAAATTAATTTTTGTAAATATTACTCTCTCCAGATCTTCAATTTCCTCATATTCAAAGTATTCCTCCAAGTCATTTATCCAGTCAATCAATTCCTTAGGATTCAAATTTCTGATATAGTTTGATACTTCCATTCTAGGTTGCTTACCCATCTTAGAAATAGCCTTCAACATGTTCATTTTGGTCAGCAACTTGAAATTCATCATCACTTTCATCTTCATACCTAGGGTTTAGTCCTCTTCTTCTACAACATCCAATCTATCCTTCATTGTCCTCATCATCACTTTCATCTCTTCCATTCTTCCAACAACATTGGCCATAGTAGGCATCCTTCTTGGCAGCATCTCTTCCTAGGATCCGGTGCAATTGCCTCAATACAGCGATCTGACTACAGGGTAGCAACTACCTCACAATCAGCGCTCTATTGACAAACACAAGTAGACTACCTCAGGTCAATAATATGTTCACCACAAGATCTTCTGGAATACCTTCACTTCGCAAAGGATTCATAACTTTTCTCTGATACCACTTGGTGTAGTCATGGATGGAGGGTCCTAAGAAGGGACTATCCAAACCATGCAGCAAGAGTAAACACAATGGAAACAACACATTAACATAATGTAATGGAAGATTCAAATGCTTAATATATCAGTCAATCACAATGCTTATATGCTGGCAACATGTGGGCTACAATCAAAGGGCTCATAGGCCTGCTTTCTAGGTTACAACTGAAATGAAAGATATGGCATTGAAGTGCCTTCCAAAAAGAATTCAACTATCTAAACTATCATAACTACTAACTGACTTCCTAATGCATCTAAGAGATGTATATATCATCTTCAAGCTCATAGAATCCTTCGCATCAACATCAAGAGGTTTCAAACTCCAATGAATGATGAAACATGTAGGAAGACACTCAGTATTGCTCCGCAAATGAATGAAGCATGGTGCAGACCTCAAGGAAGGTCTATCTTGTCCTTATTTGCCTGGTATGATGTTCCATTAGGCTCTAAAGTCATGGAAGTGCTCCACAAACCTTCTTCTCTCAACTGGCTGCATGAATGCTCTGCTCTGTGAAAGATGATGATCTTTTGATAGTGATAACTTTTTATAGATGAATCCAAATCTCCTGAACTCTTAATATGATGTAGCTAACATGGCACATAAGCTAATTATTTCTCCACGAGCTCTGATATGAAAATGCGACAAAATGCGGTAGAAAATGTTGAACTATAAATCACTGAACTGCAACTAAAATGAAAGAAAAGAATGCAAATATTTTTGGTTGATGCAAGATTGCTCTACAACCTGGGATGCTCTTGTGTCAATATATCAAAATCAATATTACACTATGTGGCCTAGAGAGCCACAGAATACACCCTTTCCTTAAAATTCAAAAAATAGTAGTATAATAAGAGTAAACTAAGACAAACTATACTACTGAAGATTATACATTATTACAAACTTTTATATGCATTAATTCTATCACTGTATTATCAAAATACATTCATTATATTTCTTAGATCATTGCCAAATCTAGCCCTTTTCCTATGTTATTTCCATGTCAAATTCTTCAACTTCTTAATGCATTTGCCCTTGACTGAATAACCTGTCTACACTTGCTTGTATCTGCTCATCCTGTGAAGAACGGGGGGGGGGGGGTCTGTTATGCCCATTGTCCTACCTAACTATCACAATTCCCCTTCTGCTTCCACCTCCCACCTATCTTGGAGATCTATTTAGTTCTCCCACATGTGCCCTATTGTCACTATCATCATATGAATCAAAGCCTTTAAAGATACCAATTGGAGGAGATGCTCTGATTTGGTCAATGTCCACATTGAAGTTTTGGAAAGTCACCTATAGGTCTTTTTTAGCCTCTCCTCTCAATCTTTCTAATTGGTGTTGCTTACTATATCTATTTTGGAAGTCTATATACTCATCATTAAATTTTTGATGGCATTTCCTTAGGTCATGAGGCCAAGACTCCGCATACTGTATGTTTGCCCTAAAAATGACTTTTGCCTCTTCATCCAGAATCCTCATAAATATTTCAATATGAAAATACATTGTTAAAAAAACCTGTATAAAAACATCAGATGGGATGAGTCTTAAAGCAGACCTAATAAGGCATCTCTTCTTACCTTGAAATTGGTCCTTGTTTATTCTTTTCCACATAATCCATAAAATCTTAGTAGTTAGACAAAGCCGAAAAATGTTATATTTAAAGTTCATTCCACAAACATTCCCACACAAAATTTCATCCTAGAACTTTTTATTTAAGGAGGACCAACCTTTAAGATTGCCCATAAACGTATCCCATACAATGACTACAAAGGAACACTCAAAGAAAATATGTTCACATGTTTTAGTAACAATGCAAAGAGGATAGACATTAGCATTACTTCCTAATGGTAATTTCTTCAACTGAACCACTATATATAGCAATTCCTATTTCAAAAGACGCACTCAAGTAGGAAAAATCTACGCCATCAACCTTTGGTACCTCGGTAATGAATCCCATTCATCCTGTTGTCCTCTCATTTTATCACACTTTGAACTCACAGTATTGGTCAATCATGAACAAGGCTAAAGCATTCAAAACTCACCAAGAATCTACAAGAGGCTCAACCACCACTTTGTTGCATGACCAAACTGCCACGTGTTACCTAGGGAAGTCTCGGGGGGCATTTGTGTCCTCCTCACAAACCTTAGAGGCTCGCTAACTCATCTGCATTAGTTGCTAGTGCCTCACTTCCCATCTTCTACCTTGAAAGGTCCTTCATAATGTGTGGACTGTTAGATCTTGTGGCACGTGATTCGAAAAGCTTCTTGCAACCTCCACCAAATAGTGGGTCCCATCACCATGTGACAACATGACACTAGAGTTCCATGGAAGTGTCAAAGATTCCTTGGTCTCGGAGGAGCATAGAGCTACCATGCATTTGCATTCCGTAGGACCCTTTTATTGTTGAGTCTTTAAAGAAGCCAACTTGACCAAGTGGTGACTCACTTGAACAAACCAATGGTGCATCTGGGAGACATTGTCAGACCTACCTTGTTGAAATAGTACATGCAAACATGCCAAGTGTCTCCTTCCGCTTGCTTCTTTTTCTTAAAACACTGGACCCACCTCTTAATTGAATCATGACACTTGGAACATAGGTGTGGCATCTTGATGCTATCAGACCTAACAAGGCCTTCAAAGATGTGTGGTTTCACCATTTGGCAAATAAGGTACCATAATCTTGAAAATGATTGAGTAGGGGATCCGCCACAGTCTGACATATGTGACACCCGATGCATTGGCACAACATGAAGAGTCTATCAGACTTGACAACCCTTTGGGATTGTGCTATGACTCCAAGTGGCAGCATGTGTGACCTCCTACCTTCATCAAAACCTTTTAAGACTTGGGCCTGCCAGTGGGATGACTTGGGACACTTAGCACCTTGGCGATTTGTGAAGAGGTTGTTAGACCTACCAAGTTATCAAAGGTATGAGGCTTCTCTATTTGGCAAATGACTGATTCAACTTTGACAACTCGTCACAGTTTAGTTCTAACCCAATAAAGGCTTGGAAGATGATGTTTCATGACTCAAAACAAAACGTGGTCGCACAAATTCAAACACCAATGTCGCTCAACTGCTCATGGCTCAAATTACAAATGTAGAGCGAAAGATCTACAAGTTACACACACTGCTTGTTATCTAGTTAATAGATCTCCAATTTCTTCTCTAGTTGACAAAACACCATATGAGGTATGTGTTGGGTCCCAAGACAACAAGCCCTCTCCTCTAGCACCATGACTAAGATTGAGACAAGGGAACAAGGTGAGGAGATTGATACATAGGATTAGGGATAAATCCTCTTCTTCTTCAAGCTCTGCAATACCTAGGGGGTATTCTCTTGAGGTCTGAATATATGGAAACAACATGAAACAAAGATTTGATTGCCAAGACCTAATGGAAATCAGGAACAAACCTACTAGACCTCATAACAACATATTACAAATAAGTATATAAATGCACCTAGATATAATCAAATTCAATCACCAAAGATGAATCCCCTTAGCATCGCATACACACTTATATCTTGCATCTACATCATGACAATCCTTTGAATATTTATCCAACACTAGATCACTAAAGATATACAATCACAAAACATTGAACTACAATGGTGGGTCGAACTCTTGCATGCAAAAACCTCTAAACATTTATCTAACACTAGCTCATTGAAGATATAAAAAATTAATAATTCTAGTTTGTGGATGCAAGTAGAATAGGAACCTAAACTAAACCTTAATTAATGAATAAAGATGCTTTCATTTTAAGGAGCATGATTTATCATAAAATTCCAAGACTGGTGCCTATCTAGTGGGTAAGAGAGTTGCATATTGCCAATAGTAACAACAAATTGAAATCAAAAGGAATATGAGCTATGCATGAACATACATCATAGATATGGCACCAAATAATAGAACATACTTAATAGTTCATTCCCATACTATATAAATCCATATGAAATGTAGAAATGACCATTACAAAGCTTACAATGAATTAAAATGCTATGACATTTATCAAATCTCCATTACAATCATACTAAAGAATGTGGCAAGAGGAAACATACAACTGCGATTGAGGGTTTCCCTCAGAATTTACAAATAAGCATGGAGACATTTATGTTAGGAATTAAGGTGTTTGAAACTTTGCAAGCTCCTAATGTTGTATTAATAATTTATTTATTATTTTCCTGAATATTTAATTAAGTGTGTAAAATTATTCTATCATCTTGTGGGAGTGGCATGGTGAGGTGTCACTCTATGGAGAGGGTGACATGGATACACACTTGGCATTACACGTGGATTTTGGCGTCCCATTTTGTGGTAGAGGTATTTTTCCATGTGTCGGCATCTTTGGTGTTGTAAGAGGTTTATTACATGTAAGACTTATGACATATTCTATGACAGTGCAGGAGCCAGAAATAGAGGGGAGTATGACAAGTGTTATGACGCATATGACATTGTCATAAAACATCTTTGACTTATCCTTTTGGATCTCCCAAGTTGGCCTGTGATGGGATGTAAAAGAATCGACTATTAATATTCAGTTATGACATATTCTCTTACAACTGTAAGTGCTGTCAGTTATGACAGATTCTATGACAGTTGTAAGATGTGTAAGAGCATCTATCATAGTCAAATTTAATAAATTTTGGGCACCCATGTAGAGGAGATTCCTATGACATGTTTGGACAAGTGTCGGTGATGATTGTAAGAGTTGAACAAGTGGCACTGTGAAATGTGGGTCATGTGGATTTTTACCATGGTTTTTTTGGACCTTGTTTGGGCCCATGGTAATTCCTCATGGTTGTTTTTCAGGCCCCCATGAGTCTATATATTGAGGTCTTGAGATGGAGGAATAGAGGAGAGTTTTATGCAAGGTTATGCTGTCAGTTTTCCTCTAGAAGAGAAAGATGTAAATCTCCATGTTAAGGCTTTGAGCCTGCAAGTTTATTGTAACATGTTTATTGTTTTAGATTAAAACATTGGTTTGATTCTTTGGAGTGTAGGGTTATTTACTCGAAAGGGTTTTCCCCACATATAGTGGTCTCTCTTATCTTCTATCTATCTATCTTCTATTCTTCTTCTTTCATGTTCTTAAAGTGTTAATTTAGATGTCATCATGCTGCTAAACTTTACTTAGATTTGTAAGCTACATTGTCTTTCCTCTAAGGTTTAATATGATGGGAAATCAACTATTTCTATTTCTTCTTTAAGGGCATAGTAGTATGTGCTTGTATCGACTTATTAAATAAATGTTTAAGAAAATCATAGGATACTAGAAGGTGCTTACTAGGTTCTCTTCCTTTTCAATTGGTATCAGAGCTATGGTGGTTCTATGGTTGCATGAGATTGCATGTGTTGGTTCCATGGTGTTTACAGTTCTGGGTATTTCTTCTGTTGTGATTTCTTAGCTTGGAAAGCTTGAGGGAATATGTAGGAAGGAATTGGATGGTTATTAATCCTTGTTTGAGTGGAAGTCTTGCAGTTGATCTTATTTTTTAGGTTACAACAGGCATTTGAAGGATGGATAAGATGGAGTATTTTGGAGTTGATCATGTGGTTGCATGTATTATAATATTGATCTGGAGCTCCTATTTGACAATGTGTAATAAGCCTCAAGCATGGTGGTTATGTTCTTTTATTCTATGGTCGTTTGCAACAAAGTATTCATGTTGGGTGTCTGTTCTTGGCTCCTTGATCACATGGAGAAACTTGGGTTGCCATGACTATGGTTTGGTGTGCTTATGTTGGGTCCTTGGTTTTAGTCCCTGGCATTGGAAGGCACTATTTTGTCAACCTCTAATGCATGTAGGCTGTAGAGTTGGTCATTAGATGATCTCAAAGCTTCTGGAACAACCTAGCTCCTTCGTATGCTTGTACATGGTGGTGGTTGTGGAGTTGGCCTATAAGTGGGCCTGGAGTTCTTGGACCTCTTCCTCCTTTTAGTTGGTTGCACTTGCATGTATCAGTTTCATATTGATTTGATCTGAGGGTTTTGTAGATTTTTTGTTCAAAATCTATGGTTATGCTTATTTGTGTTATTCTATTATTCTGGTTCAACTATTTTGGTGGTTTGCAAACTTGTGGGTCTTCCAGCTGATAAGTGGATATGGATTTGCACATATGTCAGTGACATGGTGGTTTTGTAGGTTTTACACAGTTAATCAAAACTTGTGGTTTTGTAGATTTGTTAATATAAGCTATTTTTTAGATTATGAATCCCTAGGGGTGTTTTTGGATGTAAGATATTTGCAAATTTACATATATGCTTCGTGCATGTTTTGAGGAGGTTATTTGTAGCTTTCTCAGGGTGGAGATGTTGGTATGTGATTAGTCACTCATCATTTCTATAGTATTTGCTTGATGGGTTCCTTGACTATGGTTACTCATATGTGGACTTGTTTGGAAAATCAAATCTATGCTTGATTTGGTCTTTGAGTCTTGTGGTTTACATGTTATCTTCTTGTTATCTTAGTTTGCAGGTTACTAATGTGATGATGGGTTTGCATGTTTCATGTTTGGGATTAATGAGTTATGCAGTTTTGTAGGCTGATCACCTATTTGATTGCAGTGGGATGACTCAGATGTGGATTGTCTATATCCACAAGATTGATTTAGTATTGATGCAAACTTTGTTAGTTGGCCTTGTCTGTGGTCATTTGTACATTGGTATGTTGCATTGGGATGAGAGGATGGATGATTAGAGTGCCTGGATAGTTGTTTATTGGGACTTTTAGCATGTTTATCATGATGTCATGGATAGCTTGGTTACATAGTTTAGTGTGAGATTTTGACAATGATGGTTTTATCTTCTTGACTTGGAGATCTTGGTTCTACTTTATTCTTTTGTATTGCTGATATTGCAAATGAAGTATTTGATTGTGTTAGAGCCATGGATTATCTTCATTGAGAGGATGGTTATCATGATGCCTTGAATAGATCGATATCACAATTTTAGTGGGATCTTTGGCAGTGATGTGTATCTATCACTTGGTGATGGACGATCTTCTACAGTGGTTGTAGGTGTCATGGTAAGGCTTTTGGATTATGATTCTTATATGTTGTGAAATTATTTTGACATATTGAGTTCCATTGTTAGGGGATGGTTATCTTCATATGATTGGAGATGGTATTGTGTCTTGGTTTACTCTAGATACTGGTTAGAGTTTTGACATGATATAGGTGCTCAAAGGTCCAAGATGTGATCTCCTAGGAGGAGATGCTAGATCATGATGTCATGTGTGTTCCTAGATTTTGTGGACGTCCAGTGGGAGCTTTAACAGTGGTCTAGTGAAGTTCTTTTCAGTTTTAAGTATTAATCATTTGCTTGAAGCTTCATGATTTTGTAGGATGCATTTGAATTTGGCATGTATTGATTGATGGATGCTCATGGATACTAGAGAGACTTGAGATGAGGCTAGCAATCTCTTGTTGTGGGATCATGTGTTTGAATGGTGAAATTTTAGTAGAAAGACTGAGAAGCCTTCACCTGGGTATGGACATGAGTTCATGTTTGAACTTGAGAGGAAATTGTTCTTGGAGAGAGCCTATGAGGCTCGGTGTATCTTAGTGGATCATTCTCATTCCCCACTCTTAGTTCACTTGGCAGAAAATGATCTGATAGGTATTGCCCATGTTGTTTCAAATTCATTTTGTTTTATGCTTTGATTTCTCATGGATATGGATCTTGAGCTATAGTTTCTAGTTCTGGAGGGTTCATTTGAGGAGTACTTGGCATGGTTATCTCCTTAGGTATATGGTTTGATTCATGAGAAGTTTTGGAGATGTTATTGGGCTGAATTCTTGTTTGTGGAATGAATTTTTAAGTTTGATCTTCCTTGGTTAGAGAAGCTTACATCCTTTTTTGGCTATTTGAGATATATATGTTTTGTTTGATCTTTTAAGATTAAATGTTTGGGTGTTCTTAAGGATTTTCAATTAGAGTTATGTGAAGGAGATCTTACTTAGCATAGCTTAACACTTGGTGGTTTTGGTAGAAGGACTTGATATAGTTTGTCGTTTCTCTTTATGGTCTCATGTTTCTTCCTAGAGGTTCTTATTCATATAGTATGATCACTGGGTTTGTGGTCATCTACTGTTGTTGTACTTTATTGATTTTTAGCAATAGTATGTGTTTTTGTAATGTATATCATTTGGGATGTAGAGGACTTGGGAGAAGTGGAGAAGATCAAATGTGAGAAAGTGAGTAGAAAATTGTTTGGGGAAGTATGCTTTGTTTTGCAGTAGGTTGGTTGCAGTTTGTAGGTCATTGTGAGTGTTCTTTGTATTACATGATTTGATTATAAGCCACAATTTTATGTAAGTGATGATTGGTAGTTTGTGAGTTGCTTTGGTTGGCATTGCTCATGCAGTATGATTCCTAGGATGTATGTATGTCTTTGGTAGATTATTTTTCATTGGACTACAGTATCAAGGGTCTTTAGATTTTTTGCACATCAATGGTTTTGGTGTGTTGTTATCATGGGAGATGGTAACTTTGAGCAAGACAGTGGATTATACAGGGATGAGAGCTACCATATGGGCTGGATATGTCACATGCAAAAGTTCTATCAATGGTGGGTTTTTTAGTTGGATGTAAACAACTAGTTGTGGTTGTTCTAACTATTTTTTGGAGCATTCATGCTTGATCTTGTTTTGGAGGAGGTTTGGACTTCAAAGTTGTGTTCTGGTAATGAGTTTGAAGTTGGATACATTGGTGTGTCTATGAGACATTTAGTGTTTCATCATGTTTTTGGAATTCTAATCTTTTTGTCATGTTGGTGATCACTTGGAAGATGTTGCAGATGCTTCTGTAAATCTCATGAGCACAGTGGAGTGCAATTCAAACAGTATGGTAACCTTGGTTATTCATAGATTGCTTGTGTTTCTATTGGCTCTTGAAAGGTGTTTGAAAAGTGGGAGAATGTTGGGGGTGTCTCAACCTTTGCAAATTCTTAATGTTGTATTAATAATTTATTTATTATTTTCCTGAATATTTAATTAAGTGTACAAAACTATTATGTCATCTTGTGGGAGTGGCATGGTGAGGTGTCACTATGGAGAAGGTGACATGGATGCATACTTGGTATTACATGTGGATTTGGGCGTCCCATTTTGTGGTAGAGGTATTTTGCCATGTGTCAACATCTTTTGGTGTTGTACGAGGTTTATGACGTGTAAGACTTATGATAGATTCTATGACAATGTAGGAGCCAAAAATAGAGGGGAGTATGACAGGTGTTATGATGCATATGACATTCATAAAGCATCTTTGCTTACCCTTTTAGAGCACCCAAGTTGTCCAATGACGGGCTATAAGAGAATCAACTATTAATAGTTAGTTATGATAGATTCTCTTACACCTGTAAGTGTTGTCAGTTATGACAGATTCTATGATAGATGTAAGATGTGTAAGAGCATCTATCATAGTCAAATTTAGTAAATTTTGGGTGCCCATGAAGAGGAGATTCCTATGACATGTTTGGACAAGTGTTGATGACGGTTGTAAGTGTTGAACAAGTGGCACTATGCAATGTGGGTCGTATGGATTTTTACCATGGTATTTTTGGACCTTTTTTGGGCCCATGGTAATGCCTCATAGTTATTTTTCGGGCCCCCAGAGTTTATATATTGAGGGATTGAGATGGAGGCATAGAGGAGAGTTTTATACAAGGTTATGCTGTCAGTTTTCCTTTAGAGGAGCAAGATGTAAATCTCCATGTCAAGGCTTTGAGCTTACAAGTGTATTGTAACATGTTTGTTGTTGTAGATTAATACATTGGTTCGATGCTTTGGAGTGTGGGGTTTTTACTTGAAAGGGTTTTCCCCACGTATATTGGTGTCTCTTCTCTTCTATCTATCTTTCTTCTATTCTTCTTCTTTCATGTTCATAAAGTGTTAATTTACATGTCATTATGTTGCCAAAATTTACTTAGATTTGTAAGCTACATTGTCTTTCCTCTAAGGGTTAATATGATGGGAAATCAACTATGTTCGTTTCTTCTTTAAGGGCATAGTAGTGTGTGCTTGTATCGACTTATTAAATATATGTTTAAGAAAATCATAGGATATTGGAAAGTGCTTACTAGGCTCTCTTTCCCTTTCAATTTAGCTAAATATACTATTTACAATACAAATCTCCTTGTGATTTACAAATGTACTGCTCCAACTAGACTAGACTAGTGTGATTTAAAATCCTAGACGATTCTCGATACTTGCAGGTGCATGGAAATTGGTTCAATGACCAATCCTTATAACCTTAAAAAAAAATAGCTATTTATACATCTTCAATTTTGACCTAAACAACTAGTAGAAACCCTAGAAATCACTTGTAAGTTGTAGTAGTTACTCTTGCAAATGTATTGGATCCTTGAAAATCCATCTCGAGCCCCATGCAAAATAAATTAGGATAGGAAAAAATAATTCCGGCTTGAAATGGGTTGTTGTAGCATTTATATTAATCATTAATGAAAATTTGGGGTCATTAGGGTGTACAGGAGTAGCTTGAGTGTTTAACAGTGCTTTGGTGCCTTTTACCTACTTTTGAAAAGCTATATTATCTACTTGTTTTCATTTTGGTGCCTATTTTTTCATTACCTTTAGTTGTCAATGAACTAGGCTTGTCATGAACCTTGTTAGAGGTTCTACAAGTTCAAGAACCTCCAAACCTATCAACGTAACCATCTTCTTTCATCCCTTTTGTCAGAGGTTCGACGAGTTCAAGAACTCACAAGCCCGCTAATATCTCTTTTCTCTCTTTCTCCCATCTCTTACTTCTTTTGTCTTTCCTCGTCGTCATTTTGAATCTTCTTTGAACTGTCAGAGATTTGGACTCTCTAGGAACCTTGTTAGAGGTTTAAGAGGTTCTTGAACCTTTGGAAACATTGATATCTCTTATCCATCCTTTTTTCTTTACTGAAATTGTCATTATGTCGACGAATTCATGAACTTTTAAACTCGCTGATATCTCTTTTCCTTGGAAATTTCTAAGTCTTGAGTTGATAATTTTGGGCAACTTTAAACTTTGTCGAAGGTTCAAGAGGTTCAAGAACCTTAGAAAATGCTAACACTTTTGGGCAACACTGTCAGATTCACCCAAACTTAAGATTTTTATAGGTTTTTGTAACTTTTGCAACTTTTAACAGATGAGGTAGACCTGGGAGGCAACCAAAAACATAGCATAGGAAAAGTAGGGGCAAAATGAGCAAAATAGGCAAGGACTTAGATAATTTTTTTATACTTTTCATATTGAGTCCCAATAGCATGGATAGGTAAAAGACTATCAATTTCTTATTTTAGAGTATTTGGCAATGAGGCATATGCTCATGTTCCTAAAGAGAAACATTCTAAGCTTGATTTCAAGGCTAACAAGTGTGTTTTAATGGGTTATGGTGAGAACATTAATGGTTATAAGATTTGGGATCCTATAGCATTAAAATCGTGTATTCAAAGGATGTTATTTTTAGGGAGCTTAGGGTATTTATAGAAGTTGAGCAAACTCATGAAAAGCCTAACAAAATAGTACATTTTGATAGTAAGGACAAACAACAAGAAGATGCACATAGATAACAACAATAGGATGGATAGAATGAGGAAGGTGAAGGTTTAGATTTGAGTTCCAATGAGGAACAATAGGAGCCTCTTGTTACACCTCTCAGAAGGCTCACTTGACAACAAAATCTAGTTGAAAGGTATAGACTTTTTTATTATAATTGTGTATTTGCTTTATCATGTACTAACAACAAACCTAGATTTGTGAAGGAAGCCTTGCCTTCAGATGAACATGAGTCCTAGTTAGAAGCCATGAAGGATGAAATGAAGGATTTTGACAAATGTGACACATGGGATCTAGTTGGGCTACCTAAGGGGAGGAAAGCCATAAGATGTAAATGGGTATTTAAAAAGAAATTCAGAGTAGATGGTAAGTTGGTGTGATACAAGGCTTTTTAGTGATTAAGGGTTACTTATAGGTTAAGGAATTGGATTTTGGCGAGATATTTTATCTTGTGGCTAAGTTAACCTCTATTAGATTCCTTTTATCTATTACTGCTACTTTTGATTTAGAGGTAAAGCAAATAGATGTGAAAATTGCATTTCTACATGGGAATATTGATGAGGAAATATTAATGAAACAACTTAACAATTTTGTGGTAAATGGACAATAGAATTTAGTCTGTAGGTTAAAGCAATCTTTGTATGGTTTGAAGTAGTCATCGAGAATGTGGTATCAAAATTTTGATACTTTTGCATTGGATCATGACTTTGTTGGAAGTGAGGCATAGCACTGCATTTATTTTATATTGCAACCTTCAATATTTAAATATAGGTGCCATAATCCATATTAGGCCACAATATTTTCTCTTAAATTATTCATGAGAACTATCGCGCCATATTCTTTGTTGCACCAAACTTGTGGGAGGTTGCCATATTTATATTGGTTTGTCATTTGGTAGATGAAAAATGATTTGTTGAGGTGCTGTGCCAAAATAAAATGAGAATGTACACTATTTCAATTGGTCTACCTTGATGGGGCCACATCTTAACACTCACATATTTTTCACACTAATCTTCCATATAAAATAATGTGATATTTTAATTAAGCTACACCATATTATCACTGTCTGGCATGTTATTCACCAGTTGTCATCCCCTATTTTTCCTATATTTGATTGGCATTTAATTATTGAGTGGAGACTTGCATAGGAGTTAAGTTGCTTTATGGTGACAATAAAATGGTCAACATTTATGGCGATTCACATGGGCTTTTTGCATGTAGAAAGAGTGAACCTAGAGAAAGAAAATTTGCATCCATTAGGCATCAAAGTTGGACTGAAAGATAAAGAATCAATAGAACATATCAAATAGAACTACCACCTGTAGCCTAATGAAATTAACTAAAAAATCTCCATCCTCTTCAATAAGATTCCAAAACTAAAACAAACTCACAACACTAAAATGGTAGAAAACTAAAATATGCACTGCCTTCTAATTGATACACTTGACTGCTATTGTTAGCATGCTCAAAAACAAAAAAAATGTTGTACAATGTTGCTTGGAGAAACTTATTTAAATTTTGAAAAAACTATTCTACTACATATATGTGAAGTATACCCAGCCAAATACACCCATTAAATAGCATTAAAAAGTATGATCCACTTTTGACCAATGGGATCCATGTACTTAATTTATAAGTGGCAATGGACAAGACAAATTTCATGAAGTAGTACAAAAAAGAATTTGTACCTTTTTATTTGTCTATGCTCTACAAATTGATTGCCTAGCATGGATTTCTCTTCTTAGTAACATGGATATTGATTGGTGCTATGTGGAAGGTAGGTGGAGTCACTGGAGTGCTAAAACATTCGCTCTTATTCATATTTAGGCATGGTTGATGGATTGTTTCTACTAATTATACCTTCTTATTTTGATTCCTCATCATAAAAATTGTTAACATTTGGCATAAAGACAACCATGCTGCCCAACACCATTTTTAATCTTAATCCAGTAGCTTCATTGATGTAAGGATTCAAAATTCCACCCTCAAAGTGCAACCTATTATTACTGCAAACTCTTGGTCCACCGTGCATATGTTCATTTTTCTCAAAGAGGAAAACATACCCTTCATTCATAATGGAGGACAAACCCATGTTCTCCATATCAAAGAGCACACTACATGTTTGCACATAAGAATTTTCAGATTTGGGCTTAAATTTAGTATAGAGAGTTGCCTCAATTCCCTCATATTGTCCAATCAATACAGCATATCCTTCTTGAAGGATTGAAAATAACTCTCTTTTATGCTCTTGTCCATTTATACAACCTTCATCCTCATAACATAGCATTTCTTGGAACAAATTGACCATACCACTACTTTCCATTTCATTGAAGACTTGTTTCTCCTCCATTACTATGGGGGTTAGAGAAATTTCCTTTTCATCATTTGAATATTCCTCTTCTTTTAAATCATGTAGTGAATTCATACTTTCAACCTTTAACACTATTCTTGTAGTAGCAACCCTTATTTTCTAAAAATTGCTCTAAATTGTAGCTTGAAGCTTGTATCAAGGATGCATCATTTTCCTCTAGGAGAGTATATCCATTTACTAAAATAGAAAATAGGTCTCCTTTTAATTCATCTTCAAGCATACTACTTTAATCCTCTTCAATAGAACTAGGTAACTCCTCAAATAGCTCAACATCATTCTATTGTGTCACATACACATATTCTGCTGCAAGATTTGATTGCATATCAACGTCTTTTTTTATTCAATTAACCTTTGAGCTTTCACAATTACACACTCCTCATTCATTACAAACACTTGGTCTTGCATCATGTATTGTTTATTTTCACTTGTAGGAATGAATGAAACTTGAGGGGAATGAGTAATAAGATGATTGGTGTGAGCAAGGCTAGGCTACTAATGGTCATGGCTTTGAAAATCAGGCCCTTGTATTGAAGGAGTGGGTTGCATGGAAAGGATTTCAGTTGCAATTTTTTTTTAGAACCATCATGTATCGTTAGAAAATTTAGCACATAGTTGTCTCATCACAACCACCTTATTTTCATCATAAGATTAAGCTAGAGGGGAGATGGGTGGGCAAAGTTTTTACATGGAATTGCTTGGGATAGCTTGAGGATATGCATAAGATGGCTAGAGGAAAGAGGTAGTAGGTATGGGAGGAAGTTTTCCAACCATAATGAGGTCTTGCTTAGCTTGAATAGATATATTGTAGGCATGAGGGACAATTACATCACCTTGCATTTTAATAATCAAAGCTAGATTAGAATCTAATGCTCTTAAGAAGTGAATAAAGGAAAAACATGGAGGATGCTACATATTAACGGGGAGCCTCACCCATGTCTTGTTGAATCTACTATTAAATTTATACATAGATTCTTCTGGTGCTCTTTTTATTGTGGTGAGATGTTGAATTAAAGTTGAATAGTCAGCCTTCTCCTTGAACCATTCATGCAACACGGTTCAAAATTATTCACACCTTGCAATGGATGAGGGTATTAAACCTCAAAACCACTTAAGTACTTTGCCTTAAAGGAATTGTCAAAAGCCTAAGAGAAACTTACTCTTATGTAATACCATGGATGTCACAGATTAAGCACATCTTACATGTGATTAGTTGATAATATTGAACCATCTCCATGAAAGTCAGGTAGGGCATTCAAAGATAATTTTGGAATGTTATTTATTTGTTGTAGAAGTAGTAGAGGACCATTGTGTTGATGATTGTTTTGATGCAATCATAACAATAAGTTAAAATTCACAATTAATGAACTGAAACTATACTTGAAAGATAAGAAGGAATCATTTGAGATTCAACTAATCCCAAGTCTACAATGGTTCGGTTGGTCAAGTTCAGTTGGTCAATGTGAAGCTGTAATGTTCAAGGGGCCTTACGTAGTTTAGGTTTGTTTGGTGGTTTACTGGACTAAGAATGTGCAAAAAGGTCATGAGATATGTCAATACTTTTCATTCCTTTGCATAAAAGTGATACTGTGCTGCAAGTTTTAGATGGTTTTCTTGAATTTTTGCAGCTTTCTTCTTTATCTATTTATGAAAACTGTCTACTTATAGCTCTGTTATGCATGCTTCTTCAAATTTGAGACAATTTCCTTTAGATTTCTACGTTTTCAGCTAAATATTTCAGATGGGTTGGGAAAAGTTAGAAAGATCTAATCTATACCTCATTTAATCTATTGAAGGATCTAATTGTTTCTGTTATGCACTATGTAAATACCACAGTAATTTGATCAAATCTACAGTAAAAACCTTAAATGTAAGTTCTGAGCATTTTCACAAACATACATTTAAAATTGCAAGCTCTCAAAGAAAATATTTCAAAACACAAAGAAGAGCAGGAGAACACTCAGAAGATAGATGCAGAACTCCAGATTCTATTGTATTAGAAACGAATAGTCATACACGATTTACAATGTAGGAATGACTCTTAGTTTCATTGATCATACTACAGAGAACTTACAAGCCTTACAGATACAGTAAGGCAGCCAGACATTCCACGCGCACCTTACTGCAGACAAACAGGTGACCTCCTTCTTCTACTTCTAAACTATGCTAACTTGCTGTATGCTTCTAAAAGAAAAAATCCTGTTGTAGCCCCTGTTGTTTTCCTAAAATCCCTGTTGTAAAGTATTACAGTGTAGAGAGGCACAATATAAAGACATTCTGATTGTCCTCACTACAGCAGAAACCTAACTGAACCCCCTGGTTCAAACCCCTGGTTACAGCAATAAATACAGGTGAACCAGCTCTTCAAAATATCTCTGAGCAGTGTCAAATCTGGGCGAAATATTACCCCTTCTAAGAAGTTCCGGCAGCTTGGCAATAACTTTTGTTTGTCTGTTGTAATAATACTCTCAGCTGCAACCTTGTTCTTCACTTGAATGGCCTTGACTTCCTCGCACTTCATCTTTATCTTCCTGCTCCTGAGATCAAATTTTCTTCCTCTATGAGGTCACTGTGTTGACTTTCCAGCTGCTTCCTCAACTGCAAGCCTGCAAGACAAGACAAGCAATAAGTATTTCATTTATCACATAAACAGCAGGAAATTAAAATAATCGTTTAAATCCAGGTGACTGCGCAAAATTATGGAAATCGGATTCAAAATACTCTTAAAACGCATTCAAAACGCATTCAGACCGCTCAAAACCCATCGGGTCAACCATCGCTGACCGAAAAAATGCTACGGGCGCCAAAAAAAATGGTTTAAAACTCCACCGCTTCATTTCCCGCCCATCGGCATGACTATCGCTATCGGCGTGTCAAAAAACATGTTGGCCGATATTCTCTATTTGGCCGATGTTCACTTCATCTGCATGATATTTTGGAAATATGATGCTCTCCCTTCCGAAGGTCCAGATGACGTCATCAGGATGTTTCGCTTCTGCATATTGGAGAAAAGAACAACATCATCATCATCATGTTGAAGGAAAATAGGAGGATATGAAATATGATCCTGCTGCTGAGGAAAGGAATATGATGGTGACGTCATCGTCATATCTGGGCTTCATTAAAGTGCAAAAGATGACGTCATCATCATGTTCAGTTAAGATCAGGGGATAATTGTGATATCGGGTCACCTAAGGAGCATGATCAGGATGATGAATGTAATATGACCCCTTTGCGGCTAAGGCAACCCTCTCGAAAGATCAGGACGATGATGATCATCAGGATATTTGGGGCTTTTGTCGAACTTAGAATAAGACGTCATCATCATATTTGCGAACCGGATCGTGTTTTGGAAAATATCCTGCCGAAGGGAAATGTGATGATGATGATCATCAGGATATTAGCTTCTTCGTTTATCAGATCGGGATGACGTCATCATGATATCCGGGGCCTTTGTTAAACTTAGAACATGACGTCATCAGGATGTTTCGCTAACCGGATCATGTTTTGGAAAATATCCTGCCGAAGGGAAATGTGATGATGATGATCATCAGGATATTTGCAAAAGGTCATATTTCTCGGCAGGAGGACTTCACGAAATATCGGGTAGACAAACAAGATCATGATGATCTTGACAATATGACAGGATAAAAAATATGATGATCCTCCTCATCAAATTATCATGATGACGTAACCATCATATTTCGTCTTCGAAGCATGAGGATGAATTGAGGTCATCATCAGGTTAGCGCTAGGGTGATATTTGAAATATGATCATGCAAAAGGAGATCAGGAGGATATGATGATGTCATCATCATCTTAGCGAATTTCAGCAAATATGACCCTCTTGTGAAAGATCAGGATGATGACCCTCTGATAGGATTTTGGCATGATCATGCAAATTATGCAGATGGTGGATTTTCTAAGTCAGGGTGATATTGTAATATCAGCATGATATTATAATATCAGGTAATGTTAAAATATCAGCATGATGCTCGCGATACAAAAGACCGCTCGATGGGGAAAACTTACTATGACTTAAAGTTGACGTCTGGATATTTGAACCTCAGGATATTATCGGGGGGGCGTTTCAAATATGATGATGATGTTCTTCATACAGCAAAACCGAGTTTATAAAATATGACCCTCCTAAAATCATGATGCTCACGATGCGCATAAGGCCATTTGATGGGTAAAGGGCACTACCACCTAAGATTGACGTCCGGATATTGCGACTGCATGATTTTTATCGGGTGATAGACCAAGATCATGATGACCTTGACAACATGAAAAAAAATATGATGATCACTTGTGATTATCAGGTTTGACCAAAACTTTGACTGTGCATAACTTCCACATATGGACGAATTTTCAAGTGAAGTAAAAGGCAAACCTGCATGGAATTTCAAGCTCTTTCTAAATATGAGGTCACAGAAACAAAATATGAACTTTGACAAACTAACCTCATGATGATGACCAACCTCATCCTGACCTTCATGATGATGATGCACCTGACTCATTTTTACCAAACCGCCAGAAAGCAGACAAACACAAGTAGAAGCAAAAAGCAAAACATCAGCAGGGGTCCCCATTTTGCTAAGGAGCATAATGGGGCGTGTTGTGAACATCACAACAACTAGCAACCAAAACAAAACAATTAAATTTAGAGAGTTCAAGGAAACTAGATGAAATGAACTCATAACTTCCAACTATCTTTCCTGCAAATTACTATTCAGCTTGAGACTCAAAGTATTCAATAAAGATGCCTGAATTTCCATTTTCAGTTTAGTTGTGTGCACGTGATTAATTATCCTCATCTTGAAGATCGGTTGAACAAACCAGTGACTGACATTAGCCTACGTAGGTGAGGATATTCCCTCATAGCCGACCGGATAGAGCCTTGCTGCCAGCGAGCGTCTATAGCCCCGGCAAGGTTATCGTTACAATTCTCCTAAGTAGAGCCCCACTGCCAGCGAGTGTCTATAGCCCCGGTAGAGTTACTTAGATGGCTTAATCTGGATTTTCAGTATAATCCGCTTTATTTATTTATTTATTTATTTTTTGTTCTCTAACTTTGAAAGATTTCATAAGATATAGCAATTTGTAACTTCATGATGCAAGGAGTGGGCACTTGCTGAAATTAAGCTGAGAATTGTAATGGTAGCAAGGGTGACCTCTGATTTTTCACCTAATATCTACACTAGTAAGTTCAACAAACCCAAGGATTTTAGGTGTGTCATCGTGAGAAACCTGCTTCGAATTCTCAATCACATTTATTGAATACAAAACTTCAGAAGATGAACAACTCTCTACATTCATGACAGTAACAAGTTATGTGTAAATTGCAAATGGTTAACCTGAATATCCTAAATTTTATACTGTTTTGAATGGTTGCTAGTTTTGCTCCTTAATACTTTAAAGTAAAATAAAGATCCCTGCTGAGGAGACAACAAACAAACCAAACAAACAGGCTGTACAAACAACACAACAAAAGAAAAACTGTACAAACAGAAAGAAACAAAAAGCAAAAACAAACAAAAAGGAACTATACAAACAACTAACCTAAAAAGAAAACAGCAAAAGAAGAACACAAAAACAAAAACAACTACCCTACCAGACTATATACAAGCCTCTACAAGGCAATTAGAAACCCAGGAAAAAGACCCAAAAACACCCCTACTTGCATATTTCTTTAGGTTGTGCAGGAGTAACAGGGTACTAGTTATGGTCCTCATCCTAGCAGATTTATCTTTGAATTCTGAAAAAAATTCTGATATTCTAGATTCATTGTGTTTATCAGAATAGCTCTTAATAACTAGTAACTGAGGCAACTCATCGGGTTTATGATTAATCCAAATGCATGTCCTATCTCTTGAATTTCCATAATCAAAATAGTCTTTATCATTGTTTACTAAGGAAAGGAAAGAGACAACCTGATGTGCCTTTAGCTCTGTGGAACACACTTGTTTATTGATAGCTGGCTCTTTATTTAGCTCTGCATTTTCATTGCCCAGCTCTATGTCTAGTCCTTTTTCAAGTTGAAAGAGGAATGACTCTAGATGTATCATTTCTTCATCTTCATCCAGCTTTGTTCCTTCATTCTGGATGTTCAGTTTATCCTCAAATTTAGCAAACCTCTCAATGTTCTCATTAGTTTCCTGCACATCAGCACTTAAGTAAGTATCCTGATCATCATAATCTGATATACAGAAATTAATTATTTCTAAATCACTTGAGAGTAAAGGTGGGACAACATCTTTTGATTGACAGGAGTACTCCCTTGTTTTATTTTCAACATGGCATGGGGGTGATGTCTGATTGTGTACAGCAGCTCCATGATCCTCTGTATCCTCTTCTTTCAAGAATTGTTCATCATATAACTCACATTTATCATTCAGTGAAGAGTCTAATCCTATTGACCTGCAACAATCTTGATTTTGATCATTCAATTTAACGAAGTCGGTCGTAACACTAGGATTTTCTTTCTTTTCTATGACTTCACTAGTTTCTACAGTAGGGATCTTATCAGTTTTAGTGTATTTTAATTTTGCCAATGCTTGTTTACATTTCTTTGCCAAATCATGTTCATTAAAACTTTTCAGGTCAGACCCAGAGGTTTCTTCTTGACAAATATTCCTTAGTAGTTCTATATATTTATCAAATGTATCAAGATGAACCTCACTTTCCTTTTCTTTTTCATTAAATCTTTTTTGCTTATTATCTAGAAAAGGGACATGAGCTGTGATTTCTTCTCTGCATTTTTTAGGATATTTATACTTTTCACTAACTTTAATCACAGCCGGATCCTGACGAAAAGACAGATTTTTTTTCTTACCATCACATGATTCCTGCCAAGAGATCCTATTATCCTTTATTCCTAGCATTGGTTCCATCTTTGTATCCTCTGCACATTTAATGACCGTTGATGCTGCATCCTCCTGTCGCTCAATAATCTCCTCATTTCCCTGCCAACTTTCAGCCTTATACACATCTGAGAGAGAGATTAGTCCTTTCAAATATAAATCTAATCTCGTAAGGAAAGCTAGACAATTAAGCTCACCATGCTCTGCGGACTTATGTATCCTACACCTTCCAAATAATCCATAGCTATATAGATTTTTAGGATAAAGCTGGTTATTCAAAGCTTTCTGAAATGAAGGAATGTCAACTTGAAAACTGTCCCTATATGAGTCCATTGAAAATGGGACCTTCTTTCAACTCTCCTTTTTATGAGATCTAACATATCTCAGAATATAGCATTTGAACTCAGAAAATTAACCCTAAACCACATCAGGCCCTCCTTCTAGCGCCAGAAATCTATTGATGACTGTTTTGATGCAATCATAACAATAAGTTAAAATTCACAATTAATGAACTGAAACTATACTTGAAAGATAAGAAGGAATCATTTGAGATTCAACTAATCCCAAGTCTACAATGGTTCGGTTGGTCAAGTTCAGTTGGTTAATGTGAAGCTGTAATGTTCAAGGGGCCTTACGTAGTTTAGGTTTGTTTGGTGGTTTACTGGACTAAGAATGTGCAAAAAGGTCATGAGATATGTCAATACTTTTCATTCCTTTGCATAAAAGTGATACTGTGCTGCAAGTTTTAGATGGTTTTCTTGAATTTTTGCAGCTTTCTTCTTTATCTATTTATGAAAACTGTCTACTTATAGCTCTGTTATGCATGCTTCTTCAAATTTGAGACAATTTCCTTTAGATTTCTACGTTTTCAGCTAAATATTTCAGATGGGTTGGGAAAAGTTAGAAAGATCTAATCTATACCTCATTTAATCTACCGAAGGATCTAATTGTTTCTGTTATGCACTATGTAAATACCACAGTAATTTGATCAAATCCACAGTAAAAACCTTAAATGTAAGTTCTGAGCATTTTCACAAACATACATTTAAAATTGCAAGCTCTCAAAGAAAATATTTCAAAACACAAAGAAGAGCAGGAGAACACTCAGAAGATAGATGCAGAACTCCAGATTCTATTGTATTAGAAACGAATAGTCATACACGATTTACAATGTAGGAATGACTCTTAGTTTCATTGATCATACTACAGAGAACTTACAAGCCTTACAGATACAGTAAGGCAGCCAGACATTCCACGCACACCTTACTGCAGACAAACAGGCGACCTCCTTCTTCTACTTCTAAACTATGCTAACTTGCTATATGCTTCTAAAAGAAAAAATCCTGTTGTAGCCCCTGTTGTTTTCCTAAAATCCCTGTTGTAAAGTATTACAGTGTAGAGAGGCACAATATAAAGACATTCTGATTGTCCTCACTACAGCAGAAACCTAACTGAACCCCCTGGTTCAAACCCCTGGTTACAACAATAAATACAGGTGAACCAGCTCTTCAAAATATCTCTGAGCAGTGTCAAATCTGGGCGAAATATTGCCCCTTCTAAGAAGTTCCGGCAGCTTGGCAATAACTTTTGTTTGTCTATTGTAATAATACTCTCAGCTGCAACCTTGTTCTTCACTTGAATGGCCTTGACTTCCTCATACTTCATCTTTATCTTCCTGCTCCTGAGATCAGATTTTCTTCCTCTATGAGGTCACTGTGTTGACTTTCCAGCTGCTTCCTCAACTGCAAGCCTGCAAGACAAGACAAGCAATAAGTATTTCATTTATCACATAAACAGCAGGAAATTAAAATAATCGTTTAAATCCAGGTGACTGCGCAAAATTGTGGAAATCGGATTCAAAATACTCTTAAAACGCGTTCAAAACGCATTCAGACCGCTCAAAACCCATCGGGTCAACCATCGCTGACCGAAAAAATGCTACGGGCACCAAAAAAAATGGTTTAAAACTCCACCGCTTCATTTCCCGCCCATCGGCATGACTATCGCTATCGGCGTGTCAAAAAACATGTTGGTCGATATTCTCTATTTGGCCGATGTTCACTTCATCTGCATGATATTTTGGAAATATGATGCTCTCCCTTCCGAAGGTCCAGATGACGTCATCAGGATGTTTCGCTTCTGCATATTGGGGAAAAGAACAACATCATCATCATCATGTCGAAGGAAAATAGGAGGATATGAAATATGATCCTGCTGCTGAGGAAAGGAATATGATGGTGACGTCATCGTCATATCCGGGCTTCATTAAAGTGCAAAAGATGACGTCATCATCATGTTCAGTTAAGATCAGGGGATAATTGTGATATCGGGTCACCTAAGGAGCATGATCAGGATGATGAATGTAATACGACCCCTTTGCGGCCAAGGCAACCCTCTCGAAAGATCAGGACGATGATGATCATCAGGATATTTGGGGCTTTTGTCAAACTTAGAATAAGACGTCATCATCATATTCGCGAACTGGATCGTGTTTTGGAAAATATCCTGCCGAAGGGAAATGTGATGATGATGATCATCAGGATATTAGCTTCTTCGTTTATCAGATCGGGATGACATCATCATGATATCCGGGGCCTTTGTTAAACTTAGAACATGACGTCATCAGGATGTTTCGCTAACCAGATCATGTTTTGGAAAATATCCTACCGAGGGAAATGTGATGATGATGATCATCAGGATATTTGCAAAAGGTCATATTTCTCGGCAGAGGACTTCACGAAATATCGGGTAGACAAACAAGATCATGATGATCTTGACAATATGACAGGATAAAAAATATGATGATCCTCCTCATCGAATTATCATGATGACGTAACCATCATATTTCGTCTTCGAAGCATGAGGATGAATTGAGGTCATCATCAGGTTAGCGCTAGGGTGATATTTAAAATATGATCATGCAAAAGGAGATCAGGAGGATATGATGACGTCATCATCATCTTAGCGAATTTCAGCAAATATGACCCTCTTGTGAAAGATCAGGATGATGACCCTCCAATAGGATTTTGGCATGATCATGCAAATTATGCAGATGGTGGATTTTCTAAGTCAGGGTGATATTGTAATATCAGCATGATATTATAATATCAGGTAATGTTAAAATATCAGCATGATGCTCGCGATACAAAAGACCGCTCGACGGGGAAAACTTACTATGACTTAAAGTTGACGTCCGGATATTTGAACCTCAGGATATTATCGGGGGGGCGTTTCAAATATGATGATGATGTTCTTCATACAACAAAACCGAGTTTATAAAATATGACCCTCCTAAAATCATGATGCTCACGATGCGCATAAGGCCATTTGACGAGTAAAGGGCACTACCACCTAAGATTGACGTCCGGATATTGCGACTGCATGATTTTTATCGGGTGATAGACCAAGATCATGATGACCTTGACAACATGAAAAAAAATATGATGATCACTTGCGATTATCAGGTTTGACCAAAACTTTGACTGTGCATAACTTCCACATATGGACGAATTTTTAAGTGAAGTAAAAGGCAAACCTGCATGGAATTTCAAGCTCTTTCTAAATATGAGGTCACAGAAACAAAATATGAACTTTGACAAACTGACCTCATGATGATGACCAACCTCATCCTGACCTTCATGATGATGATGCACCTAACTCATTTTTACCAAACCGCCAGAAAGCAGACAAACACAAGCAGAAGCAAAAAGCAAAACATCAGCAGGGGTCCCCATTTTGCTAAGGAGCATAATGGGGCGTGTTGTGAACATCACAACACATTGGAGTTCCAAGCAACAAATGGGAGATTCCTTGGGGCTGCCATCATATTGAGATGGATATAGATGGACATGGTCTTTTCAGTGGAGAAATGGGTTTGTAGACACAATGGAGTCACCAAGTGGAGGATGTGTGCTCATTTAGAGTTGATATTTCTCTAACTTATCATCAAAAATGTAGTATGTAGAACTTTGATTGCCTGATCAAAATAGAGAGAATCCTTGCCCTCAATTCTAATTTCTAATCAAGCAATTGTTGGTTCCAGTCCCACTGGGCATTCTAAAAAATATTGATGGTCTTTTTGTGTCATCTTAGTTTTGATGAACAAAAGTGCTTAGCATGACCACCAACAATGGAAATGTATGCAAGTGTGGGATGTGACCAACAAACCAATCTCCAAAGCAAGGGCCAACTCCCTACTGTAAGAAAAGGGAAGAGGAAAACATGTTGAAAGTAAAACATAGAAAGTATGAAATACCATAACCCAAGAGTAGGCATCCTCCTACCATTTGACTAGAGCTTATCAACTCATGGTATCATAATAAAAATTAATGAAACCAAAAACACACACATCAATCACAAGATTTCATGCACACCAATAATGAGTCAGAACTTTTGGAGTAACAACCTCATGAATTAATGTCATGATATGGTTTTAAGATTACATATGGTGAAACATAACTTATTAATGTAAATAAACACAGAGGTTCCCCTAGAGCCAAATAGTAGAAGGACAGAGGAAAGAAAGGGAGAACATTCCTAGACAAAGCAAAAGAACCAGAAAGTAAGAGTACTCAATCGCTAGAATGAACACACTCAATAGAATTACAAGAGGCAAAGGGAAATCACACATTTGTATTGGCCATCGTGAGGTTCAAGAGAAAAATAAATATAGTTTCCTACAGGCTCATAGTAGCACAAGATAACCAACTTTACCCGGAAAATATTCACACAATTCTTTCCTAGAGACCATAAAACCACAACAACAAAGATTTATAAAAATGATCCAACATTTACATTTTTAGTCTCTAAGGTATATATAGAATAGGAGAGAAAATAAGGGGAAAAAGAAAGAGAGAGAATCCTGTAGCAGATGCGACTGCAACCCTCAATGTTTCATGTTGTAGTTGTTGGTTACTCATCAATTTTTATGTCATTCTTTTTGTGAGGACTCTTCTCAAAATATTTGAAGAATTAAAAGATTGAAATCATTTGACAAATTAATTAATATTTTCATTTCCAGATTTATTCTTTGTGTGAAAATATCTTACCAACACTTGAATTTATTTTGTCGTACACTTCACCTTTCATGAATATTTTTTCCTTTAATGCTACAAATATCCCATGCTACACACTTTACTTTTTAAATTAAAATATTTCCCATGCTAGAAATACATGCAACCTCTTTCATTTTGATGTTCCCTCATTTTGATTTTTATTTGCTATATTTTCCTCTCTCCTCTTACATGTGCATGAAACTCTTTTACCTGTAGTTATTCTTGCCCCCTTTTTGCTTGTGCTTTCATTTGTGATATTGGAATATTAAAATAATTAATATTCACTTCCTTCTTTACTTCACAAAAATCTCTCCATGAATGTTTCGTGCCTTTTTCCCTTTTATACTTGATTCCTTTTACCTAGCACATTACACTCCCTTTAATTATTAAAGCCATGAGTTTTAATAATTAAATTAAATACAACCCTCACATTAGCATTTTAATATTTTTAATATTAAATAGTTTAATTCCTTTTGAGAACATAGATAAACTTTGGCCTACATAGATTGATTTGGATTAACTACAAAGCTCGACAGAGTTGGATTCAACATGAGAATTGTCCTCGAGTAATTATTTTAATCAAATGATTAAAATAGTATTAAATGTGTCATGTCAACACTTTCTAGCTAATGGCACGATTTGCTTTGACATCTTCTCTTTGCTTCTACCTTAGATTCCCATGGATCATTATTTTAATCAAGTCTATTAAAATAATATTAAATTTAACTTGGACTCTCAAAGCGGATTTATTGCCAGCGGAGACTTCATCAATTTTGTGGAAGTATTTAAATAATGCATAAGAATTATTAAATATTGCAAAGTTGTTGTGGTGGATCCTAACACTTGAATTTTTAATTTTAACTCATTTAACTTCCCATTAATTCCTAGTAGCATAAAATATTGTTTGTTGCTAAGTTGGACAACTCCAACAATCGCATCGATTTTGCACCTTGGAATCAAATGAAACAATATCAAATCTCTTAGTTGTTGATTGGAGTCATCCAATGGTAGTTATTCATTACTATCAAATATACAAAGCTCCATTTCTTTTTCCGTGTGGGATCTTCTTTCTACAAGCCACTATTTTTGATATCGACTAGTCTTTGTTTGATTGGAAGAGGAATTTTAATATATTGAGCCTAGTTTGAAAAAAATGCAGCCTTCAATATTTGAATATAAGCATGATAATCCATAGTAGGCCACCACATTTGCTCTTAAATTATTCTTGAGAATTGTTGTGCCATATTCTTTGCCACACCAAACTTGTGGGAGGTTGCCATATTCAGATTGGTTTGTCATTTGATAGATGAAAAATGATTTGTTGAGGTGCTACAACAAAATCAAATGAGAATGCACACTATTTCAATTGGTCTACCTTGATGATGCTACATCTTAGTTCTTTCACATAATTTTATACGGATCTGTCATATAAAACAATGTGATATTTTAATAAAGCTACACCATATTATCACTACTTGGCATGCTATTCATCATCGGTTGCCATCCCCTATTTTTCCTGTATTTTGATTAGCATTTAATTATTGAGAAAAAGGCTTGCATGGAAGTTAAGATGCTTTTATGGTGACCATAAAATGGTTAACACTTACTTTTTGTATCCAAGTTAAATGATTTTGGGATGCATGTGACATTTGACAATTTTGGTTGGAGGTTGGTGAGAGGAAGTTTGGTGGTAGCTAAATGATCTTGTGTTGGGACTTTATTTAGGTTGAATGCCTCCACATTTTATAACTCTACCAATGTAACTATAAAATCTAAAAATACATGTATGTTGTGGCACCAACATTTGGGTCACATTGGTGAAAGAGGTCTTAGAACCTTGATTAATAAAAAGATGGTTGACAATTTTTCTTATTCTGATGAGCATTTTGATTTTTGTGAGCATTATGTGTTTGGTAAATAGGATACATCATGTTTTCCTTTTGAAAGTTGTAAGGCAAAGAGGTTATTAAAAATTATTCATTCAGATGTGTTTGGTCAAATGGATGTGGGTTCTATGGGAAAATCTCACTATTCTATCACATTCATTGATGATGCCTCTAGATACACTTGGATTTATTTTATTTGTTCTAAATTTGAAATTTTCACTAAGTTTAAGGAATTTAAAGCTTTGGTTGAAAAGAAAATAGATTATAAGATTATAAGGGTATTGAGATCTGATAATGGTGGTGAATATTGTTTTAGGGAATTTGATGAGTTTTCTAAGCATGTTGGTATTGTTCAACAAAAGATGACCCCCTACACACCACAACAAAATGGGGTTGCAAAAAGGATGAATCAAACTTTAATGGAAAGAGCCAAAAGTATGTTGAGTGGTACACAGTTGGATAAGTGCTTTTAAGTAGAGGTTGTAAGTATTGTTTTTTATTTGATTAATAGATCTCATTGTTTAGCTCTTGTTGATAGAACTGCTTACGAAGTGTGAATGGATAAGAAGCCTTCTATTTCATATTTAAGGGTATTTGGCTATGAGACTTTTAATCATGTGCCTAAAGAAAACAAATCTAAATTGGATCCAAAAGCATAGAAATGCATCTTTGTTGGTTATGGTGAGAATGTAAGAGGTTATATATAAGACTCTAACCCAAAAAATGATCTTTTCTAAAGATATGATTTTCAGGGAGTTTAGAGAATTTTTAGGTCTTAAATAGCCAAAGGAGGAAGAAGGGAAGAAAATAGTGTATTTTGAGACTAAGGTTGAAAAGTAAGAAGATGCATACGTGGAAGAACAACATGATGGATTAGAGGATGAAGAGGAAGAAGTGAGTTCAGGTGAGAGTATTGAGCAGAATGGGTAGGATGAGAAGGATGTACATGCAAAAGAACAGATAGAGCCCCTTTATTTGGTCTTGGGAATATCCATGAGATGATAGAATTTGATTGATAGGTATAGCCCACCAATTTTTTGTTGTGTATTTGCTTTGTTATGTACTGATGATGGATCAAGATCTTTTAGGGAGGCTCTCTCTTTAGAGGATAGTGAGTCTTGGATGTAGGCCATGCAGAAGGAGATGATGGTCTTGGATAGTTGTGACACCTAGGATCTTGTTAGTTTGCCTAAAAGAAGATAATCCATTGGTTGCAAGCGGGTGTATAAGATGAAAATCAAAGCAAATGGATGTTAAATCAGTACAAGGCTAGACTGCTAGCCAAGGACTACTCCCAGAGAGAGGAAGTTGATTTCAGTGAAATTTTCTCTCCTATTGCTAAGTTATCTTATATTAGATTCATTTTATCTTTTGCTACATCTTGTGATTTTGAGATAGAACAAATGGATGTTAAAATTGCTTTCTTGTATGGGGATCTTGAGGAGGAGATTTATATGCAACAACCTGATGTTTTTGTTGTGAAGTGGAAGGAAAATTTGGTTTGCAAGATGAAATGGTCATTGTATGGTTTGAAACAATCACCCAAGATGTGGTACCAAAAGTTTGATATCTTTGCATTGATTTTGGGTTTTGTTAGGAGCAAGGAGGATCATTGTGTTTATGTTAAATTTATTTATGATTAGATTCTAATCATTGTCTTGTATGTGGAAGACATGTTGTTTAATGGTAACATCAAGGTGATGATTAGGGAGCTTAAAATTAGCTTTCTAGCACATTTGATATGAAGTATTTGGAGGCTAAAAATACATTCTTGGTATGGAGATCAAAAGGGATCAAGTACATAGAAATTTTTGATAAGTTAGAGTAAGTATGTTGCTACCATTTTGCAATAGTTAGTATGCATGATTGCAAACTTGTGAGTATTCAATTTCTTATTGGCACTAAGATTTCATTAGATGTGTGTCCCAAATAAGATGATGATTTTGAGGTTATGTCTAACATGATTTATGCTAGTGTTGTTGGTAGTTGTAATGAAATAACTTGCACAATGGAAGAAGATAATATGAAATATTCTACAAATACTTGATAATAACTGAGAATAACAGGCCACTTCGAGGGGGCAACCTCCAAATATCTCCAATGAGAACACACTTCACAATATGACGAAATAAGACTCATATCCTCCTATATATACCTAATTATGCTTAGGATGAATAGACACACCCCTATATAACACCTAGTCTAACCTATCTAACTAAATAATAATATAATAATGATAACATGACTTAATTAGGAGTTAAGATAGCCACAAGCTGGCTATTCATAACCCTATGTACACCAATATTAAGGGCATAGCATGCCCTCCCTCTTCAAAAAAGCATTGTCCTAAATGCTAATCAAGTGTGGATTCTTCTGAATGAACTCCTTGTCCTCCCATGTGGCCTCTTCAACTGGTAAATTCTTCCATTGGATGAGATACTCAGTGAGGGTTCTATTCCTTAGCTTCTTCGTGCGTGTTTGAAGAATGCACTTTGGTTCCAATATGATTCTTCCTTCTTCATCAAGCTCTGGTAACATTGTCGTGGATGGACTTTTGAGTCTACTAGCATTCTCCAAGATAGAGATATTGTAGAAAGGTTGTATGATTTTTGATTTAGGTAACCTCAATTTGAATTCGATGTTGTCAGTCCTTGTTGAACCTTTATGAGGCCCATACAAATCAGGTTCCCTCTTGTGATCTGAAATTGTAACTACTTTCTTGAAAGGTGAAGCATGAATCTTTGGCTTTTGCACTTCCATTGACAATAATTGAGCCACACCTTTATCCACATCTTTTTTAGTGACATTTGGTGTGCACTTACCGATTGTGGACTCTTTGCACATAAAGCCCGTAGCTCATATTTTTTATCCCCAGAGTAGAAGCACATGAATAGTTCCTAGAAATTCATCTCAATTTTGCCCAAGGTAGTAATCCATTGAACTCCCAAAATAATGTTTGCTCCAGCCATGGGTATACAAAACATAGGGCTATCTATCATGTAGTCTCCCATGGTGAGTTTAATACTATGGCATTTCCCTGAACAATTGATTGTACTAGCATATGATAGTGCATGACAAGAGATAGTTGGTTGGACATCTTTAGAGTCCTCTACCACCACCACTAGATCTTCTTCATCCTTATCTTCATCATAGGTAGCCTCAATATAGAACAACTTCTTCTCATCACATTTATGTCCTTTATGATATTTTCCATCACAGTTGAAACATAACCCTTTGGCCTTTTTCTCTTCCAATTGTTGAGGTGTCAACATAATAGGATGAGTAAATGATGATGCAAGAGCCTTGTCAACTTTGTTACTAGGTAATTCCTCCCTTCTATTAGCCAAAAAAATTTCCTCCACTTGTCTCGCCATAGTCATTGCTTCAGAGATAGAATTTGTACAAAACATGCGTACCTCATGTTGAATATGATCCTTGAGACCACCCAAGAATAAATCATTCAAGTTCTCCTTTGTAATTGTATCCACTCTTAAGGATAAATTTTGGAATTGCTGAATATAATCCTTAACTGATCCTGTTTGTTGAAGTTTAGCTAGTTGGCTAAAGAAGTTGTCTGTCACACTATTGCTATATTGTGCTTGGAGTTCCTCCATAAAAACTAACCATGAGAAAGTGAGACCCTTCTTATTTTGATGATTACAAAGCCAATGATACCAAATGAATTGATCTAGTTCTAGATATAGGGAAGCCATCGTGACCTTTTGTCCGTATGGGATTTGATGTACTTCAAAAAATTTCTCCATTTGGTTTATCCATGTTAGAGGATCCTTGCCATCGAACTTACGCATATCCACCCTTGGAAACAAATTCTTAGATCCCATAGGAGTATTAAAATTTGTGTCATTATTAGCTGACTTGAAGGTTTCACCTTGGTTGCTTGAGAACTCCTTTCTTGGTTCATTCATATAGGCACTTAACATGCTTCGTATATCTAATATATCTCCTCTTAGGTCACACATATCCCTCTTAATTGAGGAAACCTCTTCCTTGACCTTACTTATTTCCTCATTGGGATTACTATCCTCTATTGTTTCCCCATCCTTATCAGAGGATTTCCCCGGTGCGGCAGCATTCTTTTCCCCTCTTGTTGCAAGCCCTGTCATGATGGAAACCAATATTTTTGAAATAAATCACACAAATGAAATGTAAATTCTCTAAAAATTTTACTGTAACTTACTAGGGCCAAGATACCACTTACCTAGAAAAAAATCCAAAAAATTAGCATATTTGTAGCCTTGAGAGTGAATTTGTTGGAAACCCTAATTTTGCAATAACTCGCTTATTTTTTATTAATTTATCTAATTTTTGGACTGTAGGCTCCTGTATTATGTCTTCAAAAACCCAATAAAAATTATGCTCCAATTCAATAGGATGTGAGAGATATGTAGATCTCAAATAAATTGTGTAGAAATCATAATTCTGTAATAATTCGCTCAAATCTGCTCCAATTCCTCTAAAATCTAGACTGTAGCTTCTTTAATATGGTCTTCAAAAACCCTTTAAAAATATTTAAAAAATTCGCTAAAATCTGAAAGTTATGCTCTTCCCAAAATCACCTCCAATATTGAGAAAAAACTTGCCTCTACGGTGCCAAGATCATGCTCTGATACCACTTGTAATGAAATAACTTGCACAATGGAAGAATATAATATGAAATATTCTACAAATACTTGATAATAACTGAGAATAATAGGCCACTTCGAGGGGGCAACCTCCAAATATCTCCAATGAGAACACACTTCACAATATGATGAAATAAGACTCATATCCTCCTATATATACCTGATTATGCCTAGGATGAATAGACACTGTTGAAAACAAGGCAGATAACTGAGAGGGGGGGTGAATCAGTTATCTCAAAATTTCCTTAATTTTCTTTTCTTTCATTATCTCTGTTACCGCCTGCATGAGCACTCTGGTTTCAGTTGAAAAAAATGCAAAAAATTAGTTAAGGTGCAAGTGTCTTTGTATATACAAAGGTGTTTGTATATACATACAGGTCAAAATGTGCATTGGCAGGTTAGAAAACTCTATCGCCCTTTGAAAATTTGAGTTGTATGCATTTCTAAATGTATATCGGGTTGCATATACAAAGGGGGAATCTTTTGTAGATTCCCAGGGATATTCCCTGTTTGTATATCAAGTTGCATGTATATTTGGTTTGTATGTTTAGACATACAATGGCTATGTACAAGAGAAAAGATACATTGCAGGTATACAAAGAAAAAATATACAAGGGCCAACATGCATTTGAACAGTGTAGGGTAAATACATCTGGTGGGGCCCGCGGATATACAAGTGAGATTGTATGTTCGACATACAAAAGAGATATGCATTCGCAAATGTGCAAGCTGGATTCCAAAATAATACAAATGTGCATTCCTGGAATATTCCGCCGCAGATTCCACACTTGTATCAAGGGGCTTGTACATTGTATTTGTATATGCAATGAGCAATGAAATGTGCAAAGGAGAGAGAAAATGGGTCAGGCACACCAGTTGCATACAAAGGTAATTGTATGTATGCTGACATACATTCAAAACATACAAGAAGAAATATGCATTCTGGACCCGAGGGATAAGTCAGGTGCAGCGGATGAATTTTTGAGATCTGCCTTGTATGTGTGAGGCGATTGTACATGCAGTTATACATTGAGACATGCAAGCAAAAGGACAAACAACCCGGACACAATGGAGGAATGAAATGCATTGAATAAATTTTGAGGTCCATGGGTTGTAGAAAGCACTTGTATATGCCGATATACAAGCCAATACACAAAGGAAAGAGATGTAAGTCAGACCCGAATAAGTTTCCAGTCTACTTCATGATATTTTGGGGTCTGCCTTGTATATTGAGTTATTGCATGTATATGCATTTTGCATATACAAAGGGTTTTTAAAAGGCAAAATAGAGAAGCGATAGGCCAGCGATAGCAAAAGGTGCCTACGTCGCACAATCTAATTGGCTGGCGACCTAGTCAACGTGATTTTGAGGCCGTGGATCTCAGCGATATGAGTGGATCGACGGCCTTGTTTTGAACCTGCAGCGATGGTTTTTTCTGAGCGTGTGAGGCCATTGTTTGAGCGGGAAAATCTCCAGATGCATCTGTTGTTGCATCCCGCGGGTAGCTGAAGTATTGATGGCTGTTATGCAGAGAAGTATGGTTTGAGTTGACAAGTTCAACCACCCGATTTAGGAGGAGGATCTCCATGCGGCAGCACTTTTCCCGAACATACCTGCTCCCTCCTCCTTGTCCCTCGGTTGCATTGAATTTTCTGAGCACCATTCCTAAGGCAGTGTATCTAGCAGAAATTTTGACCTTGTCATGTAATTAATTTTGTTGAGTACACAGTTTTGGTATAAAAGGGCCAAACTGTGTTACTCATTTGGTTGTTGAAAACTAGAAAATTTTGGTGCTGTGATAAGATACAACCTCATTGGTGGCCCTGTTTTGGATGTTTTTGTGAGTTTATGAATTTCATGTTGTTTGTTTAATGCATAAACTTACTGGTTTCATGTTGATTTAAATGAGTAATGCTTCATTGCATGTGTTCTGTTACTTGTCTCCAAATTGAATGTATTCTTCTTTTGAATCTAAACAACTAAGGGGTGTCTAAGATTCTTGAATATAGATTTGCTATGTTGAATGCTTGGTCTTTTACTTCTATTCAAGGAGTAGATTAAATGTTTTAGGTTAAAGTGTTAAGAAGAATATATTGCAGTAAGGATCTTCTAAGTAGAGGTAACTGAATACTCAATTCTGGGAAGTATCTGTAAGGTAGATATTAAACAACCCCCTTGAAACTCAGTCATTAATATGGGTTTATGTATACACTCACATGTGTATGTCTATTGACTCCGAGCCCTGGATAGGCACCGATCCAGTCTTGTATTGAGGTCGCAACCAAAGTTCTAGTTTTGCATCCAAATACAAAACAAACTCAAACTTCATATGCAAACCTTTAGGATAGTAGAAGTAGTTTTAGGATCCAAAATCCTTTGTCTACAACTAAACATAGGCCCAAAGCTAGCCCCTTTACACTTATCTCACAGTTTTGGTCTGCATAATAGAGCATTTATTTGCTTTGTGTTAGCATCCCAGTCCTTTCATAGCATATCTCATGGATGTTGAATAGGGAATACCCCCCTTGGTTCTGCAGAGCCTAAAGAAGAAGATGAGATATCTATAGAGTCTATCTCCTGTACTGTTAGCCGCTGGCCCAGGAATCCTATTGATCATTGATGGCTACCTTATAGGGACAACTGGGAATAAGCATCTAGTCAGATTGAGAGGTAACAGATTTGGTGACTCTACTGGGGAGATGAAGTGAAAGTATTATCTTTTCATCCTTGGTAAAGTATTGCCCATCTGAGTTGCAACAGATTTGGTGACTCTGTTGGGGACTGCTTTGTGAAAGAACCCTGATTTTAAAAGAAAACAATTCCTAGTAATAGGTGGCGACTCTGAACTAATCTCCCAACCGGTAAAGTATAAATTTGTATGCAAGGGAGAAGATCCCAACGTAACCCTTTGTTTGAAGAGTTACGCATAAAAATGATGTACAGGAAAAAAGGGACTGTTTGAGCCAGTCAAGATGGTTCTCCTAGCCCCAGGAAAAATGATTTTATTCAGGACAATCCAGGATCTTCAGAGTGAACAATACCTTATTTTTCAAACACTGAGGTTGAGGTCCAGAATGTATATGAAAGACAGTAGAGTGGTGGATTGAAAATGAGATCAGAGGTGTTTCAAGAGCGCCCTTTTCATGATTCCCTTGACAGATTTGAAGAAGCTGAATCCCTAAGGGATGATGATAATGATGAAATTAAGAGCTTAAGAGCAGAGTTAGAATATCTGCAAGCAGTAAAGATCAGAGATGACATGAGACAGAAAGTGCAAGCTCTGAGAGTTGCTCAGAATGATTCAATTCCTACCCTCAAAAATGCAAATATGCAAAGAAATCAACACAGGAATGAAGTGCAGGATTAGCACAATGAACAAAGATAGAATGTACATAATGCTAGAGTACCATTAAATAATGTAAGAAATCAGAATGCAAATAGAAATGCCAATGCTAATCAATTTGGTAGACAACCTATGCAGCTGGATAGATTTAGACAATTGGTTTTTGATGGCATTCCTGGTTACCCCAGTCCTATTGACAAACATGTGAGGCTGCAAGTGCCAAAATTCTCAGGAAATAATACTGTGTCAGCGAAGACCATTTAAAAGCTTTTCAAAATATCATGGACAACTTTGAGGTTGAGCATGAGGATGTTTTCATGAAATCATTTATGCAATCCTTAGTTGATGAAGCCAAGGAATGGTATAAAGGTCTGCCTGACAGAAGCATTTCATCATGGGATGAATTTAGGAGAATATTCAAAGAACAATATGGTGACAAAACTGATCCTAGTTTTTTCATTAATGAATTCACAGGAATTACCAAAGGATCAAATGAACATGTTACTGATTTCAATGCTAGATTCATGAAGGTATTGAACAAATTGCCACAGGACTTGAGGCCTAATGAACCTATGTGCATAGTGTTGTACATAAATGTTTTTGATGCCAAAACTGCTTATGGATTAAGAGATAAGGGTCCTCACAGCTTCAGAGATGCTTTCAAAATAGCAACAAATATTGAAAATAACAGAAAAGCGTCTGGTAAGACAAATAGAAGAGATGATGTAAAAATTTTGCAAAATCCAAACACTAAATCTCAAAGTGTTCAAGGCAATACATCTACTTCTGAGGATAAAATAGATAAGTTGGCAACTATTATTAAGGACTTGAGCTATAGAATGGCTAAAAATGAAAAGGGAATAGGTCCTGACAGACAGGTTTACCCAAGGCAAGAAAGAAGACCATCATTACATGACATGCCATATCATACCAATTGGCATAATGGTAAACCCATCCTCCCATACATCAATACAATTCAAAGAGCTCAAAATGTTAAGGAAACTCCTGATCCTTTGAAGAAAACTGTTAATATGGTTGATGACACCCCATGGTGTATAATATGCCAAATGCCTCACTCACAGTCACAATGTATGATTGCTTAGTCTCTATATGACAATGCTGTGGCCTATGATGAATGCAATGAGCCGCATTGCATGCAATAATGTCAATATGTTGTCTACAAACAGGGAGTATCCCTTTCATGATGTCGATGCAAGCATAAATAATGAGGTTCATGTTTGCCAGCAGTTTCCCTATGATGAAGATGAGGAAGATAGCTACGCTTATGCTCAAGATTCACACAATTTTTTGAATAACTTGAGGAGACCTTCTGATGAAGAAATTAGAGCCCTCACAGCTGCAGCAGTAGCACAAGTCAAAAGCAATTACAACCTAAAAGGTAAAGCTCAGGTAAGCAATTCGCACCAACCAGAGAATACTCATGTGAATCAACCAGTGCAAAGTTATAAGGGGACTGAAACATATAAGAAACAATGGAACAATAATAAGCAAGGTTTTAAGCAAAAAATAGGCTATGATCTTCAAGGACTAGAAAATACAGTTCCTTAGGTTGAGGATCAAAATAAAAATTCTCAGGGCTAGAATGACAGTCAAGGAGCCATAAAAACTAACGCTGGATCATCCCAGGATAAAGGTAAAACTGTGGAGCAAGCTACAACTGTTATTCAAAATTATGCTTCTTTTGACATAGCTCAAGTCTTGTCTCAAGTAAAAGTCTCTGTTCCACTGATGGAACTGATGAAAGTGGAAGAATTCAAAAATAAAGCAGTATCTTTAATTTCAGGAGTACCCTGTCAAGCCAAGTTGAGTGATGAACCTCAACGTAAGAAACAGGCCCTGTACATTGATGAAGATGAAGTTCCTGAGGTATATTTGGGGGTGACCATGACAAAATGCCCTTCACAAGTGGAACCGTTTTATGTCTCCCTTGTCATAAATGGAAAAATAATTAAGAATTGTATGCTTGACTCAGGAGCATCCACAAACATCATGCCTTTGGCCATCATGCAGCAAGCTAGGTTAAAAATAGATAAGGCATGTGGGAAGTGCTATGCAATGGATGCTAGGGAGGTACCTGTCATTGGAATCATGAAGGATGTTGATTTCAGACTGGCAGCATATCCTAAAAAGACCTACAAAATGAACATAATAGTTGTTAATATCAAACCACAATATGGCATGTTGTTGTCAAGAAGATGGGCAGCATTGATTGGTGGGAGTATGCAATTGGACTTGTCGTATGCTATGATCCCTATGAATGGCAGGGATATCAAACTGATTAGAGAAGAAAGGTCATCAGAAATAGTTGAGGACCAAGAATCGGAGGAACAGATATGCTTTGTGGACACTGACTATGAAAAATTTAGGGTTGCTTAGATGATAAAGAGGGTAAAGGGAGAGACATGTGCATTCAAGAATTAGACCAACAGGGTCCCTGGACCATCTACTTTGATGGAGCTTGTTCGAAAGAAGGCTCTGGTGCTGGAATTGTGTTTCTGTCTCCAGCTGGTAAGCTCCTAAAATTCTCTTTCTAGCTGAAGTTTTCTTGTACGAATAATATTGCAGAGTATGAAGCTCTGTTGTTAGGATTGAATGTAGCTCTGAAGCATGGAATTAAGATGCTCAAAGTATTTGGTGATTCAGAGTTAGTTGTTTCCCAAGTTAGAGATAAGTATACATAAAAAAATAAGAGATTAAAACAGTATAAGCATGCTGTTTGGGATACAATTGAATTGTTTGATGCTTTTTCAATAAACTGGATAGAGAGATCAAAAAATGTCAGGGCAGATTTTCTAGCCAATGTAGCCATAAGGCCAGATGATATCACTCTATCAGATTTCACAAATGTTGAGGTCAAGCTTAGACTTGCAGTGCCAGATAATGTATGTAGCTGGCAAGTGTTTGATGATGATAAGGATTTACTGAGATTTCTATATTGCATTAATGAGTATGAGAACCAAGAAATGGATTTTTAGAACCTTGTATAGGTTGTAGATGGAAAAGAAACTCTCTTAGGGAAGGAGGTAGTGCAGCTAAAGACAAATAAAATCCCTAGAGGGTTGGTTGCTTTAGAGAGAGCTTTTGACAATAGGGACCAATTTATTTCAAAGACATCTCCCACAAACAAGGATGACCTAGAGGAGATAAACTTGGGGACATCTCAGGCCCCAAAAGGGTATATATTGGTAAACAGCTAAAAACGCACATCAGAGTTATGTTGATTGCATTGTTGAAGAAGTACAAGCATGTGTTTGCCTGGTCATATGAGGACTTGAAAGCTTATAAATAGGATCTTTTCTAGCAGGAAATCCCTTTGAAGCCTGGAGCTAAACCATTCAGACAAAAACAAAGACCTATCAACCCTACTTTAGCTCCTAAAATGCAAGAACTACTTATGAAGCTTAGGGAGGCTGGAATAATTATGCCCATCAGACACTCAACTTGGGTGTCTAACCTTGTCCCAGTTAGAAAAAAGAATGGTGACATAAGGCTTTGTGTGGACTTTAGAAATCTAAATGTATCTTCTTTGAAGGACAATTATCCATTGCCCAATATGGAAGCTATGTTGTAGAAGGTGACTGGCTGTGAACTTTTGTCCATGGTGGATGGATTTTTAGGGTACAATCAGGTGAAAGTGAAAGAATCAGAACAATTCAAGACTGCCTTCACCACTCCATGGGGAACCTATGTATATGTGAGGATGCCATTTGGACTGACAAATGCAGGTGCTACATTTCAGAGGGCCATGGATGTGGCTTTTGCAGGATTGATTGATTTAATCCTGACTGTATATCAGGATGATCTGACTGCATATTTAAGGAGGGAGGAGCAACATTGCATGCACTTGGAACAAATTTTTATTAGAGCACTAGAGTATGGCATCTCACTCAACCCAAAGAAGTGTGCTTTTGGGGTTGTGGAAGGAAAATTGCTTGGACACATTGTTTCCAAGGATGGAATCAGGATTGATCCTGAAAGGGTGGCTGCAATTGACAAAATCCAGATCCCTAAAACAGTGAAAGGTGTTCAGTCCTTCTTTGGACAAATTAATTTTGTTAGGAGATTTGTGCCTAACTTTGCAGAGACCACAAGAGACATCTCCAAGATGTTGAAGAAAGGTGCAATTGTCACATGGGAGGATGAAGCAACTAAATCATTCCAAAACATAAAAGAGGCTATAAAGATGGCTCCTGTGCTAAAGTCTCCTGATTTTTCTAAGCCATTTCAGTTATTCTCATTTGCTTCTTTCCATACTATTGCTGCATGCTTATTGCAGAAAAATGAAGAAGGATTTGAACAACCTATAGCTTTCTTTAGGAGGTCATTGCAGGCTGCTGAATTGAAATATGACATAATGGAGAAGCAGGCATATGCATTGGTTAGAGCAGTCAAGAGTTTCAGGCCATATTTGGTAGGATCTCACATAGTTGCATATGTGCCTCATGCAACAATCAAAGATATCTTCACTCAGCAGGAGGTAACTGGAAGAAGATGCAGATGGATAAATAAGCTATAGGAGTTCAACATTGAAATACAGATCACTAAGTTGGTAAGAGGACAAGGTTTGACAAAACTGATGACACAGTCAAATCTAGAGGCATGCCAAGTGAACATGGTGCAAAATAAAACTTTTAGTATATCAGAATCTGATTGGTATAAGGATATAGTACATTATTTGCAAAATTTGAATTGTCCTTCCCACTTCAGTGATAGTCAGAAAAGGACCTTGAAGCTACATGCAATCAAATACGTAATTCTTCAAGGAGAGCTGTATTGGAAGAATCCTGAAGGTGTCCTACTGAGATGTGTAGATGAAAATCAGGCTGCTAATATTTTAAATGATTTGCACATAGGAGGATGTGGTGGACATTACGCGGCCAAAACAACAGCCCACAAAATTCTTAGAGCAGGATATTGGTGGCCAACTCTCTTCTCAGATGCACAAAAGTTGGTAAGAAAATGTGACCCCTACCAAAGGTTTTCAGGGAAGATCAAGTATGAAGGTGCACTACCCCTTAGGACTGTAACTAGAGAGGCCCCATTTCAGCAGTGGGGAATTGATTTTATAAGGGAAATCTCAGAAAAATTGAGTGGAGGACACAGTTGGATCCTGGTTGCTACTGATTATTTTACCAAGTGGGTTGAAGCCATTCCAACTAAGAAAGCTATGAGCAAAGTGGTGATGGATTTTGTTTTAGAGCACATTATTATCAGATTTGGAGTGCCATCTACAATTGTCACGGACAATGCCATGTGCTTTAGATCTGGAGAATTTGTTGATTTCTGCAACAAATATGGGATCAGTCTGTCATATGCATCACCATATCACCCACAAGGAAATGGTCAAGCAGAATCAAGCAATAAGAGCCTCATGAAAATCATTAAGAGAATGCTAGATAAGAGCAAGAGGGCATGGGATTCAAAGTTAAAGATGGCACTATGGGCCAACCGGGTGACAGTGAAGGAATCAATTGGAAGGTCACCTTTTGAATTAGTGTATGGTGCACTAGCTAGGCTACCTATGCACAATCTTTTGCCAGTTTACAGATTTCTACAAGAGAATGATACGGAGATTGAGGACTCCATGACTGAAAGGATAAATCAGCTAGTTGCATTGGATGAAATCAGAAGAGAGGCACACATGACAAATATCAAGAAACAACAAAAAATGAAATATTTGTTTGATAGAAGAGCTCAGGAAAGAAAGTTCCAAATACATGACTTGGTCCTAATTTGGAATGCAAGGATCTAAGATAAGGGTAAACATGGCAAATTTGAGCCATTATGGATGGGTCCATATCAAATTAGCGATATTCGTGGAGAAAATTCCTACTTTCTCCAGGCACTAAGTGGTGAATTGTTGGAATTGCCGATGCACGGTCAGTTCCTGAAGCCCTATTTTTCATAAGTGAGCATCTTATGTGCACACTATAAACTAGGTGTAAACATTTTGTACATGCCTTGTATAGTCGGTCGTGTTTTGAGTTTTGGGTTTTGTCTGGTCTGCCCCGGAGTGGTCTGGTTCTCACTACAGCCTTGTGCCTACACATCCCCAATCGGAGCCTATGTTACCACCTGCATGAGCACTCTGGTTTCAGTTGAAAAAAATGCAAAAAATTAGTTAAGGTGCAAGTGTCTTTGTATATACAAAGGTGTTTGTATATACATACAGGTCAAAATGTGCATTGGTGGGTCAGAAAACTCTATCGCCCTTTGAAAATTTGAGTTGTATGCATTTCTAAATGTATATCGGGTTGCATATACAAAGGGGGAATCTTTTATAGATTCCCAGGGATATTCCCTATTTGTATATCAAGTTGCATGTATATTTGGTTTATATGTTCAGACATACAACGGCTATGTACAAGAGAAAAGATACATTGCAGGTATACAAAGAGAAAATATACAAGGGCCAACATGCATTTGAACAGTGTAGGGTAAATACATCTGGTGGGGCCCGCGGATATACAAGTGAGATTGTCTGTTCGACATACAAAGGAGATATGCATTCGCAAATGTGTAGGCCAGATTCCAAAATAATACAAATGTGCATTCTTGGAATATTCCGCCGTAGATTCCACACTTGTATCAAGGGGCTTGTACATTGTATTTGTATATGCAATGAGCAACGAAATGTGCAAAGGAGAGAGAAAATGGGTCAGGCCCACCAGTTGCATACAAAGGTAATTGTATGTATGCCGACATACATTCAAAACATACAAGAAGAAATATGCATTCCGGACCCGAGGGATAAGTCAGGTGCGGCGGATGAATTTTTGAGATCCGCCTTGTGTGTGTGAGGTGATTGTATATGCAGTTATACATTGAGACATGCAACAAAAGGACAAACAACCCAGACGCAATGGAGGAATGAAATGCATTGAATAAATTTTGAGGTCCATGGGTTGTATAAAGCGCTTGTAGATGCCGATATACAAGCCAATACACAAAGGAAAGAGATGCAAGTCGGACCCGAATAAGTTTCCAGTCTGCTTCATGATATTTTGGGGTCCACCTTGTATATTGAGTTGTTGCATGTATATGCATTTTGCATATACAAAGGGTTTTTAAAAGGCAAAATGGAGAAGCGATAGGCCAGCGATAGAAAAAGGTGCCTATGTGGCACGATCTAATTGGATGGCGACCTGGTCAACGTGATTTTGAGGCCGTTGATCTCAGCGATATGAGTGGATCGATGACCTTGTTTTGAACCTGCAGCGATGGTTTTTCCTGAGGCGTGAGGCCATTTTTTGAGCGGGAAAATCTCCAGATGCATCTGCTATTGCATCCTGCGGTTAGCTGAAGTATTGATGGCTGTTATGCAGAGAAGTATGGGTTGAGTTGACAAGTTCAACCACCTGATTTAGGAGGAGGATCTCCATGCAGCGACACTTTTCCCAAACATACCTACTCCCTCCTCCTTGTCCCTCGGCTGCATTGAATTTTCTGAGCGCCATTCCTAAGGCAGTGTATCTGGCAGAAATTTTGACCTTGTCATGTAATTAATTTTGCTGAGTACACAGTTTTGGTATAATAGGGCCAAACTGTGTTACTCATTTGGTTGTTGAAAACTGGACAAATTTTGGTGCTGTGATAAGATACAACTTCATTGGTGGCCCTGTTTTGAATGTTTTTGTGAGTTTATGAATCTCATGTTGTCTGTTTAATGCATAAACTTACTAGTTTCATGTTGATTTAAATGAGTAATGCTTCATTGCATGTGTTCTGTTACTTGTCTCCAAATTGAATGTATTCTTCTTTTGAATCTAAATAGCTAAGGGGTGTCTAAGATTCTTGAATATAGATTTGCTATGTTGAATGCTTGGTCTTTTACTTCTATTCAAGGAGTAGATTAAATGTTTTAGGTTAAAGTGTTAAGAAGAATATATTGCAGTGAGGATCTTCTAAGCAGAGGTAACCGAATACTCAATTCTGGGAAGTATCTGTAAGGTAGATATTAAACAACCCCCTTGAAACTCAGTCATCAATATGGGTTTATGTGTACACTCACATGTGTATGTCTATTGACTTCGAGCCCTGGATAGGCACCGATCCAGTCTTGTATTGAGGTCGCAACCAAAGTCCTAGTTTTGCATCCAAATACAAAACAAAATCAAACTTCATATACAAACCTTTAGGATAGTAGAAGTAGTTTTAGGATCCAAAATCCTCTGTCGACAACTGAACATAGGCCCAAAGCTAGCCCCTTTGCACTTATCTCACAGTTTTGGTCTGCATAATAGAGGATTTATCTGCTTTGTGTCAGCATCCCAGTCCTTTTATAGCATATCTAATGGATGTTGAATAGGGAATACCCCCTTGGTTCTGCAGAGCCTAAAGAAGAAGAGGAGATATCTATAGAGTCTATCTCCTATATTGTTAGCCGCTGGCCTAGGAATCCTATTGATCATTGATGGCTAGCTTGTAGGGACAACTGGGAATAAGCATCCAGTCAGATTGAGAGGTAACAATCTCAATATTTAGTGTTATATCAAAACATGAAAGCATATGTAATCATAAGAACAGAAATAAAATCAACACACATAACACAAGAATTTTTACGTGGAAACCCTGTTAAGGGAAAAACCACGGGGTGACTAACCCAAGATTGTATTCTCTATTAAAAGAATAAAGGAGTACAAAATGGAACTTGCCAATTAGGGCTCACTGCCCAAGCACATTGCTCACAAGAGGCACACTGCCTACAAGAGACTCACTGTCTACAGAACTTACAAAACATAATCAAGTGTTTGAACTAATGAGAAGCATCTACAAATGTAAGAGTTCAGTTTCGGGTAGGGACAATATACTAATTTGGTGCACTTCATTCTTCCTTTCTTCAATGTTGTTATTCAGTCACATACCGGACTTGAATTAGTGTTCTCACACTTATCCCTCCTTTTCTTCGCACCTTATTTCTTTACATCTTCAACACACACTTTTACATGCTGGAATCCATTTGGTATATATATCTGCATCAAGGATTTTCATCAACTTTCTAGTCAGCAACAAGAACACTCAAGATATTTGCAAGTTATTGATCTGTCGGCTGAATCCATGCTTGATTTGTGATGCGTATTAAAAGCTTAAGCATAGAAGTCATTAATCATGTCGACCAATAATGTATAATCCCACAAATAGCTTGATCAACACCTTGTACTCATTCAGATTGAAGTCTGATCTCTGTCGATCAGTTCTTCCTCTGTCTGCTCTGCCTGACTGGAACCCAACACTTAGGTGCTCATATCTTTTTCATGCTTTATCATCGGAAGCTAAATCTTTGAAGTACAATAGTAATGATACCCCTCTTGACTTGTCCAAGTCTGCAACTTATTGAGTTACACCATCTAAGAGATCCGAACCTGATTGTTGAACCTTGTTACATACTCTGTTCTTGTTCATCGGACCAAAATAATCTTCAATTTGACTTCCGGTATAGGCATACTATGTACTGCGGATGTGTGGGATAGACTTTGTTGCCATCAATGACAACACTTATGAAGCCACATAGTGTCTCTTGCCAACAATCTCCCCCTTTGGCATTGATGGCAACACTTAGTGAAAAATGGCTAAGTATCGCAGTAACTCCCCCTTGGCTGATGCTCTGTCTTTTGCACTATTTTATTGGAGCTCCCCCTTAGCTGGACTTTGCATTTTTCACTACTCTTCACTTCCCCTTTGACATCAATGGCAAAGGGTGGAATCCACATACCAAAATTTTGCAAAAATTATTCTATACATGGCCGCATAAGTATATACAAATCATAAGATAAACTTACATATACTTGAGTATGTCTACAAAAGTAGTCTTCAGCTGTACAAACTCTGTGGCCCAGTTCCTCTTCATCCTATCCAAAATGGAGATGTGACCACTCAACAAAAATGCATATGCTTCTGCCCTTCTTAAATCTATTGGATCACTGGTCTGAGCTATGGTCTGAGCATCTGTCAAGGCCTCATGCATTGCCTCTAGCTTAGGGATAATTATCCCTCTAAGTTCACCCATTCTATTCATTATGCTCTTCTTTTCTTTGCCTAGTCTCTTTATTTCATTTATAATAACAATAGCCTGGAATTCTTGATTCATTAAAGAGGAGGAAAGAGGGTCAAAATTCTGAACTAGGCTTGACAGTTTTTCTTCTTGTTCTTTTACTTTCTCCTCAATATCTTTTGTCACTTTAGGCCAAGTCAGACAAAATTTGAATAGGTCCCCACCATCTTTGAGAGCATTTTAAAGGCTCTTTATTCCAATGTCTAGAGTCCTCCTATCATTTGCAATAAGTCCTTGCACCTCAGTGAATCTGTTTCCCAGAAACCCCTTCCGGACCTTTGCTTCTCCTGATTTCTCTAGAGATTCAAAATGAGTGTTAACAGAATTTACTAAGTTTTTCAAGTTACTAGATGGTGAGGTCGAAGGATCCTTTTGATAGGATGGCATGACCTTCTCTAGCATCCCGGATGCAATCTCCAACAATTCACAGTCCTCCATGTGAGATTTCAAGAGTTTTTCTTTTGCTTTGGCTTGAGAAAAAGATGCTATGTTCATTATCTGAACCGGGGAGAGAGAGTCAAAATTCAGTGGTCCTTGAAATAGCTCAGGTTCGTCCAGCTCCATCATTTCTCTGTCTAAGAAGTTCTTCACTATCTCTGCAGTGTCTCTTGCTGGAGATTGAGACTTCTTTCCTTTTGAAATATCAGAACAATCATCATTAGTCTTTTCTGCTTGTTCTTCTTCTTTTCCCTTATCCTCTTTTCCTTGAATCTTCTTTTCCTCTCTTCTACCTTCCCCTTCAGCTTCAGAGTCTAGAATGTTTGTCATAGCTGCAGTGGGATCCAGAGGAGAGATGTCACCTATGTTTGCTGCTTCATGAACTTCCTCTTCTGGAACTGAGGAGTCTAAGTTCTCAGAGATTTCTTCATTTATTTTCTTTAATCCTTCGACATCCTTGTCAAAAGGTTTTTCATTGACATCATTTGATCCTTCAACATCCATGGTAGAAGGTTCTTCATATATTTCCTCTACTATAGGAAGATTGAATCTCTTCAAGGCATTCCAGAGGATATCTTTTGTTTTTCTTGCTACTTGGTTAGTTTCTCCAAGCATGAGTTTGTTCATTCTTGCCTTGCTCTGGAACTCATCCTTATAATCCTTGAAGATCATGCTCATTTGTTTTGAAGTGATGGAAGGATAAAGCTAAATTGCTATTTGCTCCCGAATCTCTAAGTCTTTTGCCTTTGCATTCTCTTTTCTTAGCTCAAGTACCTTTTCTAGGCTCTTAGGAATTAATGATATAATTTCAATGAATGCTTTATTGTAAATGTTCAAGTACCTGACAGTTCCAAATTTCTCTTGTCAACATCACTGTATTCATCATAGAACTCTGTCACCGACTGCAGGCTCCCATCCACAGTAACTGCCTTGATGATGTCATCAATGGAAAGAGTGGGCTTTTTAACAAATTCCTCTGCCTTCTCTTCCTAATTTATGTTAGCAAAGAACTTCCTAGATGTGCTCTTCTTCTTCATTTTCCTGATTTCTTCATCTAATTTTGTTTCTTCATCATCTTTATGGCTTGTATATGTCCTTGTGGCTTTGGTCTTCATCCTCTTTTCTCCTTTTTTGGATGTCTTGACTTCTAGTTTGGTAGACTTTGAGCTTTTGGAAGCGACAGGAGTAGAGCTCTTGGAGGATCTAGTCCGAGAGGAGGTTTGTACAGGAGCACTTTCTTTCTTTGCTTCTTGTCTTTCTTTCTCTGCCCTCTCTATTTTCTCTCTGTTAGCATCTATAGCCTCCTTTGATATGCCAAATCTTTTGGCAACTTCTTCAACTTCCTTTCTTACTTTCCTCTTCATCTCCGGTTGTCTTAACTCAACATGTATTTTTATACTTAGCTCTTCAAAGGTGCCAAACCTTTCTACTTCAATGTCCTTAGGCTAGCTCAGTAGGTGATGAATATGTAGCTCCAAGATTTTTTCATCGACATATCCCATAGGCATTATCCATACAGTTCTTGGCTCAACTGCCTCCATTAGACATTGATCAGTGTCAACCATAAAGCAAACTGTATCTTTGTATTTGTCAACTATTGTTTGTGGTATTCTTTCTCTGGCTTGCATTATGCTTTGGAATTTCTTAAAGTAACCCCAGAGGGTTATGTTTTGGGCTTGTGCATCACCAAGTCCATACATCTAATCTCTAATCTAAATTGCAACAGGTTTATCATTTTGCTAGACCCAACCATTTGATCCAGGTAGCTCATTCATATAATAGAAGAACAAACACAGTATTAGACTACCATATTTAAAGGAATTTTTCTTATCCTTTTTGATCTTCTGCAAGTTCTCCAATATATGATTTAGAAGAAGCTCACACAGATCATAATCTGCATCTTTCCTCAACATTTGATATGCATCATAGATTGTTGTACCAGACACAGAATTCTCCCTGCTCGAATGGTAGATTTTGTAGTTGATTATCATTGAAGCAAACTTGACATCTAGATCTATGATGTCATCTATAGTCATTTCTCTTTTGTCAAATTTTGATCTGGTGGCTTCAGTTACCGTTTGGTTCTTCACATATTTGAGTGCAGGTAACCCACCTGATGAATGCAGTCCGGTCACTGCCCTGATGGCATCTTTAGTTATCTTCAATGGCCTCATTAGCCACATAAAATTATCATGCATCTACATAGAACATATCGGACCCAATCATCTTCTGCAAAACACAGAAAATGTATGCAATGTCTGAAGTGTTTGTCCCGAAGGGCCTTGAATTTAGGTTTGAGTTCAAAATTCTCATCTATTAGCTGTTTGTGATAAATATCCATCAATTTTGAGTCTCCAAATTCTTCAATGTTTGCATGGATATAAACCCTAACATCTTCTACATGCAACACTCTGTACGGAATGCTAGAAAATGCACCTAAGGGATCAACTTCTAGAGATTTGTAAGGGTGTTTCTTGAATTTAGGTCTCGGCCTATCATAAATATTGACAACCATTGGAGTAGCCATTTTGCAAGAGATTTGGAGAGAGATTTTCAGAATGGAAGTACCTTTTCACACTTTAGGGTTTGAAGCAGGAGCCGGAACGAATCATTGGTTGAACTCAATTTTTAGTTGAACTTGAGTGAATTGTAGAATCTTCTTCGCAGAGCTCTTCTTTTCTTCTTCGTGAGTGCAAGTGTGTAAATAATGAGTGAAAGAACCCTTTTATCCTTGCACAAACCCTAATTTCCTTTTGTGATAAATGCACAACTTAAGTTATCTGGTTGCCCTATTTTGAGAGAGATTTTCTTGAATCACTGTGCGGAACTTAGAATCATTGTCTGTGAGGATTGACAACGTATCTTCTTTTCTTCAATCATGTCATGGGTTTGTAGATCAAAGCATTTCAATTTTGAATCATATCGGATATGTCTATGAAATTCTGCTTTACCAGATAGCTATCGGAACTGGATTAACTTGAGCGGTTATAAATCTTGCAAAACTCCATGCGGACCTTTCACATTTTGACTAAACATTATTTGGAGGTTTTTTTGAGAACCCTTTAATCCGCAGCGTTAGATGTTTACTCAATGTGCCGAATTCAGGTACTAGCTGACTGGCTGGGGGAAATTGTTTTTCTCTGTGACTCCCCCTGAGCTAGAGCTCACCTTTTTAGTTTCCAGAAGGAATATCAGCACTGGATTCTGGTACGGATCCATCCCCAGTATTTACTGTACTCTTATTTACCCAAATCTTGCTCATCTCCTTTTTAGCTTCATCCGCATTCACTTTACCTTTGCCCTTATCTTGTTTCTGATCATGTTCCACCGGACCTTTTCTATCCTAATTTCTGCTTCTATAAAATTTGGCAATATGACTAGATCTATTGCAATTGTAACATACAACATTTCTTTGCTTATTTGATTGATATCGTCTTGATCTGCATTGATTAGCCATATGTCCCATTCTATTGCATGCAAAGCATCTACCATTGAATGAATTATTTATTTGCATATTTCTGCATTCATGAGATTTGTGACCATACCTTTTGCAATTAAAACATTATCCAGAGAAGGACAGATTATTCTGATTCATTCTCCTCCTATACTGAGTTGTTTTATGACTGAAATTGTTGCAATTGAAGCATTATCCATTGAAGGATGGATATCTTTGAATGTTTGGTTGCCTTACCGGAGGTCTTCTAGGCATGTTTCTTTAATTTCCTGCTCCAAAGTTCTTTTGACTGGATCCAGAGCTTTCACCTTTCTCATATCCCAAGCCACGCTTACCATCTACCCTCTTTTAGCTTTCAAGAAGAAATTCAAGTTGGGCTGGGCTTATCTTGAATTTTTATTTGTATTCATTTGCAGTTTGAAGATCTTGTTTAAGAGTGTCTATCTGATTCTCAAGTTGTTCTTCATTGTCTCTAGCTTCTTCAAGATCAGATTCAAGATGCCTGATTATTCTGTCCATTTTGTGGTAGTCCTTTGTTTTCTCCTTGAGCGATTGTTTTAGATTATCTTCAATCTTTCTTTTTTCTTCAATTTATTGGGTGAATCTCATAACCCCTGATTCCATTTCATGCCTTACCATAATGATTTGTTTTGACAGCTTCTCACATAGCTTATTTTTCTCATTCAGATCTTCATTAGTATCATTGACTTCACTCTGATTAGCTAATTTTTGAAGTAGTTCCTTTCTCTTTTTCACAGAGATACTAATTTTTTCTTTTAGCTCATTTATGAAATCATCAGCTTGTTTGAGTCTTTCTCTCAAATTATTGACTTTAGAGTGGGATTGTTCAAGATCATCTAGGGCAGACTGAAGTTGTTCCTTCATACCATATGCATCCATTGAGATTCCTAGATCTTCCTCAAGCTATTAGGCTTTGTTCAGAGGAACCTTGCTCTGATACCAATTGTTGAAAATAAGGTAGATAACTGGGGGGGGGTGAATCAGTTATCTCAAAATTTCCTTAATTTTCTTTTCTTTTCTTATCTCAATAATCAGTGTTATATCAAAACATGAAAGCATATGTAATCATAAGAACAGAAATAAAATCAACACACATAACACAAGGATTTTTACGTGGAAACCCTGTTAAGGGAAAAACCACAGGGTGACTAGCCCAAGATTGTATTCTCTGTTAAAAGAATAAAGGAGTACAAAATGGCACTTGCCAATTAGGGCTCACTGCCCGAGCACACTGCTCACAAGAGGCATATTGCCTACAAGAGACTCACTGTCTACAGAACTTACAGAAGATAATCAAGTGTTTGAACTAATGAGAAGCATCTACAAATGCAAGAGTTCAGTTCTGGTTAGGCACAATATGCTGGTCTGACGCACTTTATTCTTCCTCTGTTCAATGTTGCTATTCAGTCACATACCAGACTTGAATTCTTGTTCTCACACTTATCCCTACTTTTCTTCGCACCTTATTTCTTTACATCTTCAACACACACTTTACATGTTGGAATCCATCTAGTATATATATTCACATCAAGGATTTTCATCAACTTTCTAGTCGGCAACAAGAGCACTTAAGATATTTGCAAGTTATTGATCTGTCAGCTAAATCCATGCTTGATTTGTGATGCGTATCAAAAGATTAAGCATAGAAGTCATTAATCATGTCGGCCAACAATGTATAATCCCACAAATAGCTTGATCAACACCTTTTACTCATCCAGATTGAAGTCTGATACTCTATCGGTCAGTTCTTCCTCTGTCTGCTCTGCCTGACTGGAACCCAACACTCAGATGCTCATATCATTTTCATGCTTTATCACCAGAGGCTAAATCTCTGAAGTACAATAGCAATGATACCCCTCTTGACTTGTCCAAGTCCACAACTTACTGAGTTACACCATTTGAGAGATCTGGACCTGATTGTCGAACCTTGTTACATACTTTGTTCTTGTTCACCGGACCAAAATAATCTTCAATCTGACTTTTGGTATAGGCATACTATGTACTGGATGTGTGGGATAGACTTTGTTTCCATCAATGACAACACTTATGAAGCCATACAGTGTCTCTTGCCAACAGACACACCCCTATATAACACCTAGTCTGACCTATCTAACTAAATAATAATATAATAATGATAACATGACTTAATTAGGAGTTAAGATAGCCACAAGCCGGCTATTCATAACCCTATGTACACCAATATTAAGGGTGTAGCAGTAGTCTGATGTATGTAATAGTTTTCACTAAACCAATAGTGGGAATTTTAAATAGGTTTATGTCTAATCCTGGTAATGGGCATTATACTTATGTTAAGAGCATTTTCAAATATTTATGAGGGACTGTTGATTACTATTTGTGTTATCACATGGTACTATTGATGTGGATAAGACATTGGATATATAGGGATTTGTGGATACAAATTAGGCAAGTGACTTAGATAGTCAATGGTCCACTAGTGGATATGTGTTCTCTTTGTTTGATAGTGCAGTGAGTTGGATGAGTAAGAGGCATCCCACAGTTGCTTTATCCACCAATGAAGAAAAGTATATGGTTGCTATGCATGCCTCTCTAAGGAGGTGGTATGGTTACAGATACTATGTGTAGGTATTGGTTTTGATTGTAGGGTGGTTAGAATTAGTTGTGATAGTCAGAGTGCTATTTGTTTGGCCAACAATACCATGTACCATGTGTTACAAGTATGTACAATTAGTGTTGTCATTGGTGTCAACTATATGAGCAAGAGGGTGTTGAGTGGATTCTATCTCTGATGATGAGGAAGTGTTGAAGATGGTGATGATATGTTTCTCGTGCTTGGCTTCCAAGTGTTTTTGAGAAAATTTGAATAATAGAGGAAACATGTTGTAAAGATGTTTTGGCCTATAGAGTATTGTTTTGATTTTACTCCACATTTCTTTTATATTGAAGATCTGTTTATGTGGTTTGGATATGTTGATTAGAGTTGTTTAGAGGTGCCACATTCAGAATTTAGCATGTTGGATTGATGTGAGGAGGAAGATGTTTTCACTAGTGTGTGAACTGTGTATTGCAGAGGTGTCTGGGAGAAATTTTTTTGCTTCGCATTTCTCTACGAAATGGTTTCAGGTCTTGTAGTTCTAGAAGTATGTTTATAAGATTCATATCTACCTTCAGTTGAATTTGTTCATGGTTTAATGCTCCGCAAGTTGATTTCTTGAGTTACAATGCATAACAGAGATATTTGAGCATACTAGGTAAATGGAATAAGTTTGTTCGCCAGGTGAAAGTTGTTGCAGAGGAATTTGTTGGATTTCAGGATGTTTTTGGGATACTCTAGATCATGTTCAAGCATGATGTGTGGTCCACGAGTCAACTTTGGGTGTGAGAAAGCATGTACTTAAAATGTTTATGGTGTTCACACAAGTTCGACTAGCCTTGGGTGTTTACACTAATTACGAAATTACTTCGGTGTTTGTGGAAGCATGGTGTGGCATGTATGAGTGGATTTAGGTCCAAGCTAAGGTGTGTTGAGGTTCGCCTTCATTCCTTTCCACCGCATGAATGTTTTGGTTCTAACTTAATTTGAATTTACATGGTGGAGGTGTATTGCCGACCTTGGATAATATTTTCAAGGTTGAAGATGGTATAAATAAGTGTCAAGGGATCGTGAATGGGTGAGTGTACGTCATGTATGATATGTGAATCACAATGTGGTAGAGTGTGCAGTGTAGTGCGAGATTTCATCTGTTAGATTACTGGATGCAGTGAGCAGAAGGTGTCTACAACTCTTCAGTATGATTACGAAGGTGTTGGTGATGTTGTTGTGGACTTCTTTGTTGCATTGAGATAGTTTTCTCCTTGTAACAATTTTAGATCTATATTCTTCTCTATTTTGGTAGTGAGCCTTTAACAATAAGCCTTTCTTTCTTTTGGGCAGTGAGCCCTCTAACAGTGAGCCTTTTGGTAGTGAGCCCTATTGTATTTCGATGTTGATATAACTTTATATTGTGAGCTAATCCTCACCATGGTTTTTCCCTTCTTGGGTTTTCCATGTAAATCTGGTGTTCTCTTATGTTTGATGTTGATTTGATTAAGTTTCTGTTATTTTCTTTCATGCTTAATCATCTTAATAGTTTAAGGGATTAATTGAATTAATGTGGATCTAAATGTGTGTGAGGGTTCTGAAGTTTTAAGTTACAACTGATTAACCCCCCTCTCAGTTGTCTTGTGCATTCAACAATTGGTATTAGAGCAAGGTTCCTTGGAAGAAAGCTTAACCTCTTGAGGTAGATCTAGGATGGCACACAAGAAAGATGTTCCCTTATTTGATCGATCAAAATATGCATTCTAGAAAATAAAGAAGGAATATTATCTGATTTCTCTTGGATATGAGATCTAGAAGTCTCTCAAGTCTGGATACACTATACCTAAAAATGGTCCGAGTACTGCAAATGAGATCAAGGCCTATGAAACCAAATGGTAAAGCAATGTATGCTCTTTTAAGTGGTCTTACTAATTCTAAATTGGTGAAAGTTATGAATCTGAAAACTGCTAATGAAATTTGGAAAAAATTAAAAAGTATTTGTGAAGGAGATGATAAGGTCAAGCAAGCTAAGATGCAGGATCTGAAGATCATGTTTGAGACCATACAAATGTTTGAAGATGAAAACATCACAAGTTACTTGCAGAAGGTGGATGAAGTTGTCAATAGCATCAGAGGTCTTGGTGGAGAATTGGAAGAAAAAGAAGTGGTAATGAAGGTACTTAGAACTCTTCCCAAATCTTACAGTCATAAAGTTTCTTCTATTGAAGAATTGCAAAATCTAGATCAATTTACTAGAGATCCATTATATGGCACTTTAATTGCTTTTGAAATGATAGAATTTGGTACAAGTAGTGCAAAAGTTGAAACTGCTTTTAAGAATGATAAATGAGAGAAGACCGTGGAATCAGATCAGGAGGATTCTGATGATATGGAAGCTAACTTTGTGAGAAGAATGAAAAAGGGTACTGGGAAGTACAGTGGTAAGTTGCCTTTCAAGTGTTTCAATTGTGGCAAGATAGGTCATTATGCTTCAAGATGTCTAGAAAGAATTTTGAGAAGCAAAAATAGGGAGAACAAAAGTAAGGTGTTTAAGAAAAGCTATTATGTTAGAGAAGATGCAAGTATATTTGATGATGAATCTGATTATGAAATGATGAGGATAGTGAATGTCTATTCATAGCTTTAAAATATGATGTTCTTTTTGCTAACTCTGAGGAATGTGTGAAGGAAAGGGCTCCGGAAGTAAGTATTAACGTTGAAGGCACTTTGATGTATGCTTTTCATACTAGACAAGAAAAGAACTACTGGGTAATTGACAATGGATGCTCAAATCATATGACTGATGATAAGAGGAAGTTTGTTAAACTTGAAAAATATGATGGAGGACTAGTTAGATTTGGTGATGATACATCTGCTAAGATATGTGGAAGAGGTTCAATCAGTTTTGATGGCAAGCATAATACTGATGATGTTCTTTATGTTAAGGGTTTAAAACATAACCTCTTGAGTGTTGGACAAATGTGTAGCAAAGGATACAATCTTGTATTTCAGAATGGTGGCTGTGAGATCAGAAAAGACTTCGAAACTGTGATAGCTGCTGGAAAGAGGACAAATGGAAATGTTTATCAGCTCAAAGGTGGTGATGGTTATTGTTTCATGAATCAGATCAGTGAGGTTGGCTATGGCATAGAAGATTATGTCGCATCAATTTTGATAGCCTAGTAAGAATAAGTTCAGTTCAAGTTGTGAGAGATCTACCAAAGATTACAAAGCCTATCAATGCTATTTGTAAGGAATGTCAAGTTGGAAAGCAAGCAAGATGAAGTTTCAAATTCAAGAATCAATCTTCTAGCAAACTATTGGAATTGGTGCATACAGATCTTTGTGGTTCTACCAGAGTAAGGAGTTTTCAAGGTGACATGTATTTCATGCTACTGATTGATGATTATTCTAGAATGACATGGGTTACTTTTCTCCAAGAAAAATCAGAAGCTCTAGATAAGTTTAAAGCATACAAAGTCATGGTTGAGAATGAAATGGATATAAAAATCAAATGGTTGAGGTTTGATAGAGGTGGAGAGTTCACCTCCAATGAGTATAACATGTTTTGTGAGAATCATGGAATAAAGAGGCATTTATTTGCCCCTAGGACTCCTCAGCAGAATGGAGTGGTTGAAAGAAAGAATAGGACTGTTCAAGAAGCTGCAAGGACAATGATAAAAGAAGAAAATCTATAGGAGGTTTACTGGAGAGAAGCAATTCATACTATTTTTTATATACTGAACAAAGTGCAAGCAAGGGAAAACAATACAAAGACTCCTTATGAGCTATGGTATGGAAGGATTCCTACTGTCAAATACTTCAGAGTGTTTGGAAGTAAATACTATATCAGAAGGGATGAAGAAAACCTAGGAAAGTTTGATGCAAGGTTTGATGAAGGTATCTTCCTTGGGTATTCCACTAAAAACAAAGCTTACTGGTGCTACAACAAGAGGCTAAGAAAGATGGTTGAGAGTGCAAATGTCAAAGTTGATGAAGATCTACAGAAGAATTCAAAAGCAAATGGATATGGATCATATGAGTCTTCTTGTAGAGAATAAGAAAAAGCTAAGGAAAAGGAAGTGTAGATCAAAGACGAAGAAGCTCCGGAAAAGACTCCTAAAACTCCCAAGTATGTGCAAAAGCATCATTCTGAAGAACAAATCATTGGTGACAAGATCAAAGGTATACTCATGAGAAGGAAAGTTGCTAAAGAATATGTAAATCTATGTTTACTTTCTGAAGTTGAACCTAAAACAGTGATTGAAACATGCAAGGATGAGTATTAGATCAAGGCTATGGAAGAAGAACTAATGCAAATTGAAAAGAATTAGACTTGGAAACTTGTCCTAAGACCAGCAAACAATAATATGATTGGAACTAAGTGGGTATTCTGGAATAAACTGAATGAGAATGGAGTAGTAAGAAACAAGGCAAGGCTTGTGTGTAAAGGCTACTCACAAGTAGAAGGTATAGACTATGAGGAAACATATGCTCCTATGGCAAGAATGGAGGCCATCAGGATGTTTTTGGCTTTTGCAGCACATTAGGACTTCAAAGTATATCAAATGGATGTGAAGTCTGCTTTCTTGAATGGTGAGTTGGAAGAAGTATACATAGAACAACTAGATGGATTTCAGTTATTAGATAAACTAGATATGGCTTACAAATTGAAGAAGGCACTATATGGATTGAAGCAAGCCCCCAAAGCTTGGTATGCAAGGTTAGACAAGTACTTATTACAACAAGGATTCAATAAAGGTACTACAGATAGCACTCTGTACATTAAAGTAGAAGTAGATCAAATTTTGATTGTGGAAGTGTATGTGGGTGATATAGTCTTTGGTGGAAATAAAGGTATGTGTAAGAGTTTTGCAGATGAAATGCAGAAAGAATTTGAAATGTCAATGTATGGGGAAATGAAGTTCTTCCTTGGGTTACAGATCAATCAGACAGATAAAGGTATTTTCATTTCACAATCAAAGTATGTCAAGGAAATGTCAAAGAAGTTTGGAATGGAAGATTCTAAACCAATATGTACCACTATAGTTACTGATTGCATGCTGAGTAAGAATTATGAAACTCCTAAGGCTGATCAGAGCAGGTATAGATCAATGATTGGAGGATTGCTATATTTAAATGCTACTAGACCGGATATTATGTATGCAGTTTGTCTTGTGGCTAGATTTCAAGAAGATCCTAGAGAGTCACATGTTGCAGTAGTAAAGAGGATGTTTAGATATTTAAAGGACACTCCGGATATGTTGTTATATGGAGCCTAATCAAACCCGGAGGTTAAATTTCCTCACTTTTGTCGTCGCGGTTTCCCCCCAAAGTATTTAATGGGGGAGTTATTTTTCTATTGGCTGATAATTATTTTTCTATTGGCTAACATATAAAACCCTATTTTTGTAACCGACATAAGTCTTGATAAAAATGGCTTAGGGTTAGCGTTTTCATTGATATTGTATTGTAGCATATTGCAGCGGTATTGAGTTGCAAGAGATTGATGGTTGTAATCAATTCTATTTTTGTTGGATAATAATATTGGACTCTCTGTTGGTGGATGTAGCTCAAGTTTGGGTGAAGCATGTTAAAATTGCCTCTCATTGTTTTATTTTTGTGTATTTTTTGTTTCTTTGTTTAATCTTTATCTGTTTTAATTGATATCTTCTGCATGCTATTCCTAATAAGACCATGGCTTGTGGTATCCAAAGGATACTAACTTTAATCTAAGTGCTTATACAAATGCAGATTGGGCTGGTTGTGTAGATGACAGAAAAAGTACAAGTGGTGGTGCATTCTTTCTTGGAGGTAGAGTAGTATCATGGCTAAGTAAGAAGCAGGATTTAGTATCTTTATCCACTACTGAGGTAGAATACATTGTAGTAGCATCTTGCTGCACACATGTGTTGTGGATGAGGCAAAGCTTGAAGGATATCAGAGTTGTATATGATGAACCAATTCCTATCTTCTATGATAATACAAGTGTTATTAACATTTCAAAGAATCCAGTGATGCACTCAAGGACAAAACATATCTCAATCCAGTATCACTTTTTGAGAGAGAAGGTTACAAAGAATGAAGTGAAGCTTGAGTATGTGCCTACAAAGGATCAAGTTGCCAATATATTCACTAAGGATCTTCCTAAGGATACTTTTGAGTATCTCTGAGAGAAGTTAGGGGTTATTGCCCCTCCTTCTTTGAACTAAATACTTAAGGATATGCATCAGTCTTGTGGATTTCAAGATTCATTCTTAATTATGGACTGGTGCTAGAGGCTACCTCTTAGGGGGAGTAGGTAGTGGTCATGTTGGTTGTTGCAGTCAGGGGGAGTCAGTGTTAATGTAAATTGTTGTGCTCCTAAGGGGGATTATGCAGAGCAGTAAAATAAAAGATGTTACAAAGCAGTGGTGAGTAGGTAAGAGTATGAGTAATGTCAAAAGAGGATAGTAAGAGAGAGAGTTGTGTCACCCTTTGCCATTCATGTCAAAGGGAGAGAGAGAGAGCAATGTGAAAAAGGAAAGAGTTAGTTGTCAAGAAGAGAGTAGTAAGCTAAGAGAAAGAGAAATAAAAAGAGCATAGTATTGAGCTTGTTGTTGTGTTTGTTGATTTTTCACATCATGTGTTGCCATCAATGACAAAGGGGGAGATTGTTGCAAGTATGTGCAGTTAGTGTTGTCATTGATGTCAACAAGCTTGTGTTGTCATTGGTGTCAACTGTATGATCAAGAGGGTGTTGAGTGGATGCTATCTCTGATGATGAGGAAGTGTTGAAGATGGTGATGATATGTTTCTAGTGCTTGGTTTCCAAGTGCTTTTGAGAAAATTTGAATAATAGAGGAAACGATGTGTTGTAAATATGTTTTGGCTTACAAAGTAGTGTTCTGATTTTCCTCTGCATGTCTTTTATATTGAAGATATGTTTATGTGGTTTGGATATGTTGATTAGAGGTGTTCAAATGTGCTACATTTAGAATTTGGTGTGCTGGATCGATGTGTAGAGGAAGATGTGTTCACCAGTGTGTGAACTGTGTATTGCAAAGGTGTTTGGGAGAAATGTTTTTGCTCTGCATTTCTCCGTAGAATGGTTTTAGGTCTTGTGGTTTTGGAAGTATGTTTATAAGGTTCATATATACCTTCAGTTGAAGTTGTTCATGGTTTGGTGATTTTCAAGTTGATTTCTTGAGTTACAGTGCATAACAGAGATATTTGAGCATACTAGGTAAACAAGATAAGTTTGTTCGGCAGGTGAAAGTTTTTGCGGAGGAATTTTTTGGATTTTAAGATGTTTTTGGAATTCTCTAGATCATGTTCAAGCATGATGTGTGGTCCGTGAGTGATCTTTGGGTTTGAGGAAGAGTGTACTTAAAATGTTTATGGTGTTAACACAGGTTCAACCGACCTTGGGTATTTACACTAATTACAGAATTACTTTGGTGTTTGTGGAAGCATGGTGTGGTGTGTATGAGTGGATTTAGGTCCAAGCTAAGGTGTGTTGAGGTCCGCCTTCATTCCTTTCCACTGCAAGAATGTTTTGGTTCTGACCTAACTTGAATTTATATGGTGAAGGTGTATTTTTGACCTTGGAGAATGTTTTCAAGGTTGAAGATGGTATAAATAAGTTGTTGGATCTAGGGCATACAACTGAGAGGGGGGGGTGAATCAGTTGTATAAAACTTCTTTTCATTCAAACACTTAACTCACTGTTGTTAGTTAGCAGCATATCAAATAATCATCCATGGAAGCATAATACATAAACTCAAGAGCAGATAAGCATCAACACATTGAACACCAAGATTTTGACGTGGAAAACCCGGTTAAGGGAAAAACCACGGGGTGATTAACCCAAGAATTATTCTCTGTTAGAAGAATAAAGAAAAATGAATGGCACATGCCAATAAGGGCTCACTGCCCGAGCACACTGCTCACAAAGAGGCCCACTGCCTACAAGGAGACACACTGTCTACAAAGTGATGAAAATCACAGTCTTGAACTGGAGAATGACATCTCTACCATGTCCGGATTAGTTCCAATTAAGCCCAACAATCTCTGCTCTGCCTTTCGCACGTTTCTTCGCTATACCATACTCATCCTCACACCACACACTGAAATGAACTCACAAATCGTTATTTATACAAGACATCGACTTAGGAACAATCATCTAAGTCGGCAAACAACCATAGGAGTATCCGCAAGATGAATAACACATCCAGTCGGCCATCACAAGAACATTCGCAGGATGAACAACTCATCCGGTCGGCTACACAGAGCAAGAACTTCATCCGGAAGAATAACTTCAATTCCGGGCTCTACCATCAATGCGGACCAACAACACAACCTAACCATGATCCAAGAACCTTCACACGCCTGTCTGAATTGTCCGGATACATCCGCACTTCCTCTGCTTACTGGGATCTCTTGTCTTCCTCATCTGGAACTTCAAGAACACAGTCTGTCGCCACTGTCATAATGCAAGAGGTACTTCCGGACCTCCAAATCATACACAAATCAGGATGAAACATCAAAAGGACATCCCAAACACTCCTTCCAATCCGCAGATTAGGATAATACAATTCCGGACCTCACCGGACCTTTTTGTGATCCTCTGTCACCTCCGAATACTTGCCGGACCCGGTTCTATACCGGCAGCCACAACTCCTTCAGATCTTCATGCGGACCTCTGAAATCTTGACTGTAGCATCGCAAGACTCATATCTACTAACCCTTTAATCCGCGTCCTCCGGTTCCCATCCTATACAGTACATTTACCTTCTTCTCATCACTGTTCTTCACTGTTCCTGACTGAGACTAATTTTCTCAATATCCTCAGCACACAGCTCATCAAATCCTTCTTGTCAATGCAATATGAGTATGTTGACATCAATGACAACACTGGATAACCTCATACTTGCAACAATCTCCCCCTTTGTCATTGATGGCAACATATGATGTGAAAAACCATTAAGACAAGAACTTCAACTTTTCATATGTCTTCTCTTCCTTTACTGCTCCCCCTTTGATCATCAACCACTTGTTTTTCACATGTCTTCTCTCCCCCTTTGACATCAATGGCAAAGGGCTCATACTTGCAATTCTCATGCATCAGAATCATACTAGCTGCTCCCCCTTAGTTGCAGCTCCCCATTAGTCTGGATCACAAGATATGGCTGTGATAGCCACCGGACTGATGCACATCAGTGCATCTTAGTTCATCACCAGAGGGGCCATGACCCCTAACTTCTCCCGGAGATATTCAAAAGAGTCCTTGGGAAGGGGTTTTGTAAAGATATCTGCAATCTGATCCTTGGAGGGAACATACTCCAATCTGACTTCTTCCTTGTTTACTTGTTCTCTCAAAAAGTGAAATTTGATAGATATGTGCTTAGTCTTAGAATGCAATACCAGATTCTTGGAAATATTAATTGCACTTGAATTATCACAGAAGATTGTGATAGGCTCCTCATATTCAACTTTGATGTCTCTTAGCATCTGCTTCATCCATAAGATTTGAGTGCAACTACCTGCTGCTGCAATGTATTCTGCTTCAGTTGTAGACAGAGATATTGCATCTTGTTTCTTGCTTAGCCAAGAAACCAATCTCTTCCCCAAAAAGAATGCTCCACCACTAGTGCTCTTCCGGTCATCCACATCTCCTGCCTAATCTGCATCTGTGTAAGCATGAAGAGAGAAATCCGGATCTCTAGGATACCATAGACCATACTCAACTGTTCCTTTCAAGTATCTAAAAATTCTTTTGATTGCCATAACATGAGATTCTCTAGGATCAGCCTGGAATCTTGCCACAAGACCAACAGCCTGCATTATATCTGGTCTAGTTTGAGTGAGATACAACAATCCACCAATCATTGATCTATACTTTGTCTGATCTGCCTTTGGAGAATCATCATCTTTGCTTAACTTACATCCGGTTGCCATAGGAGTGTTCATAGGCTTTGAGTCTTCCATACCAAATTTCTTTAACAATTCTTTCACATATTTGGTCTGGGAGATGAAGATCCCTTCTTTTGTTTGAGTAATTTGCAGACCCAAGAAGAAATTCATTTCACCAAGCATAGACATTTCAAACTCACTTTTCATCTGATTTGCAAAAGTTTTGCACATACTATCTCTTCCTCCAAAAATGATATCATCCACAAACACTTCAACAATCAGAATGTTTTCATGATCAATTTTGAAATATAAGTTACTGTCAGCAGTACCTTTGTTGAATCCAATCTGCACAAGATGCTTATCCAACCTTTCATACCATGCTCTTGGGGCTTGCTTCAATCCATACAAAGCTTTCTTCAACTTGCAGACCATATCATTATTATCAGACAATTGAAATCCATCCGGTTGTTCAATGTAGACTTCTTCTTCCAGATCACCATTTAGGAAGGTAGACTTGACATCCATCTGATATACCTTGAAGTCTTTGAAGGCAGCAAATGCAAGAAGTAATCTGACTGCTTCAATTCTTGCTACCGGAGCAAAAGTCTCTTCAAAGTCAATTCCTTCTATTTGAGAGTAGCCTTTGCAGACCAATCTAGCTTTGTTTCTGATTACTTCACTAGCTTCATTTAGTTTGTTCCGGAAGACCCACTTGGTTCCAATTACATTCCTGTCTCTAGGTCTGGGAACAAGATCCCAAGTATGATTTTTCTCAATTTGCATCAGTTCATCTTCCATTGCTTTGGTCCAGTTTTCATCATTGCAGGCTTCATTTATTGTTTTAGGTTCAATCTTTGAAATCAGACAACATTCATTCTGATCTTGAGCAATATTCCTTCTAGTTTGTACACCTTTGCTTCTGTCACCTATTATCTGATCTTCAGAGTGATTCAGTCTTACATACCTTGGAATTTTGGGAGTATCCAGCACTGCTATTTCTTGATCAGGCTCATTCAAACCTATCTCTTCTTCCTGATTTACCGGATCAGGCTGACTCTGTCTCACCGGAGAGGATTGAGGTCCTTGAACACTGTCTTGGTCATCTTCATCAAACTCATAAAATCTTGAAGGCTTCTCAATTCCTTCATCAACCTTTACATTGGTGCTTTCTATCATCTTCCTCAATCTCTTATTGTAACACCGGTATGCTTTGCTTTGAGTGGAGTAGCCCAAGAAAATTCCTTCATCACTTCTAGCATCAAACTTTCCTAGATCTTCATCTCTTTTAATATAACACTTGCTACCAAATACTCTGAAATATTTCACAGTAGGAGTGATGCCAAACCAAAGTTCATAGGGGGTCTTACTGGTGTTGTTTCTGATTTGAACTCGATTGAGTGTAGACTGCAGTGCTGATAGCTTCTTTCCAAAACATTTGAGGAACATTTGCTTCCAACATCATTGTCCTAGCAGCTTCCTGGATGGTCCGGTTCTTTCTCTCAACTACTCCATTCTGCTGTGGAGTCTTAGGAGCAGACAACTGTCTCCTTATACCCTGTTTCTCACAAAAGTCAATGAATTCACCAGATGTAAATTCACCACCTCTATCAGACCTTAGACACTTTAGTTTCAATCCGGTTTGATTCTCCACCATAGCTTTGAAGATTTTGAACTTCTCAAAAGCTTCTGATTTTTCTTTTAGAAAGGTAACCCACATCATCCGGGAATGATCATCTATTAACAACATGAAATATCTATCACCTTGCAGACTCTTGATTCTTGTCGGACCACATAGATCAGTATGTACTAGTTCCAACAATCCGGTAGAAGACTGGTCTTTGCTTTTAAAAGAGACTCTGCTTTGTTTGCCTAACTGACATTCTTTACACACACTATTTGTAGGTTTTATCAACTTTGGAAGATCTCTCACAGCCTGAGTATTGCTTATTTTGATGATGTTATCAAAATTTACATGACACATTCTTCTATGCCATAACCAACTCTGATCAATTTGAACAAACAAACAACTTTTATTTGAACCAACCAGATGAAAGATGTTACCTCTTGTCTGAGTACCGGATGCAATTTCAGTTCCGGAGCTTGTAAAGATTCTGCATTTTCCATTCTTGAACCGGAGATCATAGCCTTTGTCCACTAACTGACCAACACTGAGAAGATTGTGCTTCAATCCTTCAACATACAGTACATTTCCTGTTTTGCTCTTACCATCAAAGGAAATAGTTCCCCTACCTCTGATTCTGCCAGCAGAATTGTCACCAAACTTTACCATTCCTCCTTCATATCTTTCCAAGTCTAAGAACTTATTCTTGTCACCAGTCATATGGTGAGAACATCCACTGTCAATAACCCAATCATCCTTTTCTTCCACTTGAGCAGCCAAGGCTTTTTCAACAACTTTGTGATTGACAGATTCAGAGAGCAAGGAATCTTCTTCCTTGATGGCTATAAACACCCACTCATTTCCGGATTTGCTTCCTGGTTCTGATTCATCATCTGTTACTCCTTCATTGTCATCTTCTTCATGAACATAATAGCAATTCTTTTGAAACCCTTGTCTGTGAGTATTAGATCTTGCAGATCTCTCCGGACATCTTGAGGCAAAATGACCAATCTTATTGCAGTTGAAACACTTAAAGGGTAGTTTTCCTTCATACTTACCGGATCCTCTTGGCAGTCTCTTTGCAATGAGGGCTTCAAGTTGAGCTGTTTCTGCTTCTTCTTCTTCCATGTCTCTTCTTGCTTGATCATACCATGACATTTTCTTTGATGAGTTTTCACCCGGATCAAATCTCTGCTTGCCTTTCACATAGGCACTGGCTTTGAAAGCAGATTCAGTCTTGGGAGGATCATCTCCAAACTCGGTCATTTCAAATGCAGCTAGTTTGCCAGCCAGTTGTTCTCTTGTGACAGTTGTGTGGGCTCTGAATTCATCAATGGCAGCAACTTTGATTTTGTAGGCAGCAGGAAGGGATCTTAGGATTTTGCAGACAATCTCATTTTCATCTAAAGTTCCACCAGCATTTCTGATTCCACATACCAGCTCATTTACTCTTGGCATAAAGGTAGTGATGTTTTCATCATCTCTCATTTTCAATCTTTCAAATTTCCCTTTCAGACTTTGCAACCTTGCACTTTTGACAAACTCATCTCCTTCATACAGAAGTTCTAGTTTAGTTAGGATCTCATATGCAGTGGGTAGGTCAATGACATTCGAGAGATCTGAGTCATTCAATGCGCTTAGAAGAGCTTCCTTGGTCCGCAGATTGTTTTCAGCTTCTGTGATTTCATTCAGAGTTGTCGGACCACCTTGTGGAGGTACATATGGTTTTGAAATCATACCCAGGTATGCTTTTCCCATGCATTCCAAGTGACACTTCATGCGACCTTTCCAGAGAGTGAAGTTGGTTCCATCGAACTTCGGACTATCCTTCTTGTATGACGACATCCTGGATCTCCTCAAGCGGTTAAGCTCTTGTCAGAGGAACTTGGCTCTGATACCAATTGTTGGATCTAGGGCATACAACTGAGAGGGGGGGGGTGAATCAGTTGTATAAAACTTCTTTTCATTCAAACACTTAACTCACTGTTGTTAGTTAGAAGCATATCAAATAATCATCCATGGAAGCATAATACATAAACTCAAGAGCAGATAAGCATCAACACATTGAACACCAAGATTTTGACGTGGAAAACCCGGTTAAGGGAAAAACCACGGGGTGATTAACCCAAGAATTATTCTCTGTTAGAAGAATAAAGAAACATGAATGGCACATGCCAATAAGGGCTCACTGCCCGAGCACACTGCTCACAAAGAGGCCCACTGCCTACAAGGAGACACACTGTCTACAAAGTGATGAAAATCATAGTCTTGAACTGGAGAATGACATCTCTACCATGTCCGGATCAGTTCCAATTAAGCCCAACAATCTCTGCTCTGCCTTTCGCACGTTTCTTCGCTATACCATACTCATCCTCACACCACACACTGAAATGAACTCACAAATCGTTATTTATACAAGACATCGACTTAGGAACAATCATCTAAGTCGGCAAACAACCATAGGAGTATCCGCAAGATGAATAACACATCCGGTCGGCCATCACAAGAACATTCGCAGGATGAACAACTCATCCGGTCGGCTACACAGAGCAAGAACTTCATCCGGAAGAATAACTTCAATTCCAGGCTCTACCATCAATGCGGACCAACAACACAACCTAACCATGATCCAAGAACCTTCACACGCCTGTCTGAATTGTCCGGATACATCCGCACTTCCTCTGCTTACTGGGATCTCTTGTCTTCCTCATCCGGAACTTCAAGAACACAGTCTGTCGCCACTGTCATAATGCAAGAGGTACTTCCGGACCTCCAAATCATACACAAATCAGGATGAAACATCAAAAGGACATCCCAAACACTCCTTCCAATCCGCAGATTAGGATAATACAATTCCGGACCTCACCGGACCTTTTTGTGATCCTCTGTCACCTCCGGATACTTGCCGGACCCGGTTCTATACCGGCAGCCACAACTCCTTCAGATCTTCATGCGGACCTCTGAAATCTTGACTGTAGCATCGCAAGACTCATATCTACTAACCCTTTAATCCGCGTCCTCCGGTTCCCATCCTATACAGTACATTTACCTTCTTCTCATCACTGTTCTTCACTGTTCCTGACTGAGACTAATTTTCTCAATATCCTCAGCACACAGCTCATCAAATCCTTCTTGTCAATGCAATATGAGTATGTTGACATCAATGACAACACTGGATAACCTCATACTTGCAACATAAGTGTCAAGGGATCATGAATGGATGAGCATGCGTGATGTATGAGATGTGAATGATAGTGTGGTAGAGTGTGCAGTACAGTGCGAGCTTTCATGTGTTAGATTATTGGATGTAATGAGCAGAAGGTGTCTACAATTCTTTAGTATGATTGCGAAGATGTTGGTGATGTTGTGGTGGACTTCTCTGTTGCATTGAGATAGTTTTCTCCTTGTAACAATCTTCTTTATCTTCTCTATTCTAGAAGTGAGCCTTTCTTTCTTTTGGGCAGTGAGCCCTCTAGTAGTGAGTCTTTTGATAGTAAGCCTTCCAGCAGTGAGCCCTATTGTATTTCGGTGTTGATATAACTTTATATTGTGAGCTAATCCTCACTATGGTTTTTCCCTTCTTGGGTTTTCCATGTAAATCTAGTGTTCTCTTGTGTTTGATGTTGATTTGATTCAGTTTCTGTTATTTGCTTTCATGCTTAATCATCTTAACAGTTTAAGGGATTAATTGAATTAATGTGGATCTGAATGTGTGTGAGGGTTCTGAAGTTTTAAGTTACAACTGATTAACCCCCCTCTCAGTTGTCTTGTGCATTCAACACCATGCTCATACTAAACACATTGATGTTCAGTATCACTTTGTGCATGAGAAGGTAGAGAATGATAAGGTCTTGTTACAGAAAGTTGACACTCATGATATTGTTGTAGATTCCCTCATGAAGCTAGTGAGCATAGAGAAGTTCTTAGTTTAGGAAGACCATGGTCCTTGGACCCTATACGATATATTTTATTTCTCCTTTGGATGTCATTGCAATGTATAATATCAAGTTGGAGAATGTTAGGATAGTGTGATATTTAATTGCAATCCTAATGTATTATTTTTATGTGTCTTCAAACATCTTAGAATGAGTACTTGAAAACCCACGTAGGTGGTTGAGAGAATATTTTATTATTATTTTCCTATGACTTTGAATATTAGTTATTAATGGCATTCATGAAAGAGGTGGAGTTGGTAGTGGTGGTTACAAATGCTATTAATGGCATGATTATCTTTCCTAGGCACCTTGGAGAGTTATGGATGTTGGCAAGAGACACTGTTGGGCATGTCAGGTGTTGTCATTGATGGCAATTGAATCTATCTTACACATCCATATTACATCACTTTATCATATCGGAAGTTAGAGTGCAGATTTATCTAAGTCTGGATAGACAAGAATAGAGCATTTGATAGGGTTCAGCATAGTAGTCCGCATTTCTCCATAGGTAATCACATTGTGCTATGGATCTGAGGGAATGGTAAGGGATGTCAGGGCTACCTAAATCCAATATTTTAGCCTCCGGTGATGAAGGGATTGTAAGTTACAAGCATCTGAGTATCGGGTTTTAGTTAGACAGTTCAGTTCAATGAAGAACAGACTAACTATGTGTTTGATCCTTGAGCAGATGAAGAGAAGTGGTTGGTCGAGTAATTTATGTGATCCAGTGGCATTGGTTGATAGGTGAGGTAACTTTAACACATAAGTTTTGGTCCGCATTAATATGTGTGCATGGATTCAGCTGACAGAATAGTGTTCTTGAAATAGTTTCCAGTTTTTCTCAAAGCCGACTGTAGTTGATGTTATTTCATATAGCGGATATATATGATCAATTGATTCGAGTATTTTAGGGTGTTGTTGTATGTATATGAAGGGATAAGTGCAAAATATAGCAGAATCAAGTGCAAAGGGAAGAGATCTAAGCTCCGGATCATGGCAGAGCAGAAAGAGATGAAGTGTGTAAAGTCAGTATATTATGCATAACCGAAACTGTAATTATGCATTGTTAGATGTTGTTTCTCAGTTCAATCATTCCAGTAAACTCTTGTAATTAATTTTGTAGGCAATGGGCCTCTTTGAGTAGTGAGCTCTGGGCAATGTGCCTGAAGGCATGTGCCTTCCCATTTGCAATACTTTTAACAGAGTATAAATTCTTGTGGTTTAACCCCCACCGTGATTTTTCCCTTAACTAGGTTTCCACGTAAAAATCCTGGTGTTATGTGTGTTGATTGTGTTTCTACTCATGTGTTGTTGATTCATGCCTTCATGGTTATATCATTCATATGTTGATAAGTGGTAAAGAAGTTTAATTGCAACAAAGGATAAAAGTTTTTGTGACAACTGATTCACCCCCCCACTCTCAATTGTCTGCCCTTATTTCATCAATTGGTATCAGAGCCTGGTTCCTTAGAAGATGTTTAATAGCTTGAGGAAGATCTGGGAAGGTGTTTTCAATGGGTTCATTCAAGCATTCTGATGATATCAATCAACAACTACAAGTAGCCTTAGATGACCTTGACTTGTCCAAACCAGAAATCAGAGATCTGCAAGAGAACCTTAAAGATGTTGAAGATTTCATTGAGACCTTAAAAGAAAAATTGAGCAAATCTAATGAAAAGAGGAAGGAGCTACTTCTTCAACTAGTAAATCAGAATGAAGACAATGACATCGATGAGGCCCTAAAAGAAAAGATAATGGAATGTGAGAAGTTAGCAGAAGAAGTTGTTGTCCTAAGACATGAGATGGAATCCGGGGTGATGAGGCTAACCAAGGAAATTGAGGAAAGAAAGAAGTCTGAAGAAAAACTGAATCAATCTCTGAAAGAAAGAATAGAAGAGTGTTGCAAATTGGATAGAATAATTGGTCATTTAGAATCTAATCTACAAGAAACTAGGGATAATGAGGATCAACTTGAAAGACAAATTGTCATTCTTAAAAATGACCTAGAAGTTGCAAATGAATATAAAGAGAAATTCAAGATAAGCTCAGCTAAAATTGAGGCATTGCTTGATAGTTAGAAGAAGGCAGATGATAAGCATGGTCTGGTATTTGAGAAAGGTGAAATCTTTGGATCCGGTCAAAGAAATCCTGAAGCAAGAAATCAAAGAAGGAATCCTAGAAGACCTCCGGTAAGACAACCTAATGCTCAAAGGTATCCATCTTTCAATGGCAATTGTTTCAAATGCAACAAGTATGGTCATAGAGCTAATCAATGCAAAAGTAAAATAAATCAAAATGCATCATCTTTCTCCGGTTAATGCTTTAATTGCAAAAAGATAGGTCATAAGGCTGAGGAATGCAAAAGTGGATCAAGGAATCCTCCTAAGAACAAACAAGTGTTCAATGGAAGATATTTTTCTTGCAATAAGTTTGGGCATATTGCAATGCAATGCAGATCTAAACCTGCTCCAACATGTAATTGTTAGAAAAATAAGATTGTGTGTTTCAACTGCAACAAATCCAAACACATTGCTAAATTTTTTAGAAGAAAAAAGGAGAACTCATAGGTAGGTAAAGGAAAAATAGAGCAGAAGTTGGACAAAGGCAAGGGCAAAGTTGATTTGAATGAGATCCAGAATGAAATGAACAAAACATGGGTGAAGAAAGGTGAAATGAAAGTTGACAATGGGTCCGCACCGGAATCCAGTGTTGATAATTCCTCTAGGAATTGAATCAGGAGCTCTGGCTCAAGGGGAGCAGCATTGAAAATCTTATTCCCCCGGCCAGTAAGTGGGTGCCTGAATTTGGCATGATGAATGTGTAATGTCCCCTTGTCACAAATCAAAATTTCTCTACCTTGTTCACAAATTTCAACTTGCAAAAAGAGAACATTAGTACACTAAACCTTTTTAATTTCATTTATAGCAATAGATATATAATATATTCAAATCACATAAGAACACTACCTTTATAATTTCTATGATCAAACATCATTTCATATCTTTAATTCATAATTTTATGATTACTTTCAATACATATTTCTACCACTAATCTTATGATCACTATCATTATAGATATTTCACATGTTCCCTCTTAAGTTCACTATCAACATGTCTTTCATAGTATCATGATATTTCACATTCTCAATCATTAATGTCTTGATCTCTATCAATATGCATTTCCATTCTCTATCATGTATTAATTATTAGTTTCATATGAGAGAGATGAGTTGCTACTTGCCACTATCCAACATGGGGCTCTATCTCTATCCTTAGACTTGAGGAGTACCTTTTGTACCCTTGGAGTTAAGGCCTCTATGAGATTCCTTGGTACTAGAGATGCCTTTTGCACCATTGTAGCCAAGGCCACTATATCACAATCCTTTGCACTATGGGTACCTTTTGTACCAGCGTGTGACAAAGGCCTCTATGTGATAACTATCCTTTGCACTATGGGCACCTTTTGTACCAACATGTGACAAAGGCCTCTATATACCCATGATTGGCCTCTTAGGTGTTTCAAACTCACTTTCCCATATGAGACTAATAGTCTATCTTATGGCACATGATATTATATCACTGTTATGATTTATTTCAATGATTTGCAACACTTATGGTAATTCATACATTCATCTATGATCACATATTATAGAATCGATCCTTAAGAGATTTAGAAAGTACAATAACATGGGATGTAAAGACATACCTGGGAATTACCTTTTGATATATCTGGTGGCTAGTCACTACCTTAATGAGTGATATTACAATCAAAATTAGTCTCTAGACAGGGTCGATCATCCTCCAAGATGCATTCCCACACTTGTTTTCTAGTCGCTGCTCCACAAAGTGATTGATCTCCTTCTATGAGTTGTGTAAGACTTCCCAATCGATACACTATTCACTGCAACTAAGTCAATGCAATGCAAATTATCTTCAAATTGATCTATGATATGATGATGTCTTGTTGAGATAAGAGGTCAAGGATGAGTATGATCGTGTTCTTATGAAGGTGTTGCTCTTCAACGATGATAGTGGATGGATCGCTTGCCTCCTTTATGATAATATCGTTGCCTATATTGGTGTGAACTCCTCATTGTTGATTCTATGTTGTTGGCACTACTTTATGAACGCAAATCAGTCTCCACGTCGATAGCAAATAACTAAGATGCAGCCCACTAGTATGTTGAATATTCTGCCTTTGTTGAAACTGTGTGTAATGCCTGATTTATGTAATGTGTTCTCAATACTTAGTCAAAGGTATCTGTAATATAATTTCCAATGTGGAATGTATATGTACATTCACTAATGCGGGATGATTAGGATTTATGTTGCTTCTCCTTTTGACTAGTGTTCTGCTGCTTATGTGTTCCTGTCTTGCAGAGATGAAATTGTGTCATGTTCGATGCTTTGAGAGGAGGAAAGCCACCTTTTAAGAAGCCCACGAAGGGGTCTTAATCGCCCAAGAGTCATATCGATTGGAGGTGGATATATTTGTTAGTTTTTACTAATGATGGTTGTGTTCCCTTGTTTATTATATCCGCCGCTTTAATATGAGTAATACTTTTGTTATATTTTTGCCTCTTTTAAGATATGGTTCGGTGCTTCCAATAGGCCTGATCATCATACGCTAGTATTAATAAGTATTACTTCCAATAAGCCCGATCATCATACGCCAGTATTTATAATCTTTTGTTTATATTTATTCTTATAAAAATATAATAATATATATTATAATAATATTATAATATTTATATTAATTATTAATAAATACAATAAATATATTATATAATATTATCTAATATTATTATTTATTAATAATATTTATATATTTATTAAATATATTTAACGAAAGCAACTTTCTCATAATGATGTTTAAATTTTTAATTTAAACAATGCCTTAATATCGGAACATGACAGAATGAAGATAAAGAAGCCTATTGCAAATCTCTTGAAGCAAATTTTGGAAGAAAAGAAGCTAATGCGACTAATTGCGAAGCAATTGAAGATCGATTATATGCAGAAACAATGTAACCGGATGAACTAGGGAAAAGCATTTATTACAATGATGAATTAGGTTTTGCAGAGGATAAAAGGTGAATTCATTCAAACACTTGAATCATTTTACATTCAAAGAGAACAAGAAGAAGAGCACTTGAGCTGAAAATTCAGAGAATTGAAGTGCGAAGAACGAATTCGGCAGCTAACCTTAATTCCGTAAAGAAAAATGTATTTTTCTGCGAAGCTTTGAACTTGTGATCTTTTTGAAATGGCTACACCTCTGGTTGTGAATATCACTGAGTGACCTAGGCCAAAGTTTAAGAAGTATCCACACAAGTCAGTAGAGGTCAATCCGTTAGGTGCCTTTTCAAGTGTTCCGTATGGTGTGTTACATGTTGAAGATATTAGGGCTTATATTCATGCTAACATAGATGAGTTTGGGGATTCAAAGTTAGTAGATTTGTTCAAGAATCATCTGAGAGATGAAATTCATGGTCTCAAACCTCAATATAAGGCACTGCAAGATAAACACTTCATTCAGATGATAGGGTTTCCATCCTTCGATGAAGATGAGTGGGTCTGGTATGTGTTGAATCGGATGCATGATGAGTTTATGTGGTTAATGAAACCTTTCAAGATCACCAAGGACACCATCAAGGTCATGACAGGGTTAAACTCATCTGGTGGACTGCCAATGTTGAAGTTAGTAAAGAATCAAACTTGCGTCAATCACTGATCCGGATGTCAAATTTTCATCAATGGTGATGGGATACAAGATATATCATTCCACCAGGGAGAATTCTGTATCTGCTACAACTATCTATGCAACTTATCATATGTTGAGAGAGAATGCTGACTATGACTTGTGTGAGTTGTTACAGAACCAGCTGATGGAAAACCTGAACAAAATCAAAAAGGACAAGAAGAATACTTTCAAGTATGGGAAATTGGTATTATGTTTATTCTTCTATTTCATGAATTCTATATCTGCTACAACTATCTATGCAGCTTATCATATGTTGAGAGAGAATGCTGACTATGACTTGTGTGAGTTGTTACAGAACCAGCTGATGGAAAACCTGAACAAAATAAAAAAGGACAAGAAGAATACTTTCAAGTATGGGAAATTGGTATTATGTTTATTCTTCTATTTCATGAATGAGTTACCTGACAAGAAAAACATATGTTGGACCAGTGATAAGACTGTTGCCATTCAAATAAGAGAGCACTTGAATAGTATTGGTGACTCTAATGCCTAAAGGACTACTCTTTGGGGATTTTTCAAGAATTTTTAGAACATGATGCAATCAAGGGAAAGAATCCTTACATCTGTGGTTGAAAAATACAAGGATATAGTCTGTTTTATGGTAGATACATATCAATGTTTAATGGAAGTAGTTGAACCAAGAACTATGTGGATCATGCCCATGGGGTATGAGGTAGATGGAAAGGTACTGGAGCTGTATGCACAGCATCTATTGAGCCAACCTAGGGATCCAGCTAAGGAGAGATTTGGAACATATAAAGAAATTTCACTAAAACTACATCTTGAATTCAAGGCTCCTGAAATCAAAAGGAAAGTAAAGAAAGAAGTTGAGTAGTTGGCTAAGAATCTAGGTTTTACTAAGGAAGTTATGAGACAAAATAGGGAAAGGATAGAAAAAGATGAGAAGGAGAAACATGACAGAGAATAGAGAAGTGTTCCAGTGGAATCCACTCCTAAAGCAAGGTCTACTAGGAGTTCTAGTTCAACCTCTGCTGTGTCACCTTCTCTTGCTGCAGAAAAATCTACCGGTAAGGAAGGAAAAAGGACAAAGGTAAAGGGCAAAAGAACATATGTCAGTTTGGAGAAAGTAGATGAAGAAGAAATTGACTCAGATGATGAGGTTAAGGAGTTGAAGGCCTCAGGCACCAAAGCTGCTAAAGTGTCTAAAAAGAAGCCCTCCGAAACCATAAAGTTAAGTAAAAGGCATAAGACAAAGGCCTATGTTGAGAAGCCTACTCTCTCTATGGATGACATCATTAAGTTAGTCACTGTAGATGGAAACTTGAAGCCAATGACTAAATTTTATGATCATTACAATGATGCTGATAAGAGAGTTAAGAGAGTTTTGGAGGAAGCAACAGTCAAATATTTGAATATCTATAGTAAGACTCTATTTGAAATAACTTCTAAAATTGCAGAAAGCCTTACAGAAATTTGAGAATTAAGAAAAGAGAATGCAAAAGCTAAAGATTTTGATCTTTGGGAGCATGTGTTAATAAAATCATGTCCTCAAATTACTCAGGATCAAAAGAACCCGATATTCAAAGAAGTGAAAGAGGACTTTAGGAGTAAGATCAGAATGAATATGCTCATGTTAGGAGAGATTTATAAGGTAGTTGGAGATACTCAGAAGATTCTTCTGAATGCATTGAAAAAGCATAATCTTCCCATTGTTGAAGAAGAAACTAGTGTTGAAGTTGATTCCTCCATTCCGGATATTGAGGAACTTAATAAATTTGATGATAATGCTGACATTGAGGATGCACTAAATCCTCCGGAAGAGAATGTAGAAGATATTTTTGATATAAATAAAAGCAAGGATGCCTCTAATGATGATGCAGGGAAGGTGGAAGTAGAGAAAAAGAATGAAAGTGATGAGCAGAACATTGTGGTTGACTCCGAAAAGGGAGAAGATGGAGGCCCTAAAGAGCACAAGTCTAAAACATCATTTTGGGCAAGAGAACTACAGATGCAGTGAAATAAATTTTGGAAAGAGATAAACAGATTGTAGAAGATCGGAACATAATACAAGGACCAATCAATTTTGATAATGTATCACTGGTGCAGAAGATAAAGTTGGCCTCTATTGCACAAGCTAAGGCTAGAGAGGATATTTTGAAGTCCCATTTAGAAGATAGCAGGCTGCTTGGCCTTGCATCTGGGATTTGGAGAAAATCATGCCCACATTTTAGAAGGATTCTTTAGCATCTCCCTCCGGTCAGTTGAAAAGCTTGATAAAATCTGTAAGTTCTCATTTTGAAACCCTAGAGAAGTCAGTAGAAGTTAAAGTCAAAAATGAATTTAATGAGAAGAGGTTTGCTGAAATAAAGAAAATAATTAGCTATGATAGATCCGGGCTTGTTATCAGTGTAAAGAGTATTCAAAATGCCCTATCTTAAGGTGCAGAGATCTATAAGTTTTGTCTAAATAGATCTAAAGTTGTTGAAGATATTGAGAAAAATATTAAGGACGTAGAGATCAAATTGTCTAATATTTCTCTGTCATATAGTCATTTAACTAAATCTGTAATTACTAAAGAATGCCAAGTAGTGAGTCTGCAGAATGAATTGAGTGATTTGGAGAAGGAAAAGGCCAAAATTCTGGGTAGATTGGATGAGCTCTGGGGACTGATCTCCCCTAAGTTAGAAACTATGTATGATATATTGGCAGAGTCCCAAGCAGCAGCTACTACTAGTGATCCTATTGACCTTCAAAAGGTAGAATCACTGGCATTTTTGTTCAGTGGACACATATCTATCTTGGACAGTATAAAAAAAAACTGGGACAATGAATTGACAAAGTTGAAAAACATTTTTGGTGATGTCTTTTTGCTGATAAACAAAGCCTAAGTACTGTATGTTCATATGCGGAAGTATGTAGAGTTTTGACCCTTGTACATAAAATTTTTGCATGAATTTTGGTATGTGGATCCCAGACTTTGCCATTGATGTCAAAGGGGGAGAGGAAAAGCAGTGAAAAATGAAGAATTAATCTAAGGGGGAGCATTGGAAATCATAAGTGTATAAAGTAAGGGGGCGTTGTTCTAACACTTAGTCATTTTTCACTAAGTGTTGCCATCAATGCCAAAGGGGGAGATTGTTGGCAAGAGACACTGCTAGGCATGTCAGGTGTCGTCATTGATGGCAACTGAATCTATCTTACACATCCGCATTACAAACTTGATTATACCAGAAGTTAGAGTGCAGATTTATCTAAGTCTGGATAGACAAGAACAGAGCATTTGACAGGGTTCAACATATTAGTCCGTATTTCTCCACAGGTAATCACATTGTGTTGCGGATCTGAGGGAATGGTAAGGGATGTCAGGGCTACCTAAATCCAATATTTTAGCCTCCGGTGATGAAGGGATTGTAAGTTACAAGCATCTGAGTATCAGGTTTTGGTTAGATAGTTCAGTTCGGTGAAGAACCAACCGACTAGGTGTTTGATCCTTGAGCAGATGAAGAGAAGTGGTTGGTCGAGCAATCTATGTGATCCAATGGCATTAGCCAATAGGTGAGGTAACTTGAACACATAAGTTTTGGTCCACATTAATATGTGTGCATGGATTCAGCCGACAAAACAGTGTACTTGAAATAGTTTCCAGTTTTTCTCAAAGCCGACTGTAGTTGATGTTATTTCATATAGCGGATATATATGGTTGATGGATTCGAACATTTGAGGGTGTTGTGTGAATATTAAGGGATAATTGGAAATATAGCAGAATCAAGAGCAAAGGGAAGAGATCTAAGCTCTGGATCATGGCAGAGCAGTGAAGCAGAGTAGAAAGAGATGAAGTGTGTAAAGTCAGTATATTGTGCATAACCGAAACTGTAATTATGCATTGTTAGATGTTGTTTCTTAGTTCAATCATTCCAGTAAACTCTTGTAATTAATTTTGTAGGCAACAAGCCTCTTTGAGCAGTGAACTTTGGGCAATGTGCCCGAAGGCACGTGCCTTCCCATTTGTAATACTTTTAATAGAGTATAAATTCTTGTGGGTTAACCCCCACCGTGGTTTTTCCCTTAACCGAGTTTCCATATAAAAATCCTAGTGTTATGTGTGTTGATTTTGTTTCTGCTCATGTGTTGTTGATTCATACCTTCATGGTTATATCATTCATATGTTGATAAGTGGTAAAGAAGTTTAAGTGCAGCAAAGGATAAAAGTTTTTGTGACAACTGATTCACCCCCCCTTCTCAATTGTGTGCCCTTATTTCAACAATGGAGCATCTTGCAAGTTGGAATGGGTCCCATATTAGTTGTCATATTTAAAATGGGATGCTGACCTTGGGAAATGTGCCCTTGGGGAGTTACGAGTCAAAGATACTACTCATAATTGTCCCTATTTTGTTGTGGGAGTTATATTGGCCATTCCTGGAAGTTTCCCATGTGGATGGGGCATTGGATTTTTGCATGACGTCATTTTGGGTGCCTAGTTTGGGACCATGGTATTTGCCTCTTGTCTTGTAATCTCTCATGGTTTCTTGTTTCCATTTTCTCTATAAATTGGAGCCTCGGGATAGTAGTTTTATATAGAGTTATTTAACAAGTACACAGGTATTGTCAGAATGTTGTTAGATTGAAGGGAGTTATAGTGTTGCATATGTATTCTATTCTTCAAGATTAATACATTCTTGAGCCTCTCTTTAATGCTGGATTTTTTTTCTTGAAAGGGTTTCTCCACCTAAATTTGGTGTTATGTATTTCCTTTCTGCGGTCTGTTGATTTTGCTCACAATATTAAATGGGTAATCTAATGTTTCATAACTAAAAATTAGATTTGCATCACTTTGGTAAAGTTTTCATTGCAAGATTTCTTCACCTTATTCTAACAATAAAGAGGATTTTGTGGGTGCCACTTGTTGAAGCAACATTACATTCATTCAAATTCTATTGAGACAACATCCTTATTGGTATGAGTATTACTAAAATAATAATCACTACTTTATTGAAACCATCTCAACATTAATGAATTGAGGTGTTCTATTGCATAAGACTTTGTTCTCAATGCATGCACATATATTATGGCCATTGAATTTGATCCAAAAAATGAGTCAAAGTCTACTAAACTATTGGGGTCATGGTGTCACATGTTCATTGGAGGTTGAGAAGAATCTAAGAGATGGAATTTGATACTTTTTTGTGGGTTATGCCACAAAAATGTATTGTGATGATGGTTGAGGATTATTAGGGATGGTATGGTTACAAACCTCAAAATGACACAAAAATCTTGTTTGGATGAAATTACTACTTGACACATGTGACAAACATGAAAATCCACAATGACCTCTCTCTCTCTCTCTCTCTCTCTCTCTCTCCCTCTACCGTGATGATCACTTCAATACTATGAAAAAAAGTTAGATGAAGCAATGAAGGAAAAATTACCTTTGCGATTTCATACTGGTGGAGTTGACGAATTTGTGACTATACAAACAAAACATGGAATGCAAAGAATTTTTGTTAATTAATCTTCCAATTTTCTAATTAGTTTCTCATTTTTAAGGATGGGAGGCTCAAGATAGTTCATATAATTATTTCCAATAATTAATGTAGGGTTGTATCTCATTATTTGGTTGTTTTAGTCCATCTCAAGGCTGTTGCAAGTGTGTTTATAAGTTTGTTGATGGAGGAAGTGTAGTTGCAAGTTTTGTTGGAGCTTCCATATTATTGTTGGAGTTCATTGAAGTCATTGTTGCAATGTAAACATTTGTACTCAACCCTTTTTGATAGTTGAATGGGGAGTATTTTCTCTCTAGAGCTAAATTTTTTCACCCATTGGTGTTTTCTATTGAGAAAATTATGTCTCAACTTTGTTGTGTATGTTTCTCATGTGATTCTTTTGTATTGTTGAGATCATAAGAATTATTCCTTGATATGTATCATTATCATGTTGTTTTAATAACCATTAAAGGTGATTGTTAATGTGTATTGAGGGTTTTTGATAATTTTAATAGTGAGTATCCTTTGTTGAAGGATAGTGTGTGAGGGATGCCCTCCCTACATATAGATTAAGTGGTATCAAAGTAGTTGTATCATTGAGAGTCATTTTTTTAGGGTTTGCAAGTATATGCCATCCATAAGATCAAGTGGAGATAAGACTTTGTTATCTTTTGAGATTTAGATTATAACGAGAGAATGGTTAAGGAGATCAAGAATGGAAAGGGAAGATGATGGAGGAGTGAGGTTCTTGTTGTAGTTTTTTCCCAAACTGGATGCTTCCTAGTTATCCCTATAAGGTAGCCATCATTGATCAACAGGATTCCCGGGCCAAGGGCCAACAGTACAGGAGATAGACCCTATAAATATCTCCTCTCCATCTTTAGGCTCTGCAGAACCAAGGGGGGTATTCTCTATTCAACATCCATAAAATATGCATGTGAACTTACTGGGATGTTGACACAAAGCAGATAAATCCTCTCTTATGCAGATCAAAACTGTAAAATAAGTGCAAAGGGGCTAGCTTTGGGCCTATGCTCAGTTGTGAGACAGAGGATTTTGGTCCTAAAACTACTTCTAATATCCTAAAGGTTTATATTTGAAGTTTGAATTTGTATTTTGTATTTGGATGCAAGACTGGGACCTTGGGTTATAACCTCAATACAAGACCAGACTGGTGCCTATCTCAGGGCTCGGAGTCGATAGGCATACACATGTGAATGATTACCATAAACTTGAATCAATAACTAGGTTTCAAGGGGAAATTTTTAGTGTCTGCCTTACAGATACTTCCCAAGACTGAGTATTTAGTCATTCATACTTAATGATATCCCTGTTGCAGCATACTTTTCCCAATGCTTAACCTAAAACATTTAATTTGTTCCTTGAAAAAAGATAAGAGATTAGACATTCAACACAGAAAATCCATGTTCCTGAATCCCAAATAACCCTTAGCTATTTAGATTCAAAAGAAAAGATGCCCACAACTTGGAGACAAACAACCAAACACACGCAACAATGCATTTCTCATATAAAAACAACATGAAACCAGTAAAACTATGCATAAAACATTCAACATATGATTCATAAACTCACAAGACACCAAACAGAGCCACCAGCAAAATTGTACCTTATTATTCCACCAAAATTTGCCCCGTCTTTGCCCCCTAAAAAATGAGTGACATAGTTCTGATATACCCAGAACGTGCACCCAGCACGAAGTACAATGTCATTTCAAAAATTTTGCCAGATACAGTGCACCAACTAAATGGCGCCTAAGACATTCAATACTCCAGGCAAAAAGAGGAAGAAAAATAGGTGAACTCAGGAAACACGCAGCTGATTGGAGATTTTCTCATTAAAAATGATAGGTAGCCTGTCATTCATCTACCATGCCTCTGTAAATCTACCATTAATGGCCAACCTACCCGCGGCTTCTGGAAACGCAGCAGTTTGCGTGCTTAGGAATTTTTCCTGCCTGGAATGCAGCTACGAATGCATAAGAAATCCTTCCTATGAAATTTTGAAACAAGGCTGTCAATTTCCTCCTCATCGCCAAGATCAATGGCTTCAAATCACGCTGACAAGTCATTGACCAATTAAAACGTGCCACGCAGGTAGCTTTTTCTTTTTTGACTTTTCGCAGCATTAATACATTTTACCATTTTCACCCTTTTGCACACTCAAATTTTTGTATATGCAACTGCATATACATACAACTGCTCTCAGACACGTGTCACTCCCTGATTGGACCTCCATCGTTGTGCATTTGCAACTTTATTTGCACCTGTGGTTGCATGTGCAATTGTATATACATACAATCACCAACAGACAAGGGCGGACCCCAAATCTTTATAAAACAATTTGAAATTACCATCGGGTCCAGGCCTTGTGTCTAACTCCTTTTGTATATTGCCTTGTATATTGCACATATAATGCGCAATATACAACCAACCGCGGACCCCAATACCTTAATCAGCTAGATTGGAACAACTTTTGAAATCTGGCATTTGTATCGGCCTCATTGTACCTTTTACTGTATAATGCACATACATACAATGTGTAATATACAATCCGCGGACCCCAGCCTAAAATCTGCCATAATCAAATTCTCCTTCGCGTCCAGGATTGTATGTGCGCTTTGTATTTTGCATTGTATGTCTGATTGTATATTGGGTACATACAACCCCAATGTACAACCACGAAATTCACCTGTCTGCTTGTACATTTACTTGTATATGCAGTTGTATGTCGCAGATACATACAATGCAAGATACAAGGAAACACATTGACTCTTCAAATTTGCCATCGTATGTATGCCCGCCAGGCCTGATTTGATAATATTTGAAATCTAGGATTGTACATGTATCTTTTGTATCATGCATTGCATCTGTCACATACATACAATCCCCTCATTGTTCACCTGTGGGCCCGACCACTGCTCAACCAGATTTGAATCCACTTTGAAATCTGGTGTTGCATATCACCCGTTGTATATCGCCTTGTACATTGCATATACAAACTTTTTATATACAAGCACGAAATCTACGATGGAATATGCGATGCGCTACCACCTTTTCACACCCAAAAATGTACCTGAATGCCATGTACAAACCTGATATGCCTACAAAGATGCATACAACTAATTTTTCACTTTCTAAAGCTGATTTAACTCCATTTTCGGGTCTGCCAATGTACATTTGAACCTGCGCACATACATACAACCCGGGACATACAATTGCGGACCCCACCATTGCATAGAGATTTTTGGACCTACATTTTTTCGATGCGACAGGAAAAGGAGGTAACACAAGGCAAAGGGGGCCAGTTGTTCAATGAGATGAAAGGCTTAAGTTACAACATAGATAACCGGGAACCCTCTATAGGAGGCTAATGACACAACAGAAGATACAATGCAAAAGGCTGGGGAAATTAGAATTTTGAGGGTTTAAATAAAAAGACCAATAGATTTTCAAGCTTGAAATCCTAACCCTAGGTAGGCACCACTAGTTCTAAAAGCATGAAGAGGATGTTGCATAGATTATTCACATAGAGGAGAAGGTGGATAGATTGGAAAGCATGATTCTAGTCCTAATAAGATAGATGGAGTTGTTGCAAGGTGTGCACCCTTAGTATCCTTGTGTTGTGCAGCACAGTTCTTGGGTTTGTGACAAGGCTTAACCGCCTCCTGTGGATTCATTAACTTTGGCGATTGTATCAGGCATTAAGAGGTCAATCTTTGGTGCAACGACAACCGTCTTTGCAACAATTGGTATCAGAACATGGGTCACGGGTTTCAACCCCTTGCTTGTACTCAAGGGATTGTTGCAAGGTGTGTGCCCTTGGTCTCCTTGTGTTGTGCAGCACAGTGCTTGGGTTCGTGACAAGGCTTAACTGCCTCCCATGGATTCATTAACTCTGGTGGTTGTATCGAGCATTAAGAGGTCGATCTTTTGGTGCAACAGCAACCATCTTTGCAATAGAAGCAAGATGAATCCTCTGAGGAAAATTCTTTAAGGCAAAGATAAAAATAGATATACAACACTATGATGGTGAAATCAATGCTAATAAGTTGGACCAATCAATGTCCCATATGGAGGTATACTTCAATCTTCGTCGTTTATCTCCTCACTAATAATTTTAGTTTTCAAGATTAAAAATTTGTAGGCATGCTCTTACATGGCATAATAGTTATGCACACTCTTTGGAGGTTTGGAAAGTGCCATTGGTTTTGAAGTGGAAGGCTTAAAGAGGATACTATGCAAGCAATTTATCCCATATTCCATGAAGAGGAGCAAGTGATACAATATCATTACTTAAGGCAAAGGTATGGACAAAACAATCAAGCATACATAAGTGAGTTTAGAAAGAGGGTAGTCCAAATGGGAAAGGATGCAATGGATCAAGAAGTTCTCATGAATTTTTTTGGAGCATTATTTGGTCATCTGAAGAGGCAAGTACTCATAGATAAGCCCTAAGATATATATGAGGCATGTGCCCATGCCCACCCTTAAGCTAGATAAGAAGAGTAACTCTTTCAAAAAGAACAAGCAAAGTAATGAGCAACAATTTGGTGGTAACACAAATGAGGATAGTGGAAAAATGAAGAGTAGAATGAATGTTACACCCATCATGATAGCGATGGGCAATTAAAAGAGAAGTGTTAGAAATTGCACCCAAAATTGGTTTCTTCTAATGAGAAGAAGGACAAGCAAGCCAATGTAATGCGAAAGCCATTGGAGATTGAATGTACTTTAGATGTGGATGAGTGTTTGTTAATTGCTACACTCAATAAGAGAGTACAAAAGGTTGATGTCTTGATGATAGCTCACATGGAGTTGAAGAGATCACTTAACTTTTCCAAATTAAAGTGCAAGAAAAAGGTAAGAAGATTATTGCTATATTTGACTAATGTTCTCAAGCAATTCTAATTTCTAATAGGCTAGTTAGTGAGTTGGGATTGGAGGTTTTGAATCATCTGCATCCATATACTTTGGGATGGTTGCACCAAGCAACAAATATGAAGGTACAAAAATAATGCAAGTTGTGGTTTGGTCTTCACCTAGAGTTCATAGATGAGGTATTGTTTGATGTTGCCCCATTAGATGTGAGTGATCTATTTTTTGAGAAACAATCCTTGTACATGAGGGATGCTATTTTTATAGAAGCCAGAATCAATATAAGTTAACAATGAATTAGACGAAGTTTGTTTTGAACTCATATGAAGGGAGGTCAAATATTGCTATTGGTTGTACTTCAAATAGTAGAAGTTTAATCAAAGCCAATGGAAGAGTAGTTTTCTCTTTGTGGAGAAACAAATAGTGCATGAAGAGGCTATTGTTGGAGCTAAATGTAAGTTTCATACACATGAGGAGCATCAAGAAAAGGGTTAACAAAAGGAACAATGTTTATGGATATTATGTGGAAGCAAGAAAGTACACTTCACAAGTGGCCTAGGGAATGAGGTTACTTTGAAATAATTAAGGATGGGTAATAATGTACCCCTCAATTATGTTAATGTGTTATGTGGATTAATCAATAGTCAAAGTGCCATGGTTGGTTCATCTTTGTTTAGAGGATGAGTTGGCTTGGGTTTATTGTTTCCAAGTCATGGTGCAAGTAGTCCTATTGGAGGTATGAGGATATAGTTCGTCATTCTCAATTTTGGTAGCTTTTGGGGACCAAAAGATTCCCTATTGGGGAGGTGTTCTCTAAAAAAATAGCTTGAAGTCTACTAGACCATTGGGGTCATAGTGTTTCATTTTCATTAAAGGTTGACAAGGATATGGAGATAGAGTTTAACACTTTTTGGTGGGTTATGTCACAAAAAGAAAGTGTTATGATGGTCGAGAATGATCAATGATGATATGCAACATCTTAGGGAGTCTTTGAGATATGTTGCATACCTCAAAATGACCTAGAAAACTTGTTTTGATGAACATGCCAATTGACACAAGGAACATGCAAATGGCATAGCAAATTCTTCTTCTACCACAATAGTCACTCCAATATCATAATGAATCCTCATATGAAGTAGCAAACAAAACAGATTCTTGGTAATTTGATATTGGCAGAACCGATGAATTTGCCACTATGGAAAGAAAATATGGAATACAAAGAGTTTTTATCATTTGATCTTCCACTTTGTTGATTGGTTTCTCATTTTTTAAGGACAAGAGATTTGAGGGAGGTCATGCATTTCTTTCCCATGATTGGTGTAGGGTTGGCTCTCATTGTTTGGTGGCTTTAGTCCATCTCAAGATTGTTGTAAGTGTGTTTACAAGTCTATTCATGGTGGAAGTGTAGTTGAAAATGTTGTTGTAGCTTGCAAATTATTGTTAGAGTTCATTAGATCCATCACAATACTGTAAACATATATACTCAACCCTTTTTGATAGTGGAATGGGGAGTATTTACTCTCTAGAGCTAGAGTTTTTCATGCAATTAGGATTTTCTCTAGAGAAAATTATGTTTCAATTTTAGTGTGTATGTTTCTCATGTGCTTTTATTAGTTTGTTGAGATCATATACATTATTCATTGATATACATACACCATTGTATGTTATTTTGATAACCACTAAAAATAATTGTTAATGTGTATTGACAGTTTTCAATAAAATATCCCTAAAATTTATTTTCATTTAAATATGGATAATCTTAATAAATTTATCTACAATCAATAATTGACATAACAATACTAGATGGTGGATTATCTCTTGTTGTTTTGGTAGAAAATTCTATCGTACTATTGTTGCTTAACCATACCATTGGCTAAGCACATGTATCAGTCCTTGGAGATGGCCTGCGAAAAAATCAATTTTGGTGATAAAAATTATGCAGGAGACTGGAGCAGAAGGTTGGAGAGTCTAGGGATAAGTTTTGACAGGACGTGGTGGAGCAATTTAGAGAGGATAGCTAAAGAAATGACCTAGAATATTAAAATATCACACAAAATGATGGCCAAAACAAATAAATGGACCGCTGGTGGAGGAACAATAATGATGTCAAGACCAGAGATATGCCTTGATAGTTTTGATAGCACGCAGATGGAGATAACCGATGAATGGAGGATGCTCTCCCCCTACATAGTTGGCAAAATTGATGCAAGGATTGTGTTTTCCAGTGATGGTGCAACAACAACGCTCAACACAACCAGCACACCCTATATTAGAAGAATCGATGGGACCCCGCGTAGGATAGGAAGGAGAGATGGAGCTTAGAATGGCATCTAGTGGCCACTGGGGCGAATATGATCCCCCTTGGAAAACCTAAAGAAAATGAAACCCTACGAGTGTTAAATATCACAAGGATTGAATTGGAGCATGCCACACAAAACCTACATAGATATGCCTTTTTCCTTAAATGGGCTTATGCATGGCCTGCAATAGAAAGATTACAAAATTGGACAAATGAGAAATGGGGTCGAAATATTAAGGTCGGATAACTAACAAATGGCTTCTTTCTAGTCTCATGCGATTTAGGGGAAACCAAAATTGGGGGACCATGGATGATGGACGAAGTGAGATTCTACTTAAAAGATTGGTACTCCAATTTCAATCCCTGGAAGCACAATATATCCTATACCTCAATTGGATTCAATTGTATAATTTGTCAGTAGAATATTGGAATGAATGCACACTAGTGGACATGACAAGTTTCAAGGAACTTTCATCAAGGAAAATAAGGTCACCTTGGAAAAGTAGGCTAGTGTATACTTCCACATATGCATTTTCATTGACCTAGCAAACTATGTTCCCACCTCAATTGAGATCAATTCAACAGCTGTGATGTGGGTTCAAAAGGTCAAAGTTGAGCACCCAGAGGCATACTGCAATCCTTGTAAAATGTATAGGCATCTTATGGAAGGATGGAATGGTAATAGGGGGACACATCACAACAATAGAAATATGAAGAATACATCAAAAGAGGAATCTGGTCGTAACCCGCCCAAGGCTCCAGAGACCATTCTAGTTGCTGAAGAAAGCTCAAACTATGAAGACATAATTAGTAGCACTCCTAAAGAGAAAAATAAATCCATACTTGAAGAAGCCATGGAGATCTTTGACATTACCAATGAGGCAGGGTGCCCCCAAATGACCGAGACAAAACCCCAAGTGGGGTAGACCTCTTGGACCTAGATATAGAGGAAGATGACATTGATGACGACAGAAATATTCTCCTCTTGGACCTAGATATAGAGGAAGATGACATTGATGAAGACATAAATATTCTCATTGGAGGAGAGGATGATTAGCCAAATTGAATCAAAAAGAGATAAACCAAATTGCAAGTCCAGGAAGAAATCAAAGGGTAGGAAATCCAATAGGGAGATGGGGGAAAATGATTGGTCTACTAATGACCATATGAAAATCAACATGATACTAAGTTCTGGGAAGGGAGTGCCCCTTTTTCGGTGACCAATGAAGATCCTCACATGGAATGTTAGGAGCCTAAATGCCCCTAACAAGCGATGCTTGGTAAAGTGTCAAATGGATATCACAAAGGTAGATATTTTTTTTTACAAGAAACAAAATTGAGCAAAGTGGAAGAAAGAAAACTTATGCAAAGATGGTCTTATTGGACAGATGAATTTTGGGATGTTGATGGTGCTTATGAGAGACTTGGAGTAATTTGGAACCCTGTGTCCACTAAACTAGAGGTTTTGGGAGACAATACACACTAGTAGGTATGTAAATCCTTGAACTATTCCATAGAACAAACTTTTTATCTCTTCAATGTTTATGGTCATGTAAGATGTTCACAAAAAAGACTTGTATGGGAACAAATTTCATCTATGCTTGCTTCCATTCAATTTGGTGCTATCCTAATTGGCCATTCTCCTTGCATCTAACAAAGCTAGGGGAAAATTCTTTGCTAATAAGTCTTAGTTGGATTTTGGTGACTTTGTGGAAAGTAACAATCTCCTAGACATTATACCAAAAAATGGGGTTTACACCTAGACCAATAGAAGATTGGGGTTTTCTAATATTGTGGAAAGGCTTGACATATTCATGAGCAAATGTAACTGGAATCTTCTCCCAATAGAATATGAATGCTAGATATTACTGGTTGCTAGGTCAGACCATTATCCATCAACTACATATTGTTGAAGAACACTCCCCTCTCCCCTATCCTTTCAAGTTTGAAAATATGTGGTTGTAGGATTCCACTTTCGTGGCTTCCATTGAATCATTGTGGAATGGGGCTCCCAAAGAAAAGGGCGTGAAATTGTTCATCATTTACAAAAAGTTGGGATATATAAAAAAATGTCTGAAACAATGGAACAAGGAACATTTCAAGAACATCTTTAAGGAAAAAGAATGAGTCAAATCCAAATTGATAGAGCTACATGAATTGGTTTTGGCCCATAGAATGAGCCAAGTGGCATATCTAAAAGAAAAAAGTTTAATGCTGGAACACACAACACTATTGGAGAAGGAAGAAATATATTAGAGATAGAAATCTAGGTAAACTTGGATATAGGAGGGAGACAAGAACACAAAATTCTTTCACAACTCCACAAAGGCTAGAAGATTGCACAATAGAATAAATATCATAAAAAGGATGGATGGAACTTGCATCACTGACCCCAAGGACATTGGTGATGAGGTGGATTCCTTCTTCCAATACCTCCTTAATAACTGGGAGGGATCGGACCTGAATATGCAAAGATCCTTGGTAAATTCTAAACTGGGAAAAGAACAAAATATAATGCTCTAGGAATCCTTTACCCTAGAGGAAATCAAGGATTCCCTATGGCAAATGCAGCCAGATAAAACCCCTAGTTTAGATGGCTTTCTGGCTAGTATCTATAAAAAATGCTAGCAAATTGTCAGAAAAGAGATCTGGGAGGCCACTAAGGAATCATGGAAGAAGAATACAATGTTGAAAGACATCAACAACACTTTCATTGCCTTCATTCCTAAGAAGAGTTGTATCAAGACCTTTGATGATTTCAGACCTATCTCTCTATGTAACACTTTGTACAAAATCGTCTCAAAATCCATGGCTAACAAAATAAAATTAATTTTACTAGCCATTATTTTTGAGTAGAGTAGCTTTGTTCAAGGAGATCTATCATGGATAGCACAGTCATTACATGTGAGGCAATTCACTCCATCACTGAATTAAATCTAGTGGAATGCTAATTAAACTTGATATCAAGAAAGCATATGATCAGGTAGATTGACTATCTCCTCAAAATCATGGAAAGATTTAGTTTTTGCTAGGAATGGTTGATTTTGATTTTCATCTACATTTTTGGCCCTTAGTTCTCGGTCTTGGTGAGTGGCTCCCCCAATGATTCTTATACTCCTCCCAAGGGATTAGACAAGGGGATCCCTTGTCCCCCTTCCTCTTCATTATTATGCCTGAGATGGATGGGAGATCTATCAAGACTACAACCAGCTTTGGATCTTAGAAAGGACTCAAAATCATAAAAAATGTTGACTGTATCACTCATCTACAATTTTTAGATGACACAATGTTGTTCAATAAGGCCTTGGTCCACAAGGAAAGAACAATTAACAAAACCCTAATCAACTACTCCATTGTGGTGGGAAAGGAGGTGAATAAAATGAAGTTTGAAATCTTCTTCAAAACAAGTCTCCCAAAATAGATGAAGTGGCACATAAATTGGGATACTGGATTGGCTCTCTCCTCAATAGATATTTGGGAATTTCAATTTTCAAAGGGTGTGGTAAGGCTACTATCTAGCATTTGTTGTTGGAATCTTGCACAAATAAAATGGCAACCTATAAGGGAAGGTGGTTGTCATTTGTTGTTAGAATACTGATGCTGAAAGATGTTATATCAGAAATACCAATATGTTTTATGTCCTTCCTCAAACTTCCATCTAATATCATTGGACAAATGGAATAAAGGATAAAAAACTTCCTTTAGCAAGGGTCCTTAGAGGAAAAGAAAATACCACTGGTAGCCTGGGAGAAAGTATGTAAACCTAAGGATGTTGGCGGCATGGGAACCAGATGCATGGCTACATAGAACAAGGCATTGGAGGCTAAGATAATTTGGAAGATGTTCAAAAACCTACAACTGATATGGAAAAAAATACTACAAAAATATCTTGACTCGAATGAACTGAAAACAATACTGACTATTTCCAATGCCTTCAAAGGTTCATGCATATGGAACTTTCTCTTATCATATCAACTAATCATCACCAATCATTTGACATGGGAAATTAGAAATGGCAACTCTATGGATTTTTGGGTTGACTCGTGGAATGATCTTCCTCCCCTAAATTAGAATGCATACATGATACCCATCCAGCAAATTGCAAGGGCACAATGGAGCAATACAGTTGCAAACTTTCTCACATAGATCAATGTGGATGGCCACACATATTTATGATGGAAGGATCCTTAGGGTTTGGATGCATCTAAGGAGAACTCTCAGGCCTTGAAGGACATATTTCTATAGAGGTGAATCTTTCCATCAGTTGGGGAAGATAAAATAAATTAGACCTATGCCAAATTGAGAGAATACTTAGTAAAACTTAGATACATGATAGCTGATATGCAAGCTAGGAAAAATGATTGGTCGGTCTCTCTCCTATGGCATAAATTTTTTCTTCCAAAAGTTGGCTCCTTTATGTGGGCTTCTATATAGAAAATATCTTAATGACAGGGCCAGGTTCAAAATAATGGGCTTTCAAGGACCATCTAGATGCATCCTATGTGAATAGGAGGAAAAGGTAAACCATCTTCTACTGAAGTATCCTTTCACACACCAGTGTTGGCAATGGCTTTGTGCATGGTTGGGATGGAGCTCAACATTGCCAAGTGATATTAAGGAACTTTTCATTTCTTAGCTAATTGTGTAAAGATAGTCAAATTTCGCTTGTTTGTGAATCTTGAGCCCATTGCTATTGATCTAGGAAATTTGGAAGGAGAGAAATAGGAGAACCTTTATGTCCTTTGTCATGAGTGTGGAAACATTTTTGAATAAACTTGAATTTTCTATTGTAGGGGTGGCAACAATAGAGTTGGTGGACAAACCAACAAAAACAAGTAATTCCTAGTATGGGACTATGAGATATCCCACAAATGGTAGGGCCTAAAATTCCCCTCATTCATAGGGAATGTGATGCAAATGTCATCTTAAAACAAAGAAAAGAGGAAAAATGGATGCCACCACCTGGTGGGTGGGCAAAATTGAATTTTGATGTGGCAGCTAGAGGGAACCCTAGCATGTTTAAGGCTAGGTGCATAATAAGAAACTAGAAGGGAGATCTGATCATGATAGGGTTAATGAAACTAAAAGATGACACAAATAATAAGGTAGAGGTCCAAGAATTGGTCTTTGGCTTATAATTTTGCCTCATACTTGGTGTCAAAAATACTGAGATTGAAGGAGATTCAATGAATACTATCAATTTGGTTCGCAGATGGGGTGCAACGAGCTAGAAAATTATCATATTACTTCATGCCTACACTCATACTCTATATGACATGTATATAGAGAGGCCATGATGTGGTTGATTTTCTGGCGAATTATGTATTTTATATGAATGAAGACAAAAATATTGGAGTTATAAGCGAGGAATGGAAAAATTTATGTTCATATTTAAGTGGTGAATGTGAACACATATCACAATAATCATGATGTGTTCAAAGTACTTGCATTTATACTATGATGCACTTAATCTAGGGATAGTCAAGTTGTAAGATTTGGCATGAGCCAAATGGAGATTTCAAGGACACCCACCTTACTTGACATTATTAGAATGTATGTCATAGAGTAATATCTACAATTTGGCTTCTTCATTTGATTCTTGATTTCCATTATGCATATGAGTGTGAGACTGGTCTGCCTAGGGTGACAAATGTCTTTTCGGGTAGCATTACAGAAATGCAATTGAAAAGGGTGTCCAAAACAAAGTCTAGATTGATCCTCTATGCCATGCAGTGGGTTCAAGGTGACAAATTCATGAATGTTGACCACTACTACTAGGTGAATTTTAACATCGCATCCATGTTTGTGGTTGTCATGCTAGATCTGGGTGAAGATAATGAGACTATTTAGGCATTAGTGAAGGCTATGGTGAAGAGAAGCATCTTAGGTGGTCTAAACAATCTCCTATCTAGGGCAGTGCCTAGTCTAGGGATTCCAGTGTCGAGTGGGGCTACCTTCACCTTGGGATCTTCCACCATAGCATAGAAATTGTTCATTTACACAAAACATAAATGTTTCAAGAAGAAAAAAGGTGTAAGAAGGCTAAGGTAGCAAAATAACTTCCTACACTAATCTTGAGAGGAGGATTATGAAAAACTTTTCAAATCTTTACAATAGTTACAAAAATTATACATAAATAGCAGTCATACCACAACATAGTGATTTACATGGGAAAAACCCCTTTAGGAGGAAAACCTCACAATCCAAAAGTAGCCCAATATATTATTAAAAAATAACAAGATTACAATATACTTGTAGAGAAAGCCTTCATAGGAGTATCACCAACCAGAAATTTGGAGGTAGCTTAACAATATCTATAAGACTCTTATGCACAACCTCCAGCTCAAGCATCTAATAGAGGAGATATAATACATGAAACCATCAAATGGTAATTACAAAACCATGAGTCAAAACCACCCAAAAGTGGTGCCCAAATCCTTAGTGTTCCATTATCTCCAATTAAATATGCCTTATGATGTGTCATAACACACATCATAAGTTGGTCAACATGTGTAACTTGCCTTTACAACTCTTTTCCATGTCCAACATGTTTTTACATTTTTCAGTGCAAGAGACCCAACTTTCAGAGGCCATAACTTTTGATTCGGGAGACTGATTGAAACCCTTTTTTTTTAAATTGTAGAGCACAAAGCGATCTATGCACTGAGCACCCCTAGAAGCAATGTTGAGTAACCCAAAATAGTTATTTTGGCCAAAAAGCAACTCTATAGCCTAGGAATTGAGTTTATTTATTTTTATAACCTAAAAAGTCATACTTTTTGTAATCACGAGGTTGAAACACTTTTCCCAACATTCTCTCACTTGTTGAATACCTTGCAAGAAGAAAAAGGGAGTATCAACACCATTATCTAATTGCTAGGGGTTGAAAGGCCCATAGACTCTGAACACCATTTGAATTTCTTTGTACTCATGGGCTTAGTTAATGAATCTAAAAATTCATCAAAGTCTCTGCCTTAAACAGCTTCACCCTACCATCCTTGACCATATCTCTGAAAAAGTGATATTGTACATCAATATGCTTGGTCCTGGCATGAAAATCTAGGTTCTTAGCTAGGCAAATCATACTTTGATTGTCACAATAAATTGCCACTATACCCTATTTTATTCCAATGTCTAAATATAATCTCTTAAGCCAAATGGCTTCTTTACAAGTGTGAGTAGCTACCATATACTCAGCCTTAATAGTGGATAAAGTAACTACAACTTGTCACTTTCTCATCTAACTAATTGCACCATGAAATAAAGTAAACACATATGCACATGTGGATCTTTTACTATCAACATCACTTGCCCAGTCTGAATCCACATAACCATAAATATCAAGGGAATGCTCATCTTTTATCAAATTACCATGATAACACAAGGAATAATCTGAGGTACCTTACGAATATCTGAAAACTCTTTTAATTGCATCATAATGAACTCTACCAGGATTAGACATATATTTGAAAAGAACTCCCACTACTTGGGTAATGTCTGGTCTAGTATATACCATTACATACATCAAACTTCCAACTACACTTTGGTAAGACACTTTGCTCATGTCTTCCATCTTTGATGGGGATGTTAGACATTATGAAGCAAATAACTTTGTTCCAATTATAAAAGGAACACACAATGGCCTATAATTCTGCATGTTAAACCTATGTAAAACTGAATTGAAATACTTACTCTAGCCAAGCCATAGTTTTCTATCCACTCTATCTCTTATGATTTCCATCCTAAGAATGTGTTTAGCTGCACCAAGATCTTTTATTTCAAATTTAGCTACAAATTGAGACTTTCGTTTTGAAATAATTCTTTTCCCTTTACCAATAAATAACATATCATCAACATATAATGTGATAAATAGGAAATGATCACCATCAAATTTATAATAAATATAGTGATCTAATTTAGAACGCTCAAATCCCAAACTCAACACATATGTATCAAATGTATGGTACCACATCCTAGGATTCTATTTCAGCCACTACAAGGATTTCTTCAATTTACAAACCAAAATCCTTTTACCTTTCACCACATAGTTCTTTGTTTGTGTCATAAGAATTTATCCTCCTCTAAATCACCATGAAAGAATGTCATTTTCACATCCATTTGCTCAACCTCTAGATCATAAGATGCAACAACACAAAGCAATAATCTAATGGATGTCATTTATACAACAGGAGAAAATATCTCACTATAATCAATACCCTCAACCCAAGAGTAACCTTTCTCAATCAATCATTCTTTGTACTTCTCAATACCTCCATTTGAACCAATCATTTTCTTGAGCACCCATTTGCAACCAACAAGTTTTCATCATTTAGGAAATGGTATTAGGTTTCATGTATCATTCTTTTCTAAAGATGTCATTTCTTCATCCATGGAAATCTTCTAGGACTCCGCATCATTCATACCTAATGCCTCATCTATAGATCTTGACTCATCCATGTTATTATTCAAAGAAAAAATACATCTCCAATCATCAAGTGAATTTTTTTCAAGTGGTTGTCTATGCCTTGTAGACCTTCGAACAAGATGGGGTGGAGGTTCTTCCTCCTCTTCTAAAGATTCAGAGCTAGATGGACTCTCCTCAACTTCTTGTATATCTAGGGGCCTTGCTTCAACTTTCTTAGGTATAGAAGGAAGTTGAATCACATCTTTCTATTTACTTTTTTTGGTTACAATATAACTGAAGAAGTTTTAGTTTCTCTAAAAATCACATTTCTACTATATATTACCTTATGTGCAATAGGATCCTTAAGCTTGTATCCTTTCACACCATAACTGTAACCAATAAAGATACATTTCACATCCTTGTTCTCCAACTTTGTTTCCTTCTCCTTTAGCACATGTGCATATGCATCGCAACCAAAAACTCTAAGATGTCTTAATGAAGGCTTGTGACCTAAACATGCTTCTAAAAACATTTTATCAACACGAGCCAATGTAGGAAACCTATTAATCAAGTAACAAGCAATGTCAATAACTTTAATCCAAAACTTTTGTTCCAAACTAGCACCACTAAGCATACTCCTAACCTTCTCCATCAGTGTCCTATTCATTCTTTCTACAACTCCATTATGCTATGGAGAATATAGAGTTGTCTTATGTCTCTAAATGCCATAATCTGTACAGAATCTATCAAAATCATTAGAGAAAAGTTCATTGCCATTTTCAATCCTCAAACATTTTATTTTCTTTCCAATTTGCAACTCAACCATTGCTTTAAATTCTTTAAATTGATTGAAAACTTTAGATTTACTCTTTAGAAAATATACCCATGTCCTTTTTCTATAATAATTAATAAATGAAACATAATATGTGGATTTTCTGATGGAAGGAACATATACAGGACCAAACATATCAGAATGAACAAGATCTAATACACCACAAGATTTATGAGAACTCGAGTAAAACTAAACATGGTTGTGCTTACCATAAATAATGTCGTCAAGGCAAAAATCAGGTCTGAAACTAAAACAACAATATATCAAACCCTAACTAGCACAATAGAGTATAAACTAGCATGAAAATCAAAACAAGAAAGCAAAGCAAACTGATCTCCAAGCTAGATTTGATTTATCTCCATTGCTCTTCTCAACCTCGCATAAGCATGCAAGATTTTGAAGGATGATTGTGGGAGGAATGTTGGTTGCTCACTATTTCAGCAGCATAACAATGGCACAAAGATGAATGAGGAGAGGCTCTAATGTCATTTTGACAGCATAAGGATTCTTGAAAGCTCATTGTATCAAATGGCTTGTGAGAGGGTTGAATTTATAGGAAGTGGCTGATTTGAATTGATGGTTGAGATTGAAAGTTGTTTTGTGCTATGTGGACGGTTGAGATTGAATAGGGTTTCCCACTCCATGAGGAGTTGTAGTCATGTGACAAGTGTGCGAAGGAGAATAGGGATGACCTATTAGTTGGACATATGAAGGATATTAAATGAAAGTTGTACTACCACACATGACTCAATTGAGAGGTGGACAAGTGTTGGAATGTGGTGAGAGGTGAGGATAAATTCAAATATTTTAATTTGAATTAGTTGGAACATGTGAGAGGGAGATTAATAAAATAAATAGGATTTATTTAATTAGTGGGCTATGTGACTAGGATAGGATTAGGAGTGGGATTAGGACAAAATGTCTTATAATGTGTCAACTAGGTGTTGCAAGATATGGACAAATTTAAGTGTCTACATTTTGCCCCTCTTTGAGATGATGTTCAAGATGATGAGATTTATGTCGAGTAACATCATTTCAAAGAAGAGAAGGTGTGGATAGAGGAAAAGGATAGTGATCTAAAGATAGGATGATGATGCCCCCTCGAGAGGATAGGTAGGTTGGAAAAACACGGGTAGGCTCTCGAAATGAAAGGGAATGGTTAAGAAAGATAAGGGAATGGATGGAAGAGATGAATGATGAGTTATGCTACAATGAAGGTGAGCAACCATGATGTTTGTGTTTTATATAGAAAAGGCAGGTTTTGATGGAATGTGATTGTTTTAGTTTGAATCCTCCTTTCCACAAAACATTCCAAGGGCTTTTCAACCGAGTGCTTCTCCTATCGAGAGGAGAGTCATCTATCAGATTGGTTTGCCACTTGGATTTCTACTGGCAAATTTAGAAGTTACCACACAATGTTGCCAATTAATGCTTTTATGCTCTTAAAACCCTAATTTAAGCAAAACAATAATCAAATCTGTGAATTATGACAAATGCTACCAGAATTAGACAAAGGGAAGAGAAGCTTAACTCACTATTTTTCACAGTCCAGAAAATGGAAATGTCGAGGACAATGGTGATGGCACCCTAGTCCAATGTGCTATTTTTTTCTATAGATTCCTGATCTCCTTCCAACACTGATCTCTGCTATATCCTCAATTTATGGTGATGTGACAGTGGAGGACAATGGTGATGGTGCTCTTGTCCCAAAATCCCACATAGTGTCTGCTTCTTTTTGGATCCCAAATCTTCAATGTTTCCCTATCTCCCCTGCCACTCCAATTTCCCCAGATTTGATACCTGTAACCTGCAATCACAAGGAGTGTGGGAGGGGGTTGTGGTGTTTAGAGGCTTGCCTCAGTCAAGTCTCAGAGAGACATTCAAGTCTTCTAAACATTGTTGTCAAAGAGAGTGTGTATCCTTGTGGGATAGAGGCAAAAATCTAAATGATAATGATGATAAAACACAATAAATGTCACCTTGATGATGAAGCTCTCATGGAAGGAAGAAGCTCTTCAATGCCATGAGGAGAAGATGTAATCCAACTTGCAAAAACAAACACAATAATAATGCTATGCTCTACAACACAATGATATCATAAAAATCTCAAGTATGCATAAAGTTCCCAATCATCTTCTAGTTTGCAAATGATAACCTAAACATGCTTATATATGCAACTACTAAGATTCTCACCAAGAATTTTGTATTTGAAACTTATGATGTCAGCCTAGAAACCAAATAACGGTCACAAACCCGACATTTGAATTTAGGGCAGACCCAAAATAGGGTTGGACTAGAGCGCTAGCGCCCTTGTCCACCCCCTATCTTTGTTCCAGAATCATTAAAATAGCCCCCCCTATGTCCTAGTTGTCACAAGACCCAAGGATTTTCTCATTGGGAGTTAGAATTATCATGCAAGATGCTCTAAATGCAATCTAAGGACCTGAGAGCTAAACCTTAAAGGAAAAAACCCCCAAGGGTGTATTTTTCCAACATAACATTTAGCCCCCACTTTAATGTATGTATTAAACGCAAGGTGAACACATGCATTAAAGTAAGGTCAACAAACACAGCAAACACGCCAGGTATGGAGAAGACACACTAAACACATGGAAGACAATAACATGCACGCAAGAGATGGAGAAGACAGTTACAGTCATGCAAAACATAGAGAATACAACATTGAAGACATGCAGAGCACATAGAATACAATGAATGCAGTGATTATTTTCTTTTTTGATTTTCCCATATGAAATGTAGAATGCAAGTATAATGAAAGTAAAAAAACAAATCTCAAAAAGTGTAGAGGAGCTGTTCACCACCGGTCTTGCACTTTTTGAGAACAGACACGCAAAACAAAATCCCAAGGTGTAGAGGAGTTGTTCACCACCGGTCTTGCACCTTGAGAACAAACACACCAAACAAATCCCAAAGTGTAGAGGAGCTCATCACCACCGGTCTTGCACTTTGAGAACAAACACGTCATACATGCACACGCTGAAGACACGGAGAAAACATGACAGACAAGAGATGGAGTGAAACTATTACTAGATTCATCACCATCTCAGGCACATTACAGGAACACACCAACGATTGGGCTTCGCCACAACAACTGTTGAAAATATGCTTAAGTGTTGAGTTAGTTACAGAATCGCTCCCCACCTCATGATGAGGACTTTTGAAAATGATAGGATAATGCAATCTCTCCAAGAAATACACCATCCCCGCCTCGCGATGAGGGCTTAAGATAAAAGGATATGCTCGATATCCCGCCTCCGCAGAGGGCTTAAATGATTGTGATTTAGTTTTCAAATTGTTCAAACACGCTTTACTATCATCTAAAGCAAATAGCTTACCTTATATATGCCCCCACCTTAAGGTGGTTGATATCACGTACTGATATCAAGCATGTTAAGGTAGGAAGAAAACACACAAGGGAACACGATCTCTGACAAGGCCCATGCCCCCCAGAGGTGACATGTACTTTACGATCACCGAATGTTCCCACAAACACATCCCTGCAAGAAATGTGTTAGTGTCCAAATCATCATGATAAACAACAATGCATATGATTGACTACATGAAAGAGCCAAGCAAGGTGATATCCATGATAGACAAAGTGCGTAGAGCAACATTATTGTTAAAGTGTTGTTAGCAAGATAAGATAACATCGACATCAACATCAAGATAGAGAAATCACAGATTGATTCCACTAGCCAAGCGTCAGATAATTTGTTACAACCCTATCATCATATATGGACTAGGTCCATTTTTTGATTACTTGCAAAAGGGACGCTAGGTCCGCATCAGTATAATATGTTTTTCGTCATCCGCCAGCTAGATGGAAACACTAGAGGAAGGTAAACAATAAATCAGAGGGGAGAACAAGTGCCTTAGGGACAGTCACGTAGGAGGGTGCCTCCAAGTCACCAACCACAATGCTATGTTCATAAGACACAACACACAACAATGAAATCAGAGGAGAGAAGATATAGAAGAATGATGATACAAATAGAAGGTCACAACAGAGGTGGTCTCCTAGTAGCCTTGAACTTACAAGAGAATCAAGGGTCATCCTAAGAGGCCTAACAACACATAACACATCATGGGGGAAACACAACACGGAGATAAAGGGTTAGAGATACTTACCTATAGAGAGGTTCATGCTAAAAGTCATCATCGAAGAGGTCATCATCCTCCCAATCTCGAATGGTAGATGAAAGAGGTGTAGGTGGTTCCATTTGTCTTTCTAATGTATTTTGATTATCTCCCGATCCTTGAAGGGATAATGGAGGATGGACCTTAGCATAAATTCCATCTCTCCATGGACGAGGTAATACTTCAGTATTTTCCTTATCCACTTCTATCGTAGCAATTATCTCATCATAGTCCAAATAGTCATCTTGATAGTAGTCATAATAAGCTTGTTGTTCTGTGAGATATCTTTCCGCATTCATCAATGCTTCCTCTTGGCCAAGGAGAGCATTGGGACGAGGGAAAGGTAAAGTGTTGTTAAGAAGTGTAGATGTTGTATCATTATCGTCACCATCATCATCATGAGTTTTAGCTATTGATTTTGATCCATTAAGAGACTTTTCATACTCATCATTCTCACTGTGGTATGTTAAGTCTTCTACTACTCGAGGGTATGTATTCATGAGAGATGTGTAATTGTCTAGATAATATCGAGGAATAATATTAGTGTGTACAATGTGTGCTAAAACTCAAATTATAGTACACCATCTTTTCCTTCTTTGATTAATTCTCTTATATTATGAATAACAGATATAGCTTGGTCCACTATCGTTTCATTTTCCACAAATGCTTGAATTTGGCTAGTTTGTTGTTCAGTTTGTCTATTGCTCATTAGTTACATATGTTATCACATTGATAGGGTCTTCAACATCATGAAATCTTTGATTTTCTATTGTAGCTGTAGGAGGCATGATGTCTTGCAACAGTTGTGTCTCTCCTATTGTAGGTAAAGTGTCATTCATTTCATCATTTTGTGCTAGCATATCCTCATGGGAAGAATCATTTTCGAAAGAATGACCAGAGGACAAGTTTATGTTATCATCACATGTAGTAGATACTGAATGCATAGGGGAAGTGCTATCACAAGTATCTTTTTCATTTCTACTCATGGAGATGAACTCAGTTAAGCTTTCTAATATCGTAGGATGCTCACTCATGAGGGTTAAAAATTGATCAAAATCAAGATCTTTGACAAATGCATGCAAAGATACCATAGAATAATTACATGAAGGTGCCATGTGCAAGTTTGTAAATGAGTGCCAAATTAGATTTTAAAGGTCTTTGAAACTCATGCAAGAAGTAAATGCAAAAGTTATGCCAAAATGCTCTAAAATACTTGATTTTCAACTTTTCTCAATGCAAACAAATGAAAGAAGAGGTGATGTGAGGATTTTTAAGAGGGACAGAAAATGGTATGTGCAAAAATAGTCCACTAATGCAAAGATACCTTTCACATCATGCTTTTGAAGCAACTCTAGAAAGTCAATAAGCCAAAACCTAGTGAAAATAGGCCAAAATATGCGATTTTTCACCAAATCTCCATGCAAAAGAGTAGGGAAACGGGTGTTGTAAAGAAAATAATGATGGACAGAAACTTATAACAGTAATTACAGCCACCTAATGCCAAAAAATCTGGTACAACATGCCTATAGTGTCACTCTAGATCAAACCCTAGTGCAAAAATAGCAAAAATATGCAAATTTTCACAAATTTTCAATGTGAAGGCTCAAAAGAAAGGGTGTTGTAAGGAAATTTAGAAGGGGAAGAAGATAATAACCCTAATAACAACAAATTAGTGCAGTAAAATTCCTTACAACACGCTTGGAGTGCAAATCTAGCAAGACGATAAGGTCAAATCTAGTGAAAAATGCAAGTTTTCAAGCCCTAGACATGAAATTTCGCAAGGAGGCCACTATGATGCAACACTACAATTAGAAATTAGACCCAATGAGTGTTTTAACAAGGTAGTAAAATATGAAACAAGTTTGACTACAACCCTAGCTCATGCAAAACTAGGTTTTCATGAAAAATGCAAAATTTCAAGCAATTTTTGACAAATCAAGCATGCAAATGCAATGCGAATGAATTGTAAATGATGAATTTCTATATTTTGGATCAAATCTAATGCAAATAACAGTAATTAGTTGAAATTAGATGCCAATTAATTCAAATTTTACAAAAATGCAAGCCTAATATGCCATTTTTTGCAAATTTTCCAGTTTTTCAATTTTTTTTTGTAATTTTTCAAATGTAATATTGAAAATAATGAATTGAATGATAATGAATTTCAAATCTATCAGAGAATTAATTAAATACAATTGTATAAATGTAAACTATGTTAAAAATCAACCCTAGAATGTAATTTTTTCAAATTTTCTAAATATATCAATTTTTTAAAAAAAATTTCGAATGCAATGAAGTGAATGAATGTAAATCTATGAAACAACACTTAGCAAGGTGCCAAAAAGTTCAAAACATAGGTTCACCAAAATGTTCTATATGGAAAAGGTAGGTTTTGATGGAATGTGATTGTTTTAGTTTGAATCCTCCTTTCCACAAAACATTCCAAGGGCTTTTCAACCGAGTGCTTCTCCTATCGAGAAGAGAGTCATCTATCAGATTGGGTTACCACTTGGTTTTCTGCTAGGAAATTTAGAAGTTACCACACAATGTTGCCAATTAATGTTTTTATGCTCTTAAAACCCTAATTTAAGCAAAACGGTAATCAAATCTGTGAATTACAACAAATGCTACCGAAACTAGACAAAGGGCAGAGAACCTTAACTCACTATTTTTCGCAGCCTGGAAAATAGAAATGCCGAGGACAATGGTGATAGCGCCCTAGTCCAATGTGCTATTTTTTCTATAGATTCCAGATCTCCTTCCGACACTGATCTCTGTTGTATCCTTAGTTTCTGGTGATGTGACAGTGGAGGACAATGGTGATGGTACCCTTGTCCTAAAATCCTGCACAGTGTCCGTATCTTTTTGGATCCCAAATCTTTAATGTTTCCCTATCTTCACTGCCACTCCACTTTCCCCAGATCCGATACATGTAACATGAAATCACAAGGAGTGTGGGGGGGGGTTGTGGTGTTTAAAGGCTTTCCTCAGTCAAGCCCTGGAGAGACATTCAAGTCTTCCGAACACCATTGTTAGAGAGAGTGTGTATCCTTGTGGGATAGAGACAAAACTCCAAATGATAATGATGATAAAACACAATAAATGTCACCTTGATGATGAAGCTCTCATGGAAGGAAGAAGCTCTTCAATGCCATGATGAGAAGATGTAATCCAACCTGCAAAAACAAGCACAATAACAATGCTATGCTCTGCAACACAATGATATCATAAAAATCTCAAGTATGCATAAAGTTCTCAATCATCTTCTAGTTTGCAAATGATAACCTAAACATGCTTATATATGCATCTACTAAGATTCCCACCAAGAATTTCATATTTGAAACTTATGATGTCGGCCTGGAAACCAAATAACGGTCACAAACCTGACATTTGAATTTAGGGCAGACCCAAAATAGGGCTAGACTAGGGTGCTAGCGCCCTTGTCCACCCCCTGTCTTTGTTCCAGAATCATTAAAATAGCCCCCCTAGGCCCTATTTATCACAAGACCCAAGGGTTGTCTCATCAGGAGTCTGAATTATCATGCAAGATGCTCTAAATGCAATCTAAGGACCCGAGAGCTAAACCTTAAAGGAAAAATCCCCCAAGGGTGCATTTTTCTAACATAACGGTTTGATATAGCACTAGACATTATGCACCAAGGTATAAGGACCAAGGTGATGACGTTTCTTGTGCACCAGCATAATGCAACCTTGTCTAATGTATGAAGAAGAAAACTTAGAGCATTAAAGTCCTAATGCACAAAAGGTATGATATGACCTTAGATGCAAAGGTTAATGCAAAAATCCATTCCAACATACACAAGATATGAATATTAGCTAGAATGAGAAGGATATGAAGCAAATGCAAGATGAAAATGATGACACACACAAGCAAGAAAGAAAGCATGCACAAATGATTCAAAAAATAAACAAGGTATTGCCCCTGTCAAGCTATAAACCAATGATTGATTGATTGATGATTGATTATTATGATGTCTAATTTCAAGAAATGAAACATGTCGTATAAGACACCTGGTCTGGTTTCGACAATGCAACATCCTGTATAAGACAAGTGATTGATTGATTGGCACTAGTGTTGGCCATGCGAGTCAACACCAGGAGTTGATTAATGATTGATAGATTACTTGATTTTGTTTACGTCAAGATTAGGATCAAGACGAAGGATGTAGTTGGATAATTTGGCAAGATTGATTAGCTTGATTGGTATGGATTGATATGACTTGCATTTGGATCATTGCTTGGATTGATTTGATTTGATTTGATGGAATGATTAATTTGATTGGATTGATTTTGATTGATGGATTGAATATGGTTGGAATGATTTGATGAATTGGATGATGAATTGATTGATTTGAAGAAAGGGGTGATTGCTTTGAATGATTTGAAAAATTGAATTGATTTGGATGAATTGAGAAGAATTGATTTGAAGAGTTGAATGATGAATTGGATTGAATTGATGATTTGATTTGAATTGATTTGATTTGATAAGGATTGGATTTTGATTGAATGGATGAATTGATTTGATTTGATTGGTTGAATTGATGATTTGGATTGATTAGAAGAAGTGATTTGATTTGATGAATTGAGTGATTGGATTTTATTGCTTGGATTTTTGTTGGATATTTGATTTTTTTGTCTTTTTAGAATGTTTTTTTTTTTTTTTTTGCATTTTGAATGTTTTGATTTTTTTTGTATTTTTGAAATGTTGTGATTTGTTTAGATTTTGAAAAGTTTTAAGATGGCATTGGATGACAATTTGGGTAGCCTTTATGCTAGATACCAATGACAAGGGAAAACCAAGTCTAGGTGCAAGGATTAAGGTAGGATGGGATGAATGGATAAAAGGGGGTGATAGGAAATGGGATAGATGGATGTATGGATAAGAGAACAAGGATGTGATATCCAAAGACTATGTCGCATAGGATTAACATGCCCCATTCTAGGTGCAATACTTATGATTTTTCATGACAAGGCTTATGGTACTAGGATGATGATAGGATGGATTGGAAAGGATGAGGTATGTCAAGAGCTATCCAAAACATTTTGTCAACATTTTGCCCCCATATCTTTATCAAGATTAAAAGGAAGAAGGGAGGATGAATGGACTCAATATGATAGGTATATGTGTATAATGGATAAGGATGGTAGGATGGTAAGGAAATGGTATGGAAATGGTATGATAGATAGTTTGGATGAGACAACGTGCCCCCAAGTGTAAGTGACATAGAAGACCAACCTACACATGATGCATTTTTTTAGGTTTTTATCATGGTACTTATCCAAGGCACCACCAAGGGTGGTTTTCACTATTGGACGAAGGGATTTCTCTTTACTATTTTGATTTTTTTTTACTTTTTTGACATTTTTGGATGGGATAGGTGGATATGGAAAGGAGGGATGCAAGCATCTAGTGCCATGAAAGATGATAGTCCCATTAGAGATGGATGTTGTCGCAAATGGACCATGTCAAATGCTCATAGATGTTGGTAAGGGATGATGAGGTAGATAGTGGATTATGGAAGGAAAGATAGTGGATTATGATGTGGATTGTGCATGGAAAGATAGTGGATTATGATGTGGATTATCCAAGACTTATGTAAAAGCATGGACCATAGGAAGGTGATGTGGAAAATATGTAGGATAATGGTTGAAAGATGGGAAAATGGAGGTATGAAAAGGAATCATGACCAATGGTTGCACACACTGTGATAAACATGGAAGTTTTTGATTAGGAGGAGGGGTAGGAAGTAATGATGATGTTTACTTAGTGGATGGTTGATGTAAGCATTTAGGGACCATTTGTCATTAGGGCAAAAATCAAGTCTGAAACTAAAACAACAAGATATCAAACCCTAACTAGCACAATAGAGTATAAACTAGCATGAAAATCAAAACAAGAAAGCAAAGCAAACTGATCTCCAAGCTAGTTTTGATTTATCTCCATTGCTCTTCTCAACCTCACATAGGCATACAAGATTTTGAAGGATGATTGTGGGAGACATGCTGGTTGCTCACTATTTCAGCAACATAACAATGGCACAAAGATGAATGATGAGAGACTCTAATGTCATTTCGACAGCATAAGGATACTTGAAAGCTCATTATATCAAATGGCTTGTGAGAGGGTTGATTTATAGGAAGTGGCTGATTTGAATTGATGGTTGAGATTGAAAGTTGTTTTGTGCTATGTGGATGGTTGAGATTGAATAGGGTTTCCCACTCCATGAGGAGTTGTAGTCATGTGACAAGTGTGCGAAGGAGAATAGGGCTAACCTATTAGTTGAACATGTGAAGGATATTAAATGAAAGTTGTATTACCACACATGACTCAATTGAGAGGTGAACAAGTGTTGGAATGTGGTGAGAGGTGAGGATAAATTCAAATATTTTAATTTGAATTAGTTGGAACATGTGAGAGGGAGATTAATTAAATAAATAGGATTTATTTAATTAATTGGCTAGGTGATTAGGATAGGATTAGGAGTGGGATTAGGACAAAATGTCTTATAATGTGTCAACTAGGTGTTGCAAGACATGGACAAATTTAAGTGTCTACAAATACAATGCTCACATAAATCAAAATCAAGATTACAATCAATCAACCCTTCAACAAGGTTTTTATTTTTCAAGGTCCTTAGACCCTTCTCTCTAGTGTGGCCAAGTCTCTAGTGCCATAACATAGTTTTGATTCAAAAGAAAGAGCACCTTTATGTACTCAAAAGCCACGACCATCCGTTGAAGAGGAAACTACCTCTTTTTTTAACGAAGTAGTCGTAGACTTTCTTTTCATAGAAGTACTATTGCACTCAATAGTATATGCATCATGCTTATACAATGTGCCAAATCTAATACCTCTATCAATCACCTTAGCACCTCTAACCATCTTGCATCCTACATCAAAAAAGACTACCTGCACACCTGCATCTATTAGTTTGCTCATAGATAATAAATTTCGTGCTAACCTAGTGATATGTAAAACACCATTAATCATTTTTACTCTACCATCAGAAAATACAATCTTAGCTTTACCATGGCCAACAATATTTAAAAAAGAATCATCACCCAAGTACACCTTACCTCCATCAAATTATTCATATTTAGAAAACCAATCTCTATTAGCGGTCATGTGACAAGATGCATTTGAGTCAATTATCTATGCATCATTACCTACATGAGTGGTGTTGGGACAGGAAAATTTTGAAATTTTCCTATACTCCTACCCACCCATGTCCGACCAAATCAGAAAATCGTGTGCCCAAAATCATAATAACAGCGGGTGAATTCTATAAAATCACATGATTTTTTACCACAAATATTTGTCTCACCCCTCAGACCGTAGTATGATAAGGGGCCTCAGTCCCTTAATTTCGACAAGACCTCAGTTTTCTTTATATCAATCCATGTTCTATGTGAGACGAGCTAAGATGTGTATCGGCATGAGGTTTATGGTCAGAGTGAAGACTTCAGGAATCTCTGATGAAAAGGGTAACACCGATGACCTTTCATTGGGGAGAAAATTCCCAGTCACGCTGAGTTAATTAACGGTAAGGACTATCGGCACAAGAAAATAGTATCGGAGGATACTTTGAACACTCCCTCGACAGTATAGATCACACGATGAGAAAATTCGGTAGGGCTCTCACCGAACAACCTATGGAACGGATGGAGCTAGCGGTGCATCAGAAATAAATGCACATCGGGGCAAAGAATTAAAGTGTCTCCGACGTTATAATGTCTCAGCAACCAAAAGGCATCGTTTCGGCCTAAGTCACACCGATGCACATGGAGGATATAAATCATCGGCCAAAAGGAATAAGTTAGAATAAAGTTCACAAGTCCTGTCAAATCGATAGTCACGACGACGAAGGATTTCAGTGACATGTTGTGACGATCATTCCAATGAAGGATAGAAAGAAAGGTATCAGGGAAATGATCATGATCGGATAGTTTGAATCAAGTCATCCTGATATTATATATTGTTCTGATGATGGTAGTGGCCACACTCATTGATGAGACTCTTTTCGACAGATGATAAAAACAAGCGATATTGGTATTAATTACCTGGGTCTTGCCGATTCCACTAACTTGCCTTGTAAAGAGAAGTCGATAAGCTTGTCGACAAGACTCGTGCCGATATTCATATCGGAGATTTTTAAAATATCAAAGCACTATGATATTTTCACAACGATAATATAAGTCAAGCCAACAATAGCTATGCTCATTTCTATATTGGGTAGAACTTGAAATATCTTTCCGATATAGACATGTATATGTTTTGACGTCGAGGAGACAAAATGAAAAGTCACAGCGATTAAAACATCTGCAAATGTTCGAGCCATAAGAAGTTATTAGATCGCCATAACATTACAAATGTCCCACCAAGGAAGGAGGTTATGACGATGTGACATCTCATAGCGATTGTGAAATTAATGCATTGGAATTATTAATTACAGACTGGGAAGAAATCCCCTAAAGAGATACTCGAAATCATTGCAATTTGGCTCAAGAAATTTGTCTGAGAGGAGCACACAAGCGGAAACTTGGAGAAGAGAACGAAGGAGTTCAATCATCTCAGAGAACAGGTACATATATAAAAACCTCTGTGTGGTAAATTACAATTTGAATTTGCTATCCAGAATTATCATGGAGACTCTAGTAAAAGGCAAGGGTAGAAAACAACCAGGTGAAACTAGAAAAACTAGGAAACAAAAAATTGACAAAAGCCCTGATGAAAAAATTAAAGAAAGAAAACTAAATTGACCAATTGCCTGGGTCTACCCCTAAAGCCCGACGTTCTGCACAACTCAGGGTAGAAGTAGAGAAATTAGAAGACAAATGCAAATACCTGGGCAATATATGGACACCAATCAAAGGCTATGAGTTGTTCAAATTCCATTATGATAGAAGATTCAAGAATGTCCCAGTATCTAATCCCTGGCATTTGAATTTAGGCAAATTGGTAGTCCCTGACGTGTTTGTCAATGTGGAATCCTAAAACTCTTGGCTAAACATTATAATCCCAGCCTCAAGGCCATATGCAATCCACAAGAACCTGTTATCCACTTGTCAAAAAATGCCATTTGTGAAGTGTTTGATTTAGATGATTTGTGTACCCTTCCAATAGTGTATGAAGATTTGGACAAAGAATATTGGAGGATGGATACCATGTACAATGGATGGAGATTGCTTCTCCATAGGCCTAGGGTAGAGGGAAAAACAGTGCCTTTTGATGATAATGATGGACCTCCATTCCATGTGTCTTTGTTTGAACCATATATGCAATACACATACTATTCCATTGGCCAAGTCCTAGGGTCAGAGGTTCCTGATTTTATGTCAATTCCATTAATGGTGATAGCAATAGACATTCAATGTCACAATGCTAGGTAGTTTGATTATGTTACTTATGTTTGCAGAAAAATTGATTCCAGTTTAATTGTTTACTCACTCCTCATGCATATGGTGTTGTATTATGGCCAGGAAATTGGAATATGGCCAAGTGAATTTAGGATTGCTCAACTAGACAAAAGGGGACAAAAGTTGCCTATGCAAATGTGGACGAGGATATGGGACAGTAGGTTTGCCCATTCTAGTTATATTCATTTTGAAGAATACTGTGTAAAGGTGTTATATAGATATTTCAATCATCCTTGTGAATATTCAATATCAGATGAAATAAAGAGGTTTCTCAGACCAAAGGATTTTGGTGGTCCCCCAATTGTCACCCACAACTGGGGGCATTGGTATTATTTTGAGGATTCCACCATGATTAGAATTTATGGTTTTGAAGATACCCCATTTATATTGCCCAAGATAGTTCCTGATAGGATTGCCTATTTTGAAATAGTCAGGCAAATGAACTGCTCTAATGTGATGAATTTGAGTGCCTTTGACAAACAATCCTTCATGCCCAGTACTCTATGCTTTGGGGATTTCACTATAGTGTCCAAAGAAGGTTATGGTCTCATCAGAGACAAATTAATGCATTACAACATGAGGTGCGTAGAAGCAAGAAAGGGATTTGATCCCGAGGGTTATATTGATTTTTCCAGAAGAAAACAAAACCTTAGTGGATATACACATATTCCATATCCACATGATGACATTATTAGGAACATGGAAGAAGTTGAAGTTGAACTGGTGATTGAGAAGTATAATAGAGAATTGGATGAGAAGAAGAGATAGCTTGCAGAGATAGAGTTGTTGTCTTCTGGTGATGAGGAGTCTGCAGAAGAAGAAGAGCCACATGAATAGGCGACCAGAATATCCAAATGAAAAATGCAATGTTATCAATCTCTTGATATAGAGCATGATGAAGAGGGGCCTGGTGATGAGGATCCTAGACAGCTAGCATATGATTCTTTTATTGCAGATGACCAATTTATTCATTCTCAAGAATTTAAATTGTTTCTATATAAATGCAAGGGAAAAGAAATCAGGGAATCTGTTGAAGATGTCACAGCTAACAATGAAAAACAATTGATTGATATGTTAAAAGCAATAGTGGATAATGAATTAAAATCTATGACTCCTAACAGAGGAAGACAATTGCTCAGAGAAGCAGGTGTTATGATATTTCCTGGACTTGATATAAATTCAGCTTTGGTGTTTGATAGTTTTTTGCACAATACTGATGATAAGTATAAGCTCACTCCTGAGGGTGTCACAGAGGTGTACATGGGTACCAAATATAACAATGATGAAAACTCACTCATGATATGGGCCTTATACCCCCCTCATAAGAAAACGGCCATTATAGATACTGAAAATACTTTTGGACATGTTATGACTTTGAAAGCAGGGGAGACTGATCCTTTGATTACTGCAAACATTGGCATAAATGTTGCAAAGTTAAATAAAGCACAGGCTCATATGCTGATCAAGGAACGAGATGCATATAAACTAAGTTGTGAAAGATTAACAAAAGAAAATGATTTCTTGAAAGATATTGTTAAGAATGCCTTCGGAGGGTCAGTGAAAAGGTTAACCTAGGGAGAGAGTTCACAAAGCACCCAATCACCATCTGTTGATCAGATAGCTCAGGTTCAGATTGACACACTTGCAACAGTGCTACAGAATAGGCATGTTAATATGATGCATTGGATGAACAAATTTTGGGATGTCTATTATGAAAACCATAAGGTGATCCAAGAGCACAAAAGGCTAAACAACAAGCTCCAGGAGAAACTCCATGAGCTACAGAGTAGGGATGTTTATGACACCACAGGTACTTTTAGTGCAAAAGACTTGATTGAGCAACATCAAAGATATTATGAGCAGCTTAAAAATGATATCAAGGAATGCATTGAGGCTTCAAAAGTAGGTGTACCCATGTTGTTTAGAAACGACAAGGAGCTGAAGAGCAAAGATGAATGGAGTAAAGAGTGCCAGGTGATATTACATGAAGCTTTAGGAGCTCTCAAGCATAAAGACTCTGCACCTGGGGAAGCTTGCAAGCATCTAGAGAAGATGGTGACAATGGACGTGATCATGAGAAATGCTATTGAGTTTACTGATACACATTGTAGCGAAGAATATCTGGATCACATTGCTCATATATACTTGTGGCTCAGTAGGGCTTAGGATCATTTTCTTTGTTTATTGTTGTGTTAATCATTTTAATTCCCAAAAGACATTTTGAAGAGTTATGTCTCTTCATAGATATTTCTATATAAGTTGGACATATGGTGATCAATGATCATCAACAGAAGGAGATAAGATGAAGTCTATAATGTTTTAAAAGACCATGTTGCAAGTATTACATTTAAGAAGTTAATAGAAGATCTTTGATTCTGTGGACTTATACTAGCATCAGTTGTTTGTTGAAATTATTTAGTTATTTGGTTGTCTCCAGTTCAATATTTCCTTATTGTTCAAATTGATATATCAAGTATATATTTAATTTGTCAATGCACATTTGTTGTATTTATGTGATTTGATTAATTGGTTTCCTTAAAGGAATTAAAATCCTTCTGGTCAGTCACAGTAATTTGGAAGTGTTGATTTGGATCATTAAGAAGAATCATATAATTAGGATTGTCATTCTATCTCCAAGTTGATATTATCTGTTGTTCTTGTATATTTCATTCAATTGGTTCCTTCAAGAAAGGATTAAATTTCCTTCTGGTGAATAACAAGAAATTAGATTGTTTCAGTTGGATATTAAGAAGAGTTTGTCAATCATTTCTTTGCACGTTTATACAAGTTGTAAACCAAAGTATTGTGCCAAATAGTTAGAGTTATCACCTAATATAAGCCACTGGTCTTAGATTTTCATTTGACTTTATTTACCCAACAAGGCACTGGTCTTATCTTGAATCATCATTTAGTTTTATCCAAAACCCATTCATTAGTTGAGCGTAGTTATAAAGTTTACCTTGATATTACTTATACAATTTATACCAATTATCTTTCAGATATTAGATATAGAACTAGTTAGCAAGTTTTCGTCTATTCCACACCATATGCCACTGTGGGTAGATCCATTAACTTAGCCAAAGCACTTACACTCATCTGATCTGCTTCAACTTTAAAGGTCCACCCACCTAGGTATAGCAGTGCCTAAAGTGCAGGGAGTCATCAACCCTATAGGTTAACTCTATCGCGTTAGTTCAAAAATGTTGCCAATTTGATCATAGAGTCTGGCATCCTCTTAGGATTTGCAACTTGCATTTTTGAGACCTAACAAGTGGTCAAAGCTGCAAAGAACACATCACCATCTTCCTTCTTAGATTCAAAATTAGAATCAAATTTATTTTTTTCTTCTTCTTTTCTTCTTTACACTCCTTATGCAAGTGTCTAAGCTTACTATAATTCCAAAAAATAACTTTCGACTTTCCAAGAGATTTAGATCTCCCCTTGGACTTGGATTCGGATTTGTCATGCTTCTTGTTCTTCTTGCCTCTTTCTTTAGGTCTTCCATGAACATTTAGGGCCCCTTTGGCACTAATGGATACCTTCCTCCTCATCTCTTTAGAAAGTAAAGAACCCACAACATCTTCAACTTTCAAGATAGTTGAAGTACTCCCAATAGCTATAACAAGATAATCCCATGAATCATGCAAAGAACAAAGCAAGATTTGACATCTCTCCTCCTCATCTATTTTTACACCAACTGGTGCTAATTGAGCCACGAACATATTAAATAGTTCTAGGTGGTTTGCAATTCATCCGCCCTCTTCCATTCTCAAGGAAAACAACTTCTTCCTAAAGAAAATCTTGTTCACTAAAGATTTGGCTTAATATATCTCACTAAGTTTCTTCCATAGTTTCTTTGTAGAGGGCTTTTCATGGAAATTGATTAAAACAGAGTCTGTCAGGCACAATTTGATTAGACCCTTGGCTTTACGGTCCATAAAATCATATTATGCAACCAAAGTAGCATCTCCAGGCCTTGAAACATTCTCGTCAACAACATTCTACTTATCTCGATCAATTAATAGATCTTCAATCTTTAGCTTCCATAACTCGAAATTGTTACCAAATATTTCTCTGCCTCTATTCTCCTTGATGTGCTTACCATCTAAAAATTCGCACAACAAGATCACAAAGGATCTTTTGCACAAGATCCCACTCAAATTGGATTAGTTAAAAAAACCCAACAACCCACAATTAAAACCAAAGGTGATCAAGCTCTGATACCACTTGTAAGGAAGCTAAGGTAGCAGAACAACTTCCTACAATCTTGAGAGGAGGATTATGCAAAAAAATTCAAATCTTTACAACAATTACATAAATTATATAAAAATAAACATAAATAATAGTCATACCACAACACAATGATTAACATGGTGAAAACCTTCTCAGTAGAAAAACTCCACACTCCAAAAGCAACCTAATATATTATTCGGAAATAACAAGATTACAATATACTTGCAGAGCAAGCCTTTGCAAAAGTATCACCAACTAGAGATCTCAAGGTAGCTTAACAATATCGAAAAGACTCTCACACAACCTCCATCTCAAGCACCTAATATATATAGGAGATAAAATATATGAAATTGTCAAATGGTAATTAGAAAAACATTAGCCAGAACCACCCAAAAGTGGCACCCAAATCCTTAGGGTTCCATTATCTCCAATCAAAGATACCTTATGGTGTCTCATAACATGCATCATAAGTTGGTTAACACATGCAACTCCCATTTACAACTCTTTTCTGTGTCCAACAAGTTTTTACATTTTCCAATGTGGGAGGTCCAACTTTTGGAGGCCATAACTTTTGATCCGAGAGGTCGATTGAGCCATTTTTAAAAAATTGTAGAGATCTAAACATTGGGAACCCCTAGAAGTGGTGTCGGGCAACCTAAAATAGTTATTTTGACCAAAAACCAACTCTATAACTCAAAAATTGAATTTATTTATTTTTATAACTTGAAAATTTACATTTTTTTGTAATTGCATGGTTGAGACACTTTTCCCAATAGAAGAAAGCACAAGGTGAAGTGGGGGAATGGATTTTCTTAAACAAGCTAATGGAATTACAGAGGAGCTAGACATCGAATGGATAATTTCACTATTATGAAGACAAAGGCTAATTTTAAGACTTCCATTCTATTACAACTAGTTTAGTAGGATAAGAAATATATATGATGTATCTCCTTTTGGTGGGATAATCAATAGTATAATGTATAAGGTAATATATATGTAAACTAACTGACAGATTTTGCATATATGGGCTTTTACTATTCAACCATAACTACCACAACCTTGGTAATTTTGAAACTATCTAGACTGATATATGTTATTTTATTAATATTCAATATATATGGGAGCGGTCCCTGACCGCATTTACCTCCCTCGCCCCCCAAAAAAAAATAAATAAATAAATAAAAAACTTGATGGTATGTGTCCCTCTATTTTCTCCATAAGTGAATGACTTGCATCAATTTCATTGCTTGTATTCCTTTATAGCTAGAAGAATGCATACTACATACATTATCACTCAAAGACGAAAATATTGCAAAAGTTTGGTTGGGAAAACTTAAAACCAAATATTTAATTATGTAGAAGGCGTTCCCTTATCAAGAAGGACTGGCTTGGCTTAGGTGATTGATGACTGCAAACGTCTTATACCAATACAATAGATGGAGTGAACGTGAAGTCGAGCGTGACGTGCTTTGTCTTCAATATCCCTAATCAACGATGCATGGTTGGCACTATTTTATACAAAAATTAGTCAGTTGGGCAAGAGATGGGAAATTTATGGGTGAAATAAAATGTAGTGGGGATAGATAAATGAGAGCCCTTGCTAGCTATTTGAGATGGAAAGGTTGCATGATGAATAGCCAATGAAGGTTTATATAGAAAGTTTTGTGATGTTGAGCAAACACTCATTTTGACTCTCTAAGGAATGTAAATCGTGTGAACACAGAAGCAACTCCCCGGATGAAATGTAAAGCAAAAGCATGCAACATTATATGTTCATGAATATTCAACAAATAAATATTATGGGGCCTTTCTTTTAAGATCTTCATTTTATTTTGACTAAATACACTAATCTTATTAGTCCTTAGCGGTGTAATTTCTATAATTGGATAAATTTAAATCAATTAATATTTTTATATTTTTTAATCAATCAATTTTTTAAAATTTATTTAATTTTTTATTATTAATAAAATAAATATTTTTAATAATTAAAATATTGTTTATTTCAAAGATCATTAAATTAAAAAGTTGAATTTTTATTATAATTTATATGTAAATTGAAAAGTAGTGGAACTTATGCTAGAAAATCCTTAGCAATTTGTGTGCCATGCAAATGGGCTTTAGATTGGGTATGGATAAGTCCTTTATTAGTTGACGAGGATTTCGAACTCACACAACTTTATTTTTTTCTACTTTTATAGAAACTAAAGGGAGTTCATTTTGGCACGGACATGGTGCCGCTCGCATTCAAGGCCAACAAATGTCATTTTAGAAATGCTTATTCCACATAAATCACAAATTCAGTTGAAATAGATATATCATTATAAGGTCTTCAAGGAGGAGTAATTTGACAAATGCTTGAAAGTGTTGGGCTAATAGCATGTATTTATGTGTTTCTTGTTTCATTTTTCTGGATTCAATATATAATGTTTAACGTTAAGATTTACTAATTTGTGTTTAATGCCTTAGTGTCTATATTTAAGATTTAGGGTTCTGGGTTCACATTTAAGGAGCTTAGATTTCAATATTGAGAGAGAGAGAGTACCATTTTGTGTCGATAATCTAAAGATGCTACTGTCCGTGGAGAACTATGCTTGAGGAGCACATCATTTGTTTAAGAACCCTATAATTTAACGTACCATTGCGCCGTAAAGTGCAGTTGCTAATTTAACTGCATCCCCCCAAAAAAAAACCAAACTACAGTTTTTCAAGGACAATTAAATAGGCAATACACAATTGATATCGTTTTCAGAGTGTTATGCAGAGAGGGATGGTTGAAGGCGGTGTCATACATTCTGCTTATTACATATGTTCAACCATCGCAGGCCTGCATTGCCAGGAATGCGCTTTCTAAAAGAAAAGATTATGAATATGTATGTCAAGTGCGGGGAATTGGCAGATGCTCGTAAAGTTTTTGACGACATGAAAAACCCAAACAGCTTCTCATGGAATGTGATAATTGCAGCTTACCAAATACATGGCTATCCTCACGAAGCGTTAAAACTATTTAACCAAATGCAAGGAACAGATGCCCAACCCAATCATTTCACCTTTGCCAGCATACTTCCAGCCTGTGCCAAAATAAGAGATTTGGAAAAGGGTATGAAGATCCATCAAAGCATAATGGAAAGGGGATTTTTGTCAGATGTTGTCGTTGCTACTGCTCTGGTAGACATGTATGCAAAATGTAGTTGCATACACAAGGCACGCGAACTATTTGACAAAATGCCTCAAAGAAATATGGTCACATGGAATGCAATGATTACAGGGTATACGCAAAATGGTTTTCTTGATGAGGCTTCGAGGCTTTTTAAAGAAATGCCTCAACCAGATGTCATCTCATGGAATACGATGGTTGCAGGATATACACAAAATGGGTTTGATGAAAGGGCTTTGGAGATATTTAAGCAAATGCAATTTGCAGGTTTAAAACCAAATTCCGCAACCTTTGCTGGCGTCCTTCCAGCCTGTGCCAAAATGGGAGCTTTGGAACAGGGTGTGAAAATCCATCAAAGCATAATTGAAAGCGGATTTTCACCTGATGTCGTAGTTGCAAGTGCCCTGGTAGACATGTATGCAAAATGTGGAAGCATACAGAAGGCACGTGAACTATTTGACAAAATTCCTCAACGAAACGTGGTCTCATGGAATACTATGATGGCAGGATATGCACAAAATGGGTTGGTTGAAAAGGCCTTGGAAACTTTTAAGAAAATGCAATCAGCAGGTGTAACGCCAGACTCCACAACGTTTGCCAGCATCCTCCCAGCCTGTGCCAAAATGGGGACTTTAGAACAGGGTAGGCTTATCCATCAAAGCATAATCGAAAGTGGATTTTTATCAGATGTCATAGTTGCAAATGCCTTGATAGATATGTATGCAAAATGTGGAACCATATACAAGGCACGTGAAGTTTTTGAAAAAATGTGTCAAAGAAATGTGGTCTCATGGACTGCAATGATTGCAGGATATGCACAAAATGGCTTTTGCAAGGATGCTCTCCAACACTTTGAACTAATGAAGAACTCTGGAACATACCCTGACCACGTAAGCTTTGCTTGTGTTTTATTTGCTTGCAGCCATGCCGGTTTGGTGGATGAGGGCTGTAAATACTTGAATGGCATGAGTGACTCTTATTGCTTAACACCTACAATTGATCATTATGTGTGCATGGTGGATCTTCTTGGCCGCGCTGGCTATCTTGAGGAAACTCTTAACTTTATCATTAAAATGCCAATTAAACCTGAGGTGATTGTGTGGATGTGTTTGCTTGGTGCATGTAGATCACATAAGAATATAGGTTTAGGAATATTTGCAGCAACTCTGCTTTTTGAGCTGGATCCTAAAAACGTTGCGACTTATGTTCTTCTGTCAAACGTCTATGCAGAGGTGGGCAGGTGGGATGAGGCTCAAAAGGTATGGAGTTTGATGAAAGATAGAGGAATTAGAAAGTCACCTGGATGTAGTTGGATTGAAGGTTATAAATTGGTACATGCTTTTAGTGCAGGAGACTTATTACACCCACAGACACCACAGATATAAGCAAAGTTGGAGAACTTGTCTTGGAAGATGAAGGCAGTAGGGTAGTTTCCAGATTCAAGATGTCTTGAATAATAACATGGAAGAAGAGGAAGAAGAATTATTACTCTACCCCCATAGTGAGAAGTCGGCAATTGCTTTTAGATTGTTACACACAAACACCCTGGAATGACTATTAGAGTTGTCAAGAATCTCTCAGTATGTGGACTGCCACGCTGCAACCAAGTTTATCTCCAAGAGCGTTGCAAGACAAATTGTTGTGAAAGATCAGATTCTCTCATTTCAAAAAAGGACAATGTTCTTGCAGAGATTATCGGTGATGCTAAGAGAAGCAATCTGTAAACATAGGCCTGCACTAACAAGGTGTGCGGGACAAGGGTTTATTTTCGGTTTGTAAAAATTGTTTTTTCCAAGTGTTTGAAGATCTAAACCATGCTGTTAGCTGTATACAATCAGGTATATATTAATAATAGCAATGTGCATCACTGCCTATATATACTGATGGGTTTTTGTTAAAGCCCTGTTTTGTGGCTCCATGGAGGTTTCATGACATTGAACTGTTTTTCAGGAAACCTGTACATATTTGGAATGAAAAGGTTGAGGTGGAAAATGGGAAAAGGCAGATAGAAAGCAAGGCTTAGAGGAAATGGAAAGATGCTTGACCAGCAGGAAATGTGAGAGAAGGGCTCAGAAGGAATCTAATGCTTGAAGATGATAGGGAAGAACATCTCTTGATAGTTCTTTACTCCAACCTTTGTCATTTTTATGTTCCTTTTGTGTGCATCAATTGTGTTGTCTTGTGCATATGCTAGAATATGAAACCCTGCTTGCCAAACCCATTTTGAGTGACAAGTCATGGCTGGCTCATTGGGATAAGTAATATGTTTTTAAATTTGAAATTCACGTGGACAAGTCGGCCCGAGGAGAAGTGGGTGTTTTTCCTTCTGAAGAGGCCTATTTAAGCAAGGCATCTTTGCCATCTTACTCATTCATTTAAGTGATATTCATTGATGCTAGTGTTTCTTGGTGTCTTTAGACACCGCCAAAATCTCCATTTGTTGCCCTTTGGATAGTGTATTGCTTTCTTGCTTTGAATAGATGCTTGCAGACCAAATGCCAAACATTTAGTGATTACAATATTGTGTGAGAGCTAAGGGTTTGACCCTTGGTTCAAAGGCCACCACGTCTTGTGCAAGTTATCACAAATTCACAAACTAAAGATTGCATGACAAAGGAGCATCTTATGATATTGAAGATGTTCTGAGAATGAGTTGTTTTAAAAATTTCAGACCAAGGAAGACTTTGAAGAAGATTGGGACAATTTTTGTCATATGGAGGTTTCTTTTGCATGACGAGAAAAGCATAACAAAGCAACTATGGCCTAGGCATTGGATTTTCAAAATCTGACAATTCTAGGTGTTGCTCTCAACTAACTGCTAGCAATTATAGTTTGGCAAACTGCTAGATGTGAGCAGATTGCACGAAGAAGATGGAGAGGCGTTTGCTTGCACTATCCCTAATTAGGACCAACTCTCAAACTTGGGCACAAGAGATGAAGTTTGCCTTGATGACACAAGGTCTATAGAGAGTTGTTCAAATTTATAAAATACATTAACTTGAGGGACAAAGCTAAGGTGGTGATTGTAAGGAATGTGGCAATTGAGTTTTGATTTTGGGTGGTGGGCAAGGAGTGTCCAAAAGAAATGTGGGATACGTTGGAGAAGATCTTCAATGCACCTGATCATAGCTAAACATACAAGCTTGAAAGTGAGTTAATTAGTCTTGATCATATAGAGTTTGATAAAATATAGAATTATCTATCAAAGATCATAGACATTCAACATAAGTTAGGTGAATGTGAAGTGAACTAATAGAAGAAGGATGAACAACTAGTGGACATTGCGATAGAAAGTCTGAAGCCACCCCATGAATCTTTTCTCTTCCTTCATTTCAAATAAGGTGATCAAATCTCAAATTTCCTTTGATGATTTGTGTAAAATGCTAATCATGGAGCAAGATAAACTTATTTAGCTTGGCCATTTTGGGAATTAGCCACATGCTCATATCAGCAAGACAAAAAATGAAGTGAGAGGAAGGATACCTCTTTTGGAAGAGGAAGAGGAAAAGAAGATAGAGAACCAAGGAAGAACACTTATGCTCAACGGATAGGTAGAGATCATGGAAGCTATGGGACATGTTTCTCTTGTGAGAAATGTGGACACAAAATCTATGGTTGTCATCGAAAGAAGGATGGAGACAAAGAAAAAAATCCAGAATTACAAGAGCTAAGAGAATTCAAGGCCAGATATGCAAAGAAGGACTAAGTGAAGGAAGGAAATGACAAAGATGGAGATAAAGCATTCATTACCAAAACCACTCTACACACTACTACTTCTCAAAGTGAGTGGATTCTTGATTTTGGTTGTACACATCACATGTCAAATATTGCATGTCTTTTCTCATTCCTTAGCTCCCCAAAGGAGAATAAGGCGTTCATTGTAGATGATTCCTCCATTCCCATTCTCAGAAATGGAGATGTAATTCCTAACAATGGTGTCATACATGATGTTTACCATGTTCTTGATTTGGGGATGATTCCATTATTTGTATATCAAATAGCACAAGGAAAGAAAATAGAGATTTGATGAAATAAATTTGTTGTGAAGGATATCAACAACTTTCACACCATGGCAAGTTGATACTTAGACAAGAAGGATAAGTCTTATAAGTTCACAGATTTTGGAGGTGATAAGAAGGACCTTTTGCACAAGTTTCAAGAGCAAGTGAAAATAGCCAACTATGGCATGAAAGGCTAGGGCATCTCAAATTTTAGAGTATGCATTTGATGGCATGACTTAAAATGGTAGAAGGGCTACCATTCACAGAGCCATGCCCAAGAGTATGGAAAGGATATAGTTAGAGAAACATCATAGACAGTTTTTCTAAAGGAAAGGCATGCAGAGATTCTAAGCCACTTAATCTTATTTATTTTGATCTATGCTACATGAATCAACCTTCACTAGTTAGGGCTCGATACATTTACATTTATTGATGATCATACTAGGATGTGTTGGATCTATCTTTTGAAAGAAAATTCTTCAATTTTTGAAAAATTTTAATCAATTCAAAGTAATGATAGAAAAGCAATTAGGATACTTTATTAGAAGAATTAGAGATGATAGAGGGGGATAATATGAAAGTATGAGTTTAAGAATTTTTGTTATGAGCATGGGAGGGATTGACAAAAAACTATCGTTTATGCAACTCAACAAAATAGGGTAGCTAAAATAATAATAATACATTAACCAAAATGGCAAGATGTATGTTTCAAGCCAAGGCATTACAAGTAAAATTTGGGGGGGAAGTTGTATGTTGTGCAAACCATATTTTCAATCGTGTGCCTACTAAAGCTATGAGAGATGTTATGCCATAAGAGAAACAATATCTCTCATTTCTTAGTTTTCATATGCACTAATTGGGCTCATATTTTAGATGAAAAAAGAAAGAAGTTAGAACTGAAAAGTTACAAATCTATGATGATGGAAGATTTTAGAGACCCGCAAGGCTAGAAGAATATGAGATCCTTGTGTAGACACCTAAATTTGACTACATTCAAACGCCACCTAATTCCTCCCACATTCCCATGTCTTACCATCACCTAATTATCAAACCAAACCTCTTCCTAATATTAATTAAATACTTTATGATTAATTAATTAATCAATTCATTATTCATCATTATTCAAATACTAATTAAATAAATTAAATATTTATTTCACTAGCTAATTGTCCATTCATATGTCCTTCATGATTTCTTTTCATTTCTAATTCATGTACATCTAATTAATTAAAATAATTAGATAATGCCATTAATTATCCTCTCACATCCTATCTTATCCCTCTCAATTTCTTTCCATCTTCTAACTCATATGCAACTAGTTAAATGGAAATAAATCAAGGATTTTATCCTTATCTTGCCTTTTCACAAAACCAATCCATCAAAAATCTATAAATTGAACTTCTCGCAAGCCATAATCATCAAAATTTTGAATGCAAACTTATGCTACTAAGTTGAGCACCTTACATTCAATCATATTTTCAATCTATCTTCGAGCACAATCGCCATTGTTGATGCAACAAGGAAGAGTTAGGTGAGATCTATTGTTATTTCATTCATTGTTGTTTGCTTTTCCTTATGCTTTGTCTGAGGTTTGCATTTTAGATTTAAAAGTAAGATTTAGAACTTTTGGTTTGAGTCTTACATTTGCATTTCAAATTTACTTGCATACACCTTCCATTTTAGATGTCATTATAAGGAGAGATGTTTTATTTGATAAGAAAATAAATTTTGAAAAAGGAGATAAATGTTCATCAAAGGCATCAAATTTTTGCAGTCTAAAATATTGGATATAAGTTTTTTATGGATTTTAACTATTTAATATTTTTTATCAACATTTTAGATCACACTTTGTGATCCATCATTAGGATGAAGAGGGCAAGAGATCCCTCTTCTCTTGCTCTCTTCATTCTAGTGATGGATCACTACATTCTCCTCTTCTCTTGCTCTCTTCATCCTAATAATGGATCACTAGATTCCTCTTCTCTAGCTCTCTTCATCTTGATGATGGATCATGGAGTGATCTAAAATGTTGAAAAAAATTATTACATAGTTAAAATCCAAAAACACATATCTAATAAATGTTCATGTCAAGATTATGTGGTTCCATTGAAAGAAGTAGATCCTCTTGAACCAATTTTATCTTATGGGACCTATAATAACCACCTTGGTTACTACTATTTTTTTTACACATCAAATACTAATTTAATCAACCAAACAACTTCAATCCAATTTAGGATCACCAGCTTCATAGACTTACCAACCATGACCGTGGTAACAACTCTATGCCACAAATTATATACTCGCACTAAATATGGTAAGCTCCCAATGTTAGTGTCATCCCTATACCTAGACCTAAACCTCAAGGGTTCAATCATAATGACCTACCTACGTATCGCTTCCTAAGAATTATAGGCTTTGTAGTTCATACACCAATAATAGGGGCTTCATCCTCTCCTTTGATATGAGATCTCTGATCTCACTTTTAAACCACAACCATTAATTTATCTTATCTTTCCAATTCAATCCATTCACAATGGTATGATAGAAAATGCATTCGAATCAAATGTTAGTTCAAAGCCAACATTAGTGTATGAACACACACCAATTCATATAGTGACCAGCTCATACATACATCACATTTACACAGTGATTAGCTCATGCATACAACACATGTAAACAATATGACTAAATCATGGATGTGTCACCTATACATAGTGTGACTTGTTCACACCTATATCAATATACAAGATGTGACTAACTCATGGATACATCACATACTCACGATGTAACTAACTCATACCTTCATCACATATACACAATGTGACTAGCTTATGCATACATCTCATATTTATGGTGTGACTAACTAGCAATAGGAAGTGGATGTGACCTACTACATGAATCTTCCCATTACTTGATTTGCTAACACTTACCCTTGAAGTACATCCCAGCCAAAAAAAAGAATGTTGATGCATCCCATACTACATTGTGGGTCTCATCCTTTTTCCAATTCACTACCGGTTGTGATGACAATCAAGCATCCTATAATACTTGTCATCATCAGTAAAGGTGTAAGTGTAACAACATACAACACATATGGCTATCAAGAAGATTTCTATAGCCCACTAAGCATCTAAGTCATCTTATAACTAAATAAACATAATCAAGAGGTCTATGGCTTTACTTCGCCTAAGACTAGTACTTGTACTATCAATCATTTAGGTCACTTTAACAATCAAAACCTTGAGAAACATACCTCAAGTAGACATCACACAGGAGGCACACACATTCCTTCTATTACCTCGATGTCGATACTAAACTCCTGAAATGAATGGATCCTAACATCCATCGCATGCATGCCACTAGTGAAAGATGATCTAAACCCTAGGAAATTGGGTGGCTCTTGGCATCTATCACCTACATGCTACTGGTGAAATCTAGATAACCCTATGATACGGTCGAATACTTCTTTAGGCAAAGCATGTTCTCTGACTCTTGTCATGTTGGAGCAATGATAAGCTTATGTGTAAGCAGGTCATATGTTTACAAATTCGGTGATCACCTTGGGATGAGTGGGATAGACTGCACTAAGAGAAAAATTATTCTCTATATATGCCATCATAGAGTCCCTTTCTAAACCTTAGTTGTAATTCCAAGAAGCGGACTCCTATATCGATATCAGTTCAACATTCTAACATTTAGAAGGTACAAGAACATTGATATAAAACATAATGTTCTAAGGGTTTACACCTTAGATTGATTAATCTAGTTACAGTACCACACATAGATCCATTATCCTATACAATGGTCCTATAGGTCTTAGGGTCAAATTACCAACACATAATGGATTGAACCCACATGAAATGGCTTCCATCTAGTCACATATACATGACAAAATACAACTTAGAGTAATCTCAAGGTGATTCACTTCATTCAATTTTTACTTGGAAAACACATATTTGTTAGATATAAATTGAACCTACAGTAGTAATATTAGACAATATTCTACTTATGAGGACATGAAATTTTTGCATATTACCAATCATAAATGTTGGCATATAATTATCCACCAAATAAATATAAAGTCAAATGTAATACCATATTTGGTAATACTTACCATTAATTACCCATAGTTGGTAAAGACAATCACAAAGAATTCCATCCTAACTCAACATAGATCCAAGCACATAATTAGAGCAAGCAAATCATCCATACAGATTAGTAGTTGTTCCCCTCATTAGATCATATTAGCTTAATTCAACATCATCATTAGATGCAAGTTAGTAGGTTTCCTTAACTCATTCATAGCCATGTCATGACCAAGTTTATAATGCTCTTATTTCTTGGAATAATAGATGATGTTAGTGTCTTGAGGCTAAACTATACCTTTGTATACTTAACACAGGACCAAGACACAATGCCATAGTGTTAAGTACACAAAACTATGCCAATTTTGGTTTGACAAGTCTAGAGGAATTCTCATACAATCACATTAGAGACAAACCATGAAGACGATGACTATAAGAGTTCATCCAAGATTGAAGTAGATTTGGGAAATCCAAACCCCAAAAAACCTCAAAGCAGATAAGCTTGATGATGATGGATTTCCTTTCTTTGGCTCAAAATTATATAGTGGGGACATATTAATTGGAAAGGTGAGTTCATATTAATTCAATGCAAATTCTATCGTCAAGATGAAGCACACTAAAGAGGGAGGCATGATCAAGTTTAGAAACAACCCCAAACCTTGGAGTTATTCCCTAAACCCTCCTCTATTGACTTGGGTCCAAGGGCTTCCTTCACCGAAGGACTACCTAATACCCACTTCCAAATGGGATCAAAGTCCCTTATAGTTCTCCTCATATAAGCTCTCAAGGAACACATAGGTTCCTATCCCTAAGGTTTCATAACCACTCAAGTAACTTTCCTCGTGGAAGTGAAATAGAAAGAATATTATAGAAGGAAAACCATAGAAGGGTTTTAGACCAAATAGTGTAATAGATCACTATTGATCAATACCCATTCCAAAACAAAGCCACAACTCACAAAGTTTATTGATTAATACCCAAAACTCCAAATCTCTTATTCTTGGATTACTAATTCATACCCCAACAAGATTCCTTTAAACAATACCTGACAATTAGTAATGCTTAATGGTATGTAGGGAAAGCCAAACAAGTTCCCAATTTGGAAAACTTGTCCTAAAGCACTTCCATCCAAGGGCATCAGGATCTCAAATTAAACCTCACCCCATTATTATTCATAATTCAACATGAACATCCCATAATCCCTTATAGGGTTATCTCATTAACCCAGATACTAGGCTAGAAAATTATCAACAAGAAATTCTCTTTGTTTGCATAGACATATTGTGACCATTATCATATAACTCATAATATTTACAATGTTGAAGTAATCACCATCTTAGGACTTTGCACAAACCCATTAGAATAAATAGAGAGTCAGAATAGATCTCTACAACCCCCATTCAGATTTCCCACAACATATGGAATGTTGCATTTATTAATGCCAACATATATGATAATTATCTATCATCCCATGTTGACACTAATAAGATATAGGGTTGAATATGTATACACTTTTAGCTCAATTGGCATTAATTCCCTTTATAAAATGTCATGTTTCATTATCACCCACTTTCATACCAACACTTACTAACATTGCCACAATCAAATCCATACACCAAAAAATGCATAACAACATAATCGATATAACAATAGTTAGAATATCTTCACAATGCAACAATTATGCAAAATCCCGTTATGGCTCCACATGATGTCCTAATATAATATGATTTAATGGTATCAATATCATAATCATATTATATTATGACATCCTTTTTAATTGGAAACACAACATGCATCAACAACGCCACATAAAAACTATTTGAAACCTTAAAAGGCTACAACAATAATTATAAACTTGCTTTATATGCATGGGCAATACTCGAGTCATGCCCATTATATGTATTAGATCATCATTAATGCAATAATTAGAATGCAAGAGTTTATATCCCAGGTGGGTAATCAAAGTAAAGGACGTGATACATTAATCTCATACTTCATGGATACCAAACAATGATATAATAGTTACCAAGTTTGATTTATAGCGATATCATACATGCCCTAACTTACATTTCATGATAATAAAATATTATCAACAAAATTTGAAACAATTACCTTTCTATAGAACCAACCAACCAATTCCAACTATAGCCACTCATGGCACAAGATCATATAATGACCAAGATCAAGATATAGAGATCTTATAAATCACACCTATAATACGGATCATTATAATATGATAGAGTTAAATCTATGAATGTCATGGTATAGTTACTTGAGACAGTCAATTAAAGACACCAAAACCTTACCTAATCTATAAAGACACTATCTTGATTCTCAAGTTAACTATTGCATATCTTACCTGCTTGCAACATAAAACACCCCATAGCCATGACAATACTTTGACACAACTCAACTAGCATTAATTTTTCATGCTATGTCTAGTCTAAATTAAGACCTGACAAGATTATCAATGGCATGTAGAAATAAATTAAGAGGTCACCCAAACCCTAGCTCCTCAATTAAAGATTAATGGATCAATGTAAACTCTAAATAGGATTAACCCTTTGGAGATAATAAACATGAAAGATACCAATCATGTTGAGTGACTCCTATAGGCCGATGGTGAAGACCCTATCAACCATTCAGGCTTGCACAGATTCAACTGTTACAGCTAGACAAAATTTTCTTTTATCAACCCCACATAGTCAACAAGGTAATATACTTATAAAATAAATATTGATTTCCAACCCTTTAACTTTACTCGTGACACTCAATAAAAGTTAAGGAAATTTGACTTCAAGTGTCAACTTTATGTTGTTTATTAGCATAGAACAATGTAAATAGGAAATACTTATCTATCCAAGTTGACGCATAAGAAAAATATAGCAACATGCTCAAGGCACACAGACTTTTTGATAAACCGCTTGAAGAATGTAAAGCTCTAGGGATGATGTTGAAGATATTTCTAATGAAGGCATTGGTATTATCTCTTAGGTTCCAGGCATGATGCTAAGGGTATTTCTAATGTAATTGTTGAAACCTTTCCTCCCATATATGGTGTGAAGTGCTCTATTATGCACCTTACTTTAGCATCACCAATTATACCAATAGCCATGCTTGTAAAAAGACTAGAAATGCCACAAGCCAATCCAGAAAATAGATGTGCATAGTCATCATTGAAATAGGACTACTTGGCTTTGGGATGATTCTTATGCTAAGGATGACAATGATAACTAAGCCATAGATACCTAGAACACTATCCATGACAACTAACACAAGGGATTACATGGAAAGATTTGGCATCATAATGCTGGAAGAGGCTACACCCACACCACTTACATGGTTCTACATGCAACACCCATATAGGAGGACACAAGAGTTGTTGTAGTGCCAAGGAAGCTAAAGAATGGGACTGTTTCATCATCAATGAACACAACAACCATTCTTTTCTATTTTATGTCCCTCTATACATGCTACTACCACACCCTTCACTCTAGAAAATAGCCCCAAAAGGGCCACTAATCTCCTCTGATCTAGGTTGGCATGATAGACCTTCTTCTTCCCTTTGAAGGACGACCTTACAATAACTCTCCACTTGGAACATGGTGTGTCACATATTATGGACAACACATCGCTCTTCCTTATGCTTCTCAACTTGCCTATTCTTCCACCTATGTGTCCACACATGGGTTACAAGCTCATGCATTTGAGCTTGACCATTTTGGGTGAAGAGGACAAGGGGAAAATGCCTACAATCCATCCATCATATCTTAGTTTTACCATATTAGCTCTACAATTAGGTCAATACTTGAGATAAGTTTGAGTCCCCATGAATTTCCTTTATCCTTTATGCTTTGGTGGATGCCCGTATTATCCATTGCTCCCTAGTTATTTCTTTAATTCTCTTCCTTTGCACCCATACCTACACCATAAAATTGTCTTCATCCTTCTCCTTATAATTTTAGCTCTTCAAAAAACTCAACAAGGGTCCTCCATTATTCAAACAAGGCACCACTCAGTATTTACTACATCATGACTTTTACTTTTGTTTTTGACAAGTCATCCACTCTTGTCTATAACAAGGATGTGATAGGACCATTGCACCTTGTGTTCATCAAATTAAAGATGAAGGTTCATCATCAATTGTTATGGAAGAAGGGGTCCAAGTTGAATTGGATGAGGTATTAATAAATGAAGTAATGGTGATGCGATTAAAAAAAATATTAAATGTCAAAACAAGAGCATATTAAAAAAAGAGACTTCCCAAGTGGAAAACACTACATTTTGTATGCAATTAGTGAGAGTGGAATTCTAAGCACACTGCTTGAAAGAGGACCTTTTAATCTCCATAAGGATCAAAACCCATTAATAAGCAATCAAAGTAAAAATTTAAATATGTAAAATATTTTTGTGTTTACAAGGCACTAGAATATCCTTATGATTAACTAGTTGTTATGGAGTAAAATGTGTACCCTTGCCATTTTACACCTAGTTTAGCACCCGGGTGGACCTAAAATAATTAAATCTCGATCCCGATGATTAAACCCAACAAAATAAGTTAGGATAGGTCTAAGCCCACTTAAATGGACACTTTTCAGAGTTTGTGGGGCTAAAGGACCAGGGTGCCTAGCGCCCTGGTCCTAGATGTTAGCCCCAACCTATTTTTGTGGTGTTGGCTTAGAACACCTCCTTAGCTTTTACATGTTAGCCCCATTTGGTTTTATTCATTGTTGGTGAGCGAGAATGCATATATAAGCAAGTTAGTTTATTCATTTGAACATCTCTAAGTTCTCTAAGCAATCTAGGCACACTTGTACTCTCTCTTCTTCTCTCTCATGCTCTCTATCTTCTCTAAAGCTCTCTATGGTGGATTATTGTTGTTATGCTAACTTCTTGTAGGTCTTGTGAAGATCTCTCTACTTCTTTGGGCTACACCAACTTCTTAAGTCAAGTTGTGACACCTCATCAAGAAAGCTAGGGTTTCCATACTCATGGTGACTCTTTCTTTCATGCTTTGTTACAACATTCTATTCTACTTCAGATTTTCCTCTACCCTCCTAGGGCACGCACTCTTTGATCTCTCATCTTTGCTAATTTGGAGGTGGAAACACCATTCATGGAGCTTGACTTAGGCAAGCTCCTAAATAGCATCAACATTATTCCTTGTCTTATGTGTGCAGGTCGCATCCAGAGGAATCAACCTACAAGAAGTTACAGGACTGAAGAAGACTTACAAGCAAAGACATCCAGACTCTAACTTTCTGTAAAACCCTAATTTGGGTCTAGGGAACTCAATGCCCCAAGCCTTCTGTGCTCCTGAACTTAGATCCAGGTTCTTCTCTATTCCCTGATCTCTGCTATCCTTTCAGAATCTTTGTATCCATTTTTGGTAGTCTGTTATGTTCTGATCTTGTTCAATTAGGTTTTCATGTTTTGCCCTAGTTAGATTGGGATTTGGTTGATTATCCTCTATACAACAAAGCAACCAAGCCCCTGTAGTTTGTCTCTCCTTCAAGGGTAAAATCCAATCTCGGCTTGTGTCTCAATGTTAATGGAAGAGGGTTTGATGTAGTTTAATCTTTTAGGCTAAGTCTCCCTTTTGTATATAACATTTTGGTGAACCCATAGTATCTTGCACTTTGGCATCCTTCTTTCTTCAAATCTGAGTTGTTTTCTACCCTAGATCTGATTAGATTGAATTCATTCAGAATTTTGTATAGCTACATAGCTTAATTTTGTATTATTTCATTTTAGGGTTTACAAAAACCTTGCATTTCTTGAAAATCTAGCTAGTCTTGAATCTAGGGTTTGTAGATTAGTGAGTTGTTACATATCTTGATGACATTAGTAGGTGGATCAAATTGATTTCATTTGTTGTACCTTATCTTTCCTTGTGTTTACAACATTCTTGCATTGTGGCATTTGAAATTTGAAAATCAAGCATTGGACTTAAGTGTAGAAAAAACATATTTGTCAAATTGTCCATATTCCATAAGTTTAGATCATTATAGCATGATATAAATTTCTGATTTTTGTATCATATATTATTGGTATTGTAGAAATTAATCATTTCATAGTGCTATATTTTGCATTTGAACCTCTTCATTGTTAGGGTTTTTCAAAAGTTGTTGCAAAAAAAATCTAGTTAATTTTGAAACCTAGGGTTTGTAATTTGATATCTTGTTTCAGATTTTGCTGATAACATTTGCATTTCAAATTTGATCTTACTTTACTCTAATGCACCTTCTAATCATTTCCTTGTGGTATATTTTGCATTTTCAGTTATTCATTATTAGGGTTTTCAAAAATTTTGCATTTTTGGAAAACCTAGCTAGTCTTGCACCTAGGTTTTATTGAGAACAATGTTATTTCAAATTTTGCTGATGATAATTAGTGGTCAAATATGATTTTTAATTTTTGCATCGTTTCATAATTATCATTTGTGTTTAAATTAAATTCTTGCATCAAAGAATTTTAGTTTAGGAAGCAAGAATTTAAGATCTAGGATTTGATTATAAACCCTAGATAGTCTTGTATTTATCGGTTGTATTTGAAATCTTATTTTCAGATCTTTGCTATGTTGAATGATTGCTAAATCTGATTTTAAATTGTTGTACCTCATCATATTGGTCATATGTGTTTAATCTAAGAAAGGAAGAACATTCATGTATTCATCTTCTCTTTGAAATTTGAAAGCAAAAACATAAACAAAACTATCTCAATGCAAACATGACTTTCCTTTCATCATTTTCCAACTTTACTTGAAAGGTGTTTGAAATTGATGTTCCATTCCTTAAATATGGTAAAGATAGAGCATTTCCTATGCCCTTGTATTCCTTTGAACCCTCTCCTAAGATTCCTCATACTTATGAAGAGATCTTGGCACAAGGGGATGAAATCATTGACATATTCCTTACCATTACTTTACCTTCTCTTCATTTGAATGACCTCTCTTCTAGAGATGTGGCATTAGAAGATGTTGAGCATACTATTTCTACTTCTACCATAGTACATGATGCTTACATGACTCATCCTATTGATCTTCCTCCTTTGGTTGAATTTTCAAGTACCCTAGATATTAATAAGGATGTGAAGACCCTTGATCTTCCTCCTTTGGTTGAATGTTCAAATACCTTGGATACCACTAAGTATGTGAAGACCCTTGATATTCCTCCTTTGGTTTCATGTTCAAGCCCCTTGAACATCACTAAAGATACAATCATCAACAATTTTCTTAACATCACTCTACCCTCCCTTCATTCCAATGCTCTCCCTTCAAAAGATGAAGCATTAGTGGATGAAGAGCCTTCTCCTATAATGGATCCCCCATGGGTAGATATTGGGCATTCATCACATTCTCCTGAATCTTGTAATTCTCCAAAAGATAACAATATAAATTCCATCAACATTAATAGACTTATTCTGCCCACTAAGGGGATAGTGAATAAGTGCATTAATGTTCAAAATATTCCTAAAATCATTGTGCATGAGGCACCTAATCCACCTCCTTTCTATAAACCTGTGATTATAGTTCGAGGTGTTCCAAAACCATCTCGACATCCTAGTTACATTCTCAACTATGCAAAGCAAATTACTCAAAGGAATCAAGGTTGTTCAAAATTTGTCATAACAATCTCATTATAATGTGGTTGCTCACACATACAACACCTGTAATAACAAGAAAAGAAAGTAAGCACCGAGTGTGCCCATTTCTCTTCCACCTTCTCAACCTTTTCTTCCCCCACCTCCTTGTCTTCCTCAACATATTGGTAGAGAATACAATCTTGTAGAGAAGCTCCACACGCTACTTTGGCTAAGATCTTTCTATGGGATTTAATACAAACATCACCTACATACCACAGAATGATCCAAGAGGCTCTACAAAAGGTAGTTGTTCCACCTTCTATTAGACCAATGATGTAGCATCTATGTTTAGTTGTATGTATGCAACAACATCAGATATCTTATTTCAACAACATGAATTACCTCCCATAGAAGTTCAAAACCAATATGAACCTCTTATGATATCTGTCATTATTAATGTATTGAGTTTCATTTGAATGTAGTAATTTCAATCTTAGTAAATAAACAACAATAGCTTGGCATGTAGGAGGCCCATCACAACATATTGTAATCAGTTATAATTTAAATTTAATAAAGATCATGTTACTGTTCCATTTAGTTTTTTTATGAGTGTTGTGTGGTTTGATTTATTCTGCATGGTTGGATTGTCCTTCATTGGATCCTCCATCCATGACTGCGTCAAGTGGTATTAGAGCATAAGGTTCAAAACTTGAGGAGAGTAAGTAGTATTCCAAAAGTTTAGTCTATGAATATATTGTTGGAGTATAGACCACTGAGAGGGGGGTGAATCAGTGGTCTATAAACTTTTTAAAACTTTTGCACCTTTTAACTTACAAGATAGAGAATGAGAGAGACTTCAATGATCTATCAAAACACATATGCACAAGATAATGAATAGTATGAATCAGGACCTTAAGAATAAAGCATTAGGACACACATACAAAGACAAATAATATGAACCATAACACAGTGATTTTCATGAGTGGAAAACCCTGATAGGGATAAAAAAACCACTCTAAAAATGCCTCACTGGCAAGAGAACCTCACTGGTTACAACCTCACTGGCAAATACAACTGCCTCACTAGCAAAATGTACCTCATTGGCAATCAGGTGAACATATGAAAGAAAACTCAATTCAGGGGGTTTCCTTGATTCACTACATCACACCATACTTCACGACCTTATATCTCCTTTGTTTACAATCAATACAACCTTATATCTCCACCATACACTTCAGCATAACAGGACATTACAATGCCATGAAAAACATGATGAACACCTCCTTCTTTGCATGATCATCTCACACAACATCATAAAAGAACATTACAATCTTCTAAACCAATCTATATCATGAAACAATTTGAAACATTCATTGAAACTCAGTGACATCATAAGCAAAAGAAACAAGCCTTATGAATCCCTATAGCACCAAGACCTCAAATACTCTACCCCCTAGCCACATACACCTTCCTTATGTCTTCTTGCACAAAGTATTCATCATGACTATCTCAATATTAACAATCATTTGCCTTTGAAGATCAAACACAGTCCTCTACAAATAAAATACTACTAGCTCTCTTGTAAAAACATCACAAATACCCTTATGAAGATAGAACATTAACACACTGTGATAATGTGTGTGTTACACCTGTTATCCAAATCTTTGCAAGCCTACACAAGATCTTTGTAACTACATTTCTATCTCCTTGCATGCATTTAAATCAGTCTTCAACTTTCACCCTTTCAAAAATTTGTTTTTCTTCACTATTCTTCCCAAACCGTACATCATCATGTAGGCATTTTTTTAGTATCCTCCTTTTGATCAAGTCTCTTAACAAAATCTATCACTCAGACTGAAAAATCAATTTTTTTGGCCCTCTGAGTCGTTAAGGAAGTTGTAGAGACAGTTAGGGTTTTTTTTAGACTTCCAACTTCTTGTCAAACTTAATAAAGAAACTAAACCGTTGATATTTGAAATTCATTTAAATTCATGCCATTGATCTTGCATAACATGGGCTTGATTAATTAAATACAGACCTTTGATTCCATTTTTCTGCCCAAGTCATAAGTTATTCACCAAGCATACTGGTAATCACTAAGTGAAGGGTCGGTTACCAAATGTTATAAAAGCCCTCCAACAGGTATATTTTAAGTTGACAACCTTTAATCAACAGTCAACTCTAAAACATAATAAAAGGTAACTCCTTTTGAGTGATAGGGAAAAGAGCTTTAAGGACTTTATCTTAGATTTAGGGTATTAACCAACAACTAGGGTTTTAGATGAATACAAAACTTGAAAGATAAGAAACCCTAGATATAAATGAAGATAAAGAATGATCCTTTTGACTTCTGAGTCTTTGTGAAGAATAAAGTAAGGAATGAAATGATGTTAAAATCAAAAGGGAGGTTTCTTAATCAAATGCAAATTTGATTCATCATTTCTTCATACTAATGTAATCCTTCTGAGATTTCTTGGATGAAAAGGGTTGTCGGACCAATGACAAACTCATATATCAATATCAACCAAATCCTACCCTGAACACCATGATAATGAGTAATGAAGGCAAATACATATGGAAGACATCCTGATGTAGCAATGGGAATCTTGAAACTAAATCCTAATAAAGGCTTATGGCATGAAGGCTCATACATATGGAAGGCATCTCCAATCAACACATTTGATCACCAACTCCTGAACCAAGTACAGGTTAGCATGAACATTAAGCACTATGAAGTGTGAACACATCCACATCAAGACAATCACTATGGAGTAGATCCACTCTAAGAGACATATACATGAAGAGGACAACCTACAACATCTTAGGCACAACAACAACTACTCTTGATCATGAGAATGATATGAGCAAACACTATGAGGTACACCAAACCATTGAGGCATACCATGATGGAAAACATCCTTTGATCTTTCAACTCCTTTTGACAACATCATTGAGATCCTCTGATCACTCCTATAACTGACATCATTGAGATCCTCTAAGAACATCTGACATACAACCTACATCTGACATGCAACCTTCATCTGGCATGCAACTACTCCTTTTGACATCAATGACAAACACTGCTCTACAATCTCCCCCTTTGTCATTGATGGCAAAACCAAAACATATCACATCACTTTCTCACTCCCCCTTTTTGACATCAGATGAAAAAGTCTTCATTCCTCAAGCAACAGGCTGCATTGGAGTGATTGTTCCCTACAATCTCATTAGAAACAAGTAAAAAAAATTACCAAACTTGCAAAAATACTATTCAGAGACAGTAAGCAAGGAAGAATAATGCATGGCTCCTCAAGATCACTTACAACACTTGAAATGACTATGGCATTGTTGGAGACCAATCCACTGTCATGTCATGAGTTACAAAACTAGTACCATGCCACACATCAGTTGTCCAAGTGTTGGTAACTCATTGCCTTCCTCAATATGAGTGTAACTGCCTTTAAGGGTAGTGAGTAATCTCTTCCATTGTAGTCTTCAAAAGGACTCCATAACTCTATCCTTCACTTGAAAACCAACCCCTTTGCAATATGTGTGACAAAGAAGAATAACCTAACTAAAAATTATGCACAGTCATATAAAGTAAAACACCATCATGTATCTCTTTTGGGCCTTAAGACTACCCCCTCAACTCTTCTACTTTTCAAGCCTTAGTGTTCAACACCATTGTCCAAGCACATGTGTTCATACAATCACTGCTTTTCCAAATCTGCACCAAACAATTACTGTTGTTCCAAACCTACACTGTCATTGCAAACACTCAAGTTCAAGTTTACTATCCCTATGTTGCAGCACTGCTCATTTTCAAGCATCATGATCAAACACATCAAATCATCATCAAAAACAAAAAAACAACATTATCATCATCAAACCACTATCATTAGATTACTTCCACCATCAACAAGAAGAGCACACAGTCTCAAGCATAAGAACACTTACATTGTGACTTTGTACTGTCATAGTATTCAAAATATTCAAGAGAACAGTAACACTATCACTTTGCACTGTACATTAGCACTATCATACATATTACTCACTGTTTTCAATCACTGTCAGCATTAAAAGACTTGAATACCATGAGACCAACAATAATTGTAGCAAGGACCTGCCCTCTCTATGCAATCACAATCCCTTCAAGACAAATACCACATGATAAACCACAATGTACAAGCATGATAAATTTGTCCAAGCAAACCAGTTAACATCATTAAGGCAGCAAGATCAAAGAAACAAGATACTTCTCCACTTTCAAAGAAAATATGCACTGTAAAAATGTATTGTCCAAGTGAATGTGATCCTATTGTCCAAGAATGTGAATGAAGAGAATGATTTCCAAGTGTTTATCAATACTCTCAAGTAAAAAGTTGATATTCAAGAGCACCAACATCATAGCAAGTCATAGTATAAATTGACTGTTCCTAAGCATCATTAAAGCCACTGTCATAAACCAAATAATCAATATTACTTGCATGTCAGAGCAGTACTGTCAAAGCAAGATGGAGACTCTCAAGGCACAACAAAGATCATCAAATAAACACTTCAATTGAAGTAAAGCATTACTCCTCTAATTTAAGACATCTGTAAACTTGATAGCATTCCCTTGTAAGCACCTACAACCATTACTTTTAACATCACTTTTCTACAAGAATCCTTCAAGGCAAGACATCAATGTGGAAGGACAAACAATAGGCTATAACATCATTGTTACTATCCATGCAAGTTCAAGTAGATGGGCAAGACATTAAGATTGTCATGTACTATCATGCCAAACTTCCAACCACTAACATCCAACTGTCCCACAAGATATAGCTACCAAAAGTTATTGTTTCAATATAAGCTTCCACACTGTGTATTCATAATACAACTGTATTTTGCTACTACAAGGACAAAGGTTAAGAAATTGACCACCATTGTTTCACAACACCAAAAATCCTGTGAAGACCACTCAAGTGAAAGCTAGAACCATTAACATCTTTCATTGACATGACTCCAATCACTTAGAGGCACTAAAGAACTCCTGATGTGCTGCCCCAAACTTTGGTAAAAATGAAATCTTGCTTCAACATAACCATCATGAATACAATGAAGAATGGCATGGCATAATAAGGCCTAATGCAAAAAGTACTTTGACCAACATCTAACATCAAATGAGATGGAGATAGCATGAACACATCATAACACATGATCTAATCAACATGAACTAAGAGCACCATGCTAACATTTCAAATCACAGTCACAAATGACTGTCCTCATTTGATAATAAACACTGTCACATAATCAATGTTTTGATACTAATTTCTCATATAATATAATCTTCACTATCAAAATAGTATGTGTAAAAGCACTATCAACATTAAACACAGTAGGCATAAGAATAATGACTTGAGATGAATAGCACACTCTAAAATCCATGACCATGTTTGTCCAAAATAGTAACATACTTGAACCATCTGTATCAAAAAGCAACCAAGAAACTGTCCTACTGATATAAAGGATCACTGTATAAAGACTCACTGCACATTCACTTCAAAAAACCTTCAAAAATTTCTCTAGTCTTTGTCATTTCCAAGGGGATAAAATGAAGAGACAATAAGTTACTCCCCCTGAGGTCATGCTATCTCTTATGCACATAGAGATGTATCTTGTGCAATATGCACAATATTAGAGTTGTGTTCTCCTATCTCTTGCTTTCCTCTCCATACCTGAATAGATTTCTTCTTTTCCTTGAACATGTAATCTCTAGATGGTTTCATCAATCTTCTTCTACACCACTATGTTTTGTGCCCAAACATATTGCATATATAACATAAAATATTGTTGTCTTGACCAAAGAAAGGATAATTTGTTCTAGGCATATTGTATGAACCTCTATTAACATTCTTCACATGATCATGACCTATATACATTCTACAATTTCTTGTACAATCTCTTGCTCTATGGCCATAAATGTGACATGAATAGCAATAACCATGAAATTGAGTGTAATTGTACCTTATTGATGCAGAGGCATCCACACTATAACCTTCGCATGTAGCATGAATGTCTGCAGACCAACCTCATCATCATCATCTTCGCCATCATCATCATATTCCCTAGAACTACCAACATCATCATCATATTTCACGTTACACAGTCAGCATCATCATATTTCGGACGATCGCAAACATCCGCCTGCCGACTACTGTTCACCTCCGCTTTCCTTCTAACATCATCATCATGATGTTCAGCGGGCGCACACATCCTCCGGTTGCACTGTTCATCGGGCTCCGAACTCCATCGTCATCATCATATGCAACACTTCCTTCGTCAGCAGGATATTCAACATCCGGTTGTCCCAAATATCCTGATGACGTTCACCTTCAGCAGCTTACCTTCGATGCTCCGCTACCCGACGATACGAGCAACAGCATCATGATATAATTTATCCGGTTCTCTTCGAAACCTCCTGATGACGCTTCACACTTTCTGCCAATGCCGATACTTAACCACTTAACAACGGCAGGATAAACTCGCATAGGGGGATATCTCAATATCCTGATGACGATGACGTCATATCCTGATGACGATGACGTCACCCAATATCCTGATGACCTTCTCAACACTTAGCCAAAAACACGAACTTTCTCTTCCGCATCTACTCGCGATATGCGGATGTTTGGCACTTCCGATATGATGATCCTGATGCCGATACATGCACTTAGTCTATGTCCGACCTAAACATCCTGATGCACTCGCAACATGAAAACTCCAACAGTTTCATGACCCGACCTTCTTCCTGATGCCGATGCACTCCACCTCGGCTCCTCCAGATGATGATCACCCCGACGAACCCGCACTTCATGCGCTCAACTGCATCATGTTCATCTTCACTTATCTGGATGATGATGCCTAACCCGACTGCAGGATATTCACCCAGATATCCTGATGATGCCGTCTTCACGAACTTCTTCACTTAGCGAAATCTCACTTCGCCGATCCTCCAGGGACGACCCGATCCAGTCTTAGGGTGATCTCTCTCAACTTGAACTTCTCAACTTGACCTAGCACATGAGGATGCTAGGGTCTTCAACATCTCTTGACCGCGATCCTGCACACCTGCATGCAAACAAACAAACTACCTACTAACCTACTGTACATAGCCATTCCACCGATCAGATGAGTCAACCGGTGGAATGGATCAGTATATCCATGAAAACCTCTCAAACCAGCAATCGATTACAGGAAGGAGATCAAACAGAAAATGAAACAGGATCTTTATTGACTCAAAGATGCAATACAATATGATGTTCCTCACACAAAACACTCAACTCCTCTGCTTGATGCAACACTACACTGCCGATCGATGATCTCCAATCAACCGATCTCATGCTTATAAAGATTTGCCTACGAGTACTACTGACCTGACTCCAAGCGGCTGGGAACTCTCCAAGCGGCTGGGAGATCCCACCGAACATACATCATGACAGCTGTTATAACTAACTAGCTAAAAATAGCAAAAGCCTGGTCAGCATGATCTTATCATGATCAGCATGACCTTATTACATGCAATTGGTCTAACAGACCTTCTTGGAAACACAAACAAGACCTAAACTACTAACTGCCTCATCAAGACCAGCTGTCAGGTAGGTGCTCCTGCACCATACTCCCCAACAGAAAAGAACTCATGTCCCATGAGTTGAGTATGTGGAAGTCTTCCACCTCTACACTTTGCTTTGTCAATAGTCTGACCTGTTCCAGCTTTATCTGCTGCTGACTCTTGGCTGCTCCAAGACTGCTGAACTGTAACTTGCTTTCTGGCAAGTAAATCCTCATGCCGGTTGATGTAGGCTTTCCTCTCACATACCCTGTGTTTGTCAGGTTGCCTGACCAGAACCTCTTTCTGAACTGCCTCTGTGGTGTTCAACTGTATCTTCCTGTCAATCTTCATAGGACAAGCAATAGTCCCAATTATGACAACATCCTTGTCATTCCTTTCAACTGATGGTTGGTTGCACCCCTGTTTCTGAACCTGCTGCTGACCTCTGTCAGTCACAACTGAAACTTTCTTCAGCTTGTTGTCTGTAACAACTCCTTTCTCTGCAGTGTCCTGAACTGCCTTCATGCCTGCTCCTCTAGGCATCTGCACAAACTCCTTCTTTCCCATTAAAATGATTTGGGCTGCCTTCTGAGCTGCAGCTTTTGCCTGCAATGGCATCAACTTAATAATCTTCCCATCCTTCTTGATGGTGTAGGTATTAGCATACCCATCATACAGTACCCTTCTGTCAAATTGCCATGGTCTACCCAACAGTAGGTGACAACATTCCATAGGCAATATATCACACAAAATTCTATCCTGATATGGCCCAATCTGGAAATCCACATATGCCTGTTCAGAGACAAAAAGTGATTGCCTATCACTCACCCAAGATGCCTTGTAAGGGTGTGGATGTGGAATCCTTTCCAGCTTCAGTTTATCCACCATTTCCTGAGATACCATGTTGTCTGTTGAACCAGTATCAATGACAACTTTACATACCTTACCTTTGCTCTTGCATGTGGTCTTGAAAAGAGCTCTTCTTTGCATCATATCCTTTGATGCCTGCAAACTTGTTTTCCTTAACAGCAGTGATTCTCCACTCTCTGGATATCCAAAATTCTCAGGACCTTTGTTTGAACTCTGTGCACTTTCTTCTTCCTTCTCTTCTTGTACCAATTGTACTCTCTTATCACTTGTTCTATCATTTCTGGATGATGAACCTTTGTTTTCTGGACATTTGAAAGATGGATGACCAAACTCTCCACAGGTGTAACACTTTCCTGAAAATGTAGTAGAACCTCTACCACCTCCAAATCTTCCTCTATTGCCTTTCCATCCACCTCTGAAATCAGACTGTCCTTGTCCTTTACCAGTGTCTTCTTGACTCTCATTGATTTGCTTTTGTGCAGGGGCTGTTCCTCTTCCCCTATTGTTTCCTCTTCCTCTCATGGACTTATCATGTCCTCTATTCATCTTTTCTTCAATCCTGATTGCCATTTGGTAACAATCTTCCACATTCTTAGGGTTAGCTAACACTAACTCATCCTGTATGTTAAACCTCAAACCAGCCAAGTACCTAGCCACCTTTTCTACCTCATTCTCATGATGACCAGATCTCATACTCAACAGATAAAATTCCTCAGTATATGCTTTCACATCCCTGTCTTTCTGCTTTAAAAATTGCAGCTTCTTAAACATCTGGATTTCATAATCCCTTGGCAAGAATTTTCCCTTGATCCTTGCTACCATCTTATCCCAAGAAGTGATCTTAGACTTCCCTTGCTTCCTTCTCTCAGATTGTACATAATCCCACCATACCAAAGCATGACCTCCTAACTTGGTCTTTGCAATCTTGACTTTCTGATCCTCAGCAACATCTTCACATTCAAAGTGATTATCCAGTGCAGCAATCCAGTCCAACAACTCATCTTCATTCAAGCTTCCAGTATACTTGGAAACATCAACCTTTACCTTAGGTTTTTCACTCTGCACTGCCTTTAACAGTTTTGCCAACCTCTGGTCTTCAGCATCCAGATCTTCAGCTACCTCTTCATACTCTTCAACAGTATCTGCATCTTCTTCAGACTCACTGTCTTCCACTTCCCTCTTTTTGTTCTTTTCCAGGGCTGTCAGCCTGGCTTGAAGTGCTTCAGCAAGCTCCTTCATCTTCCTCATCTCTCTAGAATGTTTCTCCTTCATTTCCTGCAATTCCCTTGCAGTACCATTACCTTTAGGAGGCATTTTGTCAACCTATCAATCACAACACAATCAACTCTATCTCTTACCTCTGCCCTTTCGGTGACAGAATCAACACACAACAGCCCAGACCTTTTGCTGAGCTCTGATACCACTATGATGCAGAGGCATCCACACTATAACCTTCGCATGTAGCATGAATGTCTGCAGACCAACCTCATCATCATCATCTTCGCCATCATCATCATATTCCCTAGAACTACCAACAGCATCATCATATTTCACGTTACACAGTCAGCATCATCATATTTCGGACGATCGCAAACATCCGCCTGCCGACTACTGTTCACCTCCGCTTTCCTTCTAACATCATCATCATGATGTTCAGCGGGCGCACACATCCTCCGGTTGCACTGTTCATCGGGCTCCGAACTCCATCGTCATCATCATATGCAACACTTCCTTCGTCAGCAGGATATTCAACATCCGGTTGTCCCAAATATCCTGATGACGTTCACCTTCAGCAGCTTACCTTCGATGCTCCGCTACCTGACGATACGAGCAACAGCATCATGATATAATTTATCCGGTTCTCTTCGAAACCTCCTGATGACGCTTCACACTTTCTGCCAATGCCGATACTTAACCACTTAACAACGGCAGGATAAACTCGCATAGGGGGATATCTCAATATCCTGATGACGATGACGTCATATCCTGATGACGATGACGTCACCCAATATCCTGATGACCTTCTCAACACTTAGCCAAAAACACGAACTTTCTCTTCCGCATCTACTCGCGATATGCGGATGTTTGGCACTTCCGATATGATGATCCTGATGCCGATACATGCACTTAGTCTATGTCCGACCTAAACATCCTGATGCACTCGCAACATGAAAACTCCAACAGTTTCATGACCCGACCTTCTTCCTGATGCCGATGCACTCCACCTCGGCTCCTCCAGATGATGATCACCCCGACGAACCCGCACTTCATGCGCTCAACTGCATCATGTTCATCTTCACTTATCCGGATGATGATGCCTAACCCGACTGCAGGATATTCACCCAGATATCCTGATGATGCCGTCTTCACGAACTTCTTCACTTAGCGAAATTTCACTTCGCCGATCCTCCAGGGACGACCCGATCCAGTCTTAGGGTGATCTCTCTCAACTTGAACTTCTCAACTTGACCTAGCACATGAGGATGCTAGGGTCTTCAACATCTCTTGACCGCGATCCTGCACACCTGCATGCAAACAAACAAACTACCTACTAACCTATTGTACATAGCCACTCCACCGATCAGATGAGTCAACCGGTGGAATGGATCAGTATATCCATGAAAACCTCTCAAACCAGCAATCGATTACAGGAAGGAGATCAAACAGAAAACGAAACAGGATCTTTATTGACTCAAAGATGCAATACAATATGATGTTCCTCACACAGAACACTCAACTCCTCTGCTTGATGCAACACTACACTGCCGATCGATGATCTCCAATCAACCGATCTCATGCTTATAAAGATTTGCCTACGAGTACTACTGACCCGACTCCAAGCAGCTGGGAACTCTCCAAGCGGCTGGGAGATCCCACCGAACATACATCATGACAGCTGTTATAACTAACTAGCTAAAAATAGCAAAAGCCTGGTCAGCATGATCTTATCATGATCAGCGTGACCTTATTACATGCAATTGGTCTAACAGACCTTCTTGGAAACACAAACAAGACCTAAACTACTAACTGCCTCATCAAGACCAGCTGTCAGGTAGGTGCTCCTGCACCACTTATTGAATGACACTGTTTGATGTCTCCTCTTCTTCTCCTTCTATCAAAGACCTGATCTTCTATCTTCTTCTTGTCTTTAGGAGCAGCAGCATGAAAACTCAAGTCTATCTTCTTTTTAGGTGTCTTTTTTGCCTTAGAGGTTTGTCCTTCCTCATATCCTAAGCACGTGGTATCCTTATAGTGTTTTTGTTTGCCCAACATTTCATGCAAATTGTTTGTGCTTTCTTTAAACTCTTGATATTTCTTGGACAAAACCTTGAGACCTTCATAATCTTCTCTCAAATTGACAATTTTTGCCTCTAAGTTTAGACATTCAATTCTTTTCACCTCAAGGTCAGATTTTGTTACATCTATTATTCTTTTGGCTTCCTCAATTTTAGTCTTTAGACTGATAATCAATTTGTCAGATTCATCAACATGACCCTTTAAGTCTACAATCTGATTTCTTGCCTCTTCAAGTTCTAAAGAAACTTTTGAAAAATCTGAACATACTTTGTCTTTGAAATCTTTTTCTTGTTGAAGCTGGTCTTCTAATCTCTGATTCTCCTTTCTAAGTTGTTTGATCTGATCTATGGCACACAAGAGTTCACCTTCTAAATCAACCTCACAATCATCTTCATCAAACTCCTATCCATTTTCATCCACAAAGAGGTCTCCTTTTGTGTCATCAATCTCAACAACAAAATCATCTTCTTTTTCATCAAGTTCCTATCCACTTACACTCACAGTGAAGTCTTCCTTTTTGTCAAAACTCTCAATTGCAAGACCATTGTCTTTATCACACTTTGTGTCAACATTCAGGGGAGACTCATACAACAACTCATCACATGACTTGACTGGGGTTTGTTGTACAACCTTTTTCTTGGCATCTTTCTTTTCTCTATTTGTTTGACACTTTCCCATGGTACTCCACTAGCAAGACCTACCCAAGCCTATTAGTCTTCTATAGGGAACCTATGCTCTGATACCACTTGTTGGAATATAGGACCACTGAGAGGGGGGGTGAATCAATGGTCTATAAACTTATAAAAACTTTTGCACCTTTTAACTTACAAGACAGAGAATGAGAGAGACTTCAATGATCTATCAAAACACATATGCACAAGATGTTGAATAGTATGAATCAGGACCTTAAGAACAAAGCATTAGGACACACATACAAAGACAAATATCATGAACCATAACACAGTGATTTTCATTAGTGGAAAACCCCCATAGGGATAAAAACCCACTCTAAAAATGCCTCGCTAGCTTAATAAAAAACATGCCTTACTGGCTACAGAAAATGCCTCACTGGCAAGAGAACCTCACTGGCAGATACAACTGCCTCACTAGAAAAATGTGCCTTATTGGAAAAATGTGCCTCACTGGAAATTAGGTGAACATATAATAGAAAACTCAATTCAGGGGGTTTCCCTGATTCACTCCATCACACCATAGTTCATGACCTTATATCTCCTTCTTTTTACAATCAATACAACCTCATATCTCCACCATACACTTTAGCATAATAGGACATTACAATGCCATGAAAAACATGATGAACACCTCCTTCTTTGCATGATCATCTCACACATCATCATAAAAGAACATTACAATCTTTTGAACCAATCTATATCATGAAACAATTTGAAACATTCATTGAAACCCAGTGACATCATAAGCAAAAGAAACAAGCCTTCTAAATCCTTATAGCACCAAGACCTCAAATACTCTTCTCCCTAGCCACATACACCTTCCTTATGTCTTCTTGCATAAAGTATTCACCATGATTCTCTCAATATTAACAATCATTTACCTTTGAAGATCAAACACGGTCCTCTATAGATAAAATACTACTAGCTCCCTTGTAAAAACATCATCAATACCCTTTTGAAGATAGAACATTAACACATTGTGATAATGTATGTGTTACACCTGTTATATAATTCTTTGCAACCCCACACAAAATCTCTGCAACTGCATTTCTCTCTCCTTGCATGTATTGAAATCAGTCTTCAACTTTCACCCTTTCAAAAATCTATTTTTCTTCACTATTCTTCCCAAACCGTACATCATCATGTAGGCATTTTTTCAGTATCCTCCTTCTGATCAAGTCCCTTAACAAAATCTATCACTCAGACTAAAAAATCAAATTTTTTGGCTCTCTAAGTCGTTAAGGAAGCTGTAGAGACAGTTAGGTTTTTTTTAGACTTCCAGCTTCCCGTCAAACTTAATAAAGAAACTAAACCGTTGATATTTGAAATTCATTTAAATTCATGCCATTCATCTTCCATAACATGGGCTTGATTAATCAAAATACAAACCTTTGATTCCTTTTTGCCACCCAAGTCATAAGTTATTCATCGAGCATACTGATATTCACTAGGTGAAGGGTCGGTTACCAAATGTTATAAAAGCCCTCCAACTGGTATATTTTAAGTTGACAACCTTTAAGATCAACGGTCAACTCTTAAACATAAAAAAAGGTAATTCCTTTTGAGTGACGGGGAAAAGAGATTTAAGGACTTTGTCTTAGGTTTAGGGTATTAACCAGCAACTAGGGTTTTAGATGAATACAAAACTTGAAAGATAAGAAACCCTAGATATAAATGAAGATAAAGAACGATCCTTTTGACTTCTGAGTCTCTGTGAAGAATAAAGTAAGGAATGAAATGATGTTAAAATCAAAAGGGAGGTTTCTTAATCAAATGCAAATTTGATTCATCATTTCTTCATACTAATGCAATCCTTTTGAGATTTTCGGGATGAAAAAGACTGTAGGACCAATGACAAACTCATATATCAACATCAACCAAATCCTGCCCTAAACACCATGATAATGAGTAATGAAGGCAAATACATATGGAAGACATCCTGATGTAGCAATGGGAATCTTGAAACTAAATCCTGATAAAGGCTTATGGCATGAAGTCTCATACATATGGAAGGCATCTCCAATCAACACATTTGATCATCAACTCCTAAACCAAGTGCAAGTTAGCATGAACATTAAGCACTATGAAGTGTGAACACATCTACATCAAGACAATCACTAAGGAGTAGATCCACCTAAGAGGCATATATATGAAGAGGACAACCTACAATGTCTTAGGCACAAAACAACTTCTCTTGATCATGACAATGATATGAGCAAACATTGTGAGGTACACCAAACCATTGAGGCATACCATGATGGCAAAACATCCTTTGATCTTTCAACTCCTTTTGACAACATCATTGAGATCCTCTGATCACTCCTGTAATTGACATCATTGAGATCCTCTGATCACTCCTGTAACTGACATCATTGAGATCCTCTGAGAACATCTGACATGCAACCTACATCTAACATGCAACCTTCATCTGGCATGCAACTACTCCTTTTGACATCAATGACAAACACTGCTCTACATAGATTGTCAAATTGACGTAGCCTACAAGAAGCTTGTCAATAGATCACTAATTGAGGTATTTGCAAGTAGTGATTGTAGGTAGACTGCTGACCTGAGACAATTTACACTAGATCCCAAGAAATATGTCATTGTAAAGAACCCAAGGTGTGGTTAACATTCTTGGAAAGTTGGATGAAGTATTGAAAGGGGTAAGGGAAAATAGAATTTGATTGGAGGCTTTAGAAGAAGATAGAAAAAGGGGCAGGAGCCCAAGGGATGGTGATGAGAGAAATGTAGAGGAAGATGCTAGAGAAGATGTGCAAGATCTATAAGATCAACAAGAAGAGTCATAACAAGGGAAGGTGTTAAAGGTCACTTCTAAAATCGATAAGAGACTTAAGATGGAGGTTTCTAACTACTATGGTGATTTGAACCCTAAAGAATTGATTGACTGGATAAATGAGTTGGATGAGTACTTTGAGCATGAGGAAATTGAAGACCTTGAGAGGGTTAGCTTTGTGAAAACCAAGTTGAAGGGACATGCTATTGTTTGGTGGAAGGAAGTGCAATTGGTGATAAATAGGAGCCCAGAAACGAAAGAATAACAAAATGGGATAGGATGGTTACAAAATTGAAGAGGCAATTCATACCAATGGAGTATGAGCTAGAATTACTGAAGAAGTTACAAATCCTAAGGCAAAGGGATAGGACTATGAAGGAGTACATTGAGGAATTTCACAAGCTAATTATTAGGATGGGGCATAGTAAGACCAACAAAGAAAAAGTTGTAAGGTACATCAATGGATTGAGAGAAAGCATCCAAGAAGAGTTAAGCCTGGTTAGGTTGACGACCATAGAGGAAGCATACCAATTTGTGATTAAGGTAGAAGATAAGTTGAACAAGAGGTTTGAGAACTAAAAAATTGACAAAGAAGAAGAGAGGAGAGACCCTAGAGGGAGAGATCATTGTGTGGAAATAAAATACCATATTAGGAAGATAGGACAACTAACAATTTCTATCGTAGAGATGGTGGCACTTACCACAATGAATAGAGAAGTTATGACACTTACTAAAAGGGATAGGAGGATGGCAACTACTATCGCAAATACAAAGAAAAAGGTGATACATACTACAAATATGGATACCAAAAGGGAAGAGGAGGATATAGGAGAAATGAGAAAAAAGCTCTTCAGGGGAATGAGTTTCAAGTGTAGAGAAGAAAGGCATAGGGCATTCGAATGTTTTCAAAGCCTGAGGAAGTGGGTAACAAGTAGTGCCCAAGCTACAAACTAGGGGAGGAGGATCCCTGGAGATCATATGAGCTGGATGATGACCATGAACATAGAGAATCACTAATGATGAGAAGGGCTTTGTTGAAGCGCCTTGAGGAAGCAAGGCCAATACAAATAAAGAACCTATTCAGAACTAGATGCAAATCTAGAGGAAAGTGTTGCAAAGTTATTATAGATAGTGGAAGCATAGATAACTTGATATCTGAAAAGTTGAACTTAAAGAGATAAAAATACCCAAACTATTATGTGATCGATTGGCTATAGTAGGAACATAAGGTAATGGTCAATGAGCAATGTTGGGTAAAATTCTAGATAGGAGGGTACCATGATGAAGTATTGTGTGATATAATTCCAATGGATGTGCATCATCTACTATTGGGGAGGCCATGACAGTTTGACCGACATGTTATACATGAGGGAAGGGGAAACACATACTATAACAAGGGATGATCAGAGACATAGATTGATGCTATTGAAAGGTTGAGAAGATCAAGTTTTTAGAAGTTCTAGGATATGCTTGGTGGATGGCGGAAATTTTTTGGATGGATTGAGACATGGAGATATTTGTTTTGCATGAATTCCCAAGGTGTGAAGCATTGTAGATGTAGAGAGCACCACTGCAAATAATGAAGAAGCACCACAGGAGATTTCAGAGTTGTTGACCAAATTTAAGGACATCATATCTAACAACATGCCTGAGGGATTGCCACCAGTGAGGAGTATTAGTCATCACGTGGACCTAATTTTAGGAGCCAACTTGTCGAATAAGACACCACATCAGATGACACCAACAAAAAACAAAGAATTGAATAGGTAGGTACAAGCGTTATTGAGGAAGGGTCCAGTCAGGGAGAGTTTGAGCCCATTTGTTGAACCCATGGTACTAGCACCCAAGAAGGATGGTGAGTGGACAATGTGTATTGATTCCAAATAAATCAATAAGATCATTGTAAGATATAGATTCCCATTACTAAGGATGGACGATCTCATGGACTATCTGAGCATAGCAAAGTACTTCACTAAGATTGACCTAATGAGCGGTTATCATCAAATCAAGATAAGGGAAGGGGATGAATGGAAGACAACATTCAAGACTAATGAAGGGTTGTATGAGTGGTTGGTTATGCCTTTTGGATTGACCAATGTGGCTAGTATATTTATGTAGTTGATAAATGAGTTATTGAGGAAATTCTTGGGTAAGTTTGTGATAGCTTATTTGGATGCTAACTTTTAGTAAGACTAAAGAGGAACACCTAGATCATATATGGAAAGTACTATAGAGGTTGAGAGAAGAAAATTTGTTAATCAATTTGAAAAAGTGCAGCTTCATGAAGGAAGAATTAGTGTATTTGGGGTCTTTGATCTCAACTGAATGTTTGACGATGGATTCGGAGAAAGTAAAAGCTATTGTGGAGTGGCCTATGCTAGTAAATGTAGGGGAAGTCAGATATTTTCATAGGTTGGAAAATTTCTTTAAAAATTTCATCAAAAAATTTAGTAGCATTTGTGCACTGCTGACTAAGATAGTGAGGGGACAAGAGGTAATTTGAGTGGACTACTAGAGAAGATAAGAGCTTTGAGTTGTTGAAGAAGATGGTAACAAAATAGCCAGTGTTGGACTTGCTAGATTTTAATAAGATATTCCAAGTGGATTGTGACATAAGTAGAAATACAATTAGGGCAATACTAAGCCAAGAAGGAAGATCAATATTCTATTTTAGTGAAATTTTGAATAATGCCAAGAAGAGATATTTGGTCTATGATCAAGAATTTTATGCCATTGTAAAAGCATTGAAGAAGTGGAGGAATTACCTATTAACTAAGGAGTTTGTAATAATTGTACATTGACCATCAGACATTATAGTACTTGAATAACTAGAGTAAGTTGAACTAGGGACATATGCAGTGGGTAGAATTCATGCAAAGTTATACTTTTGTGTTAAAACATAGGAGCAAGAAGTCAAACAAAGTTACTAATGCATTGAGTAGAAGATAGAATCTACTAATAGAAATGAGTAGTTGGTTTTGAGGAGCTAAAGCATTTTTATGAAGCTAATCCTAATTTTACACAGGCATGGAAGGCTTGCAAGGAGCCGATAAGCATGGATAAGACTAAGTGGTTAGATTGTTTGATCCAAAATGAGATGCTATTTAAGGGAAACCAATTATGTATACCAAGAAATTCCATGAGGGAGAATTGATCAAAGAGAAGCATTGCAGAGGTTTGGCTAGATATTTTGGAATAGACAAGATAGTGGCCTTAGTGAGAACTATTTTTAGCCACGTGTGAGGAAATTTGTTCAAGGTTTTAGGACCTGCTAGGTTGCTAAAAGAAATATTCAAAATGTTGGGTTATATCTTCCATTACTGGTACCACAAAAGCTTTGGGAGGAAATTAGCATGGATTTTGTATTAGGATTCTAGTACCAAGAACGCAAAGAGGAAATGATTCAATAATGGTAGTAGTGGATAGGTTTTCTAAGATGGCACACTTCATTGTAGGTAAGAAAAGCAATGATTTGATATACATAGCTAATTTATTTTTAGGGAGATTGTAAGGTTGCATGGTTTATCGAAGAGCATAGCTTCATATAAGAGATATCAAGTCTGTGGTATATTTTTGGAGAACACTATGAAAGAAGATGAAGGTAAATTTGAAGTTCAGTTCAACATACCACCACCAAACTAATGGGAAAATGAACATTGTGAACAAGAGCTTAGGGAACTTGATAAGATGCCTAGTTGGAGAGAAGGCTAGGAATTGGGAGATAGTCCTATCATATGCAGAGTTTGCATACAATAATTCAGTGAATAGGAGTATCGAAAAGACACCATTTTAGACTATGAATGGTAGTAGCCCAAGGAATGTATTACAACTAAGGGACATTAGTAAGGAAGACAAGAGGATTGTGGAGGTAGAGGAGTTTGCAAAACACATGAAGAAGGTACATGTAGAGGTAAGGAGCCACTTGGAGAAGGTGAATGAAAAGTATAAGTGAGAAGCTAACAAAACAAGAAGACACAACAATTTTGTGGTGGGAGATGAAGTAGTGGTGTACCTCAAAAAGGAAAGAGTTCCAATCAGAACATACAATAAGTTGAAGATGAGTAAGTTTGGTCCTTATAGAATTGTAAGAAGATTTGATTTGGAAAATGCATATGAGGTGGAGCTACTGGAAGAGTAGGAATATATCTAGTGTTCAATATTGCAGACCTATACTAGTATCATGAGGGGGACTCAAAAGAAGCAACATAGAGGATCAAGGACAAAACCCCACATTGCCATAGCCAAAAGAAGAAATTGAGGAGATATTGGATAGTAGAATTGGAAAGAGCATCAAGAATAGACAATATGAGGAATACTTGGTGAAATGGAGAGGCAACCTAGATGAAGACTCAAGATAGATTTCTAAGGTTGAGGTTGACCATCTTAGTTTCTCTCTAGTCACTAGAAAGTGACGGACTTGCTTTTCAAATAACCCCAGGAGTCTAATGCAAGAGCATCCTTTGAGGGACAAGAGCAATCTTACATCGTCCAAAATATATTTTTCACTTTGTTCAAGTTTATTTGCAAGTTTTCATTTACTAGTTAGTTGTGAAAGAAGTCACCGCACTTTGCCACAATTTACATTTTAGTCTTGTAGTTTTGAGATGATGTTTTACAAAGACTAGATCACAGTTACAAATTTATAATTAGTGCCAGAGCATTTGAAGTTTTCAGTAATCAAGGAGCACATTTGAATATTCATTGGATCCAAGGGAGAAAACACTAAGCACCACACATATTTCTTTTATGTTACCATTGTTTTGTTCAAGGAATTAGTTTTCACCAGCCAACCACACATTTCATGGAGTATAGAAATTTACACCACCTTGTAGCCAACACAAATAATTTTTAAGGTTTGAGATTGCTATATATTTGTTAATCACAGTCATTTGAGATCATTGAGAAGAGTTAGAAAAAATTCAGCAAGAGGTTGGAGGTTTGAGTGCGATAGGAGGATGAAGGTTCAGAATGGAGTTTGATGATGAGGATGCAAATGTCATTGAATGCATTGAGTTTCATTTTAATGTAATAATTTCCATCTTAGTAAATAAATGGTTGGGGCTGGGCACATAGGAGGTCCATTGTGGCAGATTGGAATCAATTATAACTTGAATTCAATAAAGATCATGTTATTGGCATTCTATTTAGTATTGTTATGAGTGTTGTGTGGTTTGAGTTTTGTTGTATGGTTGGACTATCATTCATTAGGTCCTTCATGCATGACTATATCATTTTCTTTAGAAGAATTTATTTATACATGGGTACCTCATCAAGCTTTATCTATCGAAACCTATCTTTTCACCCACCTAAGCTACACTTAAGAGGGGTGTTAGTGTGAGTTTTTTTATTTTTCTTCGTTGGATATTATGTATTTTCCTACACATTTAATTTATCTTCCTTAGTTGTAGTGAGTTGGTCATAATAAGGGTATATGGAATATTTTATAATTGTAACTCCCACCTATTTTTGGGTCTAGTAGGAGTTACTTTTCTTATTAGTTGGTATTGCCTCCTCTGTTTCCTATATATGTATCCACTCCTCTATCTTGTTATTCATCCATGATTTTTGAACTCTCATAATACTATATTGCTTCTTAAGTATTTACATTTCTCTTATGAAAACTAACTATATTCTTCTAGTTTGATTTTTTTATTAGTACTAGAATAGTTTTATTTGATTTATTTCTTGCACTAAGTTTTAGGTAGCTTCAATTCATTTCTAAATCTAACAAGTCATAATACACGAACACTCCATTATAGTAATCAATTCATACAAGATCATACACTAGTGGATAAGTTAATTCAAGTGGAGAAATTTTAAATCAGGTGTGGTTTATTAACATGCCAAACTACAACAACGAGCCAACTCTACATGATCATCAAGCAAATATTGTCTTTAATATTTTTAAAGTTTTGTTTCCATTGCATTATTATAAATAAGAGCTAGTCACTCATGTTATCAAAGTCTTGTACACAAAACTATTTCTCATGCTTTTTCAATTGTACTCATAGAGTAGTCTTAATTTGTCTTTCAAAATTGCTCAAGTCTTTTATGACATGTAATTATGCAATCTTTTGAAATATTAAATATAGTGGCTATGATTATATCTATCCTTCTTTTGTTATTGTCTACGAATAATTATTGTCTTTTACATAGTCTCAGTTGTGTTGAATACAAGTTATGTGATTTGATAGGTCATGTGTTAAATCTCTCTACAACATCCTTAACATATAGCATGTATAGGGATATGTATAGCTAACTTGTGGTTAGAATAACCTTTGATTAAGTTATATGATCATTTCTATAGTTTCTTGTGTTAGTGCGGAAATAGCTTTTACCTATCTAGATTGACTAGGTCCTACTCACACTAGGCTTAAGCTCACTTAAAGAGGTTTTTTAGACTTTTGTCTCACCTCATATGCACACAACATGCATCCTCACACTTGTCTCAAGTGAGTCCACATGTGTCACAATGAAGTCACCACCGAGGGTTCCACTCCACAGTCGATGCCAGCATTTGGTCAGACATTGCTATTCAAGGTTGTGGTTTACTGTTTGTTTGTATGGTCGCCATCAAACCCTCAACAAGTTGCGGTTATCCCCTACACCAAGCATTATCGACCATTCTAGTTTGAGGTCTCTAGTGGACCGCTAACAATCTTTTCAACCCACAGGGTCTTCAACATCGCCGTCTCCATTGTTGATTGAAAGTTTCTCACAATCGACTTCCATAATCCCTCGCCACGGCCAAGGATCTCTTCAAAACGCCAAGATTTGGTCGTTGTTTCTATTTGAAGGTCGCGGTTACAAACTTCCAGGTCACAGTGGATGCATGCGGCCTTCAAAATTTGTAGCTCCATCACAGGTTTGATCACAATTTTAAGTTTACAATACTTTGTAAACCATGGCATTTTGTTTGCAAACCATAAACAGTTAATGTTACATTTCTTGTTACATTAACCTCTATTGTAACCATAACACTTCTTGTAATGATGGCATCTAATGCCAACACTTATTGTAACATTAACATTTAATGTTAACCTAATGTAACCTTGACATCAACTGTAACCCTTAGCGGCTAAGTCAAACCATCAAAGATAACCTTTTATGGTAGGGTGATCACCAAGGTTATTCAAAGTCCCTGAAGGGGGCCTTTTTTTCATTTTGCAATAACTTTCACCCATGGAGGCAAAATTTTGCAAATTTATAGTCAACAAAAAGTTGATTCCGCCACTGACATAGCGATGCCAAAACTTTTCCCAAATTGTGTTGTTTTAACATATTTTTTGGCCTCTAAAGTCAACTATATTGTGTAATTTTTGATGGGGCATAACTTTCACCCCAATTATCGAAAATCAGCAAACTTTTTTTTAAATTATTAGAATTTCACAAGGAATTCATTAGTGTCGGTAAAAATTAGTTTTGGATAGTTTTTTTTCAAAAATTTCTAAAAATCTCTGTGTTATAAACAGATGATTTGGCTTCCAAACTTGCACTAATTGTAATTTTTCCTTGTCTATTTTTTCTGGGGGAGCCTATATTTCAGCACTAATCATTTTGGGGGGGCAAACATGTATTTATGTTTTAGATATTGCTACAAATTCAATCATGTCTCTCACACGCAATCTCTTTCATATGAATATCGTTCATAATCCTCATAATAAATGAAAAATCAAATGTGGATATCGTGGGATGAAAAGGCATACAACAGAAGAATGTATTCCTCGTCAAATCGATAAAATGAAACTCGACTTCTAGGTGCTGCCACAATAGTGTGTCCCACTTATGGGACATCCTAATTTTTGTCTGAAATCGCATATTTTTTAGAAAAATTAATGATTTAACCCTTGAGGGGTTCCATCTAAAGGGGTTTAATTGAAGGGAGTTGGATAAAACCCTCTTAGATCAAATCCCCTTGGAAGAACCCGCCTAGTCTTAAATCAAACCCTCGATGGAGTCTCCTCCGAACCTATCAAAATGCTGACAAAAAACAAATTTTGCTTCACCTTTTTGTTGGGAATTAAGGTGTCTCAACCTTTGCAAGTTCCTAATGTTGTATTTATTTATTTAGAGCTATGTTGTAGATCACAAAGTCAACACCTTGTAAATTTTGGTGACTTTGTCAGCCGTGGTTTCCACCCAAAGTAATTAACGGGGGAGTACAGGAGGCAGAGCCCCTCCTGCGCCCCCGAAGAAAAAAATGCCCTATATTTAATAAAGGCATCTGCAGTTATTTTGGTATTAGCCAACATAGATAAACCAACATTGGATAACCACCAAAAGGCTTGATAAATAAGTGGCTGGAGAATGTGAAAGGTCACAAGATGCAAATGAGAATTGACATTGTGTACTCCTGAAAGAGCTTGCATTGCAAGTGTGTCGTAATCATCTTTTGATTTGATAATACATTGTGTAGGTTTTGGAGTGGGGTTTTTTTACTTGAAAAGGTTTTCCCCACGTATATCTTGTGTTGTGAGTTTTGTATTTGCATTTGGATGTTATTATTACTTTTTTGTTAATGTGCATCTAATAACCTGTAACTAGTAAAGATTGAAATTTGCATAACTTTCCTCATTAGATCAATGTATGAAGTTGTTTCTGTATACCTTGCTTCCTTTCACTTTTGGGGGATCAAATAACATCATTTAGAAATTATATTTTGTAAATATGTAGCCCTTCGTATAAGCTTTCCAAAAATTATGATTTTGAATATGTTTCATTTAATTTTATATTTATTTTATATTTTCTAGTGAACGTGGGTTTTTCACCGAACATCAAGGTCTCTATTCCACACACATGGAAAAATAAAAAAATAGAGAAAAAATTTTGAAAAATTTTGTGCACTAGGTATTAATGTCTTTATTTCAACAAAAAAAGAATAAGTTAATTTGGATACATACATAAAAACTTATGTTTTATGGTATAAACATATGTCTAAATTATAATTAATCTCGCTTCAAAAATTATGAAAAAAATATCTACACATTAGATATTGGTGTTACAAATCCATATTTAAAATTTTATAATTTTATCATTTCTATAAAAAAAAAAGTTATGTTGTATGGTATGAACGTCACTGTCTAAAAATGTTGTTAATAGATATTGGTGTTACAAATCCATATTTAAAATTTTATAATTTTATCATTTCTATAAAAAAAAAGTTATGTTTATGGTATGAACGTCACTGTCTAAAAATGTTGTTAATTATAAAAAATAAGTTATTAAATGTTACCATAAAAAATTCACAAATTATTTCTTAATTTTTTTTTAAAAATACATTTAGAATCTACACATGAAATCTCAAAAGTCACTAGTTCACATCATCTTCAAATTCTTAATAAATTAGTTGCTATATGTGTCAAAAAGTGAAAATTTGGTTAAAAATATTGATTTCAAAGTCCTACTTTGGCTAAAAAGTGGGACACAGTATTGTTAGATCACCCTTCTTCTTAATCATGGTATTGCTCTGCCTAATCGATATAACCCAACACTTGCAAAAAAATCATCCAGTCTCACTCAAACATCTTGTGAGACAACATCATTTGGGGATGGACAATCTAGTCAATTGACTTGCATTAAGATCTCATCTCCACTATCACCTGATGCTACATCCAAATCTAGAGTTGACTCATCTATGGCTTCTATTAATTCTATGCACTAGGATATTGATATTGTCTTTCTAGATCCACCACATTGGGACACATTTCTACCAGGCATATCATCTCTATTTGTAGAGTCTTGCATTGCAAATTTGGAAGAAAACATTGAGGACATGTGTCTTCTATTTGATGAAAGCTTCGATGAAGTTGCATCACCATTGTCTTCTTTTGATATTGCTCTTGCTTTGCCTACATCCACTTCCATAGTGATAGATTCTGTAGATATTTATGAGTCCACATATTCGACTCAGTCATCATATATTTTGACATCCTCTATAGTAGTATCAGATTTTGATTGGACCAGTTGTTGTTATACATCCATGGTTCCTATTTCTGAATCTTTTATGGTACCTGATTCATCCTATTAACATTTGTCACAGTTTAGAATTAGCTTGAAGATCCTTGAGAAGCATTCAAAGACACCATCATGGGCATCATCTACGTCTTTGGATAATGTGCATAATTCAGACTTTCGTATTTCTTCCTACATATTCCTGTCTAGAATGGGAAGATCACTTACACACTTCTATGGTTCTATTTCTTCCCAAGGGGAGAAATGTGTTCAACATTTATGCATCATCTTCAACATCCAATGTCGAGCTTCTACCAGCACTACAGGAGGTATTTTCAGGGGAGGTTGCATGGTTTCTCTTCTCTTATCAATTTTGGGAGGAAGCAATTCCTCGCATGGAGTTCATTACTTCACATTTTTGGGGGGTCACATAGACCTCCTCTTTTCTCTCCTATGAGGAGAACATATATTATACATTAGTGTTAGAAGTAGTCATTGGGGGTCATGTTGAGTCCTCCTTCTATCTTCTTCTCCTTCTTCATCACTTGTACAATTTTATTATGTATCATCTCTTTTGAAGAGGAGTTTTATTTCCCATTGGGTTTTCTCCTTTACTCCACTTTTTGAAAAAAATATTTGTATATGGGTACCTAACATGGCCTAGTAGCCGAGACCCATCATTAGTGCTTAACTTTCTCCCTAAGTATCACTTAAGGGGGTGTTAGTGTGAAAATAGCTTTTACTTATCTAGATTAACTAGGTCCTATTCACACTAGGCTTAAGCCAGTTAGAGAGGTTGTTTAGACTTTCGTTTCACCTCATATGCACACAACATGTGTCCTCACACTTGTCTCAAGTGAGTCCACATGTGTCACAACTTTGAAGGGTTAGTTAGTTGTGTTCGACCATCTCACCTCCTCATCCTTGTCTATTTATACAAGGCTTGTTTGTACATTTTACTTATCTTTTGATAATATCATTTGGCTTATTTTGTGTGCTCATATATTGTGGAAGTATATCCCAGTTCTTGCTTTCTGGTCTTGGCAATCCCAACACATTATAGGTAGTTAGGTTGGCCTAGGTGGTCTCTGATGGAGATTGATTGTCATTGATGTCAAAAAGGTGTTGAGTTGATTGTCATTAATGTCAAAAGGTGTCTTGATGGTGTTTGTCTTACTCATTGTGTATGAGTTGTTCATGCTTCAACAGGAGGCTTCACATGAAGGTGTTCATACTTCATCCTATGTCAGGAGATAACATGTTCATAAGGTGACTCAAGGACATTGTGAGAAGACATTATGAAGCACATATTCAGAGCAATTGATTTCTAGACTAAGAAAAGATGATTTAAGAGATTTGATCTTCATGGTTGATGAGTGTTCATAGCATCACAAGATGCTTCAGGAGGTGTTGCTTGCTTTCAGTTGGGACAAGACATCAAGAGGTCAATAGTTCTTGTGTTTGGTCTTCATATGATGGGAAGTCATCTTCATATGTCATGCCATTACTTCAAGAGTTGTGGAGGTTGAAGAGAACTTAGATCAAGTTGGATATTTTCATGTTGAGGAAATTCACATGCTTCACTCATACTTAATGATAAAAGGTAGTTATGCTTCACCTTATGTTAGGAGATTGCTCAAATGATGTTGAGCATCTATATCAGGAGAATGTTGTTCATACTTCAATTGAGGTATATTCATGAATGTTAGCTTTGGTGATATCAAAGTTCAAAGGATGGTGTTTAGCTTTCAAGACTTCTTCATGGGATTGCATCATGGCATAAAGAATTTCATGAAATATCATCAAGATTGTACTTGTGACAAAGGGTCATCTATTAGTCTTAGATGGTGCAGGAGCACCTACCTGACAGCTGGCCTCCATGAGGCAGTTAGTTTGTTTTGAGTCTTGTTAATGTTTCCAAGAAGGTCTTATTAGACCAATGCATGTAATAAGGTCATGTTGACCATACTTTACTATTTTTAGCTAGTTTGTTAGGACAGTTGTCATGATGTATGTTTGGTTGGATCTCCCAGCCGCCTGGAGAGATTTCCCAGCCGCTTGGAGTCGGGTCAGTAGTACTCGCATGAGATCCTATTTATGCTTGAGGATCGGTTGGTTGTAGATCATCGAGAGTATAGTATTGCATTGAGCAGAGGAGGTAGATTGCAGAGTGAGACAGTATATTGTATTGCATCTTTTAAAATCAATAAAGATCCTATTTGTGTTCATCTTCTGTTGAATTCCCTTGTGTGATCGATTTGCTGTTTTGGTGGCTACATGGATTCGCTGATCCATTCCACCGGTTGATTCGTCGAATCGGTGGAATGGCTATGTACAGTAGGTTAGGTTTTAGTTTGCTTTCTGTTCGCATGCAGGTGTGCAGGATCGTCGTCGAGATGTGTTGAGAACCCTAGCATGGGTATGTGCTAGGTCGTGCTGATAGTTAGAGTTTGGAAGATCACCCTGGAAGTAGATCGGGTCACCTCAGGAGGTTCGGCGGATCGAAATTCGCTAAGGTTGGAAATTCGTCACAACGGCATCATCAGGATATTTTAGTGTATATCCTGCAGTTACTTCGGGCGTCATCCGAGTAAGGGAGGTGAGCATGATGCAGTCGATTGCATGAAGTGAATGTGCGTCGGGGTGATCATCATCAGGTGTTGCCGAGGAGGAGCGTATCGGCATAAGTTAGTCGATCGGGTTGATAAAACCATCGCAGGCCGATAAGGTTAAGTTTGGCTGACAGCAGGATATTGAAGAAGTTGCATATGACGTCATCGTCATCAGGATATACGTCATTAGGATATCGGGGCAGCAGGATATTGAGGAGCTGCATGTGACGTCATCGTCATCAGGATAATCGTCATCAGGATATTGGGGTGACGTAAGCATCGAAGGAGAGGTGCGTGAAGTTGAGTATCATCATCAGGATATATGGGAGGAACCGGATGTTCTATATCCTGCTGATGAACATGATGTTGAACATCATGATGCTGAAGAAAGAGGTTGTTGGTAAGGTGAATAGTGAACGTCAAGAGGATGTTTGCGCTTGCCGAATGTGATGATGCTGCCGATAGTCGGATATGATGATGTTGCTGACATACGAAAGGGTGAAGGTTTGTCTGCAGGAGGATATCGGTCGGTGGAGGAAATATGATGATGCTGACAGTGTTAACAAAGATATGATGATGATGATGAAGGGTTGCGGACATCCATGCTATATGTCAAGGTTATAGTGTGGATGCCTCTGCATCATTAGATCATCACTTTAATGGAATCAAGAGTTGTCATGATACTATATATGTATGTTGATGAGATACTATGTTTGATAGTTGCTTAAGGTGTCATGATTGTTTGAGTGGATGACTGAGATGAACATTACATAATATTCTGGTAATGTTTACAGTTCAGTGTTAGACCTGAGATGACTTGAATTCAAGTTGATGTAATGATAAAACTTGTAAAGAATGGTATTAAATAAGAAGTGTCAAAGCTCATGTTTATATTTAGGACTTCATCTCTCATGATTAATAAACATAATGTTATAGTGCTTTGGTTTTCATCCATCTTTCATAAGGGTTATTGATAAACCAGTGGCAGAGATTAAAGTGACAGTGGTATTTAATGGTCAGGAGGTCTTCATTATCAGATATGTGCAGTGGCTAATAGATTTAACATTTATTAAAGGTTAAATTTGTTTAAGTGACATTACAAAATTTCTAAATCCAACCGTCATCATTGGAAAGCACTTTATGTTTTAATTTGGAAGTGACTTACTATTGTAGGTTACATATCACTTAAGTTACAAAGTAAAGGTGTTGTCATCGTGGCCTAACCGGCCCCTTCATCTAACACAACCTACTCTCTCAGTTCCTCTCATGAACGCTGGGCGCCAATATCATAATCGGTGGTTCATATTTAAAGTTAAAAGGGCACGCATATGTAAATCGATGGTCGTTATTTAAACGTGATCTCCCTCGGCCGAGTTTGAACTTTGACGTGCAAATGGATGTTGAGAGAATATTGACAGCAGTAGATATGTTTTTTAGACTATTTTTAGTATGTTTTAAAGAGGCAGATTTTTGAGGATCTCAAGGAATATTTTCAAGGAGATTTTCTTATTTTTAAATCCCACTCTCGTGCCTTTATTATAGGAAAAAGGAGTTGTGTTATTTTTTCTAAATATGGAGAGGTGTTTTTTTAAGTGGATTTTAATTATCTTTGTGAAAGTGGAGAATAGGGGTTTTTATGTATTCATGTAGAATGGATCCGAATATATTTTGTTTATTATTCATTATTTTTTGGAGGCTTTGCAATTATTATTTTTTATGCAGGTGGTCAGATAGAATGACAAAAATATTATTGAAGATTTCTTATAGATACAATTTAATGAAGATGAAAATTGTAGAGAAGATGGAGAGATTGAAGAATATTTTTTTTAAGGGAGAAGGAATTCAGTTTAAAATGGAGAAGATGAATATGCAGAGGAGTGGAATATAAAAATTCATTTCATTTATATTGCAGATGCTTGTGAATTGAATAAGTGGTGTGAAGATGATTTTATTTTTTCTTAATTCTTGGTCTTCATATAGAGGAGATTTAAAGAATGGATCTGAAGATAATTAAAGAGTCTTTTATTCTTTTGACAAGGATTAATGATGTATTTTATTATTGAAGATTATTTTTTTTAGATTGGAGATTATTGAATATTTATTTTTGTGAAGGTGAAAATGAATCAGAGAAGAAAAGAATGTGAAAGGTCATGAAAGGACATTCAATTTTTATATAATGAATTTGCAGGTGCATTGTGAAGAATTTTTTTTGAAGGTCTGAGATATGCAGGATTGAAGACATTTTTTTGTGTGGTTTTTGAAAAAGAAAATGTAGATGAATCAGGTTATTCAGAAAGTGATTGAGAGAGATGAATGAGACATATTTGCAGGTGATTTGATGAGATGAATTAAGTGATTACATTTGAATCTTTGTGTGAGTGATGAATCACAGGGTATGTAATGGTGCAAATCAGATTGACTTGCAATCATTTCTTGCACACTAGATTTTATGTTTTGACAATGGTGATTGTATTTGCTAGAGAGGCTTTGTATGTCAGTGAGATAATTGTTGTAATCAGTGAGATTCAAATAAGCCAGTGAGGCAAATTTTTAGAGTGGTTTTTTACCCCTTGAGGATTTTCCACTCATCAAAACCTGTGTCATGTCTTCTCTTTGTGGTTGATTATGTTGTATCTATTCGATCATCTTTATTTAGGTTTTATATATCATGATGACTATGTTTTCAGTGAATTCCTTTCCACAACATTTGTGAGTCAAGTTTTGAAAAGTTAAAAATTATACAACACTTATTCACCCCCCCTTTCAATGTTGTCCTATATTCCAACAAGTGGTATCAGAGCATAGGTTCCCTATTGAAGTCTAATCAGCTTGGGTAAGTCCTAATAGTGGAGTACCATGGGAAAGTGTAAAAGAAATAAGGGCAGGAGAAATGTCAAGCCAAATACTAGTCAAAAGTCACCATCTATACAAAATTCAGATGTTGATATACAATCAGTTGATAGAAATGTTTCACAAGTTGAGTCAAGTATTAAATTAGAGAAAGAGTTTTTTGGAGTCCCTTTCTTTGATGGTTCATAATTCTCTGTTTGGTGTATTAGAATGCAAGTCTATCTATCCTCTTTAGGGTATGGTGTTTGGATGTCAGTTGAGAATGGGTATTTTGTCTCCTCTCAATCACCCAATACTACAAATAACAAAGAAGCTCTTGAATGTAATCATATAGCAAAGAAGATTATTCTATCTGGTTTATCTATAAAGGATGGTGGTGGGCCCCAGTATAATGTTTAAGTGCTGCGGAATGTGCCATGTGGTGGATACGGTGCCAAAGTTAAAGCTTTTTGACCTTTTCTCCGATGATATTAAATATTTCTCAAATGATGCAGAACCTGACATGTGTCAACCTCCATTTAAGTTTCAAGGATTATCTAATAATGTTTCAAAATCTGCGAAAAGTGCCACATATCAGTTCATTGTAGCTACGGAAGATGCCACCTGTCCCTGTTTTCCTCCTTTTGAAAACTGCCGAGCCTTTAAGTTGTGGGTCTCATTTCTAATGTGTTTTAAAGCTTCAATGCTGCGGATCGCGACAGTTGTCGCATGCAGAGGCCACCTGAATATAAAGACACAGTTTTGTGAATTGTTGCGGATGAAGACACGTATATGTTTCTAAGTGTTGCAGAAGCTGCCAAGTGTCATTTTCCTGTTTCTTCCCAAGAGATGAAGGAGTTTCAAGTTATGCGCGCGGACGCTGCCATCTGTCACAGAGTTTTTAGTCTCGAGTATGCAGAAGCTGCCAATTGTCTATCCTTCATAGAAGGAAGTGCACCATATGTATTTTGTTACAACCAATGGGCTTGCAGGAAGGAGTAACTATTTGCAGATCTAAAAGATCTTTTCTGTTAGAGACTTCCAGTTACCTCCAGTTCGGTTGGGCCGTTGGGATTCGATTGTTGCAAACAATCTAGAGGCAATCTTGGGCTATAAATATGTAACATTTGTAATGAATTGAGGAAGAGTTTTTTGATAGAGAAATTCATATAGTTTGCAGAGATCTAAATATTTTCTGTCAGAGATTTAAGAGAGAAGTTTGAGACTTTTGTTGTGACCAGTTTATATCATTTGCCTTTATTTTTTTATTCTTGATTTAGAAAGTGGATGTAACTGTGCATGTATCTATGCCTCTTATGTTGCTGGAAAATTAATGAGAAAGACTGAGTTATGTGCCTTGGTTGATATTTCCCATGTCATTGCAAATTGTCTAATTGTGAGCCTTTGATTTTATTCATTACATCTATTTATGTTAATCATGCAGTATCTGCTCTTTGATATAAATGAATCTTCAGGATAGCTTCATTGTGCTTAAGTTGAGAGAAACACTTTTATTCAGGCGCTCACCATAATTAGTTTTGTTTAATATTGACTGTAATTCTATTAGTTTCTACCCTTTTCCCCAAAACCCATTTAAGATAGAGAAGAGCCAGCTTCTTTAAAATATGGAGGTTGTTTCAGGTAGCAAGTCTCACATTCCTGAAACTTCCCATGTTAGTGTTGGAACCTGCGCAATTTTACACATCAACAGTTTTTGGCACGCCCAGTGGGACCTGTTGTGATGTTCACAACACACCCCATTTTACTCCTTAGCAAAATGAGGACCCCTACTGTTGCTGTTGCTTTTGCTTGTGTGTGTGTTTTGTTCTGTTTGGTGGTAAAGGGAAAAGAGGGTAGGAATTGCAAACTCTGTTAAAAATAGTGAAAAATGTATTTTCAGTACCAGTGCATGATATGGTTGGATTCCTTGTGAAAAATGAGCTAGGGTTACCTTTTTGAACCATCTTAAAATTCACCATATTTTGCAAGTTATGATCATTTTGGTAAAATGTACATTCAGGTTTGTATATCGCTTTGCATATACAAAGTCCTTTGTATGTGCAAATTTGTTTTATACTTAGTCGCATTTGCACTTCGGGTTCATATACAAAGTCAGTTGTATATCCTTTCCTTGTATGCATTTGGTAAAGTTTATATAAACATACAAGATGTACCCGAAGTGGTTTAGTGCTGAAATGGATAAATGTTTGGATTCCGTTGCATATATCTAACGTTTGCATGTTTGGCAGGTCAAAACATACAGGGTAAAATATACATGCACTTATACAATGGCGGACCTGAAAAGTTATTAAACAATGTTAAATCATTGTATATTTGGCGCAATGTATATTTCATACATACATTATGACATACAATGAAATACGCATCGCGCGGAATCCAAAAGGTTACGAATTATGGTTAATTTGTTGTATATTCCGTGGCTTGTATGTTCCGAAACGTACATCGTTGTATACAAGCCGAAATCCAAAAAGATTAGAATCTGATTGAACCAATGTATCACGTCCAAAATGTATATTGAAATATACATTGCTCAGCATACAACGCAGAACTCAAGGTAAATCGAAATGCGATATATATATGGCTTTGCGTCCAGATTATATATTGGGATATACAATGAAATGTGCATTGCGGGGACTCGACAGATGAACAAAATGTGGTGTATAAAATTTGAGGTCCGAATGTATATTTTGAACATACAAACCAATACACATTACAAAATATACATTTGTGGATGCGAAGGAAAAGTTAAGAACAGGAAATTCTTTGTATGTTTTGGTACTTGTATGTTCACGAGATACAAGCCGATATGTACAAGGAACTTATACAAGGATTTGAACAAGGAAATGGGCAGGAAAGCAGAAGCGATAGGAATTTGAGGCATTTTTTGAGGCCCAAGTGCATATTTTCGGTCAACGATGGTTGACCCGATTAGTTTAGCGTTAAATATGTATTTTGGACATGCGTGATTTTCATGGATTCGGGGCCCAATTTCTGCGTTCGCATGGTCACGACTAGATTTAGTAGCTGTTTTTCTTCCTGTTGGTTTATTAAATGATGATACTTATTGCTTATCCATTTTTTGTAGGTTTGCAGTTGAAGGAGCTGATGCTTGATGGCGATGACGTCACAGAAAAGGAAATCAGATCTCAGATGCAGAGGAAGATAAGGATGAAGGGAAAGGAAGTCAAGGGCCTTCATTAGTGAAGACAAAATGCAGCTGGGGACATCATTGCAGCAGACCACAGAAGTTGTTATTGAGCTACTAGGGTTTCCAGAAGGGCATATTTCACCCAGATTTGATGAATGCCCAGAGATATTTTTGGGGACTTGTTCCCCAACATTTATTTCTGTAACTGGAGGTTTGAACCATTGTTTAACTAGGGTTTTGAGCTGTATTGAGGACAATCAAAGTTTGTATATTGTGCCTCTCTACATTGTAATACTTTACACAGGGGCTACATAGGAAATTTTATAGAATAGCTAGCAGTTGTAATTTATCTCAGCATTTAGAATAAAGGGACCTTTTAGTTTAGAAATAGAAGGAGGTCGCCTGTGTCTGCAACAAGGAGCGTGTGGAACATCCTGCCTCCTTGCTATATCTGTAAAGCTTGTAAGTTTTCTGTAATTTGATCAATGAAGCTAAGAGTCATTCAGACATTGTAAATCTTATATGGCTGTCTGTTTCTAATACAATTGAATCTAGAATTCTGCATCTATCTTCTGAGTGTTTTCTTTCTCTTCATTGTGTTTGAAACATTTTCTCTTAGGGCTTGCAATTTTAGGTGTAAGTTTGTGAAAATGTTCAGAACTTACACTTAGAGTTTTGTCTGTGGATTTGATCAAGTTGCTGCAACACTTATACAGTGGATAACAGAACAATTAGATCCTTTGGTAGAATGAATGATGTTTAGATTAGATCTTTCTAACTTTTCCCAACCCATCTAAAAATACTTAGCTTAAAACGTAGAAATTTAAAGGAAATTGTCTCATATTTGAAGAAAAGCATGCATAACAGAGTTAAAAGTAGACAGTTTTCATAAATATTTAAGAAGGGAAAGCTGCAATAATTCAAGAAAACCATTTAAAGCTTTGCAGTACAGTAACATTTTTTATGCAAAAGAATGAACAAACACACTGATATTTATTGTCTTTTGCATATTTTGAGTCCAGTTAACCAACATGAAACCCTAAATTACGTAAGGCCCCTTGAACATTACAGCTTCACATTGACCAACTAAATTTGCTCAATAGGTCAAGACCTGACCATATTAAACTTGGGATTAAGCGAATCTTAACTGATTCCTTCATATCTTTCAAGTCAATTTTGGTTCATTTTATGTGAATTTTAACTAATTGTTATGATTGCATCAAAACAATCACCAACAGGACCTTTCTTGAAGTATCTGTCAAGATCATATGAGCTAGAAAGCAACAAGGAACCAGAGTTCTGGACCTATAACAAGAGCTCAGTCTGCTGCTAATCCAAGTATTATTTTGCCACAGTTGGTAGCTCATCCAAAAAGAAGAGTGAATCAGTTTGCAGTAGCACAAGGAGCAAATATGGGAGCACCTATAGCCCCAAGGAACTATGCAAATTGGAACACTGGCAGTCCTCTAATTCTCCCAATACCACCAACAACTTGGGATGCTATTCCAGCTAATGCCCTGAAGGCTCTGCCTAAGTTCAGTGGGGAAGATTTCAAGACATCTGAAGAGCATCTGCAAGATGTATCCGATGTCTGTGCAGTACATGTTATTACTCAACAGAATGTGGCCATAAGACTGTTAGCAGCTTCTTTCAAAGGGAAGGCTCTGGACTGGTATAGATCCTTAACCCCAAACACAATATCTACATGGGATCAGCTTGGTGACACTTTCTTTGCAAGATTTAAAGAAAAGGGTGATAAATCTTCTTTGCTGCAACAATTGATCACTATCAAAAGGGCACCACAAGAAGCCATGACTGACTTTAACTCAAGATTTCAAAAGACATGGGAGAGAATTCCTGCTACAGCAAGACCATTACCAGGTATGGCTATTGTGTTTTACCTTAAAACTTTAAAGTCAGATATATCAGTGATGATCGAGTCTCTTGGAGGTCAGACACTACCAGAAGCATATGAGTTGGTAGTCAAGGCTGAAAATAACTTGATAGATGTTGGGAAATTGCCCCCAAGGCCTCCTATGCCCATGTTCCTAAAAATTACCTTACCTTTACCTCAAGAAGCTCCTAATCCTACAACCCCACCTGTGTCTATGTATTCATTTCCTCAACAACTTGCTAAAGTAACTGCCCCTGTTCAGTCATCTGAAATGGACGATGTCAAGAATATCTTAAGAACCTTTTCAAATGAGATAATTAATCTAAAGAGACAACAGAATCCTTATCCAAAACCCCCTTATCAAAGTTACCAAGGAAATAGACCTCCCTTTCAGCCAAATCAATATCAAGGCCCTCTAAGTCAAGCTAATCCTCAGCCTTCAAACCAGTTGGTTACAATCCCTACACCCTTACAAACTATTCCTCCTAATTCCAATAGGGAAATTGTTCCAAGGCAAAATAATTTTGCAGATGGCACAAATGCTTGGTGCTTTCCCTGTAACAATGCCCATATGCCCAAAGACTGTCCTAGAGGAAATTTACAGCAAAAGATAGCAGAACAGAGAGGGTTAGAAGGACAATTCGCAACTGCTGACCCTCCACCATATCAGTCTCCTAGTGTACAAAATACAGTCATGGTAGCCTAGATGCAAGGGATGTCCATACAACAAGAAGAGGAAATAGCTCCTGAACATGCCCTATTTTCATGGATTGAAGAAGAAGATTCAGTGTTTCTGAATGAGGCATCTACTTCAAAGAAACCACTGGTACAGTTAGACTATTTTACCAAAGCAAAGAGGAGAATGATGGAACAGCCTGAAGTCACAAATAATGAGACCATGGGAGCTCCTCCATTTCAAAATCATCAGAACATAGCCTCTAGACAAGATATACCTCAGCCTTGTAGAATCAAGTAGCCTCTGGACAAATTTTGGAAAAGGCAAGATACCCTTATTATTCAAAGACCCAAGCATTAGGACCTGTGAATGTGGTGGATCATCTAAAAAGAACTCCAGCGCATGTATCAATCTGGGACATGTTAGCTATTCCCAAGCAGAAGTCACTGTTGCAAGAAACTCTACAAGGCCAAGAAGCCACTAAACACGCTGGTGCTAAAGGAGGATCTGCTGATAAAGAAAAGCTACAGCTCAAATATACTGTACCTCTGTAGACAACAGCCCTGTTGAACAATGCATCTAAGGTAGGTAAATCCAAACCAGAGCCCTTTTATTTGACTTTAATAGTTGGGAAGAAACTGTTGCATAATGCGATGATAGACTTTGGGGCCAGTACTACAGTAATGCCAAAGCAAATAGCAGATGCTTTGAAGATAAAATATGAGCCACTTACAAGAGGAGTCATGCAGTTGGATGGGAAATCTATGCAAACAATAGGGAAAATTAAACAACTCCCATTGCAACTATATACTTGCCCCAATATAATTGTAAATCAGGATGTGGTAGTCATAGATATTCCCCCTATATTTGGTCTATGCTTATTCAGAGATTTCACAGCTAAGATAGGAGGTTACATGTCACTAGATTGGTCACACCTCATCCTGAGAACCAATTATGGGACAAAGATGAAAATACTGTCAGAGCCATTATCCAAAGACCATATCACAAATGAGCCAACCCCAAAGTTAGAAGCATCCCATGCTATGTTGAACAAGGAGGAAAAGGTTTTTGTTGAGGAGTTGGGTGATTGGACTGAATATGACCAACAGGAAGAGGAGAATAATCGGTTATTGACTATGATGCAGAGTGATTCCTATGGAAATTATGACTCTACAGGTCTAGGCACTTATGTCATATTTGAAGAAGACCAAGAGATCCCTAATGTTTTAAGGAAAGAAGCATCACAGAGTCAAGAATCTAAAAAAGACTCAGAAATCTGGACCCTAAATTTTGAGGGGGCTAGGAGTAAAAATGGTGTTGGAGCAGGGATTTGCCTTACTACCCCAAATGGAGAAAATTTTTTAAGAGCTATCCATTTTCAGTTTGCCTGTACCAATAATGATGCTGAATATGAATATCTGGTGCATGGACTTATGTTGGCAAAGAAAAAAGAGATAAAGAATCTGGTAGTGAAGGAGATTCAGAATTAGTAGTAAAACAGATCAGAGAAAAGGCAGTAGCCAAAAATGTAAGAATGAGATCCTATAGACATAGAATTTGGGACCTAATAGATGGATTTGAAGCTTTCAATATTGAGGTAGTTCCTAAAGCCCAAAATTCTAAGGCAGATAGAGTGGCACAGATTGGTTCACAGTTTGACCCAGCAAATGATCTATTAGTTAATAATGAGTCAGTCAAGGTTATAGTAAGGCTAACTATCCCAGACAATGACCAAAATTGGCAAGTTTTTGACATTGATTTCCAAGTACTCTCATTCTTACAACAATCAGGTGAGTTTGTTGATCAGTTACATCCCAAAATTGAAGAAGCATATGGTGACCAAATTATTCAACTGAAGTCAAATAAACTTCCTAAAGGACTGATCACTTTAGAAAACTTGTTTGACCCAGAGGATGTAAGCCTAGAAAAGAAGAGGTTTCAGGCAAATAAGGAAGATTATTCTGAAATCCAAGTTAGTGAAGGAAGAAGGTTGAAAATTGGAAATTCCACAACCCAAGAAGAAAAAGAAAGGTTGATTGATTTGTGTGGAAAATATGATAGGGTGATTGCTTGGACCTATGAAGACCTACATGGCTATAATAGAGATATCATCCAGCACACCATAGAGCTTACTGAAGGATCTAAACCAGTCAGACAGAAGCAAAGACCAGTGAATCCTAGAATTGAACCTTTAATGGTGCATGAGTTACAAAAGCTCTTAGAATCAAAGATTATTTTTCCAATTAAGCACTCAACCTAGGTATCAAACCTAGTGCTAGTAAGGAAAAAGAATGGTGGCATAAGACTCTGTGTAGATTTCAGGGATCTGAATAGAGCTTCTTTGAAAGATCATTATCCCTTGCCCTCTATGAAACAAATTTTACAGACTGCGGCTAGATCAGAGAGATTTTCCTTATTAGATGCCTTCTCTGGATACAATCAGATTTGGTTGGCTGATGAAGATCAGCATAAGACTGCATTCACTACAAAATGGGGAACATTTGCATATGCTAAGATGTCTTTTGGCCTTTCAAATGCTAGAGCTACTTTTTAGAGAGCAATGGATGTAGCATTTGGGGAGCTTATAAACAAAATCATCCTGATTTATCTAGATGACCTCACTATTTTCTCTAAAAATGTTGTTGATCATTTAGATCATTTAGAGGCTATTTTTAAGAAATGCCAAGAGTTTGGAATATCCCTGAATCCCAAGAAGTGTATCTTTGTAGTACCTCAGGGTAAACTATTAGGGCATATAGTGTCAAAGGAAGGAGTCTCTATTGATCCGGAAAGAGTCACTGCCATAATGAATCTATCTCTACCAGTCAATAAGAAAGTAGTTCAATCCTTTTTAGGGAAAATCAACTTTGTTAGCCGATTCATATCTAACTTTGCATGTCTAATTAGACCAATGACACTATTCCTTAAGAAGGATCTAATTTTCAAATGGACTACAGAAGGGAGACGGGCTTTTGAGGAAGTCAAGAAAGTGATTTCAATAGCCCCAGTACTTAGAAACCCAGACTTTTCTAAGTCTTTCATAATGTATGTGTATGGAGGAGAATTCAGTGTTGCTGTTGTTTTAACTCAGAAAGATGATCATCAAGAAGGAAAACATCCAATAGCCTTTTTCTCTAGGACTCTTAGGGAATATGAGGCTAGATACAATTTTGTAGAGAAGCAGGCATATGCCATGGTCAAAGCCCTTAAAAAGTTCAGACATATGGTAATAGGAAACAAGATTCTGATATTAGTGGCTCATCCTAGTGTAAGAGAATATATTATGGAGGGTGAGATCACTGAGAAAAGAGCTAATTGGATAACAAAGATTCTTGAATATGATGTAGAGGTCAGACCCACTAAGTTAGTCAGAGGCAAAGGGTTATGCCAATATATGGCTCAAGACATGGAGAGAATGATGACTGAAGAAATAGAAAGTGAAAATGTATTGAAAATCCAAGAGGTTGATCAAGATTCTTGGGTCACAAATAGAATACAATTTATGAAACATGGAATTTTCCCAAAAGAGCTCGCCTATGATAAGAAGAGATACTATAGGCAGCAAGGGGTCCACTTTGTACTAATTGACCATATTCTGTTAAGAAGGAATGTTGTTGGTATACTTTTGAGATGTATAGAAAAGGGTGAAGCTCAGAGAATACTACATGAGTTACACCATGGAACTTCAGGTGGACGCTTTTCAGCAAGGACCACAACAATCAAAGTGACTCAAGCAGGATACTTCTGGCCCACTCTATTTATAGATTGCTATCAGTTGATTAAAGAATGTCAGGCTTGTCAGTTTTATACAGGAAAAAGAAGAAATGCAACAATGCCTTTAAGCCCCATAATTGTGGATGAACCCTTTGCTCAATGGGGTCCAGATTTTATTGGTATGATCAATCCAGTGTCAAGTATGGGACACAAATGGATCCTTACAACCACAGATTACTTTACCAGATGGAGTGAAGCAGTACCACTCAAGGAAGCAACAGAAAAGGTAATATTGGACTTTCTAGAAGGCATTACTGCTTAGTTTGGTCCTCCTCGTACCATTATATTAGATAATGCTAAAGCATTTTTGGGAACAAAGATATCAAAGTTTGCAGTAAGGAATGGGATTTATTTGAAGACTTCTTCAAATTATTACCCTCAGGGTAATGGTCTGGCAGAGTCCACTAACAAGAACCTAATCAGACTCATTAAGAGGATAGGGACCAATTATCACAGAGAGTGGCACAAACTACTTAACACAGCACTGTGGGCTGACAGGATCACACCTAAGCAAGTGACAAAGATGTCTCCATATGAACTAGTGTATGGTAAACCAGCAATAATGCCACTGAGCCTAGAGATCCCTGCTTTGCAATTATTGAAACAGATAGAGATTGAAGAAAATGGCCCCATGCAAGTTAGACTTGCTAAACTACTGGAAGTACAAGAGAAAAGATAAAAGACACATGAGTCACTGATGAAACACTAGAAAATAGTCAAGGACTATTTTGATAAGAAGACTTCAAATCCCTTTTTTGAAGTTGGCTCAGTAGTTTTGAAATGGGATGAAAGAGCTGCCAAGCTAGGTCGACATAGCAAATTTGAATCACTGTGGACTAGTCCTTACAAGATTCATTCCTATAAACAACAAAATTCTTTTGAATTGGAGACTATGGATGTTGAACCTAAGGAGATTCCTGTAAATGGGATCTATCTGAAGCATTTCAATTAAGTAGGGGCTCTTAATGTACCATAGTTAGTTAGTTTCCTTTTCTTGCCTTTCCTATTTTCCTGTTTTCCTTTTCAATAAGTGTTCTATGAACACGTGTCAGCAGTGCAAGCCCCTTCTCTTTTAAAGTCTCGCATTCATTAAGGTTATCTGCAATCCCCAAAATTCTTGAAAGTACACACTTTTGCAGCCACTCTCGTAATGTTTCTGATACTCCTTTCCATGCAGATTTCAAAAGATACACTAACTATTTCTTGGCGTTAATGCCATTTATAAAACAGGATGTGTCATTAAAGCCTCATTAAATTAGTGAAAAATCCTAACTGTGGCTCTCATTTTCTTCCGTCTCTTTGCTGTGAATCACTGTTACCTCCAATTTCCCATACCTAGCAAGCGCTTTCAGCTGAGTGTCATTCTTGTGAAGCATTTTCATTCTTTCCTATGTCAAAGCTTCCTACATTCTCCCCGTAGATATAGATACGGCTGAAGCACAGTCTTCTTAAGAGGGACTTGGGATCTATGAGTCAATTGATAGGCTTTTAAGTAGCAAATCATATGCTTCAGCACCTGCGCAACCCAAGAGAACCTATCCTAGAATGAGGGTCCCTGAGGTAGGGTATTCTGTCGACCCAGCGAAGGTAAAGGATTTCGCAGATGGCATCTTTGACCCAGCCCTTTAAAAACCTACCAAGACTCTCTAGGAAGGGGCACATCAAAGGTGCATCCAAAAGGCAAAGAGTGGACAGTCTGAAACTTTTGGAATGAGGATATGGACATCACAGTTGGCACAGTTCCTGGTTCCGAGCGTGCACCTATGTCCTGACCTAGTTGAATTATGCATAGAACTGTTTCATGCGCCCTCAAATACCATACAACAGGGCCCTTTTATAGTGCAAATTACACCCAAAGCCATAAGGGACATGTTGGCCCTACAGCACGATAGAACGCTACATTTCCCACTATTACCAAAATGCAAAAGACATGGGCTAATGTTAACAACAAGGCAAGGTTCCTCAACTCAGAAATACAGTTGGGAGATGAGAATACCCAGATGCCCATACTACCTATAGGAAGGGTACAATTTAGCCAAAGCACCCAAGAGGCATTGTCAATGATGACTTTCATTTTTGGGTTGAAGGAAGACAATACAGTCCACAACTGGCAAATTTCTATCATCTTCAAATTAAAGACTGTAGATAAGTCACAGGAATATCGGCTAGATTTCTCAGAGCAAATTACCTACACCATGGTCGATCAGCTCATAAATTTCAAATCCAAAGGAGTTTTCAGGTATTCTACTTATCTTTTCCATTTAATGTTATATCAGAACCATAGTCTTTTTGCACAAAATATGCAATTAAACAAGTATGACCCAGATTTCGGTCAAAATAGAACTATTCCTGTGTCTGTATGGACACATGTGTTATCTAAGGCATCAGATCCTTATGAGTTTTGGGAACTCTTTGTTGCCCCTGCCTTTTTCCATTTAAGCCCTGAGCCTGTAGAACATAGGTTAACACAGAGCATTAGGGGTTTCATGACCAATTGTTCAATCCCCTATGATTATTTCTTTGGGGCCCAAAATACTATCATTAGAGTCCATGGCTTTAATGAAGAGCCCATGCTGCTACCTAAAATTTGACCCCTAGGGTAGCATTTCTAGAAGTAACCTGGCAATTGTCTATGGTTGACAATGAGTTTGGCACCAAGAAGAAGAAGAAGAAAATGTATGATATCCCATGGGTCAGAAAAAGTATGGCACTAGAGGTTAGAGATGCAGGCACCTTTTAATGAGAAAGCTAGCTGCCCTTAGTTTCTTCATCATTGAAGACAAATGGAAATATTACCCGGACAGTTTTCTAGATTCTTGGATTAGAAACAACAAGGTCTGTGCCAAAGTAGTACATGAGGGTTGACCTTTTTGGGAAGATAGGAGAAACCCTAAGGAAGATAACCCTAACCTAAATGTGGAACTAGCAGATTTGCCTTATGAAGGGCCCAGGCCATGGGAGACTTTTTATGTAAAAGAAAAGGCCTATGACCCTAAGATCAGAATGACTGTTGGTTTAAAGAAAAATTTGAAGGCCCAAGAATGGAGGCCAGAGAAAATAGAAGCCTATTGGAAATATAGGTCAGAAATTTCAGAGTTGACACATACTTTTGTGAAGGTTGACACAGATGAGAAGTGGGAATCAATCTCGGATGAGTGGCATCCCTCCCGAGTCTCCAACCTTGACACAAGCAGAATTCAGAAGAAGGGTGAAGAATCAGAAGGGGAAGCTGAGTCAACCTACACAATGCAAGAAACAGGACAGGCTTCATCTGCTGCTCCTATATCTTCCTGGCCCCAATCTCTCAGTACCTTAGAGAAACAAAAGGGTGTTGTGTCAACACCAACCACAAGGACTCAAGCAGTTTCAGCTCTAGAGGTTTCTAGTTTTGTTCCTTTGCCACCCACAGTAGTGATAAATTTAGAAGAGAAAGAATCAAAAGAGGAAACAGGGGAAAGGCCGAGGAAACACAGAAAGCTCCACCTGCAGGAAGAGTAAGAAGAAGAAGCAGAGCCATTGCTACAGCAAATACTAGCCACATCAACGACCTCTCAAGTAAGTGTTTCTTCTCCTTTTTCCCCTTTAGGAGTGGCAACCCAAATAAGCCAAACTTTTGCACCTCCTGCCACTTCTATTGTTCCTACATCACTACTTGCCCCAATTACCAGTCCTCAGGCCATGTCTTCACATGTCATTTCACTACCACTCTTTTCCCCCTCTGTTCCCAAAAGAGCCCCTCCTCAAATTTCCCCTAGCCAACAATTATTGGCTATTCCTTATGGCCTACCCCAGGGTCATCCCTTTACTGGGGGATACATTGCTTCACCTCCCACTTTCCAAGCTCAGGCAGATATAGCAAAAAGGGCTAGAAAAGCCAGAATGGACAAGAAAAGAAAGAAAGAAAACAAAAGCACTACTGTACCACATATGAGGTCACTTTTTGACCCTATTCAACAATAGTTGACAGTCACCCATTTATCTCCAAATGTGGTGAAGCCCAATGAGTAGATGCAGCCTCAGGATTATTCAATGAATGTTGTAGCTGTGGACATGTCTCTTTTCAGACCACAGGATAGGGTCGAGCTACTCAATGAGACTACATCTACGGTTGCAACTGATTATTTGAAAGTGTCTAAGAAGTTGCAGAAGGTTGAAAATGACCTATCTCAGGAGAAGATAAATAGTAGCAACCTGGCTGGAGAGATTCAATCTAAGAAGAATGAAATAGAGAATCTGGATAAACAATTGCAAAATACTGTATCTTGTCAGATACACCAGGCAACACAAGCCCAAAATGCTTCTCTTAAATTTGAGCTAGCTCAGGAGAAGGCTGCAGTGAATGTTTTGAGGCAAGAGAAGGCCACCTTGGAGAAGAAATATCAAGAAAAGTTGCAACAAGTCACACAATTTCAGCAGAAATTGTTGAGTGAATAGAATGCTACTGCTACAATACAGGCACAACTCTTAGCAGAGCAGCAAACAACAAAATAGCTAACACTTGAGTTAGCTAGCAGGCCACAGAATGCTGGGGTCTTGAATCTGGTCAAGGAGCTATATGTCTCAATTTGGAAAAGAATCTCTGAGGAGATTATCCAGCTAAGGCCATCATTAACATTCCTGTTAAATGCACAACAATTGTGTGAGAAAGTGGAAACTTCAGTTCAAGCCACTCTGTCTACTATTTCTTTGAGAGTTTCAGACTCTCAAATGTTGCTTAAGAAACTATATGATACAACAGATGAAATTATGTCAGCAGTAAGGATCAGTGACAGAATGATAGCTGCTAAGAAGGTAAATGAAGTTCTCAGTTGCAACTCAGCTGCCACAAATTGCCAAGAGCTCCTAGATATTGTAAAGGAAGGAGTCATATATGAAGAGACACAGAGGATTTGGTGCAGCTGGGTCTTCCCTCACCATTTCCAAATAATAATATTGTTCTGATGATTGATGATATCAAGGCCCTGCTTTTAACAAAGCAAAATGATCAAACCATTTTTCAAGGTTTAAATGATTCTTCATCAATACAAGAGGTGGAAGCTATCTTGATACCAATGGCCTAGTTGGAGTTTCAATTAAAGGCTACAGTTCAAATTTTGCAGACATTTTCTCACAAGGATATAATAAATCTTGATTTTGCTTTTCAAGATTTATAGAGTAAACAGGGACTCTTTGATTTGGAATGGTCTGTTTACCAGACAGCTTTGCAGAATTTGTGACCCTGTGTTGTATTTTAAATACATATATTTTTGCCAAGTTTTGGGTTCTTTTTTAGCAGGCTCAAAAGTCCTAGTGGTCACCAAGAACTGTAGAGTGCAAAGACTCTACATTTTGTTTCAGCAGCAGTGCACCCGCGGGTTTCAGTTTTGTTTCTGTGAATGTTTCTAAGTGTGGCTGCGTGGGTCTCTTATAACTTTGATGCGGGAGTCGCCTAGTGTCAAGCCCCAGTTTAAGCCGCATTTTTGTGTTTCTAGTTACAACTTTGGAGCGGAGCGTGCCATGTGGCAGTTTTATTTCTAATAAGTTTTAAGTTACAACCCTGCGGAAGGCGCCACGTGTCATCAGCGGAGGCACTCTAATAAAGTTTCAGTATGAGCGCAGAAGGAGCCATGTGTGATGCACTTGAAGAAGAGGACAACTTGTTATCTGAGAAGAGTGACAATGATGGAAGTCATTCACATGAAGGAGATGAGATACAATCTGATTCAGAAGAAAATTACATTATGAGTAATGATGAACAAGAGTTTGAAATTGACATAGAAGGAGAACTCATGTGTGTTCTGAGTGAACTCAAGAAATACAAAAAGGAGAACCAGAAATTAGAGTTGCAGCTACAACACGAAAAAGACAAAAAAAGCACTTTCAAACCTTGAAGATGCTAGAAATCTGATTATAGATTTGAGGAATCATGTAGGTGAATCAAATAAATTAATTATCAATCTGAAGACAGAGGTTGAGGAAGCTAAGAGGATAGCTGATGTAACAAAGTCTGAGTTGGAAGCTAAAATAGTTGAATGTCAAAAGCTTGAAGGAGAAATAATTTCTTTAAGAAAAGATCTTGAGGATGTTAGGAAGCAGTTGGAAAATAATTTGAAATTTGAAGAGAGCACAAGCAAGTTACATGAGATGCTGGGTAAACAAAAACAACATAGAGACACTACTGGACTTGGTTATGAAAAGGGACAGTCTTCTAAAGTTAGAGAAAATCCAAGAAGGAAAATTGATCTAAGTTATCATACTGTTGTTCCTGAAGGCAAAAAGAAGATTGAAACTAAAGATGAGTTTATCAAAATGAACAATCAAAAGAGAAATTCAAGAAGAGCTACTCCAATTAGACAAGCATATATGTATAGGTATAATTATTCATTTAATGGTTATTGTTATACTTGTAATCATTTTGGACACAAAGTAGTTGATTACAAAAGGAATACTAATCTTGTATGTTTCAAGTGCAATTCTCCTGGTCACAAAGCATATAGTTGCAGAATGTATGGAAGAATAGAATCACCTGGTTTGAAAGGTTGGAAAAAGAAAAAGGTTGAAAAAGTTTGGAGAATGAAACAAAGTCAAGAGAGGATAGATCCTAAACTTGTACATCTTGCACAAGTCACATCATCAATTGCATAATATATAGCATGAAGTGAGGGGGAATTGTCCAATGTCCTATCAATTACCCCCAAGAAGTTTTAGGAAGATCATTTGATGCTTGTCAATATGATGTTTTTTGTTTTGTTTATCATGCTATTGGATTCATGCCTAATAATGTTTGTTAAGATGCTACTCATATCAGTTCTATGAAATGAAGTTCATGATGGTGTTTATAACTATGTTGTTCTTCAGTGTATGTTAGTGATACTTGTGATCAGTGGTTCATAATGTCATAATGCAAACAAGATGTTGATAAGATGTTCAGGGCTTCAATGCACAAAGAGTTTGATGATGTTGAGTGACTTGGTGTATAAATGATCCTATTTATATCTTGTTCATATCATGTTGATAATTACAAAGGTTGAGTTGTCTTGATGGTGCAGTTAGTTTGTTGATGTGTAGACTTGGTAGGCTGATTTGAATGATACAGTCAAGAGACAACAATTCTTGTTGATTGTAGTATGTTTCAAATGTGGTTTAGTATATATCAAATTTGATATTGTGTTGTAAAAAGTGTCTTGTATAGGAACAGGAGGATGGTCACAGATGGTCTTCATTCTTTATCATGTCAAAATGTGTGTGCAAGAGTAGATTGGTTGCAAGTTGATTGTCCATGTTGTCACTATCATGGAAGTCTTGTCAAGATCATCTCTAGAGTGGTCATTATGTCATCATGAGTTGTGAATATTGTGATGAATTGTCTTCATGCTATTGTTATCAGAATGTTGATTGTTGAGCCTGCATTGTTGTTCATCATAGGTGTTGAAGTGTTTATGACATTTTTACATGAAGTTCAAGTTCATATGTGTCATGTCAAAGGCTTGATTTATCTAAATCCTAAGATTTATTTTTATGCCATCATAATCATACATCATACTTTATGCTTTGGGAGATCTTGGTGTTTTGTCATTTAGGTCAAAAAGGGTTGATGACTGTGAAAGATTTGTTTGTCATGAGAAGTTTGTTTTGCAACCACAAGTGATGTCAACAGGAGTTTGTTTTTGATAGTAGATATATGTTAGTTTTTATCTTCATATTGGTGTAGTGACAAGAAGTGGTATTGTGTTGAGATAGATATGCATGTTTCATTCTATCAGGACAGTGCTCTTTTGTGTAGATTTTATGATGTAACATATTTTATTTTATGTATGCAGAACATGGTATAGTCTATGGCAGTTTATAACTGTGGTTTGGTGCTTTGTTTGATGTGCCTCACATGATGTTGCCCTCAGGTCCTATGCTTCAGGATGTTTGTTTTCAGATGTGTGCTTCACAGTGACTTGTTGCTCTCAAGTTGAAGAGTTGTTTCAAGGTATTGTCAACAAGATTTGTCATATGCTTGCTTCAAGATTGTTATTTTTGTCATCATAGATCATCACAAGTTCAAAGGAAAGATAACAGATTAATAGGAGTTTATGTCTTCAAAATCTTTATTATGCAATGTGATTGTTATGATCAAGCTTTAACATCTTTCAATGGAGTTAAACAGGGGGAGTACCTTATCCTTTGTCATCTGATGTCAAAAAGGGGGAGAGAGAGAAAATGCATCATGTAGTTTTTGCCATCAATGACAAAGGGGGAGATTGATGGAGATTGATTGTCATTGATGTCAAAAAGGTGTTGAGTTGATTGCCATTAATGTCAAAAGGTGTCTTGGTGGTGTTTGTCTTACTCATTGTGTTTAAGAGTTGTTCATGCTTCAACAGGAGGCTTCACATGAAGGTGTTCATACTTCATCCTATGTCAAGGGATAACATGTTCATAAGGTGACTCAAGAACATTGTGAGAAGACATTATGAAGCACATATTCAGAGCAATTGATTTCCAAACTAAGAAAAGATGATTTAAAAGATTTGATCTTCATGGTTGTTGAGTGTTCATAGCATCACAAGATGCTTCAGGAGGTGTTTCTTGCTTTCAGTTGGGACAAGACATCAGGAGGTTAGTAGTTCTTGTGTTTGGTCTTCATATGACAGGAAGTCATCTTCATATGTCATGTCATTACTTCAAGAGTTGTGGAGGTTGAAGAGAACTTAGATCAAGTTGGATATTTTCATGTTGAGGAAAATTCACATGCTTCACTCATACTTAATGATAAAAGGTATTTATGCTTCACCTTATGTCAGGAGATTGCTCATATGATGTTGACCATCTATATCAGGAGAATGTTGTTCATATTTCAATTGAGGTATATTCATGGATGTTAGCTTTGGTGATATCAAAATTCAGAGTATGGTGTTTAGCTTTCAAGACTTCTTCATAGGATTGCCTCATGGCATAAATAATTTCATGAAATATCATCAAGATTGTACTTGTGACAAAGGGTCATCTATTAGTCTTAGATCATCAATTTAATGGAATCAAGAGTTGTCACGATATTATATCTGTATGTTGATGAGATACTATGTTTGATAGTTGCTTAAGGTGTCATGATTGTTTGAGTGGATGACTGAGATGAACATTACATAATATTCTGGTAATGTTTACAGTTTAGTGTTAGACCTGAGATGACTTAAATTCAAGTTGATGTAATGATAAAACTCATAAAGAATGGTGTTAAATAAGAAGTGTCAGAGCTCATGTTTATAATCAGGACTTCATCTCTCATGATTAATAAACATAATGTTATAGTGCTCTGGTTTCCATCCATCTTTCATAAGGGTTATTGATAAACCAGTGGTAGAGATTAAAGTCAGATATGTGCAGTGGCTGATAGATTTAACATTTATTAAAGGTTAAATTTGTTGAAGTGACATTACAAAATTTCTAAATCCAACCATCATCATTGGAAAGCACTTTATGTTTTAATTTGGAAGTGACTTACTATTGCAAGTTACATATCACTTAAGTTACAAAGTAAGGGTGTTGTCATCGTGGCCTAACTGGCCCCTTCATCTAACACAACCTGCTCTCACAGTTCCTCTCATGAGCGTTGGGCACCAATATCATAATCGGTGGTTCATGTTTAAAGTTAAAAGGGCACGCATATGTAAATCGATGGTCGTTATTTAAACATGATCTCCCTCACCTGAGTTTGAACTTTCACGTGCAAATGGATGTCGAAAGAATATTGACAACAGTAAATATGCTTTTTAGACTATTTTTAGTATGTCTTAAAGAGGCAGATTTTTTAGGATCTCAAGGAATATTTTCAAGGAGATTTTTCTATTTTTAAATCCCACTCTCGTGCCTTTATGATAGGAAAAAGGAGTTGTGTTATTTTTTCTAAATATGGAGAGGTGTTTTTTTAAGTGGATTTTAATTATCTTTGTGAAAGTGGAGAATTGGGGTTTTTATGTATTCATGTAGAATGGATCCAAATATATTTTGTTTATTATTCATTATTTTTTGGAGGCTTTGCAATTATTATTTTTTTATGCAGGTGGTCAGATAGAATGACAAAAATATTATTGAAGATTTCTTATAGATACAATTTAATGAAGATGAAAATTGCAGAGAAGATGGAGAGATTGAAGAATATTTTTTTAAGGGAGAAGGATTGCAGTTTGAAATGGAGAAGATGAATATGCAGAGGAGTGGAATATAAAAAGTCGTTTCATTTATATTGCAGATGCTTGTGAATTGAATAAGTGGTGTGAAGATGATTTTATTTTTTCTTAACTCTTGGTCTTCATACAGAGGAGATTTAAAGAGTAGATCTGAAGATAATTAAAGAGTCTTTTATTCTTTTGACAAGGATTAATGATGTATTTTATTCTTGAAGATTATTTTTTTTAGATTGGAGATTATTGAAGATTTATTTTTGTGAAGGTGAAAATGAATCAGAGAAGAAAAGAATGTGAAAGGTCATGAAAGAACATTCAATTTTTATATAATGAATTTGTAGGTGCATTGTGAAGAAATTTTTTTGAAGGTTTGAGATATGCAAGATTGAAGACATTTTTTTTGTGTGGTTTTTGAAGAAGAAAATGCAGATGAATCAGGTTATTTAGAAAGTGGATGAGAGAGATGAATGAGACATATTTGCAGGTGATTTGATGAGATGAATTAAGTGATTACATTTGAATCTTTGTGTGAGTGATGAATCACAGGGTCTATAATGGTGCAAATCAGATTGACTTGAAATCATTTCTTGCACACTAGATTTTATGTTTTGACAATGGTGATTGTATTTGCCAGTGAGGCTTTGTATGTCAGTGAGACAATTGTTGTAATCAGTGAGATTCAAATAAGCCAGTGAGGCAAATTTTCAGAGTGGTTTTTCTACCCCTTGCAGGTTTTCCACTCATCAAAACCTGTGTCATGTCTTCTCTTTGTGGTTGATGATGTTGTATCTATTTGATCATCTTTATTTAAGTTTTGCATATCATGATGACTATGTTTTCAGTGAATTCCTTTGTACAACATTTGTGAGTCAAGTTTTGAAAAGTTAAAATTATACAACATTGATTCACCCCCCCCCTCTCAGTGTTGTCCTATACTCCAACAGTCTCCAAGGAATAAGTATATATATAAAAGAGGTAGTGGTTAGCTTGTTATCATCATATTATGATTGAAGACTGAAGTTTACCCTCTTGAATTGGCTTATAATTATCTAGTATTGTCAAGTATTTGTTTATTATTTCTCTTGTATTCTTCTCTAATGCAAGTTATTTCATTACAAGTGGTATTCGAACATGATCTTGGCATCTAGAGAGCAAAAAACAAGGCATTTTTTTATATTCAAGAGGTTGGGTTGTAAACCACATTAGTCAATTTTGTGATTTTTTTCTGAAATCTAGAGGGTTCATCAAGGACACATTAAAGTAGCTACAGTCTAGATTTGATGTCAATTGAAGCATTTTTTAGGGAGTTATTATGAAATTAGGATTTTCACTAATTTGATTTCCAAGGCTACAGATAGTGAGTTTATTGCATATTTTTCAAAAAAGTGAAATCTAGACCCAGGTAAGTTATAGTAAAAAAAAGAACCTTATTTTGATTTGTTTTGAGTAAGTTATTGTGAAATAATTTATTTGCATCATAGTGGGAGGCTTCAACAAGAGGCAAGGGAAGGAATCCAATCACACTTGGGAACTCTATGGGAAAAAATAATCCAATATTAGAAGAGATGGATCTCATAGATGTTGGAGTTTTTATCACCAAGGATGAAATATTGTTGATAATGGAAGAACAAATGAAGGGGCCAAAAGAAGATATCAATGCAATACTCAAACCATTAGCTTCTCTCTAGAGTTCTATTGGTTCCCAACAAGCAAATTCACACCACAAGAATTAGAAAGAAAATGTGTCTTCTAAGGGACATAATACTTTTGGGTTTGAATTAGAACAAAATATGGATTATCACCCAAATGTTGCTATGGCTAAGTACTTCACACTAGAGATAGATAGATGTAAGTTTGATGGCAAGAATCCAACCAATTGGCTTTGCCCAATGGAGCAATTCTTTAATCTTCATCACGTTTCATGTCAATAGAAGATTACAATGGCCTTGTTATATTTGGAACCAGATCAATTCATTTAGTATTGTTGGCTACATGAAGAGAAAAAAAAGGATGTATTATCACATAGTTTGATTTCCAAGAGAGACAATGGATTATGGTGATAGTCTTATGGATAGCTACTTCAACCAGATCATTAAATTAAAATAAATGAGTAGAATCAAGGACTACACTCAATAATTCAAGACCTTGTCTTTAAGAGTGGATCATGTTATAGAGGAAAACTTGAATGAACTATATCTAGGGAGTCGAAAGGAACACGTCAAATATGAGGTACACATGTTAAATCAAATTTTTGTCTCCCAATCAATGATGATGGAAAGATAGAAGAAAAATAATTGGCCAATAGAAGGCAAAGGTTCATAAGAGTAAGAGAGGAGCACTCCAACATAATTATTTTGTCAACTTACTAGATTGACTCCAACAAATTGAAAAAAAAGGACCAAAGGTTATGTTTTAATTGTGATACCAAATATAGTTGAAGACATAAATGTGTTGAAAATAAGTTGTTTACATTGAAGGTACTCGTGAAGAAGAAGAAAAAGAAGTATAAAAAATTGTTGATAATCTAGATAAGAAATTGTGAGATACCCAACCAACTATTTTTTTGCCATGCACTTTTTGAAATTAGCACTCCACAAACACTCAAAGTAGTGGATTTCTTGAAAAAGAGGGGTACAATGTTGATAGACTCAAGAAGTTGGTGCAGGAGCACCTATCCTATAGTGGCCTACATGAGGCATTTAGTTGTTTTATGCTTACTTTTATGTTTTCAATAAGGTCCTAATTGGACATTCAATGTAATAAGGTCTATTTGACCAAGATATGCTATTTTTAGATCAGTTGGTTAGAGTTAGTTAGAGTCTGTTGAATAGCTGTAGTTCCCAGCTGCTTGGAGAGATTTCCTAGCCGCTTGGAGGCAAGTCTGTACTACCAGTGGTAACTAGATAAATACCCTCGTACAGATCAACTGGGATCATGATGTTGTGAGAAGTTGTATTAGGCTGTCAGAAAACAAAGTACTGTAATTGCATTTCTGAAAGCAAATAAAGATTCTGTTTGTGTTTTGATCATTTGATTTGTGTAATCGACTGTTTGTTTTGTGGTCAGATGGATTCTTTTATCCATTTCACTAGTTGATTCTTTGAATTGGTGGAATGGCTGTGTATATAGTAGTTAGGGTTTTGTTTTCCATTTTTGTCTGTGCTAAAGTTTGCAGGATCGGGTCTGAGATGCATTGAAGAACCCTAGCATGGGTATGTGCTAGGTTTAGCAAAGTGAAAAGGTATGTAGAATAGTCGAAGGGACAGACCAGAGCAGTCGCTAAGTATAAGACGGATCAAAATAGTGAAAATCCGCGTGGGTTGGAAAGACATACAAAGTGTGAGTATATCGCTTTTGTATGCGAGATATACAATCCATGTGTATATTGCATTCGCATGTTATGTGTATGTCGCATTTGTCCATCGCTAGTGTATCAGGTGATAAAATAGGTCGATAATGTATGTTAGGGTTTTAGGTAGATGCTCTGCATCATAGTGGTATCAAAGCTCAGCAAAAGGTCTGGGTTGTTTGTGTGTTGATTCTGTCTCTGAAGACAGAAGTAGAGGATTGAGAGGTTGACAAGATGCCTCCAAAAGGTAATGGTACTACACGGGAGTTGCAAGAGATGACGGAAAAACATGCCAGAGAGATGAGGAAGATGAAGGAGCTTGCTAAAGCACTTCAAGCCAGGCTTGTAGCCTTGGAGAAGAACAAAAAGAGGGAAGTAGAAGACAGTGAATTAGAAGAAGAGGAAGATGATGCTGAAGAGTATGAAGAGGTAGTTGAAGATCTGAATGCTGAAGATCAGAGATTTGCAAAACTGTTAAAGGCAGTGCAGAGTGAGAAACCTAAGGTAAAGGTTGATGTTTCAAAGTATAATGGAAGTTTGGATGAAGATGAGTTACTTGATTGGATTGCTGCATTAGATAATCACTTTGAATATGAAGATGTTGCTGAGAATCAGAAGGTAAAGATTGCAAAAACCAAGTTAGGAGGTCATGCTTTGGTATGATGGGATTATGTACAATCCGAGAGAAGGAAACAATGAAAGTCAAAGATCACTTCATGGGACAAGATGGTAGCAAGGATCAAAGGTAAATTTTTACCCCAGGATTATGAAATTCAAATGTTTAAGAAGCTACTATTTTTAAGGCAAAAGGAAATGGATGTGAAGGCATACACTGAGGTGTTTTACAAGTTGAGTATGAGATCTGGTCATCATGAGAATGAGATAGAAAAGGTGGCTAGATACTTGCCTGGTTTGAGATTGAACATACAGGATGAGTTAGTTTTAGCCAACCCAAGGAGTGTAGAGGATTGTTATCAAATGGCAATCAGGATTGAGGAGAAGATGAATAGAAGACAAGATAAGTCCATGAGAGGAAGAGGCAGCAATATGAGGGGAAGAGGATTAGCCCCTACAATGAAGCAAACCAATGAGGATCAAGAAGACACTGGTAAAGGACAAGAGCAATCTAATTTCAGAGGTAGATGGAAAGGTACCAGAGGCAGATTTGGAGGTGGTAGGGGTTCTAATACATTTTCTAGTATGTGTTACACTTGTGGTGAATATGGGCATCCATCTTTCAAATGTCCAACAAAAGCAACAAGTTCAGGAGGAGAAAAGAGGGCAAATCTGATCCACGAAGCTGATAGACAAAGTGCAAGCAGCTCAAACACTCAGTAAAGTGTGAAGGAGACTCCTGATAATTATGGGTATCCGGAGGAGGGAGAAGCATTGATGTTAAGAAGGACAATCTTGAAGACATCAAAGGATATGATGCAAAGAAGAGCTCTTTTCAAGACCACATGCAAGAGCAAAGGTAAAATATGTAAGGTTGTGATTGATTCTGGTTCTACAGATAATATGGTATCTCAAGAAATGGTGGATAAACTGAAATGGGAAAGGGTTCCACATCAAAATCCCTACAAAGCATCTTGGGTAAGTGATAGTCAATCACTTTTGGTATATGAATAGGCATATTTTGATTTTCAGATTGGAGAATATCAGGATAGAGTTTTGTGTGACATATTGCCCATGGAATGTTTTCACCTATTGTTGGGTAGGCCATGGCAATTTGATAGGAGAGTATTGTATGATGGGTATGCTAATACCTACACCATCAAGAAGGATGGAAGAACTATTGTGTTGGTACCATTATAGGAAGAAGCTGCAGCACAGAAGGCAGTCAAAATCATATTAGTGGGAAAGAAAGAGATTGTGAAGATGCCTACAGCAGCAGGCATAAAGGCAATTGAGGATACTGCAGGGAAAGAAGTTGTTAAGGACAACAGTTTGAAGAAAGGTTCAGTTTTGACTAATAGAGGTCAGCCACAGACCAAACAGTAGGTTTATGAGCAGCCACCAATTGATTGGAAACACAAGGATGTGATTGTAGTTAGGACTCTTGTTTGTCCCATAAAAGTTGAAAGGAAGACAGCTTTGAACATTGCAAAAGTTCCAGAAGCAATTCCTAAGGTTATTCAATCCGGTATTCAGATAGAGGTGCTGGTAAAACAAACTGGCAAACATAGGGTATGTGTGAGAGGGGCCTACACTAATAGGCATGAGGGTTTACTTGCAAGCCAACAAGTTGCAATTCAGAAATCTTGGAACAGCCAAGAGACAGCAAAGTGTAAAGCTGGAACAGGTCAGAGCACTAAGATGGCAAAGAGTAAAGGTGGAATTAGTCCAAGACCTAACTCATGGGGCATGAGTTCTTTTTTTGTTAGGGAGTATGGTGCAAGAGCACCTATCCTATAGTGGCCTACATGAGGCATTTAGTTGTTTTATGCTTAGTTTTATGTTTTCAATAAGGTCCTAATTGGACATTCAATGTAATAAGGTCTATTTGACCAAGATATGCTATTTTTAGATCAGTTGGTTAGAGTTAGTTAGAGTCTGTTGAACAGCTGTAGTTCCCAGCCGCTTGGAGGCAAGTCTATACTACCAATGGTAACTAGATAAATACCCTCGTATAGATCAATTGGGATCATGATGTTGTGAGAAGTTGTATTAGGCTGTCAGAAAATAGAGTACTGTAATTGCATTTCTGAAAGCAAATAAAGATTCTATTTGTGTTTTGATCATTTGATTTGTGTAATCGACTGGTTGTTTTGTGGTCGGATGGAAATTCTTTTATCCATTCCACCAGTTGATTCTTTGAATTGGTGGAATGGCTGTGTATATAGTAGTTAGGGTTTTGTTTTCCGTTTTTGTCTGTGCTAAAGTTTGCAGGATCAGGTCTGAGATGCATTGAAGAACCCTAGCATGGGTATGTGCTAGGTTTAGTAGAGTGAAAAGGTCTGTAGAATAGTCGAAGGGATAGATCAGAGCAGTTGCTAAGTATAAGATGGATCAAAATAGTGAAAATCCACGTGGGTTGGAAAGACATACAAAGTGTGAGTATATCACTTTTGTATGCAAGATATACAATCCGTGTGTATATCACATTCGCATGTTATGTGTATACAGTATTTGTCCATCGTTGGTGTATCAGGTGATAAAACAGGTAGAATGTATGTTAGGGTTTTAGGTAGATGCTCTGCATCAGAAGTACTCACAACTTCATCAATAGTAAATTGGTTTCTTATCTAAATTGTTTTACTTATCCAACACTAGACTTTCAGATGATGATTGCTAATGAGGGAATAGTCAGTTGATCAGGAAAACAACATAATATTAAAATTTCTATGAGAGAATATCAACTAGATTTCCCTATGCTATTCCCATAGGTAGAGTAGACATTGTTTTGGGAATCCAATGGCTCACTACATTGGGGATGATTGAGATGAACTTCCAAGAGCTATTCATGTGATTTCATTCAAAAGGTAGGATATTTGAACTAAGAGGGCAAATTTTTAGCTCTCACCAAATGTAAAGAATGTTTAAAAAGAGTGAATGGATTTGTGGCCCAACTGTCTTCATTAGAAGTGCAACGGTCAAAGATTTCAACATTGTCAGATCTGTAAGCAATTATGGATAAGCACTCATTAGTTTTTGGGGATATACCAAAAGGATTGCCTCCCAAGAGAGATCATGATCATGCCATTCAACTAATATTAGGGAGACAATTATCTAATATCAAACCCTATAGGTACCCTTATGTAAAAAATGTGATATTAAGAAGATAGTAAAAGAGATGCTAGAGGTATATATTATTAGGCATAGTCGAAGTGCTTAGTCCTCTTCAATGATGATGGTACGTAATAAAGATGACACTCAGAGAATGTGTCCATACAAAGAGCTTAACAAGCACACCATAAGTGATAAGTTTTTAATCCCAATCATTGATGATTTGTTAGATGAGCTAAATGGTGTTATTTATTTTACCAAACTTGATCTTTGTTATGGTTATCATCAAATCAGAATTAGAAGTAAAGATATAAATAAGGAAATTCAGAACCCATGAGGCCCACTTTGAATTTCTAGTGATGTCTTTTAACCTCACAAATGCACCTTTACATTTCAAATTTTGATGAACTCTATATTTGAGCCATTTCTACAAAAACAAGTTTTCTTTTTTTTATGGCATCTTAATATATATCAAAATCTGGGAGGAACACTTGCAACAAGTGAATCAGGTGTTAGCCACTCTTGAACAACATTAACTTTATGTTAAGCAATAGAAGTGTGTTTTTGGAGTCAAAGAGGTGGAGTACCTATGTCATATTGTTTCACATGCAGGCATTAAGGTGGACCCTCCCAAGATCAAGGCCATAGTAGAACATAAAATGCATAGGACTCTCAAGAACCTTTGGGGTTTCTTAAGGCTTATTGGTTACTATCATTGAATTGCAAAAAAATATGGTAGCATAACAACACCAATCACAACATTATTTAAGAAAATCTCCTTCTAGTGGAATGAAATACTCAACAAGGCATTTGATTAGCTAAAGGTCATGTGCACCACTCCCATTCTAGCTATGCTATATTTTTCTAAAACCTTCACTGTGGAATATGATGCTTCAAGGTATAGCATAGGAGTAGTACTCATGCAAGCAAGAAGACCCCTTGCATTTGAGTCATCAACTAAATGTAAGAATTTGTTGAAGCCAATTTATGGGAAGGAAATGGTGGTTATATTTTATGCAATGAAACAATGGTGACCATATCTAATGGGATGCCACTTTAAGGTAAAGATAGATCATGATAGTCTCAAATACTTCTTAGAACAAAGATTATCATTTGAGGAACAACAGAAATGAGTCACAAAGATGTTGGGATTTGACTTTGAGATCATATATAAGAAAAAAAAGGAGAATATTGTGGTTTATGCTCTTTCTAAGAGCATAAATCTACAAAATTGATATCATGTGTAATTTCCATACTACGTGTGAATTGGGTGGATGAGGCACAATAAGAATGGGGGAAAGACTTGAATACACAAAATCTCATTTAGAAACTCCAACAAGATTCAAGTGTGTTAGTTAGATTTGTGTGGAAAGGAGATATTTTGTAGTACAAGGATAGGTTATATCTATTTAAGAACTCAACCCTTAAGCTTAAGGTTGTAGCTACACTCTATACTTATCCACTAAGTCAATATTCAAGCTTCTTGAAAACTTATTATAGAGTCAATCAAGATTTCTTTTGGGAAATGCTCAAAGGCAATGTCCAAAACTTTATGGCAGAATGCATGGTACATCAACAAAAAAGGGGGATAATTAAGACTCTAGGTCTTTTGCAACTTTTATTTATTCTAAGTTAGAGGTGAGAAGAGGTACCTATGGATTTCATAGTTGGTCTACCCAAGTCTAAAGGAAAAAAGTTCATCATGGTTGTTGTGGATAGACTCGCCAAATATGCACATTTTTGTGCATTATCACACCCATTTGTAGCATGTACCATTGCAACAACTTTTATGGACACCATTCAAAAGTTGCATGGGACCCCAAAAATCGTAGTAAGTGATCATAATCTTATATTCAAACATAACTTTTGGATTGATTTATTCTCATGTTTGGGCACTCAATTAGCCTAGAGCTCATCATATCATCCCCAATTAGATAGACAAAGTGAAGTGGTCGACAAGTGTTTGTAGGGGCGTCTCCATTGTTTTGCATCAAATAAATAGGAGGGGTGCAATGGTTGTCATTATCAAAATGTTAGTATAACACTTCTTTCTACGCTTCATCTAAAATTTCTCCATTTTTGGCACGATACTAGAACCATCACCTCTTCTTTTTAAGGGTATAGTCAAAGGTTGGAGTAGTAAAAGAACACATTCAATACTAGCAAGAGGTACTCTTTAGTTTTACAGAGAACTTGGCAATGGCCCAAAACAAAATGAAGCAAAAATTTGATCAGTACCACAATGAAAGAATTTTTAAAGTAAGAGATTGGATCTTCGTGTGATTACAATCACATAAGCAAATGTCATTGAAACAATAGAAGGATAACAAGATTTCACCCAAGATAACAAACTAAAGTTACCTATGTCAACAAAAATATATTGTATTCCATGTTTCTTACTTGAAGGTCATTACACAAAGAATTTCAACCTAGATAGAGTTAATGGAGCTTGATGAAGAGAAAATCATTTTTCAATCTCAAGGAATCCTTCAAACACACACACTAAAAGGTTGTGGATGAGGAGAATTACAAAGTATCTAATCAAATGAAAGAACCTAGCTAATGAAGATGCAACATAGTAAAATGAAGCATTTTTGTGGAAGCATCCAAGGATCATCAACATTTAGGACTATGTTGAAAGGAGTAGCATGCTACACCCTTAACTGATGCAGGGGCATCATTTTGTTTTAAATATTTTTTTTAATTTTTCCCTCAGCTAATGCCACATGAAGGAAGTAGTAGGAGTTTTAAATTTTAAATTTGAAAGTTGTTTTATTTGGGAAAACAAACTACCTCTCTTGAGCTCAATTAATGAGCAACACAATGAAAGAAATGAAAAGGGCAAAATTGGGCAAGAGTTTTTTAACTCAAAACAGGTAGGTGGAGGAATTTATGAAGGGTTTTGAATGTTGCAGCAGTTTTAGGTGAGATTTTTGGAGAATGTTTGGCAAGAAGCTTCCATATTTTGGACAGTTTTGAGAAGAAGAATAGAACAACAGAAAAATAGAGGAGAGAGGAGAGGAAAAAGAGGTCAGAACAACAAAAACAAGGGAATAGAAGAGGATAATAGGGAATATCAGAGGACAATAGAAAATGAATGTTTAGAAGTAGTTAGAGAGGCCTGTAGTAGACAGCAAGAGGACAAAAAGAAAGAAAGAGGAATGACAGAGGGAGTTCTATTATGCAAATATTTATGTAAATGCATATATAAGTGTGTAAAAATTTGAACTTTAAAGTTAATATAATCTTTCCTTTTCATAGCTAGTATCCCTATGTGTGTGTGGTTATAAGAAATATTTTATAAATTTGTTGTTCTAAAAGTCTAGGTTTTCATTTGCAAGTTTCAAGTCTTTTATGCAGCTGAAACTGTAAATAGTCACCTACAGCCATTGTTGCAACTACCCACAGCAACAATTTGTTTTTGGTAGCAACTTAGTTTGTGTCTCTGCAGTTGTTTTTATGCCTCCAAAGCTAATTATTAGACCTGCAACACATGTGTAGACCTCTATAAAGGTTGTGTGAAGTTGTTTACAACAACACAACCCCCCCTTTTCCACTTGTTTGCTCATTTTAGTGGGTTTTTAGGCACCTACAAGGGGGTGGGTGCCATCAGCGTGGAATTAGAGCACAACTATAGCTCTAGGAAGAAGGATAGTGAGTTGATATTGGGGTTGGAAGAATCCCTGCGAGTTGGAACTGTGGGTGTGTCCCTACAGTAAGGGATATTGCAACTAGAAGACTGTAGTAAGAAGGAAAAGGAAAAGAAGGTGAGTTAGAGCAGTAGGATGCCACCAAGGAGAAGGATGGCAGAGGTTGCAGCTACAAAAGTAGTAGGAAGAATAGATGAGGTGCTAGAAACCCTAAGGGGAATGTAGGAAAGAGTGAACGCAATAGAAGGTGGAATGAGAAGAGACGGAGCACATGAAGAAAGTGACAGTGAAGATGATGGAGGAGCAAAGATGGTTGGACAAGGTGACAATGCAGATGGAGATATGGATGCAGGTGAAAGAAGGCTTATAAGAGATATTTCTAATATTGGGAAAGGAACAAGGGTAGAGTTACTAATCTTCTCAGGAAGTTTAGAACCAGATGAACTAATTGACTGGATAACAAAGATGGAGGAATACTTCGAGTATGATGAAGTAGAAGACCCCAAAAGAGTGAAGGTTGCTCAAACAAGGTTGAAAGGTCATGTAGCACTCTAGTGGAAAGAGAAGCAAACTGAGAGAAGAAGAAATGACAGAGATAAGATTACTCGGTGGGATCAAATGGTAAGCAAGATGAAGGCTAAGTTTCTACTTGGTGATTATTAGCTTGAACTTCTCAAGAAATTATAGAATTTAAAACAAAGGGAGTTAAGTGTAAAGGCCTATACAGAGGAGTTTTATAAGATTTACATTAGATCTGGTCATAATGAGTTAGACCATGAAAAAGTAGCAAGATATCTTAATGGATTAAGGTTGAACATTCAAGATGAATTGAGCATGATAAGGCTATGAAATGTGGACGAATCATATCAATATGCTCTAAAGGCTGAAGAGAAATTGGCAAGAAAGCAAGGAACAAACAAAAGCAAAGGTGGATTCAGCAAAGGGAAAGTCCAGCAACAGAAAAACTACAACCATGGTAAGGAGGCCAGCGCTTCAAAAAGTTGAAAGGAGAAGGATGAAACAAGCTCAAGACCATACCCCATGAGAGGTAGAGGTGGATATGGAAGAGGCCAAAGTAGAGGCTTCCAAGGCACATGTTTTAATTGTGGACAGTTAGGCCATAGATTTTATGAATGCCCACAACGCAGATCGGAAGGATCAAGGAGAACATGGGCGGAAAGTGCACACGTAGCAAAGGGGGTTAATGAATCTATAGGGTTTGTTAGTCAACCAGATGAACCTGAGAAAGGAGAAGCACTTATGATGAAGAGGACATTATTGAAGCTGACCAAGAAACAAGATGAACCTGTCCAAAGGAAAATTTTATTTAGAACAATATGTAAATCAAGAGGAAAATGTTGCAAAGTCATAATAGATAGTGGCAGCACCGATAACTTAGTTTTAGTTGAAATGGTGGATAAGTTGGGGTTAAAAAGGACAGCCCACCCTACTCCTTACAAGGTGTCATGGTTACAAAAAGGGCACCAAGTCTTGGTTGATCAGCAATGCCTTATGAATTTTCAAATAGGCACATTTGAAGATGAGGTGTGGTGTGATACCATGCCCATGGATGTATGCCACTTACTCTTGGGGAGGCCATGGTAGTTTGGTAGAAAGGAAATCCATAATGGAAGAGCAAACACTTACACATTGGAGAAAAATAGAAGAAAACAGACTCTTACGCCATTGGTAACTAAAGAAGAAGAGGTGGAAAGTGGTCCAAGAACGCTGCTAGTAATAGGGAAACAATTCTTGAAAGAGATTAAAAGGGAAAAATTATGTTTTGCAATAGTTCCCAAGGAGCTACAAATGGATGTAGCAAAGGACAACAGTGACATGCTTTTAGAAGTAAAGGAGTTGCTTGAAGAGTTTGATGTACCACCTATGAGGAGCATTATCCATCATATTGATTTGATTCTAGGGGCAAGTTTACCCAACAAGGTTGTCTATAGGTTGACACCAGCAGAAAATGAAGAAGTGAACAAACAAGTGTAGCAGCTATTAGAAAGAGGGTTGATTAGAGAAAGCCTTAGCCCATGCGCAATACTAGTTGTGTTAGCACCGAAGAAGGATGGTGAATGGAGAATATGCACAGACTCAAGAGCCATCAATAAAATAACAATAAGGTATCGTTTTCCTTTACCAAGAATGGATGATCTCATGGACTGTTCGGGAAAGGCTAGATATTTTACAAAAAATGATTTAAAGAGTGGATATCACCAAATTAGGATAAGAGAGGGTGATGGGTGGAAGATTGCTTTTAAGACCATAGAGGGGTTGTATAAGTGGTTAGTAATTCCCTTGGGGTTAACAAATGCACCCAACACATTTATGAGGTTAATGAATGAAGTATTGAAACCATTTTTGGGGAAGTTTGTGATTGTTTATCTCAATGATATTTTGATTTTTAGCAACAAAAAAAAAGAGCATTTATTACATATTAGACAAGTCTTACAAAGGCTCAAGGAAGAAAGGTTATTGGTAAATTTGAAAAAGTGTAGTTTTATGAAGGAGAAACTGGTTTACTTGGGGTATGTTATCTCTCAACAAGGGTTGCAAATGGATCCAGAAAAGGTATGTGCTATCATTGAATGGCCAACACCTAGGAGTGTACATGATGTTAGAAGTTTCCATGGTTTAGCAAGTTTCTACCATAGATTTATTTGAAATTTCAGTGGCATATGTGCACCCATAACTAAAACTATAAGGGGAGATTAGAAAGAGTTTAAGTGGACAGCAGCAACAGATAAAAGTTTTGACATTTTAAAGAAGAAAGTCATCGAAGAACCAGTATTAGCATTGCCCGATTTTGCAAAGGTGTTTCAAGTAGATTGTGATGCAAGTGGGGTAACCATAGGAGTGGTTCTAAGTCAAGAGGACAGAACTATTGCATACTTTACTGAGAAGCTTAATGATGTCAAGAAGAGGTATTATGTTTATGATCAAGAATTTTATGCCATTGTGCAAGCTTTAAAGAAGTGGCATCATTATTTGCTTCTAAAGGAGTTTATTCTCTACACGAATCATCATGCTTTGCAGTTCATTCATAGTCAAACCAAGTTGAACCAAAGACATATGAAGTGGGTTGAATTCCTACAAGGATATACTTTTGTTCTCAAGCATAGAAATGGGAATTCAAATAAAGTAGCGGATGCATTTAGTAGAAGAGCAACATTGTTGACTGAAATGAGAGCTGAAGTAGTTGGATTTGATGCTATGAAAGAGTTGTATACGAATGATTTGGACTTTAAGGATGCATGGATAGCATGTATGGAGCCTACTAGTGTGGATAGTGTTAGAGTAATAGGTTAATTACTTAATTAAGTTAATCATATTGATTAATTAATTAAGTCACCTTTACTTTATTTCACTTAAGCTAAACTTAGGCACTTTAATAATTTATTATTAATCCTAGGGTTCTCACTTTTAGGGTTTTGATCTCTTTTTATAAGGATTGATCTTATTGTAATTAATTATTCTTTATGCATTTTACTCTCTTGGTTTGCAGAGCAATATCTTTGTGTTGTTCGAATCTCTTCTACGTGATAGGTTATTTTGTTTGCAGGTGATCACTGAGTTCTGTGAGGTTGGCTTTTACAACTTCAACATGGTATCGGAGCTTCGGATCTGTAGTTTCCTATTCGTCTTCTGAGGGATTTGAGCCTTGAAAGAGTATTTTGGTGCATCTTGAGTCACTTTTGATCACACCATTGAATTCAGAGTGCTGGAAATAGTCAAGATTGGCCTTTGTTTCATCAATTTTAGACTCATGGGCTCAGATCTGAAAGGGTTTCTGTGGGTGTTTTTTTCTCAGATCCAAAGGGTACTTACAATTTTTAAGAATTTTCAACCTGAACGAACCTCACCGTTGCATCTGGAGCAGCAAAAAACCCTAAAAATGCCTTTCAAATCATCAAAATTGGTGAAGTTGGCTTCCGAGGCAACTTTTTTTTGCCTGGCAAAAGCCGTACGGCCTCTACACAGGCGGTTGTACATGTACAATTAAAAAAAAGTGCAAAGTTTTTCCAACACTGCGTGCTCTATAGCGGTCCCAAGACTGCTGGTGGTTTCCCCGCCCGCTACACACTACGCTGACCACATGTCGGCCTCCAACCGATGGTCTTCAAACCACCCGCCTCTAGTCCTTCGCCGACACTAGCTAGGTTGCTACCCAGTTGACAGTTTTTAGCCTTCAGTCGCTGCTTCTTCTCAGCTTGGTTGTCACTACCACTCAGCCCAGTCACTGCCAGCCTGGATAGCGCCACCCTGTTGCTGCTAGAGAGCCACCAGGGCTCAATTTTGTGCTTTTTTTTTTACCTATTTTGGGAAATCAGGTGCCATTTTTGTGTCTGCTATCAGATTTTCACACAAAAATAGGCGTTGGAAAGCTGGTTCTGAGCCCAATCTAGTGGTGTAGATTTTGTTTCCTAATTTTTCTGTTTTGCTGCACTTATTTCTAGTCAAAGTTGAACTTGCTTTTTGCACTCTCGGGGGCATAACTTTTGCATACAGACTCTGTTTTTTGCAAACGAATAGGCATTGGAAAGGTGTTCGAATGCTCTTTTCATATTTGCAGAGTATTTCATCAAAAAATTAACCAAGTACATAGAAAATTGTCTAAAGTGATTTTTTCTTTTTCTCCCTTTCCAGCTTTCAAATTTGCATTGGGGTTTGGTTTCTTGTGTTCTGGGGGGTGTTTTTTTACTTTCTTTATGTATATACACAATAGAAAAAAGAAAACTCTTCCCATACACATTTCAAAAACTTAAACATCATGGCAAACACATCTTTAGTTAACCGTCTTACACCACATAGCTACCACATCTGGAAGGCACATATGCAGAGATTGCTCATGTCTAAGAGGTTGTGGTCCACTGTCAAAATCACATGCTTATGAGATACTACAGCATCGAAATAAAATAGATGAGGCCATGGGTTTGATCTCACTTCATGTTTCAGATAGTCTTTTATCTCACCTTGAGGGTTGCACAACTCCTCTAGCAATGTGGACTAAGTTCAGTACTCTATTTGTCACCATTGATGAGTTTAGACAGATTCAGCTTGAGACATAATTGACTACTTTGTTACCTGATTCTTTTCCCTCCATTCAGGACTTTTTGGTGAAGTTCAAGTTACTCAGAACACTTTTGTAGCATTGTGGGAAGACCAAAACTAACACAGAGTGTATTTACATAATTTTGTCCAAGCTTTGAGGTCCTTTTCAGGTCTTCTCTTTAGCATTCTATTCCACCAAGGATGCATTGGGTCCTACTTTTACCATGCCTACCTTTGAGGTTTTCTGTGAACGTTTGACATGAGAACAATCCAAAATATCTCAATTGGATGCCCTTCCAGCTTTAAAGAATCAAGCCTTGGTAGCCCAAACATCTAAGGGGAAAGATAAGAAAAAGAAACAGAAGTCAAAGATAGATTCAGCAGGCAGTGAGAGTTCCTCCAAGCCACCTCCAAAGCCAGATTCAAAACCCCACTACAATCCTAAGCAGGATAAGTCTTCTAAGTCTAGTGAATCTTCCTCCAAGACAAGGAAGAAATCAGGTGATCCTTGCAGTTTTTGTGGCAAGGAAGGTCATCCAGTTACCAGGTGTTGGAAGAGATTAGAGGCTTTAGAGGAGGCCATGCAGCAATTGTTGATAACTGAGAGGGGGAGGTGAATCAGTTATCTTAATTAATTTAACGTTATGTTCTTCTTTAACAACTAGTGCAGCATCAAAGCAAATAAGCATCCATAAGCATGAAAGTAGAAACAAAGTCAATACACATAACACAATGATTTTGACATGGAAAACCCTGTTAAGGGAAAAAACCACAGGGTGACTAACCCAAGAATGTATTCTCTGTTAGAAGAATAGAAGTACAAAATGGCACTTGCCAATTAGGGCTCATTGCCTGAGTACACTGCTCACAAGAGGCTCACTGCCTACAAGAGGCTCACTGTCTACAAGTTATAAAGAGAGTAACAAGATGCTTGAACTGATGAGAAGCATCCACATATGCTAGAGTTCAGTTCTGGTTAGGCTCAGTATACTGATCTACTGCACTTCATCCTTTCTCTTCTTTAGTGTTGTTGTCCTTTCACATACTGGACCTGCCTTACTGCTTCCACACTGCTCTTCTACTTTTCTTCACACTTCACAACAATACAACACACTCCTTCTCATCGAAATCCATTTGGTATATATATCCGTAAAAAGGATTTCATCCTCTTTCTAGTCGACATCTAGAATAGTCAATATTTTCCAAACTCTAGTCTGTCGGTTGAATCCTTGCTTACCAAGTGATGCGGATCAAAGAGATACTTATAGAAGTCATCTAACAAGTTGTCCAATCATGAATGATACCTTAAGAATCTTGATCACCATCAACATTTCATCTGGAATAATGTTTGATGCTCTGCCGGTCAGTTCTTCCTCTGTCTGCTCTACCAAATAGGACCCCAATACTTGAATGCTCATATCTCTTCACTCTTTCATCACCGGAGGCTCAATTTCTAGAATCTATCAGTCAAGGTACTCCTCTTGACTTCCCCAAGTCTGCACTTTCCAAAGATACTTCCTCTGAGAGATCCAGACCTGACTGTCGGACCTTACCACATGATCTATTCTTGCTTATCGGACCACAACACTCTTCAATCTGACTTCCGGTATAGGGACACCATGTCCTGCAGATGTGTGAAATGAATGACAACAATCATGAAGCTACAATGTGTCTCTTGCCAACAATCTCCCCCTTTGGCATTGATGGCAACACTTAGTAAAAAATAACTAAGTGTTATACTATACTCCCCCTTGGTTGATGCTCTCTTCTAATGTACACTTTACCGGAGCTCCCCCTTAGCTGAATTCCACATTTTTCACTGTTCCCCACTCCCCCTTTGACATCAATGGCAAAGGGTAGGGTCCACACACCAAAATTGCCCAAAAACAATATATACTTAGCTGTATAAATATATACAAGTTGTACTTACATATACTTAAGTATGTCTACAAAAGTATTCTTTAGTTGTACAACTTTTGTCACCCAACTCTGCTTCATCCTGTCCAAAATTGAGATGTGACCACTCAACAGGAATGTAAAAGCTTCTGCCCTCTTGAGATCTGTCAGATCACTAGTTTGGGCTGTGGTTTGAGCATCAGTTAGAGCCTCATGCATGGCCTCTAACTTAGGGATAATGATCCCTCTAAGTTCACCCATCCTGCTTATTATGTTCTTCCTCTCCTTTTCAAGTTTCTTAATCTCATTCATGACTACAATAGTTTGACATTCCTGGTTTATTATGGATACAGTGAGAGGATCAAAATTCTGAGAGAGGCTTGACAGTTTATCCTCTTATTCCTTTACTTTCTTCTCAATATCCTTTGTTACTTTAGTCCAGGATATACAAAATTTATATACTTCTCCTCCATCCTTAAGAGCATTTTCTAAGCTCTTTATCCCAATATCCATAACTCTCCTATCATTTGAAATTAGACCTTGTACTTCAGAGAATCTCTTTCCTAAAAACTCTTTCTGGACCTTCTCCTCAGCTGATTTCTCTAAAGACTCAAAATGAGTGCTGACAGAGCTAACAAGAGACTTAAGATTACCAGATGAAGAAGCTGAGGAATCCTTCTGAAAGGATGGCATGATCTTTTCAAGGACACCAGATGCAATTTATAGCAGCTCACAGTCTTCCATGTGAGACTTTAGAAGTTTCTCTTTAGCCTTTGCTTGGGCAAAGGATGTTATCTTCATTGTTTGTACCGGGGGGAGAGAATCAAAGTCAAATGGTCCTTGAAGTAGCTCCGGTTCATCAATCTCCATCATTTCTTTAGTCAAGAAGTCCTTGACAGTTTCTGCAGTGTCTCTTGCCGAAGACAGAGTTTTCTTTCCTTCTACACTGTCACTTGTGTTCTTCTTAGTTTGACCTTCTTCTCTTCCCTTCACTTCTTCTTTCTCCTCTATTCTTTCTTCTCCTTTAGATCTGAAGACTGTTGGAGAATCCGGATTTACTTCTCCTTGGACTTCCACTTCTGGAACAGAGGAATCTAAGTCCTTAGCTTTTTCTTCACTAGTCTCCTTTGCCTCTTCTGATACTGTCTTAGTGGATTTTTCTTTATCATTTGTGGCAGAGGGTTCATCACCTATGTCCTTTATAATGGGAATGTTGAATCTTTTGTATGCATTCTGGAGGATCTCTTCTGTCTCTTTTGCTATTTTGTCAGTTTCGCCGAGCATAAGATGATTCATTCTAGCTTTTCTCCAGAACTCATCCTTGCAATCTTTGAAGATCATATTCATTTTCTTTGAAGTGATTGAAGAAAAGAGCTGAATAGCAATTTGTTCCCTGATCTCAAGGTCCTTGGCCTTGGCATTGTTCTTCCTAATTTCTAGTTCCTTCTCTAGGCTCTTTGGAATTAGAGATATAATCTCAATGAATGCTTTATTATAAATGTTAAGATACCTGACTGTGGCTTCTAGTCGGATCTTCTGATCAGCCTCATTATAATCGTCATAAAATTTAGTCATTGGCTTCAAGTTCCCATCCATAGTGACTAATTTGACTACATCATCAATGGACAGAGTGGGCCTTTCAACAAATTCTTCTGCCATCTCTTCCTTGTCATGATTGGCAGAGGGTTCACCATATGTTTTCTTTTTCTTCTTCATTTTCTTTACCTCTTCATCAGATTCAGTCTCTTCATCATCCTTTTGACTGGCATAAGACCTTGTGGCCTTTGTCTTAGTTCTTTCTCTGCTTTATCGGATAGCCTTGTACTGGGGTTTTAGTTCAAAAGAGTCATCTATCAATTGTTTGTGATAGATATCCATTAACTTGGATTCCCCAAATTCTTCAATATTCGCATGAATGTAAACCCTAACATCTTCTACATGCAAAATACCATGCGGAATGCTGGAAAATGCACCTGAGGGATCTACTTCTAGAGATTTGTATGGATGCTTCTTAAATTTAGGGCATGGCCTATCAGAAATCTTCACCACATTTTGTGTAGCCATCTTTCAAAGATTTATAGAGAGATATTCAAGAACGAAAAATACCTTTTACACTTCTAGGTTTCACGGAGTGAACCGGATCGATTGCTAGATGAATCGACTTCTGCAGATGATCTTTGATGGGCTTGAGGAAATTTGTTGTAGAGCTCCTTTTCGCTTCTTCTTGAATGCAGAATGAACAAATGTTTAATAAGAAAAACCCTTATATTACTCCGCAAACCCTAATACCAAGTTGCAATAAATGCTCAACTTAAGTCATTCCAGTTTGCCTTGTTTTCCTTATTCGGATGACTTGATGAACTGAAACAATCTTGTTCTGAACATCTTACGGATCTTCCATATCTTAACCACAATTTATTTAGATGTTTCTCTGAGAACCCTTTAATCCGAAACTCTCCTTGTGCCAATTCTGGCACCAATTAACTGGCTGGGGGAAAAATGTTTTTCCTTGTGTCTCCCCCTGAGCCGGAGCTCACTTTTTAATTTTCGGAAGGAATATTAGCACCAGATTCTGGTGCGGATCCATCCCCTACATTTTCTGTACTTCTCTTCACCCAAATCTTGTTCATCTCACTTTGAACTTCATCCGCATTCACTTTTCCTTTTCCCTTGTCTTGATTCTGATTATGATGTACCGGACCTCTTTTGTCCTGATTCTTGCTTCTACAGAATTTGGCAATATGACCGGATCTATTGCAATTGTGGCAAACAACATTTCTTTGCATATTTGATTGATGTCCTCTTGATCTACATTGATTAGCCATATGACCCATTCTATTGCATGCAAAGCATCTACCATTGAATGAATTGTTCATTTGCATATTTCTGCATTCATGAGATTTGTGACCATACCTTTTGCAATTAAAACACTGTCTAGAGAAGGATGTATTAGTCTGATTCATTCTCTTTCTGCACTGATTAGCTTTGTGACCAAAGTTATTGCAGTTGTGGTAGTATCCATTGAAGGATGGATATCTTTGAGCATTAGGTTGCCTTATCGGAGGTCTTCTAGGCCTATTCCTTGGATTTTTTGATCCAAACTTCTTCTGACCGGATCCGGAGCTTTCACCTTTCTCATATCCCAAGCCACACTTGTCATCTACCCTCTTTTGGCTTTCAAGAAGAACTTCAAGTTGAGCAGAACTTATCTTGAATTTCTCTTTGTATTCATTTGTTGTTTGAAGATCCCTTTTAAGAGAGACAATTTGATCCTCAAGTTTTTCTTCATTATCTTTGGCATCTTCAATATCAGATTCAAGATGTCTGATTATTCTATCCATCTTGTGGTAGTCTTCTGATTTCTCCTTGAGAGATTGTCTTAGATCATCTTCAGTTTTTCTTTTCTCTTCAATTTCTTGGGTAAATTTCATAACTCCTGATTCTATTTCATGTCTTACCATAATGATCTCTTTTGATAACTTTTCACATAACTTGGTTTTTTCCTTCAGATCTCCATTTGTATCATTTGCTTCACTTTGACTTGCCAATTGCTGAAGTAGATCCTTTGTCTTTTTCATAGAGAGACTTAGTTTCCCTTTTAGTTCATTTATGAAATCATTAGCCTGTTTGAGTCTTTCCTTCAATTCATGGACTTCAGAATTAGATTGCTCAAGATCATCTAGGGCAGACTAAAGTTACTCCCTCATACCATACACATCCATTTTAAATACTAGATCTTCCTCAAGCTGTTAGGCTCTGCTTGGAGGAACTTGGCTCTGATACCAATTGTTGATAACTGAGAGGGGGGGTGAATCAGTTATCTTAATTAATTTAACTTTATGTTCTTCTTTAACAACTAGTGCAACATCAAAGCAAATAAGCATCCATAAGAATGAAAGTAGAAACAAAGTCAATACACATAACACAATGATTTTGACGTGGAAAACCCTGTTAAGGGAAAAAACCACGGGGTGACTAACCCAAGAATGTATTCTCTGTTAGAAGAATAGAAGTACAAAATGACACTTGCCAATTAGGGCTCACTGCCCGAGCACACTGCTCACAAGAGGCTCACTGCCTACAAGAGACTCACTGTCTACAAGTTATAAAGAGAGTAACAAGATACTTGAACTGATGAGAAGCATCCACATATGCTGGAGTTCAGTTCCGGTTAGGCTCAGTATACTGATCTACTGCACTTCATCCTTTCTCTTCTTTAGTGTTGTTGTCCTTTCACATACCGGACCTGCCTTACTGCTTCCACACTACTCTTCTGCTTTTCTTTGCACTTCACAACAATACAACACACTCCTTCTCATCGAAATCCATTTGGTATATATATACGTACAAAGGATTTCATCCTCTTTCTAGTCAACATCCAGAATAGTCAATATTTTCCAAACTCTAGTCTGTCGACTGAATCCTTGCTTACCAAGTGATGCGGATCAAAGAGATACTTATAGAAGTCATCTAACAAGTCGTCCAATCATGAATGATACCTTAAGAATCTTGATCACCATCAACATTTCATCCAGAATAATGTCTGATGCTCTGCCGGTCAGTTCTTCCTCTGTCTGCTCTGCCAAACAGGACCCCAATACTTGAATGCTCATATCTCTTCACTCTTTCATCACCGGAGGCTCAATTTCTAGAATCTATCAGTCAAGGTACTCCTCTTGACTTCCCCAAGTCCACACTTTCTAAAGATACTTCCTTTGAGAGATCCGGACCTGACTGTCAGACCTTGCCACATGCTATGCTCTTGCTTACCGCACCACAACACTCTTCAATCTGACTTCCGGTATAGGCACACCATGTCCTGTGGATGTGTGGGATGAACTTTGTTGCCATCAATGACAACAATCATGAAGCTACAATGTGTCTCTTGCCAACAGCATTATATCTCTTCACCTCAGTCTTCTTCCCCACATAGAGGGAAAGGTCATGCTCTTTTTACACGGGCCTTACCTTCATCATCCACATGGATTCTAGATTCTGGTGCTTCTCACCACATGACACATACTCAGGAGTTTGTTACCACACTTGCCCATTGTGGCACTTCACAGATTGCAGTTGGTGATTCTACACAGCTTTCCCTTATGGGTTCAGGTCTTGTTCCATTGGACGGTGGTTGTCTTTAGGATGTACTTGGTTTTCCTGACATTTTGACAAACCTCCTTTTCGTTTACTAGATTTGTCATTCTGGCACTGGTAAGACAGTTGAGTTCTCACCACATGATGTGGTTATTTGAGACCTCCATGATCCTAATTTAGTTGTGGCTATTGAGAGTGTTGATCCTACATCCCTCTTACATAGATTTGATGGCTTTGAGAGCTCATATGGTTTTGGTTCATCACTTATAGCACATGTAGACACAGTGAGCAAGCTTTGGCATGAGCGTTTTGGCCATGTCAATTACAGATATCTAGAGCAGATGAGTACACAGGGACTTGTGATTGGGCTCCCTCTGATTTCCTGTACTGATGGTGTTTGTTGAGGATGTGTACTTGGAAAACATCATTGGGATTCTTTTCCTACGGGTAAAGCCACACGTGCTAAGGCACCCTTGGAGTTGGTACATAGTGACCTCATGTCCTTTTTGATTTCTTCATTCTCAGGGCCAAATTTGTGCTCACATTCATTGATGATTTCTCTAGGCATACATGGGTGTACTTTCTTAAGTACAAGAGTGATGTCTTTGATACTTTCAGGATCTTCAAGACATTCATGGAGAAGCAGTCTAGACTTTCTATCAGGAGGATATGCATAGACAATGGGAGGAGTATGTCAATCAAGCTTTCCAGGACTTCTGTACTGAGCATGGTTTGCAGCATCAACTTGCAGTTCCTTACACCCCTCAACAGAGTGATGTTGTTGAGAGAAAGAATAGAACTTTATGGGAGATGGCCAATTGTATGATTCAGTCACGTGATATGCATTCTTCATTCTAGGTTGAGGCAGCGAATTGTGCCAATTACATTCATAATTAGATGCCTCATAAGGCATTACGACATATGACTCCTGAGGAGGCTTGGACTCATGTCAAGCCTGATGTTTCTACATTCCAAGTTTTTGGCAGCATGGCTTGGGCATTTATTCCAGATGCTCAGTAGCAAGCCATGGAGAGGAAAAGTCGACAGCTCATATTTGTTGGCTATTGTGAGGATGTTAAGGCGTACAGGTTGTTTGATCTTGATTCTAGAGAGGTCCTGTTTCAGTGGGATGTCCAGTTTGATGAGCACTTTCCTCTGATAGATTCTTCTTCACCAACTTTTTCCTCGTTGCCTACTCCTCCCACTTCATCTCTTGAGGATTGCTTATCTCTTGAGAATGATGTTAATGATGTTCTACCTCCACCACCACCACCAGATGTTCATCCTTTGCCCAAGTGGGCCCACCATACTCTTGATGCAGTTGGACCTTTGGCAGTGGATCCTTCAGATTCTCGTCGTACCCGTGCACAGACATTAGGTGCTAGTCTTTTGAGTCATACCATTTCGGATGATCCTCAGACATTTTCAGAGGCTACAAGTACTCCTGGGTGGGATAGGGCTATGGAGGAGGAGTATTCTTCATTGATGAAGAATAATACTTGGGATCTTGTTTCTCTTCCTAAGGGAAGAAAGATGGTTCAGTGCAAGTGGGTGTATCATACCAAATATGTTGCAGATGGTTCTATTGATAAGTATAAAGCTCGTCTTGTTGCAAAGGGGTTTTCTTAGGTTGAGGGTATTGACTACTCAGAGACTTTTGCTCCTGTTGCCAAGATGAATTCTATTTGCTTTGTACTTTCCTTAGCAACTTCATAGGGATGGACAGTTTTTTAGATGGATGTGAAGAGTGCCTTCTTGCATGGAGACCTACATGAGGAGATCTATATGGAGTAGCCTCAAGGATTTTTGCGGGACACTTCATTGGTTTGCAGACTTTGGTGTTCGTTATATGGCCTCAAACAAGCCCCTTGGGCTTGGTATGAGAAGATGGACTCTTTTATGCTTTCTTTTGGCTTCACCCATTGTCATTCTGATCACACAGTGTACATTCAGCGTTAGGAGAGTGATCTTTTGATCCTTGTTCTATATGTTGATGATTTGATTCTTATAGGTAGCTCATCCTCCATGATTCAAAGTGTTCAGAGAGCTTTGATGGAGCATTTTGAGATGACAGATCTCGGTCTTTTGCACTACTTTCTTGGTCTATAGGTTATTCAGTCTTCGGATGGGATCTCCATATTTCAACAGAAGTATGATCTTGATATGCTTCAGAGATTTGGCATGCTTGATTGAAAGCCTACCCCCACACCATTTCAGTCAAGTGTTGTCTTGTCTTCCACTTGCTCTACTCCTTCAGTAGATTCTACATTATACAGGTAATTGGTTGGCAGCTTATTATACCTGACACATTCTCGTCCTGATCTTTCCTTTGCGGTTGGTCGTGTCTCTCAGTTCTCCCATGATCCACATGAGAGCCATTGGCAAGCTACAAAACGTATCTTGAGGTATATTTAGGGCACCACTCATTATGGCATTCACTATACATCAGGAGCACCTCACATTATTGGCTTCACTAACTCCGATTGGGCTGGTGATGTCAATGATCAGAAGTCTACTTCTGGCTTTGTTTTTTTCATTGGTTCTGGTCCTATTACATGGTCTTTCAAGAAGCAATCTGTTATTGCATTATCATCTATAGAGGCTAAGTACCGAGTTGCAGTTTTAGCTAGCCAGGATGTTTTATGGCTTCGATAGTTGATGACTGAGTTTGGTTTTCCTTCTGATAGTCCCACTCTTCTTTGGTGTGACAATCAGAGTGCTATTCACATTTCACGCAACCCAGTGGAGCATCAGTGAACTAAGCACATTGAGATCCACATGTACTTCATCGGGAAGTTGATTCAGGATGGTTCTCTCATCTTGGAGTACATTCCTACAGAGGAGTAGGTTGTAGACATCTTTACGAAACCTTTGGCATCACCTCGTTTTCTACAGTTGTGATCAATGCTTGGGGTGAAGGAAGTTGTCCTTGGGGGGTCTTCATGAGGCCTTCCTTCCTTCATGTTTTTTTTACATGCTTTCATCTCTTTTTGGAGTGGAGTTTTTTCCCACTAGGTTTTCTCCTTTTCTCCATTTACAGAGATTTGTTGTTTGTACATGGGTACCTCATCAAGCCTAGTTGCCAAGACCCATCTTTGCTTTCATGTATTTGTCCTTAGTTTTCTTAGCTTCTTCTTATGCTCATCTTAAGGGGGGGTGTTATAGTAATAGGTTAATTACTTAATTAATTTAATCATATTGATTAATTAATTAAGTCACCTTTACTTTATTTCACTTAAGCTAAACTTGGGCACTTTAATAATTTATTATTAATCCTAGGGTTCTCACTTTTAGGGTTTCGATCTCCTTTTATAAGGATTGATCTTATTGTAATTAATTGTTCTTTATGCATTTTACTCTCTTGGTTTGCAGAGCAATATCTTTGTGTTGTTTGAATATCTTCTACGTGACAGGTTATTTTGCTTGCAGGTGATCACTGGGTTCTGTGAGGTTGGCTTTTACAACTTCAACAGATAGGACACCTTAGATGGATTATTTTATACAAGATGGACTGCTATTCAAAGGACAACTTTTCATACCACAAGGATCAATGACGCAGAATTTAATAAGAGAAAAACATTGTGGTGGTTTAGCTAGACATTTTGGAGCTGATAAAACAATGGCACAGCTTAGTGAAAAGATATTTTTGGCCAAAGATGAGGGCAGAAAACAGAAAATTTGTGCAAGGATGTCAAATTTGTCAATATGCCAAAGGAGCGAGTCAAAATACAGGACTATATCAGCCATTACCCATACCGGAGAAGCCGTGGGAAGATGTAAGTATGGATTTCGTGCTTAGACTACCAAGAACATAGCGAGGCAAGGATTCTATTTTTGTGGATGTTGATAGATTTTCTAAAATGGCTCACTTTATAGCATGTAAGAAGATAGATGATGCAACACATGTAGCAAATTTGTTCTTTACGGAGGTTGTTAGATTGCAGGGTTTGCCAAGAAGTATAGTTTCAGACCGTGATACTAAGTTTGTGTAGGAAATTTTTGGAAGACACTTTGGAAGAAATTAGGGACTAATTTAAAGTTTAGTTCTGCATATCATCCTCAAATAGATGCACAAACTAAAGTTGTTAATCGAAGCTTAGGGAATTTGTTAAGATGTTTAGTTGGTGACAAGCCTAAGCAATGGGATTTGATATTGCCTCAAGTTGAGTTTGCATACAATGACTCAGTCAATAAAAGCACAGGTAAGACTCCATTTTAGATTGTTTATGGGCATAGTCCTAGAGGTATTTCAAAATTAAGGGAGCTTACAAATACTGAAGGATATAAGAGAAGTGCTGAAGGAGAAGAGTTTGTCAAATATATACAAGATTTAAACCAACAAGTGAGGGAAAAACTCAATTGGAGCAACCAACAGTATAAGGAGAAGGCTGATTTGAAGAGGAGAGAAAAGAATTTTGAAGTGGGAGATATGGTATTGGCACACCTACGAAAGGAAAGATTTTCTAGCCATGCCTACAACAAACTTAAGTGGAAGAAGATTGGACCATGCAAGGTCATCAAGAAGTTTTCACCCTATGAGTTGGAGCTGCCTAAAGGTTTGGAAATCTCTCCAGTTTTTAATGTTTATGATTATATACTTGTCATGAGGGACAGACATCACAGCTGCAAGAAGAAGAGAAGACATTGCCAGAAAAATGGAAGGAGCAGCTACCTAAGAAAGTACAAGAGGAGATTGACGATATTTTGGATTCAAGAGTGATTAAGAAGACAAGGGGCAAAGAGTACAGTGAATATTTAGTGAAATGGAAGGGTAGATGAGTGGAGGATGCAACATGGTTAAGCCCAGCATAGCTGGAATCACTCTAGTTAGCATAAGATGATGGAGTTGTTGACCCGCAGCAATTGGACCCTTAAACCTTAGCAACACAGAGTTTTACATAGTGAGCAGGAGCTCACAATACTTTCTAGCCTAGTAGTTTGATGCATGGGCATCATTTTGTTTTAAATATATTTTTTAATTTTTCCCTCAGCTAATGCCATGTGAAGGAAGTAGTAGGAGTTTTAAATTTTAAATTTTAAATTTATTTTATTTGAGACAGAAAACTACCTCCCGTGAGTTCATTTAATGAGCATCACAATAAAAGAAATGAAAAGGACAAAATTGGGCAGGAGTTTTTGAACTCAAAACAGGTAGGTGGAGGAATTTATGAAGGGTTTTGAGTGTTGCAGCAATTTTAGGGGAGATTTTTGGAGAATTTTTGGCAAGAAGCTTCCAAATTTTGGACAGTTTTGAGAAGAATAGAACATCAGAAAAATAGAGGAGAGAGGAGACGAAGAAGAGGTTAGAATAGAAAAACAAGGTAATAGAAGAGGATAATAGGGAATATCCGAGGACAACAAAAAATGAATGTTTTCAAGTAGTCAGAGAGGCCTGTAGCAGATAGCAAGAGGACAAAAAGAAACAGAGAAATGATAAGAGGGAGTTCTATTCCTCAAATATTTATGTAAATGCATATATAAGTGTGTAAAAATTTGAACTTTAAAGTTAATATAATCTTTCCTTTTCATAGTGTTACCCTCCTTATTTGTTTCCGGGTCTTGTATTTTTCATTGCTCATTCTCATGTTTCATCAATTATTTGTCTAAGTCCAAAAGATTTTGTATTACCCTTTGTTGCCTTTGAAAGCCCTTAAGAGTCACACGCACTAAGGTTTTCCTAACTTAGTCACAAGTTTCCCAAAGTTCCTAACCTTGTCGCGTGGCTTGCAAGTTATCGAACCCACTAACTTCCCGACTGTGCACCACATTGTTAAGTCTTTTCTCCTAGTGGTTGTCTTTGTAGTCGCCAAGTCAGAGGTTTCCGAAACTTTGAAACCTCTGACTTGAGGTTCTGAAGTTTCAAAAGCTAGCGACTCCATGACATAGAGGTGATGGTCTGATTTCCAAGGCTCATAATGGTCATTTAATAATGGTTACTACACATGAAGTGAATGTCTTTTCAGGATTTTTGGAGAGCGGGCAAATCTCAAGGTTGTTTTCTCAAGCCACACTCTTAACACCATGTCAACTCAGAATTAAAACATATCGTGGCATCCCTCTAGTGTACATATATGCTCCCAGTGGAGGATATTTCTCTAAGTTATGCAGTTGCCATTACTCTCGTACTGTGCCATTCGTTTTCAGTACTTAGCCATTTTCCTATGTGCTTTCAGCGGTGATGAAATTCAAATATCAATGAGCTCCTCATAACTCTAGCATTGAGAGTAGCTCGTTTGGCATAAGCGACACTAAGCTCGGCCATATTGATTTGGAAGAATTTTGGTCCCATTTGCAGAAAGAAGACAAATCACCTTTTGCAGAGTGGTTTGGTGCATGCAGGAGGTTTTCCCATCTCTGTATAGAGTGAGGACCTAGTTGTGTCTTGTGTGAGAAGGTACGTTCTTGAGGCCCTTGAAATTAGAGCTAAAGATGGGTCGGTGGTAGGAAAGATTAACCCTGAGACTATCGCCTGCCCATTAAGGATTCCAGATAAGCAAGAATTTGAAGATATGTCTGTTGCCATTGGAATGGAGTTCTTTCAAACAAATGAAGATTGGTACAAGAATTCCATTGCGTGGAATTGGTTAAAGTCTAAAAAGAGAGGTAAGTCTCAATTACCCCAAAAGCTGAGGAGAGCCCATTTTGAGGATGAAATTTTAGATATTATTACTTTATTGCATCACATAGTTGGAAGTGAAAACATGGATTCTTTTGAAGACTGGATGTGTCGTTTTATCTTGTTGATATGCAGTGAAGATAAATTTATAAACTGGGCTGAAATTATTAGTTATCATTTGAACAAGCAATTGGTGGAATTTCAGGAGACTTTAACTTTTCACATGTGCTCATACTTGATATACATTTTATCCAGTCAAGAGGTTGTTTGGGCTGGTTTGAGGCCACATGGGTCTTTAACTCCAAACACACCTATGTATAATTATTTTCCTCAGCTGAAAAGGGATGTGCGAATGAAGGATTACCTCCGTGTAAATGATGTCTTTCTAATGTTTTTAGTGAGAAAACTGGATGATAATTTTGAGTTGAGAATTTTGCTTGAAGCTGCTTCATTGATCATGGAGTTTGGAAATTTCTACACTCAGTCTGACAGGTTCACTTATTTAAGAGTGGGGGGTTATGAAAATGCCCCAACAAAATTGCCCAGGTACCCTAATAACTTTATTATTTTTCTGGAAATTTGTAAGCAGATGTCTATTGTAAACGTCAAATACCGAAGCATGAGAAAGAAAGAGTATGATTTACCTTTGAAGCTATCTTCGTATTCCTGTAAAACAAATGAAATTGCCAAAGGGGTAGAACATGTTTTGAGTGAGTTTAACCTTCATTCTTTGTCAATGAGACCTAATTTTGATAGTAAAAATTATGTGAAGTTAAACTTTCATGGTTCTGGTTCTTCTGAACACCTTCCAAGTCTAAAGGATTTTTGGGAAGACTGTATAGATGACCGGGAAGTTCAAAGGAGAAATTGCATGAGACTCACACTGAGTCAAATTCAAGCATTTGGTCTTTCTATATACATTCCAGATGGTGTTGAAGAAAATTTTGAAATAATTGATGATGAATATCAAACCCTAGTTTCCATACCCCTTCCTCGAATCAATTGGTCGGAGAAGGAGGTTGTGGACCTAAGAATTCATTCTGCCGTTGTGATTAGATGGACTGAGGATTGGTTGGCTGGGAGATGGCGTGGTTGTGATGGTTCTCCTCATGAACAAGGAAGTTCCAGGACCAATGAGTAAAGGCCCACATAACATTCTGGTGCTCGTATTTCTTCTAGGAGGCAAGAGACATTGCAATCTAATTCTAATTCACAATCTGGAGATGATGGAGAAAGGGCAGAGGAGATTCTAAAGTTAAAATCGGCCTGTGAATTGGATGGTTTACCCTTGCCTACTCCAAAAAAGAAAAATACCCCAGCTAAACTTGCACCTGCAGTCTCTGATTCTATTTTTGAACAAATTGTTGATGATAATTGGTTTCCTCCATTCACGGAAATTCCTTCTTCTCCTATCACTGAAGAACTATCCATCTTCATTCCTGTTGATAATCAGGTTAAAACTATTTCAAGCAATGTGAATACTGATATGATGTCATCTTCACCAGGATGGTTAAAGAAAACTGTGGATAAGAAGAGAAACGTTGTGCCCACAATAGCAGTTGAGGTGGATACAGTTGCCAAGTTGCTACAAACTACCTCCAAGCCTAAAAAGGCCAAAAGGATGTCTAGAATGGTGAATGATGCTGCTTCAGGACATCAGATGTTAGAAATTGCTGACCCAGTCAAGGACCTAAATGAAGATGAGATAACTGAAGCAGATTACAAGATAAGTCACATAGACTTAGGTCCTACTCTGGAGGGAGAGGCTTATCATGCCGACTTGTCATTAAGTGCTTTGATTAAGAGAGCCAAGGAGGAGAGGAAAGAAAATATAAAACTTCAATCTCATGTTTTATCTTTGAGCAGATTTATTCAATCCATTGTGACACCCACATCTCAAGATGCACCTAGTTCAGAAGTGGTAGGAGTGGATGCAAGTATTGTGCAACAAATTAAAAAGAATCTAAATTTTGCTAAAGCTGTTACTGAGTGGGTAGAGAAACTATCCTGTGAAATTTTATTCTTCTTAACCAGAGCAACATAGTGTTATACTCAAGTACATAATAAAAGGAAAGAGTTAGTCAGTGAACTGCAACAGATAAGGAAGGAGCGGGGTAGTACTTATGTACTCTCAAGAGAAATTTTTGAATTAGTTGCCATCGATTCCCTAACTCTTCTCAAAGAAAATTTGGCCAGTGATCCCCGTGAGATTGATCCATCTTGGGCTGATTCATTGGAGTGGAAATTAGGCATGTATGACAATCTCATTGAATAGATTAACAAGGCCATACGTGATTATCTTAATACAATGATTGGTATTCAGAATGATTGCAGAGCACTGGATGTAAACATTTTAGATGAGTTTGGAGAGAACTTGCGGGATCTAAAGGAAATCATGAAAGAAGCTAAGGACATGCTTAACAAAGAACTTTCAGATCCTAACAGTATCACTGGGGAATCACTTGGTAAAATGGGCCTAATGCAAGTCTACCTTAATGGTTTCAAAAATAGAGGCGATGATATTCAGGAAGATATAGCAGGGATAAGTAAAACGTTGGCGAGATTCAGAACCAGGTTGCAGATTACTACAACTCCAGGAAGCAAGAGCATCACTGTCATTAAAACCAAGTATCGGGAATACAAGTTAAAAATGAAGGTGCGAGAAAAGATGGTAGAGGATCAAGGTGGGGAAAGCGTTGAAAACCCAAAGCATTTCTTGATATTTGGCTCAAAGACTTTTCTAAAAACTTTATTATTTTAAAAACGGTTGTCTTCAAGAAACCGTTCTCTTTTCTAAAGACAGTTATTATGTGGACATTATAAATACATTATGCGGGACATAGTATGGATCTTCTTTTGGGCAAACTTTGTTTTACTCATTAAGTTAGATATCTTTGATATGTTTTGATTTCAGTTTTTTTCAATATAGAAATGAGAAATACTGTTGGATGTTCGAGCAGATATAGTCTTTGTGTTGTAGTGTTTGAAATATCATTCTTCTTATGTTGAATGCGTTGCCAGTGGTTATCTTATTTATATTGAAGAATTAGATGTTCATTACATTCATTGTTGTGAATGTTTATCTTTGAATAAATATGTCATGGTGATGAAAATTTAAATTCTTTTCTCAGTTAGTTATAATTCAGTGTTTGAAGTCTTTGAACTTCTTTATTTTTAGTCATTGTATAAGTGTGAATTTTCCTTTCAAAGCTTTCTAGTCAAAAGCATTACATTTCCCTTGCTTTTTGGTTAAAAACAAGTAGTTTAATTCATTGTATATCATTCGAAGGTAGCTACCACCTTGTAAAATAAGTAGAGAGTTGGTTATAAAATACCATTGTAACTGACTCAACTGTGGTTACATTTGTCATTGTTTGGGTGAGAGAATATAGAGTTGAATGACAAATCTGTTAACCAACAGATTTTTGGTGACTCTATTGGGGATACTATTGTTAGATATGTGTTGTGAGTTGCTTTAATGGTTCTTCAAAGACGTAACGCTCCAATCCTTCAGCCTAACGTAGATTGGCTTGTAGGTGATCAAGAAGATATTGCTATTGGCCTAAGATTGCTTGCCTGGTAACATAGAAGAACTAACTTGCAATATAACCAAGTTAACGAAGTGTTAGAAGAAGAAGAAGAACTTGGGCAAATCATAAGAGATAATGCCAAACGTTTTGGTAATGCCCAAGAAATCGTCTTTGTTGAGGCTGTTGTTAGAAATGAAAGCAACACTACTTCAATGGAAATCTTTTTCAAGATAAATTTTAGCAATCTCTAACTGTGTGCTATTAACAATGGAGATTGTAACAAAACATAAACCCACAATACAAAATATACCAGAAGTAGAATGAAGCACATAACACAAGTGTTTAACGTGGAGAAAACCCTTGCAGGTAAAAAAACTCCACCAAGAAAAGAGGCCAAGTTGTATTATCTTCACAAAAAAGAGATTACAAATACATTCACTTCCTCTGTCCTTCAACCTTCACTTTGGCAGAACCTAGGTACCTGTAAACTATTATTATTCATCTCATCTACTATGTTATGGTTTATATAGAATTTACACATCCTCAAGACATTAAATGACTTCTTACAAGCTCATAACACTTGTCAAGAGTCAACAATACAATCTTGGGCGTCCATGACCAAGAATAGGCTCTTACGGGGTCATAAATGATGTCATACATGCATCCTACACTTGGGAAAATGTGCCCATGTAAGCTTGAACACCTTAGGGCTAAAAATAGCAATTTACAGCATCTTATGATGCATCATATGCTATTATGTGTCATAGATTCTTATGACAACTTACAGTTGTCATAGAATCTCTTACACCTTCTTACAACATCTATGACGTGCGTCATAACACTAAAAATAGATTATTCCTCCACATGTGCACCCCACTTTGACCAATTACCATTTACCATAGTAAATGACATCCCGTAACTACCGTTGGTAACTTCGGGACTTACTGTGCAGTAACTCCGTAATTACTGTGGACAGTAAATAATTTTTACTTCTGCTGGTGAAACTTGTACATCCCTTATGGGTAATTACAAGTAATAAATGAAATAATACAATAATGGGATTTACAAGGTTAATGGCACCTTATCCCAATAATCTCCCACTTAACATTATACATTGTAAATCAACCCATAGGAGATCAAATGAAAAATAGTCAGGCACTAGAAACAAGGCCCATGGCCTCTCTGCACCATATGAACTTCTCTGTGCTCAAAGGCTTGGTTAATGAATCTGCAACATTCTCCTGAGTCTCTATCTTCTTCAGCTCAATCTCTCCATTTGCAACCAACTCTCGAACAAAGTGATACTGAACATCAACATGCTTAGTCCGAACATGATACATGGGATTCTTGGCCAAACAGATAGTACTCTGGCTATCACAACCAATCTAAATGATCCTGCAATCAAAACCAATACATGTACACAGTCTCCTCAACCAAACTGCCTCCTTAGAGACATGAGTAGCATCCATATACTCTGCTTCTGTGGTGGACAAAGCAATTGTGGGTTGCCTCTTACTCATCCAACTCACTGCTCCTCCAAACAAAGTAAACACATAGCCACTAGTGGACCTTCGACTATCCAAGTCCCTTGCCTAATCTGCATCAATAAAACCTTGTATGTCCAAAGATTTATCAGCACTATCAGTACTAGAATAAACCAAACAATGGTCAAGAGTACCTACAAGATATTTAAACACTCTCTTTGCATAGTTCTAATGTTGTCTACCAGGGTTACACATAAATCTGTTCAAAACTCTCACTGCTTGGGCAATGTCTGGTCTAGTGCAAACCATTGCATACATCAAACTCCCTACAACACTAGCATATGGCACATTAGACGTATCTTCAAGATCATCCTCAGTCTTTGGACACATATCTAATGAAAGTTTAGTACCAATGGGTAAAAGAACTCTAACTGGGTTACAGTCCTGCAAACTAAACCTCTGCAAAATAGTATTCACAGACTTACTTTGTGACAACCAAAGCTTTCTATTAACTCTGTCCCTCCTGATCTCCATTCCCAAAATATACCTTGTAGCACCAAGATTCTTCATCTCAAATGAACCTAAAAGTTGGGTTTTAAGCTCACTAACCATACCCTTAGTATTGCTGAAAAATATTTCATCAACATACAAAGCAATAACCAGTATAGAATCATCAACACAATGAATGTAAACACAGTGATCCTCCTCGCTTCTAACAAAACCCAATTTCAAAACAAATGAGTCAAAATTTTAATACCACATTCTGGGGGACCGTTTCAGACCATAAAGAGACTTTTTTTAACCTACAAACCCAATGTTTTTTTCCTTTTACCTCAAAACCTGTAGGTTGTTGCATATAAATTTCTTCTTCAAGATCTCCATGCAAGAATGTGGTCTTAACATCCATTTGCTCAATCTCCCAATCATAAGTTGCAGCAATGGATAAGAGAAATCTAATAGAAGTCAATTTAGCAACAGGAGAGAATATCTCACCAAAATCAACTCCCTCTCTCTGGGAGTAGCCCTTAGCTACCAGTCTAGCTTTATACTTTTCCAATGAATCGTCTACTCCAAATTTCTTCTTGAAGACCCACTTACAGCCTATGGCCTTTCTTCTTTTGGGCAAACAAACAAGATCCCAGGTGTTACAAGAGTCTAAAGCCATCATCTCCTCCCGCATGGCTAACTACCAAGACTCACTATCATCTGCAGAAATAGCTTCCCTGTAGGATCTAGGTTCATCGTTAGTACTCAATAAAGCATATACACAACGAAAATCTAGTGGACTATACCTGTCAACTAGATTCTGTTGTCTTGTGGATCTCCTCAAGGGTGGAGTAAGAGACTCTACTCGTTCTTCTGCATGATCATCTGCACCAACTTCTTCTGTAACAATAGATTCATCTTCGTCAGAACTACTTGACTCTTCTTCTTCTTCTTCACCCCCCAATCCATCATTCTGTTCTTCCTGAGATGCATCTTGTTCTAAATCAAAGTGCACCTTCTTTACCTTTTCATCTTTTTCTTTTGGCTGCTCAGGTTGAGAAATAGCTCTAAGTTCCCTGAAAATAACATCTCTAGAAAAGATAATCTTGCAGTTTAGTGGATTCCAAAGCTTATAACCCTTCACATTATCACCATATCCAATGAATGTACACTTTTCATCTTTTGGATCCAACTTAGATCACTTTTCATTAGGCACATGAACAAAAGCCTCACAACCAAAAACCCTTAAATGATAGAAGGTTTCTTACATGTCCACACTTCATAAGGTGTTGAATCAAGAGCCTTACAAGGAGATCTATTTATCAAGTAGCAAGCAGTACACACAGCCTCTGCCCAAAAGCATTTATCCCATTGTGCATCACTAAGCATACTTCTAGCCCTTTCCATAATTGTTCGGTTCATCCTTTCTGCAACACTATTCTGCAGTCGTGTAAACGGAGTTGTCTTTTGTCTGATTATACCTGTATGCTTGCAAAACTCATCAAATTCCTTAGAGCAATATTCCCCTTCATTGTCAGATCTTAATATTTTTATCTTTAAATCTGATTGGTTCTTTACTAAGACTTTGAATTCCTTAAACTTAGTGAAAACTTCATATTTATGCTTCATAAAATAAATCCATGTAAATCTGGATACATCATCAATGAAGGTTACAAAATAACGAGATTTTCTTATAGATTCATTATCCATAGGTCTAAACACATCCGTATGAATAATTTCTAACTTCTCTTTTGCTCTATTGCTTCCTGAAGGAAATAATTTTCTGTTTTGTTTACCAAACACACAATTCACAAAAATCAAAGTGCTCATCAGAATAGGAGAAACCATCCAACAAATTTTTATTCTTAATAGTTTTTAATACATTATTGCTTGTGTGGCCCAATCTACGGTGCCACAACATACATGTATTTTCAGTAGTGACCTCAGATACATAGGAGGCATTACAAACTATAGTGGCTTCAATCTTAAACAAGTTCCTGAATCTCTTCCCTTTCACTACCACCAAGTTCCCTCTCACCAATCTGCAGCCATGCTTGTCAAATGTCACATGCATTCCCAAATCATTCAACTTTGAAACTAAAATCAGATTTCTAGCTAATCTAGGAATATGCAAAACACAAGGGAGGGTTTTAATCCTCTCATCACTGAAACACAACAGTACTTTTCCTTTCCTGACAATCAGATATGTAGAGTTGTCACCAAGGTAGATATTACCTCCATCATATTCTTCATATGTGGAGAACCATTCCTTATGCAGGGTCATATGAAATGAGCATCCTGAGTCAACCAACCAGTGATCATTAGAAACAAGATTACATGCAAAAAGTAAAACTTCTTCACCTGCATTCAAGGACTTATCTGAAGCACTCTCCCATTGTTTCTTGGGATTTCTACACTCCTTTACATGTCCCCTTTTACCACAGTTCCAACACTTAACTCTGTTCTTTTTACCAAGAGTCTTAGACTGGTCCTTGGACTTGTCCTTAGCCCCTTTCTGATCTCCTTTAGGTCCTCTTTCCTGAGACCTTCCCTTGACACTGAGAGCATCCCCTGAACTATTCGAACTCTTCTTCCTCAATTCCTATGACAGTAGTACTGAAACAAGAGCATCCAACTTCAGATCTGCAAGGTTAGTAGTGATAGCAAGGATAATATTCTCCCAAGACTCAGGTAAAGAACAAAGAAGTAAGATACATTTATGTTCTTCACTAACCTCAACATCTACTGAATCAAGCTGACTCACTAACAAATTAAAAGAATTTAAATGCTCTGCAACTGATTCACCTTCTCGCATTTTCATGGAAAATAATTTTCTTTTTAAATAAAATTTATTTACCATACTTTTGGCTTGATAGATCTCACCCAACCGTTTCCACAACTTGTATGCAGTCTCTTCCTTTGCAACATTCAACGGGACAGAGTCTGAAAGACACAATCAGATAGTTCCCCATGCCTTCTTATCCAGTCTATCCCACTCATCTTGAGAGACATCATCGAATTTCTTCTCTTTTTAAATAGCCAACCATTGGTTTCTTTCTTCCAACAAATCTTTAATTTTCAGCTTCCACAACTCATACCCCATTCCGTTGAACTTCTCAATGTCCATTCAAGAGGTTGATGCAACAGTGGATGCAACCATAATAACAACACAAGATCTGCAAAACAAATACAACCAAATCTTCTACTGCAGCTACAACTTCCACACTACCACCCAAGAGTCAAAGCTGGCTAGGCTCTAATACGAAATGAACGCAACACTACTTCAATGGAAATCTGATTCAAGATAAATTTCAGCAATCTCTAACTGTGTGCTATTAACAATGGAGATTGTAACAAAACATAAACCCACAATACAAAATATACCAGAAGCAGAATGAAGCACATAACACAAGTGTTTAACGTGGAGAAAACCCTTGCAGGTAAAAAAACTCCACCAAGAAAAGAGGCCAAGTTGTATTATCTTCACAAAAAAGAGATTACGAATACATTCACTTCCTCTGTCCTTCAACCTTTACTCTGGCAGAACCTGGGTACCTGTAAACTATTATTATTAATCTCATCTACTATGCTACAGTTTATATAGAATTTACACAACCTCAAGACATTAAATGACTTCTTACAAGCTCATAACACTTGTCAAGAGTCAACAATACAACCTTGGGCGTCCATGGCCAAGAATAGGCTCTTACGGGGTCATAAATGTTGTCATACATGCATCCTAAACTTGGGAAAATGTGCCCATGCAATCTTGAACGCCTTGGGGCTAAAAATAGCCACTTACAGCATCTTATGACGCATCATATGCTATTATAAGTGTCATAGATTCTTATGACAACTTATAGCTGTCATAGAATCTCTTACACCTTACAGCATCTATGACGTGCGTCATAACACTAAAAATAGATTATTCCTCCCCATGTGCACCCCACTTTGACCAATTACCATTTATCATAGTAAATGACATCCTGTAACTATCGCCGGTAAATTCGGGACTTACCATGCAGTAACTCTGTAATTACCGTGGACAGTAAATAATTTTTACTTCTGCCGGTGAAACTTGTACATCCCTTATGGGTAATTACAAATAATAAATGAAATAATACAATAATGGAATTTACAAGGTTAATGGCACCTTATCCCAACAGCCGTAGTACCTATACCACAAAGAGAAAGAGTCTTTCCTGTTCAAGCACTTCTCAATGATAGACGTAGAAATCAAGCTGCTAATCAAAGAAACTAGTTAAACAATCAGCAAAATCTTCCACAAATTAATTAGTAAGTGAAGTTGGTGACTCTGCAATTTAAAGCTTTCAATTGTTTAAATATGGCTTCTAAAAGATACACTAGGGGAGATAGAAAGAAAGGGATTTGGGACGAAGATTTTGAATTATTAGAAGCTGTAAATTTCTCCTCTTTCCCACTTAATCGAAAGGTTAAGTCTATCAGCAAACCTCCATCCCCTCCTAGTCAAAGCACTGTAAATACTTCAGCTGCATCTTGTCAAGCCCTCCTTTTACACGGGGTTACTCTCCCTTTGCAAGTAAATTTTGCTACTCATAATCCACTCATTATGGCTCAACCTCCACATGTCCCATGGGGGGCCACCATAGGTCCACTTAACTTAGGAGCCCAACTACACGACCTAACCAAAGGCTTAGGGAAAATTATACCTAAGTTTAGAGGAGATGGAAAAGTTACTCCAGAGGAGCACATGCAAGCCTTCTTTGCTGCTTCTATCCTTGGCATGCAACATGAAGACGTTGCCATGAGACTCTTTGTAGAATCTTTGATTGATGCCGCTATTGATTGGTTCTACCATCTCTCAAATGGTTCTATTAATAACTGGGCCACTCTAAGGACCAAGTTCGAAAGTAGATTCAAGTCCACGGAGAATGAGCAAGTCCTTGTCATTCAACTGGCCACTATGAAAAAAGAAATTCATGAACCAATGAGAGAATTTGTTGCTAAATTCAATAAGTTATACAATAGAATTCCTAAGAACATGAGGCCTGTAGATGACTTGTTGAAATGCTTCTTTATCAACACCCTTCCACCAGATGTTAGTTTCACCATTATGAGGGAAGGTGCAACCGATCTAGATGCAGCTTAGGAAAGGGCTATATCTATAGAAGATGACTTGATTATTGCTGGTAAATAGAAGAAGGAATTGCAGACTGGTAAACCTTCAGCTGTGAATTCTACTGATCCAATCATACAAAGGTTATCTAATGATATCATCACATTGAAAAGGCAAATGCCAAAGGGACACTTTCAGTCACCGTATCAAGACATACCAAGGAACGATTTTGGCACACCAGGTGGTTATAACAAAACTTTGCCTTTGACTGGCCCTACTCAGAAATTGGCCATTGAAAATGGACCTTCTACTAGTAAGAGTAATATGATGTATAATTTCCATTTGACTTCAGACCATGATGGATCTACTTGTCCAAAAATGGTCCGATTCATGCAAATGTTCTCCACCAATGAGCATGTTGAGGTGCCATATGTGGAAGAATCCGACTCATCTCATGATGCTAGTGTAAACTTCTTTGAGTAGGAGTCAGATGTGGATACGGGGGAAGATTTGTACACAGAAATTGATCCTAATTGTGTAGTCTTTACAAGAGGACAGTAGGCTCAAAAGGGCTCAAATTCCAAAGGCCAAGCAAATGGTTCAAATTTTACCCCAAAGTACATTTTGTCGAGACAAGCTACTTCCAGTTCCAAAAAGCTTGAAGATATCGTACCTAAGAATATATTTGTTGAGGTACCCTCTACTCCCTCTTCTGATGCAACTATTGCTAGTTCTTTTGATATAATTGAGTCATGCAAAAATACCAAGATTCAGATCTCCCAAGCTGAATACCTTAGACTCAATCCATTTGAATTAGACCGGTTAGTGAGATACACCAAACAAGAGCCCTTCCCATCTCAGAGTAATGCCCATGTGTCTAGTGATGTTGAAATGCATGTTGAAGAGCAAATTTGCTCAAATTCCCATGATAAATATTCAAGTCAACAGAATCCTTTTGCCAAACCAGAACCATTCTGTGTCTCTTTATATCGCTAGTTTTAGACTGGGCAATTGAGTTATTGACTCCGGGGCTTCTGACAATGTGATGCCAGCCCAAGTGGCTAGAGCTTTAGGATTGTCTTACACTTCTTCCCATGGTAAATGTTTCTCTATGGATGGCTCACTTGTCTCGATCCTAGGTCAAATCAAAGACGCCCAGGTTGCCTTAGTTGCTTTTCCAAAGAAGAGATTAAAGTTAACTATCCTTGTTGATATTCCTGCTAGTTATGGGATGCTGTTGAGCAGGAGTTTCTATAGGGATTTCGGCGGAGAGATACAAATGGTTGGTCTCATGCAATAATACCATTGGATGGAAAGAAGGTATGTCTTAACCCAAAACCCAAAGCCAAGTTCACAGTGTTAAAGTCTGGAGATCCAAGGGCGGACATTTTATTTGTAGAAACTGGGCCAGGTACTTACATGTGCACCTTAGAAGAAGAAGAATGTTCAAGCCTAGTCAGCCCTGATTTAGTAAATGAGTTATGAGTTATGGACACTGGAATTTGATGGAAGTTGTTCTAGTGCTGGTTTTGGTGCAGGAGTTGTTTTAATTTCCCCAAATGGTTACAACTTTCCCTATGCTTATAAATTGGAGTTTGGAAACACCAACAATACAATAGAATATGAAGCTCCTCTACTTGGCTTAACCCTAGCTAAAGAAATATGCATAAAACAGCTAAAGACTAGGGGGGTGCAGAATTAATCGTCAAACAAGTCAAGAAGCAATATACTATGAAAAATGGCAAGTTAAGGCATTATAGAAATAGAGTATGGGATTGCATTGAAGATTTTGATGTCTTTTTTATAAAAGCAATGCCTAGGGAGTTTAATAGAAGAGTTGATTCATTAGCGGTCTCTACATCTTTGTTGTTGCCTCATCCTAATTTTAAGGATAAGCCCTACAAGATTGAAGTGGTCTATCGCCCTAATGTCCCAAATAATGTAAACCACTGGCAAGTGTTTAACGATGACAAACAAATCATTGCTTTCCTTGAAAAAGCTGAAGCCTTTGCAAATATTTTCTTCGAAGGTAGTGATGATAAGAGTAATGATATTTTGAAAGGCAACATTGCTATCCCTAATGGTAAAGAATTTGAGGTTATTCAATTGAAAGGCAACAAAATTCCCAAGGGTCTAATCTCTCTCGAAGACTTATTTAATAGACATGACCAATATTTGAAAAAGAAAAGTAAGGTTTCCATTGAATCATCTGAAGATTTTGATCGTGTTAACATTGGTACCAAGGAAGATCCAAAAATTGTTTGTATAGGAAAGTGTTGTTCACCTCAAGAGAGAGAAAGGTTAATCTCCTTGTTGATCCGTTATAGAGATGTATTTGCATGGTGCTACGCTAACTTGAAGAAATTCAGAGATGGTGAATTGCAACACAAAATTCCCTTAAACCCTGGTGCTACACCTTATAGGCAGAAGTAACAAACATATAACCCTAAAGTAATAGAAGCCATTTTTAATGAGATAGACAAAATGCTAAAGGTAAGGATTATCTATCCTATCCATCATTCTACATAGGTAGCCAATATAGTTCGAGTTAGAAAGAAAAATGGCGAAATAAGAATCTGTGTTGACTTTCAGAACTTGAATCAAGCCTCACTGAAAGATAACTACCCACTGCCTGTTATGGATCATTTACTGCAAACAGTTGTTGGTTCTGAAATAATGTCTATGGTGGATGAATTTTCATGTTACAATCAAGTTGAAGTGGCTCTAGAAGATCAGCATAAGACAGCGTTTACTACACCCATTGGCACCTTTACATACAATAGAATGCCCTTTGGTCTTGTGAATGCAGGGGCAACTTTTCAAAGAGCTATGGACCTATCATTCAGAGATCTGAAAAATAAAATTATTGTAATTTATTTAGATGATCTGACGATATTCTCTAGAAAAAGGGCTAACCATTTACATGATTTGGAGGTGGTACTACAACGTTGCAGAGAACAAGGGATTTCTCTAAACCTTAAAAAGTCTATCTTTGCAGTAACTGAGGGGAAGCTTTTGGGACACATTATTTCAAAAGATGGGATTAGAGTTGATCCTGAAAGGGTGAAAGCCATCATGCAACTAGGATTACCTGCAAATAAAGATAGCACCAGATCATTCTTTGGCCAAGTGAACTTTTTAAGAAGGTTTGTACCTGAGTTCGCTGAATTAACCAAGCCTATTGCAGACATGATGAAATATCGCCCTGTGTTTAGATGGACTAGCGAAGGAAAACAAGCCTTTGAAGACATAAAAGTTGCTATTGCAAATGCACCCACATTGGTACGCCCCGATTTCATAAAAGACTTCATCATATATTGTTACACATCAAAACATACCTTATTGGCCATCTTAATGTAGAAGAATGAACAAAGTATAGAAGCCCCTATCTCTTTCATGAGTACCCCTCTCAAAAATTATCAACTCAAATATTCCCCATTTGAAAAACATGTTTATGTTGTTGTAAAGGCTTTAAAAAGTTTTAGGTTCTATATTCTGCATTCCCATACCATTGTTTTTGTACCCGAAACTACTGTCAAAAGTATCCTCACTCAGCAGTAGATAGGATATAACAAACGAGGATCTTAGATAGCAAAGGTGCAAGAGTATGATGTGGATATTAGGCCTACCAATTTGGTCAGGGGAAAGGGTTTATGTAAATTGATTGCAGAAAATAAAGTTGTCGAAGAAGAAAATCTGCCTCTAGTTTTCTTTACCAGTACAACTATTGAATGGTTTTCAGATGTCTCATACTTTTTGACTTATGGTGATTGCCCATCACACTTATCAACTAAAGAAAAGAGAAACTTGAAGCTTAAAGCAAATAAGTACGTCCTCTGGGAGAGAAACTTATACAAAAAGGGTGTAGATGTAATATTTATTAGGTGTGTTGATGAAGAGTAGCAAAATAGACTGTTAAAGGCTTTTCATGATGAAGTTTGTGGTGGACATTTCTCAGCCTCTATAACAGCCTTTAAAATCTTACGTCAATGCTTTTACTGGCCTGGTATGTTTAGGGATGCTCATGAATGGGTATCTAAATGTGAAAAATGTTCAAAGTTTGTTGGCAGACCTCACCTCGCAGCTTTACCTTTGAAGCCTGTGGTAATTGATGAACCATTCCAACAGTGGGGATTGGATTTTATTGGCCCTGTTAATCCCAATTCAAGTGTTGGACATACACACATTCTCACTACTACTGATTATTTTACCAAGTGGGTAGAAGCTATTCCAGTAAAACAGACTACCTCAAAAGTTGTGTGTAATTTCTTGAAGGAAAATATCATAGTAAGATTTGGTATCCCAAAGAAGATAGTTATTGATAATGTCAGTTCTTTCTCATCCTCTGAAATTGCTTTGTTCTGTTATGAGTATGGTATTAGTCTAGGACATTCATCTTATTATTACCCTCAGGGAAATGGACAGGCTAAGTCTAGCAACAAAAAATTGATTTCTATTATCAAAAAGTTGGTAGATGAAAACCAAAAAGGTTGGCATAAGAAGTTGTATGATGCTTTATGGGCAGATAGAATTACTTATAAAAGAGCCATAGGTATGTCACCTTTTCAGTTGGTGTATGGGGTCGATAGTACTATATCCATTTTCTTGGAACTCTCGGCATTGGACTTACAAAGGGCTATAGAAAATGAGGAACTTCAAACTGCCATGGAAAAGAGAATTATGTATTTGAACAAATCGGAAGAAGAGAGGGAGATTGTGGTGGACATAATAGAAAAACATCAACAGATGGTTAAAAAGGTCTTTGATAAAAGAGAAAAACAAAGAAACTTCGTTGTTGGAGACTTTGTACTTCTTTGGGACAGGGGGCAAGAACCGAAAGGTGCCCACAAAAAGTTCGATTCTCTGTTGAAAGGACCTTTTTTAATCAAACAGGTTATCAGTGACAATTCTTTTTTGTTGGCTTATCCAAATGGTACTCGTTTACCTCTTGCCTATAATGGGCAAGAATTGAAAATGTTTAATTGGTAACAAGTCTCGGGGCATTCGTCTTGTATTATAGATTCTTTTTGTTTTCTATTCTTTTGTGTTGTTTTTCCCTCTATTTGCACAATGAATAAGGCTTCATGCCATGGTGTTCTAGATTCTTTGCGTCCCTTTGGTACTTGTCACCATTCAGAGCCAGTTGTTACCCTCCTTATTTGTTTCTGGGTCTTGTATTTTTCATTGCCCATTCTCATGTTTCATCAATTATTCGTCTAAGTCCAAAAGATTTTGTATTACCCTTTGTTGCCTTTGAAAGTCCTTAAGAGTCGCGCACTAAGGTTTTCCTAACTTAGTTGCTAGTTTCCCAAAGTTCCTAACCTTGTCGCGTGGTTCGGAAGCTATCGAACCCGCCGACTTCTCGACGTGCACCGCATTGTTAATTCTTTTCTCCCGGTGGTTGTCTTTGTAGTCACCAAGTCGGAGGTTTCTGAAACTTCAAAACCCCCGACTTGAGGTTCTAAAGTTTCAAAAGCTAGCGACTCCGCGACATAGAGGTGATGGTCTGCTTTCCAAGGCTCATAATGATCATTTAATAATGGGTACTACACACGAAGCGAATGTCTTTTCAGGATTTTCGCAGAGCGGGCAAATCTCAAGGTTGTTTTCTCAAGGCACTCTTAACGCCACGTCAACTCAGCATTAAAACGTATCGTGGCATCCCTCCAGCGTACATATATGCTCCTAGTGGTGGATTTTTCTCTAAGTTATGTAGTCGTCATTACTTTCGTATTGTACCATTCCTTTTCAGTACTTAGCCATTTTCCTCTGTGCTTTCAGCAGTGATGAAATTCAAATATCAAGGAGCTCCTCATAACTCTAGCATTGAGAGCAGCTCGTCTGGCATAAGCAACACTAAGCTCGGCCATATTGATTTGGAAGAATTCTGGTCTTGTTTGCAGAAAGAAGAAAAATCACCTTTTGCAGAGAAGATTTTGCAGAGTGGTTTGGCGCATGCAGGAGGTTTTCCCATCTCTTTACAGAGCGAGGACCTGTTGTTGCTTGTGTGAGAAGGTATGTTCCTGAGGCCCTTGAAATTAGAGCTAAAGACGGGTCGGTGGTAGGAAAGATTGACCTTGAGACTAACGCCCGCGTATTAAAGCTTCTAGAGAAGCAAGAATTTGAAGATATGTCCATTGCCATTGGAATGGAGTTCTTCCGAACAAATGAAGATTGGTGCAAGAATTCCATTGCACAGAACTGGTTTAAGTCTGAAAAGAGAGGTAAGTCTCAATTACCCCAAAAGTTGAGAGCCCATTTTAAGGATGAAATTTTAGATATTATTACTTTAGTGCATCGCATAGTTGGAAGTGAAAACACGGATTCTTTTGAAGACTGGATGTGTCGTTTTATCTTGTTGATATGCAATGAAGATAAATTTATAAACTGAGCTGAAATTATTAGTTATCATTTGAACAAGCAATTGGTGGAATTTCAAGAGACTAACTTTTCACATGTGCTCATACTTGATATACATTTTAGCCAGTCAAGAGGTTGTTTGGGCTGGGTTGAGGGCACATGGGTCTTTAACTCCAAACACATCTGTGTATAATTATTTTCCTCAGCTAAAAAGGGATGTGGGAATGAAGGATTACCGTCGTGTAAATGATGCCTTTCTAATGTTTTTAGTGAGAAATTTGGATGATAATTTTGAGTTGAGAATTTTGCCTGAAGCTGCTTCCCTTATTATGGAGTTTGGAAGTTTCTACACTCAGTTTGACAAGTTCACTTATTTAAGAGTGGGGGGTTATAAAAATGCCCCAACAAAATTGCCCAGATACCCTAATGACTATTATTTTTCTAGAAATTTGTAAGCAGATGTCTGTTGTAAACGTCAAATACCAAAGCATGAGAAAGAAAGGGTATGATTTCCCTTTGAAGCTATCTTCGTATTCCTGCAAAACAAATGAAATTACTAGAGGGACGAAACATGTTTTGAGTGAGTTTAACCTTCATTCTTTGTCAATGAGACCTAATTTTGATAGTAAAAATTATGTGAAGTTAAACTTTCATGGTTCTAGTTCTTATGAACAAATCCAAGTCTAAAGGATTTTTGGGAAAACTATATAGATGACCGAGAAGTTCAAAGGAGAAATTGCATGAGACTCACACTGAGTCAAATTCAATCATTTGGTCTTTCTATATACATTCTAGATGGTGTTGATGAAAATTCTGAAATAATTGATGATGAATATCAAACCCTAGTTTCTAAACCCCTTCCTCGAATCAATTGGTCGGAGAAGGAGGTTGTGGACCTAAGAATTCATTCTGCCACTGTGATTAGAAGGATTGAGGATTGGTTGGTTGGGAGATGGCGTGGTTGTGATGGTTCTCCTCATGAACAAGGAAGTTCCAGGACCAATGAGCAAAGGCCCACACAAAATTCTGGTGCTCATATTTCTTCTGGGAGGCAAGAGACATTGCAGTCTAATTCTAATTCACAATCTGGAGAGGAGATTCTGAAGTTAAAATTGGCTTGTGAATTGGATGATTTACCCTTGCCTACTCCGAACAAGAAAAAGACCCCAGCTAAACCTGCCCCTGTAGTCTCTGATTCTATTTTTGAACAAATTGTTGATAATGGTTCATTTCCTCTGTTCATGGAAATTCCTTCTTCTCCTGTCACTAAAGAAGTATCCATCTCTATTTCTGTTGATAATCAGGCTAAACTGTTTCAAGCAATGTGAATACTGATATGGTGTCATCTTCACCAGGATGGTTAAAGAAAGTTGTGGATAAGAAGAGAAAAGATGTGCCCACAATAGCAGTTGAGGTGGAAACAGTTGCCAAGTCGCTGCAAACTACCTCCAAGCCTAAAAAGGCCAAAAGGATGTCTAGAATGGTGAATGATGCTGCTTCAGGACATCAGATGTTAGAAATTGCTGACCCGGTCAAGGACCTACATGAAGATGAGATAGTTGAAGCAGATTACAAGATAAGTCACATAGACTTAGGTCCTACTCTGGAGGGAGAGGCTTATCATGCCCACTTCTTTGATTAAGAGAGCCAAAGAGGTGAGGAAAGAAAATATAAAACTTCAATCTCATGTTTTATCTTTGAGCAGATTTATTCAATCCATTGTGACACCCACATCTCAAGATGCACCTAGTTCAGAAGTGGTAGGAGTGGATGCAAGTATTGTGCAACAAATCAAAAAGAATCTGAATTTTGCTAGAGTCGTTACTGAGTGGGTGGAGAAATTGTCCTGTGAAATTTTATTCTTCTTAACTAGAGCAACATAGTGTTATACTCAAGTACATAATAAAAGGAAAGAGTTAGTCAGTGAACTGCAGCAGATAAGGAAGGAGCAGGGTAGTACTTATGTACTCTCAAAAGAAATTTCTGAATTAGTTGCCATGGATTCCCTAACTCTTCTCAAAGAAAATTTGGACAGTGATCCCTGTGAGATTGATCCATCCTGGGCTGATTCATTGGAGTGGAAATTGGGCATGTATGACAATCTCATTGAACAAATTAACAAGGCCCTGCATGATTATCTTGATAAAATGATTGGTATTCAGAATGATTGCAGAGCACTGGACGTAAACATTTTAGATGAGTTTGGAGAGAACTTGTGGGATCCTAAGGAAATCACGAAAGAAGCTAAGGACATGCTTTACAAAGAACTTTCAGATCTTGACAGTATCATTAGGGAATCACTTGGTAAAATGGGCCTCATGCAAGTCTACCTTAATGGTTTCAAAAATAGAGGCGATGATATTCAGGAAGATATAGCAGGGATAAGTAAAACGTTGGCGAGATTCAGACCCAGGTTGCAGATTACTACAACTCCAGGAAGCAAGAGCATTACTGCCGTTATATCCAAATATCGGGAATATAAGTTAAAAATGAAGGTGTGAGAAAAGATGGCAGAGGATCAAGGCGGGGAAAGCGTTGAAGACCCAAAGGAAGGCGAAGGGGTGGCAAATTAACTTTTATTTCTTTTATGCATTTCTTGATATTTGGCTCAAAGACTTTTCTAAAAACTTTATTATTTTAAAAACAGTTGTTTCCAAGAAACCGTTCTCTTTTCTAAAGACAGATATTACGTGGACATTATAAATACATTATGTGGGGCATAATATGGATCTTCTTTTGGGCAAACTTTGTTTTACTCATTAAGTTAGATATATTTGATAAGTTTGATATATTTGATATGTTTTGATTTCAGTTTTCTTCAATATAGAAATGAGAAATACTGTTGGGTGTTCGAACAGATATAGTCTTTGTGTTGTAGTGTTTGAAATATCATTCTTCTTGTGTTGAATCCGTTGCCAGTGGTTATCTTATTTGTATTGAAGAATCAGATGTTCATTACATTCATTGTTGTGAATGTTTATCTTTGAATAAATATGCCATGGTGATGAAAATTTTAATTCTTTTCTCAGTTAGTTATAATTCAGTGTTTGAAGTCTTTGAACTTCCTGATTTTTAGTCACTGTATAAGTGTGAATTTTTCTTTCAAAGCTTTCTGGTCAAAAGCATTACCTTTCCCTTGCTTTCTGGTTAAAAGCAACAGGTAGTTTAATTCACTGTATATCATTTGAAGATCGCTGCAACCTTGTAAAATAAGCAAAGAGTTGGTTATAAAATACCATTGTAACTAACTCAACTGTGGTTACATTTGTCACTGTTTGGGTGAAAGAATATAGAGTTGAATGATAAATCTGTTAACCAACATATAGCTATTATCCCTGTGTGTGTGGGGTTATAAGAAATATTATATAAATTTGTTGTTCTAAAAGTCTGGGTTTTCATTTGCAAGTTTCAAGTCTTTTATGCAACTGAAACTATAAATAGTCACCTACAGCCATTGTTGCAGCTACCCACGGCAACGGTCTGTTTTTGGCAGCAACTTAGTTTGTGTCTCTGCAATTGTTTTCATGCCTCCAAAGCTAATTATTGGACCTGCAACACGTGTAGACCTCTATAAAGGTTGTGTGAGGTTGCTTACAGCAACACAACCCCTTCTTTTCCACCTGTTTGATCATTTTAGTGGGTTTTTAGGCACCTACAAGGGGGTGGGTGCCATCATTAACCTATAACATGCATGTGGATATGTGTAGCCAACGTGTGATTAGAATAACCTTTAATTAAGTTATACAATCATTTCTATAGGTTAATATAGGTAGTTAAATCAACCTAGGTGATATAAGTATGGTATATAAATATGAGGTGTGGCTAGTTTGCTATTTTCATATTGTAAATTCTATTTTTGTTGATGACTTTTGAAAGTTTTCCCCCTCTAAGTGGCTTATTATCATCTAGTATTATCAAGTATTTGCATATTATTTCTCTTAAATTCTTCTCTTGTGCAAGTTATCACATTACACACTCTAAACGATAAGTGGATCAGTTAATCTATTCTAGTATATCACCCCCATTTCCCTTTATTTTAGTTTCAATATTTTCTCTATTTTCCTAGTCAGATAGATATTGATAGGATATGAGGAACCGACCTGGTCTGAAGATTGTTTTGGCCACACCTGCAAAGCTTTCCATGTTGCCATGAATTGCATATATAAGAGGAAGCTTACAAACTAATTTGATCAAACAATTTTAGTGGACAACGATTTTTGGCATATCTAATGGGACCAAAACTAGATCAAGATTAAAATTATGGTGAATCTCTTGTTCTACGTGCTTTTTGAAGCATATGCACTTATTCACTAAGAAACTATAAGAGACAGAATCTATGAGAGTAAAAATCATAACAAGGTCTATTGCCAAAGCAAATGCAGAAGAATTCCTTGTGGAATTCCTAACTTTGTGTACAAAAAGAAGACTCAAAACATCAACCTCAAGATAGCCCTGGAAGCCCGATCTGAGTAACTCAATCAGCTCCCACTAGTCCAAAATCTCATTTAGAAGAGCTATGGCAGCTCAAAGAAATCTTGCATTTGTTACTTGGAACAATGCAAGCCCCTTGGTAGCTCCCCAGCAATGAAATGCTATTCCAGCCTCTACTCTAAAAGCTCTACCTTACTATTATGGAGAGAATTCTACAACCCCTATTGATCACAATTCAAAAATCTTATTCTGATATTCAAAACCTCGAAAGCAAAAAAAGTGAAAAACAAAGGAATTGAATTTGAACATAAATATAAAAGCTCATTCACTGACACAAGTCAGTTTATAAAGCATGATTATGACCATCCATGCAACACATTGAACGAAAAACAAAATGAAAACTTGCCTAGACAATCATTTGTCAATCACAAAGTCTAGGACATTAGAAATGAGCACCATTTTGTAGTTTGCTCCATTCAGAAATTTAAGACCTTGGTATGTTGCATATTATTTGTCGTTCCCTGCGTTCAATATTGATGAAAAGAGACTTGAGAGCAGTGTTTCAGGATTAAACTGTGTAAAGAGTTTTTTCTCTCAGTGTTTCGGATCATACTCCATGATCCATCATCAGGGGAAAAAAACAAGAGAAGAGAAAAAGTGAATGGGAGTATTAGTCAGATTTAAAGTGTATCGCATGCGCATCTATTGACTCCAAACACTGGCAAATTTGTCTTGCAAGAACCAGTTTTAGGTGAATTATAAACTAAAACCTTTTGATTCTCTTTCAAAAATCAGTTGTTACAACATATAGGGCTAAACAAGAAGGTTTGACAGCCCAATATGCATAACTCCAAAATTGCTATACTAATCAAACTTCAAAAAGGGTATCAACTGAACCACAACTTCATACTTGAAATAGAAGACAATGCAAATCATGTTCATAAATAAAATGGAAGATGCAGATAATTCATTCTTCTGCTTGCCCCCCCAAACAATAGAATACCCTCAATGTTGTGTCAACATCACAACATGAATCAAGATTCTAATAAACCAAAAGAAACCACTGAAAATTGGAGCTCCATGCTAACTGGTCAGGTGAACGAAAGAGTTTGGTTCAAAAATTCAGCAGTTCAAAAATCCATGAAAAATACTTTGGCAGTCGAGTTACACCAATTGTTTGCAATCTTAAATAAACAATTAGTCAGGAGTTGGGCTTCCTTGATTAAGCTCAGCAAACCTCATACTGACCCTCATAGAATGTTTCAAATATTTCTCCGCACACCGTTGAACACATGTTTCCTCCTGTTTGTCCAAAGTCTTGCGTCGAAAACTATCAACACAATTATTGAAGCACCTTTCCACCAATGAATTATACATCCTCAAACTGTAAAACAGTAAACAAGAGACTAAGCATTAGCAAAAACAGTTCATAGAGCAAATTATTGAGATCTGGTTGCTTACACACAGAATTTACAATATACAAATTAGTGGGCATGTAATAATCCAATTTTCTGCAAAAACAGAGAACAGCTTTCCACAAACACAGACCAAACTAACGATGGCAATGCCCTATGGACTGTGGTTTAGTAGTAAGATGGGCCACTTATCACAACAATGACCTCTGTTCAAAACCCAGTAGCCATGTCCCCCACATTAAGTGACCCTCTGTGTTAACTACAGTTTGGTGGCTTGGCAGAGGAGTTGACTTCTAACTTCCTTTGATATAAAAGTAGAATTATGACGTGGCTGGCATCTCAGATGAAGAGATATCCTTTACCACGGGCAAGGTATTAAAGAGTAAGGGGAGGGCTGTTCCCAGATAATGAACGGGCCAGTCTGACATAGCAAAAAAAACTTCCAAATGCAATAAGATATATTTCAATCATAGAAAACTAGCTCTATAGCATGAACTTGTGCTCCTACATCTTTCTCCATAATGAGAAACATAACATTTCATAAACTGCTCCTAAATCTTTCTCCATAATGAGAAACATAACATTTCACAAACTATTTGTAGCACAGCTACCTCATCCAGACAATATTTCTCTATCCGACTCAAATACAGAAGACTCGGTACTTATCTTGACTTCTAAATTTGATGCAGCAGGCTCATGATACTAAAGGCAATTCTGTGCCCTCTTCTGTGAATGTCAATATGCTATAGTTACATTGATGACAAAGACTCACCATAATGGTCATACAAGCAGTAATTGTCCAAAAACTTATAAAGTCAATTTGAACTTCAAAGGTAACATAGGAATTGAGGCAAAAATTACATAATCACAGACATAGGTCTTGTCACCTTAAATTCTTGGAAGAAGATGTGAAGCATCATCTCCTTAAAACAATTCTAGGCCATTGACCTTTATGAACATGTCACTACAAGTAAATCTTCATCTTTATCATCCATAGGGAGTTTGCAGGATGAAAAACATAAATAACCATATACATAATCAAAACTATAATGTCACATTATCAACAATATATCACTACTGCAAAATATACATCACAGTCAATAAAAATTATAATGTCACATTATGAACGAAATGATCAGCACTCTCACAACTACTCAAATTAACATCAAATACCAAGCATGTATACTATGAACTAGATACTACAAATAGGATAGACATTATATTACTCCTATAACACATGATTATTCTCCATTAATAATGTTGATGGAATGGTGAGGTCAGATTATCATTATGTGTTATTAGTTTGGACTGCCTTAAAATGCTTGGTAATGATCAAGTTCTGTTGTTTCTCTTAGACATTTCGGGCAGATGTGGCATACAGGTGCAGGGACAAGGACGCCATTACAAATCAGGGTGCAGCAACACATGAATAAAGGTGTGGCTCTATTCTATATAGTTATAGTCTTGATAAGATGTGAATACGAGGATTGGGACAGGCTCCTTGTCCCTATATTGGCATTTCTTGGTGACTACTAATTTTTTTTAAACTACATAGTAGGTCTTGATGCTCAACTTGCATGCCATGCTGGCACCTACAACCAAGCATTATTGTTAATGAGCTGTTTATGCACCAAGCGTATATTATCAATATGTTCAACCTTGCATGCAGCAATTTCAGCACCAGATTGCCTGTTTGTTTTTTATTTTTATCTAGTTAGCAGGTTCTTTAGTTTTGGCCCGTCATTGTACTAGATGGGACAGGTCTCAGTCCAGCCTGGGTTTGCCCAGAGCATAGCCCAGCCATCCTGGGTACCCTGCCGGTACATCCCAGGCTCCTTGTCCCTTTATTGGCATTTCTTGGTGACTATTAATCTTTTGAAGACTACATAGCAGTTCTTGATGCTCGACTTGCATGCCTAGCATGCTGGCACCTACAACCAGGCATATTGTTAATGAGCTGTTTATGTACCAAGCCTATATTATCAATATGTTCTAGTTTGCATGCAACCATTTCAGCACCAGTTTGCCAATTTTCTTTTTGTTTTTATCTAAGTTACCGGGTTCTTTAGTTTTGGCCCTTGTCGCCGTACTAGACAGGACAGGTCCCAGTCTGAGCATGGGTCCAGTTTGGGTTCACCCAGGGAATGGCCCTGCCCGACTGAGTACCCTGTGGGTGCATCACAGTCTAGGCATGGATCCAGCTTGGGTTCACCTGAGGCATGGCCCTGTTGTCCTAGGTACCCTGCAGGTACATCCTAAGTTTCCTCATAGTTGTGTTATTCGAGTTTTGATGTCATGCCTTTACTAAGTGTACATCCCAAGACATACCCACAGGGTGCCTGAGACAGTCGGGGCATACCTACCTGGGATGGCAGGGCCATGCCTTGGGCAAACCCAGGTCGGACCCAGCAATTTCTGTTGACGGTAATAATCCTGCACCTATGGTTCAGGGCCATCTGCGTCAACAATAAGACGATGGAGCATGTTCTGCTCAAGTAGGGCACTGACATTTACAGCTGTCATGCAGAGCTGGATTATGCTCTTAGCAGAAACTATTGGGGTGTGGGCATTGCCACAGAAGTTGTCATGTGCACTGTATAGGTCAGGTTCTCTGATTTTCCAAGACTCAAGACACAGAAGCCATGGTGCTACCTAAGAATCTCCCTTCGTAGAAGGTGTTCGACAAGGCTGGCTTTACTAAGGAGTGCCTGCTTTGACATTATATTAATAATTCATGGAAATGTCCTAGACTATATTCTTTATAGTAGGGTTGCAGGATATGCCAACCCCTTCCCCAGGTACACGTACCAGTGTACCTGGTACGAATACAGGTATGATACAACCAGGATACGAGCCGAATATCATGCCCAGTCGAATCCAGAAGTAGGGCAAATTCTGAGCCACACCAAATACTTCTGGATTCGGCATTCTAAACAAAATTGTGCCGATAAAATGTTTAAACAAAACAAAAAACCCCAGCATATTATGTCGTTTCTTTAGGGGCCCAAACATATTATTTATGCATGCCTGAAACAAACATCAATCAAAATCTCCTGCCCAACCCCAATAACTCCCCAGTCAACCCCAGTGTTTTCCCCCTCCCACCTCTGAATATGTAGTGAGCTTCAGAGCATACAGAAACATGTTTCGAAGAATTAGTTTTCGTATATAGCAGAGTGAGCTACCGCACACACCATTCAATCGAGGCCCCTCACCATCGTTAGTGGTGCCTTGGCTGGCTGGCCTCGGCTGAGCTAAAGCAGCTCCAATTCCAGGGATTCAGTTGACTGAGGAAAAGCACCCATTTCAGCACCACCAGCATAGGATGACCAAAGAAACAAGATGATTCGTAGACCGTATCCATGTAATTTATCAATGTGTCGAGATGAGAGGTTCTATATTATTTAAGTTTTTGTAATCTTTAAATTATTTATTAATAATTATAATATGTATTTAAATTTTAATATATATTATAATTATATATATTAGTATTTAAATTTAATACGTTTAATATTTATTATACTTATAATATGTTAATTATAAAATAATATATATTTTAATATAATACATTATATAATAAAATATTTTTTAATTCATAAATATATATGAACGATTGCCATATCTAGCCGTATCCATATTAGGGGTCTTGAAAAATAGCCGTATCCGTGTCCATGCAACATTGCTTTATAGTGTTATTTTACCCACAGCCGCCTTTCCTTAGTTATATGTGATACCTGCACCCTATAAATATATTAATAGTATATTATAATAAGATGATGTTTGCAATCTTTATATATATATGTCTTGGACTTGCATCTGTTTCCATAAATGAGGCCAAAACTGAAGAACCCTAAGTAACATAAAATAAGATGTTGCATGCTATCTTTGTCACTTATATATGTGCAAGTTATGGGTATTAATAAGATGACTACTTTTTTGGCATATATTGTATGGCCATACCTAACCTGGTGAAAAAATCACCAAACCAGCAAACCTGTACCCGAACTGGCACAGTAGTTTTCCATTCTCAAACGTACCTATTTAGTTCCTCGTTATTACAAATCTCACTCCATAACAAAGAAGGTTAGTGAAATTTAGCCCTGCACAATCTTATTATTAACAACTTTCACTCCGTGATGATGATACTAAAGGCTGGTGAAATTTAGCTCTGCACAATCTGACAGCCATTCCACCTGCTGTAAAGTTATAAGCGACCTTCAAATTCTACAGCATTTGCAAATCTTGGGAGGCTAGCAAGCACCTTGTTCAATAAAATGAAGTCAAGAGAATCTATCTCCTTCAGAAATATCTATTTGCAGACTTCTCTAATCCTGGCCCCAAATGGGTAGCCTTAGTTAATATTCCACAGTAAATTGCTTTGAGACAATTTGAAATAGTATCATAATGTATTAGACCTGTAAATTCAGCAAAAACATGGCTTGCCTTCCCTAATCTTAATTTTAAATTCCATCTAGCTAAGCGATTTCAAACTAGACACTTCAAGAGCCCACACATAATCATTCGACCAAAAATAATCAACTGCATGCAATTCAAAGACCACATGTGGAATGCTTAAAAAATTCCAAGGTCTACATGAGACTCATCCCTTCTGTTGCTTGTAACAAGTTAGGCTCTTCCAGTTTGACCTTCAATTCCCTGAGGCCTAGCATTAGACCCCACACTTACCAAGGCTGGTATCTTCCTTTCCCCATGCTAGCATTAGACCCCATAATTACTAAGGCTGGTATCATACTTCCAAAACAATTTATCACTCACTGCCAGAGAGTACCATGCAGACATTTAAGAGATCTACTAATGCAAAATATCTATAAAAATAGGTTTCAAACTTCACTAAAGGGACAACTACCTACGCTATTGGCCAGGGCTCTTTTTGATTAGGTGATTTCAATTTTTTGTCTGCCACTATTGTACCATGATATTTGTAGTAGTTTCTTGAGAAAACAGAAAAACAACATTCTACAAGAGCAATATACATCACACATTATGCTTCTTACTCTCATTATTGTCATGTCATCAAAGACCATGCTATAAGATTCAAACACCAACTGACAGCATAGTCATGTAGCTTGAAGCTTTGATTGACCGTTCAGATATGTTTTCCCTGCACTTTTACCAGAATCTGGTGAGACGAGGAAATCTAGAAGGATCCAATTCAAGATCCACAGATAAAATGCATGGCCCTTTTTGGATGCAGGTTTTCAACAACCAACTCTGGCAAAACCTTTAGTGGCTTCAAAAATCAGTTAAAGATGCACTCCTCACACTTCAAACATTCTCCTACAATGGAAACTAAAGGGCACAATATATGATTGTCATTGAAAGAAAAGAAAAAGTAAATGAATAGAAAATTAAGAATCTCAATTTACCAGTCATCTGCATGTAAGAAAGCCACTGCAATAACCCAGAGTGGGGCACTACAACAAACAAAATGAAAATGCCACCTAAAAGGGTAGAAAAGTAGCATTGGCAAGAAATAATCAGGACAAAATATTCATATACAATATAATATGTCATTACAGTCTCATACATCTCACTGTTACGAGTACAGATCAAAGATTTAAACATGGTCTCAATGCATATAGGTGAATAGAGATATCCCTTAAAGATTAAGGATTTATATGTTATCTCAATATTGACGAGAAAGGGTAGAAAAATGTTGAACCAGTAAGTCTCTCTTATCCTATCTTCTTGGTCTCATTCCCGACCCAAGTGATAATTTACATAAGGATGAATGGTTTACAATAATGACAAAGTCTAAGGACTTCCATGTCTCACTGTTTCTAAGAAGTTATTGCAACACGTAAAGCACTTAAAAGTGTCCTTTTACTGATTGGTCCACTCTCAAGCAGTTGTGGGGAGATTAATTAGAACCTCCATCTACTTGTAATGACTACTCAGTTGACCTTTCTTAACCAAAAGTTGCAATCATTATTCTAGAGATTTTTTCCTCCTCTTGCTACTTCTATAGAGATCATGGCTTCTCTGGATGCTTTAACGACTCTCTTCAAAAAGTTCATACATGCCTACAGGACCCACCTGATTGGGATACATACAAGACATCTCGCATCTATTTGTAGAATCTCACCTTTGGGATCTTGATAATATTATCGAGGACGTTGTTCTCCTCTTTGATGGCAACTTCTTAATTAGTTTAATCACCTTCTTTCAATGTAATGACTGTACATATAAATCCTCATGTTCTCTCTCCACATCTACATGCTTTAATGATGACACGTCCTACAATTGTACCTAAGTCTATTGCTCAGATCTAGACACATTTCAGCATTGGCATTGGGAAATATGAACAATGTTCAAAAAAATCATTTTGCCTTCCACCTTTGAAGTGGGAATTCAACAGATATATAGCATGGGGGTTCTTTCTTCTAAAAGGGAGATGCATTATCAATGCAAGGGCACCTACTTCAGCACTCATTATGAGACTATTTGATTGGACCTTTTTCAACTTCTATAGCATGGGGGAAGTTGTTCCTTGGGGAGCATCTCTTATCTCTCTTAAATGGGGGCAAGGGCTTCTCTCTTTAAGGAGGTATACATTTCATACATGGGGACCTAACAAGGCACTTGCTTGTCGACACCCATTCTTTTTCCTCCCTAAGTTGCACTTAAGGGGGTGTTCATGTAGTATTTTATTACACCATTTTTATCAAGTTTACTTAAGTAAATATGTTTTATTCTTAGGTAACTAATAAGCACATGCATGCTTCCTTGATTGAAGGCAACTAGGTGCCAACTCTACCTCATCAGGTGCCCCCACTGCTTCTACTTGTTGAGTTAGCCCCTCTCTTCATTGAAATTAACTCAAGTCCTCTTGGACATTTGTCACAATGACTCATCCATCCAAGAGGCTATATATAAGTGTATTTTCTTTTAATGAGAATGTCAATTTCTATTCACATGTATTGTCAATTTCTACTTCCATGCATAGAAAATTTTGGTAGTAATTAATTTGTCACCAAAGGTATTCTTAGGTAACTAATAAGCACATGCATGCTTCCTTGATTGAAGGCAACTAGGTGCCAACTCTACCTCATCAGGTGCCCCCACTACTTCTACTTGTTGAGTTAGCCCCTCTCTTCATTGAAATTAACTCAAGTCCTCTTAGACATTTGTCACAATGACTCATCCATCCAAGAGGCTATATATTAGTGTATTTCCTTTTAATGAGAATGTCAATTTCTATTCACATGTATTGTCAATTTCTACTTCCATGTATAAAAATTTTGGTAGTAATTAATTTGATCGCCAAAGGTCTTAGGTAGAGGTTTTAAGATTAATCTAAATTCCTTCTCTAACAACTAGTAATATCAAATAAATTAGTTTGAAAAAGGTTCAAATCAAGTTCAAAAGAATTTGTAGAGGTGTTTTATAAGAAATTTTCAACAATATGACTAGGTAAAGAAAAGGGCAAAAGGTTCCAATATGGTCATTACTAAGGGAATTCACAATGAATAATGACATAATAATGAGACGAATAAGAAAATGATGGAATAAATGTGTGATTAATCAGACGGGCAATTGGATGACCACAAACCTGGGAGGACAGTGACAAAACAAAATCCCAACCTGAAATTTTGCTTTCAAGTAGCTATTCATAGAAATCTGCAAGATAACAAAAGAGTTTGAAATTTGTCCAAAGAGCAATCAGCAAAAAAATCATTTCAATTTAACATTTTTATTCATCAAAATTTTGAAATTCATGTGTGTTACACAACATCAGGAATGCATTCCATATCACAATGTGGCATAAAAACAAAGCAGTCAGAGAAATAGGAAAACAGTGAGCAAGCATTTCTGAATAGGAGATAAGAATGAGAGAGGATTAGAACTGAATGTTACATAAATCTATAAGAGATATATTATTGAATATGATCGAATGAATTACATCAGAGAGCGAAAGCTCTTTATAGAGAGAGGAAACATACTAATAAAAGACTGATAGCTTGCATGAAGCAAAAGCTACAGTTAACAAAGCAAAGCTGAAAGGAAATATCTAAAGATGGAAAAAATCCTATCTAATAGGAGAAAAGCAAGGAGAATGATCAAGTGACCATTAAACTAGTTATTTTATCATAATACCCCCCCTTAATGGTCACTGTACTAACTAAAACAGAGTTGCCCCCCCCCCCCCCTGAATGGTGACAACCGAAAAGAGAGAAAGACAAGTCTACAAGCAACTGAAATATCAGGCAGAAGAGATGGCCTCGAAGGCGTAGAAAGCAGACTCCTTCTACTCAGTATGCTCTGCGACATGTGCTGAAGGTGTTGATGCTTCAGACTTGGACTGTTCAGCATCCAAGCGTTTCCGGCAATCCTTTTTCATATGGCCAAACTTGTGGCAATAATTGCACTGGATGTTTTTCCTCTGAAAAGAGTCCTGTGATGTACCTTAACTGAATGGCTAAGAGGGCTGATTGCTGCCCTGATTCTGTTGAAAGGACTTGGCAGTAAATGCCTATTCGGAGGAGGAGGAAGTAGCACTACCGAACTGCTGTTTCCATCAATCATGCTGCAAGAGTTTGTTGCACACATCTGAAAACTTCAGAGTAACATTAGTTGAAGTAATGTTAAGAGTTTCGATAAAGTGCTCGTAAGCAAATGGTAGGCTTTTTAGAGTGATGACTACCATATCTTCCTCATCCATGTCTCAACCAATTGCCGTCAACTGATCATGGATGTCCTTGATTTTAGTGAGATGCTCCTGCAGAGACATTTGTTCATCCATCATGATCAAGAAGAGCATGTCCTTTAAAAAGAACGCATGGCTCTTGTCAGACGTTTCATGAAGATCCTTCAATAGATCCCAAATTTCTTTTGCAGATTTCCCAGATGGAACCTAAGGCAGCTAATCATCGATCACGGATAACTTGATAAGCATCACTGCTTCACGATTTTGCTCATCGTACTTTTCCTAATCTTTACCCGACAGTTGAGGACGTGTAGTTTTCCCCAAAACTAGCTGGTCAAGACGCCGATATTCGAAGATAGTCATCATGCGCTGTTCCAAGTGTTGTAATTTTTGCCGTTGAACTTCTGACTGCTTTCCAACAGAATGTTGGTCAAAGATGCCATACTTCACATTTTTCGAAACACGAAAAAACGAATTATAAGCAGTGGGCACAGATACCGAAGCAGATAGACGGCACAGAGAAGGAAAATAGAACCCAGTACTGATTCCGAAAACACGGAGTATACTGACTCAAAAAGTCTTGAACACGAATTTTTAAGATACAAATCTCGAGATAAATCCGAATCACGGATTTCAAGATACAGATCTCGAGAATACGAAAGGCAAAAGTTCAGAACATCTGAACACAGATTTCAAGGCAAAATGAACTCTGCATGGCTGATAAAAACAAATCGATCACAAAACGTTTGCGCAGAGGGAGGAAACACGAATCCTTCACACTAGAGCCTTTGATGATGACTGCAGATTGTAATACCAACACAGAACCTCCAAATCGCGATTTTAGAATGACGGCTAGGCACCACAGATTTAGAAACACGTGACCGATGTTCAAACAAATCGTTGTCAGAAAGAAAACAGATTTGTAATCACGTTTGCCATAGATCATCTAGAAAAATCACGACAATCACAAAATGTGGGCGCCAATCACGAACTCAAGAAAAAAACATAGAGCCTGCCAAATAAAAACCGACGATTCAAAACGTGCTGAGGAAAGATAAACGCTGATCACCAGATTTTAAAATCGCAGCCATAGAGGATGAAAACCTTCAACGAATGATTCTGTAGAAGATAAATGGAATGCCGAAACCACGAAAACGCCTCAGAACATAAGGCACGACCAAAATGAAGGGTAGGTTGTAAGCAGGAAATCACGATCAAAGGTCCAAAAAGAGCGATTCACGAGTAAAACGCGGCTACAGATAAAGGAACCCACGTCTTTTCAAAAATCACAAGGAAAGAGAACGGCACTGCGGGAACCGAAAATCGTGATCAAAGTTCGTGATTCAAAAAAAAACGCCCAAAACTCGTATCCACCAGCGAGGGTTTAAGAGCAACAAATCTTGAAGTCGCTATGCGACCAGACACCCATCACCGTCAAAGACACTGGAACCAGCAATCTTAGGGGCACAAAAAAACACGACACAGAACAAAACCAGAGGATGCAGATCGCATCTACTAAAAAACACGACCTCAAAAAAAGCGTTTGAAAGCTCCCAAAAATCGCGAGCTGGAAAAGGATCATGAACTGAGGCCAATGCCCGAAGAGAATATCACGAACAGTAATAAACCCATGAGATCAAAAAAAAAAACTAATCAGGTTCGAACGTGGCTCTTGATACCATGTTACATAAATCTATAAGAGATATATTATTGAATATGATCGAATGAATTACATCAGAGAGTGAAAGCTCTTTATAGAGAGAAGAAACATACTAATAAAAGACTGATAGCTTGCATAAAGCAAAAGCTACAGTTAACAAAGCAAAGCTAAAACGAAATATCTAAAGATGGAAAAAATCCTATCTAATAGGAGAAAAGCAGGGAGAATGATCGAGTGACCATTAAACTAGTTATTTTATCATAATACTGAACATAACAAAAAAAAAGCAAAATAGACAGATAATGATATGATGTAGCAAAGTTAGCACATTCTTATGCAAAATAATGATAAAATCAGTATTTACTATTTGGAGACTATGGAGTTGATGGAAGAACAAGGCTTGGAAGCATGGGTCAAAACTTAAAAGTGTGCAAAGTTCAAATCATATAATAAGGTTAAGCAAAAAGTTTAAAATATATACGTGTTCCCACAAGAAGAATTGCATGCTCTTAGGAGGCATCCAACTAGGATGAGGCCTAAAACATCATCTGTCTTTTAGCATATATATATATAATACAACCAATAGGGCTAGACCAAATAGGAAGTCTAAGACTATATTCAAGAGGAAGTGCCACCCTAAAATAGCTACAAAGCATAATTTTTACCTAACTTTGTAGGAGATGTAGGTATTCACAAAGATGAGAATGGCCACCTATCTAACAATGTAGCAAAAAGATTGGACCTACTCAAAGGCCTTGAAGTTGCCAAGGAAAAACTTTTGAGTTCCTTCACATTTGAAAGGGATTAAAACATAATTATCCAAGCTCTAAAGAAGTGAAAATGTCACTTCAAACTTAATTTGATCAACCAAATTGCACCTAGCAATATTAATAATCTGACTGTAGTAAATATTTATCATTATAAGGTTAAAATTCTCATACTTTGCAATCTTCACATTATATTTCTGCACTCATTTTGGTGTCCATTCCCATAGTTATGTTAGGTATCATTTGGCCCATTTCCCTTCCAAAGTACCTATTATTGATATGCAATGCATAGATGAAAAGTCTTATATTCTTGTCCCTAATCTACCCATGAAAGCTGGAAACCTCATTCCTTAAGGACACCAGTGGCCCCTGGACACTTGTGTCCAAGTTCAAATTTGAAATTTAGACCGTGGAAACCTTTGGAACCCTAATTCATACTACATTTTTCAATGGGTGTTTTCCTGGGATCTCTCTATAAACTTAGTATCACCCTCATTTTGAAGGTTCCACTCACTCATTATTACTCCATTCCACTTGTTGTTTCTTCCATGCTAAAGCTTATGTTTTGATCTTCCAAAAATGGGAGGTGTTCGATTGAATCTTCAACAAAAGTGTGTTTTAGACCACTCCTATGGCCTTTCACACACCTCCATGGCTAAACCTTTCCTCCATCTCCTCATCTTTGTCCTTCCTCATTCCCATTGTCCTCTCCTTACCATTTCCCATCTAGGTCAATCTCATGTTGATGAGATAAAACCCTTGTTTAAGAAATTATTTTCCTCATTCCTCCTTGTTTCAGATCTAAACCGTTGGCTCCATCTTTAGCATTTCTCATTGCATATCATAACGATATTTCCATCTCCCAATCTTTCATTCATATCACTTGCACACACCACTCTAGTTTAGATTCCTACCTAGGGTTTTTTGTTCATAAGTCCAAAACTTCGCACACACCACCAAAACACTACGCTTAGGGATACACACACTCCCAATCTTTCATGTGCTACTATGGAGGCTTAAATATATCAAATAGGGGATTGGCTGAGATAGTTTTCCCTAAGCACTTATCAAAAAAAATACCATTCAAAGTTTTGTCATCATTTTCTTGGTACTAGAGATAAACGTTAGAGATTTGCACAAATATGAGAGCTTAAAAAAATAGGTACGCAAATCTTGAAAATTGTATAGCACTTGGCGTTGATGACATAAGTGTTTGAGGACATGAGCACCTAGTACCTGAACACAAGCACTAGAAACTTGGACATGAGCACCCAACACTCAAATTCGAATGCACCCAAAAATTGAAGTGGTCAAAAACTCACCAAAATCACTAGAGTTGATCCTACAGCCTTCCTGAGTCTATTTCCAGCATCAAATTTTTGTCCAAACATGTTTTTCAAACTCTTTCCTCAATTACTTTTCATAGCATAGTTCATTTCTATGTTACCGGGTTCTTTGCCCAGAGGCACCGGTTCAGTTGGGAGCGGGAGCGGCAACGAGAGCAGCCTAGGAGCGGCCCTGCCACCCCGGGTTCCTTGTGGGTTCTTCTTCCTCAGTTACTTTTCATAGCATAGTTCATTTCTATGTTACCAGGTTCTTTGCCTAGAGGCACCAGTTTGGTTGGGAGCGGGAGCGGCCCTACCACCTGGAGTTCCTTGTGGGTTCTCCGATGAAGAACCCACAAGGAACCCGGGGTCGCAAGGGTGCTCCCAGGCGCATTTTTGGGATTTTTTTTTAAATTACAAATTTTCTTTTAAAAAACTATAACTATATAAATTATTAAATACTATATATTATATAATATAATATAATATAGAATATATAATATTATTATATTATATATTCTATATCATATTAGATTATTATATATTATTTATTATATAATAATATATTATATTATATTATATATTATACATTATTATAAATATTAAATATTATATATATATATATAGTATAGCCGTACCCACAGCAAAAAAAGATCGCCGTACCGACGTACTAGAACCCCACTCCTGTCCCAGAACCGGCAACTTAGGTTCATTTCAATTTTCATTCCCAACTCCTATCATTTACCGTATTAGATGATACCTAAGATTCTGAATGTTTATGCTTTTCTAAATATTATCTGAAATCTGACTTGTTTATATAGTAAACACACATAGAAAGCAAATTTACTCTTATAACATACATTATGAGGGTAAGATCTTATCTTTCAATCATAAGGCATAAAGGGAATAAAGTAGTAGATTCAGTTGACAATCTATGAGTGTGCATGCACTGGGCAATTAAACACACATAGAAAGCAAATTTACTCTTATAACATACATTATGAGGGTAAGATCTTATCTTTCAATCATAAGGCATAAAGGGAATAAAGTAGTAGATTCAGTTGACAATCTATGAGTGTGCATGCACTGGGCAATGGCATCTCCAATAAAATTATCTTCACTCTCCCAGTAAAGAACTGATCTATTAAACTATTCACAATTGTAAATATGGGGCAAATTCTTAAAACAGGTATTGTTGGGTAATTTGGAGCAAACAGAATTGTTAATAATTCAAAGCTAATAACTAATGAAGGGGGTGTCAGATGTTCCTCCTTCCACTTGAACTCGATATAACAATTGTGCCTATTCTAATCAAAAGGGCATTCATAGTTGGAATTGGGGTCCTATTTCCAATTTCTATCCTCTTATTGACAAGCTCTGGTTATACAACAGTAACAGCAATCTAGAATCAGGCAAGAACTTCTGGCAGCGAGCGCAAGACTTCCACATTCAGTTATCAAGGTAAACCTGTATATATCTATAAATTCGTGTATAATTTTCAGTGGAAATTGGAGGTCTGTTACTGTTTCTTGTCTGCTTCCTGGCTTGAACCCTGTTTTTACTCTAAAATTTCCTGCTATGTTTTTTTGTGGAAATTATAGAGCCATTACTTTTTTCTTTTCTGCTTGTTGACTCGACTCCTGTTCTTAAGACATAACTCTAAAGTGACGGTGATGTGATGAGCTTTTAGATTTTCAAAATTTGATAACTCTTACTGCTTCCTTGCAAAATTTGTCTGCATCTAACCGATTCAAGTTCTGCCTATTCAGGAAATGGCGGATGCCTGCAGCCAAACCAAATTTTTGTACTAGTGCTATAATTACTTGCTTTCCAATTAGACTAGATTTGTTTGATGTTCTGAGCACCCATTTTCCTAGTGTCGGGATACGACATTTTGTCAAAGAATTGCCAGAATCAGAATTCTTAAAGTTAATTTTACCTCAATTACTATTTAGCAAAAATACATGCGTGGGAGAGAGAAATATTTGCAAAAATTTCAAAGGCGAAAACTAAAAAAAATGAAAAAACAATGGAGGTGCATCCTTCCATAATCAATTTGAAAAGACAATCCGTCAAAATTTTCAAAAAATCCAAAGCACTTCCCATTGCTAAAACAGACTACAACCCATTTCTGCAAAACAGGAAAAATGTAAAACCCACAAATACGAATGAAAATAGAAGCGCATTGGTTCTGAAAGAAAAATATAACCTGTCTCTAATTTGAAGCTGATCAATCATGTTGGACATTCTCTGTTGATCTTCCTCCGGCATGTTCGCCAAATCTCCAAGCATGCTCTTGTCCATTTCTACAATCTGCAAATCAATAACTTCTCCTCGTTTTGTTTTCAGATCGTGTTTCTTCTTTTATCTGCGCTACAAATACCCTGCAAATCAATAACTTCTCGTTTTATTTTCAGATCGCGTTTCTTCTTTTTTCTGCGCTACAAAAACCCTTTCTAGGGTTTATCAGTCTTCAATTCATTCATAAGAATTGTAAGCGATGAAAATCATTGACAGTTTTCTAGCGGTTAGAGTTTGTCTCAGTCTTCTTTCTTTCTTTGTTCTTTCCTTTTTTTTGGGGGGATATGATTGGGGTTGGGATTAATATCCATGTTTCATTTGAGTTGGTTTTTCGGGATAAAATTAGATTTTTGAAAGAGAGGTTATGAGATTGAATTTTACATAGAATATTTTATATTGAAACAAAATTAGGTGCTTTCTATATGGTGAAAGTAGGGTAGTTTCATATGTTATGTGTCCCATATAAGGCAGGTTGCCTAACATCACGGACAATAAAAAGGATCTTTTCTTCTCCTTTTCTTTTCTTGTGACTCTAACTAAAAAGATAATATGTTGTATCTCATTTTTTAACAAAAAAGAGATGTAGTATCGAGTTTTTGCTCAAGTTTATGTCGATGGTTTGAGCATATAGTTTGCATTTGAACTACAATTGTGAAATGTAAAATGACAATAGTAGTGGAGGAATAAGAGGAAAGAATGAAGAGTTTAGAACCCAAGTAAACCCAAAGTAATTTTTAAGACCCATGATGAAGATGCACCGTTGGAAAGAATGGACAACATTTTTTTCTTTACAACATAGTTTTTCTATTAGATGTTAAATTTTTTATTTACAGTTTATCAAGTATGATGTTGTTTTGTGTTTCTCATTCATGGGATGCCTTCATCAAATACTATCTCTATCGATCAATCCATGATCGAATGGACTCCCCCTCTAGCAGGAGTTTGGAAGCTAAACTTTGGTAGCACGTCCCAGGGGAACCCAAGTCCCTAAGGGGCAAGGTGCATTATTCGAGATTCCAATGGCTCATTGATCAAAGCCACTTCGAAGAAACTTGCCCTTGGGACAAGCAATGAAGAGAATGTTAAAGCTCTTCTCCTCGACCTATAGGTTCTTAAATCTTGCACCCCAAATAAAGTGGTAATCGAGTGTGATTCATAGGTGATTATACAAGGTCTGAAAATAGACCAATGAATAGGAGAATCTATAATATCTTAAAGGAAGCTTTAGCTATATTGGATTCGTTGGAGGGTTATTTTCTTTCTCATTGCCTAAGAGGGCAATAAGGTGGCCGATAGACTTTCAAATTGAGGAATTGATCAACCCGAGAATTTAATCATCAATGAGAACCTCCTTGGATGGAAGATTGTGGAACTCGTGCGACTTCATGAGAATGAGGTTCACATTGCTTGCCATTAACGATGGGCGTACGGGGAATCGACAATAGAATCACTATTATAATTCCCTCACATGTTGCTAACTATTCACACAACTATTATTTACTTCTCTCTTGGCTTACGTACTTGTTAGGTGTGGATTCTCTTGCAAGTTGTCAAAAATGGAGGTGGTCAAGTTAGGTTCCAAAATTTGCCAACTAGCTTTTATCAGAGAGATCTCATATACTCGGTTGCGCAAAGTCTTATTTTTCCAAGAAGATGTTAAGGAGGCAATTGAGGAAATCTTGGGAAGAGACTTCATTGAGGATACCACTCACCATCGTGTAAATTTAGAAATTTCCTTATTTTTTGTCACCATTTTTCCCATGCTTTCTGGGGACAAGGAATTAACAAAGGCATTGGAAAGATTCTATATGCGGGAAAAATTTTGAGTGGGGCTTGAGGAAGCGATTCACAAAGACAACCTTGAAAAAATCTCCTTGCTTATGACTTTTGGGGGCTTGCTTCTATCCAAATGGTATGATAAATTGAGGCTCCATTGTTAAGGAATTAGTAGCAATTTAGAGTTTTTAAAGGACGGTTGTTGGCTCACATGCTACCATCCAACAATAGATTTGGCGGAGCTCTCTCGATCGATAATATTTTCTTCATTATAGGAAAGATTCAATGTTACCAAGGCTGAGAAGGCCATCAGGTTCCTCTCAAAACAAGTGGCTCTAGTAAAACATGAAGATGTCTCCTTCCGACCAGATCTGGGTTGTTGATATTTGTTGGTCTGTGATGTGTTGATATCATAATTTTTCTCTCTTTTCTAGTTCTTCTATGTTTTAGTTGTCACTCTTATATGTCCATAGGGTTTACAGCAATGTCAATGATGTTTTTTGGGCCATGCTTGCAGAATTTATGGGTGAATATTTTTAGATAGCATTTTCGTCTAGTTTTGTTTGTTGTATCTCTCTAATGGTTTATGGTTGGGATGTCTTTTGTGGCTGGTTTAGGCCAACTCCAAAATGGTGTTGGTATTATATTGTCAATTTGAAGTCTTTCTATTTACGGCGGTTGTTGTCCTAGCTCTTGCTAGTATGGTCTTTTGGTGGTTGAAAGCTAGTTTTATCATATATGATTTGTAATCAATATATATATAATCATTTGTTGTTTACTAATAGAAAACTATAAAAAAAAGTATGATGTTGTTTTATCCAACATGAAGTGTCATAGCAAGTGGAAGTCACACAAGATAAAGACTATTGTTAATTTATCCTAGAGGTAATCTTTGTATTTGATTTTTTGGAGTTGAGGAAACCACTGTTAGAAGATGTCTTTTTCAATAGAGTGATGTAATGTACTCTTCTTTTTAGTTATTATGATGCATTTTAGATGATGGGAGAAAGTGTAGGTAACCTCTTTGTTGCATTTATAATTGGTTTATAATGGGGTTATAATTGGAATTGTAACTTCAAAAAATTAGCAGTCATTCTAAATCACCAAAATTATAAGTAATGGCATAGTTATCAAGTTTAAAAATTCAGTTTGGTGTGGGAGGTCAATTTATTTTTTAAATTCACATTTTAAAAAAAATTGATAAAATTTCTATATGAAAACAAAAAACCTATCTGAATCAAACAAATTTAGCAAGTAAAAAACATTTGCATATGGTCAGATTTGGACCAATTTTAGCTAAACTTGGTAACTATGAATGTTGACTAGAAAGGGTAGAAAAATGTTGCATTAGTGAGTCTCTCTTTCCCTGTCTCCTTGGTCTCATTCCCAACCCAAGTGATACTTTCCATAAGAATCAATGTTTCAAAAATAATGACAAAGTCTACAAACTTCTATGTCTCACTGTTTCTAAGAAGTTATACATCACATAAAGAACTTCAAGTGTCTTTTACTAATTGGTGCACTCTCAAAAAGTTGTGGGGAGATTCATTAGAACCTCTATCTACTTGTAATGACTTCTCAATTGACCTTTCTTCACCAAAAGTTGCAATCATTATTCTAGAGATTTTTCCTCCTCTTGCTACTTCTATAGAGATCATGGCTTCTCTTAATGCTTTTATGACTCTCTTCAACAAGTTCATACATGCCTAAAGGATCCACCTAATTGGGATACATACTTACAAGACATCTCATGTTTATTTGTAGAATCTCACCTTTGGGATCTTGATAACATTATCAAGGACATTGTTCTCCTCCTTGATGATAACTCCTTCATTAGCTTCATCACCTTCTTTCAATGTAATGACTATACATATAAACCCTCATGTTCTCTCTCCTCCACCTCTACATGCTTTAATGTTGACACGTCCTACAATTGTACCTAAGTCAATTGCTCAAATCTAGACACATTTCAGCATAGACATTAGGAAATATGAATAAAAGAGTTTGAAACTTGTCCAAAGAAGAATCAACAAAAATATATTTCAATTTAACATTTGTATTCATTAAATTTTTTAAATTCATGTGTGTTACACACTACAAATGCATTTGGTATGACAACATGGCATAAAAACAACCTTAAGCCTAAAAACAAAATAGCCAAAGAAATAGGAAAATAGCAAACGAGCCTCCCTAAGTTTATTTTCAACACCAAATTTTTGTCCAAACATGCTTTTCTAACTCTTTTCTTAATTACTTTCCATAGCATAGTTCATTTCAACTTTGATTCTCAACTCTTGTAATTTACTATATTAGATGATATATAAGCTTTTGAATGTTTATTCTCTTCTGAATATTATTTGAAATCTAATTTGTTTAATAAAATAAATACACATAGAAAGCAATTTTACTCTTAAAGCATACATTAATGAGGGTAAGATCTTATCTTTCAATCAAGAGGCATAAAGGGAATAAACTATAAGGTATTAGATTCAGTTGCCAATCTATGAGTGAACTTGCACTAGGTGATGATACCTCCAATAAAATCTATCTTGACCCTCCCAATAAATAATTGATGTGTTTAACTATTAACATTTGTAAATATAAGGCAAATTCTTATGACGTGTTATTGGATAACTTGGAGAAAATAGAATTGTTAATACTTATTAATTCAAAGCTAACAATTGATGAAGGGGGCATTAGATGTATCATCCTCCTTCCACTTGCACTCAATGTAACAATTGTACCCATTCTAATCAGAAAGTCCTTCATAGTTGAAATTGGGTCCTATTACAATTTCTATTTCTTATTGACTTGCTCTAGTTATACAACAGTAATAGCAATCCATAATCATGTGAGACCTTCTAGCAACGAGTGCAAGACTTACACATTTGGTTATCCAAGTAAACATGTATATATCTATAATTTCATGTATTGTTTTTAGTGGAAATTGGAAGTCTGATAACATTTCTTGTCTGTTTCCTGGCTTGAACCCTATGTTTACTCTAAAATTTCTTGCTATAATTTTTAGTGGAAATTATAGAGCCATTACTTGTTTCTTTTCTTATTGTTGACTCGACCCCTATTCTTAAGATAGAACTCTAAAGTTACAATGATGTGATGAACTTTTGGATTTCCAAAATTCCATAACTCTTAGTGCTCCTGTGAAAATTTTGTCTACAAACATCTAACTAATTAAAGATTTGTCTATTCAAGAAATTAGAGATGCTTGCAGCCAAACCAAATTTTTATATTGGTGCTATAATTACTTTCTTTCTAAATAGAATAGATTTGTTTGATGCTATGAGAATCCATTTTCCTAGTTGTGGGATATGTCATTTATTCAATGAATTGCTAGAATCAGAATTTTCAAGGCTAGTTTTAGCTTAATTACTATTTAGCAAAAATGCATATGTGGGAGAGATAAATATTAGTAAAACTCCAAGAGACTCAATCACAAATTTCAAAGGAAAAAAACTAAAACAATGGAGGTGCATCCTTCCATAACCAATTTGAAAAGACAAAATTTGTCAATTTTTCAGAAAATCCAAGCACAACCCATTGCTAAAAAAATAGATTTCAGTCTAAAGAGGTTCCATCTAGGGGGTTTAATTGAAGGGGGTTAGATCAAATCCCCTTGGATAAGACCCCTCTAGGCTTAAATCAAACCCCCGATGGAGTCTTATTTGCACCTATTAAAATGGTAACAAAAAAGCAATTTTGGTTTGCCTTTTCGAGGATCAAATGAAGGCATTTGGAAATTCCTTTTGTGAGTATATAGCCCTTAGTATTAGCTTTGCAAAATTATAATATGTATTATATTTTCTTTAATATTATTTTTTAAAAAATTTATAATTAATGTAGGTTCATTATGAAAAACAATGAACTCTATTCAAGACATTAGGAAAAATAACAAACATTGTTAGAAAAATCTCAAAAATTACACTACACTCCACATAGATGTCCTTGTTTCAGTAAAAAAGAAAAAAAATGATAGATATGCCAAGAGAAATGTGATATAGATTAATATAGATCTCATTTTTTTGTTAGTACTAATTTAAAAATTAATAATAAATAAAATATTTAACAGAAAAATTACCAAAAAAATATCCATGCGCCAAAAATTGGAGTTGGTAATCTAATTCAAACAAATCATGGGAATTTTTTATTTGTAGCTATGAAAGTTATGCATTATGGAATAATGTCACACAATTAACAATAATAGAAAACAAAATTGATTGAAAAATAAAAATAAAAAATGATAGAAATAATTCTTTTAAAAAAATCCCCTATTCATGGGGTTGGTTGGGATAATCCATCTTTAAACTTGAGGAAAGGCATAATATATGACATTTGGTTGATTGAATGTATCACTTCTTTTCCATTTCTATCAGCTTTCCTTTTGGAATAACATGGATACCAATGTCAAGTTGGTTGCAAAGAAGAGGCAAATCTCTTTTCTTGGGGAGATAACAAATTTATAACTAAAGAAGATCTTTAAAATAAGGGTAGTGATAATGGTTCATGTGACCAAAATGACGTTGGGGGACTTGTTTCTCTCAACTATGCATAGGTGTTGTGTTAATACAAATATTGCCTCCATGCTTGTTGTAGTGTTCTTGGAGGTAGGGGAGGTGATGTTAGTGTGAAAAGGTGCTTTAGAAAACTAGTTAACTTTTACCTAGTTGACCTATTCATACTATATTTAAGCTCACTTAGAGGTTATTTAGACTTTTGTTTCACCTCATATGCACACAACATATGTCCTCACACTTGTCTCAAGTGAATCCACATGTGTCACAACTTTGGAGGGGTAGTCAAACTTTCAGTCCTATTATCTCACCTCCTCATCCTTGCCTTTATATGCAAGGTCTCTATTGTACTTTTGTATGTTCTACATTTTGATCATTATATGATAGTTATCTGGCTTGTTATTTGTGCAATTCATCTTTGTGGAAGTTCTTCACTTTTTGCAAGTGATCTTGGTTGCTCCAACATGGTATCAGAGCAAGCTTGCAAATCCCTTCCCATTTTTGGTTGAATTCAACAGATAGCCCTATCAACAGTGTGTCATGGAGTCAAATAGACCTCACCATTGAGTCTAGAAGGCCCAAATCTATAATGATTGACTGTCTAAAAATTGATTTTGGACACAGGAATTATTTTTGATTTTTTTGGGGGGTTGCATAGTATCTGTATGGTACCATAAGGATTTCGTCAACAATACCCTATATGAAAAGTCCATACATGTACTAATTTTGATAGGAAAGGCAAAAAAATTTTGAAGAGGACCTTAGCCCTTTGCAATTTTTTGCAATTTGGATCAATTTTTTGATGGTGGTTGTTAGTTCATTTGAGTTTTTCTAGATCGTGATGAAATTAGGTCCATTTTTTGGCCTCTTAGCCTCTGTGAGCTTCCTCTATAGTTTCAATGGCAGATTTGGCTCATTGGTTCAATGGTTTTCTAGTATTTAGGCATTTTTTGATGTTACCTCTAGTTTTAAAGATGGATTTAGTGCTTTTTGCATTGTGGGGCTCTACATTGGATTGGTTGCCACTTCTCTCCACTGAAGACTTCCATTCGCCACTAGCTCGAGGATCTCCTTAGTCACCTTTTGTTTTTTTAGCCACCACCATTGGAGCTTGGCTTGGTTTGAGGTTGCATGCCCTAAGGTGGTCTACTTCCTTGTTAAACTTCCATTCTGGGCAGTGATTTTGGTGTATAGTTTACAACATCATTTGTAAATGTTGTTTATTTCGGGAAAATGTTTATATCATTGTTTAAGATGTTTCTTTCATTTATGATGGCTAGCAATTAGGGTTTTTGTTGGAAATTAGGATCTTAGGATACTAATCATTATGAACATTAATATAAAATAAATATAAATGAGAATTTACAAGCATGAGTCTAACACATTACACAAAATATACATGGGGAAAACCCTTTCATGTAAAAAAACCCCATAAAGCATCATTTTATTAAAACACTTACAAAAAATAGTCTATTAAGAAATAGACTGAACCTGGGGTTATACTCCTCTATATACTCCACAAGGCCAATAATTTACCTACTATGCATAATGATATAATTCACTATAAAACTCCAAATTCACATATCTCTCAAATGAGAGAAAACCTCCTTAAATATAGAAGGGGGAGCAAAATACATGAAGGGGTATTAGTTACACCCATTCAAAGCAACCATTTATAAATAATTAATAATCTAATAGTTATTAGATTATTAATTATTAAATGGTATATGCTTTATAACATAAGGTTTTATAACCTTATTCAGAACAATATGAAAATGTTATAAGGGTATGACCCCTAATAACATTATGTTCTAACACTCCCCCTTAATGTTAATAGGGGGCATCACATGTCAATTTCTAGAAAAGAAAAAATGAAGTACCCCAGTAATGTAGGTCTTTTTTGACAATGATAACTGGGACACAAATATATGCCAAAATGAAGAGCATGTATTCCAAACTACATGAAAGTCATCTTGTCACGATTTATAATCCTGGTGTTTTAAAAATGATGCTTAAGCAAGGTCTTCTAATGTTTCTATTAGAGTTTGAAACTCCCCAAACTAGGCCCCCCAAGTTCATTACATAGTGCCTGTAGGTCTTACATAATACAATGCTTTTACAAGTGGAAGATTTACAGAGAGAAGAATTAAATCTTTTTTTTTCGATCAGTAAATTGCAGGCTTGGGGCCTGCTCCTATTATATTAAAATATTTAACAAAATCTTAACAGTGTCTTGAAAAACCACCAACAGAATAATAAAACAAGGGCTTAACCCACCTTGCAACACACCTAAAAACTACTAGCTTCAAAACAAAAAACATACTATATACTATGTTTGCATATTTTAAAAATTATAATTAACAACTATATATTGGCTACAACTCTTGCCTCTGATTAAGCGTTCACATCTGCTGCATAATAGGTCTCCATGATCTCTTGAATCCAGTCTTCTTCCACGTCCAAGCATGCCAACTTCTTTAAAAAAATGATTCCTCTGGCCACTCTCCTCCTTCGTCCTATAATTTTTGTCACCCTAGCTTCGACGACAAATGGGTGCCAATCCACTGCATTGCCAGCTGCATTTATCCTGTGGAAAACATATGGGAGCAAAATGCCAACACCAAGCCGAGCCACGCCTACCACTTCTTGCCAACCCCGTGAAACTCCACCTTCACAAAAGACTCCATTAAAGTTTGAATGGTCACTTATTCTTCATTTGCATCCAACAAAACTGCCAAGAACATGGATGACAAATTGAAGTTAACCTGATACCTATGCTCTGTCACCATAAAACATTCCCCTAAAATCCACTCTATTGTGAAAAAAACAATACCACTTTTAGGTTTGAAAACTTGTTTCATCCTCTTCTCTGTGATACCCCCTAGGAATGACATTTGCTTCTTCTTGCAAGTTAGCTGGACTGGGGTATCCATCTTAAACAAAAACACCACATTCACCGTCCCACCAACCAGCTTTGCATCCCAAACTAGATCTCTGCACCAAAAAAACCACTCCGCATGCTTCGCCAACTCCATCTTTGCTCGTGGACAAGATGGAATGCCAGTCAATAGAGCTGACACAATTATTAGACATTACCTCCCATAGCAAGGCTTGTCTTAAGTTGATGGCCAAGTTGGCCAGTGCATTTGCTTCCACGTTTCCTTCCCTATACACGTGATTAATCACCACATTCCTAAACTCCATCATCATATGAATCCAACCTCGTTTAACAAAGCCTTTAGCTTCCAATTTACCAAGCCTCCCTTCCTTAATGCATTAATCACTATAATAGAATCACCATCTATTTCAACCTTTGTCACCTTTAATTGCCCACACAAATTGAGACCTAGGAGAAGGGCTTGTATTTCTACCTCGTTATTTGTTCCAAAATCTAACTTCTTAGCCACTTTGCCTAGGATCTCACCCTTGCAATCTCGAACTAGGCAACTAGCACCCAATTCACATGGGTTGCCCTTAGAAGCTCCAACTAAATTCAACTTTACCCAGCTCTTCGCTGGCGATTCCCACTTTGTCTCCTTTTTTTTCTAAGGGTGTCAACACCCCCAGCCCCATTAATGGCGTCAGAGAGAAGAATTTTCAATATGCCCATAGGGCTTACATATAATGCAAGGAGTTAGCCATATGTAATGGCTAGAGGTCTTGCTTTTTGCCTTTTAGGTCTTACATAGAACTACCATTGTTAGACACACTCTCCCCTTCAATAAAAACTCCTTACATCCCGAGGTGTTAAAATGCCTAAGGTCTTATTTTATGCCTTAGGTCTTACATCTAGAGGTGTTATTGGCATGCACACTCTCCCTCGATGGCCAATCATTAATTTGAATTTAGAGAATTTGGTCTCACACGAAGGTTTGATGCTATATTGCATATATATTTTTTGTGATTATTGGGAGCCTAACCCAAATCTTCTTGACATAGTATATCTGCTATCTGATAATCAGTCTTATCGAACTAAAGAATAATATTAGGATGGAAGGACTTTCTTTTGAAGGAAGTGCCCATGAACTTCAAATGTGCTTCATTTCTAGAAATAGAAGTCTTGAGTAAGAGTAAATAACTTTATCATATAATAAGGTGGGACCTGTAATAGCACCCAGATGAAAAACATTTCCAGTAATCTCCTAAGCACATTGATTCTTTTATAGTGACTTTTGTAGTCAACTTTTGATTAAAGATCTATAGAAGATAGTTGTTTAAATATTACTCCATCCATGTGATAACGAATGCACCATATTTTGAAGACATAAATTGAGGTATATATGTCATATCAATAAGGTTACCAACATAGTTAGTAATATAATAATCAATAAAATTTATTTTTGGTGCAAAATAAAATAAAATCCCATAATTAAATAAGTAAGTCAACATATAGTATGTTATGAAAATACTTAAAAATGTTCTAATGATCTTATTAAGGATATCATATGAGATTTTCATACGTATAAGTATGTATAATTTGCCATGTTTCTACAAGGAAGATAAATAGTTATCCTACTAAACATATAGTAATGATCCAAAAAAAATAAAGCAACGAGTGAGCCATCCTTTCTAGGCTTGCTCCTCAGATAGCGTATAAGGGCAACAACCACCCATTACAAGTAGGTGCTTTTATACCCAATAAATTTATAGTTTTTAGAAAAAATATTGACATCTTTAGATAGTTATGAAAAATGCTTATATATTGTATCAAAATGTCATCTTGGATGTCTTTATCCATTTGGACATACCTTTTTAGCTTGTAGTATTGCCCCTTATGAACCTCTCTTCTCCATGACATATAAGGTAAAATTGCTTCTTGATTATAACAATATTTAATTAACTAATATCAAATTTTATCAATCCCCTAGTCATGCAACTCATCCAAGGTTTTTATTAAATTAAATTTCATATACAAGATAATTATCTAAAATTGGATCCTTTACATATGACAATATCTTATATGCATGACAATGCAACTTATATGACATCTCTTATTTTTAGAGGTGATGATTCTTCTCAACATAAAAAACATCCTCCATGGTTATAACAGAAATAATAATAAAGTTATGTTTATAGGTGTTGCTTACATCTTTTTTAAAAACATCAACACTATCAAGGATTTATCTATTATTGTTGTATATAGTAGTATTTATCTCTAAGGTTAGTTTTAATATATATAAATGTTTAAACATAGAGCATAATGGAATCCGACTCATTTAGCTTTAGTAGCTTATATAAGAGATGTTTGATTTATAATCAACGAAGTTAGTCCTTCAACTTTCATAGCTCTAGTGATGGAATGATTTCCATTTATGGGCCTTTTGATGTAAGTGCTAGGCCTTTCCACTACCATCTTACCATAGTCCTATAATCCTTGGGACCATATGAGTATGATATGATTGTTAGTCAAGTTAACCAAAGGGAGATGAGAAATCCAAACAACTTTATCATAAATATTGCTACCAGATTTAAATGACCTAGGCAAGTTGGAGACTCAATTATAAGAATGGCATATTTTTCTTGAAGTGGCCATGCACTTAGTATTAAGTCAAGTCAACCCAATTTAAACCACTAGACATAACAAATTAACTACTTGTTAAGAATGATATTCTTTTAAATTATAATTATAAATAGAAAAAATATAGTTAATCAAATGTTTAACAAAATATATTCCAAGGAGGTGATGTTGCATTAGATTAAGGAGATCTAAATTTTTGGCTTTGGAGAAGTCAGGGCTTAAAGTTACCTTCTAAATATCATATTGTCCATAGCAAGAATCATAATATATATTAAAGAGAGAAATATAGAAACTTTTTTTAGGTTTCTTGCTTTGAGAGAGGAGACTACAACATTTAGATTTTTGTATAATATGGTATACATATACATATTTTGATTAAAGAGTCAGTTGGAGGTGACAAAAAGTATTTGATTTCAACTTTGAACTATATGAGCATGTGAAATGATTGTGGGGCATAATGAAGAGTACTCATAAGAGTGTTTTCTAGGTTTAACTCCCCCTTAATTCCATAAGGCATGAATATGAAGCGAGGGTGATTAAAGGATATGTTGAAAAAGGCAACCTTAGGAACTTGAGAATGATGAAGCTAAACCTATGCCACATGAATTATCAACCAACAAAATTAAACATATATATATAGTAGAATAGAATAGAATATAATTGTTAAGGTTTCACAAATTATATCATAGTATAATCCTGGTATGTTGGAGACTTAGCAAAGAGTGGTCTATCTTGAGAGGACAACCTTTTTATTGCCTTGTTAATAGGCTGATAAACTTGTGTGAAGACACATATCACTACCCATTATCCTTCTCTCACCCTCATCTCAAGGATGGTTGGTTTAAAATCATAGTATAATGGATAGCTCTTAATTTTTACAATGTATACCATAACCCTTTGTATTGTAATTTGATTTTGAAGTCGAAGAGCATAGAGAATTATTCTATGTTTATGACCTAGAAATGTTGGATCTTATGCTCATTAAAATAAAGCATTGTGGTAAAATGTTATGCAAATACCCCATTAACACTAAAAAAAAATTTCAAGAAGGATTTGAACATGTCATTGAGCATCATGATAGGGAGAGAATTGGCTCTTTAGTTTTTGGCATGTACTTTATGTTATAAAACCATATTGACTAGCCAACTCATGTCGTCAAGCAATTAAGTTTAAATGTGCATTGAAGAAATGACTAGATTTAACATGACTAATAAGGTATAATTATGTGCTCCCATTGGGGGTCTTTTTAATATGCAAGATATCAGTCATAGGCTCGTGGTGCATTGTCTTTTCATTTCTTTTCTTCATGGGTTATAGCGTGATTGTAGAATGTCTATTTTAAATGGCCTCCATTGTCATGGCAGAGAGGTTGGTGATGAAGTGGCCGATGCGGCCAGAGAAGTGTTTAGGGCTTTATTTCACTTACTTTATTTTCAATTACCCCCTCCTCCCCTCCGCTTGCAACAGATTTGGGTGATGTTAATCTTGTGATGTTGGAGGATTCTTAGTCTGTGAATTTTTTGCTAAGTGAAGGTGTCGATGCTTTTTTGGAGATTATGGGAAATGTGGTTTGTGTTCTTGGTTTCTTGATAGTAGTTTTGAAAGAAGTTGAATGTTCAAGCCTCCTCCTACAGGGCCACTAACTGTGTAATGTTTTTGTAAGCTTCATATGATATGCTTCTTCTTTCTTGGTCCACTGGTGATGTAATTGAAGCTTTGCTAGATCTTCAGTGGATGTTTTGGGGCAATTTTGTATACCTCTGTCCCTACTTCATTTTGTAATTACATATTGTAATTTCACATGGAAAATTATGTAAGCTAGATAAGTTTTTGGGAGCTATACCCAGAGGTTTTCTTCCTGGTTCTTTCCTGCCGGTATGCTCCTCCTGAACCAGGTTTTTGTAATATTCCTTATATTTTAATATTATAGTTTAGTGGCTCTGCCACTTTTTCTAAAAAAAAAAATTATGCGCTGACTTGAAGTATGAAACATTTCATTTGTGTCATTTGGAGTTGTATTTAAGGACAATCCCTAGTTCATTTGGAGTTATCAATTAAGTTTAAATGTGCGTTGAACAATCTAAAATAGATTCTACCCATTTCGACAAAAGGGTGGGTCTTACGAAGAGTGTAGTGTAGGCACATATTCGATAGGTGGGGACAATGGCGAGAATTGAATGCATAGAATCAATTTATAATGACTACCTTCCATATATTCACATGCATAGTGTTAATTGGTCTAACCTATCTCATGTTATAGCATTATCATTACTATATGTCTACTTGTGCTAACTCGAAGTATGAAACATTTCATTTGTGTCATTTGGAGTTGTATTTAAGCATAATCCCTAGTTCCTTTTGATCATCTTGGCAATCATTTGACAAAAGCATTCAAGATACATTGATTCACATAATCAAAGCATTTATTACTACATTTCCTATTTGCATCGACATCTAGGACATTTATTGCATGTCTAATTAGTGTTTATGATCACTTCCAAAATTCATTGACTTGGCATCTTGGGAGTTTGACCAAGGGAAAGGATATTTGTTGTCATTGGCAACTCTCGGCTATACAACCACGTTTTTATGTAGAAATAGATACAGAAATTCAAGGCAAACATTTAGAATTCGATTGATATCATATTTGTGCATCTAGATTAGATCCACATTTGCACAATAGGGACATGATTAATCCCACAATTGTGAAAGTGGGCAAACAATGCTTTTATAGAGCTGAAGGCATTCATCTGTTCACTCCTAATTTTTTAAACATACTAACGAATCAATTTCAACCATTTGTCACAACATATCTATATCAGATTTCCAACTAAATAACTTTTATTACATTATTTATTGATACCAACTATTTAATCCCATGATGATTAATTACATTGAAGGCATTCCCTATCTGAGCAGGACTGACTACCTTTCAAAATCGACGGTCTCATTATCCCATAGGCATGCAAGATGTTCGATGGGTTTTTAGCCATTTGATCTCGCTACCAATTTTTTGGTCGCTAATTTTTCCTTATCCCTAGAGAAAATGACAGTTTATAGTCATGCTAATATCATGATAAATACGCCAGGATAGATATTGCACTCAAGTCACATTCACATTGTTGTTCAATGCAAGCAACGTTTGTTAAGACGACATGAAGCAATTAAATGATACAAGTGCAATGGAAAGAACATGGATAATGCCATAAATTTAATAGTTGAAATTCAACTAGGTGGACTATGGAAATATACATCTACCAAATTTAATCCCCACTTTATGCGTCATGGAAATAAAAGACTCTCTACACTTTTGCAGCACCTTTATTAAGCTTAATTACGCCAAAGGCATTCCCTTTGGCAAAGAGAGGCCTGGGGTGGAAAATCAATGGCTTAGGGTTTACTAGCAGCAGACAAGATGATTGAAATGATCTCGTATGTCCATATGTTGCTTCTTCATTGGTCCTTTGTATTCATTCTGAGTTGAATTTTAAAGACTGATGTGTTTTGCTCAGATGTAGTGGGTGCAGAGTTGGACGAAACCTCATAACCGCCTGCAGATTAATCATTGTTTAATTTTTTACGCTATCAAAACTTTGTTATATTCACATCAGCCTAATTAATCTTTCATATTAATTTAATATGATGGGTGCAGTCATTCGATATCTATGTATGTAATAATACAATACTATACAACATAAAATACTATTAATTTGAAATAATATAATATTATTTTATATTATATAATATCCAGGTAATATATCATATTGTAATTAAATTTCATCTAATTTATTATTAATTTTAACATAATATTATTATTATACATATTTCTACTTAAAATATTTATAGATATAATTAAATAAAATATTATTAGATAAAAAATATGAAAAAAATAGTTGCATATTATATAATATCTCTATCATATTATACTATAATTATTATATCTTTTTTATTATTGATTTTTTACTTACAAAAATATTTGTAGTTGTTACATCTCTAATTTTATAGTTATGTATTTTCCCAATTATACCATTAATAGTTAAAATTAAAATAACAATACATATAAATTTAAAATAATATAATATCATTTTACATTATATAATATCTCTAACATAATGTAGTATAATTATTACATTTAATTTACAGTAAAATTCTAATATTTTCCCAATTATAGTATTCCTAGATAGTATTATAATATTAATAGATATAACAATAGAGTATGGTCTCTTTTCCAATTGGTGGAACTTGAGCATTAATGATAAACCCCTAACCCTCTATCAGGGATGCTCTGCTAGGTTCTGGGCTAAGTCTGGTATTACTCAATTTGCTGATATCTTTGAACATGACAATCTTATTCCTTGGGCTGATCTCAAGTGCAGATTTAACTTACTTGATTCTCACAAGAAGACTTATAATCTGATTATTCTTGCTGCTAAGGATATCCCTGCCACTTGCCATGTTGATTCGCACATATTCCTTAAGTGCAAGTGGCCGGATGGTATTGTCTTAGATAAGCTTAAAGCTAAGAACATTTATAAAATTATTGATCACAATGGTGATAGTCTTGAACATATTAATAAAGTTTGGTATTGTTCTTTTGATGATAATTCTTGGAATAAATTGCTGGATAGTATTTGGAAAAGCCCTGTTGAGCCTAAAATTCAATGTTTTAAGTGGCTGGTTTTACTTGATAGATTACCAATCAGAAGTGACTCTCATTCTATTGATGTTTGTAGTATCTGCAGAATGCTTGATTCGGGCAGGTATATCTTATTTGACTGTCTTTTTGCTAAAGAAATTTGGAGACTCTTTGGTATTGTTTATCCTATTAATGTTAACATTCTTCAGATGGTTACTGGGTATATTAATGGTATTAGTAAAGATGCAAATTTTTTTTGGAATATTCTCTCTTCTAACATTCTTTGGCAGATCTGGAAGTGCAAGAATGAAGAGAAATACCAAGGTAAGCTAAGGGATCTTACTGAGTGTTTTTGTAAACTCACTTATTTTAAAATCTTCTTGCAGGTTCAAACTACTATGATGATCGAGAAGGAAAAGCTCAGGAAGTTCCTCAAAGATGGTCAAGCCACGTTTTTTATTTATGAGCTCAAGTATGGTTACCAGTGGCGTAAAACTCTGGATGATCAGCAAATGTTCAAGGACACTTTATGAAGACTGAACCAGGTGATCAAAAGGAACCAAAATACGAGAAAGGAAGAGATCTTTATGCTGGCCCAAATTCAGGAGAGGAAGAACATTGTCTGGATGGAAGGCCCACTCAGTTGGACTACGTGGGTTGATACTTACCCTGATATTCTACACTAGTGTTTGGCTGTTGTTCATGATCTTGTATATCTGTATAGTTGATACTGTGGTTTGATGTGAGGCTTTGCCTCTGTCCTGGTGATTCTTGGTGAACTGTTATTCTTTTTGGTACTCTCTATAGCTAATAGAAAAAAATTATGATATTCATGGATCTAATTAAAATATTAATGGATATAATTAAAACAATATTATAATTATCTAATTTTCCAATTATAATATTCATAGGACCAATTAAAATATTATTAAATATAATATTATAATTATCTAATTTCCCAATTATAATATTCATAGGACCAATTAAAATATTATTAAATATACTTAAAATATGTATAACTTCTATAAAAAAAATACATATTTAAACATAATATAAGTATGTTTCTAAATAGTATAAGAGAGAAAAAATATATAACAATATTCATAGGACCAATTAAAATATTATTAGATATACTTAAAATATGTATTTAACTTCTATAAAAAATATACATATTTAAACATAATATAAGTATGTTTCTAAATAGTATAAGAGAGAAAAAATATATAACAATTATGTAATGACATATATTATAGATTGTACTTCTAATAATTATTTAATAATCTTTATTGTGTATAATATAATATATACCAACAAGTATAAATATAACATAGATTAATACTTCAAGTAAATATATAACATATAATATTTAATATAATTATATTGATTGTTTATATAGTATATTTTATATGATGTAAATTATTTAATATATTTTAAAATTATAAATTCATATATTTATAGTTTAATTGTATTTATTTTATATATCATTTAGCATAATAATACTTATTATTGGAGAGTATATTTTAAAACATATTTGTTATTCTATTATATATTAATTTTATAGATATAATTTATATTATACTTATATTTATCATTAACTATTATATTCTATATGATATGAATTATTAAATACAAATATAATATTATATATTTTTATTAAAGTGCCATTTAAATTAATTTATAACAAATATAAGAGTTTAACTCACTTTCTCAATCTCAATTGTCAAGGTGTTGAATGGATTATCATTGCATGTCAATTAACAATAATTCAACATTCCATTCAAACTATTACCATTGGTCTAGGAATATCAAAGGTATAACATTTGTTACTCATTTATAAGCAATGTAGCTTGCTCCTTTCACCACCCATTAACTCAATCTAAAATATGATGAAATAAATCAGATTGTCTCACAAATGTATCTATACACGAAGGGATCAACAATATTGAGTAAAAAGACTTTTAAGGAGAATTGTGTAAATTCGTGTGAAGTTTGAAGTAGCATACTTCATGATGTGCATTCTATGTCATGTTCGGAAGATATAAAGACATGGGATCCTAGAATCTTGTAACCTCCATATGGGTAAGTGTAGGAAGATGGGGGGCCAAAAAGGGGTCTTAAGTGGCCACTTTTTTTCTGAAATCAGGAAATACTGGCCTTGGATGAGAAATTGAGCATAGTTACACTCAAAATTTGGAGATGCAACCAAAACAATGTTCGTAGTGCTCCGAGTCTACTTTCTAAACTACTATTTTGTTTTGAAAATGGCATAGATTAAGGGGTTCAAAAGAGGGAGCCATAGAAATTGGTGTTGTTTCTGTCAAAAAAACATAACATAGCATGTTTTGTGGCTCCCTCAAAAGGTCAACTTTTTTTTGGTATTTTTAAAATCACTTTGGTGAGAAATTAGCTAATAGCATGTAGTTTATGCCCAATTTTTCTGATAATTTTTTGATGAATATTTAATTTTTTACTAATTTTTAAAGTGGACACATCCTAAAAAACAGAATTTTGGCCGTGCTACCCCTATAAATTTTGAAAACTAATTGAAAATCATTTTTTTATTTTTTTAATATTTGTAGAATGGAGTCTAATTTCTAAATATGTAATTTTTTTGAAATTTGAATGAATAGTTATTTTACAATGAAAAAAAGACCAAACAGTGGTTTTTGCCTAAAAACGGACACACAAACAAAAGAAATTAAAGATGAAAGGCTTAACATTGTTAAAATGTGAAAAAAATCACATCGTCAAATAGCTAAGAGAAAGCCTAACATTACCCATGTGTTTGATTTGTTTGACCTTGAAACACGTGCAAATCTGAGGGTTAGCACGAACGAAATTATGTGAAATTTTGAAGAATATAGAAAAACACGTCTGTGACTGTTCATAAGGCACTCCAAGCCTTTGGGTTGGAAATCCAAAGCAAATCCCAAGCCCAAGGCTTGGGATTCCCAAAGCAAGAAATAACGCGAGCGCGTTATAACGCGCTCGCGTTATGTTTTACCATGGATTTTTCTTTCCCGCAAGTCTGTCTTTTGTCATGTTTGACATAACGCGAGCACGTTATAACACGCTCGCGTTATGTCCCCCTCAAATTTTTTTACGTTCAAGGCTATTAATCATGAGGGTTAAGGGATAATGGATTGAGTTGGAGGGTTTAGGGATAAGGGATAGAGTTGGAGGGTTTAGGGATAAGGGATTAGCGTTTAAGGTATAGTATTGAGCCCGTTGAGGGTCTAGGAATAGGGATAGCGTTTAAGGTTTAGGGATGAGGGATGACAGATTACGGTTGAGGGTTTAGGGTTTAGGGATAGGGTTGAGGGTCGAGGGATCAAAGTTAAGGGTTGAGGGATTAGGGTTTGACATTGAGGGTTGAGGGTTGAGGTTCAAGGGTCAAGGGTTTAGGGATAGGGTTTAGGGTCGAGGGATTAGGGTTAAAGTAGAGTGTGGAGGGTGTAAGGATTAGGGATAGGGTTGGAGGGTTTAGGGATAAGGGATTAGGGTTTAAGGTATAGTATCAAGTCTGTTGAGGGTTTAGGAATAGGGATAGCATTTAGGGTTTAGGGATGAGGGATTATAGTTGAGGGATGATGGATTAGGGTTGAGGGTTGAGGGATTAGGGTTTAGGGATAAGGTTTAGGGTTGAGGGTTGAGGGATTAGGGTTTAAGGTATAGTGTTGAGGGTTGAGGGTTGAGGGTTTAGGATTAGGGTTTAGGGTTGACGGATTAGCATTTAATGTCGAGGTTAGGGTTAGAGTGTCGAGGGTAGAGGGATTAGGGATAGGGTTTAGGGTTGAAGGTTTAAGGCTTAAGATATAGTGTCAAGTGTTGAGGGTGTAGGGATAGGGTTTAAGTTTTAAGGGTTAAGGGTTGAGGGATAGGGATTAGGGTTTAAGGTATAGTGTTGAGGGTTTAGGGATAGGGTTTAGGGTTGAGGGATTAGGATTTGACGTTGAGGGTTGAGGGTTGAGGGTTTAGGGTTTAGGGTTTAGGGTTAGGGTTGAGAGATGAGGGATCAGAGTTAAGGGTTGAGGGAATAGGGTTTGACTTCGAGGGTTGAGGGTTGAGGTTCGAGGGTCAAGGGTTTAGGGATAGGGTTGAGGTTGAAGGGATTAGGGTTAAAGTAGAGTGTGGAGGGTGTAAGGATTAGGGATAGGGTTGGAGGGTTTAGGGATAAGGGATTAGAGTTTAAGGTATAGTATCAAGTTTGTTGAGGGTTTAGGAATAGGGATAGCATTTAGGGTTTAGGGATGAGGGATTAGAGTTGAGGGATGAGGGATTAGGGTTGAGGGTTGAGGGATTAGGGTTTAGGGATAAGGTTTAGGGTTGAGGGTTGAGGGATTAGGGTTTAAGGTATAGTGTTGAGGGTTGATGGTTTAGGGATAGGGTTTAGGTTTGAGGGATTAGGGTTTAGGGTTGATGAATTAGGGTTTAATGTTGAGAGTTGAGGGTTAAGGGTTGAGGGTTGAGGTTGAGGGATAGGGTTAATGGTCAAGGGATTAGGGTTAAATAAGAGTGTCGAGGGTAGAGGGATTAGGGTTTAAGGTATAGTATCGAGCCTGTTGAGGGTCTAGGAATAGGGATAGCGTTTAGGGTTTAGGAATGAGGGATTAGAGTTGAGGGATGACAGATGATAGATTAGGGTTGAGGGTTGAGGCATTAGGGTTTAGGGACAAGGTTTAGAATTAGGGTTGAGGGATTAGGGTTTAAGGTATAGTGTTGAGGGTTTAGGGATAGGGTTTAGGGTTGAGGGATTAGAGTGAAGGGTTGAGGGATTAGAATTTGACATTGAGGGTTGAGGGTTTAGGGATAGGGTTGAAGGTCGAGGGATCAGAGTTAAGGGTTGAGGGATTAGGGTTTGATGTTGAGGGTTGAGGGTTGAGGTTCGAGGGTCAAGGGTTTAGGGATAGGGTTGAGGGTCGAGGAATTAGGGTTAAATTAGAGTGTGGAGGGTATAAGGATTAGGGATAGGGTTGGAGGGTTTAGGGATAAGGGATTAGGGTTTAAGGTATAGTATTGATTCTGTTGAGGGTGTAGGAATAGGGATAGCATTTAGGGTTTAGGGATGAGGGATTAGAGTTGAGGGATGACGGATTAGGGTTGAGGGATTAGGGTTTAGGGATAAGGTTTAGGGTTGAGGGATGAGGGATTAGGGTTTAAGGTATAGTGTTGAGGGTTTAGGGATAGGGTTTAGGGTTGAGGGATTAGGATTTGACGTTGAGGGTTGAGGGTTTAGGGTTTAGGGTTAGGGTTGAGAGATGAGGGATCAGAGTTAAGGGTTGAGGGAATAGGGTTTGACTTCGAGGGTTGAGGGTTGAGGTTCGAGGGTCAAGGGTTTAGGGATAGGGTTGAGGTTGAAGGGATTAGGGTTAAAGTAGAGTATGGAGGGTGTAAGGATTAGGGATAGGGTTGGAGGGTTTAGGGATAAGGGATTAGAGTTTAAGGTATAGTATCGAGTTTGTTGAGGGTTTAGGAATAGGGATAGCATTTAGGGTTTAGGGATGAGGGATTAGAGTTGAGGGATGAGGGATTAGGGTTGAGGGTTGAGGGATTAGGGTTTAGGGATAAGGTTTAGGGTTAAGGGTTGAGGGATTAGGGTTTAGGGTTGATGAATTAGGGTTTAATGTTGAGAGTTGAGGGTTAAGGGTTGAGGGTTGAGGTTGAGGGATAGGGTTAATGGTCAAGGGATTAGGGTTAAATAAGAGTGTCGAGGGTAGAGGGATTAGGGTTTAAGGTATAGTATCGAGCCTGTTGAGGGTCTAGGAATAGGGATAGCGTTTAGGTTTAGGAATGAGGGATTAGAGTTGAGGGATGACGGATGACAGATTAGGGTTGAGGGTTGAGGCATTAGGGTTGAGGGATTAGGGTTTAAGGTATAGTGTTGAGGGTTTAGGGATAGGGTTTAGGGTTGAGGGATTAGAGTGAAGGGTTGAGGGATTAGAATTTGACGTTGAGGGTTGAGGGTTTAGGGATAGGGTTGAAGGTCGAGGGATCAGAGTTAAGGGTTGAGGGATTAGGGTTTGATGTTGAGGTTGAGGGTTGAGGTTCGAGGATCAAGGGTTTAGGGATAGGGTTGAGGGTCGAGGAATTAGGGTTAAAGTAGAGTGTGGAGGGTATAAGGATTAGGGATAGGGTTGGAGGGTTTAGGGATAAGGGATTAGGGTTTAAGGTATAGTATCAATTCTGTTGAGGGTGTAGGAATAGGGATAGCATTTAGGGTTTAGGGATGAGGGATTAGAGTTGAGGGATGACGGATTAGGGTTGAGGGATTAGGGTTTAGGGATAAGGTTTAGGGTTGAGGGATGAGGGATTAGGGTTTAAGGTATAGTGTTGAGGGTTTAGGGATAGGGTTTAGGGTTGAGGGATTAGGATTTGACGTTGAGGGTTGAGGGTTGAGGGTTTAGGGTTTAGGGTTTAGGGTTAGGGTTGAGAGATGAGGGATCAGAGTTAAGGGTTGAGGGAATAGGGTTTGACTTCGAGGGTTGAGGGTTGAGGTTCGAGGGTCAAGGGTTTAGGGATAGGGTTGAGGTTGAAGGGATTAGGGTTAAAGTAGAGTGTGGAGGGTGTAAGGATTAGGGATAGGGTTGGAGGGTTTAGGGATAAGGGATTAGAGTTTAAGGTATAGTATCAAGTTTGTTGAGGGTTTAGGAATAGGGATAGCATTTAGGGTTTAGGGATGAGGGATTAGAGTTGAGGGATGAGGGATTAGGGTTGAGGGTTGAGGGATTAGGGTTTAGGGATAAGGTTTAGGGTTGAGGGTTGAGGGATTAGGGTTTAAGGTATAGTGTTGAGGGTTGATGGTTTAGGGATAGGGTTTAGGTTTGAGGGATTAGGGTTTAGGGTTGATGAATTAGGGTTTAATGTTGAGAGTTGAGGGTTAAGGGTTGAGGGTTGAGGTTGAGGGATAGGGTTAATGGTCAAGGGATTAGGGTTAAATAAGAGTGTCGAGGGTAGAGGGATTAGGGTTTAAGGTATAGTATCGAGCCTGTTGAGGGTCTAGGAATAGGGATAGCGTTTAGGGTTTAGGAATGAGGGATTAGAGTTGAGGGATGACGGATGACAAATTAGGGTTGAGGGTTGAGGCATTAGGGTTTAGGGACAAGGTTTAGGGTTAGGGTTGAGGGATTAGGGTTTAAGGTATAGTGTTGAGGGTTTAGGGATAGGGTTTAGGGTTGAGGGATTAGAGTGAAGGGTTGAGGGATTAGAATTTGATGTTGATGGTTGAGGGTTTAGGGATAGCGTTGAAGATCGAGGGATCAGAGTTAAGGGTTGAGGGATTAGGGTTTGATGTGTAGGGTTGAGGGTTGAAGTTCGAGGGTCAAGGGCTTAGGGATAGGGTTGAGGGTCGAGGAATTAGGGTTAAAGTAGAGTGTGGAGGGTATAAGGATTAGGGATAGGGTTGGAGGGTTTAGGGATAAGGGATTAGAGTTTAAGGTATAGTATCGAGTCTGTTGAGGGTTTAGGAATAGGGATAGCATTTAGGGTTTAGGGATGAGGGATTAGAGTTGAGGGATGAGGGATTAGGGTTGAGGGTTGAGGGATTAGGGTTTAGGGATAAGGTTTAGGGTTGAGGGTTGAGGGATTAGGGTTTAAGGTATAGTGTTGAGGGTTGATGATTTAGGGATAGGGTTTAGGTTTGAGGGATTAGGGTTTAGGGTTGATGAATTAGGGTTTAATGTTGAGAGTTGAGGGTTGAGGGTTGAGGGTTGAGGTTGAGGGATAGGGTTAATGGTCAAGGGATTAGGGTTAAATAAGAGTGTTGAGGGTAGAGAGATTAGGGTTTAAGGTATAGTATCGAGCCTGTTGAGGGTCTAGGAATAGGGATAGCATTTAGGGTTTAGGAATGAGGGATTAGAGTTGAGGAATGACAGATGACAGATTAGGGTTGAGGGTTGAGGGATTAGGGTTTAGGGACAAGGTTTAGGGTTAGGGTTGAGGGATTAGGGTTTAAGGTATAGTGTTGAGGGTTTAGGGATAGGGTTTAGGGTTGAGGGATTAGAGTGAAGGGTTGAGGGATTAGAATTTGATGTTGAGGGTTTAGGGTTTAGGGCTAGGGTTGAAGGTTGAGGGATCAGAGTTAAGGGTTGAGGGATTAGGGTTTGATGTTAAGGGTTGAGGGTTGAGGTTCGAGGGTCAAGGATTTAGGGATAGGGTTGAGGGTCAAGGAATTAGGGTTAAAGTAGAGTGTGGGGGTATAAGGATTAGGGATAGGGTTGGAGGGTTTAGGGATAAGGGATTAGAGTTTAAGGTATAGTATCGAGTTTGTTGAGGGTTTAGGAATAGGGATAGCATTTAGGGTTTAGGGATGAGGTATTAGAGTTGAGGGATGAGGGATTAGGGTTGAGGGTTGAGGGATTAGGGTTTAGGGATAAGGTTTAGGGTTGAGGGATGAGGGATTAGGGTTTAAGGTATAGTGTTAAGGGTTGATGGTTTAGGGATAGGGTTTAGGTTTGAGGGATTAGGGTTTATGGTTGATGAATTAGGGTTTAATGTTGAGAGTTGAGGGTTGAGGGTTGAGGTTGAGGGATAGGGTTAATGGTCAAGGGATTAGGGTTAAATAAGAGTGTCGAGGGTAGAGGGATTAGGGTTCAAGGTATAGTATCGAGCCTGTTGAGGGTCTAGGAATAGGGATAGCGTTTAGGGTTTAGGAATGAGGGATTAGAGTTGAGGGATGACGGATGACAGATTAGGGTTGAGGGTTGAGGGATTAGGGTTTAGGGATAAGGTTTAGGGTTGAGGGTTGAGGGATTAGGGTTTAAGGTATAGTGTTGAGGGTTGAGGGTTGAGGGTTTAGGATTAGGGTTTAGGGTTGATGGATTAGCATTTAATGTCGAGGTTAGGGTTAGAGTGTTGAGGGTAGAGGGATTAGGGATAGGGTTTAGGGTTGAAGGTTTAAGGATTGAGGGTTGAGGCTTTAGGGATGAGGGTTTAAGGCTTAAGATATAGTGTCAAGTGTTGATGGTGTAGGGATAGGGTTTAAGTTTTAAGGGTTAAGGGTTGAGGGATAGGGATTAAGGTTTAAGGTATAGTATCGAGTCTGTTGAGGGTGTAGGATTAGGGATAACATTTAGGGATTAGGGATAGGGTTGGAGGGTTTAGGGATAAGATATTAGGGTTTAAGGTATAGTATCGATTCTGTTGAGGGTGTAGGAATAGGGATAGCATTTAGGGTTTAGGGATGAGGGATTAGAGTTGAGGGATGCCAGATTAGGGTTGAGGGTTGAGGGATTAGGGTTTAGGGATAAGGTTTAGGGTTGAGGGCTGAGGGATTAGGGTTTAAGGTATAGTGTTGAGGGTTTAGGGATAGGGGTTAGGGTTGAGGGATTAGAATGAAGGGTTGAGGGATTAGGATTTGATGTTGAGGGTTGAGGGTTTAGGGTTAGGGTTGAGAGATGAGGGATCAGAGTTAAGGGTTGAGGGATTAGGGTTTGACGTCAAGGGTTGAGGGTTGAGGTTCGAGGGTCAAGGGTTTAGGGATAGGGTTGAGGTTGAAGGGATCAGGGTTTAAGGTATAGTGTTGAGGGTTGATGGATTAGAGTTAAGGGTTGAGGGATTAGGGTTGAGGGTTGTAAGGATTAGGGATAGGGTTGGAGGGTTTAGGGATAAGGGATTAGAGTTTAAGGTATAGTATCAAGTCTGTTGAGGGTGTAGGATTAGGGATAGCATTTAGGGTTTAGGGATGAGGGATTAGAGTTGAGGGATGAGGGATTAGAGTTGAGGGATGATAGATTAGGATTTGATGTTGAGGGATGACGGATTAGGGTTGAGGGATTAGGATTTGGCATTGAGGGTTGAGGGTTTAGGGATAGGGTTGAGGGTTGAGGGATTAGGATTTGACGTTGAGGGTTTACGGATAGGGTTAAGGGTTGAGGGATTAGGATTTGACATTGAGGGTTGAGGGTTTAGGGATAGGGTTGAGGGATTAGGATTTGACATTGAGGGTTGAGGGTCGAGGGATCAGAGTTGAGGGTTTAGGGATTAGGGTTTGACATTGAGGGTTGAGGGCATTTTCTATCACGAACTTGATTATGAGGGCTTGCCCCTTCATTGTTATGCCTATCATATGGCAGAGCATCTGGCAAGCCCTTGCAGGAAAAAGATGTGATTAATGCAAAGGATGTGATGAATCTATAGCAGGACAAAATGCGAGCGCGTTTTGTATTTCTATTGAAATGGTAAAAAAGTGGTTACCCCCATGATCCAGGCCCACATGCTCTATTTTCTTACTGATTCTGCTTGTGCTCCGACAAAAAAAAGTGCTTTCATGCTATTGGGAAGTTCACATGCACATTTGACACATTGTACCACCTTTGCATGATCTTTCCACCACCTTTTCTGCTTTGCCAACTTGAGAAGGAGGAAATAACATAGTTTTCACACCAAGTTTGATATATATCTATTCAAGTTTCAATTTTTGTAGTGTTGCAATGTTAATTGTGATTCAATTTTAGGAATTTAACATTGAAAAGGAAGCAAGTGGTGAAAAACTCAAATTGTTGAGGAGTTTGATGCAAGAAGATAAAAACACTACATAATTGGGTACTCTCTCCATTCAAATCTTTATTTTTTAGGTATGTCAAGTCTTTACATGCATGTTCTTTACATTTTCCTTATTTTGATTGAATTACTTTATCATGCTTTATCATACATGTTTAAAATAGACACATTCCCAATCAAGAAAGCAAACTATAATCTCACATGATGCCATGTATATTTTCTACACTTGGGCTCTTTAATAATTATGTGTAATAAACAAACCTTAGTTCATACCATGATGTCAAACTATACAAGAATAAATCCTTACAACATTAAAAAAATACAATTCCACTATTATCATGTATTCATTTCTTAGGAACTAATATTGGTCTGTTTATCATGCTACAGACAAATTCTCCATCATGCCGAGGAAACGATCAAGAATTAAACCAACGCAGGAAGAGATAGAAGCTAAGAATGCAAAGAAAGCAATGGCTATGAGGGAACTTCGTGAGAAGAGGAAATTGGACATGATAAATGAAGACATACTAATTGACGAGGAACCACAAACATCACAAAGAGATATGGTATTGGCGGCACAAAGAGAACGAATGCAAAAACTTTGTGGTACGAGAGATTTGAATACCATAGTTGGAGACACGTCCTTTACCGCAAGTCAACATATAGGGACACCATCTACCACATCTCAAGTTGAGAGTACATCATCACTCACATGTGATGAAGGAGGTACGCCATCGTTCCCACCTCAACCTCAAGGTATGTCATCTATTCCATCTTTGATCGAAGGTATGCCATCTAACCCATCTCATTTAAATATTGATGAAATACCTAATGTTGAGATGAATTTACCTAACTTGACACCACCTAGAATTTTACATAGAAAGCCAAAGTATTTGATTGATATTGATGAGAATATTTTGCAGCCAATGGAAGGTAAGATTCCAAAACACACTTGTAGAAGATATGCTAATAATATTTGGAGATTGTTCTTTGAAAAGTTAAATGAGACTGCAAGATGTCAACTATTCGTTGAAATGATGCGAAGTATAAAGTATAGGTCTATCATGAAGATTCTTGGGTTGAGAACATTAGAGGCTTCAAGTGAAAAATCTATTGTCAAGAATCTAATGAGTGCGTATGAGAGTGTGGGTAACACCTCACACACAAAAGATAGTAATGCAACACGGCATCTGATTAAATCGACTATAGTAAGTAGTCAAACGAGGAAAGCTCGTCTCATTAGAAAGACAAGTCAAGAATTGAGAATTAATAGGAAAACTTTATCAAGAGCCGTTGGAAGACGCCAAAGAATTGAGGACACTAATGCCAATGAATTATGGGCGTTCTCGGGGAGACTACCACGAAAAGATAAACCAATTGTTGAAGCATTGAGATCACTAATTGAAGACTTTTGGAAGAATTACACAAGGGTATCTCCGAATCAAAGGGATGTGGTAAGAAGGAGAATCGGTAGTCAGAACCACGAGCCACATCCAAAGCATTTTTTGGATGAGACTCAAACACAGTTTTATGGTAAATTTCTAGAGAAGTATCCTCAAATTAAAATTTGTCAAAGATATTTTGAAATGCTAAAACCTTTCTATGTTAAGATAAATCACACATGCACTACTTGTTGTTGTAGATTACATATTGAATTTTCTAACCATTTTGATGCTTATAGGTCTATATGTTTAGATATGCATACTAACAATGATTTGCAGGGTTGTGCCATATGTGCCCCACCAACATCTTCAAGAGACTTCATATCAAGAATTTTATGTGAAAGAGAGGAAGGTCAAATATTCTATAAGAAATTATGCTTGGATGGCACATGTCATCGTTGCGGTGGCTTGCAACATTTGCCAATATGTGAACATATGGAAATAACACATGTGGTTGGAAATGAACTAGTAGAGTTTGGCAAGTATAAAACAGTGGCATACAATACAAAAGATGGTAAAGAAGCAAAGAGGTGTGAATTAGTTATTGAAAAGATTCTAGTGTATCAGTTTATGCCTATATTTCGTGACAACATAGTGTATGAGTATGCAAGACATGCCCATAGAGCTCGATGGTTGGACTTGCAATTCAAGTTATGCAAGGACACATTTCCAGTTGGTAGAATTGTTTCAGTCGTCGACTTTGTAGAGAACTATAGTCTACAGCCACAGCATGAGGTGCAATCACAATATTACAACTCCACATAGGTTTCTATATTTGGCCACATCGCATTCATTCATGCGAATGATAGTACAGAGGATGACAGAAAGATCATAAGGGAGTATAATTTCTATATTAGTGATGATCGCACGCATTCTACGGAGTTCGTGCAAGGTTGCTTTCAGGTGTTCTACAATGATTTGGCTAGAAGGGGCATATCATTCAGTCAGCATATCATATGGTCAGATAATTGTGTGTCATAATTCAAGAACTCGCAGAATTTCTATTGGCTGAGTAGGAGGCATAATTTTACAGGTATTCAACATATGTGGAACTTTTGTGAGGTCGGGCATGGAAAGGGGGAGCATGATGGTGCAGGAGCATGTATCAAAAGAGCCATAGCACGAGAAGAGTTAAAGTATAAAGACAATGCAAAGTTGACAGATGCAAAATCGATTGTCGAGTGGTGTAATTCTTCCATGGGTCCAGGTAATGAAGGTAATTCTTTAGTTCGTAGATTTTTTTGGTTGATAGATGATACTAACATTGCACCATATGAGGATTGTTGTACACTGATAGGATCAAATGAGATGCACTCTTTCAAAAGCTCAATTGCAGGTTCATGGAGTATCCATACATGAAAGATGTCATGCTTTTGTTCTTCCTGTACGATTCAAGTCTGGGATGAGTGCGAGTCAAAGGAGTGGGTTGACGAATGGCAGTTAAGTTATCTTAGCCCACTTGACATGTATCGACCCCCGACGGCACTGGAACTAACACAGATGGAATCGTCAGTTGACTTTGACCACATATCAGATTTAGTTCAACCAGGTAATATAGGGCACGTATATGCATCTAATTTCATCTAGTTCAACTAGGTAATGTCATCTTACTTTGTAGTGTTTTTGTAATGTTGACTAATTTCATCTAATTTGCTACACATATCAATGTAGGGCACGTATATGCAGTTATTGCAGATGAAGATAATGAAGAGGGAACAGATTATTACTTATGTCGTTGTGTTGAGGCCAAAAAGAAATTGGAGGCCCCTGTTACAGATGGAGAAAACATCGAATACCCTATAGGATTAGTGGTTATTACTATAAGGGTAAAATGGTGATCAATCAAATGAAATGAACATGACCCAAACATCAACAAAATAGTGAAACAAGAATGATTCAATAAACAAAGCAATGAACAAACACAGTGCAAACCTCTCCCGTTTCGAAACTTCTGTTGTTCGCCTATCACAAATCATCCTTTTGCAGATGAGATGAGCCCTCAGAGAGTGCAATCTTTTTAGCTGTTTGTAGGAAGTCGACGGTGAACGGCTATGATGATACGCAATGAAGATGAGCTCCAATGCAAGTAGGTGATCTCAAGCTTGTAGTTGACAAAAGGGTGCCAAAGGCGCGCTGGTGATATTTCTGCAAAGTAACGATGTCAAAAGCCTGGATAATTAGAATGGAGGGATGAAGCTTTATTTATAGACTTGGAAGAATGGGAATCAACGGTTGAGAGGAGATGTGAAGATCGACGGCTGAGAATGGTTGAGGAATGTGCAACCAGTAGAAATGTGACAAGTGTCCTAGCTCCATCATGAAAGAGGGGACGTGACAAAATTGATTGGAGAGTTAACTCCATTGACTGAACAGTTAACAGACTTGATTGATCAGTTAGAAGAGTGGATTATGGGATTGACTGAATTGATTGACCAGTGAACTGGATTGATTGAGGAGTCAACAGAATAGATTGACCAGTGAACTCAAATGACTAATTAGTTAACAGATTTGATTGATTAGTTAACTAACTTCTGATTTGAGAAGAAATAGGCCATGTGGGTGAGAGAAAAATAGGTAATTAAATATTAAATATATTTAATTACATGTGCAACTTGATGATGTGGACAAGGTGAGGTGGATTTTTGAATTTAGAACTTAGGATAGAGGAATTTGGATTAATTAAATAATTTATGATTATTTAATTGTGTAGGACATTTAGAAGAATTTTAATTAAATAAATTGAATTTATTTAATTATGGAACAGTGAATCGATTAAATAAATTAGAAATATTTATTTAATTGATAGAAGGAAATAAATATTTAGAATATTTATTTAGGATGATCTGTGTCATTTTTAGGCATATACATTTTGCCCCTCTTTGATGCAATGCAGTTTACAGCGTTGCTTCAAAGAAATCGATAGTCTGAATGATACATGCCCCAGTTTGCCCCTTGTACAAGTTTAACGACAGGATGCCCCCTCGGGAGATTGGACGAGAAAAAGGCAAAAGGCATGAGACGGACAATCTCATGATGAAGAAGGTTGAGTTTGAAGAAAATGGGATGAAGAAAAGAGTTGAATGATACGCGATGCAAGTTGGAATGATGACACACACAAGCAAGTGAGCAAGTATGCACAAATGATTCAAAAACAAACAAGGTATTGCCTCTGTCAAGTGATAAACCAACTGATGAATTGACAACGATATACGACAGTGTTGTCATGGCAGGGAACGATGTATCCCTAGACCAACACGGCAGGCGTGTTGTCATGGCGGGGAATGATAAATCCCTAGAGCAAACACGAAGGATATTGTCTGGTTTCAGGAAATGAAGCATGTCGTGTAAGACGCATGTATTGGTCTGATTTCGACAATGCAACATCCTGTATAAGACAATTGATTGATTAACTGATCGAGTTGGTTTACGACCAGACAAGGATCAAGACCACTAATTGTGAGTGGATCATTTGTGCAAGATTGACTTGACTAGATTGGTATGCATTAAGGATGGACCTTGCATTTGGATTATTGCTCAGACTGACTAGACAAGGATGAAAGATATGATGATAGATAGAAATCTGATTGATAGAAGAAAGACTCGATAGAAGGACTCACAAGCTTTTATTTGTATTGATACTCTGCATTGTTGGATCTTTATTGCATGGGGTATGGTATGGATGTATAAATGGATATAGGATGGATGCTTTGCTATTGGAGTGCTTTATTTCATCATTGGGCATTTTTTTTTTTGTGGTACTTTTCTGAAATGTTGTAAGTGAATACAAGCATCTAGGTATAATTGAACCGAGATGACCTGAGTATCGCTTACATGGATTGTGATTTAGCAAGTTAATACAAGCATCTAGTCAAAATTGAATCTAGACAACCTGAGTACCTCTTGCGTTTCAACAAGCAAGGATTGCCCCCCGTTCATGTTAGACCTTTGATGTCCTCGATGATCTTTTGCCGATCACGTCCTAAGACAAGGCTTCACATTACTAAAGTTTAATCCCCAAATAGCAAACAAAGAAAATAATTATGCCCCCATCATAGCATCTCTAGCTTTTGGCATCCTTGAGTAGCATAGGAGGGTATGATAGCAAAAATTAGGACTCGAATTGTTAACCATGTTTCTGATCTACAAAGCATATTTGCGTTGATATGTGTTTAGCTCTTGCCTTAATTTGCATAAAATCGTTTAGAAGACCTTGGGTATTTGCTTTGCGTTGGATAGGTTAAGATGCTCATAGTCAAGATTTCTGCTTGAGGCGCGGGTTCTACGTGCATTTGCTTGCTTGGTGAGAAGATTGCACAATCCTTATTGGGGAGACGGACCCTAAGGGATTGACCTAGTGCCTCGGGGGCTCATTGCTAAATGGCCTTGCCTACGTGATGACACAGAGGCAACGTAGTTCGGGGTAAACCCTAATGGACCATGGATGGACTAGAAGAAAGATGACAAGAATGAAGACAAGAAGGAGGATGAATGGGATTATAGAAGAAATGGAAGCCTCGGGGGTGCATTAGAATAATGGCCTTGCCTACGTGACGACGCAGAGGCAACGTAGTTCACGGACTTGGACCATGGACACCGACGAGGGACACTACACTAGGCTCACACGAAGGAGACGGTATGGGACAAAACCCTGGTTGACAAGGCCACAAGGAGAGTATTGAGCCATGATAGGTAACTGTCAGGTGTTTATTGTGGGACAGATATGGGTCGAATGGGGCAAATGGAGAAAGAATGGACTCAAGGGGATTGGATTCTCAAAGATGGAGAAGGTGGTGTATCACAAGTAACGCCTGTTTACCAGGTTTTCATCACTTGCTTTTATTTGCACGAGAAGCTAGAAAGTAAACATGATGCCTGTTTGCCAGGTTTTCATCATGATACCTATCCAAGGTGCCTGTTTGCCAGGTTTTCACCAAAGGATGAATTTTTTTTGTTTGTATGCTTTCTATTTTTTTTTTTTTTTGTATTTTTGTATTTTTGATTTTTTCTGATTTTATTATGCCCCCTTGCACTGGGGTTCCCCTAGGTATAGAACCGACGAAGATGCATGCTGTTGATTGGATCATCAAACAACTCACCCTCTGATGTGGCCAACTGATATGCCCCCGATCCATAAGTAGCTACAATCACATAGGGCCCAAGCCAGTTAGGCTTGAACTTACCTTTCTTTTCTCTGTCCTGCTGATTGCGAGGGTTCTCTTTTAGAACGAGGTCCCCAACCTTGAAGCATCTTGGTCTAACCTTGTGGTTGTAGCTTCTTGACATCATCTGTTGATAGGCTTTGAGATGGTCAAAAGCTTTCTGGCACCTTTCCTCTAGCAGCTCTAGTTCCTGTAGCCTAGAGACTCTGTATTCTTCATCTGATATGAGACCTTTCAACGACACCCTAAGGGATGGGAGTTCGACCTCAATGGGAAGGATGGCTTCAGAGCCATAGACAAGGGCGTAGGGTGTAGCACCTGTGGGAGTGCGTATACTGGTTCTGTAGGCCCACAGAGCAGGATTGAGTTGGACGTGCCAATCGCGACCAGCTTCATTGATAGTCTTCTTTAGGATTTTCAGAATGGTTTTATTCGATGCCTCAACTTGGCTGTTACCTTGGGGGTAGTATGGAGTGGAGAAACGATGTTGGATTTTGAAACGCGCACAAAGTTCCTGGACATCCTAATTTTTGAAAGGTCTCCCATTATCTGTTATGATGGATGAGGGGATGCCATATCAGCAGATAATGTAATTCAGAATGAACGAGGAAATTTGCTTTCCTGTGACGGTGGTTAGGGGAACGGCTTCAATCCACTTTGTGAAGTACTCAGTGGCAGTTATGATGAATTTATGGTCGTTGGAAGAAGGTGGATGAATCTTTCCCACAAGGTCAAGTCCCCACTGGCAAAAGGGCCAGGGTGTCGTTAAAGGTCTCAACTCCTGAGCAGGTGCATGAATCAGGTTCCTGTGTATCTGGCACTATTTGCACTTTTTGACGAACTGATATGAATCCATTTCCATATTGGGCCAGTAATAACCCAAACGCATGAGTTTCTTAGCTAAGGAAGGACCGCTGGAGTGTGTTCCGCAGATCCCTTCGTGTATGTCTCGCAAGGCTGTTATGGATTTGTCTTGTTCTAGACAACGGAGTAAAGTACCATCCAGACCACGTCGGTAAAGGGTATTAGCAATGATGGTGTAACGGGAGGCTTGTCGGATGAAAGTTCGCTTTTGGTTGGAAGAGAGGTCGGGTGGAAGAATATTGTCCTTGAGGTAAGTGTAGGTCTTACCATACCAAGGTGAATCAGATCCTACTAGGAGGCAAATGGAATGGGTTTCGAGGAGATCATAAGCCGGTTGCCGAATGGTTTCTACTAAGAACTCATACCGTGACTCATATTCAGGTATTTCAAGAAGAGAGGCTATGGTAGCCATTGCATCTACTGCTTTGTTCTCGATCCTGGGTATTTGTTTAAAGGAGATGGTCCCAAAGTGTTCTTTGAGGTCATACCCACATAAGAGTGTTAATATTTGGCTATTTCAGGACTTTGACATGCATTGGAAGATTCTTCATTACTCGAACCTTGTCATGGCATGCAATGTTCATTTGATAAAGTATCGGGGTAGGCCTTTGAACAAAATATTGTGGAAGGTGCGTGAGTCTGACCATGAAGCAATACTTGACACAATAAAGAGTAGAGCAGACCCGGATGGTTCATTGGATTAATTTGTAAGTATTCACATTGATTTTGTAAAGTTATGTTACATTGAGTTGTAAGTATGCACATTAATTTGTAAGGTTTGTCCTTTTTTATTTCCTCCTGCATTTTTACACATATGTACACATTTTTACATCATCATGTTATGCATTTTTGGTGTCCTGCTCTTGATGCGACCAAACTCATAACTCACCCTACTAGACACCATTTGATGATCTCTCCAACACTCTGGATCCAGGGCACCCAATCATAATGATGACCTATATACCATTCTCCCAAGGCACTCATAATGAATGAAAAGAAGACCAAGGGTGCCCAAGCTTAATAGACTTATTTCTTTCAATTTTGATGATCCAAACTCTTGCAATATGACATCCACTTTCATGTCTTTAGATCTTCCTTCACATATAGGGCGCCAAATAAAGTTGAAAAATCTACATAAGGGCACCAAACTGGATAAAGGAGACATGAAATGCACCTTAGGACTCCATGCTAAGGTTTGAGCTATTAAAGTCTCTTGATATTAGGCTCTCATGATGATGAAACTTAGAGCTTTTTCCTTTCCTATGCGCTCATCTAAGATGTTTGAATGATAAGGAGCACCTCGACCTCTATAATGTACATTGGGCACCAAATCAAGGTGATTTTAAGTCACTTTGAGTCATTTGGGGTCAGTTTGAGTCTTTGAGTCATGTTGCAAAAAAGTGTCAATGTTGTCAAGTTGCACAAAGCAACTTTTGCATTTTTTGGTGTCTTGCTTGTGATGTGACCAAACTGACTATTCCAACGCATCCAGATGGGTACATTTATGTTAGGCATGGTCCTATTTTTCACCCAAACATGTTGAAACAGTCTGAGCTACATTGTACCAATGATATCCCTGAAGAGTCCAAAGTGCAAAAAGGTAGCAATCTTTGACGAGATGTTACTCAAAAACTGTGTCACTTAGAAACATTCCGTCTGAGGCAACGCGATCACGTAAAGTGCCTCTACAATAACCTCTCTTGGTTTTTATATCTCTGAGGCATTTGCCTGTGGTGAAAGGTTTTTTGCTGCCCCAAAAATCGTCAGAAGGAGGCAGTGTAAAGTTGCAAAGGGGTGTAACTTTTGTCCTGCTCCTGATGCGACCAAACTGACTATTCCAACACATCTGAATGGGTACATTTACACTAGGCATGGTCCTGTTTTTCACCCAAACATGTCGAAACAGTCTGAGCTACATTGTACCCACGATATCCCTGAAGAGTCCAAAGTGCAAAAGGCTGCAATCTTTGACGAGATGTTACTCAAAAATCGTGTCACTTAGAAACATTCTGTCTGAGGCAATGCTATCACGTAGAGTGCCTCTACAATAACCTCTCAATTTTTTATAGCTCTGAGGCATTTGCCCGTGGTGAAAGGTTTTCTGCTGCCCCAAAAATCATCAGAAGGAGGCAGTGTAAAGTTGCAAAGGGGTGTAACTTTTGTCTTGCTCCTGATGCGACCAAACTGACTATTCCAATGTGTCTGAATGGGTACATTTATGCTAGGTATGGTCCTATTTTTCACCCAAACGTGTCGAAATAGTCCGAGCTACATTGTACCCACGATATCCCTGAAGAGTCCAAAGTGCAAAAAGGCTGCAATCTTTGACGAGATGTTACTCAAAAACCATGTCACTTAGAAACATTCTTTCTGAGGCAATGCTATCACGTAGAGTACCTCTACAATAACCTCTCTCAATTTTTTATAGCTCTGAGGCATTTGCCCGTGGTGAAAGGTTTTCTGCTGCCCCAAAAATCGTTAGAAGGAGGTAGTGTAAAGTTGCAAAGGGGTGTAACTTTCGTCCTGCTCCTGATGCGACCAAACTGACTATTCCAACACGTCCGAATGGGTATATTTAAGCTAGGCATGGTCCTATTTTTCACCCAAACATGTCGAAATAGTCGGAGCTACATTGTACCGACGATATCCCTGAAGAGTCCAAAGTGCAAAAAGGCAGCAATCTTTGACGAGATGTTACTCAAAAATCATGTCACTTAGAAACATTCTGTCTAAGGAAACACAATCATGTAGAGTGCCTCTACAATAACCTCTCTCAGTTTTTTATAGCTCTGAGGCATTTGCCTGTGGTGAAAGGTTTTCTGCTGCCCCAAAAATTGTAAGGAGGCAGTGTAAAGTTGCAAAGGGGTGTAACTTTTGTCCTGCTCCTGATGTGACCAAACTGACTATTCCAACGCGTCTAAATGGGTACATTTATGCTAGGCGTGGTCCTATTTTTCACCCAAACATGTCGAAACAGTCAGAGCTACATTGTACCGACGATATCCCTGAAGAGTCCAAAGTGCAAAAAGGTAGCAATCTTTGATGAGATGTTACTCAAAAATCATGTCACTTAGAAACATTCCATCTAAGGCAACGCGATCACGTAGAGTGCCTCTACAATAACCTCTCTCAATTTTTTATAGCTCTGGGGCATTTGCCTGTGGTGAAAGGTTCTCTGCTGCCCCAAAAATCGTCAGAAGGAGGCAGTGTAAAGTTGCAAAGGGGTGTAACTTTCATCCTGCTCCTAATGCGACCAAACTGACTATTCCAATGCGTCCGATTGGGTACATTTACACTAGGCATGGTCCTATTTTCCACCCAAACATGTCGAAACAGTCGGAGCTACATTGTACCGACGATATCCCTGAAGAGTCCAAAGTGCAAAAAGGTAGCAATTTTTGACGAGATGTTACTCGAAAACTGTGTCACTTAGAAACATTCCATCTAAGGCAACGCGATCACGTAGAGTGCCTCTACAATAACCTCTCTCAATTTTTTATAGCTCTGAGGCATTGGCCCGTGGTGAAAGGTTTTCTGCTGCCCCAAAAATCGTCAGAAGGAGGCAGTGTATTAAGTCAGGATGAAAGCCTATTCACTCTAGGCGCTTGTTTTTGACCAAATCACACATGTACCTTGAACAAGTGATGCTACAAGTGGTGAACAAAATGGGCGCCTTGAAGAATTGAGCCCTCCAAGATATCTTGCAATTGCCTAAAAGTCCAAAATTTACATAAGTGAGTTAAGGCGCCATTTTCCATCTCTAGAGCCTCCTTTGAGCGCCTTAACATGGAGTGAATGTTTTAGTCTATGAAAGATTGCGCCTAAATAATATAACAACCCCTTGAGTCACTAGGATGAACTAAGTTAACAAAAAGAACTTCATTGAGGGAGGCGCACTTGTGCATCTAGACAACTCCAGTTTAGCGCCTGAGAAAAAGCATGTTTAGAGACACCCCTCAAATGAACCCTCTAGAACCAAGAAGAATCTTCTCTAGGTCCATAATTAACTCACGCCCATATCCAAGTGAAAGTCTCCTTGGTCTTCCTGCTAAAACCTCTAAAGGGTAACCATCTCAACAAGTGTCTCTAATCCCAAGAGAACTCTAGCCTCACCCAAGTCTCGAAGTATGTATGAGAACCTATAACCAATCAATCCATGTTAAGCTCCAAATGCAACACCACATTATCATGAAGCTCCCAAGCACATGACCAATGTACTCAATACCAAGAGAACCAACAAGACCACTGTCAAAACTCCAACTACAAAATTAGGTATCCAAACATGACATCATGATCTAACATCTCCTCCTAGAAGATCACATGCACCAATACAGACAACCTAGTCTCAAGAGAACTTGTATCATGCTAATACTCTAATCTAGAATCAAGAGTCCACCAAGACACACTACCAAACACCTCTAAACCAAGGATCAACATCTACAACCACATGAAGATAACCATTACACCCAACCACTATATAAGATCATCCATCACTAGGTGACGAATACACATCACTATCAAAGCAACATCCATCCTCTCATCCCAATGCAACATACCAATGCGCAAATGAGCATAGACAAGGAAAAATAACAAAGTCATCCCGTGGATATAGGCAATATGCATTCAAGTCATCCCACTACAATCAATGAGGTGTGCATCCCAAAAAATGCATAACTTGTAGATCCCAACCATTGAAAACATGCAAAATCATCATCACATTAGTAAACTAGTAAGCATCATTTGCATCCATACTTAAACCAATCTTATTGTTGTGTTTGATGCGTCCTCTTTCAAACAACCATTTAACAAAATTTGAGTCCAAACAATAAACATTTACAACAATAAACATCTCAAAGTCCAAAATCCAAACATTCTATCATCCTTAATCATTTCCATCATGGACCCTTGGTTTGAAAAAATCATTATGCAAGATAAAAACCCTATGCCTATTACCTTGTCCGAGGCTCATGCAAAACCCAAAATGATTAGCCTAGTACCATGTGTCATGTCCCCATTCCTGGCTTGATCATCAAGTGTATAATGGATTAGCCTATTCCTCATTCCCGGAGGCTAATTCCAAATGATAAGGGAATGAATTGGTTTCAGACTAACTCTATCTGTTTGTTTTGCAGGAACAAGGTCAGAACCCTAAAATTTGACTAAGTATGGAAGCTTGGGAGCCTAGGCGCCCATTTCACTCCAGTTTTCCTTACTAAGCGCCTAGCACAAGGATCATCCAAATTAAGGGCCTAAGAACCTCAAGGCGCCTATACATGTTTCTAGGGATCCTCCAATTGAGTGCCTAGCATAGATGGATGAAGATTGAAAGTTTTCAAGTTAAAGATGTCCTTTGGGTGAACTCATAGCACTAGGTGCATGTGTTGGTTGGAACTCCTTAGATCTGGCACCTAGGATTGAAAGCCTTTGATGAGGAGAGAAGTTTCAAGGCCTGGTCTGGCACCCTCACTTGCCTACCCCACCCTCAGAATGCGCCTAACCTTCATAAGGCATTAACACTCTATTTTGAGCACCTAGCAGGGGGTAATGGATAGATTGAAGGCTTGGGAGCTAAGGAAAGTCACTTAGATGAATAATCAAGATTGAAATGAGAAACTCCTAGCCAAGAAGCAAAATTCCTCAATTCTTGCATCCAGAAATCAAATCTAAGTAAGGCGCTCTCTTTCCATTTGCCAAAGGCTTTAGTAGTGCCCTTGGTTGATGATCTCTCCAGACACCTGAAATGGCGCCCAGTGGATCTTTCAACTTGTATCAGGAAGAAGGGAAGCATTCTCAGTGTTGTTCAGATAATCTAAGTTGTAAAGTTAACAAGGAATAGAGTCAGAGGACAAGGCACACTTATTGGTCTCCATCACCTCAGAAATGCACCTAATGCAGTTGGTGTCAACTTCCCTCTTTCTAGCCTCCAAATGGCACCTAGAGTCAAAAAAGGATTTCACTGAATAATGTTAATGTTTTGAGCATCAAACTCTACTTGGTGCATACCTATGCTCTTGCAACCTCAAATTGGCGCCTAGGGTTCAGTCATCCTCCTAAGGCGTGGTTCTGCTCCTCCATAACCCTGTTTTGGCGCCTAAACTTGGAAGTACCTTGAAGACTTGGATTAAGATGGAATTCAGCTCCAGAATGTTAGGTGCTTGATAGAAGATAAAGGCGCTAGGGTAAAAGAGCTTCAAAAGTTTGATGTCAAGTGTGAATTGAGAGAATAGGCGCTGATACCAGTTGACATTACTCCAAACATGCGCCTAAGAGAGATGTAAGTCCCCAAGACCAATTTTGGAACAAGGTGCTCCATCAGAGGGTAAGATGATAATCCTTGGAAGTCAAGTGTTTCAAAGATTCTTTGAGAAATTGACAAGTTGTAACCTAGGCACCAAAACCCCTGAGAATCCTCCTATCTGGCGCCTAGTTAGAAGAACACTAATATTGCGCCTAAGTGAATTTGAGTGTCAATATAGAGTCATCAAACCCCACCAGACGTTCATCCATGTCTCTACCACCTCAAGGAAGCGCCCAGCTTAGGATGGCACCTAGTCTGGTCTCTACTACCTTCAGTTAGCGCCTAACCCTAAGAGTCTTGCAACTATGACGTTCATCCATGCAATAAGCAAGGTGATGCTCCCTTGTGATATTGTGAGGTGTTGACATTCAGTTGACACCATTGAGTTTGATTGAGTTGATCAAGTGTAGACGCCATTGTAAACATCAAGGCTTCAAGGCCTTTCTTTTGTATCTCCATTGAATAAGTTGTAACTTCATGCTATTGAAAGCATTATCCATGTAATAAGACATTGCAAGTTGATTGAGTCAAATAACTAGACAAGTACCCAACTCTAAGGTTGATTCATTCAAGTAGTTATCTTTGATGTATATCTTTGTGTTGTTGAAGTAGTTGATGAATTGATAGCAAGTAAAATTCTTTAAGTAAGGAAAAATTTTCGTAGAACTAGTTGGGTATCTTACACCATGCCTATCCATCAAACATCATAATGCAATCAAAATCCTAACAACATGCCCATGATCCAAGATCAAGTGCAATCATGCAAAGATATTATCAATCACAAGCCTATTAAGAATGAACTAGAGTCTTCTAGTACCATACTTTTCCATCAAACACCATCATGTAATCCATGGCCTATCAAGCCTATCAAAGAAAATGCAAACATCCTATGTAATACAATCGGACTTTAAATATTTGAAGTAGCCATCTACAAATATCCATTCAAAAGTGGATTTATAATGCAAGTATGGACGCCATCAATAAAAAAGATTTGTATTAACCAAATATCCATATAGGCATACATCAATATCTGTCGATATAAGTATAACATATATACAAAATAGCCATATAGGCTTACAAGAATGCCATATAGGCATACAATGCCAACTATGTACAATACAAAATATATGTCCACAAATGCCATATAGGCATACAACAAAGGAACACAATAAAAAGTCATTCCCCTCTGGCTGGTGAAGAGAATAAATCACGAGCAGCCTTTGATCTTCTAGGGGATGGAGATATGCATGTGGGTGGTCTACTACAAACCCGAGGGCTACTCCTCCTATTTAGTTCTTCCTGCACCTTTACCTGTTACAAAAAAAAGTATAGACATTAATATATAGAAATTACATGTTATAAAAAAATGAAACATTTAACAAAATAATCACTTACCGCTAACATATAATCTGTCTCCTCACTTGCCTTAGTAGCAGGAATAGGCCCTGGTGATGTCATGTCCTATAGAAACCATCCAGATAGAAATTAAACTTCAAATCAATAATCTTTTGATTTTTCCAAAATAGACAACTATAACAATGAATGTAAATTGAAATTTACTAATTTGCCTCATACCCCTGTCAATGCCATGGAGCTATGAATCGCAGAGGCCACACCCTGGTCCATTGCCCTACGAACATGGGGAGGTGTCTCCACAGCCTGCATCATCTGGAAATAAAACAACATTATTCAATTACGAAAACTATAATAGTGATGCAAATCATGGCTCCTAACATACACACACGTTCATCTAAACATGGAAGTACACACAATAAAACACACAAATCACATACAAAAATTTAGTAAGTACAATTCATTCATTAAACTATTTATTTTATTACCTTCGTAAAGCTTTGAAGTCCACCACCGCTGGCAGGTGTTGCCATGAAATCTACAGTATTAACCTATTCAACATCCAAAATCAGAAATTAGAATACCATTCATATAACGATGCTATTCACATGTAATATTTATAATTGTTTACTAGTTACATACCTCGATAGTAGATGATCTAGTGAAAAATGTAGGTGGAGAACCACTGAAAACTGCATCAACGCTATGACCCTGAAATTTCATTAAAATCATCAATTTAAATTAGTTAATCTTGTATTTCAAAAATGAAATTTAATAAATTAAATTCAATAAACTTACTAATATTTACCTGAGTATCAAGGCTGAAAGTCTCACTCAGGAGGGTATCTGTCATCACCATCTGCTCAGCTGCAGATGTAGCCTGTGCACCTGCGTCCTGACTGTCCATGGGGTCATAACCACAGGCTGACCCGCAAGCTTGGCAAGTATGCGGTGGAACCCTACTCCTCGCACTATCTCCCAACCCACTCTGTGTTGCAGGATCGGCATGCTCTATGATGCTCTAGGTCAAGGCACTAATCGACCTCAACACTCTCCTTCACAATGGAAGGGATAGAAACATGCTCGTGGGCTAGTTTGCTGATTACTCGTCTCACTACCCACTGTGGGTCAAGACGTGCCCCTGGTCTATCCTGTGCTGAGCCCCCACCTCTACCCTGGAAGTCCCGCATATAAAATAGTTTGGCACTTTATTGAGGACAAACTCGCAGTAGAGTTTCCTCAAAAAGTATTGCAGGACCTCATTATTATTGCATGGAGGATGGTCAAAAACCATCCACCACCTCTGCCCAAAATTGTCCCTTATCGCTTGGTTGTTGCACCAATGGATAGGGAACCTCTTGCATGTAATGGGTGGAGGTTGATTTGTTTGTGGGTTTGTGAAAATTGAACACAAGTCTAATTTTGTAATTTATAATTTTTTGACATCTTGGTATGACAATTTATCTGCATAGTAATCTCTAAACTCTCTCTTTTTATCGGTCCAACTAGTTATTTGCTTGCTAATTGAATTTACATTTGATAACATAGACTCAAGAGATTCGGCAAGCGTGGACCTATACAAGGTTGAAGTGGAAGGATCTTTCAACCTTGCAATTATATCTTCAATTTGTTTTTTGTTGTTTTCAATTTGCCCCATTATATTATCTTGTGTTCCAGGGGCATGTCGAGGAATGAATGGAGGAGGTTGTTGTTCTGCAGGTATTTCCTCCTCAGGATTTTGTGGATTTTGAGGAGGAGGATGAGGAGGAGGAGGTGCATTAACATTTCTTGACAATTAATGAAATATACATCAAAAATCAACAAAAACCTACCTATTTAGAAAGAAATTCAAACAAAAAAATAAAGATAACTCACCCCTTTGGCGTGCTCGATGTCGCGACGGCATTTTGGCGATGAATTGCCAAGCTTTTTGTGTTGATTGGTGTTTTGCAGAACACGAGCGCATTTTTGAGGGTTTGGAAGCCGTGGGCAGAGGAGAAAATGAGAGTGAAATGAAATTCACTTGCTTTTTTTTTTATTTATACTCGGTCATAACGCGAGCACGTTATAACGCGCTCGTGTTATGACTTAATTTTTTTTGAAATTATTTTGGCCACTTTTTGGCCCCCCATCTTCTTGCACTTACCCATATGCTAGACCAAGAGGCCATTACAGAATGGTGACTATGACTTGGTGCAAGAATAGCATGGGACGAGGCTTTTGTGTATCAATGGATGAGCCATTAGACCAATCAATGTGCAAGATTAATCTTAAGCCATGAAACTTTTGGAGGAAATAGGGCCATAAGGGCTTTGATATATCAATGGAACCAAGGTCCATGTTTGCTAGGATCTCACCTCTGTCAAATTCATTTATGGGCATGAACCACAAGAAGACTACTATGTTGTAGTCGTCTATGAAGAGGAGGTCATCTTGCTTTTGGGGGACATGAAGAAAGAAGTGTTCAAGAAGACCAAGCCTAGACCAAATGGAGGAGACATTGAAGCAATCCCATGCAATCAATATTGAATGCAATATAACTAGACCCACATACCCAAAAATGAGCATTGAGATTGATGGTCATGTTGTTGTGAATGTGAAGTGATTGCTCTGGAAGTTTTGAGGCAATCAGATTATATGTGTAAGTGGTGTTCATGCTCAAGTTTTTTGGGATGTCCATGATTGGTTGTTCAATCCTACTATAGGCCATGCACTGTTGATCTTTAAGTTCATCTCTTTTGCCCCTAAGAAATCAAATTTTATCTTACATGATTCAAGCAGCAACACATCAATGAATTTGGATACCTTTCCCAATGTAGAAGACAAGAATCCAAGTCCTTCAGACTATCACTTAATGCTCTTGTTGGAGTACAGGACCACTGAGAAGGGGGTGAATCAGTGGTCTAGAAAACTTAACAATTTTGTGCACCTTTTAATATACTGAATAGAAGAAGAGAAAGATCTCAAAGAATCCCCAAATACATATGCATAGGTATAATGACAAATGGTATGATCAAGACTTTAAACAAAGACATTAGAGCACAAAGCATGAAGACAATCAACATCAACCATAACACAGAATTTTCATGAGTGGAAAACCCTCATAGGGATGAAAAACCACTCTGAAAATGCCTCACTGGCTTAATCAAAACCTCATTGATTACAAAGCCTCACTGGCTAATTGATGTCTCACTAACATGTGCCTCACTGGCATAATGGTGTCTCACTAACATGTGCCTCACTAGCATAATGGTGTCTTACTAACAAAATCTCTTTGGTCTTAATGACCAATCTCCAATGAAAGAAGAAATATAACTTTAGGGGGTTACCCTGTTACAATAAGAACCAATCTCTCCTTTTCAATATAACCTTCAAACACAGATCATGACTCTTTTACCTTCTACAAATAAAAGCATATAAACACTGCAAGTATTACATAAGCACCCATTTGTATACATTAAAACAACCTTTGTCTTAGGCCTTTAAAATACCCCCTTATTCTTCAACAAACTACATATACACATGCAGACCATACAAGCTTCTTCAAATACAATGACAGTACAAACCCAAATTAGGACTCACTTATATTCTGTAAACAAGAATGCATAAACATTTCCTTACAAACTGCAAGTGTCACATAGACAATTCCACAACCTATAAACTCAAACCCTCTGTAAAATATGTCAAAGATCTCTGCAAATACTTTATCCTTTCTATAAACAAAAATATACACAAACCCCTATAATATTCTAAGATAGATTCATATGAACAGGTAGGTTTTTGCCTTCACATCTCGAATCAACAACACTACTCACACAAAACATCTTTGAAGGTTTCTTCTTAAATTTCCTGGCCCTCTCGTTCATTTCAACTCCTACAATAAGGTAGTTAGGGCTGCAAGTAAGAAACTAAAACACCAAATTTAGTAATATAGAGTGTTTGTTACCATTTAAACTTGTTTTAAACGTAAGCCTTTGATTAGGATTTTTGCGCCTTGCAATATTTCAAAAAGAATCCTTTGACTAAATTTGAACTTGAGGAACCGGTGCTTAGGAACAAATGACCGGTCATCACACATTCACAAACCCTTCAACCAGTCAAGTTAAGTGGCATTGACCTACGATTATAAGTCAACCTTTAAATATAACAAAATTAAATACTTTTTGTTGACGGTTAGAGTAGGGTTTGAATCTCATTATAGAGACTCTTAGGGTTTAGTAGGATGAACAAACAACTTTGTTGATTTCTTGTCAAGTAACATTGATTAACTTGAGACCACCAACCACATGAACTATATCCTTAAGCGTCAACTCAATATATAAACCTTGTTTGATCTCAACCTGTCACTAATGCATGTATGTATATATGTCAATCAAACACTTTATACAATTTTATCAAGTTTGTCATGTTATGAAGCCTTAAAGCTTGATCAAAGTTTGTCACCCTTGATCAAAGTGTGTCATGTTATGAAGCCTTAACCCTTGATCACTTGAAACAAAACCTTGAAGAATGCCAAAACCTTGAAGAGCAAGAATACCAAAACCTTAAAGAGCAGTGACCTGAAAACCCTGAACTCATCTTATGAACTTATGTAAGCTCCCATTCTCTACAAGCCTTGTCTGCAAACCTTGACATTCTCTGCAAGCCTTGTTTGCATGACAATCACATCACAAACATCCTAACATAGCCTTGTCATCACATATCACAAACCTATGACATCAATGACAACTTTGCAACAGCTCTATGCTTGGAAATTAGATTAACAGAACTGGAATTGTGTGGACCTTTGGTTCTACTATGGTGATAGCAAGTTTGATCTGAAGATGGTTGTTTTGTCATTTATTTTCCACATATTTATGTTATTCATATATCTTGATATATGATTAGTTGTTATTGGATTCATTATTACACTCTTCCACTCGTCGATTGTTCTCATGCTGGGAAAGAAATGGGTCAGAAAAAGTCTCATGTCATTTAAATGTCCCCCGCCAGATACTTTGGGATTTCTATGTCCAATGTCTAATTATAAAGGAACCACTAATTAATTTTATCTACATGTTATCTCAACGTACCCATTGCACACTAAGGTTCCTGCTACATGGAAACTCAGTCCAATTTATATAAGTTCAAACTCGCCTAGAAAGAGAGGAAAACAACAAAAGTTCATTTTGTTTATGAAAATTGTCGTTGAATAGTCTTGGATTGAAACAAAATTGGGCCATATGGACAATGAGATTCACAACATTCACATAGATGACCAAGAAACTAGAAGTTAAAAATATGTCCAACTAAGATTACCTTGATCATCTCACATTGTTCTATGATAATGTCAATTTTTGATAGTGAAAGTGCTCTCTCTCTCTCTCACACTTCATGTCTCTGTATCTCCCTCACCTAAGTTCTTTCTTCCTCTCTTTCTCTCTCACTCTATATCTCTCTTTTCCTCTCTTTTAAAATACCAACATCAAACGCCTAATATTCAAAAGAGATATAAAGGTAAATGCATAAGGAGAGACATCATCTCTTTAAAAGAAAGGTGGCTTGTATCTCTTACTTTTTAATCAATAATTTGTAATATATGCAGATCATGTATATCCTAAACAAATAATACTTCTTCCAATACAATTTGTCAAGACACCAATAAACTAGAATTAAGCATGCTAAAAAATATGAACATTTCATCTTAGTACAGAACACCTCAATTCTACCATCACAAAATCATATTAGTATCAATCTCAAATGTACATTATGCTCCTGTAGGACCAAGACCTAGCATATTTTTTACACATTATAGTAGCTCTCATATCCATAACTTCTACACATTATTCTTGTAGAGAAACAATAATTTATCTAGTTTTGAATTTTCTAGTTTGTGGAGTTAACTGTTGAAATTTGCTAAAGTGAATTAAATTTGATTAGATATCAGATAATATTCCATTTAGGATATTACCAAGAGAGATAAAGAGAAATGGACAGATAGAGAGAGATAGAAAGATAGAGAGAGAGATATATACATGATGTAGAGGGAAAGAGAGATAGAGAAAAGAGAGAAAGAGATATAGGAAGAGATAGAGTGGGAGACAACTAATGTAGGAAAGAGAAATATAGATGGATGGATACAGATATAGAGAGGGAGGGATATTGACACAAAGAGAGGAATAGAGAAAGAGACATAGAGGGAGGGATATATATATATATATCTCTCCCTCTTTATCAATCTCCCTCTCTTAATATATCTCTATCTTTCTATATATCTCTCTCTCTCTCTCTCTCTCTCTCTCTCTCCCTATATATATATATATTCTTCTATCAATCTCCCTCCCCCTCTCCCCCCCTCTCTCCCCCTCCCCTTCTCTCGTTGTCTCTTTATATATCTCTATGTTTCTCTATCTTCCTCTTTCTCTCTTTCTCCTCTCCATTTGAGCTCTCTGTATCTTTATGTCTCTTCCCCTCTCTATATCAATCTCTCTCTATCTCTATTAATCTCTCTTCCTCTATCACTTTATCTCTCTTATCTAGATTTTTCTCCCCCCTCTCTTTCTCCCTATATTTTTCTCTCTCACCATATCCCTCCCTCTCTATCTCTCTACCTCTATCCATATCTTAGCCTCTCCATCCCTCTCTATTTCTCTTTATCTCTTTGTCTCCCCCTTCTTTCTCTCTATGTTTCTCTCTCTTTTGATGGGTTTCATAGTAATCATTTTCTACATCTAAGTGTTTTCTTTTATCAAATTTGATTTTTTGCACATCCTCTAACCTTTCATTCAATCCTTTCAAAAGGAAACCATGGTTAGCATGACTAATCAAACTAATAACCCTAGGATTGTAGTTGGAAACATCCAAGCCTAAAATTATTCCCATGTTGATTGTACAAATAAATTTGCTCCATACTTGCAATTAGTTTTATGTTGATTGTACAAACAAATTTTCTACATATAATCAAAATAATACTAATGTCCTTAATTTTCAATACTTGTTTTTAGTAGCCTCTTCTATTTAGATGGGTACTTGGCTATGAAAAAAATGAATTTATAATTTATTGAATTCCAAATTTGTACAAAATGAAGGTTTCATTATTTTGTCAAGTTACACTTCAATGCATTGCACGCCTTACATAATTCAAAATCCATGAAAATCATATAAAATAGTGGAATGCTTCCCCTCTATTCCATCCCTTATGTTCTCATTGTTTCTTGTCATATTATTATAGGGGCTTCCACCTATCATCATATCAAAACCTCTAATTGAATTACTCATTTCATCGAGTCTTTGTTTTGTCAAATTCATTTCTAGAGAAGGGGATAGATGAACATATATATATATATATATATATATTGTAACATCCAAGTTCTTAAACAAGTCTAAACATAGATATTTACCAAGAGATAAATCATACAATGTAAAAATGATGGTAAATTTTTTTCTTTTATTCATCTTTAAAAATCAAGTTGTAACAACAAATTGCATAATTTATTATCTTAAATAAACAACATGATACCAATATGACATTTTGTCTTTTACAAGTACAAGTATTTGCAATAGATAATCATTTACATAGCCTTTTAATACACAAGTCACAAAGAGTTACTGCTGTATACGCCTAAAAATGACACAAATCATCCTAAATAAATATTCTAAATATTTATTCCATTCTTCTATTAATTAAATAAATATTCCAAATTTATTTAATCGATTCACTGTTCCATAATTAAATAAATTCTATTTATTTAATTAAAATCCTTCCATTCATCCTTCACAATTAAATAATTATAAATTATTTAATTAAGCCTAATTCCTCTACCCTAAAGTTCTAAATTCAAAATTCCATGTCACCTCTACACCTCACCTTTTTCCACCTCACCTTGTCCACCTCATCAGGTTGCACATGTAATTAAATATATTTAATATTTAATTATCTTATTTTCCCTCACCCACATGGCCTATTTCTTCTCCAATCAGAGGTCAGTTAACCAATCAATCAAGTCTGTTAACTAACCTGTCAGTTGAGTCAAATCCTCAATCAATCCAGTCAGTTCCACAATCCACTCTTCTAACTGATCAATCAATTCTGTTAACAGACCAGTCAAGGGAGTTAACTCTCCAATCAGTTTTGTCACATCCCACCTTTCATGATGGAGCTGGGACACTTGTCACATTTCCACTGGTTGCACATTCCTCAACCATCCTCAACCGTTGATCTTCATATCTTCTCTCAACCGTTGATTCCTATTCCTCCGGGTCTATAAATGAAGCTTCATCCCTTCATTCTAATCATCCAGGCTTTTGACATCGTTACTCTGCAGAAATATCACCAGCGCGCCTTTGGCACCCATTTGTCATCTACAAGCTTGAGATCACCATTGTTGCATTGGAGCTCACCTTCATTGCATATCACACTACAGCCGTTCACCATCGACTTCCTCCAACAGCTTTTAAAAGATTGCACTCTCTGAGGGCTCATCTCATCTGCGAAAGGACGATTCGTGATAGGCGAACAACAGAAGTTTCGAAACGGAAGAGGTTTACTGTGTTTGTTCATTGCTTTGTTCATTTGAATCTTCTTTGTTTCTCTATTCTGTTGATGTTTGGGTCATCTGTTATTCATTTGATTGATGCACTATTTTACCCTCACAACTGCATCCAAAAATCTAGACATCTTTATCGCAAGCCTTGGCATTTCTTCTACTAGAGAGAGAGAGCATCTTCCCAGTGCTTTTCCTCCAACCACAGACCGGCAGTCTCCCACACAACTTCCACATAGGAAGTGGCCCTACCCTTCACGAAGAGTATAGACCAAAGGTGACCAACGGTAGTTTGCCATTTGAGTACATAGTGTTGTATCCTACATAAATCTATCGATCATACAACCCTAGATACCCTATAGCTAAGTACGATCATTCCAATACAGTGAACCGACAATGCATGCAGAGACATATGCATTACTTTGGCCAAATATTCAATATAAATAGATGTTCACAATGAACATAGTCATATTGTTCACCCACCCCAACTCGACTTGGATACTATCATATTCCTACAGTTTGTCTTGGTCAACTATGTTTTACCATATAGATTATCGGCTCTAATTCAGTCTTCCCGACTTCGACAGGTTTTCAAAACGCTGTCTATGTTCTATAACCCTTAGAGATTAACTTTCTATACAAAGATACTCATTGCAATTTTGCAATACCCGAGATCCAAAACTTATCGACACTTAAAGAACTTTAAGTCAATTGATAAACAATCTAATAGGTTATCAAACCAATAATAAACGTTATTGATAAGGACACGTCATCCTTTTGACAAATAAATAAAATGAGCATTATTATTTGGGTACTCGACCTTCTTTGTCGACCATATAGAAATAGCTAAAACTAGTTGTAACCTAAAAGGTACATTTAATGACTTAACCCTATTGGGTCAATCTAGGTTTTCCTTTTCCTTTTCCATGATAATGGAATATCAAACAATCAATTCTAGAAAGAATAGTGTTTAAGCAAATAATTTTCCTTTAGTCTTCTTTTGACTTAAAGGTCGTTTCAAACTTCCAAATAAGTCTAACAATAATGCCAAACGATTCAACTCCAAGTCTAAGCTTCTCCCAAGTTTAGTTGGACTCCAACTGGTTGACAGTCTAATCCCATTTGCTATCCATTTGAATCCATGTTTAAAATTCTTCTCCTTTTGCGCATTGAACTATATAGAGTCAAAAATAAATGAGTGTTTTCTTCTAAGTTGAAGTAGGGAAATCCACTCACTTTGAACATCCCTAGAACAAAGTATTCTCCTAATGATATTAATATCCATTTGAAACTAAAGTTTTCTAAGAGCAAGAGAATACTATTTTCGAGACATCTTAAGACTTGCAAATTCTTCTTTGTCAAGTAAGAATAAACATTCATAGTTAGAGTACTTGCCCCTTCATTGTCGATCTATTAGTGATCACGAAGGTTTAGTATATAAAATTTCCCTATTGGGTCAAGTTTAGGTTTTGGTCTGTCCTATTCCATCATAATGGAATAACAAACATATATTCCCATAAGATAATAATATAATAAGTAAAAGGGTTATCCTCTTGGTTTACGAGGTCATTCTAAGTTTCTCAACCCTTGACTAGATAGAAGATTGTTTTCCATTGTTCTTACAACTAAGAGGTTGTTCACTCCTTCCAACTAGGTTATTCTCCCCTTACAAGGGAATCTTAATTATAACAAACCATATGGCTCTATATGAGTGCACTAAGGATTGATATGATTACAAAAGTACAAAGACTAGTTTATGTTGTTGTCAACCTAAGTTGAATGTCTAAGTTATTATCCTCTTTAACTCAAAGACTATAAAATAATTTTCACTAGTTGTTTGGCATTACTCAAAGTATGACAACATAAATAATCTACCACATAATGACTATAATAGTCTTGTGGTTATAAAAGAGCTCAAGATATCGAAGAACCCTTGGATTTGCATAACATCATAATAATTGGTTGAACTACATTCCTAGTGTAATCGAAGATGTGAAAGGAGTAGACAACGTTTTAAGCCTTTTGACATAGTTATTAGTATTATATAATCTACAAAGAATGTATTTATAATATAAAAGAGATTTAAACTCTTGACATAAACTTCCTTTAAATCTCTGTCTAAGTCTTTACACGATCTTAGAAGTATACCTAACTGAGCTATCTTCCAACATTATTTAGAATAGAGGATTACTTTCAATCGAACATCCTTTACAATATAATCACAACCTTCTACACTGATTAGGGCATTCAACAGAGATATAAATTGACATTCCTAACATAATAGATTTGGTCATTTTTATCGTCTAATGAAGTCAGCCTCGTAGAGAAAAGGCATCGACTCACAATTGATTCGAAGACTAGCATATTAACATGCATTCTGAATAATATTTAAAAACTTCATAAATAGGAAAGAACCTAATAAATAACTACAGAGGATCCTTCGTCTGTCGGTGTTCATCCACGAAGAGCTCTTCTTCCTTCTCTGTTATAGTCTGTATCTTCTTTCCTTAGATTGTCTTTAGCTTTGGCAAGCCACCGAACTCACTCTCACTTAGCTTGAAACAAGTTCTTCCCTTTCCACAACAAATACATTTCTCTATCTCTGCTAATACAAAGCTTTTTCAAATCTTTTCTATCCCAATACTGCGGTTGTTGTTTGATTCTGCATGGGTTGTCATTTATATGACATTCCTCACAACTCTAATAATGAGTCGTCCCCTTAATTCCATGACTAGCAGTTATAAAAGACCACTATGAAGCAGTTAGAAATAAACTCTCTTCAAAGTTGTTGGGGCTCTACACGTGCTACGCCAAAGAGGTTTAATCAACCATCGAGAGGGATTATGTGGTATACAATACCACTATTACTTATGAAAAGTTGACACTCTAAGAATCCACGACTTAAGATAATTAAGTCATCTTAAGTGCTATAACTAGCACTTCTGAACACTTTCCACTATTTATGCCAACAACCGCTCTAAGCTCAATCGTGTGGCTACAAAAAAATTACATGGTAATTAGTCCACTTATCATACCACTAAAAGCTCTTAAAGTATTAATCGATACTTAAGGAAATTAGTTTAAATGACAACTTCTCATAGGAGAAAAGGTGGATAATAATTTTAAAACCTAAGCGATCCAAAAATAATAAACGTAATAATAATAGTCTATAACCAAATGGAGTAAAATCAATTAGGGATTGCTATAATAATATGATGTAAGACTTATGTAAAAGTGTGATAGGGTCAAGATCATCTCCCCTTCACGAATACATGCCATTTCACGTCGATTAAGCTTGCCATGAGCGCACATGCGACGTTAGACTATAATCATGCCAATGGTTTAACCATATACGCTTTTTATGATGCAAATGCAACTACTTATGACGTGATCGACGAAAAGGTTGTATTAGGTGCAAACGACCAACATTCTTTTTTGACAACGTCATTTTTCACAAAAGGCAATATCGACACACAAATAACTCAAAAAGGAATCTTAAATACATCGACAACCTGTCAAGTCGATCCAATAATTAACCAAATAAAATGCGACTTACCTCAATCGTCTAGAGTTATTTAACTATTTGAACACTATGCTCATTTGGCAAATGACCATTTATAACCCAAGGTCTAGTCTCCTCTCCTCAGAAAATACTCTCTCTCTCTCTCTCTCTCTCTCTTTCCCAGAGAGTCATTAAGAACCTGTTATCCTACATGTAACTTGCAATCACCAGATTATGATCAGTGCATCGTTAGTCCGTTCATAAACCTTATGAATAATAAACCAAATTCTCATAACATAAATTACTAAATCATTACATCATATGCTTTGCATTTAATCACATAATTGATATTCAATAAAATCAATATTTTCCAATGACATTTAACCCAACATCAAAGTATTTATCCAATAGATTCACTTCTATCCATGTAAAAGTAAAAAGTAAAAACAAGCCAAAATTAGGGATGTAACATATATATATATATATATATATATATATATATATATATATATATATATATCATTTATAAGAAGCATTTAGTGCATGGTAGCTCACTCCTTTCACTACATATTCGCTTGATCTAAATATGAAAAATAAACCAGATTGTCTTACAAATGTATCTATGCATGAAGGTAGAAACAATATTGAGTAAAAATACTTTTACAGAGAATTACGTAAATTTATGTGAAGTTCAAAGTAACATACTTCATGATGTGCATTTGATGTCATGTTCCTTTTACAATTTATTTTCCAGAGTGAGATTGAACACAATGGGCTTCCATGACATAGAATGCACGCCATTTTTGAGGTCTCTAGATCATTCCCATATCATCTTCAAATTCAAACAAATAAAAAAGATTCCCTTAAAATTTAATATTTTTAAACAATTAGGAAATCTCAATCTAAAATTATAACATGTCTAAATTTAATTTTAAGCCATTTGACCTCCAAATTATGCACCATCTCGAGCTCTATCCCTCTCTATCTCTATACGTCTCTCCCTCTCTATCCCTATACCCATCTCTCTCTCTCTCTCAAACCTCTCTCATTTTCTCCATTTGTCTTTCTCTCTATATATCTTATCTCTATCTTTGTCTCCTACTCAAAACCAAACACGAAGTGAAAACTAATATATTCCTCCAAGATAAGCTTACAATAGATTGAGAAAATCCACTAATGTTATACCCCATGTGTTAACACTTTAGTAGCATGTTGATACTTAGACCTAACTAAAAGCCTACAAATCCCTACAGTACAATCCAAATGATATCAAAACACTATGTAGTGGCATATATTTATAAAAATTTTCCATCACTCTCTCTCTCTCTCTCTCTATATATATATATCACTTATCTCTATTCCTCTCCATGAATCTCCCTCTCTATCTCTCTCCATGTCTATCTTTTGTCAAAACCTCCAATTGTAGGGGCTTCCACCTATTATTAGATCAAAACCTCTAATTGAATTAATCATTTCATCAAGTATTTATTTTTTCAAATTCATTTCTAGATAAGGGAAGGGATAGAACTATACAAATATATATCACTTATCTCTATTCCTCTTTGTATCAATCTCCCTCTCTCTATCTCTCTCCCTGTCTATCCCTCTCTCCCTCTCTCCCTCTGTCCCTCTCTATTTGTGTATCACTCTTTCCCTTATATCACTTATCTCTATTCCTCTCCATGAATCTCCCTCTCTCTATCTTTCTCCATGTCTACCTTTTGTTAAAACCTCCAATTATAGGGGCGTCCACCTATTATAAGATCAAAACCACCAACTGAATTAATCATTTCAACAATTCTTTCTTTTGTCAAATTCATTTCTAGAGAAGAGGAGAGATGAACATATATATATTCATTTCTCATTTATAAGCAATGTTTTGTGCATGGTAGCTCGCTCCTTTCACTGCATATTCACTTGATCTAAAATATGACAAAATAAATCATATTGTCTTGTGAATGTATTTATACACGAAGGTAGCAACAATATTGAGTAAAAAGACTTTTAAAGAGAATTACGTAAATTTGTGTGAAGTTCAAAGTAACATACTTCATGATGTGCATTCAATGTCATGCTCCTTTTACAATTCTTTTTTTCTAAAGTGAGATTAAACACAATAGGCTCCCACGACATAGAATGCACACCATTTTTGAGGTCTCTAGATCATTCCCATATCATCTTCAAATTCAAACAAATAAGAAAAATCCTGAAAGCTCAATCTAAAATTATAGCATGTCTAAGTTTAATTTTAAGCCATTTGACTTCCTAATTATGCCCCATCTCTCTCTATCCATCTCTATCTCTATACCTCTATCTCCCTCTCTATCCCTATACCCATCTCTCTCTCTCATTTTCTCCCTCTATATTTTCCTCTATATATCTTATCTTTGTATTTCTCTCCTACTCAAAACCCAACACCAAAAGTAAACCTTAATATATTCCTTCAAAATAAGCTTATAATAGATTGAGAAACTCCACTAATGTTGAACCCCATGTGTTAGTAGCATGTTGATACTTAGACCTAAACTAAAAGCCTACAAATCCCTACAATACAATATAAATGATATCAAAATACTATCCCAATGGTTATATATAAAATTTTGACATCTCTCTCTCTCTCTCTATTTCTCTTCATCTCTTCCCCTCTCTATATAATTCCCCTCTCTATTATTCTCTCTTCCTCTATCACTATATATCTCTTCTCTAGGATTTTCTCCCTCTCTCTTTCTCTCTCACCATCTCTCTCTATCCCTCTCCATCTCTATACCTCTCTTCCTCTCTGTCCGTATACACATATCTCTCTGTCTCTGTCTCTCTCTCTCTCTCTTATTTTATCCATCTGTCTTTCCCTCTATATATCTTATCTCTATATGTCTCTCCTATTCAATATCTCTTTCTCTATTCCCCTCTCTCTCTGTAAATATCCATCCCTCTCCATTTCTCTCTCCTACCCTCGATGTGTCTCTCACACTCTCTCTTCCTCTATCTCTTTCTCTCTTTTCTCCATCTCTCTTTCCCTTTATATAACTTATCTATGTTAGTGTAGGATTTTATTTCCTTTTATTTTCCTTGTTTTAAGCTTTCTTAGGTAGTTAATAATGTGAGCTATTTAATAGGCCTTTTATGTTAGTGGGTGCATGTGTGTGTGGTGTCAATCCATTCATGGAAGTTACTCCACCTCCCCCTATTTTTGGAGATACTGGAGTTACATTTCCTATTGGTCAATATTGACACCTCACCCCACTCACCTTGCCTATAAATACTCACTCCTTTGCATGTATTTTTCATGGGTCATTCAATGCATTTCTCCAATATTTTGCATCAATATTCTCTTGGCTTTTTTCATAACTCTCCCGTAGATGAATGCTTGTAGCTGATCTTGGCTCTAACAATCTCTATTCCTCTCTACACTAATCTCCCTCTCTATCTCTCTTCCTATCTATCCCTCTCCCTCTCTCTCCCTCTCTATCTTTGTATCACTCTTTCCCTTTATATCACTTATCTCTATTCCTCTCCATGAATCTCCCTCTCTCTATCTCTCTCCCCCTTTTATCTCTTATCTCTATCTCTCTTGCTCTATTCCTCTCTACTAATATCCCTCTCTTTATTTCTCTTTCTCTCCCTTTCACTCTCTCCCTCTTTATCTTTGTATCACTCTACCTCTCTCTATATCTCTTTGTCTCCTCTCTCTCTCTCTCTATCTCTCCTCCTCTCTCTCCCCCCCTCTCTCTATCTCTGTATCACTCTACCTCTTTCTATATATGTCTTTGTGTCCTTCTGTCTTTGTCTCTTTCTATATCTCTATGTTTCTTTATCTTCCTCTTTCTCTCTTTCTCATTGTCTCCATCTAAGCTCTCTCTCTCTGTTCTTTATTTCTCTTCTTCTCTTCCCCTCTCTATATCAATCTCTCTCTCTCTCTCTCTCTCCCATTTTCTCTATCTATATTCCCCTCTATATATCTTATCTCTCTCTACCCCCTCTCTCACACACACTCTTTCTCTCTCCTCCTCTATCTCTCTTTCTCTATTCCTCTCTATCAATCTCCCTCTTTCTCTTTATAAGTCCATCTCTATCTTTCTCTCTATATCTCTTTGTCTCCCATTCTATCTTTTTATCTCTCTTTAATATTTGTCTCCCTTTGTCTACCCCCCTCTCTCCCCCCTCTCTCTATCTCATATTTCTATCTCTCTCTTACTCTATTTTTCTCTCTATTCCTCTCTCTATATCTCTTTCCCTCTATATCCCTTATCTCTATCTCTATCTCCTCTATCTCTCTTTCTGTCTAAAACCATGTCTTCAAAATCGCTCTTATCTCTTTTCCTCTCTATCTCTCTATCTCTATATAACTCTTTGTCTCCCTCTCCCAAGAAAATGACATGCTGCCTTGAGTGTAGCTCCCCATGGACACATGCTCTATTTGGATTGTTAGCATGGAACGATTGATCAAAATTTAGCCTCTTTTTTCTCTATCCATATTTCCTTCTACATCTCTTATCTCTATCTCTCTCTCTTGCTTTAACTCTTTCTTTATTCCTCTATTAATCTCCCTCTCTATATATATCTATCTCTCCCTCTTTATGTCTCTCTCCCTCTCTATATCTCTATCACTATACCTCTATATATCTTTGTCTCCCTCTCTACCTTTATCCCTTTATCCTCTCTCTTTCTCTTTCTCTATCCCCTTCTCTCTTCCTCTATATTTATTTCACTCTTCACCCCTCCCCCCCCCCCTCTCTCTCTTTATTATATCTTCTATATAACCCACGCCGACTATGGAGTTTAAATCCATACAAACTTCCTCGAAATCAACATTATTTTTTTTGTCTTTTTTTCATGGACGATGTTTATCTATATCAATCTCTCCCTCTCTATATCTCTTTCATAGAAACAAAATAATAATAATGTCCATAATCTTCAATACTTGCACTCTCTTTGTCTCTTTTCTCTATCTCTCCTCCTCTCTATCTAATTTTATGTCTATTTTTAATTACTCTCTCTCCCTCTATATCTCTTATCTCTATCTCTCTCTCTCTCTCTCTATATATATATATATATATATAGAGAGAGAGAGAGAGAGAGAGAGAGAGAGAGAGAGAGAGAGAGAGAGAGAGAGTTTCTCTTTTCAATTCCCTATGTAGTCCTTATTACTTCTCTTATAGGACATTTAATAGAGCACTCCATTTTGTTATCCATCAAATGCTTTGCAAGACATCCATTCACTACAATGGCATTTTGAACATACATGAGAGGAGATGCTCATTGACTCCACAACCATCAAGGGTTGATATCCTCTGCAAACACAAAATTTGCAAGGCAGCCCTTATTGGCTACATTGCACAACATCAAGATAATTGTTCTCACCACTTTTGCGTTTCATGTAAGGTGCCTCAAACAAACAAATTCAAGAAGGTTATATAGTATGCCTAGGTGACGACTAATGGAATTATATATAGAAAGCTCACAAATTTGAAGTAGCTACTAAGAAAAACACATGGATCTTGAAATCCATTAAGATTATACAAATTAATTCATGACACTCGAGCAAACAAAAAATTGACATGGGCCATAGGGATACAAGACAATCATCATTCACTTAAAGACATGACAATTGAACTTCCACAGCTCTTCAGCGTACCCATTGCACACCAAGGTGCAATTACTACTTATTTTAGCTTTTAAAAACTTCTACATAAAAGGATTTTATTCTCGCTTTAGGTATAGGAAGATTTGTTTTTTTTGCTGACTTCAAAGTTTTTAATCTTTATAGGTGATACATAAACTAACTTCCTTGATGCCGGTAAGCACAAATAGATCCCATATTAGTTACAACTGAAAGAACCCACTTAAATTAAAGTAATTGGTAGCTTCCCTGAAACGTCGCATGTCGACCTTCATCCCCCTCTGTTCGAGTTCACACCCATGGTTTATTTATACCAGAAGATACATACAAAACATGTATCACTACTATATTTATATTTTTAATTTTATACTGCTGGCTAGAACTTTGTAATAATATCAAATTTTGTGCTACAGACAGAAAATCATAGTATTTTTCTATAGATCAGCATGTCAAGATCAAATAGCACAGTGTATGTTGGTAATCTTCCGGGAGATATAAAAGAGAGAGAAATAGACGATCTTTTCTACAAATATGGACGGATCAGAGATATCGACTTAAAATTACCCCAACGTCGACCTGCTTACTGCTTCATAGATTTTGAAAATAGTCGAGATGCAGGTGATGCAGTTAGAGGTCGCGATGGCTACGAATTTGATGGATACCCGCTCCGAGTTGAAATTGCTCATGGTGGACATGGATCTTCATCTTCTTATAGATTTAAAGATACCCGCTTGCCTTTGAGGCGCCCTGCTACAGGATACAGAGTTCTTGTTTATGGGCTTCCTTCTTCTGCATCTTGGCAAGATTTAAAAGATCATATGCGCCGTGCAGGCGATGTGAGTTTCAGTGAAGTATATCGGAGCAGAAATGGCAATGTGGGTGTTGTCGAATATGTTTGTTATGATGATATGAAGTATGCTGTAAGGAAACTTGATGATTCACAGTTTCGGAATAGATATTCGTCGTCGTATATAAGGGTTAGAGAAGATAGAGGAGATGAGGATAGATTTTCACCCAGTCCAAGCAGAAGTCGAAGTAGAAGAGGAAATGGTAGTCCCAGTCGAAGCAGGAGATATAGTAGAAGCCGTCGAAGATTAGTTTTGAAGTATAAGTCGAGATTGTTGTCTCCTAGGTGCAAGTCTATGTCACGTTCACCATCACTGTCATCTTCAAGGTCATCTTTAAGGTCTCCAGTGAGTACATCTTCACAAAGTCGAAGTAGACTTCGAAGCCCAAGTCGTGGTAGAAGCCTCAGCAGAAGTAAAAGCCCAGATAGAAGTCTTAGCGGAAGTAGAAGCAGAGGTAGAAGTCTTAGCGGAAGTAAAGCAGAGGTAGAAGCCTTAGCAGCAATCGAAGCAGAAGTAGAAGCTTTAGCCGAAGCAGAGGTAGAAGCCTTAGCAGCAACTGAAGTAGAGGTAGAAGCCTTAACCGAAGCAGAGGTAGAAGCCTTAGCAGCAATTGAAGTTGAGGTAGAAGCCTTAGCCGAAGCAGAGGTAGAAGCCTTAGCAGCAATTGAGGCAGAGGTAGAAGCCTTAGCCGAAGCAGAGGTAGAAGTCTTAGCCAAAGCAGAGGTAGAAGCCTTAGCAGCAATCAAAGCAGAGGTAGAAGCCTTAGCCAAAGCAAAAGTAGAGACAAAATCATAGGTAGAAGCCTTAGCCGAAGCAAAGGTGAAGCCTTAGCCAAAGCAGAAGTAGAGATAAAAGCAGAGGTAGAAGCCTTAGCAACAACCAAAGCAGAGGCAAAGATAGAAGCCTTAGTAGCAGCCGAAGCAGAGGTAGAAGCCTTAGCCAAAGCAAAAGTAGAGATAGAAGCCTCAGCAGCAGGCTGCAGCCGAAGTAGAGGCAGAAGCCTTAATAGCGATTGAAGCAGAGACAAAAGCCTTAGTCAAAGACATATTTGTATTATTAACATTGTTCTTTTTTTCCCCTACTTGTCATAGCCATAAAACTATGAAACATGTTTTCTAGTTGTGAAAAATGGTTTAACATATTTGGATTACTATTCATAATGATCTACCTATGATGTTTAGCTAAAACATTATATGGTTTAACAAGTTGTTCTTGGTTAAGTTACATACAATGATTTTTTTCTTTTTTCTAGTTGATCATAAACATATTTGGAAATCATGATTTATTGTTTATTTTATTATTAATTTATATACTCCTCTAGGAGTTTTTGTTTAAAATATTTACATTAACATGATGTTATAGATGTCTAATTTATCTAGAATTCTATACCAGAATCTCTTAATGGTAATGTTGAATTGGTGTATAATATGTGCAAAATACAACAAATGCATAATTTGGAGAAAGATTAGGGTATTATCACCACGAATTTGGATAAAATAAATGATTCCATGGTTAGATTTTTGAAATGGTTATGATGATAAAAGACCTAGGAAAGCTCAAACTTGAAGAATATCCAATAATTAAGAGCATTTATAGTGTGATTTGAACACATGAGATTCACTAGGAGAGCACTACCATTCCATGTTCATGAACATATTGAGGTTTTTAAATAAATAAAATATAAATTATCATACCCAGGGTGAAGGGGTTACTTTAATTTATTTTGATCCAATATGTATTGGAGATGGTGACATAGGGTGAATATAAAATGTATTTATATAGATCATCTTGATTTTCTTGTGGTCAAAGCTCCATCGAGAATTATATAAATAACCAAATAATAGAATCTATGATAGAGAATTTGTGTGGTGTAATAACTTTATTACCTTGACTATTTAAGACCTTTGTGTATAAAAGTACATAAAAAATAGATGATGTGATGAATGGTGAATAGAGATAATAAGACAATACATCCATGAAAAGATATTTTCATTAATAGCAATTGTTAGTCCCTACCTACGACAAGGATACTATTATTTTCATCAGTAAGTTTATCTTCCTCATCAGTCATGCATAGGAGAAAAAATTGCTGGTTTAGTAAGGTTTTAATTTTTGATGACATTTTTTTGCAAAGAAAATTAGAAGATCCTAAATTTGTTATTGGTTGTTGGATTGTTTAGCTCTTTGGCATGCTATTTTCAATTTGTTTAAAATAAGGGTTAAATTATTTCCAATGAAAAATAAGGCTGGTTGAACATTAAATTTCTTCCTAATGATTTTTGTTTTTCTTTTGTAGGGAAGGCACGTGGGCTTGTAGCCGGATGTGTGGCATTTTGTAAAGTGGTTCACGTGCCTTGTCTATGCTTCCACATTTTGAATACATGTGTATCAGGGTAGTTGCAATGACAGTTCATGACAAAAATCCCTCTTTCAAAAATCTCAAAAGCCATGAATATGAATATAATTTATTCACATTCTCGAAATGTGTCATGCACAAATAACTACACAAAGAATGCAAAAATGTCATACTTTTAAGGGAACAATTTCTTAGGCGCTTTGATTAAGAGGAAATGAGTGTATCATGCCAAATGCACATAAGCTATATTTAAATTATCATATGAGTTTTGCAATATGTTGTTGCAAGGTGTGACCCTTGGTCTCCTTGTTCAGCACTGTGCTGCGGTGGTTTGCAACAAGGGCTTAACTGCCTCCCGTGCTTGTTAAGTCAAGTGGTTGTATCAGGCATTAAAAGGTCGATCTTTTGTTGCAACGACAACTAACAATTGGTATCAGAGCTGAGGTCATGGGTTCAAACCTCATGCTTGTGCTGAGAGGGGGATTGTTGCAAGGTGTGACCCTTGGTCTCCTTGTTCAGCACTATGCTGCGGTGGTTTGCGACAAGGGCTTAACTGCCTCCCGTGCTTGTTAAGTCAAGTCGTTGTATCAGGCATTAAAAGGTCGATCTTTTGGTGCAACGACAACTAACATATGTATATCAAGGCTATAATTTCAAATGATCCAAATTCGGCCTTTCATCACAAAGTCATTTAGTCTTCAAAAAATGTAACCTTGCATGACGTGCATATGCATTCTCTAATGTGTGGCATTGCATGGAACCATTGCAGCGAACATGTACTAGTCAACCACTAAATTGTTGCATGTCATTTAGCCACATGAAATTCTTATAAATCATTTAGTAGATAAAACATCTTATTGATTTTCATATAATGTGTCAACACTATGTCATTGTTGATCTTTAAAACAATTCCTGAGTGTTCTATAGTTTTGACTATGCTATGATCTATGTCCATGCCTATTCCAAAGATCCACTTTTTCCAAAGACTGAAAACATACTACAAAAGGCTATGGAGATTGACTTGACACTTGCCAATTGTATTTGGCTGGATGTGACTAGATTTGTAGAGGACATTCCTTAGTTGTAAAGGATAACTCTTTTCTATTACTAACCATGATTCTATAGAAAAGCCTTTGAAAACTTTGAGGCAAATGCAATTGGCATTTGTAAACCAAGACATTCTTGCATTCCCTATGTAGTTAATTGCACATGACATGTTTTGAGAATATAAATATATTATTCATAATGAATTCAAATTTATGAATTTCAATCAAGGAGAGATGAAAAGAAAATGCGCTTTCTATTATTTTAAGCCATTTAAAGGCCTATACACCTTAACATGTACCAAATATATCCTCAATTGAAGTGATGATAACAATAATGCCTCAAAAGATTTTGTCCCATGACAATGCATGGAAATTGTCTATTTTCCTATCTGTAGTAAAAGTTGATTAGTTTTAACTATTTAAACATTACAAAAATTGGAGTGGAGTTTGATGAATGAAAATATAATGATTTTGATTGACCAAAAATAAGTTATTAACAAATGCTCATGACTAGAATAAGATAATAATAATAAAAATCCTCACTCTATACTATTTATTTATTAGTTACAACAACCATTCATACACCTTTATGATATGTAGGAGTGTGTTAAATTGAAATAGGAGGAGTGGTTTCATGATATACAAAGTTATTTATACTATGGGACATATTGTAATTGCAAATGCACTCATTGAAATCTATGCAAAATGTAGGCATATACAATGTAGGTAAATTGTTTGATAAAGTGCCTAAAAAAAGATTCCATGAACTACAATGGTTGCAACATATGCACAAAATGGTGTATTAAAAATGTAAAAACATAGACAACATATATGATTGTCAAACACACACCCTTTGGTTATATTTTTCATGTATTTGTTTCATATATCTCACATTGCAAATCATCTCCTCAGACCACCATGAAATAAAAGCATTATAGATGACATTTGATCTACTAATATTTTAATCAAGAAGTATTTGTTTGCCTCTTCAGTCATGCCCAGGGGAAAATTTGCCAGTTTAGTAAGGTTTTTTTTTTAAATGCAATTTCTATGTAGAGAAAATTAGCAGATCCCATTTATTTGTTATTGGTTGCTAGATTATTTAGCTCATTAGCATGCTAATTTCAATTTGTTTAAAATCAAGGATAGATTGTGTCCAATGAAAAATAAGGTAGATTGCACATTAAACTTATTCCTAATGTTTTCTATTTTTCTTTTGTAAGGAAGGAATATGGGCATGTTGCTGGCTACATGACATTCTACAAAGTGGTTCACATGCCTTGTCTATGCTTTCACATTTTTCATACATGCATTCTAGGGTAGTTGCAATGATAACATGACAAAATACCCCTTTCAAAAATCTCATATTTTCAAAAATCATCTTTTCAAGGGTTTTTAGTAGGGTCACTAGTTACAAAAAGGATTATTATTTTTTTGCAAGTAGGGGCTCTAGGTTGTTGGCATCAACTACTTTCGTTGTGGGTAGAACCTAGACCATTGTGATAATTAAATGGATATCCTTATAGGTCAACAAAATCCTCGAGATTCTAAAGCTTTCCAAGATTGCATTCTCTGGGTTTTAGTATTGTTGTATGATATTGCTATTGCAAACAATAGTTTAACAACACTATTGCATCCCATGTTTTGATGCATTTGTGTAGTTTGGCTTTACACTTGCTAGTTGCATTTGCTTGAGAGTTTTTTGACATAGGTTGCAATCATAACATACCATGAAACCATATTTCTTTGATGCATTCTGTCAAACAATTCACATGCCTTGTCTATGGTACGACATTTTGCACACATGTCTACTAGAGCATTTCCAACTATAATATTTGATTAAAAACCTCCATTACATTATGCTTTATTAGTTCTTGCCATAGCATGGAACTATAGTTGTGAGCGCTTCCTAACACATTGTTAATAACTTTGTTTTTGGTCAATCATAAACATTATATTTTTGTTCATCAAATTACACTTCAATGTTTGTAATATTTTCATAGTTAAAATTGATCATTTTTACTAAGGAAAGGAAAATAGACAATTTTCGTGCATTGTCATTGAACAAAATTTTTAGAGGCCTTATTATTGTTGTTACTTATTTAGTATGCATTGAATTGTACATGCCTTTTATTGTAATAAAAAAGAGTCATTTTGTGTTTGGGATTAGTTCATTATGATAGAACATAAAATAATAATAGCAAATAGGTACTAGCTAACTACTAAATTGTTGCATGTCATTTAGGGACATGAAATGATTATAAATCATTTAATAGATATAAAATCCTATTAATGTTTTTATAATGTGTCAATACTGTGACAATGTTGATCTTTCAAGTCTTTGATTGAAGATATGTATGGTTTGAAGATATTGATATTCCAAAAGCCTATACTTTTCTTTTGGGATATTGGAGATTGTTGACAAGAGTATTCTTGTAACCCTTTTTTAAATGGTTATTGAATGTTCTATTGTTTTAAATTTTTATTAAAAAAATAGTGGAATCATGTTAGTACTCTATTATACATTTGTGTAGTTGGTTGGAAAGGTGCATGGTTATTATCTATAGAACAAGTGAGAAATAGTTATGTGCTTTGTGTTTTGTGAAAAGTATGCATTGTTCTAAATTTAATTTGACATATAAATATTTACCAAAATAAATTTTAAAAACAAGTGTTGAGTGCTCTGTATTTTTTACTACGTTGTGACGTATGTCCACACCTTGTTATAAATCTCCACTTCTTCCAAATATAAAGATTGGAAACATGCTACATAAATATATGGAGATTGACTTCACACTTGCCAATGGCATTTGGTTGAATGCGACCAGATTTGTAGAGTACAACCATTTGTTGTTCAAGCTAACACATTGATATTACTAAGTGTGCTTCTATAGAAAATCCTAAGAAAACTCTCATGTAAATACAATTGGCATGTGTAAAGCTAGTCTTCACAATATTTGCACATAAAATTGTAGTCTATGGCAAAACTGAAGCATTGAATCAGAACATGCACATACATCAAATCATAATCAATTGAACATATATTTAATATGCATTGAGTTGTATAAGAAGGTATGTGTTCTACATGTTGGTATACGTGGTAAGGTATTAATTTTAATGTATGCTTTGGAGCAGGGAATGGACATGTGTCAAATAATTTTAAGGATATACGAAAGGGTTCAAATACCTTGTTTGGAAATGACATTGAGTTTTTTTTGTGCAGGTCTGACTGTATCTAGTCATGATGTTGTGAAAGTTTCTAGAGCCTCTTCATTAAACGCTTTTCATATTTATCCCGACATCATGGAAATCCTTGTGACCATGCCTCATTAAGGCATTTTATTAACAACCATGTATTTTCTTCAATTTCACATGAGCTCTCTCTTAGCCATTAATAGATTCATTTTATCATAACATGAATATCTGTTTTATCTATATAGTCATTCATAATTGCATGGATCAAAAGCAACTTTATGGCATCTACAATTTTTTGGGTCTAAATCTTTTTTCCTTGTTGATAAGGTGGTGGTGGAAATGACAGCTATGAAGGTCACTGGAGTGGTGGTAAATGTAGGTAATGAGACCTAGATTTTTTCCTTTATAAAACTTCCAACTTAAATTCTATGCATAATTAGAATATTGGTTGTTGGTTTGTCTGCACTGTTAAAGGGTAAAGATATTCATGGTCATACAATTAGAAGTGGGTTTGATTTTGATAGTTATGTGGGATCTACCCTTGTAGATATGTATGCTAAATGTGAGAGTTTAGAGGTAGCCTGATAATTGTTTGACCAAATTTGCATGAAATAAATGTGATATCATGGAATGCTATGTAACGTACAAAATTGCATACCTTTACAATTTTACTCTTTGTTTGGCAACCACCTTAGTGCTTGCACTTTCTCTCTGCATTATAGGCAAAAGTTTGTTTAATTTAGGCTTCTTTCTCTCATTTTCTTCAAATTATATTCTTGTGCTTAGATAGTCACACAATCCTAAGGTATCATGTATCACCAGGAGTTGTTTTTCCTGGACCTAAGCATTGTGCATAGATGTCAACATGACGTGCTAGCATCCCATGTCTATTTTCTACTAGATGACCATTCTTGGGCATTGCCACATGCCTATAGTGATCATGAGACTTGTGGGTAATTCCCTCTGGGGTCGCATAACATCTCTCAATATGATATTTTAGGATTTTACCTCTTCTTGGTGAATAGGGAAGAATTTTTAAACACAACTCTCAATCTCTCACATTTTGGATTCCATATTCACTATTGCAAGCTCACAATACTACTCTTGGCTCTACTTTGCATACTTCTTTTGTGAATCTAATCTCTACAACAACTACATGAATTATTGGTGCTCCTTGTTATGGTGTATCACTTTTAAAAGCTCTTGGAGGTTTTGGTTTGTTTATGTCCTCATTGAGGAAGATCTATCTTACTAGGGTTTGAAGCTGTATACCAAATTTAAGCTCTTGAGGACTTATAGCTTTCTCTCCTTCATCAAACTGGTAAGTTTTGTTCTTTGTGTTGCTAAATACCTCTTCATTTAAATCTATTCTACTTGTGTAGTTCATTGTTATGGTGTAGGCCACCATTTTTCTTTGTGTTATTGGGCATAGACCACCATCTTCTTCATTTTGCATTCGTTGCATGCTTGTGTGTTTCTTCCCCATAGACCAGGGAAGTAAATCTTCTTTGTTTATTTATTTTGTTGATTTATCTAAATTCCTAGATGCACTTAGGATAGGATCACACACACTCTTTCTCTTGCTTTAAAATCATTTTATCAATCTACTTCTCGTGGAGGTAGAAATACCAAAACTAGGGCTTGATCAAGGCAATCTCCTTAGCATCACAACCCCTCTCTTCTCTCTTTTTGTAGATATCCTTAGAGTGAAGGCTTGTCAATTGCATGGAGGTTTCATTGCCCTTCTTCTCTTCCTTGTTTTTGTGTAATCTTAATAGCATAGTTGTTTTATTTTAAGATTTCACATTACTTGGATAATGTTGGGTACATTTGGTGTATAAGACTGTGTTGTGCAGACAAGCTGAGTCCACACAAACTTGGAAATTTTTCTTTTTGATACTTTTCAGACTCTAGTGTCAGTGTAGATGTCCTCGTAATGCACTATCATCTGAGGTAGTGAGCTCCTCCTTCTAGTTACAGGTTCCACTTTTCTACCTCTTGTCACTTCTGCTATTCATTTTTCTCAATTCTATATATAGTTGTTTAATTTCAACATTTTGTTCTTTTCCCTTCATTGTCAAGCACCTAGTGTAGTTGTATTGCTTTGATTGAGATGCATACTAATTCTGTTGCAACCTAGAGTAGGTTCTTAAACATCTAAAACCTTAGATAACAAAATCTAAGTGTAGTGTTAGTGGAGAACTCCCTTGGTTGAAGATATTCAATTAAGGACTAGTTTTTTGTACACTACACTAACAAGGCCTTAAAACTATTCTATGATATGCAGATGAAAGATGTGAAACCTAGCTCAGTTACCATCTTAAGTTTACTATGGGTTTGTTTACATTTAGCTAGTTTGTAATGGGGTATGTGTATCCATGCTCACATTATAAGAAGTGGAATTGAAGTAGATTATCTGGGGTTTACTATTATAAACATGTATGCTAAATTCATGCTTGTAGAAAATGCTCATAAATTGTTTAACCAATTTTCATAGAAAGGTGTGGTTTCTTGGACTATAATGATTTTAGGATATGTGAGATTGAGCAAGATCAACTAGACGAACGATGGCACTTGGTCGAGCCGGGAAAGACATGAAATTGTATGCTCTGTAAGAGTTAGAAAGTGAGAGTATGTAAACACAAAGAGATGAAAACAAAAGCTCAATAAATGGATTAATTAACTCATAATATGAAGTACATAAATAGGCCAATAGTTGTCTAATTTTAGTGGAGCGAAAATAGGCATGTCCACTTAATTAAGATTTGCTAAAAATAGTGTGACCAAAAATAGCATAAGGCTAAAGATGGACTCCTACTCAACTAGTACACCTAAGAAAGCTTAAATCCTATGTGTAATTATCCATGTGCATGTAAATGCAAGAGATAATATACACTAACATAATATGCATAGAATGGGAATTTTGGTGATACCTTGACATTGTTTTAGTTTTTAAATTTTTTTAGGGGGTTGTGATTGTTTCATTCAGAAACAAAGTTTGTGGAGAGAGGTTTCTTAATTTGATGCATGGTACAACCTTCACACAATAGATGTAAATGAATGATATTAATATGTCTATGTCTCAACAATCTTATTTCCCCCCTCCACATGCAATAACATTGTCTAGTTAGTTCTCATATGTACAAGCGTGTTTGGTTGGATTCATTATTAGCTCGTGCTCTTGAATGTGAAAAATAATTTTCTCAAGAGGAATAGAGGAAGCTTGTTAATAATGATAGAAGCACATGATGAGAAAATCAAATGTCCATCCACCAAGCAGGAGGTTGCATGACAACCTTATGTACAGGCTCATCTTCTATGCAAGAAGGCATTGGTTAAAATAAATTTAAGATTTAGTATTTTTAATTAACAACCTTTTGTAAATTTGTATTTTATTTTGTTGATTGAATTTAGTACATTTGTATATGGTTGCTATTTCTTATTATGTGTTTTTGTGATTATTTTTTCCAGCTACTTGTGGAATGTTTTGGCAATCTAGAGGTTCATAGTATCCTTGTGATGCATATATTCCAACATAAAACCTTATGCTCAGAGCATCTAGAGGTCCACCACTAAATATGGATCTAGGTTTTAATGCTTATTTAGATCAGGTAGCTATTAACAAGTGGCACGGTTGCAGGTAGTGTATTATACCCTCCCTTTTTATTGATATGAAATTCAATTTTCAAAGCTTTTTTTGTTATTAGTATGGGGGCTAAAAGAATAACCTTTCTTATTTGTGTGTGTAGCACCTATAGATCAAGTTTTGATCCAGATGTTAATATCTATATTTGATATTTCTACTGCAAATACTTGGAGGCCTATTTGATGCTTTGTTTAGTAAGTCATAGATATGCTTTTTAAAGTTTTATTTATTGATTTTTTGTTTTCTATGTTATGTTATAGCCTATTTATTTCTTAAAAACCATAATTAAATTCAAGGCTATCAATGAATTATTTTTACACATAAATTTTGCAAATGCCTTGATTTTTTGTTAGAGCATATAAGTTGTTCTTTGGTCATGCTTATTCTTCAAAAGAGCTAGTCTGAGAAGATTCTTTATTTTGGACACATCTATTGTTGATCTTATCTCATAAATTTTTTATAGGCTTTGGGTATGGCCAACAAATAGTTGTTATCATTTATATATTCTAAATTGTTTTTTTGTTTGAATGAGTGTATATCATGTGTGATTAGATAATTGAATATAGTGTCATTCTTGTTTCTCTTTATTAATATTAAATTATAATGTTATGAGTAGAGGATATTGTACATGTCCATTGACGATTATTCAATATACAGTGTAATTGTATAAATTGATCTATTTCAAGTAGTCATTTCCATATTGCTTTATAAAGGAATGCTTTAATTGGAATCAAGTAAAATATATTTGTATTATGATTTGTTTCTATACTAAGTACTTTGCACTTTTTTTGTTCTTCAACTTTAATTTTTATAGTCTTAATTAAAATCTATTTGTATTTTATGTATTACTTGTTTCAAAATTGCTACTAATTCCCTATGCTAAATTATTTTGAAATATATTTATTTTTTTGTTATGTGATGAAAAAAAATTCTTGGGCACTAGTGATAGATATAAATAATAACCACATTGCTTGGATGTGTGTACTATATCATATAGTTACAACAAACTCTTAGAAAATTGAGTAAACAATACAATCAATGTATAACACATATATGAATACCCCATTCAGAGAAGGCACATAACATGCATGATGTTGACATGGGGCCAAGCCAAGGAATAGGATTGGTCTAATTCATTCCATGAGAAAATATAGAACCCTATACCCAAAAGCATAATTTCCACTTACAAGCATCAATTCTAGAAACCCTTGATATTCCCCACATAATTGATCTGTAAACAAAACAACCAAAATCCCTTTGCTAATGACATCTATGATGAGTGGAATGTGTGGAGAGAGTCATTTTATGCTTGTTTTAGAATTTCTTTCTCTCTAATGGTTATGTTTTTTTATTTTTGTGGGATACAACTTGAATTTTGCACCAACTATATCTAACATGCCTCCTGAGATTTCTAGGAATCCCATAATTTGAGCTTCTAAAATTAAATAAAATCCCATGAAACTGGATATCTAACCCAGGAACTACACTATAAAACCATGGTAATCTAAGTTTTTTACCATTGATTTGATGTAGTTTGTGGGTCAATATCTTATGTGCAAAAACAATTACTATTTATTAATCATAAGAGTGTTTCCAACCAAAAATTAAATCTTAAAAGCTACACTAACAAAAAGAACAACCCATGTATTTTCCTCAATATGCAATTTTTGTAAATAAAAAGAGTGAGGAGTAATTTAAACATCTCTCCAATTTTAAAATCGTTGTTATAATTGAATTTTGATTCATGAAATTAAATGTACACTACCATGCAACTTAAATCCAATTTGATTTTGTAGTCCACAGTTGTATCTATAATATAATACTTTAATTTTACCATGAATTTACATGGAATGATATTCCTCTATCAAATGTGTAATTAAATATGCTATTTAATATTTTAACTACTAAATGTAAAATTCATGTTCATGATTTGTTCAATTTATGTAGTAGACATTAAAAGGAATGTTAAAATATCACTAATAAATAAGTCGATAAATAATGTAACAAGGAAATGGGATGATTTTAATAAAAATGAATATAAAGGAAGGGTATGAGAAACAAAATATTAAGAGGTATAAATCAAAATTATGTATTTTATTTAGTATCTAATGGTAGCAAATGAAAGGAAGCAAGGTATGCAGAAAATCTTCCTACACTGATCTAATGAGGAAAGGTTTATGCAAATTTTTCTTTTACAATTATAGATATGAAATGCAAATTAATCAGAGAGATTATAAAAAACATTCAAATGCAAGAATAATGTTCATGACACAAGATATGTGTGGGGAAAATCCTTTCGGGTGAAAAACCCCACACTCCAAAACCTGCATAATGTATTAACAAATCAAATGCTGATTACAATACACTTGCAATGTAAGTTCTTTCAGGAGTTCCCAAATGTCAAATTTTGGAGTAATTCTGACAGCATAACAATACCTACAAATGAACCATACCACTCCAACTCCAAACACCTATATATATAGAAAAGTACTACGGATGGAGGTAGCTTCTAGAGCAAGTCAACAAAGAATCTCATCCAAATCCATATGGCCCAATTTCCAAGGACATAAAACATGCAAATAACACTTTTAAGAGATTCCCTTTCATCCCTTACAACCCCGAAACTTGGGTGCCCCAAATTTTACCAAAATAGGTATGACAGATGCTCTTACAATGTCATAAAATTTGTCATATATGACAACACTTACAACTATCAAAGAATCTATCATAATTGACTATTAATAGCCGATTCTCTTACAACTTGCCATAGTCAAACTTGGCCACCTACCTTCTTCATGCAAAGATGTTTCTTAACACTTGTCACACCTGTCATAGAATCTTCTATTTCTAGCTCTTACATGTCATAGATTTTGTCATAGGAATCTATCATAACTCTTACACGTCATAGACCTCTTACAACACCCAAAAGATGCCGAAAAATGGCAAAAGAATTCTACCACAAAATGGGATACCTACCTCCTCATATGAGGACAAAAATACATCTATTCACCTTCCATGTAGGATGACACATCATCGTGCCAACTCCCACAAAGTGACAAAATAAGATTTGCATAGAAAATTACAATAGTAGGCAAAAATAAATAAATACAACATTAGGAACTTGCAAAGGTTGAGACACGTTAATTCCCATCATTCTCCCACTTGTCGAACACCTTTCAAGAGCCAATAGAATGACAAGATTTAATTGCTAGGGGCCAAGAGGCCCATAGCCTCCGAACACCATCTGAACTTCTCTGTGCTCATATGCTTTGTCAAGAAATCTACAACATTCATCAAAGTATCAACTTTCTCCAAATTCACCTTCCTAATGCTCTACCATTTCATGAACAAAATGGTACTGGACATCAATATTCGTAGTCCTCATATGGAAAGTCAGATTCTTCGCCAAACATATGGCACTTTGACTATCACCAAAAATAGTAATCTTCCCTACATCAAACCCAACATCAAAACACAATCTCTTAAGCCAAATGGCTTCCTTACAAGCATGAGTTTCTGCCATGTACTCTGCTTTAGTAGTGGACAAAGTGACCATAGGTTGCCACTTACTCATCCAACTAATAGCACCACCGCACATAGTGAACACATAAGCACTGGTGGATCTCCTACTGTCAATGTCACCTGCCCAATCTGAATCAACAAATCCACAAATACAAAGTGAATGCCAAGGTCCTATAGGATAACTATGAAAATATAAGGCATACTCAAAAGTACCCCACAAATATCTAAACACTCTCTTCACTGCATCCCAAAGTACCTGTCCAAGATTAGCCATAAAATGACTAAGGACTCCCACTACTTGGGCAATGTCTGGCATGGTACAGACCATAGCATACATCAAGCTACCAACTGCACTAGCATAAGGAACTCTACTCATATCCTTCATCTCAGAAAGAGACTTTAGACAATCTATAACATATAACTTTGTCCCCATCCTAATAGGAACAGTCAATGGTCTGTAATCTGCCATGCTGAATCTCTCCAACACAATATTCACATACTTACTCTAACATAACCAAAGTTTTCTGTTAGCTCTATCTCTTCTGATTTCCATCCCTAGAATGTACTTGGCCGCCCCTAGATCTTTCATCTCAAATTGTGCTGACAACTGAGACTTCAAATCTGAAATCAAACTTTTACCATTCCGAATGAACAACATATCATTGACATACAATATATTAATGAGAATGTGATCATTGTCAAACTTGTAATGAACACAATGATCTAATTTTGATCTTAGAAATCTAATACTCAACACAAAGGCATCAAACTTCTGGTACCACACCCTAGGAGATTACTTCAAACCATACAAAGAATTTTTTAAATTGCAAACTAGATTTTCTTTACCTTTTACCATGTAGTGCTCTGGCTGTGACATATAAATTTCCTCCAAATCACCATGAAGGAAAGTCGTCTTCACATCCATATGCTCAACTTCAAGATCATATGCTGCAACAAGTGATAACAAAAATCTAATGGATTTTAGCTTTGCAATGGGAAAGAGAATCTCACCATAATCTATTCGCTCAACCTAGGAATAACCCTTCACAACCAACCTTGCTTTGAACTTTTCAACACTACCATTTGAACCAAACTTCTTAATGAACACCTATTTACATCTAATAGGTTTACGTCCATCAAGCAAGGGTATTAGATCCCAAGTATTGTTTTTCTTCAAGGAAGCCATCTCTTCTTCCATGGCCTCTTTCTAGGAATCTGCATCACTCATACCCATAACCTCTCTTATGGTCCTAGGTTCATTAGTGTTAGAAATCAAAGCAAAAATACAACTAGAATCATGCAATGAGTAACCAAATCTACTAGTTGTCGCCTTATCCACATGGACCTCCTCAAGAGTTGAGGTTGAGGTTCTTCCTCTTCTTCTTCTAAACTTTTAAAGCTACTAGAGCTCTCCTCATCATCAAGTCCAATAATTGTCTTTGGTTCAACTTTCTCAGGGGTGGAAGGAAGTTGAACCACATCCTCTTTCTTCTCTTCTTTCTCTGGCTGTAGGTTAATAGAAGGAATAAGCTCTCTTAAAATCACACTTCTGCTATACAGAACTCTCTTAGCCACTGGATCCCAAAGCTCGTACCCTTTCACACTGATGCCATAATCGATGAAGATACACTTCACTGCCTTTTTATCCAACTTAGACCTCTTCTCCTTAGGCACATGTGCATATGACTCACAACCAAATACTTGAATATGTCTAAATAAAGTCTTCTTACCAGACCACACCTCCATATTTATCTTATCAACAAGTGATGATGTAGGAGATCTATTAACCAGGTAACAAGCGGCAACAACAACTTTAGCCCAAAATTTTTGTTCAAGGCCAGCTCCACTTAGCATACTCCTAGCACTCTCCATCAATGTTCTGTTCATCCTCTCTACAACTCCATTCTCCTTAGGGGTATACAGAGTTGTCTTGTGCCTCTCAATGCCTTGTTCTTTACATAACTTGTTGAAATCTTCTGAGCAAAACTCACCACCATTATTAGTCCTAAAACACTTAATCTTTCTATCCTTTTGATTCTCTACAAGAGCTTTGAACTCTTTGAATCTTGCAAAGACTTCAGATTTACTTCTAAGGAAATACACCCATGCCCTTCTACTATAGTCATCAATGAATGAAACAAAATAAATAGATTTTGAAATTGAAGGAACATTAACAGGACCAAATACATCAGAATGAATCAAGTCCAACACCTCAGAAGATTTGTGAGAACTAGAATAAAATTGAACATGGTTTGCTTTCCATAGATGCAATGTTCACAAAAATCAAACTCAAGGTTACAATCATTCATACCCTCAACGAGGTTTTTATTTTTTAGGGTCCTCAAACCATTTTCACCAATGTGACCAAGCCTTTGGTGCCATAACATTGTCTTCTCAGCTGGAAGTTTCATCTCCATAGAATGAGCACCCTTAGGTACCCAGAAAGCATGACCATTGGAAGTAGATGCAACACGCTTCTTCATTGCTGGTTCAAATGGTGAGGATGAAGACTCTGAAATTCTCTTCTTCAAAATAGAGGCACTATTACACTAAACCATGCATGCATCAAGCTAAAACAGAGTGCCAATCTGAACACCCTTAGCTAGCACCATAGCTCCTCTTGTCATCTTGCATCCTCCATTCAAGAAAACAATCTACACACCCACATCATTCAACTTACTTATAGAAAGAAGGTTTCATACCAAACCATGGATATACAAAACACCATTGATCCCCTTCACTCGACCATTAGGGAATTGAATCAAGACTCTTCCATGGTCAACAATCTTCAAGTGAGATTCTTATAGAAAGAAGGTTTCATACCAAACCATGGATATACAGAACACCATTGATCCCCTTCACTCAACCATTAGGGAATTGAATCAAGACTCTTCCATGGTCAACAATCTTCAAGTGAGATTCATCACCTAAGTACAACTTCCCACCATCATATTCTTCATTATTCAAAAACCAACCTCGATGTGTGGTCATGTGGTAAGATGCACTAGAGTCAATAAGCCACACATCTTTCGATGCATGTGTTATCAAAGCAATGACAAACAATTCTCTATCATCTTGAGAGGACTTGTTAGAATCTAAATCATAGTTCTTCCTCTTTTTCTTCTTCTCCTCCTTGCACTCCTTGCGGAAGTGACTAGGTTTGTCATAATTCCAACATAGAGCCTTGGACTTTCCAAGAGACTTGGATCTCCCATGGGATTTAGATCTTCCTTTTTCTTCCTTGTCCTTTTTCTTTCCCTTCTCTTTAGATCTACCATGAACCACAAGAGCCTCCTTAGCCGTCTCATAAGACTTTCTCTGCATCTCTTCAGACAATAATGAAGAAACCACTTCATCCATCTTGAAGGTGGTAGTGGTACTCCCAATGGCCATAACAAGGTGGTCCCATGAATCTGGTAAGGAGCACAGTAATGCCATACATCAATCCTCCTTCTCATGTTCTTCACACCAATAGAGGTCAATTGGGCAATAAACATATTGAATGTGTTCAGGTGATCAGTGACAGATCCCCCATCTTCCATCCTCAGAGAATATAGTTTCTTTTATAGGAATAACTTGTTCACCAGGGACTTAGCCTGATAAATATCTCCAAGTCTCTTCCAAAGATCTTTTGCAGTCTTCTCTTCATGGATATTCATGAGCACTAAATCAACCAAACAGAGTCTTATCAGACCTTTATCCTTTCAATTCATCAGATCCCAATCTTCTTGTTTCATGCCCAATGGCATGGATTTGGTTATTGTGAGCAAAAAATCTCTATCCACCAATAAGTCCTCCATCTTGAGTTTCCACAACTCAAAGTTGCCTCCATTGAACTTATCTATATCAAACCCCCTAGATGTGCTCGCCATCTCTTTTCTGTAACAAAAGATTTCCTCTACACAAGCTCCCACTCAAATGAAGATCAGCTCAAAAAACTCTCTACCCAATAACTAGAACCAAAGGCAATCAAACTCTGATACCAACTAAAAGGAAGCAAGATACGCGAAAAAACTTCCTACACTAATCTAATGAGGAAACATTTATGCAAATTTTTCTTTTACAATTAGATATATGAGATACACATTAATCAGAGAGATTATAACAAACATTCAAATGCAAGAATAATGCACATGACACAAGATATACGTGGGGAAAACCCTTTCGGATGAAAAATGCCACTCCAAAATCTGCACAATGTATTAACAAATCAAATGTTGATTACAATACACTTGCAATGCAAGTTCTTTCAAGAGTTCCCAAATGTTGAATTCTAGAGTAATTCTGGCAGCATAACAGTACCTGCAAATGAACCATACCACTCCAACTCGAAACACCTGTATATATAGAGAAGTACTATGGATGGAGGTAGCTTCTGAAGCAAGTCAACAAAGAATCTTGTCTAAATCCATATGGCCCAATCTCCAAGGCCATAAAAAATGCAAATGACACTTGTAAGAGATTCCCTTTTGATCCCTTACAACCCCCAAACTTGGGCACCCCAAATTTGCTCAAAATGGGTATGACAAATGCTCTTACAATGTCATAAAATCTATCATATATGACAACACTTACAACTATAAGAGAATCTATCATAACTAACTATTAATAGTTGATTCTCTTACAACTTGTCATACTCAAACTTGGGCGCCTACCTTCTCCATGCAAAGATGCTTCACACTTGTCATAGAATCATCTATTTCTAGCTCTTACATGTCATAGATTCTGTCATAACTCTTACACGTAATAGACCTCTTACAACACCCAAAAGATGCCGACAAATGGAAAAATAATTCTACCACAAATGGGATGCCTACCTCTTCATATGAGGACAAAAATACATCTAGTCACCTTCCATGTAAGATGACACATCACCGTGCACCGTGCCAACTCCCACAAAGTGACAAAATAAGATTTGCATAGAAAATTATAATAGTAGGCAAAAAAAATAAATACAACATTAGGAACTTGCAAATGTTGAGACAACTTAATTCCCAACAACAAATAATGACATACACTTACTAAATGAATATCTCTAGAACATGTCACTCAAGATAGGTGTCAACGATGATACTCCCATTGTTGAGTACCCCTTTGATTTTTTATTATTATTTTCTTTATATTCTTACACTTGTTTCTCTTTGTAGTTGTGTTCAAAAGTGGAGACCTTCACTTTATAATATATTCAATGTATTTACTAGTTAAACATAAATTTATATTCTCTTTGTTGTCCTTAACTTCTCTTTGTTGTGTATAAATTTTCCTTAACTTGATTAGTATAATTTAAAAAAGATAGAGAAAATTTAACTAATTATCTCTACAATAAAGATAAAAACCACCCCAATCTATAATCCCACCCCGATACTTACCACTTGATGATATTTATGTTTTATGGTGAAATATGTAGTATATAATAGAGTACACAAAGAGAATTGTTATTATATAGTGTATTCATAGTTGGAGCACTCTATAATTGGAGAATAAAAATAATTATAGCTTAGTTGTGCCACTTCATAATTAAAATTCTTAATACCATTTAAATTAAATTTACTCAATGGAAAAAACTTTTTAAATTAAAAGGTACTACTTTATATTTTTGTTGTTTAATATTTAATTATATATTATTATTATTGCTGAAAAATGAGTTCATTTATAAAAAAACTTTACAAAATCTCATCAATCATAATATGAAATAAGAAAATATGTAATCTTAATAATACGAAATAAGAAAATATGTAATCTTAGCTTATGAAATCTACTATAGCTACTAAACTTAATTAGGGTATTGTTGTAGTTTCTCTTATTAATTAGGATAACAAGTTATCTTTTTTCTTGGATGTTGTTATGGAAGAATGTTTGGTAGGCAGAGAGAAGAGCCTAATGTTGTGGATGTTTCTTGGGGGTTTGGAGGTAGACGAATGAGAGCTTTCAGGGAAAGTATTCGTGCTTACTCCATGTAAGACTACTTTGAGGGAGTGAAGTAGGGTCTAGGTGAAAAACAAAAGAAAAATGTTGATGGGAAAAGAGGGCTTGTCCTAGTGGTTTGCATGATCATTCTTTATAGTTGTGGGATGTAATGTCCTAATTTTGAGCTAAGTATGATTTGCTAGTTGATTTTGTTCTATGCACGGAGAATCAAAAAGTTGGATCAACTAGTGTGATTTTGGGCTACATGGAGAATGCAATATTGAAATTGTATTTTCATTTCATTTGATAAATTATAGAAAATGAAATCTTTAATTTTATTTTCTCTAAACGAGTGTTATTGAGATGTACATATGAATAAGGGTATTCACCCAATCCAAGAATAGGTCCAAGCTAAAACCCAGTGGTTATCATAAGGATCGATTGGTTTGAAATTTCAAGGGATTCAAATTGCATTGGTGTTTTGTGCATTGCTCAAAAAGCCAATGGCTAGGAGATGATCGACCTTCATTGTGGAGTACAAATTATCATTAGATCATGTGCCAAGAGATGCTTGATGCCTTGTTTGGAGCATTCGCAATGTCAAAGGCATTTAAAATTAATTGTAAGGATATTCAATGCAATCACCCAAGCTAAGGATTGGCGGCCAAGGTAAAGAAGATCATTTTAAATGCAAATTCATCATATTAAATGCCCAACATCATCACTGTATGTATTCACCTTGAGGTTGTTATGAGCGATGGGTTTAGAGGAAGACAATTTTAAATGCAAGGATTGATACATTCAATATTCACTTTGGAGTGATTAGGTATTTTAATGCTAAATGCCTCATTTGAAGACATTTGCTCATGCCAAGGGATGGATTTCATTGCCAAAACAAAATATTAAATGATTGCATTCAAGCAACCACCATCAAGCAAAGAGATAGTGATCGATGCATTTGAAGATGATGATATTCATTTAAAATAATTGAAGATTGTTTTAAATGATTGGGTTTAGATTGTAATTCATATACAAAGGTTCAATTCAAGCAAATTCCATTGGTGGATTTCAAATTCCAATCAATAACACCAAAGAAGAGGATGTCCATGCTTGAGGAGTTTAAATAGAAGACTTGGACTTCAATTTGGCATTATTGATGCTATGGTTTAGAGGATTCATTGAAGCAATTTGGATGACATATTGAAGCCCTTGATTCATTGGTATTCTTATCAAGGTAGAAATTGGGCTTATTGCATCATTGGAGTGAGATTTTTGTATGTTGCAGAGACTGAAAATTCATAACAATGAGATATTCATTTTGTTTCAGGGCTTTTTGAATATTCTACAAAGATTCCAAGGGCTATAAATTGCATAGGAACATCATCATTTGGATTAGGAGTGAAGATTTGAGGGTTTGGAAGCATATTTTTATTAGCTGGGTGAAAAGTACACTTTCAACAGTTGGGACAGCGAACTGTATTTTCATATGAGTCAATTATATCTTCATTGCTAGAGTTGTTTTGTTCAATCTTTGGCTTGGAATCAATTTCCAAGTATTTGTACATGATCCTACTTGAAGAAAGAGTCAATTGGATGTTATTTTGATGTGAAAAACTTGATATATAATGGTCTGATCTGAATATTAGAGTGACTAATTTTTGTAACAACAATGATTAAATGAAGTCTTTTGGAGATCTTTTCATGATACATCCATTGGTTGATCATATTCTCATGTGAATTTGATTGTATGTTGAATTGGGTTTTCATTTTGGTGTTATATTGTGTAAGACTTCTTATCTAAAGTTGATTGAAATTTTTAGGTATATATAATAAGGTTTCTTACAGTGGTATCAAAGCCATACTCCTGCTAGCCTATGGGTGATGAGCTTCATTGATCCATTACCACATCATTATAGAAGAAGAGCTAAAGCAATGGGTGATAGAAGGAGACATAATCCACAAGATGATATGGATCTGGTACTTAGAGAGATTATTGAGACACAAAGGAGAATGGCTGATAATCATCAAGATACAAATGAGACCATACACCGAACACATGAAACCAATGTCAACATTCAAAGAAGCATTGATAGACTATGTCATATTTTGACAGGTAACATGAACAACAGGGCTAATGATGAAGGTAGCATTCCAGGATCACAAAGAATAAGGAGAACTAGTGCACCAATAGTGGAGAGACCTATGAGGCCTACTTTTGTTAGAGATGAAGAGGTGATTGAGGAAGATTTGGAATTTGAAGAGGAAGAAGGTGATGATTGGGAAGCTTGGATTGACGAGTATGATGCACTTCCTAATCGTGTTCATGACAAGATCAACCTCAATAACTTCATAAATCATAAGAGACAAAGGCAAAGAGGTCGTGGACATCAACAAAAGCAGAGAAGACCAGGGCCAACACAACCTAGAGAATACAAGGATGCAATGGAAAAGATTCCCCTTCCAAGTTTTGATGGCAGTGGTAAAATGAGTGCTAGAGCATGGGTGAACAAGTTGGACACTTTTCTTACACTCAAGCCCATGAGTGAAGAAAAGGCCATACATTTTTCTACTATGCATTTAGAGGGTTTGGCTTACGAGTGGTGGCATTATGGTCTTATCTCTCAACATCACAATAGGATTACATCATATGATGAATCTGTTCAAAAACTCATTAACAAGTTTGATAGAAAAGATGTGGAAGTCTACTACCAAGAGCTTGCACAATTGAAACAAAGTCATAGGGTAAAGGCATATGTGAATGAATTTCAAAAGATTGTGGTTATGGTTCTTGACATGTCCGATAGGAGGATCACTATGCTATTTGTTGAAGGGTTGAATGATAGGATCAAAGGATTGATCAAGGTTCATAGGCCAAGCACACTTGATGAGGCTATAGATCTTGCACTTGATTTGGATATCACATATACACCTCAAAAGAAGAACTTCAAAGATGAATATGCAAGCCAACAATTCCAAGAGCAGCCCACTCCGAAAAGAAATGACAAATTTTTGACATCCAAGATGAACTATGAAGAAATAGATGAATTGAGAAGGAAGAAACTATGCTTTGATTGCAAGCAACCATGGGAACCAGGACATAGATGCCTTGGCAAAGGCAAGGTGCACTATATAGAGGTACTTGATGAGGATGATGATGATGGACAACCAACACTAGAACTTACAAGTGATGATAACAAGAGTTCTAGGATTGCATATCTTTCAGGAGCTTCAAGGTATAACCCATTCATCTTTGAAGGTACTTTGTTTGGTTGCAAAGTTTTGACACTTCTTCATAGTGGAGCTTCACATAACTTCATTGATGATGGCTTAGTCAACAAAAGAGGATTGCTATGTGATGGTTTTGAGGGCTTTGATGTGTCTATAGAGGGAGGACTCACTATTCCTTGTAAGAAGAAGGTGAGCAAACTTAGTGCTATACTTGGTGAGTACACTCTTTGTGATGATTTTATGTACTTGATTTGAAGGACAATGAGATTGTACTTGGTATGCAATGGCTACACTCACTACAAAGGATCACTCTAGACTTACAATCTATGGAGTTGAATTTCCTACATGATGGGAAACAAGTTGTTTTGAGAGCCCTCAAGTATAATTTACCTCATCAAATGACATCAAAATCCATGATTGCTTTATGCCATAATTTATTTCATGAAGATGTATATGATGCATGTGAAGAAAAGTGTATGAAACTGACATTTGATGGTAAGCATTTGATTTTTGAAATGGATTGACATGACATCATATCTAATTTGTTTGAGGACAATAGTCCTATGGCTTTGTATTCTCATGAATTTGACATGCTAACACCATTGGAGGATAGTTATTCATGGTCTACTAATGATGGCATACAAGTTTGGAATGTTGGATTTGGTAATTGTGTTAAAAACTAGGGTTTATACAATCTAATTTTGTATATCAGACTTATGAAGATGTGAAAAGGACACAAGAAATGTGTGATATGTGGCTAGAGAGAGCAAGAAGAGCTAAGTTTGTTGCTGGTCAAGCAAAACAACAACTTAAAATAGTAAGAACCATGAGACAATCAGCTTTGTTTGATCACTATGGACCAGCTATTGATGATATACAGGTGTGAGACAATGAAGATGAACATAATTCAGATTTGCAAGGTTCATTGGTTCATTTTGATGAGCTTGATCAAACCATTGAATTAATGCAATTTCATATTGATGAAAGTTTGATATGGGAGTATGTGGTTTGGTCTAGTGATGGTTCTTATACTTGGGATGGCACATTTTGCTGATATGGTTTATGACAGCGAAATAAGAAAGATAAACACAATTGTGTTTGGCACTCACATCTTCATGACTAGCACCTACATGGATATGGATATGATTGCATCATTATGCAACAATGGAAGTGGTCCTAGGATCTTCTTCATCAACATTTTTGAAATGGTATGTGTGAATTTGAATGAACATGTTAGATGGGTTTGGGATCTTGGTATTCATTGATGCTCATTTGACACTTCCGATTGCTTGGGACAAGCAATCTTGGGAAGGGAGGACTTGTAATGTCCCAATTTTGAGCTAAGTATGATTTGCTAGTTGATTTTGTTCTATGCATGGAGAATCAGAAAGTTGGATGAACTAGTGTGTTTTTGGACTACATGGAGAATGCAATATTGAAATTGTATTTTCATTTCATTTGATAAATTCTAGAAAATGAAATCTTTAATCTTATTTTCTCTAATCGAGTGTTATTGAGATGTACATATGAATAAGGGTATTCGCCCAATCCAAGAATAGGTCCAAGCTAAAACCCAACGGTCATCATAAGGATCGATTGGTTTGAAATTTCAAGGGATTCAAATTGCATTGGTGTTTTGTGCATTGCTCAAAGAGCCAATGGCTAGGAGATGATTGACCTTCATTGTGGAGTACAAATTATCATTGGATCATGTGCCAAGAGATGATCGATGCCTTGTTTGGAGCATTCACAATGTTAAAGACATTTAAAATTAATTGTAAGGATATTCAATGCAATCGCCCAAGCTAAGGATCGACGGCCAAGGTAAAGAAGATCATTTTAAATGCAAATTCATCATATTAAATGCTCAATGTCATCATTGTATGCATTCACCTTGAGGTTGTTATGAGCGATGGGTTTAGAGGAAGACAATTTTAAATGCAAGGATTGATACATTCAATATTCGCTTTGGAGCGATTAGGAATTTTAATGCTAAATACCTCATTTGAAGACATTCACTCATGCCAAGGGATGGATTTCATTGCTAAAACAAAATACTAAATGATTGCATTCAAGCAACCGCCATCAAGCAAAGAGATAGTGATTGATGCATTTGAAGATGATGATATTCATTTAAAATAATTCAAGATTGTTTTAAATGATTGGGTTTAGATTGTAATTCATTTACAAAGGTTCAAGTCAAGCAAATTCCATTGGTGGATTTCAAATTCCAATCAATAACACCAAAGAAGAGGACGCCCATGCTTGAGGAGTTTAAATAGAAGACTTGGACTTCAATTTGGCATTATTGATGCTATTGTTTAGAGGATTGATTGAAGCAATTTGGATGACATATTGAAGCCCTTGATTCATTGGTATTCTTATTAAGGTAGCAATTGAGCTTATTGCATCATTAGAGTGAGATTTTTGTATGTTGCCGGGACTGAAAATTCATAACAATGAGATATTCATTTTGTTTTAGGGTTTTTTGAACATTCTACAAAGATTCCAAGGGTTGGAAATTGCATGGAAACATCATCATTTGACTTAGGAGTGAAGATTTGAGGGTTTGGAAGCATATTTTCATTGGCTAGGCAAAAAGTACACTTTCAGCAGTTGGGTCAGTGAACCATATTTTCATATCAGTCAATTATATCTTCATTACCAGAGCTATTTTGTTCAATCTTTGGCTTGGAATCAATTGCCAAGTATTTGCACATGATCCTACTTGAAGAAAGAGTCAATTGGATGTTATTTTGATGTGAAAAACTTGATATATAATGGTCTGATCTGAATATCAGAGTGACTGATTTTTGTAACAACAGTGAATAAATGAAGTCTTTTGGAGATCTTTTCATGATACATCCATTGGTTGATCATATTCTCATGTGTATTTGATTGTATGTTGAATTGGGTTTTCATTTTTGTGTTATATTGTGCAAGACTTCTTATCTAAAATTGATTGAAATTTTTAGTTATATATAATAAGGTCTCTTACATGGGAGGAGTTAAGCCTACTATCACAGCTGCAAAGTTTGTTATGGAGGTGGAAAAAATATTTGCTACATTTAGAGGAAAGTGAGGTGGAGTAGGAAAAATTAAATTTTATAATGTCCTCCACAAAATATTTTATTCAAAAAAATTTAGATTTGAAATACTAAATCAGATCTTACAAAATATTTGAATTTCTACTCAATTTTCAACAATCTAAAAAATTCAAACTTCGACAATTTTGATTAGAAACACTTGGAATATTCTTCATTGATATAAATCTGATTATTGAATTGATATCATAGAAATTAAAACACAACAAACTTTCTGGAAGTGATCATCTACAACAACAATAAAATTATTACAAAATCTATCAATACAATGCATAAACTTATGTATGCTATAATAATAGTAGATACAATATCCACAAGAAATATGAAAATAAATCCACACAAATTACTACAAACATGATACTTCCAATGCCCCAAATTTGACAATTTTGGCACCAAACTACACTGAACTCCCCTCAAATCTAAAGGAGGCATTTTGGAAACTCTCAAGAATAGAAAATAATTGTTATACAACACTTACAATAGAAAACAACATAGTAGTGAAAATCTATAAATAAATCCACACAATAAACACTTGAAAACTTACAAACAAACACACCAAAATATGCAAACTACTTAAATCAACTCCAATACAACCTCTGAGTGAGATTTATCTCCTAGAATAAAATGAGTTACATCCTCTAACATATAAAATAAATGTGTTTTCATCCAATGATCCTAATCTCTTATGGGTTTTCATCCACATAAGAAATTGTAAGAACACAAGTGCTCATACTAAAAAATTGAGAGTTAATAAAAATTCTACTAAATGAAAATCCCCACATGATATTAATAGAATCCGAAGTCCACAATTTGGGTTCCCAAATCCCAATGCTTCATTTGGGAAAATATAATAAAAATAAACTACTTCATTACCAACTCCATAATTGCATGCTAAAAAATAGCTTGTCACTTACACAATGACATACTGTCATAAAATTTGTCATAACCATCATAGAATCTCATATTTTTAGCCTTGGAAGTTACAATATCTTCCCAAGAAATCACACACCCCATTTTTGAAATGCAAATATAATAATGTAATATTTAATTGATCCACAAATATCTAGAAATTATAAATTCTCTTGGGATCACATATAAATATTAAATTAACTATTTCTCTATTTACTTACCTTAACCCACAAGACATATTCGAATGGGATAATAATTCCTCCAAAAGAAATTAATTAGAGAGGGGCCATGACAAAATTACAGAGAAGATGTCAATTCTAGAATTGGACAAGGAAGTATTAGAGGAGATTAAGAAACAATTTAAAGGAGTGTTGATTTGTAGATTCGATAATCATTAGCTTCACTTTCTAGAGCTTAATAAAGGGGTAACTGAACTACATGGAAACCCTTTCTTGAAGAACTTGTAGTGATTAACCCCATAGCATAGGTTTTTTTGTATCAGTTTGTGAATCTTTAGAGAACAAAGGTACACTTTTGGAGAAGGGTCCCTAGTCATGGGATAACATGCCTCTCTTTATATTAAGCTTTGTTCCTAGGTTTTAGTCCATTAATAGAAAATTTCAAGATCATTCTTGGATTTGGGTCAAAATGCCAAATTTGCCTCTACATTTTTGGCTTCCCTCTACTTTGGAAAGCATAGGAAATATTTTGGGGAAATTTATCTCCATCTCCCTTAAAACCATTAAGCATTTTTATTCTACTTATGTGCACATCTTGGTGGAGATAGATTTTTCTTTGGGCCTCCTTGCTAATATAGGTTTGAAGGTAGGTAAGGATTTTTTAAAGTAGACCTTAGATTATGAGAAATAGTCCTTTTAATGCTAGAATTGTTTTGGGGTGGGACATTTTATGAGGGATGCTCAAAATAAAAAAAATAAAGGTAGGCAAGGCAACTTGGTGGCATAATTTAATTCCTCAACATTCGATTATTAGAGGTTCTTTATATTCTACACCTAATAGTGGGTTGGTGTCACTAATAGAGAATAAGGAGAATTATGAGGATGTTTCTATGGTAGATATTTGTACTATTTTAAAGGGAACATCAAGTCTAGTGTCGTTTCCTACTTCTAGCGGTCTATCATCATCACATTTGCCTACTTCTATGGAGAAGATGGATGCTAGAATGCAAATTCCAATGGAGAAAATTAGTGGTTTGAAATTGGTATGTTCCCAACTAATTAGGGAAGATGTTTTCAAATTAATGGTCTTTCTTAGACTAAATAAAATATTTGGAATTGTTGTAAGGGATCATGGAGACTGCTCCTTTCTCTTTAAAAGATGATTTTCCCTTGAATGAGGTGACAAAAATTGAGGAGGTGGTTGATCTAGATTTGGTATCTCCAAAGAATGAAGGTTGGACCATAGTGGACAATAGAAAAGTGAAAGCAATTGGGATAATTTGTAATGTTGTTTTTGTAGACACCTAAATCATACCAGGTCCTAATTCACTCAAAACTAAGTCCTGCTTCCTTAAATCGACCAATTATCCCTAAGTCGATCATTTATCCCTAAATCAAGCAAATTATTGCTAAACCATTCTAAATTCCCTAATCTTGATTAGTTATCCCCTCATCGTCTTGATTTATCACATTATCTCAATTATCCTAAATTTAGGACCTAATTCCATCATTTATCCTATTTTCCCTAATTATTCCCTAATTTTCCCTAAATCCTAAATCATTTTCCTATCTTAAAATCTCCTTCCCACACATGAATTAATTAATTTATTAATCAAATCATCCATCTAACTACCTAAAATGAATCAAAAAATTAAAAATTCCTTTAATTCTCATCCACTTATCTTATCACTATCCCATAACCGTCTCTCAAAAATCCTAAAAATTAATTATAAATCCTAATTTTATCCTACACCATTTATCCTCCAACCACTTAACCAATTCAATCATGATCGTCCATCTGGCATTGAATCCTCACCGTTGATTAACATCTCTGAAATTCTATAAATTAACCTTTGAGGAGTCCATTTTCAAGAATCAACTATCGTGCATCATCATGCTACTAGTTTGAGCAACCATATTCATCATTTGGAGCAAAACCACCCTCGCAATGCAACAAAAATCAAAATTTGGGTAACATTGTTTTGATTATTCATTTGTGTTTCAGTTTCTTACTTTAATTGAGGTCACATTTGATACAGATTAAGGTTTTGAAATTGCATTTAAAACCTTTATTTTTGGTCTATATTTCATGTTGACAATTTTTTTTTCAAAGATGAGAACTGGGCAATAGAACCCTAATTAAATTATCTAAAAAATAATTAAAAAAAGAAATAATAATTTAATTAAGCCTAAATTTTATTATGTCGTAATTTAAATTATTTTTAACGTTAATTTTTTTAATCTATAATTTATAAATAGGAGAAAAACCATTATTTAAATTTTATTTAAAACAATTTTATAAGTTTAATATTAGAATTAAAATTTGGAGATAAATAAAAATAAGTCTAAAATAACTTATTAAAATACTATTATAATGATAATTATTTTAAACATAATTTTAGTGTTTCTAGTATTTTGATTGGTATTGTAATGGTGAAAATTGAATACCTTGCATTTTCCTTTGTGTTTTGGGTTCACTTTGACTTGGTTATTCCTTATGTAATGACAAGCATACAAGTGTGATTTTTGTTGAAGGTACAAAACCCAGACCTTATTTGATTCCATTTGCACTCACTCTTAAGGATTAGTCATAATCCTTACTTTTATCCATTCCTCACCCAAATTCAAATTCACAATTTGTGCAAATGATCTAGGTTAGTTGTGTGATTTGTAGAAATGATGCTTCAACTTCTAGTTTTCAAATTCAAGGTTAACCTAACCCTTTCAATTAGTAAACTTATGTGCTAACTCGAAGTATGAAACATTTCATTTGTGTCCTTTGAAGTTGTATTTAAGGATCCCTAGTTCATTTTGATCATCTTGGCAATCATTTGACAAAAGCATTCAAGATACATTGATTCACATAATCAAAGCATTTATTACTACATTTCCTATTTGCATCAACATCTAGGACATTTGTTGCATGTTTGATTATTGTTTGTGATCATTTCCAAAATTCATTGACTTGGTATCTTGGGAGTTTGACCAAGGGAAAGGATATTTGATGTCACTGCAACTCCCGGCTATACAACCAAGTTTTTATCCAAGTTTTTATGTAGAAATAGATATAGATATTCAAGGCAAACATTTATAAATCAATTGAGATCATATTTGTGCGTCCAAATTAGATCCACACTTGCACAACCATTTGTCACAACATATCTATATTAATTTCAACCATTTGTCACAACCTATCTATATCAGATTTCCAACTGCATACTTTTATTATATTATTCAGCTTTCCAACTAAATACTTTTATTATATTATTTATTGATGCAAACTATTTATTCCCTTAACAACTTCTACATAAAAGGATTTTATTCTCGCTTTAGGTATATAAGATTTGTTTTTTGGCTGACTTCAATGTTTTTAATCTTCATAGGTCATATTTTGTAAAGTATATTTACAGTAACCCATAAATAGATCCTAAGTAAGTAAGAACGCACTTAAATTAAAGTAATTGGTAGCTTCCCTGAAACGTCGCATGTCGGCCATCATCCCCATCTGTTCGAGTTCACATCCCTGGTTTATTTATAGCAGAAGATACACAAAAAAACATATATCAGTACTAAATCTATGTTTTTTAATTTCATACTGTTGTCTAGTATCAAATTTTGTGCTTCAGAGATAAAATCAAAGTATTCCTGTATAGATCAGCAATGTCAAGATCAAATAGCACAGTTTATGTTGGTAATCTTCCGGGAGACATAAAAGAGAGCGAAATAGACGAGCTTTTCTACAAATTTGGGCGCATCAGAGATATCGACTTAAAATTACCCCAACGTCGACCTGCTTATTGCTTCATCGATTTTGAAGATAGTCGAGATGCAGGGGATGCAGTTAGAGGCCGCGATGGCTACGAATTTGATGGATACCCACTCCGAGTTGAAATTGCTCATGGTGGACATGGATCTTCATCTTCTTCTAGATTTAAAGATACCCGCTTGCCTGTGAGGCACCCTGCTACAGGATACAGAGTTCTTGTTTATGGGCTTCCTTCTTCTGCATCTTGGCAAGATTTAAAAGATCATATGCGCCGTGCAGGCGATGTGAGTTTCAGTGAAGTATATCGGAGCAGAAATGGCAATGTGGGTGTTGTCGACTATGTTTGTTATGATGATATGAAGTATGCTGTAAGAAAACTTGATGATTCACAGTTTCGGAATAGATATTCGTCGTCGTATATAAGGGTTAAAGAAGATAGAGGAGATGAGGATAGATTTTCACCCAGTCGAAGCAGAAGTCGAAGTAGAAGTGGAAATGGTAGTCCCAGTCGAAGTAGGAGATATAGTATAAGCCGTCGAAGATCGGTTTTGAAGTCTAAGTCGAGATCGTTGTCTCCTAGGTGCAAGTCTGTGTCACGTTCACCATCAAGGTCATCTTTAAGGTCTCCAATGAGTACATCTTCACAAAGTAGAAGTAGACTTCGAAGCCCAAGTCGAGGTAGAAGCCTCAGCAGAAGCAAAAGCCCAGGTAGAAGCCTTAGCAGAAGCAAAAGTCGAGATAGAAGCCTTAGTAACAGCCAAAGTAAAAGAAGAGGTAGAAGTCTTAGCAGCAGCCGAAGCAGAGGTAGAAGTCTTAGCAGAAGTAGAAGCAGAGGTAGAAGCCTTAGCAGAAGTCTTAGCAGGAGTAGAAGCAGAGGTAGAAGCCTTAGCCGAAGCAGAGGTAGAAGCCTTAGCAGCAGCCAAAGCAGAGGCAAAGATAGAAGCCTTAGCAGCAGTTGAAGCAGAGGTAGAAAACATAGCCAAAGCAAAAGTAGAGGTAGAAGCTTTAGCAGCAGCCGAAGTAGAGGTAGAAGCTTTAGCAGCAATTGAAACAGAGGAAGAAGCCTTAGCCAAAGCCTTAGCAGTAGTTGAAGTAGAGATAGAAGCCTAAGAAAAAACCAAATCAAAAGTAGAGGCTTTTGTTTGAGGCTTTAGTAGAAACAAAAGTAGAAGTAAAAGCCTTACCATTAGATTAGAATTACGGTTCTCCTTGAATCAAATCCAAAGCCATACCATAAATATTCAGGCATACTAAGATATTCTGATTAGTCACCTAATCTATCGTCACAAAGAGAATTTACATTGCCCATTTCATGGATTTTAATAATGACTATAAATCTCCTCTAAGTTAAAATGTTTGATTAAATTAAAGAACATTTTTATTCATTGAATATAATTATTGTCGTAAGGACTTGAACATAAGCATTTCATTCAATTTGTTCAAAAATATCTTCATTGGTTTAGATTTTTTGAATCTATTATAAAATTGATATCCTTTCTAATATTTTTACTTTAATATGTATGAATACTTAGTTTTACACACATAAAAGTGGGGTAAATGTAGAGGAGTAAAGTGCACAATGTAACACCTTGCCCTCTTGAACTCTTAAAGGTTCCAATCAAGGAGCATGAAGATCCCAAAACACATTATTTCACCTCCAAAAATATTTTCTCTAGTAAGAGAACATAAACAAAACAAAGAATGAAACCAAAGATAGAATGACTCACTAGACTATAGGATAAGTAAGCTTGGATAGTTTTGAGAGTCGATCTCAATCGACAAACAATAGAGTAGTTTCAAATGAGATAGAGTGAAAATTTTGTGATATGACCACTAGACTGAAAATTAATTCCATTGACCACTAGACTGAAAATTAATTCCATTTGTCAAAGGGCTTGTGCTTAAATGGCAAGGCCATAAGGTTCTCAAGATGGAGATCCAAGTTCGAACCCCCCAAGTGACATCTATAGTTGGAACTCCGAGTTGTGGCTCTTGGACTTCCATTATGTCTTCTATGTTGAATAAGTACTCTAAGTTGAATATGTGGATGGGGAGGAGGTCCCCCTTGTGACGTCCGCTGGAGTGAAGCCAACCTAAATATCTCCACAACTTACCAATAAAAAAAATAATTCCACTCATTCACTATGGCCAAATGGACTAAAACTTAATTCTAAAATTGCTCCACTAAACATCCTAGGGGATTTACTTGGTGAACATATCCTAGTGCGTATTCATAAAATCTTAAATAATACTTATAATTTTCCTTTCTACCTCTTAGTTTTAAAATTTTATACCTCAAAATCCTTTTACCATATATCTTAGGTATTTATTTTTTATGTGGAATTTTTATATTCTATTTAATTAGACCCCTCTATTTTTTATTGCTAATTATTTTAGCATCAAATTTTTGTCAATTGACAAATTATTTAAATTTGTACCTTAGTTTTTGGTGAATAGTATTAGATGTAAAGGGGCCAAATCACCATAATTTTACCAAAAACCAGTCCAATGGTTGTTAAATTACCTCCATTATATATGAATCGCCTTTAGTCACCAAAAAATTGTGACATTTTAATTAAATGCCATATTTTCCATTACCATTAAAATCCACCTACTATTGGGCCATATTTTCCATGAAATGACCACCCATGCTTTGGACCTTGGTCCTAATTGCCCAACATTTACATCCACTTTTTCACAATTTGGCAAGACTCGCCACAATTGAATTCCTATAAATAACATCTATACTCGAGCAAATGATTCTTTTACACATTTAGTTCAGCCCTCAATTATTTTTTATACTTTCTTTAGCTTTATCTTTGCCTATTACCTACTTGGAATTCTATTTGTAGTCATTCATTCTTAAATATAAAGTGTGGAATTTCATGGACCTATTACCTTGATCGTTATAATTCTTTGGTTGTCATTATTGTTGGCTAGAGAATAAAATTATCTTGAAGATTCTTGAGTGTTTGACCAACACAATAAGTTTACTATAATTGGTGTATGGATTGTTTGTCAAATAACTCTTTTGATGGATGTTCTTGAACATTGAATGATTTAACGTAATATTGAGCATAGTTTAGCATAATGACACTTTATTACATTTCCAATTCATGAGAGATGTCAAGAATAATTCCTAGAAGCAACAATGTGTACAAAGAAACAAATCAATCTATGACACAAAGAGTTTCACCATCTATAGAGAAAAGTCTAAAAACTTGCCTAATGTAGAAAATTAAACTAAACATCCTCATACTTGGGATTTTTTGGATTTTTTGCAATTTGGACAAGTATTTAAGGCTTGAGGGGAGGCAAAGAACACCAAAAAACATAAATTTGATCAAGGGATCCTATTGAATAGAATCTCCAACTAGATTTAATGGTGGTACAAATAGAGTCAAACCACACAGAAGGCACAAACAGAAAAAAAAAAGGGGGGTCTCTAATTTCATAAAAAAATAGTGATGTTTCAAGGCAAAAAACAAATGGTGACTCTACTAGATAATGCTCTTGAGCATTCTAGGATAAGTGCATTCACTTAAGAACCCAAAATTAACAATTGACATAATTAAAGTTTTTCAAAACAAATTCATGAGGAGAATTCATCTTCATGAATCAAGGTAACTTGAGAGAAATATATAGAAAACATGTGTGCAATTTGGGTTTGTTTCCACTTCTTAGAATCAATCAAACCAACTATTAGAACTAGACACTGGACTAGTTCACCCAAAAGAAAATATAGATCTACAAATTAAGTATTCATACTAATAGACATGTTGCCACATATCTAGACATTGCTCCGTTACTAGCTAGATGTCCATAGCCCAAGTGGAAATATCTCTAGTCCCATCAAGGCATAGCTCCACTTCTAAGCAAAGGTTCATAACCCGATTGGAGATATCTCAGTGACCCAAAAAGGTAAGAGTATTTGATTTATCTTTTCTTTTTACCCAATTTTTTTTTCTTTCGATTTTGTTAGAATACTTCAGACCACTAAGAGGGGGGTGAATCAATGGTCAACAAAACAACTCTTCAAACACGTTTTTCTCACAATAGTACCAAAACAATATAACATGTTTTAACTCATCATGAAATATATAACAAATGCATCAGGACATAGAACATTGACAAAGCATAAGAGTCAGATAGAATCAACACATAATACAGGTGATTGAGGGGAAAACCCCAAAAGGGTAAAAACCACTATGAACATGATCTCCATTAAGCCTTACTGGCAAACCTCATTGGTTACAGTTTATGCCTCATTGGCAAACCTCATTGGTTACAGTCTATGCCTCACTGACAAATATCACTGGTTACATACTATGCCTCACTAGCAAACCTCATTGGTTACAGTCTATGCCTCACTGGCAAACCTCACTGGTTACTGTCTATGCCTCATTGGTCACAGGATTTCATTGATCACATCTACTCCAAACTCAAATCAGGAAGATGTACATAGAGTATTACTCTGTTTACAATGAAAACCAATGGTTATAGATGAATTCTATAACTCATTTGTTCAAGCACCTCTATGTGCAGATGTTCGAAACAATACAACAATCTTCTTTGACTCTTCAAGATCATCATAAGTACAATACATTGTTTTGATTACAATGACATGATGGGTAAATATATGATCACCTGAAAAATACATTAACTCCTAAACCAAGAACTCCCTCTTCTTTGCAAGAACCTCTATTCTTCTGTCTCATATCTACTCTGTCATACATACAGCTACAAACATCATCTCTGTCTTAATCTGCCTTCAAAATAAAGTTATATGCCTGTCCATATCTCTTGCTTTTGATAGATAGTACACAGACATTATTATAGAAGCCTTTTCTCTTTGCAATGTCACTGTAGGTCATAAATCTCAATACTTCTGATATTTCATTGTCCTCTCTGTAATTTTTCATGCCCTCATTCTTCTCTCAATACAAATGTAGAGTTTCAAATTCATACCCCTGAACCTACTACATTCTATTTATGTCTTCATCTCACTAACTCACCTCTATTCCATCAAAAGCACTCACACCTTCTATCACACAAGCATCTCTGTCTAATTTTCATACTTAACCTCAATCAAAAAACTTCTCATACTTGAAGCCACTATTTATAATTTCACATCCTCTAAATTTTCATTCAAGAACCCATACCATCCCAAACACGCACTCTCCCATTTCATAAAACTCAGTCAAAAATTAAAACCATCTACACATATTCGGATCCACACCATCATCCTTTTCTGCATCATTAACTCACCTGCAAAAGAATCATCTTTTTTTCTAAAAACCCACTCCTGCAAAAAGCATTTATTCTCCCCACTATTCTTCCATACTATAGTTTTAATAAAAACCATTCATTCAGTTACTAAGGTAGGCAAATGCGGAGAGAGCGGTCATCTAAATAGGAAAAAAGTTTTCTTCATGCCTTATGCATGTCGAGCACCAAAAAGTAGCTTTTTGCATGGTCAAATTTAGCCTTAAAAAGGCATTGCAGCACTGTCATGAAGAGGTGACCGTCAAATTAAAAACCCTGAGCAATAACCATTTGCTTTTAAAAGAACTTTAAATCTTCACCATTGGTATGAAGATTCGCACCTTCGAGGGATTTAATAAAGGCCTTTATATTAACTTGGCGCTTGAAGAAGAAGTGATGACCGGAGGGTCCGGTTCCCTTAGGATAAAAGGGCCGGTCAACATATGAAAGTGACCCCATAAGGTGATAACTTAAGTTATCACTAACCCGCAATAGAAAGTCATTTTCTAAAAATAAAAAAGCAAGTGACGGTTAGTCTTTAGGTCTTAGGGTTAAACATAGGGTTTTGGATAGTTAGAAAATAGGTCTCCAAAACAAATTAACAAACCCTAATATCAAAAATTACTCACTGTCAAACCCTAACACTTCCATTTTCTCTCTGTCATGAAGCAAAATAGGCATCATCAAGTACACCTTGTCATGAAACAACAACACAACATTCCATAGTCATTAATCAACATAATTCCAATTGGTCACCATATCATATCTGAATATCAAACTCCTCTATTACAGAATGTACCTTCATTACACAATGTCAAAGATCACATATGATACAACCCTCTTACAACAGACATATGGATCGATCAATCACCAAACACCATACCACCATGAACATCATATTGATCAATTCAAACAGTGAAGGACAAACACACATATACCATCAGATATGAGCTCCTGATAATGACAAATGCATACCTTGTCATGAAGCATCATCACCATGAAGCGAATGACAGATACCCTATCTTTTTGTCATGCATACCTTGTGTACATCCTAACATGAAGCAATCCAACAACACCATCAATCACTTTGACATTGATCCAACAAATCAACATGTCATCTTGAACATGAATTGACATGAAGCATGAACACCATGCAATGAATGGTAGAATCTTCTTGATTGAAACTTCTTGGAATGAATAAACACAAACATTAATTAATCTCACACTGTCATTTACACCATCTACAAGCAAAATGCCATGAAAAATCATGACCATCTAGATGAGGGTCAACACTGAACATTGAAAATTGCATCATGGCATACATCTCCTTTGACATTAGCAGCTTGCAATGTAAAATCAATCATCTGTCAATTCCTAAAGCATGATCAAAATCATGAAGCATGAACCATGAATAACGTTTTGACATCAATGACAAACCAACATCCAACAGATTTTTCTTTCATTTTTAGACTTTCACCCTTTTTTTTTTCTTTTTAGTTCAACCTATAAGTAATGAAGCTCACAACTTGGGTTTGGGATTACCATTGGGACATACGAGGGGAACATTAGTGAAGATATCATCCAATGTACCAACTATAATAATAAGCTTAATCAAACCTAGAAGATATCTTAATGTTTCGAGTGATGTGCCATAGGTTTTAACCTTGAAGCTTGATTGAATCCATAAGGATAGTTCCAACCATGAAGATATTTTAAAATATTAATTATAATAGTTCAACATTTTTGATTCTCAAGAAGCAAAACTTAAATTAGAATACTAGAGAGCATAACTACAATAGGTAGTCATTAAGATGATTTACAATAGTATCCACCCATTCATAGCATAATACAACATATGGAAACAACAAGAAAGGATGCCGAAGAAGAATTTATAATCCAAACATAAGGAAACCAAGAGGAGAGAATGAAACAAAACAAAACAAAACAAACATAATAAAAATGGTGTATTTACAACAACACACACAAGAACTATTTACACAAAAGGACAATTATATACACATGTGGAAAGAATGACATTTAGGCATTGAAGTATTGCTTGAGAAATTGTCTATTGACTAGCAATGGTCCAACTCCTCAGCAATGAGTGTTTTGAATCTAAATACATTGTAATCAATGATTTTGGTAATTTTGTAGGGGCCTATCCATAGATTAGCAAATTTTCCTAGGATACCTGTATGCTCATTATCTTTGTCCTAAAGGAGGACTAAATCAACAATATGAAAGGATTTAAATTGGGCACATTTGTCAAATCATCTTTTCACTTCACCTTGATGCCTCATATATCTTTCTAAGGCTTGGCCCCTTTGTTATTCTAGGTGTAGCAAATCAAGCAACCTTGTTTCAATTATGTCACTGCCCTCAACATAATCCCTCATAAATTGTAGTGTAGACATTTTTAGGTTCATAGAGAAAATGGAATGTTGTCCATAAACAAGATTGTAGGGTGATGTTATTAATTAATCTTTAATGAGAACATGATCAACCCATAAAGCATATCTCAATTGGTTATTCCATTCTTAAGAGTTTTCATCTAACAATTTTCTCATTTCAATAAGGAGGCTCTTGTTGGTTGATTCAACCACTTTGTTTCCTTGGGATGATAATGAGATAAAAATTTAATAATTATCCCATGGTTGTATGCCCATTCAAAGAATTTGGAAGACATAAAGGTTGGGCCATTGTCACATATTGGATAGAGAGTAATATAAACTAAGTGGTAACATGCTCTTCAAGAAATTTAATGACAACATCAGTAGTATATTGCTTAAGAGCTTGGGCCTCAACCCAATGAGTCTAGTAGTTAGTGGTAGAGATTGTGAACTTATATCCAATAGAGGAAGATTGACCATTCTAATAAAATTTAATCCCCATTTAGCAAAGGGATGTATCTCTACTATGGGCTACAAAGGCATGGCTATGTACATTTCTTAGCTAGTGGTAATTTGGCAATTGTGGCTCTTCCTAACATGGGTATGTGAGTCCTTAAATTTGAGGCCAATAATAGCCCCCTGAAGGATTTGATGGGTGATGACTCTTCTAGAACTATGTCCTATACCAAGTCTATCATGAAAATTGGTCATGATCAACCTCTTATTTGTTGACACACCTCATATAACGGCCCTCATGATTTTTTATAAAGAGATCCAACTTTGATCATGCATTACATTGACTTAAGTCTTAATACACATCTTTATGTGGGGCACAAGTGGTTTGGGCATTGACCATGGATGAGGTAGAAGACTATGTCTTCATACCATTCATTATTGGAGACTTGTTCAATGGTTTATTGATGGAAAACAAATGATGTATCATATTCAACAATCATTTTACTAAGTCCTTGACTTTGAACAATTTTATAGGTCTAATCTCCAAGTCATACTCTTGTAAGACAACAATCCACCTACCCGTGCACTCTCCTAATTCAATTTACATTAACATATTTTTAGTAGTGGGGTTAGGGATAATAGTATATACTTTGTTGCACAAAAAAATAATGGTTGAACTTCTTGATGGTTGTGACTAATTCATAGGCTTGTTTGTTAATGAGGGGATATCTAAGTTTAGCTCCATGAAGTGGGGAGCTCATGAAGGCTACAAGTCAGTCTTCCCCTATCTCTTTTCTTTGAGTAAGGATTGTTACAGTAGAATGGTTTGAAGAAAAATAATATGTCATGAAAGGCAACATGCACTTGGGGTTGGCCAGGACATGGGTCTTGGTAATTGCCTCTTTAATTTCCCTAAAGGAAGGTTGCATGGGCTTTAAGAGACCAATAGATTTTAGCATCCTTTATAAGCATGGTGTTCAGAGGTATTACAATCTCAACAAATCTAGAAATATTTAAGTTCCTTTTTGTTACTAGAGAATGAGATTTTTAGGATTCCCTTCACCCTTTTGGGGACAAAAACAATATTTCTTTTTGAGATGACGTGTCCAAAGAGTTTTCCTTCAATCAATTTAAATATTCTTGGGTTTAAAGATATTCCAAGCTCTCTATAGTGTTGCAACACTTTTATTAGGTCCTCTACATGGTTACTGTGTTTCTTTGAAAAGACAATAAGGTCATCAAGGTAAATGATTATACATTTTTTATAAACCTTTTAAAGGCAATGTACATGGCTCTTTGAAAATTTTCTCTAGTGTTAGTGAGTCCAAAGGGCATGTGATGGTAAGTGAAGGTTCCCCATTTGGTGGTAAATGTAGTCTTGTGTTTGTCTTGATTGTCCACTAAAACTTGGTTGTACCTAGAGTATCCATCTAGGAGAGAGAACATTTGGGTGCCATTAGCAACTTGTAATATCTCATCCAAAGAAGGCACATGGTAGTTATATTTTCTATATGCTTGGTTAAAGTTTCTAAAGTCCATGTAGAGTCTAATTTTTCTATTTTCTTGCATACAAGGACTAAGGTGGCTACCCATGTTGAATGTATGATAAGAAAGATGATGTGGGAAGCTAACAACTTTTGGACCACTTTAAAATTAGAGGTTCTAAGAGTGCTTCATGAGACTCTATTTTTTATGGAATGACTTGGTATTTGACTTTAGGGGGATTGTGTGCATGATCAATGAACGTGGGAAAAATTTTAAATCCTCATAAGACCAAGCAATCACATCAATATAGTCCTTTAATGCTTTGAAGTCATTCATAAATTTTCCTTGGGAGTGAAATCATTACCAATGAGAACTTCTTTTAGGTCTCTCATGTCTGATAATTAAAGGAACTAACCAATTTGTCTATTTTAAAGTTTTATTTCTCTTGTTTCTGCTAAAATTCATGGTCAAACAATCACTCAAGGTTTGCAATCCCTTTGTGAATTACATTGGCTTTAAGATCCATGATTCCATTTTCATCCAATTTACACATTGGTATGTCTTCCTCCTCAACTATTTGATTGGAACAAGCTCAATTGTGAAGTTTTTTAGTCCCATGTTGTCAACAGGCTTCAAGGAACTTGTTGAAATAACAAGTGCATCATTAACATGGTTTTATTTTCTTGGCATTAGCTGAAGGTTAATGGCATCAAAATCTTTGATTAGATTATATGCCCAAGAGTAGTAATAAGATAATTTATTATCATGGAATGAGTACTGAGAACAAATTATCTTGAAAATCAACTCTAAGTCACCAAAGGCCTATAATATTTTCACTTTTATTTTAGATGCTAGGTATTGTCCTAAGACCAAGGCCTCAAATTTTGCAACTTTATTTGTACAGATGAATTGTAGTCTATAAGAAACTAGATGACTCTTTCCATTAGGGTCTATAAGTTGCACTCATACCCTAGCACCTTATTTAGACTTGGATGTGTCAAATCTAAGTGTCCACATCATGTTTGGGTCTAATTTTAGTTCATTTGGACACTTGGGAGAGATCACCTTATACTATTTTGTGACTTCAAGTGTGTAAATCTCTACTTCAAGTTTGGCAAACATATTTTCATTTGGTTTTTTGGAGTCTATAATGAGATATTTCATATGGGGTTCTCTTTCTATTTTGATTTGATTATTAATTACCCTCCATAGAAGCCACATATGCCATAAATTAGTGGCCATGTAGCCAATAAGTGTTTTAGACGAGTCTCCGCTTAGGAGCATGCCGAAGGCATCAAGGATATCTAAAACTTGGATTTCTATGTTTTACTAGATATGGGGTTAGAAGCAAGTTGCATGTGAATGTTGTTTAGCTCCCCAACCATGTTGACTTTTATTTTTTCTTATTACACTAGCTTTTGATTTGATTTTGCAGGTGCAAGACCAAGCTTTTTGCAAACTGCACATGGCATCACATTTTTGAAAGAACCTAAATTGACAAGGCAATTGTGTAAGTTCTTTCCAAATATTATAATGATAAGAAAGAATTGGAGGTGGTTTAGTTTTTCCTTTGCATATGGTGACAATGGCAGTTGAAGTTTGACCTAATTCAGTTGATTTTTAGGGTTAGTAAGGGTCTTGATCAACATTTCCTTTTGTCCTAAAAGTTGTGCCATCTCAAATAATGATGGCTTTGGTTCATTTAAAATCCTCAACTATGTTATACCCTACCTTTCTTTGATCTAAGGTTGTATCAGTTATGAGTGTTTGAGGATTGCTTTTAGGTTGTTGAGATGTGTTTTGTGCTTTCAATGGGATTGGGTTGTTGCTTGCATTCAAATTAGGTGAAGTGTGAGGACATTTAGAGGGGTAGATATTGTCAATGGTTGTTTGTTCCTATTTCTCAAAGCATAATTTCTAACCTTTTGATATTGTTGGTAGGCATGCACCTCATCTATGTTTCTCTTGGGCTCATTTTTTTTTTCTTGTGTGGGAAAATCATATGTTTCTAACATGAGGTAGTCCTAGAATTTATATAGTTTTGCCTTGAATTTCACCCCTAAATGTTTAGTTGTTCATGGTTCAAATCCTTGTGTAAGGACAAAAATCGCATACTTTGCAATTTTTATACATTGTTTTGCACTCACTTTGGTGTCCACTTTTGTAGCATGTTTTAGGGTGCATTAAGCCCTTAGCCTTGACCCTTTTCCTCCACTATAGTGCTAAATTTCTACATCATTTTTTAATACTTCTCTCTAACTTGAAACAATTGTCCCAATATTGAGCATTTTCTCTAAGATGTTAGCACAACATGCAAAAATTGACATGACATGCTAGCATCCTATGAGTTTTTTTAAACTTGAACATTGGTTTTCGCATGTAGCTACTTATTCATGTTGACTGTAATGCCATTCCATTAGAAGAAACACCTCTATGATCAAATATAACCCTTTACCTTCCTCTCCTTCCCTCTCTAAACTATTTTTTTGAAAAATATGCTTTCCACATGCAACTCTCTTCTCTTGGTTGCACATTAACGAACATAACTCCATTGTTGAAGATTGCTCAAGGGTTGATCCTACCACATTTCTATTGATACCTCCAAGTGCTCACTCTTCTCTTCTTCATCTCAATGGTAATACTATTTTAACAAGTTTTCATTCTTGTTTAGATAGTGTTATTGCAATCTTTCTTTATCACTTCCTTCTACATTTATTTGGAAACTCTCTTGATGATTACCATTACCCATTTGATCAATATGCACACTAGGGTGTTACTCCCCATAGACCAGGGATCTAGCACTTATAGATTTATTTCTATATTATTGTTCTTTGTTCTAGACACATGTAGGCAAAGTGCACATACTCTCCAATTCCATTTTCCCATTTGATTGTCTGTGGAGGTTGAGAGACCCAAATAGGGGCTTGATGATGCAGAAGATTCCTCTTGCTTCCAAAACACACACTCACACAATCTATAAAGTACGAAAATACCACTTACTAAAAATAACCAACGAAAAGCAAATTCAATCCAAAAATAATTAAATAGAATGAAATAATTATATTCTCATAAAATGGTGTAGAAAAAAAGAAATAATTAAATATTTTCCCATAACAACTCAACTCATGAAATAAATTTCCTCAATATATTCAAATAGGATTACATACATCAGTGAATCAGTAAGTATCAAAATGAGGCTGTGCCTTTACAAGATTTAGTCAGGTAGGCTTATACAAGAATATCATATTAGCAATATATATATATATATATATATATATATATATATATATATATATATATATATATATATATATATATATATGTCATTTTGCATCTACTCCGTTGAACCAAGAGAGAGAGAGAGCATCATCGAGGTGATTTTCTACCCATCCACGAGGCTTGCGCCTCCCCAGTCTTCCTCCCAATGGAAGAAGCCTGACCCTTCGTGAGGGGTCTAGCAAACTGAAGATGACTTAGGTGAAGGAATCTTGTGCAATCATGATTTAACTAATTTGGCACCCGTCCATGCTCTTTTTGGATTCATCAAATATAAATAAAAAAATAACATACAGATACAATGGACATACTCCCAACAATCATCCAATCTTCATTCTTGAAGGCAAGTTTTACATAGACAATGCAATAGTCTTGCATGCATGAACTCAATACAACAATTCTAAACATGCTATCATATCAATTTCAAGACTAGAAAATGTTGATTATTTAACTTCTAAGATATAATTTAAACATCATCCATTCATGGAGTTAGATTTATAATATCACTTCATAGAAATTCACGACTTTCCTCAACACATAATCAGGAGGGGATCTAGGTAACTTTAGCTTTAATTTGGCAACATGTTGCCTCATAGAGTACTAAGTTTTGTCTATGATGCAAACATATTTCCTAGATATCCTCGTTCAAATAATATCTTGTCATAAGATAATAATAATATTACAAGTCTTTATTAATATAAGTCACTGGTCTATCTCATTCATTCAGTCATAGATTAGATTCTAAGAAAACAACGAGCTTTCTATTAATTAGACTAGGCACTATATTTAAAATGTCTAAGCTATTCTACTAAACAATAGGAGTACTAAAGGAGTTATACACATTCAAGTGGAACTATAATGCAAAGCATTCCTGATAAGTTTATAAGTTACATTCAACTGAAAGAAGAAACTATCTATAAATGTTCTGTAATAATGAAAGGGACACTCATCACAACATTATTGAAATGGCTATCTGAGTCAGAGGTTAAAATAGCAAGTATCATGGCCGATTTTGCATGCAATAAGTGAAAACGCAGACAAGGTATGTAAACTGTTTGACATAATGTTCCAGCAATATTTGGAATGATTGTAGGATCGACACAAAATAGGATCACTGAAAAGGCATCAGAAACTTTCAAGCAGAGGCTCTCGAACTAAGTATGGACAACCATCTAATATAATTAAAAGAAATTAATGTCTGGTGAGGCAATTAGAAGTGCACTGGTAGGCATGCTAATGGGTGCGTAGACAATGCATGTGAAATATGTGGCATAATTATTAAACATCGATAAGGTATAGCGAGATATAACAGGGTAGTGATCGCATGATAAACAAAATGGATTAGTTTAGAAAGATTATGAATGTCCAAAATGATCAAAAAGAAAAGGAAACTATCCAAGTTAATTTGCCGCTATAAATGTAACCATAATTCCAATCTGTAAAAGGATAGATCATTATGTGCAATTAACAATTTCATTCCCTAATCATCCAACACTATCGACGCTAAAGAGAAAAGAAAGTGTTCATAACAAATACTTAAGTATGAATCGATACATGTTTATTTGGCAAAAGCATACTTTTATAGATTGGTGTCAAAAGGAAGAAGCTAAACCATACTATCATTATACGTCATGCATAAGGAAATCTAAAATAGAATGTTGAAGTTAAGTAAAGGTGGCACCTTTAATGCTTCTAAAAAGGAATTCTAACATCTTCTAAATTTGATATTAAATAAAGTTTAACATTGGCAATAAAGCTTTTTACAGAAAATGCCCTATATAAGGTTCTAGATTAGCACTGTTTTATTATGTCGATAGAACAAGAGGGTGCGATTACTTCGTAACTACGATTGGCAGATCTAACCAACTGGAATGGTAGGAAAATACCAAACAAGATTGAAGTATACATAATCGATCTGTTACCAAAAAGCATCGGCTTGCTGGAAAATTAACAAGGTTTAGGCTCACTCAGCGTGAGCGACTTCATAGGGGTCTATTTTAGCCTAAGAATAAAATACAAGGTAATAGGGATAAGTAGCCAATAGACTTTTGTATGTGAGTAGTATATTGCCCAGAATTGTCTCACGCCGTAAAATTTCACATCGGAAGATTTTCTAAATTTGTGGTTGTTCCCATCGGTGTAGCAAGCCGAGCAGTAAAAGGCATATGCCGATCTGGGAATGATTTCATTCAGATTTGGTTTAACAAAATAGGGCTTCTAGCAATCTATCGGTTAAGAAAGGATTTTAATGAAGACCAGATTAATTGAAAACTTCTAGATAAAATTTCCATGCAGATGTTATAACTCAGATTGGTTTTGTGAACAAAGACTTAAGGATTTCCTTCAAATCAAGGTGAACCCAAGGGGTTGGAGTGGCATAAGTTCTTGACAAAGATATTATCTCACAGAAGGTTACAATTGCAAGGTAAACACAAACAGATAGTTGAAAAAGGGTTTTAAAACATCTACCATGCTGCAGAGAACGCATGATTGCAGGATATGTACAAAATGGATTTATTGGGTAGGCTTACAACTTACACTTATCTCCCTATCTTGGTGATTGAGAAAACAAATTTCATATTGACCTTCGAAATTACACAGGAAATCTCAAAATCTTTGTTACTAACGATGACCTATATAAGCTTAAAGACCGAAAACTTATCTTATTTACAACGCCCATTCTACACCATAGTAATGTATCCAAAAGAGATCCTGTTCATGGCTCTAGTGATGAGAGCTACCTTTTCCATCCTATTACCAAATAGTTGCCTGTGGAATAGAATACAATCTGCTTCAAGGAAACACTCTTTTTTTTCCAACTCCTCAACAACCTCTGCAATAATACCCCCTCCACTTCTGGATCTCCCTTTTATTTTTGGCTAATTTCTATCATTTTATTTTTTTTAATTTTTGTCTCTCTTTGTTTTTCTTCTATTTTTGATCTCTTCTATCTTTTTGTTTTTATTCTAACTTTAGAATCTTGTTACTATCTCAAGGCTCGGCTTAAACAACACACACTAAGCTTTGACTTGTTTGTGGGCCCCTTCTCTTATTGACACATTAACAATACAGATTAAGAGAAAGGGCCCACCAGCCACCTAAGCAAAGTGTGTGATGTTTAAACCCAGCCACCTAAGCAAAGTGTGTGATGTTTAAACCCAACGCTATCTCAATAAGGTTTAAAAGAATTTAGAAATATTATCACTAAAACAAATATATGTATATATTTACTTTATCTTTCTAATTTAACACATAATTATAAAATAATCTTTAAAAGATAGCAAAGCATAAATGACAATGCATCGTTATCTATTCTAAAACATATCAAATTATCTAAATAATTATTCCAAAATATTGCCATTAATCTATAGCAACTATTAGTCAAATGATTATTCTAATACAATGCAATTATTAATGCGATTTAATATTTCAGTCTAATCAACCAAATTAATTATGAAATTATTTTTCACACACAAACACATATACTGATGCAATTTAATCTACATGAAACTATGTGGTGTGTGTAGATTCCTTTCACCACAAGTCGCCGTCAATTGGCTAGACGCCCCCTCCTCGATGATACTCTCTCTCCATCGAGAGAGTATTCCTGTCACACACATAAGTCAAAATTAGTCGATGATCATTCAAATAATAATATTTAAATTTAAAATTAATTATAGAAAATAGGGGTTGTGACACAATCAAATACACATAGGCAACTACACATTCACACGGGACACACTCTATCCCAACACAATATAAGATTGCAACTTAAATATGATTTTATTGCTTCAAACCAAATTTTTTTGTAATAGTATTAGAGATATGGTTTACAATGGGCTCTCTTCTCTGTAGACTCTCTCTGCAAACTACCAACTGTCTACATACACACTATCAAAACCTCACATCAGCTTACCACTTCCTTGTGCCTTCAAATGCATCAAACTCATCTCTCTACAAGTTTCCTTTGCACACCTTCATTTGGCTAATCCCTTTCTCTTATGTGAAAAACAAACACTCCAACTCTTCCTCCTCCTTGCCACACAGCCACACACTTTCCACTGACAGTCTCTTTCTATGGCATCTTTATTTTCTTTCCTTTGTATTGGCATCTTTTGGCGTTAGATTTTTCTTCTCTATACACCTCTCCTCTTTTTTCTTTATTAAATATGCCTTCATTAAATATTTGCTATGAGGTGCTAGAAGAAATTGTTTGGAATTTTTCCAAAAAACCCCTTAACTCCCCTTCCAATCTATATTTTGTAGCGTTGTATATGAAGCACTTTGCCTTCTCTTCCATTTATACTACTCCCCAAACATGTATATTCATGCTTTAATGTTAAATTTGTCCTACAGCTATCCAAATGGGTGCTTCTCTCTCCTTTTAGCATTCCACGCTTCTCTTCCTATTCACCCATTCATCCATCAAAAAATGTTTCTTTTTTCCTTTTTTTATACCTTACGACTTGATAAAACTTGAGTTGTTTCATATTCCACCAGTCAATCCAAATCAATTGACCATCAAACATGACAAGGTTTTCCTTTTAATAACATAATTTATTTTCTAAAATACTTGTTGATACCACCATCCAAGATATTTGCCCTCCAAGTCCCTGAGTCATTTTGTCAAACACTTATGTTGACATTGGTTTGGGTGATCAAAATTTGATTAAACCTCTACTATTGGCTAGCCAGCCTTCAAGCACCATTTAACTTTCTTCTTGCAAACAAGTAAGTATTTCAGGTTGATGTGAAGTGCCCAAACATTTAGACTCCATTGATTTTGCATTACTTATCACATTCTCAACCTCACTTTGGCCAACAGTAAATCTAATGAAATTCCTTCGAACCCAAGTCTATAAACCTCAATGAAGCTGTCTACTTATATGCCAATTATGAAGTCCACATACTTTGTTCTTTCCACAAGGGTATACCATTCAAAATAGATGCAGTTAGATTGTAATATCCAGTCCTTGCAAATGCAAAGCTCACACCAGTCACCAAGTCTCAAGGACTGAGATAAGGATGCAAGTATGGAGGTATTGTCTTCTTAACACCAAGTCCCTCAGCTTGATCTCCTTAATATTCTCTCAAATGAGCTAGTCAAATTTTGGTGACTTTGCTTATGTGGATTCAGGTGCTGGTAGGTTGAAAATTCAAATTCCTTTGATTCACCTAAAAACTTGTAAATACATGTGGATTGATATTATGATGACTTTCCCAAAGTAGTTCTGCACCAAACCTCAGGATTCAAAATTTTAATGTTTCACCAAATTGCCAATGCTAATCGCGAAACCATTAAATCTCCAAAACTAGGAAGAATCCAATCTCAAAACTTTCACCACTAATTTTGAAATTGTTTAGGGGAAAATTGGATTTGTCAAAGTTCTAGTGTTTAGATGCTTAAATCCTCCTTTCCACCTTACATTCAAGGATCTAGGGTCGAGTGACGAGCACTATCATACCCTAGGCCACTTACAGATGTAGGGAAACTTAAATTAGGGATTAATTATTAATTTTCCTTCTCTTATGTCCAATTAACCACTAAAACCCTAATTATGCAAATACGGCAACAAATTGATGAAAGACAGAAAAAGCTCTTGCAGAATGGAATAAAATATCAAATCGCAGAATACCTTTTTTTGGGGTTCCAAAGCGGAATAGTCAGGGACACTGGAGTGGGTGCCCAAGTCCAAGGTACCTACTTTTTTGTAGGATTTGGGCCTCCTTCCGACACTGATAAGCCCTATAACTTCTATTTTCAGAGATCTGTCTGCGGAGGACACTAGAGCGAGTGTCCAAGTCCTAGAAGTGCTCCTTTGTTTAACTTTTTTTCAGATCCCGAATCCTTGATGCCTACCAATCCTTCCTGCAACTCCACTTTTTCCAAATGCGACACCTGTAACCTGCAATCACAAGACTTGGTTTGGGGGTTGTGGTGTTTAGAGGCTTGCCTCAGTCAAGCCCTAGAGGACACTTAAGTATTTAAACACCATTGTTAGATAAAGAGTGCGTGCCCTTGTGAGGCAGAGGCAAAAACCAAAGAAATCAATGATTGAAACACAATATTATGTCACCTTGTAGTGAAGCTCTCATGGAGGAAGATGCTCTTCATGCCATGAGGAGATTGATGCTCAAATCTATAAATATCAACACACAAAACACACAAGTTTGCTCTTGTAACACAATAGAAAGCCTTGAATCACCTTGAGAACACTTGAACATCCCAATTGCCATCTAATTGAAATCTAGTTTACAAATGAATGCCTAAGCATGCTTATATATACAACTACAAGCACTCCCGCCAAGATTTTAAAAATCAAAACTTACTGTGTCGGCAAAAGGACCTAATAACGGTCATAAATTGACACCCAGAAATTAGGGCTGCCCCAAAATAGGGTAGGACTAGGGTGTGGGTGCCCAAGTCCTCCCACCTATTTTGGGTAGGGTACAACTCAAGGGGTCCACCTAGGTCCAATTTTCCATGGAACCTAGGTCTCATTCCATTGGGATGCCAAAATATGAACTAAAATGTCCTAAATGCACTCTAAAGACCCAGGAGCTAAACCTTATGAGGGAAAAGCCCCCAAGGGGACATTTTCTGATGTTACATTTAGCCCCCACTTTAATGTATGTATAAACGCGAGGCCAATACATGCATTAAAGTAAGGTCACAAACACAACAAACACACCAAGCATGGAGAAAACACGCCAATCACATAGAAGATAGTAACAGGCACACAAAACACAGAGAAGACAGTTACAGTTACATAGAACATAGAGTAGACAGTCAATGAATAGAAGACACATTAATGCATGGAAGACAAAAATAATATCTTTTCTTTTCTTTTTCTCATATATATGAAATGCGAATGCAAGTACTGGAAATTAAACAAACCTCCCATAATACAGGATGCACTACCTTAAGGCGCAAGTCTCTGTATAAATGGGGCAACACACACACAATACATGCAAAACCTCCCAAAATGTAGGAAGCACTACCTGAAGGCACTGGTCTCTGCATATGGGGTAACAAACACGCCATACAAAACAAGCATGCCAAAACACACCCACTTGAAAACACGGCAAACAAGTGATGGAGTGTACCTATTTATAGGTCCAACACTATCTCAGGCACATTACAGGCACACACCAACGATTGGGCTTCACCACAACAATTACCAAAAACACGCTTAAGGGTTGATCTAGTCACAGAACCGTTCCCCACCTCTGTAGAGGACTTTTGAAAAATGTAACCCCACCCGCATCACAGAGGTGCCTTACAGTGAAAATGAAGCATGGCATACCACCCCACCCGCATCATAGAGATGCCTTATAGTAAAAATGAGGTATGAGCTCAAAAGTATACAACCCCACCTACATCACAGGGATGCCTTACGGTGAAAAGGAGGTATATGCAATAGATAGATTGATTGATTGCAAACAAACTCATGATGTAGGGAGTACTCATCATACTAGCCTACACCTGAGGATAAGCACATTGTTAACATCTACAACAAACAACTTACCTTATATGCCCCCACCTTAAGGTGGTTGATACCATGCATCAATATCAAGCACATTAAGGTAGGAAGAAAACACACAAGGAAACACTGACTTTCAAAAATCCCATGCCCCCTGGAGGTGACATGTACTTTATGATCGTCAAATGTTCCCACAAACACATCCCTGCAAGAAACATGTTAGTGTCTACAACATCATGATAAACAACAACATCAATGCATATGATTAACCACACAAAGAGCCAAGGTTATACAATGAATTCAGAGTTCGAGTATAACATGGGTTATATCACGAAGCTCTCTGAATCGAGTATTGTCAAGGCTAGATTCAAAGGCAAACAAAGGTGCACAGAGCAATAGTATTGTTAAGGTTTGTAAATATGACAAAAACATCATAAAATTCACTATGTGGAAAGCATGAGTGCTTCCACTAGCCAAGCGTCGGATAAAATATACAACCCCATCGTCATATTAGGAACTAAGTCCATTTTTTGATTGCTCTCGAAAGGGACACTAGGTCTACATCAGTATAAATGTTTGTCATCATCCACCCGCTAGGTGGAAACACTAGAGGAAGGGAAACAATAAATAAGAGAGGAGAAACAAGTATCTTAGGGAGAATCACGTAGGAGGGTGCCCCCAAGTCACCAACCACAATGCTATGTCCGTAATAACAACACACAACAATGAAATTAGAGAGAGTAATATAGAAGAATGCTGATACAAATAGAAGGTCACAACAGAGATGGTCTCCTGGTATCCTGAACCTTACGGGAGTATCCGAGGTCATTCTAGGAGGCATAAATAACATATAACACATCACAGGAGAAGCACATCACGAGAGAGATAAAGGGTTAGAGATACTTACTTGTAGGGCCCCTGCCGGGCTAGAGATTATCTATAAGCAAATCATTGTCGTCATCTTCCCACTCCCTAATGTTGGAGGACAATGGGACATATGGTATCATAGCCCAATTCATATATTTCTCATCATGTTGTTTATTGTTAGGATCATGTTTGTTTGGTTGAATGTTGGGATCAATATTTTCTTGTTGAGAGGCAAGGTAAGCCCATCATCTTCTCTTCCTCCTTTTTGCAAGTTTGCGTTGTTGTATTTTACGACTCAGTTTTTGTAACATAGGGCTTTGCTTTGTTATGAATTTTTGTGTTGTAGAGGAGGAAGCACCAAGATCAAATGTCCTTTGTCTAGGTGGAATTTTTTCTTTTTGAAGCTTACTAGCGCACTTATTCTCTATCCTCTTAGTGATGTCCAAATGACTTGAATATTCAAACAAAGGAGGGGCATTAAAGGTCTTCACTTCCTTAATGAAATCCAAGGTGTGTGAACAATCCACTAAAGGAAGAAGGTTGGTGGGAGGATCCACAGAGGTAGGAATTTGATTATTGTTAAATGAATGCTTATTTTCTACCCATGGAATGTTCTTTGTTAAAGGGAGCTCTTCATTCACAAATGCTTCATCTTGGCCAGGGAGAGTAGTGGAATTAATAAATCTATCCCTAGTCTTCTCTTTTGAGTATTCAATTATAGGGGAAGTAGGATAACTTATGGGATCTTCATCAGCCTTTTCCTTGCTACTCATGGATAAGAACTCAGTTAAGCTTTCTAATATCGTAGGATGTTCACTCATGAGGGTTAAAAATTGGTCAAAATCAAGGTTTTTGATAAATGCATGCAAAGATACCATTGATAAATGACATGAAGGTAACATTCCAATGTAAGAGCCTCTAAAATCAGTAGAAAAATCTGATAAAATATTTTGCCTACTAACCCTAGATTTTGGAATTACTAGGTTATAAAAATTGTCAAAATTTCCACAAAACCCTAGCAATTAAATCATGAAAATGCAATGCAAAATTTTGAATTTTTAGATTTTTTCTATAGTCTATATCAGATTTGATGCAAAAATCATGAATTAGGAAAATTTAGGAAGAATTGATGCAATTTAGTAAGCCAAACAATGCAATTTTTTTTTCAAAATTTTTAATTTTTTTGAATTTTTCTCAATGCAATGAAGTGAATGACCAAATGAATGAATGAAATCAATCCAAATCTGAAGACAAACACTCAACAAGTTGCAATTTAAGTCCAAAAACACAGGTTCACCAAAATGTTTTGGGGAAAATTTGATTTGTCAAAGTTCTAGTGTTTAGATGCTTAAATCCTCCTTTCCACCTTACATTGAAGGATCTAGGGTCGAGTGACGAGCACTATCATACCCTAGTCCACTTGCAGATGTAGGGAAACTTGGATTAGGGAATTTAATTATTAATTTTCCTTCTCTTATGTCTAATTAACCATTAAAACCCTAATTATGTAAATATGACAACAAATTGATGACAAACAAAAAAAGCTCTTGCAGATTGGAATAAAATATCAAATCACAGAATACCTTTTTTTGGGGTTCCGAAGTGGAACAGTTGGGAACACTGGAGCAGGTACCCAAGTCCAAGGTACTTTCTTTTTTGTGGGATCCAGACCTCCTTCCAACACTGATCAACCCTGTAACTTCTATTTTCAGAGATCTGTCTACGGAGGACACTGGAGCGAGCACCCAAGTCCTAGAAGTGCTCCTTTGTCTAACTTTTCTTCAGATCTTGAATCCATGATGCTTGCCAATCCTTCTTGAAACTCCACTTTTCCAAATATGACACCTATAACCTACAATCACAAGACTTGGTTTGGGGGTTGTGGTGTTTAGAGGCTTGCCTTAGTCAAGCCACAGAGGACACTTAAGTCTCTAAACACCGTTGTCAAATAAAGAGTGTGTACCCTTGTGAGGCAGAGGCAAAAACCAAAGGAATCAATGATGAAAACACAATATTATGTCACCTTGTAGTGAAGCTCTCATGGAGGAAGATGCTCTTCATGCCATGAGGAGATTGATGCTCAAATATGCAAATATCAACACACAAAACACACAAGTCTACTCTTGCAACACAATAGAAAGCCTTGAATCATCTTGAGAACACTTAAACATCCTAATTGCCATCTAATTGAAATCTAGTTTACAAATGAATGCCTAAGCATGCTTATATATGCAACTACAAGCACTCCCGCCAAGATTTTAAAAATCAAAACTTACCGTGTTAGCAAAAGGACCTAATAACGGTCATAAACTAACACCCAGAAATTAGGGCTGCCCCAAAATAAGATAGGACTAGGGCATGGGCGCCTGAGTCCTCCCCCCTATTTTGGGTAGGGTATAGCTGAAGGGGTCCACCTAGGTCTAATTTGCCATGGAACCTAGGTCTCATTCCATCGGGATGCCAAAATATGAACTAAAATGTCCTAAATGCACTCTAAAGACTCGAGAGCTAAACCTTATGAGGGAAAAGCTCCCAAGGGGACATTTTCTGACGTTACAGATATGTCTTCCACAATCTTCCTGTGCCGCAACCAAACCTCTCTAATTCACTAGAACAATTATTTTTGTGAAGCCAACCTATCATGTGCTGAAACCAACAACTGGCGAAAACTAGTTTCCTGCTAATCTAACCACACCATGTATCCCCAACACTGTGAGATGCCAAAACAAACCCAAGCAAACCAAAACTAAAACATAAACTAGAAACTATTTTTGGGTGATGCTGATTACATGTGTACTTGGGTGCTCCTGCATCACTTGAGCATTCTTGACAAGCTCCCAAGAAGACACCAACCTCTTTCTTTACACCATCTTTCTCTTTTTTAAAAAAAATTTATTTCTACTTTCTATTTCTAAATGAATAGATTAAATATTAATTTTTAGCATTTTTGTATACTTAGTATGTTCTCTATCTACTATTATTGTAGTTCTCACCTCTTGGTGTACAAGAAAAGTAGGTTTTAGTGACATACTTCTATTTTACAACTTTTTTGGATGACAACAAGTGGATTGGATGATAGTGTTATAATGGGCTGATAGTGCAATGTGCTAGCATCCTGGATAGGGAACTAGAACTTTCTTGGCCTCCAAGTTCCTTGTTTCTTGTTGTTTCTGCTTCTAAACTTTATTTTCTATTTTATTACTTTGATGCTTGGTTATTAATATTTTTCTCAACCTAGTTATTAATAGAAGATGTTGTTTGATAAGTTGAAATGATTTTAAATATTTATAGTTGTCTATTATTTCTTTTTGTATTAAAATAACAACAAACATCTTGTTAAAACTAGTCTTATTCATTGTAAGTGGGATTTAAGCAAGTTTAAATATTTCATACCATAAAATTTTAAGTCAAAATTTTGACTTTACATTTTGGTGAACTTGACACACTCAATCTCTTCGAAAATGGTGTTGTTTTATTACATCATTATATAGTTTATAATATATAGTTAGTATTGTTGAACACAACAGGATACTGAGAGGTGGAGTAAATCAGTACCTAAGCAAACTTTAAATCCTCTAGAGTAGATTAAAACTTAAGCATCACAGTATTAACATAAACATGAAAGATCAACACAATGCACATCAACACATAACACTAGATATATGTGGAAAAACCAATAAGGGAAAAACCATGGTCAAGATTAACTCACAATATATAAAGCACAAATACCAACTTTGTTTTAGGGCTATAACCCAAGGAAGCAACTACTCCCTGCAGACTTTGTTTCAGGGCTACAACCCAAAGAAGCTACTACTCCTTGAAAACTTTGATTTAGGGTCACTACCAAGGAAGATACAACTCCCTAAATACTTTGTTTTAGGGTCACTCCCAAGGAAGCAACTACTCCTTGAATTGAGTACAAACTCAGAAAGGATTACAGTATTACAATCCTTCTATTGCCTAAAAATTGACATTCAAATTCACACCTTTGATGACTACAATTCTACTTCTTCTGATGATTGGATCAATTAGGCACATTCTTTACCTCCTTTCTATCACACAAATGTCTTCAAGATGTATCAAGACAACTTATTACACATTTGCTCTTTCTTCTTCAGTCACACATCATGATGCATTCATTTTGCTCCTTTTCTTGCTTGTAAACCTTACTAACCACTTTGCAATCACACACCGCCTAACTCAATTTGATTTACAATTTATACATGATATTACATTGATTACATTGCTTGTCGACCAGAGACAACATGAAAAATACATTTACAAGTCAGCTAGACAACACACAACATGAAACATGTAGAGGACAAGTCCTAAACAAGACTACACACTATACTAGTAGAAGACCCATGCCTTGTGGACATCAAAACTTGCTTAAATAGGTCCAAAACATCCTTCACATCATCACAAATCAAGTAATTACATCTGCACACTCTTCTCATTTAAAAATAGGACAACCTTAAGCAACGACATATGGAACTTGAAGCATAATGGCCACAACAAATTGAAAACCTTGTGCGGTACTAGAAACAAGAAAGATCTTCATGAAACTCTTCTAGATGAGTCTGACTCATACAACATCTCCAAACACTTCTTTACCTCCATGCATCAAAGATTTTGTGCCATATATATTCAACCATGAACTTTGGGAACAATAAGTCATCTGGAACACACTGCAATATATTGTCATTGAAAACTTGAGCTTGCAGATCACCAAAAACCTTGAAACAACAAGAAAGCATGTAATTCTCATCCATAAACATGTCCACAAAACTGTATAGGCAATTCTTCACTTGTGGAAGAATGAAAAGTATTTCAATCAACTTTTATCATCACATTATACTATCAGAACATAGGCTGGAACTTAATCACTTGTAACTTTCACTATAGAGAGTGTAGAGACCTGAACCTTTGTAAATAGCACCTCCATGAGATACTTAACTTAAATTTTGAACTGCAAGACATTATCTTTAAACATAGAGAAATGTAGAGCACTCCAAATAGTCTTTATCATTTACTTAAATCAACCAGAGTATAGACTGGAGCTCTGTCTCTCATAAATTTCACTGCTAAGGGCCAAATGATCTAAAACTTTGGAATTATCACCTTCACAACACCTTGAACATAGTTCCAGAACTACATAGCCATAACTGCAAATGTAGAGGAATGGAGCAATCTCCCAGACAATCTTCAAAGGCAGTCATCCTGTAGTAGAGGCTTTCACCAACTTTCAGAGGCCAAACCTTCTTTGTATCAACACATGCATTCTTAGTAATAGTAAGAGAGATCATACAATATGATTTAGGTCACTAATAAGATCTTCCCAATATCAACAAGACAACTAATTATCTTATTGCTTCTAATTCCCATCTTAGGATGACTTCATACTCAACTCTACAGTGATCAAGGCATGACATGCAACCATGAACTTCAGTAACCACATTATATCATGACATGAACTATATCTTCTCTATTGGATAATACATGACATCCAACCATGAACTTCTACTTCCCATCTCAATGTGACTTCTTCAGGAGCATGACATCCAATCATGAACGCCATCACACACCCATGATAGTGTTGGCATCAATGACAACCTTGTGACAGTGTTGACATCAATGACAACCATAAGAACCATGTGTAACAATCTCCCCCTTTGGCATTGATGGCAACACATACATGCTTATTCTTCCCCTTTGACATCAAGGACAAAGGGAAACATATTCTATCTTATGGCATAACTTCTTGCAATAAACATACTCCCCTATCATCAGCAACCACTACCTGCTCCTGCTAAGATGTAGCCATGATTAGTCTAGGAAAACAGGTATAACATGAAGCACTCCCCTTGGATAGATGCACCACTATGCATATAGCAAGAAGGAGGGGCAATTACCACTAACCTCTACCAGAGATCCTCAAAAGAGTCATTTGCAAGAGCCTTTGTTGGAACATATTCCAACTTCACTTCCTTATCTGCAACCTTCTCTCTCAAAAAGTGATACTTGATTGCTATATGCTTGGTTCTAGAGTGCATCACTGGATTCTTGGAAATATTGATAGTACTTGTATTATCACACAAAATAGCAATAGGATCATCATACAATACCTTGATATCCTTTAGAGTTTGCTTCATCCACAACACTTGTATACAGTAGGATGTTGTTGCAATATATTCTACTTCTGCAATTGATAAAGATACTAAATCTTGCTTCTTTCTCTACCATGAGACCAATCTACTTCCTAAAAAGAAAGCACCACCATTTGTACTTCTTCTATCATCAACATAACCAACCCAAACAGCATTAGTGTATGCACTCATATCAAAGTCATTACCTCTTGGATACCATAAGCCATACTCCAGAGTTCCCTTCAAGTATCTAAATATTCTTTTCACTGCCTTTTCATGTGTTTTCTTAGGATTAGCTTGATATTTGGCAACCACACATACTGCATGCATGATATCAGGTCTAGAGGTACTTAGGTAAAACAATCCTCCAATCATGGATCTATAGGAAGTCTAAATCAACTTTCAGAGATTCATCATCCTTGCTCAAGTGACATCGAGTGATCATGGGAGTATTCGCTAGTTTTGAGTCCTCCATACCAAATTGCTTCAACATCTCTTTGACATACTTAGCTCGTGAAATGAAGATGCCATCATCTAGCTGAGAAATTTGAAGTCCAATGAAGAAAGACATCTTACCAATCATAGACATCTCAAACTCTTTTTGCATCTCCTCTACAAACCTCTTACACATATCATCATCTCCACCAAAGATGATGCCATCAACATATACTAAAACTATCAATATCATGTCTCCTTCTTCCTTGATGTAAAGATTGCTATCTGTAGTACCATTTTTGAAGCCTTTCTGAAGTAAGTACTTATCCAACCTAACATACCAGGATCTAGGTGCCTGCTTGAGACCATACAATGCCTTCTTGAGTTTGCACACCATGTCTGGACATTCAGATATTTGAAAACCATCTGGTTTCTCAATGTAGACCTCTTCCTCTAGATCACCATTCAAAAATGATGACTTGACATCCATCTGATATACATTGAAATTGTTATGAGCAACAAGGGCAAGGAACATTCTGATTGCCTCCATCCTGGCTACAGGAGCAAAAGTCTCCTCAAAATCAATGCCTTCAACTTGTGAGTATCCTTTACATACCAATCTTGCTTTGTTCCTCACAACTTCACCTTCTTCATTCACCTTATTCTAGAACACCCACTTTGTTCCTATAACATTCTTGTTGGCTAGTCTAGGAACCAATTCCCATGTCTGATTCTTTTCTATTTGATCCAATTCTTCTTCCATTGCATTTATCCAATCATCATCTTTGCTAGCATCAGCAAAGGTTTTGGGCTCTACTTTTGATAATAAGCACAAATTTACTTGCTCATGTAACTTAGCAAACCTTCTCATGGTCTGCACACATTCATCCTTATCTCCAATGATTTGATTTGTTGAATGGTTCTTCTAAACATACTTTCCTGGAGTCTTAGGCATCTTCTCTAGTTCTTGTTTCTTTTTTTCTTTCTTTTCTTCTTCTTCATCTTCTATGCATGGAAAGATATAAGATCAGGGGTCTTCTAATTGTTGTGAGATCTGATACAGGTCTTCATCTACTTTGACATTTGTGCTTTCAATCATCTTTCCCAATATTTGGTTGTAGCATCTATAGGTCTTGCTTCTGGTTGAGTAACCAAGAAAGATCCCTTCATCACTTCTTGAATCAAACTTTCCTAGGGATTCTTCATCTCTTCTGATATAGCATTTGCTACCAAAGATCCTGAAGTATTTGACGGTGGGAGGTCTACCATATCATAGCTCATAAGGAGTCTTAGTGTTATTGACCTCTGCATCTTTCAACATTGCCCTAGACATCTCTTGCACAATCTTGTTCTTTCTTTCAAATACCTGATAGCACCAAATCTACACACACATGCTCTGTTACACATTGATGGATGACTTGCTAGTCATAGATTCAAACCAATTCTCAATAACTCGCTCAAAACAGAGATTCATAAATTAGTGACAGGAAATTTGTAATCAAATGTCTACCACTGACAGTGATAGGAAATATTCATATGCAAATCTATTAATAGAGAATCACAAAATAGAGTGTAAACACCCAAATCACTATATTTTATTGTAAATCAAAACATTACAAAGTTTTGTCTACTAGCCTGCTTCACCGACCTCATACAAACTACACCAAAATTTATTTACTTCCTAAATTCTAATCTATCTCTGCCTTCCATCCTTTTACTTGGTTTACCTTAGCATTCTATATGGTTCTTTTATTTCTAACTCTTTTTTTCCCAGCCCCTACTCTGCTGCTGTTTTCAGTCGATTCATATTCTCCTCAATATTCTAAAATCCTAGTTGTCATTCCTTTGCTGGAGCAGTTGAGAATCTTCAACAGTAATCGTCACTTCTTTATCATATTGGCCTCTTTCAATTTTCTCTCTATTTGTGTCAAGCCACTGGTTAAGGTTTTCATTTCCTACTGTTGATTTGTATTCTCTTGTTATGTAACAACGGCATGTGCAGATTCTTTACAAGCATAGAGCAATTCCATCGACGGTTATCTAATTTCTCCCACTGTCCAGATGCTCTTGTCTATCAAGCACTACATCTGTGGTTCTGCAAAAAGAATGTCAATGGTTAATAATCCTTATGAATTGTTTCCTATCACTCAGGTAACAAAAGCCTAAAAATAAATTTTGATTCCTAGCAAGCGACAGGAACAATAACACATGGCGACATGAACTCTTCAATGAGTTTTTCAAATTTTTTTGTACAATGAAAGGGGGTTACAAGATAAAAATAGAAGGAAGAGAGACACCAACCAAAATACCAAGAAAAGCTAATAAGACAAAAATTGAAACAACAAAAATGAAAGAAAAACCAAAATTGTAGGCATGATGCTCCACATCAAACTCCCAGGAAACAAAAGATCATGTGCTCCTGCACATGGGCCTTATCAAATCAAAACTTATCCATCTTCGTTCTTTCTTTCTCTTTTTCCATGATCGTTCTAGAAGAATAAACATGTTTTCCCAACACTGTAACTCCCTCCTCAGCTTGAACATTCTCAGATAGCTTTGCCAGAGTTTACTTACACACATAATCTCACTCAAATCAATAGGTCCAAATATCTTCACATTTACCTTCCCAAATAGTTCCACTTTGCCTAATTGTCTATCCACTTCACCAACCCTATACATGTTGTTATATGGAGCCTAATCAGACTCGAAGGTTAAATTTTCCCCACTTTTATCAGTGCAGTTTCCCCCCAAATTTCTATGGGGTCAAGGGGCAGTGCCCCCGTGGGGGCTCGGAGGCAACACCCTCGAAACCTCACATGGTTTTTATTATTTTATAAAGGCACCAAGAGTTATTTTTTCATTGACTAACATAAGAAAACCCTATTTTTGTAACTGACAAAAAGCTTGATAAAAGCGGCTAAGGGTTAGGGTTTCGATAGATTGTATTGTAGCATTTGCAATAGTATTGAGTTGCAGGGATTGCTGGTTGTAATCAGTTTAATTTATTGGATAATAATATTAGACTCTCTGTTGGTAGATGTACCTAAGTTTGGGTGAACCACGTTAAAACTTATCTCTCGCTGTTATTATTTTTGTGTATTTCCATTCCTCTGTTTAATCTTTATTTGCATTTAATTTATATCTTCTGCCAGCTAACCCTAACAAGTGGTATCAGAGTGGGTTGTGTTCAATTATCATTTGCAGGAAGGTCTCACGGTTGAGTGGTGGTAGAGTAATGGCGAATGAGGGTAAATTGAAGGTTGATAAATTCAATGGGCAGAACTATCAGTTATGGAAGATGCAGATGGAGGATTACCTCTATCAAAAGGATTTATGGAGGCCATTGGAAGGAGTAGCCAAGAAACCAACAATAATGACTGATGAGGATTGGAATCTTCTTAACAGAAAGGCACTGGGAACCATTCAGTTGTGCCTAGCACCATCGGTGGCATTCAATATAACGGAAGCGAAGACAATAGATGGTCTGATGAAAGCTTTGGCTAAATTATATGAAAAACCCTTAGCCTCAAATAAGGTATTTCTCATGAAGCATTTGTTTAATCTAAAAATGGTTGAAGGTGGATCTATGACAGATCATTTAAATGAATTTAATATGATTGTCAGTCAATTGACTTCTGTAAATGTAAAATTTGATGAAGAAGTTAGAGCTCTCTTGATATTATGTTCTTTGCCTAAAAGTTGGAATAGTTTGGTAATGGCGGTTAGTAACTCTATTTCTGGTTCAAATACCTTAAAATTTGATGATGTTGTTGGTGTTATTCTGAGTGAGAAAATTCATAGGAAAATCTTAGGTGGATCCACATCAGGCAGTGTTTTGAATACAAAAAGCAGGGGTAGATCAAATGAGAGAGGAAAAGGTTCTGGAGGTCATGGGAAGTCATGAGGAAAATCAAAGGATAAGAGGTCCCAAACTAGAGGACAGAAGGATTGCTAGTATTGTGGGAAACTAGGTCATCTAAAGAAAGATTACTGGTCTAAGAAAAATAAAGGAGACAAACAAGAAGGCAATAAGGAGGCAAATGTGGTAAGTAATAAATCTGAAGATGATGCTTTGATTCTTTCCTTAGATAATGTTGATGATTTAAGGGTTTTAGATTCAGGGGCCTCATTTCATGCTACACCCCATAGAAGTTATTTTCTTGATTATGTCCAAGGGGATTTTGGGCTGGTTTATTTAGGAGATAACAAACCCTGTCAGATTATTGGAAAGGGAAGAATTAAGATTAAGTTGTAGAATGAGAATCATTGGCTACTACAAGAGGTAAGGCATGTTCCAAGGCTCAGTAGGAATTTAATTTTAGCAGGGCAGCTAGCTGAAGAAGGTTGCATTGTTATATTTACTGATAAAAATTGGAAGGTTTCAAAAGGTGCCTTAATAGTAGCAAAATGTTTGAAAGTAGGCACCTTATATATTTGTACAGGTCATATTGTTCCTTCTACTTTAGCTATTGCAGAGAAAAAATAAACATGTTCAGGAATAGTTGTTGCAGGTTCGCAGGATGAGACTGAAACAGTTGTTGCAAGTTTTGAGATAGCACTGTGGCATAACAGACTTGGGCATATGAGTGAAAAAGGTATGAAGGTACTTCATTCTAAGAAAGTTTTACCAGGTCTGAAATGTATTAATATGGATTTCTGTGAAAGTTGTGTGTATGGCAAACAAAAGAGAGTCAGTTTTCTCAAGGATGGGAAGCAAAGAAAGATGAAAAGTTGGAGTTTGTGCATACAGATGTATGGGGACCAACTCAGGTATCTTCTCTTGGTGGCTCTCAGTATTATGTTACATTCATAGATGATGCAACTAGGAACGTATAGATTTATTTCCTTAGGCAGAAATCTGATGTATTTGAAACATTTAAGAAGTGGAGAAGCTTGGTTAAGAATGGGACAGCTAAAATATTAAAATGTCTCAGATCTGATAATGGTAGTGAGTATTGCAACAAAGAATTTGAGAATTATTGTTTCTTTAATGGATTTCGTAGGCAAAAAATGGTTCCAGGGACTCCACAGGAGAATGGAGTGGCTGAACACACGAATAGGACAATAATGTAGTGTGTAAGGACCATAAGATTGCATGTTGGGCTGCCTTTAAACATGTGGGCAGAGGCTGTTAGCACTATTGTATATTTAATTAATAGAGCTCCTTCAGTTCCTTTGGGTTGTGGTATTCTAGAGGAAGCATGGATAGGTAAGAAGGTGAGTTATTCTTTTCTCAAAATCTTCGGATGTGAAGCATTTGCACATGTAGATTCTAAAAATAGAACCAAGCTCGATGGAAAATAAAAAAAGTGTACCTTTGTTGGATATGGCATTGATGAATTTGGTTATAGGCTTTGGGATTTTGAAAATCAAAAAATTGTGAGAAGTACGAATGTTATTCAATGAGAAGGTGTTGTACAAAGATCAGTTGTAGCAGCATGAGAAGAAAGAAAAATATTATGTGGTGCTGGATGATACTCCAAATAGTGATGTTCCAGTGGTTCCTCATGCTTCGCAATAATAACAAGAAATACCACAAACTCTAGTGAATGTTAGATGGTCAACAAGGCTAAGTAGACCTCCTAAAAGGTTTTCTCCCTCTTTGTATTCTATTTTGTTAACAGATGCTGGTGAACCAGAAGGGTATGATGAAGCTATGTAGATGGATACACAGGATCAGTGGGAGCTTGTAATGAAAGAAGAAATGGACTCCTTGCTGAAAAATTAGACTTGGGAATTATGTAAGTTACCTGTAGGTAAAAAGGCTTTACCAAACAAATGGACTTATAGGCTGAAAGAGGAAGATGGAGGTAAGAAAAGATTTAAAGCCAGGTTAGTTGTAAAAGGATTTACACAGAAAAAGGGCATTGATTTTGATGAGATATTTTCTCCAGTTGTCAAGATGACTTCTATTCATACTGTTTTAAGTATTGTGGCTGCTGAAGATTTGCATTTAGAACAACTAGATGTGAAAACTGCCTTTCTCCATGGTGATTTGGAGGAGGAGATATACATGGAACAACCCCAAGGATTTGAGATCAAAGGTAAGCAGAAACTGGTGTGCAGATTGAAGAAGAGTTTATATGGCCTGAAAGAAGTACCTTGGCAATGGTATCTAAAATTTGATAGTTTTATGGTTGAGCAAGGCTACAGTCAATGTAATTCTAACCATTGGGTTTATTTTAAGAGGTTGGATAATGCCAGCTACATTATTTAATGTTTATATGTTGATGACATGCTTGTAGCTGGCTCTAACATTGATCACATAAGAGAGATAAAACAGTAGTTAGCACAGTCATTTGCTATGAAGGATTTGGGAGCAACAAAACAAATCCTTGGTATGAAAATTTGTAGAGATAGGAATAACAAAAAATTGACTCTATCTCAGGCTGATTATGTTGAAAAGGTGTTGCACAGATTCCATATGGAGAATGCCAAAGCTGTCAGTACACCTTTGCCTAGCCATTTGAAATTGACTAAGGAGATGTGTCCTAAGACACAAGAGGAGGAAGAGAAAATGTCCAAGGTACCATATGTTTTAGCTGTAGGAAGTTTAATGTATGCCATGGTATGCATGAGACCAGATATTGCACATGTTGTAGGAGTCATTAGCAGGTATATGAGTCATCCCAGATTGGAGCATTGGAATGCGGTAAAATGGATTCTTAGATATTTGAGAGGTACATCCAATAAACACTTATGTTTTGGGGGCTCTAATACTGATTTAACCAGTTATGTAGACTCAGATTTGGCAGGGGATATTGATAACAGGCGGAGTACTACAAGTCATATCTTTACTGTAGGTGGGACAATGGTGAGTTGGATTTCTAGGTTGCAAAAGGTGGTTGCTTTATCCACCACAGAGATAGAATATGTAGTTGCAACAGAGGCAAGCAAGGAATTGATATGGCTGCAATATTTCATGAAAGAATTGGGAAAACAACAGGTTAACAGTTATTTGTTTATGAACAACCATAGTGCCATACATCTTGCAAAGAATTCTACCTTGCATTCAAAGACCAAACACATATAGTTGAGGTATCACTTCATTCAGTCGGTGTTGGATGATGGACAGTTAAGGATGGAAAAGATACATACAGATGAAAATCCAATGGATATGTTTACAAAGGCAGGGACAAGGGAGAAGCTGAGCTCCTCTTCAGCTTCGGTTGGTCTTCTAGACTAAAAATAACAAAAATAGAATAACAGAGTCCAAGGTGCTTATTTCCAGTGGGAGCTCCAGGGTCAGTGGTGCTATGATTAGTCTCCAAGTGGAAGATGATATGGTGTGGAGTCTGATCAGTCTCCAAGTGGGAGATTGTTGTTATATGGAGCCTAATCAGACTCAGAGGTTAAATTTTCCACACTTTTATTGGCACGGTTTCCCCCCAAATTCCTATGGGGTCAAGGGGCAGTGCCCCTTGCGGGGGTTTGGGGGCAGCGCCCCCAAGACAGGGTCAAGGGGCAGCGCCCCCGTGGGGGCTCGGGGGCAACACCCTCGAAACCTCACATAGTTTTTATTATTTTATAAAGGCATCGAGAGTTATTTTTTCATTGACCGACATAAGAAAACCCTATTTTTGTAACTAACAAAAAGCTTGATAAAAGTGGCTAAGGGTTAGGGTTTTGATAGATTGTATTATGGCATTTGTAACGGTATTGAGTTGCAGGGATTGCTGGTTGTAATCAGTTTGATTTACTGGATAATAATATTGGACTCTCTGTTGGTGGATGTAGCCCGAGTTTGGGTGAACCACATTAAAACTTATCTCTCACTATTATTATTTCTCTGTATTTCCATTCCTTTGTTTAATCTTTATTTGCATTTAATTGATATCTTTTACCAACTAACCCTAACAATACATAGCCTTATGCAAATTGACAACCACCATTTTTGCAATAACTAAACTACTTAGCAGTAGATCATTAATGATTCCTTCATTCCCCTCACAATCCTTAATGTCTTCATTGGAACCTACACTCACTATCCTAGGATCCTGCCCAAATTCTTTATCAATCAACATAGAAACTGAATATACAACATCTTTTTGGAAGACATCCACAATTACCTCTATTTCAATTGGGGCTCCATCATTTTTGTTGACAGCTGCAACCTTCTCTTCTATTTCTTTCGTTGTTATACTTGTACTTCTTCCTTCATTTGCAATCTTCATCTTCCACTCTTGCTCTATATTTGAGAATTTTATCCACAGATTATCAGTACTATCATGGCTTTCTACCCCTTTTCCTTTGTCCACCTCTATCATGTTTTCACTATGAATATCTTTGCCTTCACCAACTACACTCTCAGCTACAACATTATCTATTTCTAAAATTTCTAACTTTACTTTCCCTTCTTCAGTTCTCATGCCTATATCACACCATTCTTCTACTATCCATTCCTTCTTTTCATTATCCCTATTTAATTCATTCTTTGTACCCATTCCATACTCATCTTTATCTATTCTACATTTTCCAACCTGCCTCTTTTTACTTTCACTTTTCTTCTTATATCTTTCCCTTCTCATGGCCTTTTCATCCACAAGTCTCCACAACTCCAGTTCATAATCTAAGATTTCTTTGTCACTATTCCATTCCCCTCCTTTATTTGGAACCAATACTATAGGAACAACACAAGGGCTTAGACTTTCCCTTATCAATCCTTTCTTCAAAAAGTCCTCCACTTGCTTCCTTATCTCTTCATTTTCCATAGGTGTTAACTTATATGCAACCTTATTTGGAAGGCTATCATCTAGAATCAAATCCATATGATGGCTAATGATTCAAATAGGAAGCAATTCATTAGGCAAATCATTTGCAACAATGTCAAAATTCTCATTCAAAATATCTTTTATTTCAATTGGCAAATCCTCTAACTTTGTAGAAGTCATTACACATTTAGGCTTAGGAACCAAAGCATAACCAATTTCTTCATTTTTCAAATCATTCAAAAACTCCTTACCACCTACCATCATTACCTTATTATTGATGTTGCTATTGTCCCCTTCTTTCTCCTTTATGGGCAGAAAGGTATGCTTCTCTCCATTCTTCACAGTGGTATATGTATTCTCCCTTCCATCATGCACTGCTTTCCTATCAAATTGCCATGGTCTTCCAAGAAAAACATGACACACATCCATGTGCATTATATCACACAAAACATAATCCTTATAACTGCTAATCTGAAAATCAACATAGGCATGTTCACTAACCAATATTTGATGACCTTTTTGTAACCAAGTCACTTTATATGGAGTAGGGTGTTTAATCCTTTTAAAATTCAACTTTTCTACCATCTTAGTTGCAACAATATTATCAGTGCTACCACTATCTATAATCAACTTACAACATCTACCTTGTGACTTACACTTGGTCTTGAACAATGCTCTCCTCTAAACTGGCTCTTGATTCTCTTTTTGTGGCTTCAACACTCTCTTAAGCATTAAGGACTCACCCAATTCTACTTCATCCTTGTGATGCACTGGAGATCCCACACTCTCTTGATCAGTATGAACAACTTGATTGCTTCTCTCAAACTTGGAATGTCCTCCTTGTGATGATTCATAGCATTCCCAACTCTTATGTTCATATTGATTGCATTTGAAACATTTTCTAGAAAATCATCTTCCTCTACCTTGTGAACCACCTCTTTCATAAGATCTTCCTCCTCTATTTTGAAAACCACCTATATCATTGTGGGTTGTCCCACTAGAAGTTCCAACCTCTTCACTTTGATGGTGTTATTGTCCCATACTTGTTTGTTGTTCCCTTCCTCTAAAACCTCTTCCTCTCTTCTTCTCTTACTAACTTTGCTTCCTTTGCAGCTTCTCTTCTGCCTTTAAGGTAAGTTGATAAGCCTCTTCTAGGCTCCTTGGGGGACAAAAGGCTCATTTCATCTTGCAAACTATACCTGAGACCATTCACATATCAGACTATCTTCTCAACATCTTCTTTAACATGCCCATATCTGATTATCAACTTGTAAAATTCCTCAGTATAATCTTTTATAAACATTTCCTTTTGCTTCAAATTCTACAATCTCTTAAAGAGATTAGCCTGATAGTCACTTGGTACAAATTTAGCCTTCAACTTATCCACCATTCGATCCAAGAGTTAATCTTCTCCTTATTTCTCTTTATCCTTTCCATTTGGACAAAGTCCCACCACATGGAAACATGGCCCTTCAATTTGGTGCAGGCAAACTTCACTCTTTTCTCTTCTGCTACACCCTCATATTCAAAATATTTATCTAGGTTATTGATCCAATCAATCAAATCTTCACCATTGAGGCTTCCAGCATATGTTGACACCTCTGTCTTGGGTTTTGAACCCAAACTCATGACTAACTTCAGCAGTCTTTCTCCAAATTCTTCTTCTAGATTTGCCTATCCTACTTCATTCTCTTCTCTCTGTTGTTCTTCCTCTTCATCACTCAAGTTTGCAACATCAGGGTTTCCTCTTCTCTGTGCCCTCTCAAGAGCTTCCATTCTTACAACTAGATTCTACATCAAATCAGGTTCACCATGGTCTCTTCGACCTCTGTCTCGACCTCCTCCTCCTCTTCCTAATCTTCTCGGAGGCATCTTGATTACTTACCAATGCCCAATCTCAACCTCAGGCTTTGATACCAATCTAATAGCACTGAATCTACACACATGCTTTGTTACACATTGATGGCCAACTTGCTAGTCATAGATTCAAACCACTTCTCAAGAACATGCTCAAAATAGAGATTCATAAATTTAGTGACAAGAAATTTGTTACCAAATGTCTACCAATGATAGTGATAGGAAATATTCATATGCAAATATATTAACAGAGAATCACAAAACATAATGTAAACACCCAAATCACTGTATTCTATTGTAAATCAAAAGATTACAAAGTTTTGTCTACTAGCCTGCTTCACCGGCCTCATACAAACTACACCAAAATTTATTTACTTCCTAAATTCTAATCTATCTCTACCTTCCTTCCTTTTACTTCATCTACCTCGGCATTCTATATGGTTCTTCTATTTCTAACTCTTTTTTTTCCTAGCCCCTACTCTGCTACTATTTTCGGTAGATTCATATTCTCCTTAGTATTCTAAAATCCCAGCTGTCGTTCCTTTCTGAGAATCTTCAACAGTAACCGTCACTTCTTTATCATATTGGCCTCTTTTCATTTTCTCTCTATTCACATCAAGCCACTGGTTAAGGTTTTCATTTCTTACTATCGATTCCTATTCTCTTGTTATGTAATGGCAACCTATGCAAATTCTTTACAAGCATAGAGGAATTCCATCGACGATTATCTGACTTCTCCCACCATCCAGCTGCTCTTTTTTGTCAAGCACTACATCTATGGTTCTATAGAAAGAATGTTGATGGTTCATAATCCTTATGAATTGTTTCCTTTCACTTAGGTGATAGAAGCTTGAAAATAAATTTTGATTCCTAGTAAGCGACATGAACAGTAACACATGGCGACATGAACTCTTCAAGGAGTTTTTCAATTTTTTTATTACAATGAAAGGGGGGGTTACAAAATAAAAATAGAAGGAAGAGAGACACCACCAAAAATACCAAGAAAAGATAATAAAACAAAAAACAAAATAGCAAAAAGGAAAGAAAAACCAAAATTGTAGGCATGATGCTCCGCATCACTACCCCATTTTGTTGAGGGGTCCTAGGAGTTGATAGATGTCTCCTAATACCATGATCTTCACAAAACTTTTCAAATTAACTTGAAGTAAACTCACCTCCTCTATTAGATCTTAAATATTTGATCTTAGCATCCATTTCATTTTCAACCAAAGCTTTGAAAACCCTAAACTTATCAAGAGCATAGATAATTTTTCTCTTAAGAAAGTAACCCAAGTCATTCTAGAATAATCATCAATAAGCAGCATGAGATGCCTCACCTTGTTGACTTTTTCCTCTTGTGGGGCCACATATATTAGTGTGAATCAACTCCAATGGCATTGAAGAAGAGTAGTCCTTGCTCTTGAAATTTGTCTTTGTCTATTTTCCCATTTGACATTCTTTACATAATGAGTTTGAAGGCTTGATTATCTTGGACATGTCTCTCACTGCATGAATAGAGTTGATCCTTACCATATTGTCAAAGTTGTTATCCCATTTGCTTGTGCCATATGCAATACTCACTAGATTGAGCCAATAGGCATGTTCTTCCATTTACCTCCTTTAGATGATAGACATTACCATAAGACTTGATTCCTTCTGCAACTAGTTTTCTAGACCCTGCCTTCCTAATTTCACAACCTCTAGCATGAAAGGTAAGATTGTAACCTTTGTTACACATCTAATTGACACTGAGAAGATTGTTCTTTAGCCCTTTGACATAGAGGACATCCCCAGTCCTGTTCTTCCCATCAATAGTTATAGCACCCTTTCCATAGATTTGTGTTGATTCATCTCCACCAAACTTGACAGCTCCACCATCCCACTTCTCAAGGCTAATAAACTTCTCCTTGTCACTAGTCATATGATTAGAGAAACCATTGTCACTAACCCAAGCTTTGGCTTCTTGTCTTGCATGAAAGGCATTCCATACCACCATTGATCTATCATTGTTTTGTTCAGTTTGCAAAGTATCAATATTTTCACTTTTTCTAGCATATCCTTTTTGTTACCAATATTCAAGGCCATGGAAAGTGTTTCATCATTCAAGTCATCATGATCCTCATCTTATGAAGAACAACTCCCCTCTATAGAATATAGGCTCCTTTTAAACTTGTCATATTTGTTACCTCCCCTTGATTCTTTAAAATGACATTTAGAGCAAAATGACCAACCTTTCCACAATTGAAACATTTGAAAGGTAACTTACCTTTGTATTTGCCAGTGCCTTTCTTCATTCTTCTCACAAAGTTTGCTTCAACTTCATTAGGGCTCTCATCTTCATCATCAATTTTATCCTTTGTCTTCTTACCGACTTTGAAAGTAGTTTCTTTCTTTGGAGCATCACTACCCAACTCTCTCATTTCAAAAGTAGTAAGGGTACCAAATAATTTGTCTACAGTGTATATATCCAAGTTTACATTCTCCTCAATAGAAGATACCTTATGGCTATATGATTTGGGGAGAGATCTTAGAATCTTCTTCACAATTTCATCCTCTACCACTTTACCACCAAGACCTGTGATGCCATTGACCATCTCATTCACTCAGAGCATATATCAAACAATGTCTTCATCCTCTATTGTCTTTAGGGTTTCAAATTTACTTTTAAAGATTTGCATATTTGCTTGCTTTACTTTCTTATCTCCTTTATAAATGGTTTCAAGTTTGTCCCAAACTTCTTTAGCAGAACTACAACTCATTACCTTTGAGAGTTCTGAATCACCTAATCCACTCATAATATCAAACTTTGCCTTGGAATTTTTATCATATTCCTTAACTTCATCTAGATATGTAGGAGTAGTAGTTGGAATTTTGTAACCAGTCTTGATAGAGTCCCAAACACCATGCCCTAGAGAATTGATATAGGCTTCCATCCTCAGCTTCCAAAAAGAATAATTTGTTCCATCAAACCTAGGTATCTTGCTAGATCCATTTTGTACCATCCTGGACCTTCCTCAAGAAATTAAGATTACTTCAGAGGAAAGTGGTTCTGATACCAATTGTTAAACACACCACGATACCGAGAGGGGGGCTGAATCAGTATCTAAAAAAACTTCAAATCCTCTAGAGCATATTAAAACTTAAGCATCACAGTATTAACATAAACATGAAAGATCAACACAATGCACATTGACACATAGCACCAGATATACATGGAAAACCCAAGAAGGGAAAAACCACAGTGAGGATTAACTCACAATATATGAAGCACAAATAACAACTTTGGTTTAGGGATACAACCCAAGGAAGCAAATACTCCTTGCAGACTTTGTTTCAGGGCTACAACCCAAAGAATCTGCTACTCCTTGAAAAATTTGATTTAGGGTCACTACCAAGGAAGCTAAAACTCCCTAAAGACTTTGTTTTAGGGTCACTCCCAAGGAAGCAACTACTCCCTGAATTGAGTACAAACTCAAAAAGGATTATAGTATGAAGTTCCTTCTACTACCTGAAAACTAACATTGAAATTGACACCTTTGATGATTACAATTCTACTTCTTCTAATGATTGGATCAATTAGGAGCACTCTTTACCCCCTTTCTGTCATGTAAATGTATTCAAGATGTATCAGGACATCTTATTACACATATGCCCTTTCTCCTTTAGTCACACATCATGATGCATTCATTCTGCTCCTTTTCTTACTTGTGAACCTTATTAACCACTTTGCAATCACACACCACCTAACTCAATTTGATTTACAATTTATACATGATATTACATTGATTACATTGCTTGTCGGCCAGAGACAACATAAAAAATACATTTACAAGTCGGCTGGACAACACATAACATGAAACGTGTAGAGGGAAAGTCCTAATCAAGACTACATGCTATACCAGCAGAAAACCCTTGCCTTGTAGACATCAACACTTGCTTAACAAGGTCCAAAATATCCTTCACATAATCAAACATCAAGTAATTACATCCGTACAATTTGCTCATTTGAAAATAGGACAACCTTAAGCAAAGACAAATGAAACTTGAAGCATAACTATCAAAACAACTTGAAAACCTTGTGTGGTACTAGAAACAGGCAAGATCATCATGAAACTCTTCCAGATGAGTCTACAAGACTCATACAACATCTCCAAATACTTCTTTACCTCCACACATCAAAGATTTTGTGCCATACCTCTTCAACCATGAACTCTGGGAATAATAAGTCATCCAAAACACACTACAATATACTGTTATTGAAAAACTGAGCTTGTGGATCACTAAGAACCTTGAAACAACAAGAAAACATGTAATGCTCATCCATAAACATGCCCACAAAACCATATATGCAATTCTTCACTTGTGGCATAAATCAAAGTATTTCAATAAGCTTTTATCATCACATTATACTATCAGAACATAGGCTAGAACTTAATCACTTGTAACTTTCACTGTGGAGAGTGTAGAGACCTGAACCTTTGTAAATAACACCTCCATTAGATACTTAACTTAACTTATGAACCGTAAGACATTATCTTTAAATGTAGAGAAATGTAGAGCACTCCAAATAGTCTTCATCATTTACTTAAATCAGCTAGAGTATAGACCAGAACTTTGTCTCTCATAACTTTCACTATTGAGGGCCTAATGATCTAAAACTTTGGAATTATCACCTTCACAACATCCTGAACATAGTTCCAGAGCTGCATAGCCATAACTACAAATGTAAAGGAATGTAGAGTAATCTCCCAGATAGTCTTCAAAGATAGTCATCATGTAGTAGAGACTTTCACCAACTTCTAGAGGCCAAACCTTCTTTGTATCAACACATGCATTCTTTGGAATAGTAAGAGAGCTCAGATAATATGCTTTAGGCCACCAATAACATCTTCCCAATATCAAAAACACAATTGATTATCTTAGTGCTTCTAATTCCCATCTTAATATGACTTCATACTCAACTTTGTAGTGATCAAGGCATGACATGCAACCATGAACTTCAGTAACCACATTATATCATGACATGAACTGTATCTTCTCTACTGGATAGGACATGACATCCAACCATGAACTTATAATTCCCATTTGAATGTAACTTCTTTAGGAGCATGACATCCAATCATGAACTCCATCACACACCCATGACAACATGACATCTAATCATGAACACCATCACACACCCATGATAGTGTTGACATCAATGAAAACCTTGTGATAGTGTTGACATCAATGAAAACCATAAGAACCATATGTGTAACAAGTATAATATATAAATAAAAGTTAGCTTGTTAGTAAATAAATCAATAGTTAGTTTGTTGGGAGTTATTCCTGTATATAGGTTAGTTGGTTATTGACAAGAAATTGTAAGGATTTAAAAAGCCATTGTATTGTAATTAAATATTCATCTGAAGACATCAATATAATATTTTTTGTTTTTATTGGTATGCAGTAATGGTTTAATTCAATTTGTTTATGCTCACCATTTCAATATGGCATCAGAGAAATAAAGATGCTGAGCTTGTGGGGAGCAATGAGGATGGAAAGACATTAATTTGAGTGTGATAATTAGTGTTGGATGTTCAAATTATAGTTGAATATTGAGATTGTTTTAATTTTGAGGATCTTGTTAGTTTTTTTATAAACAGTTTGTTGCAGAAGAATGAGCAGCAAAATAAGGACATGATAAATAGTTATTTGAGCCTCTCTAATCAGTAAATGTGCATATTTATTTAAACTAACTTGGAAATTCAAAATTTTCCTATGTGAATGCATGTTTGGGGAGTTTATTGGAGGTATGTGCTTCAACATTGTCACGAGTTGTGCTTCTTTAAGTTTGATTGATTTAAAATCCTCATGAAAATCAATATCATATAGCCCATTTTCCAACATGTAAGGTGCACTTTTATTTTTATGGCATTTGAAAAGGAAATAAGGTGTGAAGTTTGAAAAATATGTGGAAGGTAAAAATTCATTTTAGTGTAATAAAGTAAAGGGAATTTATTAATAATGTTTTAGAATTAAGGAATAAGGGGAAATACAGGAACTATGGTGAAATAAGTGGTAAATATTTTAATTGTGAAGTGAACAACTTAAAGTTCTTTAAATATTGCATTGTGGCATGAGAGAGTTGGTAATTGAACTTTAGTTAAAATATTGAAGTGTGAAGTCACATGTTCAAGTACTAAAATATACCTTTGACTACACTTTGAATATGGTATTTTGGGACACATAAGAAGTTTTGTAAGGGGTTATTAATGTGCAGAGTGTGTACTTAAGGAGAGATTTATTTTTGAGACTTTATAATTAAATTCATAAGGATATTTCGTATACACATCAAAGCCACATTGTATAAAAGGTGTGTATTTAGTTGAATTTGACACCTTCAATTTTGATAATGGTCAATTGCATTATGTTATCAAATGTTTGTGCTCTCGAGGCTATCCACACTACATTTGACAAAGTTTTTAAAGATTATAATCATGCATCTAGCCAGTAAAGACTAAGTAAATTCATTAGAGGTTGGAGGAAAATGGAGGCAAGAGTATTTTCATCATCTTGAGCTAGCTTCTCGCTCATAGACGATCCATTGCATGAGAAGCACCATCAATTTGTGTCCCTTCATGGAGCAAGGGGGACTTGTTAGTTCTTGGTAGTATTTGTGGATAGTGTAACTTCTAAAAAAGGGTGGTGTTAGAATATCTGCACTTACTCAATTTGTTGATAGTATAATCTTTGAATTAGGGAGGGATTCATATCTATAGTAGTTTAGATTTTTTTGTACACCAGAGGAGGGATTTGATTCTCATCGCATTGGAGGAGGGATTTTGACACACTCGGAGGAAATGTGGACTCTCAGAGGAGAGTTGCTCTCTCGTACACAGCACCGAGGAGGCATTTTGACACACTCAGAGGAGATGTGGAATCTTAGAGGAGAGTTATTCTCTCATTGTGCATGGAGGATGGGAATATTTATGTTCTCTCATGTTGTATATATAGGTTGTTTTTTGACAGTCAAGAGATCCACTGGTGCATTTAATTTGGTGTTTCTTGGGTGAGTGAGGAGAATTGGTGAAGGCACTTCATCAAAGTCTCTGTAGTGCCCCTCAACTGGTCGTCTTTTGGACTGATGTTTGCTTAGTAGTACTGGACATTATGACAGTATTCTAGATCGTTTGGTGATGGATTTCTAGTTATTTTGCTATTTTAGTATGAACCTAATTATTATGATAACAGATGTTGATGTTGGATTATGTCATTTCATGCTTTACAATTTGATAAATGAACTGGATGTTTTAGATGCTTTGATGTTATTCACTATATGGGATTGCAAGTTAGTCGATCATTTTATGGTGTAGACTAGTAATCTGATACCTTGTTCAATATAGTTGATTGTTATTCATAAACGTGAATGGAACAGTGTCGTATTACTCGTTCTCGAGTACCCTACCCCACTGCGATTTCCATTCATGATAGGACTGCATGTGATGTATATGTATATCTTGTTATGGTTAACCGTGCATTGGTGCAGGATGCAGGTACCAGGCATCGACTCCACCTGATTACCAGGTCTGAGCGTGCCTTCACCAATGGATTAGTTGGTTGGAGTTAACGTGAGGTCCCTAGTCAGTGTTCCTTGGTCATCAATTTACCCTTGTGGTTAGTGGTTGTCGTTCGATCATGTCTTGCTGTCAGGTAATACTGTACCTTGGAGTCTAATTAAGTTCGAAGGTGTCTAAGTATGCATGGTAATGTTGTGCTTTAATTAGAATCATTATATGAAAGAGTATAAATGTTGTTAGATAGGCATAATGTCGTTAGTTGTCGATTATCGTTATAAATAAATTATTATTTTATGAGAAGTGTTGTTGTCAAATAAAGTTGTAAGAAATTTGTATTGTTCAATATAATATTATTTATAATAAATATTTAAATAAATAAATAGATGTAATCATGTTGTAAATTGTGATTTACAACTTGATTAATAAAATAAATTAAAATATAGTTACAAATTATAGATTGTCGAAATAGTACTATTCTATTAATAACAATATATTGGGTCGGCTATAAAGAAATTAGATTTTGTCTGAAATTATGTGTTTACATTTAATTAAAAATAATAATAAAATAAAATAAAATAAATATTATTTGGGGATCATTAAATTGAATAAAATATATATTTTTAAAGGAGATATGCACGGGATCGCGTGCGAAGCCCTTGGTAGAGGAGAGAGACTGTGTTATAAAAGAGCGACAGAGGCATTAAGGACGGCATTACAGGTACACGAAGGGAGAAGAAGGCTGGAATAGGCGGCTTGGATCTGCAACAATTGAAGCAGACCTGTTGATCTGACATCGTAGCCAGGTTCCTTGGAATACTTGCCTCCTTTCGCTGTTTCTTTTCTCTGAATTTGAGCATGTTGATTGATTGCTTCTTTGTCTGCAAATGAAATGGTTTTGGTTAAATGGTTTCTACCGGAACTCTCTGTCTGATTCTGCAAATGTATAATTTTCTATGGACGGTTGTGGATGTAAATCGTTGGGTCTATATTAAATGGAATTTCCTTACACCATTCTCCAAACCCTTAATTGATAAGTTTCTCTTCAGATAAGGTCATTCCTGTAAGATCAGATCGATGTTGTTATTGTTTCTTCCTCTGTGTTTAGCTTGAAACTTGCGACCTTGGCAAATCTGGAAACTCGTTGTATGTCATTTTGTATTTATTTGATTTTCTTGGGCCGTGTGCCTTTTAACCTGCCCCCACGTCTGCAAAGGGAAGTTCTATTTGTTCAGAGACCTGTATAACGATTTTTACTTGAGATTTAATTTATTTTTTTTTGTATCCCTTAGTAATATTTACAAATGGATTGATAATATTAGGAAGCGCTGCATATTGCAATGCTAGGGCGTGATTGGTAGTCCACTGCTATTGTCCTATTATTATTCGATCTGGTTGAAAATCTCTGAAGCCTTGTTATCTCGCTATTCCACGCATATGGTTTTGTTGTGTTTGGTCTTAATTCTTGGTGGACCGATATTATTAGGTAGTCCGCTGCCTTCTTACCATTCGTTTTGAATGGAAAATTCCGAATCCCTTGCTTCGCCATTTACCTAGTATTACACTATGCCTCCGATGACTAGCCTACTCCATAGCTTGAGTTATCAACATCCTTTCATGTTCGATTATTGAAGTTTTCTTGTTAAGATACCTAATCGGCACTCGTCCCATTGCATTCCTAGTCGTTTGGGCTAGGCGCATACCTGCCAGAGGGAGGATGGCCTGCAGATTGTTGGTATATTGTTTTTGTGTGTTTGGTATTATTTCTTTTGAGGACCGATAGTATTAGGCAGCCGTTGCCTTGCTATCATTCGTTTGAATGAAAGTCCTGAATCCTTTTTCTTCGCCATTTGCTTAGTATTATACCATGTTCCGTTGACTAACCTACTCCATAGCTGGAGTTATCGAATTCCCTTCATTATCGATTATGGAAGTTCTTCCGTTTAGACACCAACTCTGCACTCGTCCATTGTATTTACTAGCCGTTTGGGCTAGGCACATACTTGCCAGAGTGAGGATGGCTGCAGGCTGTTGGTATGTTGTTTCTAGGGTCGAGAGGGTGGATTGTTAATTTCTTAGACAGTATTAAACCCTAAGTCGCTCTCCATTATGGAGGAATATACTAGAGTTAAATAATGGGTGCTTATCCATGGCCTTCCCCACTGCCAAATGAAGTCGTTATGCCCCAGGGAGGCCGTAGTCTTGGCTGACAGTTGGTGTTTGACAGCCACTGTCTGTAGGTTTTCTGATTTTTGAGTTGAGCGTATAGTACAGTGTTCTAATGCTTATCTTTCACAAACCTGAGTTGTGGTGCAATTGCTTTCTGTTAACTATAGCCTACCAGTGTGTAAACCCCCGTAGACAGTCGACTGGTGTATTATTATTGGTTCTAAATATTCAGTTTATGAGACGATCATCCTTGTACAGATAGCGATGTATCTGGTGAACAAGGATCCATCGCTGCACCAAGAAATTCATACTTGTATTGTGTAAACTGCCCAAGATCATCTCTAGAAGCCATTGCTGTAACATAGCGTTCTTCCAGATTGGAGTTTAGTGGAACGGGGCTTGAAACATTTAGTACCGTATCCAGTGCAGTAAGGAGATCAACTCAGCAAAAACAACGATAAATGGTTAGCATTCTGTGATCATAGCTGCAAGTAAGATTAAACCATGTAACCTTCTGTCAGACCATTAAAATAAAGGGCACCTCTTTAGTATTTGAAATGTAATCATACCTTTATGTTTGAAAATCTGCACAACTGTAGAAAGAAACATTTTGGCTTGGAAATAAGAAGAACACTGTTAGAAGCCGTAAGTAGTCTTTGCAACAACTTCAGTTTGTCTTTTCCAGATTTTCACCGTCCTTTGGGTTTATTGCTTTTCGTTAGAGAGAGAAAACCGTTAAGTTGTTGCCATCAATTTATTAAAATTCCAAGTTGTCGGACGCTGCCAGAAGTTGGTGATACAATCAAACACCATTCATTTTAATGGTAAAATAGTCAACAACAATTTAACACCTCTGCAAATTATGATTGCAAGACGATAGATTATATTAGTGGTAACAGATATAGCAAAACGTCTACATGAAAATTGGAGCGCCATGGAAAAAAACATAGTTTATGCATCTATCAACGTGACGGCGTATGTATGCCCATTCCGATCTTTTGTTTAGACAGATTTAAATCATTTCGATTAAAACATTTCTGAGTCACCATTACGACGAAGACACGTAATAAAACAATTATGCCCGTCTTTGATGACTTTTCTTCGGTATGACTGTCATGTAGTTATATGGTATTCTTGTTCATTTCACTTCTCGAAAGAGTAAAGTTAGTTGGACAAGTTTGAAGGAAAGATTATAAAGATCGTATCGTTATGGAAGTGTCGAATTGAATGACATAATTGTATTAAGTGGTTCTTTTATCAATTATTGTAAATAATTAGTTAATCAATTAATTTATCTTTTGAAGCAAAATAAAGATTAGTTAGAGATTTAGTTGCAAGGTATTAATTTAATTGTTGTAATTTAATGTTGATTTTATTACAGAAGTTGTTTACATTAAGCCGAGAATGAATTGTAGTATTTCATCTCTTGAATCTGAGTTGAATTGATTGAGTTGTTGTAATGAGTCGAATTGAGGTTGTTCAAACTTAATTTCCAGAGGCTAAGTTGTCATTGTTGAGTATTTGCAACTTGTGTATTGCTGTTTTTTGTGTTTACGACGTAATAACGAGTATATGGTTCAAACATAGTATGAAGTATATTGAGATAATGTCAAGTTGATTGTGTGTATGGAAAGTAATATTTTCCTGTGAGGATGTTAAACCACTTGTGATCTTATTATACCGTTTTGTCGTATGGAGAGACCTGAAATCTGTAAAAGAATAAAGTATTGCAATGTTAAAAGTGTTGGATAACAATTGATGTTATGATTCTATTTTGATGCAAGAGGGTTTATGCCTTGCAATGTACATATACGTGTATTGTTATAAGTCTTGTATGATGTTAAGGTTACTAGGTGTTAGGAAGGAGAGTGGCTTTCAACATGGGGCCGGTGCCCAAAGTGGCAGTCAGGATAACCCGTTGGAAGTAGATTAATCAAGTGATAACTTAAATTAACTAGGGGGTTAAGGGTAGATCTCACATTAATAAGATTAATGGATTCCTCTCCCATGACCTATAGTGCTTGTTTAGACTAAGGATGGGTAGAGAAGGCCTGGTCGGCATGATTGACTTCCTTGTCCTCATGAAAGGAAGGTCGATTCTGCATGTGTCACCCTATGGGGCCGGCGCCTAGTGAGAGGCTGTCAGGATAACCATAGATGGGGGCCGGCGCCTAGTGAGAGGCTGTTAGGATAACCCATGATAGGACTGTGCGATGACACTCTCCCTACTACAACCTAGCATTCCTTGTTCGGTCTCTCCTCATTTGTTTTGTGTCGCCTCTGTAAGTTAAGTTGTGTTGTATTGTTATTGCCATGTGTTGTACTGGCGTTGATCGTCCTTTGTTCTTGTTTGTCTTTCGTCTACCTGACTGTCATTGTTTGGGACCTCATGTTAACTCCTAGCTCGGGGGGTGAACCTTAGGGTTCCACATGGTCAGGTGGAAGAGCTATTTTATCCATTGGTTATTCTTGTCAAGATTATATGCAGAGAAGGATTTGTTTCAATTGTACTTGTACCAATGATGATGATGTAAGTGTATAACCTTGTACCAGATTTGTGTAACAGAACATTCTTTATGTATGTAATTTTGATGTAGACTAAAATGGCAATGTAATGATGTCATGATGTACTTATAAGGAAGCATTTCAGTTATGTAATTAATCATGCAGATTCCGTTATTTGATTATATGCAATGAATATGAGTAAGTTATTTAATTGAGCATGAATTTGGATTAGTTACTGATGTATATTAAATTATGTTAGTTGATTTGTAAAGTGATGCAGCCTTGAACCCTTAGTGAATATGTCGTAATTAGTTATGTTATCATTATTTAATCTTTTAAAAAAAAAATTTCCCTGTTTCATGTAGCATAAGTGTGTATTCTTTAAGGTGTTCAAGGCTGGTGTTACAGTCTCTAGAAGGGTTGCTGTGTTCAGTCATTGTAGTGTTTCGTCTCTTGTTTGGATAGATGTAATAAGGAGGGAATGTTGGTTTATTACATCATTATATAGTTTATAATATATAGTTAGTATAATATATAAATAAAAGTTAGTTTGTTAGTAAATAAATTAATAGTTAATTTGCTGGGAGTTATTCTTGTATGTAGGTTAGTTTGTTATTCATGATAAATTATAAGGCTTTAAAAAGCCATTACATTGTAATGAAATATTCATCCAAAGACATCAATAAAATATTTTATGTTTTTATTTTCATGTGATAATGGTTTGATTCAATTTGTTTATGCTCACCATTTCAATAAATGTCATATTTCTTTCTTCTTCAATGCCTTTGATCAAGCCTTCTCTAAGGATGAATTTGACTTGTTAGATGAGGTATTAGATGAATTCATTCACCTTTGTCATTCTCAACCTAATAAAACAACTTATGTATTTATAAAACATGTCATTCTTCTTTTCTAAATCTAGTTAATACTACATTCATTTCTAGCTCTACAAAAGAGTTCTGAAAACCAAAAATCATTGTCTATGGGGTACTTGATTTACCTTAGATTTCATGTCCTATGATCACTATTTGGGATATTCCTAATAATCCCCGACCTTTTGATTTCTATACTTGTGTTGCTTAGTCTATATCATGTAATATGCCATTGGCCATTGACTTTCATGTACTAACCCACACATACAACATTCCATGAAACAATCAAGTTAGTCATGTTCCTATTTATCTTTCTCCATCAGCTCTTATTATTCCATCAACTCCACATCTTCCCATTAAGAACACCAAATATTATGATCTTATTGAGAAACTTTAAGCTACTCAAGATAAAATGACTCTTTGGGAGTTGATGCAAACTTCTCCTTATCATGGCATCCTTCAGGAGGCATTACAAAAGATTTTTGTTTCATCTTCTATAAATCCAAATGAATTGGTCACCCTACTAGAGTGTATCTACACCAACACTACTGATATTACTTTATATAATCTAAACTTCCTCCTCTTGAGGTTCAATAACAAAATGAGATTTTCATTATCATTGTTAGAATAAACTTTGTGGGAATTAAACATGTGCTTATTGATAATGGTTCTGGTCTCAATGTATGTAGTTTAGACTTTCTAAACCGTATTAATGTTGATAAATCTTCTAATTCTCCTTCTAACCTTTCCATAAGAGGTTTCAATAATATTAGTCATTGGATTTTGTGTACTATTACTTTTCCCATTGAATTAGGCCCTATCACACTACCTAACATAGTCCATGTAATGTTAGGGAGTCTCTCACATAACCTTATCCAAGGCTATGTTTATCAAGATAAACATGTCCAAGGCTTATGATAGGGTCAAATGGTCTTTCCTCATGAACGTTTATCAACCTCATGAACGTTTATCAACCTTCAAGTTCTATTTAGGGTGAATTGAGTGGGTTATAAGCTATGTGAATTCAACCTCCTACTCTATTCTTATTAATGACATCCCATCTCCTATTTTTGACAAAGCCAATAATTGCCTCGTTATTTTTCCATGAAGTAATCCCTTTTTCCTCTTCTTTTCCCATCCCTCCACATGGATTTAATGATAGTGTAAAAGTTATTCCTTGTTTGAAATAGAAATAGGATGCGTATTTAGCTTAACTTTGGTTGTTTATTTAAGATTAATTGTTGATGTTACTAATAAAAATGTTGGAACATAAGTCATAATTTTTGTTGAAATTGGTAAGATTTAAAAGCACCAGCTCTGAAAGAAGTGGTCTTGATAATTTTGAAGCCTATATAGCTCTAGAAAAGGTGTAATTTATAGCTTTAGAGTCTCCAACTCTAGAAAAGGTAGAATTTATAGCTCAAGAGCCTAGAAATCCAAAGAAGGTATCCTAACAACATGTATTTTTAAGAAGGTCATGGCCTGTGACACATAGAAGAAAGCCCCTATTTTTCCATTTGAATTGTAATAACAAATTCCACCTTCAATTCATTTATTGAAAGGCGTTAGTCACCAACATCATCAATTGAAAGTGGTGATTATTTGGCACATGCAAATTTAAGTGAAAACTATTCTTTTTAATTGTTCATAGGAATAAAGCTAGAAATGTTTAAAGGAATTTTAATATGTTCTAGAAAAAGGAAGAAACATCTAAACCAAACATATAGGAGAATAGAGAATAGTCATCTTTTTTAAGTTGTAGTTTTTTTGAGAACATAGATTTGAGTTTGCAATATGTTATGTAATCTTATTTAAGAAGATTTGAATGAAATGAGTTACATAAATTTGTGCATTTTATTTGAGCTATGAATTATAAGTAGTTCCATGTGATTTTAAGAATGTTCTTATTTTTTTGGAGGAACATGCCACTCACCTAGGAGAAAGAAGAACTAGTCTGTGTTGTAGATAAGTCTTTCCTTTCTATCATTTTCTTGTTTGTATATATGAATGATGAATTGTGAGTTCATGCATTAGTTACTTCCATAGTTTGTGTGTCTTAACCTCTAGGTCAGTCCTTTAGTTGTTCTTTAAAAAATTTCTTTTTATATTCTTTTGTTTGAAAAATTTTATCACAGAAAATGCAAAAATTACAAGGTTAGGTATGTGCATAGAAACGGGTGACAAAAAGTGGGTCAAAAGTGACCTTTTTTTTGAAACCAATAAAAAATGATCTTGGATGAGAAATTGTAGATAGCCATGGTCAAAATTGAAGATGTGACAAGAATAAGATATGTGGTTCTTAGAATCTAGTTTCTAAACTATTAACTTTTTTTTAAATAGGGGGAGCACACAAAGTGCTTTTGTTTTTTGTTAGAAAAATATAACATAGCATCTAGTGTTCTCCCTCTAAAATGTTAAATTTTTTAAACTATTTCACAAATTGCTTTGGTGGAAAATTAGTTAATATCATGTAGTTTATGTTTGATTTTGCTACTAGTTGTTTAATGAATACATGATTTTTTATGAATTTTCAAAGTAGATAAATCTTGAAAAATAGAAATTTGAGTGTGCTCCACTCTAAATTTTTAAAAAACTAATCAAAAATCAAAAATTTCTTTTTTGTAATGTGTGTAAAATAGAGTCTAGAATGTAAAAATGTAATTTGTTTTCAAGTTTGGATGAATGGATAAAAAATGACATCAAAAATACTATACATAGGTTTTTGGAAAAAAAGGAAGACACTCGTAAAACTAATTAGAGATTAGGACCTTAATAATTTTAGATTTTAAAAAAAATTACATGGTTAGAAAGCTAAAATAGAGATTTATCTCATAATGGTGTTATTTTTAGAATTTTATCAAAAAATACATGAACCTGATGGAAAGCATACTTGACATTTGTGTGTTTTTTATGAGTTTTGTAAAACATGTCTTTGGCTCCTAAATTGAATGTCCAACCCTTAGGATTGATAAGGTCAAACATGTACCAAGCCTAATAAAGGCATTTGATTGGTCAAAATAGGAACACGAGTGCATTATAACATGCTCATGTTTTGAAAAATACATACAAGCCATAACATGAGCATGTTATAGCACACACACATTATGTTTTCCAAATTGTGAGTGCATTTTGAAGAATTATAGATGGTGACCACTTTTTAGCCCCCCATCTTTCTGTACTTACCCTCTTTCATTTCAAATTGTTTAGTTTTAATCAACATAAGAATTAAATTTCCTAGATTAGTTTCCTTCAAGAAAAAAATCTTCTTAACGAATAAGCATTTCTTTTCTTAGTATAGTTTCGATTTAGTACTTTAAATTCTACAATTTCAATTTGGAGTGTGCAAATTTGTTACATAAAGTAGGAAAAATCCTAGTTAAGTTTCCAAGATCATTATTAAAGATAGTCATGGACACCAGTCAGGTTGACATAAGATGACTAATCTATGAAAGTGAAGAGAATTACAATGAACCTTGACACTTTTTCAAACTACTGTCCTCGATACAAAAATAAACATCTTTTGAGGGACAACACTTTAGATAAAATAGATATTTGTCAAGTTTGTGAGAAAACCACACCACTAATTAGTGTGAACTATTCCAAGCCATAAAAATTCTAAAAAGAAGATTACTTTATTTGAGGAAGAACTTAATTACATGAGACAAAAGTAGGGTGGTAATTTTTTGTACAACTAGACATTAAATCAACCCTCCTAACAACCACCAATAAACTAGAACAATAATGCTTGATCTGCGCATGGCTCAATCAATAAACACCACAACAATGGGGATCTCATACTTAGGGACCTCAGGAATAGATCAATCAACCTTGGTCTAACTTCCATTGGTCTAACCAACCATAGTAGCAATGGCACCTTCCATACATAGCAGCTTAGTGGAACTCACAATATAATCAATTATACCAAGGACTATGACACATTCAAAACCAACAACAAAATTTGCTGCCTCCACCTCTAAACGTGCAAAATCATCCCAAAGCTAAGACAATTACTTATCCATAACTTTGCTTAATCTATGACAAATCCTTAAAATAATAGGCAGGCTATGCCATATATTCTATCGAACAAGAGAATATATCTAGGATTAATATTATTCACTACAAAAGCATCTAGTTGTGATTAGCAGAAACACTATCCAAATCTTCTAGCCCAACCATAGTAGAAATTACAAAAATTAGGAGGTATTATTTCTTAAAAATGAAATAGAAACAATAAAAAATGACCTCAATCTTCTTCTAAGATCTCTTGGAGCTCAGTTAGAACTCATCCGGAGCCTTCCCCTGGAGCCTTCCTCTGGAGATAAACTTAGAAGCCTTACATAAGCTTGTTTTAGAAAATAGTCTAACACTACATTTTATATTTCCTCTAGAGATTTCCTCATGAAATCTTTTGGAACCACATCCTAGAGCTACTCTGGAGCTTTCTTCTAAATGCCTTTCAGAGCCACCTCTTGATGCTACTCTAGAGCTTTCCTATGGAGGCCCTCTAGAGTCACCTCTGGGAGCTACTCTAGAACCTAACTCTAGAATCAAAGGGAATTCAGGGTCTAACACCTTTCTGGTGATGCATTCTAAAACTAGTCCAGAGCATGCCCCATATTCTAGAAGATTAAAGATGATAGCTCTAAAACCCCTCTAGAGTCAATATCCTTGAATAAATCTAGACTCATTCAAGAGATAAAGAGGTTGAATATCAAAGTGTTGAAAGAATCATTTTATTTTTATGCCTTGTTTGATCAATGTATAAGTATTCTTGAGGTTCAAAAATGGAAATTTTAATAACAAAGGTATATGCAAGATTAGTCATATAAATAATAAAATTTATTAGGCTTGTTCTTTTGTTTTCAAAAAGAAATAAAGAGAAGAAAGGCATGACAATTTTAAGAGGAGTTTAGTTGAGAAAGTGGTAAATTAACAATTGAGCGTGCTAGTCCAAGATGACTGCCACTCTTACCCTCATTTCCTCAGTTATCTCCATAAAACTAGAGTGGACAGTAATGGAGGAATTTGCATGCCATGTGCTAGTGAGAGAGGAAAAATGTGAGGCACTAAATTGGGAAAGAAAAGGAAGATAATACATTCAATTTGGATGCCAGTTTTGTAGGGACAAAGAAGAAAAAGTAAGGAATAAGAGGAGGCAGGTCATACAAGCTAGAAGTTAGATTTGAAGCTAAGAACTAAAGTGAATTTGTGTCCAAGTATGTGCTTGTTTTTGGCCATTGCTGGTCTGATTTCATGTAGAAAGAAGAATGTTTTTAGTAGTTTTTTTTCCAAACTATGCCCTATCATCAATCAAAAATAGGGGTTTTTAGTTTTATCTTAGAAAAAGAACTTCTATTTGATTCATTTGACATTTGAGTCCAACATCTAGAATTTGGGTCGATTCATTGCTGCTCCAAAATTATTTTTTAAAGTGTAAATATTTTAGACAAACTTGGTTTGAAGTCGAGTTGACTGGGTAAATAATTTCCTTGATCATTGGACTATTTTTATTAGGAAAATATGAATATATATTTACTCATATATGTGTATATGTATACTTTCAATACATATACACATATATGGATAAGTATATGAGTTTAATGAATGCCTTTTCTTTGGAATAGAAGTAAAAATAGTCATTGCATTTTTGGTTAGAAAATAAACTCTTCTGGATGATAGATATGATGTGCAATACCATTGAAAAATTTTGGTTTGAATGCATGAAAATGGGCTGATGCATATCAAGCCATGAACTATTTTGGAACAACAAAAATAAGTTTTGTTTTTGAGTCAATTTGGCCAAACAAGGATAACCACCATAGTATTTCTTTAACAACATTTTACTTTTGCTTATTGAATGCCTTTAGAGATAGAGTAACATTTTATTTTAAAACAAATCAAGGAGATTACTTATCGCTAAGTTCACTCTACTTACAGAGTCACCCTACATACATAAAACTAGTAGTTAGAAGCTCAATCCTCAATAAAAATAATAGTTAACATTATATCAAATGACGAACTATCTAGTGATTATAACTTCACACAAAACATAGAATTGGGAGTAGTCAATATGTTGAAATAGAGAAGATACACTAAATTCTTATTGGTACATAATAATGTAGCCATAGGATAGTTTGGAAATATTGTAAAAATATTAAAAACCCAGTCTTTTATAAACAACCATATACCATCGAAGCTTGAAACAAAGATTTAATCATTAATTATATATAAACAATAATTCATTTGTTTGTAGTTCATGACAGATCAAAGAAGAAGTTTTATGAGTGTGGTTATGAGTTGGAATCTTGAGAGATTCTCAACCCATAAACATTCTCATAAGTATGTATATCATAAGAACATGTGTATCATAAGCATGTGTATCATAGGCATGTGTATCATAAGCATGTGTTTCATAAGCATGTGTATCATAAGCATGTCGAAGGCACAAGACAACTGAGGGGGGGGGGTGAATCAGTTGTATCAAAAAAATTAACTTCTCTTAAAACAAATCACATTCACATTCACTTGCTTTAACCCCTTAATTTGTTATGAAGATTAAACATGAAATGTAGAATTAAAACTTAAACACATTAACACCATACACACATTAACACCTAATTTTTATGTGGAAAACCCTAAAAGGGAAAAACCACAGTGAGTGTTAGCTCACAATATAATGTAGTAACAATACTGAACAAAAAAAGAGGCTCACTGCCTAAAAGAATGCTCACTACAAAAGGGTTCACTGTCATTAGGGTTCACTTCCAATAGGGCTCACTACTAATAGGGCTCACTGCCAAGGGGTGGTTCACTGCCAAGGGGTGGATCACTACCAAGAGGGGTGGCTCACTTCCATGAACTAATATGATAGCATCTACAACATGCTTGAATTCAGTTCCATTGAAGCACAGTATCACCTCACTGCCTTACAACACAAACACTCTCATCTTCGCATCTCAGCACCCACACCACCAACATATGAATCCTTTTCACTTATTTATATCAATCATCAACCTTGGAACATACATCAAGGTTGGAAATACAATCTACAACCTTTGGAGCAATCTCCAAGGTCGACAAACATACATAATTCAAATTAGGTCTAGACCTAAACAAACTTGTGAAGCAAATGCATGAAATAAGAACACTTCATGACTTAGCTCAAACCCAAATACATCTTCACATGCTTCAACACACTTCTACAATCCACGAAACACATTTGCAAAGAGTGTTTCCACCCAAGTCGGCCAAACTAGTGCAAACACCAAGAATACTTAGGCACACACTTCCAAGAACTCAATCATAGCTTGCAGACCAAGCACAGGCCTTTAACATGATTTGGAGACATCAACAAACAACATAAAATCACCTAGGAGATGATAAATCTAGCTGCAATAGATCTCACTTGAAGACAACAAATATTAATTGAAGACAGATCATAGACTGCTCACAACAAACACTATCAAACTTTGCTAAACAATAACTTGCTTTCCAAAGCACCAAATAACAAATCCTTTGGAATGAAGATAGCTAAGGACCTTATAATCATATATCCAAAACCACAAGACCAAAAACTAAACTACAGAAAAATGCGAAGCAAAATACTTTCTCCCTGTCACACTGCAAATGCTGCTAGACACAATCTTCATACTGGTGAATAGAACTTCTATTGTACAACGATTTAGACCACCAAATTCTAGATTTAGAATCTTTGAACACTTCTCTAAAACATATCCAAATCTCACACTCTGGTTGTTGTTATATGGAGCCTAATCAGACTCAGAGGTTAAATTTTCCCCACTTTTATTAGCATGATTTCCCCCCAAATTATTTAACGGGGGAGTGAAGGGGGCAGAGCCCATGGCGGGGGCTGTTGGGGGTAGCACCCCCGAAGCAAAAATTGCCTATTATTTTATTAAGGTATCAGGAGTTATTTTTCTATTAGCCGACATAAAAGAAACCCTATTTTTGTAACCAACATAAGGCTTGATAAAAGCGGCTAAGGGTTAGGGTTTCTATTGATATTGTATTGTAGCATTTGCAGTGGTATTGAGTTGCAGGGATTGTTGGTTGTAATCAGTTTGATTTAATGGATAATAATATTGGACTCTCTGTTTGGTGGATGTAGCCCGAGTTTGGGCGAACCACATTAAAACTTGTCTCTTGCTGTTATTATTTTATGTGTATTTCCATTCCTCTGTTTAATCTTTATTTGCATTTAATTAATATCTTCTACTAGCTAACCCTAACAAGTGGTATCAGAGTGGGTTGTGTTCAATTATCATCTATAGGAAGGTCTCACAGTTGACTGGGAGCTGTTAGGGTTAGTCAGCAGAAGATATAAATTAAATGCAAATAAAGATTAAACACAGGAATGGAAATACACAAAAATAATAATAGCGAGAAACAAGTTTTAACGTGGTTCAAGTTCAAGAATAGTTGCTACAGGTTCGTAGGAAGAGACTAAAACAGTTGCTACAGGTTCCGAGACAATGCTATGGCATAACAGACTTGGGCATATGAGTGAAAAAGGTATGAAGGTACTTCATTCTAAGAAAGTTTTACTAGGTTTGAAATGTATTAATATAGATTTTTGTGAAAGTTGTGTGTATGGAAAATAAAAGAGAGTCAGTTTTCTCAAGGATGGGAATCAAAAGAAAGATGAAAAGTTGGAGCTTGTGCATACAGATGTATGGGGACTAGCTCAGGTATCTTCTCTTGGTGGCTCTCAGTATTATGTTACATTCATACATGATGCAACTAGGAAGGTATGGATTTATTTCCTTAGGTAGAAATCTAATGTATTTGAAACATTTAAGAAATGGAGAAGATTGGTTGAGAATGAGACGAGTAAAAGATTAAAATGTCTCAGATATGATAATGGTGGTGAGTATTGCAGCAAATAATTTGAGGATTATTATTCTTTTAATGGAATTCGTAGGTAGAAAATGGTTCCAGGGACTCCACAGGAAAATGGAGTGGCTAAATGCATGAATAGGAAAATAATGGAGCATGCAAGGACCATGTGATTGCATGCTGGGCTGCCTTTAAACATATGGGCAAAGGCTATCAACACTGTTGTATATTTAATTAATAGAGGTCCTTCAATTCCTTTGGGCCGTGGTATTCCAAAGGAAGTATGGACAAGTAAGAAGGTGAGTTATTCTTTTCTCAAAACCTTTGGATGTGAAGCATTTGCACATGTAGATTCTAAAAATAGAACCAAGCTAGATGCAAAATAAAAAAAATATACTTTCATTGGATATGGCGTTGATGAATTTAGTTATAAGCTTTGGGATTTTGAAAATCAAAAAATTGTGAGAAGCAGGGATGATATATTCAATGAGAAGGTGTTGTACAAAGATCAGTTGCAACAGTATGAGAAGAAAGAAAAGGATTATGTGGTGCTGGATGATATTCCAAATAGTGATGTTCTAGTGGTTCCTCATGCTCCGCAACAACAACAAGAAATACCACAAATTCTAGTGAATGTTAGACAGTCAACAAGGCTAAGTAGACCTCCTGAAAGGTTTTCTCCCTCTTTGTATTCTATTTTGTTAACAGATGCTGGTGAACTAGAAGGGTATGATGATGCTATGTAGGTGGATACATAGGTTCAGTGGGAGCTTGCAATAAAAGAAGAAATGGACTCCTTGTTGAAAAATTAGACTTGGGAATCATGTAAGTTATCTGTAGGTAAAAAGGCTTTACCAAACAAATGGGTTTATAGGTTGAAAGAAAAAGATGGAGGTAAGAAAAGATTTAAAGCCATGTTAGTTGTAAAAGGATTTGCACAGAAAAAGGGCATTGATTTTGATGGGATTTTTTCTTCAATTGTTAAGATGACTTCTATTAGTATTGTTTTAAGTATTGTGGCTACTAAATATTTGCATTTGGAACAACTAGATGTGAAAATTGCATTTCTCCATGGTGATTTGGAGGAGGAGATATATATGGAATAGACCTAAGGATTTGAGGTCAAAGGTAAGAAGAAACATGTGTGCAGATTGAAAAAGAGTTTGTATGGCCTGAAACAAGCACCTCAGCAATGGTATTTAAAATTTGATAGTTTTATGGTTGAGCAAGGCTACAATCAGTGTAATTATGACCATTGTGTTTATTTTAAGAGGTTGGATAATGACAACTACATTTTTTTATGTTTATATGTTGATAATCATGCTTGTAGCTAGGTCTAACATGGATCACATAAGAGAGTTAAAACAATACTTAGCACAGTCATTTGCTATGAAGGATTTGGGAGCAGCAAAACAAATCCTTGGTATGAAAATTTGTAGAGATAGGAAGAACAAAAAATTGACTCTATCTCAGGTTGATTATGTTGAAAAGTGTTGTAGAGATTTCATATAGAAAATGTAAAAGCTGTCAACACACCTTTGCCTAGTCATTTAAAATTGACTAAGGAGATGTGTCTAAAGACACAAGAGGAGGAAGACAAAATGTCCAAGGTACCATATGCTTCAGCTATAGGAAGTTTAATGTATGCCATGGTATGTACGAGACCAGATATTGCACATGATGTAGGAGTCGTAAGTGGGTATATGAGTCATCCCGGATTGGAGCATTGGAATGCAGTAAAATGGATTCTCAGATATTTGAGAGGTACATCCAATAAACATTTATGTTTTGGAGGTTCTAATACTAATTTAGCAGGTTATGTAGACTCATATTTGGTAGGGGATATTGATACCAAGTGGAGTACTATAGGTTATGTCTTTACTGTAGGTGGGACAGCGGTGAGTTGGATTTCTAGGTTGCAAAAGGTGGTTGCTTTATCCACCACAGAGGCAAAATATGTAGCTACAATAGAGGCAAGCAAGGAGATGATATGGCTGTAATCTTTCATGGAAGAATTGGGCAAACAATAGGTTAACAGTTATTTGTTTACAGACAGCTAGAGTGCCATACATCTTGCAAGGAATTTTGCCTTGCATTCAAAGACCAAACACATATAGTTGAGGTATCACTTTATTCGGTCGGTGTTGGATGATGGACAGTTACGGCTGGAAAAGATATATATAGATGACAATCTAGCGAATATGTTTACAAAGGCAGTGACAAGGGAGAAGTTGAGCTCCTCTTCAGCTTTGGTTGGTCTTCTAGACTAAAAACAACAAAAATAGAACAACAGAGTCTAGGTGCTTATTTTCAATGGGAGATACATGGTCAACAATGTTATGATCAGTCTCCAAGTGGGAGATGATATGGTGTGGAGTCTGATCAGTCTCCAAGTGGGAGATTGTTGTTATATATAAGCTAATCAGACTTGGAGGCTAAATTTTCCCCACTTTTATCAGCACGGTTTCCCCCCAAATTATTTAACGGGGGAGTACAGGGGGGAAGAGCCCCACCTATGGGGCCCAGGGGGCTTATCCCCCCAGTGGGGACTGCTGGGGGTAGTGCCCCCGAAGCAAAAATTGCTTATTATTTTATTAAGGTGTCAGGAGTTATTTTTCTATTAGCCGACATAAAAAAAACCCTATTTTTGTAACTGACATAAGGCTTGATAAAAGCGGCTAAGGGTTAGGGTTTGTATTGATATTGTATTGTAGCATTTGCAATGGTATTAAGTTGCAGGGATTGTTGGTTGTAATTAGTTTGATTTATTGGATAATAATATTGGACTCTCTGTTTGGTGGATGTAGCCCGATTTTGGGTGAACCACGTTAAAACTTGTCTCTCGTCATTATTATTTTCTATGTATTTCCATTCCTTTGTTTAATCTTTATTTGCATTTAATTGATATCTTCTACTGGCTAACCCTAACACTAGTCTTCAACACAGAAGAAATGTAGAGACAGTATCTTGTAAGTCAGAATACATCTTCACAACTTTGTCTTTAGTATGAACCAAATTTTCTCAAAAGCACTTGGAAACTCACTATCATGAACATATTCTTATCATCTTCATCACTTATACAACCCAATACAAAGAAACTAACTCATCACAATCAAGTAACAAAACAAGAGCACAATTGATACTAATGATAACACAAACATGTTGACATCAGTGACAACACCGATTAGCACATACTTGCAACAATCTCCCCCTTTGTCATTTATGTCAACATATGATGTGAAAAACTGAACAACATGTTCCACCATCAAGATACAACTCTGCATCATAACTCCCCCTTTCTTTTTACACATCTGAACTCTCTCTAATTACTGAATGCTTTCTTTTTCTCTAAGTTTTTCACATGAACTCTCTCCCCCTTTGACATCAATGGCAAAGGGCAACACATCTCTTTCTACTACACATACTTGCACTGTTAGGATTAAGGTGCCATCAAACTTGTAAATCCTATGTAATTAATTACTCCTAATATTGTTTTTAAATCACCCATAAGGGACGAAAGGTTTCACCAGTAGTGGTCTTGTTTCAGCCATATGTTTATATCATTATAAATCTAGACCATTTGTCATTAGGTCATAGATCTGATGGTTGATATTATGTCAGTTTTCTTGCCCTAGAAGGCAACCCCCTTTTATAAGGATATTTGTACTACATTTTTATCAGAGTGGAGAGTAACAGGCACCGCTGGATTGGAGACTGAAGAAACATTGGAAGTGTATGTATTGTAATCTCATATTTGAAGATAATACAACTTGGAGCCTCTTTTCTTGGTGGATTTTTTACCCAAAAGGGTTTTTTCCACATTACATACTGTGTTATGTGTTCAGTTCTTAGTGCATGTAATTTTTGTGTAATGGGTTTTGATTTTTGTTGCAATCTCCATTGATTCTACATTATTTAGAGGATAATAAGGTTTAATCAGATTTCTGTTGTGTGGTTTGCACCTTTATTTCTAACATGCACTTGTTCTTAACTGTCATGAATGCTTCCTTCAGATTGCAACATTCTCTAGTATCAGTACCTGCTCCCCTTGAGAGGTAGCCTCCATCATCAGTCTAGAAAAGAATGACTCTTGAACCACACTAGACTGATGTACTTCCTTATGCATCTAGTTCAACAAAGGAGGGGCAATAACCCCTAACTTTTCCTGAAGATATTCAAATGTGTCCTTAGGAAGATCTTTGGTGAATATGTTAGCAACCTAATCTTTTGTAGGCACACACTCAAGCTTCACTTCTATCTCTGCAACCTTCTCTCTTAAAAAGTGATATCTGATGGAGATATGTTTTGTCCTTGAATGCATCACCAGGTTCTTTGAAATGTTAATGACACTAATGTTATCATAGAAAATAGGTATTGGATCCTCATACTCTATTTTGATATCCTTTAGAGTTTGTCTCACCATAACACTTGTGTGCAACATGATACTGCTGCAATGTATTCTCCCTCAGCAATAGATAAGGATACTGAACCTTGCTTCTGAAGAGAACTTGTTTCTCAAATTACTGCTTGAACCTCTTCGTTGAACTTATTCTTTGAACCTCTTTGTTGAACCTCTTCGTTGAACCTTTCTGGAGTTCATTTGGTAGGTTCAATGACTCCTTGGTTCATTGGTTCGAGGATATGTGATGTTGGCATCGCTGTGACGAAGTGCTATCGGTAGGACCGTGTTGAAGACCACCGATGACTTATTACATAGTGACCATCGGTGAGACGAAGACCATCGGTGAAGCTTTATATCTTTGGGCCGATGGGCAGTAGTCACTCTGATGAAGGTTTTGGTTTAGCATCGGTGAGACAGGGCCATCAGAATAAGCATCGAAGGTTTGTCCGATGCTGAGTGTCACCCCGATGGAAGTGTTCAACAGATCATCGGCGAGACAAGGCCTATCGGCCAAGCTATGTGGAGTTATTCCAACAGGAGTAGTCACTCCAATGACTTATGCCTATCGGCGGGAGTTTGGGGTTCGGTGTGACTCTTGAGATCTTGTCCGATATGGGTTGTTACACCGATGGAGCTTTAGACATCAGCAAGAGAATACATGTCGGCATAGCCTAAAGGTGTTGGGCCGATGTGTTGCGGTCATCCCGATGGAGGTTTTGTTGGTATCAGTGAGACGAAACACTATCGGAGTGAGGGCTAGATCTTTTGCTGATGGAGAGTGTCATTCCGATGGTAACCTTGGTGATCGGGGAGACCTATGCTGATCGGTGGGAGGTGAAGTCTGAGGGCCGATGGGAGTTGTTATGCCAATGGACTTAGAGACTTGGTATTGTCGGCAACAAAATTGCCAACAATACTCTTTGGTTCGTTGGTGGTTATAAACTGCAAAGTCCTTTGCGACTTGGTACATGTGGGACTAAACGTCTCGCTAAAATATGAACCGTTGCGACGGTTAGATGGCAGCGACGCCTAAGGAATATGTTTTATCAGTTAGGGCAGAAGTGAGTAACGACTCTTGTTCTTGCAGACTGGAAATAGAATTATATGTCTACAGGTGTCGTTGGTGTTATGATGATGAGACTTGAATAAAAGTTCATTCTGTAAAATGTACAGTGAGTGAACTGTGTATGAAGTCGAGAATAAAAAACCAAAGCAAGAAGCTGAGTTCTTTATTGTAACTGTAAATCTTACTGTAATAAAGATTGTTTTCTGTGGTGGTGGGTTTTTTACCCGTAAGGGTTTTCCCACGTAATACTGTATGTCTGTGTTCTAAATATTGTCTATTTGGTTTCTCTTGTGTATTCATCTGTGTTATTGAAATTTAAAAAGTGACCTGTTTGCATTGTCCCCTTGGAATTAACATTAGGGAAGCTATCTTCCGCACCTGTGCTTTCCTTACAAGTGGTATCAGAGCCTGGCCCGTTGTGTTATCCTTGTCGGTAGTTTGGGTTTTTTGTGTTAATTCTGTTTTGTGGGAGTTTTGTAGAGTTTTTTTTAAAAATTAAATAAAGATGGCTAGTACATCAGACAAAATAGACATTGATAAATTCAATGGCACAAACTTTGAGTTGTGGAAACTTAAAGTTGAAGACATGTTAGTCTATAGAGACCTTTGGGTTGCTGTGTCTGGAGTTCAACCTACAGGCATGAAGCAAGAAGATTGGGATCTGATATGTAGAAAAGCCAAAGGACTGATAAGACTGAGTTTATCTGACTCTGTTGTATTGAACATCCATGAGGAGAAGTCTGCAAGTGATTTGTGGAAGAAGTTGAATAATATTTATTAGGGCAAGTCCTTGGTAAATAAATTTTTTCTCAGAAAGAAATTGTATTCTCTGAAGATGGACGAAGGTGCATCTGTAGTAGAACATCTGAGTGCATTCAATACGATTGTTACTCAGTTGACTTCTATAGGTGTAAAAATAGAAGAGGAGGATCATTGTATGCTTCTGTTATGTTCCTTACTTGACTCATGGGACCATCTGGTGATGGCTATTGGAAGTACAACAACTATGTTTTCACAGTAAACTGTTGTTGCCTCTTTGTTGTTTGAAGAGATGCGGAGGAAGTCTTCTGGAATGGCCAAAGAGGCCCTGTCAGTTCGTGGTAGATCAAAGGAAAGAGGCAAGAAGAAGGACAAGAAGTCTAAGTCCAAATCAGAGGGGAAATCAAAATCTCCTGGCAAGAAGTCCAAGGTGAAGTGCTAGAATTGTGGGCAGAAAGGTCATGTCAAGAAAGACTGCAAAGAGGAGAAAAAGAAGAAGAAGAACTTCACTAACTCTAAGTCTTCACACAGTGATGCTGATGCTTTCATTGCTGCTCTTGTAACACCTGCTTCTGAAGATGTTTGGCTGATTGATTCAGGAGCATCTTTTCATATGACATCTCATAGAGAGTGGTTCATGAAGTATGAACCCTATGCTAGTGGCAAGGTGTTCCTGGCTAGTGATTCAACGCTGGAAATTGTTGGCCAAGGTCGAGTCAGAATCTAGTTCCCAGATGGCAGAATAAAGGGAATGAATGGAGTTCTTCATATACCAGGTCTAGCTCAAAATTTACTTTATGTTAGTAAGCTTAATGATGTTGGAGTGCAAGTTACTTTTGTGAATGGTGACTGTAAGATGACTAGAGGTTCTATTGTTCTGGCAAAAGGTGAACGCATTGGAACTCTGTATAGGTTAGATGCTAAACCAGTGTGCTGTAATAATGTCTCTGCAAAATCTGAAAAAGCTACTATTGTAACACATGATGTAAATTCTATGGAAGTTAAACTTCCTGCAGAGAAAACAATGCTCTGGCATCATAGACTTGGTCACATAGGTGAGAAAGGTTTAAAAACCTTGAAAAACAAAAACCTGGTAGATGGACTAATTGATTGTAATCTGGAGTTTGATTTCTGTGAACATTGTATATATGGAAAGCAAAACCGTGTTTCGTTTTACTCTAGTTCTCATAAATCTTCTGGTGTTCTGGACTATGTGCATTCTGATGTTTTTGGTCCAGTTGATGTTCCTTCTTTATCTAAGTCAAGATACTACGTATCGTTCATTGATGATTATTCGAGAAGGGCATTTGTATATTTTTTGAAAAATAAATCAGAAGTGTTCAGTCGATTTAAAGAATTTAAAACTCTTGTGGAAAATCAGACTGGTAGAAAACTAAAATGCTTGAGAACAGATAACGGTGGTGAATATTGCAATGCGGATTTTGATAAGTATTGTGTAGACCATGGAATTAAAAGGCATAAAACTATACCTTATACTCCACAGTAGAATGGAGTTGCTGAAAGGTTAAATCGATCATTGATGGAGAAAGCAAGAAGTATGTTGAGTTATGCTAGTCTTGAACAGAAGTTTTGGGCTGAGGCAGTTGCTACAGCTTGTTACTTGCTAAATCGTTCTCCTACATCAGCATTGGTTGATAAGACGCCTATGGAAGCATGGTCTGGTAAGAAGCCCTCTCTAAGACATATTCGAGTCTTTGGCTGTGAGGCATATGCTCATATTCCTGAAGTTAAAAGATCTAAGTTGGATAACAAGGCAGTTAAATGTATCTTTGTTGGCTATGGAGTCGGTATTAAAGGATACAAACTTTGGAATCCTGAAACTGAAAAGGTAATCTATAGCAGGAATGTAATTTTCAGAGAGCTAAAACTGTTGGTTATTGATCCTCAGCTGGAAAAGACAGAAGAAAAGAAAGAAAAGAGTGTTGTGAATATTCCTCTGACCCCTGTAAAAGAGGAACAACAAGCACCAAGTGTAGATGGTTCAGATGAGAGTTCAAGTAGCTCTGAAGATTCTGATCCAGAGCAAGAACCTGAACCTGTACCTCAAGCTTTGAGGAGATCTACACGTGAAAGAAGACAACCAGATAGGTATGGATTTTTAGTACTTGATTCAACTTGTACCTATGCTTTACTTACTGATACTGATGAACCTAGGACTGTGAAAGAAGCTATTAGTGTACCTGATTCAGATTCTTGGTTGGAAGCCATGCATAGTGAAATGACATCATTGGAGAAGAATGGAACTTGGGATCTGGTGCCCTTGCCTGAAGGAAGAAAACCTGTAGGCTGTAAGTGGGTATTTAAGAAGAAATATGGTCCAGATGGTAGTATTGAGAAGTACAAGGCAAGACTGGTTGCTAAGGGGTATTCCCAAAAGGAAGGTATTGATTATGGAGAAATTTTTTCTCCTATAGCTAAGCTGACATCCATTAGATTTTTGTTGTCACTTGTAGCAGCATATGATTTTGAAATTGAGCAGATGGATGTGACAACAACGTTTCTTCATGGAGACCTTGAAGAAGAAATTTATATGTCTCAGCCAGAGCATTTTGTGGAAAAAGGTAAAGAACATCTGGTATGTAAACTTAAGAAGTCTCTTTATGGTTTGAAACAGTCTCCCAGAATGTGGTATCAAAAGTTTGATACATATGTTTTATCCTTGGGGTATGTGAGATCTAAATCTGATCATTGTGTCTATTATAAAACTGAAGGTGATCGGATTCTTATAATTGCACTATATGTGGATGATATGCTGTTCATTGGCAATGGTAAGGGGATGATCTCAGAATTAAAATCTCAGTTGTCCTTGAAATTTGACATGAAAAATCTGGGGGCAGCAAAGCACATTTTGGGAATGGAGATCAAAAGGGACAGATCTAAGAGAAAAATTTGGCTCAGCCAGAGGAAGTATATTACCAATGTTCTTGATAAGTTTCATATGTCTGATTCTAAACAGTTAGTTGTTCCAGTTTTGCAGGGAACAAAATTATCTGTTGAAGATTGTCTAGAATCTTCAAATGACATTGATGACATGAAGAGAGTGCCTTATGCAAGTGCTGTTGGCAGTTTAATGTATGCAATGGTTTGTACCAGACCAGACATTGCTCAAGCAGTGGGAGTTTTGAGCCAGTTTATGGCGAATCCAGGTAGATCACATTGGGATGCTGTGAAAAGAGTTATGAGGTATTTGAAGGGAACTTCTGACTATGCTATTTGCTATCATGGAAACTCAGAAGGGTCTAAGAGATCTATCAGCATTCAGGGATATGTTGATTCTGATTGGGCAGGGGACATTGACAGTAGGAGATCCACCAGTGGATACGTGTTCATGTTACATGGTGGTGCTATTAGTTGGATGAGCAAGCGACAAGCTGTAGTCACTTTGTCCACAACAGAGGTAGAGTACATGGCAGCTACTCGTGCATGCCAAGAAGACGTTTGGTTGAAGAGGTTGTGTTCTGATGTTGGTTTTAATGCAGGGCAAATTCAAATTCACTGTGACAGTCAAAGTGCCATATGTTTGGCAAAGAATCCTACATTTCATGCTAGGACAAAACATATTGATGTCCAATATCACTTTGTTCGTAATATGGTGGAAGACAGGAAGGTGAAGCTGGAAAAGGTTGACACTTTGGAAAATGTCGCTGATGCCTTAACTAAACCAGTGAGCACGGCCAAGTTCAAATGGTGCTCAGATGAAATGGGTCTTCGGGCCCATAGTTCTCAATAATCGAATGAGGACTAAGAGGTGGCAGTAATCTCTTCGACAAGTGGGAGATTTAAGAGAACTTGTGTCTCAAATTACTGCTTGAACCTCTTCGTTGAACTTATTCTTTGAACCTCTTTGTTGAACCTCTTCATTGAACCTTTCTGGAGTTCATTTGGTAGGTTCAATGACTCCTTGGTTCATTGGTTCGAGGATATGCGATGTTGGCATCGCTGTGACGAAGTGCTATCGGCAGGACCGTGTTGAAGACCACCGATGACTTATTACATAGTGACCATCGGTGAGACGAAGACCATCGGCGAAGCTTTATATCTTTGGGCCGATGGGAAGTAGTCACTTTGACAAAGGTTTTGGTTTGGCATCAGTGAGACAAGGGCCGTCAGAATAAGCATCGAAGGTTTGTCCGATGCTGAGTGTCACCCCGATGGAAGCGTTCAACGGATCATCGGCGAGAGAAGGCCTATCAGCCAAGCTATGTGGAGTTATTCCGACAGGAGTAGTCACTCCGATGACTTATGCCTATCGGCGGGAGTTTGGGGTTCGGTGTGACTCTTGAGATCTTGTCTGATATGGGTTGTTACACCGATGGAGCTTTAGACATCGGCAAGAGAATACCTATCGGCATAGCCTAAAGGTGTTGGGCCGATGTGCTGCGGTCATCCCAATGGAGGTTTTGTTGGTGTCGGTGAGATGAAACACTGTCAGAGCGAGGGCTAGATCTTTTGCCGATGGAGAGTGTCATTCCAATGGTAACCTTGGTGATCGGGGAGACCTATGCTAATCGGTGGGAGGTGAAGTCTGAGGGCCGATGGGAGTTGTTATGCCGATGGACTTAGAGGCTTGGTATTGTCGGCAACAAAATTGTCGACAATACTCTTTGGTTCGTTGGCGGTTATAAACTGCAAAGTCCTCTGCGACTTGGTACTTGTGGGACTAAACGTCTCATTGAAAAATGAACCGTTGCGATGGTTAGATGGCAGCGACGCCTAAGGAATATGTTCTATCAGTTAGGGCAGAAGTGAGTAACGACTCTTATTCTTGCAAACTGGAAATAGAATTATATGTCTACAGGTGTCGTTGGTGTTATGATGATGAGACTTGAATAAAAGTTCATTCTGTAAAATGTACAGTGAGTGAACTGTGTATGAAGTCGAGAATAAAAAACTAGAGCAAGAAGCTGAGTTCTTTATTGTAACTGTAAATCTTACTATAATAAAGATTGTTTTCTTGTGGTGGTGGCTTTTTTACCTGTAAGGGTTTTCCCACGTAATACTGTGTGTCTGTGTTCTAAATATTGTCTATTTGGTTTCTCTTGTGTATTCATCTGTGTTATTGAAATTTAAAACGTGACCTGTTTGCATTGTCCCCTTGGAATTAACATTAGGGAAGCTGTCTTCCGCACCTGTGCTTTCCTTACAGCTTCTTGCTTTGCAAGACAGAAATCTGTCTCCAAGAAAGAATACACCACCACTTGTACTTTTCCTATCATCTATACAGCCAGCCCAATCTGCATCTATGTATGCACTTAGGTTGAAGTCATTGTTCTTGGGATACCACAAATCATAATCAGAACTGCCTTTCAAGTACCTGAATATCCTCTTTACTACCATAACATGTGACTTTTTAGGATCTTCTTGAAATCTAGCCACAAGACAAATTGCATGCATGATATTAGGTCTGGTAGCAGTTAGGTATAGCAATCCTCCAATCATAGACCTATACTTGCTCTAATTAGCCTTAAGGGATTCATCATCTTTCCTGAGCTTGCAACTAGTTGTCATGGGAGTACAAACTAGTTTAGATTCTTCCATTCCAAACTTCTTCAACTCCTTGACATACTTAGATTGTGAAATGAAAATGCCCTTATCTATCTGATTAATTTGCAGTCCAAGAAAGAAGTTCATCTCACCACACATTAACATCTCAAATTCTTTTTGCATCTCATCTACAAATTCCTTACACATACCTTAATTTCTACCAAATATTATATCATCTACATAGACTTTAATAATCAAGATTTGATCTGTATTACCTTGATATACAAGTTACTATCTACAGACCCTTTACTGAATCCCTACTACAACAAATACCTAGCCAATCTTGCATACCAAGCTCTAGGAGCTTGCTTCAGTCCATACAATGCCTTCTTCAATCTGCATACCATGTTTAGTTTATCTAATAACTAAAATCCATTTGGTTGTTATATATACTTCCTCTTCCAACTCACCATTCAGAAATGCAGACTTCACATCCATCTAATATACTTTGAAATATTTATGTGTTGCATAGGCCAGAAACAATCTAATGGCTTCCAATCTTTCCACTAAAGAAAAAGTTTCTTCATAATCTATTCCTTCCACTTGTGAGTAGCCTTTGCATACAAGTCTATCTTTGTTTCTTACCACTTCTCCAATATCATTCAATTTATTCCTGAAAACCCACTTAGTTTCAACCATATTCTTATCTGCAGGCCTAGGGACAAGTTCCCAAGTCTTGTTCTTTTCAATTTGCATCAATTCTTCTTCCATTTCCTTGACCCAATGTTTATCTTTACATGCTTTAGAGACTGTCTTAAGTTTAACCTTTGAAATCAAGTAGAGATTTACCTATTCTTCTGTAACTCTTTTTCTTGTCAATACTTCTTTCCTCTTGTCACCAATGATTTGATCTTTAGAATGATTTCTTTGCACATACTTGGGGGTTTTAGGAATTCTTTTTGAAGCTTCTTGTTCTTCAAATTGAACTTCTTCTTCTGGAACAGTTTGCACTTCAATATGAACTTCTTTGTCTTTTTCTTCAACTTTCTCTATATCAACAGATTCATCTGACTTGTATCCATTTGGCTCTGAGTTTTTCTGAATATCTTAATCTACCTTCACATTCAAACTTTCAATAATCTTCCTCAATCTTTTGTTATAGCATTGGTAACCTTTGCTTTTATACCCAAGAAATATGCCTTCATCACATCTAGCATCAAAATTTCCCAACTCTTCATCTCTTCTGATATAGCATTTACTTCCAAACACTTTGAAATACTTGATAGTAGGAGTTCTTCCATACCACAGTTCATAAGGTGTCTTTGTACTATTTTCTTTGACTTGCACTCTATTTTGAATATAGACAACAATATGAATAACTTCTATCCAGTATACTTTTAGAAGGTCAGCTTCTTTGATCATTGTTCTAGAAACTTCTTGAACTATTCTATTCCTTCTTTCAACTACTTCATTTTGTTGAGGAGTTCTAGGGGCAAACAATTGTCTCTTTATCCCATGTTCTTCACAAAAAGCATTGAATTCATTTGAAGTAAACTCACCACCTCTATCAGACCTCAGACACTTGATTCTCAAATCCATTTCATTTTCAACCATTTCTTTAAATACCTTGAACTTATCTAGGGCTTCTAATTTTTCTCTAAAAAAAGTAACCCAAGTCATCCTAGAATAATCATCAATAAGTAGCATGAAGTACTTGTCACCCTGTAGACTTCTTATTCTTGTAGGACTACATAAGTCTGTATGCACCATCTCCAATAGACTAGTAGATGTTTGTTCCTTGCTTTTGAAACTTGTCTTTGTTTGCTTCCCAAATTGACATTCTTTACAAAAGGCATTAGCAGGCTTCACAATCTTAGGTAGGTCTCTTACAGCTTGGGCTGAGCTTATTCTCTCCAGATTATCAAAGTTAATATCCAATATTCATTTGTCTGAGCCAACAATCAACAATTGTCAGTACCTTTCAAATGATAGACATTACCATGAGTCTTCTTATTAGCAACAATTATTGTTTTGGAGCTTTTCCTTATCTCACATCCATTGTCTTTAAATATCATATTATATACTTTGTCACACATCTGTCCATCACTTAGAAGATTGTGCTTTAGGATTTTGACATAAAGAACATCACCTTTATTATGTTTGCCAGTAAAAGTAATTGACCCTTTTCAACAAATCTTACCAGCTGCATCATCGCCAAACCTAACTAGTCCTCCATCATATTTTTCAAACTTAACAAACTTACTCTTATCTCCTCTCATGTGATTTGAACATCAATTGTCAATGATCCATTCATCTTCCTTTTCAACATGAAAGGCATACAACTCTCCTGGACTTCCTTTCTTCTCACAACTTATAAGATTAGCAAAAACAAGTTCTTCTCTTAGGGAAATAAACAAGCATTCACTACCATTACCATCTTCAGAATCAGGTTCATCATCAGTTATACCATCATCATCTCTAACATAGTAACTCTTTCTTACCATCTTACCTTTACTTTCATTATTTTGATCTTCAAAGTTTTGTCAGGACATCTTGAAGCATAGTGACCAATTTTACCACAATTGAAACATTTGAAAGGTAACTTTCCTTTGAACTTTCCACTGCCTCTTTTCATTCTTCTTGCAAATTTTGCCTCAAGTTAATCAAGGTCTTCTTCATCTGATTCCACATCATATTTATCTAATTTAGCAGTCTTTTCTTCCTTGGCCTTAAAAGCAGTCTCAGTTTTCACAGGACCATCAGTAGTGCCAAATTCCCTCATTTCAAAAGCAGTCAATTTACCAAGCAATTTATTCAATGGCAGATACCTTGTGACTATAAGATATAGGAAGAGTTCTGAGTACCTTATCTACAACATCCATATCATCTATCTTTCCACCAAGCCCCTTGATGCTGCTAACAACTTCATCAATCTTCTATATGTAACTTGTTATGTTCTCATCTCTAGACATCCGCATAGTTTCATAGCTAGTCTTCAAGTTCTGCAACTTGGCATTTTTGATTGATGCATCACCTTCATAGAGACTTTTCAACTTTATTGAGATCTCATGATTAGTTTCCAAATCCACAACTTTCACCATTTCAGTGTTAGATAAAGCATTTATTAGAGCATTTTTAGTTTTGCCATTAATCTCATAGGCCCTAATCTCACTTACAGTCCTCATACTACCATTAGGTATTTTGTATTCATCTTCAACCATTTTGTAGACATTAAAACTAATGGAGAGAAGATAACTTTGCATTCATACCTTTTAGAAGGCATAGTTAGATCCATCAAACTAAGGAGTATCTTTGTGCACCATCCCAGATCTACCTTAAGCTGTTAGGCTTTCTTCCAAGGAACCTTGCTCTGATACCAATTGTTGAAGGCACAAGACAACTGAGAGGGGGGGTGAATTAGTTGTATCAAAAACTTTAACTTCTCTTAAACAAAATCACATTCACATTCACTTGCTTTAACCCCTTAATCTGTTATGAAGATTAAACATGAAATGCAAAATTAAAACTTAAACACATTAACACCATACACACATGAACACCTAATTTTTACATGGAAAACCCTAAAAGGGAAAAACCACGGTGAGTGTTATCTCACAATATAATGTAGTACCAATACTGAATAACAAAAGAGGCTAACTTCCCAAAAGAATGCTCACTGCAAAAGGGCTCACTTCCAAGAGGGGTGGCTCACTACCATGAACTGATATGATAGCATCTACAACATGCCTGAATTCAATTCCATTAAAGCACAATATCACCTTTTGCTTCCTTACAACACAAACACTCTCATCTTTGCATCTTTGCACCCACACAACTAACACACAAATCCTTTTCACTTATTTATATCAATCATCAACCTTAGAACATACATCAAGGTCTGCAATACAATCTATAACCTTTGGAGCAATCTCCAAGGTTGGCAAACATACATAATTCAAATTAGGCCTGGACCTAAACAAACTTGTGAAGCAAATGAATAAAAGAAGAACACTTCATGGCTTAGCTCAGACCCAAATACATCTTCACACAATTCAACATACTTCTAGAATCCATGAAACACATTTGCAAAGAGTGTTGCCACCCAAGTTGGCCAAACTAGTGTGAACACCAAGAATACCTAGGTACATGCTTCCAAGAACTCAATCATAGTTTGCAGACCAAGAATAGGCCTTTAACATGATTTGGAGACATCCACGAACAACATAAAATCACATGGGAGCCGACAATCTAGCTGCAATAGATCTCACTTGAAGACAACAAATATCACTTGAAGACACATCACAAACTACTCACAAAAAACACTGTCAAACTCTGCTAAACAATAACTTGCTTTCCAGAGCACCAAATCACAAATACTTTGGAATGAAGATAGCTAAGGAGCTTATAATAATATGTCCAAAACCACAAGACCAAAAACCAAACTGTGGAGAAATGCGGAGCAAAACACATTCTCCCTGTCACATTGCAAATGCTGCTAGGCACAATCTCCATATTGGTGAATAGAAATTCTACTGCACAATGATCTGGACCACCAAATTCTAGATTTAGAATCTTCAAACACTTCTCTAAAACATATTCAAATCTCACACTCCAGTCTTCAACATAGAAGAAATGCAGAGACAGTATCCTATAAGCCAGAATACATCTTCACAACTTTGTCTTCAATATGAACCAAATTTTCTCAAAAGCACTTGGATACTCAATATTAGGAACATATTCTTATCATCTTCAACACTTATACAATGCAATACAAAGAAACTAACTCATCACAATCAAGTAACAAAACAAGAGCAAAGTTGACACTAATGACAACACAAACATGTTGACATCAATGACAACATCGATTAGCACATACTTGCAACAAAGAATGTGTATCACAAGCATGTGTATCATAAAGGAATATCTAAAGATAACTATGGGATTAGAGTGCTATTGTGTTATGTTAAAATATGTGGACATATTCAATTCATCCAAGTATAGCCTGTAAGTTAATTTGGAATTCCATTTGATACCTTATCAATATCCATATGGAATAAATTTAGTATAGTCAGATCTAAGATTTAATAGTGATTATTTCAGATTAAATTATTTTAGAAACATATTTAAATATTTATTTAAGTGAGTACATGTAGATTCCCATGTACACACCTATATAGATATTTGAAATTATGAGCTTGGGAAATGTAAACATTAGGAAGATATATGAGATATTCTCAGTTGAGACAATATAAAAGAGTCTTAAATATTCAAACTACAATGCCTTAGATTTTCTCAAGTAAGGGACTAAATTTTATGTCGCAAAAATTATTTTGTTTACTATTTTTGAAGTATAGAAAGGATGCATCTTAGATTTTATTTCATTCTAGACTACGTATGAACTGCTCGGTGCAAAGTCAAGAAAAACTTTTGTTTTACTAATTTGGTTAAACCTATCTAAGTGGTCATGATATCACATCAGTTTAGTCATTTGGTTTTTGTGAAAGAAAAGTTGGTTGTGACTTGTTTTGTGCTGAGTTAAACTAAGATAGGAGTTTATGTCACATGTTAATTAGTCATCATACTTAGATAGAGGGCATCTAGGGTTGTATGGCATGTTACATGTGACAGAGTTAATACTTCACACTTAGTTCTCAGTTGGCATGCTAAATTTGTAGATCTCTCTATTTTCCACCCATGCGAAGGGTAGAGCTACTTATAGTAGGAAGGTGTGTAGGGGACCACTAGTTTGCAAATGGAGGTAAATCACCCTGGTGATGCTCTCCCTCCATGCAACAATAAAGTACACCACAGGCTTCGTATTCTGAGACACATTTATACACACCGGATCATAGTATTACATGATTTGTAAATTGTACAATTCTTAATGCATGTGACTAAAGATTTGTGATAGTTTTGATGTAAAAATGAATCATACTATTATTTTATTAGGAAAAGGTTCCATTAACATTGTTGTCCTAAGTTATTTTATGTGTCTCCATGATTCTTGGGAAGTGTTCTTGAACACATAGACACTTGAGGGACAAATTATTTACTAATTATTTCTCTTGGACATGTTGTACATACATTCTATGTGGTGGGACCCATTATGGGTACCCACTTTGGAAGTGGAGCCCATGGAGGCTTGGATTTGCTCTATAGAAGTTTATGTTGACTTAGAGATAAATTCTAGGAGGTGGGATCCATTAGGGGCACCCACTTCAAGGAGGAGAATCCAATGTGGACTTTGTGGACCCCATTTCAATAGCTCCAAAATTTAAACTTTTGTATCAAAATGATAAGTCTAATCATGTGTTGAAGCCTTTTGTCAAGCTACCTTTTCGATTGCAAGTCATTAGTATCACACAATTCCTACTCATCATTGAGATGTCGTGTTCTACTTCATATTGTTTCCCTACATTAGATTTTGTATAGTGGCGTCAGTCTGAAAGAAGAATGACCAATGTTTCACTCAAGTTCCAAGGTGTACCTATCTGGTTCACACCTATTTATGAAAACAATTAAACATGAAAATTAGTGTTAGATACAAAAAAATTCAACTACATTTTCCCAAGTATGACTAATCTCTAGGCCATAACAACTCATGATTAGGGAGATTTTAAGCCTCTCATATTTTGTCAACAATTTTTGAAAATAACTAAAACAAGAGTTCTATGTGCATTGGACAAAAAATGTCTAATCAAGGGTTTGATATCATCATTTTAGACAACGTGCAAGATTTCATGAGAAAATGTCATTATAGTAAAAAGTTATGCCATTTTCCTCCATCGAGTTCGCAAGTTTCATAGACAAGTTTTTGAAGATTTGATGAGATGAAGTTGAATATTTTTCATGTTTTGAGACTTGCATTGGCATATGATGAGATTATAAATGCTCATATTACATAATAATTTGGTAAACAATGTTATTTTTGACACTACCATTCTTCGCCAATGAAGGAATTGAGTTGATTGGTCCCAAAACTAAAGAGTCATGAGCTTTATTCATTCAGACTCTACATCACCTAATGAGGAGGATTCAATAGTTTGATATTTGTAGTTTTGGTGAGGTGGGAAGGTTTTAAAACTTCTTTAAAAGGCCAATAGAAGTTGTGGAAGGAAATAAAAGTGTCATTGAAGATGGTTGTTTTAGTTGTTGGGGATTTCTTTTGGTTTCTAAAGCATTTTAAAATGCCAAAAACAAAAGGAAATATTGTTTTAAAATCTTTATTGACTTTCATTGAGACTTTCTAAAGTCTTACAAATCTCTGAAAAGGTTTCCAAAATCATCTAGACTCCTAATGAAGGCTTTTCCATTGATAAATTTATTGAGTTTCAAAGCTCCTAATTTTCTCGATGAAGTTATTAAAACTTCTAAAAACACCAACGAAGGAGAAATTGCCTCCCTCAAACACCAATAAATGAGACTCATGCTTCATCAGAGTATTTGTTTGGTTTTAAAACTACCATTCTTCGCTGATAAAGATCATTGCACATTGAAATAACATACTTTGATGATCAGTAAAGGTTTCTAAACAACTACTCCCTGCTGAAAAGGAGCTTTTTGTTATCATCTAAAAATTTAAGTGCTTTTGAAAGAATCTTTGGTCACCAAAGATAAAAGTTTCAAAGTCATAAATAGTTACTACCTCCATCTCATCCCACATCACATAAAACCTACCTTTATTCATGCAAAATGACAACCATCTGAAACTAATCTATCAACAACAAAAGGCAAAGACAAATCTAGGCGATAAATACCACGTTCTGGTTGCTCAACTTCTTATTGTTTTCCAAAGCAAGGATCATATTTGTTTGTGTTCTTTAACAAGCAAAGGAAAGATTCTATAGTTTGCAAACACCATAACAAACATATGAATGAAATGATGAAAGAGTAGACAAAGGTGTGTGGTCTATTTGGTTGCAGACTATATACAAAATGGTTTTGTTGAGAAGATGTTAGAAACTTCAAGGCAAATGTAATTGGTAGATGTATAGCTAGACTCCAAGCCTCTGTTCGCATCTTCCTTCATGCCAAAATGGGTATGGATGCCCCTTGAATACATAATGAAACATGGATTGTTGTCTAATATTATAGTTTGGAATGCTCTAGTAGGCATGTATACAAATGAAGAAGCCTAAAGTAGGGTGCCTGAACCATTTGAAAACATGCCTTAAAGAAATGCAATTCCATAGACAATAATGACAACAATATATGCACACAATAGAGTCAATGGAAAAGGTTTAGAAACTTTTGAGCAAATGCCATTGCAGGCTGCGTGCCAAGTTACAGATTTCCTAACAAGAAATAAGTGGTAGCATGCTAGATAAGAGATGTAGAGTTGTCTAACAAAATCCTTTAGAGAAATGTGGTTTCATGGACTACCATGATTGCTGCATAGGCACAAAATGATTTTTGAAAATGTTTTAAAAGCTTTCAATCAAGTGTGCTTCGTAGGAGTAAAGCTAAATTCCACCACATTTGCTAGCATCTTCTCAATGTAAAGGAATGAGGGGTTTCCATCGAATATAAATGCATTAATAAGCATACATGCAAACCGTGGAAGCTTAGATAGTGCCTAAGAGTTGTTTGACATAGTGCCATCAAGAGATAAATCCTCATAAACATGTATGCATAATATAAAAGAGCACCAAAGGTACATGAATTCTTTTCCATTCATTGTGCATTTCAAATGCAAGTAGCAGGATTGAAAACTGTTGGCAGGCAGGGGAGGTTAATGGCTATCCAAGCAAGTGCTATAGCACAGTGGACAACAGAAAACAAACACAAACATAGAGAGAGAGAGACAATACACAATGACAACAAAATATATTTATATTTTTCACTTTAAAATACATTCAAAACTTTGTTACAAACTTGAAGCAGAGCTACTGCTCTATATTTTTGATTGGCCCCAATCTATAGCTGCCAACTATTTGATTTTGGAGCTGCCTGTAGGAACTTCATAGCTACCTGTGCATACCCTATGCTGTTGCACACAAAACCTTCTATTCTCTGCAATATTCTCCATCACATTTCTTCTGCTACTACAAGATTTCATTCTCTCTGTCTTCTTCTCTCTAACTCTTTTCTTCTGCTACTATAGGCTCTCACTCACTTCTATGATCAACTATTTTCCCTTCTATTTGTCTCTTCTATTTCCTTGCCAAAAATTGGTGCTCATTCTCATTTCAAATTCAAAACTACCTGCCACAATAAATTCTGGTAGGAGCAAATGGTGCTGGAAAAGATTTGAGAAGATCCCCAAATCTGATGCGGGGGCAGGCTGGAGTAAAAGCACTGACAAAAGATTAATAACTTCCAACACTCCCCCTTAATCTAAAGTCAGATGTCATTTTACAATTTTCTTTCTGGAACTGATCTCTAGAGTTAAACCTTTGCATTTGCCTTTCTAGAACAGATCTCTAGAGCTATTTCTGTCATACTGGATCACCTCCAGAGCTTTCTTTTGTATCTCTAGAGCACTCTATTTGCATCTCCGGAGCTGACTTCCTCCATCTCCGGAGCTCTATTTCTGCATCTCTGGAGCATGTACAAAGCTACATATACTTACCAAGGTTGAACCTTTGGAGCTCTATTTTTGTCTTTCTAGAGCTAAATCTCCAGAGTTATCTTCTTTCTAGGGTTGCACACCTCTAGAGTTGTCAACAATGCCAAGCCTATCTCTTAGGCATTCAAAATAATCTTTTGGCAATGCCTTTGTAAAAATGTTAGCGAGCTACTGCTCAGATTCGTAATACTGTAACTCAATCTCTCCTCATTCTACCAACTCCCTTATAAGGTGATAATAGATCTCAATGTGCTTTCTTCGTCTGTGGAAGACTAGATTCTTTATTAGAGCTATTGATGAAACATTGTCACAATGAATGGTTGTACCATCTTCTTGTTGCTCATTCAAGTCTGCAAGGATCCTTCTCAACCAAATAGCCTAACATGCTAGTGCATTTGCTACAATATACTCAGCTTTTACTATAGAGAGAGAGAGAGACAATGGGCTGCTTCTTGGATGCCCAAGATATCATGCCTGAACCCATGTGAAATACATAGTCGAATGTGCTCTTCCGGTCATCTACATTACCTACCCAATCACTATCTATGAAACCAACCAATATAAACTCATTAGAAACACCATACAAGATGCCATAACCTATTGTGCCATTCACATATTGTAGGATCCTCTTTCTTTCTTGCCAATGTGTGTCCTTAGGCTTCTCCATGAACCTAGAAATTAGGCTTACAACATACATCAAATCAGGCCTAGTAGCTGTCAAGTACATGAGGCTTCCAACCATGCTCTTGTAGAGGGTTGGGTTTACTTCCTTGTTGCTGTCCTCTTTACTCAATTTCATACCTGTAGCTATTGGTGTAGGGGTAGGTTTACTATTCTCCATTTTAAATCTCTTCACAATCTATTTGGCATAGTTAGTTTGTGAAATAAATATGCCATGCTTTGTTTGTTTGACCTCAATGCCAAGAAAATACTTTAGCAGACCTAAGTTTGTCATCTCAAACTCATTCTTCATTGCCTCTTTGAAATCAACAATGAAAAGATCACTATTGCTAGTAAAAATTAGATCATCTACATACAAAACAACAATCAAAATATTACCTTTAGCTACTTTGATGTAAAGAGCGGGCTCACTACTTCTTTTGCTAAAGCCATTACTCACTAAATATGAGTCTATTCTACTGTACCATGCCCTATGTGCTCGTTTCAACCCATAGAGGGCTTTCCAGAGCCTATAAACTTTGTTCTCTTACCTTGGGACTTCATAACTAGGTGGTTGCTTCACATACACTTCCTCTTTTGGCACTCCATTCAAGAAGGCTGACTTTACATCCATTTGAAACACCTTCCACTTGTGTTGGGCTTCTATTGGTATGACTACCTGAATTGTTTCCAGCGTTGCAACTGGTGCATATGTCTCATCATAATCTATTCTAGGATGTTGTTTGTACCCTTTGACAACTAGCCTTGCCTTACGTCTTTCAATCTTTCCTTCAGCAGTAGACTTGGTCTTATAGACCCACTTAACTCCAATCACTTGTTTACCCTTGGGTAAATAGGTTAGCTACCATGTGTCATTCCTCTCTATGGCATCCAACTCTTCATCCATGGCCTTACACCATTTCTCTTCTTTCATAGCTTCTTCAAAGTGCATTGGATCACTATAAGAAAATAATGCAAAATCCAAATTCTCATCCATATCAGCATACCTTGTGCTATCATAAATCTCCTTCACACTCCTTGTCCTCCATGGCATCAATGATGCAAGTGTAGGTTCTGAATTACCTCCAAAGCTACTGTTGTTTTGACCTTTGGAGCTACTGTACTGCCGACCTCTGGAGTTGCTACTCTGTTGAACTTTGGAGCTGCAAATCTCTGGAGTTATAGACCTCCGGAGCTACTAATCTTCAGAGCTACTGTGCTACTGTCCACCTCCAGAGCTTCTTTGCTGAACACCTCTGGAACTACTATTCTCCAATGCTCTATGGTAGTTTCTCCCCAAGCTGCCGCTCTCCATAGTTCCTCCAAAGTTGCTATCCACGGAAGCTTCTTCATCTTCAAGGGGTATTGTAACTGAAATACATGTGGTGCTATCAACCATTCCATCCCATACTTTATTCTCAATATACTCAACATCCCTATTGATCACAACCTTTTTGGTGATGGGATTATATAGTTTGTAGGCTTTTGACTCTTCACTATAGCCTATGAAGATACATTTCTCACCTCTATCATCAAATTTCTGCCTCTTCTCTTTAAGCACGAATGCATATGCCACACACCTGAAGATTCTTTGATGTTCAACACTCCATTTGCTATTTGTCCACATCTCTTGTGGAATCCTATCATGAATAGCCTTTGTAGGACACCTATTCAATAGCTAAACTGCTGTTGCTACAGCCTCACCCCAAAAATCATGTGATAGTCCTTTTGCTTTCAACATGCTTGCTGCCATCTCTTGAATGGTTTTGCTTTTCCTTTCAGCCACTCCATTTTGTTGTGGAGTATACCTAGTTGTAAACTACTTTTCAATGCCTTCATTCCTGCAAAAATTAAGAAATTCCTTAGAGATATACTCTCCCCCTCTATCTGTTCTTAGGGTTTTGATATTGTGTCCGCTTTGCTTTTCAGCTAATACCTTAAACCACTTGAATTTCTTGAAGGCTTCTAATTTGTTCTTCAAAAAATAAACCCATATTTTTCTGCTGTAATCATCTATGAATGTCATAAAATAAGTATTTCCAGCCAAGGTGTGGGTTTTCATGGGACCACACAAATCTGAGTGCACCAACTCCAATGGTGCTTTTTCTCTCCTATAATACCCTGATTGAAAGGGTTGTCTATGTTGCTTTCCTAAAATGTAGGCTTCACATTTTCCATCGAGCTCTACAATGTTTGGTAGCCCTCTAATCATGCCTTTCTTCGACAATAAACTCAAACCAGAAAAAATTAAGTGCCCATACCTCAAATACCACAATTTGGATGGGTCTTTGATGACTATCCTAAAGGCTGATTGTTGTCCCACTACTGTGAGCACCAAAGATAGTGCTGGAAATTGCAACAGAGATAGCGCCAGAGACTCTATGTGTATCCTAAGAGGAAACATTCTGTTTCTTGTCATCTGCATTGCTTCAATCACTTTCTTACTGCCTCCTTTGTCAAATATTGTGCACTCTCCATTTTCCATTAGGATTTTATAACCATTTTGGACCATCTATCCAATGCTCAATAGGTTATGTTTTATGCCAGGTGCATAATAAACATCCTGGATCACTCTCCTTTCACCATTCTTGGACTGAATGTTGACCGTACCTTTTCCTATGACGGGAACTTGCTCATTGTTTCCCATTTTTATTTCAGTCTGTATGCTTCTATCTATGGAGGCAAATAAGTTTTTATTTCCACTCATGTGGTTGCTACAACCGCTGTCTAGATACCATACTTCATCACTACTCCTTTCAGCAAGGTTGCAAACAATAAATACATTTGACTATTTTTCATTTTCAGCCTTGTTCTCATTTTCTACATTAGCATTTTGGCCTCCATGATCATGTTGTTTCTTTCTACACTCACTAGCATAATGACCAAACTTATGACAGTAATAACATTGAACATCACTTTTGTTATACCTTTGATTAGAACTGTTCTTTTTCTTTTCTTGATAACTTGGCTGTGAGCTACTTGCCTCTTCTTGGCTATTTGAAACTCCTCTTCTAGAGTTGCTTCTTCCTTTACCTCTTTGACCTCTACCTCTTCCTCTTTCCCTACCTCTTGCATTGGTTTGAAACTTGAAGGATTGCTCAAGGGAAGGAGTGGATCTATTCAACTGCTGCTCATGGCTTTGTAATGAACCCATCAACTCATCCACTGTCATCTTAGACATATCCTTAGTCTCTTCAATGGTTATGACAATAGGGTCAAATCTAGAAGGTAGATTCCTTAGGATTTTCTCAACAATCCTTTGATCATCCATGGTTTCTCCATTTATCCTTAGCTGATTTATCATAGTAGAAACCCTAGTGTGGAAGTCTGAAATAGACTCACTCTTCTTCATCTATAGGGTCTCAAAATCTCTCCTAAATAGTTGGAGTTTCACTAATCTCACCTTGTCAGTTCCCTTATAGCTATTCTACAATATTTCCCATGCTTGTTTTGAGTAGTTTGCTACTGCAATGCGGGGGAAAATAGCCTCTGTCAAGGCTGCCTTAATTAAACTAAGGGATTTTGCATCCTTCATTCTTGTTTCCTTCAACTAGTTTCTTTGAGCATTCGATAGGGCTACATAAGCTATTGGGTCTGTGGTGTCTGTGAACCCATTGATGACCAACTCACATAGGTCATTAGCAACCAGTATAGTCTTCATCTTCTTAGCCCATATGTCATAATTTTGTCCATCAAAATTTGGTGGTTACTGCCATCCTTTGCTGTCCCCACCTGCCATGCTTCTCAAAACTAAGAAGGTTGATAATACCTAGACAAACTAGGGCTTATATAAAACACCCACAAAAAGTTTCTGACTACCTAGAAAAAATTGGCTCTGATACCACTTGTTGGTAGGTAGGGGAGGTTAATGGCTATCCAGACAAGTGCTACAACACAGTGGACAACAAAAAACAAACACAAACATAGAGAGAGAGACAATACACAATGACAATAAAATATATTTATATTTTCCACTTTAAAATACATTCAAAACTTTGTTACAAATTTGGTGCAGAGCTACTACTCTATATTTTTGATTTGCCCCAATCTGGAGTTGCCAACTATTTGATTTTGGAGCTTCCTATAGGAACTCCATAGCTGCCTGTGCATACCCTATGCTGCTACACACAAAACCTTCTATTCTCTACAATATTCTCCTTCACATTCCTTCTATTGTTGTAGGCTTTCCTTCTCTCTGTCTTCTTCTCTCTAACTCTTTTCTTCTGCTGCTGTAGGCTCTCACTCACTTCTACGATCAACTATTTTCCCTTCTATTTGTCTCTTCTATTTCCTTGCCAAAAAATGGTGCTCATTCTCATTTCAAATTCAAAACTACCTACCACAATAAATTATGGTAGGAGCAAACAGTGCTGGGGTAGATTTGAGAAGATTCCCAAATCTGACATGGGGGTAGGCTGGAGTAAATGCACTGACGAAAGATTAATAAATTCCAACAAAAACCTAATGTATTTGTACGAATTTCTCTATTAAACATGTATGCCAAATGTGGAAGCTATATGTTTAAACATTTAAAAGAAATATCATCAAATAAAATGCAATGAATAGAGAATATGCTGAAAATGCTTTGTTGAAAATATTTTAGAAAGCTTCAAACAGATACAATTTGCAGGTGTATAACAAAAATCAGCCACCTTACAACACACATAAAGCCTGTGTGAAAACAAATTTCATCATGAAATATCAATACCAAGGAGTTGAATTTGCACCAGTGTTAGAATCTACACTGCCAAAAATCACTGACACGAAGTTCAGACATATCAACCTTCAGGATTTATGAAAAATGATGGAAGAAGGAAAAAATATCCAATGGAAAAGAAGATATATTAGAGTGGGTTAACACATGCTACAGGTTTTCCCATAGAAGTTCAATATCCAGATTTGGTATTGGAATGTATTAGAGGGTATAAACTGGCAATTAGAGAAATTAGAACTATTGATGATTGATTGGTAGCTAGATTGGACAATGTCTCCATTGACATCACTTTTAGACTACCTAACAGAGATCAATTTGCTGATGTTAATATGGCTATTGCATGACTACACTTCATGGAGAAAGAGAGTAAATGTCTCAATGAAATAACAAAGAATTGGCTTCTCACACCCAAAGCTAGAAAATCTTAGTTGCCTAAAACTCTCCACAAATCTCTTTTTGTTGAAGAGATCTCCAACATGATTGTCTTACTTCACATGCTAACAGGGAGCAAGAACTCAAAAGATTTTAAAGAACAGATGTACCTTTTTATAGCCATCATATGTGATAGGAAATAATTCACTGATTGGCCAAGTATGATTAGTGATAATTTGCATCGTCAGTTGACTCATTATGAAAAAGACCAGAGTTTCTACATGTCCTCCTATCTCTTCTACACTATTGCAAGCATGAAGGCATGGCTGAGACTCAATACTAAATGATTTTATGAGGATGCTACCCAAATCTATTATTACTACCCATAGTTTCAATTAAAACAGAGATGAAAGAATTTTAGAAGGGTGAACGATGCATTCACCATGTTGACAGTAAGAGTTCTTCAAGGAAATACATGGCTCAAAATATATCCAGAAGCAGTAGCGTTTGTCAAACTATATGGGATTTATTCATTCAATTCCCAAAATTTACTTATATAAGAGTTGGAAGTTTTGATGGATATCTATACAAGTTGCCAAGATATGTAGATGATAGACTTGTCCTGATAGAACTCTGCAGGCAACTCAGTATAGTCAACAAGAGATGTAGAGATAGAAAGAAAATAGGAGTCTCGTTTCCAATTGGCCTTACTCATTACAGGTGTAAGTCATCTTGAGATGCACAAAATATCAAAAGAGCAGTGGAGAAACTAAATCTTTACTTCTATACCATGATATTCCCATTTGATAGCTAGAATTTTGTTAAAGAAAATTTGAATCTTGGTGTTGGGTATGATCATATTCCTGAAATCGAGGATTTTTGGGAAGATTTTTGAGGATGATTTCAAAGTTAGGAAAAGGGATTGGATGAGATTCACCTTGTTTCAAATTGGAGAATTCAAGCTCACTTGGGACACAAAAGGGAGTGAAGATGATGAGTCAGATCTAATTGATCCCATCTATTATGACAAATTCAAACATTGCCTTTGCCACCAATAAATTGGGTTGTTCCAGAGATCATGAGCATTAAAGAAAGAACTGCCTATATTCTCGAGAGATTAGAAACTTGGGTAAGAAAGAAAATTATAGAAGCAACAACATCCCAAATTCCTGGTGAAGGCAACCCTTTAAAAAAGAAGAATTTCCTACTCCTCAAAGTTTTCCTATGAAAAACAAATATTATAGGATTGTCTAAGGAAGAAATAATGGTGAAAATCCTTTAAGGATGATCTCAAGGAAATCCATGGAGAAGACTCCAACGGAGAAATGAAGAAGCAAAGAACGAAAGGAATCATGCCACAAGAAGATACAGAGAATAATGATGCAGGAGCATCCAGAGGCGTAAGGGCAATCTTGCATCACCCAAAAAGAAGTTAATTCAAAACCATTGTAGTTGTTCTCATTTCTTCCCATAATTAGTGTTTTTGGTTCTATAATATCCAGAATAATAATGTAGGACTTTCAGTTTTTCCAAAACTGCTAAAAATAGCGACCTACCTATTTAGGAGAGTGTACCTGCTATTTTTAGAAAGTTTGCATTTGGGCATGTAATGAAGCAAAAACTTCCAGAAAGTTACATAACAGAAATATAAGACCTTTGGCGAAGGAATCATGCAAAGATCATTTGTGAAATGAAAGATATTAAAGTTTTTGTTTTTTGAAAAGCCCCTAAAAATTTACGAAACGAGATATGAGGCAATAAAACTTCTCATAACATCTCAAAAAGTTGACAGAAATCTAATTATGAATTTCTAGCATGATAGTTCACATCGCGAGCTTTTTGGCACTTAAAACAGTTCGTCAATCGGACACCCGGATCAAAAGTTATGCTTCCCGGAAGTTGACCTACTTTTGGAGGGAGTTGCAAATTTCAAAATTTAGCTGGAGGCCACCAAAAAGTGCTATTTATGACTATTTTGGGAACCCTGGTCGGTAGTAGAGTTAAGGGGGGCCAGTGTAAAGTCTAGAATAGGGGGGAAAATAGAAACCCTAGTTGATTTGGGGTTACAGAAGGCTGAAGATTCTAGAGTCTTGAGGTTGGGAAAGCTGTAATGTGTTGCAGCCAGTAGAGGATTCATCCTCTGATTGTAATTGAGCTTCTGTAATGTAATGAGTTGCCCAGTTCAATAAAAGAATGTTCTATTTGTTGTGTTTAATATTTGTTATTGTTTGTTTTGTGATTTACCCCCTTCATCAAATAATTTCATTGGTCTTGAAGTTTTGCCTAATGATGATGAGCAAGTACAAATCCTCTATCCTTCTCATAATTCATCTCCTAAGGTACAAGTCTCTTTTGCACCAATTTTCAATTCATTCCCAGATGATGATAGTACTCCAGTTGTTCCACCCATGCTTGTTCCTCTATATCCACTACCCATTGATGTTCTAGATTTTTCATTGGATCCTCTTATTTCCTGGTTACAAAAAAGCTTATCGAATAAAAGGAAAATTGTATAATTGATTGTTCTTAAAGTAGATGTGGTCATTGACTTGCTTTAGAAGAGTACTAAATCCAAAAAGGCAAAAACCATGTCTAGAATGATGATTGATTCTGCCTCAGGAAATATGTGTGTTGAAGTTGAAAAACCTATGTTGGAAAAAGGCATGAATGAAGTCACTAAAGCTGATTTTCATATCAATAAGATAGACCTTGGACCTTCAACTTATGAATGTGATATTCATACTTTCTAGATGTTAATTGCTAAATTAGTGGAGAGGATAGAAAAAGAGAAGCATATGAAAGATCAACTAAAGAAACAACTTTGAGTTATGACTTCATATCTTCGTTCCTTCATTGATACTTTGGCTCAACCTTTGAAAATATTTGATACGAGCCTATCAATTCCTTATCAAGAATTAATGTTCAAAAGGAGGTTATTGAAAGTATTCATGAGTACTAATCATATGGAAAGGTAACAAAGCAATTGGTAGGTGAATTTAATTATTATAGATGGTTTGAAATTCATTGAAGAAGTTGAAATACTATTCTTAGAAGCAGAAACGAGGAAACAAGAGATTGATAAAGAAATAAAGAATATCAAAAAAGAAGATTCTATGTGGTAGGATGTCCTAAAAGAGCTCATGGAGATGGCTGAAATTGATTCCAAAATATTAATGGTTGAAAACATTTTCACAAGGGAGGAAGAAAATCAATCCAAATAATGGATAATTAGCATTGAATGGAAATTGTCTAACATTGATCAGATTTCACAGGGGGTGAATAAGTTCCTCAAGATTTGTGAGCAAGTAAAATCAAAAGTTTAGGATGAGTTTTTTTGATTAATCCTAACTTTACCATAAAGAATGAACCTCAATTGATGGATGTTGGTGTTATCAAGCAAAGGTTTGAAGACATGGTGAATATAGAATTGTTCAATAGACAAGCTTTCAATTCAAGGTCAATGAAGGGATTGAGAAAAACTTTTGTAGCTCTTGATGCTTGCAATATCCATTTTCCTGCCTACCATTAGGAATTAAGAGAAGTTCGAGAAGGTGTATTACTTTGGAAGATTTGAATGAGTGTTGTAATTGTGCCAAAGAATACATTCCTTGCTCCAATAGTAAAACTATTTTGGGCTTATAAAGCAAAGAAGTCTTCAGATACACTAGAGAGAGCCTCTTAATAAGGTTGATCTTGGTCTTAATTTTTTATAAGCTTTATGTTTTGATTTTATCTTTGTAAAAGCACCTCAGGCTACTTATTGTAATTGAACTTATAAAATATGCTTTGTTTCCAGGAAAATTGAGAAAATCCCAACTAAAACAAAGTTTATTTTTATTCCTCAAGGAGGTAGTTTCTAAGTAGTTACAAGGTAGTTATTAGGTGGTTACAAAGGTAAGTCTATATATATAAGACTTGGGCATTGTAAAAAGGATACATAATTTTTTTTTGGCTTTCATAATTCTAGACTAAAAAGGTGTGAGTTGTACAACTTTTCAAAGAGAAATGGAAAATATTTCAATGGTGTCATTCTAAAAATATTTTTTGGAATCATTTATTCTTCGTGCATTGAATGAGTGATTCTTCTTTGTGTTTCCTTTTAATCTAAATTATGAAATCATATTCTCTTGTTTATGCATTTGTTCTCTATGTATAAAACTGAGAGGCATTCTCTTTATTTTTTAGCATAGTTGATACCATCACTTCCATTTTTAAGCTTGAATTGATATTCATATGTTTATCATTTGAGTTTCTTCACCTTACTTTTCAATTTTCACTTTGTAAATCTTTTGGCATTTTAATAAAAATACCATAAAAATTCCAAATCTTATCATATGAGGGAGCTACCCCTCCAAACATAGAGGTAGGTTGACAAAAGAACTCCAACCTTACCAACTATTGGTGTATATTCACTATTTGACTAGGCAAAGAGGGTCAAATTACATAAGCATCAGTAATAGTGCAAATCTGTATACCAATAGATTTTATCCGACACTACTAGGGATTAAACATACTTGTTTTGTTTGAAGAAGGTCACCTTGATGAGTTTAAAGAAAATCTTTTTGATCAATAATTATGGTGTTGCAACCTAATGCTAGACCTGTTCTACAACCCAATGTTAATTGATTAGATGTTGAGTAGGAAGACATAATTACTGACTTGCAAGTATTGGCTAGGAGACAAAGAAGGTCAAATCATCAATATCACAAAGTAGATGCAACGCTTGAAGAAGAAGAAGAGATAGGAGAGCAAGTTCATATTCATGCTCGACTAATTGTTCAAGGTGTCGTAGGACATTTAGTAATAATTGACAAAGTTGTTTCTGTTCAGAGGGTTCCAAGAAGGAATACACAACCATCACAACCAGCAGAACTAGTTTAGCTAGCATAACCAGTTCAAGAACTTCATCCTGTAAATATCATTCAAGTAATTGTTAATCATGCTAGCCACCAAGAGATAACCAAGGGTGACCATGAAAAGAGAATCTTTGTTCCATTTGCAAGCAGTCAACAAATCATCTTGTATTTCAATGGCCATGGTTTGTGTGGTGTCTAAATCAGCCACTCGTACTCTTCTCAAATGAAAGCTTATATCTAGAGGTTGTGCATTTAATAAGAAACACTTTTGATTATCTGCAATTGACCTTTTAGCATTTTTGATTCTATTCACTATCTTGTTAAAACGAGCCACAAACTCTTGCATTGGCTCGTGAATGTCTTTTTCATTTGAGTAAGTTGTGCTAGTAGTGCATGTTCATCCTTAGCACTTTGAATCATTTCTCACTTCAACTGGAAGATTCAAATCTACTAATAAGCCTTCCTCACCAGCAGGAAGTCCTGCTAGAACTCTAGTTGTATCTTCCACTTATCAAGCATTAACTTTGCATGGCACTGTGATTCCTATTGTTATAAATCTTCAGCTAACTCCTCCACAACAAATGGCTCAGCATGTGCCTTGGGGTGCAGCTATAGGGCTCCTTGCTTTAGGAAATTAGTTGCATGACTTACCTCATGGGTCTAGTAAAGTTTTACCCAAATTCAGTGGAGATGGAAAAGTCACTATCAATGATCATATTAATGCATTCTTTGCAGCATGTGCTATTCTAGGAGTAATGCATGAGGATGTTTCTATTAGATTATTTGTTGAATCTCTAACTGAAGGAGTAGTAGAATGGTTTTATCATTTACCTGCCGGATCTATAAACTCAGGGGTGCTTACGTGCCAAAAAATTGAAGACCATTTTAAAAGCGATGAGGATGAACATGCACTACTAGCACAACTTACTCAAATGAAAAAATAGATTCACGAGCCAATGCAGGAGTTTGTGGCTCATTTTAACAAGCTAGTGAATAGAATAAAAAATGCTAAAAGGCCAATTGTGAAGAATCAAAAGTGTTTCTTATTAAACGTACAACCTCCATATATAAGATTTTATTTGAGAAGAGCATGAGTGGTTGATTTAGACGCCACACAAACCATGGCCATTGAAATAGAAGATGATTTGTTGACTGCTAGAAAATGGAACAAAGACTTGCAGAAAGGGAAGGTGCAGTATTCTAATCCTCCTACCACCGATCTGATGATACAAAAGTTAGCCAATGATTTGCTCCTGCTTAAGAGATAACTTCCACATAATTTGCCTTTGCTATATCATGACATATCTAGGAAAAATTATGTACCATATAAACAAAACAAACCACCTCAGCTTCATCCACCAGCATAGAGATTAGGCATTGAACATCCTTCTCCCAGTCAATGACAAACCACAACTATGTGTGATTTTCATCTAACCACCAACCATGATGGTGTAACATGTCACCTCACAATATCCAAATTAACCATAGTTATTCATCTTAACTAAGAGTAAGAATACATCATGATTAACCAAATCATAGTTAAACAAAAGTGAGTTAACATTATCAAAATAATTAAGCATGTTATTCTTTTCTAGAATATAAAAAAATTGGAATTACATTATCCAATGATACCACATTAGTGAATGACCTTCACTATACATGTACAAAGTTATGCCTAAGGCATCCAATATAGAAATATACATAATAATTGATTATCAAGTCATATAAAGAAAAGCACTACATTTGGAACTTTTGACACCTGTCTTCATAAGCCTTGGCTTGTCTTTTGCTTGGGAAGGAAAGCATCATTCGAGTGCTTTTCCTCAAACCATAGACTAGTGGTCTCCTACATAACTTCCTACCTAGAAGTGACCCTAACCTTCATGGAAGGTATAGATATAAGGAACCATTCTAGGTATTGCCATATGAGTAGATGTGGTGTTGTGTCCATAATGTTTCACGATCACACAACTATAGATCCACTTTAACTATGTATGACACTACTGGAAACATTATGTCATCTAGAGCATTATGGACCGACTAGTGCATGCAGAGACAGATGCATTACTTTGGCCAAAGATTTACATACATATATGTTTTGAAATGAACATAGTCATATGTCCACCACATCAACTTGAATTAGAAGCTATCTCATCCTATAGTACATGCTTAATCCGACCTCTCTAGGTCTAGTAAAAAGTAAGTTCAAATCATTCCTAGTCCAATTCTAGGACTTTCGACTCCTATCTAGGAAGTACGTTCATTAGTGTTATGTTGCTTTTGCAATGGGGAACCTATGATTCCACCTCCCTCCATTCCCATCATTCATTAATAACATTATGACAATTGAGTTTTCAAACTCATGACCTTTCTTGGTCCAAATTCAATGTTTACCTTATCACTAGGTTTACATTAAAATTTCATATCAAATACGACTTATCTCATAATAGTCTAATGGGTCGATCTTATCAAAAGACCACAATTCAATGATTTGACATAAACTCATGATACTCTATACTTGGTTCATGAAGCATGGCCAGTCAAATAAGGATTATAATCATATCCTTAAGTCATAAAAGTTTCACACCCTTCTTTATTTTTATACTCGTAATAAATGAGTATCCATGAGGTCGCATACCCGACCATCATGGATTGATATGCATTCAAATTACCTCGGTTATCATTATAGTAATCTTTTACATTCCTCCCTTGTACGGGAGGGGGGAGTCATACAGTTTAAACATATTGTTCAATTATCTCATAGGTATCACAATACATGTCAAATAGTTGAGCACTATTCTACAAATTCTATTTAATCATTTGAGTTGCACTAAAGATATCATTATTTCTTTTGCAAACAATTGAACATTATTCCTACAACATTCTTGCCCAAGATATTAAGTGCCTAAGGCACAATCGAGGCTCAAGGAAAAAGATTATGATTTAGATAATACAACCTGAGCATGCACTCGACCCAATTTCATAACCGTCTTTATTAATAATTACACAACCATAGTTAGCTAATACAACAAGGGCTTGAGCTCAATGGATCGAATCAAGACCAAGATAGTGTTAAAAGTAAAATATGTGGTCTATAGACCATACCACTTTGGCTTACCAAATTCTTGCAAACACAGTTGTAAAGATTGTTCGACCTTACGGCCTTGGCTAAGGATTGATAATACATTATTTTCAATAGATAACATAGAGATATTATGAATGGCCTCAATCGCCTTGTATCATATTCTCATAAAGATAGAAACAACAACCTTATCAACATTACACAACAATGCTTTACTGTGCATTAAAATAATAGTCGACATCATAATAAGCAGAGGTTTCACCTTGTATTTATATGCATATCACAATTAAGAGTCATACTTGTACCTTTAGCGTATAGTTGATATAGCTTTAAAGAAAGACTCATGCACTCTTCGGTGGCTCCCCATGAGCTACCTACACCAGAAATACTATCGTTGTAGTGAATTTCCTTCACACTATTCCCTGGCTCGAACTACCTGTTCATCCTCCCTTTTTCCCAAGACTAGTATCAACTCAAAAAATGATACCTTCTACATACTTTGCATGCGATAACTATCTATTCCATCAAATTCACCACCCTCTAACTGAGGCTAATGGAAGGGATGGTTCTGCCACCTTGGGGTTTCTTGTGGCCCACCAACTCCATTATCTCATGGGCAATGTCGTTGAAGCATAAACTAGCTCAACTTAGCCTCCACTCTTTCCACTTATCATGGATGGTGGTTGGCTTTCCACCCCAAAGATAAATATAATACATATATTATAACATAGATGCTCGACCTCTAAAGAGGTTGAAATAATTATAACATATACACTATATGTTCCCTACATCTAATTGATGTATAAGGGTTATCGAATAAAATAAGGTGTCATCAAACAATGACATCCTAGAAGAGGTGACATAGTAACAAAATGCGATCTTGGGGTCAAGTTATTACCCCCCTACATTGCCTTAATATTTATGACTATTAAATAGATAGGAAACAATAATCACATAACCTAATAAAGAATTAGATGAGGAAACAAAGAAATACTTGACAACTCGTCAAGATCACTTATCGACCAAATTGACGTTCTAAGACATCGTTTAATTGAATCAACATGGATAACATCGAAATAACTCAAATGGTTGAGTTGGATCAATTTGAACTACAATGACTTAACAAGGTAAAAGACAATAACTCACCCTGCTTTGCATGGGTTCACAAAACTAGTTCCGATACTCAGATGGCAATTCTGACTCTTTTCCAAACATCTAACTCTTCCTCTTAGATGATACTCTCCTTCCATCTCCAAAGGAGGATTATTTTTCTTGATCACACTCACCATCATAAAATCATGATTAGTGTATCATCATATGATTCATAAATCATAATAATTAAATAATCATATCAACATGTAAGCTCATATCTAACTAACATTAATCAACATCCTCATGATCAATAATTTAATCTGACATTTTCCACAAATATCTAATTACTTAACTATGGTTAATCATCCTGATTACCACACAAAAGTAAGATTAATATAAATCATAAGTTGGCGATGTAATATATCTCCCCCCATAAGAATCATTATCCTCGATGATTTAATGTCTTCAGAATAAACCAACATAATAAGAAATGTGTTATGTGAGCATAATAAAAAGTTTTTCAAAAGAGATGGGAAAATCTCGCATGAATATCCTCATAGTTTTCCTAGGTGGCATTTTCCTCTGCATAATGGTCCCACGAGACCTTGCATTGTGTTATTTGTTTGTTACATAAGCGTAGCTTACATGTTTCGAGCATCTTGATGGGCTCGATCACCACCACGCCTGGGTCCTTCACCTATATAGCATTCTAATCAAGAATAGGAATTTGATTATCTTCTACATTAAACTTTTTCAAATAGGAAACATGAAAAATAATATGCATCATGGCAAGGGATGGAGGTAGAGCAATTTTGTATGCAACTGGGTTGACTTCTTCGATAACTTAGAAGGGACCCACATATCTAGGTGCCAGTTTGGATGTCTTCCCAAATTTTATGTAACTCTTTTGAGGTTTTACCCTTAAAAGGACTTTTTCTCCCACTGAGAAATGCCTTTCAATGCGCTTAGCATCCACATAAATCTTTTGCCTATCATTGGCTTCTGCTAGCCTTTTCTTAATCAGATGGACTTGCTCTTCCATTTTTGATAGCATTTCTGGACCAAGGCTAACCCTATCTTCCAACTTGTCCCAGCTTATAGGGGTTTGACACTTTATTCCATATAATGCTTCAAATGGAGCCATCTTAATTGCAGAATGATAGGAATTATTATAGGCAAATTCCACCAGAGGAAGATAATCTTCTCATTTGTATTGCTGATCCATGCAATACATTCTCAACAAATCCTCCAGCACTTGGTTTACCCTTTTAGTTTGGCCATCCATCTTAGGATGATAAGTAGAGCTTATGTTCAATTGGGTTCCAAGTGAAGAGAATAAGGTTTGCCAAAACCTCGATGTCATTCATGCATCCCTATCTGAGATAATCTTCTCAGGAATGCCATGCAATCTGAAAATCTCTTAAACAAATTTATAGGCTATGGCGGGTGCCTCATCTATCAAGTTCCTGGGTATAAAATGAGCCACTTTGGTGAGTCTATCCGCCACTACCAAAATAGAATTGTGCCTATTCCTTGACATAGGAAGCCCTTGCACAAAGTCCATGCTTATGATTTGCCATTTCCACTAAGGAATTTCATGAGGGTATAAGAGTCTTGTTGGGTGATGGTGTTTCCCCTTCACTCTCTGGCATTATATACACGTAGCTACAAAATTTGTAGCATCCCTCTTCATTCCTTTCCATAAATATAAGGGTTTCACATCAGCAAGTAACTTTGTTACTCCAAGATGTTCCGAATACGGTGCAGAGTGAACCTCCCTCCACACCACATTCCTTAACTCTATGGAGTTAGGTACATACATTCTTCCTTTAAACCTTAATAACCCATTTGGTTCAAGGTTAAATCCATCATATTTCAAATTTTGGGGGTTCCCCATAAGGGCCTATTTTACCTGCTTGTAAAACTCATCTCCCTTCAACTTTTGTAGTACCTGATTCTTAAAATTAGAATGTATGGAGATCATTGAGGAGATATGTCTTCTCCTACTTAGGGCATCAACCACCTGATTTTCTTTTCCTTGAATATATTTAATTTGAAAATCATAATATGAGATAAACTCCAACCATCTCCTTTGATGAGCATTTAGATGTGGTTGAGTAAACAAATATTTGAGTCCTTGATGGTCTGTCTTCATCTCAAAGAGTTTTTTGAGCAAGTAGTGTCTCCACATTGGAGTGCATGAATGACTGCTGCTAGTTCCAAATCATAAGGGGCATAGTTTTGTTCATAAGTTTTTAGTTTCTAAGATTCATATGCAATGACTTGTCCATCCTGGACTAGTACACCACCTAAGCCTTCCCCTAAGCATCAATAATGACTACAAATTGACCTTTTGGGTCAGGTACTTCCAAAACTAGTGTTGAAGTCACTTTTTTCCTTTAGTTGGTCAAAGGCCTCCTGGCACTTATCTGACCACTCAAATCTCTTTCCTTTTCTCTGCAAGGAAGTTATAGGGTATGCAATTTTTGAAAAGTTTTTGATAAATTTCCTATAGTAACCTACAAGGCCTATGAAACTTTGGACCTCATGTACATTCCATGGTACTGACCTTTCTAAAATAGCCTTAATCTTAGCTGGATCCATAGTTATCCCCTTAGCTAAAATTATGTGGCCTAGATACTGTACTTCCCTTTGAAAGAAAGTGCACTTAGAGAGCTTGCCATATAGTTTATGCTCTCTCAACCTCTAAAGAACAATCCTTAAATGCTAAAGGTGCTCTTCCTCATTATTAGAGTAGATTAGAATGTCATCAAGAAAAACTAAGACAAACTTGTCCAAACAATCCCTAAACACACTGTTCATTAGGTTCATAAATGCCACAAGTGCATTCATTAATCCAAAAGGTAGGATAGTGAACTCATAAACCTTGTTCTGAAGGCTATTTTATGGATGTCATCATCATTCAATCTCAATTGATGATACAAAGATTGACGATTGATCTTAGAGAACACCATTGCTCCTCTCATTTGATCAAAAAGATCATCAATGCGGGGCAACAGGTACTTATTCTTAATTGTTGCTTTATTTAACATGCGGTAATCTATACATAACTACAAGGTATTATCTTTATTTTTCACAAATATGACTAGTGCTCCCCAGGGTGACACACTAGGTCTAATCAGCCCTTTATCCAACAATTTTGGCAATTAATCCTTTAGCTCCATTAACTCTGAAGTGGTCATTCTGTAGGGAGCTTTAGCTATAGGTTTCAATCTTGGAATTATATATATGGAGAAATAAAAAGCTCTTTTAGGAGGTAATCCTAGTAGCTCATTTGGAAATATGTCATCAAAATCTCTAAGAAAAGGATACCTATCCATGTCTAATCTCTCCTGATCTATGGACTCCTTCCCAACTTCATTGATTTTCTGAGACTCGTAAAACATTAAATAATCTTGGAAATTAGTTTCCTCAAACCTGTTTAGCTTCTCCATCTTGACAACAAAAATATGGCATCCCTTTCTTTGAGCTCTTTTCATTTGTAGGGCTGAAATTTGTCTTAGTTTGACTTCCCTAGGGTTCCCTTGCAGAAAGACTTTGTTTCCTAAGTCATCTAGACATTCTACTATTTTGGCATAATAGTCCACTTTGGCTTGATGTCTCCATAACCAATTTATTCCAGGGATAACATCATATGAGCCTAGTGGGGATACATAAAGGTTTACTTCAGTAGAGAAACTTGGAACTTCAACCCTAGCCTCAAACATGCATTGCTCTACTTGAGCCTTGGTCTAATTTGCATATTCTACTGACCAAGTGTTTTCCATTTATCTAGCCTTTCTAGAAATTTTGCTTAAAACTTTAAGGGAAACAAAACATTCTGTATCACTAGTATCAATAAAAAATGAAATTGGGAGACCACATAAAATACTTGTAGTTTCAATGGGAGTAATTTGGTATTCGGCCTGCTTGTTATGTTCCAAGGCTACATGAATGCATTGTTGGAACATCGATTGTTGAGAGGGTAGAGAGTTTCCTCATGGTTGTGCTCCCTACATCTTGTTAGGACACTAGTTGGCATAATGATCTCCGCCACATGTATATCACCCTCCCACAGGTCCTCGCCTCTCTTGTAATTTCCTAGAATCGTCTCCATTTTTCTTGGAGTGGTTATTTTTCTTCTTCTCCCCCTTGGACCTAGTTTGCTTCTTCTTGGCCCCTTTATCATTTTCTTAGTAAAATCCTACTTTTTACCCTTTTTCTTAGAGGATTGAGAGGATTGCGACTAATTATACCTCTTTTGGTTCCTTTCTCTATAAGCAGACATAACTTTTAATTTTTGTTCTTATTTGATGGCCTTCTTATAGACCTAGTCCATTGAAGTGGAACCATACACATCAACCTCACCCCCAATCTAGGTGTTCAATCCCATTATAAAATTTTGGATGCAAAATCTCTCATCCTGTTGGTTTTGTGGCACATACTTAAGTAGGCGAGTGAACTTTTCCCAGTATTCATTCATAGTTAGATCTCCCTGTCTCAGATTCTAGAAATCTATATGCTTTTGATCATAGAACAATTGACGCAACCATCTTTGCCTAAAAATTTCCACAAACCTATCCCAAGTTAGACTTGTAGACCTCAAGCCTAACTCCACCTTTTTTTTCATCCACCATGTGAATGCTTCACCCACCAACTGGTATGCTCCCCATGATTTCAGTGAAATTTCTTATTTTGAAATACTTTTCCATCTCTATAAGCCATGCCTCCATGGCATCTCTGCTTTCAGATCCATCAAACTTGGGAGGCATGACCTTTTTCATGTCTCAGGATAATTCCAAATCCATATGGCTTCTTCTATCCACTTCTTGTCTGGCCTTGGAGTTATTCTCCCCATGCTCACTTTTGGGTGGTGTCATTATGATGTACCTCATCATCACCCCCATCATAGGCATCTCGCCTAGGTCCTTGCCGAATCCTAACCTCCTCTTCGAGAGTTCCTACTCTCACTCTTGTCTCTTGTAACATAGCAAGGATCTGGTTGAGTATAGATGTAGAGTTCCTTCAAGGTTGCCCTTTATCCTGGCTATCTCCCATCCTGGTTCTTATCTGAACCTGGCTACAATCTACTTCAACCTAAAGTTTACAGATTAATCATGGATTAGTTTTCCATATCACTGAATCCATTTGTAATATAAATCTATTCTCATTCATGTAATCTTTAACAAGAAAGAAAAGATTTTCCAGAAATTTTCAATTGCATTATAGTTTTTCACGGATTACATATAATCCATCCAAAATTACAAATTTTTTTTTACATCTTGCTACTGCAAGTCATTATTAAATTGGGATGCTTTCCCATGTTCATTTCTCAACCTTGAGATTTATCACATCAGTTTTAAGAGGTGGACGTACTCGTAGGTACTCATACACAACCTCCTTATCAAAATACCTAAGATTTCTTTCCATAGCCAGTGCTTTAGGTGTAGATGGTTTTGCTGATACATCATTATAGTTAGGAGCAACATTCCCAACTACTTTCTACAACTCCTGCTTGATGCGTTTAACAACATTAGTGAAGGTCTCCTCATCAGTCAACTATGCTCCTACTAAGAAACCAGTTTGTTCAAGCCATTTCATTCTTGAGGCTTGCTCCCTCAAGGTCTTAAGATAATATAGGTAATGTCCATTTTCCGTTACCTTCTTTCTGGGTGTTGTTCTAATTTTTACCATTTTGGCATAGAACATCCAAACATTAGCAACCGTTAATGTTGGATAAAGAAAATCATCAAGTAGTGAGCTCATAGGTCCGTGTATTAAACCTGATAGCTCTGATACCATATGTAATAGGTCACCTCATAATATCCAAATTAACCATAGTTATTCATATTAACTAAGAGTAAGAATACATCATGATTAACTGAATCATAGTTAAACAAAAGTGAGTTAACATCATCAAAATAATTAAGCATGTTATTCTTTTTTAGAATATAACAAAACTTAGAATTACATTATCTAATGATACCACATTAGTGAATGACCTTGATTATACATGTATAAAGTTATGGTCAAGGTATCCAATATAGAAATATACATAATAATTGACTATCAAGTCATATAAAGAAAAGCACTCCATTTGGAACTTTTGACATCTGTCTTCATAAGCCTTGGCTTGTCTTCTACTTGGGAAGGAGAGCACCATCTGAGTGCTTTTCCTCCAACCATAGACTGGCAGTGCCCCACACAACTTCCTACTTGGAAGCGACCCTACCCTTCACCGAAGGTATAGATATAAGGAACCATTAGGCATTTCCATCTGAGTATCTTGTGTTGTGTCCTTCATAACTTTTCACTATCACACAACTATAGATCCACTCTAACTATGTATGACACTACTGGAAACATTCTTCCATCTAGAGCATTGTGGACGGACTAATGCACATAGAGATGGATGCATTACTTTGGCCAAAGATTTACATACATATACGTTTCACAATGAACATAGTCATATGTCCACCACCTCGACTTGACTTAGAAGTTGTCTCATCCTATAGTATGCTTAGTCCAACCTCTCTAGGATTAGCAAAAAGTAAGTTCAAATCTGAAGAGACTTAATGTCTCAAATTACTTCTTGGAACCTATTTCCTTTCATGTTTCTTGTTCATCGTTCAAACAACAAAAGTTGAACTGTTGGCGAACTCTTGAACTTGGTTCATCAGGTTCAATGGTTCATTGAACTATTCATCGGGTTCAAGGTGCAATGTCAAAACTCGAGTTCAATGGTTCATTGAACTGTTCAGTGGTTCCACAAGTTCAATGGTTTAGTGAACTGTTCAGTGGTTCCACAAGTTCAATGGTTTAGTGAACTGTTCGTTGTTTCCACAGGTTCAATGGTTCAACCATTGGTTCGAGGTTAAATGGTTCAATGGTTCAACTATTGGTTTGAGGTTCAAAGTTTCAACCGATGGTTCAATGGTTCCACAAGTTCAATGGTTTAATCAATGGAGATTGAAGGTTTGGACATCGGGAAGAAAATTATCATCAGCGAAGTTTAGAGATATCTCTCCGACTGCCAGTTTATTTCCGATGGACGGTGAATGGTAAACCCTTTGGTTTTGTCGACATATGTGTCGACAGTCTATATTCTTTTGGGCGTGTATATATATTACTGTTACGCCTGATGTCTGATGCATGTGGGATTAATCATCTCACTAGAATGCGAACTGTTAGAAGGTAGTTACGCGATGGTTGTGACAGTGATGCTGAGTTAGTTGAAACGAGTAGTTAGGGTAGAAGTGAAAATGGTTTTTTCCTCTTGAAGATTGTGGTTTATATACAAATTTGGTGAGCTCGTCAGAAGTGATGAAGAGATTTGATTATATAGTTTTATTCTGTAAATATACAGATGAAATAAAAAATGGTTTTGTGTAATTGTTGAGTATCGATACCAGAGCAAAAGAGCTGGGATCTTTATTGTAACTATTTTGTTTACTATAATAAAGATAGTCTCTCTTGTGGTGGTGGGTTTTTTCACCTGAAAGGGTTTTCCCATGTACATCTGGTGTCATTCTTTGTTGTCTTGATTGTTCATTCTATTTTTTTGGTGTATTCATCTGTTGTTTTTGAATTGGAAGTTACCTGACTGCATTATCCCCTTAGAATTAACATTAGGGAAGTTGTATTCCGCACCTATGCTTTCCTTACAAAATCATTCCTAGTCCAATTCTATGAATCTTGACTCCTATCTAGGAAGTACATTCATTAGTGTTATGTTGCTTTTGGAATAGGGAACCTGTGACTCAACATCACTCTATTCACATCACTCATTAATAACATTATGACATTCAAGTTTTCAAACTCATGACCTTTCCTGGTCCAAATTACATGTTTACCTTGTCACTAGTGGTGGTACCCATCTAGGTTTAGGGTTTTGATTTAATTCATATCAAGTGTTTTCCTTATTTCCCCTTGAAACCCTAAGTCTTCCAGTCATGTCTTTACTTTATGTTATAATCTTTTGATGATTGCCTAGCCCAAGTTATCAGTTACTTAAGTTATAACCTTGAGTCTTTATTGTCATAAAATGATCGGCCCCTAGTCCTAGTGTTTACCTTCTGACGCCTACCAAATTCATGTTGTATAAAGTCTTTAAGTCCTAAGTCTTTGTGGGGGCTTGAAGGTACCAAATGGCAAGTTGTTGCAAGCTCACAGGATTGTTGATGCTGATGTCATATACCCATTGCACGACTGCAAGATGGAGATAGATGTAAAGTGTATCATGGCCTTTGGCCATAAGATTGATGATGAATGAGATTCTGCCAGGTGTCAAAGAATAAAGCGAAGAAGTGGGACCGATACAGATCAGACGTTAACGCAATGTCATAGAAGAGTCTTGTCAGTAGGGAATATCCACTACACGACTAGGAGATGAGGACACGTGGCTTGTTCTTGATAGGAATGAAAAAGGTTTATATGAAGGGAGCCACATGGAGTTCTTAGCACACTCCCACAGAGCCAAAGGAAGGTGGCCCACTTGCTACTGTGTGGCTGTGAAATGAAGCCACATGGTCATGTTAGACAAAAGATATGTAAAAGTTAGAAAAGGGGATATTCGACATGGAATGTTATGATTGGTTGGCCATTTTTCACATAAAAGATTAGATTTTTCAAATCTGGTGAGGCATTCACAGTCATGGATCACACAATTTGAAGGATTTATTGACAGTCTAGACTCAAATCTTCTACCTAGACATTGGAATTGCCCATGCAGTATGAAAACATAGTAATAGTAGAAAAGACTTGCATTAATGCACTTGACCCTAATATGAAAGCTTGATAAAAGAAGGAAGAAAAGAGTTTTCTCGTCATTTTCACAAACATGAAGATAATTTCAACGCACAACAAGGATTTGTTCGACGGAGTATTGAAATTTTGAGCCCTTGCAAATAAAAAATAGTAAGTTAATTCTTTGCTAGCTACATCCATTTCATTTCAAGTTGCTATTTTGATTGAAAACTCAAGCATTGTTGAAAGATAAAAACCCTAGTCTGTAAGGAATTGTTTGACAAAATGAGTCAAGTAAGCCAACCATCCACTTCAAAATGGATTTTGGATGAAGACCTCATGATTCAATTGCTTGGGTCTTCACAGAGGCCTACAAACATATACGATCTTGGTGGGCTGAATGACAAACTATTGGACCTCTACTATGAGTGTCGAGATGCCCAATTGCCTATGCTAGCATGGATTTGTTTAAACATTGGTATGACAAAAGAGAATATAAGGCCCCAGTTTGCAATGCTTGGAACCTAGACCTAGCTAAGTTGATATGCTCTAATGTGTTTGTAAATCTAGATTTTGTGAGGGTAGTTGCATAGAGGTATTGACAAGGTATCATTGTACATCATCATTTAATCTATTTTTAGATGTCAAAAAATCCAGGGGCTGTGTCCTCAACTATCTGCAACTAGGGATTCTACAGTTACTAGTTTTCCTAGCTAATCTTAACAGCTTCTACTAATTTGAAAAGATTAATCTGTCTACTTACTGAATGAATTTAAGGAATGCTAAAATAGAATTTAAATAGGAAATAAAGCAATCTTAAAAATAGTAACATGCATCTATCTATTAAAATCAGTAAATACTTTTCACAGCAAATTCTGAAGTAATAAAGCAATGGTACTAGCCTTTCGCCTTGGTGGTGAGAGTGGGCCCTTGCTCCACACCTTTGGGGCTGAAGGATACAGTGGAGAATCAACATAAAAGAAGATCAAAACTAAACTTAATCCAATTCATTCACTTTGCATTCATGGAAAGAATATTGATATCACAGAACTGAGATTACCGAGAATCAAAATAATTCATGGAAAGAATATTGATATCACCGAACTGAGATTACCGAGAATCATAATAATTCAATCATTGTCTATTTCTTCTGCTATTTCTATCAGTATATATCAAAATGAGTGATGACATATCACTTATCTTATCTACCAGTTCTTCTATGAGATGACATCCATCTCTTTATTACACTAGCTATTCTAACTATGGAAAATGATCATGCAATAAAAGAAGACTGAGTGGAACAGAAGTCCACTCAGAACTCTAAGTTTAAGTCTTAATATATTTGGGCAAGGAGGCCCTGAAAATATGGGTATTGAATCAGTTCTATCCATAACTCATGCAAAAACTTTATAAAGATAAAAACTCCAGCAGTTTAACTAAAGATGACCCTTCACCACTCAGGTGATGAATTGAGTGAAATGAGGGGTCTTAAGACCACTGCTGAGAGTGCTTGATTGACAACTTATGCTAGAAATATGTCCTATTCTTAAGAGGTGCCAGATATATCTATCCCTGTCTACAGATTTGAAGATATGACTGTAGCTCCAGAGATATGTCTGTAGCTCTGAAGATATCTATAGCTTCCCTTGTTAAGCTCCGGAGATACTCCAGACTCCCGCAGAGCTTCGAAGAGGCTTTCCTCATTACTTCAAAACTTTAGGTGTCATGGTACTCTGGTATTATCTCCAAAGATCATTGAAGATTATCTCCAGAGATGTACAAAATTACTATTCTTGGCATCTACACCTGTTGATTCAAAAAGAGAGAAGTTTCTACATTTTTCCATCAATTCCATGCACATTAGTCACTCAATCAAAAATTATAATCTTAAGTAATCTATCTCAATTAATCATTAACTAGAATGATCTTGCTAGCTTATTTGGGTGTAGGCATTAAGAAAGATGGGATCAGGAAGGAGAAAAAGAGAGGTAAAAAGATGTATTTCATGGGTGCAACTTGGCACTCATCAGGTATGATCATGTTACCAAAGTAGTTAGGGCAGGAAATAATACTGTCATGATCAGGACCACAAAAGCCTAAATCTCAAGTATTTTGGGCTTAAACCCCACTTCCATCAAGGAGATAAATCTCAATGCTCTAAAGGAAGAATATAAGAGAGTTTGGCATGGTTATAGATCTTTTAAGTTGCCCAAGCACAAGTCCCAAAGGGCATTGATGGAAATTTGGTGAAAATTTTATATAGTGAACAAGAACCTTTTGATGTGTCATAGTTCATTCATTACTTTGTGAAAACATATCACACTCTGTGTCATGTATTGGGAAGAGATGCATTGGACAAAATGCCAATTTCTTTGATGATGTTAGCAAAAAATATCTAGGATGTTTCAAATATAGAGCCCTATGACTATGCAATGTATATAGCTAATAAAATGCACAAGCTGCTGACTGAAATTGAGAATAAGCTATACACTATAGATGCAAAAGTTGAATTTAAATGTTATTCAATGACGTGCCACATGTTTTTGTATGCTGGATTAGGGTTGTGGCATAAAGACTTGCATGCTAAGGAGGTTGATCCAAATAGAAATTTGCTCCCTGTACATATGTGGACTTACATGATAGATATGCATTGTACAAAAGAAGATTATGTGACTTTTGAGGAGCATTTTGTCAGAAGGCTATTGGGACTCCTAGAGATAGAAGGTGAAAGAATGCACCTTGATGTACTTGATTTTCTGAGACCACTGGACATGACCCCTGAGTTGGGAATTCAACACAATTGGGGTGACTAGTTTTTGCATACTCATACCACATGTATTAGAGTCTATGGGAGCAAGGTTGCCCCATATGCATTGCCAAAGTATGTGCCAAAGAGAATTGCATTTTTGGAAATAATCAGGCAAGTGAATGAGTCTAATAAGGAACATTTGAGGTTACAGAAGAAGGGGTCTTTCTTCCCAACTTCTATTAAATTTTGTGATTTTTTGGCTACTAAAAAGGATGGTCTGGATCAAATTGATTCAGTGTTGATGGTTTACAGGATGGGGTTCAAGCATCCAAGGGTGTTTGACCCTGAGGAATTCATTAACAAGGTGAGACTTGGCATCAAAAGACCTTAGTTTACCCACTAGGTTGTTTTTGATGGAGATATAGTAAGGAACTGCTCCACTATGGATGAAGTTCATTTCCTAAGGAGAAGGTGGGAAATTATAATGAAGGGAGAGAGAATGAGAAAGAATTTAAACTCTACATATCTAGGAGAATGTGTAGAAGAGAGTAATCCAATAACAAGGATCCAAAAGATTTTTGATAATGCAGATGACTTAATTGAAAGTGCTCCAATAGGGGAGGAGAGATCTGCCTATGACCCAAGTAGTTTAGGTAGGGCATACAAAAGAAGAAGTGAATCTCCTGATGCACCTCCTACTAAGAAAGTGAAAATCATTAACCTGCAGCATGAAGAAGAGATAGAACTAATTGATTTGGAGGAACAAGAAATCTCCCAATAGGTGAGTTCACCTGTAAGAATAAGGCCATATGCCTCTCTTGATAATAGAACAACAAGGTCAATTCCTGGTCATCAAATTGATATAGAGGATGTCAGAGTATTGGCATGCTCACAATTTTTGGAAGGTGATTCTTTTGTGAACACCCATGAATTCAGGGGATATGTGTTGAAGGTAAGGAATGAGGAGTTCCAGAAGAAGGTATAGGAAGCCAAGAGAGGGGCTGATCTAGAAAAATATGAGGAAATAACTCAGAGGGTGCTGAATGAAGTAAGTCAAGATATTAGTAAGATGACCCTTGATGAAGGAAGAGCTCTAGTGGAGAAGAGTGGTCTACTATTGCTTCCACATTAGACCTTAGCAGGTGTAATTACTTTTGATACTATTACAAGGAGTGACATAGATGTGTCTGATGATCAGGTGGAGAAGGTACTCTCTGGTGCATGATTTAATCCCATATTTGAGACCCTGACAATATGGGCATTGACCCCAAACAATAATAAGCTAAGGGTTGGTCTAGGAGAATTGACAGGGGATGTGTTGCAAGCATGTGCCTAATCAGTGTTGTCATTGATGTCAACATATCTGTGTTGTCATTGGTGTCAACTGTGCTCCTATCTTGTTTCTTTCTTGTAATGAGCAAGATGATTTGTATTTACTTAGGTAAGTAATCTTGATGTTGAGCTTATTGAGAAAATTAGCTTCTCTGATAGAAACAATGAGTTGAAGTGGAAATAGTGTATTGCATACAGAAGAACAGTCCAGAAGAATGCTCCACATTTTTTGAAGAATGAATATCTTTGTCTGTAGATTGGAAGTTATTTAGAAGTCCATTTGATGATGCTATGTTCCAAGTTTGAGCCTCTGGTATGAAGAATTGAGGGAGTTATGTTCACCAGAGCGAATATAGCTTTTTGACAAAAACAAGGAGAAAGTGTTATGCTTTGCATTCCTTTGCATTGAAATATTTTGATCTGCGGTTCTAGAGATAAGTCTAAGATAATGTTAAGTGCCTTCAACTCCAATGGTTCATGATTTAGCAGTCTGTAGGCTATCCTTTCTTTATGACAGTAGCTGACAGTATTTTTCTTGTGCTTCAGTTTGAAGAATCTTCTTGATAGTGGTTAAAGATTGTGTGGTTGTTCCTGGTGATTACAATGTACTTGTGGATGTCTCCTGATCATGTTCCTACCTTTGGATTGGTCTACAAAGAGAAAGGTGGATTGCGAAAGAAGAATGTTAGAAAACCTAGTGTTAACTCTAGTCTTGGCCAACTTGGTTGTTTTCATTATTTGCCGAGATACATTGAAGATTGTAGAAGCGTGTTGTGGCATGGAGGATTGCATTTGAGTCCCAACTAAGGCATGACATGTTTATCATACTCCTCTACATCTTTCCTTAGCTAAATCTTGTAATAGGTCTAGACCTATTTTTGTGTATGTTTTGTAATGCCGACCTTGGAGATGTTCCAATGGTTGATGATTGTAATACTAACCTTGATGTACATTCCGAGGTTGATGAATTATATAAAAGCGTGTAATAGAGTCATGAAAAAGTGTGAGTGTGAATATGAAGAGATAAGTGCAAAGGTGTGAAAGAGCAGAGCAAAGAAGTTATATTATGCTTCAATGGAACTGAATCCTAGCATGGAGTAGATGCTACTTAATCAGATCACCACTTTGGCAGTGAGCCACCCCTTGGTAGTGAGCCACCCTCTAGCACTGAGCCATTCTTTGCAATAAGTAATTTAGGCAGTGAGCCTCTAGTTTTTGGTATTGATATAACTCATATATTTCTATGGGCTAACACCCACTGTGGTTTTTCCCTTTTAGGGTTTTCCATGTAAAAATCTGGTGTCTACTGTGTTGGATTTTTATTTGTGATTAAGTTTAAGGTTTCATGCTTTCATGGTTAAATCTGATTATGAGCAATTGAGTTGTTGATGGTTTGATCTTCATATGAAGCTAAGTTTTTGTGACATAACTGATTCACCCCCCCTCTTAGTTGTCTGATGTATTTCAACAATTGGTATTAGAGCAAGGTTCCTTGGTGGAAAGCTTAACAGCTTGAGGTAGATCTAGGATGTGTTACAAGAAGGAAGCTCCACAGTTTGATGGGATGAATTATGCAACTTGGAAGATTCACATGAAGAGCCATTTATTTTGTATTGGTTATAAATTATAGCAAGCAACATAGACTAAATATGCCATGACAGAGAAAGGTTTGACAACTGAATATGAAATCAAAGAATATGAGGTAAATATAAAAGATAGAGATGCTTTGTTGAGTGCACTAACTGACTTTGATTTAATAAAGATCATGGATTATGAGTATGCTAAAGAAGTCTGGGATAAGCTGAGTAATTTGTATGGAGACAATTTTGTAAAGAGTGCCAAATTGTAGGGACAGGAAGCTAAATATGAAGGACTTAAAGTGGGAGAAGATGAAAACATAACATCCTTCATGCAAAAGGTTGATGAACTTTTTACTGGAATCAAAGGTATGGGAGGAACTGTTGATGAAATTGAAGTTGTGATGAAAATTATTAGGTCATTACCTAAATCCTATGCACATAAAGTAGCTGCAATTGAAGAAATAATGACTATGAAAAAGATTACTAAGGATCAGTTGCTTGGTAAGATTATTGCTTTTGAAATGAGAGAGTTTGTTGATGCTTTGCCAAAAGTAGAAACTGATTTCAAAGCTAGTACTTCAGAAAAGATCTCCAAAGTAGAAAAATACAAGGTAAAACCTGATGATGAGCTTGATGAAATTGAAGCCAAATTTGTTGACAGACTGCAAAGAGGTTCTCAAAGGAAAATTACCTTTCAAATGTTTCTCATGTGGTAAAGTAGGTCATTATGCTTCTAGATGTCTTGAAAGAATTGAAAGGAATAGAAAAAGATTTGAGAACAGGCCTAGAGCTCCAAAGAAATGCTACTATGTTACAGATTTTGATGATGAAGGTGTGACAGATGATGAATCTGATGATGCTAATACTAGTGCAAATGAATGCTTGTTTATTGATATTAAAGAAGAATCCATGTCCACTAATCCTGTTAGCTGTGTGAAGGAAGATAAACCAATGGAAGAAATTACTTTGCTATTTAGGTTGAGAAAGATAAGGACGAAAGGATTATTGATAATGGATGCTCACATCACATGACCGGTGATAAAAGTAAGTTTGTAAGTTTGGAAAAATATGATGGAGGACTAGTTAGGTTTGGAGATAATGCAGCTAGTAAGATTTATGGAAAAGGATCTATTTCATTTGATGGTAAGCACAACACTGATAATGTTCTCTATGTGAAGGGTTTAAAGCATAAGCTTTTGAGTGTTGGTCAAATGTGTGACAAAGTCTATGATCTGAGGTTCAAAGACAATGGATGAAAGATAATGGAAAGCTCCAAAATTGTGATTGCTACCAGTAAGAATACCAAAGGTAACATCTATCAATTAAGAGGAACTAATGATTACTATTTATTAGCCCAAGTAGATGAAAGTTGGTGGTGGCATAGAAGGTTGTGTCATATAAATTTTGATTATATGGTAAAGATAATTTTAGGACAGACTATAAGAGATCTCCCAAAACATGTAAAACCCTCCAATACTATTTGCAAGGAATGCCAGTTGGGGAAGTAGACAAGAACAAGTTTCAAGAGTAAAGAGCAATTCTCTACTAGCTTGCTGGATCTAGTTCATATAGATCTATGTGGTCCTACAAGGATACAAAGTCTGCAAGGTGACATGTACTTCATATTGCTTATTGATGATTATTCTATAATGACTTGGGTTACTTTTCTAAGAGACAAATTAGAAGCCCTAGAGAAGTTCAAATCCTTCAAAGCTATGGTTGAAAATAAAATAGAACTAAAAATAAAATGCTTGAGGTTTGATAGAGGAGCTGAGTTCACATCAAATGAATTCAACATTTTCTGTGAAGAGAAAGGGATAAAAAGATAGTTGTCTGCACCTAGAACTCCTTAGCAAAATGGAGTTATGGAATAGAAGAACATGATAGTTCAAGAAGCTGCCAGAACAATGATGAAGGAAGGAGGTGTTGGCAAGAGACACAGTATAGCTTCATGAGTGTTGTCATTGATGGCAACAAAGTTCATCCCACCCATCCACAGGACATGGTGTGCCTATACCGGAAGTCAGATTGAAGAGTGTTGTGGTCTGGTAAGCAAGAACAGAGCATGTGGCAAAGTCCGACAGTCAGGTCCGGATCTCTCAGAGGAAGTATCTTAGTAAAGTGCGGACTTGGGGAAGTCAAGAGGTCTACCTTGATTGATACATTCTAGAGATTGAGCCTCCGGTGATGAAAGAGTGAAGAGATATGAGCACCTAAGTATTGGGTTCCTGTTTGGTAGAATTGACAGAGGAAGAACTAACTTGTAGAACATCAAACATTAATCCGGATGAGTTATTGATGGTGATCAAGTTTCTTAAAGTATCATTCATGATTGGATGACATGATTGATGACTTCTATAAGCATCTCTTTGATACACATCACTTGATAAGTAAGGATTTAGCTGACAGATCAGAGTTTGGGAAAATATTGACTATTCCGGATGCTGACTAGAAAGGTGTTGAAATCATTGGTGTGGATATATATACCAGATGGATTTAGATGTGAAGGGATGAAGAGTGTGTTGTATTGTGCGAAGAAAAGAAGAAGAGCAAAGTGAAGACAGTAAGGTAGGTCCGGTATGTGACAAGACAACAATACCAAAGAAGAGGAAGAATGAAGTGCAGTAGATTAGTGTATTGAGCCTAACCAAAACTAAACCTCAGCATATGTGGATGCTTCTCATTAGTTCAAGTATCTTGTTACTTTATTTGTATCTTGTAGATAGTGAGTCTCTTGTAGGTAATGAGCCTCTTGTGAGTAGTGTGCTCAGGCAATGAGCCCTAATCGGCAAGTGCCATCTTGTCCTATCTTATTCTTTTAACAGAGAATACATCTTGGGTTAATCACCCCGTGGTTTTTTTGCTTAACAGGGTTTTCCATGTCAAAATCATTGTCATGTGTATTGATGTTATTTCTATTTCATGGTTATGTTTTGATGCTGCATTAATTGTTAAGGAAGATCAAAAAGTTGAAGAATTTAAGATAACTGATTCACCCCCCTCTTAGTTATCAACAATTGGTATCAGAGCCAAGTTCCTCCAAACAAGAGCCTAACAGCTTGAGGAAGATCTGGGAATCTTAATGGATATGTATGGTATGAGGGAGTAACTTCAGTCTGCCCTAGATGATCTTGAGCAATCTCACTCTGAAGTCAACAACTTGAAGGAAAGACTCAAACAGGCTGATGATTTCATAAATGAACTAAAAGAGAAACTGAGTACCTCTATGAAAAAGAGAAAGGAACTACTTCAGCAATTAGCAAGTCAAGATGAAGCCAATGATACAAATGAAGATCTGAAGGAGAAAACCAAGTTAAGTGAAAAGTTATCAAAAGAGGTCATTATGGTAAGACATGAAATGGAATCAGGAGTTATGAAATTCACCTAAGAAATTGAAGAGAAAAGAAAAACTAAAGTCGATCTAAGACAATCTCTTAAGGAGAAGTCAGAAGACTACCACAAAATAGATAGAATAATCAGGCATCTAGAATCTGATCTTGAAGAAGCTAGAGATAATGAAGAACAACTTGAGAATCAGACTGACACTCTTAAAAGGGGTCTTCAAACAACAAATGAATACAAAGAGAAATTCAAGATAAGATCTGCTCAACTTGAATTTCTTCTTCAAAGCCAGAAGAGGGTAGATGACAAACAAGGCTTGGGGTATGAGAAAGGTGAAAGCTCTAGATCTGGTCAGAAGAACTCTGGATCAGGAAATCCAAGGAACAAACCTAGAAGACCTCTGGTAAGGCAACCAAATGCTCAAAGATATCTATCTTTCAATGGATACTACCACAACTACAATAACTTTGGTCATAGATCAAATTAGTGCAGAAGAAGAATGAACCGGACTAATTCATCCTTCTCCAGATAGTGTTTCAATTGCAAAAGGTATGGTCACAAATCTCATGAGTGTAGAAATATGCAAATGAACAATTCATTCATTGGAAGATGCTTTGCATGCAATAGAATGGGACATATGGCTAAGCAGTGTAGATCAAGAGGATATCAGTCAAATATGCAAAAAAATGTGGTTTGCTACAATTGCAACAAATCTGGTCATATTGTCAAATTCTGCAGAAGTAAGAATCAGAACAATAATGGTCCGGTACATCATAATCAAAACCAAGACAAAGGAAAAGGAAAAATGAATGCCGATGAAATTAAAAGGGAGATGAACAAGATTTGGGTGAAGAGGAGTACAGATAATGTTGAAGATGGATCCACACTAGAATCTGGTGCTGATATTCCTTCCAGAAACTAAATAGATGAGCTCTAGCTCAGGGGGAGTCACAAAAGAAAATATTTTCCCCCAGCCAGTCAATTGGTGCCTAAAATTGGCACATGGAAGCTTACAAACTAAAAGGGCTCTCAGATAAACATCTAAATAACCCTTGGGGAAGATATGAAAGATCCACAATGAATTTGAAGAGCTTAATCATCTGAGGTTAATCCGGTTTCACAGTCATCCGATAAGAACAGGATTTTCACAATTAGATCTGGTATGATTCAAATTTGAGGTATCTTGATCTGTGGATAGATCAAATGTTTGGGGAAAGGAAGATAGATTGTCATCAATCACCAAGAATAACTCTAAGTATATCTTAGTGATTCGGAAAAGATCTTTCTTAGAACAAGGAGAACAATGCAACCGGAATAACTCAAGTTGAACATTTATTGCAATGTGGAATTAGGGTTTGCTTAGAGATAAAAGGGTTCATTTGCTCATCATTTGTACATTTGCACTTGAGAAGAAGAAGAAAAAGAGCTCTGTAAACAAATTGTCTCAAGTCTCTCAACGATCAACCACATAAGTCAACTCTTCCAGCAATCTGATCCAGCTCATTCTGTGAACCCTAAAAGCATAAAAGGTATTTTCCATTCTTGATCAAACTCTCTCTGAATCCTTAAGATGACTACTCTAAATGTTGTGAAGATTATTGATAGGCTGCACCCTAAATTTAAGAAACATCCCTACAAATCTCTAGAAGTGGATCCTTTAGGCGCATTTTCCAACATTCCGCATGGGGTTTTGCATGTTGAAGACATTAGGGCATACATTCATTTGCACATTGAAGATGGATATCTACCACAAGGAACTGATAGATGATTCATTTGATCTCAAACCCCAATACAAGGCCATCAGGGATAAACATTTCAGTTAGTGCATCCATTTCCCTTGTTTTGCTGAAGATGAATGGGTCCAGTATGTTTTGAGCAGAATGTATGACAACTTCATATGGTTGAACAGGCCATTTAAGATCACTAAGGATGCCATTAGGGCAGTAACTGGATTACACTCAACCGGTGGGATGCCTACTCTCAAATCTGTCAAAAACTAAATTGTAAGTGAGGCTACCAGATCAAAATTTGATAAAAGAGCAATGACAATTGAGGATATCACAGATCCGGATATCAAGTTTGCATCAATGATAATTGGCTATAAGATATATCACTCTAGCAGGGAGAATTCAGTATTCAGAACTGCTGTATATACTACTTATGAAATGTTAAGGAAGAATGCTGACTATGATCTCTATGAGCTCCTTCTGAACCAACTTTTGGAAAATCTACAGAAGATAAAGAAGGACAAGAAGAACTCCTTCAAATACGGTGGCTTGATACTCTGTCTGTTCTTCTATTATATGAATGAGCTACCCGGATCTAGTGGCTGGATATGGCAAAATGATAGACCGGTTGCCATACAAATCAGGGATTATTTGCATGGACTTGGTGATGCCAAGGCACAATACATAGCACTCTGGGGCTACTTCAAGAACTTTCAGAATATGATGCAAGCCAGAAAGAGAATTCCCCAATCTCTAGTTAAAAAGTATATGGATACAGTTTGCTTTATGGTAGAAATTGATCAGTGTCTAATGGAGGCAGTGGAGCCAAGGGTAGTCTGGATCATGCCAATGGGGTATGAAGTAGATGAGAAAATTGTAGAGCTACATGTTCAACACATACTTAGTCAACCCAAGGATCCTAAGGCAAAAAGGTTTGGAACCTTCGAAGAGTTGAGTGTAAAGATTCATGTGAACTTAGACAACCGGAGATGAAGAGAAAAGTGAGAAAAGAAGTAGAGAATGTTGCCAAAAGGTATGGCATATCAAAAGAGGCACTTGATGCAAATAGAGAGAAGATGGAAAGGGTAGAGAAAGAAAAGGAAGAAGCAAAAAAGGAGAGTGCTCCGGTAGAAGCCCCCTCCCAGACCAGATCCTCTAAGAGCTCTGCACCTGCCACTGCTAAGATCTCAAAGGCATCAAAACTGGAAGCAAAATCATCTGGTAAAGGAGAAAAGAGAACAAAGAAAAAGGCTACAAGATCATACACAAGCCTCAAAGATGATGAAGAGATCAAGAAGATGAAGAAGAAGAAGAAAGTATCCAGAGAATCTGCTACCGGTCTAGACAAGGAAGAAGAAAAGAGAAATAAATGTGTTGAGAAGCCTACTCTTGACGGTATCATCAAGGCAATCACTGTGGATGGAAACCTGAAAACATTAATAGAATTCTATGATGAATGTAGTGAAGCTAACCAGAAGATCCTGCAAGATGTCACAGTCAGGTATCTGAATATCTACAACAAAGCTTTCATCAAAATCATATCTCTAATTCCTAAAAGCCTTGAGAAGGAACTTAAAATCAGAAAGAATAATGCCAAAGCAAAGGATATGGAGATTCAAGAACATATAGCCATTCAGCTCTATCCTTCCATCACTCCTAAGCAAAAGAATATGATCTTCAAAGATTGCAAGAATGAGTTCCGGAGCACAGCTAGGATGAATCAACTTATGCTTGGAGAAACTGACAAGGTGGCAAAAGAAATAGAAGACATCCTCCAAAATGCATACAAAAGATTCAATATTCCTATTATAGAGGACTTAGGTGATGATCCCTCGGCCATGGATGACAAAGAAGAATCTACTGAGATAGTGGCAGAAGAGGCAAAGCAAACAAGTGAAGAGAAAGCTAAAGACTTAGATTCCTTTGCTCTGGAAGAGGAAGTTCATGAAGAAGAAGACACTTATCTTTTAGATCCTCCTGCATACTCCAGAATTGAAGGAGAATAAAGAAAAGAAGAGAACATTAGTCAAGAAGAACAAGTAAAGGGGAGCGAAGAAGGTCAAACAAAAAAGACCACAGACGACAGTGCTAAGGCTACATAAGGGGAGAAAACTTTGTCTCTGGCAAGAGACACAACAGAAGCAGTTAAAGATTTCTTGACCAAAGAGATGATGGAATTTGATGAACCAGAACTGCTTCAAGGTCCATTCAATTTTGATTCCCTCTCCCCGGTTCAAACCATGAAGTTAGCATCCTTTACTCAAGCAAAGGCAAAAGAAAAATTCCTGAAGTCTTACATGGAAGACTGTGAGCTCATAGAAGCTGCATCTGGTGTATTGGAGAAGATCATGGCATCCTTCCAAAAGGATCCTTTGGCATCCACGTCCGGTAATCTAAAGTCTCTTGTAAATTCTGTTCATTCACATTTTGATTCCTTAGAAAAGTCAGCAGAAGAAAAGGTCCGGAAGGAGTTTTTGGAAAAGAGACTCTCTGAAGTACAAGGTCTAATAAAAAATGATAGGAGAGTTATGGATATTGGAATAAAGAGCTTAGAAAATGCTCTTAAAGATGGCAGAGATATCTATAAATTTTGTTTATCCTGGCCTAAAGTGACCATGGATATTGAGAAAAGTAAAAGAGCAAGAGGATAAACTATTAAGTTTATCTCAAAGTTTTGATCCTCTCTCCTCCTCTATAGTAAATCAAGAGTGTCAGACTATTGCAGTCATAGATGAAATAAAGAAGCTTGAGAAGGAGAAGAAAAATAGAATAAACAGGTTAAGTGAACTCAGAGGGATCATTATCCCTAAGTTAGAGGCCATGCATGAGGCCCTAACTGATGCACAGGCCACAGCCCGGACCAATGATCTGACAAATCTTAAGAAGGCCGAAGCTTTTGCATTCCTATTGAGTGGTCACATCTTAATTTTGGACAAGATGAAGCAGAGTTGGGTGACATAAGTTGTACAGTTGAAGAATACTTTTGTAGACATACTTAAGTATATGTAAGTGCAACTTGTATATATACTTATGCGGATATGTATAGACTATTTTTTTTGGAAATTTTGGTGTACGGACCCTACCCTTTGCCATTGATGTCAAAGGGGGAGTGAGGACTAGTGAAAAATGTGGACTCTAGCTAAGGGGGAGCTCCAGTAAAGTGTACATTATAACAGAGCATTAGCCGAGGGGGAGTATAGTGTGACACTTAGTCATTTTTCACTAAGTGTTGCCATCAATGCCAAAGGGGGAGATTGTTGGCAAGAGACAGTATAGCTTCATGAGTGTTGTCATTGATGGCAACAATGTTCATCCCACCCATCTGCAGGACATGGTGTGCCTATACCGGAAGTCAGATTGAAGAGTGTTGTGGTCCGGTAAGCAAGAACAGAGCATGTGGCAAAGTCTGACAGTCAGGTCTAGATCTCTCAGAGGAAGTATCTTAGTAAAGTGCGGACTTGGGGAAGTCAAAAGGTGTACCTTGACTGATACATTCTAGAGATTGAGCCTCTGGTGATGAAAGAGTGAAGAGATATGAGCACCTAAGTGTTGGGTTCTTGTTTGGTAGAATTGACAAAGGAAGAACTAACCGGCAGAACATCAAACCTTAATCCGGATGAGTTATTGATGGTGATCAAGTTTCTTAAAGTATCATTCATGATTGGCCAACATGATTGATGACTTCTATAAGCATCTCTTTGATACGCATCACTTGATAAGTAAGGATTCAGCCGATAGATCAGAGTTTGGGAAAATATTGACTATTCCGGATACCGACTAGAAAGGTGTTGAAATCATTGGTGCGGATATATATACCAGATGGATTTGGATGTGAAGGGATGAGGATTGTATTGTATTGTATGAAGAAAAGCAAAAGAGCAAAGTGAAGATAGTAAGGTAGGTCCGGTATGTGACAGGACAACAGTACCAAAGAAGAGGAAGAATGAAGTGTAGTAGATCAGTGTATTGAGCCTAACCAGAACTGAACCTCAGCATATGTGGATGCTTCTCATCAGTTCAAGTATCTTGTTACTTTATTTGTATCTTGTAGATAGTGAGTCTCTTGTAGGTAGTGAGCCTCTTGTGAGCAGTGTGCTGGGGCAGTGAGCCCTAATTGGCAAGTGCCATCTTGTACTATCTTATTCTTTTAACAGAGAATACATCTTAGGTTAATCACCCCGTGGTTTTTTTGCTTAATAGGGTTTTCCACGTCAAAATCATTGTCATGTGTATTGATGTTATTTCTATTTCATGGTTATGTTTTGATGCTGCATTAATTGTTAAGGAAGATCAGAAAGTTGAAGAATTTAAGATAACTGATTCACCCCCCCTCTCAGTTATCAATAGGAGGCCTTCCGAAAATCTTCTAGAAAGAAGCTATAGATATTGTTGTCTATATTCAAAATAGAGTTCAAGTGAAAGGTAATGGCACTAAAACCCTCCATGAATTTTGGTATGGAAGAATACCAACAGTAAGATACTTCAAAGTCTTTGGAAGCAAATGCTTTATTAGAAGAGATGAAGACCTAGGGAAGTTTGATGCAAGATGTGATGAAGGAATCTTCCTTGGATATTCTACCAAGAGTAAGGCCTACTGGTCCTACAAAAAAAGGTTGAAGAAGATTGTGGAGAGTGCAAATGTGAAAGTGGATGGAGGCAAAGGAAAAACATCAGTTTAGAGCGGCAATGAGTTAGATGAACCTGCTGATATAACTCATGAAGAAAATGTTGAACAAGAAGACAATCAAAGTGAAGGAGAAAGGTCTATAAAAATTACTAAAACTCCCAGGTATGTAAGAATCAATCACTCTAAAGATCAAATTATTGGAGACAAAGGGAAAGGAGTGTTGACAAGGAAAAAGTTACAGAAGAACAAGTGAATTACTGTCTACTCTCTATAGTTGAACTAAAAACTATGAATGAAGCCTGCAATGATGAAAATTGGGTTAAGGCAATGGAAGAAGAACTAATGTAGATAAAAAAGAATGAAACTTGGGAAATTAGTTCCTAGACCTACTGACAAAAATATCATTGGAACCAAATGGGTCTTTAGGAATAAGTTGAATGAAAATGGAGAGTTGTAAGGAATAAAGCAAGGCTTGTATGCAAAGGATATTCTCAAATTAAAAGAATAGATTTTGAAGATACTTTTGCTCCAGTAGCTCAGTTTGAAGCAATTAGAATGTTTTTGGCATTTGCAGCTCACAAAGATTTCAAAGTGTATTAGATGGATGTGAAGTCTACATTCCTGAATGGGGAGTTAGAAGAGAAATCTATATTGAGCAACCGAAAGGATTCTAATTATGAAATCAAGGTGATATGGTATGCATGTTTAAGAAATCATTATATGGACTCAAGCAAGCTCCTAGAGCATGGTATGCAAGGTTGGATAAGTACTTATTGTAGTTAGGATTTAGTAAAGGCACTACTAATAGTAATCTATATTTCAAGATTAATGGTGATCAAATTTTTATTGTTGAAGTCTTTGTTGATGATATCATCTTTTGTGGAAATGAAGGTATGTGTATGAAATTTGCTGGTGAAATGCATAAAGAGTTTGAGATGTCTATGTTTGGTGAGATGAATTTCTTTCTGGGTTTGCAAATCAGTCAATCAGATAAATGAATCTTCATATCTTAGTCTAAGTATGTAAAAGAGTTGTTAAAGAAGTTTGGGATGGAAGACTCTAAACCAATATGTACTTCCATGGTGACTTGCTGCAAATTGAGAAAAATTGATGAATCACCCAAGACTAATAAAAATAATTATAGATCCATGATTGGAGGATTACTTTATCTAACTCAAATCGGACCTGATATTATGCATGTAATTTGTCTTGTTGCAAGATTTCAAGCTGATCCAAGAGAATCACATGTAATGACAGTAAAGAGAATCTTGGGGTATTTAAAAGGCACTCTGAATCATGGCTCATGGTATCCAAAAGATAATGATTTTATTCTTAGTGCTTATACAGATGTTGATTGGGTAGGAGATGATGATAGAAAAAGTACAAGTGGAGGTGCTTTCTTTTTGGGAAATAGATTGGTTTCATGGCTGAGCAAGAAACAAGATTCAATCTCATTGTTAACTACATAAGCAGAGTATATTGTAGCAACATGTTGTACTCAAGTGTTATGGATGAAGTAGACTTTGAAGGATATAAGAGTTGTATATGAAGATCCAATTACAATCTTGTGAGACAATACAAGTGCCATAAATATTTCCAAGAATCTAGTGATGCACTCAAGAACAAAGCATATATCTATAAGGTGTCACTTTTTGAGGGAAAAGGTGATAGTGAATGAAGTTAAGTTGGAATATGTGTCCACAAAGGATCATATTGCAGATATTTTCACTAAGCCTCTGCCTAAAGATACTTTTGAGTATCTCAGGGAAAAATTAGGGGTCATTACCCCTCTAGCTTTGAACTAAGATGCAAAGTAATGCATCAGTCCAGTGGTACCCAAAGATTCATTCTTTGATCTGGATTGATGTTATGAGAGCTACCTCTTAGGGGGAGTAGCTGAATGTTGACAAAAGAGTTGGTTGAAAAAGTTTAAATTTGATTAGAAGTAGTAGAGTGCAAGTATGTGCCCTTTGCCATTGATGTCAAAGGGGGAGAGAAATCATGTGAAAAAATTAGAAGAAAAAGTACAAATGTGTAAAGAGAAAGGGGGAGAATCATGTCCTGATGGTCTTTACATTTTTTCACATCATATGTTGCCATCAATGACAAAGGGGGAGATTGTTGCAAGTATTTGCCTAATCGGTGTTGTCATTCATGTCAACATATTTGTGTTGTCATTGGTGTCAACTGTGCTCCTATCTTGTTGTTTTGTTTTAATGAGTAAGATGCTTTGTATTTACTTATGTAAGTAATCTTGATATTGAGGATATTGGGAAAATTAGCCTCTCCAGTAGAAACAGTGAGTTGTAGTGGAAATAGTGTATTCCATACAAAAGAACAGTCCAAAAGAATGCTCAACATTTTCTGAAGAATGAATATCTTTGTTTGTGGATTGGAAGTTATTTAGAAGTCCATCTGTGTTGCATCCCTCTTTTTTGGATTATTTTTACATTTTACTTGTTACTTGGATAGAAGTAGATTTGTGAGTAAATGTTATGCATATGAGAATTAATGCTATGGTTTAGAGACATTAACTTTATGGAAAATGATTTTCGTAAGCATGACTATTTCAATGATTTGAATTATAAAGTTTTATATAATGTGGAAAAATTGAAATGTTATTATTATGTTATCTAACTGAGATACCAGTACGCTAATCATGATTTGCATGTAAGGTTTTGAATAGGGAAATAGGTTGATCTGACTATCTGAGAAGCAAAGGGATAGAAAGTATCTTTGGGGAAGAAGGGTATAGACTTTGTATTATCAACTGGTATTTGCTAATTAAGTTCGGTGTAACTGAGAGTGGACCTTAGTCTGTCTTGAGGTAAGTTTTATTTTTACGGTCAATATTAGTTTGTCTTGACAGGATCGTCTATGTTTTTTGGAATAGGTTATCCTTCAATTGTGTTGTGTAAAGAAATGACATTGCTTGTCAGAACATCATTGTCACAACTAATGTAACCATTCGATGATTACGTCATAATCATTTGCATTCACATTGTCAAATGTGGATGATAGACTAATACCATACACCTTTGATTGCATGTCTTTGACAAGTCTTTTCGAAGCAAAACAATGCGTTATCTTGTAGGGGAGATAAAACTTGACCCCATTACGTTAAACGTAAGACCCTCGACGTAAAATAGCTTCTTTTCCTTCGCGTGTTGTGAACTTTTAACCTTGCATATTTGTTTGATTGGGTTGATCTATCTTTGTAATTGTCAAGCTCTTTTAATCACTACATTATTAAACCGATGGCTTTTATTGTTTCCATAACCTTTATTTGGCACGAGATAGATAATTAGAATAACATTAATTAGGAAATGAAAATTATTTTATTCATATAATAATTTTTATACATAAGATTTAAAATGATAGTTTTTTCATCGAGACCAACTTGGTATGGAAAACTGATGGCATGGAAAATCTCTGTCTGCATTCCTAATTTCACTCAGATATAAATCCCCATTCATACTCATTTAACTTACAGGCAAGATGGTGACATAAACTATAACGTTTTACAAGAACAATAAAGATAAACCATTATAACAAGCGACAGGAACTGTTCTTACACAAGCTACAGGAACTCAAATTAATAGTGACAGGAGATTACCAATCAAATTGATAGGAATATCAAATGCATAGTCACATTAATCAACATAGGCTTTATCCAATGCCAACCAATTACACATACACATACTCATAGATTCTTTTACAATATTCAGTCTATGAATCAATGCTAGCCAAAACACTTTCTCTTATGCAAACTATGTCATTCATCTTTCTCTCCTTCTGCCGTTACCTTTCTTTATTGACCTTCCATGGATTGGCCTCTTCCTATTACTATCATTCTTCCTCAAACTTTTTTTCTGCTATCTTCCAATGCTCTCCTCTTCTCAAACTCTACTGTTCTCAGTCTGCAACCATTGGACTATTCTTATCAGCCTTTACTCGATGCTTGGGCCTTTGGCCTATTCTCCTTCTGTCATCTTCGACCGACTTCTTCAATTGACCGTGTTGAGGTTACTTTCATTGGCCTACTCTGGTTATTGCTCCTTCTATTCATGCCTTGATTATTATTTTATTGGCTTCAATGTCTTTGGCCTATCGGCATTCACTTTCTTTTTTGTCCTCTCATATTGTCTACACTACGTGGGGAAGATTTCTCCTTTTCTTTGCATCACAAAATCCCTTGACTACTCTCCTCTTTGCAGGAGTAATCTTTTATGGCTATACAAGTAGCCATTACCTTTTGACATTCAACCATGCATCCATTACAGAGAATTTTCTATCTACTGTCATTCCACTCCCTCTTAACTATCTTGTAACTTTAACTATTTCCTTTCTGTTGTCATCAAATTGTCACCATCTACCAAGACCTTTTAGCTTCCATGAAATGATTCTAGCTATCTATTGGAAATAAGGTAGATAACTGAGAGGGGGGGTGAATCAGTTATCTTAAATATTTTAACTTTCTATTCTTCTTTAACAATTAGTGCAACATCAAAACATATAAGCATACATAACCATAAGAGCAGAAATAAAATCAACACATATAACACAATGATTTTGATGTGGAAAACCCTGTTAAGGGAAAAACCACGGGGTGACTAACCCAAGATTGTATTCTTTGTTAAAAGAATAAGAAGTACAAAATGGCACTTGCCAATTAGGGCTCACTGCCCAAGCACACTACTCACAAGAGGCACACTGCCTACAAGAGACTCACTATCTACAAGGATATAGAAGGTAACCAGATGTTTCAACTAAAGAGAGGCATCCACATATGCTAAGGTTCAGTTCTGGTTAGGCTCAATATACTGATCTATTGCACTTCATACTTCCTCTGTTTTAGTGCTGTTGTTCTGTCAAATACCGAACTTGTATTGTTGCTTCCACACTTCTCTCTACCTTTTTGTCACACACACAATCTTCCACACCTTGCTTCATATTGAAATCCATCTGATATATATATCCGCACCAAGGATTTTAACATCTTTCTAGTCGGTAACCGGAATACTCAGGATATTTACTAAATACTGGTCTGTCGGTTGAATCCATGCTCAACATGTGATGCATATCAAAAATATAGACATAGAAATCATCAATCATGTCGGCCAACCATGAATGATCCCTGAAGAAGCTTGATCACCATCAATTTCTCATCCGGATTAAAGTTTGATGTTCTACCAGTCAGTTCTTCCTTAGTCTACTCTGCCTATCAGGAACCCAACACTTAGATGCTCATATCTTTTCACTCTTTCATCACCGGAGGTTCAATCTCTGGAATGTAGTAGTCATGGTACTCCTCTTGACTTCCCCAAGTCTGCACCTTGCTGAGATACATCCTCTAAGAGATCCAGACCTGATTGTCAGACCTTGCTGCATGCTCTGTTCTTGCTTACTGGACCAAAACACTCTTCAATCTAACTTCCGATAAAGACATATTATGTGCTGCAGATGTGTGGGATAAATTTTGTTGCCATCAATGATAACAATAATGAAGCCACACAGTGTCTCTTGCCAACAATCTCCCCCTTTGGCATTGATGGCAACACTTAGTGAAAAATGACTAAGTGTCATAGCACACTCCCCTTTGGCATTGATGGCAACACTTAGTGAAAAATGACTAAGTGCCATAGCACACTCCCCCTTGGCTGATGCTCTATCTTATGTACACTTTTACCAAAGCTCCCCCTTAGCTAGATTCCACATTTTTCACTGTTCCTCACTCCCCCTTTGACATCAATGGCAAAGGGTGGAATCTACACACCAAAATTTGCAAAAAATAACATATACATAGCCGCATAAGTATATATACAAGTTATACTTACATATACTTAAGTATATCCTCAAAAGTGGTCTTCAACTAGACAAACTCTGTTGCCCAACTCTGCTTCATCCTGTCCAAAATTGAGATGTGACCACTCAACAAAAATACAAAAGCTTCTATCCTTTTTAAGTCTGTCAGATCACTGGTCTGGGCTGTAGTCTGAACATCAGTTAGAGCCTCATGCATTTCCTCTAACTTAGGGATAATTATCCCTCTTAGTTCTCTCATTTTGCTTATTCTATTCTTCTTCTCCTTCTCAAGCCTCTTTATCTCATTTATAGTGGGAATAGCCTGGCACTCTTGATTCATTATGGATGAGGTGAGAGGATCAAAATTTTGAGATAGACTTGATAATTTACCCTCTTGTTCTTCCACCTTTGCAATGTCTGCTATCACTGTGGACCAAGATAAACAAAATTTGTATAAATCTCTGCCATCTTTAAGAGCATTTTCTAGGCTCTTTATCCCAATATTTAGATTTCTCCTATCATTTGCTATGAGTCCCTATACTTCGAAGAATCTCTTACCCAAAAATTCTTTTCAGACTTTTTCTTCTGCTGATTTCTCCAAGGAATCAAAATGTGTGCTAACAGAATTAACAAGAGATTTCAGATTACCAGATGAAGAGGCTGAAAGATCCTTTTGGAAGGATGGCATGATTTTCTCCAGCACACCGGATGTAATTTCTATGAGCTCACAGTCTTCCATGTGAGACTTCAGAAGCTTTTCTTTTTCTTTAGCTTGAGCAAAAGATGCTACCTTCATTGTCTGGACTGGAGAGAGGTAGTCAAAATTGAGTGGTCCTTGAAATAATTATGGTTCATCTATCTCTAACATTTCTCTATTCAAGAAGCTGTTTACTGCCTCAATAGTGTCTCTTGCCTGAGACAAGGTCTTCTTTTCTTTTCCTAACTCAGAGTTGTCATCTAGGGTCTTCTTTGTTTGATCTTCTTCTCTTACCTTTACCTCTTCTTCTTGACTAATTTCCTCTTCTTTTCTTGCTTCTCCTTCAATTCTAGAGTCTGTTGGGGGATCTAGAAGAGAGATGCTTACTTCTTCATGGACTTCCTCTTCCAGAATAGAGGAATCCAAGTCCTTAGTCCTCTCCTCACCTATCTCCTTTGGCTCTTCTGTATTTTTCTCTATACATTCTTCTTTTGATGTACTTAGTCCTTCTTCATCCATGGCAAAAGGTTCTTCATCTATTTCCTCTATGACAGGAAGATTGAATCTTTTGTAGACATTCCGGAGGATGTCTTCTATCTATTTTTCTACCTGATCTATCTCTCCAAGCATAAGCTTGTTCATTCTGGCTTTTCTCTGAAACTCATCCTTGCAATCCTTGAAGATCATGTTCATTTGTTTTGGAGTGATGGAAGGATAGAGCTGAATAGCTATCTGTTCCTGGATCTCCAAATCCTTTTCCTTAGCATTGTCTTTTCTGAGTTCAAGTACTTTCTCTAAACTCTTGGGGATTAGAGAGATGATTTTAATGAATGCTTTATTATATATGTTCAAGTACTTAACTATAGCTTCTTCTAGGATCCTTTTGTCTATGTCACTATACTCATCATAGAATTTTGTCATTGGTTGCAGATTCCTGTCCACTGTGACTGCCTTGATGATATCATCAATAGAGAGAGTAGGCTTTTCAACAAATTCTTCTGCCTCTTATTCTTTGTTTGCACCGGTAGAGGATTCACCTGAAGTTTTCTTCTTCTTCCTCATTTTCTTAATTTCCTCATTAGTCTCTATTTCTTCATCATCCTTCTGACTTATATAGGACCTTGTGGCCTTGGTTTTTGTTCTCTTTTCTCCTTTACCAAATGTCTTGGCTTCCAGTTTTGAGGCTTTTGGGCTCTTAGAGGTGGTAGGTGCAGAGCTCTTGGAGGATCTGGTCCGGGAGGGGGCTTGTACCGGATTGCTTTCATTTTCTACTTCTTGTCTCTCCTTCTCAGCTCTTTCTAATTTTTCTTTTTTGCATCAACTGCCTCTTTTGAAATGCCATATCTTTTGGCAACTTCCTCTACTTCCCTTCTCACTTTTCTTTTCATCTCTAGTTGTCTTTGTTTAACATGAATTTTCACACTCAATTCTTGAAAGGTTCCAAACCTTCCTGCCTCAGGGTCCTTAGGATGACTCAGCAGGTGTTGGATATGTAGCTCCAAGATTTTCTCATCTACTTCATAGCCCATTGGCATAATCTAGTCTATCCTGGGCTCCACTGCCTCCATTAGGCATTGATCAATGTCTACCATGAAACACACTGTATCCCTGTATTTTTCAACTATTGTTTGTGGAATTCTTTCTCTGGCCTGCATCATACTTTGGAAGTTTTTGAAGTAACCCCAGAGTGCTATAATTTGAGCCTTGGCATCACCAAGCACATACATCTAATCTCTGATCTATATGGCAACCGGTCTGTCATTTTTCCATACCCAACCACTGGATCTGGGTAGCTCATTCATATAGTAAAAGAAGAGACATAGTATCAAGCACCGTACTTAAATGAGTTCTTATCCTTCTTTATTTTCTGCAAATTCTCTAACAGTTGGTTCAGGAGAAGCTCACAAACATCATAATCAACATTTTCTCTTAGCATCTGATAAGTAGTGTATATTTCTGTTCTGGACACAGAATTCTCCCTGCTAGAGTGATATATTTTATAACCAATTATCATAGAAGCAAATTTGATATCTAGATCTATGATATCCTCTATTATCATTGCTCTTTTGTCAAACTTTGATCTAGTAGCCTCACTTATAGTTTGGTTCTTGACTAATTTGAGAGCAGGCAACCCACCAGATGAGTGCAATCTAGTTACCGCCCTAATGGCATCTTTTGTGATCTTAAATGGCCTCATCAACCACATGAAGTTGTCATGTATTCTGCTCAGAACATATTGGACCCATTCATCCTCTGCAAAATAGGGAAAGTGGATGCAATGTCTGAAATGCTTATCCCGGATGGCCTTGTATTGAGGTTTAAGTTCAAATGTTTCATCTATTAATTGCTTGTGATAGATATCCATCAGTTTGGATTCCCCAAATTCCTCAATATTTGTGTTTATGTATACTCTAACATCTTCTACATACAGAACCCCATGCAGAATGCTAGAGAATGCACCTAAGGGATCCACTTCTAGGGATTTGTAAGGATGTTTCTTGAACTTTGGGTATGACCTATCAGTAATCTTAACAACATTTGGAGTAGCTATCTTGCAAAAGATTCAAAGAGAGTATTCAAGAGCAAAAATACCTTTTTACGCTTCTAGGGTTCATGATATGAGTTGAAAAGATCACTGGTTGAATTGAATTATGTGGTTGATCTTTGAGAGGGTTGAAGCAATCTTGTTACAAAGATCTTTCTTTCTTCTTCTTGAATGCAAATGGGCAAATGATGAACAAAAGAACCCTTATATTTCTGCACAAACCCTAAATTCATATTGCAATGAATGCGCACCTTAAGTCATTTCGGTTCCCTTGTTTTGACCTTGTTCTGAGAGAGATCCTTCTGAATCACTAAGATGCACTAAGAATTATTCTTGGTGATAATTGACAATCTATCTTCCTTTCTCCAATCATTCCATTTATCCACAAATCAAGATATTTCAATTTTGAATCATACCGGATCTAACTGTGAAGATCCTGCTTTTACTGGAAGGCTGTTAAACTGGATCAATCTTGGATGATTAAACTCTTCAAATCTCCTTGCGGATCTTTCACATTTTTATTGAGGGCCATTTAGATGTCTCTTTGAGAATTATTCAATCCGCCAAACTCCATGTGCCAATCTTAGATACCAATTGACTGGCTGGGGGAATTTATTTTCTTTTATGACTCCCCCTGAGCTAGAGCTCATCTATATAGTTTCTGGAAGGAATATCAACACTAGATTTTGGTGCGGATCCATCCCTACCATTTTCTATACTTCTCTTCACCCAAATCTTATTCATCTCTCTTTTAACTTCATCCGCATTAACTTTTCCTTTTCCTTTGTCTTAATTTTGATTATGATTCACCGGACCCTTTTTATCCTGTTTCTTATTTCTACAGAACTTGGCAATGTGACCGGATCTATTGCAGTTGTAGCAAATAATATTTCTTTGCATATTTGACTGATATCCTCTTGATCTACACTAGTTAGCCATATGTCCCATTCTATTGCATGCAAAGCATCTACCATTGAATGCATTGTTTATTTGCATATTTCTACATTCATGAGATTTGTGACCATACCTTTTGCAGTTAAAACACTGTCTGGAAAAGGATGAATTAGTCTGATTCATTCTTCTTCTACACTGATTTGCTTTATGACCAAAGTTATTGCAATTGCAGTAGTATCCATTGAAGGATGAATATCTTTGAGCATTTGGTTGCCTTACCGGAGATCTTCTAGGCTTGTTCCTTGGATTTCTTGATCCAGGGTTCTTCTGACCGGATCCAAAGCTTTCACCTTTCTCATACCCCAAACCATGCTTGTCATCTACCCTCTTTTGGCTTTCAAGAAGAACTTCAAGTTGAGTAGAGCTTATCTTGAATTTCTCTTTGTATTCATTTGTTGTTTGAAGATCCCTTTTAAGATTGTCTATTTGATTCTCAAGTTGTTCTTCATTATCTCTAGCTTCTTCAAGATCAGATTCTAGATGCTTGATTATTCTATCCATTTTGTGGCAGTCTTCTAACTTCTCCTTGAGAAATTGTTGTAAATAATCTTCAATTTTTCTTTTCTCTTCAATTTCTTGGGTGAATTTCATAACCCCTGATTCCATTTCATGTCTTACCATAATGACCTTTTTTGATAGCTTCTCACATAACTTGTTTTTCTCATTCAGATCTTCATTTGTATCATTGGCTTCACTTTGACTTGCTAATTGTTGAAGTAGTTCCTTTCTCTTTTTCACAGAGATATTTAGTTTTTCTTTAAGTTCATTTATGAAATCATCATCTTGTTTGAGTCTTTCCCTCAGGCTATTGAGTTCAAAATGAGATTGCTCAAGATCATCTAGGGCAGACTGAAGTTGTTCCCTCATACCATACATATCCATTGAGATTCCCAGATCTTCCTCAAGCTATTAGGCTTTGTTTAGAGGAAATTAGCTCTGATACCAATTGTTGGAAACAAGGTAGATAACTGAGAGGGGGGGTGAATCAGTTATCTTAAATATTTTAACTTTATGTTCTTCTTTAACAATTAGTGCAGCATCAAAACATATAAGCATGCATAACCATGAGAGCATAAATAAAATCAACACACATAACATAATGATTTTGACGTGGAAAACCTTATTAAGGGAAAAACCATGGGGTGACCAACCCAAGATTGTATTCTCTATTAAAATAATAAGAAGTACAAAATGGCACTTGCCAATTAGGGCTCACTGCCTAAGCACACTGCTCACAAGAGGCACACTGCCTACAAGAGACTCACTATCTACAAGGATATAGAAGGTAACCAGATGTTTGAACTGAAGAGAGGCATCCACATATGCTGAGGTTCAGTTTTGGTTAGGCTCAATATACTGATCTATTACACTTCATACTTCCTATGTTTTAGTGCTACTATTCTGTCACATACTAAACTTGTATTGTTGCTTCCACACTTCTCTCAACCTTTTTGTCGCACAAAAAATCTTCCACCTTGCTTCATACTGAAATCCATCTGATATATATATATATATATCTGCACCAAGGATTTCAACATCTTTCTAGTCGGCAACTAGAATACTTAGGATATTTACTAAATATTGGTTTGTTGGCTAAATCTATGCTCAACATGTGATGCGTATCAAAAATATAGACATAGAAATCATCAATCATGTCAGCCAACCATGAATGATCCCTCAAGAAGCTTGATCACCATCAATTTCTCATCCGGATTAAAGTTTGATGTTCTACTGGTCAGTTCTTCCTTAGTCTACTTTGCCTGTCAGGAAACCAACACTTAGATGCTCATATCTTTTTACTCTTTCATCACCAGAGGCTCAATCTCTAGAATGTAGTAGTCATGGTACTCCTCTTGACTTCCCCAAGTCTACACTTTGCTAAGATACATCCTCTAAGAGATCCAGACCTGATTGTCAGACCTTGCTGTATGCTTTGTTCTTGCTTACTGGACCAAAACACTCTTCAATTTGACTTCTGGTAAAGACATATTATGTGCTACAGATGTGTGGGATAAACTTTGTTGCCATCAATGAAAACAATAATGAAGCCAGACAATGTCTCTTGCCAACACTATCAATGGTTTGGTTCTAATATCTTATTATCACGTACATCTTATTTCCTCTATCAGCATTTCCACTAAACTGTTTGTGACCATAACCACTCTTTGACCATTACTAACTTTCATAATTAATACCTTCTTCGAACCTTGGTTAGTTCCTTAACAATTTTCTGATAGTGCTCCTGTCACTAGGGTGACAGGTACCTTCATTTGCCTTCTTCTGTCATGCAGCTCGCACACTTCTAGCTAAAAACAACAATTGCTTATCAAATTTTGGAATTCTGACTGATGCCTCTGCATCAGACTCCCCAGGGGACAAGGATCATGTGCTCCTGCACATGTGTTTCTCTACAAATTTATTAAAACATTTTCTTTCATTTCTTCCACATCCTCTCTGGCCCATATGCCAGATCCTTCCAACTTCGTTGTGTATCACTGAATACTACTCTCATATAATTGTCTGCATCACTTATGGTCCACTTCCAATCTCTACTTCCCCTTTCATCTACCCTAAACATATCATAAACAAATGGAAAAATTTCAACATCACCCATTGTATCATCAACACCTACCATTCCTATATCATACTCAATATGTTCATCAAATATTCCTTTCAGCCACTCTTGCTCTATGGCCACCTGCTGCAAAAAAGTATTTTCAGACTCAGCCTTTATTTCATGACTTATCATATTCATTCAGAATTTACCATGAGTGCTACAACTTCTACATCTTTGGCTTCAATCTCCCTCGAGACATCCTTTGTTGTCCCACATATTTTAAAATCTTCAACCTTTCCATTCCATTCTTGCTCAATAGCTATCAATTGTTTCCACAAATCTTCTTCATTGTTTTCCCTTGTTGCTGCTTCTTTACTATCCTTTTGTTTTTTCCTTCATTGTGGACTATGGCTGTCCCAGTATTACCTTCCTTTATTGCTCATATTCTCTTGTCCAAGTCTGCACCTTCATGCCTTCCACTACATGCTACTGCTGCCTTCCCTTCAGGCTCAATTCTTCCAATCAACTTTTCCTCTTTTCTATCACACTTGTAGTTATTCATGCTACACTTTTCAATCTGCCTTTGCTTACCTTTTTTCTTTTTATGATATTTATTCCTCCTCATCTTTTTTTCATCTCCAATCCTCCAAATTTTCTCCTCATATTTACAAATTTCATTTAAAGCCTCAATATCATCATCACAATCAGATTGCTCCTTTGGTACCTTGTCTAACCTTTCCCTATCTTTTCCTTCAACAAATTGATCTAAAGATTCAAAAGCATCATGAACTAACTCAACTTGCTTACATTTCACTTCACATTTAGCATTATCCAATGTCTGCCGATCTAGTGCCGCAATGTTCTTTACATCAGGTTCTTTCACTGGCTCCTTACCAACATCTTCATTTTCAACTTCCATTCTTTTATTTGTCTTAGCATCATTTATTACAGCTCCACCGGTCTTTTTGCTACCACCCTCTTTTCTCTCCATACTTTGCTTGCCTCAACCTTGGGTTGATCTCTTTTGATTGCTACACTTATGCTCCCCACTCTTTGCCTTGACTTCATCCTCAATTCATCTTCTTCCCTAGGATTCTTTGCTGGCCACTTTATCTGCACAACTATTTGCTTCATGTTCATCAGCATACTCATCACTCCTTGCATAGACTTGTTAGTATAAACATAATCATAAACAACATTCTTTCTATACTTTATCTGCTGCTCTTCATCTATCTTTCTCTTTTGCCAACATGGGACTATGTACCCATGATCCACCCATTTTCTCTTCTCACAAACTTGTCCATCTATAATCACACTTCTATGCACACATGATTAAAACTAACATTACAATCTTCATTTATAGAATAAAAATCACTATTGCAACCTTACCTTACCTGCTACCCTGATTTATTCTCTTCATTGGCTTCTTCAATATCCATCTCTTCCTCTACATGAGCAACTTGTGCTACATCTGTAACTTCTTCCAAAGCATCATAGAATTCAAGGGCTACTTTCTTATCTTCATCTTCTACCAGGAGATCCTCAGCTTCATGCTTCTCTTCATTTTTAGGCACTTTACAATGTACATCTACTGTAAACTCCTTTTGACATGCTGTTGCAATCAATCTTCTCTCACGTTCAACTCTTTTTTCGGGTGCTATTCTTACCCCATCCTTCATCATCTTCAAGGTCTCATTCTTGACCTTCTATAATGCATTCTTTATACCTGCATACATATCTACAAACAAAATAAGAGACCACAATGTCTCCCTCAATGTCTTCTTCAGGGACACTCTTATCTCTTCATTTCTCCTTTTCACAAGTGCCCCTTGATGTACTTTTTATTTTTCCTCTCTTCTCTCATGTTCTCTTCAATGAGAACTTTAGTCACCACTTCTGGTGCATGTTGCTCCTCCAGAAACCTCTTGCTGTCCCAACCTTTGTGGGTACTCAAGGCATTCATCCTTTGCCTTTTCTTCTTCTCAACAATCTCCCTCATAGGCCACCTCACTTTTCTCGTCATTGGCCATACCCAAAAGTAATTCTGGCTATCTTCTTCATATCTTTGTTGCATGGCAATCACATACTATTTTAAATCTCTTTTTAATTCTACCATCTCTCTTTCAAAATCCATATTTTGCTTCTTCATCTTTTCTAGGCTAAGTTGCCTCACTTTAGCGATCTACTTAGCACTCAGAATCTTCTAGGCTCTGATAGCACTTGATGGCATAGAAAATCTCTATCCACATTCCTAATTTCACTTAGATATAAATCCCCATTCATACTCATTTAACTTACAGGCAAGATGGTGATAGAAACTACAAAGTTTTACAAGAACAATAAAGATAAACCATTACAACAAGTGACAGGAACTGTTCTTACACAAGCTACAGGAACTCAAATTAATAGTGACAACAGATTAACAATCAAATTGATAGGAATATTGAATGCACAGTCACATTAATCAACATAGGTTTTATTCAATGCTGACCAATTACACATACACATACTCATAGATTCTTTTACAATCTTTAGTCTATGAATCAATGCTAGCCAAATCACCTTCTCTTATGCAAACTATGTTATTCATGTTTCTCTCCTTCTACTGTCGACCTTTCTTTATTGGCCTTCCATGGCTCGGCCTCTTCCTATTACTATCATTCTTCATCAAACTCTTTTTCTGCTATCTTACATTGCTCTCCTCTTCTCAGACTCTACTGCTCTCAGTTTGCAACCATTGGACTATTCTTATCGGCCTTTACTTAATGCTTGGACCTTTGGCCTATTCTCCTTCTATCATCCTCGACTAACTTCTTCAATTAACCATGCTAAAGTTACATTCATTGGCCCGCTCTGGTTATTGCTCCTTCTATTCATACCTTGATTATTATTTTATTAGCTTCAATGTTTTTTGCCTATCGGCCTTCACTTTCTTTTTTACCCTCTCAGACTGTCTACACTCTGCAGGGAAGATTTCTCCTTTTCTTCACATCACAAAACCCCCTGAGTGCTCTCCTCTTTGCATGAGTAATCTTTTATGGCTATACAAACAACCGTTACCTTCTGACATTCGACCATGTAGCCATTATAGATAATCTTCTGTCTATTGTTGTTCCACTCCCTCTTAATTGTCTTGTAACCGCAACTATTTCCTTTCTGCTGTCATCAAAATGTTTCCCTCTGCCAAGACCTTTTAGCTTCCCTGAAATGATTCTAGCTATCAATGGTTTGGTTCTAATATCTTATTGTCACATACATCTTATTTCCTCTGTCAGCATCTCCACTAAACCATCTGCGACCATAACCACTCTTCGACCGTTACTAACTTTTGTAACTGATGTCTTCTTCCAACCTTGGTCGGTTCCTTAATAATTTCCTGACAATGCTCCTATCACTGGGGTGACATGTACCTTCATTTGTCTTCTTCTGTCATGCATCTCGACACTTCCAGCCAAAAACAACAATTGCTTATCAAAATTTGGAATTCTGACCGATGCCCCTCCATAAAAGACCCTCAATTATAATCAAATCCTAATACATTTCGAGGTAAACATAATAATGATTCCTCACCGTAGGTATGTGTTATACTACAAAATACGGTATACCAATACATATGTCTTATTGATGATAATGTTTCTTGAAAGTTGACGATACCTATCGCTCATTGCCACGATGGCATAACTGTCGAGTCCCGCGGGCCATAGTAGAGTTATCCCAATGAGGCAAAAATGCCTTTCAAAAACTAATGGAAAAAAAGGATAACCCTTGAATCACGTATAAGGATGAGAAGTGGTTGCAGGTGATAAGAAAACCATTATCTCCCTTATGCTTGAAAAAAGTTAAAAAGAAGAGACAAATTGGGATCATCTTCTTACGAAACATAGTAATTAGATGTCTTTTTGAGTGATTACAATAGCACAATAACGATAGTAGGGCAAAGGTGGTAGACTTCAACTAAGCTGGGAGCTGTTGCTGAAGGTAAGAGGAACATGACATTTTGAGCAAACAACAGGTTTCTCTCATTTCAATCCTATGTTTACATTTCTTTTCCTCAAACTTACTTAAAGCTTTGTGTGAACAATGATGTCGATGCATCTTACTTGTTCCACTTCAAGAAAGAATATGTGCAAATCTTGATAGAACGACAACTATGTATTTTGCTTCTATGTAAATAGTAAATTATCTAGTTCTTTATTATCAGCATTAAATAGAGTACCATCATACAGGTTACGCATGGAGAAAGATAGCTTAGAAGATCTTAAAATCATTCATCTCTTTCCTCTACTACATATTAAAGATGTTTGTTGTGGAAAATAGTAGTAAAGATTATCTCATGTTATTATGATTCGATAGAAGGCTAAATTTAATTGTTATTCCAAAATAGTTATGGTATTATGAGAGTGACTACCACCTTGAATATTCATACTCAGCAACCTAAAATAAGCCATGTAAATCTCTTTTAAGCTTTTGATCATTACAGGCAAGAAAGGAAATAGTCCAACCCTTAGAAAATTGTTATCATGGCATCAAGAAATTTCTTGCATTCAATCGAAGGATCATTAAATTGATACTATAGGGTTTTAGGAGCCTTTTTGCCCTGAGCAAGCTATTAGTTTCTTGTGCCATAAAGCCATTTCAAATACATGAAACTAAATCCCTGTTAGCTCTTTCTTTAAATTTTGATAATAATAACACTCAAGATAACCATGTGGAGACAACATTTAATTATTTTAATTATGGTTATAGTCAAGGCGATAAAACGTACAATCACTACAATGATAGAATGTTAGGTCGACTCATTAATTTTGAGTGAAGCCAAAAGCTAACATTAGTAGCCATAGTCTTTCGACCCATAGGATAATTTAATCTTTCTAAGACAATAGTTTCTATAAATGACTGAACCTTAATATACATTTATATATAAATTAAAAGCCAACTTTAGATTCTTAAAAGATTAAAATTAAAATCTTAACAAGGTAGCCAGCCTAGTAGGTTTACAACTATTTCGATATACATTATATCAACCCATATGTGTAACAAGATAGGTTCGAAAACTTGAATAATTAGGTTAGAGAGTAGTTGATTAAGGAATCAAACTCATGTTTAGTGTTTCATAACCCTAGTTGATCTCGTTTAAGACGTAGGGAAACAATCATGTTAGCTTTATGACAATAATCGTATTTTCCTTGAATTCAAAAATTAGTTATGCTATATGAAGAACAAGTTTGGGAGTATCATGTTAACTCCTTAGTATTGAGAAAACTCGATTGAAGAATAAACCCTAAAAGTCTAGGGGGGAAATATCTCTCCTTATTGAATTACAAATCATGATTTCATGCCTTTTTCACTATGATGGCAAGGTTGCCTTCAAAACATGTTATGGTTATTAATAACATTAGAGTTACTAAAGATCAAACAATTATATTTTGAAACTTGTCAAGCTAGGAAGGCTAAGAAAACCCTTTTATCCAAAACAACTGTAGGATTGCGACGTTATCCAAGTCAAGTTGGGGTGGGTGAATAATACAACTGCATTGATTGCAACGCTATTTATACTAAAAACTTTGGCCAAAGTAATGCATAGGCCTCTAGTGCATTGTCGGTTCACCGTGTCTAGGATTACGTAACATGTGGATATGATCACACTTAACTAGATGGTATCTAGGGTTGCATGATTACAGTGTTGTGTAGGACACAAACATCAGTACTCAGATAGAAAATACCATAGTTCATCCTAGGTCTATACTCTTCATGAAGGGTTGGGCCACTTCTGGGAAGGAAGGTGTGTGGGAGACCGTCGATCTGTGGATGGAGGTAAAGCTCTCTGAAGAGGCTTTCTCTCTCTTCAATCAGAGGCATGCTGAGGCTTGTGATATGGAAGTCAACAATCAAGATGCAGTAAACATTTGGTGAGTTAACTTATATGTCCTTCATTCTGTATAATTTAACATGTTTCAAATATTTGAAAATGGATAGACAATATAAATAATTTGATACAATAATGTTTCTTTTCCAACTTAATGATTAAACTCAAACAAAAAAAAATTACCACCCTTTCACCTCTTCAAATTTACTTCATGGTAATTATTTGAATTTAGTGTTTTGAAAACTTTGGATATTACATATGGTATCAGAGCTAACCAGGTTTGGCACTAGGGCTTATGAGTCCACTAAGCCGACCTAGAATCAACATTATGTAGTTAGCTAATGATTTGATTTACTGTGCCAAGATGGTATACCTCAAAAAGACTACAAGGAAGTCCTTTGTAGGCAAAGAATGATACTTGCAGGCAAGAAGAGAGCGTATGGCAATAATAAAAACCATCGAAGGAGAAAATGATGAAAACAAGATATGGCTAAGAGACACATAAACCCTTGCTAATGCCTTAACTTGACTCAAACAAGTAAAAAGGGAACTCCTAGAGACAACTAGGATGACAGATTGGATTATGAGTAAATCTTGCCATGATAGTACACCAATGATCATGAGGGATCCTCATATACTACCCAATGCTAAAATCATTGTACTTTCATCTAGTAGTGAATCTGAGGATTACACACCCCTTAAGTATGTGTCAGACAATTATTATGAGGGATACAAACCCCTTTGTAAATAATATGTGAATCATGATATGTATATATCCACAAAGAATGTATATACTCTTGTATAAACCATAATAAAGATGATTTTGTTTTTGTATCGACCATTGTTGTGTGAGTTCATTATGTTATGATTCAATGAGATGTGTTAAATCAAGAAAACTAATTGATAACTCGTTAATCATAGGTGTGAGAAAATATTTCAAACATGGTACGATCAAGACCTAATCAAAGAAAGGATCAGGAAGATCATAATTCCCAAGTAAATTCTACAGACAACCTAGACCAAATTTTAAATATGCTTACTGAAATAAAGGAAAGACTAGGTAATCTGGAAAAGAGAGTGAATGAGTCTGGTAATATAGAAGGGGAAAATGAGTATTCTTATAATGAGAATAGGGGTAAACAAAAATATCATAGTATGACAAGTGAGAGCCTATAAGATAGCAAATTTTAGAGAGAAACAAAAGATAAACTTGCTCTCGAATTGTCTAAAGATATGAAAAAGATTACTTCCCCTAAATTTGACAGGAAACAAAAATTGAGGATGCAACTGAAGCTTGGTTGACTGAGATGGAAAAGTACTTTGAAATCAAGAACTATTCAAAGACCACTAAAGCAGTTTGGGGGGGCATACCTATTGAAAACAAGGCAGATAACTGAGAGGGGGGGTGAATCAGTTATCTCAAAATTTCCTTAATTTTCTTTTCTTTCGTTATCTCAATATTCAGTGTTACATCAAAACATGAAAGCATGTATAACCATAAGAACAAAAATAAAATCAACACACATAACACAAGGATTTTTACGTGGAAACCTTGTTAAGGGAAAAACCACGGGGTGACTAACCTAAGATTGTATTCTTTGTTAAAAGAATAAGGAGTTCAAATTTGGCACTTGCCAATAAGGGCTTACAGCCCGAGCACATTGCTCACAAAAGGGTCACTGCCTACAAGAGACTTACAGTCTACAAATGCTTACAGAAGATACCAAGGTGTTTGAACTGATGAACAACATCTATGTATGCAAGATTTTAGTTCCAATTAGGCACAATAAACTGATCTGGCACATTTCATTCTTCCTCTGCTCAATATAACTTTCTTGTTACATTCTGGGCTTGAATCACTGCCTTCGCACTTGTCTCTGCTTATCTTCACACTTAACCATACATACTATTCACTTCACCCACTTACAATCTTGAATCCATCGGCTATATATATCTGCATCAAGGATTTCCAACAACTTCTTAGTCGGCAACAAGAACACTTGAGATATTTGTAAGTTATTGATCTGTCAGCTGAATCCATGCTTGATTAGTGATGCGTATAAAAAATATAGGCATAGAAATCATAAATCATGTCAGTTAACAATGTATAGTATTACAGATTGCTTGATCAAGACCTTTTACACATCTGGATTGAAGTCTGATACTCTTTGGGTCAATTCTTCCTCTGTCTGCTCTACCTAATTGGAACCCAACACTTAGATCCTCATATCTTTTTCTTACTTTCTCACTGGAGGCTAAATCTTTGGAGTACAGTAGTCATGATACCCCTCTTGACTTGTCCAAATCCGTAACTTACTGAGTTACACCATCTGAGAGATCTGGACCTGATTGTCAGACCTTGTTACATACTCTGTTCTTGTTCACTGAACTAAAATAATCTTCAATCTAACTTCCAGTATAGGCATACTATGTACTATGGATGTGTGGGATAGACTTTGTTGCCATCAATGACAACACTTTTGAATCCACACAGTGTCTCTTGCCAACAATCTCCCCCTTTGGCATTGATGGCAACACTTAGTTAAAAATGGCTAAGTGTCGCAGTAACTCCCCCTTGGCTGATGCTTTGTCTTTTGCACTATTTTACCGGAGCTCCCCCTTAGTTGGATTCCACATTTTTCACTACTCTTCACTCCCCCTTTGACATCAATGGAAAAGGGTGGAATCCGTATGCCAAAATTTTGCAAAAATTATTCTATACATGGCCGCATATGTACATACAAATCATAAGATAAACTTACATATACTTGAGTATGTCTACAAAAGTAGTCTTCAGCTGTACAAACTCTGTGGCTCAGCTCCTCTTCATCCTATCCAAAATGGAGATGTGACCACTCAACAAAAATGCATATACTTCTGCCCTTCTTAAATCTGTTGGATCACTGGTCCGGGCTGTGGTCTAAGCATCTGTCAAGGCCTCATGCATTGCCTCTAGCTTAGGGATAATTATCCCTCTAAGTTCACCCATTCTGTTCATTATGTTCTTCTTTTCTTTGTCTAGCTTCCTTATTTCATTTATGATAATAATATCCTGTCATTCTTGATTCATTAGAGAGGTAGAAAGAGGGTCAAAATTCTGAACTAGGCTTGGCAGGTTTTATTCTTGTTCTTTTACTTTCTCCTCAATGTCTTTTGTCACTTTAGGCCAAGTCAAACAGAATTTGAATAGGTCCCCACTATCTTTGAGAGTATTTTCAAGGCTCTTTATTCCAATATCTAGAGTCCTCCTATCATTTTCAATAAGTCCTTGCACCTTAGTGAATCTTTTTCCCAGAAACTCTTTCTGGACCTTTATTTCTGCTGATTTCTCTAAAGATTCAAAATAAGTGTCAACATAATTGATTAAGTTTTTCAAATTACTGGATGGCGAGTCCGAAGGATCCTTTTGATAGGTTGCCATAATCTTTTCCAATATCCCAGATACAATCTCCAATAGCTCATAATCCTCCATATGTGATTTTAAAAGTTTCTCTTTAGCCTTGGCTTGGGCAAATGATGCTATCTTCATCATCTGTACTAGAGAGAGTATCTAGATTTAGGGGCCCTTGAAACAACTCTGGTTCATCTAACTCCACCACCTCTTTGTTCAAGAAATTCTCTACTATCTCTGTAGTGTCTCTTGGAGATCTGGACTTCTTCCCTTTAGGAATATCAAGACTGCTTGGTTTGGATGTGTCATCACAAACCTTTTTTGCATGTTCTTTTTCTTTAGCTTTATCCTCTTTTTCTTGCATCTCCTTGTCTTCTCTTTTTCTTTCCCCTTTAGCTTCAGTGTCCAGAATGTTTGTCTTGGTAGCTGTGGGATTTGGAGGAGTGATATTGCTAGTGTTTGTTGCTTTGTAAACTTCCTCTACTAGAACAAAGGAATCTAAGTCCTCAGACTTCTCTTCATCTATTTTTTTTAATCCTTCGACATCCTTGTCAGAAGATTCTTCATTGATTGCATTTAATCCTTCAACATCCATGGTAGAAGGTTCTTCATCTATTTCCTCTATAGTAGGAAGATTAAATCTCTTCAAGGCATTCTAGAGGATATCTTTTGTTTCACTTGCTACTTGGTCTGTTTCTCCAAGCATGAGTTTATTCATTCTCACATTACTTTGGAACTCATCCTCACAATCCTTGAAAATCGTGTCCATTTGTTTTGGAGTGATAGAAGGGTAGAGCTGTATCATTATTTGCTCCTAGATTTCTAAGTCTTTAACCTTTGCATTCTCATTTCTTAGCTCAAGTATCTTTTCTAGGATCTTAGGAATCAATGATATGATTTCAATGAAAGCTTTATTGTAAATGTTCAAGTACCTGACAGAAGCCTCTTCCAGAATGCTCTTGTCAACATCACTGTATGCATCATAGAACTCAGTCACTGGATGCAGGTTCCCATCCACAATAACTGCCTTGATGATGTCATCAATGGAAAGAGTGGGCTTTTCAACAAATTCCTCTGCCTTCTCTTCCTCATTTCTGCTAGCAAAGAACTTCCCTGATGTTTTCTTCTTCCTCATTTTCTTACTTTCCTCATCAAATTTTGTTTCTTCATCATCTTTATGGCTTCTATATGTCCTTGTGGCTTTGGTCTTCAGCCTCTTTTCTCCTTTTCCAGATGTCTTGACTTCCAGTTGGGTGGACTTTGAGCTTTTGGAAGCAACAGGAGCAGAGCTTTTGGAGGATCTAGTCCTAGAGGAGGTTTGTACATGAGCACTTTCTTTCTTTGCTTTTTGTCTTTCTTTCTCCACCCTCTCTATTTTCTCTCTGTTAGCATCTAAAGCCTCCTTTGATATGCCAAATCTTTTGGCAATTTCTTCAACTTCCTTTCTTACTTTCCTCTTCATCTCTGGTTGTCTTAACTCAACATGTATTTTTATACTTAGCTCTTCAAAGGTGCCAAACCTTTCTGTTTCAGTGTCCTTAGGCTTGCTCAACATGTGTTGAATATGTAGCTCCAAGATTTTTTCATCGACTTCATATCCCATAGGTATTATCCATACAGTTCTTGGCTTAATTGCCTCCATTAGGCATTGATCAGTGTCAACCATGAAGCAGACTGTATCTTTGTATTTGTCAACTATTGTTTGCGGTATTCTTTCTCTGGCTTGCATTATGCTTTGGAAATTCTTAAAGTAACCATAGAGGGTTGTGTTTTGGGTTTGAGCATCACCAAGTCCATACATGTAATCTTTGATCTGAATTGCAATAGTTTTATCATTTTGCCAGACCCAACCATTTGATTTAGGTAGCTCATTCATATAATAGAAAAATAAACACAATATTAGACTACCATATTTAAAGGAATTTTTCTTATCCTTTTTAATCTTCTGCAAGTTCTCCAACAACTAATTTAGAAGAAGCTCACATAGATCATAATCTGTATCTTCCCTCAACATCTGATATGCAGCATAGATTGTTGTTCCAGACACATAATTTTCCCTACTTGAATGATAGATTTTGTAGCCGATTGTCATTGAGGCAAACTTGACATCCAGATCTATGATGTCATCTATGGTCATTGCTCTTTTGTCAAATTTTGATTCAGTGGCTTCAGTTACCATTTGGTTCTTCACAGATTTGAGTGTGGGTAACCCACTAGCTGAATGTAGTCTGGTCATTACCCTAATGGCATCTTTAGTTATCTTGAATGGGGTCATTAGCCACATAAAATTGTCATGCATCCTACTTAGAACATATCAGACCCAATCATCTTCTGCAAAACATGGAAATTGTATGTAATGTTCGAAGTGTTTGTCCCGAAGGGCCTTGAATTCAGGTTTGAGTTCAAAATTCTCATCTATTAGCTGTTTGTGATAAATGTCCATCAATTTTAAGTCTCCAAATTCTTCAATGTTTGCATGGATATAAACCCTAACATCTTCTACATGCAACACTCCATACATAATGCTAGAAAAAGCACCCAAGGGATCAACTTCTAGAGATTTGTAAGGGTGTTTCTTGAATTTAGGTCTCGGCCTATCAAAAATATTGACAACCATTGGAGTAGCCATTTTGCAAGAGATTCAGAGAGAGATTTTTAGAATGGAAGTACCTTTTCACGCTTTACAATTTGAAGTAGGAGCCAAAATGAATCTCTGGTTGAATTCAATTTTTAGTTGAACTTGAGTGAATTGTAGAATCTTCTTCGTAGAGCTCTTCTTTTCTTCTTCGTGAGTGCAAGTGTGTAAATAATGAGTGAAAGAACCCTTTTATCCTTGCGCAAACCCTAATTTTCTTTTGTGATAAATGTACAACTTAAGTTATTCGATGGCCCTGTTTTGAGAGAGATTTTCTTGAATCACTACGTAGAACTTAGAATCATTATTTGTGAGGATTGACAACATATCTTCACCCTTTTCAAACATCTCAAAGGTCCATAGATTAAATTATTTCAATTTTGGATCATACTGAATCTATCTGTGAAATTCTACTTTACCAGATAGCTGCCGATATAGGATCTCCTCATAACTTGCTCAAATCTGCATGTGGATTTGCCAAATTTTAACTGGATGACTTTCAAGTGAATCTCCTCAAACCCTTTAAATTGTAACCTCTTATTCTAACTCAATGTGCCAAATTCAAGCACTTACTAGCTGGCTGGGGGAAAAGGATCTTCTCTGTAGCTCCCCCTAAGGCAAAGCTTACCTTTTAGTTTTTGGAAGGAATATCAGCACTGGATTCTGGTACAGATCCATCCCCAATATTCATTGTACTCCTTTTTACCCAAATCTTGCTCATTTCTTTTTGAACTTCATCCGCATTTACTTTACCTTTGCCTTTATCTTGTTTATGATCATATTCCACCAGACCTTTTCTATCCTGATTTCTACTTCTATAGAATTTGGTAATATGACTAGATCTATTGCAGTTGTAACACACAACATTTCTTTGCTTATTTGAATGATATCTTGTTGATCTGCACTCATTAGCCATATGTCTAATTCTATTGCATACAAAGCATTTACCATTGAAAGAATTGTTCATTTACATATTTCTGCATTCATGAGATCTGTGACCATACCTTTTGCAACTGAAACATTGACTAGAGAAGGATGGATTGAATTAATTCATTCTGTTTCTGCACTAGATTGCTTTGTGACCGAACTTGTTGCAATTTAAGTAGTATCCATTGAAGGATGGATATCTTTGAGCATTTGGTTGCCTTACCAGAGGTCTTCTAGGCTTGTTTCTTTGATTTCTTGATCCAAAGTTCTTCTAATCAGATCCAGAGCTTTCACTTTTCTCATATCCTAGGCCACACTTATCATCTACCCTCTTTTGGATTTCAAGAAAAACTTTAAGTTGGGCTAAGCTTATCTTGAATTTTTCTTTGTATTCATTTGCAGTTTGAAGATCTTGTTTAAGAGTGTCTATCTAATTCTCAAGTTGTTCTTCATTGTCTCTAGCTTCTCCAAGATCAGATTCAAGATCCCTGATTATTCTATCCATTTTGTGGTAGTCCTCTATTTTCTCCTTGAGGGATTGTTTTAGATTATCTTCAATCTTTATTTTTTCTTCAATTTCTTGGGTGAATCTCATAACCCCTGATTCCATTTCATGCCTTACCATAATGACTTCTTTTGACAGCTTCTCACATAGCTTATTTTTCTTATTCAGATCTTCATTAGTATCATTGACTTCACTCTGATTGGCTATTTTTTGAAGTAGTTCCTTTTTCTTTTTCATAGAGATACTAAGTTTTTCTTTTAGCTCATTTATGAAATCATCAACTTGTTTGAGTCTCTCTCAAATTATTGACTTCAGAGTGGGATTGTTCAAGATCGTCTAGGGCAGACTGAAGTTGTTCCTTCATACCATATGCATCCATTGAGATTTCCAAATCTTCCTTAAGCTGTTAGGCATTGTTTAGAGGAACCCTGCTCTTATACCAATTGTTGAAAACAAGGCAGATAACTGAGAGGGGGGGTGAATCAGTTATCTCAAAATTTCCTTAATTTTCTTTTCTTTCGTTATCTCAATATTCAATTTTATATCAAAACATGAAAGTATGTGTAATCATAAGAACATAAATAAAATTAACACACATAACACAAGGATTTTTACGTGGAAACCCTGTTAAGGTAAAAACCATGGGGTGACTAACCCAAGATTGTATTCTTTGTTAAAAGAATAAGGAGTACAAATTTGGCACTTGCCAATTAGGGTTCACTGCCCGAGCACACTGCGCACAAAAGGCTCACTGCCTATAAGAGACTTACAATCTACAAATGCTTACAAAAGATACCAAGGTGTTTGAACTGATGAACAACATCTATGCATGCAGGATTTCAATTTTGGTTAGGCACAATAAACTGATCTGGCACATTTCATTCTTCCTCTGCTCAATATAACTTTCCTATTACATTTCAGGCTTGAATTACTGCCTTTGCACTTGTCTCTACTTATCTTCAGACTTAACCATACATACTATTCACTTCACCCATTTACAGGCTTAAATCCATTGGGTAGATATATCCACATCAAGGATTTCCAACAACTTCTTAGTCGGCAACAAGAACACTTGAGATATTTGTAAGTTATTGATCTGTCAGCTGAATCCATGCTTGATTAGTGATGTGTATCAAAAATATAGGCATAGAAGTCATAAATCATGTCAGTTAACAATGTATAGTATCACAGATTGCTTGATCAAGACCTTTTACACATCTAGATTGAAGTTTGATACTCTACTGGTCAGTTCTTCCTTTGTCTACTCTGCCTGATTGGAACCCAACACTTAGATCCTCATATCTTTTTCATACTTTATCACCGAAGGCTAAATCTTTGGATTACAGTAGTCATGATACCTTTCTTGACTTGTCCAAGTCTGTAACTTACTGAGTTACACCATCTGAGAGATCTGGACCTGATTGTCGGACCTTGTTACATACTCTGTTCTTGTTCACCAAACCAAAATAATCTTCAATCTGACTTCTGTTGGCAAGATACACTATATGGATTCTTGATCATTGTCATGATGGTAACAAAGTTCATCCCACACATCCACAGGACATGGTGCGTCTCTACCGGAAGTCAAAATGAAGAATGTTGTGGTCCGGTAAACAAGAACAGAGCATGTGGCAAGGTCCGACAGACAGGTCCGGATCTCTCAGAGGAAGTATCTTGGTGAAGTGTGGATTTGGGGAAATCAAGAGGACTACCTTGAGTGATAGATTCCAAGGATTTAGCCTCTGGTGATAGATGAAGAAAAAGATATGAACATTTGAGTACCGGGTTCCTGAGTGATAGTATGAACAGAGGAAGAACTGACTGACAGAACATCAGACATTATTCCAGATGTGTTATTGATGATGGAAAAGGTTCTTAAGGCATAAGTTATGTTTGGCCAACATGATTGATGACTTCTACAAGTATATGCTTGATCCGCATTACTTGATGTGCAAGGATTCAGTCGACAGATCAGAGTTTGTGAAAAGATTGACTATTCCGGGTGCTGACTAGAAAGGTGATGAAATCACTTTTGCGGGTATATATACAAGATGGATTTAGTTGTGAGATGTGTCATGGTCATTAGTGATGTGTGAATAAAAGAAGAAAAGCAGAGCAGAAGCAGTAAGGAAGGTCCGGTATATGAAAGAAAATACCTTAAAGAAGAGGAAAGATGAAGTGCAGCAGATTAGTGTATTGAGCCTAACCAGAACTGAACTCCAACATATGTAGATGCTCCTAAATCAGTTCAAGTATTGTATAACACTCTTTTTGTAGACAGTGAGTCTCTTGTAGGCAGTGTGCCTCTTGTGAGCAGTGTGCTTAGGTAGTGAACCCTAATTGGCAAGTGCCATTTTGTTTTTCTATTCTTCTAACAGAGAATACAATCTTGGGTTAATCACCTCGTGGTTTTCTCCCTTAACAGGGTTTCCATGTCAAAAATATTGTGTCATGTGTATTCCCATTTCATGGTTATGATTTCTTGTTTGAATTAATGTTACATTGATTATCAATAAAGTTCAGAAAGCAGAAATAATTAGGATAACCGATTCACCCCCTCTTAGTTATCAACAATTGGTATCAAAGCTAAGTTCCTCCTAACAGAGTCTAATAGCTCAAGGAAGATCTAGGAATCCAAATGGATGCATATGGTTTAAGGAAGCAACTCAAGACTGCCCTTGAGGATCTTGAACAGTCAAACTCTGAAGTCAATGAATTAAAGGAAAGACTCAAACAGGCTGATGATTTCATGAGAGAACTAAAAGACAAATTAAGTCTCTCTATGAAAAAGAGAAAGGAGCCACTTCAGCAATTGGCAAGACAAGGTGAAGCAAATGATGCAAATGAAGAGCTGACTGAGAAAACCAAGTTATGTGAAAAGTTATCAAAAGAAATCATTATGGTAAGACATGAAATGGAATCAGGAGTTATGAAGTTTACCCAAGAAGTTGAAGAGAAAAGAAAAACTGAAGATAATCTAAGACAATCTCTCAAGGAGAAATTAGAAGATTGCCACCAGATGGATAGAATTATCAGACATCTTGAATCTGATCTTGAAGATGCTAAAGATAATGAAGAAAAACTTGAGGATCAAATTGTCTCTCTCAAAAGGGATCTTCAAACAGCAAATGAATATAAAGAAAAATTCAAGATAAGTTCTGCTCGACTTGAAGTTCTTCTTGGAAGTTAAAAAGGGGTAGATGACAAGTGTGGTCTAGGATATGAGAAAGGAGAAAGCTCCGGATTCGGTCAGAAGAATTTTGGATTAGAAAATCCAAGGAACAGGCCTAGAAGACCTCCGGTAAGACAGCCCAATGCTCAAAGATATCCATCCTTCAATGGATACTGCCACAAGTGCAACCACTTTGGTCACAAAGCTAATTAGTGCAAAAAGAGAATGAATCAGACTAATTCATCCTTCTCTGGACAGTGTTTTAACTACAAAAGGTATGGTCACAAATCTCATGAATGCAAAAATATGCAAATGAACAAATCATTCAATGGTAGATGCTTTGCATGAAATAGAATAGGTCATATGGCTAATCAATGCAGATCAAGAGGATATCAATCAAGTATGTAGAGAAATGTTGTTTGCCAAATTTGCAATAGATCCAGTCATATTGCAAAATTCTATAGAAGCAAGAATCAGGAAAAAAGAGGTCCAGTATATCATAATCAGAATCAAGATAAGGGTAAACAAAAGGTGAATGCAGATGAAATTAAAAGTGAGATGAACAAGATTTGGGTGAAGAAAAGTACAGAGAATGTAGAGGTTGGATCCGCACCAGACTCTGGTGCTGATATTCCTTCCAGAAATTAAAAAGTAAGCTCTGGCTCAGAGGGAGACACAAAGAAAACCTTGTTCCCCCAGCCAGTCAATTGGTGCCAGAACTGGCACAAGAAGAGTTGCGGACTGAAGGGTTCATAAGGGTAACATCCAAACACACTGTAGTTAAGTTTTGAAAGATCCACAAGATGTTTAAAGATTAGGATTGATCCAGTTCTTCAAGTCATTTGTATAATTAAAAACCAGAATAACTTAGGTCGAGCATTTATTGCAACCTGACATTAGGGTTTGCGGAGGAATATAAGGGTTTTCTCATTAACCACTTATTCATTCTGCATTCAAGAAGAAATGAAAAGTGGAGCTCTACAACAAAATTTCTCAAGTTCATCGAAGATCATTTGCAAAAGTCATTACATCCAGAAATCAATCCAACCAACTTCATGAAACCAAAAGGCGCAAAAGGTATTTTCTGTTTTCAATATCTCACTGCAAATCTTTTGAAAAATGGATACTCTGAATATAGTAAAGATTTCTAATAGGCCCTGCCCTGAATTTAAGAAACATCCTTACAAATCATTGGAGGTAGATCCCTTAGGAGCATTCTCTAGTGTTTTGCATGGTATTTTGCACATAGAAGACATTAGGGTTTATATACATGCAAATATTGAAGAGTTTGGGGAATTCAAACTAAGAGATATCTATCACAAACAATTGATAGACGATGCCTTTGAGCTTAAACCAGAATATAAGGGTATCCAAGAGAAACATTTTGATCAATTCATTCATTTCCCCTGCTTTGAAGAAGATGAATGGGTTCGGTGTGTATTGAGTAGGGTGCATGACAACTTCCTATGGCTGAACAGACCTTGCAAGATCACAAAGGAGGCAATTAGGGCATTGACTAGTCTATACTCTTCTGGAGGGATACCTATCCTCAAATCTGTCAAAAACAACATTGTAACTGAGGCCATCGGATCAAAATTTGATAAGAGGGCAATGACCATTGAAGATATTACTGATCTGGATATCAAGTTTGCATCTATGATAATAGGATACAAGATATATCACTCTAGTAGGGAGAATTCAGTATTCGGAACTGCAGTATATACTGCCTATGAGATGCTGAGAAAAAATGCAGAATATGATCTCTGTGAACTTCTTTTGAGCCAATTAATGGAAAACATACAAAAGATCAAAAAGGACAAGAAGAACTCTTTCAACTATGGTGCACTAATATTATGTCTATTCTTCTACTTCATGAATGAGTTGCCCGGATCAAATGGATGGGTATGGTAGAATGACAAACCAGTAGCAGTTCAGATTAGAGATTACTTGCATGAACTTGGGGATGCTAAGGCAAGAAATACAGCTCTGTGGGGTTACTTCAAACACTTTCAAAATACAATGCAAATCAGAGAAAGAATCCCCAAATCAGTAGTTGAGAAATACAAGGATACAGTGTGCTTCATGGTAGACACTGATCAATGCCTAATGGAGGCAGTAGAGCCAAGGACAGTCTGGATCATGCCTATGGGGTATGAAGTTGATGAACAAATTGTAGAGCTGTATGTTCAACACATGCTCAGTCAACCAAATGACCCAAAAGCAGAAAGATTTGGAACCTTTGAAGAACTAAGTGTGAAAATTCACACTGAGCTAAGGCAGCCAGAAATCAAAAGGAAGGTAAGAAAAGAAGTTGAGGAAGTTACAAAAAGCTTTGGCATCTCAAAGGAGGCACTTGATGCCAACAGGGAAAAGAGACAAAAGGCTAAGGAAGAGAAGAAAGAGGCAGAAAAGGGAAGCAAGGAAAGTGCTCTAGTAGAAACCTCAACCCGGACCAGATCATCAAAGAGATCTGCACCTGTCACAGCCAAAAGCTCAAAAACATCAAAATCGGAAGTTCAGGCATCCGGCAAAGGAGAGAAAAGATCAAAGACAAAAGCCACAATGGCTTATGCCAGTCAAATAGATGAAGAGGAAACTAAATCAGATGAGGAAATAAAGAAACTGAAGAAGAAGAAGAAATCATCCAGTGAACACTCTACCGGTCAAGGAGAAGAAGAGAAGGAAGAGGAATTTGCTGAAAAACCCACTCTATCCTTAGATGTTGTAGTGAAAGCAGTCACTGTGGATGGGAACCTGCAACCCTTAACAGAATATTATGATGAATATAATTCAAAGCAGATAAAAATATTCTGGAGGAAGCCACAATTTAGTTCTTGAACACCCATAACAAAGCTTTTATTGAAATTATCTCTCTAATTCCCAAAAGCCTAGAGAAAAAGCTTGAAATGAGGAAGAACAATTCTCGAGCAAAAGATCTTAAGATCCAGGAATAGGTCGCCATTCAACTCTTCCCTTCAATCACTCCACAACAAATGAATATGATCTTTAAAGAGTGCAAGGATGAGTTCGGAGCAAAGCCAAGATGAATCAGCTCATGCTTGGTGAAACTGACAAAGTGGCAAAAGAGACTGAAGAGATCCTCCGAAATGCTCTTAAAAAGTTCAACATTCCTATCATGGAAGACTCTGGTAAAGACAAGGGCTTAGAATCCCCTATTCTGGAAGAGGTGGCTCATGAACAAACAACTATCTCTCCTTCGGTTTCCCCCACAGCCTCCGGATCTAAAGGAGAAGACAAAATATAGGAGAAAGAAGCTGAAGTGAAGGAAAAAGAAGTTGACAGCACCAAGGTTGCAGAGGGAGAGAAGACCTCAACAGAAAAGACCACAACTGCTAGTGGTACGAATGTAGAAGGAGAAAAAGCTCCAAGGGACAACTCTAAAAATACAGAAGAGAAGAAACATCTATCTCCGGCAAGAGACACTGCACAAATTGTCCAAGAATTCCTAAATAAATAAATAATGGAGATTGATGAACCGGAGCTTCTACAAGGTCCATTCAATTTTGATTCTCTTTCTCTGGTACAGACAATGAAGATAGCTTCATTTGCTAACGCAAAGGCTAAAGAAAAACTCCTTAAGTCTCATATGGAAGACTGTGAGTTGATAGAAGCTACTTCCAGAGTGCTAGAAAAGATTATGCCATCATTTCAAAAGGATCCCACAGCCTCCTCATCCGGTAATCTCAAAACTCTAGTTAGCAGTGTTAATACACATTTTGAATCTCTAGAGAAGTCAGCTGAAAAAAAGGTCTGGAAGGAGTTTTTGGATAAGAGATTCTTTGAAGTACAAAAGTTGATCATTAATGATAGGAGAAATATGAATATTGGGATAAAGAGCTTAGAAAATTCTCTTAAAGATGGCGGTGAAGTATACAAATTTTGTACTTCCTAGTCCAAAGCAACAGTGGAGATTGAGAAGAAAATGAAAGAACAGGAGGATAAACTATTAAAACTTTCTCAAAATTTTGATCCACTTTCTACATCAATAATAAATCAAGAATGTCAAACGGTTGCAGTTCTTAATGAGATTAAGAAGCTTGAAAAAGAGAAGAAAAATAGAATAAGCAGGTTAAGTGAGCTCAAAGGGATAATTGTCCCTAAGTTAGAGGCCATGCATGAGGCCATAAAAGAAGCTCAAATCACAGCTCAGACAAATCATCCAACTGATCTAAAGAGGGCAAATGCGTTTGCTTTTCTATTGAGCGGTCATATATCAATTCTAGAAAGAATGAAGCAAAGTTGGGCTACTGAATTCATTCAACTGAAAACAACTTTTGCAGACATACTATAGTATATGTAAGTATTCCATATGTATATACTTATGCAGCTAAGTATAGTAAATTTTTTTGAAAATTTTGGTATGCGGACCCTACCCTTTGCCATTGATGTCAAAGGGGGAGTGAGGAGCAGTGAAAAATGAGGAATCCAACTAAGGGGGAGCTCCAGAAAATGTATATAATAACAGAGCATCAGCCAAGGGGGAGCATAGTGTAAACACAGTCATTTTTCACTAAGTGTTGCCATCAATGCCAAAGGGGGAGATTGTTGGCAAGAGACACTATATGGATTCTTGATTGTTGTCATTGATGGCAACAAAGTTCATCCCACACATCCGCAGGACATGGTGTGTCTCTACCAGAAGTCAGAATGAAGAATGTTGTGGTTCGGTAAACAAGAACAAAGCATGTGGCAAGGTCCAACAGACAAGTTCGGATCTCTCAGAGGAAGTATCTTGGTGAAGTGTGGATTTGGGGAAGTCAAAAGGACTACCTTGAGTGATAGATTCCAATGATTAAGCCTCCGGTGATAGATGAAGAAAAAGATATGAACACTTGAGTATCGGGTTCCTGAGTGACAGTATGAACTGAGGAAGAACTGACTGACAGAACATCAGACATTATTCTGAATGTGTTACTAACGATGGAAAAGGTTCTTAAGGCATAAGTTATGTTTGGCCGACATGATTGATGACTTCTACAAGTATATGCTTGATCCACATTACTTGATGTGCAAGGATTCAGTCGACAGATCAGAGTTTGTGAAAAGATTGACTATTTCAGGTGCCGACTAGAAAGGTGATGAAATCACTTTTGTGGATATATATACAAGATGGATTTAGTTGTGAGATGTGTCGTGGTCATTAGTGATGTGTGAATAAAAGAAGAAAAGTAGAGCAGAAGTAGTAAGGAAGGTCCGGTATGTGAAAGAAAATAGCTTAAAGAAGAGGAAAGATGAAGTGCAGCAAATCAGTGTACTGAGCCTAACCAGAACTGAACTCTAGCATATGTAGATGCTCCTAAATCAGTTCAAGTATTGTATAACACTCTTTTTGTAAACAGTGAGTCTCTTGTAGGTAGTGTGCCTCTTGTGAGCAGTGTGCTCAGGCAGTGACCCCTAATTGGCAAGTGCCATTTTGTTTTTCTATTCTTCTAACAGAGAATACAATCTTGGGTTAATCACCCCGTAGTTTTCTCCCTTAACAGGGTTTCCACGTCAAAAATATTGTCATGTGTATTTCCATTTCATGGTTATGATTGCTTGTTTGAATTAATGTTACATTGATTATCAATAAAGTTTAGAAAGCAGAAATAATTAGGATAACCGATTCACCCCCCCTCTTAGTTATCAACAACTTCCAGTATAGGCATACTATGTACTGTAGATGTGTGGGATAGACTTTGTTGCCATCATTGACAACACTTATGAAGCCACACAATGTCTCTTGCCAACAATACCAACTGTCTAGAGAAGCATCCACTTGGTGGATGAATAAAAAGATGGAACTAAATCTAAGTTCCTTGAACGTGACATGGAATGAGTTTGTAGAACTTTTTCAGAAAAGATAGTTGCCACAACTCTATTTCAACCAAAAACTAACTGATTTCTAGAACCTCCATCAGGGAGAATTGTCTGTGGTAGAATATACACAAAAATTTAGTTGTCTTTTGAAATACGTGCCTCAGTACCAACAAGATGAGAGGTTTAGAATTAGAACATTTATTATGGGGTTAAATCCACAATCGGCAGAGAGGTGGATGTACATGGTCCGATGACAATCGACCAAGTGTATGAAAAGGTGATTAAATAGGAGCAAAAGATAAAATCTATATCAGCCTATCATGAAAGAAAACACAAAAGATTTAATAAGAACTCAATTGATCAGCCATCTAAGAGAAAGAATGATAAGGGATATGAGAATAGAAGAAACAATAAAGGGAATCAGAAAAACAAAAATGGCTTTGGAAATGACAAAAGGAATGATGACTATAGGAAGAACAATAAATTTAAGAGGAATGAGGATGCCGCAGGTAGATCTTCAAAAAAGAAAGGTCCCCTAGGAGGTTGTTTTACTTGCAGAGGTGATCACTATGCAAACTATTGCCCAAACAAGAAACAAAATGGACAACAAAGGAATACTGCTTTACCTTCACAACAAACATCTTTTCAACAAAGAATTCATGCAACACTTGACAATTGGGAAGCTGAATATCAGATTACACCTATCGAGATGATAGGTACCTTATTTGGAGTTCTTGTTTCCATTTTAATTGATACTGGAGAAACTGAAAACTTTTTATCACCTAGAGTGTTAAATAAATTTTCTAGGAGAGCTGGATATATGTCTGAACCTTGGACTATAGAATATACAAACCAAACCAAGGCTCAAGTAGAGCAATGTTTGTTTAAGGCTAGGGCTGATTTTCTAAGTTTCTCAACTGAGGTGAACCTGTACATAGCACCCTTAGGTTCCTATGATGTCATTATAGGAATGAACTGGCTATGGTAGCATAGGGCCAAAGTTGATTGCTTTTTAAAATAAATTGAGTGTTTAGATGACATTGGGAATAAAGTCAATTTTTAGGGTATTTAGAGGGAAGTCAAGATTAGACCTATTTCTTCTAAGTAGTTAAAGAGGGCTAGACATAAAGGTTGTCAACTTTTCATGGTTAAAATGGACCAAGTTGAAGAGAGTTCTAAGAAACAAACTGAGTCTTTTGAGGAAAAGTATCCCTATCTTCATGAATTTCAAGATGTTTTCCTTGAAGAACTTCTCAGTTTGCCTCCTAAAAGGATTTTTGATTTTGCAATAGATATCAAACCAGGATTTGAGCCTATCTCCAAAGCCCCATACTGAATGACAACTATTGAGTTAATGGAATTAAAAGCTCAATTGCAAAAATTACTAGCTAAGGGTTTGATTAGGCCAAGTGTCTCACCTTGGGGAGCCCCAGTTATATTTGTCAAGAAGAAGGATGGAACCCTTAGGCTATGTATTGACTGTCGTATGCTCAGCAAGGAAAAGATAAAGAACAAGTATCCTTTACCATGTATAGATGATCTTTTTGATCAAATGCATGGAGTTGCAGTGTTTTTGAAGATAGATTTGAGATCAGGTATCATCAGCTAAGATTGAAAGATGAGGATATCCATAAAACAACATTCAGAATGAGGTATAGACACTACGAGTTCACAATGCTACCTTTTGGCTTGACAAATGGTCCTACTGCATTTATGAATCTCATGAATAGTGTATTCAGAGATTGTTTTGATAAGTTTGTTCTAGTTTTAATGGATGATATTCTCATTTATTCCAAAAATGAAGAAGAGCATAAGAAACACTTGCATATTGTACTACAATGACTGAGGGAACATATGTTATATGCAAAACTTTCAAAATGTTCCTTCTTTCAAAAAGAAATTCAGTATCTTAGGCATATTATATTTACAGAAGGGATATCTATCAATCCAGCTAAAATAAAAGCAATTCTTGAATGTCCAGTACCTTCCAATGTACATGAAGTGTGTAGTTTCATGGATTTGGTTGGCTATTATAGAAAATTTGTTCTAAACTTTTCCAGCATTGCAATCTTGATTACCTCCTTACAAAGAAAAGGGAAGTGATTTGAATGGACAAGTGAATGTCAGAAAGCTTTCAACCTATTAAAAGAAAAGTTACCAACTACTCTAATCTTGAAAGTTCCTAACCCTGAAGACAATTTGAGGTAATAACTGATGCCTCAGGGGAGGGACTAGGGGGTGTACTCATGCAAGACAGGCATTGTAATAGCTTACGAGTCTAGGAAGTTAAAATCATATGAACAAAATTACACCCCACATGATTTAGAGTTAGTAGTAGTAATCCATACTTTGTAGATGTGGCACCATTATTTGTTGGGAAAGACTTTCGTACTTAAATTAGATCACCAAAGTCTCTGGTACATATTTTCACAACCCCACCTCAATGCATGACAACGAAGATGGTTAGAACTGATATCTAACTATGCTTTTGAGATAAGCTACATTAAGGAAAAGGAAAATAGAGTAACATATTCTTTGAGCTGAAGAAGACATATTGCTTCAATAGTTTCCATTCATGCCAATTACAAAGACTTAGTACTGCAAAAGTTATCAGGAGATGAGTATTATGAACAAGTTAAACAAGCTCTATGAAACAATCCTAAGGATCCAAGGTATGATGGATTTTATTTTGAACCTGAAGGATTATTGAGATTCAAAGGAAGAATTTATGTTCCAAATTCAAATGAACTAATAAATCTTATATGGAAAGAAGTCCATTGTGCACCCTATTCCAGACATCCACAAGTAACTAAACTTCTAGCTGATGTGAAACCTCTATACTTCTAGAAGGGAATGAAAGGTGATGCTACTAGATTTGTTGCAAGTTGTCTGGAATGTCAGAGAGTAAAAGAGGAACACCAACATCCTACAAGATTATTGTACCCACACAATATACAAGAGTGGAAATGGTAGGACATAAGCATGGACTTTGTGCAAGGCTTACCAATGTCTAGAAACCAGCATGATGCAATTTTGGTTGTATTTGATAAGTTAACAAAGATCACACACTTAATTCTAGGGAATTTGACTGATGGAGCACCTGTGTTGGCCCTCAAATTTGTTCAGGAGGTGTTTAGGTTACACAGAGTACATCTTGGATAGAGATGCTCGTATAACATCTAGGTTTTGGCAAACCTTATTTTTGGCACTTGGAACTAAACTCAATGTAAGTATTGCATACCATCCTGAAACTAATGGTCAAACTGAAAGGGTCAATCAAGTTTTAGAGGATTTGCTAGGAATGTATTTCATGGATTAGTAATACAAGTGGGAAGAATACTTACCACTAGTGGAATTTGCATACAATAATTCCTATCGTTCTGCCATTAAGATGGCACCATTCGAAGCATTATATGGAAGAAAATGCTGAACTCCTATAAGCTGGGACAAGATAGAAAATAGGATTAGCATTGGTCTAGAGATGCTAGTGGATATGGAAGAAAAAGTTAAGATGATTAGGAAAAGATTGGCCGAAGCCAACGATAGACAAAAGAGTTATGCTAACTGCAAATGAGTACCTAGACAATTCTCTGTTGGAGAGAAGTCCTTTTGCAAGTTAAACCTCATAAAAGCTTTATTAAATTTGGAAAATCTTCAAAGTTAGCTCCTTGCTATGTGGGACCTTTCGAAGTCCTTGAGATTGTCAATCTGGTTGCATACAAGATTGCTCTACCCCCAACCTTGTCAAAAATGCATAATGTTTTTCATGTCTCATACTTAAAGAAATACTTTGTAGAAGATAACCACATTCTGAATTGGAATGCCTTATATATGTAGGAACCATGGGTGGTTATGATCGAGCCGCTCAAGGTGCTCGAAACACGCAAAATCCACTTGTGTAACGAAGAGGTTTTGCAGTGCAAGGTGCAATGAGATCAGTATGGGGAGGATAGTACCACATGGGAGGATTACAATGAAATTCATCAGAAATTCCTTTATCTTTTTCATACTATCAATAGTTAAACTAGAAACTTATGTCTTTATTAAGACTATAATTTGATACACTAAATCATCAGGGACTTGTTGATGATGATGTTAGTCATAAACAAACATAGAATAAAAGTTACACAACAACCTTTACTCATCTTGAAAGATACGATGAATTCAGAGAATTCATGATCCCAAGTCTCTGTTGATTAGGTCTTAATCTTCTAACGCTACTCAGAGGTTGATGTGTGTTGCTATTTCCATTTTGGGGCCTTACGTAAATCTCATCAGTAAGTTAATGTTTCCTGTAATGATGCTGCACAGATAGTTATTTTTACACAAGATATACTTCAAATATTATGTCTATCTTTGAATCTTTGCATGATATTTATCATTTCTGACATGCTTTACCCTCAAATATGCTAAATATGTTCAATTATCTACGAGATGTCTGCATATTTGTACTTGTCTGCTTGAGATTATCAATTATTCGCAATTATGATGGTGAAATGTTCTAAAATTGAAAGAAATTGAAAGAAAACTTCAAATTAATGTTGAACCTTTAGTTATTGATCCACATACATACTTGATACTATCATTAGGAGAAGAAATCAAACCATATGTTCACCAGGATGTTCCACAACTAGATATAGTTGATGTAAACTTCAGAGGATGGTGAATGAAAACAATACATGCAAAATGATGAGCACTCCAAGGGCCGTAGCAAATCAAAGCACATATCCAGAATTCAGACGTAGATTACTCAAGATTTACGAAGATTTGTAATTGAAATGCTCTTCTCTTTCATTAAGTATGCAAAAGACATGTACATATACAATAGCTTTGAAATGAGTCCTGAATACTTCAACAAACAGATTTTAATTAAGTTTTGAATAATCCAAATTATCACATCCCTACACCTTTTATAGAATAAGGTGAGGGAACAGTTACAGATGACCTACGGTTAGGATTTATCTATTAAGATCAACAGTCCAGATGAATAGCACGTGTCTGCCAGTTGACAACTACACAGCTGGCACAAAATATTCCAGCATCTTTGACCTATTCCATCATCCAGCCAGCAAATAGTATATTTGACAATATCCTCCTTAGCTCTGGTTTAGGTTGCCTCCGTGTCAGCAACTCCACAGTTTTTAGCCGTACTCCAAAACAGCTTCAACATCCTGCAATAAAAAGACAAGAATCAAGCATCAGCTTCATTTAATAACTAGCAGGAAAATAAACATTTATATTTTATCAGGCTGTGAATGTGCAAACCTATACATATCAGGTTATGAATATTAAGCATCTGTGAAAATTTGCATAATTAAATGTCCATAGGTGGTCAAGAGGGTCCGAGTGACTATCGTTGACTAGAAAACATGCTATCAGGCCCTAAAATGGCTCAATATCTGATCAGGTCTAGGGTCATTTGAGTGATTTTTTTATAAAAATATCGAAAATATGATTTTCGATATTTTCTACATCTTAGTAAATTGCATTTTCAGAGGCCTTAGGAGTGAAATTAGGGCCTCAAGATTTCGTTGGTTACTAGGCATTAAGCCTTAATAACCGAGGAACTCAAACTAGATAACTAGTTTATCTTTCCAATGAGTCCAAAAAGTTTAAATTCTGACACAGTAGCTAGGAGTTATGACCCTGCCAAGGAGAAGATCAAAAATTTCCTAATTTTTTGAATTTCTTTGAATTTTTTGCAAATGGTTTCACCTTGTAGTAGCTCTTTTTGTATTCCAAGGGTGATGTGACCCTTCATATGATATGCAAGCCTTACATTTTCAATTATCGCATGCATAAGGTCATGCATATGCAATACATGCACTTTTGCTCACTAAATTCCATTGAATGAAACTATCGGGTCTGGGTGTGCACATTAGTTAATATGAGGGATATTAACTAATATGACTCTCTTCGTAGATCAAGATATGATGATGATGTCATCATCATGGATGGGCTTCATTAAAATGTGAAAGGCTGACATCATGGTCATACTGAAGGAAATTGGGTGATGTTAAGAAATATGACCCTGATATTGAGGAATATCACCCTCCACATAAGATGGCGTCATGGTCATGTCAAGATTTTTATATCAGGTTAGAATGACGTCACCGTCATGTTAGGAAAGATCAGTCATTTTAGAAAAGATGACGGATGTTAGAGAATAGATGACCGTCGGATGTCAAGCCGATTGATGATGTCATCATCATATCAAGTCCTTTGTGAAATGGGATATGCTGACATCATCATCATGTTAACGAAGATGAGTCATATTAATGAATGTGACCCCCTTTCAAAAGATCAGGATGATGTCACCATCATGTTGTTTAAACAGGTGATCGTTGGATACGTATCCTTGTGAGGTAAAAAGGATGATGACTTCATCGTCAGGGTGATTTTCTTTGTTTATCAAGATTGGATGATGTCATCAGCATATTGGCTCTGGGGTGATATTCTGCGATAGGGTGATATTTGAAATATCGGGTGATATTCGAAATATCAGGTGATATTAAGAAATATGACCCCCGCAAAATATATGATGTTGTTCAACGGGTAAATGCTTATATCACCTAACATTGAAATCTGGATCTCTGAATAAATGATTATCGGGTGATAAAATTGGCATCAGGGTTATCTTTTGTAAGATGAGTGATGTTAAGAAATATGATCCTCCCCTTGAAATATCAGGTTTGACCAGGACTTTGACTCACCATAACTCTCATTCCCTAAGGAATATCAGGGTGATCCAAAAGGCAAACCTGCATGAAATTTTGTACTCTTTCCAATCATGAGGTTATTGATATGAAATATTAACTTTGATGAACTGACCTCATCATGATGACTTACCCAACTCCCTTATGCAGGGTCATTTGCATGACTTACTTTTACCAAACCGCCGAAGAGCAAAAAAAACAACGCAAGCCAAAGCAGCAAAAAGTTGGGTCCCTATTTTGTCAAGTCAAAATGGGGCGTGTTGTCTAACCACACTATGACTATGATTCTTTAAGGAAGAGATATGTTACATCCCCCTTTTTTGGATTGTTTTTACTTTTTATTTGTTACTTGGATAGAAGTAGATTTGTGAGTAAATGTTATGTATATGAGAATTAATGCTATGGTTTAGAGACATTAACTTTATGGAAAATGATTTTCATAAGTATGACTATTTAAATTATTTGAATTATAATGTTTTATATGATGTGGAAAAATTGAAATGTTATTATTATGTTATCTAACTAGGGCACCAGTACGCTAATCATGATTTACATGTAAGAGTTTTGAATAGGGAAACAGGTTGATCTGACTCTCCAAGAAGTAAAGGGAGAGAAAGTATCTTCAAGGAAGAAGGGTATAGACTTTGGATTATCAACTAGTATTTGCCAATTAAGTTTAGTGTAACTGATAGTGGACCTTAGTCTGTCTTGAGCTAAGTTTTATTTTTATGGTCAATATTAGTTTGTCTCGACGGTTATCATCGATGTCTTTTGGAATAGGTTATCCTTTAATTATGTTGTGTAAGAAATGACGTTGCTTGTCAGAATGTCATCGTCGCAACTAACATAACCATTCGATGATTATGTCATAATCATTTGTGTTCATGTCGTCGAACGTAGATGATAGACTAATACCATACACCTTTGATTGCATGTCTTTGACAAGTCTTTTCGATGCAAAACAATGTGTAATCCTATAGGGGAGATAAAACTTGACCCCATTACGTTAAACATAAGACCCTTGACATAAAATATATTCTTTTCCTTCGCATGTTGCGAACTTTAACCTTGCATATTTGTTTGATTGGGTCAATATATCGTTGTAATTGTCAAGCTCTTTTAATCACTACATTATTAAATTGATGCTTTTTATCATCGCCATAACCTTTATTTGGCACGAGATAGATAATTAGAATAACATTAATTAGGAAATGAAAATTGTTTTGTTCATATAATAATTATTATAAGTAATATTTAAAATGATAGTTTTTCATCGAGACCAACTTGGTATGGAAAACCCTCAATTATAATCAACTCCTAATACATTTCAAGGTAAACATAATAATTATTCCTCATCGTAGGTATGTGTTAGATTGCAAAATATAGTATACCAATATGTATGTCTTATTGATGATAACATTTCTTGAAAGTTGACGACACCCATTGCTCATTGCCACGATGGCATAACTATTGAGTCTTGCGAGCCATAGTAGAGTTATCCCAATGAGGCCAAAATGCATTTCAAAAACTAATGGAAAAAAAAGGATAACCCTCGAATCATGGATAAGAATGAGAAGCAGTTGTGGGTGACAAGAAAATAGTTATCTCCCTTATGCTCAAAAAAAGTTAAAAAGAAGAGACAAATTGGGATCATCTTCTTGTGAAACATAGTAATTAGAAGTCTTTCTGAGTGATTATGATAGCACAGTAATGATAGTAGAGTGAAGGTGGTAGACTTCAGCTAAGCTAGGAGTTGTCATTGAAGGCAAGAGGAACGTGACATTTTGAGCAAACAATAGGTTTCTCTCATTTCAATCCTGCGTTTACATTACTTTTTCCTTAAACTTACTTAAAGCTCTCTGTAAACAACAATGTTAATGCATCTTACTTGTTCCATTTCAAGAAAGAATATGTGTAAATCTTGATAGAATGATAGCTATGTATTTTGCTTCTGTGTAAATAGTAAATTATCTAGTTCTTTATTATTAGCATTACATCGATTACCATCATATAGGCTATGCATGGAGAAAGACAACTTAGAAGCTCTTAAAATCATACATCTCTTTCCTCTACTACATATTAAAGATGTTTGTTGTGGAAAACAATAGTAAAGATTAGCTCATGTTATTATGATTCGATAGAAGGCTAAACTTAATTGTTATTCGAAAATAGTTATGGTATTATGAGAGTGACTACCACCTCGAATATTCATACTCAGCAACAAGAAATAAGCCATGTAAATCTCTTTTAATCTTTTGATCATTACGAGAAAGAAAGGAAATAATCCAACCCTTAGAAAATTGTTATCATGGCATCAAGAAATTTCTTGCATTCAATCAAAGGATCATTAAATTGATACTATAGGGTTTTAGGAGCCTTTTTGCCCCAAGCAAGCTATTATTTTCCTGTGCTATAAAGCCATTTCGAATACATGAAACTAAATCCCTGTGAGCTCTTTCTTTAAATTCTGATAATAATAACACTCAAGATAACAATGTGGAGATAGCATTTGATTATTTTAATTATGGTTATAGTTAAGCCAATAAAATGTACAATCACTACAATGATAGAACGTTAGGCTGACTCATGGTTTTTGAGTGAAGCCAAAAGCTAACATTAGTAGCCATAGTCTTTCGACCCACATGCTAATTTAATCTTTCTAAGACAATAGTTTCTATAAATGACTGAACCTTAATATACATTTATATATAAATTAAAAGCTGACTTTAGATTCTTAAAAGATTAATATTACAGTCTGAACAAGGTAGCCAACCTAGTAGGTTTACTACTATTTCAATATACATTATATCAACCCATATGTGTAACAAGATAGGTTTGAAAATTTGAATAATTAGGTTAGAGAGTAGTTGATTAGGGAATCAAACTCATGTTTAGGGTTTCATAACCCTAGTTGATCTAATTTAAGACATAGGGAAACAATCATGCCAGTTTTATGACATTCATCATATTTTTCTCAAATTCAAAAATTAGTTATGGTATACGAAGAATGAGTTTGAGAGTATCATGTTAACTCCTTAGTATTGAGAAAACTCAATTGAAGAATAAACCATAAAAGTCTAGGGATGGAAAGTATCTCTCCGTATTGAATTACAAATCGTGATTTCATGCCTTTTTCACTATGATGGCAAGGTTGCCTTAAGAACATGTTATGGTTATTACTAACATTAGAGTTACTAAATATCAAACAATTATATTTGAAAGTTGTCAAGCCAGGAAGGCTAAGAAAAGCCTTTTATCCAAAACAACTGTAGGATTGCAACATTATCCAAGTCGAGTTGGGGTGGGTGAACAATACAACTGCGTTGATTGTAACACTATTTATACTAAAAACTTTGGCCAAAGTAATGCACAGGCCTCTAGTGTATTGTCGGTTCACCATGTTCAGGATTACGTAACCTGTGGGTATGATCACACTTAACTAGAGGGTATCTAGGGGTGTGTGATCATAGTGTTGCATAAGACACAAACACCAGTACTCAAATGGCAAATACCATAGGTCATCCTAGGTCTATACTCTTTGTGAAGGGTAGGACCACTTATGGGAAGGAATGTGTGTGGGAGACCATTGGTCTGTGGATGGAGGTAAAGCTCTCAGAAGATGCTTTCTCTCTTTTCAATTAGAGGCATGCCAAGGCTTGTGATATGGAAGTCAACAATTGAGATGCAGTAAACATTTGGTGAGTTAATTTATATGTCCTTCATTCTATATAATTTAATATGTTTTAAATATATGAAAATGGATAGACAATATAAATAATTTGATACAATCATGTTTCTTTTCCAAGTTAATGATTAAACTCAAACAAAAAAAAATTATCACCTTTTTACCTCTTCAAATTTACTTCATGGTAATTATTTGAATTTAGTGTTTTGAAAACTTTGGATATTAGAATCTGAAGATGCTATGTTCTGAGTTTGAGCCTACGATATGAAGAATTGAGTGAGTTATGTTCACCAGAGTGAAAACAATTTTTTATGTATGTTTGGCAAAGACATGGAGAAAGTGTTATGCTCCGCATTCCTCCACATTGAAGTATTTTGATCTGTAGTTCTAGAGATAAGTCTGAGATAATGTTAAGTGCCTTCAACTCCAATGGTTCATGATTTGGCAGTCCACAAGCTATCCTTTCTTTATGATAGTAGCTGACAGTGTTGTTCTTGTGCTTTGGTTTGAAGAATCTTCTTGACAGAGTGGTTAGAGATCATGCGGTTGTTCCTGGTGATTGCAATGTGCTTGTGGATGTCTCCTGATCATGTTCCTACCTTTAGATTGGTCCACAAAGAGAAGTGTGGATTGTGAAATAAGAATGTTCTTAGAAAACCTAGTGTTAACTCTAGTCTTAATCCTAGCATGGAGTAGATGCTACTTAATCAGTTCACCACTTTGGCAGTGAGCCACCCTCTGGCAATGAGTCGTTCTTTGCAATGAGCCATGTGGGTAGTGAGCCTCTATTTTTCAGTATTGATATAACTCATATATTTCTGTGGGATAACACCCACTCTGGTTTTTCCCTTTTAGGGTTTTCCACATAAAAATATAGTGTCTATTGTGTTGAATGTTTGTTTGTGATTAAGTTTATTTTTTCATGCTTTCATGGTTAAATCTGATTATAAGCAATTAAGTTGTTGATGGTTTGATGTTCATATGAAGCTAAGTTTTTGTGACAACTGATTCACCCCCCCTCTTAGTTGTCCAGTGTATTTCAATAGGATGTCATAATAAAGAGAGTGTTAGACAGTCTAGTCCCTCAAGTTGCAAGCTTGAATGTTCAAACAACCCAATTTGCTGAAGCTATTACAAATAAATTGCAAAGAGATTGTGATGAGATTCTTTTGAAATATAGGTAAGCCATGTCAGAATTGAATAAATATAAGGAGAAATTGTTGTTGTCTCCAAGTACTTTAGCTTAGAGTGTTCTTGCTCTGGTACAAACTACAGAAGCATTTCCAACAGACAGGGAAGCACTACTCTCAAAAATCAAGGAGTTGAAAGCAAAGGTGAAAAAGTTGGAGGGTGAGAAAAAGAGAACTGTCAAAGAAATGGCTACTAATTTGATCAATCACAGGTTATCCAAGATCACAACCAAAGTTGATGACACATGGATGTATTATTCAAATTTGAAGACAACTCTGGATAAAAATGAAATGGACAAGGAAAGCCTAAAGGAGATGCGTAGAGCATGGCTACCAAGAACTTAAGAGATAAGGGAAGTATATAGATGTTCTAGGTATGTTGTTGATGCCTCACCAAAAATAAAGTTGGCTTTGGATATGTTAGTTTTGTTAGAAGAGGTGGTATCCTTTCAACTAAAATTGGATAAAGTTTTGAATGGGAAAAGACAATCAATAGAGAACATAGATAAAAGGCTTATGCCAAGTATATTGGAGAATAATGGACAAATAAAAAGCCTAGATAAATGGAAGGCTGATTTTGAAAGCATACTGGCTAGCTTATATCATCAAGTTGTGTAGATGGTGATCCAAGCATGAAGATTTTAAAATCTACACTTGATAAGCTGCATGTGTTGTAAGTGAATTTTGAGATAATTTGCAAGGAAACAAAAATCTTGTTGCATGCAAGGTATACATCACATAATGAAAAGATAACAAAATTGATTCCTTTTCAATGGCCATTGGAGAAGTCATCTACAGCCTGGGTGGAGAAATATGGGTAAATGTGTCTAGTCATGTGACAAGTTTTCTTCATCATTGGAACAAAGTGCCTCCAACTGTTTTTGTCATCTCCAAGATAAATTGTATTTTTGTCTTTTCTCTTTCATATGTAATTTGAATGTGTTTCCCAATACCTATGGGCGGTGGCTTGTATTGTAAGATTTCGTAACTGACATATGGTAACGAGTTTTTGGGCAAATGCTCTTATGTCTATAAAAGAGCATGTTGTACTACTTTGTTGTGGTTGAAAGATTTGGGAAAATTTTGATAATAAAATACAGAGCAATTCTGGTAGGTTGTCCATATTTCTAAGTTGTAAGTTTAGTTTCTTGCATTTTTGAGTGTATGTTCTTTATAAGAATTTTATCAGTTTCAGATTATACTTATATGAAAAATGTCTGTGAGCATGTATTTTCAACAATTGTCTCCTATGTTGTTTACATTTCTCTTTTGAATAAGGAAGCTAAGGGTTTCTAAATTCCTGAATATACATTTTCTATATCTCATGTCTAGTTTGTTGCTTCTATTCAAGGAATAGATTAAAATGCTTTTAATTAGATATGGGGTGGTGTGTTATGCAATTAGGGTATCTGTAAGAAGAATTGTTCGAAATACCCATTCTTGGATTGTTTTATGTAAGGCAAGAACATGGTAAATCCTTTGAATCTACATGTTTGTGATGGTTATAAGAAGTAATATGCATTTGTAAGGAATTGACTCCAAACCCTAGGATTGGCACTAATAAGAGTTGGGCTTATTTTAACAAAATTACCCACAATCAAACAATCACATACATTAAAAAAAGAACAAATCAATTTGTTAGTTTGTAGGAGTAGGGTTTAGTTTCATGTTCTTTGAGCCATGTAGTGAAGTAATTACCAGAGCCAGCCAACTTTGAAGTGATTATACAGTTTTGGTTTACATATAGGAGAACTATCTACTTTAATTGTCAATATCCAGTGAAATAAAGATATGTCATATAGATATTGAATCAAGGGAACACCCCCTAGGTCTAGTAGAGCCTAAAGTATAGAGGAGAACAAATAATTGTCTCCTATTCGTTGGCCACTGACCTGAGAATCTTAAGCATAAAAGATGGCAAATTTTTAGGGAAACTCAGACCATCAGTTGGAAACACCAACAGATTAGCGACTCCACTGGGGAGTTGATTATAAAGAACCGAGGATCCAACTTGAAATCCCATTTGTGGGTGGCGACTCCAAAATTATCTCCCAGCCTGTGATATTATAATTTGCATGCAAGGAAGAAGATCCTTGTAAAACCCTTTGTTTCAAGACCAAACAAAAATAGTGTATAAGAAAAAAAGGGAATAATCAGTCCAGCCAAGAAGGCTCTTTGAATCCTCAAAACAATGATAATATGCAGAATGAATTTAGGTCCTCTGAACAACAACATTTTTCAGCTACAGAAGCTAGCATCTAGGAGATTTATGAGAAACAACAAGGTGATAGGCTCAGGTTAGGATCTAATGTCTTTCAAGAATATCCTTTTTTAGATCCACCTAATAGGTTTGAAGATGTAGAATCTCCAAGAGATACAGATAACCCTAGATCATCCTCTTTAATGCCAAAAGAGGAGTTATCAAAAGACATCAAGAACCTTAGGGCTAAACTTGACTACTTGGAAGATATAAAAATAAGGGATGAAATGAGACAGAGGGTTGAGGCTCTAAGAACCGTTCACTAGAATGCAATTCCAGCTATCAATAATGCAAACACAGTGCGTAATCAATAGGTCAATACTGTTCCAAGCCAGCATAATAATCATAATATACTGGGTAATAATCAAGGGCTTAATCAACATGCAAATCAGAATCTACAAAACAATCAAAGGCAAAATGCCCATAATAATAGAGCACCTCAAAAAAATGTAAGGAATCAAAATGCACATGTCCATGGTAATGTGAATCAAAATGCTAATACGAATAAAAACTAGAATGTGAATCAAAATTAGAATGCATTTGGTAGAAGGCCCATGCAGTTGCAAAGATACAAACCGTTGGATTTTACTGGTATCCCTGGGTATCCTAACCCTATTGACAATGACATTAGGACTGGACTACCCAAGTTTTTAGGTAATAATGCAGTATCTGGTGAGGATCATTTGAAATCTTTTCTAAATTTAATGGATAATTTTGAAGTTGAACATGAATATGTTTTCATGAAATTGTTCGTGCAATCTTTGGTAGAAGAGGCTAGGGAATGATATAGGAATCTACCTGATCAGAGTATTTCATCATGGGATTATGTCATGTGGGTTTTCAAAGAGCAATATGGAGATAAGACTGACCCCAGTTTCATTATAAATGAATTCACTAGCATAACTAAAGGGTCAAATGAGCTTGTCATTGATGTTAATGCAAGGTTTACCAAGGTACTAAATAAACTTCCACCTCATATGAGGCCAAATGAACCTATGTGCATGGTCTTGTATACAAATGCCTTTGATGCTAAAACAACATATGAACTCAGAGATAAAAGTCTAGCTAGTTTGAGAAATGATTTTAGAATTGCAACCAATATTGAGAATTATAGGAAAGCATCTGGCAAAAGGAATAGGAGGGATGATGTAAGAATCTTACAAAATCCAAACAATAGAGCTTAGAATACTCAGAGTACTGCTTCCACATCTAAAGACAAACTGTATAAGCTGACAAATGCTTTTAAGGACCTGAGTTATAAACTTGCAAGAATAGAGAAAGGACTAGGCCCTGAAAAGCTATCATAGGCAAGAAAAAAGACCACAGTTACATGATATGCCATACAATATAAACTGGCACAATGGTAAGCCCATCTTTAATAATAATAATCAAAAGTCTCAGCACAATAAGGAAACTCCTGATCCATTGAAGAAAAATGTCAATGTTGTTGAGGATACTCCTTGGTGTATGGTGTGTCAAATGCCTCATTCATCATCACCGTGTATGATTGCTCAGTATTTTCATAATGATTGCAATGAATGTAATGAGTCCCACTATGTTGAAGATGATAGTGTTAATATGCTTTTTACTAGTGGAGATTACTCTTCTTCTAATGAGGTTGATGCAGATACAAATGTAGTTCAGAGGAGGTATCCTAAGGATCAAGTTTGCTAGCAGGTTTTCTTAGGTGAAGAAGATGAAGATCAACATGTTTATGCCTAGGATTCACATATTCCAAATGTAAATTTTGTTGCAAGTATGAGGTGAACCAGTGTTGTCATTAATGTCAACATACTCATGTTGCTTTGACAAGAAGGATTGAATGAGCTGTGTGCTGAGGATATTGAGAAAATTAGTCTCAATCAGGAATAGTGAAGAACAGTGATGAGAAGAAGGCAAAAGTACTCAATAGGTTGAGATTCAGAGGATACGGATTAAAGGGTTTGTAGATATGAGTCTTGAGATGATCCAGTTAAGATTTTAGAGGTCCGCATGAAGATGTGAAGAAGTTGTGATCGATCAAGTAGAACCAGTTCTGGGAGATGCTCCGGAGTGACAGAGTGTTACAAAAAGGTCCGGTGAGATCCAGAAGTGCATTGTCCTAATCTATGGATTGGACAGAGTGTTTGGGATGTCCTTGTGATGTGTCATCTCGATTGGTATGTGGTTTGGAGGTCCGGAAGCACCTCTTGCAGTATGACAGTGGCGATAGACTGTGTTCTTGAAGTTCTGGATGAGGAAGAGAAGGGATTCCAGTGAGTAGAGGAAGTGCGGATGTACCTGGTCATTCAGGCAAGCCTGTGAAGGTTCTTGGATCATGTTGAGGTTGTGTTGTTGGTCTGCATTAGTGGTAGAGCCCAAAATTGAAGATATTCTTCCGGATGAAGTTCTTTTTCAGACTAGCCAACCGGATGAGTTGTTCATCCTACGAATGTTCTTGTGGTGGCTGACCGGATGTGTTATTCATCTTGCTAATGTTCTTATGGTTGATTGCTGACTTAGATGATTGTTCCTAAGTTGATGTCTTGTATAAATAAAGGTTTGTGAGTTCATTTCGAAGTGTGTTGTGGAGCAGATGAGTGTGGTATAGCGAAAGAGCGAAAGGGAGAGCAGAAGTGTTTCGGGCTTAAATGGAACTGATCTAGACATGGTGAAGATGTCATTCTCTAGTTCAAGGTTGTGTTACTTATGATCTTGTAGACAGTGTGTCTCTTGTAGGTAGTGTGCCTCCTTGTGAGTAGTGTGCTCGGGTAGTGAGCCCTAATTGGCAAGTGCCATTCATTTTTCTTATTCTTCTAACAAAGAATAATCCTTAGGTTAATCACCCTGTGGTTTTTCCCTTAACCAGGTTTTCCATGTCAAAAATCTTGGTGTCTAATGTGTTGATGTTTATCTGCTTTGGTGTTTATGCTTTCCACTTTCATGAATGGTTAATTGATATGCTGTTAACTAATAAAGAAGAATCAAGTGTTTGAAGTAGAAGCAAGTTTTTGTACAACTGATTCACCCCCCCTCTCAGTTGTGTGCCCTAGATCTAACAATTGGTATCAGAGCTAAGTTCCTTTAAAAGGAGCTTAACTGCTTGAGGAGATCCAGGATGTCATCAGATAAGAAGGATAGTCTGAAGTTCAATGGAACCAACTTCACTCTCTAGAAAGGTTGCATGAAATGTCACTTGGAGTGTATGGGAAAAGCTTACTTGACCATGGTCTCAAAACCATATGTACCTCCACAGGGTGGTCTGACAACTCTGAATGAAATCACAGATGCTGAAAACATTTTGCAGACCAAAGAAGCTCTTCTAAGTGCATTAAATGATTCAAAGCTCTCAAATGTCATTGACCTACCAACTGCATATGAGATCTGGGTTAAACTGGAACTTCTGCATGAAGGAGATGAGTTTGTCAAGAGTGCAAGGTTGAAAAGTCTGAAAGGGAAATTTGAAAGATTGAAGATGAGAGATGATGAAAATATCACTACCTTTATGCCAAGGGTAAATGAGCTGGTGTGTGGAATCAGGAATGCTGGTGGAGTTCTGGATGAAAATGAAATTGTTTGCAAAATTCTCAGATCCCTTCCTGCTGCCTACAAAATCAAGGTTGCTGCCATTGATGAATTCAGAGCCCATACAACTGTCACAAGAGAGCAATTGGCTAGCAAACTGGCTACATTTGAAATGACTGAGTTTGGAGATGATCACCCCAAGACTGAATCTGCATTCAAGGCCAGTGCCTATGTGAAAGGCAAACAAAGATTTGATCCGGGAGAGAATTCTTCAAGGAAGATGTCATGGTATGATCAAGCAAGGAAAGACATTGAAGAGGAAGAAGCAGAAACAGCTCAACTTGAAGCCCTCATTACAAAGAGACTACCAAGAGGATCTAGTAAGTATGAAGGAAAACTACCCTTTAAGTGCTTCAACTACAATAAGATTGGTCATTTTGCTTCAAGATGTCCAGAAAGATCTGCAAGGTCAAATGCTAACAGACAAAGGTTTCAAAAGAACTGCTATTATGTTCATAAAGAAGATGATAATGAAGGAGTAATAGATGATGAATCAGAAATGGGAAGCAAATCTAGAAATGAATGGGTGTTTATTGCCATCAAGGAAGAAGATTCAATATCCTTTGAATCTGTCAATCATAAGGTTGTAGAAAGAGCTTTGGTTGCCCAAATTGAAGAAAAGGATGATTGGGTTATTGACAGTGGTTGTTCTCACCATATGACAGGTGACAAGAACAAGTTCTTAGATTTGGAAAGGTATGAAGGAGGAATGGTAAAGTTTGCTGATAATTCTGCTGGCAGAATCAGAGGTAGGGGAACTATTTCTTTTGATGGAAAGAGCAAAACTAGTAATGTAATTTATGTTGAAGGATTGAAACACAATCTTCTTAGTGTTGGTCAGTTGGTGGACAAAGGCTATGATCTCCGGTTCAAGAATGGAAGATGCAGGATCTTTGAAAGCTCTGAAACTGAGATTGCATCCGGTACCCAAACAAAAGGTAATATCTTCCATCTAGTTGGTTCTAATAAAAGTTGTCTGTTTGTTCAAGTTTATCAAAGTTGGTTATGGCATAGAAGGATGTGTCATGTGAATTTTGATAACATCATCAAGATAAGCAATACTCAGGCTGTAAGAGATCTTCCTAAATTGGTGAAACCTACAAATAGTTTGTGCAAAGAATGTCAGCTAGGTAAATAGAGTAGAGTCTCTTTCAAAAGCAAGGATCAGTCCACTACCGGATTATTGGAATTAGTCCATACTGATCTATGTGGTCCGACAAGAATCAAGAGTATGCAAGGTGATAGATATTTCATGTTACTGATTGATGATCATTCCCGGATGATGTGGGTTACCTTCCTAAAAGAGAAATTAGAAGCCCTTGAGAAGTTCAAAATCTTCAAAGCTATGGTAGAGAATCAAACCGGATTAAAACTAAAATGTCTAAGGTCTGATAGAGGTGGTGAATTCACATCCGGTGAATTCATAGACTTTTGTGAGAAGCATGGCATAAGGAGATAGTTGTCTGTTCCTAGGACTCCATAGTAGAATGGAGTAGTTGAGAGAAAGAACCGGACCATCCAGGAAGCATCCAGGACAATGATGATGGAAGCAAATATTCCTCAGATGTTTTGGAGAGAAGCTATCAGCACTGCAGTCTACACTCTTAATCGAGTTCAAATCAGAAGCAATACCGGTAAGACTCCTTATGAACTTTGGTTTGGTATAACTCCTACTGTGAGGTATTTTAGAGTATTTGGAAGCAAATGTTACATCAAATGAGATGAAGATCTAGTAAAGTTTGATGCTAGAAGTGATGAAGGAATTTTCTTGGGTTACTCCACTCAAAGCAAAGCATACCGGTGTTACAATAAGAGATTGAGAAAGTTGATAGAAAGTACAAATGTGAAAGTTGATGAAGGAATTGAGAAGCCCTCAAGGTTTTATGAATATGATGAAGATGATCAGAATGATTCTCTGGTGCAAGGAGCTCAATCCTCCTTTGAATTTTAGATACAGACTAATCTGGTAAATCAGGAAGAAGAGGTTTATTTGAATGAGCCTGATCAAGAAACAGTAGTACAAGAAACTCCCAAAGTTCCAAGGTATGTAACTCTAAATCATTCTGAAGATCAGATCATAGGTGACAAAAGCAAAGGGGTACAAACAAGGAGAAGAATTGCTCAAGATTCAAATGAATGTTGTCTGATTTCAAATATTGAACCTAAGACAATTAATGAAGCTTGCAATGATGAAAACTAGACCAAAGCAATGGAGGAAGAGTTGATGCAAATTGAGAAAAATCATGCTTGGGATCTTGTTTCTAGACCAAGAAACAAGAATGTGATTGGAACCAAATGGGTCTTCCGGAACAAACTAAATGAAGTTGGTGAAGTGATCAGAAACAAAGCTAGATTGGTCTGCAAAGGCTACTCTCAAATAGAAGGAATTGATTTTGAAGAAACTTTTGCTCTGGTGGCAAGAATTGAAGCAGTCAGATTATTTCTTGCATTTGCTGCTTTCAAAGACTTCAAGGTTTATCAGATGGATGTCAAGTCTGCCTTCCTAAATGGTGATTTGGAAGAAGAAGTTTACATTGAACAACCGGATGGATTTCAATTGTTTGATCATGATGATATGGTATACAAGCTAAAGAAAGCACTGTATGGTTTAAAGCAAGCCCCAAGAGCATGGTATGAAAGGTTGGATAAGCATCTTGTGTAGATTGGATTCAAAAAAGGTACTGCTGACAGTAACTTATATTTCAAAATTGATCATGAAAATATTTTGATTGTTGAAGTGTTTGTGTATGGTATCATTTTTGGAGGAAGAGATAGTATGTGTAAAACTTTTGCAAATCAGATGAAAAGTGAGTTTGAAATGTCTATGCTTGGTGAAATGAATTTCTTCTTGGGTCTGCAAATTACTCAAACAAAGAAAGGGATCTTCATTTCTCAGACCAAATATGTGAAAGAATTGTTGAGGAAATTTGGGATGGAAGATTCAAAGCCAATGAATACTCCCATGGCAACCAGATGCAAGTTGAGAAAAGATGATGAATCTCCTAAGGTAGACCAGACAAAGTATAGATCAATGACTGGTGGATTGTTGTATCTCACTCAAACTAGACCGGATATTATGCAAACTATTGGTCTTGTTGCGAGATTCTAGGCTGATCCCAGAGAATCTCATGTCATGGCAATCAAGAGAATCTTTAGATATCTAAAGGGGACAGTTGAGTATGGTTTGTGGGATCCTAGAGATCATGATTTCTCTCTTCATGCATATACAGATGCAGATTGGGCAGGAGATGTGGATGACCGGAAGAGTACCAGTGGTGGAGCATTCTTTTTGGGAAAGAGATTGGTTTCTTGGCTAAGCAAGAAACAAGATGCAATATCTCTATCTACAACTGAAGCAGAATACATTGTAGCAGTAGGTAGTTGCACTCAAATCTTATGGATGAAGCAGATGCTAAAAGACATTAAAGTAGAATATGAGGAGCCTATCACAATTTTCTATGATAATTCAAGTGCAATAAATATTTCTAAGAATCCGGTGTTGCATTCTAAGACCAAGCATATATCTATCAAGTTTCACTTTCTGAGGGAACAAGTGAACAAGGATGAAGTCAGATTGGAGTATGTATCCTCTAAGGATCAGATTGCAGATATCTTTACTAAACCTCTTCCCAAGGACTCTTTTGAGTATCTCCGGGAGAAGTTAGGGGTCATGGCCCCTCCAATGATGAACTAGGATGCACTGATGTGCATCAGTCCGGTGGATATCACAGTCATATCTTGTGATCCGGATTGATGATGGGGAGCTGCTACTAAGGGGGAGCAACTGATATGACTCTGATGTGTTAGAATTGCAAGTATGAGCCCTTTGCCATTGATGTCAAAGGGGGAGAGAAGACATGTGAAAAACAAGTGGTTGATGATCAAAGGGGGGGCAGTAAAGGAAGAGAAGACATGTGAAGAGTTGTTGTTGATAGGGGGAGCTGTGACAGAAAGGAGAAGCTCTTGTCTTGATGGTTTTTCACATCATATGTTGCCATCAATGACAAAGGGGGAGATTGTTGCAAGTATGAGGTGAACCAGTGTTGTCATTGATGTCAACATACTCATATTGCTTTGACAAGAAGGATTGAATGAGCTGTGTGCTAAGGATATTGAGAAAAATAGTCTCAATCAGGAACAGTGAAGAATAGTGATGAGAAGAAGGAAAAAGTACTCAATAGGTTGAGATTCAGAGGATGCAGATTAAAGGGTTTGTAGATATGAGTCTTGAGATGATCTAGTTAAGATTTCAGAGGTCTGCATGAAGATGTGAAGAAGTTGTGATCGATCAAGTAGAACCAGTACTGGGAGATGCTTCGGAGTGACAGAGTGTTACAAAAAGGTCCGGTGAGATCCAAAAGTGCATTGTCCTATTCTGTGGATTGGACAGAGTGTTTGGGATGTCCTTGTGATGTGTCATCTTGATTGGTATGTGGTTTGGAGGTCCGGAAGCACCTCTTGTAGTATGACAGTGGCGATAGACTATGTTCTTGAAGTTTCAGATGAGGAAGAGAAGAGATTCCAATGAGTAGAGGAAGTGCGGATGTACCTGGTCATTCAGGTAAGCCTGTGAAGGTTCTTGGATCATGTTGAGGTTGTATTGTTGGTCTGCATTGGTGGTAGAGCCCAGAATTGAAGATATTCTTCCGGATGAAGTTCTTTTTCAGACTAGCCGACTGGATGAGTTGTTCATCCTGTGAATGTTCTTGTGGTGGCCGACCGGATGTGTTATTCATCTTGTGAATGTTCTTATGGTTGATTGCTGACTTAGATGATTGTTCTTAAGTTGATGTCTTATATAAATAAAGGTTTGTGAGTTCATTTCGAAGTGTGTTGTGGAGCGGATGAGTGTGGTATAGCGAAGAGTGAAAGGTAGAGCAGAAGTGTTTCGAGCTTAAATAGAACTGATCCAGACATGGTGAAGATGTCATTCTCTAGTTCAAGGTTGTGTTACTTATGATCTTGTAGACAGTGTGTCTCTTGTAGGCAGTGTGCCTCCTTGTGAGTAGTGTGCTCGGGTAGTGAGCCCTAATTGGCAAGTGCCATTCATTTTTCTTATTCTTCTAACAAAGAATAATCCTTGGGTTAATCACCCCATGGTTTTTCCCTTAACTGGGTTTTCCACATCAAAAATCTTGGTGTCTAATATGTTGATGTTTATCTGCTTCGATGTTTATGTTTTCTGCTTTCATGAATGGTTAATTGATATGCTGTTAACTAATAAAGAAGAATCAAGTATTTGAAGTAGAAGCAAGTTTTTGTACAACTGATTCACCCCCCCCTCTCAGTTGTGTGCCCTAGATCTAACAAACTTAAGGGGACCATCTTATGAGGAAATCAGAGCCTTAATAGCTGGTGTAGTTGCTCAAGTCAAGAGTAATTATAATCTTAGGAGAAGGGCTCAAGCTGGTGACTTTGGTCAACCAAGAAGCATATTTGTGAAACATCCTCAGAGTAACTCAAAAGGATTTGAGTCATAGTAGAAAACAAAATAGTGATAGCAAGAAGGATTCTAATGAAAAATAAATAGTCATGCCAAAAGTTCAGAAAGCAAGGCAACTTAGAATGAGGATAAAGGTAAAAGTTCCAGTGGGGTAAGTAATAGTCAAAATTCCACAGGTGCTAAAGTTGCATGTACTCAAGAAAGAAATAGAAATGTGGGTTAGGATACAACTGTTATACAAAATTATGTCCCATTTGACATTACTCAGGCATTATCCCAAATGAAGGTTTATGTCCCATTGCTTGAGATGATGAATATTGAAGAATATAGCAATAAAGCACTGTATTTTATTTTAGGGATATATGACCATGCAAATCAAGCTACCAAGGATCATGGAAAAGGCCAAGGAAAGGAAGCTGATGAAGAAGAAATTCTTGAAGTATATTTGGGAACAACCCTAACCAAATGTCCATCACAGGTAGAGCCATTCTATGTGTGTCTCATTATCAATGGAAAAGTAATAAGGTATTGTATGCTTGATTGAGGTGCATCCACAAATATCATGCCTCTAGTTGTCATGCAGCGAGTTGAACTAAAAATAGATAAGGTGTGTGGTAAGTGCTTTGCCAGGGAGGTGCTAGTTATTGGAATCATGAAGAATGTAGACTTCATGCTTACTTCTTATCATGAAAAAACCTATACTATGAATGTGACTGTGGTTGACATCAAACCACAATATGGGATGTTACAGTTAAGGAGGTGGGCAACATTGATTGTAGGAAGCATGCAATTGGACTTGTCATATGCTATGATTCCTATGAATGGCAGGGATGTCAAACTGCACAGAGAAGAAAGGGCACCTGATATAGTTGAACAACCAAGTAGGATGAATAGGTTTGCTTTGTTGACACTGATTATGATAACTTCTAAGTAGTATCATGTGATCAGAATAAAAACAAGAAAGAACCCATTGATGATAAACTGGAAAGACTGAAAGATCAAGAGGGGCTTTGGTCCATGTATTTTGATGGTGCATGCTCTAAGGAGGGCTCTAGTGCTAGAGTAGTTTTTGTCTCCCCTACTGGTAAGATATTTAAATTTTCTTTCCTTCCAAAGTTTGGGTGCACAAATAATATTACAGAATATGAGGCTCTTCTGCTTGGTTTGAATGTTACAATTAAGCATGGGATTAAGCTTCTCAAGGTGTGAGGAGATTTAGAACTAATTGTTTCTCAGGTAAGAGGGAAATATGCTTCTAAAAATAAAAGGTTGAAGTAATATAAGCATGCAGTATGGGATTGTGTAGAACTATTTGATACATTTTCTATAAATTGGATAGAAAGGTCTAGGAATGTTTTGGCAAACTTCCTAGATAATGTTGTAATCAGGACAGATGATATCACATTGGCAGATAGTGCACATGTTGAGGTTAAGGTTAGACCTACATTCACAGACAACATATGTAGCTGGCAAGTTTTTGAGGATGACAAGGATCTATTAAGATTTCTACATTGCATTGGTGAGTATGAAAATCAAGAGATAGACTTTCAAAATTTTGTGGAAGTTGTAGATGGAAAAGAAACCATTTTTGGAAAAGAGGTGATACAACTTAAGATTAACAAGATTCCAAGAGGGCTAGTAGCTTTGGAAAGAGCATTTGATAACATAGATCAATTTGTTGCTAAGACTTCTTCCACAAACAAACAGGATTTAGAAGAAATAAACCTAAGTACACACAATGCTCCAAAGAAAGTCTATATTGGGAAGCAGATCAAGCCATACATAAGGGCAATGTTGATTGCACTATTGAGAAAATATAAACATGTCTTTGCATGGTCCTATGATGATTTGAAGTCCTACAAAGAAGATATTTTTCAGCATGAAATCCCATTGAAGCCTAGGGCTAAGCCATTTAGACAGAAGCAAAGGCCTGTCAATCCTACTCTAGCCCCTAAGATGCAAGAAGAGATCATGAATCTTAGAGATGGTGGAATCATAAAGCCCATAAGGCATTCCACTTGGGTGTCAAATCTAGTCCCAGTCAAAAAGAAAAATGGAGACATTAGGCTATGTGTGGATTTTAGAAATTTGAATGTGTCATCTTTGAAAGATAATTATCCACTACCCAACATGGAAACTATGCTCTAGAAAGTGATAGGATGTGAATTGTTATCCATGATGGATGGTTTTTCTGGCTATAACCAGGTCAAAGTGAAAGAATTAGAACAATATAAAACTACCTTCACAACTCCATGGGGGACGCATGTATATGTGAGGATGACATTTGAACTGACAAATGTTGGGGCAATATTCTAGAGAGCAATGGATGTAGAATTTGTAGGATTGATTGATTCAATAATGGTAGTGTATCAGGATGATTTGACTGCTTATTCTAAGAAAGAGGATCAACATTGTATGCACCTGGAGCAGATTTTTATCAGAGCATTAGAGTATGGCATTTCATTGAATCCTAAGGAGTGTGCCTTTGGAGTAATTGAGGGAAAATGTTTGGGACATAGTGTCCAAGGATGGAGTTAGGATTGATCCAGAAAGGGTTGTTGCAATTGACAGAATCCAAATGCCCAAAACTATCAAGGGTATTCAATCATTTTTTGGACAGATCAACTTTGTCAGAAGATTTGTTACCAACTTTGTTGAAATCACCAAAGCAATATCAAAGATGATGAAGAAAGGTGATACTGTAACATGGGGAGATGAAGCTATTTAGTCATTTCAAAACATAAAAGAAGCTATCAAAACTACCTCTATGTTGAAGTCCCCTAACTTCAATAAGCCTTTTTAATTATTTTATTTTGCTTCTTTTCATACAATTGTTGCATGCATGTTGCAGAAAAATGATGATGGATATGAAAAACCTATTTCTTTATTTAGCAAGTCTTTGCAAGTTGTAGAGTTAAAATATGATATAATGGAGAAGCAGGCCTATGCTTTGGTTAGGTTAGTGAAAATTTTTAGGCCTTATTCAGTTGGAGCCCAGATTTTAGCCTATGTTCCCCATTCTGCAGTAAAGGACATATTCACATAGCAAGAGGTAACAAGCAGATGGTGTAGGTGGATAAATAAGATTCAGGAGTTTAATATTGATATACAAATCACCAAGCTGGTGAGGGACAAGGTTTGGCAAAGTTGATGGTAGAAACAAACCTAGAGGCCTATCAATTAAATGTAGTTGAGGATCAGGTGCAAAAGGGAGTGTGTAGTGTACAACAATCTTAATGGTATAAAGACATTGTCCAATATCTGCAAAACATGGGTTTCCCTCCTCACTTCAATGATAATCAGAAAATGACATTGAAGTTGCAAGCTATTAAGTATGTCATTGTTCAAGGTGAGTTGTATTGGAGAAACCCTGATGGTATGCTGCTCAAGTGTGTAGATCAAGACCAAGCTACAAAGCTATTGATTGACATGCATAAAAGGGTGTGTGGAGGACATTACATGGCTAAAACTATTACACATAAGCTTCTTAGGTCAGGTTACTAGTGGCCAACACTATTCTCTGATGTATATAAGATGGTGAGAAATTGTGATTCATGTTAGAGATTATTAGGGAAGTTGAAGTATGTTGGTGCATTGCCACTCAAAACTGTGATAGTAGATGCTCCATTTCAACAGTGGCGAATAGATTTTATTAGAGAAATAGCAGAGAAGTCAAGTGGTGGACATAGTTTGATTCTTATTGATACTGACTATTTTACCAAGTGAATTGAAGCCATCCCAACTAAAATGGCCACAAGCAAAGTTGTATTAGATTTTTTCTTGGAGCATATAATTATTAGATTTGGGGTACCAGAAAAATTGGTGACATCTAATATAATTTGTTTCAGATCAGGAGAATTTGTTGATTTCTACAATGAGTATGGTATTAATTTGTCATAAGCAACACCATATCATCCTCAGGGTAATGGCCAGGCTGAGTCTAGCAACAAAAGTTTGATGAAGATAATCAAGAGGATAATTGATAAAAATAAGAGGGTATGTGACTCTAAGTTGAAGTTAGCACTATGGGGTGATAGGGTGATAGTTAAAAAAACCACTGGTAAGTCTCCTTTTGAACTAGTGTATAGCTTGAAGACAAAGTTGCCAATAAATAATCTCCTACCAATTTACAAGTTTGTATAGGAAAATGATGATGATATAGAAGATCCAATCGCAGAGAGGATAAATCAATTGGTTGCATTGGATGAAGCAAGGAGAGAAGCACAAAGAACCAATGTGAAGAGGAAATAGAAAGTGAAGTATGTGTTTGATAAAAGGGCCTTAGAAAGGAAGTTTTAGGTGAATGACGTGGTTCTTATGTGGAATTCCAGGAGACAAGATAAGGGAAAGCATGGGAAATTTGAGCCTTTATGGATTGGCCCATACCTGATAAGAAGCACTCATGGAGAAGACTCATTTTCTCTAAGCTCTTGATGGTGAATTTCAAGAATTTCCTGTGCATGGACAATTCCTGAAACCCTATTTTTCATAAGTAGGTTATTTTTTGTGCACATTGTAAATAGGTTGTATATAGTGTAAATTCTTGTATAGTCATATTTTGTCTTTTGTGTCTGTCTTGGTTCTGGTCTACTCCTGGAGTCTTCTAGTTCTCACTACAATCTAGTGAATTGCATGTCCCCAGTCAGAGCCAATGTTGGTACCCATCTAGGTTTATGGTTTTGAGTCAGTTTGTATCAAGTGTTTTCCTTATTTCCCCTTGAAACCCTAAGTCTTGTAGTGATGTATTTACTTTATGTTATAATCCATTGATGACTGCCTAGCCCAAGTTATTAGTTACTTTAGTTATAACCTTGAGTCTTTATTGTCATAAACTAACTGGCCCCTAGTCCTAGTGTTTACCTTCTAACACCCACCGAAGTCATGTTTTATAAAGTCTTTAAGTCCTAAGTCTTTGTCGGGGCCTGGAGGTGCCACATGGCAGGTTGTTGCAAGCCCATAGGACTATTGATGTTGATGTCATATACCCACTGCACGGCTGCGAGATGGATACAGGTGTAAAGTGTATCATGGCCTTTGGTGGTGCAGGAGCACCTACCTGACAGCTGGCCTCCATGAGGCAGTTAGTTTGTTTTAGGTCTGGTTGATGTTTCCAAGAAGGTCTTGTAAGACCAATGCATGTAATAAGGTCATGTTGACCATACTTTACTATTTTTAGCTAGTTTGTTATGATAGTTGTTATGCTGTATGGTCGGTTGGATCCTCCCAGCCGCTTGGAAGCTCCCAGCCGCTTGGAATCGAGTGGTAGTACTCGTAGCAGATCCTATTTATACATGAGGATCGGTTGGTATTGCATATCATCGATCATCGATCAGACTTTGTGAGAGTGAGACAGAGTATTGTAATTGCATCTTTTGAATCAATAAAGAGATCCTGTTAGTGTTCATCCTCTGTTGAATTCCATTGTTAAATCGTGTGGCTGTTTTGGTGGTTTCATGGAATCGCTGATCCATTCCACCGGTTGATTCGTCGAATCGGTGGAATGGCTGTGTACAGTAGTTTAGGATGTAGTTTGCATTTTCAGTTTGTTCGTATGCAGGTGTGCAGGATCGCAGTCGAGAGGTGTTGAGAACCCTAGCATGGGTATGTGCTAGGTCATGCTAGTTGTTAGAGTCTAGAAAGTTGTCCAGGAAGTAGATCGGGTCATCCCAGGAGGTTCGACGGATAGAAATTCGCTAAGGTTGAAAAATTCGTCACAACGGCATCATCAGGATATTTCTGTGTATATCCTGCAGTTACTTCGGGCATCATCTGAGTAAAGGGAGGTGAGCATGATGCAATCGTTTGCATAAAGTGAATGTGCATTGGGGTGATTATCATCAGGTGTTGCCGAGGAGGAGCGTATCGGCATAAGGTAGAAGATCGGGTTGATAAAGTCGTCGCAGGCCGATAATGTTAAGTTTGGCCGACAGCAGGATATTGAAGGAGTTGCATATGACGTCATTGTCATCAGGATAATCGTCATCAGGATATCAGGGTGACGTAAGCATCGAAGGAAAGGTGCGTGAAGTTGAGTATCATCATCAGGATATATGGGAGGAACCGGATGTTTTATATCCTGCTGATGAACATGATGTTGAACATCATGATGCTGAAGGTAGAAGTTGGCAGTAAGGTGAACAATGAACGTCAGGAGGATGTTTGCACTTGCTGAATATGATGATGCTGCCGATAGTCGGATATGATGATGCTGCTGACATGCGAAAGGGCGAAGGCTTGTCTGCAGGAGGATATCGGTCGGCAGATAAAATATGATGATGCTGACAGTGTTAAGGGAAATATGATGATGATGATGAAGGGTTGCGGACATCCATGTTATATGTCAAGGTTTTAGTGTGGATGCCTCTGCATCATAGTGGTATCAGAGCTCAGCAAAAGGTCTGGGCTGTTGTGTGTTGATTCTGTCACCGAAAGGGCAGAGGTAGAGTTGATTCTGTCACTGAAAGGACAGAGGTAGAGAAGTGAGAGGTTGACAAAATGCCTCCGAAAGGTAGTGGTACTGCAAGGGAATTGTAGGAGATGAAGGAAAAACATGCCAGAGAGATGAGGAAGATGAAGGAGCTTGCTGAAGCACTTCAAGCCAGGCTTGTAGCCTTGGAGAAGAACAAAAAGAGGGAAGTGGAAGACAGTGAGTCTGAAGAAGATGAAGATGCTGTTGAAGAGTATGAAGAGGTAGCTAAAGATCTGGATGCTGAAGACCAGAGATTTGCAAAACTGTTAAAGGCAGTGCAGAGTGATAAACCTAAGGTAAAGGTTGATGTTTCCAAGTATAATGGAAGTTTGAATGAAGATGAGTTACTGGATTGGATTGCTGCACTTGATAATCACTTTGAATGTGAAGATGTTGCTGAGGATCAGAAGGTAAAGATTGCAAAGACCAAGTTAGGAGGTCATGCTTTGGTATGGTGGGATTATGTACAATCCGAGAGAAGGAAACAAGGGAAGTCAAAGATCACTTCATGGGATAAGATGGTAGCAAGGATCAAAGGTAAATTCTTGCCTAGGGATTATGAGATTCAGATGTTTAAGAAGCTGCAATTTTTAAGGCAGAAAGAAATGGATGTGAAGGCATATACTGAGGAGTTTTATAAGTTGAGTATGAGATCTGGTCATCATGAGAATGAGGTAGAAAAGGTGGCTAGGTACTTGGCTGGCTTAAGATTGAACATACAGGATGAGTTAGTTTTAGCTAACCCTAAGAGTGTGGAGGATTGTTACCAAATGGCAATCAGGATTGAAGAAAAGATGAATAGGAGACACAATAAGTCCATGAGAGGAAGAGGCAGCAATATGAGGGGAAGAGGATTAGCCCCTACAACAAGGCAAACCAATGAGGGTCAAGAAGACACTGGTAAAGGACAGGGACAGTCTAATTTCAGAGGTGGATGGAAAGGTAATAGAGGCAGATTTGGAGGTGGTAGAGGTTCTACTACATTTTCAGGAAAGTGTTACACCTGTGGTGAGTTTGGTCATCCATTTTTCAAATGTCCAGAAAGCAAAGGTTCATCATCCAGAAATGATAGAACGAATGACAAGAGAGCACAACTTGTGCAAGAAGAGAAAGTAGAGGAATGTGTACAAAGTTTAAACACTTATCAAGATAGAGTTCCTGACAATTATGGATATCCTGAGGAGGGAGAAGCATTGATGCTAAGGAGAATTAGTTTGCAGACATCAAAGGATATGATGCAAAGAAGAGCTCTTTTCAAGACCACATGCAAAAGCAAAGGTAAAGTATGTAAGGTTGTCATTGATACTGGTTCAACAGACAACATGGTATCTCAGGAAATGGTGGATAAACTGAATTTGGAAAGGATTCCACATCAAAACCCTTACAAGGCATCTTGGGTGAGTGATAGTCAATCACTTTTTGTCTATGAACAGGCATATGTTGATTTTCATATTGGAGCATATCATGATAGAGTTTTGTGTGACATTTTGCCCATGGAATGTTGTCACCTACTGTTGGGTAGACCATGGCAATTTGATAGGAGGGTACTGTATGATGGGTATGCTAATACCTACACCATCAAGAAAGATGGGAAGACTATTATGTTGATGCCATTGCAGGCAAATGCTGTAGTACAGAAGGCAGCAAAAATCATTTTAGTGGGAAAGAAGGAATTTGTGCAGAAGCCTATAGGAGCAGGCATAAAGGCAGCTGAGGACACTGCAGGGAAAGAAGTTGTTAAGGACAACAGATTGAATAAAGTTTCAGTTTTGACTGACAGAGGTCAGCAGCAGGTTCAGAAACAAGTTTGCAAATAGCAGCCAGTTGAGAGGAATGACAAGGATGTTGTCATAGTTGGGACTATTGTTTGTCCTATAAAGGTTGAAAGAAAGACAGAGTTGAACATTACAGAAGTTCAAGAGGCAGTTCAGACAGAGGTTCTGGTCAGACAACCTGACAAACACAAGGTATGTGAGAGAAGGGCCTACATTGACAGGCATGAGGATTTACTTGCAAGAAAGCAAGTTACAGTTTAGAAGTCTTGGAGCAGCCAAGAGCCAGCAGAGGATAAAGTTGGAACAGGTCAAGACATTGCAAAGACAAAGTGTAAAGGTGGAGGACTTCCACAACCTAACTCATGGGACATGAGTTCTTTTCTGTTGGGGAGTATGGTGCAGGAGCACCTACCTGACAGCTGGCCTCCATGAGGCAGTTAGTTTGTTTTAGGTCTGGTTGATGTTTCCAAGAAGGTCTTGTAAGACCAATGCATGTAATAAGGTCATGTTGACCATACTTTACTATTTTTAGCTAGTTTGTTATGACAGCTGTTATGCTGTATGGTCAGTTGGATCCTCCCAGCCGCTTGGAAGCTCCCAGCCGCTTGGAATCGAGTGGTAGTACTCGTAGCAGATCCTATTTATACATGAGGATCGGTTGGTATTGCATATCATCGATCATTGATCAGACTTTGTGAGAGTGAGACAGAGTATTGTAATTGCATCTTTTGAATCAATAAAGAGATCCTGTTAGTGTTCATCCTCTGTTGAATTCCATTGTTTAATCGTGTGGCTGTTTTGGTGGTTTCATGGAATCGCTGATCCATTCCACCGGTTGATTCGTCGAATCGGTGGAATGGCTGTGTACAGTAGTTTAGGATGTAGTTTGCATTTTTAGTTTGTTCGTATGCAGGTGTGCAGGATCGCAGTCGAGAGGTGTTGAGAACCCTAGCATGGGTATGTGCTAGGTCATGCTGGTTGTTAGAGTCTGGAAAGTTGTCCAGGAAGTAGATCGGGTCATCCTAGGAGGTTCGGCGGATCGAAATTCGCTAAGGTTGAAAAATTTGTCACAATGGCATCATCAGGATATTTCTGTGTATATCCTGCAGTTACTTTGGGCATCATCCGAGTAAAGGGAGGTGAGCATGATGCAATCGTTTGCATAAAGTGAATGTGCATTGGGGTGATTATCATCAGGTGTTGCTGAGGAGGAGTATCGGCATAAGGTAGAAGATCGGGTTGATAAAGTCGTCGCGGGCCGATAATGTTAAGTTTGGCCGACAACAGGATATTGAAGGAGTTGCATATGACGTCATCGTCATCAGGATAATCATCATCAGGATATCAGGGTGACGTAAGCATCGAAGGAAAGGTGCGTGAAGTTGAGTATCATCATCAGGATATATGGGAGGAACCGGATGTTTTATATCCTGCTGATGAACATGATGTTGAACATCATGATGCTGAAGGTAGAAGTTGGCGGTACGGTGAACAGTAAACGTCAGGAGGATGTTTGCGCTTGCCGAATATGATGATGCTGCCGATAGTCGGATATGATGATGCTGCTGACATGCGAAAGGGTGAAGGCTTGTCTGCAGGAGGATATCAGTCGGCAGAGAAAATATGATGATGCTGACAGTGTTAAGGGAAATATGATGATGATGATGAAGGGTTGCGGACATCCATGCTATATGTCAAGGTTTTAGTGTGGATGCCTCTGCATCATTTGGCCATAAGATAGATGATGAATGAGATTCTGCTAGGTGTCAAAGAATAAAGCGAAGAAGTGGGACTGATACAGATTAGACGATAATGCAATGTCATAGAAGAATCTTGTCATAAGGGAATATCCACTGCATGACTGTGAGATGAGGACACATGGCTTGTTCTTGACAAGAAGGAAAAAGGTTTATATGAAGGGAGCCACGTGGAGTGCTTAGTGCACACCCGCAGAGCCAAAGGAAGGTGGCACACTTGCTACTACACAGTCACAAAATGAAGCCACATGGCCGCATTAGACAAAAGAGATGGAAAAGTCAGAAAAAGGGATGTCCGTCATGGAATGTTATGATTGGTTGGCCATTTTTTATGTAAAAGATTATATTTTTTAAATCTGGTGGGGCATTCACAGTCATTGATTGCACAATTTGAAGGCTTTATCAACGGTCTAGATTCAAATCTTCTACCTAGACATTGGAATTGCCCTTGCATCATGAAAACACAATAATGGCAGAAAGGACTTGCATTAATGCACTTGGCCCTAATCTCAAAGCTTGATAAAAGAAGGAAGAAAAGAGTTTTCTCATCATTTTCACAAGCACAAAGACAATTTCAGCACACAAGGATTTTTTTGATGGAGTATTGAAATTATGAGCCCTTGCAGATAAAAACTAGTAAGTTAGTTCTTTGCCAACTGTGTCCATTTCAATTCAAGTTGTTTTGATTGAAAAGTTGAGCATTGTTGAAAGATAAAAAACCTAGTCTGTAAGGAATTGTTTGAAAAAATGATTCAAGTAAGCCAACCATCCACTTCAAAATGGAGTTTGAATGAAGACCTCATGATTCAATTGCCTAGGTTTTCACGGAGGCCTACAAATGTATATGGTCCTGGTGGGCCGAATGACAAACTATTGGACCTCTACTATGAGTGTCGAGATTCCCAGTTGCCTCTGCCAGCATAGATTTTGTTTAAACATTGATATGATAGAAGAGAATCCAAGGCCCTAGTTTGCAATGCCTGGAACTTAGACCTAGCTAAGTTGATATGCCCTAATATGTTTATATATCTAGATTTTGTGAGGGCAATTACACAGAGGTATGATCCTGTTGTCAGAGCAGTTAGGGTAGGAAATAATACTATCATGATCAGGACCACGAAAGCCTACATCTCAAGTGTGTTTGGATTAAACCCTACTGCCAGCAAGGAGATAAATCTCAAATGCTCTGAAGGAAAAATATAAGAGAGTTTGGTGTGGATATAGAGCCTTTAAGTTGCCCAAGCATAGACCTAAGGGCATTGATGGAAATTTTGTGAAAATTTTAGATAGTGAGCAGGAGCCTTTTGACATGTCATAGTTCATGCATTACTTTGTGAAACATATCATGCTCTATGCCATGTATTGGGAAGAGATGCATTGGATAAAATGCTAATTTCTTTAATGATGTTAGCAGCAAATATATATCATGTTTCAACTATAGAGCCTTATGACTATGCAACATATATAGCCAATAAAATGCACAAGCAACTGACTAAAATTAAGAATAAGCTATATACTATAGATGCAAAAGTGGAATTTAAGTGGTATTCAATGATGTGCCACATGTTTTTGTATGTTGGATTAGGGTTGTGGCATAAATACTTGCATGTTAAGGAGGTTGATTCAAATGGAAATTTGTTCCCTGTACAAATGTGGACTTCCATGATAGATATGCATTGTACAAATGCATATTATGTGACTTCTAAGGAGCATTTTGTCAGAAGGTTGTTGGGATTCCTAGAGCCAGAAGGTAAAAGAATGCACCCTGATGTACTTGATTTTCTGAGATCACTGGACATGACCCTTGAATTAGGAATTCAACACAACTAGGGTTACTGGTTTTTGCATACTCATACCACATGTATCAGAGTCTATGGGAGCAAGGTTACTCCATATATATTTCTAAAGTATGTGCTAAAGAGAATTGCATTTTTGGAAATAATCAGGCAACTGAATGAGTCTGATAAAGAACATCTAAGGTTACAGAAGAAGGAGTCTTTCTTCCTGACTTCTATTAAATTTTGTGAGTTTTTGGCTACTAACAAGGACGGTCTAGATCAAATTGATTCAATGTTGATGGTTTACAGGATGGGGTTCGAGCAGCCAAGGGTGTTTGACCCTGAGGGATTCATTAACAAGGTGAGACTTAGCATCAGAAGACCTCAGTTTACCCACCAGGTTGTTTTTGATGAAGATATAGTGAGGAACTTCTCCAATATGGATGAAGTTCATTTCCTCAGGAGAAAGTGGGAAATAATAATGGAGGGGGAGAGAATGAGAAAGAGTTTAAACTCTACATATCTAGGAGCATTTGTAGAAGATATTGATCCAATAACAAGGATCTAGAAGATTTTTGATAATGCAGATGACTTAATTGAAAGTGCTCCAATAGGGGAGGAGAGACATGCCTATGACCCAAGTAGTTCAGACAGGGCATACAGAAGAAGTGAATCACCTGATGTACCTTCTACTAAGAAACTAAAAATCATTGACCTGGAGCATGAAGAAGAGATATAACTAATTGATTTGGAGGAGGGGATAAATGAACAAGAACAAGAAATCTCCCAATAGGTGAATTCACCTGCAAGAATAAGACCCTATGCCTCTCTTGATAACAGTCTAGCAAGGTCAATTCCTAGTCATCAAATTCATACAGAGGATATCGGAGTATTGGCATACTCACAATTATTGGAAGATGATGCTTTTGTGAACACCCCTAAATTCAAGGGATATGTATTGAAGGTAAGGAATAAGGAGTTCCAAAAGAAGGTAGAGGAAGCCAAGAGAGGATCTGATCCAAAAAAATATGAGGAAATAACTCAGAGGGTGTTGAATAAAGTAAGCTAAGACATCAACAAGATGACCCCTGATGAAGGAACATCTCTAGTAGAGAAGAGTGGTCTGCTATTGCTTCCACATTGGACCTTAGAAGATACAATTGCTTTTGATACTATTACAAGGAGTGATATAGATGTGTCTGATGATTAGGTGGAGAAGGCACTCTCTAGTGCAGGATTTAATCCCAAATTTGAGACACTGGCAATATGGGCATTGGCCCCAAACAATAATAAGCAGAGGGTTGGTCTAGGAGAATTGATAGAGGATGTCATAATAAAGAGTGTGTCAGACACTCCGGCCCCTCAAGCTGCAATCTTGAATGTTTAAACAACCCAATTTGTTGAGGCTGTTACAAATAAATTGCAAAGAGATTATGATGAGCTTCTTTTGAAGTATGGGCAAGCCATGTCAGAATTGATTAAATATAAGGAGAAATTGTTGTTGGCTCCATGTACTTTAGCTTAGAGTGTTCCTACTCTGGTACAAACTATAGAAGCATTTCCAATAGACAGGGAAGCACTACTCAAAAATTAAGGAGTTGAAAGCAGAGGTGAAAAAGCTAAAGGATGAGAAAAAGAGCACTGTCAAAGAAATGGCTACCAATTTTATCAATCACAGGTTATCCAAGATCACAACCAGAGTTGATGACACATGGATGTCTTATTCAAATTTGAAGACAGCTCTAGATAAACATGAAATGGACAAGGAAAGCCTGAAGGAGATGCATAGAGCATGGCTTCCAAGAACTGGAGAGATAAGGGAAGTATACAGATGTTTAAGGTATGCTATTGATGCCTCACCAGAAATAAAGTTGAGTTTGGATATGTTAGTTTTGTTAGAAGAGGTGATAGCCTTTCAACTAAAATTGGATAAAGTTTTGAATGGGAAAAGACAATCAATAGAGAACATAGATAAAAGGCTTATGCCAAGTATATTGGAGAATAATGGACAAATAAAAAGCCTAGATAAATGGAAGGCTGATTTTGAAAGCATACTGGCTAGCTTATATCATCAAGTTGTGTAGATGGTGATCCAAGCATGAAGATTTTAAAATCTACACTTGATAAGCTGCATGTGTTGTAAGTGAATTTTGAGATAATTTGCAAGGAAACAAAAATCTTGTTGCATGCAAGGTATACATCACATAATGAAAAGATAACAAAATTGATTCCTTTTCAATGGCCATTGGAGAAGTCATCTACAGCCTGGGTGGAGAAATATGGGTAAATGTGTCTAGTCATGTGACAAGTTTTCTTCATCATTGGAACAAAGTGCCTCCAACTGTTTTTGTCATCTCCAAGATAAATTGTATTTTTGTCTTTTCTCTTTCATATGTAATTTGAATGTGTTTCCCAATACCTATGGGCGGTGGCTTGTATTGTAAGATTTCGTAACCGACATATGGTAACGAGTTTTTGGGCAAATGCTCTTATGTCTATAAAAGAGCATGTTGTACTACTTTGTTGTGGTTGAAAGATTTGGGAAAATTTTGATAATAAAATACAGAGCAATTCTGGTAGGTTGTCCATATTTCTGAGTTGTAAGTTCAATTTCTTGGATTGTTGAGTGTATGTTTTTTATAAGCATTTTATCAATTTCAGATTGCACTTATATGAGAAATGCCTATGAGCATGCATTTTCAACAATTGTCTCCTGTGTTGTTTACATTTCTCTTTTGAATAAGGAAGCTAAGGGTTTCTAAATTCTTGAATATACATTTTCTATATTGCATGCCTTGTTTGTTGCTTCTATTCAAGGAATAGATTAAAATGCTTTTAATCAGATATGGGGAGGCGTGTTTTGCAATTAGGGTATCTATAAGAAGAATTATTGGAAATACCCATTCTTGGATTGTTTTCTGTAAGGAAGGAACATGGTAAATCCTCTGAATCTACATGTTTGTGATGGTTATAAGAAGTAATCTATATTTGTAAGGAATTGACTCTGAACCCTAGGATTGGCACCGATCACAGGGGCTTATTTTCACAAAATTACCCACAATCAGACAATCACATACATTAAAAAAGAACAAATCAACTTGTTATTTATTAGGAGTATGGTTTAGTTTCATGTTCTTTGAGCCATTCAGTGAAGTAATTACCAGAGCCAACCAACTTTGAAGTGATTATATAGTTTTGGTTTACATATAGGAGAACACATCTACTTTAATTGTCAATATCTAGTGAAATAAGGATCTGTTATATAGATATTGAATCAAGGGAATACCCCCTAGGTCTGGCAGAGCTCAAAGTGCAGAGGAGAATAAACAATTGTTTCTTGTTCGTTGGCCACTAACCTGAGAATCTTGAGCATAAAAGATGAAAACTTTTTAGGGAAACTCAAACCATTAGTTGGGAACACCAACAACTAGGTTTACATTAAAATTTCATATCAAATAAGACTTATCTCATAATAGTCGAATGGGTCGATCTTATCAAAAGACCATAATTCAATGATTCGACATAAACTCATGATACCCTATACTTGTTTCATGAAGCATGGCTAGTCAAATAAAGATTATAATCATATCCTTAAGTCATAGAAGTTTCATACTCTTCTTTATTTTCATACTCATAATAAATGAGTATCCATGAGGTTGAATACTCAACCATCATGGATTGACATGCATTCAAACTACCTCAGTTATCATTATAGTCATCCTTTACATTCCTCCCTCGCATGGGGGGGGGGGGAGGCGTCATATAGTTTAAACATATTGTTCAATTATCTCATAGGTATCACAATACTTGTCAAATAGTTGAGCACTATTCTACAAATTCCATTTAATCATTTGAGTTGCACTAAAGATATCATTATTTCTTTTGCAAACAATTGAGCATTGTTCTTATAGCACTCTTGCCTAACATATTAAGTGCCTAAGGTATAGTTGAGGCTCAATGAAAAATATTATCATTTAGATAATACGGCCTGAGCATGCACTCGGTCTAATTTCATAACAGTCTTTATTAATAATTACATAGCCATAGTTAGCCAATATGACAAGGGCTTGAGCTCAATGGCTCAAATCAAGACCAAGACAATATTAAAAGTAAAATATGTGGTCTACAGACCATACCACTTCAGCTTACCAAATTCTTGCAAACACAGTTGTAAAGATTGTTCGACCTTATGGCCTTGGCTAAGGATTGATAATACATTATTTTCAATAGATGAGACAGAGATATTATGAATGGCCTTAACGGCCTCATATCAAATTCTCATAAAATAGAAACAACAACCTTATTGGCTTTACACAATAATGCTTTACTGTGCATTAAAACAATAGTCAACATCATAATAAGCAGAGGTTTCACCTCATATTTGCATGCATATCACAATTAAGAGTCATACCTATACCTTTAACGTACCATTGATATAGCTTTAAAGAAAGACTCGTGCACTCTTCGGTGGCTCCCCATGAGCTTCCTACACTAGCAACACTATCACTGTAGTGAGTTTCCTTCACACTATTTCCTGGCTCGAACTATCTGTTCATCCTCCCTTTTTCCCAAGACTAGTATCAACTCAAAAAATGATACCTTCTACATACTTTGCATGCCATAACTATCCATTCCATCAAATTTGCCACCTTCTAATTGAGGATAGTGGTAGGGACGGTTCTGTCACCTTGGGGTTTCTTGCAGCACACCAACTCCATTATCTCATGGGCAATGTCATTGAAGAATAAACTAGCTCAACTTGGCCTCAGCTCTTTCCACTTAGCGTGGATGGTGGTTGGATTTCCACCCCAAAGATAAATACAATACATATATTATAACACAGATGCTCGACCTCTAAAGAGGTTGAAATAATTATAACATATACACTATATGTTCCCTACATCTAATTGATGTATAATGGTTATTGAATAAAATAAGGTGTCATCAAACAATAACATCCTAGAAGAGGTGACATAGTAACAAATTGCAATCTTGGGGTCAAGTTGTTTTGATATTAGTAAGCTACAAACCTGGGTATAGGTCCCAATGACAAAAGCCTTACAGGTAGAAAAATAGGCCCAAGGCCACAAATAGCTCAAACATAGCAGTCTAATAATTTAAGTACATAATATAATAAGACAGAGTCCATGTCCTTAAACATAAATTAACAACTAAACTAACTAAGAAAATCTTTCTATTCATCAGTAATCAAATTAAGCATTTTCTCCTTGTCCTCGAACAAAGTATCCACATCATTAATTTGATCCACCTGCAGAATAGAGAAGGCAGCAACAACCCTGTGAGAAAATTTCATAAACATTTTAACTATTGCCTTGACTTTTCCCTCCATGGCTGAGAGGCGGGCCTTGCCCTCCTTGAGCTCCATTTCTAGCTTCCTGTTACCCACCTCAACTCTAGCACTCATCACTTCCTTATTCAGAGTCTCCTGAATTTCAATTTCCTCAGTGTCGATGTCATAATATGAGTTATTCATCAAGTCAAATGACTCACATCATCCTATTCATGCATGAGAGTTGTTTTAACTTCTTTTATTTCAATCTCCTACTCAATATCTTCCTGTTCAGATACAAAGGAGTAGTTGACAATTTTCAGCACTTGGGACCTTTCCCCAGCCATCCTAGAAGACCTCCTAATACTCAACCTTCTCACAGAGTTGTCTTTTCCCACAACCTTCTCCTTAACAATCTCAACCTCTTCCTTCTTCTACTCATCCTCCTTATCTGTCCTTTCCTCAACTTTTTTTATCTTCATTCCCCTACCCCTCGACACTTCTTCGACAACTATTCTTTCCACTTTTGACAGAGGTTGAATTCACCCTTTTACGTTTCTTACTGACCTAAATTGGTGGGTTATTCCTGATGTCATAGAGACCCTCCACACCTTCCTCCCGAGACTGACTAGGAGATCCTTCTAAATCAACAGAAATAGAGGCCCTCTCATCATGACCCCCAAGTTGAGCCTTAGAAAGAGAGGTGGCCTTTGACATAGGCGGGCTAGAAATAGGGGTAGAAGGACAACTTACATGAGGGATAGAAGGAGAATTAGGTTCAGAGGGAAATGAGGTTTTCAATTTGGAGAGGCTTCCAAACCTAATACTAAGAGGAACATTATCCTCAGAGTCATCATTGGAGCTATCTCCTACAAGCTGAGCTGAAGGGGGTTTAGCAAAAAAAAGTGCAAGATGGTAGTGATAAAGGCAAAAGATGAGCCCCTGGTGTAGGGGCAAGGCAACCAGCTCAGGATTTCCCTCATGAGCCTTCTTAGTTTGAAGCACATAGGACTCAAGGCTAGAGAGAAGGTAAAAAGGAAAGTTAACCAAAATTTTATGGCAGAAATGGTTTAACAAAGCAAAGTGATAATGATAAAAACACCTATAACACCCTTCTAGGGTGAAAAGATTCATGATAAGGAAACAAACCTGATCCCATGGGTTGATCAAGCTTGCACGTTCGAAGCCACCTTGGAGTCTTCTATGTTTCTCCCCTTCACAGTATAACAACTTCAAGCCTTCGATATCTTGGACTCTCATTTGTTTATTGATCCTTTTCCCTTTTCGAAGTAGACCCATAGCATTAGCTATGGACTCCTCTGACACCACAAACTACACCCTGCCAACTTTTACCCTCCTATTCCCATCCCAAGAACCAACAAATTGGGCTGAAAGGTGTTCATCATAGCCATTCAGACTCCAAGAAAAGGAGTCACTCCACCCTTATAGGCGATGCTCCAGACCTGTAAATCCTCCTTGAATTTCCCACACGATGTTGGCTTAGTCCTAACCTTCTCACCACCCATTTTCCTAGCCAAACACTACTCAGAACAAACAAAGTAGTTGTAGAGAATAGATAAGCACAGAGATAGAATGAACAATCTAGAAAGATAATTAAAAAACATTAAACCCACTTCTCTTCTCAAATTTTGAAGCATGTCCTTCCCTGTCCCAAGCACATTCTTGTCATTATTTCCTTTAGTAAGTAGCACGTGTGAGCCTACCACATCCATCCCATTTAATCAGGAGTGAAAAGACCTTTTAAGTTGACAATGCCAACAAACACGGATACTACTGAGTTGGCAATAGTCCACATAGGACTCCACAGTCCAGTTCACCAAGAGAGGGTGAGTGGGAAGCTTCTTGATATCATCTATGGCACATCCCTCCAAGAGATGAGGGAAGCCCGAAAAGACACCACACAAGGCATTACAAATTATGATAACATCCAGAATGAATTGGTGAGATGCCTCATTCAGAATGTTAACTTTAACATTTGAGGGAAGACTATCAATGTTTCTCCAACACCTTAAGAGATTAAGGCTAATCCCTAGGTTTGCCATCAGGTTAGTCATACTATTGTCTTCTCTATATATATGTATCACTTCACTACCTTCAAAACTTAAGAGAAGGGTTTTGATATCCTCAACAATATCTTCCATCTACCAACCAACCCTAGCATTCTCTTTGACAACTTCAGTGATGAGCTTGGAATCTCCTTCCATGATTAGATGATTGATACCTAAAGCTAGGACAATCTTGAGACCCTAAAGGAGAACTGAGGCCTCCACAACATTATTGGTATTTTCTCCAAGTCCCCCCACAAAAGTAGCCAAGAGGGCACCCTTATCCAACCTTATAACTCCCCCTCCACTCGCCATTCCAGGGTTGCCTTTAGAAACACCATCAAAGTTGAGCTTAGACCATCTAGCTAGGGGTGGGGACCATTTAATACTTGCCCTAGCTCTTCTCTTACTATCATCCACCCTACAAATGCTTATCGATATGGTCCATTGATTAATGATTCTAGTTTCCAGATCATTGGGAGGAGTTTCAGCCACTTTTAGTGTACTGTTAGTGATGTTGTTCTATAGTAGTTTGACAACTGAACAAAACACTTCCTTAGGATATCTAAACTTCTCTCAAAAAATCTTATTATTCCTCTCTTTCCATAGGCCCCAAGACAAAATGGGGGGGACCTGAGCCAAAATTTCCCTGCAAATAGGATTGGAAAAGGCAGAGTACTAGGACCTAATGCAAGCTTCCAAGTCACCATTCAAATACCCAGAGACTCCAAGAATATTCAAGGCAGAGCACCAAACTTCCCAGGAGAAATCATAGTGCAAAAGATTATGTGAGACAGTCTCATCATCTTTCATGCAAAGAACACATCTATTGGGTATTTGAAATCCTCTGAGTCGAAGGTTATCTATGGTTAGGATTTTACTCTACACCACCAACCATTAAAAATGGCCAACTTTTGGTATAAGATTATGGTTCCAAATTTTCCTCCATAAGTTATCTCCATTTTGAGATAAAAAGAGATTATAAGAGGATCTTGCAGTAAAACACCTAGACCTCTCATTAACCCATAGAAGTCTATCTTTTTTAGGGAATAAGATAATTCTGCAACCCTTCAAAGAAATTTGGGTCTCATCAGTCATCCTAACAAGATCAACTTGACTCTAATAGTAGTCTAATAGTTGTTTCCATCCCCTTTTACAAGGAAGAAAATAATCATGAGCCAACCAACCAAAGTGGTGAATGGCTCAATTAATCAATCCTTGAATATTTTGATGTCTCATTAATGGTCTTCCATTAGTCTAGTTGTCTTCCCAAAACCTTATAGTTTCGACATCACCCAATTTCCACTTAACACCCCACAACAACACTGTTTGACACTTCAAAATATTATTCCAGACCACAGAGCCTTTGGGGAAGTCAGAAGTGTGTAGAAGGCCTAAGGAGCCAAATTCCTGAAGTATTTAGCTTGCATGATGCTACTGCAGTCCTTGCCTTCGGTTAAAAAGTTCCACCCACTCTTAGAAATAAGGGCCTTATTAAGAAGGTTCATCTTTCTTCACTAACCCCCCTTGGATCTTCAGTCTGCATACTTTGTCCCATCCCACTAGAGCCATTCTCTTCTTACTTTCCATTCTAGTCCATAAAAAATTCCTTCAAATTTTCTCAAACCTCTGAGCTATATATTTGGGAATTTTAAAGAGGGACAAAAAGTAAACAGGAATACCTTAAAGAGAAGCCTTAAGGAGTTGGTACTTACCTGCTTGGCTCAGTAATTTACCTTTCCAAGATAGAATTCTAGTACTCAGGAGAGACATATTTTGCTGTAAAGGGGAGTTCAAGATAGATACCAGGGAGCACACCCACAGAACAACCAAGAATCCCCATAATCTTTTGTTGAAGCACAAAAGGGGTATTGAAGAAGTACACCTGAATCTCATCATAATTGATGCATTGGTTGGCTAAGGCAGCATAATCTTGTAGCACTTTTTTCCACTTTCTATCCTCAACCACCAAAGCTGATCCAAACAGGACGGTGTCAGCCACAAATTTGCTGAATAGCTACTGGTGTAACTGTTGATGCTAGTTTAACACCTTTGATCTCTCTAGAGTTTAACAGATTTAGGAAGCATCTACTTAGTACTTCAGCCAAAAGGATTGAAAGGTAGGGGGACAAGGGGTCCCCTTGCCTAAGACCCCTGCCAGCATTGAAGAAGCCTCTAGGGACACCATTCACCAAAATGGAGAATCTGATAGTAGTGACACAAACCTTAATAAGTTGCAGAAATTTACCTTGGAAGCCCATCTTCCCCAAAACTGTGAAAAGGAACTCCCAATCAATTCTATCATAGGCTTTTGAGATGTCAAGTTTAAAATCCATTCCTAGGATTTTTCTTCTTTCCATGGAGTGGATGATTTCATGGGTTGAAATGACCACATCAGTAATTTTCCTGCTCGACACAAATCCTTTTTGGCAGCTGTTGATAAGCTTGTCATGGGTGGCTTGAAGACTAGACACTAAGATCTTAGAAAAAATCTAGTAGACAATATTACGAAGGCTTATGGGTCTAAAGTCTCCCATACACACAGGATCTGACTTTTTAGGAATAAGAACAATGAAGGTATGATTAAGTTGCTTCAATAGCTTACCAATCCTAAAGAAATCCCTAGCTACCTCAGTGAAATCTTTACCCACAATGTCCTAATAATCCTGAAAGAAAGTAGGGGGAAATCCATCAGGCCCAGGAGCCTTAAAGGCACCCATTGAGAAAAGACAAGCACATACTTCCTCCTCAGTAATCATTCTACCAAGCTATGCATTATCCTTCTCATTTAGAAGAGTGTGAATGATGTCAATGAGCTCCTGATTGATTCTACAACCTTGAGTATCCAAAAAGTTTTAAAAGTATGAAGAAGCCAGCAGCCCAATCTGAGAGTCTGAATCAACCATAATTCCCCTATCATCCATGAGTTTTGTTATAGTATTTCTTTTCCTGTACTTCATCATGGATTGGTGAAAGAAAGAAGTGTTCCTATCCCCCTCACTTAGCCACTTCACCCTTGACTTCTACTTCCAATAAATTTCCTCCTTCAAAACCAACTCTTTCCATTCACCTCTCAAAAGCTCTTCTTCCTTAGCAGTCTCCTCTGAAGAGTCCCCATCCTCTATCCTCTTTTGCAAATCTCCTAGCTTAGCATTAATCCTCCTTTTGTCCTAAAAAATATTCCTAAAGTTGAACCTATTCCAACCTTTAACCTTTTTCTTAACCATCAACAACTTTTGTGCAAGTCTGAACATAGGCATACCTTGGACATCCTCCTTCCACCAACTAGCTAATTTATCCTTAAAATCTAGGTGTTTAGTCCACATAATCTCAAACCTGAAAGGATTGGGGCCCTTACCATTCACACCTCTCCAAGAAAGAAGCAAGGGATTATGATCTAGAGTAGTTTGAGGCAAGGCTTCTAAAGAATGAGTGCTTATAAACTCCTAGTTGGAAGAGACCAAGACCCTATCTAACCTGACTTGAATCAAATTTCTCCCCTTTCTTTGATTAGACCAAGCAAAATGGTTACCTTGAATATCAAGATCCATAAGACCTTTATTGAGAAAATCAGTCAGGTCCATCATGCTGTCAATGTAGTCCATGATCCCACCACTCTTCTCCGATGGGAATAGAGGGGTGTTAAAATCTCTAGCAATCAGTGAAGACAGAAGGTCCCACAACTCTCTTCTTGGGCCCCTTTGATTAGGAGCAAATATATTAATTAAGTTCCAAGAATTGTTGTTAGATTTTGTTCTGACCACTAGAAAGTTTTTATTTTTTTCAATAACCCATCCTTTGATAACTTGACTATTCCACATAGTGACTATTCCCCTAGAGGCATCACAAGAATCACAAATAAGGTGTTTAATTTAGGCCACACACTCATTGCAATGGCTTGGAATCCCTCACTTTTCATCTTGACTTCTTGGAGCATCATAATGTCAATTTTTTTTATCATAAATACAATTCTTGACTAGGAACTGTTTATGGGGATTGTTAAGCCCCCTAAGATTCCATGAGAGGATTCTCATTTGTTTGGATCCTTCTTGGAGCCAATCTCCAAGGTCTTTTGTCTTCCCATTGCAATGTCCTTATTAATTGTCTTTTGTCTAGTCTCTCTTTGAGATAGTCTTCCTTGCTTGGTATCTACTCCCACATCCAGGGTCTTCTTCAAGGGACCTTTCCCTTTCCTTTTAGTAGTGGTCCAACCTTCCGAGTTGGTGACACTAGAACTAGCCCCAAGAGTAAGGGCAAGGGTTTTACTTCTAGGAGAGGATACACCCAGGACAACATCACATCTAACAACCATAATACCTCCCTTAACCCCTAAAGGGTTGTTCAGGCTAAAAGGTTCCACCTTTTCTGCTAATACTTCTCTGGAACTTCCCCTTGATGAATCTCCCCATCTTCCAAGCCAGCAACCAATGATTCGGTGTAGCCCTCCCCTCTAGGAATGGGTAAATCCTTTGACACCACCAAGCTGGGGTGATCCTGAATCTTTGAAACCTCCTGGGTAAGGGGAGACATATTTTCTGCCTTATACTTGTTAGTATTACCAATTTTAGGAGAACAAATTATATTCAACAGATCCTCCCTAAAGGGATGTTCATCCTCAGTATTAGTAGTCTGAACCTCCAGAACTGGGGTAGGCTTTTTGGCCTTGCACTATGAGGCCAGATGTTCCTTCTTATTACAAATTTGGAAAAAAGTTGTAGAGTTTTCATAAATTATAGGCTAAACCCAATGGCCAAATTTAGATTCTAGAGTAATATTGTTGGGCAGGACCTTGTTAATATCAACATTGACATAAAATCTAGCAAATACTAACCTCAATTTGTTCCTGGTGGTACTATCGAGAGCTATGAAATGCCCAAACATATTGGTGATCCAAATAAAGATCTCTTCATCCCAATACTCCAAAGAAAGCCCCAGGAGTCTAACCCAAACTGGCGTCGTTTTATTGAGATCAACAACAATGTCAAATCCTGGGTTCCATTTGCAAAGGGACAAACTGTGTTTCCCAAACATCCTAGGCATCCTTCTAGAATAGAGGCAAGGTCTTCTCTAGCCATGAATTTGAAGAGAAACATCCCTTCAACCATAGCACTCACGGTAACACTTCCCTTCACCCTCCATTTGGCAGTCACCGATTTTCTAACAACATCAATGTTGGGCCTGAAGGAAAAAAACTTTCCCACAAGAGCATTCTCCATAATAGAGACAACTCTTTCCATAGTGATATCTAGGAGCACAATAATTGACCTATCAGCTGTATCACAAAATTAAGGAGAAGCATGAGCTCCCACTGACTCCTCCCTTAAAAGGGCATTTTTACAGGCCATGGGACCCAAATCCTTGTTCTGTATCGTGTGAGTAGAGGACCCAAAGTCCTTGTCACCAAGTACATGACCATAATGGTCCTTACTACTATCTAGAGAACCAAGGATAGACTCAACCCTCGAAGCAAGCCCCAAGCAGCCCCATTCTAGAGGGTCTGGGAGATCCCCCGGGTCCCCTACATCCATCAAAATTCAAATTCAAATTCAAAATGTAGAAGGTGGGAAACAGTTGCAAAGCGCAGAGCTTACTATTTATTGTATTGTTGTTACTCCCCTACGTTGCCTTAATATTTATGAGTATTAAATAGACAGTCAATGATATTCACATAACCTAATAAAGAATTAGATGAGGAAACAAATAAATACTCGACAACTTGTTGAGATTACTTATCGGTCAAACCGACATTCTAAGACATTGTTTAATCGAATCGACATGGATAACGTCGAAATAACTCAAATGGCCAAGTTGGCTCAATCTAAACTAAAATGACTTAACAAGGGAAAATACAATACCTCACCCCACTTTTCATGGGTTCACAAGACTAGTTCCGATACTCAAATGACAATTCTGACCCTTTTCCAAACATCTATCTCTTCCTCTCAGATGGCACTCTCCTTCCATCTCCAAAGGAGGATTATTTTTCTTGATCACACTCACCATCATAAAATCATGATTAGTGTATCATCATCTGATTCATAAATCATAATAATTAAATAATCATATCAACATGTAATCTCATATCTAACTAACATTAATCAGTATCCTCATGATCAATGATTTAATCTAACATTTTCCACAAACATCTAATTATTTAATTATGGTTAATCATCATGATTACCACACAAAAGTAAGATTACGCTAAATCATAAGTTGGGGATGTAAAAAATGGCAACACTTGTCCTGAAATGGTGAGGTTTATGTAGATGAATTTATCAAGTAAGAAAATAGAGGAACATGTGTCTTAGGAGGATGAAACAAATGAAACATATGGCTAACCCACAATCAACTTTTTGGAGTATGAATCTGATAGTGAAAGGGAATAGGTTCACGATATTAACAATCATTCTTGTAAGTCAAGAGGGCAGGCCTGTTGCTTTCTTTAGTGAAAAATTGAATGATGCTAAGAGAAAGTACTCTACTTATGATTTGGAATTGTATGCAATGGTGCAAGCTTTGAAAAAATGGAGGCACTATCTTTTGCCAAAAGAATTTATTGTTTATACTGACAACCATGCACTTAGTTTTTTGAATTCACAAGAGAAACTCAATCAGAGGCATATGAAATGAGTTGAGCAACTCCAAGCCTATACTTTTTCAATCAAACACAAGAAGGGGCAGGCTAATAAATTGGCAAATGCATTGAGTAAAAGGGTGTGTATGGTTCAAGAAATTCAGTTGCAAAGTGTAGGAGTTGATGCTCTCAAACACATGTATCAGGATGATGAAGATTTCAAGGAGGTATATGAAGTTTGTTCACAATTTTTAGACTCTTATCATTTTGATTTTTCTGAGTTTTTGTTACAACAGGGGTTGTTGTTCAAAGGTAGCCAACTATGTGTTCCTAAATGTTCCATGAAGGAGAACATCATAAAGGAAAAACATTGTGGTGGACTTGGAGGTCATTTTGGATTGGATAAAACATTGGATCAGGTGAAGAGGTTTTATTTTTGGCCTAAAATGCAATCAGATATCAGAAAATTTGTTGAATGTTGTAGTATTTGTCAAAGGGAAAAGAGTACTTCATCTAAGGTTGGTCTATATCAGCCACTTCGTATTCCTTATAGGCCATGGGAAAGTATTAGCATGGATTTTGTGTTGGGTCTTCCTAGAACTCAAAGAGGCTTTGATAGTATATTTGTTGTGGTGGATAGATTCAGTAAGATGGCTCATTTCTTGCCATGTAAATGCACTAATGATGCTTCTCACATTGCTGGTTTGTTCTTCAAAGAAATTGTTAGAATCCATGGTTTGCCTCTTAACATTGTGACTGACAGGGATCCAAAGTTTGTAGGCCATTTTTGGCGCACTTTGTGGAAGAAGTTGGGCACTCAATTGTCCTTTACTTCAGCCTATCACCCTCAGACTGATGGCCAAATTGAGGTGGTGAATAGGTCCTTGGGAAACCTTCTTAGGTGTCTTACCAAGCAGCATGGAGAGGCATGGGATATGATCATCCCTCAAGAAAAATTTGCCTATAATGATTCCACCAATAGAAGCACAGGAAGAAGTCCATTTGATATTGTTTATGGTCTTCATCCAAGAGGTGTTCTTGAATTGAGAGATCTCCATAGATTGGAAAGGAAAAGTGCTCAAGGTGAAGACTTTGCATTGGCCATGAAGGACATTCATGATAATGTCAAGGAAACTCTTCAAAAGAACAATGACAAGTACAAGGAGAAATCCAATGAGAGAAGGAGAGATGTACAATACAAGATTGGGGATTTGGTCAAGAAGGAAATACTTCCTAAGGGGCAGACAACCATACTCCTCATGAAGAAGATAGGACCATGTCAGATTGTGCACAAGTTTGGGCCCAATGCCTATGAGATTGAACTTCCTCAAGACTTGGTCATAGCTCCTACCTTCAATGTTTCAGATTTGTTCCCTTTCAAAGGTGATTCTAAGGAAGATTCAGAGGCAGATATGACAGCAGTAGGAGATGAATATTGGGTCAAAGGTCTTCCACCCAATCAGCCATTGAAGTTGGAATGCATTCTTGACACCAAGGTCTTGAAGAAGACAAGGAAGAAGACATACAAGTAGTTTCTTGTTAAATGGAGTGGCTTGCCTATTGAAGATGCCACTTGGATAACTGAAGATGACATCTTGAAACATGGTGTCACCATTGTTGATCTCCTTCCTCAAGAGACTTGAGTTCTCTTTCCACCCGGGGAGTATGGTGCAGGAGCACCAAGAGATTTATGTTTTGATCTCCATTTTTTTTATTAGTTTCCTAAGGTCCTAGAGACCATCCTCATGACGTAATAAGGCTATAATGCCATGTTGTAAAGGACTATGTCCAAATGTCTATAAACTGCTGTCATAAAAACATAGAGGACAGTCATGTAATCTTCATGTTTTAAGCCTTGTTAAGGCATGCTCAAAAAGTCTAAGGCATATTGAAAGAGCCTAAGGCATGTTCAAAGCCTAATTTACATTGTAAACTTGTTTGGAGACTGTGTTAAGCCCAAACAAAAGATGTAACGCTGCCAAACCAAGGTGATTAATTTGCTGCAGTTGGAAAAAATAGAGTAGTTATAGGAAATTTGATGGTTGGGGCAGTTCCATTGACCCCAACCACTCTCTAACCACTCCAAGGAAATGGTGAAGGCTTCTTTTAAGCCTGACAATGATCCTTGTGAAATAAGAAGCATTTTTGGAGAAGAAAATCAATACAAACATTCAGATTTCCTATTTCCTGTGTAATTTTGCTGTAACAGCACGTGGCATTCCTCAGTACAGCAGAGTCATAGCATATGCATTGGTGGGAGGATAGATGTATGAACTAAGTGTAGTTTGCATTTGGTCTGAAGTTTTGACTCTATTGTAGGTGTGAGTAATCTGTATTTGTTTAAAAACTACCAACCATAACCTAGAATAGGGTTTTGCCATAAATTATGCATTTCCTTACCATTCCACTGACTTAATTCACTTTTAATCAGTGGAATGGGATGTAATAAGTTTGTATCAGTATATTTAAATGAGTTTGTCGTAGAAGAATTGAATGGAAGGAGTTTTCTCTGTTGAAACTTAGCAAAACCATGTGCTAAGTGCATGATAGAAGCAACAGTAGTGTGGAGTTTGAGGACAGTCAACTCTAATAGCAGATGAACATTGGATTCTGTGGTTTTGGGATACCACTGACATGTTCAAATGGTCATGGGATTTTCAAGCCATCATTTGAGGTTACTTGCTTCATAAACTAGGCCTAATTAGAGCTTAAAAATACTAGGAGGGTTATTGGTTAGGGCATATCTCCCAAAACAACCCAAACCAGTTCTTGAATATGTTGTGGGGAATCATAAAGGGTATCTTTCAATTGTCTAAGATTTGCATTTGGAGGTCAGTGTTAGAAGTTTTTAGGACTATTCTCTATTTTTAGGGCTACTAGTCATTTTGGAGGGTTTATGAAGGAAGTACCTACCTAAAGTCCAATCTACCTTGGCCAATGGATGGAATGGGTCCCCTGACATCCCAAACCAACATTTCCATGATGATATTGGAGTTTCCTTTTGCTTTTCCTACTTTTGCATAAAGATCTTCATTTTTGGGCTTGTAGGTGAAGTAGAACCTTGTCAAGTTTGTCTATCTTTCCCCATCCAATTTGCCTCTACATCAGTGCTTAACAAAAGCTTAAAGAATATTAGGTAACTCTGAAAGCACAACGATGCCTTCTTTGATGCGCTTGATTGCAAGTGAGGAATATCTGGCTCTAAGTGCCATAAAAAATTATTTCGAACCACGATCCCTGATCTTGAGCCAATGTAACCTGGCTTTGAGTTGTGTCCCTCTAGCTACATAACTATCAACAACTTGATTATGATGCTAAAGTTTGGCAACCCAGACTTGTAGAGATGGGGAGAAAGGGTTGGTTGCCAACACTTTTGTGGTAGCATAGAGGTCAACCATTTTGGTTGCATAAGACTGCTCACAAAAACTAGCCAACTGATGCCCATAGATGCAGAAAAATCTTGCAGTATGTGTGATAGCATTATTCCACCATTGGATCCAACCTGTTGAGCTAGGTGGATGACATTTAAGATTCCAGATGGTGCAAATTTGGGCCAACATGGGTTGGTGACTCAGCAAAGAGGTATTAAAAAAATTTGGTCCTACTAACATGGGCTTGTCTAGTGTGTCATTCAATGCAAAACAAAATGGGAAAGTGGTCTGATAACATCACATCCACTAATGGTGTTACTGAGAGTGGTGAAGAGTTGGTAAAAGAGAAAAAAGATTGTGCTGAAATTATTGTCCGATCAAGGCATTTAAATATCCTGTTAGACCCAACTCAAAAATTGCTCCAAGTATGCCAAAGCGAATAAGAATGGCAATGACTAATGTTGGGATCAAAAAGACCCAATTTAAGGCACATGTAAAACCATGACTCTCTTTCACTAGATACCCAATGAAATGGCAGTGACCTTCTTTATCATATGTCATTTCAACCATACGAAATCCCCACAAAGCACCCAGGTGGTAATTGGTAATGATTCAGCAATCCAACGCCAAAGGTGAGATCTTTCAATAACATCATTGGAGGCATAAACATTAATAATCCTAAAGGAATGATTATTAATGTTTAGAAGAATCTAGATCACTTGGTGTGTGGGGTCATACCCATGAGTAACCACTGAAGCGTGCCATCGTGGGGACAGAAGGATGACCGCTCCACCACGGCCGACCTCATGATCTATACAAAACATCTGATTGGAAGGCCAGATAGAATGGCAAGCCAAAGAGAGAAAAAACTAGTTACTTTCACTTCCTGAAGACACAAAACATCACTACTGGCATACTTCTAAAGAGTATTCCTAACAGAATACTTCCTATAGAGGTTGGTGATACTTTGAACATTCCATGAAAGAAATTTTATTGAAGAACCTCCACCATGACATCAGAATCCAGCTCTTCTAGGGAGCAATAGCGATTCTGCAACAATTCTAGTGAGATTGTTCCAATCTAAAAGGGAGGAGATACATGTCTCCATTTCTCATGCACATATTCTCCCTCCTTAAGAGGTTGAGAAGGGCTGCGAGAGTGCTTCAAAGAACCCGACATGGGAGGAGACTCAACAGGCTGAGTGATCATAATTAAAACAAGATGGGGTGTAGTCGACGACCTAGTTTGAGCTGAAGTGCTAGGAGAAACCTTGTGGGTTTCCTTCCCCTTCACAGAAGGGTTTGAAACATCTTTTGCTGACGTAGGGGTTTGGGAAACCGCCTCGAAGCCATTGGACCTATTTTTCGGTTGGCAACCATTGACCATTTTTCATTTGGTTTAGCAGCAACTCCATCCACCAGGCGGGGCTTGCCAGTTTCCCATGGTGGAGATGGAGTACAGGGGATTGCAAGAGGACAATCCTTAATCTTGTGTTCAACGGACTGACACTAATAGCAAGTATTTGGCAGATTGAAATGGGTGACCTTCTAAGTATGACGCAAAGAGCCAATTTGAATATCAATGGACTCTTTCAAATCCTAAGAAATGTCCACTTCAACACAGACTCACTTTTGAGGGAGAGCTTGAAAGAACCTATCAGGTTTGAAACAAATAACTCTCCCTAGGGAGGAAGTAATCACTTGTAGAAAATGTAACCAAGGAAAGGGCAAATCAGGGAACTCAACCCATACTGGCACCTACAACTTGGTGTCATCTGAGACAACCAAGTCATGGATCCAAGGCTGGAAGACTAGCAAAGGGGACTAGACATACCAAGGACCATGATTCAGGATTGCCAAGACATGACTGACTTCTACAAAGCGAAAAAGAAAAAACCCTTTTGTCAAGTTTTGGACCATATCAAGGAGGACCCGGGCCTTTTGAACTCAATCTTTAAGCACACTTTCAGGGGGAGTCCTCCCAACAAAATAACCAACAAGAGTATGTTGTTCTAACCAATGACATGCAGAATCAAAATCTTGTGTGGGTAAAACCACATCCATAGGAGAATCAAAAGACTTACCTTGTGAAAGACTTTAAGAACAAATTTCTAGGGATGCTTGTTCAGGGGAGGATCCATTGAGCAGATTTGTCAAACTGCCAACACCAACAAGAATTGCTAGGTTAGAGCTAGTTGGATGCATTATAAATCTCTAAAACTACAGTAAATGCAGTCGTACTCACAGATGCAATAAAAAATATTGCGCCAATGGTGTGGTATGACGCAAGAGAATCCAACGAAAAACGTAAATATAAGAAACCCTAGCAAAGTGCATTCCCATATGATGTTTTTGATCAATGCTATGATAATGTTATCAAATGTGATTTATTAAATGCAATAAGTGATAATTGTGATGATCATGTGGAAATATTTTAGTTGCTATTGTGATTTTAAGATAATCAATCTTTGTAGACTATTTAGTAAATACAACAATAATTAAAAATTATTCACATCAGTAAAATATGATATGATTCCAAATTAATGCAATTGTGATCTAACTAAACATAGTTTAATTAGATGCGACAATGATTAATTGTTTACAATAAAGATTTTATACTAGCCTATTAAATAAATTAAGACAAAATATTCTATCTTGTCAAAATTGAAACAACTAATAACTTAATTTCTTTATAAAGTAATATCTAACATACGATCTTAAGCACACCTTGTTCATCGGCTAATTTATACGCTCCTGATCCATAAGCTTCAATGACAACATATGGTCCCATCCAATTAGGGCCGAACTTCCTTTTTTCACCAGGAGGTGCATTTACATTACGTTGATTTTCATACAGTACCAAATCTCCAACTTTGAATGAACGATGGATTACTCATTCATTTTACAATCGTTGGATACTTTTCTAATGAGCTTTAAGATGGTTGAGAGTGTTGATTCACTATTCATTGAGCATCTCTAGTTGTTGTAATCTTTTCTCTCTTTCCATGTCGTCAACAATAATGTCTCTTAGGGAAACTCACAATGAAGGAATTTCCAACTCTAAAGGCATTATTGCATCAGCACCATATACAAGGTTGTATGGTGTGGTACCAATATCCATATGAACACTTGTCGTATAGGCCCATAACATGTAGGAGAGTTGGGTATGCCAATCTTTTTAATGTTTATTAACAATTTTTCGTAGAATTTGTCTAATAATCTTGTTTGAATCTTTATCTTGGCCATTTGATTGTGGATAATATGGCATAGAAAAGCAATGTTGAATGTGATATTTCTAGAGAAATTTCTTCACATCCTTGTTCTTAAATGGTGTACCATTGTTATAAACCAAGGAGGAAAGAATGCCAAATCGTGAGATTATATTATCTTGTATGAAGTGATAGATTACCTTAATTATCATAAATTGTAGTGAAATAGCTTCAACCCACTTCATAAAGTAATCAGTAGCGGTAATGATGAAAGTGTATCCTTGAGAGGAAGGTGGAGAAATCTTTCCAATTAGATCTAATCCCCACATGGAAAATAGCTAAGGTGAGACTTGGGCTTGAAGTTCCTAGATAGGAGCTCGAATTAAGTGGTTATGTTGTTGACATTGTAGGCACTTATTGATGAATGCAAAGGAGTCTTTCTCCATGCTTTACCAATAAAACCCCATACATAGTAATTTCTATACCAAAGACTTTCCTCCAAAATGCCATCCACAGGCACTGGAATGAACTTCTTCTAGTGCAATTGGAATTTCTGATTTGTTAAGACACTAAAGAAGAACACCATTATAGCTTATTTTGATATAAAACATTGGATAAGATGATATAACGTGTTGTGAGTTTGTGTATGCAAACTCTTGTGTTTTTAGATGTTGAATTGGGAATGGTAACATCACGCAGATATTGGAATATATGGGAGTACTATTCGTCTAAGTTTGTGTTGCAATAAATATTGGTATCTAGAGGTATAGCTTCAGATACTACTAGTGATGTAAGATTGTGAATGATGAAGTGGTAATCTTCAGGAGAACCTTCATGGGATATGAGGGAAGCTGTGCTTGCCATTGTATCTGCATGTGGAATCTTGTCTTTCCTTGGAATTGTGTCAATTTTAAAAGTTGAAAATTGTTTTAATAGAGATAAGGCAAGATCACAATATTGAGATAGTTTATCTTGTTTTGCTTGATAAGATCTAGTGACTTGTCTTATGATTAACTGTGAATCACCATAAATAGTGATGTGTTTAATATTTAGGGACATTGCGACATGAAGTCCTATAATGAGAGCTTCGTACTAAGTGATGTTGTTCATGCATGAGAAATTTAGATGGCAAGAAAGAGGAATCAACTTATTTGAAGGAGGTACTAGTATTATACCAGCACTGGAGCCAGTTCTACATATTGAACCATCAAAATATAATTCCCATTTGTCATCTTTATCCAAAGTTAAGATTTAGTTGTCAGGAAATTCTTCATCATTTTGAATAGAAAAAGGTGAAGGTGCTTTAGCTAAATGATTGGTTAACACTTGTCCTTCTATCACTTTTTGAGAGATAAATTTGAGATCAAATTCCATTAACATAACCCATTTAGCTAGGTGACTAGAGAGATCCATTTTAGCGAAGAGGTGCTTCAAAGGATCAAATTTTATAATGACATGAATCTCAACATTTAGGAGATAGTGTCTTAACTTTTGTGTTGCAAAGACAAGAGCTAAGCACTATTTTTCTATGATAGTATATTGCACTTCATAATCGAGAAAAGTTTGTCTTATATAGTATACAACACATTCTTTGTCATCATCATCATGTTGTACTAATAATGCTATGAGAGCATTAGTAGAAGTTGATGTATAAATAAGAAAAGGTTTTTCTACAATTGCTGGTTGTAGAACAGGAGGATTAGCTAAGTAGTTTTTCAAGTCTTCAAAAGATTTTTGGAAATTCAAATCCCATTGAAATTTTTATTCTTTCTTTAGTAGTTGAGTGAAAGGGTGAGTCCTATCTGCAAGTTGTGCTACAAATCTATGGATGGCCTGTATCTTCCCTTGTAAACTACAAAGTTGAGATATGTTTTGAGGAGGTGGCATGTTAACAATCACATCAATTTTATTTGTGTCTACTTCAGTACCTTAATGCGAAACTATAAATCCCAATAGCTTACCACTGTCTACACCAAAGACGCATTTACGGGGATTTAAGTGCATGTTGTATTTCTGTATCAGCGCAAAGATTTGATAGAGGATTGTGATGTGATCCTGGTGATGAATAAACTTTGCTAGAATATTGTCGACATAATCCTCTAAGATGTTATGCATGTAATCATGGAAGATAAGTGTCATTGCGCATTGGTAGGTTTCTCTGGCATTCTTTAATCCAAATGACATGACCACCCAACAAAATGTTCCCCACGGGGTGATAAAGGTTGTCTTGTGAGGGTTGATGAAGATTTTATTATAACCCGAAAAACCATCCATGAAGGAAAGTAATTCATGGCCAACTATTAAATCAACAATCATATCAATGTTTGGGAGAGGGAAATCATCTTTCAAATAAGCTAGATTTAAATCTCTAAAGTCAATGCAAATTCTAATGTGATTGTTTGGTTTAGTGACAACCACAATATATGGAATCCAAGATGAATAGTCAATAGGGTGGATAAAACCAACATGTAGAAGCTTTTCTATCTCATCTTTGACTAATAATGTGACCGTAGGATTCGTCTTATTAATTTTTTGTTTAACTGACTTAGCATTGGGTTGTAACACTGCATTATGTATTACAATTTTAGGATCAATGCCAGACATGTCTGAATAATTCCAAGCAAATAATCCAGGGAAATCATGCAAGAGTTATGTTATTTCTTCTTTTTCTTTTGTGTTTAAACAATCTCCTATAGGGATAACTTTTTCAAGGTTATCCTTCTCCATCAAGACATTGACAGTCTTTCCATTAAGTAAAGTATTGTAGTTCGGGAGGCCAGGCGACTATGATGATTTCGTGGATTCTTCATTAGGTGCTAGAGTATAATTTGTCAAACAAGTATTTTTCCCAAAATATGTTTCTACATTTAAAAAATAGGAAAATCCCTGATTATGATGATAATGGGGCAATTGTCATAAGCTCCCATGAATTCAATTAATGCTTCATTTGTTGAAAAATTATCTAATGGGATATCTCCTCATAGACAATTTATGTCTATCATATTAGGATATATCAGATTGAATGTTTATATAGTGTTACATTAAGATTAGGACATTTGTAAGATTTGGTGGGCTTCAAAGGACAATATCCAATACCAGCTGAGTAGTTATGTGCAACAACTTCCAAAGGTACTCTGATTCCTTGTTGATTTATACCACAACCATTACCTACATAGTCACAATTTTTGTAAAGGATTTTAAATCCCCAACCATAAAGAGATGCCATCTCTTTAGAAGATGGTGGAGCCTCATAGGTCTCATAGTCTGTAGTGTAAGTAAGAGTGTTGTCTTTGTTTTTTACTAAAGAAACTTTAGGTTCTCTAGGTGTTTCCACATATTTTTTAGATGAGATTGACACAACTTTTGATGTTTCAAGGTTATTGAGTTTATATTCCCCCATAAAGGTAGGAGTAAAATCTAATGAACACAAATCGTCATTAAGAAATGCATTTGATGATGGTTTAGAATCTTGCACAACATTATCTATGGCAAGAGGTATTGATGAATCAACTCTTAAGTTATTTAGAATCTTATGATTGATAACTTGTTTTTGCATTTCAATTTGTAAACAACTTTCTATGGCAAGAGGTATTGATGAATCAACTCTTAAGTTATTTAGATTCTTATGATTGATAACTTGTTTTTGCATTTCAATTTGTAAATAACTTTCAATTTGAAGTTTATTTACATAAATAAACTTTCTTGATCGATGCAGGGTAGACGGAATTGTCCCCATGGTATGAATCTGTGGTCTACCAAGAATCATATTATATGAAAGTACACCAGGCATGACATGATAAGGGTAGATAATTTCATGGGTCCAACCTTTATAGGTAATGTTATGGTACCCAGGGATTGTCTACCAATGTTATCAAAGCCACGGATATGAAGTTTATCCAGTTTGATTAAAGATGTATCAATGTTGATTTTATGTAGCAAATTAATATCACAAGCATTAAGAGTCGATCCATTATCAATCATAACTCACTTTATCAAATATTTGCTTATTGTGACAAAGATTACAAGAGGATCACGTTGATTCTGAACTTCCATTGATGGTAACTCATGTTGTTGAAACAAAGTATTTGTTTTTGTTGCATGCATATAATCTAACAAAGCTACTACATCATTAGGCTTAACAAAAGGTGGTACACTCAGCTTTTGTAAAGCTTCTTGGAGCATACCATGGTATGTAGGCAATGTTTGTATGATTTCCCAAAGAGAGATCTTAGCAGGAGTACTGTGAAGCTACTCAACAAGATCATAATCTTGACCAACTTTGTGAGTAAGACGAGGTGGTTGAGGAAGCAGAGGTTGAGAAGTTGGTAAAGAGATTGGAATATTTGATTGATGTTTACTTTGTTTATTATTTCATGTATTGTATGTGTGAGCAACCACATTGTGGTTGAAATTTTGTGATCCATCTTGATATATTTGATTATGACTTGTTATTTGCTTAGCATAGTTATAAATGCAATTAGGAGGTTGAGAAGAATTTAAAAAACCTCTTATAGTGAGCACCATTTTCATTTGTGTTTGATGCACATCAGAACACAGGTTGACCACTATCTTTGGTTTCACAAGTTCTTCTTGAGATCTTGGAACATAAATTGCATTTACTAATCTTTGAATGAATGACAGTTTTAGAGTTGTGGTGGAATATTCAATAGAGGTAAAGTCATCTAAGGCTTCATCTAACATATTAAAGTCATCACAACTAAACAAATCATCATATGCATTAAAGTCTTGTAAAAAGAAATCAGATATTTCCACATAATCTAATTTATCCAAGACTTAATGTGAAACAAGATATCAAGAATGAAACTAAGATCACTATGCAAGTAGTAACAAAATCTCAATTTATGCTCTTTCAATGTAAAGATATATATATCACTTAAAATGCAATGCATACACTATGAATGAGAACACCAAATGTAATTATATCTAATGTTTAAGGATGCATATTCTTTAAACATGGGTTCACCAAAATGTTTGGTGTGAAAAAGGAGAATAATGATTAGCATGCTCAACTAGGTCAAACCTCCCTTTTCATACACTAACATTCAGAATATAAACCGAGCTTGACCACTATGAGAGGGTTAAGCTACATGTATCCTATTCCTCTGCTATTGTACATGAAAAAATGTCTAAACCAACTTCTTGTAAACCCTAATAAGTTATACCAAGCCAAACCCTAGTTATGAAACTTAATTGGATAGGCTGATTCTAGAAGCGAAAAACAATTGAGTGAGTACATAAATGCAAACAAGAGATATCAAAGCCTATGCACCTAAATTTTGAGGGCCTATAAGACTTAGGCACCCTTGAAATCATCTTGTAAGTTCTCCTATCACAAAACTTCCTGCACTAGGTGTTTGAGCCTCTATTAAAGGTTCCAGATCCTAGATCTGAGGTCTTGACAGATTGGGCACCCTTGAAATCATCTTGTAAGTTTTCCAAAGATAAATCTATAACTTCTATGGTAATTGTGACTTTAATACCTGCTTCTTCTTTGCTCCTTTTCATCATACCTTCTCAAATCTAACCTGCACAAACAAAAGAAGGAGAAGGTATGTTGTGGCTATATAAGAGTTTGCCTTAGTCAAACCCTATCTTAGGTATTTCTACCTCACCGCTAGCCAATGTCAAAATATACAGATGTGTGTGCTCATAAATCATAAGTGTAAGCATAAACAAATGTAAGATCCTAAATGACTCAAGCATCAATGAGTAGATCTACATAATGTTTCACTCAAAGAAATAACAACTTCACCTCAAGGAGATGATATCAATGAATACTTGTAGAATAAGAAGGTGGGGCAACCATATCTACAGAGGATTCCAAAACTCAAGTTGGAGGCTTCAACCCTTCTCTTGATCATACAAAAGGCTTCAAAAACCCTAGGAAGAGCAAGACAAACTCAAGATCTTGATTCCTAATCTCACAATATATCTCCAAGATAGCAAAGATCCAAATCTTCAATGAGCTTCAACACTTTGCAAACCTTCAATAGCACTTGTAGCAGAATTTTGGCATTATAAGCTTGCATCATAGTTGTGTGTGATAAAATGATTTTGATTTCTCTTTAAATATCCAACCTTAGAAATGAAACAAATTGAAATAAAAGGTTGACATCGCGTGGGAATGAATTTTTGAATTCAGAAATATGAAGCACATGGAAAAAGCTGACACCAAAATTAAATTTGTAATCCTAAGATTTAGGGCAGGACTAGGGCATTCACACCCAAGTCTAGGCCCTAAATTTAGCTTTGTATTATGCTTAAGAGTGTCCTAAATCCCCATAATCCATATTTTCTTTCTGGGTTTTGTTGGTAATTACTCTAAAATGAGACATTTCTTCGAAGGGATACATGCCAATCAAGGTTTAGATAGGTCCAATGATGAAAGGGGCTAAGGGACACTAAAATGGTAGGAGATAAACTTAGTGAAATTGTGTTGTTATATGGAGCCTAATTAGACTCATAGGTTAAATTTACCCCACTTTTATCAGTGTGGTTTCCCCCCAAATTATTTAATGGGGGAGTACAGGGGGGACAAAGCCCCTCCTACAAGGCTTGAGGGTGGAGCCCATGGTGGGGGTCAGGGGGCAACGCCCCCAATGGGAGCTGCTGGGGTTTTAGGGGCAACGCCCCCAAAGCAAAAATTGCCTATTATTTTATAAAGGTGTTAGGAGTTATTTTTCTATTAGCCGACATAAAAAAACCCTATTTTTTTAACTGACATAAGGCTTGTTAAAAGTGGCTAAGGGTTAGGGTTTATGTTGATATTGTATTGTAGTATTTACAGCGGTATTGAGTTGCAAGGATTGTTGGTTGTAATCAGTTTGATTTATTGGATAATAATATTGGACTCTCTGTTTGGTGGATGTAGCCCAAGTTTGGGTGAACCACATTAAAACTTGTCTCTCGCTGTTATTATTTCTATGTATTTCCATTTCTCTATTTAATCTTTATTTGCATTTAATTGATATCTTATGTCGGCTAACCCTAACAAATTGGGCTAATGCAAGTAGGCGCACAATTTATGACATAACAATAACAATCACCTAACTCTAAGAAATTAGACTCCACATTTTCGTAGATTAGTTCCAATAACATTTCTATTTTCCAAAAAAATCCTGTTGTTCCTTTCTTACCAAATGTTCCATATGACCAGATCTAGAAAGAAATCCCATATAAACTTCAACCATTGACTATGAATCTTAAAATACCAACTATCCATGAGACAAGAGATGTTAAGCACCCAAGTAACCCATAATAGCCCCTATCTATCTAGGAACTAGTGCCATAACTTAATGGAAAAGTCACAGTGCACAAAAAGGTGATCAATATTCTATTCCTTAATTATGTACATATCACATTGGGAGGGGCTTGACTTACCAAGTCTCTACAATCGATCCCAAGTGAGGGCATGCTAGTTGACTACCACCCATAAAAAAGCACAAGCCTTAGGAAGATACCTATGCTACCAAACATTATCCCCAAGGAAGGGAGGGTTAGCCTTATTCACCTTGAAGAATTGATGGTAAGTTGAGCTAACAGTGATCCTACCACTACTATGACCATCCCACACCAATGAGTCCTCACTACCATGAAGTGGAATAGGCCAATTAGAAATCCTAGCATTCATAGTAGAGCAAGCTTCTTTATGTTATTTTATGCAGTTAGAAAGATCTCTCCAACCTAACTTATTATCAATCTGTGACCAGTACAATCATTCACCAAAGTGCCAATTCAACCTTCAAAATAAGTTGTTAAAGGTCTAAATTTCTCAATATTCACCAAAGTTGATTCTTCAAGCCACCTATCTACTAAAAATTGATTTTATCTCCCTTACCCAACCTCCACCTTGCACTAGGTCAAATGAGTCTACAACTTCTCAAAAAAATTCATTGCTTGACCTAAGTGAGAGAAAGTCAAAACCAATAAGTTATCCAAGCCATGTCTTAAGTATTTTGATTATAGAACCTTACTCCACAACCTATCTTTCTCCTCATAAATTATTTATACCAGTTTGGAGCCCAAGGCCATGTTCATCCATCTATAGTGTCTAAGACCCAAACCACCTATTGGGACTCCTATTTTCCATGCCTCAAAATTATAAAATCTTGTCAAATTCCTCAAAATTTTCTAAGGGGTCCATGTGCCTTTACCCTAATGCATGTTGTTGAACCCTTGAATTTGGCTAAGTTTGAAACCCTGAAACCCTAAAAATTTGACTAAGTCTAAAATATGAGGGATCCTCACAATTCTAGAATCTGCAATTTAATTCCTATGGATCTCAAACCACTCTCAAACATCTTACCAGTATATACATAAAATATAACTTAAAATATAAGGAAGGTAAATGATAAAAGGATAATACCAACTTATACTTAAATGTTATATTTTATGTATATACTTTTGTCAAAATCCTAAGTTTTTCAAAGTTTTCCTATCTCTAGTGGAAGTTTATACTCCATCAGGATATGCGGGAGCTTCACCTCCATTAGGGTAGTTTCACCTTCACTAGGATATGCAGGAGTTTCACCTCCATGAGGATATACAAGAGCTTGGCCTCCAATAGGATATGCGGGAGTTTCACCTCCATTAGGATATGTGAGAGTTTGGCCTCCAACAAGATATGTGGGAGTTTCACCTCCATCAATATATGCAGGAGTTTGGCCTCCATCACAATACAAGAGTTTCATCTTCAATAGAATATGTAGGAGTTTCACCTCCACCAAGATATGCATGAGTTTCAACCGCATCAGGATATATCCTATAGCCTCTTATACTCCTACCCATCCTGTTTGCCCCTTTTCTTTTGCCAACTTTTTTTTTCCCTATCCAGGAGGAGATTTCATGTGGATCTAGATATCCAGTACCCCCTCAGATTCCTGCAATTTGCCAAAAATGGCATAAAAACATGAAGTGATTATTTCCTATGACTTCCAGATGCACACAGAAATGTACCAGGTTGCCATTAATGCAAAATGGGTAGTTGAAAACGATGAATTTATTATAGTTGGTGGGGTTGTTAGGGTTTCCTTCCCATTCCATCATCAAATTTGAGTTGACAAGGCTATAAATAGAAGATTGATACTTATTTCAAGGGTTGATTTTTGGTGGCGGCTAGAGGTTGTGCAGGTTCAGTAATGTTTCTAAGGTTCCAAATCATGCCACATCCATTTGCAAAGAGTAAATGGAACAATGATATAGATGAAAGATAGAGTGTTGCAGGGATTGTGCATATAATGTCATTGTTAGCAAGAAATGTAGAGGGATACTGGTCTAGAGATCCGGTCCTCGGCCAAGTCTTTGTAGTTAGTTTATACCCCGGTCAGGTAGCTAGAGATTGACAACAAAATATTAAGAATAAAAAAATAGAACATCACATATACATCACAATAAGATAACATACACCATTACCCAGTATTGACAAACTTATATATATATATATATATATATATATATATATATATATATATATATATATATATATATATATATATTAGCAGCAATCAAATGTATACATCAATTGTACATCCTCTGACATAGTTACATACATGACTTCTATATCATTTCTTACATCAAAATATACTACTATTCTCCTATCATGCCTAATTACTTACATTCTACTACTCCTATCTATATATATACTAGATCTATTACATCAAAGGATGTGTCTTCTATCGGCTTCCAGCCTCCACATATTGTATACTCTCCTCCAATCGGCCATGTTCTCTATCAAGGAACCTGCTAACATCATCCCCCCCATAAAATTATGTCTTGTCCTCAAGACATTTCTTGCTCTAGCTGATAATATTTCTTGAGTCTGGCACCAATAACACATCTAATTGATAGTTTTCCCTCCATGTTCCTCAATCTGACTGCTCCGAAATCTGCAAATTCTTCAATGTAGTATGGTCCTAGCCACCTTGTCTTCAATTTTCCTTGCTTCTTTAACTTACTATCATACATGAGTACAAGTCACCTTCCTTGAATGTCTTGTTTCTCAAATTTCTATCATGCCAAGCCTTTTGTCTTTTTCTTTCCAAGTTCATATTATATGTTGCCACTAATCTATCCTCATTCAATTTTTCCAATTCTTTAATCCTTTGTGTGAGAGATTCCTCTTCACCCAATTTAAGAGTCCTTGTTCGAAAGTTTGGCAATATGAAGTGTACTGGTATTGTAGCATCTAGTCCATATACCCATTCATAGGGAGTACATTTAGTGGTTCTCTTGAAGATTGTCCTATATGCCCATAGTACTGTAGGTATTTTTAGATCCCAATCTGTTTTATTCCCATTGCACATCTTCATCAATGCTACTCCAATGATCTTATTCAGGGATGAACACTTGCTCCATTTTCTTGTGGATGATATGGTGAACTTTGGTTGTGTGTTATTATGAAATTGTCTAATAGCTCTGAGATCATCTTGTTTACAAAATGTTTACCTTGATCATTTGTTATGCTCAATGGACAACCAAATCTTGTAATTATATTTTCATAGATGAATTTGGTGGTAGTTTTTGTTGTGTAGTCTCTTGTCAGTTGTGCTTCAGCTCACTTAGTTAGGTATTCTACTCTGATAATGATGGATCTAGCTTTAGACTACTTTACCAGTGAATCTATAGGTCCAATGAAGTCAATGGCCCATTTCTGGAAAGGTAGTTGTGCTGAAATTGGTCTCAGTGGCATTTCATCTCTTGTAGTAGGTCTTCCTGTTCTCTCGCAGACATCATAATTCTTCACATATCTCTTTGCAACTTTGAAAAGTGTAGGCCATCATAACCTGGCTAGTCTAATTTTCCTTGCTATCATGTCTTTGACATTATGTCCTCTAGCTATCCCTTCATGAGCTTCCCTTAGAATTTCTTCTCTTTCATGTTCATATACTACCCTTTTAATGATGTCATCTTTTCCTCTAATATGTAGCTCTCCTTCAATTAATGTGTATGGAAAATACTTCTGCATTAAGTTTTGCTTCTCTTGTGATGGCATTTCTGCTAGAAATTCTCTTGTAGCTAGAAGGTATGCTATGTCTTCCAGTTCTTTCGGTACCACAGTCAGTTTGAATAGATTTATGCCAGCTAGTTCCTCTTCCTCTTCCTCTGAATCTTCTCCTATCTCAATTCTGGAAAATTAGTCAGGTCCTTGATTGTGCTTTCCCAATTTCACCATAATTAAGAATTCAAACTCTTGGAACAAAAGTATCCACCAACAAATTCTTCCTTGAATGATTGGTTTGTTGAGCAGGTATTTCAATGGTTCATGATCAGTATAAAACACACAAGGTGTTGACAAGAGGTAATGTCTGAACTTGTGTAATGTATATACCATTACTAGAGCTTCTCTTTCAGTTGTGGTATAATTCTTCTCCGCTTTTGATAGCTTCCTACTTGCAAATGCTATAGGGTGATCCTTAGAACCTCTTGGTTGGATCAGCAATGCTCCTTCTACGATTCCTAATGCATTCACATGAACATGGAATGTGTTTTCCTAGTCTGGAAATATGATTATTAATGCTTATGCTATCTTCTTCTTTAGAGTATCAAATGCCTTTTGATGCTGCTCATTCCATGTAATTCTATTGCCCTATTTTTTCTTCAATAGTTCTTCTATAGGTACATAGATGGCTACATATCCCTTGATGAATTTTTGGTGGTAACTAGTATACCCTAAGAATGTTTTGACACCAGATGTGGTTTTTAGTGGTGAGAAGTTTTGAATAATATCAACTTTTAGAGGATCAAGCATCAATCCTTCTTTACATATTATATGACCCAATAGTGTTCCAAATGGTACCACAAAAGTGTATTTCTTCAAGTTTAGGGAAATTTGCAAGCTCCTACACTTTTTCAACATCAATCTCAATGCTTGTGTGTGATCTTTTATTAGTTCTTGAAATACAGTCCAGTCATCCAAATAAACTTCCAAAAAATCATGTATAAACTCCTTGAATGCATTGACCATGATTCTACTGAATACTATAGGTACATTTTTCAATCCAAAAGGCATAACAATGTACATGAAATATCCTAATTCATATGCAAATGTTGTTTTGGGTTGATCCTCCTCTCTAATCTTTACCTGGTGATATTCAAAGAATCCATCAGTGAAGGAATAGGTTTCCCTACTAACAACTAACTCCAGGATGTCCTTTGTAAATGGTGCAGGGAAAGGATCATGAATACAAGCCTTATTCAACTCCCTGTAGGCTCTGTAGATCTTGATTTCTCCTATTTTCTTATTTTGTACTACCATTGGATTGATCCACTCCAATTCCTCTACCATCTTTATGATCCTTGCTTCTAGCATCTTATCAAGCTCTACTTTGACATTTTTCTTCATGTTTGGATTTATCTTGTATGGCCTTTTCTTGATTGGTTTGTAGCCTTCTTTCAGTTGAATTTTCATTGTTCCAGTTCCCTCCTTGATTCATTTCATCTCTGTGAACTTCTTGGGGAACAAATCCCCAAATTTAGACAAAATTTCTATTAATTGTGCTAACTTCTTCTCATCCCAATAATTTCCTATCTTGGCTAGCTTAGGATCTCCTTCTTTGGCAATGTTTTCTTCCCTTAGCTGGATAGGCTTGTTGTAGTAATTATCCTTGATGTCTGTTGATTCTTCCATATCTCTGTAACCTTGTTCTATTTTTATTTAGGCTATTTATCCTCTTCTTGTTGTTGTTATGATTTTTTATAGCATTTGTATTTCTTTGGATATGATTCTTTATTCATCCATTCAATGACCTTCCAAATGCCTTCCATTTTTGTCAGTAGTGAGATATGTTTCGATATGGCTTCTTCTTCTTCTACATCTTGTTGAAAAGTGATCTCCTTGATTCTAATGAGTGTTGTGTGTATGTTTTTGTTTGGATCAAAAAATAAGAAAGTATGAATGAAGTATTTTTGCAATTCTTCCCAATATCTAGTTTCTTTCCATTATTCTTGATTTATATACCATGTTTGTGCAATTGGTGAAAGTGTCCAATAGAAGAAGTGGGTACACAGTACCTCATTGTATTCATTTATGCCTTTCCATACCATTATACACATGGAAAAATGTTCTTGTGGGGAGATCTGACCTGAATACTTAGGTATTATGTCATATTCTCCTTCCTCCAGCAAATACCTTGTCTTGATGAATATCTTGAATGATCACCATTGGTTAATTGTGTTTTTGTGTGTGTTCCACCAATTTGCAGCATTGCATACTAATGTGTGTTGTGTAGCATGTAATCTTATCTCCTCTGAAATCATTGTCTTGATTTCTGTTAGGTATTCATGTAGGTCCTGCATGCCTAAAAACCTAGGCAACTTGATATGTGAAATTCCTTGCAAAATTTGACTTACCCGATGAGATGTTTACTTCATATCTTCCTTATCCTCCTTGAATGTATTGTAAGTAGTTTTTGGTGAGTTCTGATGCAGTGCAAAAGATTGTGTTGTGTCTTCTTGATCATTCCTAATCATGAATATGCTTCAGTAACCAAGCATTTTCCTTGTTTTCAACTCTGGTTCTTCTCTCATACAGGATTTTAAAACCTCTTCATTATATGTACTATAGTGATCATCCTATATCTCCACTTCACCCTCATAATTAGGCTCTTCTATTGTCTCATCTACATTGAACCTTGTCATTGTATAGAGATTCTTTACATCCTTGTCACTATATTCATTCTAATTTGTTTCTTCTATATATGGTTCATCCATTGATGATCGTAGAGGGATGTTGAAAATTTTGTTCTCATTAGCAAATGATAGCTCTTCTTTTTGGGAGTCTATGACACCATTTGCATCTACAAACCATCTCAAGCCCAAGAGTGCGTAAAAAATCTTCTCCTTAATCCTTCATGGCTACAAAATTAAAATCCAAGACATGTTTGATCCCCATCAGGTTAACTTCAACTTGCTTCAATGTTCCCATTCTTTGCATATGAGATCCATCTACCAAGTTTATGTTGTAAGTGGTTTCTGATAGATGAGGCCTTCCTAACTGCTCCCACAACTTCTTTGTGATCATGTTGACATCTACTCCCAAATCTATCATGATATTCTACACCTTTTTGTGATTGATATGAACATCCACCATCAATGGTTTTGTCTTCCAATCTCTATCTGTTCTCCCCATCCTCCATGACCTTGTTCCTTATTACAGTACTTAGAGAATTTCTCCAGTTTCTCAATGAGTTTGTGTTGTTGTGTCAATTGGGCTAACTACTTGAGAGCATCTACTTCTCCTTTAGTGAAAAATTGCTTGTATTGCTTCTCCTTTTCTAGCTCCTTTCTTATCGTCTATTTAGCCTCCTTCACAACTTCATATTGTCTCTTGGTTGGAACAAATTATTCATCTTCCTCACTATCTTCCTCCTTTGTCTCAATGATATAATGCCTTTTGGTATTGGTTCATTGTCTTGTTACTACCATAGATTTCTCCTTCCTCTTCCTTCTCTCTTTCCTAGTATGTTTTGGTGTACTTATCTAGTAGTCCTTCTTTTGTGGATTCAGTTGAAGAAATGTTTGTCTTCTCTCTATTATTTTTCCATCAAGTTATTGCTCCTTGGTCTTTTAGTGCTCTCCTTATGATCCTTGCTCCTTTTTGATTGTTTAGGTTTTGTAACTCCTCACTCTTAGACTGTAGCTGTGCATTTTGGAAGAATTGTTGTGCTCTCTCACAAGAAAATAAATCATGCTTTGTGCTATTACAAAATGAACACTATGTTTTCTTTTCAGCCCAACATTCATTAGCAAAATGTCCTAACTTATTGCAATTGAAGCATGTAGCATCCTCCCTCCTTTGATTTCTTCCCTGGCCTCTACCTCATGTGTAGCCTCCAAACCAATCTTTGTCATCACTATTATATCTATTTCCATATGATGGACTTCCAAAATTTGAATTTTATATTGCATTGATATTCCTATGATTTCTCTAACTTGGTTGCTTGCAACCTTGATCATATAAATTCCTTTATTTCATGTATGTCATATTACTGCTCTCTGCAAAGTTTGTATTGTTTCCACCATACCATGCTTCATCTTCTTCATCAACAAATTCTCTTTTCCTCTAAACGTTTTGCGAAGGATAATCTAATGTTTCATGTTCATCCCATTTTTCACATAATCTACAGTATACAAAATTGACTTGTTTCATTGTTGCTTTGGCATCTATTTTTATTGTGGCAGCTTGTCTTTCACCTTTCATCCTAGGGCATTCATTTCTCAAATGGCCTTCTCTTGTGCAATATGAACACCAAATATTAGGCCTTTCCTTCTCCTCCTACTTAGTCAATATCTCCTACCTCAACTTCAACTGCTCCAATTCCAACTTCAGCTTTTCTAATTCTAGGTTTTCCTTCATCTTATCTTGTTTGCACCAAGATTAAGACTCTATCTAGTAGGCCAATCTCACTACTTCTACATATGATTCAAAAATCCTTCCATCTAAGGTTAACCTTATTTTAGGGATTATTCTAGAAATAAACCATTCTATCTTTTGCTTCTTAGTCAATGGTTCATTCAATCTCTTGGCTGTCTCCTTGAATCTCTTATCAAAGTCCTTTATTAATTCTTTCTCCCATTGCATCAGATCTCTCATCTTACTTACTCCTTCTGTCAGAACATCTGGAACTGCAAAGTTCTCTAAAAATAGCTTCTTGATGTCATCCCATTCTTTGTCACTATTTGGGCATGTCTTCCTATACCAATTCAATGTTGCATTCCTCAAGGTGCCTATGAAATCAAACAACTTAATTTCATCCCTTGTTACTCCCTTCTGGTTCCAAATAGACTTCAAAACAAAAATGTACTTTGTTGCTTTAGTAGTATCATTTTCAAACATAGGTAACTTAACTGGGGTATCCATGATTACTTTCCTCCAACTCTCTGGTACTTTGTAGTAGATTTCCTCTAGTCTACTTCTCAGGTACAACTATCTTCTATCAACTTGCTTTCCTTCTCTTCCCTTGTGTCTCTGCAATTAGATCTCAAAGTACTCTTCTCCTAAAACCTCTATAAAATTTCTCTGGATCTTTGCTATTCTTTCTGCTTCTTTGTTTACTTGAATTTCTTCCTTCTCTGCTAAAATTCTCTTGACTTTATGTGGCACTGGGGATGACTCATGATCTAGGGGTTGTGTCTCTTCATAGTGTCTCTTCAAATTATGGGATACTCTTCTATTTGTGAATGACATCATGTCGACATCCAATGATGATTCAAATAGCCTTCCAAAACCCTCAAAACTCCTCTCAATATTTATCGCATTTTCTCCTTCACTTATCTTCTTTATTCTTTGGAAAATTAACTCCTCTATATATTCCTCATCCATCTTCAAAATCTTTAGTATTACTTCATCTTCTCCATTACTATGTGATATAAACCCAAATTTATTTGTTCCTTCTCTTTCTCCTCTGCATTCCTCTCTGAAAGCACCCACAATGGTGCGTTCTTCCACATTCTCCCTCACATCCTCTATGCCTTCACCTTCTAATCTCCTTTCTCTAGTAGCACCCTCCCTCCATCATGCTCAGTAGCATCCTCTTCCTTCCTTTTAGTAGCACCCTCCCTTGTGCACTTAGCAGCATCCTCTTCCTTCCTTCTAATAGTACCCTCAGTGGCATGCTCATCAAATCCTTCTACCTTTTCTTCTGCACTTTCTATCATCCTCTCTTTTTCCATCCTTCTATGGTAACGCTCCTAAGTTTGTTTCAATCTCTCTTCTTTGCTTATCTCCATTCCAGTTCTGATTTCTTCATTGATCTCTTTTTTCCTCTGCTTTTCCCCTTTCACCATGGGTTTGTTGGATTTGGTGTTCCATTAGTCCTTTTATACCCCATGGAATCATTATTTAAAGAGTAACATCATTTGAAAGGTCCTTCTAGACCCTACCCCCTTCCCACTTTCCATCCCCTTAAGTGCCTTTCCCCCTCTCATAGAGGTAGAAACCTAAGGAGATGAGAATTCCTCCACACTTTTGAAAAATTTTCCCACCAATCTCATATTTTCTCTTTTCCAGAACTTTGCTCTAATTCTTTAGATGTTTTCCCCTTTCAATCTTTCACTACCCTTTTTCAGGGTCTTGGAAATGGAACCAAATGTTAGCAAGAAATGTAGAGGGATACTGGTTCAGAGATCCTGTCCTCAGCCAAGTCTTTGTAGTCAGTTTATACCCTGACCAGGTAGCTAGAGATTGAAATAAAAACATAAAGAATAGCATAACAAAACATCACGTATACATCACAATAAGATAACATACACTATTACCGAATACCAGCAGAATTCCATATATATATATATATCAATGACAATCCTCATTCCAACAAATAGGAGTAGTAGAATGTAAGAAAGTAGGCATGATAGGAGAATAGGAGTATATTCTGATGTAAGCAATGACATAGAAGTTATGTATGTAACTATGCCGGAGGATGGACAATGGATGTATACATTTGATTGTTGCTAATATCAAATGTATACATCCATTGTCCATCCTCCGGTATAGTTACATACATAACTTCTATGTCATTGCTTACATCAGAATATACTCCTATTCTCCTATCATGCCTACTTTCTTACATTCTACTACTCCTATTTGTTGGAATGAGGATTGTCATTGATGTCAAAAGTAGGAGGATGTTGTGTTGTATGAGTTCATGATGTTGTGTTCATGCTTCATGCTTTAAGTCAGTAAGTTTCATGCTACATGATAAGAGTTGTTTTGCCCTTGTTGATCATCTTAGTATGTTGACTGTACAAGGTAAGTGGAGTTAGTTGAAGGAGTTTGTTGTTCACATTCACATTCATGACATTCATTGATGTGACTAATTCATTCATGATGTTTGAGTTGATATTTATCTCATGGAGATTGATGTGATGTTGGATGTTGTCTTTTCACTTGTGTTGGTTTGTCTCTTGTCACTGATGTTAGACAGAGGTATCAAGCTTGTCATTGATACAATATGCAAAGAGTTTCACTGATGCTTGTTGATGTTGGTTCAAAGGAAACTTGTTCATTCATTTCATGGATCTTTCATCAAAGATCTTGGATTCTTGTTCACAAAGGGTTAATTGATGTCAAAAGGTTATGCTTCACGACATTGATCATATTGTTCATGCTTCAGGATGCTTTATGTTTCAAGATGCTTCATGTTCATGCTTCAAGAGATGGAGTTGTGAGTTGTGTTTGGAGACCAAAGGTTGCTTAAGTAATGTAAGATCAAAGCGATGTTTGTGTTTGTTATCCTCAAAGTGATGCAGTATACATTTTCCATCATCATCAGGGGGTTTGTAGTTTGAATAATGCAAGGAGTGATTGATGTCTGATACACAGAGAGTTACATTGGTGATGCCTTATGACAATAACTTATTCATTTCCTTCATCATAGTTGATTTGTCATAATTGTCAATGTTGCAGTGATGAAGTTTCTTTGGTATGGTAGAGTTTTCTTTTATGGATGGTGGTTAGGGTTTCATATAAAAGTTAGAGTTTGAGAAAGTATTGGGTGCCAAGTGTTAAATACCCTAAAACTCTAATTCTCTAAGGTTCTTAAAAGGTTTAAACCCTAAGTTCAAGACTCTCTAAACCCTAGCATGCAAATCTTTATAATACTTTTTGTGATGGGTGGCACTTTATGTCTAATTTGTTGTTGACCCGTTACCATAGGTAGCTATCACTTAAAGTGACTTGCCTGAGGCCTTTGAAGTCATAAGGGAACTGGTCCCCTTACCTTGCAATACCATTCTCTCTAGTCATAAAATCAAAAGCGAACGTGAATAAGTATATCAAGGGTTGTGATTAAATGTTTTAAAAGGTACGAAGACAAGATTGGAGGTAGCAATTTAAAATTATTTTAAATTACCAACGTTCATTCCTTCTAGTTTAAATTTGACAGGATCTTCTTCAAATAGCGTTGTAGAGCCTTTTCAAAGGCTAAAGATAGCAAAGGCAATAAATCTGATTGGAATCTTTGACATGAAAAATGCATGAAGCCTCCACCTTCTCTGTATAAATGCACCTCTGTAAACTAAAACATGAAGACAACATAATTTATTTTTTATTGTGATTAAGGTGTGAGTGATTTGATGAAATGCATGTAGAGTATCATTTATCTACTCCTCTAATTTTAGATGCACCTCTGAAACTGTAGCAGAGCATGTATGTAGATAATGGATGTCAGATTGGACTTTGAAATAGGTAGATGATAAGAATGTAATTTTGATAGAGATATCTTGGTGTATAGCATGGTGTGGAGTTATTTGTTTTTTAAATATAGAGAATGTTTTAGTAGACAAGTAGAATGTGTTGGTGCTTAAATATGTATATGCAAGCACCTTCCCAAAAAATCCAAAAGTTCTAAGTCCTTGGGCCTCCTCAGCATTTTTCAACTTCAACATCATTTTTTCTTCCGAGGAAGTCATCATCATCATATTTCTGGTTATCACCCTAATGTTGCTTGTGAGGGTCATCATATTTTCTACCTGCATGATCTTTTGCCGGGGTGATATTTTAACATCGGGTGATCTTAGTTAAGATCATCCTAATGATGTTGCTGCAAGGTTCCATATGACCCGGCTTTCCGAAGGGGGTCATCATATTTGAACATCAGGTGATCTTGGTTAAGATCACCCTGATGTTATTTTATCACTTCATGTTCATTGGATCACCCTGATGCTGCTGATGTCATTCTTATGTCAGGGTGATATCCACTTGTCTAATCGGCTTCATCATATTCCAAGGAAGAGGGTGATATTTTCAAGTATCAGTCATATTCATACATCACCTTGATCATACAATGGAGCTACAGTGCACCCTGATATTTTGTGGGGGGGTGATATTTCTAAATATTTGGTGATCTTCCGACTATCACCTTTTCCCAATATGCTGGTGACATCATCAGGATCTGGGGGGATCATATTTCTAACATCAGTCATCTTACAAAGATCCCCTCATATTAAAATATGATGATGATGTCATCCAGATATGAGGAGGTGCGCGGTATTTAGAATGTGATGGTGACGTCATCAGGATGTTCATCGGTGTGATGTGTGGCGTCGGTATGCCCGGAGGAGGTCACTCCGAGGTTGGAGTCTGGCCGATGAGGTGTTTGTAAGGTGTCCATCGGCGTGACAAGGCATATCGGTGAAGGAATTTTTGAGTGCACCAATGGTTTGGGTCTGGCCGAAGACCAAGCAAAGGGTGTCGGCATCGGCGTGATCGATGTGGTCGGTGGAACTATTTTCTGTTGCTCCGACGGCGCGGGTCACACTGATGGAGTCTTGGCATCGGCAGGAATTAAGGTGATGGGTTGCTAGCGAATGGCTCATTGGTCACACAAGGTAAAATGTGTGATAGTATGTTTGCATGCAGCATGGTGTATAAAGTGCTAAAAGGGTCTCCGTGGGGTGCATGTGGGATAAATGGTTCCCACATGATTTGAAATATCAGGATGATATATCTTGGCGGGAAAGTTTCAAGAGCGCACAGTTAACTATTTTTTCTAAGGCCACGAGTAGGTGGACATTAATGGCAGATGTTATAGAGGTATGGGCGGTGGCGTGGACGGATCAACCACCTGTCTGAAGATGTAGATCCCCAAAACAGTGGCGCAAGCCTCGAGACCTTTCCCTGTCTCCTCTTCCACCTATTGCATTGAATGTTTGAGCGCCATTTCCTCATAATGAACTGTATCTGGCAGACTTTTGAGTCACCTAGTGATTAATGCTGAGTACCTGCCTTGCTATATATAGCAAGCTGTGTTGCTCATTCAGGGTTGGTTGTTGAAGGCCTGGGGCATTTTTGTGTAAATAACGAAGAACAGGGCATGATCCTGGTTGTTCTATCTCTTTGGAGTTTATGAGTCGCATGATGAATGTATTTTGCACATATGTTCAATTTCATTGTTGTTTTCTATGAAAAATGCTATAATGCATGTGTTTACCTGTCTGTCTCCTTTGCTGCATATCATTCTTCTTCTGAATCTGGTTGCTAAGGGTTTCATAGATTCTAGGGTATAGATTTCTATGTTGCATGCTTGATCTGTAACTTCCATTCAAGGAGTGGATTAAACTATTTTAGGTCAATGTATGGAGAAGAATGTATGTAAGTTGGGATGTCTGTAAGTATAGGCAGCTAAATACCCATTCTTGGGTGATGTTTGTAAGGCAAGCATCAGCTCCAACCCGATGAAACTTAAATGCTAGTTGTAAACCATCTCTTGTATACATCTAGTTGACTCCTTGCCCTGAGATAGGCACCGGTCTACTTTTGGGTTAGTAGTTATGATCCACATCCCCCTTGTCTTGCATCCAAACATCACTTCCAACCTTTCCATAATTTTAACCTGTTAGTTGTAGGAATAGGATTAGGACCCCTGCATACTCTCATACCCAACTAGACACATATGTCCAAGAATGTTGCCAACCTTGTGATCTATCATGCAGATCTTGGTCCATACATGAGAGTATTCTGCCTGTTGTTGTCAAGTTAGATCTTTCTATCATTGAGCTAGTCAAGGTTACATCTTTAGCTATAGGGATACCCCCCTTGGTGTGGCAGAACCAGAAGTGAAGGGGAGGAGCTCATGCAACCTCCTGTATTAGTTGGTTGAATTTGCACGTGCATAGGAACTAGCAAACCCTGATGTTGATTCAGAAGAAAAAACCAACAAAATGGCGACTCTGCTGGGGACTGATTTGAAAGTGTTATCCTGTAATCTCTGGTGAAGTTTGTCTTGCTTTGCTGGTGGAATGAACTTAGAAAAATATATGGTAATCTTTCATCTGTTGTAAATTTTGTCCTCTCTGGAGAGGTGGCGACTCTACAAAAAGATTTAAGTGCACATGAAAGGTAGATGTATGTTATGTGATGAGAGATGTTCATATTTCTGCATCTAGATGAGAAAAGGTACCTAGCTTCTTCCCCTTTATATTTATTATTTTACTGCATAAGTTAGATGCCAGGGGAAGCCTTAGGTCTTAGGCAGACAAAGGATGTCTAAGACTGAAATTTTTATGAATCCAAATATGTATTATCCCATACTCAGTCAAGAAGGGGTTGATATGTTGAATAAAAGAATAGAAGAGATAAAAAATAGGTTGATATTCTTAGAGGCTAGGAAGGCCCAGTTAAATAGCGGTAACCTTGTTATGTCTGCCAGTCAGAAGGCTAAACCTCTTGTCAAGCCTTTTGATCCTTTGTGTGACCAACTAGAGTTGTCATGGGTTGATCATCAAGTTGAGGTGTCTGGTTCTGAAAATAATGAAAATGTATGTTCTACTGCCCATGAACCAGTGGTATACCATGATGAAGCTGATACACGTAGATCACCCATTTATGACACATATGATGATGAGGATCTGTCTGAATATGGTGAAGATTTGAGCCCTGTTGTTGATTTGGATTCTATTTCTCATCCTGATGAAAGAGAGGCCAACATACATCATGAAGGGGATGGTAGAGAGGTGCCAGAGCCTGATCTTTTCCAGTTTGGTGCTACTGCCGATTGTGTACATGATGTGCACAATTATGAATTTGAAAGCTTCTCCTTTGATATGCCAGCTCATGAGGAGAGCCCTAATTTTCCTAGCTGCGTGGTGGACTTTGAGTATTTTCAGTTCTCAGTCCAGCTAGGAGATCATTCTGCAATGCATATTGCTGATGTAGATGATAAGTGCTATATGCCATATGAGTATGCATTATTTGATAAATTTAACACCCACATGTCACATGATGCTGAAGGTTGTCTGCATAGGGGTGACAGTGACAAGCTAAATTAGAGGGTTGAATATGCAGATGACAAGGTTTGTTTGTGGGTAGGTCATGACAGTATCTCCAGGCTTGATCCAGTGAATGCAAATGAAAACAAGGTGTTTGATAAGGGGAGATACAGGTTTTTCTTTTCTTGGTGGCCTTAGGCCATCAAGTGTGTTTGGTGATGCAGATCATTATAGCTTCATGACTCTGTTGCCAAATGGATAAGGGACTGGTTTGCATCCCAGAGATCTAAGGTCCTCACCATGCTTGCAGGAGGCATGCATCCCCAGACAGAGCCTGTGTTGGTGCTTAAATATTTATATGCAAGCACCTTCCCAAAAAATCCAAACGCTCTAAGTCCTTCGGCCTCCTCAGCATTTTTCAACTTCAACATCATTTTTTCTTCCAAGGAGGTCATCATCATCATATTTCTGGTTATCACCCTAATGTTGCTTGTGAGGGTCATCATATTTTCTGCCTACATGATCTTTCACCGAGGTGATATTTTAACATCAGGTGATCTTAGTTAAGATAATCCTGATGATGTTGCTGCAAGGTTTCGTATGACCCAGCTTTCCGAAGGGGGTCATCATATTGGAACATCGGGTGATCTTGGTTAAGATCACCCCGATGTTATTATATCACTTCATGTTCGCTGGATCACCCTGATGCTGCTGATGTCATTCTTATGTCAAGGTGATATCCACTTGTCTAATCAGCTTCATCATATTCCAAGGAAGGGGGTGATATTTTCAAGTATCAGTCATATTCATACATCACCCCGATCTTACAATGGAGCTACAGTGTACCCTGATATTTTGTGGGGGGGTGATATTTCTAATATCTGGTGATCTTCCAACTATAACCTTTTCCCAATATGCTGGTGATGTCATCAGGATCCGGGGGGATCATATTTCTAACATCAGTCATCTTACAAAGATCCCCTCATATTGAAATATGACAATGACGTCATCCAGATATGAGGAGGTGCACAGTATGTAGAATGTGATGGTGATGTCATCAGGATGTTCATCGGTGTGATGTGTGGCATCGGTATGCCCAGAGGAGGTCGCTCTGATGGTTGGGGTTTGGCTGATGAGGTGTTTCTAAGGTGTCCATCGGCGTGACAAAGCATATCGGTGAAGGAATTTTTGAGTGTGCCGATGGTTTGGGTCTGGCTGAAGACCAAGCAAAGGTTGTTGGCATCGGCATGATCGATGTGGTTGGCGAAACTATTTTCTGTTGCTCCGATGGCGTGGGTCACACTGATGGAGTCTTGGCATCAGCAGAAGTTAGGGCGATGGGCTGCTAGTGGATGGGTCATTGGTTGCACAAGGTAAAATGCGCGATAGTATGTTTGCATGCAGCATGGTGTATAAAGTGCTAAAAGGGTCTCCGCGGGGTGCATGTGGGATAAATGGTTCCCACATGATTTGAAATATCAGGATGATATATCTTGGCGGGAAAGTTTCAAGAGCGCACAGTTAACTATTTTTTCCAAGGTCGCGAGTAGGTGGACATTAATGGCGGATGCTATAGAGGTATGGATGGTGGCGTGGATGGATCAACTACCTGTCTGAAGATGTAGATCCCCAAAATAGTAGCGCAAGGCTCGAGACCTTTCCCTGTCTCCTCTTCCACCTACTGCATTGAATGTTTGAGTGTCATTTCCTCAGAATGAACTATATCTAGCAGACTTTTGAGTCGCACAGTGATTAATGCTGAGTACCTGCCTTGCTGTATATAGCAAGCTGTGTTGCTCATTCAGGGTTGGTTGTTGAAGGCCTGGGGTATTTTTGTGTAAATAACGAAGAACAGGGCATGATCCTGGTTGTTCTATCTCTTTGGAGTTTATGAGTTGCATGATGAATGTATTTTGCACATATGTTCAATTTCATTGTTGTTTTCTATGGAAAATGTTGTAATGCATGTGTTTACCTGTCTGTCTCCTTTGCTGCATATCATTCTTCTTCTGAATCTAGTTGCTAAGGGTTTCATAGATTCTAGGGTATAGATTTCTATGTTGCATGCTTGATCTGTAACTTCCGTTCAAGGAGTGGATTAAACTGTTTTAGGTCAATGTATGGAGAAGAATGTATGTCAGTTGGGATGTCTGTAAGTATAGGCAGCTAAATACCCATCCTTGGGTGATGTTTGTAAGGCAAGCATCAGCTCCAACCCCATGAAACTTGAATGCCAGTTGCAAACCATCTCTTGTATACATCTAGTTGACTCCTTGCCCTGAGATAGGCACCGGTCTACTTTTGGGTTAGTAGTTATGATCCACATCCCCCTTGTCTTGCATCCAAACATCACTTCCAACCTTTCCATAATTTCAACCTGTTAGTTGTAGGAGTAGGATTAGGACCCCTGCATACTCTCATACCCAACCAGACACATATGTCCAAGAATGTTGCCAACCTCATGATCTATCATGCAGATCTTGGTCCATACATGAGAGTATTCTGCCTGTTGTTGTCAAGTTAGATCTTTCTATCATTGAGCTAGTCAAGGTTACATCTTTAGCTATAGGGATACCCCCCTTGGTGTGGCAGAACCAGAAGTGAAGGGGAGGAGCTCACGCAATCTCCTGTATTAGTTGGCTGAATCTGTGCATGCATAGGAACTGGCAAACCCTGATGTTGATTCAAAAGAAAAAACCAACAGAATGAATGAAAGAATATGATAGGAAATAGAGAAGATAGACTGGTTACAGAGGAAGGGGATTTGTTGATTGCAGATAAAAGATAAATTTGAAGATATCTCTGTGAATGCAGATAAAGAGTGAATGTAACATGAAATCAAGTAGAATGTGTATATGTCAAAGATAGATTTTACAGAGTTGAGTGATTTGCAGATTGAGGGTAGAGAATGATGTATACAAAGGTTGATCCATTTCTTGTAGAGACCAAGAATATAGAAGGTACACTGCACATGTGATAAGAGAAGATGATAGATGCAAATAGAAGAGATTGAAGGATATATGCAGAGATGGAGTTTTTGGTTGTAAGAGAATGATATGTTGATCAAAGATTTGTAGTGAAATAGAGAAACCCTCTGTAACTCTTTTGTTTTTCTTCTGAGTTTGTTTTGCCAGTGAGGCATAGATTGTAACTAGTGAGGTTTACCAATGAGGCATAGACTATAACCAATGAGATTTTCTAGTGAGGCATAGTCTATAACCAGTGAGGTTTGCTAGTGAGGCATAGACTGTAACTAGTGAGGTTTGCCAGTGAGGCATAGACTGTAACCAATGAGGTTTTCCAATGAGGATGAATGGAGATCATGCTCATAGTGGTTTTTACCATTTTGGGGTTTTCCACTCAATCACTTATGTTATGTGATGTTCATATCTATCTCTTATGCTTTGTTAATGGTTTCTTGTCCTGATGCATTTGTTATATATTTCATGATCATGTTATATTGTTGTGTTACTATTGTGAGAAGATCTTGTTAGAAGAATTAGTTTTATCAGATCACTGATTCACCCCCCTCTTAGTAATCCTTAGTATTCCAACACTATCTATATATATACTATATCTATTACATCAAGGGTTATGTCTTAGGTTGGCTTCCAACCTCCGCATATTGTATATTCTCCTCTGGGCAGCCATGTTCTCTATCAATGAACCTGCTAACAGTCTCCATGTTTGTTTGTATACATTTAGGGTTTTCCTCTTATCACATTTGTTGATAACTTTGTATTGTACATTTGAAAATGTGACAACATTTTAAATATATTACAAGCTTTTTAATTATCATTTGTTCTCTCCATTTGAATGCATGTAATTCATTCTAGATAACTAAGTATGTTTGAAGCATAAAACTTGCAATCCGATACAACATATGCTTAGATCATTTTTCTTTGTTTCTTTTCCATTGTTTTCTTTTCTGTTACCTAAGACTCTGTAGCCTAGTTGGATTGGCACTGGTCTTGGCTCCATCAAACCAATCTCATACCATTTAAAACAAACAAACATTTACCAATGGTTTAGGGGAAGGACCATTGTTCCTGTGCATGTATACTTGCACAGTTTGGATAATCTATAAAGGGGTTTTGTGAAAATTAGTTGTTCTTGGTTCAATGACTATTTTGGGATCAATATAACAATTTAGGTTTGATTGTTCATTAGTTTTTAGTTGTTCATGTTGTTTGAACTTAATAGCTATTAAGGTATACCCCTTGGAGTATCACTCCAGAGTTAGTTGAGCTCAAAGTCCAGGGGATGAAACCCACTCCCGTTGAGTTGACCTTCAGCCCTCCATTTTTTTTGATGGGCTGATTATGCTTGCATGACAACAACCTTGTCCTTGCGAGTGTGATTCCATTCTAGGGAGTGGAGCTGTGGTTTTGGGACCCAACACCACCCATCTTTTTGGGTAGGCAAACATCATCCCATTTGATCAAGTTGTACTTATGAATAGACTCACTACCACACCAAATGAATCTTCTCTAAGTGGAATCCAACACCTTAGCCACCTTGCTAGGGATTTGAAACATAGACATAACATAAATCATGTAATGCCCCAATCTTACACTCAAGACATTAATGAACAAACACTAGATGAATATTTTTTTGTGATACAAAAGTGGCATTAAACAAGCCACATAACACTCTTGCATACCCAAGTTGTCATAACAACATGTAATGACACACTTTCCATGCACACCATTGCAAGGTGACATAACCAAAAGACTTACAAACACCATGGGATAAAACACTATGGTTAGTATAGAAAATGAGATAAGGAGGAGAGTCAATATTTCTAAGGTTACTAAAAAATCCTTACAACATCACTACAAGACCACCTTTCAACTATCTTAGAGTTACAAAAGCTAAAAAGGTCAAAATTACCAAAGTTTAGACTTTAGGGAAGACTTGTAAATGTTTGGAATTTCCCCATCCTTGCAACTCAACTCAGTAGTTCAGACTTGCATTTTAGGTTTCTTCCCCAATTTATAACTAAGCCTAGCATTACCTCAAACTTTAGCATCAGGATGCAACTCGCCTCCTACAACATCCACTTGAGTTTCAGGAAAAAAACTATAATTTACATGTTATAAAGTGTAAAGATTCTCCTTGGCCTTAGAATGACTTTAGTTTTTGGGACTTAGTTGCAACAAGTACTTTGAACTTTGGTTCTAGAAAGAAACTCACAACTTGTAAAAGCCCAATGAAAGTTGGAACAAGACATCACTAACAATTTATCTTTGGGGTTTCACTAGCAATTGCAACTTGGAAAGTGTCAATCAAATTTGAAAATTGACTCCCCAAACAACTTGTACTCTAGAGATTGATCACAAATTACACATTGCAATGTGCATTGGAACTCTGAACTTTGAACCACCTACACTCTTAGGTTTCGAGATCTAATTGCAAATTGGAACTTTGGATTGGCAAACCTATCTAGCACTACATTTCAAACTATATTTCTAACTTGCAAAATAGAATATAGGAAAAACACTAAGGCAAGAAAACAATAATGTTTAGTTTCCCCACTCAACGAGGCATAACTTCCTCAATTTACAAGTTGTTACAAAATAGTTCAAGGAAAATGCTCAAGGTATCATGGACTCCAACTTAGGCACACAAGATACCTCTCAAATGACATGATTCCCAAGAAAAAAGTTGGAAAGTGAATCTCACTTCCACAACATAAAGAAGCTAACTTCCTAAGCCAAACATGAGGAAAATGATATAGAAATCCATGCCTGTTCAACACCAACATCAAGATAGACCAAAGGTAAAGATAGAACTCTCATCCACTATGTGGGAACAATACAATCTAGCACATAAGCATCCATAAACATAATTACAACATTTATGAAAGAGGACTCCAACATCCCAAATTAGTCATTTCAACACAGGATAAATATTAAAACATGATAATATCCATCCAACACAAGGATCAATTTCCAACCAAATGAGATCATAACATAATTACAAGATAGAGGCTACTTATGAGAGCATCACACTCTAAACAACATTTCCAAGAAAATCAATAATTAAAAATGATAAAATAGACTATATGCTAATTTAATTCTAATTGATACCTTTTGAATAGCTAAGAAATTAAATCAATTAAATTAAATTATGTTTTAATTAGTAATTATTTCACTAAAAGCCAAATATCTACTTTTGAATGAATAATCAAATTCATATAATTCTTTCTACCAAAATATAATAATGTAACAAACATTTGCCTACTAAGGCATAAATATTATCTTTTTAATGGAAGCTTTGAATATTTTACAGAAATGGTAAACATGTATTTCAAAGTAAATTTAAATGCAATGCAAAAGATGAATTAAACACATGCAAAGGACTCAATCACACTTTATGGGTCTTCACAACATATAGATTGTAAAATTGCTGCTGATTTGGATCCAAGTTAACACAAGGATTCACAAGGACTAAGTAGGGTGAGTGGCTAAGCATAATCAATGTCAACTTCTCCACATACCAACCATTTCTCTAACACCTATAAATTTCTTACACACTTAGATCAAATATCAAGCATACTTTCTCCACACAATATTAGCCATGAAGCAACATAATAAATTACCCAATATGGTATAAATCATGACATGATATCAAATCATCATGTCTAATTGTAAATCATCTATGACTAGCATGATCTATGAATAAGATTCATAATCAACTATCATTCATAATGTTGAACAATTATACTAATCATGACTATATCAACTATAATGAAAAAAGTGAAGCTGAAACATTGTAATGATCTAACATACAAAGGCACAACATATGCATCTCATAATGTATAGTCATAAAACCAATGCCAATATAAAACCTCATCATAAGCCACTTGATGGTAACACAAAACATCTCCACAAAGGATCCTGAATACATCGTCATAACACCTCGATGGCACAACAGACCTCATCAACAAGTTTGGTGCAATGAATCATAACACAAGAATCACATAATGCACTAATGAGACACTCAATGCAACATACATCATATGAATCAAAGGCACACAAGTCAAGCACAAGAGGGGGCATTACAACTCATAAACAACTTAAAGAGAGGCCTTGATAAGAGTAATCCTACTAGCTAGGGAAAGCCATTTTCCTTTCCATGAAGCCAACTTGCCCTACACTCTTTCAATCACCACTTCCCATTAGACTTCAGAGGTTCCTCTATCCATGAGTGGCATCCCATGGTACTTACTAGGAAGTTTGTCCACCACAAAATCCAAAATTCTTTAAACCTCAAGGTATTCCATGCAATGGTCCTTGAGATTCAAGAAGATCTTGGACTTAGATATACTCTTTGACCAGCAACCTTCTCATATTGCACAAGAACATTCTTTATTACCTTGGCCTCTTTAGTTGTGGCCTCCTTGAAAAGGAGTGTTTCATCCACAAATTGGAGATGAGTGACATTCCTTACCCGTTTAGAAACCTACAAACCTTTTAAATTTACCACTTCCTCTTCATCCTACAAGGCCCTACCTAAAACTTCCACCATAATGAAAAAAAGAAATGGGGATAGGGGATCACCTTGCCACAACCCTCACTTGGCATGAATTTTTTTTTGTAGAGGAACTATTGATTAAATTGGAGAAGGAGGCCATAGAGATATAGATATATATTCATTTGCGCCAGTCTTCACTAAATCCAAACTTTTTCATGACCTTAATAAAAAATTCCCATGAAATTCTATCATAAGCCTTGTTCATGTCTAGTTTAAGAATCATACCTTCTTTCTTCTTATGTTTGATGGAGTGAATGGTCTCATGGACAATGATAATATCATCCAAAATCTACCTATTCTTCAAAAAACCACTCTACTCCTCAGAAATGAACCTCTCCAAGAACTTATTTAGCTTGGTAGCCATGACATTAGTAACAAACTTGAAAATTATATTGCAAAGAGCTATGGATCTGAATTATCAAAGAATTTTGGGCTCCTAGTTTTTGGGATGAGATCTAAAAAATTAAAGTTCCATACTTTCATCATGGCTCTCTTGCATTTGCATTCTTCTATTGCCAACCAAACATCCTCCCCTAAAACATCCCATTTTTTTTTTAAAAAATGGCCTAAAATCCATCTAGCCCAAGAGCTTTCCTTGTACCAAGTGAAAAGGTAGCCTTCTGGGTCTCCTCCAATGTGAAAGGATTCATCAAGTCTCCATTTTAAGACTCATTAACAATAGTAGGGAAATTCTTCAACATCACCTCTTGGGCCAACAAATCTTTTGGTGAGGCTGAGACAAGTAGCTCCTAATTAAAAAAGCTAATGATATCACTCCTAATAGCTTCCATGTTGTTCACAACATTACCTAAGGGAGACTAGATGCTAACAATTCTATTGTTCTATCTTCTAATATTGGTGGAGAGGTGAAAAAAATTGTATTACGATCCCCCTCCTAAAGCTACTTAACTCTAGATTTTTAATGCTAGAAAATCTCCTCCATTCTTAAAATTTTAAATTAAGTTCCTCTGACAAAGAATTTTCAATAGACCTTAACTCATAGGTCAACCCTAAATTTGAGAAATGACAGCCTCAATGTTTTATAATTCAAATTCCAACTGATTCTTGTTGGTAAAGAGATTGCCCACCTTCTCCTTACTCCACTGTTTAGTTTTTTTCTTAACCTCGACGAGCTTTTTGTGAAGCCTAAATATTTGATAGCCCTCAATGTCTACCTTCCACCATCCCTTAGGGCCTCTATAAAATTAGGATGTGCGTACTAAAAGGCCTCCTTCTTGAAGGGACATCCCTTCAACTTCCTGTTGCTGAGCTTGACTAGCTCCATAGGCCAATGATCTGAGCCCCCATATTGAATAACCCTAGAGAAAAAGGAGATCAGAGACATCATCCATTCTAAATTCACTAGCAATCTATCTAGCCTACACAAAATGTTCTCCTCACCAATGCACCTATTGTTCCATGTAAACCACCTAGATTTGGGAATGTAATCCACCAATGAAAGATCATCACAAAATTCCTAGAATGACAAGGAACCAAATGTCCATGCCCTACTACCTCCCTTTTCTCTTTTGAGCTAAGTATAGCATTGAAGTCACATTCAATGATCCAATTTACCTCTCTATCCATCACCCTTAAGGTCCTTAACTCACCCAAACATAGACCCTTTCAAATTCCACATTTGCTCCATAAAAATTAGTTACAATAAAGGACACACTCTCCTGTAAATCAGAAAAGTTGTCCATGATACAATGTTGGGACTGTGCAATCAACGAGCTAGCCATGTTAGAGTTGTTACAAAATTGCCAACCCCATAGCAGTGCCAACAACATCCACCATCAAACCCACACCATTCGTCCAAATTTAAGGAAGCATCTCTTGAACACATTTACCTCCTACCTTAGTCTCCTAAATCAAAAGAATATCTGGAGCCTCCATCTTAATGAGTAGCTTGAGTAAATGGTGTTTCTCGGGGCCATTAAGGCCCCTAATATTCCAATTTATAACCTTCATAACATCTTGTTGGGATAGGCACTCACCTCTAGATTTAACAAACTTCCTCATAGATACCTAAGTTCCATTTACTAGGTCCTCCAATGCCTTCAATTTTTATTTACTAACCTCAATTTTTTGACCCATAGTGTTATTGCCACCTATATCCACTAAACTACCATAAATGTTTTTCCCCCATCTCTTCTACCTCTTTGGGTGGCCACACTCCATTCAACTATATCCTCCTTATCCTCCAAGGAGTCCTTAATAGATTCTTCATCACTCTCTATAGAATTATGCATAGAGGCATGGCCAACAAAGTTCTCCAAAGGGTCAAATCCATCTATTTCCCTAAGCTCTAGAACCTTTTCTTCTATTAAACATTATTCTCAACCTTCTTGAGAACAAAACTATCTTGATTTGCATCTTCATTAATCTCAGTTAGAGTATCCTTCTAAGGAGAAGAAGGGTGAGCCAAATGCCTGCTCTCCCAACCCCATTCACAAGGGGAGAAGCATCCTTAACACCCCTAAAAAATTATGTCTCTTTGCAATATGACCAACCTTCCAACACATAAAGCATCTGATTAGAAAGCACATAATTGATTTTTTGCAACCAAACTCGAAGAATAGAATTCATCTTTATCTCTTGCCTAATTGGTTTGCTCAAGTCCATCTTAATGAAAATTTTGACATAAGTTGCCAATTGCCTCTAGTAGTGGCATTAGAGTTGTTAAAATATTCTCCTGATGAGTCTCCAATCATTTTAAACACCTTTTCAAACCATAATGCATACAAAATCTTGTACATTCTAATCCATAAAAGAGCATCATTGATCAGTTCTTGTGGGGATCAAATCCAGGTGTCCAAGCCCGAATGTAAAGACCTACATTCCCCATAAACTAGGGGTCTCCCTTAAGGATATCATCTCACTTAGATTTATATTGAAAACAATTTGAACAAACCCTAACTCTAGAAAAATTACCTCAGGCAGAGGATATCACCACTTTTACTTATCCAATATTTGATTCTTTCCATTTTGAGCCAAATGCCAATGAGTTTAGCAATCACCACATCCTTGTTTAGTTTCTTGATCATCATATTCAAAAATATGTTTGAGATGTTAATGCTCAAAATGTCCTCATCAACCTTGATATTGACATTGAAGACTAAAATTTTACAATTATTTAATCTATTCCCTTCCGTCACCTTTTCCTTGATTGTTTTGTTATTCTCCTTAATAAACAACCTTCCCATTTCTTGACAAATGTATGATGTACCATTCCCTAGCCTTGCCCATCATGAATCAGAGTGGGAACCACATGGCACCATAGAGCTACGGCCACCACATCCGAAGCTCTTCCTTCCAAACAAAACTCAATCTTTTAATTGTAAAATAAATTTTATTATTTTTATTTTATTTAATATTTTAAATTTAGCAATGTCAATATTTATGAGTTGTAAAATTAAACTCCTCATCTAAATTGAACTCCTCTTTAACTCTAAAATTATAATTAAAAAAATCAAAACTCAATATTTTAATTATAAAATAAATTTATTATTTTAATTTTATTTAATATTTTTGAATTTAGTAATGTCAATATTTATGAGTCACAAAATCAAACTCCTCATCTAAATTAAACTCATCCTTAACTCTAAAATTAGAATATAAAAAATCAAAACTCAATCTTTTAATTATAAAATAATAGTTTCTAATTAATAAATAAAAAAAGCACATCTTTAAAGTTGGTGGTTTAGCTGTATAAAAGGGCAAAAATCAAAACATATGCAAGCACGGTATAAGGAAAATATTCAAGATTTTCTATTAATTAAACTGTACTTAATTGCAATATTAGAAGAGTTTCTAATTAATAAACAAAAAAAGCACATCTTTAAAGTTGGTGGTTTAGCTGTATAAAAGGACAAAAATCAAAACATTTGTAAGCACGCTATAAGGAAAATATTCAAGATTTTCTATTAATTAAACTGTACTTAATTGCAATATTAGAAGAGTTTCTAATTAATAAATAAAAAAAGCACATCTTTAAAGTTCGCGATTAATTAATAAATAAAAAAAGCACAAATCAAAACATATGCAAGCAGGGTATAAGGAAAATATTCAAGATTTTCTATTAATTAAACTGTATTTAATTGCAATATTAGAAGAGTTTCTAATTAATAAATTAAAAAAACACATCTTTAAAGTTGGCAATTGATATGGTTTAGCTGTATAAAAGGGCAAAAATCAAAACATATGCAAGCAGGGTATAAGGAAAATATTCAAGATTTTCTATTACAATTTCATATCTATATCTTATATTGACAAACATACCTATATCTTATATTGACAAACAAGGGAGAGAGTGGAATCAAAATGCATAGAATGAGTGAAAGCCAAAGGAGACAGATTGGTGAGATTTTGAAGGACAGTGAACTATATAGAATGCAAGCTCGTACAATTTTGGGCGCAAGAGGACATTGGAACAAAGAACAATGTGATCGCGTAGTCCACAATTTATATCCAACTGATGACCCACTGTACGTATTTGAACATAAGATCTTTGAGAATATGCCTTCCATTAGAAGCTGGAGAAGAAGCACTGTGAAGACTGTTTTGGATGGAAATGAATGTTTGTATGAGCCTCAGGAACCAGAAATACTCAAATTGAAGCCTGCTGAAACAACTTCCAGCATTGGTCTTGATAGCTTATCACCAGACTTAAAAGTGCCAATGCTTATAAGCCAGCCTCTCAAAGAAAAATACCCATATGTAGGCAAACAGTGTTCTGAGAATGAGTCACTTAACAACTGTTGCTTTGGTGGTGAAGGAACTTCTGTGGGAAAAAGTTATTCAGATTGTTTTGAAATTAAGGTGGAGAATGATTGGATTGATGGGGTACCTCCCCATACGAAGAAATACCTTTGGGGGGTTGAATTGCCATCTTGTTCTTCCAGCGATGATGATGAAGAAGGAAGAAGGAATGATGATGAGGATACAGAGATGGCCTTCCCTAAGTTCTTACTATCAGGTAAAGATCATCTTGGGAACCTGATTTGAATTGTTGGGTTCTATTTTGATTATGATGATTAAAAGGATTATAGAAAGAGACTATCATTTACTGATGTTAGATATGTATTTGTCATTGAGACACTTCGAAATTTTATTTCTTACTGTATGCACTTTTGAATGTTGCAGTGGGAAAAGTTACTGATGGAGAAGTTTAATCAGTAATTTATTATTAGTTTATTATTAATTTGTAAGGTGCATGCAGATCATAGCTCTTTTGTTAGTTTTTTTGGTTTTTTTCTTTTTTGGGTTTTTTTTATTTTATTGTTTCCATTTTCATGCGTAGGGAAATATACATGCAGATCTTAAAAGCTATTTAAAGCATACTACTGCAGCAGCCAGTAGAGATAACAAGAATATATATATATATATAGTGAATAAAAAAGAGCAATATATATATATATTTAGTTTAAATTTCAGCCAATAAAATAAAAAAATAGTGCATTTTATTGTTAATTATTATTTTGCTTTTTCTGCAACAATGATGTTTAATATTTTTATTTTATTTCAGTATAGTGTAAGTTTTAGGGTGGGTGTTGAAGAAATGAGTGATACTTGTTTTTGGCATTAGCAGTGTAGTTTAACAGAGGGTGTTACACAGAAATGAGTAACATCTGAATTGTAAAAGGACCAATCATACAGTGGGCTCAATGAGTTAACTGCCCCTCTATCTAACTACTGTCTGCATGCTGATTTTCACTGCTGTCTATGTGCTCATTTTCACTATTTTTTTAAAGAAACATCCAGCTTAGCTGCTGTCCAATCTTAGAAACATCATTGGCGGCGCTGAGATTATTGAGCTGCAGCTGCTTTAAGCCTAAAATCGCCTTGAGAGCTACAGAATAGTTGGCGAAAGTATAGTTGTAAACCAGAATATGATCTAAAATGACCTTGAGAGCCACGGATCATACTCTTGTGTTGCACAGGGTTCATTAACCAGACTTGTAAAACTTTAGCACTAGCCATATCTAGTCTCTACATGCACCAATAGCACTCACGTTTTCAGATTGGAAGAGTTTAGGCATTCAAAATATGCTATGCGAATACACTTTTTACTGATATGCCTTGATAATCTGCTCTATGCATTTTCTTTATAATTTTTGTGCCTTGAGAAGCCGCTCTATGCATATCATTTTTTATATGTATATAAGACTGTTTTGCAGAAATTAATCACATATGAGAAGACACATTCTTAACGTGGGCGTCGATGGGATTTCTCATGCCTATGCCCTAATACTGATTCGGATGTCCAGGACTGCCGAATATCCATGCCCTGCAAGAATACTTGAAGTTCTATTCTTTGCCCATGTAGACTGATCTACATGTAATAAGATGCAACTTGGGAGGTCCAAAGGGTTGTAGAGGTTAAAATTATAAAAAAGCACTTAATCAACATTTATATCATAAATTTTTGTTATAAAAATAAACATTAAACTTTATTTAAAACATAAAAGAACATTATCCATTTAAATATTTACATGTCTAATTTAGTTCATAAAAATAGGACAAATATTTACCACTTTTTGTTGTAAATGAACTGCAAAATTGCAATTGATTAAAATGGATAATATTTAAATAAGTTGAAGAGAAGAACCTCAAGATCCTCCATTCTCTGTGAAAAAAAAAATTCAAAGTAATAAATTTACAGAGATGCCGAACATTCCTACATTTAGCAGATTCCCTCTATATTTTTTTAATACAGCTACATGTCTTATTCACATAAGGTTTGTTGATAGACTTGCAGTAGTGTTTAGGGAGGCAAGCGGACAACAATGCTGACAACCAGAGTTTCGCTCTCTGCCTCAAAAGAGGCAGATATACCTACCTTTTTAACAAATTTATTCACAGTTCAAGAGTAAACATATTCATATTCGGTATTTATTATGCTGAGAGACATAGAGTTACAGCTGGGTGAAGATGAGAGCACTCATTTTTTCCAAAAAAAAATAATTAGTAAAAGCACCAAAGGTGCTATCAAATGGTCCACAAATATTTATAGGCCTATCACTAAATAGTATACATTTATATTTTTATTGGAAATTCATTATGTGTAATAAGACTATAAATACTATAAATATTTGTCACCATAAATCTTTATTGAGTGCTTTGTAGTAGCCAAAAAATTCTATAAAGTAGAGAATTGAGCAAAGCAAAATAATCTTAACACACTTGAATTTTATGGATGGACCATAGAAGTGTTTACTCTTTAAGTATTGTGGGCACAATACTTTATTAGTGTGTGTGCAAAGTTGTTATAATATTAATCTTCTACTATTTACTCAAACAATATTAATTATTGATAATTCCACTCTTATCAATCTATCTAAACTTACAATGGCAATTTCATTCTTTAAACCTTTTTGGCGAGTATAATTAACGGTGAATAGCAATGGCATTGACATTGTATGATTATAATTGAAGCATTGAAAATGTCTATTGTTCCTCAATCTAAAAGGAGATTGATAGAGTGTGACCGTATTTGTCCTCAACAATGGATTTATGTTCATTAATTTACTTCTTTTTGTGAATGATAATGATTGGAGGTGGATCTTGTCAACATAAATATCATGACAAAGATTTGTTCTATAAATTGATAGTCCATGTAAACCTGTAATGATAAATTTCATTCCATCTTACAGTTCCATTCATTATATTTAAAATTTCCTATCTAGTCAATGACAATAATCTTTAGTCAATTTCCTTCTAGAAGGATTTCCATTCCAACCCCTACTTGTTTTCTATTTCAGTTGTGACACAAATTTCAAAAGAAGTTTTGGAATGAAAATATAAGCAATTCATATGTCAACTACATTCCTTTGAATTTAACAAAGAAATCATTGTATCACTAATAACAAATATATATCAATGTCATCTAATTAAATTAATTACAAATTATGGTTACAGGGTCGATACATTTTTTTGAGAACCCAAAGGGTTTCTTATATTTTCTTCCATTATTAATACTATCTTACATAAATATAGTAACATCAAAACTTCTTTAAATGAGACTCGCATGTGGACTTGATGATGGTTCGTATTTTTTTTTTTTAACCCAAGGGATTTCTTGTATTTGCTTCCTTAATTAATTTCCATTTTGCATATTTCACATTGTAGACATCACCATGGGATCCTTAGAAATTTGCTTTCACAAAATGAAAAGTCCTAAATGAAATCATAGATCACAACATATGACAGATCATTGAATACATGTTCAAAACTTGCAATTGATAATAGAAATAATGACTACCCCAGCTGAAAAATGAGATGAATCTCTTTGTAGTAGACAACTTGAAGTTTTGGAGACATTTTACATGAAGAGATTCATGCTAGTATGAAAGCAACATTGATCTCAAAGCCTTAATATGATGGTAGACATTCTCAAATGTCTTTAGACAAAGGTGATAGTTGTGGTTATCTTACCTAGGCTTATTTTTCTAAATGAGATTGTTTTTACTTGATATTTGGTTGGAACTAACATTGGCTTATTATCCAAATGTTTAGGATTGATTCATTATCTACAACTTTATGACATAAATGTGCAGCTTTATTCAAAAACTATAATTTTTGTTTTTAAGTTTTGAGAAATTGTGCATGTAAAAGAATTAAAGATTTTTTATGTATGAGACAAATAATTGTTTGTTCTTATAATGGAAATAGAGGTGTAGTTCTAAATGAGCAATGTATATCCCAACCCTATAAATAGGAGTGATCTTTTAAGGTACATAAACATGCCTAATTTGTAAACACCATAGTGTCTTTATTCTATATCTACCATACAATAATGATTTCAAAGTGTCTAGCAATATCATTTAAGAGAGTAGCAAGGAGATATTGGCCCTCCATTTAGTATATCCACCATACTTGTGTCGTAAAACAACCCTCCTCCTTCACTATAAAAACGAAATTAATTTTCATCCTCACGTTCTTATAAAGTTGAGACTTGGTGCACGATTTTAAGGAGGGTTCAACTAGACTTACAAGGCTTGCATGCTAATATCGTTCTACTCCTTGCATGAAGATACCAACAAAGCAAAGCCTCAACCACCAAAATTTCCTCTTGATAAGACCATTTTATGGGCACTGTCATTTCCATGGCTTTCTTCTTACCCTTCCCAATATTTTTATTTGCCAGAAAAAATTAGAGTTTTGATAGATTTCAATCCACTTTCTTCTTTTCAATTCCTACTACTTTTAGCCTCTATGTGGTGAGAGTGAGGGTGAATCACCCTCTTCTTCTTCATCTTTGTTTTCTCAATGTTCACTGAAATTGATAGATAGGAGCAAATTGTTGGTTGTAGAACGCCTTCTATAGTTTAAAAAGAGAGCAGGCAATAGAGGCTACAACTCACACAACTACAAATGTTTCTTGTAGCTAAGTTTTCAATGAGTCTTAACTTGAAATGATTTCAATGAAATGTATTTTCTTCAACCTCTTCTTAATGTTGTAGATTGCAAGAATAGCAACATAAAGCAGGCAATGGCCATAACCACAAGTTGAAGTCATCTTGGATCTTCCACTGACACTAGATTTTCATGTGGTGAAAATGCTTGATAAATGAGAAAAAAATTGCATATAATGTTTAATCCATCCCAAGATCCCAAGACATCTTGATTGCAACATTTTCCATACATCCAACTAAATTTCAGATGGTTCATAGGATGTAAAAAATTAGAGAATATACTAGAAAAATTTACAATTAAAAAAAAGTTTCCAATATGTTTAAGAAGAAAACTGGAAAAAAATCTACCTTGTAAAGAACATTCACCAAATAAATTGTCACTACCACCATTAAAGCTTAAGTATTTTGCATACTACAGCATTATCGTCTGTGGAGAATTTATGCTCCATGAAGAATTTTAGTCCCATCTCAGACATTATCAAAATGTAGTTTGTATCCTTGCTCCCTTGATGGGAGTTCTAGACTTCAATTATGACATCAAGGTGTTACATGAATCTAAGTGTTGCGAACATGCATATAGATGGAATAAAAAATGTAATACAATGTCTCAAAAGGATGTAGCCTATAATACTATAGTCACTGTTGTATATGAAAAAAGAATATGCCTAATGATCAAATAATTAAGTAACTGCATTTATGCAACTGTAAAACCAGTTGCATCTTCCATATGCAGCATCATTTAAAATAGTGCCAAACTTGGTGCTCTAAATCAGAACTCCATCAAAACAATTTAAGGCAGATTGGTGTTTGTGAGTGCCTAATAAGTACATTCGAAAATTGTACTTGCATTAGAGAGGCTATAGAAGGATTTTTGAATTTGCATCAAAAGGACTGGAGTTAAGAGAGCTAGGTGTTAATTCCCTGTCGTTTGATTTTAGTTGTTAAAAAGATCCCCTGGAACAACTTACAGATGTGTCAAAATTCTTTTTAAATATCAAGTCTTCCATTTTGTAACCATTTGTCCAAAATTATTTCAAGAAAAATAGCTGTGAGAAGCAAATTGCTGTCATCATTTCAAATGGGATTACTTTGGTGACATTCTTTTTAGCTTACCCACAAGTAGTCTATTGCTGTATTTTCAATAGAATTGTACTTTTTTTTTGGGAAGGAAGTACACATTTTTGTTGAAGTAATCCTATTATTTGAAGAAAGAAATGTGTAACAGAATTTATTGATTGTTTCCATAGATGAGATTTGGTGTTTTTGCCTTGCCTTGCTGTGTGTTTACTTTCTTTTATTGATTTAACAGGGGAAGGGCCCAGTGAAAACCACCCATTAATCAATCAAATATATATACAAATAGGAAGAGCTCTTGTTTATATTTGATGAAGTGTCTCATGGTTTTTGTTTTCCCTGTGATGTGCCAGGGAGAGAGAGGAACATGTATATATACAATTACAAATAATGTATATATACAATTACAAACATTCTTCCTTGAGACAAAATAGAAATTGTTTAAATATAGGAATCATTGAATATTGCCATTTCTATTAGTCTTCTTGCAAAATAAAACTACACTTTAATGAAAAATATAATGTTGTAGCATTCATGAGTGATCAAAATTCTTAACAAATACTATAATGTTTAGCAAAACATGAAAATCACAATACATTTTCTACCCAACATAGCAATCAAAGCTCATATGAATTCTTTGTTTAACAAAGGCAAATTATATAAATTACTTAAAATCAGTTGATATTCAAAATTCTTCATTTGTCTGAGACTCTAAGTTGTGCTAGGTCATAACAGAAATCAAAACACAAAAAATTGATCACATCTTTCCTTCAAATCAACATGCCTCCAAATCTCTCTAGAGGTAACCAGCTAGAATTTTTGTCTACAACACATGTAGACAATATTTAACATATACAACCAGTTCCAATTTCCGAAGACAACATTTGCTTTGATTCAGTTTAGAGATGGTAGTGTTAGTGCACATGTACAGTACTTCAAACTCAAACCAAGGACCAAGACAAAGAATGTTATCACATTCTTTGTAAAAAGTGGTCAAAAACCATATTTCCAATTAGGAATTCATAATTCTTGCAGTTTCAATATCACCATTTGCTTATTTTTTAATTCCATCCTGGCAAATATCCAACCAAGATTTAGGACCTTGAATTGAAAAGGAGGATGGGGCCTTAAAGTTATCACGTTCTTGTCAAAATCTGGCAAACAGTCTTTTGAGATACAATGTTTCTAATGACTCCAGCCCAGTGCTCAGTACCTATGAAAAGAATCCTCAAAGGTAGATGAAGTTAGATGAGGCTGCCAGACATGTTCAAAATAATCTGCATATTAGAATGCAAGAATGGTATCATAAATATACATTGTAGAGTTCATGTAAGATTTTTTACAACATTAATCAAACACCTTTTTTAATTTTAATACTTCTAATATAATATCCATTCTCTAATTTTATATCCTATAACTAAAGTACAGACTGAAAAAACAACTCATTGAGACAATTTGCCACAAATCACCAATGCATAACCATAGAAATGTCAAGTAATTGAATGCTTCCACACACATTTTTAATGGCAATGTTTCCAACGTTAAGTTGCCAATATTGATCTAAACAGATTTTCGTGCCTCTTTGCCTTTGTTCCAAGTTCTAATTTTTATTCTTTAAAATAAATCTTACAAATATTTTACTTATGGGAAAAGCAGAAAGGACATTTTTATCTTTCTATACCAGTACCAAAAGCATAGCACAATCCTGGCATCCACAACCAATTCAGTAGCAGTCATTCCTATGAACAGTGTAAAGGATCGTGTCATATTCTTCTTCATTTTTCATTTGCACACCAAAACAGTTCAACAGAGATTAAGAAAATGAAGATTGTTATCCCATAAAAGCTATCTTGACTAAGAAACCTTGTCTTGAGCTTTAATCATCTTTAATGGAAGATCTTAAAAATATAGGTTTTTTACAATTTGGATTAATATAAATAATAAAGAATATAACGAGTTAACAATTAAAGAAAATCCAAGAATCGGGTAGTTTGAAATTAACAACTTAAAACAAGATAGCCTGAAGCATAGAACACAAAATAATCATGACTGTAGGTGTTACATCCCTCTTTTTGGAAACAATTATGCTATTTATTTTCTTGCAAATTTCAGAAATTTAATATGTTGTGAACGACATGAAAACCGACGATTTATCTTACAAAGATGTTATATGAAATTGTGGAATCTAATGATTACGATCAAGGTTATATTGTAGACTAAATGTCTTTATAATAAATGCAATGATGTTTGGATATATATTATATTTGGATCGTAGGTGCTTTGACCACAAAATTGTATGTGAGTCTGTCGATGCAGGAACAGGTGGACCGTGTTCAACGGAAGAGAAAGTATCTTCGAGAGAGAGTATAGACTTTGGAAATTAACCATGGGTGTTTGTTACTGAGATTGCCAAACACGTAGATAAACCTTGGAATCAACAGGTTAGTCTTGTTTGTCGGTTGGGCTAGTTAACTAGATGTCGACGTCAAAGGATAAAGTATAACATCCTAGTCGAAAGTCGTCATGTAGAATCGTGGAGTCGTCGATGTCGTTGTAAGTCCATCACAGCAAGTCGACTTATTTAGACGTTTATTATTTTCGTTTATAAGTATCTAATGAACCCTCTTGTGGCAAAAATTGTAAATCATGTCTCGTAGTCGAAATGTGCGAGAAGTCGGCTTGGTCCGTCTAACATTGTAAGAACTCGTTTGCGTTACGATCAATCCGTCGTGATTGTCGCAAAATGCGTCGAACTTGTGTTGTGAATTTATTCTTTTCCTTTTGGCCAAAAAGTTGCTCTAGACACTTGTTAACCATCGTCTTGTCAAGTTTAACCTCTCATTTAGCTTTTAGATGCTTTGTGTTCGAGTGAGTTTTGGTCAACAAAGTCTTCACCACGATTGGATCTGTCACAATGAGTTAAACATTTACCATGGTAATCCATGAACCTTTGGGCCTATGCATGTCATCATGACGTGTGTCCTTATGCAGGCAATTGTGTGATGTTGAGATGCCAAGCGTGTGTAAACCTTGCAAGAATGGCTTAGATTTTATGCCATGTATTCTTTTCTTTCCTTGATATTCTTGTTGATTGTTAAGTTGTGCAACGTTATTAAAAACCATTTTCCCATTCAAACCTTTATGCTTAGCCTCATTATGAGAGTTTAGATTCTAATTCACTGTGGGAGAGAGAGAGAGAGAGCCAGCTCAGCGGTTGTAATAGAAGTTTAACCGATGAATTTAATGCCGAAACTGTCTCATAGATGAGGGAACGAAATCAAAGGGTTGTTGTTGTTGAGAGGTTAGCAAACCGCAGTCTTAGAGGAGCGGTTTCCTTCTCAAAACGCAGCAGAGAGTGATGGGAGAGGGAATCCGTTGTGAGTGGGGAATGGAGCAATGTAACCGACGTTGTGTGGCAAGGAACCGTAGAGAGATTTCCTTCGAAGTAGGGAAGATAGGCCTGAGATAGTTAGAAGAGTAAGAGGGAGAAAGGGAAGTAAAGAGATTCGATGGCGAGTGGGGGAGAGAAACCAGGAAAAGGCCGTCGTGGGCTGGTAAAGGGGAGAAGTAACGGCTAAGGCAAGAGGCAGTAAAGTCAGAAAGAGGCTGCGAAGTGGAGGATAGAAACGATAGAGAGAGACGGGATTACGGGTCCTACATTGTGAAGAAAGGAAAAACGGCAGTGAGAGAGAGTTGGAGAGAGTTTTTGAGTAGTAAGAGAGTTTGGTTTGGAGTGGCTGTTGGGGTGTGGGAAAAAGGAAAAACAGAGAGAGAGAAACGAAATTCATTTTACTTCTGCATCATGGAAGGGTGAGAGTTTTTGGTAGAAGTTGGCAAGCGTGAGTGAGGGAAGGAGTGATTGTTTACTTCTAAGGAGCGATCCATTTTCTGAGTAGAAAGCGACAGAGGGAGAGATAACTAAGGAAGCCTGTAGTTATCTGAGGGTGATCGGTTTCTAAGTAAGGAGCCTGTCTTTGACTTGAATAGTGTCTGGCAGAGAGAGGGGTCTGTTTAGTGTGGATTGTCGTTATTTAATAAGGAGATAAAAGAGGTAGCTTCGAAGAAAAGCAGAAGAGAACGTGGAATTGCCACAGCAACCTCCATTTTTATCAATAGGTTCATTTCCTTCATTACTTTTCTCAGTTTAGATCAGTAGGTAAGTAAGACTCACTTTGCAAAAGATCAATACGTTTAAAATGAGAAGAAATGTATGACAACATAAACCTAGTATGATATCTGTGTGCGGTCAATCCATGAAATAGTATCATTGCTGTGTTTGGGATTTAAAAACTTAGAAATAGAAGTATTTCTGTCTCATTACTGCATTTGTGAATCAAAAACTTAGAAAAAGAAGTAGGCTGTCTTCTAGAATTCGTAAACTCAGAAATTGTAACATTTCTTGCCATGAATTAAACGGTGTAATAAAAGAACGCAGTTCTCTAACGTATATTCATTTAGGAACAAATTTATCATGATGCAAGATGTAATTTACCTTCCTTGAACGATAGCTCCACAGCAAGTAAACACGTTGTTCCACGTGCATACTATGTAGGAGTCAAAACTGCAGTTTTTAAGCACGTTTTGACGTAAAATTAGTGTGTTTGATAGCCGGAAAATACAGTTGTAAACAACTGATGTCTTAACCATCATACATCTTTAGTTTGAGGTCGACCATGCGTTGGTCATCTCTATTGACATAAGAAAGATTCCATAATCATTTATATTTTATTTACGACTCTCATCTTGCTGAACCATGTGAAACTAATGACACGGAAAGAGGAGTAGGAAGATAAAGCTTTAGTAATGATTAGGAAACTGTCATGGTTTTGAAATGAACAATTTGAGTTGAAAACCTGCATGTGAGTTGAAATTACGTTGCATGCGATGGTGCTAGAATCATTTTACCTTGTACACCATATGAGTCTAGAATCCTCGAATTTTGGGATAACGGGAAATGGCTTTAAATATTTGAGTATGTTGTGTAAACATGGGAACCAAGTAAACAAATATGAAACCACTTAGGAGTGGGCGCTTATAAGCAATGTTTTTACATGAAAATGGATTATGAAACTCTGAACTCGAGATTAGAGTAAAAGTTGCACCATGCGCTATTGTAGGAGGATATCCTAAACCCTTGAGGTCATCAAGGTCGTCAAATAGTTAAATCTATACAAATAGGAAACTGTAGGATTTCGACCAGTTCAAGTCGAGTAGGGTGGGTGAACCAAGTTCATGCGTTCTTAGAACGCTAATTAAAAACAAATCCTTTGGCCAAGGTGATGTACTATCCTCAAGTGCATCGAACGTTCACCGTAACTGGATGGCATTTCTTGTGGAGTGTCGTGCATGACTAGAGGGTATCTAGGGATCTGCGCGATAACAAGACACGTAGGTTACAACACCAGAGCTCAGATGGCAAACACCGATGGTTATCCTAAGTCTATCCTCTTGAGTAGGGTAGGGCCACTTCCGGTTAGGAAGGAGTGCGGGAGACCGACGGTCTGTGGTTGGAGGTTAAGCTCCTTGAAGATACTTTCTCTTCCAAATACTGAGGAATGTCGAGTCTTGAATGTGATGGGTTGACAATCGTGATGCATGATAATGGTATGTTTCTAATATTTGTTGTTTCAAGAAAATTTCATTTGTTAGAAAACAAAATGTTTAATGTATATCATTTCTTTCAGCTTTATGAAAATGAGATCATGTTTATGATAAAATGAAAAATGTTGTATTGGATTATAGATGAGTTACTTTTGTGTTTGATTTCCTAGTAAAAAAAAAAAATTACCGTTGTAAAAACTTAGTTACTTCTTGTCATTTCGGAACTAGTTGTTACATATGGTATCGGAGCTAACCAGGTTCAGCACTAGGGCTGATGAGTCCACTAACCTGATTAGGAAATCATCATTATGCAGGAAGCTAATGATTTGGTTTATTGTGCCAGGATGGTATACACCAAGAAAAATGCAAGAAAATCTTTCGCGGGTAAGAAGCGTTATCTGCAAGCTAAGCAGAAACGACTTGTGATGATCAAGACCATAGAGAAAACCAATGACGAAAATGACATATGGCTTGATGATGTGGAAACCTTAGCCAATGCAATGTCATGACTTAAGTGAGTGAGGAGAGAACTCCTAGAGGGAGCAGCGATGGCGGTTCGAACCATGATCAACCGCTGCTCCTGGATTGTAACTGATAGTGTACCTGAGAGTGTACCTAGTACTATACCCATGATCACTAGAGATCCACGTGTAGTACCTAGAGCTGAGATTATTGAGTTATCTTCTGATAGTGAGTCTGAGGGGTATACACCTCGTGACTATGTGTCAGACAATGAATCCGAAGGTTACACTCCACTAGATAACACTATGTAGAAACATGAGATTTGTCTATCTCTAATGATGTTGAAACAATTTTGCAAAATGAATAAAGACAAAAATTTTGGTTTGAGAACAATTATGATTATGATCAAATGTTGTGTTCTTTTGATGATGTTTAATTTAATAAGTGCAAAACTGATTAGCATATGTTTAATCAGGTGTGAAATTAAACTAGCATGGACCAATCAGGGTTTAACGAGGGGCAGGATCGGGAAGGTCACAACTCTCGGGAAAACTCCATTGACAAGTTGGATAGGATCCTCAACATGCTCACGGAAACCAAGGAAAGGTTGAACAAACTGGAAAGGAAAATGGATGAAACTGGCAACACAGAGGGTGGAAACGAGAACTCACATTACACAAGCAAGAGTAAACATTGGGATAATGGCATGACAAGTGAACATCCTGACGATAGTGAAACCCAAAGAAAAACCAAGGATAAACTTACATTAGAGTTATCTAAGGATATGAAGAAGGTTAACCCTCCAAAGTTTGACGGAACGAAAATTGGAGATGCAGCTGAAGCATGGTTGACGAAGATGGAGAAATATTTTGAGATCAGAAACTACTCTAAGGTTACTAAAGCCATGTGGGGAGCCTATCAGCTGTCTGGGGAAGTGTCCACTTGGTGGATGAATAAGAAAATGGAGTTGGAATTAAGTCCCTTGAAGGTGACATGGGATGAGTTCGTGGAACTATTCCGAAAACGGTGGTTACCACAGTTGTATTTTGATCAGAAGCTAACAGATTTTCAAAACCTCAGGCAAGGTGAACTATCTGTGGTTGAGTATGCAGAAAAATTCACTAGGTTACTGAAGTATGTTCCCCAATACCAAAAGGATGAAAGGTTCTGAATCAGAAAGTTCATCATGGGACTCAATCCTCAGATCGGTGGTGAGGTGGAGGTGCATGGTCCAAGCACAATGGATCAAGTTTATGAAAAGGCAATAAAACAGGAGCAGAAGATTAAATCTCTCTGCTTACTGTGACAAGAAACGCAAGAAGTTTGACAAGAACTACAATGATCAGCCTTTTAAAAGGAAAAATTATAAGGGGTATGGAAACAGGAGGTTTGATAGGGGAAATCGAAAGAATCAAGGAGGATTTGGTAATGAGCGCAGAGGCGAAGATTTTAAGAGAAATACAAATTTTAAGAAGAATGGTGATTCTGCAAGTAGGCCATCTGAGAAGCGAGGACCTATAGGAGGATGCTTTTCTTGTGGAGGATATCATTATGCCAACCGTTGCCCCAACAAGAAGCCAAATGGGAGGCCTAGGAACACGGAGCTTCCTTCACAACAGGAAGCCTTTCAGCAAAGGATTCATGCCGCTCTTGACAATTGGCAAGCGGAGTATCAAATCACTCCTATTGAGATGACAGGTACCTTATTTGGAGTTCCTATTTCTATTCTATTTGATACTGGTGCAACAGAAATTTTGTGTCACCTAGAGTCATAGGTAAATTTTCTAGAAAAGCTGGTTTTATGTCAAAATCTTGGATAGTAGAGTATGCAAATAATTCAAAGGCTCAGGTAGAGCAATGTTTGTTCGAAGCTAGGATTGATGTTTCTAACTTCACCACTGAGGCAAACTTATACGTAGTGCCTTTAGGGTCCTACGATGTCATCCTAGGAATGAACTGGTTGTGGAGACATCGAGCCAAGGTAGATTACTTTCATAAAACCATTGAGTGTCTCGATGAGACGGGCAAAACAATGAATCTCCAAGGAATTCAAAGGGAAATAAGGGTTAGATCCATTTCTTCAAAACAACTAAAGTGGGCTAGGCGAAAGGGATGCCAACTTTTTGCAGTTAAGATGGACCTAGTAGAGGAAACCTCGGAGAAGCAATCTTTTGAGGAAAGATATCCATTTCTGTGCAACTTCAAAGATGTATTTCCTGAGGAGTTACCAGGCTTACCTCCGAAGAGAACATTTGACTTTGGCATAGACATTAAACCAGGATTGGAGCCAATCTCTAAAGCTCCGTATCGTATGACTACCACAGAACTTATGGAATTAAAAGCTCAGTTGCAGGAGCTTTTGTCTAAGAATTTGATTAGGCCAAGTGTATCACCATGGGGAGCCCCGGTTATCTTTGTCAAAAAGAAAGATGGAACTCTAAGGCTGTGCATAGATTATAGGATGCTTAACAAGGCAACTATAAAGAACAAGTATCCCTTGCCACGAATTGATGATCTATTTGACCAAATGCATGGCGCATCGGTCTTTTCCAAGATAGATCTGAGATCTGGATACCACCAATTAAGGTTGAAAGATGAAGACATTCCCAAGACATCTTTTAGAACAAGGTATGGTCATTATGAGTTCATGGTGTTGCCGTTTGGATTGACCAACGCACTTGCTGCTTTCATGAATCTCATGAATAGTGTATTCAGAGATTGTCTTGATAAGTTTGTACTAGTCTTCATTGATGATATTTTGATCTATTCCAAGGATGAAGAGGAGCATGCACGACATCTTCAAATAGTCTTGCAACGGTTAAGAGAACATAAATTATATGCGAAACTCTCCAAGTGCACTTTCTTTCAGAAAGAAGTACAGTATTTAGGGCACATAATATCAGCCGATGGGATATCAGTTGATCCGGCTAAAATAAAAGCTATTATGGAATGGCCTGAACCTACCAATGTGTCAGAGGTACGAAGTTTCATGGGATTGGTAGGGTATTACAGGAAATTTGTGTTGAATTTCTCAAGCATAGCTAGCCCCATTACCTCTTTGCAGAGAAAAGGAAAAAGGTTTGTTTGGACGGATGAATGTCAAAAGGCTTTTGACTTGTTAAAAGAAAAATTAACAACCGCTCCAATTCTGAAAGTTCCAGATCCTGAGGGAGAGTTTGAGGTTATCACTGATGCCTCGGGGGGAGGATTGGGAGGTGTGCTTATGCAAGATGGCAGGGTAGTAGCCTATGAGTCAAGGAAGCTGAAAAATTATGAGCAGAACTACGCTCCTCATGACCTAGAGATGGCAACAGTGGTCCACGCCCTTCAGATGTGGCGACATTATTTGTTGGGAAGGACTTTTATTTTAAAATCAGATCACCAAAGCCTTCGCTACATATTCACACAACCTAATCTCAATGCAAGGCAAAGGAGATGGTTGGAACTAATAGCCGATTATGACTTTGAAATTTCTTATATCAAGGGCAAGGAAAACCGATTAGCGGATGCCTTAAGCAGAAGAAGGCATATAGCCTCTATGATTTCCATACATGCTAACTTTAAAGACTTAGTATTGCAAAACTTATCTGGGGATGAGTATTATGAACAAGTGAAACAGGCTCTGTACTCAAACCCTAAGGACCCAAGATATGACGGATTCAGTTTTGAATCCAATGGATTGATGAGATTCAAGGGAAGAATATATGTTCCTAATTCAGTTGAACTTAGAAACCTTGTGTGGAAGGAAGTTCACTGTGCTCCTTACTCTGGACACCCTGGTGTAACTAAACTGTTAGCGGATGTAAAGCCGCTATATTTCTGGAAGGGAATGAAAAGCGATGCTGCAAAGTTTGTAGCTAGTTGTTTGGAGTGTCAGAGAGTTAAGGCAGAACACCAACATCCTACTGGGTTGTTGTACCCACATGATATTCCGGAATGGAAATGTTAAGTTATTAGTATGGATTTTGTCTAGGGGTTACCAATGTCTAAGAATAGGCATGATGCAATATTGGTTGTTGTGGATAAACTAACCAAGGTTGCACATTTCATACCGGGAAACTTGACAGATGGAGCACATCTTTTGGCTTGCAAATTTGTGCAAGAAATTTTCAAATTGCATGGGGTGCCTGAAAAGATAATATCTGATAGAGATGCTCGGATAACATCACGGTTTTGGCAAACCTTATTTTCTGCATTAGGGACTAAACTAAATGTAAGTACTACTTATCACCCCGAAACTGATGGACAGACGGAAAGAGTGAATCAGGTATTAGAAGACCTTTTAAGAATGTATTGCATGGATCAGCAATACAGATGGGAGGAATATCTACCTCTTGTCGAATTTGCCTATAATAATTCCTATCATTCTGCCATTAAGATGGTGCCATTCGAAGCATTATATGGAAGGAAATGCAGAACTCCTATAAGCTGGGATAAGCTGGAAGATAGGATAAGCATTGGACCTGAAATGCTTGCTGATATGGAAGAAAAAGTTAAAGTGATTAGGAAGAGGTTGGCAGAAGCCAATGACAGGCAAAAGAGTTATACAGATCGCAAGCGAGTGCCTAGACACTTCTCTGTTGGCAAGAAAGTGCTTTTGCAAGTGAAACCCCAAAAGAGTTCTATAAAGTTTAGTAAATCTTTGAAATTGGCTCCTCGTTATGTCAGACCTTTCGAAGTTCTTGAGGTTATCAATCCGGTTGCCTACAAAGTTGCTCTACCTCCAGCCTTGTCTAAAGATGCATAATGTTTTTCATGTTTCGTATTTAAAGAAATATTTTGTAGGTAATAACCACATCCTAAACTGGAATTCCTTACAGATGCAAGAACCCGGGGTGGTTGTGATCGAGCCACTCAAGGTGCTCGAAATGCGTAAACTTCATTTACGTAATCGAGAAGTTTTGCAATGCAAAATATAGTGGGACCAATATGGCGAGGATAGCACCACTTGGGAAGACTACAAAGACATTTATCAAAGATTTCCAAAACTTTTTAAAAACATTAATGTTGCATTATAGAAAGTTTGTTTTAAGTTAAGTTTTTGCTTGATAAACTTAATCATCGGGGACGATGATTTTTAAAGGGGAAGGATATGTTACATCCCTCTTTTTGGAAACAATTATGCTATTTATTTTCTTGCAAATTTCAGTAATTTAATATGTTGTGAACGACATGAAAACTGACGATTTATCTTACAAAGATGTTATATGAAATTGTGGAATCTAATGATTACGATCAAGGTGATAGTGTAGACTAAATGTCTTTATAATAAATGCAATGATGTTTGGATATATATTATATTTGGATCATAGGTGCTTTGACCAAAAAATTGTATGTGAGTTTGTCGATGCAGGAACAGGTGGACCGTGTTCAACGGAACAGAAAGTATCTTCGAGAGAGTATAGACTCTGGAAATTAACCATGGGTGTTTGTTATTGAGATCGCCAAACAGGTAGATAAACCTTGGAATCAACAGGTTAGTCTTGTTTGTCAGTTGGGCTAGTTAACTAGATGTCAACGTCAAAGGATAAAGTATAACATCCTAGTCGAAAGTCGTCATGTAGAATCGTGGAGTCGTCGATGTCGTCGTAAGTCCATCACAGCAAGTCGACTTATTTAGACGTTTATTATTTTCGTTTATAAGTATCTAATGAACCCTCTTGTGGCAAAAATTGTAAATCATGTCTCGTAGTCAAAATGTGCGAGAAGTCGGCTTGGTCTGTCTAACGTTGTAAGAATTCATTTGCGTTACGATCAATCCGTCGTGATTGTCGCAGAACGCGTCGAACTTGTGTTGTGAATTTATTCTTTTCCTTTTGGCCAAAAAGTTGCTCTAGACACTTGTTAACCGTCGTCTTGTCAAGTTTAACCTCTCATTTAGCTTTTAGATGCTTTGTGTTTGAGTGAGTTTTGGTCAACAAAGTCTTCACCATGATTGGATCTGTCACAATGAGTTAAACGTTTACCATGGTAATCCGTGAACCTTTGGGCCTATGCATGTCATCATGACGTGTGTCCTTATGCAGGCAATTGTGTGATGTTGAGATGCCAAGCATGTGTAAACGTTGCAAGAATGGCTTAGATTTTATGCCATGTATTCTTTTCTTTCCTTGATATTCTTGTTGATTGTTAAGTTGTTCAACGTTATTAAAAACCATTTTCCCATTCAAACCTTTATGCTTAGCCTCATTATGAGAGTTTAGATTCTAATTCACCATGGGAGAGAGAGAGAGACCCAGGTCAGCGGTTGTAATAGAAGTTTAACTGATGAATTTAATGCCGAAACTGTCTCATAGATGAGGGAACGAAATCAAAGGGTTGCTATTGTTGAGAGGTTAGCAAACTGCAGTCTTAGAGGAGCGGTTTCCTTCTCAAAACGCGGCAGAGAGTGATGGGAGAGGGAATCCGTTGTGAGTGGGGAATGGAGCGATGTAACCGACGTTGTGTGGCAAGGAAACCGCAGAGAGAGTTCCTTCGAAGTAGGGAAGATAGGCCTGAGATAGTTAGAAGAGTGAGAGGGAGAAAGGGAAGTAAAGAGATTCGATGGCGAGTGGGGGAGAGAAACCGGGAAAAGGCCGTCGTGGGCTGGTAAAGGGGAGAAGTAACGGCTAAGGCAGGAGGCAGTAAAGTTGGAAAGAGGCTGCGAAGTGGAGGATAGAAATGACAGAGAGAGACGGGATTACGGGTCCTGCATTGTGAAGAAAGGAAAAACGGCAGTGAGAGAGAGTTGGAGAGAGTTTTTGAGTAGTAAGAGAGTTTGGTTTGGAGTGGCTGTCAGGGTGTGGGAAAAAGGAAAAATAGAGAGAGAGAGAAACGAAATCCATTTTACTTCTGCATCATGGAAGGGTGAGAGTTTTTGGTAGAAGTTGGCAAGCGTGAGTGAGGGAAGGAGTGATTGTTTACTTCTAAGGAGCGATCCATTTTCTGAGTAGAAAGCGACAGAGGGAGAGATAACTAAGGAAGCCTGTAGTTATCTGAGGGTGATCGGTTTCTAAGTAAGGAGCCTATCTTTGACTTGAATAGTGTCTGGCAGAGAGAGGGGTCTGTTTAGTGTGGATTGTCGTTATTTAAGAAGGAGATAAAAGAGGTAGCTTCGAAGAAAAGCAGAAGAGAATGTGGAATTGCCACAGCAACCTCCATTTTTATCAACAGGTTCATTTCCTTCATTACTTTTCTCAGTTTAGATTAGTAGGTAAGTAAGACTCACTTTGCAAAAGATCAATACGTTTAAAATGAGAAGAAATGTATGACAACGTAAACCTAGTATGATATCTGTGTGCGGTCAATCCATGAAATAGTATCATTGCTGTGTTTGGGATTTAAAAACTCAGAAATAGAAGTATTGCTGTCTCATTACTGCGTTTGTGAATCAAAAACTCAGAAAAAGAAGTAGGTTGTCTTCTAGAATTCGTAAACTCAGAAATTGTAACATTTCTTGCCATGAATTAAACGGTGTAATAAAAGAACGCAGTTCTCTAACGTATATTCATTTAGGAACGAATTTATCATGATGCAAGATGTAATTTACCTTCCTTGAACGATAGCTCCACAGCAAGTAAACACGTTGTTCCACATGCATGCTATGTAGGAGTCAAAACTACAGTTTTAAGCACGTTTTGACATAAAATTAGTGTGTTTGATAGCCAGAAAATGCAGTTGTAAATAGCTGATGTCTTAACCATCATACATCTTTAGTTTGAGGTCGACCATGTGTTGGTCATCTCTATTGACATAAGAAAGATTCCATAATCATTTATATTTTATTTACGACTCTCATCTTGCTGAACCATGTGAAACTTATGACACAGAAAGAGGAGTAGGAAGATAAAGCTTTAGTAATGATTATGAAACCGTCATGGTTCTGAAATGAACAATTTGAGTTGAAAACCTGCATGTGAGTTGAAATTACGTTGCATGCGACGGTGCTAGAATCATTTTACCTTGTAGACCATATGAGTCTAGAATCCTCGAATTTTGGGATAACGGGAAATGGCTTTAAATATTTGAGTATGTTGTGTAAACATGGGAACCAAGTAAACAAATATGAAACCACTTAGGAGTGGGCGCTTATAAGCAATGTTTTTACATGAAAATGGATTATGAAACTCTGAACTTGAGATTAGAGTAAAAGTTGCGCCATGCGCTATTGTAGGAGGATATCCTAAACCCTTGAGGTCATCAAGGTCGTCAAATAGTTAAATCTATACAAATAGGAAATTGTAGGATTTCGACCAGTTCAAGTCGAGTAGGGTGGGTGAACCAAGTTCATGCGTTCTTAGAACGCTAATTAAAAACAAATCCTTTGGCCAAGGTGATGTACTATCCTCAAGTGCATCGAACATTCACCGTAACTGGATGGTGTTTCTTGTGGAGTGTCGTGCATGACTAGAGGGTATCTAGGGATCTGTACGATAACAAGACACGTAGGTTACAACACCAGAGCTCAGATGGCAAACACCGATGGTTATCCTAAGTCTATCCTCTTGAGTAGGGTAGGGCCACTTCCGGTTAGGAAGGAGTGTGGGAGACCGACGGTCTGTGGTTGGAGGTTAAGCTCCTTGAAGATACTTTCTCTTCCAAATACTGAGGAATGCCGAGTCTTGAATGTGATGGGTCGACAATCGTGATGCATGATAATGGTATGTTTCCAATATTTGTTGTTTCAAGAAAATTTCATTTGTTAGAAAACAAAATGTTTAATGTATATCATTTCTTTCAGCTTTATGAAAATGAGATCATGTTTATGATAAAATGAAAAATGTTGTATTGGATTATAGATGAGTTACTTTTGTGTTTGATTTCCTAGTAAAAAAAAAAAAATTACCGTTGTAAAAACTTAGTTACTTCTTGTCATTTCAGAACTGGTTGTTACAGTAGGCCCATTTTCTTGCTCATACTATACAAAAAGCTCACATCCTCCTATCCATGTGACAATTTTTGGGGACTACTAAACAAAGAAATTTGTTCTAGTTGGCAAACAAGCATAGAAGGTTACAGCCGTACAAACCATAGAGATGCCACTATAAAGTCTCATATAGATATGGGATGAGTGAAGCTGGACCAAAAAAAAACTATGTTACCAGGTTCTGCAAAATCCCTCTTGTACCTGTCTCGTCCTGGTTTGGGGTAGGGATGGCCTGCGGTTTGCCCAAGGTTTGCCCTAGGTACCCTAGGTGCTACAGAAAGACCCACATGGTAAAATGAAATGAAAGTTTTTAGTGACGTCCACGAGACCAAAACAGTCTTTGAAACCCACAAAAGCAACAGACCACGCAAAACAGGCTGCCAATTAAACCTGACTGATAGGGCACCTGGGGTGGACACTGGGCAAACCCTAGGCCAAACTTGGGAGAACGTCCACATGTACCCATGTAAAACATAAAATTTAAAATATCAAAACCTAATTTTTTTCAAATTCCATTAAACAGAAAAGCATTTGGAATAGGGTATGGACATCTATCAAAGCATAATGGAAAGGGGATTTTTTTGTCAGATGTTATAGTTGCCACTGCCCTGATAGACATGTATGCAAAATGTGGAACCATAGACAAGGCACATGAACTATTTGACATAATGTGTCAAAGAGATGTCATCTCATGGAATGCAATGATTGCAGGATATACACAAAATGGTTGTTGAAAAGGCTTTAGAAACTTTCAAGCAAATGCAATTGGTAGGTGCAAAGCCAAATTCCACAACCTTGGGAACAGGGTACAGACATCCATCAAAGATTAAGAAGGGGGTGTTTAATTAGATGTTACAGTTGTAACTGCCCTGATAGAGATATATGCAAACTGTGGAAGCATAGACAAGGCACCTAAACTATTTGACAGAATGCCTCAAAGTGACGTGTCCCCATGGGATGCAATGATTGTAGGATATGCACAAAATGGATCTATTGAAAATTATAAATTATAGTTATGTTCAGTATTGCTGTTTATCTACTATATACATGAACCCATACCAGGAGGGGAATGCTGAACCAGCGTACCTGAACCCCAAACCCATACCATGATTGGCAACATAGAAAAAATTTGATTTCCAAAAACTGAAATAAGCTTGCTTATAAAATCAACTAATCCTCCTGTAATCTCTTCAGCCATGGATGGAGGGAGGAAAAAGTGGTAAATGTATGACCGATCCTTTGCTCTGCATTAAATTTTTTTTTTTTAAATTACAAAGAGAACATTGCAATGTTAATCCATTTCTTCATTTTATATGACTAGTACCACACACTTTAAAGAATGGCATAGATGTTAATACAGTGTCAGTACATTGTATTTCTATTTCATGTCAAAAAGAAACAATCATTTACTTCTCTGGAGGTAAAGGGATTCAAACCCTGGTCGAACGACGACTTAATCTTGTGCTAGGGGACTCAGCCTCCCCTTAGTTTTGTGCTCAATAATTTTTTATGTTTTCTTGAGGGTTTTCTCTGCTATCTTCCTCTCTTATCACTGTACGACACCCGGTTTTCGAAATAAGGATAGGGAGAAATGTTTTTATATAATGTTTTTATTCTAGAAATAAAAAAATTCAACTACCAAATTTTGGCAGTTACAAGATGTGTGCATATATGGAATGGCCTATCGGCCAAAAAAAAAAAAATTGTAAAAAATTAAAAATTAAAAAAAAAACTTGAAAAAAATAAGAAAATAAAAAATGAGATAGAAAAGTAGAGAAAATCACCAAAAATATAGACAATGTAAAAAGCAAATACATAAAGAAGATATCTCTAGCCATACTATGGATATATATTTTTAGATATAAATATACTAGTTTCATATTCTGTTCAATTTCAGTGCACTTTGTAGCAAAACACAGTTGAAGTTGACAACTGACTTGGGATTCAGTTTTTGTTTTTAGATGATGTTTTTTTTTTAAAAAGGTTACACTCAAAGTAGACATACATAAAAATTAAGAGTTTCAGCAGTGGAAGGTCTGCTAAATCCATACTTGCAAACAGGTTTTGCAGATTGATTATTTGGGTTAAGAAATCACTCTAAGGAAATGAGTTTGTATTAGATAAGCGACTATTTTATATGAGATTGATTATTTGGGTTAAGAAATCACTCTCAGGAAATGAGTTTGTATTAGGTAAGCGACTATTTTATATCAAACTTGAGGCAAACATGCATTCTATTTTATAAATGGAAATAAATATGAGATATTACTATTTGCATGTAGAAAATTATATTTGTGTTAGATCTAATAAATGTCGATATTAAAGTAAATGAGTATAGTGTTTAGATATATTTATATTCTTCTTTGATTTTAATTCTCAACTTTCCCTAGAGGAGTATAGAATCTATAGGCCATTAAATTGGCTGAGTTTTTTTTAAGACTAAAGGTAGATTTTTTTTTTTTTTGTCCTATTGGTTAAATAAATTATTAATATTTGTTTTCTTGATAATTCTTAATCTATTTTTCATTGACTTCTAATTATTAATAATTAATAATTAATTATATATTTTAATATATTAAATTATTAGAATATATAAGTTATTCTTTTTTAATGGTTCGCAAGAAAAAGTTTGAATTTTTTAAGAAAGGCACAAAGGTAGCAGCGGAGTAAGTGAGCACTTGCATGGTGTTCATATATGAAGTCTCGAAGGAATATGCTCTGTGTGACCGAGAAGTCATTGGAAGGTTTATGGGGGAATCACTACCCAGGGAGAACATAGCCAGCTAGGTTGCACAAGCTTGGGATATGGAAACTTGTGAAACTTAGGTAGGACTAAGATGGATAAGGCTATATAACCTGCCTTTAGAATTGTTTGGTATGAAAAAAGAGAATGACAACCACTACAATGCAAACTAGATCAAACCCTTTTCCATATAACATTCAAGGACAAGAGCGAGCCAAATCACTACCAAGTGAAGGAGGACTTAGCTACAAATCTTGTGACTCCTGTGTTATAGATGGATCAGATTTAATTTAGCCTTTTTATCAAACCCTAGGTTAACAATGCATAAAACCCTAGTTCTACAATGATCAGCATATATAATGGAATAAATATGACAATCCAAAAACTAATTGCATAGGGATAGTCAAGAAGATGATAGAACTTGTCTCCTAAAAGCACAAGTGTTGGAGGATCAAGGTGGGACTGCGCAGGTCCTGATTGGAAGAATATGCTAGAGGTGTAAACTAAAAAGTTGTTGCAGATGATGTCTTGATGTCAGATCTAAAATAAAAAAGGGTGGGAGGACATGGGCAATACTATCCAAGTCCTTGGTGATTGAAAACTCTGAAACTGTCTCTGAATCTCAAAACCCTGATCTATACTCTATTTTCAGGTGTAGATCTATATTTTCTAGATCTCACTCATGTAACCTACACATAAGAAGATAAGAAGGGGTTTGGGGGTTATGGTGTTTAGGGACTTGCCTCAGTCAAATATCAGGATAGCATTCAAGCTTCCCAACACCATTGATTGATAAAGAGTGCATGCCCTCGTGGGGGCAAAGGTTGAAAACAATGATAATGAGATGATTCAAATGATGATAAATAAACAAATGATATCACCTATATGATGAATCCCTAGAATGATGAATATCCTTCAACTCTTAAGGAAGAATAGATGATAGCTCCGTATCTGCAATAACAACACAATGAAAAATGTAAATCTACTCTAGAATCACAATGAATGATCTTGCTTGCTTCACTTCAAGATCTGAAGTTATGCCCTTTCCAACCTAGTTGATAATGAATCCAAAAACACAATTATATATGCTTTCCCGCTCACAATCGTAAATTCAAACCAAAAGAGCCAACAAGGAGAAACTTGTAGAGAGGTAAAGAGCTAACAAACACTTAAATTAGACCCAACCTAAAGTGAGGGTCCTAGACGGTATCGCCCAAGTCCTTTAGCCTCATTTAGGTCTAGAGTAAGTTAAAAAATGGGGCCCATATTCCAATTTTACTTTGGTGTCGAGCAATTTTGCATCAGGATAAACATTTTGAATGTATAATGCAATCAAGGGGACCTAGGAGCTAAACAAGGAGGTAAACAAACAAGTGGACACTTTTTACTCCATAACAAGAATACTGGGCTAAGAAAAGACTTAAGAAGATTGGTGAATCCTTGGGTAGGCTAGATACCATTGATACAGATATAACTGGAGGCAATTCATGGATCTACATGTGCATTAGAATCCTTTCAATTGTTGAATTGCCAAAGGTGATCATCCTAAGATGAGGGAATCAGCCCTGGATTTAGAGCATCGAGGTGGAGAAACCCAAATTCTTCTGTCTCAAATGTCACGGTCGAGACCATTTTGATGTCAATTGCCTACGGAAGAGGAAACAAACCATGAAATGGGTTGCAAAAGAAACTAACAATCCTCCAAGGGTTGTTACACACCTAGATCCTAAAGAGCCAAAGGAGGCCACACCCCTTGAATCAGATTGGGCCCTAGTTCTTTATAGTAGAACCCATGAGGGAAGACAAAGAGCATGAGTGGTCTAAATTTGAAGATGAAGACGTGGATGAAGTGGACCAAATTGATCCAAGGACAATTCATCAATTGGCCCCACATATTTTGAAAGCTAAGATCAGATTTGAGAAGAACCAAATGTGCAAAATGAATAGGCAAAAGAGGCAGGAGTTGGCTATGTCAAAGGGACAATTGTTGATTAACACATAATTTTTGAGATCTAAGGGAGCAAACCCCTCCCTTAGAGAACAATGAAGATTACATTGTGGAATGTAAGGGGCTTAAATGCCCTTGACAAAAGGTGCTTGATAAAGCATCATTTCAGTAGCATAGGGGTGGATGTAACTTTGCTACATGAAACAAAACTCAATTTTGAAGATGTTAGGACCTTTTTGAGACATTATAATGGTTGTGATGGCTCCTTTGTACCCACAAATAGGGATGTTGGAGGTGTGGGTATCTCTAGAACCCCTTCAGATCCTTTGTTGAGATTATGCAATCAAATCCCAATTGGATGGCAGGTTGGGTCAAATTATTTCACTCGGGATTGTAATTTCCTCCTCTTGAATGTCTATGGCCCTACAAAATTGGAAGACAAAATCATAGTCTGGGATGAAATATATTCTTTCCTACACCCCAACCCAAATCCTCAAATCAACCTTGGTGGTGACTTCAATGCGATCATGTCATATAAGGAAAAAAATGGAAGTGTTTCTTTCCCTTCACCATCTCAAATTCACTTTCAAAACTTTATTTCCAAGCTTTCCCTTATGGATTCAATTCCAAAGCAGGGGGCCTTCACGTGGGTAACCAAAAGATCTAGGAATTCATGTATTACAAAGCGATTGGATAGATTTCTATATAATGAGGTCTGGTTGCAATCAATCACTCCTCGAATCCACTATCAAGCCCTTGGTCAAATTGAATCATTAGCTAGTAACTCTATCTTCGATTGAAGATAAGCCTCCACCGAACTCCTCTTTAAAATTTGAGTGAAAGTGGCTTAGGGATCATGATCTATCTATGCTCATTCACAAGTGGTGGAATGAAGTTAGCTTCCACAATTATACCAAGATGTTTTGCTTCAACAAAAAATAAGTCATATCAAAGCCTGCCTAAAGGAATGGAATATCACATGCTTTAAAAACATCTTTGAAGAGAAAAAAAATTGGAACAATACTTGGAAAGGTTACATGAATCAGTCATTTCTCGAGGCATGTTCCAGAATGATTACGAAAAGGAGAAAGAGCTCATGGCCCAATACTCAAAAATCGTGGTGAGAGAAGAAATCTACTAGAGCTCAAAGTTGAGGTGTAATGCCCACTCAAGAAAATGTCAGAAAATATCAATAAATAAATTAATTGCTTGAGAAATAATGAAAATTAATAATAATAATAGAATAGGAGAATATTCATTCTTTCATAACTTAATAAGCTTCAAAATACAAAAAATAAAGTTGTATAGATCGTAATTTTACAGTTATACACATTTGCCATATATTTCATCCATTCATCAAAATGAGAAGATGCTTCCATAGCTCCATTATCTTGTATGGTTAACAAACCTGTAACTTTACAACTAAATGCAGACATTAGTTCCACAAAGTTCATCAATAAACATATCAAATAGCAATATACTACCCTAAGGCCCTAAGGGGCCAACCTAATGTCTTGGGGGCTCATGTTGGCCTTGCCTACATATGCGTAGCACAGAGGCATCATAGTTTGAGACTTGATCCAAAACAACATTTCTACAAGGATTATCAAATATTAACAAGAGTCTATGAAAATAATTTAGCCAAGAGTTCATTTTAAATGATACTCAATAGGTAACATCCTACTCCAATCAATTGTAACATGCTTACCCACCAGATAGATCGATTGGACAAAATCAACCGCTTGCAAAGACTTATCTCTTTTACTTAATCAAATAACGATTATATTAATCTAATCTAATCATAATATAAATACATCTTTGTCAAGATCAATAGTTCTATGATATTAATAGTACAATAGTAAACCACATAGTGCAATATAATTTAACGAGTTCAAGATACTAAACCTTGTCAATAGTACTATGTGTGCAAAAGACCAAACATGCATGGCTACAATTTCATCTATTCACCAATTCATATCTATTGCCCAAGCATTAGTAATTGGTTATCAATAGACTATCAAATGATTATATTCATGCTAAGAACCCTTAAAGGGTACTGTGGTACAACTTAAGGAAGAATGTTATCCTAGGAGCATATTGTCATGCCCACATTTCCCATGTAGTCACGACACACAACTCACATGTCATGTCCACATTTGATATGTGGTCATGACACGAACTACGAAAAATTTTTCTACCTATCCCTAGGAACCCCCTCGCATGCGTCTGCGTGCTCGGTGGCAATACACATGAGGCGTAAACATGTCAATCATAATTCGAGAATGTGCATTATCCTACGCCATCTCCTGTATGATGAAAGTCATCTAGGGGGTATGCGACATGAAGCGTGCCACTTTTAGGGTTAGAATGGTTTTTAATCCGAACCCTAAGTTTCCTAGGTGAGAAGGTGATTTCATCAGATTCGAAACCAAATCCTAATCCTAATACAAAAATGAAATCGAATAACTAAATTATGAAAATAAAAGGCATAATGGATGCATGATAAGATGGAGTGAAAAAATAATAGTCAATAAAATGACATAAAAATTAAAACCCTAAAATCTAGGAAAATTTTGACAGCATAACACATTTTCAATAATCGAATTAAAAATTTTAAAATAAAAACTCCAACAAGAATTCAAGCAAAATTTAAAAAAAAATAATAATTAAACTTAATGAGGAATTAAAAATTAAGTACTCTACCAAGGCCAATTAAATCGACCTTACAATTAATTATTAAAATTCAAAAATAATTAAATGACACCAACAATAAATTTCAAAATTAAGTCCGTTAATAAATATAATTTAAACATTATATTTATTAACTAACTCAAAAATAATAGAGAAAAGGGAAAGATTAAAATACCTCTCCCCGTAAAATAATAATAAAACCAATAGAAATAAAAAGCTAAAACGTGCTAGGGAAATAAAATAAATGTTCTGATTAAATAAATTATAAAAGGGAACACACTTCCCATTTAAAACAAACTAATCCATTCCCCTTAAAATACATTTCCCTAAGGCATTAAAAAAATCAAACCCCCTCCCCCCCCAAATAAAATTAAAACAACTTAAATGAAGCACAAGGGAGTAAAAAGAATTCAAAAAGGCCCAAGGGCAAAAATAGAGGGAATATAATTTTCTCGTGCACAAGGGAAAAGCAAAAATAGAGAATTAAAATAAGTAATAAAATAAATCCTCACATTCTTCAACTCTCCCTAATCCATTAAAATATTAGTTTTCTCTATGAAAGCCCTAACAAATATTTTATTGTTTTCTTTTTGTCAAAACCCTAACATGTTATTTTGTTTTGTTTTCTCATTGTTTTTCTTTTCTCCTTTCTTGTTTGTTTTTCCTTCTTGTCTTGTAGGGTGGAGATTTCCTCGACAATGGCTTGGCAACCACGAAAGTACCCCACGAAGGTATATTTTCTGAGTATACATAGTAGGGTTATTATATATATATATATAATTTTGTAGGAGATAAAATTTATACAGAGATTAAGAGGGTCGTCGGCCGTAAAGTTCTCTACCACCGCTGAGAGTCAAACGGGGCTACGAAGTGTTGATGGTGGAGGGGGTTAAGGGGATGGCAAAGGGGGATGTCGCGAGGGAAGGGGTGTGGGAAGCCTGCGCAGGGGAAGGTTGTGGGGAGGAGGCTGTGCCTCCACCCACACCCACATTGGTTTCAATGGCCGCAGCGGGAGTATGGACGAGGGGGCTGGGATGGGCGCTGTCACCCATCTCAGTCCCTCCACTTCTTCTTTTTGTTTATCTCTGCAGAAACTAAACATTGCTAGGGTTCAGTCTTTTTTTTTTGTATATATTTTATTTTGATATATTCCCAATGTATATAAGCCCTTTCTGTATATATATATATATATATATATATATATATATATATATATATATACATGTTAACTAACTTTCTCAATAGCAATAATTTTAAATAACAGACAATACTAATTTTTAGTTTTATATCTTAAATAATTCAGTAGCTTTTGTATATATATATATATTTGAAAATAAATAAACAAAAATACTCTTTTTTGACAAAAATCTTATAGGGCAAGAAATCTAATTTTAATTTAAATTTCAACAACTTATTTTCACAAACAACATATTAGTAAACATAAAATTTCTATACAAACATAACAGAAAATTATACATCTATTTTCTTTCTTAATTTCTAGCATGTACTAAAGTTTTATCAGCAACACATATATATATATATTTTTGAAAAAAAGAAAACAACAAGTGTATTTTCTCTTGCACTTCTCCATTACTCAAAACTCAACAATATAAAGTAGTAAACAATTTTTTTTTAATAAACCATAAGAGTGCTCACTTTACATTCTCACACTACAGCCAACATAATGGGTAGAAATAAACTTGCAAAAAAAAATTGCAATAGGGCCTCAAACACCATGGCTCAAACAACCAACAAAATAATATTACAACAACACTAATATGGACTTCTCCCAAGCTCCATTTCTCCAATAAACACATGCAATAAGCAATACAACAAAAAAGGGAATCAAGCCACTACGAAATGCCTTCCTCCCTACCGTAGACCCGTAAGTGGGTCACCCCCGAGCTAGGGAGGTAGGAATCACACGGTTACACACACACACCACAACAAGCAACACAAAAATAACTCAACAATAACCCAAGGATTAACACATAACAAAACTCATGAAAATAAGTTTGATGGGGGTAGGGAATGGACCCCTCTACTCAAATGGCCACTCCAAGATCTCAAAACACCACGTCTCAAGGCCTTAAGCCAAAACCTCCAAAACACATATCTCCAAATAACTCAAAAAACTATCATGGCACTCTTGCCATCAAAATGATCTCAACACCAAGAAAAAGCCCTCAAGGCTATAAGTAGCACAAATATGGGGGTGACCTTGAGGAGGTTCACTCTCCCCTACCCCAAACAAGTTGAGCCTTACCTCCAAATGGAGGTGCTCTCACCAAACTCCCAACCCACATAAAAATGAAAACAACAACAACAAAAATCTACAAACACAACATAAAGGAAAAGTGCAAGGGTAAATGAACATAGTCATGGAGCTTACCTTCAAAAGCCCTAAAAATGGAAGCACATTTGGTGAAGAGCTCCAAGCTTCCCCAAATCTTCCAATCTCCAAAATTTTCTCCAACTCCTCAAAAGGAACTCCAAGAATAGAAAGAAAATCCTAAAATTCAAGAACCCCACACTCCTCAATAAGAGGAGGTAATATAGGCCTTCTAATTTGGCCTAGAGGAATGAGAAGGTGACACTTGCCACCTTCTCCTTCCTTTTCCTATGCCACTTGCAAGGAAGAGGAAGTGTGAGGGTGACAAGTGTCACCCTCCAATTCCATTCCAATCCTCACCTTAGCCACTTGTGCTTTCACACATGTGTGAGAGAACAAGTGGTGAAGTGGCAATCCCCTTCAAGCCTCCATGAGGATAAGGGATGCCATATGGCATCCTCTTATTCTCCAAGAGAGCCATCTCCCTCCAAGATGCTCTCACACGTGTGAGTCTTGGAGAGAGATCCCACACACTTGGGAGTCTTGGAGACCTCCCAAGTCTTCTTAGTGAAGGGATCCCCAAACTTTGGGAAGGGAGATGAGTCTTTAGCAAAGCATGACTCATCTCCCACCCTTATCCATTTCAAAATTCGTCACTTTCACTAAACCTTAGTTTAGAGTGACCAAAAGTGAGTTATCCCAAGGTTTAGTTAGTTAAAATTGACCCTAGACCCATGGGTAACCACCTAGGTTAAGTTTTGGGACACTAAGGTTCACCTAGGGAGTCATAAATCTAATTTAAATGGCCTCAAAAATAAAAACAATACCAAGTGGTATAAAACAATAAAAATTATACAACACATGATATAATTAATTTAAACAAAGGGGTACTAGGCCAAAATGATAAAATAAACAACACTCGAATCAAACGTGATCCTCATCGCTCTTGGGAATGGATCAGTTTCACAGGGAATAACATATGTGTGAATACTACCTCCAATTTCCCATGGCCTGGGAATATAATCTTGCACATCTAGATCAAGTGGCAATCATATTATGAATAATCATAGCCGAAGCAACTAGAATTAAATTCATGCCATTGAATACAACATTAATCATCTACAACATAATTCAAGATTAAACTGCATTTTCTATCTAATGTCACATAATCATCATCACATAAAGAACTAGAAATCACATCAATAACATCATCTAGCATATCTCACATGTCTAGTCTCAACATAGCATCAAAATATGATCAAATCAAATCACCATATGTCTAATCAATGTCAAATCAAAATCAGGAGATATAATCAAATCCGTATAATGGAACAATAGTCTCTAAAAGTCTGATAATGTCATCAACTGAAATGTAAAATGATCAAAATAAGGAAGGAAAAATAGTCGGCCTCACACATATTCTACCTATAGGTAGAAGGATTGGCATGGAATATGGATTCGATTGGTTAATTCCTAGATTCAAGAGATTTACTCGATGATGCATAAAGGTAAGAAACATAATTATTCAACACTCATTCAAAAGTTCAAACTTCGCTATTGGAAGAAAACTAGAACAACAATATGAATAATAAATAATAAAGATCTATAGATCATTCTCAACATAATTAAATAATAGACTAATTTATTACACCACAGTAAATTAAATAGAAACTATATCAATCTACCGACTTACTAAAGTTAACAAGATATACAATCCATGAGTATTCTTTATTCTAAATAAACGATTTGGTTCTATGACCAAAAACTTTTCTTCTTGTTCAAATTTTACATCAATCATAGTACTAATTTCATTTAGAAATGTTAAGAATTCTCAAGAAAATGTTGAGAGAGATGAAACCATTTCCAACATTTTAAAATAGAACAAGGTTCTAGCAGAGATCATTGCAACAAACAGAAAAATACGGATCTCAGAAGGTTGCACTAAACAGGGTCACACACGCAGATATAAAATTTAATTCCTTTTCAAAATAAATGAGGTCAACTATTAGGATGTTGGGTTTAATCATGAACTGAAGCAACTTATCATGGCAACAAAGATAGAAGTAGACAGGTAAAGGGAAAAAGTCCTCGCAGCATACATTTAGTTGAGGAAGAATAGAAATCTAATGAAGAGCTAGATAAATCACACTAATAAGAGACTCCAAATGGGTCGATGTATGTAAAGAAAATTGAATTGTTAATATTAAGATAGAAACAAAACTCAAATGTCATTGCACTAGCCCAATACAATATTGTTGTTGCACTAGAATACTAATGAAACATCAGATCAAGCTTAACAAACTATTATATACTTGGAGGGCAATGATCTGGACCAAAACGGATCTTTTATTGCAAAATCTTCCATGTTCTCCACTTCTTACTTTCTTACCTTTGTCCTTCTTACACAGCAACACCCATACATAGCAGATAAATACTATTCATTGAAAATACTGCGACAATTCCTTTATTGTTTTCTTGCCAAAGTAAATGCCAAGACCAAACAACAAGACATTAAAACAACCAAGCATTTAAGACATTAAGGATCACTCCCTCATATAATTTTGTTTTGGAATCACTTCAAAGAATCCTCCTTAACCCGTTCGCCATTCCTTATATTAATAATGTCTTAAAATTCTCTGTCTATTGCATATAATAACTTCTACGCATTCTATTGTACAACTCTAATGAGCTTGCACAACAATAAAACTCACACAGACTCAATAAATCATAGGCATAAAAAATATGATAAATCCATTGTTGATAAAGTGTTTTGATTACTACATACGAAAAGAACTGAAGAATGTGACAAAGGTTAGAAGATTCCTATGAAGCACCAAGGTGTATGGAGATGCTAAAAGAAATTACCACTAAAACCCTTAACAGAAGTTGCCTCAAGCGACATGTGGTAAAAGTAATAAGATAAACATACATACATATGTATATAGTATGTAGCATAAGGAGTCATACAATGATAGTTGATAGAAGTCATACAAGATGTTTTTGAATCATCAGATGAAAGCAAATGCAAAATTTTATCATAGATAACAAACCCACGTAGTGATACAAGAAGGATTAAATACAAAAATCTTACAAAGGTATTTGTTAAAGTCTAGTTCAAAAAGAGGAATGAAGTTAAGATACTTTAACTAGCCGGTGCGTTGCAAGCAACCGATTGGTTGAGATTTGTGACAGCCCCTATTCGACAAATTCTACTGTACAACAACTCGCCAACTGGTTGGTCGACAAAAAACCAATTGAAACATTAATTAAATATCTTCGACTGCTCCACTCATCAAAGATTCTGTACAGTCGGTGAGTTACAACTCACCGGCTCTCGATGATAAATTACACACATAGAGAGAGAACTTTTGAATATCTTAGAATGGATAAGAAGTTATGAACCAATCTTCATACAGACTTAGGAAAATTCATGATGATGAAAGCAATTAAGGAAGGCGCTTAAAGGCAATGCAATATATATGTTGGATTATGAGACAATTACAAATATATATACAAGTAGATAAAGAAAGCACACGGGCATATAGCAATCTTATGAGAAATAATCAATAACCAATGCCATAAAAGAAAGTGTCTTAGAGTATTATATAGAGTGCTTGCGCTAGTTTGGCAAACCAAAAGAATGAATTGATTGCAGGTATAGATAATGTAAGAAAACTCCTAATCCTATATTAAGTAAGATCCAAGTATAAACATAACATAAAGAAGATCTTTTTGTTAACTACCATAATTCCTAATAACAGATGAAGGTCATGCATTCAAGGTATCAAAATAATGATAATAGTCTGATAATGTTTTTAAGAAATGAATCATATAAAAAGGTTATGTAGTTGTAAAACTAAATTTAAACTGTAAGCAAATATAGCTGGTGAGTGGAGCTAAGCCCTCATCTTCTTAGACCGAGCTATTATCGATTCTTGAATAGGGTAAGATCATTTATCAAAACATAATTGGAAGGGAGAATTTGTCTAATTTAATAATTGTAGACACGTGTGCAAGAAAATGTAATCGTAAAGACACAAAAATCCACTAAGAGATGTCATCTCATGATAAGCTATGTTTTGAAAGGAACCGATCCTAAATATTTAATCCAAAATAGAAAAGTATTCTCATGATGAAAACTGTCAAAAGAATCCATAATATGATCTACCTATAATATCTCTTCTTCAATTCTAAGGTTGTTGCAGGTTTTTGGCTTAAACAATGATACACCCTTATGCTTTTGCATAGAAAATAAGACAACGATAAATCCTTGCTCAAAGATAAAAATTTCCTTACTGAATCAAGATGAATTGAAACATGTAAAAGAAGGACAAGAAGGAATCATATTCAAGAAAACCTTACCACAATTCTTTTGAAATTGGACTCTCATAAATATACATATACTTGATAAAAATCTAGAAGATTGATGTAGTTCCCTCTAGTAAGAAAATTTTGAGAATTTAATTGATACTATTGATCTGAAGCCCCAACAACCAAACTATTGGTTACTCCATATTCTTCCCTCCTCCCATATGCCAATCTCTTCAAACTCCCTTGCATCTTAGGTATGTGTCAATAAATAAAATTGGAAATGTAGTAATTACCAGTCTCCCACTATTCCACTATCTCTCTTTCTTGTAACCTCCAAGATGACTCTTCCCCTTCAAATCCGTCACTCATATTTTCATAATCTAAAAATTAGGTTAAAATACTTCTAAAGCATGAATAATAATCCCTAATATAATATAAAATCTATTAATTACATAAGAAATGATTAGGCCTTACATTCTCCCTCCCTAAAAATGGACTTCCTCCTAGAAGTTTCTCAAGGGGGATGAATATTTTCAAACTTCAACACATTCAACAAAAGTTAGTTTTCATCAAAAGATTTACTAAGTTGACTAGATATTCTTTTTACCATTATGTAACAATATAAAAACTGAAACTTGCATCACCAAATGAGGAAAATACAGAGAAATCCAGATTTGCTCACTTGATTTGCAACCACATAGTTAATAACAATCCAGATTTTCTCACCACCCAACTGATGAGGTATAAATAATCTCATATCTTTGATGGAACAAATAGCCTTTTTGCATTACCCAATTCCCTATCCTTGCTAATTTATTTATTTTTATAAGCAATACTTATCTATTTTTAATAAAATGTTGTACAAATCCTTATTTCCTAAATTGATTGAAATTAGCTTTTAAATGTTGATTTAATGGCATGAAAAGTTGGCTAATTGTGTAGGTTAACGCATTGCCTATCAACGAAGTGGACATCATGTAGCTGTGGATGAATGCACCGAAAGTTGAGGGCGCTAGAGATTTTAGGTGTGCATTAAATGAAGACTTTGTTTTAATCCTATTATTTATGTGGTTACCCAAAAGACATTATGGCTCAACTCGAAGTCCTTTTTATGTTCTAAATGACAGCAGAAGTAAAGATTCTATTTTTTCAGTTATAAGACTTTTTGAAATGGCATTTTCCCACCATCTGAAATTTAGGAGTTTTGAAGTAGTTTAGTTTTAGTTGTTGCTTGAAACATGGATATAAATATGTACTATGGATGAATGAAAGATAAATTTTTTTAGTTTTTTTTAAATCATCAGAGCTATGTACTTGCAATTTTTCATAAATACAAATGATGTTGTTCTGAGTTTTAGTTCTTTGAAAATATGAAGTGAATGGAGTTATCATTTGTTGTTGAATGTGACCTGAGTTAAGACAAGCTTCTCTCATGAGCTGGCCACTCACAGGACTGTAGGATAGATAAGTATTTTTATTTCTGTGGATGTTTTCATTCAGTTGAAGATAGTTTATGTTTAGTCTTATGTTATTAACCTGCAGGGTGTGTTGTTCAAAGGATAAACTATTGTGTACTGTTGTTTGAAACTTTTTGCGTCAATTAGAATTTTTTCAGTGCATTTGCCCTTCTCAAAATTATTGTTTTCTGATAGTTAGAATTTTGAATGTTTTCAGCATTTGTGAATTGCTAGCATAAGGATTTATCTACTTTCTAGTGTAGAATTTATCTGCTTTGTAGGGGTAAGTGCAAGAAGATGGGGGGCCAAAAAGTGGCCAAATTAATTTAAAAAAAATTGAGTCAAAACGCGAGCGCATTATAACGCGCTCGCTTTATGACTTCCTATAAATATAAAAAAAAGCATTCCAATTTCATTTCTTTCTATTTTCTCCTCTCTACCCGCGGCTTCCAAACCCTCAAAAATGCGCTCGCGTTTTGCAAAACACCAATCAACACAAAAAGCTTATTGATTCATCGCCAAAATGCCACCACGACGTCGAGCACACCAAAGGGGTGAGTTATAGTTATTTTTTTGTTTGAATTTGTTTCTAAATAGGTAGGTTTTTGTTGATTTTTGATGAATATTTCGTTAATTGTCAGGAAATGTTAATGCACCTCCTCCTCCTCCTCCTCAAAATCTACAAAATCCTGAGGAGGAAATACCTGCAGAACAACAACCTCCTCCATTCATTCCTCGACATGCCCCTGGAACACAAGAAAATATAATGGGGCAAATTGAAAACAACAAAAAGAAAATTGAAGATATAATTGCAAGGTTGAAAGATCCTTCCACTTCAACCTTGCATAGGTCCACGCTTGCCGAATCTCTTGAGTCTATGTTATCAAATGTAGATTCAATTAGCAAGCAAATAACTAGTTGGACGGATAAAAAGAGAGAGTTTAGAGATTACTATGCAGACAAGTTGTCATACCAAGATGTCAAAAAATTACAAATTACAAAATTAGACTTGTGTTCAATTTTCACAAACCCACAAACAAATCAACCTCCACCCATTACATGCAAGAGGTTCCCTATCCATTGGTGCAACAACCAAGTGATAAGGGACAATTTTGGGCAGAGGTGGTGGATGGTTTTTGACCATCCTCCATGCAATAATAATGAGGTCTCGCAATACTTTTTGAGGAAACTCTATTGCGAGTTTGTCCTCAATAAAGTGCCAAACTATTTTGATATGCGGGACTTCTAGGGTAGAGGTGGGGGGTCAGCACAAGATAGAGCAGGGGCACGTCTTGACCCACAGTGGGTAGTGAGACGAGTAATCAGTAGACCAACCCATGAGCATGTTTCTATCCCTTCCATTGTGAAGGAGAGTGTTGAGGTTGATACACTTTAGTCGATTAGTGCCTTGACCCAGAGCATCATAGAGCATGTCGGTCCTGCAACACAGAGTGGGTTGGGAGATAGTGCGAGGAGTAGGGTCCCACCGCATACTTGCCAGGCTTGCGGGTTAGCCTGTGGTTATGACCCCATGGACAGTCAGGACGCAGGTGCATAGACTACATCTGCAGCTGAGCAGATGGTGATGACAGATACCCTCCTGAGTGAGACTTTCAGCCTTGATACTTAGGTAAATATTAGCAAGTTTATTGAATTTAATTTATTAAATTTCATTTTTGAAATACAAGATTAACTAATTTAAATTGATGATTTTAATGAAATTTCAGGGCCGTCGATGCAGTTTTCAGTGGTTCTCCACCTGCATTTTTCACTAGATCATCTACTGTCGAGGTATGTAACTAGTAAACAATTATAAATATTACATGTGAATAGCATCGTTATATGAATGGTATTCATTTTGGATGTTGAATAGGTTAATACTGTAGATTTCATGGCAACACCTGCTAGCGGTGGTGGACTTCAAAGCTTTATGGAGGTAATAAAATAAATAGTTTAATGAATGAATTGTACTTACTAAATTTTTGTATGTGATTTTATTGTGTGTACTTCCATGTTTAGATGAACGTGTGTGTATGTTAGGAGCCATGATTTGCATCACTATTATAGTTTTCGTAATTGAATAATGTTGTTTTATTTCCAGATGATGCAGGCTGTGGAGACACCTCCCCATGTTCATAGGGCAATGGAGCAAGGTGTGGCCTCTGCGATTCATAGCTCCATGGCATTAATAGGGGTATGAGGCAGATTAGTAAATTTGAATTTACATTCATTGTTATAGTTGTCTATTTTTGAAAAATCAAAAGATTATTGATTTAAAGTTTAATTTCTATCTAGATGGTTTCTATAGGACATGACATCACCAGGGCCTATTCCTGCTACTAAGGCAAGCGAGGAGATAGATTATATGTTAGCGGTAAGTGATTATTTTGTTAAATGTTTCATTTTTTATAACATGTAATTTCTATATATTAATGTCTATACCTTTTTATTGTAACAGGTAAAGATGCAGGAAGAACTAAATAGGAGGAGTAGCCCTCGGGTTCATAGTAGACCACCCACATGCGCATCTCCATCCCCTGGAAGATCAAAGGCTACTCGTGATTTATTCTCTTCACCAGCCAGAGGGGAATGACTTTTTATTGTGTTCCTTTGTTGTATGCCTATATGGCATTTGTGGACATATATTTTGTATTGTACATAGTTGACATTGTATGCCTATATGGCATTCTTGTAAGCCTATATGGCTATTTTGTATATATGTTATACTTATATTGACAGATATTGATGTATGCCTGTATGGATATTTGGTTAATACAAATCTTTTTTATTGATGGCGTCCATACTTGCATTATAAATCCACGTTTGAATGGATATTTGTAGATGGCCACTTCAAATATTTAAAGTCCAATTGTATTACATAGGATGTTTGCATTTTCTTTGATAGGCTTGATAGGCCATAGATTACATGATGGTGTTTGATGGAAAAGTATGGTACTAGAAGACTCTAGTTCATTCTTAATAGGCTTGTGATTGATAATATCTTTGCATGATTGCACTTAATCTTGGATCATGGGCATGTTGTTAGGATTTTGATTGCATTGTGGTGTTTGATGGATAGGCATGGTACTATGTGACTTTTGGATAGGCTTGGGAGAGGTACACTAATTGAATTTGTGATTTCTAGTTTGAGATTTTTCCTCCACTAGAAGTCCTTGGAGGAAATCTAAAAAGGATGATTTGGATGTAGTGGGTTTGGATTGATGGGATAAGTTGGAATGTAAGGATTATGAGATTGAGGATTTGAATAGGATACATAGGATAAATAGTTCTCACATGCGGTTGGGATTGGAGATATGAATTGAATATGAGGACCTTGGTCTAAAGTGGTTCTTCCCTTACCAAAGTTACCATAAGGATGACCATTAGATGTGTATTTAGGATTGGCATGATAGCTAGTGCTAGTCATTTCTTGTTTGAAATATTCTTGCATGTTCATGAGTGGGAGATGAAGGTTTATGGAAAGTTTGCATGTAATGATCTCATAGTTAATGCTATTGTCATCTTGATATCATCTTGATCTACAAGACTATCATCATCATCATTGTCAAAGGGATTTTTTGATTGATTTGGATAAAAGATCTCATTTAAAGGATGCATGGTTTGAGGACCTATTTTGATTGTGATTTTGGGTTTTCCATGAGCCTCGCATAAGGTAATAGGCATAGGGTTTTTATCTTGCATAATGATTTTTTCAAACCAAGGGTCCATGATGGAAATGATTAAGGATGATAAAATGTTTGGATTTTGGACTTTGAGATGTTTATGGTTGTAAAATTGTTTGGACTCAAATTTTGTTAAATGGTTGTTTGAAAGAGGACACATCAAACACAACAATAAGATTGGTTTAAGTATGGATGCAAATGATGTTTACTAGTTTACTAATGTGATGATGTTTACTAATGTGATGATGATTACTAATGTGATGATGATTTTGCATGTTTTCAATGGTTGGGATCTACAAGTTATGCATTTTTTTGGGATGCACACCTCACTGATTGTAGTGGGATGACTTGAATGCATATTGCCTATATCCACAGGATTGATTCAATGTTGATGTAGACTTTGTTATTTTTCCTTGTCTATGCTCATTTGCGCATTGGTATGTTGCATTGGGATGAGAGGATGGATGATGAGAATGATTGGATAGTTGGTTATTGGGACTTGTAGCATGTTTATCATGATGTCATGGATATCTTAGTTGCATAGTTTAGTGTGAGCTTTTGATAGTAATGATGGTTTATCTTCTTAGATTGGAGATCTTGGTTCTACTTTGGAGTTATTAGTAGTATAGTTGAGTGTGTGTGGACCATGGTGATCTTCATTTAGGAGATGGTTATCACAATGCCATGTGTAGTTCATATCATGGTTCAGTGGGAGCTTTGATAGTGATGTGTATTAGTCACCTAGTGATGGATGATCCTATATAGTTGTTGGGTGTAATGGACAAACTCTTGGATTATGATTATTATTTGTAGTGAGAGTGCTTTGACATCTTGGCTACTATTTTTAGGAGATGGTTATCTTCATGTGGTTGTAGATGTTGATCCTTGGTTTAGAGGTGTTTGGTAGTGTGTCTTGGTGGACTCTTGATTCTAGATTAGAGTATTAGCATGATACAAGTTCTCTTGAGACTAGGATGTCTGTATTGGTGCATGTGATCTTCTAGGAGGAGATGTTAGATCATGATGTCATGTTTGGATACCTAATTTTGTAGTTGGAGTTTTGATAGTGGTCTTGTTGGTTCTCTTGGTATTGAGTACATTGGTCATGTGCTTGGGAGCTTCATGATAATGTGGTGTTGCATTTGGAGCTTAACATGGATTGATTGGTTGTAGGTTCTCATACATACTTCGAGACTTGGGTGAGGCTAGAGTTCTCTTGGGATTAGAGACAATTGTTGAGATGGTTACCCTTTAAAGGTTTTAGCAGGAAGACCAAGGAGACTTTCACTTGGATATGGGCATGAGTTAATTATGGACCTAGAGAAGATTCTTATTGGAGAGAGTCATTGTGGCTTGGTGTATCTTCAATGAGCATTCTCATTCCCCACTCTTGGTCTACTCAGCAGACTATCATCTAAGAGGTATTTCCCATCCTTTAGATGAATTTTTTTAATGCTTTATCTTCTCATGGTTATGGATCTTGAGCTATGGTTATTGGTTCTAGAGGGTTCATTCAAGGGGTGTCTCTAAACATGCTTTTTCTCAGGTGCTAAACTGGAGTTGTCTAAATGCACAAGTGCGCCTCCCTCAATGAAGTTCATTTTGTTAACTTAGTTCATCCTAATGACTCAAGGGGTTGTTATATTCTTTAGGCGCAATCTTTCATAGACTAAAACATTCACTCCATGTTAAGGTGCTCAAAGGAGGCTCTGGAGATGGAAAATGGTGCCTTAACTCACTTATGTAAATTTTGGACTTTTAGGCAATTGCAAGATGTCTTGGAGGGCTCAATTCTTCAAGGCGCCCATTTTGTTCACCACTTGTAGCATCACTTGTTCAAGGCGCATGTGTGATTTGGTGAAAAACATGTGCCTAGAGTGAATAGGCTTTCATTTTGACTTAATACATTGCCTCCTTCTGACAATTTTTGGGGCAGCAGAAAACCTTTCACCATGGCCAAATGTCTCAGAGATATAAAAAAATGAGAGAGGTTATTGTAGAGGCACTCTACGTGATCGCGTTACCTCAGATGGAATATTTGTAAGTGACATGGTTTTTGAGTAACATCTCATCAAAGATTGCTGCCTTTTTGCACTTTGGACTCTTCAGGGATATCGTCGGTACAATGTAGCTCAGACTGTTTCGACATGTTTGGGTGAAAAATAGGACCATGCCTAGCGTAAATGTACCCATTTAGACGCATTGGAATAGTCAGTTTGGTCGCATCAGGAGCAAGATGAAAGTTACACCCCTTTACAACTTTACACTACCTCCTTCTGATGATTTTTGGGGCAGTAGAAAACCTTTCACCACGGGCCAATGCCTCAGAGATATAAAAAACTGAGAGAGGTTATTGTAGAGGCACTCTACATGATCGTGTTACCTCAGACAGAATGTTTCTAAGTGACACGATTTTTGAGTAACATCTCATCAAAGATTGCTACCTTTTTGCACTTTGGACTCTTTAGGGATATCGTGGGTACAAGGTAGCTCGGACTGTTTCAACATGTTTGGGTGAAAAAAAGGATAATACCTAGCGTAAATGTACCCATCTGGACGCATTGGATAGTCAGTTTGGTCACATCAGGAGCAGGACAAAAGTTACACCCCTTTGCAACTTTACACTGCCTCCTTCTGACGATTTTTGGGGCAGCAGAAAACTTTTCACCATGGGCAAATACCTCAGAGATATAAAAAACTGAGAGAGGTTATTGTAGAGGCACTTTACATGATCGCGTTGCCTTAGACGAAATATTTTTAAGTGACACAATTTTTGAGTAACATCTCGTCAAAGATTGCTACCTTTTTGCACTTTGGACTCTTTAGGGATATCGTGGGTACAATGTAGCTCGGACTATTTCCACATGTTTGGGTGAAAAAAAAGACAATGCCTAGTGTAAATGTACCCATCTAGACGCATTGGAACAATCAGTTTGGTCGCATTAGGAGCAGGACAAAAGTTACACCCCTTTGCAACTTTACACTACCTCCTTCTGACGATTTTTGGGGCAGCAGAAAACCTTTCACCACGGGCAAATGCCTCAGAGATATAAAAAACTGAGAGAGGTTATTGTAGAGGCACTTTACGTGATCGTGTTGCCTTAGACAGAATGTTTCTAAGTGACACAGTTTTTGAGTAACATCTCGTCAAAAATTGCTGCCTTTTTGCACTTTGGACTCTTTAGGGATATCATGGGTACAATGTAGCTTGGACTGTTTCCACATGTTTGGGTGAAAAAAAAGACAATGCCTAGCATAAATGTACCCATCCAGATGTGTTGGAACAGTCAGTTTGGTCGCATCAGGAGTAGGACAAAAGTTACACCCCTTTGCAACTTTACACTGCCTCCTTTTGATGATTTTTGGGGCAGCAGAAAACCTTTCACCACGGGCAAATGCCTCAGAGATATAAAAAACTAAGAAAGGTTATTGTAGAGGCACTTTACATGATTGTGTTGCCTTAGATGGAATGTTTCTAAGTGATAGTTTTTGACTAACATCTCGTCAAAGATTGCTGCCTTTTTGCACTTTGGACTCTTCAGGGATATCGTCGGTACAATGTAGCTCAGACTGTTTCGACATGTTTGGGTGAAAAATAGGACCATGCCTAGCATAAATGTTCCCATCTAGACTCGTTGGAATAGTTAGTTTGGTCACATCACGAGCAGGACACCAAAAATGCAAAAGTTGCTTTGTGCAACTTGACAACATTGACACTTTTTTGCAACATGACTCAAAGACTCAAAATGACCCCAAATGACTCAAAGTGACTTAAAATCACCTTGATTTTGGTGCCCAATGTACATTATAGACGTTGAGGTGCTCCTTATCATTCAAACATCTTAGATGAGCGCATAGGAAAGGAAAAAGCTCTAAGTTTCATCATCATGAGAGCCTAATATCAAGAGACTTTAATGGCTCAAACCTTAGCATGGAGTCCTAAGGCACATTTCATGTCTCCTTTCATCTAGTTTGGATCATTAAAATTGAAAGAAATAAGTCTATTAAGCTTTGGTGCCCTTGGTCTTCTTTTCATTCATTATGAGCGCCTTGGGAGAATGGTATATAGGTCATCATCATGATTGGGTGCCCTGGATCTAGAGTGTTGGAGAGATCATCAAATGGTGTCTAGAGGAAGTAGGGTGAGTTATGAGTTTGGTTGCATCAGGAGCAGGACACCAAAAATGCATAACATGATGATGTAAAAATATGTACATATGTGTAAAAATGCAGGAGGAAATAAAAAAAGACAAACCTTACAAATTAATGTGCATACTTACAACTCAATGTAACATAACTTTACAAAATCAATGTGAATACTTACAAATTAATCCAATGAACCATCTGGGTCTGCTCTACTCTTTATTGTGTCAAGTATTGCTTCATGGTCAGACTCACGTACCTTCCATAATATTTTGTTCAAAGGTCTACCCCGATACTTTATCAAATGAACATTGGATGCCATGACAAGGTTCGAGTAATGAAGAATCTTTCAATGCGTGTCAAAGTCCTGAAATAGCCAAATATTAACACTCTTATGTGGGTACCTTCTAAGCCATGTTCCAGTAATAACCACTGAGCCTGTAGGGTATTTGATGTTTTCTCCATCTGTAACAGGGGCCTCCAATTTCTTTTTGGCCTCAACACAATGACATAAGTAATAATCTGTTCCCTCTTTATTATCTTCGTCTGCAATAACTGCATATACGTGCCCTACATTGATATGTGTAGCAAATTAGATGAAATTACTCAACATTACAAAAACACTACAAAGTAAGATGACATTACCTGGTTGAACTAGATGAAATTAGATGCATATATGTGCCCTATATTACTTGGTTGAACTAAATCTAATATGTGGTCAAAGTCAACTGACGATTCCATCTATGTTAGTTCCAGTGCCGTCGGGGGTCGATATGTGTCAAGTGGGCTAAGATAACTTAACTGCCATTCGTCAACCCACTCCTTTGACTCGCACTCATCCCAGACTTGAATTGTACAGGAAGAACAAAAGCATGACATCTTTCGTGTATGGATACTCCATGAACCTACAATTGAGCTTCTGAAAGAGTGCATCTCATTTGATCCTGTCAGTGTACAACAATCCTCATATGGTGCAATGTTAGTATCATCTATCAACCAAAAACATCTATGAACTAAAGACTTACCTTCATTACCTGGACCCATGGAAGCATTACACCACTCGACAATCAATTTTGCATCTGTCAACTTTGCATTATCTTTATACTTTAACTCTTCTCATGCTATGGCTCTTTTGATACATGCTCATGCACCATCATGCTCCCCCTTTCCATGCCTGGCCTCATAAAAGTTCCACATATGTTGAAACCTGTAAAATTATGCCTCCTACTTAGCCAATAGAAATTCTACAAGTTCTTGAATTGTGACACACAGTTATCCGACCATATGATATGTTGACTAAACGATATGCCCCTTCTAGCCAAATCATTGCAGAACACTTGAAAGCAACCTTACATGAACTCCGTAGAATGCGTACGATCATCACTAATATAGAAATTATACTCCGTTATGATCTTTCTATCATCCTCTGTACTATCATTCGCATGAATGAATGCGATGTGCACAAATATAGAAACCTGTGTGGAGTTGTAATATTGTGATTGCACCTCACACTATGGCTGTAGACTTTAGTTCTCTGCAAAGTTGACGACTGAAATAATGCTACCAACCAGAAATGTGTCCTTGCATAACTTGAATTGCAAGTCCAACCATCGAGCTCTATGGGCATGTCTTGCATACTCATACACTATGTTGTTATGATATAGGCATAAACTGATACACTAGAATCTTTTCAATAACTAATTCACACCTCTTTGCTTCTTTACCATCTTTTGTATTGTATGCCACTATTTTATACTTGCCAAAATCTACTAGTTCATTTCCAACTGCATGTGTTATTTCCATATGTTCACATATTGGCAAATGTTGCAAGCCACCGCAACGATGACATGTGCCATCCAAGCATAATTTCTTGTAGAATATTTGACCTTCCTCTCTTTCACATAAAATTCTTGATATGAAGTCTCTTGAAGATGTTGGTGGAGCACATATGGTACAACCCTGCAAATCATTGTTAGTATGCATATCTAAACATATAGACCTATAAGCATCAAAATGGTTAGAAAATTCAATATGTAATCTACAACAACAAGTAGTGCGTGTGTGATTTATCTTAACATAGAAAGGTTTTAGCAATTCAAAATATATTTGACAAATTTTAATTTGAAGATACTTCTCTAGAAATTTACCATAAAATTGTGTTTGAGTCTCATCCAAAAAATTCTTTGGATGTGGCTCGTGGTTCTGACTACCGATCTTCTTCTTACCACATCCCTTTGATTCAGAGATACCCTTGTGTAATTCTTTCAAAAGTCTTCAATTAGTGATCTCAATGCTTCAACAATTGGTTTATCTTTTCGTGGTAGTCTCCCTGAGAACACCCATAATTCATTGGCATTAGTGTCCTTAATTCTTTGGCGTCTTCCAATGGCTCTTGATAAAGTTTTCCTATTAATTCTCAATTCTTGACTTGTCTTTCTAATGAGACGAGCTTTCCTCGTTTGACTACTTACTATAGTCGATGTAATCACACGCCGTGTTGCATTACTATCTTTTGTGCATGAGGTGTTACCCACACTCTCATACGCACTCATTAGATTCTTGACAATAGATTTTTCACTTGACGCCTCTGATGTTCTCAACCCAAGAATCTTCATGATAGACCTATACTTTATACTTCACATCATTTCAACAAATAGTTGACATCATGCAGTCTCATTTAACTTTTCAAAGAACAATCTCCAAATCTTATTAGCATATCTTCTACAAGTGCGTTTTGGAATCTTACCTTCCATTGGCTGCAAAATATTCTCATCAATATCAATCAAATACTTTGGCTTTATATGCAAAATTCTAGGTGGTGTCAAGTTAGGTAAATTCATCTCAACATTAGGAATTTCATCAATATTTAAATGAGATGGGTTAGATGGCATACCTTCGATCGAAGATGGAATAGATGACATACCTTGAGGTTGAGGTGGGAACGATGGTGTACCTCCTTCATCACATGTGAGTGATGATGTGTGATGATGTACTCTCAACTTGAGATGTGGTAGATGGTGTCCCTACATGTTGACTTGCGGTAGAGGACGTGTCTCCAACTATGGTATTCAAATCTCTCGTACCACGAAGTTTTTGCATTCGTTCTCTTTGTGCCGCCAATACCATATCTCTTTGTGATGGTTGTGGTTCCTCTTCAATTGGTATGTCTTCATTTATCGTGTCCAATTTCCTCTTCTCATGAAGTTCCCTCATAGCCACTACTTTCTTTGCATTCTTAGCTTCTATCTCTTCCTGTGTTGGTTTAATTCTTGATCGTTTCCTTGGCATGATGGAGAATTTGTCTGTAGCATGATAAAGATACCAATATTACTTCCTAAGAAATGAATACAAGATAATAGTGGGATTGCACTTTTATTATGTTGTAAGGATTTATTCTTGTATAGTTTGACATCATGGTATGTTAAGGTCTGTTTATTACACATAATTATTAAAGAGCCCAAGTGTAGAAAATATACATGGCATCACGTGAGATTGTAGGCTGCTTTCTTGATTGGGAATGTGTCTATTTTAAACATGTATGATAAAGCATGATAAAGTAATTCAATTCGAATTAAGGAAAATGTAAAGAACATGCATGTAAAGACTTGACATACCTAAAAAATGAAGATTCGAATGGAGAGAGTAGCTAATTATGTAGTGTTTTTTCTTCTTGCATCAAACTCCTCAACAATTTGAGTTTTTCACCACTTTCTTCCTTTTCAATGTCTTCCTTTTAAATGTTAAATTGAATAACACTCAAATATAATTACTAACAACAATACTATTAACCAATCTATTATGTTAAATTCCTAAAATTGAATCACAATTAACATTGCAACACTACAAAAATTGAAACTTGAATAGATATATATCAAACTTGGTGTGAAAACTATGTTATTTCCTCCTTCTCAAGTTGGCAACATAGAAAAGGTGGTGGAAAGATCATGCAAAGGTGGTACAATGTGTCAAATGTGCATGTGAACTTCCCAACAACATGAAAGCACTTTTTTTTGTCAGAGCACACATAAAATCAGTAAGAAAATAGAGCATGTGGGCCTGGATCACAAGGGTAACCACTTTTTTACTGTTTCAATAGAAAGACAAAACGTGAGTGTGTTATAATGCGCTCGCGCTATAACGTACTCACGTTTTGTCCTACTATAGATTCATCACATCCTTCGTATTGATCACATCTCTTTCCTGCAAGAGCTTGCCAGATGCTCTGCCATATGATAGGCATAACAATGAAGGGACAAGCCCTCATAATCAACCCTAATCCCTCAACCCTATCCCTAAACCCTCAACCCTCAACCTCAAATCCTAATCCCTCAACCCTTCACTCTAATCCCTCAACCCTCAACCCTATCCCTAAACCCTCAACCCTCAACGTCAAATCCTAATCCCTCAACCCTTCACTCTAATCCCTCAACCCTAAACCCTAATCCCTCAACCCTTAACCCTAATCCATCATCCCTCAACTCTAATCCCTCATCCCTAAACCCTCAATAGACTTGATACTATACCTTAAACTCTAATCCCTTATCCCTAAACCCTCCAACCCTATCCCTAATCCTTATACCCTCCACACTCTACTTTAACCCTAATTCCTTGACCCTTAACCCTATCCCTAAACCCTTGACCCTCAAATCTCAACCCTCAACCCTCAACGTCAAACCCTAATCCCTCAACCCTTAACTTTGATCCCTCGACCCTCAACCCTATCCCTAAACCCTCAACCCTAAACCCTCAACCCTCAACGTCAAACTCTAATCCCTCAACCCTTCACTCTAATCCCTCAACCCTAAACCCTCAACACTATACCTTAAACCCTAATCAGTCAACCCTAACCCTAAACCTTGTCCCTCAACCCTCAACCCTAATCCGTCATCCATCATCCCTCAACTCTAATCCCTCATCCCTATACCCTAAATGCTATCCCTATTCCTAAACCCTCAACAGACTCGATACTATACCTTAAACTCTAATCTCTTATCCCTAAACCCTCCAACCCTATCCCTAATCCTTACACCCTCCACACTCTACTTTAACCCTAATCCCTTGAACCTCAACCCTATCCCTAAACCCTTGACCCTCGAACCTTAACCCTCAACCCTCGACATCAAACCCTAATCCCTCAACCCTTAACTCTGATCCCTCATCTCTCAACCCTAACCCTAAACCCTCAACCCTCAATGTCAAATCCTAATCCCTCAACCCTTCACTCTAATCCCTCAACCCTAAACCCTATCCCTAAACCCTCAACACTATACCTTAAACCCTAATCCCTTAGCCCTCAACCCTAAATCTTATCCCTAAATCCTAATCCCTCAACCCTCAAACCTAATCCATCATCCCTCATCCCTAAACCCTAAATGCTATCCCTATTCCTACACCCTCAACAGACTCGATACTATACCTTAAACCCTAATCCCTTATCCCTAAACCCTCCAACCCTATCCCTAATCCTTATACCCTCCACACTCTACTTTAACCCTAATTCCTTGACCATGAACCCTATCCCTACACCCTTGACCCTCGAACCTCAACCCTCAACCCTCAATGTTAAACCCTAATCCCTCAACTCTTAACTCTGATCCCTCGACCCTCAACCCTATCCCTAAACCCTCAACCCTAAACCCTATCCCTAAACCCTCAACACTATACCTTAAACCCTAATCCATCATCCGTCACCCTAAACCTTGTCTCTAAACTTTAATCCCTCAAACCTCAACCCTAATCCATCATCCGTCATCCCTCAACTCTAATCCCTCATCCCTAAACCCTAAATGCTATCCCTATTCCTAGACCCTCAACAGGCTCGATACTATACCTTAAACCCTAATCCCTCTACCCTTGACACTCTTATTTAACCCTAATCCCTTGACCATTAACCCTATCCCTCAACCTCAACCCTCAACCCTCAACCCTCAACCCTCAACTCTCAACATTAAACCCTAATTCATCAACCCTAAACCTTAATCCCTCAAACCTAAACCCTATCCCTAAACCATCAACCCTCAACACTATACCTTAAACCCTAATATCTATCCCTCAACCCTTAACCCTTAAAACTTAAACCCTATCCCTACACCCTCAACACTTGACACTATATCTTAAGCCTTAAACCCTCATCCCTAATGCCTCAACCCTCAATCCTTAAACCTTCAACCCTAAACCCTATCCCTAATCCCTCTACCCTAGATACTCTAACCCTAACCATGAAATTAAATGCTAATCCATCAACCCTAAACCCTAATCCTAAACCCTCAACCCTCAACACTATACTTTAAACCCTAATCCCTCAACCCTCAACCCTAAACCTTATCCCTAAACCCTAATCCCTCAACCCTCAACCCTAATCCATCATCCCTTAACTCTAATCCCTCATCCCTAAACCCTAAATGCTTTCCCTATTCCTAAACCCTCAACAAACTCGATACTATACCTTAAACCCTAATCCCTTATCCCTAAACCCTCCAACCCTATCCCTAATCCTTACACCCTCCACACTCTACTTTAACCCTAATCCCTCGACCCTAAACCCTTGACCCTTGAACCTCAACCCTCAACCCTCAATGTCAAACCCTAATCCCTCAACCCTTAACTCTGATCCCTCGACCCTCAACCCTATCCCTAAACCCTAAACCCTAAACCCTCAACCCTAATCTGTCATCCCTCAACTCTAATCCATCATCCCTAAACCCTAAACACTATCCCTATTCCTAGACCCTCAACGGCTCGATACTATACCTTAAACGCTAATCCCTTATCCCTAAACCCTCCAACCCTATCCCTTATCCCTTAACCCTCATGATTAATAGCCTTAAACGTAAAAAAATTTAAGGGAAACATAATGCGAGCACGTTATAACGCGCTCACGTTATGTCAAACATGACAAACAACAGACTTGTGGGAAAGGAAAAATGCAAAGCAAAACATAATGCGAGCGCGTTATAATGCACTCGCGTTATAACACACTCGCGTTATATCTTGCTTTGGGAATCCCAAGCCTTGGGCTTGGGATTTGCTTTGGATTTCCAACCCAAAGGCTCGGAGTGCCTTATGAACAGTCACAGATGTGTTTTTCCATATTCTTCAAAATTTCACATAATTTTGTTCGTGCTAACCCTCAGATTTGCACGTGTTTCAAGGTTGAACAAATCAAACACTTGGGTAGTGTTAGGCTTTCTCTTAGCTATTTGACGATGTGATTTTTTTTACCTTTTAACAATGTTAAGCCTTTCATCTTTAATTTTTTTTGTTTGTGTGTTCGTTTTTAGGCAAAAATCACTGTTTGGTCTTTTTTTCATTGTAAATTAACTATTCATTCAAATTTAAAAAAAATTACATATTTAGAAACTAGACTCCATTCTACAAATATTAAAAAAAAAAAATAATTTTCAATTAGTTTTCAAAATTTATAGGGGTAGCACGGCCAAAATTCTATTTTTTAGGATGTGTCCACTTTGAAAATGAGTAAAAAATCAAATATTCATAAAAAAATTATTAGAAAAATTAGGCATAAACTACATGCTATTAGCTAATTTCTCACTGAATCAATTTTAAAAATACCAAAAAAAAGTTGACCTTTTGAGGGAGCCACAAAGCATGCTATGTTATGTTTTTTTGACAGAAACAACACCAATTTCTGTGGCTCCCTCTTTTGAACCCCTTAATCTATGCCATTTTTAAAAAAAAATAGTAGTTTAGAAAGTAGACTCAAAGCACTACAAAGATTGTTTTGGTTGCATCTCCAAATTTTGAGTGTAACTATGCTCAATTTCTCATCCAAGGCCAGTATTTCCTAATTTCAGAAAAAAAGTGGCCACTTAAGACCCCTTTTTGGCCCCCCATCTTCCTACACTTACCCCTAGTGTAGAATTTATATGCTTTCTAGTCTAGAGTTTTCATGTTTTCTATAGAAGGATACAATTGATGTTTCATTTCATGTACTGTTTCAATCTTTTCACTAAACTAGAAAACTATTTCTCAATGAAATCTCTAAACTTCCTGTTGCAGACAACCTTAGACACTACCTGATCGATAAACTGATAACTTTTTTCTAAAGTGTTAGGACCTTACGATAGCTTGTCACTTTTTGGCACCGTTGCTGGGGATACATGATCTTTTCTAAGTGTTATTAGGGCATGCTTGGGAATTTCTTGTAGTAAACACCCAAAAATAGTGACCAAACCTCTCTTTCTACATGGTTAGGAAATGAGGCCCACATGGAAGATATATACCAAAAACCCCCCAATAGTAATTCCAACCATAAATAGGGAAGAAGAAGTCTCAGCTGAAGAACTAAATTACGAATTGATCAAGTAGGATCAACCTGAGACCTCCCATCATACCCCAAAAGTTTTGCCAGTTGACCCAGTCTTTAAGGAGATAGTTATTCAACAAACCAACCAAGTCTTTGAGGAAGAGAACATTACTTTTGACATTATGGCTAACAATCTCCATAATGATGATATGGTGAGAAGACCGGCAACACGAACCTTTACCTACCCTATCGCTCTCAACGAAGATGATGATACACCAATGAAAAACATTTCACCATCTATCTTGCCAACTTTTAGGGGACTTTCTTCTGAAGATCCTAACCAGTTCCTCTTTGAGTTCAAACTCTTGTGTCAAACATATGACTACAAGAATGACAATCAGAAGCTTAAACTTTTTCCCTCCACTTTGATAGATGCTGCAATGCGTTGGTTTATGGGATTAGCTCCTAGATCAATAACTACATGGGATGACATGGAAACTATTTTCTTAGAAAAATACCAGAGTTATTGCAGAGTTAGTGACATGAAAGAAGAGCTATTCAAATTAAGACAAAAAGAAGATGAGAGCCTGGAAGATTACCTTGATAGGTTTATCTATCTAACCAAACGATGTGGTGAGGAAGCCATAAGTTTAGAGATTCTAAAGACTATATTTCTCAAAGGACTTGATGAGGATGCTAGGAGAAGATTAGATTTAATGGGCAAAGGAGATGTGTCCCAACTCGAACTTACCGATATCTCTGAGTTATGTCAGAATTTTTCCCGTACTCGAGGAGGAATCTAAAAATCTAGCCTCTTAAGAAGCTCAAATGACATAGGTAAATTGTGAGAGGAAATAGCGAATCTAAAAACTAACATTCTTGTTTAGTTGAACACAACCCTAGATGGAATACAAGCCAAAACAGATAACCCTGAGACCTTATCTATCTATTGTCCTAGGTGTCGAAACAAGCATCTATTAAGAGAATGTCCCTTGGATAAGGCTGACAGTTGCCAAATTTGTGAAAAGAATCATACCGCTGATCAATATGAGATTATGAATGCAATTAAGACTTCTAAAAAATGACCATCTCACATTGAGGAGGAAATCAATTTCGTAGGCCAAAGACCTAGAGGAAATTTTTCCTATGGTCAAAATTCCAACCCTACATGGCGACCTCCAAATCCTTAGAACAATACATAGTGGTCAGCTCCATGGCCTTCAGGACCACCTGTATGGGGATCTTGTCCACCTTGGGGACCACCTAAATGGTCAAACCAAGCTTGGGGAAACCCCCAATGGCCAAGTCAGCAATGGCATCCTCATAATCAACCTCCATAGTGGAATTAGCCACCGAATCAATTCTATAATGGTCCAAGATGAATGCCAAATCCATAACAGAACCTTCTTACGGCTCCTCAAAACCCTCAACATAGTGAACAGGTTAATCAACCACCATTACTGGCACAACTTTTTCCTAATCCCAAGAACACACATCAAAATGCCCCAATGTATGGCATTGATCAGGATAACATGGTAGAGGTCAACACTATCTATTGTGGAAACCTTCAACTGAGGTTGGGAAAAACATTTAATCAACCGACCATTGTTGAGGTTACAGAAGACTCAGATGAAGAACATAACGTAGAACTAGAGACTCTTCTTGTACCTAAAGAGCATGACTCCAAGAAAAAGTAGGAGAAATCATCCCCACCACAATCTCAGGCACCGATCATAGAGTCATCTTAGGAAGAAGTTGCCAAACAATCATCAACGAATTCAGGAAAAGATCCCATACTAGGAAAGAAAACCCAGGCACCTTTTCTGGACCATCTCTGATCAAATGTTCATAAGAAATCACCAGAAGTATCATTGTCTAATGAAACTACTCTGATATAAGAAATTAAATGACTTCAAATCAATTTACAAGCAATCAAAGAAATTCCTGTACTAAATTAGCTAGTTAAACAATTGTGCATTAAGACACCAGGAAGGAAACCAAAATAGATTAATATGATGCACATCAATAGATATCTGGCTAAACTTTTAGCTGGAAAAACCTTAACTCCAAAATATGGCAACCCAGGTAGTCCACTTATAACAATAACAATTAATGGGGTGGCAATACCTAATTCATTGGTGGACTTGGGAGCAGCCATTAACGTTATGATAGTAGATATTATGGAAAAACTTGGACTCATTGATCTACGCCCCATGACTACCATATTATAGATGGCAAATCAGGCCATAGCTATTCCCAAAGGAGTCTTAGAAAATGTCTTTATCAAGGTTGATGATTGGGAATATCCAGTATACTTCCAAGTTCTCCAATCCCTCACACCCAAAGATAGTTACCTAGTAATATTGGGTAGACCACGGTTAGCTACAATTGCAACCAAGATTGACTACAGAGTGGGAGGAATGGTCTTTTCACATGGTCCTAGTAGCAAACATTTAAATCTATACCCTCCTGCTCAACCTACAGAATATAACCAAGTCTGGGTGGATGAATCATATGAATTTGATAAGCAAGAGAACCTAGCTTCACTTGCCATGGCAGTTATTAAACAACATGGCGAAGAACTGGAAGATGAATTAGAAAACATCCAAGATCTTTCCATAGGCTCAAAAGATGAAGAGACTTTAGAGGTGGAAGAAATTTTAGGACATCCAATCCACATCAACGACGAAGAAAATGACTATACCAACTTCCCAACTTGACCTTGTCCCCTGGCAAATATCATCTTGAAAATGAACCATTTCTTTTCAGATATTGGTAGACTCCATAGAATCATACCAGATAGTTGTCCTCTCAACACATTAACAGAAGAAGTTCACACTGTCACCTCCAATTACCCTGGAACTAAGACTATCATGTTATTACCTAGAAAGACTTTAAATATCAATAGTTGGTTGATAGAATCCGATGAGAAAAAATTATTCGACGTTTTGGTGAATAGGTCCAAATCTTTTGCTTGGGACTATACAGATATGAGAGGAATCCACCCAAGTGTTTGCACCCACCACATCTATATCGAAGACATTAGACTAGTCCATCAACCCGAGTGAAGACTTAATCCTACTCTCAAAGATATTGTCAAAATTGAAATTGAGAAACTCTTACAAGTGGGATTTATTTATCCTATCTCAGATAGCATATGGGTTTCACCCTTGGTGGTAGTGCCAAAGAAAAATGGGAAATAGAGAGTGTGCATTGACTATCGAAAAATCAACAAAGCAACCTATAGATATAATTTCCCACTACCCTTCATAGACCAAGTTTTGGATAATCTAGCAGGAAGGAAGTGTTTTTCATTTCTAGATGGGTTTAGTGGATATAACCAAATACAAGTGGCAGTAGAGGACCAGAACAAAACTACTTTCACCTATCCTTGGGAAACATTTGCATATTGGGTTCTTCCCTTTAGGCTTTGTAATGCTCATGCCACGTTCCAAAGAGTTGTTTTGGCTATCTTAGTTGAACTTGTAAATGATTGTGTAGAAGTCTATATGGATGACTTCATAGTCTATGGATCCACTTTTGATGAGGGTCTCAAAAATATGGATAGGGTGTTGCAACGATGTGAAGATCATCAACTATCTCTAATCCATGAGAAATATCTCATAATGGTAGAACAAGGTATAGTACTAGGACACCATATTTCAGCCGAAGGGATAAAGGTTGACCCTAAGAAGATTGAAGTGATACAACGTCTGGAAATCCCAAAGAATCAAACCGATGTTATAAGTTTCCTAGGACATGCTGGTTATTACTGAAGATTCATAGAAAACTTCAGTAAGATCGCAGCCCCCATGTTCTCTCTTCTGCAAAAAGATGTGGATTTTACCTGGACAAAGGAATGTCAAAAGTCTTTTGACATCATTAAAGAAAATCTTGTCTCGGCCCTAGTCCTACAAGGACATAACTAGAAACTTCCCTTCCTTATATATGCTGATGCTTCCAATGATGCTATTGGAGTAGTATTAGGACAAGAAGATGAGAATGGAGGGAAATATGCTATTTATTTCATCAATAAGAACTTGAGCCCCACAAAATGAAATTACACCACCATAAAGAAAGAATTTCTAGCCATAGTTCATGTAATAAACAAATTCTGACATTACATCACATGATACAAAGTGACTATATTCACAGACCATTTAGCTATCAAGTTCCTGATGAACAAACCCTCAATAAATGGATGAATAATCAAATGGTTATTACTTTTACAAGAATTCAATGTGACCATAATGGATAAGCCTAGGAAATTCAAGGTAGTTGCAAATTTTCTATCCAGGATAAAGAAAGATGATGGACATTGTACTCCTGTGCAAGATGAATTTCCTAATGAAAATTTATTTGTTGTCTCCATTAAAACACCCTAGTTTGCAGACATTGTCAATTACTTAGCCACCTTTGAACTTTCCCCAGACTTCACATCAAAACAAAATAAATGCCTTATTTGGAAAAGTGCTCAATTTAAATGGATTAATGGCATGTTATTCTGATATGGGCCGAATTTAGTCCTGTGACATTGTGTCAGACCAAATGAAACATACAACATCCTTAGAGCTTGCCATGACGACCCATTTGGCAGACATTACTCTGCCAAAAGAACTTCACATAAAATCTTAGGTGCAGGATACTATTGGCACTCTATGCACAAGGATGTAAAGAACTGTGTTCACCATTGTCATGAATGTGAACGAGTGGGAAGACCTACGACATCCAATGAAATGCCTCTGCAACCACAAGTAACTTTTGAGCCATTTGAAAAGTGGGGATTGGATTTCATTGGTCCTATAGATCCTCCTTTGCAAGGGAAAGAATTTATTCTAGTATGTATGAACTACCTTACCAAATGGGCAGAAGTCCAAGCCCTCAAAGTTGCTAGAGAAAAATAGGTTGCAGACTTTTTGTATAACAAATTTTTTCTCAGATTCAGAGCCCCTAGGTCAATTGTCACATACCAAGGACCTCAATTTTTGTCCAAAGTTCTGTTAGCTTTCACCAATCATTCCAGGTGAGCCATAAAAAGTCACCACCCTATCACCCACAAGCAAATGTACAAGTAGAAGTCACTAACAGGGAACTCAAAAATATCCTAACAAAAATAGTTTCATCAGGCAGAAGGGATTGGGCCAGGAAACTGCCTGAGGTTGTTTGGGCTTACAATACAACTTGGAAATCCACCATTGGTGTTACGCCTTACAAATTGGTCTTTGGGAAGAAACCTTTTCTACCCATTGAATTTGAACTCCAAATGCTTAGAAGAACAATGGAGATAGACTTCAATCTTGACCAAGCTCAGGTAGAGAGGGTCTTGCAGCTTAGTGAATTAGATGAACTCTGTCTAGAAGCCATTCATTAGACTGAACTAGCTCAATAACAATGACAGGACTGGCATGATAAACACATCAAAGAAAGAGAATTCCATTCAGGGGATTGGATGCTACTATTTGATTCCTGATACAAAGACCAGAAATGTAAACTCAGAACTCATTGGTTGGGACCAGACGAGATTTCTGAGATATTCCCAAATGGAGCAGTTCAACTCAAAACCATTGATGGTGATTCTAGAACCCTCTTAGTCAATGGACATCGACTCAGGATCTACCATAAATCTATCAACAAAGAAGAATTTACTCGATTGGTAGAAATGCACGGAGAAACACAATGGGTTGATTATGCTTCGGTAGAAATAATACCATAAATAGTTTGTTAAAAGAATTATGTTTGAATGTGTGTATATGCATTTAGGAACAATTCTTCATATTTTCTTCTTAGTATTTGCCTAAATTTCATCTCTATTTTGTAAGGTTTTCATCTTTCAAGACATGTTACAAATTCTGGCGCACCTCCTGTTAATGCTCTGGAACGTGTTGTTTGAGTAAGATCCATACCCTATCTTTGTTCCTACATTCTGACTACATCTTTCAGTGATGCTCTGGAACTTTGTTCCTGCATTCTGGCTACATCTTTTAGCAATGCTCCAGAACTTTGTTCTTGCATTCCGGATGCATCTTTTAGCGATGCTTCGAAACTTTGTTCGTGCATTCTGACTACATCTTTCAATGATGCTCCAGAACTTTGTTCTTGCATTCCAGCTGCATCTTTCAACAATGCTCCAGAACTTTGTTGCTGCATTCTGGCTGCATCGTTCAGTGATGCTCCGGAACTTTGTTCCTGCATTTCGGCTACATCTTTCAGCGATGTTCTAGAACTTTGTTCCTGTATTTTGGCTGCATCTTTCAGTGATGCTCCGAAACTTTGTTCTTGCATTCTGGTTGCATCTTTTAGTGATGCTTCAAAACTTTATTCCTACATTCCAGCTGCATCTTTCAGTGATTCTCTAGAACTTTGTTCCTACATTCCGACTACATCTTTCAACAATGCTCTGGAACTTTATTCCTGCATTCTGGCTGCATCTTTCAGTGATGCTCTAAAACTTTGTTCCTGCATTCTGGCTACATCTTTCGGCGATGATCCAGAACTTTGTTCTTGCATTCTGGCTGCATCTTTCAGCGATGCTCTGGAACTTTGTTCCTACATTCTGGCTGCATCTTTCAATGATGTTCTGGAACTTTGTTCCTGCATTCTGGCTGTATCTTTCAGCAATGCTCCAAAACTTTGTTCCTCCATCCCGGTTGCATCTTTCAGCGATGCTCCAAAATTCTATTCATATCCCCCATATCCATTCCTTTAATACCTTCTTCCATCATTGTTACCTTGTAATTAATATCCATAAAAATGTTCCTATTATCTAAAAAAAACATGCCATTCAACCCATAATCCACTGTGAACACCATCATGAGTTTGACATCTCCAATCATAATAAATGAACATTATTATGAAAACCTTTCGTCATAATAAATTTAGCCACTCCATTATCATATCATGATAAATCCATTCAATTCAAACTAGTTCATACCACCACCGAGGATGCTATTACGTCAGCAAAGACAAGCGACTTTCAAATCAATAATGCACAAAAGGTATGTACATCTTTTATTGTTAATAGATCAATTATTGTAAGTAAAGATAGATAAGTTGGCACGAACCTTTTTATTTTCCAAATTTAGAAAATGTGTGAATTGTTCCTTCATGATTGTGAAATATGTTTCAAAAGATCAATTGCTTGGAAAACTTATAGCCTTTGAGATGAGAGAGTTTGGTGATGCCCTGCCTAAAACAAAGATTGCTTTTAAAGCTAGTACTTCAAAGAAGACTTCAAGAGTTGAGAAGTATGCTGTGGAATCTAATGATGACCTTAAGGAGATTGAAGCTAACTTTGTAGACAAAATGCAAAGAGGTACTGGTAAGTACAAAGGCAAATTACCATTTAATTGCTTTTCATGTGGTAAGATTGGTCACTATGCTTCTAGGTGTCCAAAGAGGATTGGAAGAGGTAGAAAGAAATTTGAAAGTAAACCTAGGGTTGTAATGAAATGTTATATTGTCAAAGATCTTGATGATGATGGTGTAACAGATGATGAGTTTGATGATGCAAGTACTAGTGTAAATGAATGCTTGTTTATTGCTATTAAGGAAGAACCTGCATCTACTAATCCTGCTAGCTATGTGAAGAAAGAAAAATTAGTGGAAGAAAGTGCTTTGTCTGTTCAGGTGGAGAAAGATAAGGATGAATGGATTATTGATAGTAGATGCTCACATCACATGACCGGTGATAAAAGTAAGTTTGTAAGTCTGGAAAAATATGATGGAGGACTGGTTAGGTTTGGAGATAATGCAACTAGTAAGATTTGTGGAAAATGATCTATTTCTTTTTATGGAAAGAACAATACAGATGATGTCCTATATGTGAAAGGTTTAAAGCATAATCTTTTGAGTGTTGGTCAAATGTGTGACAAAGGTTATGATATGAGGTTTAAGGATAATGGATGCAAGATCATGGAAAGCTCCGGAACAGTAATTGCAACTAGAAAGAAGACTAGAGGTAATATTTATCAATTAAGAGGAACTAATTATTATTGTTTGTTGGATCAGATAGATGAGAGCTGGTTGTGGCATAGAAGGATGTGTCATCAATTTTGACAACTTGGTGAAGATAAGTTTAGTAAAGGCTGTGAGAGATTTGCCTAAGCTTGTAAAGCCTGCTAATATTGTTTCAAGGAATGTCAGTTAGGTAAGTAGACAAGAACAAGTTTAAAGAGAAAAGAACAATTTTTTGTTAGATTGCTAGATTTGGTGCATATAGATTTGTGTGGTCCTACAAGGATAAGAAGCTTGCAAGGAGACAAATACTTCATGTTGCTTATTGATGATTATTCTAGAATGAATTGGGTCACTTTTCTAAAAGATAAATTAGAAGCCCTAGAAAAGTTCAAATCCTCCAAGGCAATGATTGAGAATGAGATAGACTAGAGAATTAAGTGCTTAAGGTCTGATAGAGGAGGTGAATTCACATCAAACGAATTTAATATTTTCTGTGAAGAACAAGGGATAAAAAGACAATTGTCTGCACCAAGGACTCCTCAGTAAAATGGAGTTGTTGAAAGGAAAAATAGGACAATTCAAGAAGCTACTAGGACTATGATGAAGAAGGCCAATCTACCAGAAGTGTATTTGAGAGAAACTATACATATTGCTGTGTACGTCAAAAATAGAGTTCAAGTCAAAGGTAACAATACTAAAACTCCTTATGAATTGTGGTATGGAAGAATTCCTACAACGAAATATTTCAAAGTTTTTGGAAGAAAATGTTATATCAAGAGCAAAGAAGAACTAGGCAAGTTTGATGCTAGGAGTGATGAATGAATCTTTCTTGGATATTCTACCAAGAGTAAGGCTTGCCAGTGCTACAACAAAAGGTTGAAAAAGATTGTTGAGAGTACTAATGTAAAAGTGGATGAATACAAGGAAATAATATCAGATCTGAATGACTATGAATCAGATGAACCTATTACCACAACAAATGATAAAATAAAGTTGAACAAGAGGATAGTCAAGATGAAGAATAAAAGGCTCCAGAAAGTGCAGTTAAGACTCCTAGGTATGTAAGAATCAATCATTCAGAAGATCAGATAATTGGTGATAAAAGCAAAGGAGTTATAACAAGAAAAAGGGTTGTAGAAGAACAAGTGAACAACTGTTTACTTTCAAAGATTGAACCTAAACCTGTAAGTGAAGCTTGCAATGATGAAAATTGGGTGAAGGCTATGGAAGAAGAGCTAATGTAGATAGAAAAGAATCAAACAAGTTTGGGAATTGGTTCCTAGACCTGCTGATAAAAATGTGATTAGAACTAAATGGGTTTTCAAGAACAAGCTGAATGAGAATGGAGAGGTAGTGAGGAACAAAGAAAGGTTGGTATGCAAAGGATATTCTCATGTTGAAGGGATATATTTTGAGGAGACCTATGCTCCTGTGGCAAGAATTGAAGCAGTCAGAATGTTTTTGGCATTTGTAGCATTCAAAGATTTCAAAGTGTATCAAATGGATGTTAAGTCTACATTCTTGAATGGCGAGTTGGAAGAAGAGGTCTACATTGAACAATAAGAAGGATTTAAGTTATCAAACCAAGATGACATAGTGTGTAGATTGAAGAAGGCCTTGTATGGACTGAAGCAAGCCCCCAGAGCCTGTTATGCAATGTTAGACAAGTATTTGTTGCAAGTAGGGTTCAGTAAAGGTACTACAGACATTAATCTCTATTTCAAAATCAATGATAATCAAATCTTGATTGTTGTAGTCTTTGTTGATGACATTATCTTTGGAGGCAATGAAGGTATGTGCATGAAATTTGTAGGGGATATATGTAAAATGAGTTTGAGATGTCTATGTTTGGTGAAATGAATTTCTTTTTGGGTCTGTAAATTACTCAATTAGATAAAGAAATCTTCATTTCTCAGTCTAAGTATGTGAAAGAGTTGTTAAAGAAATTTGCGATGGAGGACTCTAAACCGGTATGTACTCCCATGGTGACTGGTTGTAAGTTAAGAAAACCTGATGAATCACCTAAGACTAATAAGAAAAGGTATAGATCCATGATTGGAGGATTACTTTATCTAACACAAACTAGACTTGATACAATGCATGCAGTTTGTCTTGTGGCAAGATTTCAAGAAGATCCTAGAGAGTCACATGTGATGGTAGTTACGAGAATCTTGAGGTATTTAAAAGGCACATCAGATCATGGCTTATGGTATCCAAAGGATAATGATTTCACTCTCAGTGCTTATACAGATGCAGATTGGGCTGGAGATGTTGATGACAGAAAAAGTACAAGTGGTGGTGCTTTCTTCTTGGGTAATAGATTGGTTTCATGGTTGAGCAAGAAGCAAGATTCAATCTCTTTGTCTACTATAGAAGCTGAGTATATTGCAGCAGCATGTTGTTACACTCAAGTGTTATGGATGAAACAGACATTAAAGGACATAAGAGTTGTGTATGAAGATCCAACTGCAATCTTTTGTGACAATACAAGTGCCATAAACATTTCAAAGAATCCAGTGATGCACTCAAGAACAAAGCATATATCCATAAGGTATCACTTTCTGAGAGAAAAGGTGACAAAGAATAAAGTAAAGATGGAGTATGTGTCCACCAAGGATCAGATTGTAGATATTTTCACTAAGCCTCTGCCCAAAGATACTTTAAAGTATTTCAGAGAAAAGTTAGGGGTTATTACCCCTCCTTCTCTGAACTAAGATGCATAGGAATGCATCAGTCTAGTGGCACTCAAAGCTTTATTCTTTAATCTGGATTGATGTTTAGAGAAGCTACCTCTCAGGGGGAGTAGCTAGATGTTGCTGATATGAGTCCTAATAAAGAGTAGTAAGTGTTGTTGAAAGAGTAATTCCAGTTTGATCAGAGCAGTTGCAAGTATGTGCATAAAAAGGAGAAAAGATGCCCGTTGCCATTGATGTCAAAGGGGGAGAGAAATCATGTGAAAAAATTAAGGGGAGAAAGAGTGAAGATGTATAAAGAGAAAGGGGGAGAAGGTAATTAGGGCAGAATCTTGTCTTGATGGTCTGAACAATTTTTCACACCATATGTTGCCATCAATGACAAAGGGGGAGATTGTTACAAGTATGTGCCTAACCGGTGTTGTCATTGATGTTAACATATTTGTGTTGTCATTGGTGTCAACTATGCTCTTGTTTTGATGCTTTCTTGTATTAAGCTAGTTACTTTATACTGGCCTATGTAAGTGTTGAAGATAATGAGTAAGTGATCCTGATATTGTGTTTCCAAGTGCTTTTGAGAAAATTTGCTCTCCCAGTGGAAAGAGTGTGTTGAAGAGTATCTTTGTTTATAATAGAACAATCCAGTAATTTGCTCTACATTTCTTGTAGAATAAATATCCTTGCTTATGGAATGGAAGTCATTTAGAGGCATGTCTAAATATGCTATATTCTAAGTTTGAGCCTCCGGTATGAAGAATCAAGAGAGTTTTGTTCACCAGAGTAAAAATTGTTTTTTGTGTATTCAGTGGTGATAGGGAGAAAGTATTTGGCTCCACATTCCTCCGCATTGAAGTATTATGGTATGTGGTTCTAGAGTTAAGTCTTGGATGATGTTATGTGCCTTTAACTCAAATGGCTTGTGATTTGGTGGTCTACAAGCAATCTTTTCTTTATGACAATGGCTGATAGTGTTATTTAAGTGCTCTAGTTTGAAGAATCTTTTTGACAAAGTGGTTAGAGGTTGTGTGGATGTTTTTGGTGATTACAATGTGCTTGTGGATGTATCAATATCATGTTCCTACCTTCTTATTGGTCCGCAAAGAATAATTTGGATTATGGATGAAGATTGTTCCTAAGAGAGTACTTAGTGTTAACTCCAAGTCTTAACCGACCTGGTTGTTTTCACTACTTGTGGAGATGCATTGAATATTGTGGAAGTGTGTTGTGGCATGGAATATTGCAATTGAGTCCCAGCTAAGGCATGCCATGTTCCACATACATCTTTTCCTTAGCTAATTTTGTTTAGGTCTGAACCTATTTCTATGTATGTTTGTAATGCCAACCTTGGAGATTGTTCCAATGGTTGATGAATGGAATGCCGACCTTGATGTACATTCCAAGGTTGATGAATTGTATAAATACTTGTAATGAAATCATGCAAAAGGTATCGATCATGAAGATGTGAAGATAAGAGTGAAGTGTAAAGGCATAATAGAGTAGAGGAAATGTTTGCACTTCAATGGAACTAAATTCTGGCATGGAGTAGATGCTATTATCTTAGTTGACAAACCTTTGATAGTGAGCCACCCCTTGGTAGTGAGCCCTAACTTTTGTAGTGAGCCTCTGATTTTTGATATTGTTATAACATATTTATTTTGTGAGTTAACAGTCACCGTGGTTTTTCCCTTATAGGGTTTTCTACGTAAAAAACTAGTGTCTCATGTGTTGAATATGTGATTGAGCTTAAGTTACAAATTTCATTCTTTCATGGTTAAATCATAATTGCAGTGATTAATTGATTGATGTATTGATGTTTATAATAAGTTAAGTTTTGGTGACAACTGATTCACCCCCCTCTCAGTTGTCTTGTACATTTCAATAGATCTTGGAGCTGCCAAGTATATTCTTGGAATGGAGATCATAAGGGATAGAGGTAACATAAATCTTTGATTGTCACAAAGTATGTGAATACTATTTTGCAGAGATTTAGTATGCAGGACTGTAACCCAGTTAGAATTCCTTTACCCATTGGTACTAAGCTTTCATTAGATATGTGTCTAGAGATTAAGGATGATCTTGAGGATATGTCTAATGTGCCATATGCTAGTGTTGTAGGGAGTTTGATGTATGCAATGGTTTGCACTAGGCCAGATATTTCCCAAGCAGTGGGAGTTTTGAACAAATTTATGTCTAACCTTGGTAGACAACATTGGAATTATATGAAGATGGTGCTTAAATATCTTGCAGGTACTCTTGATTATTGTTTGGTTTACTTTGATACTGATAGTGTTGATAAATCTTTGGACATACAAGGTTTTGTTCATTCAGATTGGGCAGGTGACTTGGATAGTCGAAGGTCCATTAGTGGCTATCTGTTTACTCTATTTGGAGGAGCAATGAGTCAGATGAGTAAGAGGTAGCCCATTATTGCTTTGTCCACCACAGTAGAAGAGTGTATGGTTTCTACCCATGTCTCTAAGGAGGTAGTTTGGTTGAGGAGACTATGTATAGGTGTTGGATTTGATTGCAAGATCATTCAAATTGGTTGTGATAGCCAGAGTGCTATCTGTTTGGCCAAGAATCCAATGTATCATGCTCAGACTAAGCATGCTGATATTCAGTATCCCTTGTTCGAGAGTTGGTTGTGAATGGATAGATTGAGCTAAAGAAGATAGACACTTAGGAGAATGTTGCAGATTCATTAACCAAGCCTGTGAGTACAAAGAAGTTCATGTGGTGTAGAGAGGCCATGGGCCTTGTTTCTAGTGCCTGATTATATCTCATTTATTTTCCTATGGGTTGATTTACAATGTATAATGTCAAGTGGGAGAATGTTGGAATAAGGTGCCATTAACCTTGTAAATTCCAATATTGTATTTATCCCATTTATTATTTGTAAATTTTCTAATTATCCATAAGGGAATGAGGTAGTCTTGAGCATTGACAATGGTTATTTTGGAGTTACTGGCAGGAGTTATAGATTAATATTTGTTGTTGGCAAATGTAAAAAACATGAGTAAATGAGGGTAGGCATTCCCTTTGGAGAATATGCTATTTTTAGCTTGTATGACAACTTGTTATAATGTGGTGTAAGTGGATTTATGGCAGCTGCAAGTTGTCATAAGATTCCATGCATGTATGACGCATGTGATACCCATTATTAGTTGTGGTTTCTATTATTAGACCCAGGTACCCATATTGGGAAGATTCTTTGTTAGTGGTATCTATGATGGTTATTGTGATGGGTAAAATGGGATAATCAAAATGAATTATAAAAACCCAAAAATATCAATAGAATGTGTAAGTAAATAAGGATTTAAAATAAGGAATTGATACTCACAACCTTTTTACCTAGCGATTTCCATTGTTCGCCTATTCCCATTTGATCTTCAATGATGAATGCAACCCTCAGGAAGCTTGCTTCCTTTCTTTGATTCCTCAAGATGGCAAAAGAGAAATGGTGGTGCAGGAGCACCCCTTCAGCAAGCTAATTATACATCTGAGGGAGAAGACTAAGGTATTGTTATGTTGTTATGTTTTATTTGAATTTCTCTATTTGTTGTTGTGATTTCATGTTTGTAATAAAAACCCCACCATGTGAACTAGTGTCACAAATTTGGCATCCTTATAAGCCAATTTGGATATCTTGGACAATTGGGGTATGTGGATGTTCTGTTTGAAGTGTCTTGTTGATGTGTTTAAATCTTGTTGTGTGCTAAACATGTGTCGTGTGTTTAGTTAGTTTTTTGGTTGATAATCTTGTTTAAGCTAAATCTAAAATGTGGAAGTTGTAATGACTCCAACTTTTGGTATTCTGGTTGGAACTGGAAGAGACCATAAGATTGGCATTAAAAAGATAGAGGTGAGGATTTTTGAAAGGGGTTCAGAGAGAATAGAAGATTGAATAATACATTATGTGGAGGCACCGATGTTTAATTGAGTTTTTGTGTTTGCAGGTCTTGTATTCTGTATATATTTTCTAGATTTAACTGCTCTAGTTTTCTGTTGTCAAAAATGCTAGATTGAGACCATTCCACTGGTGGATTTCCTTGAAATCAGTGGAATGGACCCTGTATATAGTTTATTTTTTTTTCTTTTCTTTTTTTTTTGTTCGCGGTCAAGGCAGAATGGGACAGAGGATCTGACCAGTCGAGGAAGTGTCACAGTAGAAGGCCTAGCATTTTGTGGTGCTGGGGTTCGACAGTTAGAGATTGTGAGATTTATTGCAGAGAAGATTATCGACAGAAGATTCATGGTGTTCAAATATACATTTTGTGTATATACTACATTTGCATGTTAGATATACAGTCTACGTATATATCGCAAGGTATATTGGGTGTGAAAACATGTTGAAAATGCATGTTATGAATATACAAGGTTAAAACATATTAGATAAACAATTCCTGTGTATATCGTGAATGTATGAAGATATAATCCCTATGTATATCACTATCGCATCTGAGGATCATTCTGTGTATATCCTACATTTGGTTGTTAAAGGTTGTATGTTGGAAATGCACATTTCAAATATACATCGGACTAAGATGCATAAAACTACGGGCAGCAAAGGTAAAGGAAACCGGCAATAGGAGGTTGCTGATTGTATGTTCCAAGTGCATGTTAAAATTGTATGTTGTGAAGATACAATGAAAACCTACATTGCATATGATGCAAAGGATGACTGACAAGAGTGGTAGTTAGAAAGAATGTTGGATGGGTATCTATTTGCAGATACAATAAGTGACAGGTAGTAGTAGGTAAGAATCCTTTAGTCCACCAGGAAAACAAGTTAAGCTTTGTATATGAAATTTGTTTGTATCGGCATTGCACATTAAATTGTATGTGGTGAAACATCCAATGGTTGAGTGGAGATTGAGGGTCCCACCAAGTGTATAACCTAAATGCACATTGAGAATGTATATTACAAATATACATTAAGAAGCATACAAGTATCCGATATGATTTGTGACTGGCTGTCAGGGTAAACCAGTGTATAAGGCACTATGGCAAATTGGTGATAATAAGTAAAGTATTGTATGAAAGTTGAGAATGTGATTTATGGGTATTTCACCATTGAATTGAAGGCTTTCGTTGTACAACTCTGCATCAAGTGGTATTAGAGAGAAGGAGTATCTTTGGGTAGAAGAAGAAGACAAGATGTTAGAAGGAGAGGGGTTAGAAGAGTACCCAACAAAGATAACCAATGCTGAGTTGGCGGTCTTAGTGAAGAAACAATTGGTAGAGAGCAAAGCAGTTAGAGCTCAGAATCAGGCCTTGAAAGATGAGTTAGAGAAGTTGAAGGACAAGGTAGAGAAAGGAGATGAAGATTTTGGTGAACAAGAAGATTGGGATGAAGAGGAGATTCCAAGGCAAGAAGAGATACAGGTTCCTGTAGACCAGAGACCCTTACTCAATGTCCTCAAATCCATGGAGAGGAGGACCATGGATATGAAAATAGACCTACCTGTGTTTGCAGGCAAAATGGAACCTGATTCAGTGATGGAGTGGATAGACTCCTTGAATAACTTCTTTGAGACTGAGGAAATACCAGAACACCAAAGGGTGAGAATGGCCCAATCCAAAATGAAAGGGGCTGCAATATATTGGTGGAATTTCATCCAAGATGATAGGGTGAAAGAAGGAAAGAACAAAGTTGCTACATGGAAGAAGATGATGGCTTTAGTGAAGGAAGCCTATGTTCTGTTGGATTACAACATTCAACTACATAAGATGAGACAAAACTTGAAACAAAAGGAATTAGATGTCAGTTCATACACTGAAGAGTTCATGAAACTATGTGTCAAGACAAAGATAAAGGAGGGTGAGGAAGAGAAGGTGAGCTTCAACACAACGTGAAATGGATGATAGATGGTGTGATAGTGGGGGTGCCAATGGCGTGCTATGGATTCTGCAGCATAAGTTTACTCAAAAGCTTGATGATCTAAAATGGAAGGATATAGGGGTATTTATAGACTCATGAGAGAGAGGATCAACGGTGTAGAAGAAATAAGAAGATCCATGGTACAGGATGTTTGAGGGAACGTGCGCGAATAGAAGGACATGTGTCATTCAAAAAGATGCTTTGTTGAGTTAACTGCTTTCTTGATGAGGATGAGTTTTTATTTCTTAAATTATAATATATTTTTCTAATTTAAGAGTTTTATTGATAGCTTTAAATTAGTTAACTCAGCTTTTGCTTTTGTATGACAAGAAGAATTTATTTTTAGAAGATTTGAAAGCAAAAATAAATAAATTTATTTAATTACTTGCACATGATTTAGAAGAATGAATAAAATATTTAATTATATTTTATTTTTGGAGATTAAAATTTAATTTAAATAAATTTACATTTTATTTAAATTTGGAAGAATGAAAGATTTAATTAAATAATTAAAATTATTTAATTGTTTAGAAGAATAAAGTTGATATTGATAGAATTAATTAAATAAATGCAATTAATTCAATTAATGGGAGAAACTGAATCAAATAAATAAATTTATTTATTTATTTATTGATAGAGGAATATAAAGATGAAATAAATATTTAAAATATTTATTTAGGTAGAGTCATGTCATTTTTAGGTGTATACATTTTGTCCCTCTTTGATGCAATGTGTTTTATCACGTTGTTTCAAAGAATAAGAATTTTTGATAATGATACATGCCCCAGTTTTGCCCTTGGTACAAGTTTAACAACAGGATGCCCCCTCGGGAGATTGGACAAGAAGAAGGCAGAAAGCGTGAGATAGACAATCTCACGAAGAAGGATGTGGAAAATGGGTTAGGATGGAGAAAAATAGGACATGGTTCAGAGGAGCAGACATGGGAAGTAGTCACAGTTGTCACACAGTCAGCTATGGTTCACTTGCTATATATAGGAGCTAGGTCCACAAGTCCTTTTCATTTGCACACTTGTCCTTAGTTGATTGGTCTTTGAGAGCTTAGGAGAGCAGAGGAGCTAGAGCAGTCGACAGAGATATGGATATTCTGCGTGAGGAGCATTGTTTTGAGTGAGTCAGATGGTTCGATCGGCCACCTGAGGCAGGACCACTGGTATGTAGTTTGACAAAACTCACTAAAAGTCATTTATTAGGCCAATAAATGCTTAGGAAAAAAAGCTAAGACAGATGCACCAAACTACAGTTCGGTGCATATGTGCTCCGAAATGGCACATATGCCGCAAAGTCATGCATCTGAGAGATCTTATGGCACATATAATAGATGTGAGCATATAGGATATGAATTGGCACATCCACTATGGAACTGTGCATGTGACACTAGAAGCGGTGCATGTGCCAAAACGACGCATACACGTCAAGGATTGGTGCATTCACAGTGAAGTGGCACATCTGATATGAATCGGCGCATTTGCCACCTAGTTCAGCACATTTGCACTAAGATAGTCAGTGGACTTAACGAAATTAACCCAATTGTCACCTTGATCGATGCATCAATTGATAAGCGATCTCCGAGATTGTTGAGAATCTAGTCAAGAGATGATATGTTGTTTTGATTAATTTGATATGTTAAGTCAATGATAGGATAGCTTGATTGCTTTGAGTAAGTTTGCTTGGATATGGATTTCTTTGACACTATGCTTTGCTTGGTTGTAGGAGGATATCTGGGATACCCTAATGTCACGAGAGTAGTTCCCTTTGTCATTGTTGCAGCGGTATATGTTGACAGAGATGGACTGTGAGGCTCTTGGTGCTATGGGTCTGCATTACATTTGTTTCATGCCTGAGGTTCGCATGAACCGCAGTTTGTTGACTGCAGCAGTGGAGCGGTTCCACAGAGAGGATGGGACATTCCATATACTGACTAGGGAGACGACTATTACTCTAGAGGACGTGTACAGGATTCTGTACCTCCCTATTCAAGGAGAGTTGGTGGAGTACGTACCACAACGTGATGCTAGATTGGCTGAGTGTAGACTCATTTTTGATGACCTAGAGTTGGTTGAGCAAGTGATTTCATGGCAGGACATTCATGACTGCTATGACTACTTCCTGAGGATAGTGGCGGGATTGATCGGTGGCGTAGTATGCCCCAATAGGAGGTTGCATGGGTTCCCAATTAGCTGGGGGAGGGTGCTAGAGAGTATGATTATGGATGGGACTCAGTATGCATGGGGTGTGTGCATGCTAGCACACTTATACATGGATATGCATCAGGTTGTGTATCACAGAGGGGCCAGCTTGTCGGCAGGTGTGTCTCTTTTGTAGTTTTGGTTGTGGGAGCACATAGCTATCATGCGAATGATATTTCTTTTTCATAGGCAGAGAGGTGAGCCCTACAACTATGGTTATGCAAGTGTGATTTCCCAGCACAAGCTGGGAAAGCTCAAGTACTAGAGACATGCACTAGATAATGTGAATCTGGTTATCTGGCACCCATACCTAGACTGCGAGGTATAGGAGCATGAGGACGATGATTTGCCATATTGTTTCCAGACTTGGTAGCTTATTGGCAGGATGCGGCACACATTAGAGCATCAGATTGTCAGTCGAGTATAGAGGTAGTTTGGCAGAGTGCAGGGTAGGCCACAGGGGCAGGTGCAATTCATGAGGACCCATGTAGAGAGATTTAGGTGGGGTCCTGTGGCATCGTATGAGGAGGCTTTGGCAGACTTTCGTCAGATCCCTTATGCAGCTTGGCCCATGAGGAGGGAGATAGTAGACGCGGGCATGATGCTAGACTATGAGGAGTGGTTCGCTGCTCATCCATTTCCTAGATATTCAGGACTTGGAGAGTTGGCTCCTTGTATAGACGAGGAGGATTCAGATGATGATTGTGGAGCTGGCAAGAGGAGGAGGAGACAAAGGAGGGGGAGAGGAGGTCAGGGAGATGATGGTGAGCTGGAGGAGGAGGAGGAGATGGAGGAGGAGGTGGTAGACCGAGACAGAGGAGGAGGTTTAGGGAGGGACCTTCGAGTCAGCAGGAGGTTGCGCAGCTGCAGGCTACAGGGCAGGTGCAGGTGCTAGTACAATAGTAGGTACAACAGAGACAGATGTCACCACCTTAGCAGGTGCAGGGATAGGGACAGGTTTTGTAGCCTGACTTACAGCAGTAGGCTATGGTTACATTACAGGGTCAGGTTAGGCAGTTGAGGGCCCACCTAAGAGCAGCAGAGTCCTAGAGAGATTTAGATGCAGGGCAGATATTAGAGATCTCCAAAGAGAGATGCATCCTTGGCGAGTGTGCGGGAGATCAGAGTGGAGAGAGATGCAAAAGTGACAGCCTTGGGTACAAATAGTACTTCGAGCTTTTTGGTTGCATAGGTGTAGCAAGCACAGACACAGCTAGCCCAGGTACAGGGTGAGCTTGCCAGAGTGCAAGCTCAGACTTAGTACTACAGAGGATTATATCATGGGGCAATGTCGACAGACCAGTGTGCGCCCGGTTACAGGAGTCAGTCTGCAATATCACAGAGGGCAGGTGGATCCTGATCTGTAGCATCAGTGAGAGGCCCCCAGCAGTCAGGGGGTGACAGAGGAGAGGGCAATGCAGGGAGTGGTAGTCCATGACAGTAGGGTTAGCCAGTTTTTGACACTTGTACTAATTTTTAGCAAGATGTACACATTTTTGATGGCTCAGATAGTAGGATATGTATATGTACCACTTTTGTATTTTGAGACATGTATTATTATCTTTTTGTATTTGTATACATTTCATGACATGACTCTAAGAGATGGACCCTTTGATATTTGTACATTTGGACATGTTTGATGATATTTATAGGATGATGCATCTATTTGATGCTCTCTATATGTAGTTTACTCTTTCTATGTTATGGATGTATTTCTAGTTGTATGATGTGATGCATATGTTTATCTAATTCAGGCTTTTATATGATGTTATGTGATGTTTATGTGACCTATTGTAGACTTTAGATGTGTTTACTTGATATGCCTCTAATGTGTGAATGTAAATGGTATCTATATGATTATGCAATTTATGTAATGCACTTATCTATGTTTTTGATTTTTGATATGATATATGGATGCAAATGTATGTGGATGTCCTGATGCACTTATTATGTATGCAAATGATTTAATCATGTGAATGACTATCTCATGTGATATGATATGTTATCTATGCTATGTTTTTGATATGTCCAAATGTACGCAATCAACACAGAGATGATATAAATAGGTGGAAGAAAAGGAGTGAAGGAAATACATGCTTTCATTTGATATTTTGTAAGATTTTCTTTATTGCATGGTTGATATGGATTTTTGGATATGGGATGGATGTGGATAATTTGCCATCGTTAGAGCGCAAGTGTTTTTGTTAAATCATTGGGAACTTTTTGTTTCTTTTCTCTTTTTGAAATGTTGTAAGAAAATACAAGCATCTAGGTATAATTAAACCGAGATGACCTGAGTACTTCGTACATGGATTTTGATATAGCAAGTTGATACAAGCATCTAGTCAAACTTGAATCTAGATGACTTGAGCACTTCTTGTGTTTCAATAGACAAGGATTGCCCTTTTTCATGTTCAAACCTCTGAAGTCCTCAGTGATCTTTTGTTGATCATGTCATTAGACAAAAGTCATCACATTACTAAAGTTTGATCCACAAATAGTAGATAAAGAAAATGATTATGCCCCCATCATAGCATCTCTAGCTTTTGGCATCCTTGAGTAGCATAGGAAGACATAATGACAAAAATCCAAGACCTTGTTAGTTAACATGTTCACAAAACATTCTTGCATTAGATGTGTCTTTTTTGCCATAATTGATATAGAATTAGTCTGATTATTTCAGTATATGTTTTCTGCTTTGCTTTGGATAGGTTGATGTCTCATGCCAAGATTTTTGTTTTGGGAAGCTTGCTTTGCTGTGCATGCTTGTCTAGTGAAAGATATCACAATCCTTATTGGTCTCCTCTTAGAATATGTGGCATTCAAGAATCCTAATCTGCAACTAGGTTGAGAAGTTGGCCCCAGTTTAGACAAAGGATCGACTTATTATGGGTGATATGACAAACATATACAGAGAGATAGACCCTAAGGGACTGACCTAGTGCCTCGGAGGCTCATTGCTAAATGGCCTTGCTTACGTGATGACGCAGAGGCAACGTAGTTCAGGGTGAACCTAATGGACCTAAGACCTAGGTGATAGCAAGGATGCAGAAATGGTATGGACAACAGGACATATGACACTTGATAGAATGGATAGAAAAGAAGGGGAGCAGAGCCTCGGTGGCACATTTGAGAATGGCCTTGCCTGCGTGATAACTCAGAGGTGACATAGTTTGACAATGATTCAAGGATCGGTTCAAGATGAATGATACGATGTACACAAGAGAAATGAGGTCACAACAGATGGAGGAAGTGGTTTGTCGCAGATAGCACCTGTTTACCAGGTTTTCACCGTTGGATGAAGGGATTTTTCTTTACTTTTTTTTTTGAATATTTAGATAGGAGAAGGTGGATACGGATAAGGAGAGACTCAAGTATCTAGTTCCTTGAAAGGTGATAATCTCACTAGATGGATGCTGTCACATGGACCATGTCTAGTGTGCTCATAGATGTTGGTAGGGGATTGCATGAAAGTGAGATGGAGAATGGTAGATATTGGATTATGGAAGGTGTGATAGTGGATGATGAAGCAGAATATAGAAGGACTTATGCAAGGATGGAAGGAAAGTTTATGTAAAAGCATGGACCATAGGATGAGGAAGATATGTAGGATAGTAGTAGGAGGGAGGGGAGATGGATTTATACAGAAGTGTCATGGAATAGAAGGGAACCATGAACAACGGTTGCACATACCGTGATAAACATTAAAGCTGATGATAGGAGTGTGGTGTAGGAAGCAATGGAGATTTTTGCTCAGTGGATGAGTGATTTAGGTATTTAGGGACCCACATAGACTTAGTATTTTTTTGATTTTGCTTGTCATGTGGGATGGAAGGATTTGATACTTTTGGATGGAAAAGGAGAAAGGGGATAGTCGAGATTCTTGATAGGTGGATGCCTCATTTATCTTGATGCCTCTTTGTTTGGGTAACCAAACCATTTTTCTTTTAGACTTCTCTTGTGAAAGTATGGGATTGGGTATATGCAGTCTTTGTGCAACTTCTAAGATAATTGCTTGATGCTTGGGGACCCACACCTTTTTCAGTTTTACTTTGAGGTGTGTGGGTGTATGCAACGCTTGAGATGGATGTTTCTTTGATTCTTGACTTTTCTATCCGCAGGCATGAAGACCTTTAGGATTTTTGACTTTATAGGTAGAGGCATCCAAATTTTTGTGATTGAATTCCCTTGGGATGGTGGAAGTGAGGTTGGTGGAAGCTCGTTGTTTAGACAACATGTGCATTTGTTGGCCATGATTGGGATACTTAGAGGATTTAAAGATGGATGGATAAGGTGTTGGAAGAAGTGGTAAAATGCATGGAGGGATATTAGGAGTTGGAAGTAGCGGAGGTAGATTGGATGGTGGAAGGTGTATGGTCACATGCTCTTTACAATTGTAGGATGATGGAGGTGGAATGGCCACATATGTTTTAGGGCTATGATAGGGTTTGTGATGGAAAGTGGTGGACTTAGGAGGAGTGGAGGAAGTACCAACATCTTGAGATTGTTCATCTTGGGGTATGTATCCAAGGCCATATGAGGGTGGAGGAACTTTGACATGGATAGGTTCCAAAATACCTTGTTCATGAAGGCCTAAGCCTTTACCTTGATAGTTCATATGTTGGAGTATGCGGTGGACAGTGGGATTATGTACAGGTGGAACACTAGACATGAGTGCCTTATTGGATGGAGGAGGAGAGATAGAGGATAACGATTGCTGGTGTTTTAGGGAGGAACATTCATGCATGAAGGTAGTGAGACCAAGGGGATAGGATAATGAATTTGCAACTTGGTTCATAACGGATGGTGGGGGAGCAATAGGATCTTGATTATCATTATGCTTAGTAGGATCCAAGTTATTGGTTTGATCATCTATGTGCACTTGGGAGGCAATTGTATCATCAAGGGAAGTTGTTGGATCATGGATAGGAGTAATGGGGGTTTCTTGCTCATGGATGGGTATGGGATCAAGCTATTCATGGATATCTTCTTCATAGGGAATATCTTGATCATAGAAAAGATATAGATTATGGATGGGTTGGAATTGGATCTCTTGCTTATGTATAGGATCAAGTTGCTCATGGATAGCTTCTTCATTAAAGGTAGAATCTTGATCATAGAAGAGATAAAAGTTAAGAACGGTTTGAAATTGGATGGGAGTGTTTTGATCTTGATTTAGACAAAGGGTGGATGTTTTCACATGCTCTAAGGTGTGCTCTTGACATAGCTCTCGGTCTTCTTGAATGGAAGTAGATAGATCTTAGATAGCTTCTTGGTTGACAATATGGATGTTCGATGGACCTTGACTTTGGTTCATGGTAGGAGGTTCTTCGATAAGCTCAAAGGGTTGCAGATGACATGAAGGGGTTGTAGGATTTGACATGGCATTGGAAGAATCTTCGGTAAGGTCAAGGACTAGAATTTGAGGACATGGTTGACTCTCTACTAATAGTCTTTGGATCACATCCTTCGTAGGTGTAGGAGTACATGGATGAGGAGTGGATTTGGCTTTCTCCATAGCTTTTCTTTTGTTGTATAAATTTGGAAAAACTCTTTCCCAAAGATCATTTGAGGATTCTTTGGTTGTCGATGTAGATGGTGGGGAACTTGAGGTCAGTGTTGGTATAGAACTGGTATGCTTTAGAATATGTGTCTTAGAAGATGGTGACGAAGGACTAGTAATACGAGTTCCAACTTGAAGTGGTGCTTGCCTTGTCATGAGTATCATTAAGATGGGAAAAGGATGTACAATTTTGGTGTGAGGTGTAGCTAGTACTGACCTGTTCAGCTTGGAAGATTGTCATTTCTTGTTGTAAGACTTAGATTTGTTGAGAAATTGCTATACAATCTTGGGGCGAGGGACCTAAGTTTATTTGCAATTGTAGATATTGGAGTGTTTGAGCAATATATTCTAATTGGTTTTCCATCTCTACATAAATTGACACAAGATCAGAAAAGCTTACTGTGATAGATGCGCAAATACAAATGTGTGGAAATAGAGGATAAAAGTGTAGCAGGTCAAAGCATATGCATAGATCTGGCAAAGAATAAATGCACAGGAATAGGTAGCAAAAGCACAGGAAGTCAGTACAATGCGTAGTAGGTCGAGATATATGTGTTGTTATGGTTTTTAGTTTTGTTTTTTTGCAGTGTTTTTAACACATTTTTCAAAAATTTCTATTTTAAATAAAGACATAGCAAGCACATAGAAGTTTTCATGATTTTTATCTTTTATTATTTTTTTGTATTTTGGACTTTTTGACACAAGAACAATTACAACCTAGGCTAGAAAGGATAGTATTTGTTGAGTCCCCTAGCTGTGCATATTCAAAGCATGTAGCTCCAAGATCTAGTAGCACCGGCTCCCCTCCATGACACTCACTTCTTAGGCATACCAGATCCAGGTTTTCTTAGGCTCATACCCCCACCGAACCATAGGATTGTCCTTGCTACCTCTACTAAGAATCACATGAATCATGGCCGCTTCAAAGGTTCCACCTTTTGCACCAACAAATAGGGGTTTTTGGTATATTAAACAATGGCTAAGTAGTCAAGGCAATCATTTGAGTGGTTACACGTGCAGCATCTCTACTCTCCATTTTGGAGTCTCCTAGCCTCCAAGGGTTACACCTTGGAGGGTTTTGGGGGAGGTTAGCTGTCGGTGTAACACAGCGGCACTTGTTGTAGGAAGCTTTCGCCTCAAGCACAATTTATTTAAAGTGGATCGGTAGGGCTTGGCTTTAGCCTATTACCACTTAGGGTCATTCCCACTTGGACAGGTGGGCATCCAAGGGAAAGCCCCTCTAAAGGTTATACACAAAGAATAACAAGTTTGGCATTTTGGTCACCCAGTAAAGGGGAGAGCATAAGCTTATTTTCATTCAACAGACACAAAAACAATGGTTTATCCAATCCTATTTAAAAGGAAAAAAACTATATGCGTTATCTATTTGGGCACTCACACGTTTGTTAACTTTGAAGTGGTTAAAGATATCAATTGTTCATTTCCCCTTTGTAAGATAACAAATGTTCTAAACTAAGAAAGATAGCAATAATTCATAGATAGCAATGATGTTCATTACTATCCTCCTAGTTAAGGGCTACATGAGATTTACATGCAATTTTTTTAACTTTTCCCCTAATTAATCTAAGATGAGTTAATTAGTGCAACTAAATGATCTATCCAGCTCCTAATCCTGCAAGACAAACATTAGCGTTAATCTGACAATCACGAGAGATCCTAAAACCACAGTGAAGAATAGATGTGCCACTTAACAATCTGTATGCACAGAAATAGAAACTGTAAGCGCAATGTTACAAACACGCTAAGATAGGTGTCAAAAGCATAGGAATAAGAGACAAATGCACCATTTCTACAGATGCATCGTAAAAAAGGATGTAAGCACTGTGTCAGGGGATATATGTGACGGAATACTGCAGGTGCCGAAACATATTGTATATGCACCAGACCTTTGCATGCACCAGAACAAGTTGGAGATGTGCTAGTTGAAAGGATCTATGCACTGGAACAATGCTTAGATGCACCGCGAGATCGATCAGATGCACCGACTGAACCTGTTTGAAGCCTGTACGGAATCTGTATAGAACCTGTCACTCAGAAACTTAGTTTTTTGGTTAGATTTGGGGTAAAGGCCCCACAGTGGGTGCCAGAAATGTGATGGGTAAAATGGGATAATCAAAATAAATTATAAAAACCCAAAAACATCAATGGAATGTACAAGTAAATAAAGATAGTCACAACCTTTTTACCTAGCGATTTCCATTGTTCGCCTATTCCCGTTTGATCTTCAGTGATGAATGCAACCCTCATGAAGCTTGCTTCCTTGCTTTGATTCCTCAAGATGGAAAAATAGAAATGGCTTGGATACTTGTAGTGTTGAAGGTGTGCTTCAACACAACGTGAAATGGATAATAGATAGTGTGATAGTGGGGGTGAAAAATGGCGCGCTATGGATTCTACAGCATAAGTTTACTCGAAAGCTTGATGATCTAAAATGGAAGGATATAGGAGTATTTATAGACTCATGAGAGAGAGGATCAACGATGTAGAAGAAATAAGAAGATCAATGGTAGAGGATGTTTGAGGGAACGTGTGTGAATAGAAGGACATGTCATTCAAAAAGATGCTTTGTTGAGTTAACTGCTTTCTTGATGAGAATGAGTTTTTATTTCTTAAATTAGAATATATTTTTCCAATTTAAGAGTTTTGTTGATAGCTTTAAATCAGTTAACTCAGCTTTTGCTTTTGTATGACAAGAAGAATTTATTTTTAGAAGATTTTGGAAGATTTGAAAGCAAAAATAAATAAATTTATTTAATTACTTGCACATGATTTGGAAGAATGAATAAAATATTTAATTATATTTTATTTTTGGAGATTAAAATTTAATTTAAATAAATTTGCATTTTATTTAAATTTGGAAGAATGAAAGATTTAATTAAATAATTAAAATTATTTAATTGTTTAGAAGAATAAAGTTGATATTGATGGAATTAATTAAATAAATGTAATTTATTCAATTAATGGGAGAAAATAAATCAAATAAATAAATATTTAAAATATTTATTTAGGTAGAGTCATGTCATTTTTAGGTGTATACAGTTATGACGCATCATAAGAAGCTTTTGCATACTATTCTTGGACCTGGGCACCCAACCTTACATGGGCAAGTTATTGCCACTTGGTGGCTACATGTTGACACCATTTAATGCTCGCATGTGGGATTGTTGGAGGGGAGAGAAAGTGGATGCCCAAATTGGAGGGAAAACTCCTCTATAAATATTTTCCATTGTATTTGTTGTTGTATGTGAGATTTTAGGTACTCGGGTGTTGTGAGAATACTTTCAGATTGAAGACTAGTGGAGAGGGTTGGATAGTGATTGTATTGTACAAATATTTTATAGATTAATACAAGTTTGTGTATCTTTCCTGGTGGAATGTTTCACACACAAGGGTTTTCTCCACGTAAACACTGTGTTGTGTGTTTAATTTTCTGTTTTGATGTTTCTAGGTTTGCATATTTTCATTTGCATGTTACAATCTCCATTGGTAATACATAGTTAAAATTACAGAAATTATATTTGAATTAGTTTTCCATTTGTGTAGTTGTGCCTTTCATTTCTAACACTCTAGAACCTTTTCTTCTATTAAAAAATATTCTCAACCTCCTTGAGAACAAAACTATCTTGATTTGCATCTTCATTAATCTCAGCCAACATATGCTTTTGAGGAGAAGAAGGGTGAGCCAAATGCCTGCTCCCCCAACCCCATTTGCAAGGGGAGAAGCATCCTTAACACCCCTAAAAAATTATGTCTCTTTGTAATATGACCAACCTTCCAACATGTGAAGCACTTGATTAGAAGGCACTCATAATTGATTTCTTGCAACCAAACTCTAAGAATAGAATTCATCTTTATCTCTTGCTTAATTGGTTTGCTCAAGTCCATCTTAATGAAAATTTTGACATAAGTTGTCAATTGCCCTCTAGCAGTGGCATTAGAGTTGTTAAAATATTCTCCTAATGAGTCTCCAATCATGTTAAACACCTTTTCAAACCATAATGCCTACAAAATCTTGTATATTCTAGTCCATAAAGGGGCATCATTGATCAATTCTTGTGGGAATCAAATCTAAGTGTCCAAGCCTGAATGTAAAGACCTACATTCCCCATAAACTATGGGTCTCCCTTAAGGATATTATCTCACTCAGATTTATATTGAAAACAATTTTAACAAACCCTAACTCTAGAAAAATTACCTTGGGCAGAGGACAACACCACTTTTACTTATCTAATATTTGATTCTTTCCATTTTGAACAAAATGCCAATGAGTTTAGAAATCACCACATTCTTGTTTAGTTTCTTGATCATCATGTTCAATAAATTGTTTGAGATGTTAATGCTCAGAATGTCCTCATCAACCTTGATATTGACATTGAAGACTAAAATTTTACAATTATTTAATCCATTCACTTCCACCACCTTTTCCTTGATTGTTTTGTTATTCTCCTTAATAAACAACCTTCCCATTTCTTGACAAATGTATAATGTACCATTCCTTAGCCTTGCCCATCATGAATCAGAGTGGGAACCACATGGCACCATAGAGGTGCGGCCACCACCAGATCCGAAGTTCTTCCTTCCAAACAAAACTCAATCTTTTAATTATAAAATAAATTTTATTATTTGTATTTTATTTAATATTTTAAATTTAGTAATGTCAATATTTATGATTGTAAAATTAAACTCCTCATCTAAAATTAAACTCCTCTTTTACTCTAAAATTAGAATTAAAAAAATCAAAACTCAATATTTTAATTATAAAATAAATTTATTATTTTTATTTTATTTAATATTTTTGAATTTAGTAATGTCAATATTTATGAGTCATAAAATCAAACTCCTCATCTAAATTAAACTCCTCCTTAACTCTAAAATTAGAATATAAAAAATCAAAACTCAATTTTTTAATTATAAAATAAAACTTAATATTTTTATTTTATTTAATATTTTGAATTTAGCAATGCCAATATTTATGTGTTGTAAAATTCTAAATTAAACTCCTCTTTTAACTCTAAAATTAGAATTTAAAAAATAAAAAACTCAATCTTTTAATTATAGAATAAAAATTATTATTTCTATTTTATTTAATATTTTAAATTTAGCAATGTGAATATTTATGAGTTTATTTTGTGAAATATTAAAAATATTATTTCTATTTTATTTAATATTTTAAAGTTAGCAATTTGAATATTTATGAGTTTATTTTGTGAAAAATAAATGGTTGTAAATGATGAAGGATATGGAATGCATTTTGAAATGTTTATTAAAAAAAAATTCGCACAATTTTTTGAATTCTCTTTTAGGGAGGAGAAATGTTATATTAAGTAACTTTCTTAAAGTTTCTAAACTAATAAGTCTTCGTATAAATCTTTTTTATTATAAATCTTTAAAATTATATTAATTAAACTGTACTTAATTGCAATATTAGGGTAAGTGCAAGAAGATGGGGGGCCAAAAAGGGGTCTTAAGTGGCCACTTTTTTTCTGAAATCAGGAAATACTGGTCTTGGATGAGAAATTGAGCATAGTTACACTCAAAATTTAGAGATGCAACCAAAACAATGTTCGTAGTGCTCCGAGTCTACTTTCTAAACTACTATTTTGTTTTGAAAATGGCATAGATTAAGGGGTTCAAAAGAGGGAGCCATAGAAATTGGTGTTGTTTCTGTCAAAAAAACATAACATAGCATGTTTTGTGGCTCCCTCAAAAGGTCAACTTTTTTTTGGTATTTTTAAAATCGCTTTGGTGAGAAATTAGCTAATAGCATGTAGTTTATGCCCGATTTTTCTGATAATTTTTTGATGAATATTTGATTTTTTACTAATTTTTAAAGTGGACACATCCTAAAAAACAAAATTTTGGCCGTGCTACCCCTATAAATTTTGAAAACTAATTGAAAATCATTTTTTTATTTTTTTAATATTTGTAGAATGGAGTCTAGTTTCTAAATATGTAATTTTTTTGAAATTTGAAAGAATAGTTATTTTACAATGAAAAAAAGACCAAACAGTGGTTTTTGCATAAAAACGGACACACAAACAAAAGAAATTAAAGATGAAAGGCTTAACATTGTTAAAATGTGAAAAAAATCACATCGTCAAATAGCTAAGAGAAAGCCTAACATTACCCATGTGTTTGATTTGTTCAACCTTGAAACACGTGCAAATCTGAGGGTTAGCACGAACGAAATTATGTGAAATTTTGAAGAATACAGAAAAACACGTCTGTGATTGTTCATAAGGCACTCCAAGCCTTTGGGTTGGAAATCCAAAGCAAATCCCAAGCCCAAGGCTTGGGATTTCCAAAGCAAGAAATAACGCGAGCGCGTTATAACGCGCTCACGTTATGTTTTGTCTTGCATTTTTCTTTCCCGCAAGTCTGTCTTTTGCCATGTTTGATATAACGCGAGCGCGTTATAACGCGCTCGCGTTATGTCCCACTCAATTTTTTTTTACATTCAAGGCTATTAATCATGAGGGTTAAGGCATAAGGGATAGAGTTGGAAGGTTTACAGATAAGGTATTAGCGTTTAAAGTATAGTATCGAGCCCGTTGAGGGTCTAGGAATAGGGATAGCGTTTAAGGTTTAGGGATGAGGGTTGACAAATTACGGTTGAGGGTCGAGGGATCAAAGTTAAGGGTTGAGGGATTAGGGTTTGACATTAAGGGTTGAGGGTTAAGGTTCAAGGGTCAAGGGTTTAGGGTCGAGGGATTAGGGTTAAAGTAGAGTGTGGAGGGTGTAAGGATTAGGGATAGGGTTGGAGGGTTTAGGGATAAGGGATTAGGGTTTAAGGTATAGTATCAAGTCTGTTGAGAGTTTAGGAATAGGGATAGCATTTAGGGATTAGGGATGAGGGATTATAGTTGAGGGATGATGGATTAGGGTTGAGGGTTGAGGGATTAGGGTTTAGGGATAAGGTTTAGGGTTGAGGGTTGAGGGATTAGGGTTTAAGGTATAGTGTTGAGGGTTGAGGGTTGAGGGTTGAGGATTAGGGTTTAGGGTTGACGGATTAGCATTTAATGTCGAGGTTAGGGTTAGAGTGTCGAGGGTAGAGGGATTAGGGATAGGGTTTAGGGTTGAAGGTTTAAGGATTGAGGGTTGAGGCTTTAGGGATGAGGGTTTAAGGCTTAAGATATAGTGTCAAGTGTTGAGGGTGTAGGGATAGGGTTTAAGTTTTAAGGGTTAAGGGTTGAGGGATATGGATTAGGGTTTAAGGTATAGTGTTGAGGGTCGAGGGATCAGAGTTAAGGGTTGAGGGATTAGGGTTTGACGTTGAGGGTTGAGGGTTGAGGTTCGAGGGTCAAGGGTTTAGGGATAGGGTTGAGGGTCGAGGAATTAGGGTTAAAGTAGAGTGTGGAGGGTATAAGGATTAGGGATAGGGTTGGAGGGTTTAGGGATAAGGGATTAGGGTTTAAGGTATAGTATCGATTCTGTTGAGGGTGTAGGAATAGGGATAGCATTTAGGGTTTAGGGATGAAGGATTAGAGTTGGGGGATGACAGATTAGGGTTGAGGGTTGAGGGATTAGGATTTGACGTTGAGGGTTGAGGGTTTAGGGTTTAGGGTTAGGGTTGAGAGATGAGGGATCAGAGTTAAGGGTTGAGGGAATAGGGTTTGACGTCGAGGGTTGAGGGTTGAGGTTCGAGGGTCAAGGGTTTAGGGATAGGGTTGAGGTTGAAGGGATTAGGGTTAAAGTAGAGTGTGGAGGGTGTAAGGATTAGGGATAGGGTTGGAGGGTTTAGGGATAAGGGATTAGAGTTTAAGGTATAGTATCGAGTCTGTTGAGGGTTTAGGAATAGGGATAGCATTTAGGGTTTAGGGATGAGGGATTAGAGTTGAGGGATGAGGGATTAGGGTTGAGGGTTGAGGGATTAGGGTTTAGGGATAAGGTTTAGGGTTGAGGGTTGAGGGATTAGGGTTTAAGGTATAGTGTTGAGGGTTGATGGTTTAGGAATAGGGTTTAGGTTTGAGGGATTAGGGTTTAGGGTTGATGAATTAGGGTTTAATGTTGAGAGTTGAGGGTTGAGGGTTGAGGGATTAGAGTGAAGGGTTGAGGGATTAGAATTTGGCGTTGAGGGTTTAGGGTTTAGGATCGGGGTTGAAGGTTGAGGGATCAGAGTTAAGGGTTGAGGGATTAGGGTTTGATGTTGAGGGTTGAGGGTTGAGGTTCGAGGGTCAAGGGTTTAGGGATAGGGTTGAGGGTCGAGGAATTAGGGTTACAGTAGAGTGTGGAGGGAATAAGGATTAGGGATAGGGTTGGAGGGTTTAGGGATAAGGGATTAGAGTTTAAGGTATAGTATCGAGTCTGTTGAGGGTTTAGGAATAGGGATAGCATTTAGGGTTTAGGGATGAGGGATTAGAGTTGAGGGATGAGGGATTAGGGTTGAGGGTTGAGGGATTAGGGTTTAGGGATAAGGTTGAGGGTTGAGGGATTAGGGTTTAAGGTATAGTGTTGAGGTTTGATGGTTTAGGGATAGGGTTTAGGTTTGAGGGATTAGGGTTTAGGGTTGATGAATTAGGGTTTAATGTTGAGAGTTGAGGGTTGAGGGTTGAGGGTTGAGGGTTGAGGGTTGAGGTTGAGGGATAGGGTTAATGGTCAAGGTAGGGTTAAATAAGAGTGTCGATGGTAGAGGGATTAGGGTTTAAAGAATAGTATCGAGCCTGTTGGGGTTCTAGGAATAGGGATAGCGTTTAGGGTTTAGGAATGAGGGATTAGAGTTGAGGGATGACAGATGACAGATTAGGGTTGAGGGTTGAGGGATTAGGGTTTAGGGACAAGGTTTAGGGTTAGGGTTGAGGGATTAGGGTTTAAGGTATAGTGTTGAGGGTTTAGGGATAGGGTTTAGGGTTGAGGGATTAGAGTGAAGGGTTGAGGGATTAGAATTTGGCGTTGAGGGTTTAGGGTTTAGGATCAGGGTTGAAGGTCGAGGGATCAGAGTTAAGGGTTGAGGGATTAGGGTTTGATGTTGAGGGTTGAGGGTTGAGGTTTGAGGGTCAAGGGTTTAGGGATAGGGTTGAGGGTCGAGGAATTAGGGTTAAAGTAGAGTGTGGAGGGTATAAGGATTAGGCATAGGGTTGGAGGGTTTAGGGATAAGGGATTAGAGTTTAAGGTATAGTAATGAGTCTGTTGAGGGTTTAGGAATAGGGATAGCATTTAGGGTTTAGGGATGAGGGATTTGAGTTGAGGGATGAGGGATTAGGGTTGAGGGTTGAGGGATTAGGGTTTAGGGATAAGGTTGAGGGTTGAGGGATTAGGGTTTAAGGTATAGTGTTGAGGGTTGATGGTTTAGGGATAGGGTTTAGGTTTGAGGGATTAGGGTTTAGGGTTGATGAATTAGGGTTTAATGTTGAGGGTTGAGGGTTGAGGGTTGAGGGTTGAGGGTTGAGGTTGAGGGATAGGGTTAATGGCCAAGGGATTAGGGTTAAATAAGAGTGTCGATGGTAGAGGGATTAGGGTTTAAAGTATAGTATCAAGCCTGTTGGGGTTCTAGGAATAGGGATAGCATTTAGGGTTTAGGAATGAGGGATTAGAGTTGAGGGATGACGGATGACAAATTAGGGTTGAGGGTTGAGGGATTAGGGTTTAGGGACAAGGTTTAGGGTTAGGGTTGAGGGATTAGGGTTTAAGGTATAGTGTTGAGGGTTTAGGGATAGGGTTTAGGGTTGAGGGATTAGAGTGAAGGGTTGAGGGATTAGAATTTGGCATTGAGGGTTTAGGGTTTAGGATCAGGGTTGAAGGTCGAGGGATCAGAGTTAAGGGTTGAGGGATTAGGGTTTGATGTTGAGGGTTCAGGGTCGAGGTTCAAGGGTCAAGGGTTTGGGGATAGGGTTGAGGGTCGAGGAATTAGGGTTAAAGTAGAGTGTGGAGGGTATAAGGATTAGGGATAGGGTTGGAGGGTTTAGGGATAAGGGATTAGAGTTTAAGGTATAGTATCGAGTCTGTTGAGGGTTTAGGAATAGGGATAGCATTTAGGGTTTAGGGATGAGGGATTTGAGTTGAGGGATGAGGGATTAGGGTTGAGGGTTGAGGGATTAGGGTTTAGGGATAAGGTTTAGGGTTGAGGGTTGAGGGATTAGGGTTTAAGGTATAGTGTTGAGGGTTGATGGTTTAGGGATAGGGTTTAGGTTTGAGGGATTAGGGTTTAGGGTTGATGAATTAGGGTTTAATGTTGAGAGTTGAGGGTTAAGGGTTGAGGGTTAAGGGTTGAGGTTGAGGGATAGGGTTAATGGTCAAGGGATTAGGGTTAAATAAGAGTGTCGATGGTAGAGGGATTAGGGTTTAAAGTATAGTATCGAGCCTGTTGAGGTTCTAGGAATAGGGATAGTGTTTAGGGTTTAGGAATGAGGGATTAGAGTTGAGGAATGACGGATGACAGATTAGGGTTGAGGGTTGAGGGATTAGGGTTTAGGGACAAGGTTTAGGGTTAGGGTTGAGGGATTAGGGTTTAAGGTATAGTGTTGAGGGTTGATGGTTTAGGGATAGGGTTTAGGTTTGAGGGATTAGGGTTTAGGGTTGATGAATTAGGGTTTAATGTTGAGAGTTGAGGGTTGAGGGTTGAGGTTGAGGGATAGGGTTAATGGTCAAGGGATTAGGGTTAAATAAGAGTGTCGATGGTAGAGGGATTAGCGTTTAAGGTATAGTATCGAGCCTGTTGAGGGTCTAGGAATAGGGATAGCATTTAGGGTTTAGGAATGAGGGATTAGAGTTGAGGGATGACGGATGACAGATTAGGGTTGAGGGTTGAGGGATTAGGGTTTGATGTTGAGGGTTGAGGGATTAGGGTTTGATGTTGAGGGTTGAGGGTTTAGGGTTAGGGTTGAGAGATGAGGGATCAGAGTTAAGGGTTGAGGGATTAGGGTTTGACGTCGAGGGCTGAGGTTCGAGGGTTAAGGGTTTAGGGATAGGGTTGAGGTTGAAGGGATTAGGGTTTAAGGTATAGTGTTGAGGTTTGATGGATCAGATTTAAGGGTTGAGGGTTGTAAGGATTAGGGATAGGGTTGGAGGGTTGACGGATTAGGATTTGACGTTGAGGGATTAGGATTTGACGTTGAAGGATTAGGATTTGACGCTGAGGGTTGAGGGATTAGGATTTGACATTGAGGGTTGAAGGTTTAGGGATAGGGTTGAGGGATTAGAATTTGGTGTTGAGGGTTTAGGGTTTAGGATCAGGGTTGAAGGTCGAGGGATCAGAGTTAAGGGTTGAGGGATTAGGGTTTGATGTTGAGGGTTGAGGGTTGAGGTTCGAGGGTCAAAGGTTTAGGGATAGGGTTGAGGGTCGAGGAATTAGGGTTAAAGTAGAGTGTGGAGGGTATAAGGATTAGGGATAGGGTTGGAGGGTTTAGGGATAAGGGATTAGAGTTTAAGGTATAGTATTGAGTCTGTTGAGGGTTTAGGAATAGGGATAGCATTTAGGGTTTAGGGATGAGGGATTAGAGTTGAGGGATGAGGGATTAGGGTTGAGGGTTGAGGGATTAGGGTTTAGGGATAAGGTTTAGGGTTGAGGGATTAGGGATTAGGGTTTAAGGTATAGTGTTGAGGGTTGATGGTTTAGGGATAGGGTTTAGGTTTGAGGGATTAGGGTTTAGGGTTGATGAATTAGGGTTTAATGTTGAGAGTTGAGGGTTGAGGGTTGAGGGTTAAGGGTTGAGGTTGAGGGATAGGGTTAATGGTCAAGGGATTAGGGTTAAATAAGAGTGTCGATGGTAGAGGGATTACGGTTTAAAGTATAGTATCGAGCCTGTTGAGGTTCTAGGAATAGGGATAGCATTTAGGGTTTAGGAATGAGGGATTAGAGTTGAGGGATGACGGATGACAGATTAGGGTTGAGGGTTGAGGGATTAGGGTTTAGGGACAAGGTTTAGGGTTAGGGTTGAGGGATTAGGGTTTAAGGTATAGTGTTGAGGGTTGATGGTTTAGGGATAGGGTTTAGGTTTGAGGGATTAGGGTTTAGGGTTAATGAATTAGGGTTTAATGTTGAGAGTTGAGGGTTGAGGGTTGAGGTTGAGGGATAGGGTTAATGGTCAAGGGATTAGGGTTAAATAAGAGTGTCGATGGTAGAGGGATTAAGGTTTAAGGTATAGTATCAAGCCTGTTGAGGGTCTAGGAATAGGGATAGCATTTAGGGTTTAGGAATGAGGGATTAGAGTTGAGGGATGACAGATGACAGATTAGGGTTGAGGGATTAGGGTTTGATGTTGGGGGTTGATGGATTAGATTTAAGGGTTGAGGGATTAGGGTTTGATGTTGAGGGTTGATGGATTAGATTTAAGGGTTGAGGGTTGTAAGGATTAGGGATAGGGTTGGAGGGTTGACGGATTAGGATTTGACGTTGAGGGATTAGGATTTGACACTGAGGGTTGAGGGATTAGGATTTGACATTAAGGGTTGAGGGTTAAGGGATCAGAGTTGAGGGTTTAGGGATCTATAGCAGGACAAAATGCGAGCGCGTTATAACGCGCTCGTGTTTTGTCTTTCTACAGAAACGGTAAAAAAGTGGTTACCCCCGTGATCTTGGCCCACATGCTCTATTTTCTTACTGATTTTGCGCGTGCTCCGACAAAAAAGAAGTGCTTTCATGCTATTGGGAAGTTCACATGCACATTTGACACATTGTACCACCTTTGCATGATCTTTCCACCACCTTTTCTACTTTTCCAACTTGAGAAGGAGGAAATAACATAGTTTTCAAACCAAGTTTGATATATATCTATTCAAGTTTCAATTTTTGTAGTATTGCAATGTTAATTGTGATTCAATTTTAAGAATTTAACATTGAAAAGGAAGCAAGTGGTGAAAAACTCAAATTGTTGAGGAGTTTGATGCAAGAAGATAAAAACACTACATAATTGGGTACTCTCTCCATTCAAATCTTCATTTTTTAGGTATGTCAAGTCTTTACATGCATGTTCTTTACATTTTCCTTATTTCGGATTGAATTACTTTATCGTGCTTTATCATACATGTTTAAAATAGACACATTCCCAATCGAGAAAGCAACCTACAATCTCACATGATGCCATGTATATTTTCTACACTTGGGCTCTTTAATAATTATGTGTAATAAACAAACCTTAGTTCATACCATGATGTCAAACTATACAAGAATAAATCCTTACAACATAAAAAAAATACAATCCCACTATTATCATGTATTCATTTCTTAGGAACTAATATTGGTCTCTTTATCATGCTACAGACAAATTCTCCGTCATGCCGAGGAAACGATCAAGAATTAAACCAACACAGGAAGAGATAGAAGCTAAGAATGCAAAGAAAGCAATGGCTATGAGAGAACTTCGTGAGAAGAGGAAATTGGACACGATAAATGAAGACATACCAATTGAAGAGGAACCACAACCATCACAAAGAGATATGGTATTGGTGGCACAAAGAGAATGAATGCAAAAACTTTGTGGTACGAGAGATTTGAATACCACAGTTGGAGACACATCCTTTACCGCAAGACAACATGTAGGGACACCATCTACCACATCTCAAGTTGAGAGTACATCATCACTCACATGTGATGAAGGAGGTACGCCATCGTTCCCACCTCAACCTCAAGGTATGTCATCTATTCCATCTTCGATCGAAGGTATGCCATCTAACCCATCTCATTTAAATATTGATGAAATTCCTAATGTTGAGATGAATTTACCTAACTTGACACCACCTAGAATTTTGCATAGAAAGCCAAAGTATTTGATTGATATTGATGAGAATATTTTGCAGCCAATGCAAGGTAAGATTCTAAAACGCACTTGTAGAAGATATGCTAATAAGATTTAGAGATTGTTCTTTGAAAAGTTAAATGAGACTGCAAGATGTCAACTATTCGTTGAAATGATGCGAAGTATAAAGTATAGGTCTATCATGAAGATTCTTGGGTTGAGAACATCAGAGGCTTCAAGTGAAAAATCTATTGTCAAGAATCTAATGAGTGCGTATGAGAGTGTGGGTAACACCTCACGCACAAAAGATAGTAATGCAACACGGCGTGTGATTACATCGACTATAGTAAGTAGTCAAACGAGGAAAGCTCGTCTCATTAGAAAGACAAGTCAAGAATTGAGAATTAATAGGAAAACTTTATCAAGAGCCATTGGAAGATGCCAAAGAATTGAGGACACTAATGCCAATGAATTATGGGCGTTCTCGGGGAGACTACCACGAAAAGATAAACCAATTATTGAAGCATTGAGATCACTAATTGAAGACTTTTGGAAGAATTACACAAGGGTATCTCCGAATCAAAGGGATGTGGTAAGAAGGAGAATTGGTAGTCAGAACCGCGAGCCACATCCAAAGCATTTTTTGGATGAGACTCAAACACAGTTTTATGGTAAATTTCTAGAGAAGTATCCTCAAATTAAAATTTGTCAAAGATATTTTGAAATGCTAAAACCTTTCTATGTTAATATAAATCACACACGCACTACTTGTTGTTGTAGATTACATATTGAATTTTCTAACCATTTTGATGCTTATAGGTCTATATGTTTAGATATGCATACTAACAATGATTTGCAGGGTTGTGCCATATGTGCCCCACCAACATCTTCAAGAGACTTCATATCAAGAATTTTATGTGAAAGAGAGGAAGGTCAAATATTCTACAAGAAATTATGCTTGGATGGCACATGTCATCGTTGCGGTGGCTTGCAACATTTGCCAATATGTGAACATATGGAAATAACACATGCGGTTGGAAATGAACTAGTAGAGTTTGGCAAGTATAAAACAGTGGCATACAATACAAAAGATGGTAAAGAAGCAAAGAGGTGTGAATTAGTTATTGAAAAGATTCCAGTGTATCAGTTTATGCCTATATTTCGTGACAGCATAGTGTATGAGTATGCAAGACATGCCCATAGAGCTCGATGGTTGGACTTACAATTTAAGTTATGCAAGGACACATTTCCGGTTGGTAGCATTGTTTCATTCGTTGACTTTGCAGAGAACTACAGTCTACAGCCACAGCGTGAGGTGCAATCACAATATTACAACTCCACACAGGTTTCTATATTTGTGCACATTGCATTCATTCATGTGAATGATAGTACAGAGGATGACAGAAAGATCATAATGGAGTATCATTTCTATATTAGTGATGATCGCACGCATTCTACAGAGTTCGTGCAAGGTTGCTTTCAGGTGTTCTACAATGATTTGGCTAGAAGGGGCATATCGTTCAGTCAGCATATCATATGGTCGGATAATTGTGCATCACAATTCAAGAACTCGCAGAATTTCTATTGGCTGAGTAGGAGGCATAATTTTACAGGTATTCAACATATGTGGAACTTTTGTGAGGCCGGGCATGGAAAGGGGGAGCATGATGGTGCAGGAGCATGTATCAAAAGAGCCATAGCACGAGAAGAGTTAAAGTATAAAGACAATGCAAAGTTGACAGATGCAAAATCGATTGTCGAGTGGTGTAATGCTTCCATGGGTCCAGGTAATGAAGGTAAGTCTTTAGTTCGTAGATTTTTTTGGTTGATAGATGATACTAACATTGCACCATATGAGGATTGTTGTACATTGACAGGATCAAATGAGATGCACTCTTTCAGAAGCTCAATTGCAGGTTCATGGAGTATCCATACATGAAAGATGTCATGCTTTTGTTCTTCCTGTACAATTCAAGTCTGGGATGAGTGCGAGTCAAAGGAGTGGGTTGACGAATGGCAGTTAAGTTATCTTAGCCCACTTGACACGTATCGACCCCCGACGGCACTGGAACTAACATAGATGGAATCATCAGTTGACTTTGACCACATATCAGATTTAGTTCAACCAGGTAATATAGGGCACATATATGCATCTAATTTCATCTAGTTCAACCAGGTAATGTCATCTTACTTTGTAGTGTTTTTGTAATGTTGACTAATTTCATCTAATTTGCTACACATATCAATGTAGGACACATATATGCAGTTATTGCAGATGAAGATAATGAAGAGGGAATAGATTATTACTTATGTCGTTGTGTTGAGGCCAAAAAGAAATTGGAGGCCCCTGTTACAGATGGAGAAAACATCGAATACCCTACAGGATCAGTGGTTATTACTGGAACATGGCTTAGAAGGTACCCACATAAGAGTGTTAATATTTGGCTATTTCAGGACTTTGACATGCATCGAAAGATTCTTCATTACTCGAACCTTGTCGTGGCATCCAATGTTCATTTGATAAAGTATCGGGGTAGACCTTTGAACAAAATATTGTGGAAGGTGCGTGAGTCTGACCATGAAGCAATACTTGACACAATAAAGAGTAGAGCAGATCCAGATGGTTCATTGGATTAATTTGTAAGTATTCACATTGATTTTGTAAAGTTATGTTACATTGAGTTGTAAGTATGCACATTAATTTGTAAGGTTTGTCTTTTTTTATTTCCTCCTGCATTTTTACACATATGTACACATTTTTACATCATCATGTTATGCATTTTTGGTGTCCTACTCCTGATGCGACCAAACTCATAACTCACCCTACTAGACACCATTTGATGATCTCTCCAACACTCTGGATCCAGGGCGCCCAATCATGATGATGACCTATATACCATTCTCCCAAGGTGCTCATAATGAATGAATGATAAGGAGCACCTTGACCTCTATAATCAAGGTGATTTTAAGTCGCTTTGAGTCATTTGGGGTCAGTTTGAGTCTTTGAGTCATGTTGCAAAAAAGTGTCAATGTTGTCAAGTTGTACAAAGCAACTTTTGCATTTTTGGTGTCCTGCTCGTGATGCGACCAAACTGACTGTTCCAACGTGTCTGAATGGGTACATTTATGCTAGGCATGGTCCTATTTTTCACCCAAACATGTCGAAACAGTCGGAGCTACATTGTACCGACGATATCCCTGAAGAGTCCAAAGTGCAAAAAGGCAGCAATCTTTGACGAGATGTTACTTGAAAACTATGTCACTTAGAAACATTCCGTCTAAGGCAACGGGATCACGTAGAGTGCCTCTACAATAACCTCTCTCGGTTTTTTATAGCTCTGAGGCATTTGCCCGTGGTGAAAGGTTTTCTGTTTCCCCAAAAATCGTCAGAAGGAGGCAGTGTAAAGTTGCAAAGGGATGTAACTTTCGTCCTGCTCCTGATGCGACCAAACTGACTATTCCAACACATCCGAATGAGTACATTTATGCTAGGTATGGTCCTATTTCTCGCCCAAACATGTCGAAACAGTCGGAGCTACACTGTACTGACGATATCCCTGAAGAGTCCAAAGTGCAAAAAGGCAGCAATCTTTCACGAGATGTTACTCAAAAACCGTGTCACTTAGAAACATTCCGTCTGAGGCAACAGGATCACGTAGAGTGCCTCTACAATAACCTCTCTTGGTTTTTTATAGCTCTGAGGCATTTGCCCGTGGTGAAAGGTTTTCTGTTTCCCCAAAAATCGTCAGAAGGAGGCAGTGTAAAGTTGCAAAGGGGTGTAACTTTCGTCCTGCTCATGATGCGACCAAACTGACTGTTCCAACGCATCCAAATGGGTACATTTATGCTAGGCATGGTCCTATTTTTCACCCAAACATGTCGAAACAGTCGGAGCTACATTGTACCGACGATATCCCTGAAGAGTCCAAAGTGTAAAAAGGCAGCAATCTTTGACGAGATGTTACTCGAAAACTGTGTCACTTAGAAACATTCCGTCTAAGGCAACAGGATCACGTAGAGTGCCTCTACAATAACCTCTCTTGGTTTTTTATAGCTCTGAGGCATTTGCCCGTGGTGAAAGGTTTTCTATTTCCCCAAAAATCGTCAGAAGGAGGTAGTGTAAAGTTGCAAAGGGGTGTAACTTTCATCCTGCTCCTGATGTGACCAAACTGACTATTCCAACGCGTTTGAATGGGTACATTTATGCTAGGCATGGTCCTATTTTTCACCCAAACATGTCGAAACAGTCGGAGCTACATTGTACCGACGATATCCCTGAAGAGTCCAAAGTGTAAAAAGGCAGCAATCTTTGACGAGATGTTACTCAAAAATCGTGTCAGTTAGAAACATTCCGTCTAAGGCAACGGGATCATGTAGAGTGCCTCTACAATAACCTCTCTCAGTTTTTTATAGCTTTGAGGCATTTGCCCGTGGTGAAAGGTTTTCTGTTTCCCCAAAAATCGTTAGAAGGAGGCAGTGTAAAGTTGCAAAGGGGTGTAACTTTCGTCCTGCTCCTGATGCGACCAAACTGACTGTTCCAACGCATCCGAATGGGTACATTTATGCTAGGCATGGTCCTATTTTTCACCCAAACATGTCGAAACAGTCGGAGCTACATTGTACTGACGATATCCCTGAAGAGTCTAAAGTGCAAAAAGGCAGCAATCTTTGACAAGATGTTACTCAAAAACCGTGTCGCTTAGAAACATTCTGTCTGAGGCAACGGGATCACGTAGAGTGCCTCTACAATAACCTCTCTCAGTTTTTTATAGCTCTGAGGCATTTGCCCGCGGTGAAAGGTTTTTTGTTTCCCCAAAAATCATCAGAAGGAGGCAGTGTAAAGTTGCAAAGGGGTGTAACTTTCATCCTGCTCCTGATGCGACCACACTGACTATTCTAACGCATCCAAATGGGTACATTTATGCTAGGCATGGTCCTATTTCTCACCCAAACATGTCGAAACAGTCAGAGCTACACTGTACCGACGATATCCCTGAAGAGTCCAAAGTGCAAAAAGGTAGCAATCTTTGACGAGATGTTACTCAAAAATCGTGTCACTTAGAAACATTTCATCTAAGGCAACGGGATCACATAGAGTGCCTCTACAATAACCTCTCTTAGTTTTTTATAGCTCTGAGGCATTTGCTTGTGGTGAAAGGTTTTCTGTTGCCCCAAAAATCCTCAGAAGGAGGCAGTGTAAAGTTGCAAAGGGCTGTAACTTTCGTCCTGCTCCTGACGCGACCAAACTGACTGTTCCAATGCGTCCGAATGGGTACATTTATGCTAGGCATGGTCCTATTTTTCACCCAAGCATGTCGAAACAGTCGGAGCTACATTGTACCGACGATATCCCTGAAGAGTCCAAACTGCAAAAAGGTAGCAATCTTTGACAAGATGTTACTTGAAAACCGTGTCACTTAGAAACATTCCGTCTGAGGCAACGAGATCACGTAGAGTGCCTCTACAATAACCTCTCTCAGTTTTTTATAGCTCTGAGGCATTTGCCCGTGGTGAAAGGTTTTCTGTTTCCCCAAAAATCGTCAGAAGGAGGCAGTGTAAAGTTGCAAAGGGGTGTAACTTTCGTCCTGCTCCTGATGTGACCAAACTGACTATTCCAACGCATCTAAATGGGTACATTTATGCTAGGCATGGTCCTATTTCTCACCCAAACATGTCGAAACAGTCGGAGCTACACTGTACCGATGATATCCCTGAAGAGTCCAAAGTGCAAAAAGGCAGCAATCTTTGATGAGATGTTACTCGAAAACCATGTCACTTAGAAACATTCCGTCTGAGGAAATAGGATCATGTAGAGTGCCTCTACAATAACCTCTCTTGGTTTTTTATAGCTCTGAGGCATTTGCCCGTGGTGAAAGGTTTTCTGTTTCCCCAAAAATTGTCAGAAGGAGGCAGTGTAAAGTTGCAAAGGGGTGTAACTTTCGTCCTGCTCCTGATGCGACCAAAATGACTATTCCAACATGTCTGAATGGGTACATTTATGCTAGGCATGGTCCTATTTTTCACCCAAACATGTCGAAACAGTCAGAGCTATATTGTACCGACGATATCCCTGAAGAGTCCAAAGTGCAAAAAGGTAGCAATCTTTGACGAGATGTTACTCGAAAACCGTGTCACTTAGAAACATTCCGTCTAAGGCAACAGGATCACGTAGAGTGCCTCTACAATAACCTCTCTTGATTTTTTATAGCTCTGAGACATTTGCCCGTGGTGAAAGGTTTTCTGCTGCCCCAAAAATCGTCAGAAGGAGGTAGTGTATTAAGTCAGGATGAAAGCCTATTCACTCTAGGCGCCTGTTTTTGACCAAATCACACATGCGCCTTGAACAACTCTGTCTTCAAGGCACTTTTCTCTAATCTCTGTAACTCTCCAAATCCACTAAGGCACAAATTTTACCTCTTGGGCTCAAGATATAGGTTCTTCATCCAAGGCGCCAGAATGGTCCAAAGGCGCATTTCACCTCTAACCTCACCTCTGACCTTACTTGGAGGCGCTAAACCTTTTGACATTTCAAGTAACTTCAAGAGAACTATTTTTCCTTAAGGTGGTTCACTCCTTGCAATTAGATGTATGGTACTTGTAACTCATTTGATTGACTTTATAATGTTTCTTCTTCTTGCAAAGACTCAAGGTGCATTTTATGATCAAACAAGGTATCTCCTGAACAAGGCGCTCATAGTCTCATCAGGGCATTAATCATCATCATGAGTGCTCATATTGTTCTAGTCGCACAGTTATCTCTGGAATGCTCAAGGTGCTCAAGGCGCACATACCCTTCTCTAGGCTAGTTTACACTTATTCAAGGCGCTCATTCCAAACTTACATGAACTCCTCATTACAAGACGTACAAACTAGATGATCCTAGGGCATAAGGGCGCTCATAGGAGTTGTTATGTGTCATTTTGGCCAAGGTTTTCCGGAGCAGTGAAGACATTAGGAAGGGGATGATCGTTTGGATAGTTTTGAATACTTTATTTCTCCTTGTTTAAACTAGGCGCTCACTGAGGATTGGAGTAGCCTTTGCACCCTCACATCACGTTAATCGGCGTTTCAGAGGCAATCATAGTATAGGAAGATTTGCGCCTTGAAGAAGAGAGTTATCTGGTGAGCGCTTAGGAGTTCTGGCGCCTAGGGGAAAGGTCTAGGTAGAGCACCTTCAGACTTTGACAGTGAAGTGCCTTAAGGAGTTGGATGATGTTTTTGCCTAGAGTGGAGATGATGTTTTTAGCGCCTTAAGGATGATGATGGAGCGCCTTGGAGTCAGGTTAGTCTGGAGCACCTTAAGAAGGTAAAGCACTTCAAATGTAAACACAAGTGTTTTGAGTGCCCTAATGAGAAGTTGTCTTGGCACCATAAGTTGTTCAAACGAAGATATGCGCCTTGGATAGTTGCAAAGACCTAATTTAGCACCCAAGGTTGGAAGACTCTTTGTGAGCGCCTAGTGTTTGAAAGCTCTTTGTGTTTGGTGCATTAAAATGAATTTGGCACCTAAGTAGTATTGAAACACTCAACTGAGCGCCTAAAGCCCATGAGAGAAGTGATATGCGCCTTGATAGGAATATCATGGAAGATGAGTTTACTGAATGGCGCCTTGAATGACTTCGTTGATTAAGTGTTTTAGCGCCTAGATATGGGATGAATCATTGAGCGCCTTTGGTTGAGATGATGTCAGCACCTTTGAGATTATAACACCTTGGAGTCAAGTTCGAAGGAGCACCTTGAGAAGGTAAAACACTTCAAATGTTTTCAAGGAATTGGAGAAGTCACTTAGTGGCTAGAAGGAATTTCAGAGCAAGAGGGTTGGAGCGCCTTGAGCTTCAAGTCAGATATGTGCCTAGACCTCTACCCTTTAGCAAGTTGAAGCCCTCTGAGCCTTGACAAAGTGAGAATGCCTTATAGTGAATATGCGCCTTGGGCAAGGTTGAATACAAAGTTAAGGAGTATATCATAATGAGTAAGTGCACTGTAGGGTTAGATGATAAAGACTAGTGCCTTGAGTGTCTTGGTCAAAATTTTGATGTGAGAAGTCTTGCAAGATCAAACCCTGGAGTGCGCCTTAGAGAGAACCTATTGATCCTTTGCTTTGACAAGATTTGGGTGCCAGAATGATCCTTAATAAATGGAATGTATCTACACCAATTTTGCGCCTTTAGGGAAGTGATGGTGGCCAGAATGATCCTTAATCTCATGTTTGTGCACCTAGGTCTAGAAGCAAGATTTGAGCGCCTTAGGATAGGGTTTTTTGCACCTTGTCTTGGAGAGTGAATTTGCGCCTTGGATGATGTTGAAGCGCCTTGGGATGAAATGCGCCCAAACTTATAGAGGGCCTTCAGTGAGGGAGTTGAAGAGAGTGCTTAGAGGAAGGATAGCCTTAAGATCAAACTAAGTACTTAGAAACCTAAGATTAGTGCTTTATTTGAAGTTATACACCTATTCTGGCGCCAGAGAGTGAGTTTGAGTGTGAAGAAGTGAATGTCTGTGCCTTGAAGGGGATACAAAGGGAAGATGATGCACCTTGATGGGTTGATGATGGAAATTTGCGTTTTGGAGCTAAATGTACGCCTTGAATCTAAATGATATTTGAGTGCTTAGAGGTAAATAGGGGCGCCTTTGAGAATTCTTTGTGCTTTAAGGAATGGATTGTGGTGCTTTGGACTAAGGTAAGTCCTGAGCACTTCCAATGTTTTTAAGGAGTGCCTTGAAGGAGATAGTGCATAGAGGTACAATGAATCTTCCAGAGAACATGGATAGACAACTAAGTCTCCAACTTGAGTCTTCTAAGTGAATTGGATGATGAAGAGAGTCTAGTCATTTTGGGCGCTAGTATCAGGATGAATCATCCAAAATGGGTGCCTAGAACTAGAAGGCGCCAATGCATGAGTTCAAGGATCCTCCATTGGAGCGCCTAGCCCAGGTGGCTATAGATTGAAAGTTTTAAAGCTAAGTGATGTCTCTTAGGTGAACTCCTAGCCCAGGTGCAAATAGAATAGAACTCTCTCACATAGTTGAAATTGACTTGATAGAAGGAGATAAGTCTTAAGGACTAGTTTGCCGCCTCACTTGCCTATCTCACCTTTGAAATGCGCTTTGGTTGATGATCATCATTGATGGCGCCTAGTGAAATGTAAAGCTATTTGCATCTCCAGAGGATCAAAATTGGATTAGGAGATCATCCTTGCAGTTGAGATTGACAGAGAAGTGTTAAAGGAATCACTTCAAATGGGTGCCTAAGCTAGTTGAGGTGCATATCAATTCCACTGTAACTCCAGACTGACGCTTAGGATCTAGTCATCTCCTAAGGCACAGTTCCATTCACCCATGACCTCGCTTGGCATCTAAAACTTGGAAACTCCTTTGGAAAGCTCCTGTTGCGCCTAGAAGATGAGTTTGGGATATCAACTTGCAAAATGCTTAGAAACTCTTCAAAGATGTTAGGCACAATCCCATGGCACTGGAGCTCAGTTTTGGCGCCTTCAAGGAATAGCACATGAAGGAACTTGGGAGGTCAGGTGCTTGTAAAAGGGAACACCTTGGAACATCTTCCAGGGGTTGAAGTAGTAAGAAGACATCAAGTGAGTCTAGGCGCACTCCCTTGTGTGAACAGTTTAGCTCTGGCGCCTAGCCACAGAGTGAGCCAAAAGAAGTAGTTTGGACATTAGAAGATAGGCACTCATTCTACAATGAAGCATTCCACCTTCCTAATCAACAAAGACTTGCAAGAATTGACAAAGGAAGCTAAGGCGCACCTTCTACTTGTTTCCACCTCCAGAATGCGCCTAACCTTGAAAGGGGGTTCAAAGATGTTTGTTAGACCTTTTCACTCAAGGCGCTCACCTTAGGCGCACTTTCTAAGTCCTTGTCACCTCAAGGAAACACCTAGTTTGGAAGGCGCTTGCCCTGTTCTCCACTCCTTTCAATTGGCGCCTAGAACACAGAATGCATGAAAGGAGCGCCTAGACTCCAGAGGGCTCATTTGGGTGCCTAGCGTTTAAAACACTTTCATAATGATGATGTTTTGGCGCCTACTCTTGGAAACAATCCAAAGCATCCATAACTCTAATTGGCGCCTAATGTTGACAAGGCGCAACTTCAGGAGGAGGTCACCTCAACTTGGCGCCCAAGTCAGAAAAACCTGTAAATCCTTCAAATATGCGCCTACCTTGTGAGGTGATGAGTTGAACATTCCAAATCTTCAAATGTTGCTCAAGTAAGGAAAACATTGTAACATCAAGGCTTCAAGGCCTGTCCTTGTATTTCCATTGAATGAGTTGTACTTCATGCTATTGAAAGCATTTTCCATGTAATAAGACATTGCAAGTTGATTGAATCAAGTAACAAGACAAGTACCCAACTCTAATGTTGTTTCATTCAAATAGTTATCTTGATGTATATCTTTATGTTATTGAAGTAGTTGATGAATTGTTAGCAAATAAAAGTGTTTAAGTAAGGAAAATTTTTCGTAGAACTAGTTGGGTATCTTACACTTACACCATGCCTATCCATCAAACATCACAATGCAATCAAAATCCTAACAACATGCCCATGATCCAAGATCAAGTGCAATCATGCAAAGATATTATCAATCACAAGCCTATTAAGAATGAACTAGAGTCTTCTAGTACCATACTTTTCCATCAAACACCATCATGTAATCCATGGCCCATCAAGCCTATCAAAGAAAATGCAAACATCCTATGTAATATAATCAGACTTTAAATGTTTGAAGTAGCCATCTACAAATATCCATTCAAAAGTGGATTTATAATGCAAGTATGGACGCCATCAATAAAAAAGATTTGTATTAACCAAATATCCATATACACATACATCAATATCTGTCGATATAAGTATAACATATATACAAAATAGCCATATAGGCTTACAAGAATGCCATATAGGCATACAATGTCAACTATGTACAATACAAAATATATGTCCACAAATGCCATATAGGCATACAATAGAGGAACACAATAAAAAGTCATTCCCCTCTAGCTGGTGAAGAGAATAAATCATGAGCAGCCTTTGATCTTCTAGGGGATGGAGACATGCATGTGGGTGGTCTACTATGAACCCGAGGGCTACTCCTCCTATTTAGTTCTTCCTGCACCTTTACCTGTTACAAAAAAAAGTATAGATATTAATATATAGAAATTACATGTTATAAAAAAATGAAACATTTAACAAAATAATCACTTACCGCTAACATATAATCTGTCTGCTCGCTTGCCTCAGTAGCAGGAAAAGGCCCTGGTGATGTCATGTCCTATAGAAACCATCCAGATAGAAATTAAACTTCAAATCAATAATCTTTTGATTTTTCAAAAATAGACAACTATAACAATGAATGTAAATTGAAATTTACTAATCTGCCTCATACCCCTGTCAATGCCATAGAGCTATGAATCGCAGAGGCCACACCCTGCTCCATTGCCCTATGAACATGGGGAGGTGTATCCGCAGCCTGCATCATCTGGAAATAAAACAACATTATTCAATTACGAAAACTATAATAGTGATGCAAATCATGGCTCCTAACATACACACACACTCATCTAAACATGGAAGTACACACAATAAAACACACAAATCACATACAAAAATTTAGTAAGTACAATTCATTCATTAAACTATTTATTTTATTACCTCCGTAAAGCTTTGAAGTCCACCACCGCTGGCAGGTGTTGCCATGAAATCTACAGTGTTAACCTATTCAACATCCAAAATCAGAAATTAGAATACCATTCATATAACGATGCTATTCACATGTAATATTTATAATTGTTTACTAGTTACATACCTCGTCAGTAGATGATCTAGTGAAAAATGTAGGTGGAGAACCACTGAAAACTGCATCGACGCTATGACCCTGAAATTTCATTAAAATCATCAATTTAAATTAGTTAATCTTGTATTTCAAAAATAAAATTTAATAAATTAAATTCAATAAACTTGCTAATATTTACCTGAGTATCAAGGCCGAAAGTCTCACTCAGGAGGGTATCTGTCATCACCATCTGCTCAGCTGCAAATGTAGCCTGTGCACCTGCGTCCTGACTGTCCATGGGGTCATAACCACAGGCTGAGCCGCAAGCCTAGCAAGTATGCGGTGGGACCCTACTCCTCGCACTATCTCCCAACCCACTCTGTGTTGCAGGATCGGCATGCTCTATGATGCTCTGGGTCAAGGCACTAATCGACCTCAGTGTATCAACCTCAACACTCTCCTTCACAATGGAAGGGATAGAAACATGCTCGTGGGCTGGTCTGCTGATTACTCATCTCACTGCCCGCTGTGGGTCAAGACGTGCCCCTAGTCTATCCTGTGCTAAGCCCCCACCTCTACCCTGGAAGTCCCGCATATCAAAATAGTTTGGCACTTTATTGAGGACAAACTCGGAGTAGAGTTTCCTCAAAAAGTATTGCGGGACCTCATTGTTATTGCATGGAGGATGGTCAAAAACCATCCACCACCTCTGCCCGAAATTGTCCCTTATCGCTTGGTTGTTGCACCAATGGATAGGGAACCTCTTGCATGTAATGGGTGGAGGTTGATTTGTTTGTGGGTTTGTGAAAATTGAACACAAGTCTACTTTTGTAATTTGTAATTTTTTGACATCTTGGTATGATAATTTATCTGCATAGTAATCTCTAAACTCTCTCTTTTTATCGGTCCAACTAGTTATTTGCTTGCTAATTGAATTTACATTTGTTAACATAGACTCAAGAGATTCGGCAAGCGTGGACCTATGCAAGGTTGAAGTGGAAGGATCTTTCAACCTTGCAATTATATCTTCAATTTGTTTTTTGTTGTTTTCAATTTGCCCTATTATATTATCTTGTGTTCCAGGGGCATGTCGAGGAATGAATGGAGGAGGTTGTTGTTCTGCAGGTATTTCCTCCTCAAGATTTTGTGGATTTTGAGGAGGAGGAGGAGGAGGAGGAGGAGGTGCATTAACATTTCCTGACAATTAACGAAATATACATTAAAAATCAACAAAAACCTACCTATATAGAAAGAAATTCAAACAAAAAAACAAAGATAACTCACCTCTTTGGCGTGCTCGACGTCGCGGCGGCATTTTGGCGATGAATTGACAAGATTTTTGCGTTGATTGGCGTTTTGCAGAACGCGAGCGCATTTTTGAGGGTTTGGAGGCTGCGGGCAGAGGAGAAAACGGGAGTGAAATGAAATTGAGTTGCTTTTTTTTTCATTTATAGCTTCCCATAACGCGCTCGCGTTATGCCTTAATTTTTTTTCAAATTATTTTGGCCACTTTTTGGCCCCCCATCTTTTTGCACTTACCCATTAGAAGAGTTTCTAATTAATTAATAAAAAAGCACATATTTAAAGTCGGCGATTGATATGGTTTAGTTGTATAAAAGGGCAAAAAGTAAAACATATGCAAGCACGGTATAAGGAAAATATTCAAGATTTTCTATTAGAATTTCATACCCATATCTTATATTGACAAACAAGGGAGAGAGTGGAATCAAAATGCACAGAATGAGTGAAAGCGAAAGGAGAAAGATTGGTGAGATATTGAAGGACAATGAACTAAATCGAATGCAAGCCCATACAATTTTGGGTGCAAGAGGACACTGGAGCAAAGAACAATGTGATCACGTAGTCGATGATTTATATCCAACTATTGATGGCCCACTGTACGTATTTGAACATAAGATCTTTGAGAATATGCCTTCCATTAGAATCTAGAGAAGAAGCACTATGAAGACTATTATGGATGGAAATGAATGTTTGTATGAGCCTCAAGAACCAGAAATACTCAAATTGAAGCCTGCTAAAATAGCTTCCAGCATTGGTCTTGACAGCTTATCACGAGACTTAAATGTACCAATGGTTATAAGCCAAGAGAAAAATACCCATATATAAGTAAACAGTGTTCTGAGAAGGAGTCACTTAACAACTATTGTTTTGGTGGTGAAGGGACTTCTATGGGAAAAAGTTATTGAGATTGTTTTGAGATTAAGGTGGAGAATGATTTGATTTATGGGGCACCTCCTTCTACGAAGAAGAGATACCTTTGGGGGGTTGAATTTCCATCTTGTTCTTCCATTGATGATGATGATGATGAAAGAACAAGGAATGATGATGAGGATACATTTCATATGGCCTTTCCCTAAGCTCTTCCTAAGAGGTAAAGATGACCCTGGGAACCTGATTTGAATTGTTGGTTCTATCTTGATTACATGATGATTAAAAGGATTATGGAAAGAGATTATCATTTCTTGATCTTAGATATGTATTTTTCATTGAGACCCTTTAAAACTTCATTTCTTACTATATACAATTTTGAATGCTGCAGTGGAAGAGTTACTGATTGACAAGTTTAAATAGTAATTTATTATTAGTTTATTATTAATTTGTAAGTTGCATTCAGATAATAGCTCTCTTGTTAGTTTTTTTTTTGTTTTTTTTTCTTTTTGTGGGTTTTTTTTTTCCATTTTCATGCATAGTGAAATAGACATGCAGATCTTAAAATCTATTTAAAGAATGCAGAAGTCAGTAGACATAACAAGATAAAATATACATTTAGTGTAAATTTCAGTGAATAACAAAGAGCAATATATATTTTTAGTTTAAATTTTAGTCAATAAAAAATAGTGCATTTTATTGTTAATTATTGTTTTTCTCTTTCTGCAGCAATGTTGTTCAATATTTTTTATTTATTTTAGTATAGTCTAAGTATTTATTCATTCTATTTATTTTACATGGTATTAGAATCAGGGTAGGAATTCTTAGCACTAGTAGTGTAGTTTTAGGGTGGGTGTTGAAGAAATGAGTGATACCTATTTTTGGCACTAGCAGTGTAGTTTAAAAGAGAATGTAAGAGAATGTTAAAGAAATGAGTGACAGTAAAAGGACCAATCATAAAGGGGGTCGACATGGTAGAACGCTTGAGCAACAGATAGGAAATCTTAGGTTTAAGCTCTTTGTAATCCAGGGAAAATTTATGACCATACTAGGCTGTTAGTGACTTGTACACTATATTATATGTAGTGGGTAATAGTCTCATGCTTACCATACATTCTATATTATATGTAGTAGTTATAATCCCATGCTTACCATCCTTTTTTAAAAACCATACAGATTTATACTAGACAAATTACAACCTACTATATTATTACTATTTAACTACAAACATATGAAATGATTAAGCCCAACCCACTGTGTAAGTATGGCATGCACTTTATATAAATTAATAAATAGATAGGTTGTTACCTTTTTAAACTAGTATACAGTCAATAAGAGTAACATTTAAACTAAACGCTTGGGTGTTGGCTACTTGGGACAGAGCATTTATTTGATCGAAGGGCTCACCTATAGCTATATTATTTGATCGAAGGGCTCGCCTATACCATAACCATTAGAACTCAAGGAGTTAACTACCAGTCTATCTACATCATGTCTGCATGTTGATTTTCACTACTATCTATGTGCTCATTTTCACTATTTTTTTAAAGGAACATCCAGTGTACCTGTTGTCCAATCTTAGAAACATAATTAGCGACGGTAAGATTATTGAGCTACAGTTGATTTAAGCCTAAAATGGTCATGAGAGCTACATGATAGTTTGTGAAAGTATAGTTGTAAGCCAGAATATGATCTAAAATGGCCTTAAGAGCCACATATCATATTCTTGTGTTGTAGAGGGTTCATGTGTTAGTGCCAAGTTTGATTAACTAGACTTCTAAAACATTAGCACTAGCCATATCTAGTCTCTACATGCACCAATAATAGTCACATTTTCAGATTGGAAGAATTTAGGCATTCAAATATGCTATGTGAATACACTTTTTACTCATATGCCTTAATCTGCTCTATGCATTTTCTTTATAATTTTTGTGCCTTGATAAGCCGCTCTATGCATATCATTTTTTAGGCGTATATAAGACCGTTTTGTAGAAATTAATCACATATGAGAAGACACATTTTTAATGTGGGTGTCGATGGGATTTCTCATGTCTATGCCCATGTAGATTGGTCTACATGTACTAAGATGCAACTTGTGAGGCCCAAAGGGTTGTAAAGGTTTAAATTATAAAAAAGCTCTTAGATCAACATTTATATCATAATTTTTATAATAAAAATAAACATTAAATTTTATTTATAACATTTAAAAATTATAAAAATTAATATAAAATCTTATTTATAACATATTTTTTTTTATAAAAATAAATATAAAATTTCATTCTTGTTATTATGTCCACAGGCATTTTAGAGGGTAGAGCTTACAGTAGAAAATTTGCTCAGTCCATTTAAATATCGACCATACTCAAAAATAAGTGATTTGCATTCGTCTAACTGTTTACAATGAGTGTTCTAGAGTAGAGGGGTGGAAGAGAACATCATCCATTTCAACATTCAAATTTCTCATTTGGCCAATAAAAATAGGACAAATATTTACCACTTTTTGTTGTGGATGAAGTGTAAAATTGTTATTCATTATTTGATCATTGAAATGGATAATGTTAAAATAGGGTGGAAAAATTAAGTGATAAATTTGCTAGAGAGGCCACAAGTCTATACTTAGTGATGAATTTGACACATTCCTACAATTGTCCCCTAGCTTCCCTCTATATTTTTTTAATAAAGCTACATGTCTTATTCACATAAGCTTTGTTGATATGACTTGCAATAGTGTTTAGTGAAGCAAGCGGACAACAATGCTGACAACTAGCCTTTCACTCTGTCAATAGAGGTAGATATAGCTATGTTTTTACCACATTTATTCATAGTTGAAGGGTAAACATATTCGGTGTTGATCACCTCCATTGTTTTTTTTTTCTATTCAATTTAGTGCACTTTGTAGCGAAAGGCAATTCTCAACATTGCAACTGACTTGGGTTTCAGTTTTTGTTTTTAGATGATGGTTTTTTTCCCAAAAGGTTACACTCAAAGTAGACATACATAAAAATTAAGAGTTCCAGCGGTGGAAGATCTACTAAGTCCATACTTGAAAATAGGTTTTGTAGATTGATTATTTGGGTTAAGAAATCAGTATGTCAAGAAAATGAGTTTGTATTAGATAAGCGACTATTTTATTTCAAACTTGAGGCAAACATGCATTCTATTTTATAGATGGAAATAAATCTGAGATATTGCTATTTGCACATAGAAAATTACATTTGTGTTAGATCTAATAAATGTGGCTATTGTTGGGATAAGGTGCCATTAACCTTGTAAATCCCAATATTGTATTTATTCCATTTATTATTTGTAATTTGTAATTACCCATAAGGGATGTACAAGTTTCACCGGCAGAAGTAAAAATTATTTACTATCCACAGTAATTACGGAGTTACTGCACGATAAGTCCCGAAGTTACCGGTAGTAGTTATGGGATGTTATTTACTATGGTAAATGGTAATTGGTCAAATTGGGGTGCACATGTGGAGGAATAATCTATTTTTAATGTTATGACACACATCATAGATGTTGTAGGAAGGTGTAAGAGATTCTATGATAACTGTAAGTTTTCATAAGAATCTATGACACTTATAATAGCATATGACACGTCATAAGATGTTGTAAGTGGTTATTTTTGGCCCCAAGGCATTCAAGCTTGCATGGACACATTTTTCCAAGTGTAGGATGCATGTATGATAGCATTTATGACCCCGTAAGAGCCTATTCTTGGCCATGGATGCCCAAGATTGTATTGTTGACTCTTGACAAGTGTTGTGGGCTTGTAAGAAGTCATTTAATGTCTTGAGGTTGTGTAAATTCTATATAAACCATAGCATAGTAGATGAGATATATATAACAATTTATAGGTAATCAGGTTCTACTGGAGTGAAGGTTGGAGGACAGAGGAAGTGAATGTATTTGTAATCTCCTTTTGTGAAGATAATACAACTTGCCTCTTTTCTTGTGGAGTTTTTTACCAGCAAGGGTTTTCTCCACGTTAAACACTTGTGTTATGTGCTTCATTATGCTTCTGGTATATTTCTATATTGTGGGTTTATGTATTCTTACAATCTCCATTAATAACACAATTAAAGATTGCTGAAATTTATCTCGAATCAGATTTCCATTGAAGTAGTGTTTCTTTCATTTCTAACATTTGGTATCAGAGCCTAGCCAGCTTTGACTCTTGGGTGGTAGAGTGGAAGGTATAGCTATAGTGGGAGATTTGGTTGTGTTGGTTTTACAGATCTTGTGTTGTTATTATGGCTGCATCCATTGTTGCATCAACCTCTCGAATGAACATTGAGAAGTTCAACGGAATGAAGTATGAGTTGTGGAAGCTGAAAATGGAAGATTTGTTAAAAGAAAGAAACCAATGGTTGGTTGTTCAAAAAGAGAAGAAACTCGATGATGTGTCTCAAGATGAGTGGGATAGACTAGATAAGAAGGCACGAGAAACCATCTGGTTGTGTCTTTCAGACTCTGTCTTGTTGAATGTCGCAAAGGAAGAGACTGCATACAAGTTGTTGAAATGGTTGGTGAGATCTATCAAGCCAAGAGTATGGTAAATAAACTTTATTTAAAAAGAAAATTGTTTTCCATGAAAATGTGAGAAGGTGAATCAGTTGCAGAGCATTTAAATTCTTTCAATTTGTTAGTGAGTTAGCTTGATTCAGTAGATGTTGAGGTTAGTAAGGAAGATAAATGTATCTTACTTCTTTGTTCTTTACCTGAGTCTTGGGAGAATGTTATCCTTGCTATCACTGCTAACTTTATAGATCTGAAGTTGGATGCTCTTGTTTCAGTGCTACTGTCACAAGAATTGAGGAATAAGAGTTCAGATAGTTCAGGGGATACTCTCAGTGTCAGGGGAAGGTCTAAGGAAAGAGGACCTAAAGGAGATCAAAAAGGGGCTAAGGACAAGTCCAAGGCTAGTCTAAGACTCCTAGTAAAAAGAATAGAGTTAAGTGTTGGAACTACAGTAAAAGGGGACATGCGAAGGAGTGCAGAAATCCCAAGAAATAGTGGGAGAGTGCTTCAAATAAGTCCCCAAAAGCAGGTGAAGAAGTTTTACTTTCTGCATGCAATCTTGTTTCTAATGATCACTAGTTGGTTGACTTAGGATCCTTATTTCATATGACTCCGCATAAGGAATGGTTCTCCTCATATGAAGAATATGATGGAGGTAATATCTACCTTAGTGACAACTCTTCATATCTGATTGTTGGGAAAGGAAAGATTAGTGAGAGGGAACTTGGTGGTAGTGAAGGGGAAGAGATTCAGAAGCCTATTCAATCTTGAAGCCACTACAGTTTATAATGCCCCCTGTCTCTAAGGCTAATACTAAAAATGCATGCATGTTGTGGCATCGTAGATTGGGCCACACAAGCAATAATGTATTAAAAACTATTAAGAATAAAAATTTGTTGGATGGTTTCTCCTATTCTAATGAGCACTTTGATTTCTGTGAGCATTGTGTGTTTGGTAAACAAAATACAAAATCATTTCCTTCAGGAAGCAATAGAGCAAAAGAGAAGTTAGAAATTATTCATATGGATGTGTTTGGACCTATGGATAATGAATCTATCAGAAAATCTCATTATTTTGTAACCTTCATTGATGATGTTCCAAATTTACATTGATTTATTTTATGAAGCATAAATCTAAAGTTTTCACTAAGTTTAAGGAATTCAAAGTCTTAGTAGAGAACCAATCAGGTTTAAAGATAAAAATATTAAGAGATGACAATGGAGGGGATTATTTCTCTAAGGAATTTGATGAGTTTTGCAAGCATGCAGGTATAATCAGACAAAAGACAACTCTGTATACACCACAACAGAATGGTGTTGTAGAAAGGATGAACTGAACAATTATGGAAAGGGCCAGAAGTATGCTTAGTGATGCACAGTTGGATAAATGCTTTTGGGCAGAGGCTGTGTGTACTGCTTGCTACTTGATAAATAGCCACACCCAGAACAAAAAGGGGTGGAATTGGTAGTGAGGTGTTGGTGTTGGAAATAAGCCACACCCAGACTAACGATGGACTGGTCCAAGGGGGGCTAGTAGCTCAGTGGTAGAGCACTCCAGTAGCGAATGGAAGGTCCTAGGTTTGAGTCCTAGTTGGTCCATGTCTCAACATGGTATCAAAGCCAAGCCCAGGCTAGGAGCTCCAAGCACACGAGAGGTGTGGCTTAAGGGGGGTGTTGGTGTTGGAAATAAGCCACACCTGGACTGATGATGGACTGGTCCAAGAGGGGCCAGTAGCTCAGTGGTAGAGCATTCCAGCAGTGAATGGAAGGTCCTAGCTAGTCCATGTCTCAACATGGTATTAGAGCTTGACTAGCTAGGACTCAAACCTAGGACCTTCCATTCACTGCTGGAGTGCTCTACCACTGAGCTACCAGCCCCTCTTAGACCAGTCCATTGTCGGTCCGGGTATGGTTTATTTCCAACACCAACACCTCACTACCAGTTCCTAGGTTCGAGTCCTAGCTGGTCCCCTTCTAGTAAGCTCAAACTGTTCACAACCTTGCACAATTTCAACTTACAAAAGGAAACATTATACTCCAAATTTTTCTCTTTTCATATCATAATTAATATAGATCCATATTCTTTCCACATTTATCCTAAAACTTATAATTCTATAATCACATAATTCATATTCATATTCATATTCATAGGCCTCAAGTGCTATCCTCAGAAGGATCATATGTCACCCTATCATTAATCCATCTCTAACTCCATATGCATAGCTCATTAAGATGACACTAACCATCCCATACATAGTCCCAAAGGCTTCACTCCCACATAGAGTTCTTCACCATTTGGCTTGATGGAACTTCATGTCCACACAACATTCTTCATCCCACCAAGAGTCACCTCACGTTGGGCACATTTAATATTGATGAGCTCATCATTACCATAGGCCCAAGGACTTCACACCCACACAGTGTTCTTCATCTCTTGGCTCAAGGGACTTCACACCCACATAGTGTTCTTCATCCACTTGAGGGTTACCTAGGTCCAACATACAATCTCCTAACTTACCCATACACCTAGGATAACAAGATGATTAATGATGAGGCTATTCCTTGTTTTGGATATGGCATAATCCTATGATTTCTAAGTCCTTATTAACATTTTGCACATGATGCCTTATAAATAGTACATCTTGGCCTTATATCATAACTGGCCAATCATATATCCACATGTTCATATTCCATTATCATCGTTTAATATTAACAAGATCCCTTAAGTTAAGTTCTATATGCAATGCTTACAATTTAATTGTTCTATTTTGATATAGGGATATATTTATTCTTTTATATATAATAATCTTACCATTTATTTTTACCAATTATAGATTGAACACATTAAATATAAATACTTACTTACCTATTGTAGCTTTACCTCAGATTTCTTACCTATTGCTGCTGTCTTCTTTCTATTTTCCAATGTTTTCCTTTCTCGATGGAATGACTAATATAATTGTTGAGTTGTTTGTAGCTTCAATCAGATAACATATTCATTATGATCGAATGATATATTACCAAAGCATAAACATCTTCTGCATTCTAAACGGTGATTAGTAACTGTTAAAATTGGTGAAACCGATTACAATGCAAATGTGACAAAGTCACACTTGTGATAGGCATGACTCCTTGAGGAGTCACGTCTATCACAAATGTGACTCCTACTATCACTCACATATTTATATCAATGTCTTTGCCCTGCAATACCATGGATTGACACAAAAATTGGAAGTGTATGAGAAGTGGAAATTGCATCTGAAATACAAAAGAAAGTAATAAGTTAAGTTTGCTATATAAATATCCAACTTTCATAAAATATCCAAGTCAGAGATTATAAGTTTGATTTGAATTTACATGGTATAAGAGCGAAGTTAAGCAGAATCCAGGCAGAAAATCAAACTTGAGAAATTTAGATTTAATACATCTCATTTCTCAAATGACAACAGCAATCTGATTCAAAGACAAATTGGAAGGAGGAAATAACTTCTCATCATGGAAATTTAGAATTATGATGATACTAAAAGAAAATAAAGTTGATTCATTTGTGAGAGAAAACAAAATGGAACCAGAGAATGATCCTGATAAAATGACATGGATTGAAGGAAATGACAAAGCCATGAAAATCATAGTTGATGGAGTTAGAGATCATATCCTGCGGATTCTGACAAAACATGAGACTGCATATCATATGTTTAAGTCACTTGAAGGCAATTATGAAATTAATAACTCCAGCAGAACCTTAGCCCTAAAGAGAGAAATAAATCATATAAGTATGAACAAAGGAGAATCTATCAATGCATACTTTATGAGAATATCTCCACTAAGGGATCAACTATCAACACTTGGGTACCAAATTGAAAGCAAGGAACTAACACTTATTGCTCTAGATGGTCTCCCAAATTCTTGGGAGACATTTGTTCAAGGCATTAGTGCAAGGTCCAAATTTCCAAAATTTGACCGCCTAAGATCAGACTGTCTTCAAGAAGAATCTAGACAAACAAAGAAAGGGTCAAAACAGAAAAATATAGATGAAGACCTTCATGTTCTAAATACAAATCTCAAAAGAAAGAGAAGAAGAAACACTTCAAGAAGAGGAAAAATTATCACGGGAAAGGTTCATTCAAGAAAGACATTTCTCACATCCAATGTTTCAGATGTGACCAATATGGACACTATGCAATCAAACGTCCTGACAAAACCAAACAACAAGCATCTTATGCCAAAATAAATGAGCATGAATCTAAGAAATATGTATTCTACTCTGCACTTTAAAACCAAGTATCAAATAAATCCAACACCTGGGTTATAGATAGTGGTTCATCAAGACACATCACAGGGTTCAGGGAACTACTAGACACCATGGTAGAAGAGACTGACAAAGAAGTAACAATTGGAGATAACTCTGTACATCCAGTCAAGGGTGTTAGCACATGTACCCTCAAATTAAAGACTGGCATCTCCATCCAACTTACTGGAGTATTGTTTGTCCTAGGCATCAAAAGAAACCTAGTCTCCATATCTGCACTTGAAGATAATGGATATAGGGTGACCTTTATGGATAGCAAAGTATTGGCATGGCCAAAGAATTCTACTATTAAGAAGGCCAAAACCATAGGTCATAGACAAGGGTACTTGTACAAGTTATGTATGGAACCAAATCAAGCCCTAATTCATGAAATTGTAGACTCTAATGAAATATGGCATAGAAGACTAGGACACCTAAATTTTCGTGCCCTATCTTATAGGGTTACCCAAACTCAAACAATGTAATTCAGGGGTATGCAAGGGGTGTACCTTAGGGAAAAATACAAAAGGGTCCTTTCAAAATAGTTCTAGCAAAACAAATAAAGTATTAGAACTAGTCCACTCAAATTTATGTGGACCCATGTCTGTACCCTCCTTAGGTGGGTTTCTATACTATGCAATCTTCATTGATGACTTCTCCAGAAAGACATGGATCTATTTTCTTAAATGTAAAGAATCACAAGAAATCCTTAAAAGATTTAAGGAATTCAATTCCATTACTGAAAACTCTTCCAGGAGAAAAATCAAAGCCTTAAGAATAGATAATGGGAATGAGTACACTTCAGACATTTTTAAAGACTTTTGTAAAAACACTGGGATTAAGAGGGAGTTCACTATACCTTATAATCCTCAACATAATGGAGTTACAGAAAGAAAAAATAGAACCATTGTAGAAGCTGCTAGGGCTATGTTACTTGATCAGAATATAGACACTTCACTTTGGGTAGAAGCATCTAGTACTACTGTCTATATTCAAAATAGATGTCCTCACTCTCATATTGATGACAAACTCCTGAAGAAGCCTTCACTGGTACAAAACTAGACATTAGTCATTTAAGGATATTTGGTTGTCCTATTTACATTCATGTGCCCAAAGAGAAAAGAACTAAGCTAGAACCTTCTGGGAGAAAAGACATCTTTGTAGGCTATAGTGAAACATCAAAAGCTTATAGAATATATATACCTGGTCAAAGACAGATTGAACTAAGCAGAGATGTGATTTTTGAGGAAGACATAGCTTTCAAAAGAGCCAGAAATCATATTGAGTCAGAAATTCAAACTTCAAACTCAAGCATAGAAGAGGATCCTACACCTGAGTTTCAGAGGGAGTATCCTGAGGAAGAGGTAAATCATGAACAAATCACATCACTAAAAAATCCCAAGAAAAGACCACTCTGGGCCACCAAAACAATGGAAGAAGCTAAAAATTATGCTGCTCCATCAGGGACTTTTAGGGAAAGCACAAGACCTAAGAGATTCTCTAGTTCTGTAGCTTTAATGAGTGAATTCATTAAATCAGAACCTTCTAGTGCTATAGAAGCTCTTAAGCACCAAGTATGGAAGGATGCCATGACAGAGGAGTATCAATCCATCCTGAAGAATGATATGTGGGATATAGTACCTAGACCAAAAGGGAAATCTGTTGTTTCTTCAAAATGGCTATTTAAAATCAAACATGCTGCAGATGGCAGTAGAGGGAAATGTAAAGCAAGATTTGTAGCCAGAGGATTTTCACAAAAGGAAGGAATTGATTACGACAAAACCTTCGCTCTAGTTGCTCGATATACATCAGTCAGGGTAGTTCTAGCTATTGCAGCAGCCAAAGGGTGGAAAGTCCATCAAATGGATGTAAAAATTGCTTTCTTAAATGGAACCATTGAAGAAGAGGTTTACTTAGAGCAACCTGAAGGATTTGAGATTCACAATGCAGGATCCCATGTATGTAAATTAAAGAAAGCTCTATATGGACTTAAACAGGCCCCTAGAGCCTGGTATGAAAGAATTGACAGTTATCTCTTAAGATTAGGCTTCTCAAAGAATGATGCAAATCCAAATCTCTAGTTCAAACAAAGCAAAGGTGATATGTTAATATTAATATTATATGTTGATGATCAATTGATTACAAGGGAAGATCACCTTATTGATCAGTGTAAGAAAGATCTAGCTTCAGAATTTGACATGAAGGACTTAGGTCTATTACACTACTTCCTTGGACTAGAAGTATGGCAGAAATTAGACTGTATTATTCTAAACCAAGGGAAGTACACAATTGATATATTAAAAAGGTTTGGTATGATGGAATGTAGACCTATGTCTTCCCCCATGGAAACAAATCTTCATAAATTGAAGGAAGCAGCAACAGATTCTCCATTGGCAGATCCCACTCTATACAGACAGATAATTAGATCCTTGATGTATTTGGTCAATACCAGACCTGATATCTGCTATGCTGTAAATGCCTTAAGTCAGTTTATGTGTGAGCCCAAAGAGATAAATCTTGTGGCTGTGAAGCATATAATGAGATACCTTCAAGGTACTCTAAATTATGGCTTAAAATATAAAAAGCTTGACTTAGATCTACATGGATTCACAAATTTAGATTGTGTTGGAAGTGTAACAGACTGGAAGAGCACCTCCGGATGTTGTTTCAGTTTAGGGTCAGTAATGATATCGTGGATCAGCAGAAAATAGTCTTCAGTTGCTCAGAGCTCTACAGAAGCCGAATATATTGCAGCTTCTATGGCTGCTAGAGAGGCAGTATGATTTAGAAAACTGCTTGTGGGATTATTTGGTAAACCTCTGAAACCAACTATCATCCACTGCGACAATCAAAGCTGTATTAAGCTATCCGTGAATCCAGTATTCCATGATAGATCTAAAGATATTGAGATTCCTCATCACTATGTGCATGATATGGTGGAAAGGAATGTGATTCAGTTGGAGTATATCAGTACAGAAGATCAAATTATAGATATTCTTACCAAACCACTCCTCAAGGTGAAAGTTGAATACTTCAGGAAAAATCTTGGTATGATTGAAATGTAAAATTCTAATTGATTTGTACTCATATACTAAAGATGTTTAATGTGTAAACATTTTGTGTCATATGTGTGACTCTATGACATTATGGGCCTACCCATTCTGTGTTTATTTCTAAAAGGTGACGATCTTTTGGATAATCTACACTTGTACTTAACATTATAAGGTGATGATCTTATAATGTTTATTAGACTGATATCATGTGACTTGATATTTGTATGAATCATGGAGTTATCATGATTAATGGTAGACATTATGTGACTTAATGTTAGTGCACATACCATAACTAGGATATATAAGGAGAATGTAATGTTCTCGAGTATAGTATATCCTTTAGTATCATGAGGTAGGTGATGCTACGTATCATGAGATAGGTGATACTATATATCATGAGTTATGTGATATTAAATTACTTTGTGAAATTCATTATAGATCAGATAATTGATATTCACAGAGATTATTGTGATATTGTTATCTTCCCGAGCTAAGAGGGAGTGTTGAGTTGTTTGTAGCTTCAATCAAATAACATATTCATTATGATCGAATGATATATTACCAAAGCATAAACATCTTCTGCATTCTAAACGGTGATTAGTAACTGTTAAAATCAGTGAAACTGATTACAATGCAAATGGTGACAAAGTCACACCTGTGATAGGTGTGACTTCTTGAGGAGTCACATCTATCATAGATGTGACTCCAACCGTCACTCACATATTTATATCAATGTCTTTGCCCTGCAATACCATGGATTGACACAAAAATTAGAAGTGTATGAGAAGTGGAAATTGCATCTGAAATACAAAAGAAAGTAATAAGTTAAGTCTACTATATAAATATCCAACTTACAGAAAATATCCAAGTCAGAGATTATAAGTTCGATTTGAATTTACAATAATTTTTATTGTCTTGCTGCTACTATTTATATATTATATAATCTATACTTTCACACACATTTTTCCCATCATACCCCTTATGCCCTTTTATATATTTCCAAGGGTTTTTTACCAAAGATCATGGCTTTTAGTGATTTTACTATGTATATTAATAAACTCATCTTATAATGGTTGTAATTATAACCACCGCATACATATTTTATTTATATTTGATTGCCAATCACTGACTTTATCTTATGGGAACTACTTCTCTCACTTTGTATTAGTTTATATAATTATAGTATAGGATAATAATAATATTATTTATATTTATATTAACAATATTGATATTTATATCAATATTTATGTTATTTATATTTATTCCCATATATAATATAATAATATTATATGTTATTAATATTTATATTTATCATTGTCATTTATGACTCTTGTCAATTAAAATAGATATATTATATTTTAATTATAGAAAGAATATTAAAATAGTAATATTATTTATTAGATAATAAATATTAATAATAATATATATGTAGGTAATTATCTCCATCATTTAAATGGACTAAATACCGTATATTTTACCAAAGCAATTTCACCGACTTTTATCATGTTGTTTAAATCTTTAATTTAAACAATGTCTTAATATCGGGATAGACTTTATAATATTTATAATAATTAACTTATAATGTTGTACTTATGTTTATCCTTATATAATATAACAATATATATATTATAATAATATTTATATTTATAAACATGTATTTTTATATTATAATCATAATAATAATTAATATTACTATTTATATTTAATGATATATATATTATATATTATATATTATATTTATAATATATTTATTATTATATTTATATTATTATATTATTATATTATTATATTATTATAATAAATGATTAAATTATTAATATTTATTAATGGACTATGGCTAAATCTTTAGTTTAACAGTGACTTGATATGGGCACATGACAACCCTCCCCACTCAAGATTGCCTGTCCTCAAGCAATCCCAATTAGGATTAAAGGATTAGACAAAAGTTTTTTTTTATAATTTTTATTTTATAGTTATGTTTAATATGATTATGATGATCACAAATTTTATATTTATATAGATTAATGAATTACATGTGAGAACTTGCTTTTATATTTGCAAGTTAGAGAAAACCCTAATATGACTTAAGACTAAATTAGCCCTAAGTCAACTTAATAAAGTGTAATTAAATATTTAATTACACCAACAAGAAACTACTTGAATTTAGAATCTTAGGGATTGGCATGCCCAGCTCAAGTTTGCCTTATGGGCAGATAGAACAAGAACTAAAGCCTCTTTAGGAACTTCTCCTTACCAACTTTGTGTACGGCTTGAACCCTATCTTCCCAATTAACATTCAGATACCAGTCCTCTAATTTATGAAAGAATTCTCGATAGATGAGGACAAAATAGAAGCTAGACTTATGAACTTAATTGGCTTAGAAGAGAAATGAGATACAACCCTACAAAACTTCATTAAGCGTCAAGCGGTGGTCAAAAGATGGTTTGACAAGGGGGCTAAGATAAAGCCAAAGAAAAGAAAGGCGACCACAAGAAATTCAAGAAATTGTGGCTTGGCCCATACCAAATATCATAAATTCTTAGAGAAAACACTTTTAGGATCAACACATTAATTGGAGAACCTGTCCCATTGCCCATCAATGGACATTTTCTCAAACACTATTTTGGTCCTTGAAACTATTGTCATGCATTTTGTATTATAGTAGATTAGGATTATTTCATCGTTCATTCGTCTTTGGTTATCTTTCATCCCTTTCATTGTATCTGTGTGTGTCTATTCATTTGGTGTTTCTTTCTTTCTTCTGTTTGTTGTCTACTTGTGGGTCCTTCCTGTCTTAAAGGAAGAGGTTTGTGCATAGCATAATATCAAGGGTGACTTGATCAGGATCTTGTTATTAGTATTTTCATTATATAATTAGCTAAATTTCCCATTAAGTCTTTTATTTACTTCTATTTCTCATGAGCCCTGGAACACAAAGCCTTTTATAAACAACTTGATTATGGTGAAGATTAAGGGATAGTGCAAGAGCTTACTACATTATCTACATTTTAACATTCAAAAGTTAGCTTGGATTTAGATTTTCTAATGACTTTTGTCAAGTGAAAACCATGGTGATTATATTCCTTAGAATAGGGGATCCATGTTCATCTTAGTATTACACACGGTTTCATCAAAAGGTGATACATTTTCAAATCACTTTTCATCAGTCAGAGGGAAGAAGGCATTTTACCACAGCAGAGTATTGCTTACGTATCTGACAATCAAGGGAGGAGCTTGTATTCATAATCAGTTATGTCTCTGACAGTAAAAGGCTATTTTCCACATACTAATAACATACTCTTAGGTAAGGTGGCCTAAAGGTAGTTGTTCAAACATTTGATGATAGGTGCTAATCCAGATTGTTGTTTAATAAGACCAAGAGATAACATATATGTCAAAGTTTATATCTACGACATGACATTGAATCTTCAATAAATCTTAGAATAGTGAAACAAATTTCACTCTCATGCTTCACAATTTTTTACTTCAAAGGTGGCATCAAGAGAAGACTATCTAGAAGTCTTTTTCAGCATTCAGTAGTAATGTCATGCAAGTTTACAAGATCAATAGTAGCTAGAAGACCAATGAACAAGCATTGGCTAAGGTAACCATATCTATCGAGGTCTATTGGATTAAGGTTTTCAATTTTTCTTACCATCACTCCATTCACCTTACCATTTTCCCCTTTCAGTCCCGTAAGATGTTCCTAGTACGTTGTTTGCTTAACCTTGTCCAAACCTATTGACTATCATGAGTTCAAAATCACATCGTATGCCAGGATAGTCCAAGAACATATAATAATTCCATTCCATCTCGGATATTGTTTCAAATGTTGAAAATAGAATGTGTCATAGAAAATTCCAAATACATTCCTAATCCTTATTCCAATGAATAATCAGAACTACTGACAAAAGAGCAATCCCTAAAAATAACCTGGAACCTTGTTGGTTCACACCTACTCATTCATTTCGCTCCATCTTTCCCCCATCATTCAAGCAGTCAAAAGAAAATCAATACCTCTAATACAAGAGGGAAGCATCCAGGTCTCTTATGAAGATCTCTTACTACCCATTTTCCATTTATACCATACCATTCATTAGCTCTGCTCCCCTAAGCCATTTTTCCCTAAGAACATTGAAAATCCTTATGAAGATGAATTCTTTCAGAGGTAGACAACTTAACTAGTGAGATAGTGCGAAGAAGGTTGGGTCCACAACATCGGATCTAGTACAAAGTTACCATCAGGTTTGAGCAAATATGGAGTAGCTCTTGGTTTAGGATATTTTGACTCTTTTGGGTCAACACAAAAAATGAGAGAAAAGAAAAAGAAAATAGTAAAGAGAAAAAAATCATCCTCTGGTGAAAACCACAATAAATGGTGCCTTGGACAAGTACCATGATGAAAACCCATTTATGGGTGTCATGTGTAGAATATAATAATCAACTAATAGATTGATAGAGTGAGTTACAAGGTTTGGATCTAGGCGAAGCTTGTTGAAAGAAATGAATCACATGCACACAATTGTAAGTTTCAAGCATCATCTTTCTATCATTATTGTAAATATTTGTTTAGGGGGTTTGTCGTTTCAGTGTTCATCCTTGATGGATTCAAACTTAAGACTTTACAGAAATTGAGGGTTCTATACTCCAAAATGTTTAGAGCATTTTCCCAATTGAGTTGCCATTTGTTATGTCCTGCATAACCACCACAATCTTTTTAACAGATTGGGATCCCCTTCCTGTCTTTTCATCATTTTGGTTCATGTGTCACTCTCCTAATAATCCTAGCATCATCTTATATCTCTTAAATTTCTAAGAGAGTTGGTGTTTTGCCTTGAAAACTTAAGTTTTGAAGTTTCCTTGGTTGAGGCCTAGGATTTCCTTCACTCCCAGGCTCACGGGTTCTCGAGCCTATTTCGATTCCTAGGACCAAGTGTCATTTTTTGTTCGAGACCTTGGGCCCTGATCAACTTTTTGGTCTTGGGGCTCCCGACGTCCAATGGACCTTGTGGTCCATTTCCTATTTTCCCCCTCCCGACGAGTCTCGTCGGGGTCGCGGGGCCCAATCAACCTTTTGGCCTTTGTGCGTAGGACAAAAAATCCATTTTGGTTGCGTGCCCCTACCCCAACTACTGCATTAATGGTGGTAGAGGCCTCATACAAATGGGGTATTTAAGGGCTTTTAATGCCTTTTATCCCTCATTTTTGCATCATTTTTCTCTCTTACATGTTTTGATCCCAACACCTTCTGTGACCAAGTTCAATCTTTTTTTTGAGCTTATGATCGATAGTTGTAAGGTTCTCGAGTTGTTTTTCAGTGAGTGGATTAGGACTAGGCATTTTTCCCACATCTGTCGCTTCCTCCATTTGTTTTCCTTTTGGCTTGGATGTTGCGGGTAAGGTTTGTTGTCTTTGTCTCATTTTGTTTGTTTCTTTTGTGTTTGTTGTTTCTTGTTTCCCTATTGTTCATTGTTTTGGTAGGGGTTTAAATATTAACTAGGGTTTTAATTAGGCTCTTAATTTACTTTAATTTCCCATATTTCTTGTTTTCTAGGGTTTTAAGGTAGATTAGTTTAGGTTTTAGTTGAATAAGTGGACCTAATTTAGTTTTCCAATCAGTCAAATTCACCAAAACAGTAAACCATGTTCGAATTATGGAAGTCCCTTTTGGGCCTCGAGCCCTATTTTTGCAAAACTAATAGATTGTCACTCAAAATAGTAGGTCCAATCAGGACCTCAGACCTTGATTGGCCTGTCGGCCTTAGATTTATCTTTGTGCTTAAACATGATTTAATCCCACTCCCCACAAGCCTTCAGAACGATGCTAAGTGTTGGGAGTTTCTTCAGGACTTTAGGTCCCAAAGGCTTGTTTCAACCCAGAACCTAAAGTGCCAAAACATCCCTCTGACCTGCCCTTTGTAGGTTCTAAAAAGAACCAAGACTTAGGTCCTTTTGGGGCTTCGGGCCCCAGAAGGCCATCTAGACTTAACCCAAAAAGTTCTAAAGGTGCCAAATCCATCTTTTGCCCATGCACTCGATAAAGTGACTTAAAAGGAAATCACTTCCTAAAGGTCCTTTGGGGGCCTTAAGCCCTGAAAGGCTTTTTTGCCCTAAAAGCTTCATGGTTTCAGAACACAAATTTAGCCTACTCTCCATGAGGAATTTAAAACTATTCAACTATTGAAAGAGACCTATCAGGACTTTAGGCCATTAAAGGTCCATTATCCTTAAGGTTTTTTAAAGGTGCTAAAACCAACTTTTACCCTGCAGCCCGCCATCTACTAATGCATCCATTTCAAGACTTTGGGCTCGACAAGAACTTTTGGTCCAATGGTAAATGTTGACCTATTTTTCTTCCTAGCCAAATAGTCCAAACCCTTAAACCCTAAATGTTTTCCTTTAAGCCCTAAGTTTTACAATTATCTTCCTTCATCTTATGATCTATTGTTGACTGTCTAGCCTAGGTTGCCAGTCACTTAAGTTATGACTGTGAGCCTTTTATGTCATGAAGTGATTGGCACCAAGTCCTAAGGTTTACCTTTTATTGCCCATCAAAGTCATGTTCTTCATAAAATTCTTAAGTCCTAAGTCTTTCTATTGGCCCGAAGGTGCCACATGGTGGGATATCGCAAGCCCACAAACTATCGAAGCTGACATCATGTTCCTACCGTGAGGCTGCAAAATGAGGACAGTTGTAAAGTTTATCGTGGCCTATGGCCATTAGATCAACAACTCTGATTGGACAAAGTAGATTACGCCAAGTGTTGAAGGATTGAACAGTAGTGCGGCATCGCAGGTGAATCTTGTCTACAGAAAGGATTCTATGCACTGCTATGAGATGGTGACATGTGGCCTATTCCTTTGTTCTTTATGGGTAGCGGCAGGCAGGTTCCAAGGCATGCCATGTGTCAGTCCCATGCTCTTCCAAAATAAAATAGACAAAAGTTTCCCTTGGATGTGCGCCGCTGTCCCACATGTCTGCTTGACACGGACCCGCAGCAAACATAAAAGAAAGTTTCTCTTCTTTTGTGTCATTGTGCCATTTGGACACGTGGTCTATTGGCGCTTCTCCATAGGATCTTTCAAGGTAGGCCACTATACGCCGATAGCACTTCTAAAGGGAATGACTCATTTGTACGCTCGGCACCACAGTGGCATTTCACAAAGGTTACTTCTTCGCTGAACTTCATCTTGGCTCCTTGCAAAGCCACAAAATTGCCATTTATGCCAGGGCTTAAGGCCTCAATACAGAAAAGAAATATGTAGCGAGACATGAAATTGTTGATCTTATAACTGTTTGTTCATCCAATAGTTCTGATTCAAACTTAGGGTTTTAAGCATTCCAATGGCACCAAAGGAATTCATTCAAGTTGGTGAGCTTTGCAGGTGAAATTCAAAGGGGATGGTGTAATCCTTCAATGCGAGGGGACTTCAACAGCTCGGTGGTAGATTATTCGGTGGTTGGCAACAAATTTTGGGCTCTCCTCTTCAATGCTATGCCTTCTCTTGCATGTGGGTAGCCATTCCTAGGGTGCAGGTCTACCAATGGCATGGATTTTCTCCCCATCATTGTTTATTCCTAAATCTGCACTGATGACAACGTTAGTGATCTTGGGTCTCGTGGACCTACAGCAGCTTTCTCTGCATAAGGATTTAATATATAAAACATTGTAATCTTCAGTAAAGTGAGAGTTAGTAATTTCTGGGTTGTTATGCTGCCAAATTCCTTGTAGTCAGACCTCTTGGTGCAATTGCAGGATTATCATAATTTGACTCACTGCGCCTGTAGCTTGGCTTCTGTTGTCTTTTGGTTAATCCACCCATGAATGTAATTGACTATACTATATTTTCCTGCTATAAGTTATTTTGCATTGTAATAGTTTTTGGCTTCATGATTAATATATTCACAATATTTTGCCTCTCTTATGCTCTAATTTATGTGTTTTACTTGAAGCAGTGATCTTTTATGTGAGTAAAATGACTCCTCTATAGGTTAGGTTTTCATCCCAAAGCCTCAATCATTTCTATAAGTTTGTGTGAACCTTCCCTTGTGATTGAGATCATTGTTGTGTCTCTTCCAGGCTTACTACTATTCATTAAATCTAGTGTATCACCTTATTTCCATTCAGTTTCTTCCTAACCCTTTTCCCATGCAATATTAGCACTAGGTTTAGATAGTTTTCTCTAAGCATTAGGCTTAGAATGAGGAACCAGCCTTCTCTGGAGGTTTGATCTCAACTTGCAAGGTCCCACACCTTGAGATCATTCCCATTGTGTCATTAGAATTCTTAGACTCTCTCCAAGCTTAGAAATCATTATCCTTATATTTAAACTCTCCACACGTTTGTTCCGAGGATCCCTTTGTATCTCAACAAACTATTAGAGCCATTCCTTTCCTATTCTATACCTCAATCCTAAAAGTCTAACACTCCAATTTTACAAATTGGATTTTGCATGCAAACCAATGCAAACTTTCATGGCACATTGCCCAAAGATGTAGAATCCAAAAATAATGAGACAATTCATTTAACAAAATAATTCATTCATTTGAAGTCTAAATTCAATTGTTTTATTTTTCTTCAAAGAGTTCAAACCCATAAAAATCCTCAAGTCTCCATTAATGGGGTCACGCAATACCTTCAAGAATCAATGAAAATTTCTAACTTTTAAATCAAGGAAAGTTTTCAAATTTTGAAACTACCCATTTGATATAAAAATACACAGAAAACTACTCCCACAAATAATTTTTCCAAATTTCCAACACACATGGTTTTAGAAAATTTTTCCATAACTTCGACTCAAAATGTAAGTTTTTCAAAAATTAAAATTCAATTTAAAACTAGAAATTAAAACTAAATTTCTTTCCTAATATCATGGCCATATTACTCCACCTAATGTGGGCATGGAAAGAGGAAGAAATTTTATTCCAATTTTAAATTTAAAACATAAACACAAAGGGGGAATACTTCAACAAGAAATTCAACCATGGAGACAAATTCCTCTTTTGATGCAAGCACACCATCAACAATCCCTTTGCTATCCAAACAATCTCCACTCCAAGCAATTCAAATTCCAAAATTTCCATCTCTTCCTTTTCTTTTTGTTTTTTTTTTAAGAGAAGAGGGAGAGAGAGGGGGAAGTTTCAAAAATGTGAAAGATGAGAACAAGTGAGGAAAAAGGTCTTTTCTTTCCTTCTATATTTTTCCTTCATTTCTTTATTTTCTATTTTTCCTAATATTCATTTTTTTTGCCCAAAAAAACATTTTCAAGAAAATCAATAATTAAAAATGATTAAATAGACTATATGCTAATTTAATTCTAATCGATACCTTTCAAATAGCTAAGAAATTAAATCAATTAAATTAAATTATGTTTTAATTAGTAATTATTTCACTAAAAGCCAAATATCTCATTTTGAATGAATAATCACATTCATATAATTCTTTCTACCAAAATATAATAATGTAACAAACATTTTCCTATTAAGGCATAAAAATTATCTTTTCAATGTAAGCATTAAATATTTTACAAAAATGGTAAACATGTATTTCAAAGTAAATTTTAATGCAATGCAAAAGATAAATTAAACACATGCAAAGGACTCAACCATACTTTATGGGTTTTCACAACATATAGATTTTGAAATTGCCACCGATTTGAATCCAAGTTAACACAAGGATTCACAAGGACTAAGTAGGGTGAGATTGCCAAGCATAATCAGTGTCAACTTATCCACATACCAACCATTTCTCTAACACGTATAAATTTCTTGTACACTTAGATCAAACATCAAGTGTACTTTCTCCACACAATATTAGCCATGAAGCAACATAATAAATTACCCAATATGATATAAATCATGACATGATATCAAATCGTCACGTCTAATTGTAAATCATCTACAACTAGCATGATCTATGAATAAGATTCATAATTAACTATCATTCATAATGTTGAACAATTATACTAATCACATGTATATCAACTATAATGAAAAAAGTGAAGCTAAAACATTGTAATGATCTAACATACAAAGGCACAACATATGCATCTCATAATTTATAGACATAAAACCAATGCCAATATAAAACCTCATCATAAGCCACTTGATGGTAACATAAAACATCTCCGCAAAGGATCCTAAATACACCATCAGAACACCTCGATGGCACAACAGACCTCATCGACAAGTTTGGTGCAATGAATCATAACACAAGAATCACATAATGCACTAATGAGACACTTAATGGAACATACATCATATGAATCAAAGGCACATAAGTCAAACACAAGAGGGGGCATTACAACTTGTAACAACTTAAAGAGAGGCATTGATGAGAATAATCCTACTAGCCAAGGAAAGCCATTATTCTTTCCATGAAGCCAACTTGCCCTGCACTCTTTCAATCACCACTTTCCATTACACTTCAGAGGTTCTTCTATCCATGAGTGGCATCCCATGGTACTTACTAGGAAGTTTGTCCACCACAAAATCCAAAATTCTTTGAACCTCAAGGCATTCCATGCAATGGTCCTTTAGATTTAAGAAGATCTTGGACAAGTAGTAGGATATACTCTTTAACCAGCGACCTTCTCATATTGCACTAGAACTTTTTTTATTACCTTGGCCTCTTTAGTTGTGGCATCCCCAAAAAGGAGTGTTTCATCCACAATTTGGAGATGAGTGACATTCCTTACCCCTCTAGAAACCTACAAACCTTTTAAATTTACCACTTCCTCTTCATCCTACAAGGACCTACCTAAAACTTCCACCATAATGAAAAAAAGAAATGGGGATAGGGGATCACCTTGTCGCAACCCTCACTTGGCATGAAATTTTTTTGTAGAGGAACTATTGATTAATTTTGAGGAGGCCATAGAGATATAGATATATATTTATTTGCACTAGTCTTCACGTACTAAATCCAAACTTTTTCATGACCTTAATAAAAAATTCTCATGAAATTAGATATCATAAGCCTTGCTCATGTCTAGTTTGAGAATCATACCTTCTTTCTTGTTATGTTTGATAGAGTCAATGGTCTCATGGACAATGATAATATCATCCAAAATCTACCTATTCTTGAAAAAACCACTCTACTCCTCAAAAATGAACCTCTCCAAGAACTTATTTAGCTTGGTAGCCATGACATTAGTAACAATCTTGAAAATTGTATTGCAAAGAGCTATGGATCTGAATTCATCAAAGAATTTTGGGCTCTTATTTTTGGGATGAGATCTAAAAAATTCAAGTTACATGCTTTTGTCATGGCTCTCTTGGTTATGCATTCTTCTACCACCAACCAAACATCCTCCCCTACAACATCAGAATTTTTTTTTTAAAAATGGCCTAAAATAAATCTAGCCTAGGAGATTTCCTTGTACCAAGTGAAAAGGTAGCCTTCTGGATCTCCTCCAAAGTGAAAGGATTCATCAAGTCTTCATTTTAATACTCATTAAAAATAGTAGGGATATTCTTCAACATCACCTCTTGGGCCAACAAATCTTTTGGTGAGGCTAAGACAAGTAGTTCCTCAAAAAAGTTAATGCTATCACTCCTGATAGCTTCCATGTTGTTCACAAAATTACCTAAGGGAGACTAGATACTAACAATTCTATTGTTCTGTCTTCTAATATTGGTGGAGAGGTGAAAAAAATTGCATTCTGATCCCCCTTCTAAAGATACTTAACTCTAGATTTCTAATGCTAGAAAATCTTCTCCATTCTTAAAATTTTATTAAGTTCCTTTGATAGAGAATTTTTAATAGACCTTAACTCATAGATCAACCCTAAATGAGAAATGACATCCTCAATGTTTTATAATTCAAACTCCAACTGATTCCTATCGGTAAAGAGATTTCCCACCTTCTCCTTACTCCACTCTTTAGTTTTTTTCTTAACCTCAACGAGCTTTTTGTGAAGCCTAAATATTTGATATCCCTCAATGTCCACCTTCCACCATCCCTTGGGGCCTCTATAAGATTGGGATGTGCATACCAAAAGGCCTCCATCTTGAAGGGACATCCCTTCAGCTTCCTGTTGTTGAGATTGACTAGCTCCATAGGCCAATGGTCTGAGCCCCCATATTGAATAACCCTTGAGAAAAAGGAGATCAGAGACATCATCCATTCCAAATTCACTAGGAATCTATCTAGCCTACACAAAATGGTCTCCTCACCAATGCACCTATTATTCCATGTAAACCACCTAGATTTGAGAATAATATCCACCAATGAAAGATCATCACAAAATTCCCTAAATGACAGGGAACCAGATGTCCATGCCCTGCTACCTCCCTTTTTCTCTTTTGAGCTAAGTATAGCATTGAAGTCACATCCAATGATCCAATTTACCTCTCTATCCATCACCCTTAAGGTCCTTAACTCATCTCAAACATAGACCCTTTCAAATTCCACATTTGGTCCATAAAAATTAGTTACAATAAAGGATACACTCTCTTGTAAATCAAAAAAGTTGTCCATGATACAATGTTGGGACTATGCAATCAATGAGCTAGCCATGTTAGAGTTGTTCCACAAAATTGCCAACCCCATAGCTGTGGCAACAACATCCACCATCATATCCACACCATTCTTCTAGATTTAAGGAAGCATCTCTTGAACACATTTACCTTCTACATTAGTCTCCTAAATCAAAAGAATATCTGGAGCCTCCATCTTAATGAGCATCTTGAGTAAATGGTGTTTCTTGGGGCCATTAAGACCCCTAATATTCCAATTTATAACCTTCATAACTTCTTGTTGGAATAGGTGCCCACCTCTAGATTTAACAAACTTCCTCATAGATACCTAAGTTCCATTTACCAGGTCCTCCAATGCCTTCAAATTTTATTTACTAACCTCAATTTTTTGACCCTTAGTGTTATTGCCACATGTATCCACTAAACTACCATAAGTGTTTTCCCCCATCTCTTCTACCTCTTTGGGTGGCCACACTCCATTCAACTATATTTGCCTTATCCTCCAAGGAGTCCTTAATAGATTCTTCATCACTCTCTATATAATTATGCATAGAGGCATGGCCAACAAAGTTCTCCAAAGGGTCAAATCCTTCTATTTCGCTAAGCTCTAGAACCTTTTCTTCTATTAAACATTAATCTCAACCTCCTTGAGAACAAAACTATCTCGATTTCTATCTTCATTAATCTCAGTTAGAGTATCCTTCTAAAGAGAAGAAGGGTGACCCAAATGCCTACTCCCCTAACCCCATTCACAAGGGGAGAAGCATCCTTAACACCCCTAAAAAAATTATGTCTCTTTTCAATATGACCAACCTTCCAACAAAGCACCTAATTAGAAGGCACTCATAATTGAGTTCTTGCAACCAAACTCCAAGAATAGAATTCATCTTTATTGCTTGCCTAATTAGTTTGCTCAAGTCCATCTTAATGAAAATTTTGGCATAAGTTGCCAATTGCCCTCTAGCAGTGGCATTAGAGTTGTTAAAATATTCTCCTAAAGAGTCTCCAATCATTTTAACCATCTTTTCAAACCATAATTCCTACAAAGTCTTATACTTTCTCATCCATAAAGGGCCATCATTGATGAATTCTTGTGCGGATCAAATCCAAATGTCCAAGCATGAATGTAAAGACCTACATTCCCTGTAAACTAGGGGTCTCCCTTAAGGATATTATCTCGCTCAAATTTAGATATAAAACAATTTGAACAAACCCTAACACTAGAAAAATTACCTCAGGAAGAGGGTAGCACCACTTATGACTTATCCAATCCAATATTTGATTCTTTCCATTTTGAGCCAAATGCCAATGAGTTTAACAATCACCACATTCTTCTTTAGTTTCTTAATCATCATATTCAAAATATTGTTTGAGATGTTAATGCTCAGAATGTCCTCATCAACCTTGATATTGACATTGAAGACTAAAATTTTACAATTCTTTAATCTAATCCCTTTGCCACCTTTTCCTTGATTGTTTTTTTATTCTCCTTAATAAACAACCTTCCCATTTCTTGACAAATGTATGATCTACTATTCCTTGGCCTTGCCCATCGTGAATTGGAGGGGGAACCACATGGCACCATAGAGTTACCGCCACCACTAGATCCGAAGCTCTTGCTTCCAAACAAAACTCAATCTTTTAATTATAAAATAAATTTTATTATTTTTATTTTATTTAATATTTTAAATTTATAAATGTCAATATTTATGATTGTAAAATTAAACTCCTCTTTAACTCTAAAATTAGAATTAAAAAAATCAAAACTCAATATTTTAATTATAAAATAAATTTATTATTTTTATTTTATTTAATATTTTTGAATTTAGTAATGTCAATATTTATGAGTCATAAAATCAAACTCCTCATCTAAATTAAACTCCTCCTTAACTCTAAAATTAGAATATAAAAAATCAAAACTCAATCTTTTAATTATAAAATAAAACTTAATATTTTTATTTTATTTAATATTTTGAATTTAGCAATGCCAATATTTATGAGTTGTAAAATTCTAAATTAAACTCCTCTTTTAACTCTAAAATTAGAATTTAAAAAATCAAAACTCAATCTTTTAATTATAGAATAAAAATGTTATTTCTATTTTATTTAATATTTTAAATTTAGCAATGTAAATATTTATGAGTTTATTTTGGGAAAAATAAATGGTTGTAAATGATGAAAGATATGGAATGCATTTTAAAATGTTTATAAAAAAAAAATTCACACAATTTTTTGGGAGGAGAAATATTATATTAAGTAATGTCTAAAGTTTCTAAACTAATAAGTGTTCTTATAAATTATTTTTATTATAAATCTTTAAAATATATTAATTAAACTGTACTTAATTACAATATTAGAAGAGTTTCTAATTAATAAATAAATAAGCACATCTTTAAAGTCAGTGATTGATATGGTTTAGGTGTATAAAAGGGCAAAAATTAAAACATATGCAAGCACAGTATAAGGAAAATATTCAAGATTTTCTATTACAATTTCATACCTATATCTTATATTGACAAACAAGGGAGAGAGTGGAATCAAAATGCACAGAATGAGTGAAGCGAAAGGAGACAGATTGGTGAGATATTGAAGGACAATGAACTAAATCAAATGCAGGCCCGTACAATTTTGGGCGCAACAGGACATTGGAGCAAAGAACAATGTGATCACATAGTCAACAATTTATATCCAACTGCTGATGGCCCACTGTACGTATTTGAACATAAGATCTCTGAGAATATGCCTTCCATTAGGTGGTGGAGAAGAAGCACTGTGAAGACTGTTATGGATGGAAATGAATGTATGAGATTGAGGAACTAGAAATACTCAAATTGAAGCTTGCTGAAACAACTTCCAACATTGGTCTTGACAGCTTATCACAAGACTTAAAAGTGCCAATGCTTATAAGGCAACCTCTGAAAGAAAAATACCCACATATAGGTAAACAATGTTCTAAGAATGAGTCACTTAACAACTATTGTTTTGGTGGTGGAGGGACTTTTGTGGTTAAAAGCTATTCAGATTGTTTTGAGATTAAGGTGGAGAATGATTTGATTTATGGGGTACCTCCTCCTATGAAGAAGAGATGCCTTTGGGGGGTTGAATTGCCATCTTGTTCTTCCAGTGATGATGATGATGAAAGAAGAGGGAATGATGATAAGGATACAGATATGGCCTTTCCCTAAGCTCTTCCTATCAGGTAAAGATGACCCTGGGAACTTGATTTGAATTGTTGGTTCTATCTTGATTATGATGATTAGAAGGATTATGGAAAGAGATTATCATTTAATGATCTTAGATATGTATTTTTCATTGAGACCCTTTAAAACTTCATTTCTTACTATATACAGTTTTGAATACTGCAGTGAAGGAGTTATTGATTGACAAGTTTAAATAGGAATTTATTATTAGTTTATTATTAATTTTATGTTTTTGTGGGTTTTTTTAATTTTTTCCATTTTTATGCATAGTATGTATTTTTCATTGAGACCCTTTAAAACTTCATTTCTTACTGAATACAATTTTGAATGCTATAGTGAAGGAGTTACTGATCGACAAGTTTAAACAACAATTTATTATTAGTTTATTATTAATTTGTAAGTTGCATGCAGATCATAGTTCTCTTAATTTTTTTTATGTTTTTGTGGGGTTTTTTTGTTTTTTCCATTTTCATGCATAGTGAAATAGGCATGGAGATCTTAAAAGCTATTTAAAGCATACTGTTGCAATAGCTAGTAGAGATAACAAGACTATATATATAGTTTAAATTTTAGTCAATAAAAAACAGTGCATTTTACAATGTTAATTACTATTTTGCTCTTTCTATAATAGTGTTGTTCAATATTTTTTATTTTATTTCAGTGTTGTTCAATTGTTTTAATTTTATTTCAGTAAAGTGGAAGTACTTTAAATTTCAGTCAATAAAAACAATGAATTTTATGTTAATTATTATTTTGCTCTGTGAAACAGTGTTGTTCAATATTTTTTATTTTATTTGAGTATAGTGTAAGTGTTCATTTATTCTATTTCTTTTACCTGGTATTAGAATTAGGGTAGGAGTTCTTAGCACTAGCAGTGTAGTTTTAGGGTGGGTGTTGGAGAAATGAGTGACTTGATTTGTAAAAGGACCAATCATAAAGTGGGTCTTACAGTAAATAAGAAGTCTTAAGTAACCTCTACACTATATTATATGTAGTGGGTTATAATTCCATACTTACTATATATTTTTTAAAATAGTACAGATTTATACTAGACAAATAACAACCTAATATATTATTACTACTTAACTACAAACATATGTAATGATTAAGCTCAACCCACTGTTGTAAGCCTGGCATGCACTCTCTTCGCCATTAAACATATAGCCATAAACTACATCTTATGTATTTGAGCATTGTGTATTGTATTTGTCTTTGTAGACCTACTGCGTTGATACAGCCTAGTGAAATACAAATATAACTGGAATAGATCTCAAGCATACGAAAGTCATTTTTCTTCTTGTTGAAAGGGGCAACAATATTACTTATGAAGATAGTATACCTGTTTGCTAATGAAACAGTATGAGACTTGTGGATTTGGCCTGGGGTTAAACATAAATTTATATTATAGGGATAACGTAAAGTATAATTTATAAATAATAACTTTATATATAAATAAATAAATAGGTTGTTACCTTTTTAAACTAGTATATGGTCAATAAGAGTAACATTTAAACTAAACGTTTGGGTGCTGGCTACTTGTAAATTTCAACATTACCAATTTGGACAAAGCGTTGATTTGATCGAAGGGCTCACCTATAGCATTTAGGGTGTACCATAGCTATGGCTAGCTTACCCAGTATTTAGGATGCACCATACCATAATCACTAGTATATTTATATATCTATAGTATGTTGAGAGATATCTTTTGGTTATGTACTTTTTTTAATTTTATCCACCTTTTTTTTGTGATTTTTTTATTTTTTTCAATTTCTTTTTTTTCCCTTAATTTTTTCCAATTTCTTTTTTGGATTTTATTTTAATTATTTTTTCTATATATTTACACCCAAAAAATGAGTGTTATGCTATGAGAATGCCTCTCAGCATAATTAGAACTCAATGAGGATTAAACTACTATCTACATGTTGATTTTCACTACTTTCTATGTGCTCATTTTCACTCTTTTTTTTAAGGAACATCCAACTTACATGCTATCCAATCTTAGAAACATCAAGATCCTAAATTCTGTGTAATGAAAAACCTAAAAATAAAATGGAATATTCAAGTGATAAATTTGCCCAAGAGGCCGCAAGTCTGAATCTGACACATTCTCTCAATTTTAGCAGTCCCCTATTGTATTCCCTCTATATTTTTTTAATACAACTCCTATGTCTTATTCACACAAGGTTTTTTGATAGGACTTGGAGTAGTATTTAGTGAGGCAAGCAGACAACAATGCTGACAACTAGCCTTCCGCTCTCTGGCTCAATAGAGGTAGATATACCTACATTTTTACCAAATTTATTCACAGTTCAAGGGTAAACATATTCGGTGTTGATCACCTCCATCATTTTATTTTTTCTATTCAATTCAGTGCACTTTGTAGCGAAACGTAGTTCCCAACTTTGCAACTGACTTGGTATTCAATTTTTGTTTTTAGATGATTGGTTTTCAAAAAGGGTACACTCATAAAAATTAAGAGTTCCAGTAGTGGAAGGTCTGCTAAATCCATACTTGAAAACATGTTTTGCAGATTGATTATTTGGGTTAAGAAATCGGTATGTGAGGAAAATGAGTTTGTATTTAGATAAGCAACTCTTTTATATCAAACTTGAGGCAAACATGTATTCTATTTTATAGATAGAAATAAATCTGAGATATTGCTATTTACACGTAGAAAATTATATTTGTGTTAGAGCTAATAATTGTGGTTATTAATGTAAATGAGTATAGTGTTTAGATATATTTATATTCTTTTTTTATTTTAAGTCTAATTTTCCCTAGTGGAGTATAGAATATGTAGGCATTAAATTGGCTGAGTTTATTAAAGACTAAAGGTAGATTTTTAATTATTATTACTATTTTTTCTATTGGTTAAATAAATTATTAATATTTGTTTTCTTCGCAATTCTTAATCTATTTTTCATTGAATTCTAGTTATATTATTAATAATTAATTATTAATTATATATTTTAAAATATTAAATTATTAGAATATACAACTATAATAATTTAATAAGTATATATAAGTTATTACACCGAGAGCTGTTATACAGTGACAATGGAGAGCACTCATTTTTTCTGCCTAAATTTATTTAAAAAAAATTAAATACCAAAAAGGAAATAAAAAATAAAGGTTAAGAAAATCAAAGAAAACAAACCAAAAAAGAAATTAAAAAGTGTTGAAGGAGAAAAAGTTGGAACCAAAAAAGAAATTAGAAATTGTTGGAAGGAGAAAAAGCTAGAGAAAATCATGAAAACTATGGAACCAAAAAAAATTGTAACTATGAAAAAGGATATCCCTCAGTGTACTATAGATATATTTTTTTTAAATATAAATATACTAGTTCTTTTTTAATGGTTCACAAGAAAAAGTCTGAAATTGTGAGCATTTGTGTGGTGTTCCTAGTTTTTTGTGGCTATACTCAGATTTACAGATCAAAGCAAGGAGATTATTTCCAAAGGAGTTTGGTACTCTAGTGATACTCCAATTTATGTCTAGCGATGGTGTCTGAATTGTGATTCCACCTCTTGTGAAATTCAGGTAGGACTAAGATGGATAAGGATATATAACCTGCCTTTAGAATTGTTTGGTATGAAAAAGGAGAAAGACAACCACTACAATGCAAACTAGATCAAACCCTTTTCCATATAACATTCAAGGACAAGACCGAGCCAAATCACTACCAAGTGAAGGAGGACTTAGTTACTGATCTTGTGACTCCTGTGTTATAGATGGATAAGATTTAATTTATCCTTTTTATCAAACCCTAGGTTAATAATGAATGAAACCCTAGTTTTTCAATGATTAACTTATAACGGAATAAATACAACAACAATCTAGAAACTAATTGCACAAGGATAATCAGGAAGATGATAGAACCTATCTCTTGTAAGCACAAGTGTCAGAGGACAAAGACCTGATTGGAAGAATCTATCAAAGGTGTAAACTAAAAAGTTGTTGTAGATGATGTCATGATGTCAAATCTAAACTTAGAAAGGGCAAGAGGACATGGGTGGCACTACCTAAATCCTTGGTGATTGAAAACTCTAAAACTGTTTATAGATCTCAAAACCTTGATCTACTCTATCTTCCTGTAGCTCTATATTTTCTAGATCTTGCTTTTGTAACTTGAGAAGATAAGAAGGGATTTGGGGTTATGGTGTTTAAGGATTTGCCTCAGTCAAATCCTGGGATAGCATTCAAGCTTCCCAACATTGTTGATTGATAAAAAGTGTGTGCCCTCATGGGGGCAAAGGTTGAAAACAATGATAATGAGATGATTCAAATGATGATAAACAAACAAATGATATCACCTATGTGATGAATCCAAGTTAGAATGATGAAGATCCTTCAACTCCTAAGGAAGAATAGATGATAGCTCCATATATGCAATAACAACAAAATGACAAAATACAAATCTTCTCTAGAATTACAATGAATGCTCTTGCTTGCTTCACTGAACAAGATCTCAAGTTATGGTCTTTCCAACCTAATTGATAATGAATCCAAAAAACACATTTATATATGTTTTCCTGCTCATAATCGTAAATTCAAACCAAAAGAGTCAACAAGGAGAAACCTCTAGAGAGGCAAAGAGTTGCCAAACACTTAAATTAGACCCAACCTCAAGTGAGGGACATAGGTGGTAAGTTGTCCAGGTCCTTTAGCCAAAGTTAGGTCTAGGGTAAGTTAAAACATGGGATCCATATTCCAATTTTACATTAGTGTCTAACAATTTTGCATTAGGATAAACATTTTGAATGTATAATGCAATCAAGGGGACCTAGGAGCTAAACAAGGAGGTAAATAAACAAGTGGACACTTTTTACTCCATAACATTTAGCCCCCACTTTAATGTGTGTATAATCTTATGATTGAGACATGCATTAAAGTATGGTTGAAAACACATCAATCACATCATACACTAGAGCCAAAAGCACACCCTAAGTTTGGAGGACCATCTCTAGCCCCCAAGCTTAGGCAAATATAAGAAGACACATGATAAACACTCAAAACATGAAGAAGACATGAATACAATCACACAATACACAAATTATATATGGAGAGAAAACATTATTAAAGAATTATACTATACTAACAAGCAATGGGGGGAGCTCATCACTACATGCCACCATCAAAAACATGCAAAACACACAGTGTGGGGGGAGCTCATCGCTATGTGCCACCATAAAACATTCAAGACACACAGAGAGCACACATAATACATGAGTGCCTAGAGTGTGTTGTCGACCTACTGCATGTCTTATACATAGCAAACATGAGTGATGGGGAGGAGCTCATCTCTATGCTTCACCATCTAAGACATGCCAAACACACCTAATGATCAAGCTTATGCTACAATGACTGCCAAAAACACACTTAAGGCTGAGTAACTCAAGACCCAACTCTGCCTCTCACGAGAGGACTTTTTCAAAAAGGATGTGCAACCACTCAAGGGAAGACACAACCCCACCTTCCACATAAGGGCTTTCAAATGCATACATATAACCCACCTACATCACATAGATGCCTTGAAATTAAAATCAAGCATGCACACAAGGTATACAACCCCACTTACATCCTGGAGATGCCTTATAGTGAACAGGAAGCATACACAACACACAAAACAGAGTATACAACCCCACTTGCATCACAGAGATGCCTTACAGTGAAAAGCAAGTATATGCAAACACACAAAGTATATATCCTCACCTACATCACGGAGATGCCTTATAATGAAAAGGTAGTATACACAACACATTTTATCACAATATCTAAGATATCCAAGCATTTACCACAATATATGTCCCCACCTTTAAGTGGTTGCTCCCACTTGCTGATAGCAATCATGTTTAAGGTAAGGTTGAAAACACACAAGGGAACAAGACCTTTCCCAAATCCCATGCCCCAAAGTAACATGTGCTTACAGTTGCCAAATTGTTCCCAACAATTACAATAGAAACATAATAATATCATTTGCTAACAATCATTGATCAACAATATACATGTAAGATAATCAAAACAAGCTTTGGTTAGAAAATGTAAGCTAAGATAACAACTAAATCATCTCGTAGAACTAAAACATAAATAAAGAAACATATCACTTTACAAACCAAGGCTATACTTATGGGTTCAGAACCGAGTATAGCCGTGAGCTTATACTTCAGGTATGTCAGAACTGAGTGTAGCTACAAGGTGAGACAAAAATATTCCAAAGTGCATAGTAGCAGATTTAGAGTATTGCTAAGGTATGTTACAACAATATCACAATACGATTCACAATCACATCACAACACAAAGTGATTCTACTAGTCAAACATCAGTAACAAATTACTCTCGTCTTCACATATGGAATGGGTCCATTTTTATTTTATTGTTTTAGGGATTTTGGTTTACAGATTTGCCGCCTAACTCTATATTCTCACGCCCATACAAGTGGCAAATGTAACAATAGTTGAATCGGTTGCAATGGTATTTTACAATGATTCTCTGCTTATTTACCAAGGTGCAACTACCTTCTTATAATATTCAATGAATGAAAACTCAAATTTCTTTTAACCAGAAAGAAAAGGAAAAGGTGGTGCTTTTAACCAGAAAGCACTAAAGGTAATGGGCGGGTACAAAAAGTTGGGGGGCCAAAAAGTGGCCAACTCTATTTTAAAAAAATTTAAGCCATGACGTGAGCGCGTTATGCTCTGCTATTAAAAAAAAATGTTGATAAATCTTATCATTCACACAAATGCAAATGTTTGTATTATAGAAGATTGAATTATATTAGAATATTAGAGATCCCTTAGAAAAATGTAATACAAAATTGCTTTGCCTTATGTTAGGTAGTTAAACCCATCATTTTTGACACTCTTCTCTTAACAAAATAAGAGGAATACGCATAGAAGGCAGACAATTTGATCTTACTAGTTTGCATATTAGTCGGTTTACATTTCACGACTTTATTTTCACTAAATAAAAAGGTTTATCTAATTTGAAATAAGGGGTAGAGTTCACTATCATGTGCTTTTCTAGATGAGAGGGTCCATAATGTCCAGGGTTCTTCCAAGAATGGCCTGCAACTATATGCTCAAAATCATGACTCCAGTTGCTTGGGGTTGTCTGGTCGGATTTCGGCATGCACTCAAACCCTTCCCTCCTTGCCATGGGGCAATCTACCATGTCACTCTTGCTCACATGGAATTATCCAGTTGAGAGGAGGCGAGACACGGTGGGGGTCTAGCTCGTTGGAGAGCTAGACTTCATGGAGAGGGGTTGGCAAGTTCTGTGGCCTTTATTGTTGTGCATTTTGTTGAATGTTTTTCTTAGTGGTTGTGGTATTTGAGATAACCCTATGACCCGAAGGGTCACTGATTTCTCTTCTTCTATTTGGATTCCTTAAATTCCACCTTTACGTGGGTAAATGATTGCTTTCATTGATGGCTTCTGCTATTTCTATGTCTCTGAGAAATGCTTTGTGTAGTTGTAATTGCCTAATTTCTTCTAACAAGTGGACAAATGGGTCTCCTTGTGGTAGAACAAATGTCTGTTGCTGTGGTTGTGGATGCAACTCCTCAATCTCGCTATGGATAGATCTCACCCACTCTCCTCTCACCCCTAAACACATGCGTGAATCAGGGCAACAGGGGATATGCAATTACTAACTTTCACTAGATCTAGGGTTTTGACCTAGGGTTTTGTTGACCTATTGTTTGACTTTGCAATGTTGTCTATTCTAATAGATCTATATGAATGCAAGCTAAACGATAGCATGTAAAGCATTTTTAGTATTTTTTAGAGTATTTTGGAAAGGAAAATGCTTTTAATCTATGAAAGAAATATGTATGCAATCTTAAATGTCCTTTCAAATGCAAAGTTTAATCTATGTTTTTGTTGGTTTTTTGGTACTTTCAATGCAGTTTAATCTAAGAAAAGGGAAAATGCTTTTTCTAACAAAGTAGATCTAAGAATGTAAAAATGATTAATCTAGTATGCAAGATCTAACCTATCAAGGAAAAAGCACAATGTTATTATTCCCAAGAGCAATGCGATTATCTAATTACTATGAAAATAATGAAAGAACTTGAAAGAGATGAAGATTTTGTTGACTCCACTACCCTCAGTATCCTTGTGTAGGACCCGAAGAAGCAAAAAGAAGCTTTTGTGAAGCTTGTATGAGCTCAATGCGAGCTTTGACTTGAGCACAATGGCTAAGAATTAAGTAGCGTAGTGTTGCTTGATTGAACAAAGAAAATAAAAGGCACTTACGTCTTGTATGAGCATATGAATGTTGGGTTGGAGAGCAAACTTGGCAAGAGCTGGTGCATAATGAATTTACCTCCCTTTGTGCTTGAAGAAGGGAGGTATTTATAGGTTTGAGGAATGGAATGGATTGAAGAGTTAACTCATTTGATTGATGATTTAACAAGAATAGATTAGGGAGTTAACAAGGTTGATTTCCCAATGAACTCAGTTGATTAGGGAGTGATGAAGTAATGATAGCTTATCACTGAAGATGAAATCAAGGTGATGGAATGCATGAGATTGATTAGAGAGTTAATTTGAGATCAAATAGAGCTAATTATGCATGTATGGGTGCAAAAGATAGCAGGGTCGCCACCTTCGTCAGACAGGGTCACCCAGGGAGACCATGGGTCACCCTAGGGCAACCCTGGGTCACCTGGGGAGATCCGAGATCAACAGTGTAGAATGCAAAAATTCAAGTCAACAGAAGGTACAGGGGAGGAAAAGGATGATTTCTACATGAAGAAAAAGGTCAGTCATGTGGAAGAATCTAAATCTCCACTTGCATTTTTAGGATACCCATTGTGGATCTGGAAATAATAGGGGGAGATTTTGATTGGTTGGTTGAAATCAAAAACTGATAGCAGGAGATGGATCGGGGGACCTATAGAAGGCTTCTATGAGGTGCACTAGAAGGAAAACAAAGGGGAGAGGTGAAAAATCACCTACAAGACATTCACAAGGCTTAGGATCAAGGTCAAAAACTAGAAAATGCAACTTGACAAGTGTCGCAACAAGTATCGAGAAGCGTTGCAAACAAGGAAGAGAGGAAATCGACAAAGTAGAAATGACACAAGACAAGAAAAGAGGACACGTCATCAAGAGGTCTGCTGGCCAGAGGATTTATTTTCACACTTACATGTACATGAAAAGGATGTGAATCATCATAGGGGTTCTCATGGAGGTTGTGCATGATTTTTATACTTACATATTTGTCCCCTTCGGGGATGATAGTCTACATGAAACGTAGATACCATTCCCGAACTAGGCCTTACCTATTGTCAAATTTTCCTGTGATTTGTACCTGCAATAACTAGTATCAGTCCAACATTTAAATATATCAAAATCAATAATAAAAATTGAAATGATGAACTTACCATTGATCGTTTGAGTTTGATTTGTTGCTTGCTTTTGTTAGTTTGGTCTTGTAGGTATGAGAGTACACAAAATGATGCACAAAACAAATGCATAAAAGCAAAGAACTAATCTAAATGCATAAAATGAAACTAAGCTAAGAGCAAACAAAGAAAGCCAAATTGTGATATCAGTGTGAAATAGCAATGGAATCATTCGTGCTAGTAGTCGATAGAAAGGTATCATTGAGGAGATCGTAGAGATGGTCGCCTCTTCCTCAGTCGCAGAGAATCGGGTACGCAAAAGGTGAAAAACTCTTCTCTAAACCCTAGGTTGTACTTTGCAAAAAATCTCTTAAAATTGTCTATTTTTGGTGATTTTTCCTGTTGCATTGCATTTGTCTCATCATTTAGAGAAATATTGATCTTTCAGTTTCTGAAATCGACTAAGAAATGAGGTTTTTTAGATTGATTTTTGCTTGAGGGGGCCGCTCTTAGGGTTTCCCCTTTTGGCAGGCAAGGTCACCCAGGGGGATCCTAACTGACACCTGGGTCACCTAGGGCAACCTTGTTGTATAGTTTTCTAGCTTTTATAACATTGTTTAATGCTTCTTTCACTCTGAACTAACATGATTTGGTCACTTAATTTGCCTGTTTATTACAACTTTTTATGGCTTATATGATTTTTTTATGTTTTTACGAGTTTACGAGATCTAATCTAACCTTCTCTTTTGATTTTGTAGGAGATGCGTATTCGATGGAATACCAACCGAGAGCAAGGGTGGATTTTAGGGATGTTTGCTTCAATAAGTGCAGAGGATCATGCCACACTCAAGAGGATAGGTCTTGGAAGAGTTTGTCATGTTCCCGTGATCCATCATGTATCCCACATATGCTATGATATTCTGACTTACTGGGATGCAGACCGAAAAACATTTAGATTCCCACAGATTTCTGGAGAGTGGACTATCACTCTATATGATGTGTATCACATTCTTGGGGTTTCTTATAAGGGGACACCCTCTATTTATTCATGCCAACAAGTGTTTTGAGAACAAGGCTTCTTGGGCTATTTTTATGGGGGTTAATCACCTGGGGGACCAGACAGGAGTTCTACTTTCTTCTATGCCACAACTTTGCATCCCACTTCTGAGGAGGTTTCTAATAGGCTTGATCACTTCAAAGTTGTCGGGAGATAAGGCCTCAGCTCATTTGAGATAGTGTTGGGCACCCATCATTCGTGAACTAGAGGAGGGCATAGTTTATGCATGGGGACTTGACATTCTGACTATGATCTATAGAGATTTTTATTAGATCTCTCGGTGAGGGGCTCTAGCTTTTAGCCACTCTTCTCTAATTATGACATGTATTTTTGAGCACATGAAACCCTACCAGAAGCTTATTCCTCTTTCGGATAGGCAACTACCAAGAGAAGCGAGGTGGGAACACATTGGTCATTTTGATCCCACACTTCCCACTATTGCTACTCTTACAGATGATGACATGATCTTTGACCCTACCATGATATGGAAGGGGCTTGGGCCTGAGATGGCACTATGAGAGTGTATTTTTGTGAGGTTCTAGAGATCACAGATCACAATGGTCAAGTTGAGGCTCATCAGGTGGATCAATTTTTATAGCAGTTCAGTGAGGATATCTCGAAGGACTTACCCCTGTGTCTACTTGCTATAGGACCATTCAGGAGATGGGGAGATTAGACAGATGAACATTATTTGGACACCCTTGACTCTAGGTGTCTTCATCACTAGAGTTTCCAAAGGAGGACAGAGGGGAAGGACAGGGACTCCTTCCCAATCTATGACTGTGACTTTTGATTCAGAGTCCACTGATGAGGACTATGTTCTTGATAGCGATGGTTCATCAGATGAGAAACTTCTCAAGGATGAGGATTTTGATGACATTTATGTCCCACATGAGGTTCTGACATACCCGAGGGTCCTCCTGTTGTTCCTCAACCTCCTCACTCAGATGAGGTGATGTGTCAATTTGACCCTGACTGGTAGCTTGGAGATCCACGTAAGTTTTGTTTACTTGTTTTTGCTTTGGATCTATCCTTTCTTTTTTCACATAGTACTGACTTGGTCTTGTCTTTGACTTTGGTTCTTTAGGGAATGTCAAAGAATGGAGGGATTTGGTTCACGAGGTTAACGTTGGCTTAACCTTCCCTTTTAATAGGATGACTCGTGATCATCTCTTGGATGATCCCGGTGTGCCTCCAGCTATTGGGTGACACACAGACATATTTGCTCCTATCTACCATGGGTGTGAGATGATCACAGAGTTGAGGACCTAGGTAAACACGCTTCAACGTGAGAACAAAGTACTTTGGGAGATGGCTTGCCTTAATGTTGGGCATTCTGGTACTAGTATGGTAGGGCCTTCACAGTCGCATGCCCACAGTAGGGCACATCATTCTCATAGGTCTCATGGAGCGATGAGTGGTACTCGTAGATGGAGGAGCTGAAGCCCCGAGGGTTCTGTTGGAGGGAAGCAACCTTGAGTTACTTTTCTCAAACTCATGCCCCCTTGCATGGGGAGCCTCTATTTATATTGAGAGTGTTTTGTCTTAGCTCTTTGATACTTATTGTATACATAAACTTCGGATGTGTCCATGACAGTTTATCTTTTTCTATGGTTTTTCTCTTTGTCAAATTTTGTACTCATCTCTTGTTCATGTTTGGAAGTTTTTAGGAACTTTTTGATTATGTTTGACCTTTTCAACTCTTTTAACAAATGCAAGTATGAAAACGATGACATGTTTTTGTAATTTTGTAGAACACATATATGATATGTAGTTTACGATATGATAATGCAAGAACACAAGAAATGTTGTAAATGAAACTATAACAGTTTATTGAATATCATGAGATATGACACTTGACTTTATTACTTTCAGACTCTTTTTCTAATTTTTGATATGAATGCAATGTGAAACAAACAGAATGACTACTCTTAAATATGATTTTTGATTCAGGGGATTGCAAGTTGTCCTGATATAAGAGACCTATTCAAGGCTTTGTGAGATATGAATTAGGGGAAACTCAAGTGGGGAGTGAAATGAATTATGGAGTGTTTCTGATTTCTAGGCTTTGCTAAAGACTAAACACTAATCCTTATCTAGATAAGACAATTTGGTAAGCTTTCAACTTAGATGAGCATCAAGTTTTATATGTGTTCGCTAGACTTAGATCATAGATGGAAATCAAGATAGACCCAGGGTAAATGATATTTAGGAAAAAACAAGGGTCCCTAGATAGAAGATGATCCTAGAGACTACTAGACTTTTCAATTTTGCTCAGCTAGTGTGTGTGTATGCTTAGTACCTTTATTTCTCTGTTAGAATATCACTCTTGAGGCTTTGATATTAGACTGAACTCCACCCAAGAGTATGGACATTCAGAAACCTTCTCTCTTTCACTCTTTTTTTTGTATCTCTCTTTTTTCTTGTATTTTCCTCACTTGACTTTTCTCATTTTTTTTGGATTTTGATTTTTTCAAGAAATGAAGGTTTTTTTGACTTTTGCAATGCTTTGATATCTCAATTCTCACTTTTTGACACTCTTATTTTGATCACTCATTTTTTATTCACTTGTATCTTAGATTGCTTGCTTCAAAGTTTTGATCTTCCTAACATTTTTGGCCAAGAAAGATAAGGAGCTGAGCACCACCTAAAGTTTTTGTAATCTGGTTGGACTTCTCTACTACTAGGGTAGAACTGGGAAGGTCTACTTGCAAGCTTCCTTTGAAGATTGTAGGTTTGAATACTAACTTTGTTTAGACCTAACATCTTGGCTTGCTAAGACGGGGATCAGTGTAAAGCTAAGATCTAGGCTTTGATTTAGAATCACTAGGAGTGAAGGGAGATAATGGTGATTGTGAAAGATGAGGAATCTCTAGGTCCTGAAAGGATGACATATATCTAGGCAACAATAGACTCCTTACTAAAAGGAAAATAGTACAAGAGCAAGTCACAAACTGTAATGTAGGATGAACAAAATGATACAGAAATGCAAGAAACAAATTATTTTTGACATATTTTGAGTTTTATATTTTTTTTGTATTTTTATGTTTTCTATATTTTTTTTGTTTTTTAGACATAATATTTCTTGAGGTGAAAGGTATTGATTGTTTCACCAAATTCCTCTCCCTCCATTGTGCACAAGAGATAAGCACTATTTTTGATATCTTCTTTAACCATGTAGGGGCCTTTCCAGTCTTCCGAAAAGGTTCTCTTTCGTCTCTTTTTCTTGTTTTTCATGCTACCTCTTCTTAGAACAAGTTCTCCTATTTGGTAAGGTTTTTCATTTGAATTTATTACTTCCAATTCAGTGATTTATTTTGGCATTGTGAGACGCAGTAAATCCTGGAAGGCATGTTGGTGGGAAGGGGTCCAATATAGGACTCCTTCACAATTGAGTAATTCTGCCAACAAATCAAAATGTTCTTGCATGTAGATCTTTATTTTAGGTCTCTCATGGATTCTTTGCAAGAATTGGAATAGTTCAAGAGGAGTTTGTGGCTCCCTTTGTTTGTCAAGAGGGACAAAGTTTATACTTATCCTCCCATTGGGTTACGGTCTCAAGTCCATGGCATGCCCAATATAACTTTTTGGTAGTTCAAAGATGACAGGGTCGTCAATACCAACTATCACTCTCATCTTCCACTCTCTGTGAAAAACTCCTTCACTTTCTTTGTCTTTGTCAGGCAATCTGTCCACCATTTCTATTTGTACCTAAGGTGCTTCCCATTCACTGAGTTCATTTGACTAAACTAAGGTGGAAGTAGTTGGTTTCTCCAGTGCTTTGGAAACTACAAACATCCTAGGTAACACCCCTATAGCATTAGTTGATTCATTATTCAGGGAATATACTTCTTCCATGGGTAATACTGGTTGATGCGAGTCCTCCGTTGGTGTGAGGGGCTCATACGATTCTATTTCTTTAGGTGTATCGAGGAGATGTGACTTAGTGGTGATAGTGAGGTGTAACCCTCTATTATGTCTTCCTCTATATCTGATAAAGCATGTGGGTCTGCATCTCTCAAATCTAATGTGGCAGTCTGAAATACCAACCCTTCAGTTCTATGAGATCTTTCCACTATGCATGCGAAGAGTTTATAGACTTCTTGGATGCCAATGGTGAGTATCTCTAGGGGGAATTGGAGTGGTCCATTCCTTTTGATCAAATCCATGATCTCAATCATTTTGTCTTTAGGGAATACTTCTTTTTTTTTTAGTGGTAGCCCATTCTCTAAAGTTTGATGTATGTTGTATTTACGGTCTTTTCCAGGGTTCCCATCCTTTTGACACATATTGATTGCGGTGTTGGACTTGGGATGGTTAACTTGTTGGTAGGGAGTTTGTAGTCTATTGGAATTTTGATGTATTTGTTTGGGGTATTAGGCTTTAACATGCTGAAAGGTTCTAGATCTCCTTGCGCAACATATACCTTCCCTAGGTGTAGGAAGTGAACTTCTTGAAATAGCGTGGATTGAACAGCTTTCATCCTATGTATCCATGGTCTTCCAAGAATCAAGTTATATCCCGTGTCCTTGTCTATGACGTAAAAAGTGGTTGGAATGGTTTTGGGACCCAAGGTCACTAGAAGGGTGATTTTCCCTATGGTGGCTACTTTCAGATTGTCATATCCACTTAGAATATCTCTTGAAGTGGCGATGTTGGTGTGTCCATAGCCCATTCTTTTCAAGAGGGAAAAAGGAACTATATTCTCTGTAGCTCCATCATCAATCAATGCTCATTTGATACATGTGTCGTAGACCCATACTTGAAGATATAGTGTAGGGTCCCCTTTTTTAGTTAATTCTACCTCAGAGGGCATCTGTTGTAGTTCAAAGAAGAACCCTAGATCTTTAAGTTCTGAGTTTGGTGGGGTAAGCTTGTAGTCCACATGATTGATTTGTTCACTAGGTGGTGGTGTGATTTGGTCAAGATATTTTAAGCCTATGGCTTTCAGCAAGGTTGAGCGATGTGAAGGGGAATTTCTGGGCAAATCAATGAATGAGATGTGGGCATATGTTTTCTTTAGGTCTTCTATGAGTTCAAAAGGTCTGATCGGAGTTGGTGTTGGCTCAAATACTACAACAGTGCCTTCACATTCTTTGATTTGCTCATTGTTTCCTTCATGTTCATCCTCTTTTTCTTCATTATGCATGATCTCAACCAATCCTATCAACTTAGTTTCTCCTTTTTGTCCCAGTTGAGGTGGGACTTTAGGGTTACTACTTTGAGTTGTTTTATCTTGATTTATCGTTTATGTATTCTTGTGTGTGGGGAACAGGTCCTGATAAATTCTCATATTTGTATTTTGTGGTGCAATGGGAGCTTGATTTTGTCTTGTATCTTTGATATCTGGTGTGACCTTTTGTGGGTTCAAGAACATTTCTATGAATAAACATTGTTGGTCCTCAAGAAGTTTTTCTATGAATCTATTATACTCCCTACAAAATTTTGTGCCATGCCCCTTTGTTCTATGAATAGAACAATACTGGTTGTATTCATAAGAGGGCCTCTCATATCTCCTGTCATTTCCGTTCCCATTTTTGTCTCAGTTCTAGCTTTAATAGTTATCCTGAGGATAGTACCCATTGTTTTTAGGTCGATCTATAGCATTTACATTGGGGGGATATCAATCTCTCCCACCATAATCATCTCTTACCCTTTTGACCGGGGGTTGATTTGTCACCCCATCTGTGGTTGTGTTCTTGTTGTTTTTGAGGATTTTAACAACAGAGGTATTCTTTCCCATGTCTTCCTTTGTTAATTTTCTATTTGAACCATAGACTTTTCGTCCATTGTCGATAGCGGCTTGGTCAATTCTTAAAGCACTTTCCAATGCTTCTTCGTAGGATTTGAATGGAAGTTTCTAAACATCTTCTCTCATGTCTTTTTTAAGGGCATGCAAGAAGAGGTTGCATAGTTCTTGGTGGTCCATGTTTAGAGCACTGGTTGAAGAGTAGAGTACTTGCCTCCATCGGGTGACAAAATGTGCTACAGATTCATTCAGTTCTTGTTTCATTGTAAGAAATTCTTTAATCCCTATTTTCACGAGTTTGTTCATGTCAAACGCCATGACAAACTCTCTGATTAGTTGTTTGAATGAATGGATCAAAGCCTCTAGAAGGAGATAATACCAATCCAAGGCAATGCCTTCAAGTGTTTTCAGGAAAAATTTTGTGACAACTCCATCCCAATGAAGGAGCTCTCTTATGGCTGTAGTGTAAGCTTTGATGTGGGAGTTCAGATCTCCCTCTCCCTTGAACTTCAGGAGATCTGGTAATGGCCGGGGTAATTTACACTTCTTATGTTCTGGTCTAGAGGCTCTTTCAAATACTCAAGATATGTTCCTAAGAAAGCACTCTAAGATTGCGGGGTTGTTAGTAATAACCCTATAGGTGGGTTTTGATAACCCATTGTCGGATTCATTGGATTGTTTTGAATAGGGGGATTCCCATTTAGACAAGTGTCATTACTAGCATGTCTTGAATAGTAATTAAGGTAGGGGGATTTTGAGATGCCCCCTGGTCCTGTTCGTGAGACTTTGTTCTTTTCTCTGGAGCAACTTGTTCTGCTTCCAAGATCCTGATTCTTTGCACTAGAGTTGTGATTAAATCTATAGGAGTTGCAGCTCTAGGGGTTTCTTCATTTCTAGGATGTTCTCTTCAACTAGTTTCATAGTGATGGGCTTCCTCTTGTGCAGCATTTTCTTTTTGTTCTTCTTCTAAGGCAATCCTTAATTCCTCTTGAGCATCCTTGGTTTCTTGTAGATGCCTTTCCAACCTTCTAACCTCTTCATCAAGGTGGGTATTCGACGTACTGATGGAAGGTTGTTTAGGTCAATGTATTTTTGACCTCACCCTCCTTGTTTTATGCGGCGCATTGGGTATGACTAGATTCTTCTCCCAAGTAGGGTTGTTGAATGATAGGGAGCGCATGGATTCCCTTGGATCTTGCTCATATTCAGAGTCTTCATAGTCATAACAATTGGTAATATTGGCATCAGGATGAGGCAACACATACCTATCAAAAGAAGGGGTTTCAAGTTCAGTCAAGGGAATGTTCCCTTGGTCTAAGTTTCGTTCCATCATATTCAGGGGTGCCATAGACACCATAGAATAAATGGAATGGATGATGGCATAGATGATGGAAGTTGAAGCGGCTATGAAAAGCAATGAAAGAATATCTAAATGTTTTTGAAATGTTTTTGCAATGGGAATGCAAAGTACAAGATCAAAAGATTATGTAGTTCACGCTGGGTTCACCAAAATATGTATGCTCAAAATCGTGACTCCAGTTGCCTGGGGCTGTCGAGTTAGATTTTGGCATGCACATGAACCCTTCCCTCCTTGCCACGAAGTGATCCACCACATCACTCTCACTCACATGGAATTAGCCAGTTGAGAGAAGGTGAGACATAGCAGGGGTCTGCCTTGTTGGAGAGTTGGACTTTGTAGAGAGGGGTCGACAAGTTATGTGGCCTTTGTTGAATGTTTTGCTCAGTGGTTGTGGTATTTGAGATAACCCTATGACCTGAAGGGTCATTAATTTCTCTTCTTCTATTTGGATTCCTTAAATTCCACCTTTGCTTGGGTAAATGGTTGTTTTCATTGATGGCTTCTGCTATTTCTATGTCTCTGAGAAATGCTCTATGTAGTTCTAATTGCCTAATTTCTTCTAACAACAAGTGGACAAATGGGTCTCCTTGTGGTAGAACAAACGTCTGTTGCTGCAGTTGTGGATGCAACTCCTTGATCTTGCTACGGATAGCTCTCACCCACTCTCCTCTCACCCCTAAGCACATGTGTGAATCAGGGCAATAGGGGATATGTGATTACTAACTTTCACTAGATCTAGGGTTTTGACCTAGGGTTTTGTTGACTTAGGGTTTGACTTTGCTTAACTGTGGTTACCTCATGATGGAATCAAGGGTTTGCAATGTTGTCTATTCTAACAAATCTATATGAATGCAAGCTAAATGATAATATGTAAAGCATTTTTTTAGTATTTTATAGAGTATTTTGGAAAGGAAAATGCTTTTAATCTATGAAAGAAATATGTATGCAATCCTATATGTCCTTTCAAATGCAAAGTTTAATCTATGTTTTTGTGGGTTTTTGGTATTTTCAATGTAGTTTAATCTAAGAAAAGGGAAAACACTTTTTCTAACAAAGTAGATCTAAGAATGTAAAAATGACTAATCTAGTATGCAAGATCTAACCTATCAAGGAAAAAGCACAATGTTACTATTCCCAAGAGCAATGTGAATGTCTAATTACTACAAAAACAATGAAAGAACTTGAAAGAGATGAAGATTTTGTTGACTCCACTACCCTTAGTATCCTTGTGTAGGCATCCTTGAATCCTTCTGTGGCAATAGGTGATCCTCTTTGACAAAATGACCCGAAGAAGCAAAAAGAAGCTTTTGTGAAGCTTGTGTGAGATCGATGCGAGCTTTGAATTGAGCACAATGGCTAAGAATTGAGTAGCATAGTGTTTCTTGATTGAACAAAGAAAATAAAAGGCACTTACATCTTGTATGAGCATATGAATGCTGGGTTGGAGAGCAAACTTGGCAAGAGCTGGTGCACCATGAATTTGCCTCCCTTTGTGCTTGAGGGAGGAGGGTATTTATAGGTTTAAGGAATGGAATGGATTGAAGAGTTAACTCATTTGATTGATGAGTTAATAAGAATAGATTGGGGAGTTAACAAGGTTGATTGCCCAGTGAACTCAGTTGATTAGGGAACGATGAAGCAGTGATAGCATATCACTGAAGAGGAAATGGAGGTAAGGGAATGCATGAGATTGATTAGAGAGTTAATTTGAGATCAAATAGAGCTAATTATGCATGTATGGGTGCATGAAATAGTTAACTCTATATCAAGGATCAAAAATCATGCAAACAGAAGGAAAAATGGGCAAAAATAGAGCTAAAACGTGAGAGAAACTTGAGTTTTTTTGTGGGTCAAAAGATGGCAAGGTTGCCACCTTTGTTAGACAGGGTCACCTAGGGAGATCATGGGTTGCCCCAGGGGTGACCCTGGGTTGCCCGGGGAGATCCGGGATCAACAGTACAGAATGTAGAAATTCAGGTCGGTAGAAGGTACAGGGGAGGAAAAGGATGATTTTTGCATGAAGAAAAAGGTTAGTCATGTGGAAGAATCCAAATCTCCACTTGAATTTTTAGGATCCCTAGTGGGGATCTAGAAATAATAGGGGGAGATTTGGATTGGTTGGTCGAAATTGAAAACTGATAGCGAGAGATGGATTGGGGGACCTATAGAAGGCTTCTATGAGGTGCACTAGAGGAAAAACAAAGGGGAGACGTGAAAACTCACCTATAAGATGTTCACAAGGCTTAGGATCAAGGTTGAAAACTAGAAAACACAAGTCAACAAGTGTTGCAACAAGCGTTGAGAAGCATTGCAAACAAGGAAGGGAGGAAATCGACAAAGCAGAAATGACACAAGACAAGAAAAGAGGACATGTCATCAAGAGGTTTGCTGCCCAGAGGATTTATTTTCATGCTTACATGTATGTGACAAGGATGTGAATCATCATAGGGGTCCTCATGTAGGCTGTGCATGATTTTTGTACTTACAATAATAGAAATAAGCTTTTGTTATACTAATCCTCCTAGTAAAGTTACAATTCAAATGCCTGCTTTGAAAGTTGAAATAAATTAAATTAGACTTACAATTTTGATTTTCTTCCATTGATTCAACATCATTGTTGATTTCCCCATTAGAAACCAATCCATTCAGTAACTTACTGCCCATTGGTTGACTTGAACTGCACACTCTGTTAGAAGAAGGACATCTTTTATCCGTATCAATGTTGGTATTCATAAGTTGAAGAGCATTGATATTTTTCACACACACTGTTCTTTGAAATATTTTAACCTTAAAATATGACTTGTATATGTACTTGAACACAACAAAATCTCCAATCTCCAGTCCATGATGATTCACAAAATTTTCCCAACCCTGCCTAAATTCTAATTTATTTATGGTACCCCTAATTGTACATACTAGTCCTGCCCACCTGGGCCTTGCAACACCATATGTTCGTCTGTGTTGTCTATAAATTGTGAAACAAATACAGGAGGAATGTGCTGCCATAAACACATTACACAATTAGATTTTACAAGTTCTTAACGGTGTACAGGAAATAAAAGAATGAAAAATAATGTATAGAGTTACCATTTTTTGTATAAAGTCTCCAAGAATAACTTTGAAGAAGGAGGCACACCCAGTAAAGCACTCTTTATCATGGTATTTGCCATGTTTTTTATAACATTTGTGAGTGCATGCTCTGCATGGTATAAAAAGCTCCCCCATTTCTTCATCATCCATGGAAAACTAGATGCAAAAGCTTGTGGAAAAATAACCCAAAAAAATTGTAGAATCTTGAATTAGCTACAAGCACAGATATACTAAAAAATACAATAAGAACCCTCTGAAAAGTCTCAAGTATTACTTTGATGTGGCATTAAGTCATCATTAAGTTGATTCGATGTTCTGTCGCTAGTATAACCATTTCACTCTCCAAGCCGTCTCACACGCATGTACCTAATATACACTGAGTGATTTAATTGTTTTATGGGGAAAGGAAAACAACATGAGCACGCAATAAAAATTCTCAGGTGATGTGTCCCAAAAAAATACAATTAATTTTTTTTATTGAGTAACAGCTAAAGAATTACTTTGACTGCTAGATTATAATTAGGGTTATATTTGGTTAAAACTTTTTGTATGTTCATATTGCCCTGGGAGATTTATTTTTTGCTTAAAACATCCTAGTTTATATTGATTTGGGAAGTTTTTTATTAGTTGAGAGTTAAAGAATTACTTGAATTAAATCTCAAAATAAGATTCTAGTTGGATTGTAGATAATTGATTTATTTTGGTTATTTTTTTTGTTAAAAAATGTGTATGTTTATATTGGCTTTCGTAAGAAAAAAAAAAGGTGATGGTTTAATTTTTCTTTATTTTATAAAAAATATTGATTTTATAAAAAAATATTGAAAGTTTAAAAAAATTGAATGTGAGAATTATATAGAATTATATACTAGTAATTGTATTAAAGTTTTAATGGGCACATCAATAATTTTGAAAAAAAAAAAAAATTCTTACTGAGAGTTGTGTATTTAGAGAAAGACACACAAGATTTCTAAGATTGTGATATCATTTAAATTTTAAAAACAATACATGAAATGTTAATGGATTTTGTTTAATATAACAAATACATTTAGTATATTACATAATAAGGGGGACTAAATGGATTTTTAGGAATACAAATTAATTTAGTATATTACATAATGAGGAGAGCTAAATGGGTTTTTAGGAATGTTGTGTTGATATTTTTAGAGACTGTCTTCTTCTTGCTTCTACACGATTATATACATAATGTTTATGTGTGTGTGTGTATCATTGAATGAGAGGGGAGATGCTGCATCAAACAATATTTGAACTCATGACACTATTGTGAATGTAGGATCCTGATAGTCCGTGTTTAATGTCTATTGTTATTCTATTGATTGTGAGGCCTTATGCTTTATGGATTGTTAGATGTGCAAGCCATATTTAAGGGTATTTGTTGTCAACCACCATGAGTGACTGGAACAATTGGAATGAGTTGTGGGTCATGTGTGTCCCAAGTAGGTACAATGTAACATTAAAAGTTCTTCACAACAAAAAGAGTGATAAATAAAGTCGCCTACTCTCATTTTTGGTAGATGATAGCAACAACTTTGCTAAGCACATCATTAATGAGTCCAATTACAAATTTGAATTTTGGGTCATCATATGGGACAATACTTGAGAGTAACTCTCATACAACATCTACATTGTAATGTCCCTTACAAGTGGCAATTGTCTTAGGTCACCAATAAGAAAAATTTAGTGACCATTGACCAACTTTTGATTGTGATAGGGAATGCCTCATATAACCTACTATCAATGTGTTCTAACAATCTTAGTCCAATGAAGATCATTTCATCAATTAAAATGTAAGGACTGAAACACATGCTTTCTTGAAGAGTTGATAGAGCTTGATCTTATAGAGGCTTCATGACTTTCATTAGTATGTGAAGGGTTGCATGAATTGATGCAAGAGCATCCAAGGTGCAAGAACAATCTTGCATCAACCAAAGTTATTTTCTTAATGTTTGTTGATTTATAAGTATTTTTCTAGATTTCTAGATGTTTTGTAATGATGTGTTCAAGTTTGCAACACCACACTCATGTTTGTTAGTTTAAAGCTTCATATATATCACTAAAGGCCTAGTCAAGATTCCACATGATATATGTTGCAATGCATTTTGAAGATCTTTAATTGTAGTTTGGAACATAACTTCAAAAGAGCCTTACACATTCCATTCAAATTTCATATGATCATGATTGCCCGATTCATGTTTCCTATCTTAAGGAGCTTAACTACACCATTATCAAGTTGTTCATTGTATAATGAAACCTCTTTTGAACTATGCACCAAGTATTAGAAACTGGTGCCAATTACTAAGCTTACTTACTTCTTTATGGGTTCTAAGAGAGGTCATGTATAGAAATGCATTGAATTTAAATACTCCTAGTTTAAGGTACATTGAAATTGGTTATTCTACCTATTACTAGTGAACCTACATGCTACACAAGGTGATGTGTTCAATTTCAAGACAAACTAATGATGAAATCATTTAATTTTGGGTCCATTAATATTTATCACACTCACCTATGATGGTGTACTATATTTATTGCTAATTCAAATCATTTTTACATATTCTATATTAAGAGAATTCTGGGAAGCAATAATCCAAATAGTAGACATATTAGGATATTGAGATCTTTAAGATCTATTTTGTAATCAAAAGGCTTACACCTTTCATGTATTTGTTATGTCATAAAATTTCCCCTTGGGGGATTTTTCCTCTTAAGGTTTAGCTCTTGGGTCCTTAGAATGAATTTAGAGCATCTTGCATGTTAATTTTGAATCTCGATGAGAAAACCCTAAAGTCTTACAATTTTGAAAGTTGAAATAAATTAAATTAGACTTACAATTTTGATTTTCTTCTAATGCTTCAACATCATTGTTGTTTTCCCTTTTAGAACCAATTCATTCAGTAACTTGCTACCCATTTTTGAATAATCATGGCAATTTTCCTCTATGGTACTTTCCTTTATATATTTGATCATATGCCCTTTAAATGATGTTATCTCCATGTTCATATGCCCTAGACATTTCCTTTGGTTTCTTTATTTTATCATGACAAAGCCTAATATTTATTTTGTTTTGATTTTTGTTCACTGTATTTACTAAATTTTAAAACAAATTCAAGTACACAAAATTTTGTTTTTATTTTTGGTCACCATTAGTTCCCAAATTTTAAAACAAATATTTTCTTAGTTTTTTTAAGACTATGTTTGTAGTTGTGAATAATTCCCTAACATTTTTTGGTATAGTTTAGTCAATCATTGTAATTGAGGTATTATTGTCTATTGCATTTGTAATGTCTTTCCTTAGTTTTTTTAGGAAGAGCTTAAACTATACCTCAAACCATAATACCTCAACCCTAAAACTATAGTTTTTAGGTATAGTTTAGTCAATCATTGTAATTGAGGTATTATTGTCTATTGCATTTGTAATGTCTTTCCTTAGTTTTTTTAGGAAGAGCTTAAACTATACCTCAAACCATAATACCTCAACCCTAAAACCTAATCCCTCAACCCTAAACCCTAATCCCTTATCCTTAAAGCCTCAACCCTCAACCTTTAAACCTTAAATCCTAAACCCTCAACCCTCGACACTATACCTTAAATCCTAATTCCTTATCCCTAAACCCTATCCCTAAACCCTCAACCCTCAACACTATACCTCAAATCCTAATCCCTCAACCCTAAACACTATACATCTAGATTGAACCCTTTAAGATCCTCATATGTATATTCCAGGACATCATTATATTTCTGGGCAAGCTTTATGAACTCTTGCTCCTCTGCATTACTATATACTTTCTCTAGCAACAAATCTTTTTCTTGGGTGACGATCACCTTCTGGTAATATTCTTTCTCGAAGATCATGTTATTTCTCTCACCCTTGAACTCATCATCATGGCTAAATATGGCCTCAAGGTTGAATAGACCCTTGGGTAGCTTGTTGGATTTGAGTTAGATGACCTGATCACCATAGCAATCCTACAACTTGGGCTGCACCATGGAAAAATACTCTGCTTCACTCTAAATGAAGCTCGCAATCTATTTATTGATGTCAAAGACCTACTAATGGATATCATTATCAGGAATAGATGGTCAGACAACAACCCTCACATGCTGATCAGGACGCTGAAACAAATATGTCAGTGGAGAAAACTAGGCCCCTACCATTGCCAATTGGTCGGTATCAACATTTAGTTTCCTTGGGATTACTTACAGGTTGAGAGCATCAAAACTCTCAAACACATCCCAAACTCTATATCTATAAGCTCTTAGAAGCTGGTTTTTTGTTGTACATTTCTCTCTGACTTGGTTGACCACCACTTTAGTATTACCAAAGATCTCTAGATGCTTGATTTTATTCTTTTCAGCTAACAATAGGCCATGGACCAATGCCTCGTACTCCGCTACATTATTCATGCAAGAAAAATGCAACCTATGAGCATAATGTAACTTCTTACCAGTTGGAGAGACTAGTAAAACACCTGCACCAGCTCCATTTATGCTCTTTGCACCATCGAAAAACATCTTCCATGGGCCATTCGAGTCATCATATGGCTTAAGTATAGAAGGGACTGAAGAATCCACTTCATGGATCATGTAGTTACCCAAGTCAGTTGCCTCAGTAGTATCATAAGGATCAAAATTTTCATGATCCCTTTACCACTCATCAAGAAATAGATCAGGGATAGGAAGAGGTGAAGGTTCTACCTTAGTAGGCTCTAGATCATGTACTTCCTCACCCTGAATCATAACATGTGGGTTCACCATGCTATGATCATAATTCTCCACATGATAATTTGAAATTGGTTCAACCTTGATGGTGAACCATGTACCATATTTGGTCCTTAGTAGTATGTGAGACCTACCAGAAGAAAGATAGCCACCTACCTTGGTTGTGAAGTCCCTTGACAAATAGATGGCAAAGAAAGGAGGAAGATCAATGTTTGAAATGTCCTGCTTGAAAGTCAGGTTTGAACATGCATGTAGAGTCAAGTCCAGTCCCTTGATTACCCCTATAGTGTTTATAGAGGTACCATCCAACTACAATACTCCTGATGAAACAAGGGTATACTTGATGCCTAATGCATCTATTATCTTCTTGGGCATTACTAAAACACTAGCCCCTAAATCAATCATGTAGTTATGCACTAAAAACTTGCCAATGATCAAGGACAAGTAGAAAGGAGATGGTTTCTTGACTTTACTTGCTTGTCTCTCATTTGGTTGCATAAGACTGACACGAGTCTTCTCTTTTTATTTTGATAATAAATTTGATGCTACTAACTCAGATGATGGGAAGTGCCTCAAGGATTCTTGTAACAGATCCCTTTGAGAAGGGATTGACATTACTTCCCACATAGAGACATTTATATTTGTTTTCTTCATATGTTCCACAATGTTTAATGGAACAATGGCTACCTTATACATAGAGGGAATCCATGTTCCCTTCCTTGTTTGATCTACAGTTTGTTCAGGCACTTTTAAGCCTGTTGGAGTTTCTTTTGTAGTAGCAGATCTGCTATTATGAATTGGAATTGTGGCACTAACCATTTTTGTCTACAAGACAGGCTCTTTTTGTAATACAATAGGCATAGGGCTAGCCTCCAACTACCTCTTCTTTAGCTTGATGTTGTCTGTAATGGGCATAACAACATTGTCCATAGGCTGATTGACAACACAAAAATCTTCTATCATCCATAGCATCATACCAGCATTAGGATTAGCTTCATTTGATGCTTCAGGATTGTTGTTTGATGCCTTTGATAATGATGCTTGCTGGGAATGAAAGTTCTGTACCATTAAAGCCCTTTTTTGTGCTCCAAAAGCACAAGTGGACTTATTGTGAGGTTGGTTGTAGGGGTAGCACCAATCTGCCTCTTGGGCCAGATTATTCTGAGTAGGGACTAAAGCCCTAGATGGATTCATAGCAGGTATATGTTGGATAGGTCTAATAGTTTGTAAAGGTTGTGTAGGGTTAGGGTTTTGATATCTATTTTTTTGGTAACCCTGATTGTAATTTTGATTTCTATTAGGATTATACCCTTGGTTCCAATTTTAGTTAGATGACTACCCCTTATTATAAATCTGATAGGTTTTGGGAGTAGTCTGAATAGCTATACTATTTACCTTGTTGGTCAAATTAGACATTAGGGTCTTTAGGTCACTCTCTTCTTGAGAAAGAGAGGATGTTGAAGCTTTAGGCTCTGGGATGGGAGCAATAATGGGCTATTTGGATGATGAAGGTAACTCTAGAAAAAGTGGAATAGGAGGTCTAGGAGCAATTTTCACAGCCTGTATGAAACAATTTTTAGCTTTCAGAGTTGTCTCATAGCCAGCTGAAAGAATCTCAACACCCATTGATTGCATCATCACTGCAATGTCAGAATTTAAAGCTCTTAAAAAATACAAGAAAACACCTTGTGGGGATGGCATGAGAGTGGTTGGAATTCTCTCCCACGTCCTCTGGGATCTGAAGTTGAAATCTACCAGCATCTCACTTGGAGCTCTTTTGATAGTCATCAACTGCTCAAGCAATGAAACATTGTCTACCCTATGTCCAAACTATTTGTAGAGGGATTCTCCTAGCTCATCCCAGGTATGCATTGAAGTAGGGGTTAAGTTCCTAAACCATTGGAGAGCTCTCCCCTTAAAAGATGAGGCCATAAGCTAGAATACAACATCTTCATGTTGTATATGATGGACTGAGCATACATTGGATATATCTTTGATGTACTCAGCAGGGGTTATAGAACCATCACCCATGAAGGGTGAAACACTTTTTAGGGCCGCAGTAGGCATGTCATTGTATGCAGCCAAATCTAAAGGACTACCTCCATTGAAGGTCACAAAAGGAAAATTCCTTTCCATACTAAGGATATTCAAATTTAGTCTAGGAATATGCAAGCTTCTTTTATTATATTGAAACCTAACAAGAGGGGGTGTGGATTGAACCATTGAAAGAGGTAAACTAAGTACGTTGTTCCTTCTCACAGGAGACATAAATAACCTAGACCTTCTCCTTTAAGTAGAAGCAGATAATCAGTGAACTAGAAATTACCTCTTGAAGATGCCCTAGTTTGCACAGGCTTAAAAGATGGCACTGATCAGAACCAGACACATGTAGTGTTGTCAGGTGTAGGAAATGTCTACCAAGATGCAAAGTGTTGAGAAGAACACTAGATTCTTAGAGTGATTCTTTGATTGGATATGCTTACTTTCCCATTGGGCATGCCAAAAACTATTGTCAAATAGATTTGCACCCATCGTTGAAGGCTTTTAGGGCTCTAACAATCTAGTGAAAGATTGAGATGATCTCCAGGTGTGGGACCCTGTAGGGAGATCAAATCTCTAGAGAGAGGTTGGTTCCTTTGATGAATAAGAGATTCAGCTAACTTAAGACTAAACCTAATCTATACACCACTAAGGAAAAGAGAAAGAAGAATGAACTGAAAATGAAAGGGGGTGATACACCAGGTTTGAATAAAGAACACTCACAAAGCTGACAAATAAAGAAATATAACTCATAAACTTACATAGATCATGAAGATTTTAATAGAGGTAAAGAATGGATTGCCAAGAATTAAACATTCACAAACAATAGCCAATTCTAAAACTACACAGAGTTAAAAAGCATGAAAAAGTAAAACACCATATGTATTGATCAAGAGGCACAGTTACAACAGAGGAGGGCTTTGTTTGGAATATAGAAAGGAAAGTATCCAACTATTTTCCAACCTTTATTACATCTTACATTCATGCATATATAACATCTGATTCCAATTGGCCTAATTAGGTTACAATAAATTTCCCCTATGGCCTATGTTAGAAGATATGCATTCCTAGGGGAAAGTCTATCCACAAGAATCAATGCAGAAAATATCTAGAGTCCTGAGGCAGTTGAGAGATATTTTGCCCCTCTTTAATACAATCAAGTGACTTATCACCTACAACAATGAATGCAGCAAATATCTAATAGGGGCAATTGGAAGATATTGGGGTCTATATTGATGGCATATGAGACAAAGTTTCTCGAGCAAAGCTTTTACAACACTTAAATCTTTAAAACCCTCAAATTTGCATCTCCACGATTTTGAATCCTTTGAAATTTCAGCCCCTATAATGCCCTATCAGTTGAGTATGTGTATTTTCCCACCTCCAGGATGCCTAAGAGTCTCTTTTGAATCTTAGTCATAGATGAGTCTACTTTTAGAATCAATGACCATCACTTTTCTTTTGATTCTTTGTTGAGGCTCAAAGACTTGTGCTTATGTGGCAATTCATAGCCTCATGGGGAGTCTAAACAAAGCTTGACAAAGACAAGAGTCTACACAAAATGCTACGGTGTCAATAAAATGCCCTGTCGACACTTCAGTTCTGTCATCTGCTAGTCCACAAGGGACCCACCTAGGAGCTAGTGGAATGCGCCATACATCTCAATGACGTAAGTTAGAGGGGGACTTGCCCTTGATTTCTTTAGGATGTGCACCAAGCTGACACTTGGCAGAATTTGTAGCCTCCATGAGAGTCCTACCTTAGATCCTTCACAAACTCACTGAAGTCATTTGGAAAGCCTCGTGAAGGATGGAGTCTTAGCAAAGAGCCTATGTGGAAGACAAGTAGGACTTCGTAGAAGCTCACAACATGAATGAAACATAAAATGAGGCCTTCTAAAGAAGGAAGTCTCGGTAAAGGAAGAAAAGTGTTTGTTGACTGGGCTCCAAGCTACATAACTTGAAGGTCCCTTTAAGCACGTGCAATAAAAGTTGTTTTAAAAGGGGGCCATGCTAGGCTCAACAAGCATAAGGGGATCAACTTCTTTGGATATTGATAGTCTACACTGGGCTACCATGTGGCGCGATGGTCCAACACTGAAGAGGGTTTTTTGCTTTTGCCTTTGCTTTTGAAGACTACAGAAGGCATCAAAAGATCAGGCCTTAGGCCTTCCATCTTTCACCTTCATGAAGAAGGAAGAGAGAAGGAAGAAAGTATGAAGTTCGACACACTTTGAACACTTAAATCATTTAGACGCTATGAACTTGGACACGTGTCAATAGCGCACAAGATTTTGAAGGTATTGTCTTCATGCAACTTAGAACTAGCATTGTGTTGACACGTGGTGTGCCATGGAAGCTCCCTACTACCACTGAAAAAAGAAGAAAGGGGAAGAATGAACCCCTGACCTCCAATGAAACAATACTTACCCAAAATTAAAGGCAAATGAGTGAAGTTTAGATACAACAAAGGTGGGACACTGAAGAGCAGAAATTTGAACTCTGAAACTCTAAAAAGCTAGAAAACACAAGGAAAACTTAGAATTTTTGGGACTTAGTCAATTTTAGATGTTTTTCCTTGCATCTCTAAAGGGGTAAACACAAAGATTTTTTGGATTTGGGCTATTTGGCTGAAAAGAAAAATAGGACAACACTAACAATAGAAGAACAATCAGACCTAGTGCAATAAGATCTATGGATGTGCGGTAGAATATCTAGAATATTAATAAAATGAAATATATATTCATACATTATACATATATTAAGTCTCCATTAACTTCTTATATATTCATTACATACATATATAATACATTATATATCCTTCATTCTTATCATCATATCCATATCTCATACCATATCTTTCATCTTCCTCTCTTATTATACTCTTCTCTCTCACATTCCTCTTCCTTATATAGCCTCTTAACACCCTTTCATAAACACTCTTAATTATCTTCTTTCAACGAATTCACCTTTCCTTTATGATATCTATCCTTATTATAGCTTATTTAGGTGTGTTAAGGTGTGTTTAAGGCTATTTAAGGCCTATATGACCCATAAACGAGTCTAAGAATCACCCAAATGGTACTACAAACCCTTTGTAACATATGATAATGTCATCTAAGGTATAGTGGCATGTTGTTTGTGGTACTTCTAATCACCTGCTAACAATTACAGTCAACTTTTTACTTGTGCTCTCATGCCTATGACTGTAAGTTGTCTTGTATATATTCCCTTGTTGTAAATATGTTATTCCCCTATTCATTTTTGCCTTTTGGTCTACCTAAAAATGTTTTAGATTCTCATTGTGCCAATGTTTAACACACGTCCCCAACTAGAGCTAGTGTTGGCACCCATATTTTCATGCCTTGTATTTGCAAAATCTTGTCAACTTCCTCAAATTTTTCCTAAGGAGTAGATGTTCAAAAGTATGATAGATCTAGTTGGAATTGTGCCCAAGTAAGGAGTGCATCTTGCTAAGGAGCCAAATGGGTACTTGTATTCAAATTTGGTGAAGATTTGATGGTTTTTGGCTAAGTATGCTCATCACTCCATCTAGAAGTCTGGACATCCGGTTGCACTTCTTTGTATTCCTATCAGGTTGTCTTCAATGTCTATATTTGGTTGTGTTCCTTTTTATTTCCAACTGGATGTGGAACATGGGATGAACCAATTGTCCATAGTGTAGGATCAAGTTAGTGTTAAGTGTATTTCATTTTTTATTCTAGTTGCACTTATCTTATGATGATGTGGAATATGTCAAGTTGGAGGGTGACATCATGACTCATCTAAGCACTATCGGATGTTGAACTCTAACCAGTTGTGGAACACAAGATGAACCAAATGTCCATTATGCCACATTAGGTTCAAGTTACTTTGTTTTTCTATCTAGTTGTCTTTCATTTCTAGACCCGGTTCAGTTCCTTTGTATTTCCAACTAGATGTGGAACACTAGATGAGTCAAATGTCCACTGTATAGGATCCAGTTGACTACCCAAATCTAGTTGACTTTTCAATATCCAATTGACTATCTAGATCCAATTAACTTTTCCATATCCTATTGACTTTCCAGTGCCAGTTAACTTTCCAACCAAATATTTCTCAAGTACACTCTCCAAGAGGACATCTTCCAACGAGATATCTTCCAAGTGGACATTTTAAACCTGATATCATATTGTATTTCCACATCCAATTGTGATGCTTCATATTTCTAACTGGACATTTCCTAACTAGATATCCTATTGCATATTCACATCTAGTTAGCTTGCAGGATGGCTCAGAAACACAAGGAAATGCACCACCGACTCTCCAGATTGCCCTTAATACAAAATGGGTAGTTGAAAATGATGTTTTTATTGTATTAGGTGGAGTGGTTGGGATTTTCCTGCCCATTCTTCCATCAGTCCCAAGTCATGAAAGATATAAATAATAGATTGAAATTATTTTCAAGAGGTTGGCCACTAAACCAATTGTCTAGTCTGGAAATGCCTAAGGAATATTTTTGGGCATCAAATGAAGCAAAAGACTTGTATGCAAGGGAAGGAATGCATCTGGTACAACGTAGGAAGGATTTTCAAAGAGCATCTATATATAGCGGGATGTCTCCATGATTGCTTGTAATTATTTAGGGAAGTCTTCTAGTCGTGGCTAGGATTTCCTCTAGCCACATTTGTTGGCATGAATGTAGCCATAAATTTGATGTATGTGACAACATATTAATTCATTTCAAGTGTTTTAATGGTCATCTATGTGTTATGTATGGATTATTGCATTTCTTTTATGGATTATTAAGTATGTCCTTGTATAAGGTGTAATTTATGGTTTGTATGTAAATGCATATCTAGTTTTGTGGATGCTCTATCAGATGTTTCTCCCTCCTCCTTGCATTCTATCACTCTGTGGCCCAATGGAATAGGAACTGGTCCATATTGGGGAAGGATCAAACATTCTTTTTAATCAAACTCTCTTGCGTGATCATTGTAGAGGTAGGATTAGGTTAGGTTCTACATGTTGTTCATGGTTTTGTTTAATAACCAGGGATAAAATCTGAAGTGATCTAAACCTATTCTAATCATTGGTGAATCATGTACAAGGATGCCTATGCTATGTATGTTTTATATGTAAATATAAGTGGATTCATCTCAAGGAACATAATATTTTCATATTTGAGTGCAAATGCATAGTGCAGTGATCAGCTATATAGGGGTTTTGTAACAACCAATTGTTCTTGGTTCAGTGACAGTTTTGGGATCAAGATAATGAGTTGGGTTTGGTTGTTCATTAGTTTTTAGTTATTCATCTAGTTTGAACTCAAGACATGTTAAGTTATACCCCTTGGAATATCCCTCTAGAGCCTAGCTGAGCTCGAAGTGTAGAGAAGCCAACCCACTCTTGTAAGTTGGCCAAAATCACCCTTAACCTATTGATAAACCTCTTTCAATCACCTTGATGACAACCCTGGCCTAGGTGATAGTGAATTTTTTTAGGGTTTTGGGTTACAATTTTATTGGGAACCAACATGTTTATAGGAAATGGATTGTGCTTTGTCTTTAGGCATTCATCATTGGTACAAAAGCTACTTCTTGGAGGGGACACATTATCTCATTCATTGACTCTCTCTTATGGGGGTATTCATTATGTATTTTTATGTACTTGGATGTTTATCATCCATCACTTGTACATATTTCATCTTTTTTCTCTTTTGGGAGGATTTTTTTCCCATGTGGTTTTCTGCTTTTCTTCATTTTTGAGAGACCTTTTGTACATGGGTACCTAACATGGCCCTGTGACCAAGACTCGTCCATTTATTACATCTTTGATTCTCCCTAATTTGTTCTCAAGGGGGGGTTAGTGTGAAAAAGGTGTTTTATCTAACTAGTTCCTATTAGGTCCTATTCACACTTGCATACTTAAGCTTACTTAAGTCACTTATATTTTTGTCTCAAGCCATTTAATTGAGCATTTGTCATGATCTTAGTATGACTTACGATTTCAACCTTGTCTTTATAACAATGCTTCATTTTTGTAATCTTTAGATCATAATATCATTATTGCATCTATAGTCATGCAATTTATCCTCTTATCTCTCTCTTGTAGAAGGTAAGCTCTAGTTTTGCAGCAAAACCTCCTAAGTAAAATGCTCCCACCAATAAACCATGGCTTGGCCAACCTTCGATCTCAAGTCAATACCTATATTATCCACCTAGTCAGAAACAACATTCCCATATTATTCCCTCCTCTCAGATGCCAATCATTGCAACCTCCCCTCAATCTTGAGTATGTTTCAATAAATAAAATTAGAAATGTAGTAATTACCAGTCTCCCACTATTCCACTATCTCTCTTTCTTGTAACCTCAAAGATGACTCTTCCCCTTCAAAATTCGTCACTCATATTTTCATAATCTAAAAATTAGGTTAAAATAATTCTAGAGCATGAATGATAATCCCTAATATAATATTAAATCTATTAATTACATAAGAAATGATTAGTCCTTACATCCTCCCCGCCTAAAAATGGACTTCCTCCTAGAAGTTTCTCAAGAGGGATGAATATTTTCAAACTTCAACACAGTCAACAAAAGTTAGTTTTCATCAAAATATTTACTAAGTCGACTAGATATTCTTTTTACCATTATGCAATAGTATAAAAACTAAAACTTGCATCACCAAATGAGGAAAATACAAAGAAATCCAAATTCACTCACTTGATCTGCAACGATATAGTTAATAACAATCTAGATTTTCTCACCACCCAACCATAGGATTCAACCAATCGAATCCAGCCCCAAGCATTAAAGAGAAACATTTTCTTGATGTTCAAGAGATTAAATAGAAAACAACTTCTATTTTCAAGAATCTAATTCACATATTTATCTCACTTTCTTTCACAATAGAATTAATAACTCTCATAAGCATCAAACTCCCATTAACATTAACTTCCTTAAACACAACTCCTAAAATCTCCCTTTTGCATCAACTCCCATTAAACAATATTCTCTTAAAACTCCATAGAACAATAATCTCCCAAAAACTCCCAAGAAAAGTCAACTCGCAAAACACATATCATCAACTCCCGGCAAAAACCTTCCATCAAATCACCAATAATAATAATATTTAAATAGGAATTCATCAAACTTGCCAAATCAAATATTTAATAATAATAGAACAGATTCCTTTCAAATTTCACTTGCATACACTCATTCACATCATAGAGTCTATATGAAATAGAAAAACAATAGATTTTCCTTACCTCGGCTATCCAAGTTAGACTCAACCCATAAAAATTTCCCAAGCAAGTCACAACAATCAGAAAATACCATTCTTTCCATTAGAATTTTGTAATATAATCATAACTTATCCTAGTAGCATAATTATATTATCAAATTCATTAGAACATATTCTTTTATAACAACTCTTAACATTAATCATCATGGATAACAATTTTATACATCGTGTTTGCTTTCAATAGAATTGGAATGATTAGTGCCATATAGAACCGTAATGCCATAGAATGTGATGGTCTAAACCACATGGAGCTCCAACTTATACCACATAAAGAGTTGATCATGAAACTTATGCAATTATGAGCATTTATTAGTTATGAATAATCAAGGTTTAGAAAACTCCTTTTTTCACAAATATAGCTCCCTTAACACAATAGTAGCACCCATACAATAGTAGCTCCCATACAACAGTAGCTCCCAATCACATGTAGCTCCCTTTATTTCACTATAGCTCCTAATAAACAAAATAATAGCTCATATAGAGCAACAACAACAACTCCCACATAATAGCTCACATAGAGCAACATTAATTCCCAATAGCTCACACAAAGCGACAACAACTTCCAATAGCTCACACATAGCAACAACAACTCCCAATAGCTCACATAGAGCAACAACTCCCAATAGCTTACACAGAGCAACAACAACTCTCAATAGCTCACACAAAGCAACAACAATAACTCCCACACACCAGTACCATTCTCTACCATACACTATGAAAATAATTCCCCAAAGAGGAATCCACCCAACTCCCATATAATCTAGCCACAACACTATCACTAAACACATAAATTTGTCATTATCATCGTAGAATAAGGTGATAAATAGACATGCTTGATAGAAATCATTAATTAACATTATAGAAACTTACAATTCCAAGAATACATCTATGAACATATTTGCACATAAGTTGAAATTGATTTACTAGATGTGCATTCCATATCATTCATCAATCAAAATTTACCTGTACTTACCATGATGAGACCCAAAATGGGTTTATATTACCAATATTTTTACCCCAAAGCTCCCAAGTGTTGCAACCTGGTGCTCTGATACCTATGTAATGCCCACTCAAGAAAATGTCAAAAATATCAATAAATAAATTAATTGCTTGAGAAATAATGAAAACTAATAATAGAATAGGAGAATATTCATTCTTTCATAACTTAATAAGCTTCAAAATACAAAAAATAAAGTTGTATACATCATAATTTCACAGTTATATGCATTTGTCATCTATTTCATCCATTCATCAAAATGAGAAGATGCTTCCATAGCTCCATTATCTTGTACGGTTAACAGACTTGTAACTAGACAACTAAATGCAGACATTAGTTCCGCAAAGTTCATCAATTTAAACATATCAAGTAGCAATATACTAGCCTAAGGCCCTAAGGGACTAACCTAATGTCTCAAGGGCTTATGTTGGCCTTGTCTACGTACACATAGCGCAGAGGCATCGTAGTTTGAGACTTGATCCAAAACAACATTTCTACAAGGATTATCAAATATTAACAATAGTCTATGAAAATAATTTGACCAAGAGTTCATTTTAAATGATACTCAATAGGTAACATCATACTCCGGTCAATTGTAATATGCTTAGCCACTAGATAGATCGATTGGACAAAATCAATTGCTTACAAAGACTTATCTCTTTTACTTAATCAAATAATGATTATATTAATCTAATCTAATCATAATATAAAAACATCTTCGTCAAGATCAATAGTTCTATGATATTAAAAGTACAACAGTAAACCACATAGTGCAATATAATTTAACGAGTTCAAGATACTAAACCTTGTCAATAGTACTATGTTTGCAAAAGACCAAACATGCATGGCTACAATTTCATCTATTCACCAATTCATATATATTGCCCAAGTGTTAGTAATTGGTTATCAATAGACTATAAAATGATTATATTCATGCTAAGAACCCTTAAAGGGTACTGTAGTACAACTTAAGTAAGAATGTTATCCTAGAAGCATATTGTGCACCTATAGGTAGAAGGATTGGCATCGAATATGGTTTCGATTGGTTAATTCCTAGATTCAAGAGATTTACTCGATGATGCATAAAAGGAGGGAACATAATTATTCAACAACTTCAAACTTTGATACTGGAAGAAAACTAGAACAACAATATGAATAATAAATAATAAAGATCTATAGATCATTCTCAACATAATTATATAATAGACTAATATATTACACCACAGTAAATTAAATAGAAATTATATCAATCTGTTGAATTAATAAACTTAACAAGATATACAATCCATGAGTATTCTTTATTCTAAATAAATGATTTGGTTCTATGACCACATATTTTTCTTCTTGTTCAGATTTTACATCATTCATATTACTAATTTCATTTAGAAATGTTAAGAATTCTCAAGAAAACGTTGAGAGAGATGAAACCATTTCCAACATTTTAAAACAAAACAAGGTTCTAGTGGAGATCATTGCAACAAATAGAAAAATAAGGATCTCAGAAGGTTGCACTAAACAGGGTCACACATGTAGATATAAAATTTAATTCCTTTTCAAAATAAATGACGTCAACTATTAGGATGTTCGGTTTAATCACGAACTGAAGCAACTTATCATGGCAACAAAGATAGAAGTAGATAGGTAAAGGGAAAAAGTCCTCGCAACATACATTTAGTCAAGGAAGAATAGAATATCTGATGAAGAGATAGATAAATTACACTAATAAGAGACTCCAAATGGGTCGATGTATATAAAGAAAACTGAATTGTTAAGATTAAGACAAATACAAAACTCAAATGTCATTGCACTAGCTCAATACAATATTGTTGTTGCACTAGAATACTAATGAAACATCAGATCAAGCTTAACAAACTATTCTATACTTGGAGGGCAATGACCTAGACCACTATTCTATACCTGGAGGGCAATGATCTAGACCAAAATGGATCTTTTATTGTAAAAATCTTCCACATTCTACACTTCTTACTTTCTTACCTTTGTCCTTCTTACATAGCAACACCCTTACATAACATATAGATACTATTCATTGAAAATACTATGACAGTTCCTTTATTGTTTGCTTGCCAAAGTATATGCCAAGACCAAACAACAAGACATTAAAACAACCAAGTATTTAAGACATTAAGGATCACTCCCTCATATAATGTTGTTTTGGAACCACTTCAAAGAATCCTCCTTAATTTGTTCGCCATTCCTTATAATAATAATGTTTTAAAATTCTCTGTCTATTGCATATAATAACTTCTACGTACTCCATTATGCAACTCTAAAACTCCTTTCTAAAATAAGTGTGTGCAACTCTAATGAACTTCCACAACAATAAAACTCACACAGACTCAATAAATCATGGGCATAAAAATATGATAAATCGATTGTTGATAAAGTGTTTTGATTACTACATAGGAAAAGAACTAAAGGACATGACAAGGGTTAGAAGATTCCTATGAAGCACCAAGATGTATGTGTTAGATTCAGGACAAACAACTAAGAGTGGGGGGGTGAATCAGTTGTCCAAAACTTTCTTCCAATTAAACACTTAAATCCACTTTGTAATTCAGTAGCATAATAATAAATCATTCATGGAAACATAGTGCATTAAATCAAAGGTAGAAACACATTAACACATAAGACACCAAGATTTTGACGTGGAAAACTCAGTTAAGGGAAAAACCACGAGGTGACTAACCCAAGATTTTATTCTCTGTTAGAAGAATAGAAAGAATAAAATGGCACATGCCAATTAGGGCTCACTGCCCAAGCACACTGCTCACAAGAGGCCCACTGCCTACAGGAGACATACTGTCTACAGAATAATAAGTATTACATACATGAACTGAAGAATAGCTTCTTCACCATGCTTGAGTTAGTTCCATTTAAGCCCAATACTTCTGCTCTGCCTTTCACTCCTCTGCTCTCTACCACACTCTCATCTCTACAAGACACCTTTGAAATGACTTTACAATTCCTTATTTATACAAGACATCAACTTAGGGATGATCATCCAAGTGGGCATACATTACAAAGCAAATACATAAATACAACATGACTAGTTACAAAATACTTCATGTGGATCAACACACTATCTTCCACATAGATCTGAGACTTCAATCTTCATTTAGGAACACACCAATCTTCACATAACATCTTCAACATCATTCGCAGGATGTGTAACTTATCGGGTCGGCCAAACTTAGAAAGAACACCATCATTCGGAAGTAATTTTTCAATTGTGAGCTCAAACTCCAATGTGGACCACCAACATGAACTAGACACGATTCAAAGACCTCCAGAAGCTTGCTTGAATCACCAAGAACATCCACACTACATTTGCTTACTGAAATCATTCTCTCCTTCATTCGGAACCTCAAGAACATAGTCTGTCATTACTGTCAAAATGGAATAGAGGCTTGCGGACCTCCAGACCATGAACCAATTGTGTTGTCAATTCTCATTGACTTCCTAAGTACTCCCCCAAATCCACAAAATAGGATATTGCATTTCCGGAGCTCACTGGACCTATCTATGTCACTCTATCACCTCTGAACACCTGTCAGAACCAGTTTTACTTAAGTGGGTATAACTTCTTCAGATCTTCATATGGACCTCTAAAATCTTTATTGGATCACCTTAAGACTCATATCTACAAACCCTTTGAAGCGCATCCTCTAATCTTCATCTTAGCTGGGATATTTACCTCACTGTCTTCACTATTCTTCTCTATTCCTGATAGGACTAATTTTCTCAATATCCTCAGCATACAACTCATCCAATTCTTATCATCAATGCAACAGGAGTATGTTGACATCAATGACAACACCGGTTAGGCCCATACTTGCAACAATCTCCCCCTGTCATTGATGGAAACATATGATGTGAAAAATTATTTTAACCATCAAGACAAGAACTTCTTATTGACACAACTCCCCTTTTATCATTCACATGTATTCTCTTCCTTTACTACTCCCCCTTTGATCAACAACCACTTGTTTTTCACATGTCTTTTCTCCCCCTTTGACAACAATGGCAAAGGGCACATACTTGCACTAATTCAAAATCATACCAGTTGCTCCCCCTGAGTGGCAGCTTCCCAAACATCAATCTGGACCACAAGATATGACTGTGAGATCTACCAAACTAATGCACATCATTGCACCTTAATTCAGAACCGGAGGGGTAATAACCCCTAACTTCTCCCTATGATACTCAAAAGACTCCTTAGGAAGAGGTTTAGTAAAAATATCTACAATCTGATCTTTGGAAGGTACAAACTCCATTCTGACTTCATTCTTGTTCATTTTCTCTCTCAAGAAGTGAAACTTGATGGATATATGTTTAGTCTTTGAATGCAACATCGGATTCTTAGATATATTTATTGCACTTGAATTATCACAGAAGATTGTGCTAGGCTCCTCATACTCCACTCTGATGTCTCTTAGCATTTGTTTCATCCACAAAACTTGAGTGCAACTACCTGTTGCTGGAATATATTTTTTTTCTGCAGTGGACAGAGATATTGCCTCTTGTTTCTTGCTCAACCAAGAAACCAATCTCTTCCCCAAAAAGAATGATCCACCACTGGTACTCTTCCAGTCATCCACATCTCCTGCCCAATCCGCATCCGTATACGCATGAAGAGAGAAATTATGATCTCTAGGATACCATAGACCATATTCAACTGTCCCTTTTAGATATCTAAAAATCCTCTTGATTGCCATGACATGAGATTCTCTAGGATCAAATTGGAATCTAGCAACAAGACCAACAACATTCATAATGTCAGGTCTAGTTTGAGTGAGATACAACAATCCTCCAATCATTAACCTATACTTTTTCTGATCAACCTTGGGAGAATCATCATCTTTGCTCAACTTACATCCGGTTGCCATGGGAGTACTCATTGGCTTTGAGTCTTCCATCCCAAATTTCTTCAACAATTCTTTCACATATTTGGTCTGAGAAATGAAGATTCCTTTCTTTGTTTGAGTGATTTGTAGACCCAAAAAGAAATTCATTTCCCCAAACATGGACATTTCAAATTCACTTTTCATTTGATTTGTAAAAGTCTTGCACATACTATCTCTTCCTCCAAAAATGATATCATCAACAAACACTTCAACAATCAAGATATTTTCATGATCAATTTTGAAGTACAAATTACTATCAGCAGTACCTTTGTTGAAACCAATCTTCAAAAGATGCCTATCCAATCTTTCATACCAGGCTCTTGGGGCTTGCTTCAGTCCATACAGAGCTTTCTTCAACTTGTAGACCATATCACCATCATCTGACAATTGAAATCCATCTGGTTGCTCAATGTATACTTCTTCTTCCAAGTCATCATTCAGGAAGGAAGATTTGGCATCCATCTGATATACTTTGAAATCCTTGAAGGTAGCAAAAGCAAGAAATAATCTGACTGCTTCAATTCTTACCACCGGAGCAAAAGTTTCTTCAAAATCAACTCATTCTACTTGGGAGTAACCCTTGCAGACCAATCTGGCTTTGCTTCTGATTACTTCACCATCTTCATTCAGTTTATTATAGAAGACCCATTTGGTTCTAATCACATTATTATTTTTAGGTCTGGGAACAAGATCCCAAGTGTGATTTTTCTCAATTTGCATCAGCTCTTCCTCCATTTCTTTAATCTAGTTTCCATCATTGCAAGCTTCATTCACTGTCTTAGGTTCAATTTTTGAAATTAGACAATACTCTTCTGAATCTTGACTAATCCTTCTTCTTGTTTGTACACCTTTTCTTTTATCACCTATGATCTGAACTTTAGAGTGATTCAGTCTTACATACCTGGGAACTTTGGGAGTTTCTTACACTTCTAATTCTTGAACAGGTTCATTCAAACTTATCTCGTCTTCCTGATTTACCGAATCAGTCTGAATATGAATCTCAGAAGGGGCTTGGAAAACATCATTCTGATCATCTTCATCACATTCATAAAACTTTGAGGGTTTTTCAATCCCTTCATCAACCTTCACATTTGTACTTTCTATAATCTTCCTTAATCTCTTGTTATAACACTGGTATGCTTTGCTTTGAGTAGAGTAACCCAAGAGAATTCCTTCATCACTTCTAGCATAAAATTTGCCTAAATCTTCATCTCTCTTAATGTAACATTTGCTGCCAAAAACTCTAAAATACCTCACAGTGGGAGTGATGTCAAACCAAAGTTCATAAGGTGTCTTACTGGTATTGTTTATGATTTGTACTCGATTGAGAGTATAGACTGTAGTGCTTACAACTTCTCTCTAATAGATCTGAGGAAAATTTTCTTCCATCATCATGGTTCTAGATGCTTCTTGGATGGTCTTGTTCTTTCTCTCCACTACTCCATTATGCTGTGGAGTCCTAGGAGCAGACAACTGTCTTTTTATTCCATGTTTCTCACAGAATTCTATGAACTCACCGGATGTGAATTCTCCACCTCTATCAGACCTCAGACATTTTAATTTTAATCCGGTTTCATTCTCTACCATAGCCTTGAATATTTTGAATTTTTTAAGAGCTTCTGATTTCTCTTTTAGAAAAGTCACCCACATCATTCGGGAGTAGTCATCAATCAATAGCATGAAGTATCTATCACCTTGCACACTTTTGATTCTTGTCGGACCACATAAATTAGAATGAACTAAGTCTAATAATCTGGTAGAAGACTGTTCCTTACTTTTGAATGTGACTCTGCTCTATTTACCCAACTGACATTCTTTGTACAAGCTATTAGTAGGTTTCACAAGTCTTGGAAGATCTCTTACAACCTGAGTGTTGCTTATCTTGATGATATTATCAAAATTCACATGACACATTCTCCTATGCCATAACCAACTTTGATCAATTTGAACAAACATATAATTTTTACCAGTACCGACCAAATGGAAGATATTTCTTTTTGTTTGAGTACTGGATGCAATCTCTGTTATGGAACTTTCAAAGATCTTGCATTTTCCATTCTTGAATTGGAGATCATAGCCTTTGTCCACCAACTATCCAACACTGAGAAGATTGTGCTTTAGACCTTCAACATATAGTACATTACTGGTTTTATTCTTTCTATCAAAAGAAATGGTTCCTCTTCCTATGATTCTACCAGCAAAGTTATCACCAAACTTTACCACTCCTCCTTCATACCTTTCCAAATCTATGAACTTGTTTTTGTCACTTGTCATATGGTGAGAGCATCCACTGTCAATGACCCAATCATCCTTTTCTTCAACTTGGGCAGCCAGAGCTCTTTCTACAATTTTATGATTGACATATTCAGAGGGCATTGGATCTTCTTCCTTGATGGAAATAAACACCCAGTCACTTCTGAATTTGTTTCCTGTCTCTTATTCATCATCTGTTACTCCTTCATTATCATCATCTTCATGAACATAGTAACAATTCTTTTGGAACCTTGATCTATTAGGATTTGGCATTGAAAATCTTTCCAGACACCTTGAGGCAAAATGACCAATATTATTGCAGTTAAAACACTTAAAAGGAAATTTCCCATCATACTTACCAGATTCTCTTGGCAGTCTTTTCACAATAAGGGCTTCAAGTTGAGCAACTTCTGCTTCATCTTCTTCTAGGTCTTTTCTTGCTTTCTCATACCATGATAGTTTCCTTGAATAGTTTTCTCCCGGATCAAACTTTCGTTTTTCTTTTAGAGAGCTACTAGCTTTGAATGTAGACTCAGTCTTGGGGGGGCATCTCTAAACATAGTCAATTCAAATGCAACCAATTTACCAACCAATTGATCTCCTGTGATACCTGAAATAGATCTGAATTCTTCAATAGAAACAACCTTGTACTTATAAGAATCAGGAAGGGATCTAAGAACTTTGCCAACAATCTCATCTTCATCCAAGACTCCACCAACACATCTAATACCACAAACAAGCTCATTTACTCTTAGCATAAATGTGGTGATGTTTTCATCTTCTCTCATCTTTAGATTTTTGAATTTTCCTTTCAGACTCTGTAGCTTGGCACATTTAACATACTTGTCTCCTTCATGCAAAACTTCCAGTTTTTCTCAAATCTCAAAAGCAGTTTGTAGGTTAACAACATTTGCTAACTCTAAATTAGACAAGGTGCTTAGAAGAGCTTTTTTAGTTCACAGATTGTTTTTAGCATCTCTGATTTCATCTATGATTTTCAGACCATTCTGTGGAGGAGTATACTGCATCCCCATACATTCCATGTGACTTTTCCAAAGAGTGAAATTGGTTCCATCAAACCTCAGATTATCCTTCTTGTAGGACAACATCCTGGATCTCCTCAAGTGGTTAAGCCCTTTTTAGAGGAACTTGGCTCTGATAACAATTGTTAGATTCGAGATAGACAACTGAGAGGGGGGTGAATTAGTTGTCCAAAAATTTCTTCCAATTAAACACTTAAATCCACTTTGTAATTCAGCAGCATAATAATAAATCAATCGTGGAAACACAATGCATTAAATCAAAGGCAGAAACACATTAACACATAAGACACCAAGATTTTGATGTGGAAAACCTGGTTAAGGGAAAAAACCACATGGTGACTAACCCAAGATTGTATTCTCTGTTAGAAGAATAGAAAGAATAAAATGGCACATGCCAATTAGGGCTCACTACCTGAGCACACTGTTCACAAGAGGCCCACTGCCTACAGGAGACACACTGTCTATAGAATAATAAGTATTACATACTTGAACTGAAGAATAGCATCTTCACCATGCTTGAGTCAGTTCCATTTAAGCCCAATACTTATGCTCTGCCTTTCGCTCCTCTTCTCTCTACCACACTCTCATCTCTACAAGACACCTTTGAAATGACTTTACAATTCCTTATTTATACAAGACATCAACTTAGGGATGATCATCCAAGTCGGCATACATTACAGAGAAAATACATAAATACAACATGACTAGTTACAAAAGACTTCATGCAGATCAACACACTATCGACCACATAGATCTAAGACTTCAATCTTCATTTAGGAACACGCCAATCTTCACATAACATCTTCAAGATCATCTGCAGGATGTGTAACTTATCCGGTCGGCCAAACTTAGGAAGAACACCATCATCTGGAAGTAATTCTTCAATTGCAAGCTCAAACTACAATGTGGACCACCAACACAAATTGGACATGATCCAAAGACCTCCACAAGCTTGCCTGAATCACCAAGAACATCCACACTACATCTGCTTACTGAAATCATTCTCTCCTTCATTCAAAACCTCAAGAACATAGTCTATCATTACTATCATAATGGAATAGATGCTTGTGGACCTCCAGACCATGAACAAAGTGCATTTTCAATTCTCATTGACTTCCTAAGCACTCTCCCAAATCTGTAGAATAGGATATTGCATTTCTGGAGTTCACTAGACCTATCTGTGTCACTCTGTCACCTTTGAACACCTGCCAGAACTGGTTTTACTTAAGCGGCCATAACTTCTTTAGATCTTCATGTGGACCTCTAAAATCTTTACTAGATCACCTTAAGACACATATCTACAAACCCTTTGAAGCGTATCCTCTGATCTTCATCTTAGCTGGGATCTTTACCTCACTGTCTTCACTATTCTTCTCTATTCCTGATAGGACTAATTTTCTCAATATCCTCAGCATACAGCTCATCCAATTCTTATCATCAGTGCAACAGGAGTATCTTGACATCAATGACAACACCAGTTAGGCCCATACTTGCAACAATATGAAGATACTAAAAGAAATTACAACGAAAACCCTTAACGGAAGTCACCTCAAGCGACATGTGGTAAAAGTAATTAGATAAACACACACACACACATATATAGTATGTAGCACAAGGAGTCATACAATGATAGCCGATAAAAGTCATACAAGATGTTTTTGAATCGTCATATGAAAGCAAATGCAAAAGTTTATCATGGATAACAAACCCACGTAGTGATACAAGAAGGATTATTAAATACAAAAATCTTACAAAGATATTTGTTAAAGTCTAGTTCAAAAAGAGGAATGAAGTTAAGATACTTTCTTCATACTAGAGATGATAAATTACACACACACAAAGAACTTCTGAATATCCTAGAATGGATAAGAAGTTACGGACCAATCTTCATATGGACTTAGCAAAATTCATGAAGATGAAAGCAATTAAGGAAGGCACTTAAAGGCAATGCAATATATATGCCAGATTATGAGACAATTACAAATTTATATACAAGTCAATAAAGAAATCACATAGGTGTATAGCAGGCTTAGGAGAAAGAATCAATAACCAATGCCTTAAAAGAAAGTGTCTTAGAGTATTATATAGAATGCATGCGCTAGTTTGGCAAACCAAAAGAATGAATTGATTACAGGTATAGATAATGTAAAAACTCCTAATCCTATATTAAGTAAGATCTAAGCATAAACATAATGGAAAGAAGATCTTTTTGTTAACTGCCATAATTGCTAATAATAGCTGGAGGTCATGTATTCAAGGATATCAAAATAATGATAATGGTCTAATAATTTTTTTTAGAAATGGATCATGTATAAAAAGGTTATGTAGTTGTAAAACTAGATTTAAATTGTAAGCAAATAGAGCTGGTGAGTGGAGCTAAGCCCTCATCTTCTCAGACTGAGCTAGGTAAGATCATTTATCAAAACATATTTGGAAGGGAGAATTTGTCTAATTTAATAATTGTAGACATGCGTGCAAGAAAATGTAATCGTACAGACACGAAAATACACTAAGAGATGTCATCTCATGATAAGCTATGTTTTGAAAGCAATCGATCCTAAATATTTAATCCAAAATAGAAAAGTATCCTTATGATGAAAACTGTCAAGAGAATCCATAATATAATCTACCTATAATATCTCTTCTTTAATTCTAAGGTTGTTACAAATTTTTGGCTTAAACAGTGATACGCCCTTATGCGTTTGCATAGAAAATAAGACAACGATAAATCATTACTCAAAGATAAAATTTCCATACTGAATCAAGATGAATTGAAATAGGTAAAAGAAGGACAAGAAGGAATCATATTCAAGAAAACCTTACCACAATCCTTTTGAAATAGGATTCTCATAAATATACATATACCTAATTAAAATCTAGAAAACTAATGCAGTTCCCTCTAGTAAGATTTTTTGGAGAATTTAATGACACTATTGATCTGAAGCCCCAACAATCAGACTATTGGTTACTCCATATTCTTCCCTCCTCCCAGATGCCAATCTTTGCAACCTCCCCTATATCTTGAGTATGTGTCAATAAATAAAATTGGAAATGCAGTAATTACTAGTCTCCCACTATTCCACTATCTCTCTTTCTTGTAACCTCCAAGATGACTCTTCCCCTTCAAAATCCGTCACCCATATTTTCATAATCTAAAAATTAGGATAAAATAATTCTAGAGCATGAATAATAATCCCTAATATAATATAAAATATATTAATTACATAAGAAATGATTAGGCCTTACACGAGGGATGTCTAGCTTGCAGAGGGAGACAAAAATTCTCAATTTTTCCATAATTCGGTTAAAGCATGTAGGAACTAGAATATAATCTCTTCTATTGTGGTGATGGATGGAAGAATCCTAATAAAATATAAGGGCATTCAAAATGAGGTTGTTACTTTCTTTCACAATCTGCTAGCCATAGATGGCGCTAGTGACAAATTTGATATGAACTCGTCAATCAACAACATCGCAACATTGCTAATTCAAGAAGACAACAAATTTCTCATGGATCCTATGAAGGAAGGGGAAGTATTTAAGCAGAAATTTTTTAAAATGCAACCTGACAAAGCCCTAGGTTTGGATGGGTTTCTTGCTAGCTTCTAATAAGATTTTTGGGACATCATCAAGAAGGATGTGTGGGAGGTGGTGGAAGACTTAAGGAAATCAAGGAAGATGCTCAGAGATTTCAACAACACTAACATCACCCTAATTCCCAAAAAAATTGATTGCACCTCCTTCAGTGACTTCCACCCCATATAATTTTGTAATACCATCTATAAGATTATTTTAAAAGTCATAGCCAATAGATTGAAGACCCTACTACCAGTTTGGAGCCCAAGGCCATGTTCATCTATCTATAGTGTCTAAAACCCAAACCACCCATTCTTTTGGGCAAGCAAACATCATCCCATTTGATCAAGTTGTACTTATGAATAGACTCACTATCACACCTTCTCTAAGTGGACTCCAACACCTTAGCCACCTTCCTAGGGATCTAAAACATAGACATAACATAAATCATGTAATGCCCCAATATTACACTCAAGACATTAATGAACAAACACTAGATGAACATTTTTTGGTGATACAAAAGTGGCATTAAACAAGCCACATAACACTCTTGCATACCCAAGGTTTCATAACAACATGTAATGACACACATTTTGTGCACACCATTACATAATGCAAGGTGACACAAGCAATAGACTTACAAACACCATGGGATAAAACACCATAGTTGATATGAAAAATGAGATAAGGAGGAGAGTTAAGATTTATACGTTACTAAAAAATCCTTACAACATCCCTACAAGACCACCTCTCAACTATCTTAGGTACAAAAAGTAAAAAGGTCAAAACTACTAAATTTTAGACTTTAGGGAAGACTTGCAAATGTTTGGACTTTCCTCGGTCTTGCAACTTGACTCAGTAGTTTAGACTTGCATTTCTGGTTTCTTCCCCAAGTTGTAACTAAGCCTAGCATTATCTCAAACTTTAGCACCAAGTTACAACTCACCACCTACAACATCCACTTGAGTTTTAGGAAACAACATAATTTACACCTTATAAAGTGCAAAGACTCTCCCCCAGCCTTAGAATGACTTTTGATTTTTGGACTTAGTTGCAACAAGCACTTTGAACTTTAATTCTAGAAAGCAACTCACAACTTGCAAAAGCCTAATGAAAGTTGGAATATGACATCAAAGACAATTTATCTTTGGGGTTTCACTAGCAATTACAACTTGGAAAGTGTCAATCAACTTTGAACCTTAACTCCCTAAACAACTTGGACTCTAGAGATTGATCACAAATTACACATTGTAATGTGCATTGGAACTCTGAACTCTAAACCACCTACACTCTTAAGTTTTAGGGTCCAATTGCAAATTGCAACTTTGGATTGGCAAACCTATCTAGCACTACATTTTGAACTATATTTCTAACTTGCAAAATAAAATATAGGAAAAACACTAACGCAAGAAAACAACAATGTTCAATTTTCCCACTCAATGAAGCATAACTTCCTCGATTTACAAGATGTTACAAAATAGTTCAAGGAAAATGATCAAGGGATCATGGAATCCAAATTAGCCACACAAGATACCTCTCAAATGGCATGATTAGCAATTAAAAAGGTGGAAAGTGAATCTCACTTCCACAACATAAAGAAGCTAACTTCCTAAGCCAAACATGAGGAAAATGATATAGAAAGCGATCCTTGTTCAATGCCAATGTTGAGATAGACCAAAGGTAAAGATAGAAATCTCATCTACTATGTGGAAACAATAAAATCTAGCATATAAGCATCTAGAAACATAATTACAACATATCTGAAAGAGGACTCCCATGTCCCAAATTAGTTATTTCAACACGGGATAAATATTACATCATAATCTCCTTCCAACACAAGGATCAATTTCAACCAAATGAGATCATAACATAATTACAAGATAGAGGCTACTTATGGAAGGATTACACTCTAATATATATATATATATATATATATATATATATGATGTATGCATATTATTACATCAATAATGAGCCACCTCTAAGGTACTCCAATAAAAACAAAGTATAACATAAAATGTTGAACTAGGAGCTCTTCTCTAGCTCTAGAGAGATCTTCAAGAATGGACCAATGAGGGAATTTCACCCACCTCTCAATCATATTACCATAATCAAGTGTAATAGATGTCTATACCACTCTAGACAACCACTAAGCTATGAAGAAGAAGATCATGGTTACACTGCTACCAACTCCAATGTTCATACATATACAAAGTATACATGGCAACACTCATGCCAATCAAAGAACACATCACATGTGGTAACTTATGCCAAATCAAGCATAAGTAAATATATGGAACACACACCAATCAATGCATACACACAAATGATCACAATCATGTTAGATACCAAATCCAACAAAGGGAAGGATGAGGATCCTAGCAATAAGATAAGGAGTGTCGTCATAGTCACACATCAGTGCCATGGGTAACTATGGCATTCACCACTCCTAAAGTTGTAACATGCCCTTCACAGAGCTAGACTGACCCTTTGTTCAAATTCTAGCATGGTGACTCTTGATTAAACATATTATTATTTACCCAATGTGTATTTTATTTTTCAGTTGATTAAACTCTCCACACATTTTTTCCAAGGACCCCTTTGTATCTCAAAAAATGATGAGAGCCATTCCTTTCCTATTTTATGCCTCAATCCCAAAATTCTACAAATTGGGTGGGGCATGCAAACCAATGCAAACTTTCATGGCACATTGCGAAAAGATGCAAGATCTAGAAATAATGAGACAATTCATTTCACAAAATAATTCATTCATTTGAAGTCTAAATGAAATTTTTTTATTTTTCTTCAAAGAGTTCAAACCCATATATATCCTCAAGCCTCCATTGATGGGGTCACGTGATACCTTCAAGAATCAATGCAAATTTCTAACTTTTAAAACAAGGAAAGTTTTCAAAATTTGAAAGTACCCTTTTGATCTAAAAATACATAGAAAACTACTCCCACAATCAATTTTTCCAAATTTCCAACAACATGGTTTTCAAAAAAAATTCCATAACTTGGTCTCAAAATTCAAGTTTATCAAAAATTAAAATTTAATTTAAAACTAGAAATTAAAACTAAATTTCTTTCCTAATAGCAAGGCCATATTACTCCACCTAATGTGGGCATGGAAAGAGGAAGAAAACTCATTCCAATTTTAAATTTAAAACATAAACACAAAGGGGGAAATACCTTCAACAAGAAATTCAACCATGGAGACAAATTCCTCTTTTGATGCAAGCACACCATCAACAATCCCTTTGCTATCCAAACAATCTCCACTCTAAGCAATTCAGATTCCATAATTTTCATCTCATCCTTTTCTTTTTCATTTTTTTCAAGAGAAGAGGGAAAGAGAGGGGCGTTTCAAAAATGTGAAAGATGGGAACAAGTGAGGAAAAAGGTCTTTTCTTTCCTTCTATATTTTTCCTTCATTTCTTTCTTTTTCTATTTTTTTCTAGTATTCATTTTTTGCCCAAAATAACATTTTCAATAAAATTAATAATTAAAAATGATTAAATAGACTAGATATGCTAATTTAATTCTAATTGATACCTTTCAAATAGCTAGGAAATTAAATCAATTAAATTAAATTATGATTTAATTCCTAATTATTTCACTGAAAGCCAAATATCTAATTTTGAATGAATAATCAAATTCATATAATTATTTCTACCAAAATATAATAATGTAACAAACCTTTTCCTACTAAGGCATAAATATCTTCTTTTCAACGTAAGCATTAAATATTTTACAAAAATGGTAAACATGCATTTCAAAGTAAATTTAAATGCAATGCAAATGATAAATTAAACACATGCAAAGGACTCAACCACACTTTATGGGTTTTCACAACATACAGATTCTAAAATTACTACTGATTTGGATCCAAGTTAACACAAGGATTCACAAGGACTAAGTAGGGTGAGATGGCTAAGCATAATCAATGTCAACTTCTCCACATACCAACCATTGTTCTAACACATAAATTTCTTGTACACTTAGGTCAAACATCAAGTGTAACTACTCCACACAATAATATCCAAAGAAACATAATAAAAATTACCCAATATGGTATAAATCATGAGATGATATCAAATCATCACATTTAATTGTAAATCATCTAGATGACTAGCATGATCTATGAATAAGATGCATAATCAACCATAATTCATAATGTTGAACAAGTATACTAATCACAACTATATCAACTAAAATGAAAAGGTGAAGTTGAAACATTGTAATGATCTAACATATAAAGGTACAACACATGAATCTCATAATGTATAGTCAAAAAACCAATACCAATATAAAACCTCATCAGAAGCACCTTGATGGTAATATAAAACATCTCCACAAAGGATCCTAAATACACCATCATAACACCTCAATGGCACAATAGACCTTATCGGCAAGTTTGGTACAATGACTCATAGCACAAGAATCACATAATGCTCTAATGAAACACTCAATGCAACATACATCATATGAATCAAAGGCACACAGGTCAAACACAAGAGGGCACATTACAAGTCACAACAGCTTAAAGAGAGGCCTTGATGAGATTAATCATGCTAGCCAAGGAAAGCTATTTTCCTTTGCATGAAGCCAGCTTATCCTACACTCTTTCAATCACCACTTTTCATTACACTTTAGAGGTTCTTCTATCCATGAGTGGCATCCCAAGGTACTTACTAGGATGTTTGTCCACCACAAAATCCAAAATTCTTTGAACCTCAAGGCATTCCATGCAATGGTCCTTGAGAAAGAAGATCCTGGACTTAGTAGGATATACTCTTTGACCAGCAACCTTCTCATATTGCACTAGAACATTATTTATTACCTTGGCCTCTTTAGTTGTGGCCTCCTTAAAAAGGAATGTTTCATACACAAATTGGAGATGAGTGACATTCCTTACCCCTCTAGAAACCTACAAACCTTTTAAATTTACCACTTCCATTTTAGCCTACAAGGCCCTACCTAAAACTTCCACCATAATGAGAAAAATAAATGGGGATAGGGGATCACCTTTCCACAACCCTCGCTTGGCATGAATTTTTTTGTAGAGGAACAATTTATTAAATTTGAGAAGGAAGCCATAGAGATATAGCTATTTATTCATTTGCACCCATATTCACTAATTCCAAAAAATTTCATGACCTTGATAAAAAATTACCATGAAATTCTATCACAAGCCTTTTTCATGTCTAGTTTGAGAATAATACCTTCTTCTTTTGTTTGATGGAGTGAATGGTCTCACATGGACAATGATAATATCATCCAAAATCTTCATATTCTTAAAAAACTACTCTACTCCTCAGAAATGAACCTCTCCAAGAGCTTGTTTAGCTTGGTAGCCAAAGCATTAGTAATAATTTTGAAATTTGTATTGCAAAGAGCTATGGATTTGAATTCATTAAAGAATTTTGGGCTCTTATTTTTTGGGATAAGATCTAAAAAAGTAAAGTTCCATCTACTTTCATCATGGCCCTCTTGGTTCTAAATTCTTCTACTGCCAACCAAACATCCTCCCCTACAACATCCCATTTTTTTTCAAAAAATAGCCTAAAATCCATCTAGCCTAGGAGCTTTCCTTGTACCAAGTGAAAAGGTAGCCTTATGAATCTCCTCCAACATGAAAGCCTTCATCAAATATTCATTTTAAGGCTCATTAACAATAGTATGGATATTCACCAACATCACCTCTTGGGACAACAAATCTTCTGGTGAGGCTGAGGCAAGTAGCTCCTTAAAAAAGCTAATACTATCACTCCTAATAGCTTCCATGTTGTTCATAACATTACCTAAGGACCTCCAGACTAGATACTAACAATTCTATTGTTCTCTCTTCTAATATTAGTGGATAGGTGAAAAAATTGTATTACAACCCCCCTTCTAAAGCCACTTAACTCTAGATTTTTGATGCTAGAAAATCTCCTCTATTCTTAAAAAATTATTAAGTTCCTCTGACAGAGAATTTTCAATAGACCTTAACTCATAGGTGAACCCTGAATGAGAAATGACATCCTCAATGGTCTATAATTCAAACTCCAACTAATTCTTGTTGGTAAAGAGATTGCCCACCTTTTCCTTAATCCACTCTTTAGTTTTTTCTTAACCTCGACAATCGTTTTATGAATCCTAAATCTTTGATAGTCATCCACCATCCCTTAGGGCCTCCATCAAATTAGGATGTGAATACAAAAAGGCCTCCATCTTGAAGGGACATCCCTTCAACTTCTTGTTGTTGATCTTGACTAGCTCCATAGGCTAATGATCTGAGGCCCCATATTGAATAATCGTAGAGAAAAAGGAGATCAAAGACATCATCCATTCTAAATTCACCAGGAATATATCTAGCCTACACAAAATGTTCCCCTCCCCAATGCACCTATTATTCCATGTAAACCACCTAGATTTGGGAATGCTATCTACCAATGAAATATCATCGTAAAATTTCTTGAATGACAAGGAACTAGATGTCCATGCCCCGCTACATCCCTTTTTCTCTTTTAACCTAAGGATAACATTGAAGTTAGATTCAATGATCCAATTTACCTCTCTATCCATCACCCTCAAGGACCCTAACTCATCTCAAACATAAACCCTTTCAACTTCCACATTTGGTCCATAAAAATTAGTTACAATAAAGGAACCCTCTCTTTTAAATAAGAAAAGTTGACCATGACACAATGTTGGGATTGTACAATCAACGAACTAGCCATGTTCCACAAAATTGCCAATCCCATAGTAGTTCCAACAACATTCACCATCAAATCCACACCATTCTTCCAAATTCAAGGAAGCATCTATTGAATACATCTACCTTCTACCTTAGTCTCCTAAATCAAAAGAATATTTGGAGCCTCCATCTTAATGAGTAGCTTGAATAAATGGTATTTCTCAGGGCCATTAATGCCCCTAATATTCCTATTTATAACCTTCATAACTTCTTGCTGGAAGATAGGTGCTCACCTCTAGATTTAACAAACTTACTCATAGATAGCTAAGTTCCATTTACTAGGTCCTTCAATGCCTTTAATTTTTATTTACTAACCTCAATTTTTTTACCCATAGTGTTATTGCCACCTATATCTACTAAACTACCATAAATGTTTTCCCCCTCATCTCTTCTACCTCTTTGGGTGGAAACACTCCATTCAACTACATTTTCTTTATCCTCCAAGGAGTCCTTAATAGATTCTTCATCACTTTCTATAGAATTATACATAGAGGCATGACCAACAAAGTTCTCCAAAGGGTCAAATCCATCTATTTCCCTAAGCTCTAGAACCTTTTCTTCTATTAAACATTATTCTCAACCTCCTTGAGAACAAAACTATCTTGATTTGCATCTCCATTAATCTCAGTCAAAGTATCCTTCTGAGGAGAAGAATGGTAAGCCAAATGCCTGCTCCCCCAACCCCATTTGTAAAGGGAGAAGCATCCTTAACACCCCTAAAAAAATTACATCTCTTTGGAATATGACCAACCTTCCAACACCGAAAGAACCCGATTAGAAGGCACTCATAATTGAGTTCTTGCAACCAAACTCCAAGAATATAATTCATCTTTATTGCTTGCCTAATTGGTTTTCTCAAGTTCATCTTAATAAAAATTTTGGCATAAGTTGCCAATTGCCCTCTAGCAGTGGCATTAGAGTTGTTAAAATATTCTCCTAATGAGTCTCCAATCATTTTAAACACCTTTTCAAACCATAATTCCTACAAAATCTTGTACATTCTAATCCATAAAGGGGCATCATTGATCAATTCTTGTGCGGATCAAATCCAGGTGTCCAAGACCAAATGTAAAGACCTACACTCCTCAAAAATTAGGATATTATCTCACTCAAATTTAGATTGAAAACAATTTGAACGAATCCTAATGCTAGAAAAATTACCTCATCAACCTTGATATTGACATTGAAGACGAAAATTTTACAATTCTTAAATCTATTCCCTTCCGCCACCTTTTCCTTGACTATTTTGTTATTCTCCTTAATAAACGACCTTCCCATTTCTTGACAAATTTATGATGTACCATTCCCTGGGCTTGCCCATCGTGAATCGAAGGGGGAACCATGTGGCACCATAGAGCTACCACCACCACAAGCTCTTTCTTCCAAACAAAACTCGATCTTTTAATTATAAAATAAATTTTATTATTTTTATTTTATTTAATATTTTAAATTTAGCAATGTCAATATAAATGATTGTAAAATTAAAATCCTCATCTAAATTAAACTCCCCTTTAACTCTAAAATTAGAATTAAAAAAAATCAAAACTCAATCTTTTAATTATAACATAAATTTATTGCTTTTATTTTATTTAATATTTTTGAATTTAGTAATGTCAATATTTATGAGTCATAAAATCAAACTCCTCATCTAAATTAAACTCCTCCTTAACTCTAAAATTAGAATATAAAAAAACAAAACTCAATCTTTTAATTATAAAATAAAACTTAATATTTTTATTTTATTTAATATTTTGAATTTAGCAATGCCAATATTTATGAGTTGTAAAATTCTAAATTAAACTCCTTTTTTAACTCTAAACTTAGAATTTAAAAAATCAAAACTCAATCTTTTACTTATAGAATAAAAATATTATTTCTATTTTATTTAATATTTTAAATTTAGCAATTGGAATATTTATGAGTTTATTTTGTGAAAAATAAATGGTTGTAAATGATCAAGGATATGGAATGCATTTTGAAATGTTTATAAAAAAAAATTTCACACAATTTTTTGGGAGGAGAAATATTATATTAAGTAATGTCTAAAGTTTCTAAACTAATATATGTTCTTATAATTTTTTTTATTATAAATCTTTAAAAATATATTAATGAAGCTATACTTAATTGCAGTATTAGAAGAGTTTCTAATTAATAAATAAAAAAGCACATCTTTAAAGTCGGCGATTGATATGGTTTAGTTGTATAAAAGGGCAAAAATCAAAAATCAAAACATATGCAAGCATGGTATATGGAAAATATTCAAGATTTTCTATTACAATTTCATACATATATCTTATATTGACAAACAAGGGAGAGAGTGGAATCAAAATGCACAGAATGAGTGAAAGCGAAAGGAGACAAATTGGTAAGATATTGAAGGACAATGAACTAAATCGAATGCAAGCCCATACAATTTTGGGTGCAAGAGGACATTGGAGCAAAGAACAATGTGATCACGTAGTCGACAATTTATATCCAATTGTTGATGGCCCACTATACGTATTTGAACATAAGATCTTTGAGAATATGCCTTCCATTAGGTGGTGGAGAAGAAGCACTGTGAAGACTGTTATGGATGGAAATGAATGTTTGTATGAGCCTAAGGAACTAGAAATACTCAAATTGAAGCCTGTTGAAACAACTTTCAACATTGGTCTTGATAGCTTATCACGAGACTTAAAAGTGCCAATGCTTATAAGGCAGTCTCTGAAAGAAAAATACCCATATATAGGTAAATAGTGTTCTAAGAATGAGTCACTTAACAACTATTGTTTTGGTGGTGAAGGGACTTTTGTGGGAAAAAGCTATTCAGATTGTTTTGAGATTAAGGTGGAGAATGATTTGATTTATGGGGTACCTCCTATGAAGAATAGATACCTTTGGGGGGTTGAATTTCCATCTTGTTCTTACAGTGATGATGATGAGGATACAAATGTGACCTTTCCCTAAGCTCTTCCTAATAGGTAAAGATGACCTTGGGAACTTATTTGAATTGTTGGTTCTATCTTGATTATGATGATTAAAAAGATTATGGAAATAGATTATCATTTATTGATCTTAGATATGGATTTTTTATTGAGACCCTTTAAAACTTCATTTCTTACTATATACAGTTTTGAATGTTGCAATGAAGAAGTTACTGATTGACAAGTTTAAGTAGGAATTTATTAGTTTATTATTAATTTATAAGCTACGTGCAGATCATAGTTCTCTTAGTTTTTTTTTTTTAATGTTTTTGTGGGTTTTTTTTTGTTTTTTCCATTTTCATGCATAATATGTAATTTCCATTGAGACCCTTTAAAACTTCATTTCTTACTAAATACAGTTTTGAATGTTGTAGTGAAGGAGTTACTAATCATCAAGTTTAAACAATAATTTATTATTAATTTGTAAGCTACATGCAGATCATAGTTCTCGTAGTTTTCTTTTATGTTTTTGTGGGTTTTTTTTGTTTTTTCCATTTTCATGGAGATCTTAAAAGCTATTTAAAGCATACTGTTGCAGCAGCCAGTAGAGATAGCAAGACTATATATAGTTTAAATTTCAGTCAATAAAAACAATGCATTTTATAATGTTAATTACTATTTTGCTCTTTCTGTAACAGTGCTGTTCAATATTTTTTATTTTATTTCAGTGCTGATCAATTTTTTTAATTTTATTTCAGTAAAGTGGAAGTGTTTATTTATTTTATCTCTTTTACATGTATTAGAATAGGGTAGGAGTTCTTGGCACTAGCATTGTAGTTTTAGAGTGGGTGTAGCATTGTACTAGAAATGAGTAATACCTATCTTTGGCATTAGCAGTGTAGTTTAACAAAGGATGTTGGAGAAATGAGTGACACTTAATTTGTAAAAAGACCAATCATAAAGTGGGTCATTCAATTTGGTAGAACACTTGGACAGAAAATAAGAAGTCTTAGGTAACCTCTACACTATATTATATGTAGTGGGTTATAATTCCATACCTGCTATACATTTTTTTAAACATGGTACATATTTATACTAGACAAATAACAACCTAATATATTATTATTACTTAACTACAAACATATGTAATGATTAAGCTAAACCCACTATTGTAAGCCTGGCATGCACTCCGTCTCCATTAAACTTATAGTCGTAAACTACATCTTGTGTATTTGAGCATTGTGTATTGTATTTGAGCATTATGTATTATATTTGTCTTTGTAGACCTACTGCGTTGATACAGCCTAGTGAAATACAAATATAACCGGAATATATCTCAAGCATACTAAAGTCATTTTTCTTCTTCTTGAAAGGGGCAACAAATATTACTTATGAAGATAGTATACCTGCTTGCTAATGAAACAGAACGAGACTTAAACATAAATTTATATTATAGGAAAAAAGTAAAGTATAATTTATAAATAATAACTTTATATATAAATAAATAGGTTGTTACCTTTTTAAACTAGTGTACAGTCAATAAGAGTCACATTTAAACTAAATGTTTGAGTGCTGGCTACTTGTAAATTTCAACGTTACCAATTTGTACAGAGCACCATAGCTACCGCTAGCATCTACCCAGTATTTAGGATGCACAATACCATAACCATTAGAACTCAATGAGTTAACTACTCATTTATCTGCTGATTAAACTACTGTCTGCATGCTGGTTTTCACTATTTTCTATGTGCTCATTTTCACTATTTTTTTTAAGGAACATCCAACTTACCTGCTATCCAATCTTAGAAACATCATTGGCGATGCTGAGATTATTGAGCTGCAGTTATTTAAGCCATTTTCATGAGAGCTACATAATAGTTGGTGGTGAAATGGATAATGTTTAAATAGAGTAGAAGAGAAGAGCATCAAGATCCTAGATAAACCTAAAAATAAAATGAAATAGTCAAGTGATAGATTAATGGAATATTTAAGTGGTAGATTTGCCTAAGAGGTGGCAAGTCTATACTTAATGATGAATCTAACACATTCTCACAATTTTCACAGTCCCCCTATCTTTAGCAAATTCCCTCTATATTTTTTTAATACAACTATGGATTCAATTTTTGTTTTTAGATGTTTTTTATAAAGGTTGAAAACAAGTTTTGCATATTGATTATTTGGGTTAAGAAATCAGTATGTCAGGAAAATGAATTTGTATTTAGATAAGTGACTTTTTTATATCAAACTTGAGGCAAACATGCATTCTATTTTATAGATGGAAATAAATCTGAGATATTGCTATTTGCACATAGAAAATTACATTTGTGTTAGATCTAATAAATGTGGCTATTAATGTAAATGAGTATAGTGTTTAGATATAATTATATTCTTTTTTTATTTTAAGTCTCAACTTTCCCTAGTGGAGCATAGAATCTATAGGCATTAAATTGGCTAAGTTTTTTTAAGACTAAAGGTAGATTTTTAATCCACACCAGAAGCATGAGACTACTATCATTGAATGTTAGGGGTTTAAATGCCCCTAATAAGTGACGCCTCATCAAACAACAGATTGATGAGGAGAAATGTGAGATCAAGCTTTCTCAAGATTTAAGTGAGTTAGTCTTTAAGTAGTGGTTGGGATGGGATTTTGTTTTATTTGCGGCAAATGTTGCCTCATAAGGGTTAGTGATTTTATGGAGACATTATGTTCTAAAGATGGAATTGATGGAGAAAAGTGAGCATTGTCTTTGGCATATTTTTGAAATTACTAGCAGGTCTTGATTTCTAGGTCATATGTGTCTACGACCCTATAGATATGGTGAAAAACAACAATTATGGCTTCATCTTTCTTCATGGCTTAGTTAGCTTGATAGGGATAGAGTTCTACTAGGAGGAGACTTCAATGCAATCTTGGATGTTTCAGAAAAAAGGGTGGGATTACACACCTGGCTCTTGGACAAATAGAAGAAAGGATTTTTGTAGAATCATAGAAAGACTAGATAGATTTTTCTCTCCCTAGTTTGTTTGAATGATGACTTGGAATATGAATCAGATATCTTAACACTTGCTAATCAAGTTGAGGCTAGAAGTGGACAAAACTATGGGCAGGAAAAAGTTTAGATTTTAATCAATGTGGTTTAGGGACCCGACCTTCATTCAGAAGATTGATGAATGGTGGAAACAATCCCCCTTTGTTAAGGGTTCTCGTATGTTCCAACTCATTACCAAGATTAAATTTTTGAGAGGAAAACTGATCTCTTAAAATGTAACGCAATTGAAAAATATATTTGCAGAAAAGTTTTGGCTAAGACAAGAGCTGAGATTACTTGAAGATCTGAAGGTGATTAGAGAGGGGATGGACTCTGTGCCATTCCAACTAGAGAAAAACCTTAAATTAGATCTAGAAGAATTCTAAGAAGAGAGGAATCTTATTGGAGATAGAAATTGAGAGAAGTTTGGTTGAAAGAAGGTGACAAGAATACGTCCTTCTTCCACCTAACATCAAAGCTCAAGAAATCGGTAAACTCTATAAACTCTATCCTTGACACTCAAGGGACTTTGATAATTGATCAGGAGGAGATCAGAAGGGAAGCAAAAAGTTTCTACAAAGATCTGCTATCCAAGAAGAGCATAGTAGGCTACAACAAGGTTAAACTTAACTTTGTCCCAAAGCTAGTTTCGACACAAAACAATACAGATCTATTGAAGGAATTCACAATGGAGGAAGTGAAGTCAGTGGTTTTCTCTATGAAAAGTTGGGATATTGTAAGTAAAGATATTTTTTTGGTTGTTGAAGAGTCTAGGAAATTTAAAAATGTGCTTAAAGAAATGAAATCAATGAGCCTCATGCTCATCCCAAAATCAAAGAGCCCCCAGACTTTTGAAGATTTCAGGCCCATCTCTTTGTGTAATCTTGTGTATAAAATAATCTCAAAAGAAATGGCCATGAGAATTGCAACTTTTCTGCCAAACATTATTTCACAAGAGTAGGGGGTTTATACTAGGAAAAAAACCCCAGGAAGGAGCAATTTTAATACATGAGATTCTACACTCAATTAATAAGGAAAATTTTCTAGCTATGATCATCAAATTAGACATGTCAAAAGTATATGACAGGGTGGAGTGGAAATTTCTAATGGATATGTTAGATAGGTTGGGATTATCTAAGTATGCCTTAAAATGGATTAACTCTTGTGTCATAGGTTTCAAAATTTTAGTCTTGGTGAATGGAAGAGAATTAGAAACCTTCGTGCCTTCAAGAGGGTTGTGACAAGGGGATCCAATATCACCCTATCTTTTTATTCTTATGGCAAAAGCTTTCACATGGGCTGTAAAAGAAGCAAATAGAAGGTTATATTGGCAAGGTATCACCTTAAAGGGCATTCATCATTCTTTCACACATGCACTATTTACAGATGACATAATTTTATTCAAGCAAGCTTCATGGAGGGAGGCTCGAGTAATTAAGAAAATAGTGGAGGATTATTGTAATATCTTAGGCCAGATGATAAACAACAATAAGTCAATGATTTACTTGTTTAATGTCCCCCCAACCATCCAATTGCAGATAGGGTCTTTGTTTGGATACAAGATTGAATCCCTTCTTGGGAGATATTTAGGCATACCTCTTTTCAGTGGGAGATACAAGAGTAATTTATGGAACAATGTCATCAACTCACTGCACTCAAAGATTGTGGCAGGGAAAGGGTGCTTACCCTGGCAGGTAAAATTACTTTGATCAAGGCAGTTTTAGCTACGGTTCCAAACTACATGATGTCTTTATTTAAAATTTCTAAAGGGGTGCTTATGAAAATAGACAAGATATGCAAAGAGTTTCTTTGGCAAGTTCCATCCAAGGAGAAGAAGATCCACCTCATGGCATGGGACAAAATATGTAAACCAAAATCTCATGGAGGGGTAGGTATTTTAGACTTAAGCATTCAAAATCAAGCATTGGGTGTAAAATTAGCATCGGGTATGAGAACGATTCCACTGGGACATATGGGGAATGAAATAGGGCCTACACTAGCATAAACCCACCCACCCTAACCTATCAGTGCCATCAGTTAGGTCCCATGGGGTGAAGAATGCAAGATATGGCTCTTGGCACCTTTACACTAAATGACACTGAGGCATTTTGCAAGAATGCATCCACCATTGGCACGGTCAAACAATGTTGAGTTGGTCAAAACTGAGATAGGTTATTGTGGAGGGGCCTAACATCTAGCTATAGGTCTAAATGAAACATTCATAGGTGCCATGAAGTACAAGAACTACTCTTTCAAAGTCTGGTAGTTTTCTGCTCTTAGGTCTTTTAAGGGACTTTGCCGGTACATTGTAGCCTAATTCGATTGGGACACATGGGGAATGAAACAAGGCCTCCACTAACATAAACCATCCCACCCTAACCTATCAGCATTGTCGGTTAGGTCCCATGAGGTGAAGAATGCAAGATATGGGTCTTGGCATTCTTTACACTAATGACATTAAGGCATTTTGAAAGAATGCATCTTCTGTAAGCACGATCAAACAATGTTGAGTTGGTCAAAACTGAGAGAGATTATTATGGATGGGCCTAACATCCAACCATAGGTCCAAACAGATCATTCGTAGGTGCCACAAAGTGTGAGAACTACTTCGTCAAAGTTTGGCAATTTTTGCTCTTAGGTCTCTTAAGAGACTTTGCTAGTACAATATATCATAATTTGATTGGGACACATGGGGAATGAAATAGGGATTCCAATAGCATAAACCCACCCACCTTGACTTATTGGAGCCATCGGTTAGGTCCCATGAGGTGAAGAACGTAATATATGGCTCTTGGCACCTTTACACTAAACAACATTGAGGCATTTTGCAAGAATGCATCCGCCATTGGCACAGTCAAATGATGTTGAGTTGGTCAAAACTAAGATAGGTTATTATGGAGGGGCCTAACATCCAACTGTAGGTCCAAACATATTATTTGTATGTGATACAAAGTTTGAGAACTACTCTGTTAAAGTCTAGCATTTTTTTGCTCTTAGGTCTCTTTAGAGACTTTGTCGGTACACTCTAGCCTGATTTGACTGGGACACATGGGAAATGAAATAGGGCCTCCACTAGCATTAACCCACCTACCCTAACCTGTCAATGCCATAGGTTAGGTCCCACAGGGTGAAGAATGCAAGGTATGGCTCTTGGCACCTTTACACTAAATGACACTGAGGCATTTTCCAAGAATGCATCTGCCATTGGCATGGTCAAATGATGTTGAGTTGGTCAAAATTGAAAGAGGTTATTTTGGAGGGACATGACATCTAGTAGAAGGTCCAAATAGATCATTTGTACCTACCACAAAGTATGAGAACTACTCCATCAAAGTTTGGCAATTTTTTGCTCTTAGGTCTCTTAAGAGACTTTGTCGGTACATTGTAGCCCAATTTGATTGGGACACATGGGAAATAAAAAAGGGCCTCTAATAGCATAAAACCACCCATCTTGACCTATTGGCGTCATCAGTTAGGTCCCATGGGGTGAAGAATGTAATAAATTGCTCTTGGCACCTTTACACTAAGCGACACTAAGGCATTTTGCAAGAATGCATCCGTCGTTGGCACGGTCAAACGATGTTGAGTTGGTTAAAATTGAGAGAGGTTACTGTGGAGGGACTTGACATCTAGTCATAGGTCTAAACAGATCATTTGTAGGTGCCAAGAAGTGTGAGAACAACTCCGTCAAAGTTTGGTAATTTTGTACTCCTAGGTATCTTAAGAGACTTTACCGGTACACTGTAGCCTAATTCGATTGGGACACTTGGGAAATGAAATAGGGTCTCCACTAGCATAAACCCACCCACCCTAACTTGTTGGTCCCATTAGTTAGGTCTCATGGGGTGAAGAATGCAAGATATGGGTCTTGGCACCTTTACACTAAACAACACTGAGGCATTTTGCAAGAATATATCTACTGTTGGCATAGTAAAATGATGTTGAGCTCATCAAAACTAAGAGAAATTATTGTAGAGGGGCATGACATCTAGTTATAGGTCCAAATAGATCATTCATAAGTGCCATGAAGTGTGAGAACTACTCCGTCAAAGTCTCAGAATTTTTTGCTCTTAAGTCTCTTAAGAGACTTTGTTGGTACATTGTATCCCAATTCGATTAAGACAAATGGGAAATGAAAATTAGCCTCCACTAGCATAAACCCATTGACCCTAACCTGTCAACACTGTCAGTTAGGTCCCACAAGGTGAAGAACGCAAGATATGGCTCTTGGCACCTTTACACTAAACGACACTGAGGCATTTTGCAAGAATGCATCCGCCATTGGCACGGTCAAACAATGTTGATTTGGTCAAAACTAAGAGAGGTTATTGTGGAGGGGCCTGACATCTAGCTATAGGTCTAAATAGATCATTCATGGATGCCATGAATTGTGAGAAATACTTTGTCAAAGTTTGTCAAATTTTTGCTCTTATGTCTCTTAAGAGATTTTGTTGGTATATTGTAGATTGATTTGATTAGGATACATGGGGAACAAAATAGGGCCTCCACTAGTATAAATGTACCCACCCTGACCTATCCATGCCATCGGTTAGGTCTCACGAGGTGAAGAATGCAAGATATGGCTCTTGGCACCTTTACACTAAATGACACCAAGACATTTTGCAAGAATGTATCTACCATTGGCACAGTCAAATGATGTTGAGTTGGTCAAAACCAAGAGAGGTTATTGTAGAGGGGACTGACATCTAGCCATAGATCCAAATAGATCATTCTTAGGTGCCGCAAAGTGCGAGAGTTACTCTGTCAAAGACTAGCAACTTTTTGCTCTTAGGTATCTTAAGAGACTTTGTCAATACACTCTAGCCTAATTCAATTAGGACACATGGGGAATTAAAAAAGGCCTCCAATAGCTTAAACCCACCCACCCTAACTTTTCAGCACTGTTGGTTAGGTCCCACAGGGTGAAGAACACAAGATATGGCTCTTGGTGGTCTTTACACTAAATGACACTAAGGCATTTTGAAAGAATGCATCCGCCGTTGGCACAGTCAAATAGTGTTCTGTTTGTCAAAACTGAGATAATTTATTATGGAGGGACCTAACATCTAGTCGTAGGTCCAAACAGATCATTCATAGGTGTCACAAAGTTCAAGAACAACTGCGTCAAAGTCTGGCAATTTTTCGCTCTTAGGTCTCTTAAGAGACTTTGCTCGTACACTGTAGCCTAATTTGATTGGGACATATGGGGAACAAAACAGGGCCTCCACTTGCATAAACTCACCCACCCTGACCTGTCAGTGCCATTGGTTAGGTCCCACAAGGTGAAGAATGCAAGATATGGCTCTTGGCACCTTTACGCTAAACAACACTAAGGCATTTTGCAAGAATACATCTATTGTTGGCATGGTCAAATAATGCAGATTTGGTCAAAATTGAGAGAGGTTATTGGGGGGTCTTGACATCCAACCATAGGTCCAAAATGATTATTCATAGGTGCCACAAAGTGCGAGAAATACTTCGTCAAATTCTGGCAATTTTTGCTCTTAGGTCTCTTAAGAGACTTTACCAGTACATTGTAGCCTGATTCCATTGGGACATATGGGGAATGAAATAGGGCCTACACTAGCATAAACCCACCCACACTAACCTGTCAGTGCTGTCAGTTAGGTCCCATGGGGTGAAGAATGCAAGATATGGTTGTTGGCACCTTTACACTAAACAACACTGAGGCATTTTGCAAGAATGTATCCATCGTCGGCACAGTCAAACAATGTTGAGTTCATCAAAACTGAGATAAGTTATTGTGGAGGGGTCTGACATCTATCTGTAGGTCTAAAAAAAACATTCGTAGGTGCCACGAAGTGCAAGAACTACTTTGTCAAAGTTTGGTATTTTTTTGCTCTTAGGTCTCTTAAGAGACTTTGTCAATACATTGTAGCCTAATTCAATTAGGACACATGGGGAATGAAATAGGGCCTCCACTAACATAAATCCACCCACCTTGACCTATCAGCATCATTGGTTAGGTCCCATGAGGTGAAGAATGCAAGATATGGGTATTGGCAGTCTTTACACTAAATGATACTGAAGCATTTTGAAAGAATGCATATGCCATTGGCACGGTCAAATGATGTTGAGTTGGTCAAAACCAATAGAGATTATTGTGGATGGGCCAAACATCTAACTATAGGTCCAAATAGATCATTGGTAGGTGAAACAAAGTGCGAGAACTACTTTGTCAAAGTCTAACAATTTTTTGCCCTTAGGTCTCTTAAGAGACGTTGCCGGTACACTATAGCTCGATTTGATTAGGACACATGGGGAATGAAATAGGGCCTCCACTAGCATAAACCCACCCACCTTGACCTATCGGTGCCATAAGTTAGGTCCCACGAGGTGAAGAACCCAAGATATGGCTCTTGGCACCTTTACGCTAAACGACATTGAGGCATTTTGCAAGAATGCATCCATCATTGGCACAGTCAAATGATGTTGAGTTGGTCAAAACTGAGAGAGGTTATTGTGAAGGGGCCTAACATCCAACCATAGGTCCAAACATATTATTTGTAGGTGCTATGAAGTATGAGAACTACTCTGTCAAATTCTGGCAATTTTTTGCTCTTAGGTTTCTTAAGAGACTTTGCCAGTACACTCTAGCACGATTTGATTGGGAAAAATGGGGAATGAAACAGGGCCTCCACTAGCATAAACCTACCCATCCTGACCTATCGATGCCATCGGTTAGATCCCATAGGGTGAAGAACGCAAGATATGGCTCTTGGCACCTTTACACTAGATGACACTGAGGCATTTTGCAAGAATGCATCCATCATTGGCATGGTCAAATGATGTTGAGTTGGTCAAAACTGAGAGAGGCTATTGTGGAGGGGTGTGACATATAGTTGTAGGTCCAAACAGATCATTCGTAATTGCCACGAAGTATGAGAACCACTCTCTCAAACTCTAGCAATTTTTTGCTCTAAGGTCTCTTAAGAGACGTTGCTGGTACACTATAGCCTGATTCGATTGGGACACATGTGGAATGAAACAGGGCCTCTACTAGCATAAACCCACCCACACTAACATTTTGACACTGTTGGTTAGGTCCCACATGGTGAAGAATGCAAGATATGGCTCTTGTACCTTTACACTAAAGGAGACTGTGGCATTTTGCAAGAATGCATCCATCGTTGGAGTGGTAAAATGATGTTGAGTTGGTCAAAACAAAGAGAGGTTATTGTGGAGGGACCTGACATCCAACTCAAAATGGATAATTCTTAGGTGCCACGAAGTGCAAGAACTACTCCATCAAAGTTTGGCAATTTTTTGCTCTTAGGTATCTTAAGAACTTTGTTAGTACATTATAGCCTGATTTGATTAGGACACATGGGGAACAAAGTAGGGCCTTCACTAGTATAAAACCACCCACCCTAACCTATTGGTCTCATCAGTTAGGTCCGATGGGGTGAAGAATGAAAGATATGGCTCTCGACACATTTACACTAAACAACACTGAGGCATTTTGCAAGAATGCATTTATCATTGGTATGGTCAAATGATGTTGAGTTGGTCAAAACTGAGAGAGGTTATTATGGAGAGGCTTGACATCTAGTTGTATGTCCAAATAGATTATTTGTAGGTGCCATGAAGTGTGAGAACTACTCTATCAAAGTCTAGAATATTTTTTCTCTTAGGTCTCTTAAGAGACTTTGCGAGTACACTGTGGCCCGATTCGATTCGGACACATAAGGAATGAAACAAGACCTCTAATAGCATAAAATTACCCATCCTAACCTTTTGGCACTGTCGGTTAGGTCCCATGGGGTGAAGAATGCAAGATATGGCTCTTGGCACCTTTACACTAAACAACATTGAGGCATTTTGCAAGAATGCATCCGTCGTTGGCCTGGTCAAACGTTATTGAGTTGGTGAGAGAGGTTATCGTGGAGGGGCCTGGCATCTAGTTGTAGGACTAAAAAAATCATTTGTAGGTGTCACGAAGTGCGAGAACTATTCCGTCAAAGTCTGGCATTTTTTTCCTCTTAGGTCTCTTAAGAAACTTTACTAGTAAACTGTAGCCTGATTCAACTAGGACACATGGGGAATGAAACAAGGCCTTCTCTAGCATAAACCCACCCATCCTAACCTCTCAATGCCATTGGTTAGATCCCATGGGGTGAAGAACATAAGATATGGCTCTTGGCACATTTGTACTAAATGACACTGAGGCATTTTGCAAGAATGTGTCTGCCATTGGCATGGTCAAACGATGTTGAGTTGGTCAAATTTGAGAGAGGTTATTGTGGACACACCTGACATCCAGCCATATGTCCAAATGGATCATTCATAGGTGCCATGAGGTGCAAGAACTACTCCTTCCAATTTTGGCAATTTTATGCTCTTAGGTCTCTTAAGAGACTTTGTCGGTACACTGTAGCCCAATTTGATTGGAACATATGGGGAATGAAATAGGGCCTCCACTAGCATAAACCCACCCACCCTAACTTGTCAGTGCCATCGATTAGGTTCAAATGTGAATAATGCCAAATTTATCTCTCTCCCTATGTAATCATCTTCGTCATTTTCAAGGGCAAAATGTTCAGTCCCCCACAAACATTGGAACGCATCGAGGGCACAACTCATTTTATCCTTGGGAGATAGATAGACCATCATTTTCCACTCACAAATTTAATAATGATGATGATAGAGATGAGGAAATTAAATTTGTAGTTGAGGATGATGTAGGGTCACAAATGCATAGAGATTATTGGTAGAAGATGTGTCCCCACTATTATATCCATTAGATGTGGGTAGCTCGGAGTGGGTTCAAGAGGATCAAAAGGATAAGGAGGATTAGAAGATGTGTCCCCACTATTATATGTTCCTAATCATGTTATGATTTTTGTTATATTGATGACATTTGGTATTGGACACTATGATATGTATGGTTGGTCTTCATATTTATTGGTTTATGGCATGGGCATCTATATGATCTATATTTTTTATGGAATTTTAGTTTCCTTGTATGTTTATTTGTTTTTTATATGTTGATGTGTGTATGTAAATGATATAGCATCAATTTATCAATACACACAATTATCTTGGAGGTCGATGAACATTGTATGTCATAATGGAATCCTAATAATATGAATCAATCAATGCACTAAATGGATCACATAATCAAATTAGTTTCAAATCAATTGTAAAATATGTATGAATATTTAAACAAATAATTGATGTGTTAGTAAAGCTGAAATCTATATTATGAATAATGGAATACATGTTTGTTTCTTTCTTTCTCATTTTAATTCTTTTAACCATTATTTTATATGATCAAACATTTAACAAAGACCATTATTCTCTATTTTATTATTTATCTAAATGAATAAAATAAAAAACTTAAGTTTTTTAAATTAGCAATTAAAGTACAGTTCAATCAAAAAGTCGTTCCCCTTGGGTCAATCAGGAGTTTGACTAAAGACTATTGGCAATGATGCCACATCATTCACATTTTAGATTGATTATAAAAGTAAAGTAACATCAAGATATAAATTAATATATATAATTACTTACAAAGAATTAAATGCATACAATTAAAAAAGTTGATGTGTAGAAAATTTATACCGGCAAGTCAAAGCCAAATTGGATGGCAAAAAGAGTTTCGTGATGAACTTCTGTCAACTCCTCTATTTTCAACTGTTGTCCCCCTTAGATACATTAGTACTAATCTCTGTTTATATTATTCAAATGGAATGCACCATGAAATTTAACTTTAAATTTTACCTCTATAAATGATTGGTCACCCACTGATGTTTGTGCTTCTGCTCTTGTCCCTGACCCCTCATCTTGAGTTCTGGACCCCGCTACCTCATCTCGTGAAGGTGATATATGAGGGAAATTATACTCTAAAGTGTTTAGGGGTGGCTCCCTACTCTTCATAAGAGGACCTAAGCACAACTAGTTGCAAAAAATATAATGATGGACACACAAACATGTGTGGACAAGGAGGGTGTAGTAATATTAGGTGATCCAATATGACCGCCAACATCATGTGCCTATGCAAGCTAAGAGGTCTGTGTAATCAAGTGCTCAGTCAAAGAGTGTATGGCAATAAGGCCATGTTGTGTTGCATTTGCAACAATGTCCAGGTGTTGAAATGGAGGTGGAGAAGAGAGTAGGAGGGGGAATAAAAGGACCTTGCACTTGTCTCATTGCCCTAGGTCTATCTTGAGACATTCCCTTACCTACTCCCTAGAACTCTCTAAAATCAAAATAATCTACATGGTGACCCATTACAAAATTTGCATATAGTTTACAAAGGAAATACAAATGTACATCTAAATTGTTGTTGGGTGGTTTATAAAAAAACCATCCACCAACGATCCCAAAAATTCTAACTAATACCCTCATGTGTACACCATTTGATAAAATACTTAGGCTTACAAACATCAACATGCAATTTGGTTTTAGGATTGATAAAATATTGGGCTAACATAGCTTTGGTAATGTCTAACTTTTTCACTTGATCATATGATAAACCATTAGCATATTCCACCTTCTTGGTTTCTCGTGATTGCCTAAATGATTCATGTTGGCTTGTGAAGATTCAAACATGAGTAATAGTCCCCTCTAAATTTGATGCCATTGAAGACAATTGAGGGTGGCGGCAATAAATTTCTACAATCCTACTTATTTGATCAATATTTCTTTTAATTTTCTCTTCAATTGTTGGAGGGGGAGGGTTTAGTGGGGGAGGGTTTAGGTTTTCGTGTTGTTCATCCATTTTACCTATTTAAAATATAAAAAATACCCATTTAGGATTAACAAAAAATTACTTGAATTTACAAAAAAAAAGAATCACACTTACCTAGATCAGATATCTGTTCTCCCAAGATTTGATATCCATTTTTAGCAGGTCTACATTTTGCAAGCCGTAGGTTTGCAAAATGCAGCCCCAATTTTTACTTTTTATTGTGTCCAAAATGGATATCCATTTTGGGACCCACAAAATCGATATTCTATCCATGCCTAGGAAAGTCAAACTTCCTCTTTTCACGATTTTAGCTAAGACATTTTTTTTTTTCCTATTGCCACTGTTTGGCCCACGATTATTCTACACTCACCTGGGTATTAGGGGATTTTGTGGTCATGTCTAACATGTAATCATGACTAAACACTCTTTATCATGAAGTAGCCACCCTTTATAATTTTAATTTTTTAAATTATTATTTAAGTATTTTTTTCTTTTTTTCCCTAAAAATTGAACTATGAATTTCATATTTTGTCCCTCCAGTTCCTTACAATAATATAGATAACATTATCTTATGTTGAAACCAACCCCTAATTAGGTCACTTGAGTATCAAGATCCTGCATATATCTATGTTAGGATTAAGGTTCTATCAACCTTGTAAATCCTATGTATTTAATTATTCTTAATATTGTTTGTAAGTGCATTCATAAGGGGATGAAGGATCCATTGACAATATTTAGTTATGGTACTAGTAATAATGTTAAATTTACCTTGGGACTACTAAAGTTGAAAAGTGAGCAGCTAAGTTTATTAATAGCTTATGACATGGTGTAAGAGCATCTTCTATATTTATCTCTTACATGTAAGGAATCATCTATTATTGGACTATATTTCGTTAGCATTTTATGATAACCAGTAAGAGGTGTAAGAGGATATTTTTAGCCTATTAGTGTTGAATATCCCAAAGGTCGGCATTGTCAATATGCTATATTGGGTGCAATATTTTGGAAGGAAGTTATGGCCATTGTAAGAGAATAATAGCCTTATTCTAAAGTATGGCATTGGATTTACCAAGTTTGGGCACCACATTCTATGTACTCTATCTATTGCTTGTATTTTCTTGATGCAAGAGCATCTAGAGGTGTAAGAGCAATCTTGCATCACCCAAAAAAAGATTATGTTTCAAAATCATTGAATTTGTTTCCATTTCTTTTCAAAATTAATATTTCTGGTTCCATAATCGCTTGAATAATGATGTAGAACTTTCAATTTTTCTAAATTGCTAAAAATTGAAAACTACTATTTTAGGAAAGTTTGCATTTGGGCACAAATTGAAGAAAAAAATTATAGAAAGAATCATAAATAAAAAATAAAACCTTTGGCAAAGGAATCACACAAAGATCATTTGTGAGTTGAAAGATATTAAAGTTTCTATTTCTCGAAGAATGCCTGAAAAGTATTTAAATTCATATTTGATGCACTAAACAGTCCATGCAGGCCCAAAAATGGATAGAATTAGTAGAGTGGGTTGACTTCCAATGCTTCAAACAACGCATCAATCAGACACCCAGATCAAAAGTTATGGCTCTTGGAAGTTGACCTATTTTTGGAGGGAGATGTAAAATTTGAAATTTGGCTGTTGGCCACCAAAAAGGAATATTTAAGATCATTTTTGGGAATCCTTTAGAGTAGTAGAGTTAATGGGGAAAGTGTAGAGTCAAGAATAAGTGGGAAAATAGAAACCCTAGCTGATTTGGGGTTACAGAAGGCTGAAGATTCTAGAGCCTGATGATAGGTAGTTGTAATGTGTTGCAACCTATAAAGGATTGATTCCTTTGATTGTATTTGAGCTTCTGTAATGTAATGAGTTATCCAAATCAATAAAAGAATATTCTATTTTATGTGTGCAATTTTTGTTGTTGTGTGTTTTATGATTTACCCCCTTCATCAAGTGGTATCAGATCAAGGGTTCCTGAGTGTGTAGACATATCGCCAACCATGAGGCAGTTTGCACAAGGACCTGAGGTTGTGGGTTTGTTGTAGAGATCAAGATGCCTCCACGAATAAATTGTGTTGCAAGAAATGCTTTGATAGAAGAGGGTTTTAGAGCCCTGTAAAGGCAAATCAATGCATTGCAAGAGGAGATGCGAAGAGGGTTTGAGCTGAGAACAAGAGAAGAAAGTGAGGATGAAGCTGAAGAAGAGCTATCTAAGGAAGAACAAGAAGCTGCAAGAGATCCTATAGAAGTTAGGTTGTTGAGGGTCATTTTGAAGATCGGAAAGAGGCCTAGGATTGAATTTTCTACCTATTCTAGAGATTTGAATCCAAAACAGCTTATTGATTCGATTAATGACATGGAGGAATATTTTGAGTATGAAGATGTGGAAGACTCAGATCAGGTCAAGTTTGCAAAAACAAAGTTGAAGGGCCATGCTAGTAGTTGGTGGAAGGATGTCTAGTTAGAGATGAATAAAAGAGGAAAAGGAAAGATTACTAGATGGGATTAGATGGTGGAGAAACTAAAGAAGCAGTTCATTCTTGTGGACTATGAGATGGAGTTGCTGAAGAAGATGCAAAGATTGAAGCAAGGTAACAAGTCTGTTAAGGAGTATACACAATATTTTTATAAGATTACTATTAGGATAGGCCATGCAGAGGCCAACAAGGAGAAGATAGCCTATTACATTAATGGGTTGAGGCCAAGTATTTAAAAGGAGATGAGTCTGGTTAGAATGACCACCATAGAAGATGTGTACCAATTTTCCTTGAAGGTGGAAGAGAAGCTCAATAAAAGATTTGAAAACAAGCAAAGGTGAAGAGGTCAAGGAAGGACTAGTGGAAGATCCTATGGAGGCTGAAATGAAGATCAAAATAAAAGAAAAGAAGCTGGCACCGGTCAAAATTAGAGAAGAGATAATGCCTATCGCCCTCATGACCAGAACAATGGTGAGCAAAGAGTAAAAGGAAGAGGCAGACCTGGGCAAGGGCCTGGAAGAGCAAGTTTAGAGGAACCTATTTCCAATGTGGAGAAGAATGGCATCAAGCATACGAGTGTCTTCAACATCAAGGAAGGACAAATAGAAGACCTGAAGGTAATGCACGAGTTGCACATGTAGATGAAGATGCATAGTCTGAGCATTCTGAAGATGCTGAAAGGGGAGAAACCCTAATTGTCAGAAGAACCTTGTTGAATGAGGAGGAAGAACCAGATCAGAGGAATAGTTTATTTTGCACAAGGTGCAAATGTGAAGGTAAGTGTTGTGATATTATTATTGACAGTGGAGGCACTGACAATCTTGTTTTAAAGGAGATGGTTAACAAGCTGAAGTTGACAAGAAGAAACCATCCACATCCATATTGGATCACATGGTTGCAAAAGGACCATAGAGCTTTGGTCAATGAATAGTGTTTAGTCAAGTTCAAGATTGGGGACTACCATGATGAGGTGATGTGTGACATCATACCAATGGATGCATGTCATATGTTATTGGGGAGACCATAGTAGTATGATAGGTGAGTTGTCCATGATGGCCATGCAAAGACATATTCCTTAAGAAATGATTGAGTTCATCATAAGTTGAAGCCCTTAAAGGAGGTGGAAGAAAATGTATGTAGTACTGCCAGAATTTGCTTGGTAGATGGCAGGAAATTTTTGGAGGGTATGAAGCATGAGCGTCATTGCTTTGCATTGATTCCTAAGATTAGTCAAGAGAAATGTGAAGATGTACCAGTAGAAGTCTCAAATTTGTTGGAAGAATTTTAGGATACTGTCTCTGATGATGTACCAGAAGGTTTACCACCAGTGAGGAAGATAAGTCATCAAATAGATTTGATACTAGGAGCTAGTTTTCCAAATAAGGTAGCCCATAGAATGACTCCTGCAGAGAGTGAAGAGCTGAACAGACAAGTTCACAAGTTGTTAAGGGACTAATAAGGGAGTGCCTAAGTCCATGTGCAATACCTGTAGTACTAGCACCAAAGAAAGATGGAGAGTGTAGAATGTGTATAGATTTCTGAGCCATTAATAAGATCACGATCAAGTATAGATTTCCATTGCCTAGAATGGATGACATCATGGATTGTTTGAGTGGAGCCAAGTACTTCACGAAGATTGATTTGAAGAGCGGGTATCACCAAATCTGAATCAGAGAAGGAGACAAATTGAAGACAACCTTCAAGACAAAGGAAGGTTTGTATGAGTGGTTAGTCATGCCATATGGGCTATCCATGTTAGGGTTAGGGTAGATCGAAGTAATAAACACTACCAATTATATGCAGATTAAATAACCCAAATATAACAATGAAGAACAACACAAAAGAGATCACCATAGAAATTTAACATGGTTCAACCAAAATGGGCTACATCCACAGAAGCTCAGTCATTCAATGATTTTATTATCCAGTGCAAAACATATTACAATCTCATGAATTCCACACCCACAACATACATAAAGCCACTTATAACAAGCCTTTGGAAGCTTCTAGAATTAGGGTTTTACAATGTCATTTTTCTTTTGTCAGTTAACAAAAATTAACAACCGACTCCAAATGGGGAAAAAAGAGGGAATTTTTTTTTTGTTGATTACACCCCTGAACCCCTGCTTCTCGGGGGCTACCACCCCTAAACCCCCACTTCTTGAGGGCTACTACCCCCGAATCCCCACTCAAGGCTCGGCCCAACCCCGAACCCCGATGAGGATACATTACGAGTGTACAATACTTGCATGATCAGTTGCCACATATCAATAATCTCCACCTTGGAGAATGATCTGACTCCACACCAAACAATCTCCCACTTGGAGACTGATCCTGGATGACATTGCTGCACTTGCAGCTCCCATTAGATTAAAGGCCTGACTGGTTTCTTTTGTCCACCATTTCAGTCATGAAGGCCAATGGAAATTGATGAGGAAATCAGTTTCTCCCATGTAACTACCTTTGTGAACATATTTGCAGGGTTTTCACTTGTGTGAATTTTTTCCAGCTTCAACTAGCCATCCTCCAAAACTGACTAAATGAAGTGAAATCTGAACTATATATGCTTAGTTTTTGAATACAGGAGTTCTTAGCAAGATGAATGGCACTCTGGCTATCAGTGTACAAAGGGCTATCTTCTTGTTGTTGTCCCAATTCCTCTAGAAAATGTTGTAACCAAATCATCTCCTTGCTAGCTTCTATAATAGCAACATACTCAGCTTCAGTGGTTGAAAGCGCAACAGCCTTTTGTAGCCTTAAAATCTAACTGACTGCAATACCTCCTACAGTAAAAGCATACCCTATACTACTCCTCCTGCTATCAATATCACCCGCCAGATTAGAGTCAACACATCCTTTTAGAGCAGAATGTGTTCCTCCAAAACATAGTTTCTTTGAAGTAGTACCTCTCAAATATCAGAGAATCCATTTTACCGCATTGCAATGTTCCATTCCTAGATTGCTCATATACCTGCTCACAACTCCCATAGCATGTGTAATATCTAGCCTTGTAGATATCATTCCATACATCAAGCTACCAACTGCTAATGCATATGGTATCTTAGACATTTTGTCTTCCTCCTCTTGTGTCTTTCGACACATCTCCCTAGTCAACTTAAAATGACTAGGCAAAGGTGTACTAACTGCTTTTGCATTCTGCATGTTAAACCTTTTCAACACCTTCTCTACATACTCACTTTGGGACAAAAATAATTTTTTGTTTGTCCTGTCCCGTGTGATCCTCATACCAAGGATTTATTTGCTGCACCCAAATACTTAGCTCAAATAAATCCTATTTCCCTCTACCAAGTTCATTCTTTATCTTTTAATCATCTCATGGATGTATGTCCACCATAAACTAAATTCCTTCTTTTCACTTTTCTCCTCTATCGTCCCCTTCTCCTTTTCATGGGATTCAACCCACCATACACCGTCCACCTCCACCAAAAATCACCTTGACCAACACTCATATCTTCACAATAAATTTTATCAAAAATAATTACTTCCTCTCTTATGCCTACAAACTCCACTGTATCAACATTATGAAAATCATAAATATTTATCACCATATTTTCTTTCTTTCTCATCACTTCATCTATGCACAAATCAGAAATTTCTAGCTCCATTTCTTCACTCTCTTCTTCTTTCTAACTCCAACAATGTCTTCATGTGAAGAATCAAACAAATCAGGCAATTCATCAGTCCTCTTCATATCAACACCATGATCTAATATAGAGCCTTCACTAATCCCCATTTCAACTCTTAAATCAGTTTATCTCCAAAAGAAATTTTGTGGCAACAATGCTTTTGTCATCTACAACTCATACTTTTTTATCTTTAGTAATTCCATAGTCTTCTATTCCCCATTATCCTTTGGTATGAGGACTTCCTCTTCTCTATCATTATCTTCCTCCATATCTGTAAATAAAACAATGTTAGACAAAATGGGTTTTTCATCATCACCCTTCTCTGCTAGATCCACTAATACATCCATGCCTTTGGAAAGACATGTTGCAATTGCAATCACATTCTTTTCCACTTTCATGTCACCTATAGGACATTCTCCATCATTCTTGATCACATCTACTACAACTTACGTTACATAGCCTCCAATTTGTCCAATCTCAAATGGATGTCTATCATCTGCTTAAAGAGTTTCTCCTCTTGGTACTGGTTTTCTTCTTTTGGTACTGCACCATAGCTATCCACTCAATTGGTCTCTTTAAAACTATCATTGTCCTCTTTTTCAAAGACATCCTCACTCTCAACTATCTGCAACAAACTCACTCACATTCAACAACTATCCTCTACCCAATAATGTTGCTAGAAGATGCACATTCTCTAGGTTTCAGCTACTCACTTCCACATAGTGGAGGACATTAGCACATCTTCTACCCAGCACTTCTCTTGTTGGAGGACAGCCAACACATTACTCATTCTTTTTATCTTCATATCCTCAATCATATCGACATCAATTTCCTCAACACTCTTCCTAGTGAACAACCCTATCTAATACCAACTGATGCAATCAGGGATGGGAGGTCCATTGAAGGACAACCCACCCAATCAGCTCCTTAGGATGAAACCCAGATCAAACAAGGATATGCAAATATTGTGTATATATTTAAAATCAAAACAGCTCCAAGTTCCTATGATGCATACATAACCAGTAGACCTAAATAATCCTCTTCAATAGGATAAGCTTTACCAAAAGACGTAATCTAGAACATAACATTATTCAGAACTACAAGATACTTTTGTGACATTAGTATTTAGAATGACAATATTTTATATCAATATCTCCTTTACAAAATTGGAATAAGACAACATAACACATTCCACAGAAGCTTGATTAATGAGGACCAAGAACTATTACATAGAAAGACACAAAAATTTCTAAGTCTCTTGACTAATACATTGCTCACAACCAAATACCTCTGAGGATATGCTTCACCAAGAAGTTTAACTTATTCCTACAAGACTTGATTCTACAATAAACTTCTACACATGACACAGATATTATGATATTTTTTCACCTTTGCTCAACCTTCAAGTCCACGACTCCTTACACACCAACAATCTCTTAAAGCTACCAAGATAACTATTTTACTAGACTATTACATTTCTTACTTAGATTGGAATGAATCTCTCTTTTTCTACTCTAAGAACACTCACTACTCCCAACTCACCTTCTTGAAGATTTATAAGGAAATACATCTTCCACAAATAACTCACCATAGGCCAAATTAAGGATTTACACATCAGAATTGAATGGTCTGCTAGCTGCCAAGTTTAAATCGTTAGTTTTTAAGCTGCCTCCACTATTAGTTACCACATATGGTCTACATATTTTCCATGACCTCTTGACTTCCATGAATTCATAAAGAGACAAGAAAATAGACCAAAATGTTTCGACACAAATAAGACTTCTACAAAGTTATGTAGAATTGTTCTCGATGAGGTATGCTCCTATATCATTAATTCAAACAAATGATCAAAGATGTAGTTTCTATAGCTCCTTACTACACACTACTTATTGATAGTGTTTTTGACACACAACAACACAGGTATGATTGCTGGTATCACACCTCTCTTGAAAAAGGTATCCTATCCAAGATAGGATTGCCCCAAGGATAATACAGGTAGGTCTTAGTTTGCTTGGAATGACTCAGTGGTATGTCTAGCTATGCCAACAAGAGGTCTTACATAAAATACAGGGTTTATGGAATATGACAGTAGTATGTATGCAAAAACGCTATGAAACTTTCAGAAGATTTGTAATGTAGATGCTACTTCTAACCTAACCTAACAAACTTGACTAAATAAAATGCAAAAGGTAAAGGGAGAGAGAGAGAGGATAAAAAAATCCTATAGATAATTACAGAAATGATCAATAAATAGATAGACAGATTCCCGATAATAAACAAATCTCTGCTTAACCAGGCAGCCCACAATGCCACAGAGATTGTGCAATCTTCTAAGGAAATGCAATGATTTTCAAATCGTAGAGGGTTCATCAAACACCCAATCCTTGGCACAGCTTAATGAATTCATACAATTGAACTTATCTCATAAACTATGCTCAGACTAACCATGCACAATGACATACAATCAGCAAGCCATTAATGGTATGGATAGGAAATCCATCAAATATCTGAATAGTTAATCACTAATGCAACTGAATGTAAACTAATTTCAGATTGACATGAACCATGAAATCTAAAATGAAACAACACAATGATGTAAATTCCCAGCAACCTGCAAAACTTGCTTTGTATTGACTAAATTTTAGTAGAGTCTCAGCAATTCATTATCAAATCTTACTTGTTACAATGAGAGAATGATGGCCCTTTTATAGACAAGGCACCATACTGAGTTTTCAATCGATGGTGGAGATTAACTCAACATCAATGGTCTAAATTAGATGGCATTTAATGAAGTACAACAGTTTATTACATTTTTAGATTTGCATTTGTCTTCTAAGAAAAAGACAAAAAGTAGCTTGTAAACACATCAAATCTGAAAAAAATGGATACCCATTTGGCTGTATATGATAAAAAGTCAATTTTCAAGGCCTAATAAAGCCAAAATAGAGTCACATGACACTTGAAAACTTGAGTTGATGTAGATTCATGGGATTCCAAGTGCCGAATGGACCAAGAGGAGTATGTGGCACATTATTAGTGAAGATATACCCAACAAGATGCTTGCTAGACTGATTCTTGATGATTGGATTGCTGGAACAGCTATATGCATGTCTTGGACATTGGACTGGATTTATAGGAACAACAATGAAATACACTTGATCTTGTATGTCTTTAGCTCCTATAGCTCATCTCCATCATCTTGGACATCATACTAACTTTCTCTTGCATGTGCAGTAGCAATTTGGTTGATAAAATGAAGTTTCTGTATTTCTGGGTCAGCACCGCATATATGTGTGTACATCCTTCCAAGATGGCTCCAACAAGCTCCTGTGTCCTCCAAGACCTACAATTCACAATGTAAAGCATCAATTTCATCTTAACAAGTCATTTTTTACTAATTTGGATCAAAACATGTCCATTTGCATTCATGGATCAGTCAAAAACAACTCATTGTCAATGCCAGCTTCTTATAAACAACCTCTTAAATCTAGTGATTTTCACATGATTTTCTGCATTTTTCATCATTTTTGAGTACGCATTTGCCCAATATGATGATTAGGGAAGTTTTTGTGGTCATTAGGATCCATTTGGGAACTTTTATTTAATGTTTTTCTAGCATTTTCTGTAAAAGGAGGGATTTTTGGGGGTCACCGACCTTTCATGTGCAGTGGCATTAATTATCGTAAAACATGCCAAAAAATCCACACAAACTTGGTAAAATGTTCATCATGATGTGACAAATAGATATGCAATTCAAATCCATCAAGAAAATCCAATTTGCTCCTTGAAAAACTCAATTTTTAGGCCAAAATATCAAAAAGCGCTGACTTTGCTTTCAACTGACCTAGGGGGGATTTTGGATTCATCTGACCTTGCAGGGATTTTGGGTTCATCCTGGTGGTGATCACCTAATTTTAGGGTTCTATGATCAATTTGCAGGTTCATGTGTGTATTCCTTCAAAGCCTTAGTGCCTTGGTTTAATTGTTCCCCAAGCTGCTAACACTGTTTTACCGTCTGTCCCTGTTGCACTTCATAAAAAATACTGAGTTCTATGCATACAAAGGTGAGTTGTATATTGGCGGGCTTGAAAATCTAAATTGAGTTCCATAAATGGTGAAAATTTAAGTTATATGCACTTCTAAGTGTATATCGGGTTGTATATGCATTGGCAGGTCAGAAATCTCCATCGGCCTTTAAAAAAAAAAGTTATATGCATTTTGGAATGCATATCGGGTGCATATACAAAGGGGGAATCTTCTGCAGATTCCTAGGAAAATTCACTGCTTGTATATCAGGTCTGCTTGTAAATCGGGCTTGTATGTTTTAAAATACAACGGCTATATATAAGAAAAAGATGCAACAATGAATGTATGTCTGAACATACATTGGGTTTATACAATGAAATATACAAAGAGGCCCGATATACATCTGCTACAGTGTAAAGGTTCATCACCAGCACATACAATGAAAAGATACAAGGAGCCTTGTATATTCGATAACATACAAAGCAGTGGGATATACATGTGGTAGGGCCTGCGGGCATATACAAACAGGTTTGTATATTCGGCATACAGGAGAAGTAGATACAAGGTTGAATGTATGTTTGACATACATTGGCGACATACAAGAGAGAATCTATATCGCATATCTTAGAAGATTCTTTGCTTGTATGTTAGGGGATTTGTATGTTTGCACATACAAGCCAATATACAAAAGAAGACATACATTTCAGACTCAAAGGATAAATCAATTGCAGTATATAAAATTTGGGGTCTGTTGCTTGTATATTTGGGTGCTTGTATATGTGTCGATATACATTGTGAAGATACAAAGGCTAGATACAAGCCGGATTTCAAAGCAACTTCAAAATGCTTTATAAAATTTGAAATCTACACCTTGTATGTATAAAGTGAATGTATATGCAGATATACATTGAGATATGCAAGGAAAGAAGATGTAGGGTGGACCCGATTGAAAATTCCAATTTTCTCTATAATTGACTGGGGTCCACCTTGTATATTAAACTGTTGCATGTATATGCATTTTGCCTATACAAGGATTTTGAAGGGCGAACAATGGCGTTTGTATATGCATATTTTTTTGCATATACAAGGGCGAAAAGGCAAAATGTGAACAGGAAAAGCTAGTGATAGAAACATGAGGTGCCTCCGTGGCGCGATCTGATTGGCCGACAACTTGGTCAACATTTTTTGGTGCCGTTGATTTTAGCAATGGGGAGATGATCGACGACTGGTTTTGTATTTTGCTGCAGCAATGGGTTTCTTTGCATCTGAGGCTACATTTGGGCAGGAAAAACTCCAAAGGCATGCCACTAAGGATCTGCGGGTAGCTGAGCAATAATGGCAACATCTACAGGATTTGGGTCGACGGTGGACAGGTCAACCACCATTTTTAAGAGGAAAGTCCTGAGCGGTGGCCTAGATCCTAATTTTACCTGCTTCTTCTCCCTATTTCTCCTACAACATTAACTGTTTTAAGCGCCATTTTTCTCATGCTTTGTATCTGGCAAATTTTTGGGTTGACCGTTGTAATTTTGCTGAGTACACAACCTTGGTATAAAAGATAAACTGTGTTTCTCATTGTGGTTGTTGGAAACTGAACAAAATTTTGGTGTTGTGACACAATACAACTTCATTGGTGACTCTGTCTTTGCTATCTTGTGAGTTTATGAGTCTCATGTTGTATGTTTAATGCATAAACTTGCTGGTTTCATGTTGATTTAAATGAGTAATGCTTCATTGCATGTGTTATGTTACTTGTCTCCAAATTGAATGTATTCTTCTTTTGAATCTAAATAGCTAAGGGATGTCTGAGATTCTTGAATATAGATTTGCTATGTTGAATGTTTGATCTTCTACTTCTACTCAAGGAGTAGATTAAATGTTTTAGGTTAAGGTGTTAAGAAGAATATATTGCAATGAGGATCTTCTAAGCAGAGGTAACTGAATACTCAATTCTGGGAAGTATCTGTAAGGCAGATATTAAACAACCCCCTTGAAACTCAGTCATTAATATAATCTTATGTGTACATTCACATGTGTATGTCTATTGACTCTGAGCCTCGGATAGGCACTGATCCAGTCCTGTATTGAGGTCACAACCAAAGTCCTAGTTTTGCATCCAAACATAAAATCAAACTCAAACTTCATATACAAACCTTTAGGACTTTAGAATTAGTTTAGGATTTGAAATCCTCTGTCTACAACTGAATATAGGCCTAAAGCTAGCCCCTTTGCACTTATCTCACAGTTTTGGTCTTCATAAGAGAGGATTTATCTACTTTGTGTCAACATCCCAGCTAGTACATAGATACATTTCATAGATGTTGAATAGGGAACACCCCCCTTGGTTCTGCAGAGCCTAAAGAAGAAGAGGAGATATTTATATAGTCTATCTCCTATACTGTTGGCCCCTGGCCCGAGAATCCTGTTGATCAATGATGGCTACCTTGTAGGGATAACTGGGAATAAGCATCCAGTCTGGGAAAATAACCAACAGAAATTGGTGACTCTGCTGGGGATGTGATTTAGAAGTGTTATTTTGTGTCATCCCTAATATATTCTTGACCCATCCGAGTCACCAATAGAAATTGGTGACTCCGCTGGGGAAAACTTTGTGAAAGAACTCTAATTTTAAAAGAAAACAATTCCTACTAATAGGTGGCGACTCTGAACCAATCTCCCAATTGGTAAAGTAAAAATTTGAATGCAAGGGAGAAGATCCCAACGTAACCCTTTGTTCGAAGAGTTACCCAGAAAAATGATGTATAAGAAAAAAGAGATTGTTCAAGCCAGTCAAGAGGGTTCTCCCAGAAGAAATGAATTTATTCAAGATAATCCAAGATCTTCAGAAAGGATGGAACCTTATTTTTCAAACACAGAAGCTGAAATCTAGAATGTGTATGAGAAACAACAGGGTGGTGCTTTGAGAATAAGGTCAGAAGTTTTTCAGGAATGCCCTTTCCTGGATCCCAGTGATAGATTTGAAGAGGTTGAGTCTCCAAGGGATGAAGATAATGATGACCAGAATGGAATGGGACCATCCTCCTCTATGCCCAGAGAGGAACAATTAGTTGAAGAAATTAAAAGTTTAAGAGCTGAATTGGAATATCTGCAAGCAGTGAAGATCAAAGGTGCAGGCTCTGAGAGTTGCTTAGAATGATTCAGTTCGTACCCTTGAAAATGCAAATATGTAGAGAAATCAACATAGAAATGAAATCCAGAATCAGCATAACGATCAAAGACAGAATGCAAATAATGCTAGAATACCATTAAATAATGTAAGAAATCAGGATGCAAATAGAAATGCCAATGCTAATCAATTTGGTAGATAGCCTATGCAGCTGGACAGATTTAGACAGCTTGTTTTTGATGGCATTCCTGGTTACCCAAATCCTATTGACAAACATGTGAGGCTGCAAGTGCCTAAGTTTTCAGGAAATAACACTGTATCAGGTGAAGACCATTTAAAAGCTTTTTAGAATATCATGGACAACTTTGAGGTTGAGCATGAGGATGTTTTCATGAAATCATTTATGCAATATTTAGTTGATAAAGCCAAGGAATGGTATAAAGGTCTACCTGATAGAAGTGTTTCATCATGGGATGACTTCAGAAGAATATTCAAAGAACAGTATGGTGACAAAACTGATCCTAGTTTTTTCATTAATGAATTCACTGGCATCACCAAAGGATCAAATGAACAAGTTGCTGATTTCAATGCTAGATTCATGAAGGCACTGACCAAATTGCCACATAATCTGAGGCCTAATGAACCTATGTGCATAGTGTTGTACATAAATGCTTTTGATGCCAAAACGACTTATGGATTAAGAGATAAGAGTCCTCACAGCCTCAGAGATGCTTTCAAAATAGCAACAAACATTGAAAATAATAGAAAAGCATCTGGTAAGACAAACATAAGAGATGATGTAAAAATTTTGCAAAATCCAAATACTAAATCTCAGAGTGTTCAAGGCAATGCATCTACTTCTGAGGATAAATTAGACAAATTGACAACTATTGTCAAGGACCTGAGCTACAGAATGGCTAAAAATGAAAAGGGGGTGGGTCTTGACAGACAAGTTTACCAAAGGCAAGAAAGAAAACCATCATTACATGATATGCCATATAAGACTAATTGGCATAATGGTAAACCCATTATTCCAAACAACAACATAGGTCAAAGGATTCAAAATACAAAGGAAACTCCTGATCCTTTGAAGAAGGCTGTAAATATTGTTAATGACACCCCATGGTGTATCATATGTCAAATGCCTCATACACAGTCGCAATGCCTGATTGCTCAGTCTCTATATGATAATGCGGTTGCCTGTGATGAGTGCGACAAGCCACATCGCATGGAGGATGATAATGTCAATATGCTGTCTACAAATAGAGAGTATCCATTTCACCATGCTGATGTAAGTGTAAATGATGAGATTCAAGTCTGGCAGCATTTCCCTATGATGAAATGAGGAAGATAACTATGCTTATGCTCAAGACTCACAAAATTTTCTGAGTAATTTGAGGAGGCCTTCTGATGAAGAAATTTGAGCTTTCATAGCTGCAGCAGTAGCTCAAGTTAAAAGCAATTACAATCTCAGGGGCAAAGCTCAGGCAAGCAGCTCACACCAACCAAAGAATACTTTTGTGAACCAACTAGTGCACAACCATAAAGGGACTGAAACACAAAAGAGGCAATGGAGCAATAATAGGCAGAATTTTAAGCAGAAAACAGGTCATGATTCTCAAGGACCAGAAAATAGAATCCCCCAGATTGAGGATCAAAAAAAAAATTCTCAGGGCAGGAATGACAGTCAGGCAGCTATAAAAACTAAGGCTGAATCATCCCAGGATAAAGGTAAAATGGTGGAGCAAGTTACAACTGTTATTCAAAATTATGCTCCATTTGATATGACTCAAGTCTTATCGTAGATAAAAGTCTCTGTTCCACTGATGGAGCTGATGAAAGTGGAAGAATTCAAAAATAAAACAGTATCCTTAATTTCAGGAATACCATGTCAAGCCAAGCTGAATGATGAATTTTAGGGTAAGAAACATGCCTTGTGCATTGATGAAGATGAAGTTCCCAAGGTATATCTGGGGATGACCATAACAAAATGCCCTTCACAAGTGGAACCATTTTATGTTTCCCTTGTTATAAATCAAAAAATAATTAAGAACGGTATGCTTAACTCAGGAGCATCAACAAACATCATGCCTTTGGCTATCATGCAGCAAGCTGGGTTAAAAAAAGATAAGGCATGTGGGAAGTGCTATGCAATGGATGCTAGGGAGGTACCTGTCATTGGAATCATGAAAGATGTTGATTTTAGACTGGCAGCATATCCTAAAAGGGCCTACAAAATGAACATAACAGTTGTTGATATCAAGCCGCAGTATGGCATATTGCTGTCAAGAAGGTGGGCAGCATTGATTGGTGGAAGTATGCAGTTAGATTTGTCATATGCTATGATCCCAATGAATGGCAAGGATGTCAAACTGATCAAAGAAGAAAGGTCATCAGAGACAGTGGAGGATCAAGAATTAGAGGAATAGATATGTTTTGTGGATACTGACTGTGATAATTTCAGAGTTGTCTCAAATGATAAAGAGGGTGAAGGAAAAAATTTTTGCATTCAAGAATTGGATCAATAGGGTCTATGGACCATGTATTTTGATGGAGCTTGTTCGAAGGAAGGCTCTGGTGCTGGGATTATATTTCTGTCTCCAGCTAGTAAGCTTTTCAAATTCTCTTTCTTGTTGAAGTTTGCTTGTACGAATAATATTGCAGAATATGAGGCTCTGTTATTAGGATTGAATGTTGCTTTGAAGCATGGAATTAAGACGCTCAAGGTATTTGGTGATTCAGAGCTTATTGTTTACCAAGTTAGGGATAAGTATGCATCAAAAAATAAAAGGTTAAAGCAATATAAGCATGTTGTTTGGGATACAATAGAATTGTTTGATGCTTTTTCAATAAACTGGATAGAGAGATCAAAAAATGTCGGGGCAGATTTTCTAGCTAATGTAGCCATAAGACCAGATGATATAACTTTATCAGATGTTACAAATGTTGAGGTCAAACTCAGACCTGCAGTGCCAGATAACGTGTGCAGCTGGCAAGTAATTGATAATGATAAGGATTTACTAAGATTTCTACATTGCATTGATGGAGGTTATGGACAGAAAAGAAACTCTTTTAGGGAAAGAAATAATTCAACTCAAGACAAACAAAATCCCTAGAGGGCTGGTTGCTTTGGAGAGAGCTTTTGACCATAGAGACCAATTTGTTACAAAGACATCTCCAACAAATAAGAACGATCTAGAGGAGATAAACTTGGGAACATCTCGTGTCCCCAAGAAGGTATACATTGCCAAACAACTCAAGCCACATATCAGAAGTATGCTGATTGCACTACTGAGAAGATATAAGCATGTCTTTGCCTAGTCTTATGAGGACCTCAAAGCTTATAGAGAGGATTTATTTCAGCATGAAATCCCTTTGAAGCCTGAAGCTAAACCGTTTAGACAAAAACATAGACCTATCAACCCAACCTTAGCCCCAAAAATGCAAGAAGAATTTATGAAGCTTAGGGAGGCTGGAATAATCATGCCTATCAGACATTCAACTTGGGTGTCCAACCTTGTCCTAGTCAGAAAAAAGAATGGTGATATAAGGCTATGTGTGGATTTAGAAATCTGAATATGTCTTCTTTGAAGGACAATTATTCATTGCCAAATATGGAGGCCATGTTACAGAGAGTGACTGGCTGTGAGCTTCTATCCATGATGGATGGGTTTTCAGGGTACAATCAGGTGAAAGTAAAGGAATCAGAACAATTCAAGACTGCTTTCACTACTCCATGGGGAACCTATGTATATGTGAGGATGCCATTTAGACTGACAAATGCAGGTGCAACATTTCAGAGGGTGATAGATGTTGCTTTTGCAGTATTGATTGATTCAATCTTGGCTGTATATCAAGATGATTTGACTACTTATTCAAAAAAGGAAGAGCAGCACTGTATGCACCTAGAGCAGATTTTTATTAGAGCATTAGAATATGGCATCTCGCTTAACCCAAAGAAATGTGTGTTTGGAGTTGTAGAAGGAAAATTGCTTGGACACATTATTTCCAAGGATGGAGTCAAGATTGATCTTGAAAGAGTGGCTGCGAGTGATAAAATTCAGATCCCTAAGATAGTGAAAGGTGTTCAGTCCTTCTTTGGACAAATTAATTTTGTTAGGAGATTTGTTCCTAATTTTGCAGAGACCACCAAGGAGATCTCTAAAATGCTGAAAAAGAATGCAATTGTCAAATGGGAAGATGAAGCAACTAAATCATTTCAGAATATAAAAGAGGCTATAAAGATGGCTCCTGTACTAAAATATCCTAATTTTTCTAAGTCATTCCAATTGTTTTCATTTGCTTCTTACCATACTATTGTTGCATGCCTATTGCAGAAAAATGAAGAGGGCTTTGAACAGCCTATAGCATTCTTTAGCAGGTCATTACAGGCTGCTGAGTTGAAGTATGACATCATGGAGAAGCAAGCATATGCACTGGTTAGAGTGGTCAAGAGCTTCAGACCATATTTGGTGGGCTCCCATATAATTGCATATGTGCCTCATGTAGCAGTCAACGATATCTTCACTCAGCAGGAGGTAACTGGAAGATGCAGATGGATAAATAAATTACAGGAGTTCAACATAGAGATACAGATCACAAAATTGGTAAGAGGACAAGGTTTGGCAAAACTAATGACATAGTCAAATCTAGAGGCATGCCAAGTGAATGTGGTGCATAATGAAGTTATAAATATGTCAGAATCTGAGTGGTACAAGGACAGTGTATATTATTTGTAGAATTTAAACTATCCTACCCACTTTAGTGATAATCAGAAGAGGACCTTGAAGCTGCAGGCTATTAAATACATCATTGTTCAAGGAGAGTTGTATTGGAAAAATCCTGATGGTGTATTCAGATGTGTGGATGAAAATCAGGCTAAGGATATTCTAAGTGACACGCACAATGGAGTGTGTGGTGGACATTATGCTACCTATACAACAGCCCACAAGACTCTCAGAGCTGGCTACTGGTGGCCAACTCTCTTCTCAAATGCATAAAAAATGATAAGAAAATGTGATCCTTGCCAGAGGTTTTCAGGAAATCTAAAATATAAAGGTGCATTACCCCTTAGGACTATAACTGTAGAAGCTCCATTTCAGCAATGGGGAATTGATTTTATAGAGGAAATCTCAAAAAAATCAAGCAGAGGGCATAGTTGGATTCTTGTTGCCACTGATTACTTCACTAAATGGATTGAGGCCATTCCAACTAAAAAGGCTACAAGCAAAGTGGTGATGGATTTTATCCTAGAAAATATTATTATCAGATTTGGAGTACCAGCCAAATTGGTCACAGATAATGCAATGTGCTTCAAGTCTAGTGAATTCATTGATTTTTGCAAAACTCATGGAATAAATTTGTTACATGCATCACCATACCATCCACATGGAAATGGTCAAGCAGAGTCAAGCAACAAGAGCCTCATAAAAATTATCAAAAGAATGGTAAGTAAAAACAAAAGGGCTTGGGATTCAAAGCTGAAAATGGCACTATGGGCGGACAGAGTAACTGTGAAGAAAGTGTTGGCAAGAGACACTATATGGACTCATGATTGTTTTCATTGATGGCAAAAAAGGTTATCCCACACATCCGCAAGACATGATAGGTCCTCACTGGAAGTCAGATTGAAGAAGTGTTAAGGTCCGGTAAGCAGGAATAGAGCAGTCAGTAAGATCCGACAGACAGGTCCGGATCTCTCAGTAGAAGTATCTCAGTGAAGTACGGATTTGGGGAAATCAAGAGGAGTATCTTGACTGATATATTCCAAGGTTTGAGCCTCTGGTGTGGAAAGGATAAAGAGATATGAATGCTTGAGTGTCAGGTTCCCAAGTGACAGTGTGAATAGAGGAAGAACTGATTGGCAGAACATCAGACATTATTCTGGATGTGTTACTAATGATGGAAAAGGTTCTTAAGGCATAAGTTATGTTTGGCCAATGTGATTGATGACTTCTACAAGTATATGCTTGATCCGCATTACTTGGTGTGCAAGGATTCAGCCGACAGATCAGAGTTTGAGGAAATTATTAACTGTTTTGGATGCCGACTAGAAAGGTGATGAAATCACTTGTGCGGATATCTGTACAAGATTGATTTAGATGTGAAAGTGTGTGTGGTGTATTGTATAGTGCGAAGAAAAGTAGTAGACCTGAGTAAAAGCAGAAAGGAAGGTCCGGTATGTGAAAGGAGAGCAGCACAAAAGAAGAGGAAAGATGTAGTGCAGCAGATCAGTGTACTGAGCCTAACCGGAACTAAACTCCAGCATATGTTGATGCTCCTCATCAGTTCAAGTATTGTATTACACTCTTTATAAATTGTAGACAGTGTGTCTCTTGTAGGCAGTGTGCCTTTTGTGAGCGGTGTGCTCAGGCAGTGAGCCCTAATTGGCAAGTGCCATTTTGTATTTCTATTCTTCTAACAGAGAATACAATCTTGGGTTAATCACCCCGTGGTTTTTTCCCTTAATAGGGTTTCCACATCAAAAATATTGTTCATGTGTATTTCCATTTCATGGTTATGTTTGCTTAATTGAATTAATGCTGCACTAATTATTAAGAAAATTTGATAAGAAGAAATAATTAGGATAACTGATTCACCCCCCCTCTCAGTTATCAATAATTGGTATTAGAGCCAATTTCCTCCTAACAGAGTCTAACAGCTTGAGGAAGATCTGGGAATTCAAATGGATGTATATGGGTTAAGGGAGCAACTCAAGACTGCCCTTGATGATCTTGAGTAGTCAAACTCTGAAGTCAATGAATTAAAGGAAAGACTCAAACAGGCTGATGACTTCATGAAAGAACTAAAAGACAAATTAAGTCTCTCTATGAAAAAGAGAAAGGAGATACTTCAGCAATTGGCAAAACAAGGTGAAGCCAATGATACAAATGAAGATCTGAAGGAGAAAACCAAGTTATGTGAAAAGTTATCAAAAGAAATCATTATGGTAAGACATGAAATGGAATCAGGAGTTATGAAGTTTACCCAAGAGGTTGAAGAGAAAAGAAAGACTGAAGATGATCTAAGACAATCCCTCAAGGAGAAATTAGAAGATTGCCACAAGATGGATAGAATTATCAGACATCTTGAATCTAATCTTGAAGATGCTAAAGATAATGAAGAAAAACTTGAGGATCAAATTGTCTCTCTTAAAAGGGATCTTCAAACAGCAAATGAATATAAAGAGAAATTCAAGATAAGTTTTGCTCAACTTGAAGTTCTTCTTGAAAGTCAAAAGAGGGTAGATGACAAGTGTGGTTTGGGATATAAAAAAGGGGAAAGCTCTAGATCCAGTCAAAGGAACTCCACTCCAAGAAACAGACCTAGAAGACCTCCGGTAAGGCAACCAAATGCTCAAAGATATCCATCCTTCAATGGATACTGCCACAACTGCAATAACTTTGGTCATAAAGCAAATCAGTGTAGAAGAAGAATGAATCAAACTATTACATCCTTCTTCGAACAATGTTTCAACTGCAAAAGGTATGGTCATAAATCTCATGAATGTAGAGATATGCAAATAAACAATTCATTCAATGGTAGATGCTTTGGATGCAATAGAATGGGACATATGGCTAGTCAATGCAGATCAAGAGGATATCAATCAAATATGCAAAGAAATGTTATTTGTTATAATTACAATAGATTCGGTCATATTGCCAAATTTTGTAGAAGTAAGAATCAGGACAAAAAGGGTCCGGTGCTTCATAATCAGAATCAAGATAAAGGCAAAAGAAAATTAAATGTAGATGAAGTTCAAAGAGAGATGAACAAGATTTGGGTGAAGAAAAGTATAGAGAATGTAGGGAATGAATCCACACCAAAATCTGGTGCTGATATTCCATCCAAAAACTAAATAGAGGAGCTCTGGCTCAGGGGGAGTAACAAAAGATAAGCTAATTCCCCCAGCCAATCAACTGGTGCCTAAAATTGGCACATGAGAAGCTACGAATTAAAGGGTTCCTAAAGAAACATCTAAAAGGGTTATGGTAAAGATTTGAGAGATCCACAAGAAGATTTGAAGAATCTAATCCTTCCAGAATTGATCCGGTAAAACAGTCTTCTAGCAAAAATAGATTCTTTACGAGTTTGGTCTGGTATGATTCAAACTATGGAGTCTTGATCTACGGATAGATCAAATGACTAGTGAAAGAAAAATAGATCATCACTACTCTCCAAGAATAACTTCAAAATCTGTCTCAGTGATCCAGAAAGGTTATGTCTCTGAATAAGACAAACAAGGCAAATCGGAATGAATTAGGTTGTGCATTTATTGCAGGATGAAAATTAGGGCTTCTCAGAAATAAAAGAGTTCATTCGTTCATCATTTGCACATTTGCACTCAAGAAGGAAAGAAACAGGAGCTCTGCATCAAGTTGTCTCAACTCCCAAGGATTAGCCATTAAAATCATTTCATTCAGATTATCAAATCTGGCTCCTTCAGCGAACCCTTGATACAAAAAAGGTATTTTTCATTACTAAATTTCTCGCTGAAAAACCTTTTTGGAAATGGCTACTCCGAATGTTGTGAAGATCTCTGATAGACCTCATCCCAAATTTAAGAAGCATCCATATAAATCTCTAGAAGTTGATCCCCTAGGTGCCTTTTCAAGCATTCCGCATGGGGTTCTGCATGTAGAAGATGTTAGGGTTTACATTCATGCAAACATTGAAGAATTTGGGGATTCAAAGTTAATGGATATCTATCATAAGCAGTTAATAGATGATTCCTTTGAGATCAAACCTCAGTATAAAGCCATCTGGGAGAAGCATTTTGCACAGTGCATTCATTTCCCCTGTTTTGAAGAAGATGAATGGGTCTAGTACGTTTTGAGCAGAATACATGATAACTTCATATGGTTAAATGGACTGTTCAAAATCACAAAAGATGTCATTAAGGCAGTTATCGGATTGTACTCATCCGGTGGGATACCTGTTCTTAAATCTGTTAAAAATCAAACTATAAGTGAGGCTACCAGATCAAGGTTTGATAAAAGGGCAATGACAATTAAGGATATCACTGATCTGGATGTCAAGTTTGCATCCATGATCATTGGCTACAAAATATATCATTCTAGCAGGGAGAATTTAGTACCTGGAACTGCTATCTATACTACCTATGAAATGTTGAAAAAGAATGCTGATTATGATCTCTGTGAACTCCTTCTGAACCAACTTCTGGAAAATCTACAGAAGATAAAGAAAGACAAGAAGAACTCCTTCAAATATGGTGGCTTGATACTCTATTTGTTTTTCTATTTTATGAATGAATTACCTGGATCTAGTGGCTGGATATGGCAAAATGACAGACCGGTTGCCATACAAATCAGGGATTATCTACATGGACTTGGTGATGTTAAGGCACAGAATACAGCACTCTGGGGTTATTTCAAGAACTTTCAGAGTATGATGCAAGCAAGAGAAAGAATCCCCCAAGCTCTAGTTGAAAATTATAAGGATACTGTTTGCTTCATGGTAGAAACTGATCAGTGCCTTATGGAGGCAGTAGAACCAAGAATAGTATGGATCATGCCGATGGGGTATGAAGTTGATGAGAAAATTGTTGAGTTGCATGTTGAACACATGCTAAGTCGGCCAAAAGATCCCAAGGTAGAAAGGTTTGGAACCTTTGAGGAGCTAAGTGTAAAGATTCATGTGGAACTCAGACGACCAGAGATCAAAAGAAAGGTGAGAAAAGAAGTTGAAGATGTTGCCAAAGGCTTTGGCATCTCAAAGGAGGCACTTGATACCAATAGGGAAAAGATGGAAAGGGCTGAGGAAGAAAAGAAGAAGGCAGAAAAGAAAAGTGAGGAAAGTGTTCTGGCAAAATCTTCCACCCGGACCAGATCATCAAAGAGATCTACACCTACCCCTGCCAAAAGCTCAAGGTCATCAAAACTGGAAGCACAATCATGTGACAGAGGAGAGAAAAGAACAAAGACAAAAGCCACAAGGGCTTATGCTAGTCAAAGGGATGAAGAGGAGACTGAATCTGATGAAGAAATCAGGAAAATGAAGAAAAAGAAGAAAACATCCAGTGAAACCTCTACCGGTCAAGAGGAAGAAGAAAAGACAGAGAAATATGTTGAAAAAAACCACTCTTCTCATTGATGACATAATCAAATCAGTCACAGTGGACAGAAATCTTTAGCCAATGGTTGAGTTCTATGATGATTATGGTGAAGCAGATTAGAAGATATTGCAAGATGCCATAGTCAGGTACCTAACTATCTACAACAAAGCATTTATTGAAATTATATCTCTGATCCCCAAAAGCTTGGAGAAGGAACTAGAAATAAGAAAGAACAATGCCCAAGCCAAAGACCTAGAAATCTGGGAACAGATAGCAATTCAGCTATATCCTTCAATCGATCCCAAGAAAATGAATATGGTATTCAAAGATTGTAAGGATGAGTTCAGAAGCAAAGCAAGGATGAATCAACTTATGCTCAGAGAGATTGACAAAGTTGCAAAAGAGATAGAAGAGATCCTCTGAAATGCATTCAAAAGATTCAAAATTCCAATTGTAGAGGACTTGGGTACTGATCCCTCAACTACAAGTGTTGCAGAAGAGTCTACTAAGAAAATGACAGAAGAGGTAATGAATACTGGTGTAGAAACAGCTAAGGACTTGGAATCCTCTGCTCCGGAAGAGGTGGCCCATGAACAGACTAACATTTCTCCTCCGGTTTCCCCTGTTGACTCCGGATCTAAAGAAGAAGAAATAATAAAGGAGAAAGAAAAAGAGGTGAAAAGTAAAGAAGGAAGTCAAGCTGAAAAGAACATAAGTGACACTGCAGAAGAGAAAAAGAATCTGTCTCCGACAAGAGACACTGCAGAATCTATCAAGGAATTCTTGACAAAAGAAACTAATGAAATGGATGAACCGGAATTACTAAAAGGGCCATTAGATTTTGACTCTCTATCTCTGGTACAAACAATGAAGATAGCTTCATTTGCAAATGCGAAGGTCAAAGAGAAACTACTGAAATCTCACATGGAAGACTGTGAGCTTAAAGAGGTAGCATCCGGAGTGTTGGAAAAGATCATGCCATCTTTTCAAAAGGATCCCACAACCTCCTCTTCCTGTAATCTCAAAACTCTAGTCAATAGTGTTAGCACACATTTTGATTCTCTAGAGAAATCAGCTGAGGAGAAGGTCAGGAAAGAGTTTTTGGATAAGAGATTCTCAGAGCTGCAAGGGATAATTTCAAATGACATAAGAGTTATGGGTATTGGGATAAAAAGTTTGGAAAATGCCCTTAAGGATGGAGGTAATGTATACAAATTTTGTATATCCTGGTCTAAAACAACAGTGGAGATTGAGAAGAAAATGAAAGAACAGGAGGATAAACTGATAAAACTTTCTCAAAATTTTGATCCACTTACTACATCCATAATAAATCAAGAATGTCAAATGGTTGTAGTTTTGAATGAAATTAAGAAGCTTGAAAAAGAAAAGAAAAATAGAATCAGTAGGTTGAGTGAGCTCAGAGGGATAATTGTCCCTAAGTTAGAGGCCATGCATGAGGCCATAAACAAAGCTCAAATCACATCCCGGACCAATGATCCAACAGATCTAAAAAGGGCAGATGCGTTTGCATTCCTATTGAGCGGTCATATATCAATTTTGGACAGAATGAAGCAAAGTTGGGCTACAAAATTCATTCAATTAAAAACAACTTTTGCAGACATACTTCAGTATATGTAAGTATGCCATATGTATATACTTATGCGAACAAGTATAGTTAAAATTTTGAAAATTTTGGTGTGCGGACCCTACGCTTTGCCATTGATGTCAAAGGGGGAGTGAGGAGCAGTGAAAAATGAGGAATCCAGCTAAGGGGGAGCTTCAGAAAATATACATAGAGATAGAGCATCAGCCAAGGGGGAGTATAGTGTGACACTTAGTCATTTTTCACTAAGTGTTGCCATCAATGCCAAAGGGGGAGATTGTTGGCAAGAGACACTATATGAACTCATGATTGTTGTCATTGATAGCAACAAAGGTTATCCCACACATCCGCAAGACATGATAGGTCCTCACCGGAAGTCAGATTGAATAAGTGTTAAGGTCCGGTAAGCAGGAACAGAGCAGTCAGTAAGGTCCAACAGACAAGTCCGAATCTCTCAGTAGAAGTATCTTAGTGAAGTACAGATTTGGGGAAGTCAAGAGGAGTATCTTGATTGATATATTCCAAGGTTTGAGCCTCTGGTGTGGAAAGGATAAAGAGATATGAATGCTCGAGTGTCAGGTTCCCAAGTGACAGTGTGAACAGAGGAAGAACTGACTGGCAGAACATCAGACATTATTCCAGATGTGTTACTGATGATGGAAAAGGTTCTTAAGGCATAAGTTATGTTTGGCCAACGTGATTGATGACTTCTACAAGTATATGCTTGATCCACATTACTTGGTGTGCAAGGATTCAGCCGACAAATTAGAGTTTGAGGAAATTATTTACTGTTCTGGATGCCGACTAGAAAGGTGATGAAATCACTTGTGCAGATATATATACAGGATTGATTTAGATGTGAAAGTGTGTGTGGTGTATTGTATAGTGTGAAGAAAAGTAGTAGACCTGAGTAAAAGTAGAAAGGAAGGTCTAGTATGTGAAAGGAGAGCAGCACAAAAGAAGAGAAAAGATGAAGTGCAGTAGATCAGTGTACTGAGCCTAACCGGAACTGAACTCTAGCATATGTTGATGCTCCTCATCAGTTCAAGTATTGTATTACACTCTTTATAAATTGTAGATAGTGTGTCTCTTGTAGGCAGTGTACCTTTTGTGAGCAGTGTGCTCGGGCAGTGAGCCCTAATTGGCAAGTGTCATTTTGTATTTCCATTCTTCTAACAAAGAATACAATCTTGGGTTAATCACCCCGTGGTTTTGTCCCTTAATAGGGTTTCCACGTCAAAAATATTGTGTCATGTGTATTTCCATTTCATGGTTATGTTTGCTTAATTGAATTAATGCTGCATTGATTATTAAGAAAGTTTGATAAGCAGAAATAATTAGGATAACTGATTCACCCGCCCTCTCAGTTATCAACAAAAAGCAACTGGAAGGTCGCCATTTGAACTGGTGTATGGTGCAACAGCTAAATTGCCTGTGAACAACCTCCTACTAGTCTATCAATTCATACAGGAAAATGAGGAGGAGATTGAGGACTCAATGACTAGAAGAATAAATCAGTTGGTTACACTGGACGAGGTGAGAAGGGAAGCACAAAAAATAAATGTCAAAAGATAGCAAAAGGTGAAATATCTATTCGATAAAAGGGCTATAGAAAGAAAGTTTTAGATAAGTGATTTGGTCCTTGTATGGAATGCAAGGAACCAAGATAAGGGCAAGCATGGTAAATTTGAACCCTCATGGGTAGGCCCATACCAAATCAACAACACTCATGGAGAAGATTCCTATTTTCTCCAGGCCCTAACTGGTGAACTGCTGGAATTGCCTATGCATGGACAGTTCTTGAAACCCTACTTCTCATAAATGAGTAACTTCTGTGCACACTGTAAACTAGATGTGAATATTTTGTACATGCCCTGTATAGTCAGTCGTGTTTTGTGTTTTACGTTTTGTCTGGTTTGCCTCGGAGTTGTCTGGTTCTCGCTGCAGTCTTGCGTCTGCACATCCCCGGTCGAAGCCACTAGTGGTGATCACCTAATTTTAGGGTTCTATGATCAATTTGCAGGTTCATGTGTGTATTCCTTCAAAGCCTTAGTGCCTTGGTTTAATTGTTCCCTGAGCTGCTAACACTGTTTTACCGTCTATCCCTGTTGCACTTCATAAAAAATATTGAGTTCTATGCATGCAAAGGTGAGTTGTATATTGGCAGGCTTGAAAATCTAAATTGAGTTCCATAAATGGTGAAAATTTAAGTTATATGCACTTCTGAGTGTATATCGGGTTGTATATGCATTGGCGGGTCAAAAATCTCCATCAGCGTTTGAAAAAATAAGTTATATGCATTTTGGAATGCATATCGGGTGCATATACCCCGGAAAAATTTGCTACTTGTATATCAGGTCTGCTTGTATATCGGGCTTGTATGTTTTAAAATACAACAGCTATATACAAGAAAAAGATGCAACAATGAATGTATGTCTAAACATACATTGGGTTTATACAATGAAATATACAAAGAGGCCCGATATACATCTGCTACAGTGTAAAGGTTCATCGCCAACACATACAATGAAAAGATACAAGGAGCCTTGTATATTCGGTAACATACAAAGCAGCAGGAGATACATGTGGTAGGGCCCGCGGGCATATACAAACAGGTTTGTATATTTGGCATACAGGAGAAGCAGATATAAGGTTGAATGTATGTTTGACATACATTGGGGACATACAACAGAGAATCTATATCGCATATCCTAGAAGATTCCTTGCTTATATGTTAGGGGATTTGTATGTTTGCACATACAAGCCAATATACAAAAGAAGACATACATTTTGGACCTGAGGGATAAATCAATTGCAATATATAAAATTTGGGGTCCGTTGCTTGTATATTTGGGTGCTTGTATATGTGCCGATATACATTGTGAAGATACAAAGGCTAGATACAAGCCAGATTTCAAAGCAACTTCAAAATGCTTTATAAAATTTGAAATCTGCGCCTTGTCTGTATAAAGTGAATGTATATGCAGATATACATTGAGATATGCAAGGAAAGAAGATGCAGGGTGGACCCAATTGAAAATTCCAATTTGCTCTATAATTGACTAGGGTCTGCCTTATATATTAAACTGTTGCATGTATATGCATTTTGCATATACAGGGATTTTGAAGGGTGAACAATGGCGTTTGTATATGCATATGTTTTTGCATATACAAGGGCAAAAAGGAAAAATGTGAACAGGAAAAGCCAGCAATAGAAACATGAGGTGCCTCCGTGGTGTGATCTGATTGGCCGGCGACTTGGTCAACATTTTTTGGCGTCGTTGATCTCAGCGATGGGGAGACGATCAACGGCTGGTTTGTATTTTGCTGCAGCGATGGGTTTCTTTGCATCTAAGGCTGTGTTTGGGCGGGAAAAACTCCAAAGGCACACCACTGAGGATCTGCGGGTAGCTGAGTAATAATGGCGACATCTGTAGGATTTGGGTCAATGGTGGACAGGTCAACCACCATTTTTAAGAGGAAAGTCCCTGAGCGGCGGCCCAAATCCCGATTTTACCTACTTCTTCTCCTTGTTTCTCCTGCAGCATTAACAGTTTTAAGCGCCATTTTTCTCATGCTTTGTATCTAGCAAATTTTTGGGTTGACTGTTGTAATTTTGCTGAGTACACAGCCTTGGTATAAAAGCCAAACTATGTTGCTCATTGTAGTTGTTGGAAACTAGACAAAATTTTGGTGTTTTGACACAATACAACTTCATTGGTGACTCTGTCTTTGCTGTCTTGTGAGTTTATGAGTCTCATGTTGTATGTTTAATGCATAAACTTATTGGTTTCATGTTGATTTAAATGAGTAATGCTTCATTGCATGTGTTTTGTTACTTGTCTCCAAATTGAATGTATTCTTCTTTTGAATCTAAACAACTAAGGGATGTCTGAGATTCTTGAATATAGATTTGCTATGTTGAATGCTTGATCTTCTACTTCTACTCAAGGAGTAGATTAAATGTTTTAGGTTAAGGTGTTAAGAAGAATATATTGCAGTGAGGATCTTCTAAGCAGAGGTAATTGAATACTCAATTTTGGGAAGTATCTGTAAGGCATATATTAAACAACCCCCTTAACACTTAGTCATTAATATAATCTTATGTGTACATTCACATGTGTATGTCTATTGACTCTGAGCCCCAGATAGGTACCGATCCAGTCCTGTATTGAGGTCACAACCAAAGTCTTAGTTTTGCATCCAAACATAAAATCAAACTCAAACTTCATATACAAACCTTTAGGACTTTAGAATTAGTTTAGGATTTGAAATCCTCTGTCTACAACTGAATATAGGCCCAAAGCTAGCCCCTTTGCACTTATCTCATAGTTTTGGTCTTCATAAGAGAGGATTTATCTACTTTGTGTCAACATCCCAGCTAGTACATAGATACATTTCATAGATGTTGAATAGGGCTATATATAGGAGCTGGGTCCACAAGATAAGTCATTTGTACATTTTTTTTGGTTTGATTTGCATTGGAGGGCTTAGAGCAGACAGAGTATAGAGCAGTCAGCACGAGGATGGATATTCCATGCGAGGAGCATCGATTCGAGCGCATTCATCGATTTGACCAACTAGTAGAGGCAGGACCCCCGGTATGTAGCTTGAAAAACCTTCCCTAGGGTTACGTTTGAGGTTCATAAATGCTAGGAGAAAATTAGGGAAAACAGATGCCCCGAAAGCCAGTGCAGTGCATATGTTGCATGAAATGGCGCATTTGTTGTTTTGCGGCACATACATGTAATAAAGTGGCGAATCTGTAGAATCGGCGCATATGTAAATTAAGTTGGTGCATACATAATATTGCTGTGCATGGAAGAGATGTAATAGCGCATATACCAGAAAGGCACATGTGTAGCATAGGGTGGTGCATACATGTGTTTCTGCTGTGCATATACTAGAAGTGGCGCATGGGTCAAGAAATGGTGCATTTACTTTGAAACAGCGCATTTACCACTTGTTGCAGTGTATATGATACAGATAAGTGAAAGACTTAGCAAATTGACTCAATTGGTGTCCTGCTTGACACGTCAATCGATAAGCTATCTCTGAGATTACAGGAATCTAGTCAAGAGATGTAGTGTGCTATTTTGATCAATTTGAAACGCTAAGTTAGTTGATATGTTTCTATAGATATGTTGAGTATGGGACTTGCAGTTTTGGATTGACGCCTTGCTTTGCATGCTTGCAGGAGGATATACGAGATACACTTTAGTCTAGGGAGCAGCTCCCTATGCCTATGCTGTAGAGATACATGCTGACGGAGATAGATAGAGAGGCACTCGACGCTATGGGACTTGACTATGTTTGCTTCATGCCCGAGGTTCGGGTGAACCGTGGATTGCTAACTATTGCAGTGGAGAGATTCCATAGTGAGGATGGGACCTTCCACCTCCCTACTGGCGAGATGACCATCACCTTGGAGGATGTTTACAGGATTCTACACTTGCCTATTCAGGGTGACTTGGTGGAGTATGATCCACAGAGAGGCGCAGGACTCGCTGAGTGCAGGTGAGTGTTTGACGACCCTGAGCTAGTCGAACAGGTTATCCCATGGCAGGATATCTGCGAGTGTTATGACTACTTCCCAGGCATTATAGCAGGATTGATCGGAGGTGTGGTATGCCCTGACAAGAGATCACACGGGTTCCCCATTGGATGGGGTAGGATCATGGAGAGGATGATTATAGAGGGGACTCAATATGCATGGGGAGTTTGCGTACTTGCTCATTTATATCACGATATGCACCAGGTGGTATATCATAGGAGTACGAGCCTATCTACAAGCATGTCACTTCTACATTTTTGGCTATGGGAGCACATAGCGATCACTAGACCGATCCGTGTGTTTGAGAGACAGAGGGGAGAGCTATATAGCTATGGCTATACATGAAAGTTTTCCCAGCATAGGCTGGGGATGCTCTAGTACTGGTGGCATGCATTAGATGGAGTAGACGTGGTCGAGTGGCGACCATATCTAGACTGTGAGCTGTGGGATGATGAGGCAGATGAGCTGCCTTACTGCTATCAAATGCGGTGGCTGATAGGACGGACACGCTTCATCTTAGAGAGGCAGATAGTCAGCCAGGTATAGAGGCAATTTGGGCAGAGATAGGGCATGCCCCAGGGGCAGGTGCAGTTTTCTAGGACACATGTAGAGAGGTATAGATGGGGGCCGATGGCATCCTATGAGGAGGCATTGGCTGAGTTTCGGTAGACGCCATACGTTTCCTGGGACATGAGGAGGATGATCGCAAATGCAGGGGTGACACAAGATTATGAGGACTGATTTATTGCACACTCATTTCTGAGATGCTCAAGACTTGGGGTGCTGATGCCTCACATAGATGAGGTAGACTCATATGACAAGGGCTAGGTGGGCCGGAGGAGGAGGAGGGGGAGGAGAGGAGGATGAGGGGGTGGCAGAGATGGATGAGATGATGGGATGACTGAGGTCAACCCAAATAGAGGAGGAGAGGCGGGGAGGGACCATCCTAGGCTGAGTAGGTAGTGCCATCATAGGTTGTACAATAGGTACCCCAGTAGGCGTAGATGCCGCCACCCCAGCAGGTGGCATAGTAGCAGGGAGCTCAGCCACAGGGGCAAAGACAGGCAGAGGCAGCTCAGGGTCCTACACAGCCAGATGTGTAGGAGAGGACCATAGCTATCCTACGGCGAGAGATTAGGCAGCTACAGGCACAGCTCAGGAGAGCCAATACCTAGTGAGAGACAGATGCAGAGGTGATTGCGGGGTTGACTAGAGAGAGAGACATGGCAAATGCATGGATACACATTATCCGTGTAGAGCGAGATACCACATTGGCAGCCCTGGGGACAGATGCAGCAACCAATTTCTTGGTTGGGTAGGTGCAGCAGGCACAAGTACAGTTAGCACAGACACAGACACAACTAGCACAGGTGTAGGGTGAGCTTGCCAAAGCGCAAGCCCAGGCACAATATTATCAGGGGTTGTATCATGGTGTCATGCTAGCGAGTCAGAGGGCTTCGACCTTTAGGAGCCAGTCTGCAGCATCCCAGAGAGTAGGTCCATCAAGGTCAAGGGCCTCTGTGGTGGACCCACAGAAGTCTGAGGCCAACAGAGGAGGAGACACTATTGGCAGTGGTGGTCCACAGCAGCAGGGGTAGACTTGTACCACACTTGTACTTTTGAGACATGTATTACCATCCATTGGGATGTATTTTTGTATATGACTTTGATTCAGAGACAGATACTATGATATTGTACATTTGGACTCATTTTATGATATGTATATGAGGATGGAGCTATGTGACTTGCTCTATATGTTATGAGTTTATGATTCTTTTCTATTGTATGATGTGAATCACACGCAAACTTAGATGTTTTATCCAATGCTATATGAGATGTTATCTAGATGCAGCGTTTGATATGATGTTATGTGATGTTTATATGATCTAATGAAGTTTTAAATGATTTAACTGATGTGTTTGTAATGTATGTGACTGCAACATGATATCTATATGGCTATGCAACTTATGTGATGTACTTAGCTATGTTTTTGAATTTTTCCTGCTTCGACACTATATGATGCTTGTAACAAATTGTATATAGTTGACTTAATGCACTCTATTATGTATGAAATTGATTATAATCATGTAAATGACTATCTCATATGATATGATATGCTACTATATGTTCTGTTTTTGTGATGTCCAAATGTACGCTATCGACACAAAAATGACAGAATGACAGATAGAAGATTGATTGACAGAAGAATGACTCGTTAGAAGGATTCACAAGCTTCACTTTGTATTGTCACTCTACATTATTTGGATCTTTTATTGCATGGGATATGGATGTATGGATGTGTAAATGGATGTATAATGGATGTTTTGTTTTTTTTGACATCTTAACGGTGCAAATATTTTGGAGTGCTTTATTTCATCATTGGGCGATGTTTTTGGTATTTTTTTAAAAATGTTATAAGTTGACACAAGCATCTAGGTATAATTGAACCAAGATGACCTGAGCATTTCTTACATGGATTTTGATTTAGCAAGCTAATACAAGCCTCGAGGTACAACTGAACCGAGATGACCTAAGTACTTCTTGCGTATCAACAAACAAGGATTGCCCCCGTTCATGTTAGACCTTGGATGTACTCGATGATCTTTTACTGATCATGTCCCTAGACTAGGCTTCACATTACTAAAGTTTAATCTACAAACAACAAACAAAGAAAGGCATGCCCCCATCATAGCATCTCTAGCTTTTGGCATCCTTGAGTAGCATAGAAAGGCATGATAGCATAAATCAAGACTCAATGTTTTAACCATGTTTCCAATTTATAAAACATTTTTGCATTTAGATGTGTTTATTTCTTGCCATAATTTGAGTAAAAACATTTAGAAGACCTTAGGTGTTTTTCTGCTTTGCCTTGGATAGGTTAAGTGCCTTGTGTCAAAATTTCTGCTTTGGAATCAGGTTCTTCTTTCACTTGCTTGCTTGGTTAGAAGATTTCACAATCCTTATTGGGGAGACGGACCCTAAGGGATTGACCTAGTGCCTCGGGGGCGCATTGCTAAATAGCCTTGCCTACGTGATGACGCAGAGGCAACGTAGTTCGGGGTAAACCCTAATGGACCTAAGACCTAGGCGAGAGAAAGTGGAGGTGGACTCAGATGGATAGAAGGACTAGATACAGGACGGATGGGACTGTGGAAGCCTCGGGGGCACATTGAAAATGGCCTTGCCTACGTGACGGTGCAGAGGTAACGTAGTTCATGGACTTGGACCATGGATGAACTGACGAGAGACACTATGCTAGGCTCATACTTACGGATACGGTATGGGACAAAACCTTGGTTGACAAGGCCAACAAAGAGATAGAGTATCAAACCATGATAGGTAACTGTTAGGATTTTATTATGGGACAGATATGGGTCAAAAATGGGACATGAGTTAAGGAAGAATGGACACAAGGTGATTGGTTTCCCAAAGATGGAGAAGGCGGTTCATCACAAGTAATGCCTGTTTACCAGGTTTTCACCACTTGCTTTTATTTGCACGAAGAAGCTAGAAAGTATACATGATGCATGTTTGCTAGGTTTTCACCATGATACCTATCCAAGGCGCCTATTCATACTGTGCCTTGTTCACTATATCTATTGTACCTATGCTCATCTAGACTTAGATATTTATTCCAAGTGACTTTTGGAGGAAGTCATGACTTGATTACTAGAATATAACAACATTAAACAATTATGAACATTATACCTGAGCTGTATTTCTAGGTCTTCTGCTATGGAAGCACACTAATCTACTTACTATCCCTTACTCTATTTCTTTCCCATAGTCATTTTTTCCAACCGGATCTAAATTCTAATAAGACCTTCCAGAGCTATGTCTTTCTTTCATGTTGATGAGATCTCTAGGCCTTGTTGCCATCAATGACAACATACAAGTCTATTCCAGAGCAGTGTCTCTTGCCAACAATCTCCCCCTTTGGCATTGATAGCAACACTTAGTGAACAATGCTTGACTTCTCCCCCTTACTAAATGTACTTCTATATTCCTTCTCCCCCTGAGACATTCTCTTATTTTTCACTGATCTTCTCTCCCCATTTGACATCAATGGAAAAGGGTGTCATCCAGAACCAAAAACTTGCCAAAACTAAAAAGAATTTTTTTTACTATACTCTACCGCATATGTATAGGTACACATTCCTTTCTAATTTATGGCTAAAAGTAGAATATCATTATAGATAGTCTTTATCAGAGCCATCTCCCCATTCCATCTATTCCTTGCACTTTCCAAAATTTGTATGTGGCCATTTATTAGAAAGACTATCTTTTCTACCTTCTATATATCTGATGTTGTATTAATTAATGCTTGTGATTTCAGGGCTTCATCTGCCAGATTGGTCATGGAATCAATTTTTGGACTTATCACTCCTCTAAGTTGACACAACATGTCTCTAATTTCTTCCCTTTTCTTCATCAGAGTGCCCGAATCATTATGAATGTTTACAACTTGTGTTTCTTTGGCATTTATTGACTCAACTACCAGATTATATGTCTCAGAAATATTAAGTAGTTTGAGTTCCAAGTCTCTGATTTTATCTTCTAATTCCTTTGTAACTTTTCGCCAAGATAAGCAAAAATTTATATATTTTATAGGCTTCTTCAATGGCAATTTGTATTCCTTTGATTCCATTTTCTACTATAGTTTTATCATTTGCTATCATAGCCTTTAACTCAATCAGTCTCTTCTCATCAAACTCTTTTCTAACTTTTACTTCTACAGATTTTTCAAAAGATTCAAAGTGTGTACTTTACATAGTTCAAAAGGCCTTTGAATTGATCAGTGGAGGACAATGAGGTGTCCTTTTGAAATGTTGGCATCATCTTCTCTAGAATGTTGGTGGCATCACTGATCAACTTACTGACTTGGTCATGTGATTTCGACATCTCTTCCTGTCCCTTGGCTTGTGCAATTGAAGCCAATTTGAACTTTTGTACTGGTGACATGGTGTCTAGATTTATTGGACCATGAAGTAAGTCTAGCTCATCTAGAAATTATTCCTTTTTCAAAAATTCTTTCACCACCTTTGTGGTGTCTCTTTCTACAGCATAGATTTCATCTTTCTGTTCTAAATTCATGTCTTTATTTGCATCCTTCTTCTGTTTTAGTAGAGAGGTATCCTTGATGTGCTCCTCTTCTAGTTTCTCCTTGTCATTTTGTTCTTCCGGAGGAGGTGTTATTCAAGTTTCCACTGTAGGTGCTGCCATTTCATTCAGTATATGGTCATCTTTTCTTGCTTGTTGTTCAGGGTTCACTTCTGAAATAGATGCATCATTTCCACCACCTATTACTTCATTGTCATAGATGGTAGGGATATTGTACTTCTTTAGTATTTACAAAATGATCTCCTCTGTTTCCTTGACCACTTTATCAATTTCTCCTATCATTAGTGTACTCATTATTTTCTTTGATATGAACTCATTGTTGATTGCTTTAGAGATTTTAGCCTTTTCTTCTGGAGTAATATCCAGACATAATTTTATCAATGTATATTCTCTGAGTTCTATGTCCTTAGCCATAGCAGCTTCCTTCCTGGCTGACAGAATAATTCCCAATGTATCTGGGAGATCACCAATGATCTCAATGAGAGCTCTATTGTATATGTTCAAATATTTTATGGTAGCTTCTTTCAGAATCCTTTTATCAGCATCATTGTGATCATCATAAAATTCAGCCTTAGGTTTAGAATTTCCATCAACATTGAAAGAGTTTAATACATCTTCAAGTGTAAGTGTGGCTTGAGGCTCATCTGCCTTCTATTTTTTGCTGGGTTTTTCCCTTTCAGAGGGCTTCTCCTTGCTACTTCCAGAGGCTTTAGTAGTCTCACCTTTCATTTTCTTGACATCTTCATCAGACTCAGTCTCTTCTTCATCCTTTTCACTTATACTTACATACATTCTTCTACCTTTAGTTTTCTATCTTTTTGTTCCTCTGTCAGTTGACTTCTTTATAGATTCCTTTATGCTAGTAGATGTAGGACCAAAAGAGGAGGTAGAGATTCTAGTAGACCTCTTTGTTGCTTGAGATTTTTTTTCTTTTTCTTTAGGTTCATCCGGAACCTTAACTCTTTCACTTCCTTTCTTTTCCCTTGCTTCTTTAACTTGTTCCTTAGTGAATCCATATCTTGCAGCAATTTCTTCTACCTCTTTTCTTACCTTCCTATTAGATTCTAATTCTTTGAGTTCAACATGGAGTTTCACAGATAACTCTTCATATGTTCCAAACCTCTCTTCTTTAGTGTCTTTAGATTTACTGAGCAGGTGCTGGGCATAATTTTCTTATATTGAGCCATCCACTTCATAGTCCATAGGCATTACCCATATAGTTCTGAGCTCCACTACTTCCATCAAACATTGATCCTTGGTGACCATAAAATATATGGTATTTTTATACTTTTCTACAATTTTGTTTGGGATTCTCTCCCTTGAATGCATCCTACTTTGGAAATTTTTAAAATACCCCAACAATGCTACCTTTTGCTCATGAAAACTTCCAATGTTTTTCAAATGATTTCTAATTTGGGTAGCAACTGGTTTGTTACTTGAACAAAATAGGTTGTTCATATTTGGTAATTCATTCAAGAAATAGAAGAATAGACAGATGATCAACGTACCATACTTGAATGGATAGTTCTTGCTTTCCTTTATCTTCTTCAAATTCTCCATCAGTTGAATCCGCAGTAGCTCACACAAGTCATAGTCGACATTCTCTTTAATCATCTGATAAGCAGTGGAATTGTAGTGCCGGAGACAGAGTTCTCCCAATTTGTGAAGTAGACCTTGTAACCTATCACCATGGAAGGGAATTTTACCACATGATCTGTGATATCGTTGATTGTCAATGCCCTTTTGTCGAATTGTGCTTTGGTGGCTTCTATAACTATTTAGTTCTTCACTTCTTTTAACATGGGCATGCTTCCAGTATCATTTAACCCTTTTACCACCCTAATTTCTTCCTTTGTAATTTTGAAAGGTTGTCCCAACCACATGAATTCGTCATGGATTCGACTTAGTACATAACTTTCCCATTCATCCTCCGTAAACAAAGGGAAATCCACATACTGAATGAACTTCTTTTCCTTTAGGACTTTCTATTCTTCCTTGAGATCAAATTGGTCATTGCTTAAATGCTTGAGATACAAATCTGACAAACAAGTGTTGTTGTGCTTATCTAGGGCAACATGAATATATGCCCTAACATCTTCAACATACAGAAATCCTTGAGGAATGTCAGAGAATGCACCCATTAGATCCACTTATGTTGCTTTAAATAGGTGTTTCTTAAATTTAGGTTGAGGTCGCTCAGTAATATCAACCACTTCTGAAGTTGCCATTGCAAAATTTTAATCAGATTATCTAATGGGGTTTCAATGAGAATACCTTGTTCTACTGAGTTAGGGTTTCCTTTCTTCAAATTTCTCCAAACACTTCAAATCTTGGTTGTCACTGCTCAAATTCTACTTCAATCTCTCTGAACACCTAATAGATTTGAGTGCAAAGTGATTTTGAGACTAAACTAATTCCTTTTTATCCTCCACATGACTTAACCTAATCATTATTAATGCTTGTTCCAAAAAGCTGTCTGTTCCCTTTTGATAGATATAGTCAATTGAAAATTGCTCCGCAATGTTCTGTATTGGCTTAATCTTTTCCAATTTTTCTTTCTGAGGATTTATCTTATTGGATTTCACCATATATCTCTGTGCTAGATTTCAGCACCAACTTTTTGGCTGGGGGATTTAGAATTTTCAACATTGCTCCCCCTAAGCTAGAGCTCCCAATTCACTTCCCAGAGGAAGGATCTTTACTAGAAATTGGTACAGATCCATTATTGAGTCTATTTGCATCTTTCCTAATCCAGATCTTGCTCATTTCATTCTTGGTTTCTACCGAATCAACCTTGTTCTTGCCCTTGTTATTTATCTGTTCTATTTTCCCCTTCTCTATAGAATAATTTCTTGTAAAATTTATGCTTCTGTAGAATTTGGCAAAGTGTCCAGGCTTGTTGCAATTGAAACAAATAACAAATTTTTGACCTTTGTATTTGGGAATTGGTCTTGATCTACACTGATTAGGCATATGGCCAAATCTGTTACATGCAAAACACTGTCCATTGAAAGTTTGACTAATCCTTAAATGGTTTGGATAACTTCTTGACACACTTCTACACTCAATTACTTTATGACCTATTTTCTTGTAGTTGAAACACTGACCGGAGAAATATGGAACATTTTGATTCATTTTATTTCTACACTGAATAGCCCTATGACCATACTTATTGGATTTAAAATAGTAACCATTGAAAGATGGGTACCTTTGAGCATTTGATTGCCTGACCGGAGGTCCTTTAGGTCTTCTTCTTTGATGCCTTATCGGATGGTCTTTGCCTCTTCCTTTTTAGATCTATCTTGCCCTGAATTTGAACTTTTTTCCTTTTCAAATCCCAAGCCTTGTTTATCATTTGGATACTTTTGACTGGCTAGCAACTTATCAAGTTTTGGAGAGCTTATTTTGAATTTTTCTTCGTAGCTATTTGCTACTTCTAGGTCAAATTTCAAGAGTAGAACTTCTTTCCCTAGTTTTTCACATTCCCCTGGCTTGTCCTTCACATTTTGATTTAGATATTCCTCATTCTTGGTCTTTTCTTCAATTACTCTAAGAAGATTCTCTATGGATTCACTTGCTTGTTTTAGTTGCTCACATAACTCTTTCCTTCTTTCCTAAGATTCACTGAACTGCTCTTTTAATTTTAGAATGCAATCATTAGCTTCTGTGATACTCTCCTCTAAAACCTTGATATCATCCTTAGAGTTGTCAAGATCTTCTAGATCTACTTCAAATTGCTCATTTTTTATGTATACTTGATTGCCAATCTTAATGCTGTCAGGAGGATTTGCTTCAAGATAAGTGAGATGCCTTGGTGCTACTATGAGTATACCTTCCCAGATCTTCCTCAAGCTATTAGGCCTCTTCCAAGAAACTTGGCTCTGATACCAATTGTTGAATACAAAGAATACTGAGAGGGGGGGTGAGGTGAATCAATAATCTATATAATTTTTCTGTCACACATTCATCAATCCATTTACCAAATTCAATAACATGAAAGTAAAGTAAGCATAAGAAGAGCAACCACAAAGTCATAACACATGAACACTAGTATTTTTACATGGAAAACCCCAAGGTGTGGAAAAACCATGGAGAGAATTAGCTCTCAATACATTGCAATCTTTTACAAATGATAATGTTTAGGCTTGGTCACTCCACGGGCCTAGAACATATAGGCTCATTGCCGTGAAATAAAACTAGGTCTAGCAGGTTCACTGCCTTAACTCTGAACCTAGAAAGATTACAATGAGGTCTATTAAACCCTAATGGTGGCTCACTTCTAGATTTAGTGCCAAGTACAAGTGGAATTATATAGGAAATTTGAATACTGAAACAACATCTATCAGTATGCTAGGGTGCAATCACTAGCAACTCAATTCTGAGTCCCAAGTCTTCATCATCACCGATCTCTATTTATGATCTATTATTTATGCTCACATCAATTTTTTCACTCCCTCAAAACCAAAATCCATCAACCTTATATATTTTCATCATGATTTGATCCATAATAAGGTCAGCATCAAAATATGAAACATGTACCTTGAAAGATGTAACTTGTCAGTTCAATCCAATGCATTATATGTTATGCGGACCCAAATCCTTGCACAAGCATGTTCATATAGGTTCATATAAAACATTTTACCACTTAAGACATTGGTCAAAACAATGTACCTTATCCGCATGAAGATGAAACATGTTTGTCAGCTTCACCCTTGAGAACATACTTGAACAATTCGACTGTCATATCATAACTTGTACTGCAGACCAAATAGGGCCACAAAAATCATGTCCAATGTTCATTTCTGACTACTTGACATACCTTCAAAACTGCGGAGTAAGATACTTTTGTATGTTGAATTGCGGATCATGAAACTGTTGGATCTAGGGCATACAACTGAGAGGGGGGGTGAATCAGTTGTATGAAACTTCTTCTCATTCAAACACTTAACTCACTGTTGTTAGTTAGCAGCATATCATCCATGGAAGCATAATACATAAACACAAGAGCAGATAAGCATCAACACATTGAACACCAAGATTTTGACGTGGAAAACCCGGTTAAGGGAAAAACCACGGGGTGATTAACCCAAGAATTATTCTCTGTTAGAAGAATAAAGAAAAATGAATGGCACATGCCAATAAGGGCTCACTACCCGAGCACACTGCTCACAAAGAGGCCCACTGCCTACAAGGAGACACACTGTCTACAAAGTGATAAAAATCACAGTCTTGAACTGGAGAATGACATCTCTATCATGTCCAGATCAGTTCCAATTAAGCCCAACAATCTCTGCTCTGCCTTTCGCACGTTTCTTCGCTATACCATACTCATCCTCACACCTCACTCTGAAATGAACTTACAAACCGTTATTTATACAAGACATCAACTCAGGAACAAGCATCTAAGTCGGAAAACAACCATAGGAGTATCCGCAAGATGAATAACACATCCGGTCGGCCATCACAAGAACATTCGCAGGATGAACAACTCATCCGGTCGGCTACACAGAGCAAGAACTTCATCCGGAAGAATAACTTCAATTCCGGGCTCTACCATCAATGCGGACCAACAACACAACTTAAACATGATCCAAGAACCTTCACAAGCCTGTCTGAATGTCCGGATACATCCGCACTTCCTCTGCTTACTGGGATCTCTTGTCTTCCTCATCCGGAACTTTAAGAACACAGTCTGTCGCCATTGTCATAATGCAAGAGGTACTTCTGGACCTCCAAATCATACACAAATCAGGATGATACATCACAAGGACATCCCAAACACTCCTTCCAATCCGCAGATTAGGATAATACAATTCCGGACCTCACCGGACCTTTTTGTGATCCTCTGTCACCTCCGGATACTTGCCGGACCCGGTTCTATACCGGCAGCCACAACTCCTTCAGATCTTCATGCGGACCTCTGAAATCTTAACTGTAGAATCTCAAGACTCATATCTACTAACCCTTTAATCCGCATCCTCCGGTTCTCATCCTATACAGTACATTTACCTTCTTCTCATCACTGTTCTTCACTGTTCCTGACTGAGACTAATTTTCTCAATATCCTCAGCACACAGCTCATCAAATCCTTCTTGTCAATGCAATATGAGTATGTTGACATCAATGACAACACTGGATAACCTCATACTTGCAACAATCTCCCCCTTTGTCATTGATGGCAACATATGATGTGAAAAACCATTAAGACAAGAACTTCAACTTTTCATATGTCTTCTCTTCCTTTAATGCTCCCCCTTTGATCATCAACCACTTGTTTTTCACATGTTTTCTCTCCCCCTTTGACATCAATGGCAAAGGGCTCATACTTGCAATTCTCATACATCAGAATCATACCAGCTGCTCCCCCTTAGTTGCAGCTCCCCATTAGTCCGGATCACAAGATATGACTGTGATAGCCACCGGACTGATGCACATCAGTGCATCTTAGTTTATCACCGGAGGGGCCATGACCCCTAACTTCTCCCGGAGATATTCAAACGAGTCCTTGGGAAGAGGTTTTGTAAAGATATCTGCAATCTGATCCTTGGAGGGAACATACTCCAATCTGACTTCTTCCTTGTTTACTTGTTCTCTCAAAAAGTGAAATTTGATAGATATGTGCTTAGTCTTAGAATGCAATACCAGATTCTTGGAAATATTAATTGCACTTGAATTATCACAGAAAATTGTGATAGGCTCCTCATATTCAACTTTGATGTCTCTTAGCATCTGCTTCATCCATAAGATTTGAGTGCAACTACCTGCTGCTGCAATGTATTCTGCTTCAGTTGTAGACAGAGATATTGCATCTTGTTTCTTGCTTAGCCAAGAAACCAATCTCTTCCCCAAAAAGAATGCTCCACCACTAGTGCTCTTCCGATCATCCACATCTCCTGCCCAATCTGCATCTGTGTAAGCATGAAGAGAGAAATTTGGATCTCTAGGATACCATAGACCATACTCAACTGTTCCTTTCAAGTATCTAAAAATTCTTTTGATTGCCATAACATGAGATTCTCTAGGATCAGCCTGGAATCTTGCCACAAGACCAACAGCCTGCATTATATCTGGTCTAGTTTGAGTGAGATACAACAATCCACCAATCATTGATCTATACTTTGTCTGATCTGCTTTTGGAGAATCATCATCTTTGCTTAGCTTACATCCGATTGCCATAGGAGTGTTCATAGGCTTTGAGTCTTCCATACCAAATTTCTTTAACAATTCTTTCACATATTTGGTCTGAGAAATGAAGATCCCTTCTTTTGTTTGAGTAATTTGCAGACCCAAGAAGAAATTCATTTCACCAAGCATAGACATTTCAAACTCACTTTTCATCTGATTTGCAAAAGTTTTGCACATACTATCTCTTCCTCCAAAAATGATATCATCCACAAACACTTCAACAATCAGAATGTTTTCATGATCAATTTTGAAATATAAGTTACTGTCAGCAGTACCTTTGTTGAATCCAATCTGCACAAGATGCTTATCCAACCTTTCATACCATGCTCTTGGGGCTTGCTTCAATCCATACAAAGCTTTCTTCAACTTGCAGACCATATCATTATTATCAGACAATTGAAATCCATCCGGTTGTTCAATGTAGACTTCTTCTTCCAGATCACCATTTAGGAAGGCAGACTTGACATCCATCTGATATACCTTGAAGTCTTTGAAGGCAGCAAATGCAAGAAGTAATCTGACTGCTTCAATTCTTGCTACCGGAGCAAAAGTCTCTTCAAAGTCAATTCCTTCTATTTGAGAGTAGCCTTTGCAGACCAATCTAGCTTTGTTTCTGATTACTTCACCAACTTCATTTAGTTTGTTCCGGAAGACCCACTTGGTTCCAATTACATTCCTGTCTCTAGGTCTGGGAACAAGATCCCAAGTATGATTTTTCTCAATTTGCATCAGTTCATCTTCCATTGCTTTGGTCCAGTTTTCATCATTGCAGGCTTCATTTATTGTTTTAGGTTCAATCTTTGAAATCAGACAACATTCATTCTGATCTTGAGCAATATTCCTTCTAGTTTGTACACCTTTGCTTCTGTCACCTATGATCTGATCTTCAGAGTGATTCAGTCTTACATACCTTGGAATTTTGGGAGTATCCAGCACTGCTATTTCTTGATCAGGCTCATTCAAACCTATCTCTTCTTCCTGATTTACCGGATCAGGCTGACTCTGTCTCACCGGAGAGGATTGAGGTCCTTGAACACTGTCTTGGTCATCTTCATCAAACTCATAAAATCTTGAAGGCTTCTCAATTCCTTCATCAACCTTTACATTGGTGCTTTCTATCATCTTCCTCAGTCTCTTATTGTAACACCGGTATGCTTTGCTTTGAGTGGAGTAGCCCAAGAAAATTCCTTCATCACTTCTAACATCAAACTTTCCTAGATCTTCATCTCTTTTAATATAACACTTGCTACCAAATACTCTGAAATATTTCACAGTAGGAGTGATGCCAAACCAGAGTTCATAGGGGGTCTTACCGGTGTTGTTTCTGATTTGAACTCGATTGAGAGTGTAGACTGCAGTGCTGATAGCTTCTTTCCAAAACATTTGAGGAACATTTGCTTCCAACATCATTGTCCTAGCAGCTTCCTGGATGGTCCGGTTCTTTCTCTCAACTACTCCATTCTACTGTGGAGTCTTAGGAGCAGACAACTGTCTCCTTATACCCTGTTTCTCACAAAAGTCAATGAATTCACCAGATGTAAATTCACCACCTCTATCAGACCTTAGACACTTTAGTTTCAATCCGGTTTGATTCTCCACCATAGCTTTGAAGATTTTGAACTTCTCAAAAGCTTCTGATTTTTCTTTTAGAAAGGTAACCCACATCATCCGGGAATGATCATCTATTAACAACATGAAATATCTATCACCTTGCAGACTCTTGATTCTTGTCGGACCACATAGATCAGTATGTACTAATTCCAACAATCCGGTAGAAGACTGATCTTTGCTTTTAAAAGAGACTCTGCTTTGTTTGCCTAACTGACATTCTTTACACACACTATTTGTAGGTTTTATCAACTTTGGAAGATCTCTCACAGCCTGAGTATTGCTTATTTTGATGATGTTATCAAAATTTACATGACACATTCTTCTATGCCATAACCAACTCTGATCAATTTGAACAAACAAACAACTTTTATTTGAACCAACCAGATGAAAGATGTTACCTCTTGTCTGAGTACCGGATGCAATTTCAGTTTCGGAGCTTGTAAAGATTCTGCATTTTCCATTCTTGAACCGGAGATCATAGCCTTTGTCCACCAACTGACCAACACTGAGAAGATTGTGCTTCAATCCTTCAACATACAGTACATTTCCTGTTTTGCTCTTACCATCAAAGGAAATAGTTCCCCTACCTCTGATTCTGCCAGCAGAATTGTCACCAAACTTTACCATTCCTCCTTCATATCTTTCCAAATCTAAGAACTTATTCTTGTCACCAGTCATATGGTGAGAACATCCACTGTCAATAACCCAATCATCCTTTTCTTCCACTTGAGCAGCCAAGGCTTTTTCAACAACTTTGTGATTGACAGATTCAGAGAGTATTGAATCTTCTTCCTTGATGGCTATAAACACCCACTCATTTCCGGATTTGCTTCCTAGTTCTGATTCATCATCTGTTACTCCTTCATTGTCATCTTCTTCATGAACATAATAGCAATTCTTTTGAAACCTTTGTCTGTGAGTATTAGATCTTGCAGATCTCTCCGGACATCTTGAGGCAAAATGACCAATCTTATTGCAGTTGAAACACTTAAAGGGTAGTTTTCCTTCATACTTACCGGATCCTCTTGGCAGTCTCTTTGCAATGAGGGCTTCAAGTTGAGTTGTTTCTGCTTCTTCTTCTTCCATGTCTCTTCTTGCTTGATCATACCATGACATTTTCCTTGATGAGTTTTCACCCGGATCAAATCTCTGTTTGCCTTTCACATAGGCACTGGCTTTGAAAGCAGATTCAGTCTTGGGAGGATCATCCCCAAACTCGGTCATTTCAAATGCAGCTAGTTTGCCAGCCAGTTGTTCTCTTGTGACAGTTGTGTGGGCTCTGAATTCATCAATGGCAGCAACTTTGATTTTGTAGGCAGCAGGAAGGGATCTTAGGATTTTGCAGACAATCTCATTTTCATCTAAAGTTCCACCAGCATTTCTGATTCCACATACCAGCTCATTTACTCTTGGCATAAAGGTAGTGATGTTTTCATCATCTCTCATTTTCAATCTTTCAAATTTCCCTTTCAGACTTTGCAACCTTGCACTTTTGACAAACTCATCTCCTTCATACAGAAGTTCCAGTTTAGTTAGGATCTCATATGCAGTGGGTAGGTCAATGACATTCGAGAGATCTGAGTCATTCAATGCGCTTAGAAGAGCTTCCTTGGTCCGCAGATTGTTTTCAGCTTCTGTGATTTCATTCAGAGTAGTCGGACCACCTTGTGGAGGTACATATGGTTTTGAAATCATACCCAGATATGCTTTTCCCATGCATTCCAAGTGACACTTCATGCGACCTTTCCAGAGAGTGAAGTTGGTTCCATCGAACTTCGGACTATCCTTCTTGTATGATGACATCCCAGATCTCCTCAAGCAGTTAAGCTCTTGTCAGAGGAACTTGGCTCTGATACCAATTGTTGGATCTAGGGCATACAACTGAGAGGGGGGGGTGAATCAGTTGTATGAAACTTCTTCTCATTCAAACACTTAACTCACTGTTGTTAGTTAGCAGCATATCATCCATGGAAGCATAATACATAAACACAAGAGCAGATAAGCATCAACACATTGAACACCAAGATTTTGACGTGGAAAACCCGGTTAAGGGAAAAACCACGGGGTGATTAACCCAAGAATTATTCTCTGTTAGAAGAATAAAGAAAAATGAATGGCACATGCCAATAAGGGCTCACTGCCCGAGCACACTTCTCACAAAGAGGCCCACTGCCTACAAGGAGACACACTGTCTACAAAGTGATAAAAATCACAGTCTTGAACTGGAGAATGACATCTCTATCATGTCCGGATCAGTTCCAATTAAGCCCAACAATCTCTGCTCTGCCTTTCGCACGTTTCTTCGCTATACCATACTCATCCTCACACCTCACTCTGAAATGAACTTACAAACCGTTATTTATACAAGACATCGACTCAGGAACAAGCATCTAAGTCGGCAAACAACCATAGGAGTATCCGCAAGATGAATAACACATCCGGTCGGCCATCACAAGAACATTCGCAGGATGAACAACTCATCCGGTCGGCTACACAGAGCAAGAACTTCATCCAGAAGAATAACTTCAATTCCGGGCTCTACCATCAATGCGGACCAACAACACAACTTAAACATGATCCAAGAACCTTCACAAGCCTGTCTGAATGTTCGGATACATCCGCACTTCCTCTACTTACTGGGATCTCTTGTCTTCCTCATCCGGAACTTTAAGAACACAGTCTGTCGCCATTGTCATAATGCAAGAGGTACTTCTGGACCTCCAAATCATACACAAATCAGGATGATACATCACAAGGACATCCCAAACACTCCTTCCAATCCGCAGATTAGGATAATACAATTCCGGACCTCACCGGACCTTTTTGTGATCCTCTGTCACCTCCGGATACTTGCCGGACCCGGTTCTATACCGGCAGCCACAACTCCTTCAGATCTTCATGCGGACCTCTGAAATCTTAACTGTAGAATCTCAAGACTCATATCTACTAACCCTTTAATCCGCATCCTCCGGTTCTCATCCTATACAGTACATTTACCTTCTTCTCATCACTGTTCTTCACTGTTCCTGACTGAGACTAATTTTCTCAATATCCTCAGCACACAGCTCATCAAATCCTTCTTGTCAATGCAATATGAGTATGTTGACATCAATGACAACACTGGATAACCTCATACTTGCAACAGAAACTATTTCTCTGTCACAAAGAAATACTATTGAACTGGAAGTTAATATTGGAGAGCTTGTGGAATGTGATTTATTGGACTTCAGAGGTTATAATCCTAGATTTAGGTAGTCATGACATGTCTCTTAGTTTCCTCAAAACTGTAGAACAAAATGTGCACTTGCAGAGGAATATGAACCATTATTTTGTGCCCTATTCACTATCTATGTTGTACCTCTGTTCATCTGGACTTAGATATTTATTCCAAGTGACTTCTAGAGGAAGTCAGGACTTGATTACTAGAATATAAAAATATCAAACAACTATGAACATTATACTTAAGCTGCATTTCCAGGTCTTCTGCTACGGAAGCACACTGATCCACTTACTATCCCTTACTCTATTTCTTACCCATACTTAGTCATTTTTGCCAACCAGATCTGAATTCCAATAAGACCTTCTGGAGTTATGTCTTTTTGTCATGTTGATGAGATCTTTGAGCCTTATTGCCATCAATGACAACATACAAGTCTATTCTAGAGTAGTGTCTCTTGCCAACAGTCCCAAAACTACTACTGCTGGTATGAGCATGCTTTCTTCATCTTGCTCAACAAAACCATGTAGTTAATCAAACAACGAGACTGAATCCTCCTCTTCATTTAGTTTCTTTTCTAATGAACCTTGTACAAGTTGTCTTTGCAACTAAAGATTCTAACCCTGTAGCCTTTGCATTCTGTTTTGATTCATCTTATGAAAAGTATTAGAAAAACCATCAAATGAATGAAAATGTAAAGGATTAAGTGTTAAGCATGAACCAACCTTCTCTACACCTGCATTATGTTTATATTCAGCTAGGAACATAGTAAAAACAACATCAACCTCTTGCTCCACGTCTAATTTTCCTTATTTGGTGCCACAACAAGGATTGCAGGAACCTTCAACTACTGAAGTAGGATAAATATGCTCATTTCTAAGCTCATTATGTGGCATTATGGACTACTCTTGGATATGAATTGGCTACTAGATTGAAGGAGCACTCTAAAACTTGGAATTTTGATTGGATTGGATTCTACAACCTTTTCCTCTTCCTGATCTCATATTGGAATGCAAGGAGAGGATTTAACAAGATTTGGTATTTTATAATCAGGACGCTTAGCCCAAGAAGGCTTCCATGGTTGTTCAAAACTTTGATGACTCAGTTCAAGCTCTTGAGATGACTGATAATAAGGACTAATGAACTGGTTTTGAATGCAAATGGGCTCTTGAACAAAATCAAAACATCTGAAACTTGGAATTTTAAAATGAGTGGACTTGCTAATTCTGAAAGCTTTCCCTGATTGAAACTTCAGATTTTGGACCTTGAAACCTCCTCTTTTAAGGGCTGATCTATGATTGTATGAGGTGTTTGTATGAAGCTAGGAATACAAGAACCTGATTGGGCCACTAGCCTTTGTGCATGGATAAGTAATTGTCTGATTTGCTCTTCCTTAACTGCAACTTGTCTAGCAAAACATTCCTCTTCATACCTTACTTGTGCCTCCATTTCTTGTTGTTGGAGATAGGCTTGATAAGAAAGCTCTTCTTATTGCATGTAATCCTCTTCTCTTTTTATTTTTGATATCTACTTTTGAAAATCTAGTATCATACTCGTGATGGTACCCCGGTCAGTATCAACATTGTCAACACTTTGAGGTTGACTGGGTAAACTAGAGGGTTGGTTTAAAACAAGATCAGCTCCATAAGGTTGGGCATGGGTGTAAATAGGCTCATGAGGATAAAAATAGCCTTCTTGGGGCTGATTATAGGAATGGTTAGGCTACCGAGAAGGCTGCGAAGGGGTGGATGGGAGGTAAGCATGTTGAACATGTTGATATCCTATTATTACATGGTTGTTTGGGATAAAACCAACTATGTTTTCAATCTGATATGGCTGGTATAGAGGCATATAAATTGCATTTTGGCAAAATGAAGGGATAGGAACACATTCCCTATGGTAATTTTCCATGTTAGGACATTGAAATGAGCTGGAATGCATGAAAATCTCTTTTTGAAATAAGGAAAAATATGCCTGCTAAAAAATTTGTACACATACCAGAAGAGTCACCAGGTGATTGGAAGGATTCCACGAAGGAAAGAACCAAGAATATCACCTAAATCCTGATCCTTGATAATCTTTACACTTTTGGACTGCTAAAATTAATAGATTTGAACTTGTAGAGTCACTAGGTGTCTGAGATATTGCCTCTAAAGGATGATACTACTGATATACACACCAAATATCAACAATAGATGAGAAATTATGGACTTTAATAGTCTGATATGTCCCACCGGGCATGCCAAAAACTGTTGTCATGAAGGATTGCACCCTGTAAAGCAATAAACTCAAGAATCCTGTGAAACATTGGATCACTCTCAGACTGTGGGTTGTCTATGATGAGAATGAATCTTCAAAAGAGCCGGCTCCCTTTAAATGCCCTTTAGATTTGATATACTTTCTTCGAAAAGAGATAGAAAGATGATTAATAAAACTGAAATTGATCTAAATGGGTGATGCACCAATGATTGAATCCTAACTTGCAATTTGATTCACAACTATTTCTCAATACATCTGTTCTTACAACTCAAACTGAACAATCTTATCACATAAATATTTCATAGAAAGGCATGAAATCAATCTACTTCTTGCTGAAGGAAAACCAATGTTCTCACAACTTAGAAAAAGTAAAAGAAACTCCCACACAATCTATAACCTATGGTAAAATTTGCATTGTTGTATACTTACTTCAATAGAATGAGATAGAAAAGTTAAAGGTTTTGATTTAAAACACAATAAATCTTTATCAAATCACTCAAAAGAGAACAAGACACCTGAATCTAAAAAGAAAAACACCTAATTTTATTAGAAAATAGAAGGAAAACTTTGTAATAACTATGAAATCTACTGAAAAGTAAACTAGTGTTGTATAAAAACTTGTAAAATATGTTGAGTTACAATACCAAATCTGTCTCTACAATGTGCAAAGGTAAGAGAAAAAGCAAGAACTAAGAAAAAAGCATAAGTTTTTTCTCCTAAAATACAAAAATCTATCCCAAAAATCAATGGGAAGTCATCTCCTATCTAACTAGACTTAAAATGATGCATGAATAGGCTGGAAAAGTCAACTCCCAGTTGCTGTGTGAACAAGAGGAAAAACCCTAAATGAAAGGGCCAACAACTGCTCCAAATTGAGCTATTTTAGCTCAAAACTCATCCTCTCAAGGTGTTTGACCAAAAAAATGGCAAAAATAGGCCTATTTGACTCCAAGTCAAAAAATAGAAAAAGAAACTCCTTCTACATGAGTTTGACAGTTCATTTTGTCTCCACTTCACTCCCTTGCATGATTTGAGGGCAAAAATATGTTATTTTTGACAAATATTAAGAGTAAATCATGTGCATGCTTTACCTTAATAGGTGTTTTATAATTTATCTTCTTGGTTTTATGAAACAATTATTAAGGTATTTTATAAAACATTACCCTTAATAAGTGTTTAAGATACATTATTTTGGCCTCTACTCATACAAAAGGAAAAAATGGTTTACATGATTTGTCCACTTACACTTGTCCTTCTCCTCCAACTTCACAAAAACCCATAAGGTTTTAAAATAAAGCTCCTTTGTTTGATTTAAGGTTCTAAAAGAACAATAAACATCACAAAAATGCCATCATGACTATAAGCCTCCACGGGTTCATTACTTTTCTCTAGTCATTTCAACACTTGAAAGATGTGACCATGGCTTCCATTGATTTCCTTTTGATGATTTTATTAAAAAATAAGAGTCAAAGAAGACTTGAGATCACTCGGGATAGGGCAATCTTTGAACAAAGGGAAAACAAACCCTAAACTTCATTTCATTTTTGCTCTTATCCTTATCTGTTTGTCTCTATTTTCTACTCCACCATGAGGGTTTCTAGGAGCTCTTGTTGAAGGCTTAGCTCAAAGGATCTTCTTTTCTCTACTACTCGTAAGCACCATCTATTCCTTTTATATTCTCTCCCCTTGAAGACAAAAATAAAACTAGTTGTATGCTTTTACTATAGCCCTTTTACATCTGACAAAAATAGTGAAATTTGTTTCATCTTCTGCACTTTTTGCTAGGGCTTTTTCATTGTTTGTCTTTGCTTTATTTGAAACAAAAGTGCATGTAGACTGTTGATCTTCCTATGGGATCAAGTTTGTGTCTTAATGTTCTTCTTCAATATCAGACAAAATGCCATTTAGAATAAGTTCTTTGGCCATAGTATTGATGTGTTCCTTGAAACATTTGAGATCTGCAGCTCCATCGAAGTTCACCTCTAAAATTGAATTTTGTGAAGGCCCAAACCTGATTAAGCTTTCCAGTATCTGACAAGACACTTGGACTTTCTTTGGCCTTATTTTCTAGCATAGGAACTACTGTATGCAGATTGATAGGTATAAGATCTTCTTGTATTAACAATATTATGCATAGTTTTCATCACAATTGCTACTGCTCTGGCATCTAATCTGGAAGAAGAAGATGTATATTCTATCATGATGTTTGTGCTGGTTTTATTAGTAGGGTAAACCATCTTTTCTATGTCTTCATCATCCACTATATTGCTATTCTTTGAAGAGGAATGATGAAACAAAAGAAAATGTTGATCTTGCTCTGTTCTGGCTCACCTCTATTGACACTGCATATTGTTTGTCACTCAAGTAGGTGACTGCTACATATGACTGCTATTAGGCTATTCTTTATTGTTGTTAATGCCTATCCTCCTCTTCTTCTAGCACTTCTTTGTGGCTCTTTGATTACCACATGCACCATTTGACAGACTTTTAGTGTCTTCCTTGCATGATAGATCTCTTGCTAAAACTCTGTATATTTCTTCTTCCACAATTGTATCCTTGTCTCTTGGATGAAATGATGCATTCTTCTTTACAACCTACTATTCCTTTCACCATATTGAGCCTCTGCCTTTGTATGAAAATGAAGCTTTGTTCCTTCCAAGGCCATGCAAGGCTCTCTTTACCAACACTACACATTTAAATCCTTATCCATTTCCAATGGCTTTAAGTACACAGAGCTTGGACAAGGTCAAAAGTTGCACTGCATGTTTGTGTCTCTGCAAACTAAGCTAGGGTATCTCTACAAATTGATCTGGGAGACCTTTATGACTGTCCTTATTAGGACAGTCATGATTATGACATATTTTGACTGCAACAATAACTCTTGTGGTAGCTTTGACTATTAGAGCAGTCATTTTCATGACTGTTCATACTTGCTCTTGGTATGCATGTTGTCAATGTTCCCTAATGAAACTCATAAATGATGCACATGATTTCTTTTTCAAAGATATGACTGTTGTCTTGATAGTGACTGTCCCTTTAGCCATTTTGTCAGAATTCTATGGTGACTATTAAGAGCTCTTATGACTGCACCTCTATTTGATTTGGCACTGATGCTCCACTGTTGTAACAGTCATGATGATGACTGCTCTGTATCTGCTATTTGGGACTACTCTTCTTAAATATCATCCATTTTAATGATCAAACACTCACCAACAATTTTATATTTCATTCACAATGAAAGTGATAAATATTTGTTTTTCCCCTACTGAGGAAGGACTAATGACAAACTCTATCTCTATATGCTAAGATTGATAATGAGGGTACTTTGTCTTTCCCTGTGGGTAATCTATTCATCTGAAAAACACCTTGCATATTGATACTTTGCAAACTTGCTCTTTACTCCATGGTTTTCCTTTCTAGATAAATCTTTTACTATGTGCATGATGGATCCTTCTCCCTCCTATATGTTTCTTTTTTATTTTAGATGTGTTGATCATAAGGAATACTGAGTGGGGAGAGGGGGGTGAATCAGTGTTCCACAAAACCACTTCTTCAACACTTCATTAAACCAATTACCAAAATTAATAACATGAAAGTAGAATAGACATAAGAATAGCAACCATAAAGACATAACACATAGACACCAAGATTTTTACATGGACAACCTAAAAAGGGAAAAACTACAGTGAGTGTTAGCTCACAATATATTATGATAACAATACCAAATTACATGAAGGCTCACTACCTTAGAGGTCATTGGCCAAGGACTCAATATCTAAGAAGTGCTCACTACAAAAAGGATCACTGCCAAAAAGGTAGAAGAGAAGATAGAAGAAAAATTGGCTCACTACCAAGAAATGACCACTACAAATGCATCTACATAATGCTGAAGTGCAGTTCCATTAGTAGCTTAGTATACAGACTCAAATGTCTTCATAATGTTTGCCCTAGTTTTTCGCTTTGCTACATATACTCTGGTTTCTGCCCTTATTAACCTTTTCTACTCTGCAAATTACTTAAAATCACTCACACATAAAATTTGCACTACTTCCGTACCATACCATACACTCAACATTGAAATCCATCCAATATATATCCATAATAAGATTTAATTCAAAAGTAGGTTGGCAAGCCAGATATGAAACGTGCATACAACTGTTGTACATAGTTGGCTTGATCTTGTGCATAAACATGAATGTGGACCCAAACAATCATACAATAACCTCCATATAGGTCAGCACTAATCATTCAACCACTTAGATTAATTATTCAAACAATATATCTTCTCCGCATATAAATCTAACATGTTTGTCGACTTGTTCCTTAAGAACACACTTGACTAATTCAAATGTCACATCATAAATTCTACTACAGACCATATGAGACTCTAAAAATCATATCTAACATTCATCATTGACCTCTTAGCATACCTTTAGAACCATAGACTAAAATATGCCACAGTGGAGGAATGCGAACCCTTTTACTCTGGTACTGTGCATTGTTCCTGTCTTAACTCTGTTCATCCAGACTTAGATACTTCACCATATGACTTCCAGAGGAAGTCAAAACTTTAATAATGGAGAAAATGATCACTAAGTAACTATGAATAACATACCTGAACCACGTATAATGATCTTCAATTGTGGAGGCATGCTGACCTAGTCTTTGTCACTTACTCTGTATACTACCCATACTTAGCCATTTTAGCCTCACGGACTAGAATCCTTTGTCAGACTAAATTGATCTACCGAAGTAAATTTTGTTTGCTTTGTTTGTGGAATCCCTTTGTCTTGTTTCCATCAATAACAACATTCAATCATTCATCAGAGTAGTGTCTCTTGCCAACAATCTCCCCCTTTGGCATTAATGGAAACACTTAGTGAAAAATGCTTGTCTGTTCCCACTTACTGTATGTACTTTGTTTTTCTTCTCCTCCTTAGGTGCTTGCCCATTTTTCACTAGTCTTCTTCTCCCCCTTTGACATCAATGGCAAAGGTGTATGAGTCAAAATTCTGTTAAGACAACAAAACTGTCATATTCTGCTGCATATGTATAGGTACAATCTTCAATTTAATTTGTTGTGGGTTGTAGGATGTCATTGAAAATAGTCTTGATTTGAGCTAGCTTTCCATCCCAACTCTTCTTTACACTTTCCAAAATTTGAATTTGTCCATTTATTAGGAAGATTACTTTCTCTGCCTTTTGTACATCAGAGGATGTGTCAATTATTGTACTTACATTCAATCCTTCTACTACAAGACTTGACATTTTGTTTAGCTTAGGACTTATTAGCTCTCTTAATTGACACATTATGTTCTTTATTTGATCCATCTTATTTATTAGGTTACTTATATTATCACGAATACTAATGACTTGTATCTCTTTTCTACTCGTTGACTCGGCTACCAGGTCAAATTATTTGGAGATATTTACCAACTGCAATTCCCAATCCTTGATCTTTTCCTCTAACTCCTTTGTGGATTCTAACCATGATACACAAAATTTGTACAAATCACAAGCTTCTTTTATTGCACTCTGTATACTTTTTATTCCATTGTCCAACAATTTTTATCTTTGACTAACATGATCTTCAACTCGGCTAGCCTCATTTCATCAAATTCTTTTCTAACTTTTCTCTCTGTAGACTTCTCAAAAGATTCAAAGTGTGAACTTATAGATTTGATTAGGCCTTTGAACTGATCTGTTGGTAACTGTGACGTGTCCTTTTGGTATGAGGGCATCAACTTCTCTAAGATGCCAAATGCTTTACCAATTAACACACTATCCTATATGTGTGACTTCAATATTTCTTCCTGTTCCTTTGCTTGCACAACTGATACCAATTTAAACTTCTGCAAAGGGGACATTGAGTCCAAGTTTATTGGACCTTGCAAAAACTCTGGCTCATCCAACACTTGTTTTTCTTTTTCTAAAAATTCCTTGATAGACTTCGTAGTGTCTCTTGCTATATTAGAGACTCCTTCTTCTTTATTTTTCTCCAGAGGATCCAGATCTATAGCCTCATTTCCATCAACATTATGCTCTGGTGTAGGGATCTTCTCACCTTGTTCTTCTTCTTGATTGTCATCTTTGTTCTGCTCATCAGTTTGTTGATCTAGAGGAAGATTTGTCTAAGCTTTATCCTTATCAGTTGTATAGTTTTATTAATGTGTGCTCTCTAAGCTCAACGTCCTTAGCCATAGTAGCTTCTTTCCTTGTATACATTATACTTGTCAAGCTTTTTGGGAGTTTAGAAATTATTTCAATGAGAGATTTATTATATATATATTCATGTATTAGATGATAGCAACGTCAATGACCTTTTTATTTGCATTGTTGAAGTCATCATATAGTTGGGCAATAGGTTTTAGGTTACCATAAATTGTGATAGCCTTCAATACTTCCTCCAGACTCATTGTAGTCTGGTCTTTTGCAAGTGCTTTAGTCTTAGCCTTCTTTCTCCCTAAATCCTTACTAGAGGTCTTCCTTTTTGTGGCACCAGAAGATTTGTCTTGCTGAGAACTGGAGGGGGTTGTACTCTATGCCTTCATCTTCTTTACCTCTTCATTGGTCTCAGTTTCCTCATCATCAACTACCTCAACATTGACATACACTCTGTGACTTTTGGTCTTCTTCCTCTTGCCTATTTTCTCTTATGCAGTTGTTGTGACGGGAATACTAGAGGATTTAAATGTTGTTCTAGAGGAACTTGCACTTTTGGTTCTTCTTTTTGGTGCAACAAGTGTTTCTTGTTGTGCCTCTTGAACTTCTGGATCTTTATTAGCTTCCTTATCTTGTTCCTTCTCATTTCCTTTAGCTGCTCTTTCTACCTCAACTCTAGCTCTTGTGGCTGATATTTGTTCTTTTGTGAATCCTTTGCTTTGTGTATATTCTTCTACCATTTTCTTGGCCTTTTTCTAGATTTCAAACTTCCTTAGTTCTACATGAACTTTTACAGATAGCTCTTCATATGTGCCAAACCTTTCCAAGTAGAGGTATCCTTTGGTTTGCTTAATATGTGCTAGGCATATCCATCTAACACATCAATAGTTACTCTGTACCCTAATGGCATAATCCAAACTATTCTAGGCTCAATGGCCTCCATCATGCACTGATCCGTGTTGACAATGAAGCATATATCATTTTTATATTTTTCCACAATTGTCTTAGGGATCTTTTCCCTAGATTGCATTTTCCATTGGAAGTTCTTGAAATAGACCCATAGGGCTATGGTCTGTGCATCATGACTTCATATACTGCTTAGATGATCTCTAATTTTCACTGTAATCAGTTGACTCTTTAACCATAACAAATTCTTCATACTTGGTAATTCATGCATGAAATAGAAGAATAGGCAGATGATCAACTTACCGAACTTGAATGGGTATTTGTTACACTTTGTCTTTTTTCAAGTTTTCCATTAATTGTTGTCATAGTAATTCATAGAGATCATAATATGCATTTTCTTTGATCATCTGATAAGCAGTGTATATAGCAATACTAAAGAAAAAAATTTCCTAGTTTGTGAAGTAGATCTTGTAACCCAGCACCATGGATGCAAACCTTACAGCATGGTCTTCAATATCATAGATTTTTAAAGCCCTTTTGTCAAAATTAGCTCTAGTGGCCATTATCACTATTTCATTCTTTATAGATTTTAGCACTAGTACTGTACCAGAGGAGCTTAATCCAATCACAACTCTTATTGCCTCCTTTGTGATCATGAATGGTTTCTCTAGCCACATGAATTCATCATGGATCCTGCTCAGAACATACTAGACCCATTCATCCTCTGTAAATGTTGGGAAGTCTTTGTACTGAATGAATTTCTTTACTTCCAATGTCTTATATTCTTCCTTTAACTCAAATTGGTCACAACTTAGATGTTTTAGATATAAATCTGTGAATTTACTATCACCATGTTCTTCTAGGGCAACATGAATATAAGCCCTAATGTCTTCCGCATGTATGACACCAAACATAATTTATGAAAATGCACCATTTTGATCGACGTCTATTGATTTGAATAGATGCTTCTTGAATTTTGACCAGGCTCTTTCAGTTATATCAATCACTTGAGGTGTTTCCATTTTTGTAAATACTTAAACAAATTCATAATGGAGTTTCAATTAGAAAATACCTCTTTTTCCTAATTAGGGTTTCCCTTACTTGAATCACTCTATGTCACTTGACCTCTGAAGGTCATTGAAATTGCTTGGAGATCAATTTTAGTTTTTCTTGGACACTTGATAACTTGAATGCAAAGTGAAATGAGTTCCTTTTTAACCATTGATATGAAAATCTAAGTTGTCATAAATGCGGTCCTTAAAAAGTTGTCTAACCCTTTTCTGTTGAACACAGTCAGTGTTGCAAATATGTGCCTAATCAGTGTTGTCATTGATTTCAACATATCCTTGTTGTCATTGGTGTCAATTGTACCTATTTAGAAGACCTGTATGTTGAGGATATAGAGAAAATTAACCTCTCTAGAAGAGACAAGTCAGTTACACATCTTTTTGTGAAAGACAGTGAAAATAGTGCAGAAGATTACCTTGCATTTCTAGTAGGATGAAGATGAGAGCCTACATACCATATGGATGTGTAGAGGATTGTCTAAATTATCTCAAATAAATATTTGAGAGGTCCACATGAAGATTTGAAGAAGCTATGGCCATTTGAGTAAAGCTAGGTTTTGCAGTGTTCAGAGGTGACAGAGTGACATAGATTTGGTTTGGATTGAACTGCATTAGAATATTATGATCTACAGATCTAGAGGCATGTTTGGGAAGTCAATATGTATCCTCAATTCAAGTGGTTCACAGTTTGAAGGTCCGCAAGCAATCTTTCTAGTGTAACAGTCATGACAGACAGTGCTCTTGAGGTACCAGATGAAGAGGAAAGTTGTTCTAATGATTTGGAGTAGTGTGGATGTTATTGTTGAATTCAATGTGCTTGTGAAGGTCTCTAGATTGTGTGCCTACTGTGTTGGAGGTCCACATTGAATTTTGAGCTCATTGTGAAGATTTCTTTCTCGGTGTTGCTATTCTTCCCAATCTTGGCCAACCAGATGATTCAAGCATGTTGCAGATGATCTTGTTGGATTCAAGATAGACAACTGAGAGGGGGGATGAATCAGTTGTCCAAAACTTGCTTGTAATTCAAACACTTAAATCCTCTTTGTTATTTAATAGTATATCAATTAATCATTCATGAAAGCATAAAGCATAAACACCAGAGCAGATACACATCAACACATGAGACACCAAGATTTTGACGTGGAAACCCGGTCAAGGGAAAAACCATGGGGTGATTAACCCAAGGATTATTCTTTGTTAGAAGAATAAGAAAAATAGATGGCACATGCCAATTAGGGCTCACTACCTAAGCACACTATTCACAAGAGGTACACTGCCTACAAGAGACACATTGTCTACAAAGTAACAAGTATTACAAACTTGAACTAGAGATTGACATCTTTACCATGCCTGGATCAGTTCCATTTAAGCCCAAAAACTCTTGCTCTGCCTTTTGCACTTATCTTCGCTATACCACACTTATCCGCTCCAAGATGCACTTCAAAATGAATTCACAATCCCTTATTTATACAATGCATCAACTTAGGAACAATCATCTAAGTCGGCAAATACCTATAAGATCATTCGCAAGACGTGTAACACATCCGGTCAACCAGTCTTAAGAAGAACACCAATACCTGATGGTAATTCTTCAAATGCAAACTCCAACTTCAATGCAGACCGCCAATAAGAATTGTACATGATCCAAAGATCACCAAAACCTTTCCTAAGTCACCAAGAACATCCACACTTTATCAGCTTACTGGAATTCTTCTCTTCTTCATCCAGAACTTCAAGAACACAATCTGTTGCCACTGTCACACTGAAAAAGGTGATTCCAAACCTCCAAACCATGAACAAATCTAGTTCTCACTTCACACTACTTTCTTCAACATTCCCTCCAATCCGTAGAATGAGATAATGCAATTCCAGAGCTCACCAGACCAATCTGTGACACTCTATCACCACTAAACATCTGTCGGAACCAGTTCTACTAGAGCGACCATAACTTCTTCATATCTTCATGTGGACCTCTGAAATCTTGACTGGAGTATCTCAAGACTCATATCTGAAAACCCTTTAAACCACATCCTCTGATATTCAACTTATCTTGGACTTTTACCTTAATGTCATCACTGTTCTTTATTGTTCCTGATTGAGGCTAATTTTCTCAATATCCTCAGCACATAGCTCATCCAATCTTTCTCATTAATGTAATATGAGTATGTTGACATCAATGACAACACTGGTTATCCTCATACTTGCAACAATCTCCCCCTTTGTCATTGATGGCAACATATGATGTGAAAAAACCATTAAGACAAAAACTTCTCCTTTCTGTCATAGCTCCCCCTATCATCAACAACTCTTCACATGTCTTCTCTTTCTTTACTGCTCCCCTTTGATCAACCACTTGTTTTTCACATGTCTTCTCTCCCCCTTTGACATCAATGGCAAAGGGCTCATACTTGCAACTTTAACACATCAGAATCATACCAGCTGCTCCCCCTGAGTAGCAGCTCCCCATCACCAATCCGGATCACAAGATATGACTGTGATATCCACCAGACTGATGCACATCAGTGCATCCTAGTTCATCACCAGAGGGAAAATGACCCCTAACTTCTCCCTGAGATATTCAAAAGAGTCCTTTGGAAGAGGTTTAGTGAAAATATCTGCAAGCTAATCCTTGGAGGGCACATACTCCAATTTGACTTCACCCTTGTTCACTTGCTCTCTTAGAAAGTGAAATTTGATAGATATATGCCTGGTCTTAGAATGCAACACTGGATTCTTAGAAATATTTATTGCACTTGAATTATCACAGAAAATTGTGATGGGCCCCTCATATTCTACTTGAATATCTCTTAGCATCTGCTTCATCCACAAAAGTTGAGTGCAACTTCCTGTTGCTGCAATGTATTCTGCTTCAGTTGTAGACAGGGATATTGCCTCTTATTTCTTGCTTAGCCAAGAAACCAACCTTTTTCCCAAAAAGAATGCTCCTCTACTTGTACTTTTCCTATCATCCACATCTCTTGCCCAATCTGCATCTGTATATGCATGAAGAGAAAAGTCCTGATCTCTAGGATACCATAGGCCATACTCAATTGTTCCTTTTAAGTACCTAAAAATTCTTTTGATTGCCATGACATGAGATTCTCTAGGATCAGCCTGGAATCTTGCCACAAGACCAACAGCCTGCATTATATCTGGTCTAGTCTGAGTGAGATACAATAATCCTCCAATCATTGATCTGTACTTGGTCTGATCTATCTTAGGAGAGTCATCATCTTTGCTCAACTTACATCCGGTTGCCATGGGAGTGTTCATTGGCTTTGAATCTTCCATTCCAAATTTCCTCAACAATTCTTTCACATATTTTGTCTGAGAGATAAAGATTCCTTTCTTTGTTTAAGTAATTTGCAGACCCAAGAAGAAATTCATTTCACTGAGCATTGACATTTCAAACTCACTTTTCATTTGATTTGCAAAGGTTTTACACATACTGTCTCTTCCTCCAAAGATGATATCATCAACAAATACTTCAACAATCAAAATATTTTCATGATCAATTTTAAAATATAGATTACTATCAGCAATACCTTTGTTGAAACCAATCTTCAAAAGATGTTTGTCTAGCCTCTCATACCATGCTCTTGGGGCTTTCTTTAGACCATACAGTGCCTTCTTTAATTTGCAGACCATATCACCATGCTCAGATAACTAAAATCCATCCGGTTGTTCAATGTACACTTCTTCTTCTAAGTCACCATTCAGGAAAGCAAATTTGACATCCATCTGATACACTTTGAAATCTTTGAAGGCAGCAAATGCAAGAAATAGTCTGACTGCTTCAATTCTTGCCACTAGAGCAAGGGTTTCCTCAAAATCAATCCCTTCTATTTGAGAGTAGCCTTTGCAGACTAATCTGACTTTGTTTCTGATTACTTCACCAACTTCATTTAGTTTGTTTCGGAAGACCCATTTGGTTCCAATCACATTCTTGTTTCTAGGTCTAGAAACAAGATCCCAAGTGTGATTTTTCTCAAATTGCATCAACTCTTCCTCCATTGCTTTGGTCCAATTTCATCATTGTAGGCTTCATTTATTGTCTTAGGTTCAATCTTTGAAATCAGACAACATTCATCTGAATTTTGAGCAAATTTCCTTCTAGTTTGCACACTTTTACTTTTGTCACCTATGATTTGATCTTCAGAGTGGTTCAGTCTTACATACCTTGGAACTTTGGGAGTTTCTTGCACTTTTGTTTCTTGATCAGGCTCATTCAGACCAACCTCTTCTTCCTAATTTACCAGATCAGTCTGAGTCTGACTTTCAGAGGAGGATTGATCTCCTTGAACCAGAGAACCATTCTAATCATCTTCATCATATTCATAAAACCTTGAGGGCTTCTCAATTCCTTCATCAACCTTCACATTTGTACTTTCTATCATCTTTCTCAGTCTCTTATTGTAACACTAGTATGCTTTGCTTTGAGTGGAGTAACCCAAGAAAATTCCTTCATCACTTCTAGCATCAAACTTTCCAAGATCTTCATCTCTTTTAATGTACCATTTGCTACCAAATACTCTGAAATATCTCACAGTAGGAGTTATACCAAACCAAAGTTCATAAGGAGTCTTACCAGTATTGCTTCTGATTTGAACTCAATTGAGAGTATAGACTGCAGTGCTGATAGCTTCTCTCCAAAACATCTGGGGAACATTTGCTTCTGTCATCATTGTCCTGGATGCTTCCTAGATGGTCTGGTTCTTTCTCTCTACTACTCCATTCTACTGTGGAGTCCTAGGAGCAGATAACTGTCTCTTTATACCATGCTTCTCACAAAAGTCTATGAATTCACCGGATGTGAATTCACCACCTCTATCAAACCTCAGACATTTCAGTTTTAATCCAGTTTGATTCTCTACCATAGCCTTGAAAATTTTGAACTTCTCAAAAGCTTCTGATTTCTCTTTCAGAAGGTAACCCACATCATCCGGGAATGGTCATCAATCAGTAACATGAAATATCTATCACCTTGCATACTCTTGATTGTTGTTGGACCACATAGATCAGTATGAATTAATTCCAATAATCCAGTAGAGGACTGATCCTTGCTTTTGAATGAGACTCTGCTCTGTTTACCCAGCTGACATTCTTTGTACAAACTATTTGTAGGTTTCACCAATTTTGGAAGATCTCTTACAGCCTGAGTATTGCTTATCTTGATGATGTTATCAAAATTTACATGACACAACCTTCTATGCCATAACCAACTCTGATCAACTTGAACAAATAGACAACTTTTATTAGAACCAACTAGATGGAAGATATTACCTTTTGTTTGAGTACCAGATGCAATCTCAGTTCCAGAGCTCTCAAAGATCCTGCATCTTCCATTCTTGAACCAGAGATCATAACCTTTGTCCACCAACTATCCAACACTGAGAAGATTGTGCTTCAATCCTTCAACATACAGTACGTTACTAGTTTTGCTTTTTCCATCAAAAGAAATAGTTCCCCTTCCTCTGATTCTACCAGCAGAATTATCACCAAACTTTACCATTCCTCCTTCATACCTTTCCAAGTCTAAGAACTTGTTTTTGTCACCTGTCATATGGTGAGAACATCCACTGTCAATAACCTAATCATCCTTTTCTTCAACTTGGGTAGCCAAAGCTCCTTCTACAACCTTATGATTGACAGATTCAGAGGATATTGGATCTTCTTCCTTGATGGCAATAAACACCCATTCATTTCTGGATTTGTTTCCTATTTCTGATTCATCATCTGTTACTCCTTCATTATCATCATCTTCATGAACATAATAACAATTCTTTTGGAACCTTTGTCTGTTAGAATTTGACTTTGTAGATCTTTCTGGACATCTTGAGGCAAAATGACCAATCTTATTGCAGTTGAAGCACTTAAAGCGTAATTTTCCTTCATACTTACTTGATCCTCTTGGCAGTCTCTTTGCAATGAGGGCTTCAAGTTGAGCTATTTCTGCTTCTTCCTCTTCCAAGTCTCTTCTTGCTTGATCATACCATGACAACTTCCTTGAAGAGTTTTCTTCTAGATCAAATCTTTGTTTTCCTTTCACAAAGGCACTGGCTTTGAATGCAGATTCAGTTTTGGGGGGATCATCTCCAAACTCAGTCATTTCAAATGCAGCCAGTTTGCCAGCCAATTGGTCTCTTGTGATAGTTGTATGGGCTTTGAATCTATCAATGGTAGCAACCTTGATTTTGTAGACAGCAGGAAGGGATCTGAGAATTTTGCCATCAATCTCATTTTCATCCAAAACTCCACCAGTATTCCTAATTCCACACACCAGCTCATTTACTCTTGGCATAAAGGTAGTAATATTTTCATCATCTCTCATCTTGAGTCTTTCAAATTTCCCTTTGAGACTCTACAACCTTGCACTCTTAACATACTCATCTCCTTCATGCAGAAGTTCCAGTTTAATCCAGATCTCATAGGCAATTGGTAGGTCAATAACATTTGAGAGTTCTGAGTCAGTCAATGCGCTTAGAAGAGCCTCTTTGGTCTGCACATTGTTTTCAGCATCTGTGATTTCATTTAGAGTTATCGGACCACCCTGTGGAGGTACATATGCTTTTGTGACCATGGACAAGTACGCCTTTCCCATACACTCCAAGTGACATTTCATGTGACCTTTCCAAAGAGAGAAGTTGATTCCATCAAACTTCGGACTATCCTTTTTGTATGACGACATCCTAGATCACCTCAAGCAGTTAAGCTCCTTCAGAGGAACTTGGCTCTAATACCAATTGTTAGATTCAGGACAGACAAATGAGAGGGGGGTGAATTAGTTGTCCAAAACTTGCTTGTAATTCAAACACTTATATCCTCTTTGTTATTTAATAGTATATCAATTAATCATTCATGAAAGCATAAAGCATAAACACCAGAGCAGATACACATCAACACATAAGACACTAAGATTTTGACGTGGAAACCCGGTCAAGGGAAAAACCATGGGGTGATTAACCCAAGGATTATTCTCTGTTAGAAGAATAAGAAAAATAGATGGCACATGCCAATTAGGGCTCACTACCCAAGCACACTGCTCACAAGAGGCACACTGCCTACAAGAGACACACTGTCTACAAAGTAACAAGTATTACAAACTTGAACTAGAGATTGACATCTTTACCATGCCTAGATCAGTTCCATTTAAGCCCAAAAACTCCTACTCTGCCTTTCGCACTTCTCTTCGCTATACCACACTTATCCGCTCCAAGACACACTTCAAAATGAATTCACAATCCCTTATTTATACAAGGCATCGACTTAGGAACAATCATATAAGTCGGCAAACACCTATAAGATCATTTGCAAGACGTGTAACACATCCGGTCGACCAGTCTCAAGAAGAACACCAATACCCAGTGGTAATTCTTCAAATGCAAACTCCAACTTCAATGTGGACCACCAATAAGAATTGTACACAATCAAAGATCACCAAAACCTTTCCTGAGTCACCAAGAACATCCACACTTTATCAGCTTACTAGAATTCTTCTCTTCTTCATCCAAAACTTCAAGAACACAGTCTATCACCACTGTCACACTGAAAAAGGTGATTCTGGACCTCCAAACCATGAACAAATCTAGTTGTCACTTCACACTGCTTTCTTCAACACTCCCTCCAATCCACGGAATGAGATAATGCAATTCCAGAGCTCACCGGACCAATCTGTGACACTCTGTCACCAATGAACATCTGTCGAAACCAATTCTACTAGAGCGACCATAACTTCTTCATATCTTCATGTGGACCTCTAAAATCTTGACTGGAGCATCTCAAGACTCATATCTGAAAACCCTTTAAATCGTATCCTCTGATATTCAATTTATCTTGGACTTTTACCTTAATTTCATCACTGTTCTTTACTGTTCCTGATTGAGGCTAATTTTCTCAATATCCTCAGCACACAACTCATCCAATCTTTCTCATTAATGCAATATGAGTATGTTGACATCAATGACAACACTGATTACCCTCAGACTTGCAATAGATCTAAGATGAGTTATATGAAGTGTGGCATTCTTCTCAAGGAAGATTTGGATCCTAGTTATGTTTGTCCGACAATAATGATTTGTATCTTTGTAGTGCCAACCTTGATGATTCATTCTAAGGTTGATGAAGCATATAAACATTTGTGGATGAGTTGTGGAAAGACATCCTTGTGTGAAAATAATAAAATCCTAAGAAAAGTAAAGAGGCAGAACAAAGAAGAGGAGGAGCAGAGGAACAAGAGTAGTAAGGTATGAAGAAATGATGAAGAAGTGTTAGGGACAGAGTAGAATTTTTGTGAACTTTCAAAGGACTGAACTAGATATAAAGAAGATGCTATTTCTCAGTTAATTCTTTCTATATTAAACATAAAAACTTGTAGGTAGTGAGCCTCTTGAGCAGTGAGCTCTGGGCAGTGAGCCCTAAGGCAAGTGTCTTTCCATTTCTTTTAAGTACTTTTAACAGGGTACAAATCTTATGGGTTAACCCCCACCGTGGTTTTCCCTTAACCGGGTTTCCACATAAATTTTTTTGGTGTTATGTGTGTTCAATTTGTCTCTGCTCATGTGTTGTTGACTCATGCTTTGAAGTTTATATCATTAATCTGATTGCAATTTGATTAAAAAGATTAAAAGAAAAAAGGTTGAATTTGTGGGACAACTGATTCACCCCCCCTCTCAGTTGTCTGAACTAATTCCAACAATTGGTATCAGAGTCGGTTCCTCTGAAAGAAGCTTGACTTCTTGGGGAGATCTAGGATGTCGACCTACAAAAAGGATAGTCTGAGATTTGATGGAACAAATTACACTCTTTGAAAGATGTGCATGCAGTGTCATTTACAATGTATGGGTGATCCCTTTTGGTTGATAGCTAAGGATCAGTATAAGATTCCAAAGAAAGGTCCTTCAACTCTAGATGAACTCAAAGATGCTGAAAACAACATCCAAGCTAAAGAAGCCTTGTTGAGTGCCCTGTCTGATATAGAAATGACAAATGTACTAGAACTGAAAACTATGCATGAACTCTGGGAGAAGTTGGAAACTCTGCATGAAGATGATGAATATGTCAAGTGCTCTAGGCTATAGAGCCTAAAGGGTAGATATGAAAGTTTGAGGATAAGTGAAGTTGAAAATATTACATCCTACATGCAAAAAGTGAGTGAGCTTGTGAGCGGTATCAGGTGTGCTGGTGGAAAATTGGAAGAATCAAAAATTGTTGCCAAAGTACTCAGATCCTTACCTGCGGCATACAAGCACAAAGTTACTGCCATTGAAGAGATCAGGACTGTGACAACTGTTACAAGGGATCAGTTGGTTGGTAAGCTTTCAACATTTGAAATGAATGAGTTTGGTGATTCTCTTCCTAAGTCTGGATCTGCATTTAAGGTCAGTGTATATGGAAAACAAAGATATGATCCAGGTGAAAGTTCTTTAAAAAGATCAAACAGATTTGAAAAGGTAAGGAAGGATCTTAAAGATGATGAAATTGAGACTACATAACCTGAAGCTCTTAATACCAAAAGAATTCCAAGAGGATTTGGTAAGTATGAAGGAAAGTTACCATTCAAATGTTTTGCTTGTAATAAGATTGGTCATTTTGCCTCAAGATGTATGGAGAGGATTTCAAAGCCACACCCTAATAGATATAAAGGTCAGAATAAATGTTACTATGTCCAAGAAGTTGGAGAAGAAGGTGTCACAGATGATGAATCTAATCATGGAGGTTCCACTGAAAGTGATTTGGTGTTCATTGCTATCAAAGAAGAAGATCCGATGTCTACTAAATCTGCTAGCTGTACAAATGTGGAAAGTGTCTTGGATGCTCAGGTTGTTGAAAAAGATGAATGGGTGATTAATAGTGGATGTTCTCATCATATGACTGGTGATAAAAGTAGGTTTGTAAGCTTTGAAAAATATGAAGGTGGAATTGTGAAATTTGGAGACAACTCAGTTGGTAGAATCTGTAGCAGAGGATCCATCTCATTTGATGGTAAGAATAACACAAATGATGTTCTATATGTGGAAGGACTAAAGCATAATCTTCTCAGTGTTGGACAATTGGTTGACAAGGGTTATGATCTCCATTTGAAGGATGGAAAATGCAGAATCTTGGAAAACTTCGGAACTAAAATTGTAGGTAACATCTTTCATTTAAGTAGTTTTGGTAAGAGTTGCTTGATTGCTCAGATTGATTAGAGTTGGTTATGGCATAGAAGAATGTGTCATGTACATTTTGATAACACTGTCAAGATAAGTTCTACTCAGGTTGTGAGAGATCTTCCTAAGCTTGTGAAACCTGATAGCATGTGTAGAGAATGTCAATTGGGTAAACAAAAAAAAACTTCATTCAAGAATAAAGAACAATCTTCAAGTGGACTATTGGAACTTGTGCATACTGATCTATGTGGTCCTACCAGAATTAAGAGTGTGCAAGGAGATAGATATTTTATGTTGTTAATTGATGATTACTCCCGAATGATGTGGGTAACTTTCTTAAAAGAAAAATTAGAAGCTCTTGACAAATTCAAAGTGTTCAAGGTTATGGTGGATAATGAGATTGGTGTGAAAATAAAGTGTCTAAGATCTAACAGAGGTGGAGAGTTTACCTCTGGTGAGTTTGATACATTCTATGATAAGCATGGAATAAAAAGACAGTTATCTGCTCCTAGGACTCCTCAACAGAATGGAGTTGTGAAAAGAAAGAACTAGACTATTCAAGAAGATGCTAGGACCATGATGATGGAAGAAAATGTTCCACAAGTCTATTGGAGAGAAGCTGTGAGTACTGTTGTCTACACTCTTAACTAGGTGTAGATCAAAGGCACTTCTGGTAAGACACCTTATGAACTATGGTTTGGTCATCCTCCTACTATGAGATATTTCAGAGTTTTTGGTAGTAAATGCTATATAAAAAGAGATGAGGATCTAGGCAAGTTTGATGCAAGAAGTGATGAAGGAATATTTTTGGGTTATTCTACTCAAAGCAAGCCATACCAGTGTTTTAACAAGAGATTGAATAAGATTGTTAAAAGTGATAATGTCAGAATTGATGAGAGAAAAGGACATTCCAAGTCTTGCAGATATGACTCAGTTGATCAAGATGGAAGTCAAAGACAAGGAAGGCAAGTTCAAATCTAGACTTAGATCCTAATTGATCCAGAAAATCCAGTGGCTCAAGAGGATAGTGCAGATGTTGAGGAACAGGCTCAAGAAATAGAAGTTCAAGAAAATCCCAAAATGCCTAGGTATGTAAGGCTAAATCATCTTGAAGATCAGATTATAGGAGATAGAAATAGAGGTGTTTGAACTAGAAGAAGAATTGTTGAAGATCAAGAGGAGATTTGTTTGATTTCAAAGATTGAACCAAAATCAGTAAGTGAAGCCTACAATGATGAAAACTGGGTAAAAGCAATGGAAGAAGAATTAATGCAAATTGAAAAGAATCACACTTGGGATCTTGTTTCTAGACCTAAGGATAAAAATGTGATTGGAACTAAATGGGTCTTCTGGAATAAACTAAATGAAGATGGTGAAGTTGTAAGAAACAAAGCAAGGTTGGTATGCAAAAGATATTCTCAAGTGGAAGGAATTGATTTTGAAGAAACTTTTTCTCAGGTGGCAAGAATAGAAGAAGTTAGATTATTTCTTGCATTTGCTACCTTCAAAGATTTCAAAGTTTACCAGATGGATGTCAATTCAGCATTCCTGAATGGAGAGTTAGAGGAAGAAATCTACATTGAGCAACTGGAAGGATTCCAGTTGTCTGATCAAAGAGATATGGTCTGCAGATTGAGGAAAGCATTGTATGGACTCAAACAAGCCCCAAGAGCTTGGTATGCAAGATTAGATAAGTATCTGCTAAGCTAGGATTTAACAAAGGCATAGCTGACAGTAATCTTTATTTCAAGATTGATCATGAGCACATCCTAATTGTTGAAGTATTTGTTGATGATATCATTTTTGGTGGAAACGGAAGCGTGTGTAAGAAATTTACTGATCAGATGCAAAGTGAATTTGATATGTCCATGTTTGGTGAGATGAATTTCTTCTTAGGCCTATAAATCACTCAGTCAGATAAAGGTATCTTCATATCTCAGTCTAAGTATGTGAGAGAATTGTTGAAAAGGTTTGAGATGGAGGACTCAAAACTAGTAAGTACTCCTATGGTAACTGGATGCAAGTTGAGTAAAGATGATGATTCACCTAAGGTAGATCAGAAAAAGGTAGAGATCAATGATTGGAGGACTACTTTATTTGACTCAGACCAGACCTAACATTATGAATACAATTGGACTTGTTGCTAGATTTCAAGCTAATCCTAGGGAATCCCATGTCGTAGCAGTCAAAAGAATTTTTAGATATCTAAAGGGAACATCCGATTATGGCTTATGGTATCCAAAGGATAATGACTTCACTCTTCATACATATATAGATGTTGATTGGGCAGGAGATGTGGATGACAGAAAAAAGTACTAGTGGTATAAAAAGCTAGATGCAAAGTGGGCCAAGCTGATGAGCCACAAATATTTGGATGTTAATGACTGAAATAATTTTTACAGTGAAAAATCCCCCTTGGGGATCTGCACTCTGGAACTTCATTGTGAAAAGTAGAGAAATTATATGACCAAATTTGTCATGGGTAATCCATAATGGGGAGAAGGAAGACTTCTAGGAGGACTCATAGTGTGGGGAGCCTAAGCATTTAGGGAGGGGAGTCATCAAGGAGGCCATGGCATTTTTGAAAAGAAATTGGGGCAATAAAGTGAAAGACTACTGGTGTGTCAATGGAAATCTCGAAGGTCTATCTATAAAATGGAAAAGTACTCGGCTTTGTAATTTTCCTACACAACAAAAAGTCTTATTGAAGAAGATTCTAAAAAATAGAGTGGTTATTTTCTCCAATATAGACAACCAAGGAAGGTTATAGGAGGGCCACAGTTAAAGCTAAGTCTGATTGGCCAGTCAACCTGTGTTGGAACAATGTTATCCTCCCAAAAGAGGGAGCTTTTACTTGGTTGGTGCTACACTACAAAGTTTTAACAGGTGATAGGATCAAAAGGCTAGGGCTAGGACTGAATTTTCCTTGTGTTTTTTGTGGAGCAACTGAAGAATCAGTGGATCATCTCTTTCTACTTTGCCTATTTAGTAGACAATGTTGGCTTTGGTTCATGAGGAAATTGAATTGGTGTTCCCTAGTATCTAATTCTCTATACTCTATGTTTATGAACTGGCCTACATTGTTCCAAGAATCATTGTTTTCTTGTATTTCGATTCTAGGTCCTTCTTTGATTGTTTGGTACTTATGGAGGGAGAGGAATTACAATTTTATTTGAAAAGTAGCTCTTTCTTGGATCAAAGTTTGTAACAAATTGGAAGAGGCTATTTCAAAATTGGTGGTGGCCAATGTTAACAAACAAGGTATTAAGACACCTAGTTGGTCTAAATGGGATGTTGAGTTGATGAAGAATTGGAGCTCTTTAAGCAATCTAGGATCAAGAGGGATTGGAGTGATGAATGGCAAGGTCTCATCCAGAGATCAAGTCAAGTGGAGTCCTCCTACAAGATCATTTTCCAAACTAAATTTTGATGGGGCATGTAGAGGGAATTCAGGCTTATCAGGGACTGGTTGTGTTTTAAGGCAGGAGGATGGATCTCTAGTAGCAACTCAGGTGACTAAGATTCCAAAGGGCATGAACAATGAAGTGAAAGCTTGGGCATTAGTACATAGCCTTAAGCTGGTGATTAGTCTTAACATCAAACACATTTGGTTAGGAGATTCACAAGTAAATCTTAAATGCTTTGAAATTAAAAGGTTCAAATAATTGGAAGATTAATTATATTCTACAATAGGCGGTCTCACTTTTGGATGGCTTCATTAACTTCCGCATCTCTCATACATACAGTTAAGGGAATTGGGTGGCAGATGTGCTAGCTAACATGGCAATTGACCAAGACATAGACTATGCAGTTTTCCTACAGGGATAGCCTAATCTTCCTCATCAGCTGGTGACTTGGTTAGATAATGACATGGACAACACTCAAGCCTAAAAGGATTTCCAAGTGATAGGACAACTTCAAATCTTAGGTCCCCTCTCTCTTCTCATGATGTCTCTAGTACGGGTCCCTGGTTACTATTGGAAGGCTTTATGACTATTTCAAGTTTGTTCGATAGGAGAGGGGCCATTCTTTTATTGAGCATGAGGGGAGAGGATCCCATCATTTATTGATGAAAGGCGAAAGATCTTATAGGTACAAAGATAGTCTGATCTACCCTACCAGTTGGTGACTTGGCATGAAATGACATGGATAGATTTCAAGACTAAAAGGACTTTTAGGTGTCAGGACAACTCCAAATATCAGGCCCACTCTCTTCTCCTAATGTCTCTAGTACAAGTTCCTCATGATAGGTGGAAAGGTTTAAAACTATTTTAAGATTGTACGACAAGAGAGGAGATCCTCTTTCTTTAAGCACGAGGGAAGAGGATCTAATCATGTTTGATGAAAGGTGAAGGATTTTAAATGGCTCCCATATTTTACCCATGTCTTGTTTTAGGTTTTATTGCCTTTCTTGCCTCTTTAATACATAATCATGACAAGGCTCTCCTCCCTATTAAAGTATAATGGCCATGCATGGTAGTTGAACTCGTAGGTTTCTAACCTTCTTTGGGAGCCACTTTTCCCTTACACATCACTTCAGAGATACCGGGAGCAATTAAGGAATGTTTGTGCGAAAATGATGGTCCCCTTACTAGCACCAAAAGCCACCAAGATAGTGGTACAATGCCTGCCTCATCACCTAGTTTGGATTGCCTCGGGATCGGCCTAGGACGAATGAAGTAACCTCTATCAGAATGGAATTTTCACTTGGTTTTATGGCAGGTGTAGCTCTTATCAAAATATATTATTAGTATTCATTTTGGCTCCACTTACCAACTATTTGGTCTTACCATTTCTTCTAGTCTGGTTCTTCTATTTAAGCTTCAATGGTAGATATCTGACTTAATCATAGGCCTTTCTTCTGACCTCTATCTTGGGAGCCACAGGTGAAAGGCAAAATGAAGGTGTTAGATCTGATGATCCTCGTCGACCATGACTGCACTTTAATGCAGTTCTCGGTGAGGAACATTGCAGGGCATAATTGGATTAAAGGGTATAGGGGCAGAGTTCTCTTCTACTCAAATATTGTGTCTCAAGTTCACTCTAACATCATGGACCTAGTACATGACTAGGAATTCATCCATAAGTTGGCTACAAGCCTCTTTTATAACAACATTTACACACTAGAGAGAAGTATTGCAGTGTCCCTTGAATGTACAATAGCTTGATTCTTCAAAACACCTACATTTATATATTAAAAATTTTCAAGCAAAAAAACCTTTAACCTAGTATTAACTAAGTAATACATGACCAAATTTCAAATACATAAGAAATACGATTTTAGCTATCAAGCCACCTTATAGCCATGACAATAACATCTGAGGAAATATAAGGTTGATAACCACCTTGCAAGCCACCTAGGATATGATGCTAAGACTTTGTGCACAATGTCAACCCTCCTTTCTTGAATGTCAACCTAGACTTTCCTAAAGAGTTATAAACCTTAAGACAGTCTAGAGATTTTCACGTAGACTATGTCATATTGAAAAGATGGTGTGATGAAGGGAGGGTAGTCATGAGAAGAAGTTCTTAGGAAGTGTGAAGACCATCGAAGGGCAATGAAGATTAAGAAATACTAAGGAACATGAAGGAGAAAGTTTGAAGGAAGGTTTTTAAAAGAACCTAATATTATGATAGTCATAGTGGATTGATGTAAATAAATAGTTTTGTTCCTTCAAGCCTACTATGAGTATTTCAATAAAGGAAAATAGGGCTGCCAAGAGACTTCAAAACTATTTGAAACCATAAGGTGTTGAGAGATCACTATTTAAAGGTAAAAATACATGCATAAGTTGCTGATAAAGTCCCATTAAGTAGGGTTGTTTTGTACATAATGGGTAAAAATTGGGTTGTTACAGTCAAATTAGGCCTCTTTTTAAGGATTGTTTTGTAATAGTAGAGGGTAAATGGATTGATCAAGTCATAAGGTTTATATGGAAGGTGTAAATAGGCATATCTAAAATTTCTAAATAGTCACCTTTCAATCATCACTTAAAAACACAACAAAACTAAAAAAAATGTAGTCATACTGCCCTATAGAAGCCTATAGACCAAGGGTTTGATGAAAAAGACACTTGCACGTGTGAAGTAGGTACAAAAATTGGCACACTTTTCTATACACTTGTAAGCATAAAGAATCCAAAATTTAGAGAATTTTGGCTAGTGGAATCATAATTTTTAATCTCTTGCCCTAGTTTGAGGCCAAAAACACATAATTAGGCCTAAAATCACAAAACTGAGTATCAAGACTTCAAATAAATTTTATTAGCCTTGTTTTGAAGTGTATGTACCTTCATAGATCATGGGTGAAATGATTTCCCAAATAACTACTATCAACTACAAGCTTGTTGTATTGTCTTAAACAACATGACAGTTTTGGGGAAATATGAACAAAACTCACAAAAATCACCTCAAACTTCACTTATATTGGGCCCACTTGCTACTTTGTATGGATGGGGATGTAATGCAATGTGTAATTTATTGGATTTATGATTTTTCCCATTTCATGACTAACCCTGTCCTTGTAGACAACTATTGTAAAGCCTTATTCAACACTCAAACCTCACGTTTGGATCCTCACATGTGTGAAAATGTTCAAGGGGCATTTGTGCTTCTTTGTTAATTAAAACTCACCTTTCATTGTCATTGCCCTATTATAACAATCCTAGCCATGGAAGAGGGCTAAAATACATCATTCTTTTATGGTTTTGGGTTATTTTTTTATGATGATTAACTTGTTTACAGGCCTAGACTAAAAGAATGTGGTGTTTATCTAATGTTTTTGTGCAGGGTTTTGCCTCCAAAGTGAGATATAGAGGACCTATGTTTTGGTTTCCAATGGCAACTCACCAAACCCTAACATCTATTTTCTTGAAGGAGATCCTATTTTTTGATCCATGATGCATACTTATCATTTCATGATATCAAACTCTAATCTAATCTAATCATAGTAGACTTTCTACATTTCATGAAGGATTTAGTCAAAAGACCACAAAGAGAGGAAGTTGTATAAGGATTTCATGGGAAAGATTGTTAAAACTATAATGGCTTCACTAAGTTGTTATCCAACCCTTGTTGTACATTCTAGGCTTCACATGACCATCACAACCCCAAGAAGAAATACAATCTTCTTACTTGAATGATGCTAATTTTTTAATCATTGGACCATCTTATCATTTTGCCTCATGCATAGAATGCACTTCTAAGCACATGTTCTATGTTTAGTCATGGTGGAGGGGATTATTTTTTATGCAACACACAACATACACTCAATACAATTTTGCCATTAATCATGTGAGAGCCAAAGATTTGAAGATTGGAACATAAAAAAAATTATTCATCAACTCTACTACTACAATGAGAGAAAACTCTCTTATATCCAAGAAAAACAAAAAAATAAAAAAAATACCTTTTTTGGCAGATTTCGACAATTGTCAGATTTTGCCATTTTAGGTAATTTTACAATCATATCTTTAAATCTTGTTTTTTCCAAAAGCTTCCTAAAACTAAGGTAGGATAAAATGCTAACTAATATTCTAAATTTGAAACATGAGTTTCGATTTATTACAAAAGCAACTTTTTAAAAATCTAGAAAAAAACACTAAATTGCTATTTTGAGAGCCAAGATGAAAGTTTCAAGCCCTGAAAAAGTACCAAGACGAGGTCCAACCCACTAGGGTCGGTTGCGAAACCACTTTCCACCTCATAACGCATCCACTCGTAAAATATCATAGAAAAACCACATCCGAGTCAAAAGTTATGATCTCCAGAACTTCCTGCATTAATTTTACTTAGATTACCCTAGATATCCCTATACTTTATGATAGTCATAAGGAATATTTAACACTCTATTTGGTTTCAACTAAGGTCTCTTGTCATAAGTAACCTAAGGAGTTAAGGAAGGCCACCAAGAATGAATCATGACCTCAACACAAACTTGTCTACCCATGTCATCCATTGTTCACATTATAAAGATCTTGTTATCTTGCAAAAACCAGTAATGGGATTGCTATAGCTAAAATAACACAGGTGTCATGCCCAAGTTGTTACACTTGAGCCTGAACCACAAATCTTAGATTATTATCAAATTTCGTTATTAAATAGTCTAGATCATATTTATAAATGTTAAATCCATAAGATCAAAAATTTAAACTTGTATACATTAACATACGTGCAATGGACATATTGGTGCATCTTATGAGACTATTTATAACAATCATCATAAATAGGAATCCAAGTTTAAACATTTCTTGTACAACTAAACAAAACTTAATAAGTACTATACGACAGTAAATCAGCAAGGTAGAAAATATAATATTACATTTGATCCTTCTCAAAAGGATAGAGAGTGCAAAACACTCATATCTGATGACATTTATACAACATCACTCATAGATAAGCTTGCAATATAAATACAATACAACTACGTGATACATATCTGGGTCAGAAACATAAGTATCTAATATAAATTCATTACATATGGAAAAAAAGACTATTTGTCACCTTAAGCTTTATAGTTACCTTGTAATCAGAAGGGCAATTCCAAAGGATTAGATAAAATAAAGTACAATCAAATATTAATTAAATGTAATAACAAAAATGAAATGATTCATTTATACCTTTGCTTTACCTTGTATCAATTTAAGATAGCTAAAGTTGATGTGATGTCGATACTCTTGTAAAATTTTAGTTTCTACAACACTAAGTAAACAATTAGTCTCTTCAAATAAATGAGTTAATATTAATACACTTCCAAAAAAATTGATATTTTCTAGTAGTATAGACAACATAACACCCATATCTGATTACAAGTGTAAAAACATTAAAGAGTAACTACTTAACAACATTCATCACCATAAATTTACCCGTACCTTATGACGTTTACAAAATACTCTATTAGCACTGACACCTTATACATGTAACTGACATGAATCAACATAACTAAATAAAAGTGTTAGCCTCAAAAGATCAATAATAAACATGATAGGTATCAATTCATAAGATGAAAAGACTACAAGCCCTAAGGGCCAGACCTAATGCCTTGGAGTCTAATCTGCGATGACCTTGCCTATGTACACACAACGCAGAGACTTTGTACTTTGGGGTAACTTGACTTACAATCATAAGGTTAACTTAGATACAATAACTCATAAGAGAACTAGTTATATTGATTCATATTTCATTATGTTAAAAGTGGAAACAATAACTGGTCTCAAGGAGGAAAATTGTTGAACACCTAAAATACTGAGGGGGGTGAATCAATATTCTATTAAACCTTTTACTTATTAAATCATTACTCCATTTGCCACATTTGATAAAAACAAAGAAAATTAAGCAGAGAAAAAGCAACCACAAAGCATCACACATAAACACCAAGATTTTTACTTGGAAAACCCTAAACAGGGAAAAACCATGGTGAGTGTTAGCTTAGAATAATTATGTAATAACAATACCAAATTACAAGAAGGCTCACTGCCCAAAGAAATGATAACTGCAAAAAGGTTCACTGCTTAGAGAAAGAGAGAAGGAAGAATAATGACTCACTACCAATTTGAACTACTCATATTGCATCTACAACTGCATGGTTATAGTTCCAATGAAGCTCATAAACACTGTCTCAAAACTCTTCATCTTAATTGCTCTGTTTCACTTCTTTGCATTTACATTAACCAAGATCTCTCTTATTCTTCTCTTGTCACCTGCACTATTCTTCACATGTCACACATTCATATTCACATCACATATCTCAAACACTGAACTCAATCCCATATATATCCGCAACACTTAAAACTTCATATTAGGTCGACCTGATAAGGTGTAGCGTGTAGTCATGCCTTAAGTAACTTGTCGGCAAAATTCATTCACTAAAATTCATAGCAGACCCAAACAATATTTGAAATACCTTCTCATATGTTAGCCTCAATTGTTCCACCACTTAGGATTAATTTCTAAATAATAGAACTTACTGCATACATAACAGAATTGTCATGTTGGCCTCCAACACAGACTGCCACTGGTTCACTTCATCTGTCAGACTACACCTTTTTCTATGGACCACAAGACTTGCTCAAAAAAATATCAATGACTCTTCAGACATCACATATCATACCTTCAAAACTGCAAAGCAAAATATCCTTTTGCAGTAAAATGTGGATCCCAAGAACACATGCCCTGTCACAGTCAAACTTTGTCAAGCCATGCAACGATACTTAGCAGCTTAAAACTATCTTTTTGGTGGACTTTAGAACATGCAACTCTAGATTTAGACACTTCATACAAGTGTTTACAACACCTCAAAAACACATATCAAGATATGTAACACTGGAGGAATGTGGACCAAAACAAATGAGTGTTCTGCTCTAACTGGCACTATATTCTACTATGTTGGACATAGGTTATTTGAAGGTATGCTTCTGGTACTTATTAGGAGCTAAAATCTTGGATGCAATATCTTCTATGGACTATAGACAACATACCAAAACTGCATGATCTGATCTCCAACTATGGACCAATGCCAGCTAATACATTGTCTCTCTGTTGCTGTCTCTTGTATACTGTGAATACTTAGCCAAAAAGACTAAGTCTTCTTCATCGGACCAAAATCTAAAAGAAAGCTAGGTGTGCAGAAATCGCTTCCTAAACTAATCTAATTAGGAGAGGGCTATGCAAATTCAAATTATTCCTTACAACTACAGCAACATAGAACATCTAAATGAGATATTGCAACAATACACATGAACAAGAAAGAAGACAGAAGAAGAGAGACAAAGATATACGGTGGGGAAAACCCTTATCGGGTGAAAAACCCCACACTCAGAAACCTGCACAATGTATTAACAAATCTGAAAGAATGTTTACAATACACTTGTAATGCAAGATTCAATGGTCTTCGACACTCGTATCTGGAGTCAATCTGACAGCATAACAGTACCTGTAAACCTGTGATACAAACTCCATCTCCAAGCACTTGTTTATATACAAAATACAAGGCAAAATAGGTCCTATCTTGGGATGGGCATCCAACTTGGCCTCATGGCCCAAAACCCACACCTAGGGACACTTGGTCAACATTGTAGAATGTGCTTGAACTTTTCCATAGCTCCCATTCCAAAGAGGTCGCCTATTTTCAAAATGGGCTATGACAGATGCTCTTATGACACTTACAACCGTCATAGAATCTGTCATAGTAGTTACAACTTACAGTTGTAAGAGAATCTATCATACACATGCTATAAATAGCATATTCTCTTACAACATGTCATAGTCCACCTTGGGGTGCACAAATATGCCTTTTTCAAAGATGCTTCATGACACATGTCCTCACCTGTCTTACAAACTTCTATTTCTAACTCTTACATGTCATTGATTCTATCATAGGAATCCATCATAATTCTTTTAGTCAATATTCCCTTACACAACATGGAAGATACTGACACATGGCAAAATGCTCCTACCACAAAGTGGGATGCCTATCTCCTCATGTGAGGACAAAATTACAAGTTGTCATATTCCATGTAGGATTGACACATCACTATGCCACATCCCACAATATGATAATATGGAATTTAAAAATATTTACAACATAGGCAATTAAATAATAAATACAAACATTAATAATGTAAGGAATTACCAAGGTTGAGACACCTTAATTCTCAACATTCTCCCACTTGTTGAACACCTTGTAAGAGCCAATAGAAAAATAGGATTTAACTACTATAGGCCGAGAGGCCTATAGACTCCGAACACCATATGAACTTCTCTGTGCCCACTGGCTTTGTCAATGCATCTGTAACATTCTTCAAAGTATCTACCTTCTCCAAATTTACCTTTCCATCCTCAACCATGTCTCGCATGAAGTGAAACTAAACATCAATGTGCTTTGTTCTAGTATGGAAAGTTGGATTCTTCACAAGGCAAATTACACTCTAACTATCACAACTGATCGTGATCTGACCTGTATCAACACCAATATCAGAACACAATCTCTTAAGCCAAATGGCTTCCTTACAAGCATGATTTGCTTCCATATACTCAGCTTCTATTGTAGACAAAGCAACAAGAAGTTATCTCTTACTCATCCAACTAATAGCACCACCAAACAGTGTAAACTAATAAGCACTGGTGGATCTCTTGCTGTCAATGTCACCTACCCAATCCGAATCCACAAATCCATGAATATCAACAGAATGTGAAGGTCCTGAAACATTACCATGATAGCATATGGCATAGTTGGAAGTACCCCTCAAATATCTGAACACTTGCTTAACTGCATCCCTATGAACCCGTCCAGGATTAGCCATAAATTGACTAAGGACTCCCACTGCTTGGGCAATGTCTGGTCTTGTACAGACCATATCATACATCAAACTGCCAACATGACTAGCATAAGGTACTCTGCCCATGTCTTCCACCTCACTAGGAGATTTTGGACAATCCTCAACAAACAACTTTGTCCCAAAAGAAATGGGAACACATAATGGTCTACAATCTGCCATGTTGAACCTGTCCAACATGGTCTTCACATACTTACTCTGGCTTAGGCAAAGTTTTATGTTGGTTCTGCCTCTTCTAATTTCCATTCCTAGAATGTACTTGGCTGCCCCTAAATCTTTCATTTCAAACTGTGCTGACAACTGAGATTTAAAATCAGAAATCATATTCTTACCCTTCCCAATGAGCAACATATCATCAACATACAGTGCAACAATGAGAATACGATCACCATCAAATTTATAATACACACAGTAATCCAATTGACAACACAAAGGCATCAAACTTCAAGTACCATCTCCTAGGGGATTACTTCAAACCATACAAAGACTTCTTAAGTTTGCAAACCAAATTTTCTTTACCTTTCACCATGTAGTGCTCTGGCTGTGACATGTAGATTTCTTCCTCCAAATCACCATGAAGGAAAGTTGTCTTCACATCCATCTATTCTACCTCCAAGTCATAAGCTTCTATGAGAGACAACAGGAATCAAATAGATATCAGCTTTGCAATGGGAGAGAAGATCTCACCATAATCTATACCCTCCACTTGTGACTACTCCTTCACAACCAATCTAGCCTTATACTTCTCAACACTGCCATCTACACCAAATTTCTTCTTGAACACCCATTTGCATTCAATAGTTTTCCATCCAGGAGGCAAAGGCACCAAGTTCCAAGTTTGATTCTTTTCCAAAGAAATCATTTCATCCTCCATGGCCTCCTTCCAGGAACCTACATCTTTCATGTCCATAGCCTCTAATACAGTTCTAGGTTCATCACTGTTAGTAAGCAAAGCAAAAGCACAACTAGAATCAAGCAATGTAAAACTAAACCTTTCAGGTTACTTTCTTATTCATGTAGACCTCCTTAAGAGCTGAGGTTGAGGTTCATCTTCTTCATCTAAGCTTTCAGAGCTGCTAGAGCTCTCCTCATCATTAGGTCCAACATTGTCTTTCTATTCAGTCTTCTCAGGGGTGAGAGGAAACTGAACAACATCCTCTTTCTTTTCTTTTTCTTCTGGCTGTAAAATAATGGAAGAAGGTGTAAGATCTCTGAAGATGACACTTTTTCTATACAACACTTTTTCAGCCACAGGGTGCCAAAGATTGTATCCTTTCACACCGACACCATAGCCAATGAAGATACACTTAACAACCTTATTCTCTAATTTTAACCTCTTCTCCCTAGGCACATGTGCATATGCCTCACAACCAAAAATATGAAGATGCCTTATTGAAGGCTTTCTACCAGACCACACCTCCATGGGTGTCTTTCCAACAAGAGCTAATGTAGGAGATCTATTAACAAGATAGCAAGTAGTGGCAATAGCTTCAGCCTAAAACTTTTGTTCTAGGCCGGCTCCACTAAGCATACTCCTAGCCTTCTCCATCAGTGTCATGTTCATCCTTTCTACAACTCCATTTTGCTGCGGAGTGTATGGAGTTGTCTTATGTCTTTCAATCCCAAGTTCCTTGTAATATTTATCAAATTCTATAGAACAAAACTCACCACCATTGTCAGTTATCAAACACTTAATCTTCTTACCAGTCTAATTTTCAGCAAAGGCCTTAAAGTCCTTAAACTTACTATAGACTTCAAATTTGCTTCTAACAAAAAAAATCTATGTCCTACTGTAGTCATCTATAAAAGATACAAAATATATAGATTTTGATAACGAAGGAATATTAACATGACCAAACACATTAGAATGAACAAGGTCCAACACACCAAAAGACTTGTGAGAACTCAAATAAAATTAAACATGATTTTGCTTTCCATAAATGAAATGTTCGTAAAATTTAAACTCAAGATTACAATCATCTAACCCCTTAATGAGGTTTTTATTTTTCAGGGTACACAGACCCTTCTCACCAATGTGGTCAAATCTCTTATGCCATAACATTGTCTTTTCAATAGGAAGTTTAACTTCCAAGGCATGATTACAAACATCAGAACTAGAAACAACAGATCTCTTGACTACTCATTCAGATGGTGGGGATGAAGTGACTGCTACCCTCTTCTTTGAATTAGAAGAACTATTGCATTGTGAAATACATGCCTCCAGCTGAAACATAGTACCTCTCCTAGTACCCTTAGCAAGCACCATAGCTCCTCTAGTCATCTTACATCCTTCTTTCAAAAAGACAACCTGCACATCTGCATCATTCAAACTACTTATAGAAAGAAGGTTCCGTGCTAAGCCTAGGATATCCATAACCCCAAAGATCCCCTTCACTCAACCATTACAGAATTGGATAGAGACTCTTCCATGACCAACAATCTTCAGATGAGAGTCATCACCCAAGTTCACCTTTCCACCATCGAACTCCTCATACTTAGTGAACCAGTCTCAATGCGAGGTCATGTGGAATGATGGGCCAGAGTCAATCAACCACACATCATCAGATACATGGGTTGCTAGGGCTGCAATGAAAGCATCACCATCATCTTATGATTTGTCAGAATCTGAATCAAGAGCTTTCTTCTTCTTCTTTTTCTCCTCTTTACATTCCTTTCAGAAATGCCTAGATTTACCATAGTTCCAATAGATAGCCTTGGACTTTTTGGGAGATTTGGATCTCCCATGAGATTTGGATCTACCCTTCTTAGCTTTCTTGTCCTTTTTTTCCCTTTCTCTTTGGGTCTTCCAGAACTGCAAGAGCTTCTTTGGCTACATTAGAAGACTTCCTCTACATCTCTTCAGATAACAATGTAGATACCACATCTTCCATCTTGAATGTGGATGGGGTGCTTCCAATAGCCATGACAAGGTGATCCCACGAGTTTGGCAAAGAACAAAGTAGGGTCATACATCGATCCTCCTCCTCCATATTTACACCAATAGATGTCAATTGTGCAACCAACATGTTAAAAGCCTTCATATGTTTGGCAATGGATCCTTCATCCTCCATTCGAAGAGAATACAACTTATTTCATAGAAAAAGTTTATTAACCAGGGATTTGGCTTGATACACATCTCCCAACTTCTTCCAAAGAAAGGTTACAGTCTTCTCCTCATGGACATCTAACAACACAAAATCAACAAGACTAAGTCTTATGAGACCCTTAGCCTTCTGATCCTTGAGATCCCAATCAGCTTGTTGCATTGTAGCTAGTTTAGTTCTGATAATGGTTTCCCAAAGGTCTCGGTCAACAAGCATGTCTTCCATCTTGAGCTTCCACAACTCAAAATTAGTGTCATTGAACTTCTCCACTTCCATTCTTCTGGATGTGCTTGCCATCTCCTTGCTATAATAGAAATTAGAATACTCTACACAAACTCCCACTCAACTTAAGATCAGCTCAAAAAATCCCTACCCAACAACTAGGACCAAAGGTGATCAAGCTCTGATACCAACTGAAAGGAAGCTAGGTGTGCAGAAATCGCTTCCTACACTAATCTAACGAGGAGAGACCTATGCAAATTCAAATTATTCCTTACAACTATAGCAACATAGAACATCTAAACAAGATATTGCAGCAATATACATGAACTAGAAATAAGACAGAAGAAGAGAGATAAAGATATACGGTGGGGAAAACCATTATCGGGTGAAAAATCCCACACTCAGAAACCTACACAATGTATTAACAAATCTGAAAGAATGTTTACAATACACTTGCAATGCAAGCTTCAATGGTCTTCCACACTTGTATTTGGAGTCAATCTAATAGCATAACAGTACCTATAAACCTGTGATACAAATTCCATCTCCAAGCACCTGTTTATATAGAAAATACAAGGCAAAATAGGTCCTATCTTGGGATGGCATCCAACTTGGCCTCATGGCCCAAAACCCATGCCTAAGGACACTTGGTCAACATTGTAGAATGTCCTTGACACTTGTCCACAGCTCCCATCCTAAAGAGGTTGCCTATTTCCAAAATGGGCTATGACCGATGCTCTTACAACACTTACGACCATCATAGAATCTATCATAGTAGTTGCAACTTACAGTTATAAGAGAATCTATCATACACATGCTCCAAATAGCATATTCTCTTACAACATGTCATAGTCCACCTTGGGGTGCCCAAATATGCCTTTTTAAAGATGCTTCATGACACATGTCATCACCTATCTTACAAACTTCTATTTTTGACTCTTACATGTCATAGATTCTATCATAGGAATCCGTCATAATGTAAGGAATTACCAAGGTTGAGACACCTTAATTCCCAACAAAATCTTTGTCACAAAATCATTCCTTTCCTTGTTGCCATCAATGAAAACACCTCCAAACATCATGCTCAATCATTCATCATTATGCCAGTAGTGTCTCTCTTATAATGATGTTTGCTAAGTTGCCAACAATCTCCCCCTTTTGTATTGATGGCAACACTTGATATGAAAAACTGTTACAACTCCCCCTTTCTCTTTACGCATTGCTCCCCCTAACTTCATGCTTCTCTTCTTACTTTTCAAATGTTTTTCACATGCTTCATTTCTTCTCCCCCTTTGACATCAATGACAAAGGTGTATGATGCAAAAATATGTACAAGTTGCCAAAATTTCAAAACTATTTTTCTACTCTCCACATATTTACAAGTGAAATCAAATATCTTACTGTTGTTCAAGGAGAACATTCTTGTAGAACTTCTTCAACTGTACCACTTTTTCATCCCAACTAGTCTTAGCATCACTCAAAATTAGTATATGTTCCCATTAATCTAAGACACCAACTCTTTTTCTTTCTTTACAGTAGCAGGGGCCTCAGTGATTTGCCTAGTCTTATTTGCTGCTACTACTAGCTTGGTTAGGGATGCACTCTTGAAGCTTGCTACCTCCCAGAGCTAGATCATTCTATGCTTTATGACCTCCCTCTGAGTCTACAAATTATGTATATTAGAATGAATAATTTCAACTTGTGCCCTCTAATTACCAATAGCATCTTTTACCGAGTCATAAGTTCTAGATATCTTCATTATTTGAACTTCCCATCTATCTATTTTATCTTTTATGCCCTTAGTTTTATCCGGCCATGTAAGAAAAAATTGATACAGTTCACTAGCTTCTTTAACGGCCAACTGTGCATAATCTACACTTTATCTAACAAAATTTTATTTTGAGCAAATTTTTCAGTAAGCTCAACTAATATTTTGTCATCAATCTTTGCCCTTACTTTCTTTTCTGCAGCTTGTTCCAAGGACTCAAAATGAGAATTGATTGATTCCATTAGATTTTTCATTTGTGTAGTAGGGGGTAATGATGTATCTCTCCTTATTCCAGGCATTAACTTTTCAAAAATTGTTGATGCATCTTCTATCAGCTCACTCTCCTCCAAATGGGATTTTAACATCTCTTCTTGTGCAGTAGCTTGAAAGATTATCCCAAGTCTTATCTTTTGCAACGGGGACATTGTAGCAAGGTTAATAGGTCCTTACAAAAGATCAGGTGTAGTCAAAATCTAAGCTTCCTTCTACTTCTCCAAAAACTCTCTTAAAGAATCAGGAGTGTCTTTGTTTTCTTCAACTTGAGATGACTCAACATCTTGTCTCTCTGGAGGAGGTTCTTGACTGTGTTCTTGTTCATTTCTTTCTGGTTCTAAAGAAAGGTTGTCTATCATTTGTTCATTTATCTCTTCTCTCTTCTCTTCTTGTCTCTCAGGTATATTCTCTTCTACTTGATTAGAGTTTTTTGGAAGGTGTTCCACCTTGATCCATACTCTATTTTGTATTCATTTATTCTTCATTTCCTGTGTCCACCAAAGGAGTAACTATGCTTTGTTCCATGTTCTGTTCCACATTTATCTTTGGAACTACATTATTTGCACCAATATTTTGTTCCTCTTCATTGTCAACAATAGTTGAAATTTACAACTCATGTAACACCTTTAGTGTTATCTCTTTAGTCTTCTTCACCAGTTTCTTAGTGTCACCAGACATCAAAGCATTGACTGTCTTCAAGGTTCTAAATTCATCACTAAGCTTCTTAGTTACTTTGACCTTTTCTTCTCTTGTGATGTTTGGACAAAGTTTCAACAAGACATATTATTTTATCTCAACATCTTTGGCCATAGCCCCTTCTTTTCTTGCTGTCATAATGCTGGCTAAACTATCTGGTAACTAATCTATAACTTCAATTAATGCTTTACTAAAAATATCTAAATATCTTACAACTGTTGTCTTAATTTTTATCTTATCAGCATCAGATCTTTCATCATACATATCAACAATTGGTTTTGGAGTTTCATGAGGAGTAAATGCATTGATAATAGCTTCCAAGGATATAGTTGCTTCTTCTTTTCTATTCTCATTCTTTTCTTCTTTCTTCTTCTTCTTATCCTTGGTCTTTCTGGAGGGATTCTCACTAGTGGCTTCATCTACTTTTGTCCTTTTGCTTTAACTTCATCATCTATTTCTGTTTTCTCTTCTTCTTCTCCTTCACCAAGGCTCACATACACTCTTTTTGTGGCCTTTGCTTTCTTTCTTTTCTTCTTCTCTTCTAACTTTTTCTTTGGCACTTGCTCTTTAATATTTGTAGGATTTGTCTTATCTTTCTCAGGTCCGAAGCTCTTGGGGTAGGTTTTGCAGAGGTGGAGGCTCTTGTTCTTCTCCTAGAGCTAGATGTAGGCTTTTCTTTCTTAGATTTCTCCTCTTTCTTCTTTGGAGTCTTTGAATATTTCCCCTTTAGAGAACCGAATGTCTATTCTACTAGAGCACTTGCAGCCTTTGATGCCTCTGCCCTGTCTCTTGCTTCATTTATTTGTTCATCTATAAATCCTTAGATTTTAGCAAACTCATCTACCATTTTTCTTGTATTCTTCTTGATTTTTGGTTATTTTTGTTCCATAAACACTTTGAGAGACAATTCTTCAAATGTTCCAAATCTTCCCTCCTTAGGGTCTTTGGGCTTTCTTAACATTAAATCAGCCAATCCAATCAAAACTTCCTCTGTGACTTCATATCCCATGGATTGGACCCATATAGTTCTTGGTTTCATAGCCTCCATAAACCATTTATCCTTGTCCACCATGAATACAATGTATTTTTCATATTTATTTACTATCTTCTTAGGGATCCTAGCCCTAGCCTACATTTTCTTTTGGAAATTCTTAAAATATCCCAATAAGGCTACATTTTGTTTGTCAACATTTCTCAAACTCTACAAACAATTTCTAATTTGTGAAGCTATAGGTGAATGTGTTGGCAAGAGACACTGTGTGGCCTCATTATTGTTTTCATTGATGGAAACAAAGTCTATCCCACACATCCACAACACATAGTATGTCTATACTGGATGATAGATTGAAGATTGTTTAGGTCTGGTGAGCAAGAATAGAGCATGCAGCAAGGTCTGAGAATCAAGTCCAAATCTCTCAGATGGTATAACTCAGCAAGTTGTAGACTTGGGAAAGTCAAGAGGAGTATCATGACTACTATATTCGAGAGCTTGAGCCTTTGGTGATGAATCATGGAAAAGATATGAGCATCTGAGTGTTGGGCTCCAGACAGTCAGACTAGACTGAAGAAGAACTGATCGACAGAGTATCAGATTTCAATCCGGATGAGTAATTGATGTTGATCAAGCTATTTGAGGGATCATACATGGTTGGATGACATGATTGATGACTTCTATGTCTATGTTTTTGATACGCATCACATATTAAGCATGGAATCAGCTAATAGATCAGTGTTTTGTAAATATCTTGATTATTCTGGTTGCTGACTAGAAAGATGCTGAAATCCTTGGTGCGGATATATATACCAGATAGATTTTGGTATGAAGGTGAGTGTGAAGATATAGTGTGCAAGGAAAGGTAGAGATAAGTGTGGAAGTAGCAATACAAGTCTGGTATGTGACATAATAACAACACTAAAGCAGAGGAAGAATGAACTGCATTAGATCAGTATATTGAGCCTAACTGGAACTGAACCTTAGCATATATGGATGCCTCTCTTCAGTTCAAACACCTGGTTACCTTTTATAAACATTGTAGATAGTGAGTCTCTTGTAGGTAGTGTGCCTCTTATGAGCAGTGTGCTCGGGCAGTGAGCCCTAATTGGCAAGTGCCATTTTGTACTTCTTATTCTTTTAACAGACAATACAATCTTGGGTTAGTCACCCTGTGGTTTTTCCCTTAATAGGGTTTTCCACATTAAAATCCTTGTGTTATGTGTGTTCATTTCATTTTTTCTCTCATGATTATATATGCTTATATGTTTTGATGCTGCACAAATTATAAAAGGAAAAATAAAGTTATTAGAGATAACTGATTCACCCCCCCTCTCAGTTATCTACCTTGTTTCCAACAATTGGTATCAGAGCTAAGTTCATCTAAACAAAGCCTAACAACTTGAGGAAGATCTAGGAATCTCAATGGATATGTATGGTATGAAGGAACAACTTCAGTCTGCCCTAGATGATCTTGAGCAATCTCACTCTGAAGTCAATAACTTGAGACAAAGACTCAAACAAGCTGATGATTTCATAAATGAGCTAAAAGAAAAACTAAGTATCTCTGTGAAAAAGAGAAAGGAACTACTTCAACAATTAGTAAGTGAAAGTGAACCCAATAATACTAATGAAGATCTGAATGAGAAAAACAAGCTATGTGAGAAGCTATCAAAAGAGGTCATTATGGTAAGGCATGAAATGGAATCAAGGGTTATGAGATTCACCCAAGAAATTGAAGAGAAAAGAAAAATTGAAGATAATCCAAAACAATCTCTCAAGGAGAAGCCAAAGGACTGCCACAAAATGGATAGAATAATCAGGCATCAGGAATTTGATCTTGAAGAAGCTAGAGATAATGAAGAACAACTTGAGAATTAGATAGACACTCTTAAACAAGATAGTCAAACAACAAACGAATACAAAGATAAATTCAAGATAAACTCAACTCAACTTGAAGTTCTTCTTGAAAGCCAAAAGAGGGTAGATGACAAGTGTGGCTTGGGATATGAGAAAGGTGAAAGCCTTTGATCCGGTCAGAAGAACTTTGGATCAGGAAATCCAAGGAACAGGCCTAGAAGACCTCCAATAAGGCAACCAAATGCTCAAAGATATCCATCCTTCAATGGATATTGCTACAGTTGCAACAAATTTGGTCATAAAACAACTCAGTGCAGAAGCAGAATGAATTAGAGTAATTCATCCTTCTCCAAACAGTGTTTCAACTGCAAAAGGTATGGTCACAAATCTCATGAATGCAGAAATATGCAAATAAATAATTCATTCAATGGTAGATGCTCTACATGCAATAGAATGGGACATATGGCTAATCAATGTAGATCAAGAGGATATCAGTCAAATATGCAAAGAAATGTTGTTTGCTACAATTGCAATAGATCCAGTCATATTGCCAAATTCTGTAGAAGTAAGAATCAGGATAAAAAGGCTCTAGTACATCATAATCAAAATCAAGATAAAGGAAAAGGAAAAGTGAATGTGGATGAAGTTCAAAGGGAGATGAACAAGATTTGGGTGAAGAAGTGTACAAAAATTTTTGGTGATGGATCCGCACCAGAATCTGGTGCTGATATTCCTTCTAGAAACTAAATAGATGAGCTCTGGCTCAGGGGGAGTCACAAAGGAAAATAAATTTCCCCGGCCAGTCAATTGGTGCCTAAATTTGGCACATGGAATGTTGTGGATTCAAGGGTTCTTAGAGGAATATCTAAATAACCCTTGGTAAAAATATGAATGATCCACAAGGAGGTTTGAAGTGTTTATTCAGCCAAGATTGATCCAATTTGATAGCCCTCCTGTAAAGCAGGATCTTCATAGACAGATCTGGTTTGATTCAAAATTGAAATATCTTGATCTGAGGATTCATGGCATGATTGGAGGAAAGAAGATACATTGTCAATTATCACTAAAAAGGATTCTAAGTACATCTTAATGATTCAGAAAGATCTCTCTTAGAACAAGGCAACTAGATGACTTAAGTTGTGCATTTATTGCAAAAGGAAATTAGAATTTGTGCAGAGATAAAAGGGTTCTTTTTCTCATCATTTGCACATTTACATTCGAGAAGAAGAAAGGAAGAGCTCTGCATCAAGTTTTCACATCTTTCTCAAAGATCAATAGCAGAATCTGATTCAACCAACTACCTATTATGACTCTTATTGTGAACCCTAAAAGCGTAAAAAAGGTATTTCCATTTCTGAATATCTCTCTGAATCTTTTGCAAAGATGGCTACTCCAATGGTTATTAAGATCACTGATAGGCCATGCCCAAAGTTCAAGAAACACCCCTACAAATCCCTAGAAGTTGATTCCTTAGGCACTTTTTCTAGCATTCCGTGTGGGGTTCTACATGTAGAAGATGTTAGGGTGTACATCCACACAAATATTGAGGAATTTGGAGAATCTAAGTTGATGGATATCTACCATAAACAATTAATAGATGAAACCTTTGAACTCAAACCTCAATACAAGGCCCTCCAGGATAAGCATTTTGGACATTGCATTCCCTTTCCCTATTTTGCAGAAGATGAATGGGTTCGGTATGTTCTTAGCAGAATACATGACAATTTCATTTGGTTAATGAAGCCCTTCAATATAACAAAAGATGCCATTAGGGCAGTAATTGGACTGCACTCATCTGGTGGGTTGCCTGCACTCAAATCTATCAAGAATCAGATAGTAAGTGAAGCTACTAGATCTAAGTTTGACAAAAGAGCAATGACAATAGAAGACATCACATATCTGGATATCAAATTTGCCTCTATGATAATTGGTTATAAAATCTATCATTCCAGTAGGGAGAATTCTGTGTCTGGAACTGCAATTTATACAACATGTCAGATGCGAAGGGAAAATGTTGATTATGACCTATGTGATCTTCTTCTGAATTAACTATTAGAAAACTTGCAGAAGATCAAGAAGGATAAGAAGAACTCATTCAAGTATGGTTGGCTAATATTGTGTCTGTTCTTTTACTATATGAATGAGCTACTCAGATCAAGTGGTTGGGTATGGTAAAATGACAGACCAGTTACCACACAAATCAAAGACTATATGTATGGACTTGGTGATGCTAAGGCTCAAAGCACAGTGCTTTGGGGATACTTTAAGAACTTCCAAAGTATGATACAGGCCAGAGAAAGAATTCCTCAAACAATAGTTGAAAAATATAAGGATACAGTATGCTTCATGGTAGACACTGATCAATGCCTAATGGAGGAAGTTGAGCCCAGAATAGTTTGGATTATGCCAATGGGATATGAGGTTGATGAGAAAATCTTAGAGCTGCATGTCCAACACTTGCTGAGTCAGCCTAAGGACCCTGAGGCAAAAAGGTTTGGAACCTTTAAAGAATTAAGTGTAAAGATTCATGTTGAACTAAGGCAACCAGAAATGAAAAGGAAAGTAGAGGAAATTGCCAAGAGATATGGCATATCAAAAGAGGAAGTTGATGCAAACAGAGAGAAAATAGAAAGAGCTGAGAAAGAGAAACAAGAAGTAGAAAAGGAAAGTGTTCCAGTGCAAGCCTCCTCCTAGACTAGATCTTCCAAGAGCTCTGAACCTGCCACCTCTAAGAGCTCAAGAGCCTCAAAACTAGAAGGCAAGACATCTGGAAAGGGAGAAAAGAGAATGAAAACAAAAACGAAAAGGTCCTACATAAGCCAAAAGGATGATGAAGAAATAGAGTTTGATGAGTAAGTTAAGAAAATGAAGAAGAAGAAGAAGAAAACATCCGGCGAATCCTCTGCCGGCAAAGACAAAGAAGAAGGGGTAGAAGAATTTGTTGAAAAGTCCACTCTTTCTATTGATAATATCATCAAGGCAGTCACAGTGGATGGGAACCTACAACCAGTCACTGAATTTTAAGATGAATATAGTGATACTGACAAGAACATCTTGGAAGATGCTACAGTTAGGTATCTAAACATTTATAATAAAGCATTTATTGAAATCATTTCTCTAATTCCCAAAAGTCTAGAGAAGGTACTTGAACTAAGAAAGGAAAATGCTAAGGCAAAGGACTTAGAGATTCAAGCATAGATTGCTATTCAACTCTATCCTTCCATTACTCCAAAACAAATGAACATGATCTTTAAGGATTGCAAGGATGAGTTTCGGAGCAAAGCAAGAATGAACAAACTTATGCTTGTAGAGACTGATCAAGTAGCAAGATAAATAGAAGACATCCTCTAGAATGCTTTCAAAAGATTCAATCTTCCTGTTATAGAGGAAATAGATGAAGAACCTTCTACCATGGACGTCGAAGGATTAAGTGCATCAAAAGAAGAATCTACTAAGAAAAATGTAGAAGAGTCAAAAGAGATAGATGAGGAGAAGTCTAAGGACTTGGATTCCTTTGTTCTGGAAGAGGAAGTCCATCAAGAAGTCAACATCTCTCCTCCAGATCCCCCTGTAGACTTAGCTACTAAAGGAAAAGATAGAGAAGAGGAGAAATTGAGTCAAGAAGAGGAGGTAAAGGGAAGAGAAGAAGAACAAATAGAGAAGATCCCTAATGACAGTTCTGAGGTTGTAAAAGGAAAGAAGACCCAGTCTCTGGCAAGAGACACTGTAGAGGCAATAAAGAGCTTCTTGAACAAAGAAATGATAGAATAGATGAACCAGAATTATTTCAAGGACCGCTAAATTTTGATTCCCTCTCTCCGGTCCAAACAATGAAGATAGCATCCTTTGCCCAAGCTAAAGCAAAAGAAAAGCTTCTAAAGTCTCACATGGAAGATTGTGAGCTGATAGAGATTTTATCTAGAATGTTGGAGAAGATCATGCCATCCTTCCAAAAGGATCCTTCGGCCTTGTTGATGATTGTTTTGAGATAGTCATAACAATAGTTAAAATTCACATAAAATGAACCATAACTGACTTGAAAGATATGAAGGAATTGGTTAAGATTCATTTAATCCCAAGTTTAATATGGTCAGGTCTTGACCTATTGGGCAAATTCAGTTGGTCAATGTGAAGCTGTAATGTTCAAGGGGCTTTATGTGATTTAGGGTTTCTTGTTGGTTTACGGGACTCAAACTATGCAAAAGATCATAAATATCAGCAAGTTGTTCATTCCTTTTTGCATAAAAGTGTTACCATGCTACAAAGCTTTAAATGTTTTTTTTAAAATTATTGCAGCTTTATCTTCTTAGATATTATGAAAACTGTCTACTTTCAACTCAACTATGCATTCTTCTTTCAAGTATGAAATGGTTTACTTTAAATTTCTGTGTTTTAAGTTAAGTATTTTCAGATGGGTTGGGAAAAGTTAGAAAGATCTAAACTAAACATCATTCATTCTACCAAAGGATCTAATTGTTCTGTTATGCACTTTGTAAATCATATAGCAATTTGATCAAATCCACAGACTAAACCCTAAGTGTAACTTCTGAGCATTTTCACGAACATACACCTAAAATTGCAAGCTCTAAGAGAAAATGTTTTAAACACAATGAAGAGCCAGAAAACACTCAGAAGATAGACGCAGAATTCCAGATTCAATTGTATTAGAAACAGATAGTCATATAAGTTTTACAATGTCTAAATGATTCTTAGCTTCATTGATCAAACTATAGCAAACTTACAAGCTTTATAGAAATAGCGGAGGCAGGATGTTCCACATGCTCCTTGTTGCAGACACAGGCGACCTCCTTCTTCTAATCCTAAATGTTAAGCTAAATTACTAAAATCCTTGTGTAAAATATTACAGTGTACAGAGGCACGATATATAGACTTGACTATCCTCAATACAGCTCAAAACCCTAGTTAAGCAATGGTTCAAACCTCTGGTTACAACCATAAATGCTAGAGAACTAGTCCCCAAAAATATCTCTGAGCATATATCAAATCCGGGTGAAATATGCCCTTCTGGAAACCCTAGCAGCTCAATAATAACTTCTGTGGTCTGCTGCAATTATGTCTCCATCTGCATCCTATCTTCATTAATGAAGACCCTTGACCTTTTCGACCTTCATCCTTATCTTCCTCTGCTCCTGAGATCAGATCTCCTCCCTTCCATGACGTCATCGCCATCAAGCTTCAGCTCCTTCCTCAACTGCAAACCTACAAAAATAGACCAACAATAAGTATCATTTCACCTAATAAATCAGGAGGAAGATAAGCAGTTATTAAATCCAGCCGTGAGAGTGTAAACATAGAAATCAGGCCCTAATTCCATAAAAAAACATGCGTCAAAATGCATACTCAATGTCCAAAACAGTCGGGTCAACCATCGTTGACCAAGAACATGCATTCGGGCTCCAAAATGGCCTCAAAATCTTATCACTTGGTGTTCCCACCCATTTCCTTGTTCAAATCCTTTGTATATGGTGAGTGCATGTCCCTCTTGTATATCGGGCTTGTATACTTTAATATACAAGCACCAAAATATGCAAGAAATTTTCTATTTTTAATTCCCATTTCAAATCCGGCTTGTACATTTTACCCTGCGAATTGGCTTGTATATCACATACATATAAGCATGTACATACAAAGAATACTCCATGCCTATCCCCTTTTAGATTCTGCCCTTGTATGCCCCGCCATGCATATGGGCTTTGTATGTCCTCAACATACAACACACAAAATATACAATAGTTTAACCGCATTTAATAAACCCTTAGTTCTGCCATATAAAGCAATGTATAAAGCATTGTATGTAACCTTTGATATACAATTCGGATGTAATGCATTGTATTAATTGTATCCTAAACTTGTTTGAGTTCCGGCTTGTATAAACTGTTGTATATCGCAATGTATGTTTGATATGTACATGGCGTGAAACATACATTGACTTATCATTGTTAAAAAACCTTTTTAAGTCTGCGACGTATATGGCCCTTGTATCTTTTGCTTTGTATGCCCCGAAACATACAAACATTCAACCTTATTTAAATAATTCTTTGGGTCCGCGACTTGTATAAGTCATTGCATATCGGCTTTATATGTCAAGACATATAAAGCACAAGATATACAAAGGCTTAACTCTTTTTAATAAGTCTATCTTGTCCGCCTAATGTATACTCGTATTGTATGTTCGACAAGCCCGCGGATATACAACAAATTAACCCCGCTTCATAACTTTTGAATTCTGCACCATGTATAAAGCCAAATGCACATTTGCCCTGTATGTTTAACCTACCAAACATACGAAGGTGAGATACATGCAATGAAATTCAAACATTCATTCATTCTAACCCTAAAACCATTTCGGGTCCATCCTATATGTATATTTCAAAACTTTTATCAAATGCATACAAGTAAAAGGATATACAATCAACTTTGTATATGAAAGCAATATACAAAGTGGATTGTATATGCAATATGCAAGCGACCCAACATGCATACAACCTTGTACACGAACCCGATTGCAAATGCGACTAAGTAAAAAATGACCCATGCATATACAAAGGACTTTGTATATGCACAGTGATATACAGATGTCTTTGTATACAAGTGAACTCGCGTACAAAGGGCCTTGTATATGCAACATGCATATACAAGCAGACTTGTATGTGCAAACAGCAAACCCTTCCCTTGTACATTTTACCAAAATGATCATAACTTGCAAAATATGGCAAATTTTAAGATGGTTCAAAAAGCAACCCTGGCTCATTTTTCACAAGGAATCCAACCATATCATGCCTTGGTACTAAAAATGCATTTTTCTCTATTTTTAACAAAGTTTGCAATTTTTTACCCCCTTTTTTTCCTTTTACCACCAACCAAAACAAAACACACTCAAGCAAAAGCAACAGCCACAGCAGGGGTCCTCATTTTGTTAAGGAGTAAAATGGGTTGTGTTGTGAACATCACAACAACTAGCAACCAAACAAAACAATTAAATTCAAAGTATTCAAGAAAACTAAATGAAATAAATCCATAACTTCCAACTATCTTTCCTGCAAATTATTATTCAACTTGAGATGTAAGGTATTCAATAAGGGTGCATGAATTTTCATTTTTAGTTTAAGTGTGTGCACATGATTAATTATCCTCATCTTGAAGATCAGTTGAACAAACTAGTGACTGATATTAGCCTACGTAGTTGAGGATATTCCCTCATAGCCGACTAGATAGAGCCTTGCTGCTAGCGAGTGTCCATAGCCCCGGTAAGGTTATCGTTACAATTCTCCTAAGTAGAGCCCCACTTCCAGTGAGCGTCTATAGCCTCGGTAGAGTTACTTAGATGGCTTAATCTAAATTTTAAGTGTAATCCACTTTATTTATTTTTATATTTTAAATTTTATTTATATTTGATGCAGTTGTAACTTCATGATGCAAGGAATGGTCATTTGCTAGAATTAAGCTGAGAATTGTAATGGTAGCAAGGGTGACCTCAGATTTTTCACCTAATATCCACACTGGTAAGTTTAACAAACCCAAGGATTTTAGGTATGTCATCGTGAGAAAGTTCCTTTGAATTCTCAATCACTATTATTGAATACTAAATTTTAGAAGCTAAACAACTCTCTACATTCATGACAGTCACAACAAGTTGTGAATAAATTGCAAATGGTTAACTTGAATATTTTGAATTTTATACTGTTTCCAATGGTTGTTAGCTTGCTCCTTAATACTCTAAAGGAAAACAAAGATCCCTACTGAGGAGACAACAACAAACCAACAACAGACTATACAAGAAAAACAAAAACAAAGAAAAAGAAAACAAAACTATTCAAACAACTAACCTATGAAAGGAAACAACAAACGAAAAGAAAACAACAAAAAGAAGACTGTACACTACTTGCACTATATTACACAAAAAGAAATGGACTGCCCTTTTACCTCAAGCTTGGAAGTAGTGTTTCAAATGTTGGCCATTAACTGGTAATGGCACATCTTCCCCAGTCAAGGTCTTAAGTCTAAATGTGTTGTCTCCTATTATTTTCGAGACTTGCAATGGACCTAACCATAGTTTGTCAAATTTTCCATGACTCCCCTTCTTTTCATGTGCTTTATCCCAGAACAACACTAAGTCTGATATCCTAAATGTTTTGACTCTTGCCCTCTTATCAAACCACATCTTAACTACTACTTGGTGTTTAGCAAATTTCTCGACGGCTTGACCTCTTTTCTCATCTAGTTGTAGCATTTATACTATCCTGGCTTCCCTATGATTATCAAAGCCTAAATACTCATTGGCAAACTTTCAGATTGGTATTCTCAAATTTACTAGAAGTATGGGATTAGTCGCATAAACTAAATGATAAGGTGCACTGCCTAAAGCTGTTTTAAACTTGGTCCTATCTACCCACAATGCATACTTTAACAAGGTATTCCACTCTCTAGGACTCTTTGCAATTAGCTTCTTGATTATGTCTAATAAAATTTTGTTTGTAGACTCAGCTAATCCATTACCTTGAGGGTAATAATTTGAAGAAAACTTTAAAACAATCCTGTATTCAAACGCCCATTTAGAAAATTTCAGAGAAGAGAAAGCAGGGCTATTGTCACATACCAATGAATAGGGAGTTCCAAACCTAGTTATGATGTTTTCTTCAAGAAACTTGATAACTACCTCAGTCATGGAGAACTTGCAGCATGTGGCCTCAGTCCACCTTGTACAGTAGTCCATCACCGTCAGTATGAATTTGTGTCCTGCAGAAGATGGAGGATTGATGACTCCGATGAAATCTAGCCCCCATTGTGCAAATGGTCTTGATTCGATCACAAGTTGTAATGGATTGGCCTGATTTCCTCCCTTATCTACTGCAGTCTGATAGGTGTGGCAACTCTTAATGTGACTCTCCATATCTTTGAACATCGTGGGCCAGTAATAGCCCACCCTTAATATTTTGTGTGTTGTAGCTAGATGGGAGCCATGACCTATTCCATACTTGTCATGCAGTTCTGTTAACACCTTATCTGCCTCAGCTCTATTTAGACATCTCAAATAGATTCTATCATGGTTCTTCCTGAATAGAAGACCTCCTTATACCATTTATTTTAGTGCTTTAATCTTCAAAGATCTCCTCTGAGAAGCTTTCATCTTATTTGGGTACTTTCCATCTATTAGAAAAGCATTCAAATCGCCATACCAGTCTGATGCATCCTGGGAATTCAGTACATACTGTTGTTTTATCAAATCTGGGTCTGTGTTTGCTATTGTTTGTACCAACACCTACCCTCTGACTAGCTTCATAGGAATGATTTTCATATCAAACTCTTGCAGTGTGGTGATCCATTTGGCCCTCTTTTCCCCAGGTTCATTCTGCATCAGCAACATCTTTACTGCTGCATCTGGTACTATGGCCTTGACATGGCTATGCAAGATATAATGCCTAAACTTCTTCACGGCCTTTATTAGTGTGAATGCTTTTCTTTTGATGTCCAGATACCTCAGCTGTGCATCCTTCAAAGGTGCACTCATAAATGCAATGGGTTTGTGATGTAGAGGCATCCACACTATAACCTTCGCATATAGCATGGATATCTACAGCCCATCCTCATCATCATCATCTTCACCATCATCATCATATTCCGCTTTACACTGTCCGCATCATCATGTTTCCTAAAAACACCAACAGCATCATCATATTTCGGATGAGCAGAATTATCCTCCTGTCGACTACTGTTCACTTCCTCCGCCTGTCGCCTATCATCATCATGATACTCAACGGGCGCAAACATCCTCCTGTTGCACTATTCATCGGGTGCCAAACACTAGCGGCATCATCATGATATGCGACACCACCTTCGTCAGCAGGATATCCAATATCCGGTTACTCCAAAGATCCTGATGATGACCACTTCAGCACCTTCCCTTCGATGCTCCGCTAGCCGACGACACAAGCAATAGCATCATGATATGGTTTATCCGGTTCTCTCGAAACCTCCTGATGATGCTAATACAACCTTCTGCCGATACCAAAGCACTTAACGACATCAGGATAAACTCGCGTAGGGGGATATCTCAATATCCTGATGACGATGACGTCACCCGCAGCTTCTCAATTCCTACCTCTCCGAAATGTCCTGATGACGTATATCATGATGATGATGACGTCATATCCTGCTGTTGGCCAAACTTAGTGTTTTTTCGGCCCGCAATCAACTTGATCAACCCGATCTTCAACCTGATGCCGATACGCTCCTCCTCGGCCCTCCTGATGATGATCACCCCGACGCACTTGCACTTCATGCAATCGACAACATCATGCTTATCTTCACTTATCCGGATGACGATGTCCGAACTAACTGCAGGATATTTGCAGAAATATCCTGATGATGCCGTTTTAACGAACTTCTTCACTTAGCGAAATTTCACTTCGCCGATCCTCCAGGGATGACCTGATCCACTCTTAGGGTGATCTTCCACACTCTATCTTATCAGCTTGACCTAGCACATACCCATGCTAGGGTCTTCAACATCTCTCGACGGCGATCCTGCACACCTGCATGCAAACAAACAAACTACAACCTAACCTACTGTACATCACCATTCCACCGATCAGACGGATCAACCGGTGGAATGGATCAGTAAATCCATGAAACCTCTCAAACCAGCAAATCGATTTATCAATGGAATCCAACCAGAGAAAGAACACAAACAGGAAAACTTTATTTGATTTCAAAAGATGCAAATACAATGATCAGTTTCTCTCGCTCTGACTCACTCTCACAAAGTCTGGTCGATGATATCTATCTGTCTGTATGCAATATCAACCGATCCTCATGTTTAAATAGATTTTCCTACGAGTACTACTGACCCGACTCCAAGCGGCTGGGAACTCTCCAGGCGGCTGGGAGATCCAACTGATCATACATCATGACAGCTGTTCTAACAAACTAACTAAAAATAGCAAAAGCCTGGTCAGCATGATCTTATCATGATCAACGTGACCTTATTACATGCATTTGGTCTTAACAGACCTTCTTGGAAACATAAACAAGACCTAAAACAACTAACTGCCTCATGAAGGCCAGCTGTCAGGTAGGTGCTCCTACACCAGTTTGTCGTCATTGTCTTCACCCTCCTGTGTCAAGGCAGCCACGCCTGAATGGGAGGATGCAAAGGAATAGGGGCATCAAAAATGGCCTGCTTGATATCTTCAAATGTAGCCCTAGCCACAGGCATCCATTCCATCTGTGCATCTTTCTTCAACATGGCATTTAACGGCTGTACAATTTCTACAAAACCCGTGATAAACTTCCAAACAAAGTTAATTTTACCAAAAAAATGTTTGCAACTCTTTCCTACTGTTTGGTATTTGCAAATTTTTTATTGATTCTATTCTATCTAGGTCAATCGATATTCCATCTTCAGAAATGACATGCCCTAGTAATTTACCTTCAGTTACCCCAAATGAACACTTCTTAGGGTTAAGGGAAATTCTGTACCTCTCACATCGCTTAAGTATTTTCCTGAGATCTTTAGCGTGAGTGGATGCATCCTTGGAATACACAGTCAGATAGTCCATATACACAACAATGCACTTACCTGATAATCCATGGAATGCGATGTCCATGGCTCTCTGGAAAGTGGCACCTACATTGATCAGACCAAAAGGCATCCTCCTATATGCATAATTTCCCCATTTACAAGTGAATGTGGTTTTTAACTTGTCATCTCTATCAATTAAAACTTGGTTATAGCCCGAGAAACCATCTAAAAAAGACATCATCTTTTCCCCGTTTACTACTTGCAGCACTTCGTCTATTGGAGGCAGAGGATAATTATCCTTTTTGGATGCTTTATTCAAATTTCTAAAATCTACACACTACCTGATGTCTCCATTTTTCTTCCTTACTGGTACTAAGTCAGCTACCCAGACCGAATGTCTGACTGGGAAAATTATTCTAGCAGACAATAACCTCTTTACTTCCTCGAAGATTAAAGGCTCTAAAATGGCATTCACAGGCCTTTGTTTTTGCCTAAATGGTTTAAGATCTGGTCTCAAAGGTATCACGTGGGTTATGATGGATGTATCATATGTTTTCAAATCTTCATATGTCCATGCTATGACGTGTTTGTATTCTTTCAGATCATCTAAAATTTATTTTCTTATTTCTTCAAAGCAAGCCTTTCCAATTTGTACATTTTGAGGGTTTTGCTCTGTCCCTAAGTTGTGTGAATCACACTTACCCCCCTGTTTTGGGCAAGTCTTTCTGTTTTATTACTCCATCAAAGTCAAAGATTTGTTCTAACTCAATTACTCCTTTGGGTAAGAAGGTACCCTTTAAGTTGATTATATCCTCTTCGTCCCATGTTATCTCAGGCCTTTCTTGTTCATCAATGATTTGAGCCTCAAATACCTCATTGCAAGTCAGAAAATCAATAATTTGTTGATCCCCTCCAAATACCTAAAAATGTGTAACATTGTTTGGGATACTGGGATCATTAACTAATTCAACAACAATTCATCTCAGACCTGATAGTGTCGAGGGTTCTAGTGTGCTAGCAACAACTGCTAGTGCATCCGACCTATGGTTCAGTTCTCTAGGGATATGCTCTAAGTTGAAAGCATCAAATGAATCTATTAAACCCCATACCCTATGTCTATAACAAATCATTTTCTTTTAATTGCAAGCATACAGTTTCCTTATTTGTTTGACTACTAGTTCAGAAAATGAAAATACCTTAATCGTTTTCACCCTTTTCTTGATGGCCATGACAAGTCCCAAAATTAAGGCTTCATATTCAGCAATATTGTTAGTACAGGAAAACTACAATCTATATGCTGCTAGATATGATTTACCCTGAGGATCTATGAGTTCAACACTTGCACCCGCACCCTGTTTTAATTTGGACCCATCACATTTTAGTGTCCACATGCCATCTTTACTTTTTTGACCTTTTACCTTGGCATGCTTTTTCTTTTCTATCACTTGTGAGGTGTTGGTCTATTTATTCATGGGTATTTCCATTTGGTCAACTCGCATATGTGTATTTTCAGCTTGCAAATTAGAAAGACAACTACCCTTGTCTTTTATTCCCTCTTCTAAATCTGAAATCAAAGCATCTACACTACTCTAAAAGTATCTATGTGGTTGATCAGGGTTCACATTTCCCTCTTGCAACCCTACCCTCTTTGTGCATTTTTTGTATTCATATTCAATGATGTCTTTGCACATTCCACAACTCTCCTCAGAATGTGGCCTATTGTGAACTCTACATCTGTCCTTATATAGTTTACATTAGACGAGCAGATTTTGTTTAATGCACTCTTCCACCTCTTGTCTAATGGCATGACCAAATTTCTCCATTGCACTATTTTCTTCATCCGAAGAATTTCCATCAAACTCAATGAATAATGTTGTCTCCTTGCTGACATGTTTTTTTCTAAAGTTTAACATCATGATCTCTTCAATTTGTACCCCATTGTTAGTAATCCTATAAACACCAAGTTCAACAACAACATATAATATTTCATTCGTTCGATTATACTCTGTTATCATGTGTTTCATCATGGGTTCTACCTCTATTCTAATCTGGTTTGGGACACCTCTCCAAGGTAGCCACATATGTGAAAAATCAGTGGCCATATATCCGTTTAATGTTTTGGACCAATCCCTACTTAGCAACATTCCATAATTTACGGATATATCCACTATTTGAATGTCAATGAATTGGCTTACCCTGGGGTCTAAAGCTAATTGCATTTGAATGTTCATTAGTTCTCCTATCACACTAACCTTAGTTTTATCTAACTGTGTGACAACCTTGGCAGATTTGGTGGGAGTCAACTCGAGAGTTTTACATATCCCTAAGGGCATTACGTTGGCTGATGCACCAGAGTCCACCATGCCATTGTGTATGTTCTTTCCACACAATCTAACAGTTAACAAGAAAGGAGGAGCATCCTTCTTATCAGCATACATTACTACATTTGTATTGGAAGGCAGCTCAACTTTATTACTTTTCTCTTTAGGCGGTGAATCTCTATTAGGAATAGCTATATCAACGGCAACCTCATCTATCATGGATATATCTAGAGATTTTATAAAAGCATTTCTGATTCCTGGAGTTTTCAATAATTCATTCAGAGGTATACTGACCTTAATTTCCTTTATTTCCTCTAACAAGTAGCTCATTAATCTTGTTGTCTCTATTGTTTCAATTTCACTTGTTTGGACCTTTTGTACTACTGTTCCACTGTTTGTATGATGATTAGCTTTAAGTATGGTGGGATTGTTGCTTGCATTTTGATCTAGGGGTGTATTGAAGTTGTTAGGAGGGATGGAAGTGGTGAAAGGTCCTCCTGGCCTAGTATTATTCCTTAAATTGTAGGTGTGGTTTTTATTTGTCTGTTGAAAAGCCTGTACCTCTTCTGTTTTAGTCAATACTTCATTTTTAGTTTCAAAGGGAAACTAAAAAGCATTTAACACAAAGGCTGATTCGGGATAAAGATTTTCACAAAAGTATGGTTCATCCTCTAAAATTTCATCTTCTTTCTCTTCTGTAGTTGCAAAGGTAAAGGTTTCTAAAACTAAAGCTATATCATACCCTGAGGGTACTACCTCATTACCTTTGGGAATGAGAAATTCAGAAGTAGGAGGTTGCACATCTATATTAAAAATGCTGGCTGCTAAATGGAACTGTGGATAGTCAAGCTTAGCATGGGCATTGGTATTGTGAAATCTGTACCAATTTTTTAGTGATGTATTGGCCATTTGGATGCTAGGTATTTGTTTTGCATCATGATTATCTATATTCTCAAAAGGAGAAGCTAGAGTACCATTGTTTAGTCCAGTGTTCCATGTTTTGGGTGGCCTGGGTTGATTCTGATTTTTGTTATTGTTACCCCAGGTCCTATTGTCTATCACTGGCCCTCTATTTTGCATTAGTTGTCCTTGGTTATGACTTTGATGCTGATTATAGTTTTGGCTCTGATTTGAACATTGGCCTTGGCTATTATTTTGGGCATGGCTCTGATTATAGTTCTGATTGTAATGCTGATTTTGATTTGAACTATAGTTCTGATTTTGATTGTATCCTTGGTTGCCTCTTCCATAAAGATTCTCATTTCTTAGTTGTGTCACTTCGGTGGTCAATCTTTTCAAATGTGCAGTGATCTCTTTGATTTCTTCCCTTTCCTCTTGTGCTTTTGCCACAATTGTATCTCTAGGAGGTCAGAAGAAAGGCTGACCACTATTCTGACTGTTATTAGTAGTGTTACCTATGTAAGGGGCTATGGCTTGGATTGGGGTAGGACTATACACAGGTGCGTAAGTAGGAACCAGATTTAATAATGGAGTGTGATGCATAGGGACTCCATTCCAAGGCTGTGCCTAATTTTGCATCCCAAGATTTCCTCCATTAACAAATGGACTATAGGTTGTATGCCTCGTCTCTTGGTTTACTAAGGTTGCCTCTTTATAGGCTTTGGATATTGAATCTATGTTAGGTTTTCTTTTGACAAACATGGTAGTTAAAGGATCTAAGGCCACATAGTACATAGCCAACAAGGTATCATCATCCACGGTGTAAGGGGCTACCAACCTAGAGTAGACCTTTTGAAATCTGTCATTGAAATTATCAATGAACTCTCCCTCACCTCTTTTTATGGTAGCCAATTTGTGATACAGGATGCAAGGATCAATGGGTCCTCTAAATCTAGACAGAAATGCTTCTTCCATAAGTGACCAAGAAGAAATGTAGCCATTTGGTAAGTTTACATACCAGTTAGAGGCTTGCTCATTAAAGGTTTAGGGAAACAATCTACACACAATGTCCTCGTGTTCTAATATGGCCCTAAAGCATGCCTCCTTGAATATTCTAATATGGTCTTCTAGATTTTGGTGTAACTGGTATTTGGGACATATCTTTTCCAGATTTTTGGGCATCTCATTATAATCATTGAATGCTATGGGAGAATGGACATTGAAATAATCCATTGCAGGTGCTTGTGCTTGACCTAGACCTATAGGAATACCTAGATTCACTGGTGGGATGGGATCTCTAGGAGGATTAGGACCTCCAGGAGTACCTAAACCAAGATTTAAAGATCTGAATGAAGAAATGTTAGGACTCACAATGTTATGGATAGTATAAGGTGATCCTGGGGGTGTACTAGATGAGCCTCCTAGGTGAGTTATTTTAGGGTTCCAAATCAGAGGACTCTTACTTCGCCTTATATTAGGTAGTTACACAAATATATCCCCTGAACTGGATCTAGATCTAGTCACTCTACCACTATTATTAGCCAATTTTTTCTTGAAACACACCCTAACTCAAATCAACCCTCCTTCTAGCACCAGAAAATTGTTGATGATTGTTTTGAGACAGTCATAACAATACTTAAAATTCACATAAAATGAACCAAAACTGAATTGAAAGATATGAAGGAATCGATTAAGATTCGCTTAATCCCAAGTTTAATATGGTTAGGTCTTGACCTGTTGGGCAAATTCAGTTGGTCGATGTGAAGCTGTAATGTTCAAGGGGCCTTGCATGATTTAGGGTTTCTTGTTGCTTTACTGGACTCAAATTATGCAAAAGATCATAAATATCAGCAAGTTGTTCATTCCTTTTTGCATAAAAGTGTTACCGTGCTGCAAAGCTTTAAATGTTTTTTTTTTTGAATTATTGTAGCTTTCTCTTCTTAAATATTATGAAAACTGTCTACTTTCAACTCAACTATGCATGCTTCTTTCAAGTATGAAACAATTTCCTTTAAATTTCTATGTTTTAAGTTAAGTATTTTCAGATGGGTTGGGAAAAGTTAGAAAGATCTAAACTAAACATCATTTATTCTACCAAAGGATCTAATTGTTCTGTTATGCACTTTGTAAATCATACAACAATTTGATCAAATCCATAGACTAAACCCTAAGTGTAAGTTCTGAGCATTTTCATGAACATACACCTAAAATTGCAAGCTCTAAGAGAAAATGTTTTAAACACAATGAAGAGCCAGAAAACACTCAGAAGATAGATGCAGAATTCCAGATTCAATTGTATTAGAAATAGACATTCATATAAGATTTACAATGTCTGAATGACTCTTAGCTTCATTGATCAAACTACAGCAAACTTACAAGCTTTATAGATACAGCAAGGAGGCAGGATGTTCCACATGCTCCTTGTTGCAGACACAGATGATCTCCTTCTTCTACTCCTAAATGTTAAGCTAAATTGCTAAAATCCCTATGTAAAATATTACAGTGTATAGAGGCACAATATATAGACTTGATTGTCCTCAATACAACTCAAAACCCTAGTTAAGCAATGGTTCAAACCTTCGGTTATAGCAATAAATGCTAGAGAACCAGTCCCCAAAAATATCTCTAAGCATACATCAAATTTGGGTGAAATATGCCCTTTTGGAAACCCTAGCAGCTCAATAATAACTTCTGTGGTCTGCTGCAATTATGTCTCCATCTGCATCCTGTCTTCATTAATGAAGACCCTTGACCTTTTCTCCCTTCATCCTTATCTTCCTCTACTCTTGAGATTGGATCTCCTCCCTTCCATGACGTCATCACCATCAAGCTTCAGCTCCTTCCTCAACTACAAACCTGCAAAAACAGACCAGCAATAAGTATCATTTCACCTAATAAATCAGGAGGAAGATAAGCAGTTATTAAATCTAGCCATCAGAGTGTAAACACATAAATCGGGCCCTAAATCCGTGAAAAAAATGAGCGTCAAAATGCATACTCAACGTCCAAAACAATTGGGTCAACTATTGTTGACCAAGAACATGCATTCGGGCTCCAAAATGGCCTCAAAATCTTATCACTTGGTGTTCCCGCCCATTTCCTTGTTCAATTCCTTTGTATATGGCAAGTGCATGTCCCTCTTGTATATCAGGCTTGTATACTTTAATATACAAGCACCAAATATGCAAGAAATTTTCTATTTTTAATTCCCATTTCAAATCCGGCTTGTATATTTTACCCTGCACATTGGCTTGTATATCGCATACATATAAGCATGTACATACAAAGAATACTCCGTGCCTATCCCCTTTTAGATTCCGCCCTTGTATGCCCCGCCATGCATATGGCTTTGTATGTCCTCAACATACAATGTACAAAATATACAATAGTTTAACCGCATTTAATAAACCCTCAGTTCCGCCATATAAAGCAATGTATAAAGCATTGTATGTAACCTTTGATATACAATTCAGACGTAATGCATTGTATTAATTGTATCCTAAACTTGTTTGAGTTCTGGCTTGTATAAGCTGTTGTATATTGCAATGTATGTTTGATATGTACATGGCACGAAACATACATTGACTTATCATTGTTAAAAAAACCTTTTTAAGTCTACAATGTATATGGCCCTTGTATCTTTTGCTTTGTATGCCCCGAAACATACAAACATTCAACCTTATTTAAATAATTCTTCGGGTCTGCGACTTGTATAAGTCATTGCATATTGGCTTTGTATGTCGAGACATACAAAGCACAAGATATACAAAGACTTAACTCTTTTTAATAAGTCCATCAGGTCCGCCCAATGTATACTCATATTGTATGTTCGACAATCCCATGGATATACAACAAATTAACCCCGCTTCATAACTTTTGAATTTTGCGCCATGTATAAAGCCAAACGCACATTTGCCCTGTATGTTTAACCTGCCAAACATACAAAGGTGAGATACATGCAACGGAATTCAAACATTCATTCATTCTAACCCTAAAGCCATTTCGGGTCGATCCTGTATGTATATTTCAAAACTTTTATCAAATGCATACAAGTAAAAGGATATACAATTGACTTTGTATATGAAAGCAATATATAAAGGGGATTGTATATGCAATATGCAAGTGACCCAACATGCATACAACCATGTACACGAACCCGATTGCAAATGTGACTAAGTAAAAAATGACCCTTGCATATACAAAGGACTTTGTATATGCACAACGATATACAGAGGTCTTTGTATACAAGCAAACTCACGTACAAAGGGCCTTGTATATGCAACATGTGTTAGGGTTAGCCGGCAGAAGATATCAATTAAATGCAAATAAAGAGTAAACAGAGAAATGGAAATACACAGAAATAATAATAGCGAGAGACAATTTTTAACGTGGTTCACCCAAACTCGGGCTACATCCACCAAACAGAGAGTCCAATATTATTATCCAGTAAATCAAACCGATTACAATCAGCAATCCCTGCAACTCAATACCGCTGCAAAACGCTACAATACAATATCAAAACCCTAACCCTTAGCCGCTTTTTATCAAGCTTTTTGTCGGTTACAAAATAGGGTTTTCTTATGTCGGTCAATGAAAAAAATTAACTCCCGGTGCATTATAAAATTATAAAAAACCGTGTGACCCCATCTTGGGGGCGCTGCCCCCAAACCCCTGCAAGGGGCACTGCCCCTTGACCCCGTAGGAATTTGGGGGGAAACCGCGCTGATAAAAGTGGGGTAAATATAACCTCCGAGTCTGATTAGGCTCCATATAACAACAACATGCATATAAAAATAGACTTGTATGTGCAAACAACAAACCCTTCCCTTGTACATTTTACCAAAATAATCATAACTTGCAAAAATATGGCAAATTTTAAGATGGTTCAAAAAGAAACCCTAGCTCATTTTTCACAAGGAATCCAACCATATCATGCCTTGGTACTGAAAATCTATTTTTTCTCTATTTTTAACAAAGTTTACAATTTTTACCCCCTTTTTTTCCTTTACCACCAAACAAAACAAAACACACTCAAGCAAAAGCAACAGCCACAACAGGGGTCCTCATTTTGCTAAGGAGTAAAATGGGGCATGTTGTGAACATCACAACAAGACTCTCCATCTGATAACCTTAAATCTCTGATAAACTTTGTCAACACTCATTTTGATTCCTTAGAGAAATCGGCAGAAGAAAAGGTCCGGAAATAATTTTTGGGGAAGAGATTCTCTGAAGTACAAGGACTCATAGCTAATGATAGGAGAACCCTAGATATTGGGATGAAGAGCCTAGAAAATGCTCTTAAAGATGGTGGAGAAATGTATAAATTTTGTCTATCCTGGTCTAAAGTGACAGAGGATATTGAAAAGAAGGTGAAAGAACAAGAAGGTAAACTGTCAAGTTTATCTCAAAATTTTGATCCTCTCACCACATCCATAATGAATCAAGAGTGCCAGGCTATTGCCATTATAAATGAAATAAAGAGGCTAGAAAAGGAGAAGAAGAATATAATAAGCAGGATGAGTGAACTTAGAGGGATAATTATCCCCAAGTTAGAGCAATACATGAGGCCTTAACTGATGCTCAGACCACAACCTAAACCAATGATCTTACAGACTTACTAAAGGCAGAAGCTTATGAATTTTTGTTGAGTGGTCACATATCAATTTTGGACAGGATGAAGTAGAGTTGGCCAACAAAATTTGTACAGTTGAAGACCATTTTTGCAGATACTCAAATATATGTAAGTATAACATGTATATGTACTTATGCGGCTATCTATAGGTTGATTTTTGCAAATTTTGGTGTGTGGATTCCACCCTTTTCTATTGATGTCAAAGGGGGAGTAAGGAGTAGTGAAAAATGTGGAATCCAACTAAGGGGGAGCTCTGGTAAAATAGTACATAAGATAGAGCATCAGCCAAGGGGGAGTTTGTTACGACACTTAGTCATTTTTCACTAAGTGTTGCCATCAATGCCAAAGGGGGAGATTGTTGGCAAGAGACACTGTGTGGCCTCATGATTGTTATCATTGATGGCAACAAAGTCTATCCCACACATCCACAACACATAATATGTCTATACTAGATGACAGATTGAAGACTATTTAGGTCTGGTGAGCAAGAATAGAGCATACAGCAAGGTCTGATAATTAGGTCTGGATCTCTCAGATGGTATAACTCAGCAAGTTGCAGACTTGGGAAAGTCAAGAGGAGTATCATGACTACTATATTCCAAAGATTGAGCCTTCGGTGATGAATCATGGAAAAGATATGAGCATTTGAGTGTTGGGCTCTAAACAGGCAGAGCAGACTGAGGAAGAACTGATCGACAGAGTATCAGACTTCAATCCAGATGAGTAATTGATGTTGATCAAGATATTTGAGGGATCACACATGGTTGGCTGACATGATTGATGACTTCTATGTCTATGTTTTTGATACGCATCACATATTAAGCATGGAATCAGCTGATAGATCAGTGTTTTGTAAATATCTTGATTATTCCGGTTGCTGACTAGAAAAATGTTGAAATCCTTGGTGCAAATATATATACCAGATGGATTTCGATATGAAGGCGAGTGTGAAGATATAGTGTGCAAGGAAAGGTAGAGATAAGTGTGGAAGCAGCAATACAATTCTGGTATGTGACAGAACAATAGCACTAAAGCAGAGGAAGAATGAGGTGCATTAGATCAGTATATTGAGCCTAACCGAAACTAAACCTCAACATATATGGATGCCTCTCTTCAGTTCAAACACCTAGTTACCTTTTATAAACATTATACACAGTGAGTCTCTTGTAGGCAGTGTGCCTCTTATGAGCAATGTGTTTGGGCAATGAGCCCTAATTAGCAAGTGCCATTTTGTACTTCTTATTCTTTTAACAAAGAATACAATCTTGGGTTAGTCACCCTGTGGTTTTTCCCTTAACAGGGTTTTCCACGTTAAAATCCTTGTGTTATGTGTGTTGTTTTCATTTCTACTCTCATGATTATATATGCTTATGTGTTTTGATGTTGCAAAAATTATAAAAGGAAAAATAAAGTAAAGTTATTAGAGATAACTGATTCACCCCCCCTCTTAGTTATCTACCTTGTTTCCAACAGAATGACCAAGCCAACCAATATTATCATTACTGAAAGGAATCTAGGTGTGCGGAAATCACTTCCTACACTAATCTAATGAGGAGAGATGAGTGCAAATTCATTTTAATCTTTATAGGTACAACAATGTTAACCTAACAATAGAGATATTGCAACAAACACATACACAAGAATGTAAGACAGAAGAAGAGAGAGACAATATATATGTGGGGAAAACCCTTACGAGTGAAAAACCCCACACTCCAAAACATAGCTCAAATGTATTATCTAAACAATCAGGTTTATAATACAGTTACAAATCCAATGCTCTTGCAAGAGTCTTTGACACTCGTATCTAGAGATAATCTGGCAGTATAACAGTACCTGTCAATCACATAATACATGTCCTCTCCAAAGCACCTATTTATATAGAAAATACATGGCAAAAATGGATCTATCTTGAGATGGGTGTCCAACATGGCATCATGGCCCAAAACCCATGCTTATGGACACTTGTCCAACACTATAGGATGTTCTTGACACTTGTCAAGTAACCCCATCCCAAAAAGGTCACCTATTACCAAGTTGGGCAATGACAGATGCTCTTACGACTCTTACAACCATCATAGAATCTGTCATATTGACATATCTTACAGTTGTAAGAGAATCTGTCATAAACAGGCTATAAATAGCATATTCTCTTACAACATGTCATAACCCTCCTTGGGGCACCCAAAGATGCCTTGTGACACATGTCTTCACCTATCATAGAACCTTCTATTTCCAACTCTTACATGTCATAGATTCTGTCATAGGAATCTGTAATAACTGTTTCGGTCAAGATTCACTTACACACTAGTCAAGATGCTGACACATGGAAAAGATCCTCTACCACACAAAAGGGATGCCTATCTCCACATGGACTGTGTTGACCATCCTAGTCATCTTACAAGTGGAGTGACGACTCATCGTGCCACTTCACATTAAATGAGAAAACAAGATGTGCAACAAAATTACAACATAGGCTAAGTAAATAAATTACATTACAATAATAAATGCAAGGAATTACCAAGGTTGAGACATCTTAATTCCCAACATTCTCCCACTTGTCAAACATCTTGTAAGAGCCAATAGAAATAACATGATTTAACTACTATAGGTTGAGAGGCCCATAGACTCCGAACACCCTCTGAACTTCTCTATGCCCACTAGTTTCATCAATGCATCTACACCATTCCTCAAAGTGTCTACCTTCTCCAAATTCACCTTCCCATCCTCTACCATGTCTTGCACGAAGTGAAACTATACATCAATATGCTTTGTTCTAGCATGGAAAGTTGGATTCTTTGCTAGGCAAATTGCAAATTGCACTCTGACTGTCACAACAAATCGTAATCTATCCTACATCAATACCAATATCTGAACACAATCTCTTAAGCCAAGTGGATTCCTTGCAAGCATGAGTTTCTACCATATACTTAGCTTCTGTCATGGACAAAGCGACCACAGGTTGTCACTTACTCATCCAACTAATAGCACCACCAAACATAGTGAACACATAGGCACTGGTGGATCTCCTGTTGTCAATGTCACCCACCCAATCAAAATCTATGAATCCATGAATACAAACTGAATGCAAAGGTCCTATAGAATTACCATGATAGCATATGGAATACTTGGAAGTACCCCTCAAATATCTGAACACTCTCTTAATTGCATCCCAATGTACCCCTCCAGGATTGGCCATAAATCAACTAAGGACTCCCACTGCTTGGGTAATGTCTGGTCTTCTACAGACTATAGCATACATCAAACTACTAATAGCACTAGTATAAGGTAGTCTACTCATATCCTCCACCTCACTAGGATATTTTGGACAATCATTAACAGACAACTTTGTGATGGTGACAGGTTGTCATTGATGACAAAAAGGTGTTTGGTCCTCGTGTCATATTTCAGGATGTCTTCAAGTGGGAGAGATTTAATGCAGAGACAATGTATTGGTTGTTTGAAATCTGATGTGTCTTGCAGATGCAGAGAATGGTTTGATACTTCACAGGTTTGATCTTGCATAATCAGGAGTTGTTCATTCAATCAAGATAAGTGTGTTGATCATGTATCGGGAAGTTTTCACAAGATGCAGTTGACAGGATATCAGGATGTTGCATTTCACAGTTTTCACAAGATGTAGTTGACAGTGGTTTGGTATCATCTTAGTTTTCAGTGACATGGTCTTCATCAGTGACATGATCTTCTCAGTTTTGATCTTTCAGTGAAAGTGGCAAAGGTTGGTATTATGATTAGTTTTCATGCAATTATGGTACACTGTTGTAATCACAGTGGTTTGATATCATTTCAGTTTTCAGTGTAATCACAGTGGTTTGAAAGTTTGGAATTACCTTAGTCTTCAAGTTGTAAAACTTCATTGTTTGGAATTATCATACAAGTAGTTCATAGTGACAAATGCCACATATTGCTTCACAAGACCTAAATTAAATTACCTTAAAAGTTTTTTTTTAAACGTCAATGCACTTTTCTTATGATCGTTTGTTGACTGGTTCGACCGGTGATTGTCACTTAAGTGACAACTTAAGGGGTGAAGACTCGTCAGTCTTACCGGCCCCGTTGCCTAGAGTGCCCGGTCACCGGTCACTACTCATTGAGCTCCGCGGGAAAAGGTTGATCTACGATCAACGTTTAATTTGCTCTTGGCGGGAAGACCACATCCGGTGGTGAAGATTTGAATGATGCCATAGTTTCAAGGGTTTAAAGTTGACGGGCTCCGTGTTTATGAAAGGCAGAAACTAACACTTGTTTCTATTTTGAAGTGACAGCAATAATAGAAAATGGAAGGGTAGAAGTTTTTGGTTATAGAAAGTCTCATGATAGATATCTGTTTTTTCTATTATGGAATGTGGATCGATGAGGAGATTTAGAAAATAGAAACTTTTGTTATAGAAATCAAATAGAATACAATGTATTTTTTTTAAGGAGGAGATAAAGTTGTTTTTTGTTTTCATTTTTGAGAGAAGGTGATATGAATATGATAAAAATATATGATGTTGGAAGTTGAACGGATTTGAAGAAATTGAATGATGGAAGATCATTTGTATAAAGAGAATATTTTTTCAGGGGTGTATAGATGAAGCAGAGAAGAGAAGAAGATCCAGTGTGTGGTGAGAAGTTGTAGAATGGTAATTTTTTTGAAGTGTATTTTGCAGGTATGAAGAAATAATTTTTCAGGGAATTATATTGAAATTTTTGAAAGAATGTTGGAGCAATAAAAGAATGGAGTTCTTCAATGATCAAGATGGATTAATATTTGTTCAAGAGAAAGTGAAAGTGCTGTAAGACAATAATTTCTCAGAGAGGGTAAATTGTTCAGTTTTGCACAGTGAAAAAGTTCATGAAATGGTGAATTAGTTTGAAATTGTTTTGCAGAAGTATGAAGTATTTTTGAAGATCAAAATTGAATAATTGTTGATGTTGAAGACAGTTGAAGGTTGATTGCTAAGAATATACTTTTGTTTGTTTTAAAATGGAGAAACAAGGTTTTGGTTTTTATTGAAACAGGGAAATCCCCTGAGTTATATTTTCATTGAATGTTGATGTTGTAATGTCAGTGAGACATGCAGAGAAGTACAATATGCCAGTGAGGCAGAATTGTAATGTCAGTGAGACAATTGTAATCAGAAATTTGTGTTAAGCCAGTGAGGCAGTTGAGTGGTTTTTATACCCCAGGAGGGTTTTCCACTCAGGAAATTTCTTGTGTCAAGTTTTTGTTTTGATACTCTGCATATTTTCTTTGTTCAATCTGAAGAATTCTACAATTGTGAATTTAAATTAAGAAAAGGAGTAAAAAGTGTTAAAATTGTTAACAACACTGATTCACCCCCCCTCTCAGTGTTGAGTGTATTCCTACAATTGGTATCAGAGCATAGGTTCCCTTTTTGAAGTCTAATAGGCTCGGGTAGGTCCTGGTATTGGAGTAAAATGGGTAAGAAGAATAGAATTAAGATCTCAAATAAAGTTGTTGATCAAAAGATGGTAAAACAAGCCTCAGTTGTGCCTAGCAGAAAGTTGTTGCATTTGTCACCCTTGATAATTGATACAAAGAATGGTCATGTAGTTGAGAATTTTGATAAATTTAATGAAAGAAAAGATGTCATTGCTATTGATACTAATGATGAAGATGAACAGGAATTTAATGAAGATATTTGTGAGGTTGATTTTGAAGGAGAGCTTCTATGTGCCCTGGATACAATTAAGCAACTTAGTAAAGAAAACAGGAGATTAAAAGATCATCTTATACAAGAGAAAGAATTCAAGGACAAAGTTGTTTTAGATCTTGAAGAGGCAAGAAACCTAATTGTAGACTTGAAGAATCAAGCAGGTGAATCAGACAAATTGATTGTTAGTTTGAAGATAGAGGTTGAGAAAGCTAAGAAGATAACTGATGAAACAAAATCTGAGTTGGAGGCTAAAAAGGTTGAATGTCAAAAGCTAGAAAAAGAAATAATTTCTTTAAGTAAAGAAATTGAGGATGCTAAGAAGCAATTAGAAAAGAATCTGAAATTTGAAGAGAGCACAAGCAGGTTAAATGAGATGTTGGGAAAACAAAAACAACATGGGGATACTTTTGGACTTGGTTATGAAAAAGGGGAGTCTTCTAAAGCTAGAGATACTCATAGAAGAAAAATTGATCAGCCTGATGCTCCTGAAAGAAAAGTGAACAATCAAAGAAGAAGTCCTCCTGTTAGACAAGCATACATGTACAGGTATAACCATTCATTTAATGGTTATTGTTATACTTGTAATCAATTTGGACACAAATCAGTTAATTGCAGAAGGAATACTAACATTGTATGTTACAAGTGCAATAATGCTGGTCACATTCAAAGAAACTGCAAAATGAATAGAAGGTATGATACTGCTTGGAAGCATAATATAAATACTCAATCATTTGATTATGATTACAGAATAATTTGTTATAATTGCAATTCTCCTGGTTACAAAGCATTTAGTTGCAGAAAAGTATCACCTGATTTGATAGGTTGGAAATGCAAAGAGGCAGAAAAGGTTTGGAGGAAGAAAGCACCTGTGAAAATTTGGAAGCAGAAAGAAGGTAAAGAGAAGTTAGAATCTAAGCTTGTGCATCTTGCACAAGTCATTTCATCTGTTGCATAACAGATAACATGAAGTGAGGGGGAGTTGTTCATGTGCTATCAATTGACCCCAAGAAGTTTCAGGAAGGAGATCATTTGAATGGTGATCTTGTCTTGTTTATCATATTTTCCAATCTTGTGAGATAGTTGTTGAAGATGCTGCTAACTAAGTTGATTTTTAGTGTATATCAGTGATGCAGGAAGAGCTTATTAATGCAGTTGGTATGCAAAATTGATGGACTGGATGCTCATATGGAAGTGCTCTTGATGTAATAATCTCACATGGTTCTTTGATATTTTTTCATCAGTAATATGTTTCAGGGTAGTATGTACAAATTGTATGATTCTAGTGGTATCAGGTGTCCATGATCAATGACATGTTCAGTGAATGCAAGGTGTTGATAAGTTGTTAAAGGATTTAATTCTCAAAGAGTTTGGTGATGTTGTGACTTGATCCTATTTTGTGTATTGATGGTTGAGTTGTCATCAAGGAACTCTCACCTGCATTTGATTTTGCAAAGTGGTGTTACAGGAAGAGCTTGATGGTGAAGGTTGTGCAATCTTGATAGACTGATTTGAATGATAAAATCAAGAGGAAGGAGTTCATTCTTGTTGATTGCAGATGTGGTTATGTATATATCAGGTTTGACAGTGTGTTGTAAAAGGTGTTTGATGGTAACATGTTTTTTTCTTAGCATGGATGGTTTGATGTAAGTAATTGGATGGTTTACTTCAGGGCTAAGTCAAGAAGTGTATCAGTGTTTCAGGAGTTTGTTAAAAAAAGGTAATCAGAGGATCTCATTGATGTCAATGTTTCATTTTCATCTCAAAAATTTGTGTTGTGATTAGAAGTGGTATAGTGCAGTCTATGGGCAGCTTGTAACAATGGTTTGGTGCTTGGTTTGTTATGCCTTACATGATTGTTTGATGTCTTGTTGCTCTCAAGTTTTTATGGTTGTTCAGTGCCTTAAGTGGTATTTCAATTCTTGATTGGTATGTTTATGTTTTCTTTGCAAAAGTGTTCAGAAGGTTGAATATCAGTAAATGGATGGTATTGAGTTGAGTTATGTTGATTAGTCTTGCCAGTAATTGCCAGTGGTATTCAACAAAGGGGAAACAAATAGATTCATTGGAATTTTGTCATGTGGGTCAAAAAGGTTGTTGATTGAAGAAAAATTGTTTGTTTTGTCATCAGGAGTGTGTTAGTCTTCATCTTCATAATGGTATTGTCATCAGATGTAAGTTTCATGGTATCTTTTTGCTCTCAAGTTTGAAATGTTGATGTTCAGGATAAGTTTAGCAAAATTGCATTCAGTGCTTTGAAAGGTAAGTGGTTCTTATTTTTGGTTGAAGATAACAAGATAATAGGAGTTTATGCCTTCAAGGTGCTCATAATGCAATGTGTTTGTAAATGCTATAATCAAGCTTTTACATCTTTCAGTGGAGTTATTTTCTCAGGGGGAGATAATTGTCTTTGTCATCAAGATGTCAAAAAGGGAGAGAAAGATAAATTGCATCAGGTGGTTTTGCCATCAATGACAAAGGGGGAGATTGATGGTGACAGGTTGTCATTGATGACAAAAAGGTGTTTGGTCCTCGTGTCATATTTCAGGATGTCTTCAAGTGGGAGAGATTTAATGCAGAGACAATGTATTGGTTGTTTGAAATCTGATGTGTCTTGCAGATGCAGAGAATGGTTTGATACTTCACAGGTTTGATCTTGCATAATCAGGAGTTGTTCATTCAATCAAGATAAGTGTGTTGATCATGTATCGGGAAGTTTTCACAAGATGTAGTTGACAGGATATCAGGATGTTGCATTTCACAGTTTTCACAAGATGCAGTTGACAGTGGTTTGGTATCATCTTAGTTTTCAGTGACATGGTCTTCATCAGTGACATGATCTTCTCAGTTTTGATCTTTCAGTGAAAGTGGCAAAGGTTGGTATTATGATTAGTTTTCATGCAATTATGGTACACTGTTGTAATCATAGTGGTTTGATATCATTTCAGTTTTCAGTGTAATCACAGTGGTTTGAAAGTTTGGAATTACCTTAGTCTTCAAGTTGTAAAACTTCATTGTTTGGAATTATCATACAAGTAGTTCATAGTGACAAATGCCACATATTGCTTCACAAGACCTAAATTAAATTACCTTAAAAGTTTTTTTTTTAAATGTCAATGCACTTTTCTTATAATCATTTGTTGACTGGTTCGACCGGTGATTGTCACTTAAGTGACAACTTAAGGGGTGAAGACTCGTTAGTCTTACCGGCCCCGTTGCCTAGAGTGCCCGGTCACCGGTCACTACTCATTGAGCTCCGCGGGAAAAGGTTGATCTACGATCAACGTTTAATTTGCTCTTGGCGGGAAGACCACATCCGGTGGTGAAGATTTGAATGATGCCGCAGTTTCAAGGGTTTAAAGTTGACAGGCTCCGTGTTTATGAAAGGTAGAAACTAACACTTGTTTCTATTTTGAAGTGACAGCAATAATAGAAAATGGAAGGTTAGAAGTTTTTGGTTATAGAAAGTCTCATGATAGATATCTGTTTTTTCTATTATGGAATGTGGATCGATGAGGAGATTTAGAAAATAGAAACTTTTGTTATAGAAATCAAATAGAATACAATGTATTTTTTTAAAGGAGGAGATAAAGTTGTTTTTTGTTTTCATTTTTGAGAGAAGGTGATATGAATATGATAAAAATATATGATGTTGGAAGTTGAACGGATTTGAAGAAATTGAATGATGGAAGATCATTTGTATAAAGAGAATATTTTTTCAGGGGTGTATAGATGAAGCAGAGAAGAGAAGAAGATCCAGTGTGTGGTGAGAAGTTGTAGAATGGTAATTTTTTTGAAGTGTATTTTGCAGGTATGAAGAAATAATTTTTCAGGGAATTATATTGAAATTTTTGAAAGAATGTTGGAGCAATAAAAGAATGGAGTTCTTCAATGATCAAGATGGATTAATATTTGTTCAAGAGAAAGTGAAAGTGTTGTAAGACAATAATTTCTCAGAGAGGGTAAATTGTTCAGTTTTGCACAGTGAAAAAGTTCATGAAATGGTGAATTAGTTTGAAATTATTTTGCAGAAGTATGAAGTATTTTTGAAGATCAAAATTGAATAATTGTTGATGTTGAAGACAGTTGAAGGTTGATTGCTAAGAATATACTTTTGTTTGTTTTAAAATGGAGAAACAAGGTTTTGGTTTTTATTGAAACAGGGAAATCCCCTGAGTTATATTTTCATTGAATGTTGATGTTGTAATGTCAGTGAGACATGTAGAGAAGTACAATATGCTAGTGAGGCAGAATTGTAATGTCAGTGAGACAATTGTAATCAGAAATTTGTGTTAAGCCAGTGAGGCAGTTGAGTGGTTTCTATACCCCAGGAGGGTTTTCCACTCGGGAAATTTCTTGTGTCAAGTTTTTGTTTTGATACTCTGCATATTTTCTTTGTTCAATCTGAAGAATTCTACAATTGTGAATTTAAATTAAGAAAAGGAGTAAAAAGTGTTAAAATTGTTAACAACACTGATTCACCCCCCCTCTCAGTGTTGAGTGTATTCCTACACTTTGTCCCCAATGAAACAGGAACACACAATGGTCTACAATCTGCCATGTTGAACCTATCTAACATGGTATTCACATACTTACTCTGGCTTAACCAAAGTTTTTGTTGGCAAGAGACACTGCTTCACATGACAGGTGTTGTCATTGATGGCAACTAAGACTATTCCACTCATCCGCATAACATAACTTGTTCATACCGGAAGTCAGAATCAAAATTTATCTAAGTCTAGGTAGCTAGAAACAGAGCATGTGACAGGGTCTGGTATCTTGGTCCAGATCTCTCTAGTGGTAAATCAGAGTATGCTGCAGATCTGAAGGAGTCATAAGGATTGTTAGGGAAATCCAAATCCAAAATTTTAACCTCCGATGATGAAGGATTCAAAAGTTATTTGTATTTGAGTATGGGGTTACAGTTGACAGTGTAGACAATAGAAGAACAGGTTGACCTTGTAATTGATCTTGATTCCAGATAAATGGAAGTTGTCAGTTGGACGATTTGTGATGATTAGTGATAGTGGCCGACATGATTGATGATTTTTGAATGCAAGTTTTGATCCATGTTACAAGTTATGCATGGATTTAGCTGACAGAGCAGAGTCTTTAATAAAGTTCTAAGTGTTCTTGAAGCCAACTGAAAAGTGATTGAATATCATGATGCGGATATATATATATATATATATATATATATATATATATATATAGTTGATGGCTTTAAGTGATTTGTGTGTGTGATGCGACTATGGAATAAGTGCAAAAAGGGAAGAGATCTAAGGTTCAGATGTTAGCAAAGAAGTAAATAGGGCAAAGTGAGGATGAAGTGTATCAAGTCAATATTCTGTGCTTAACCAGAATTGAATCCTTGCATTGGTAGATGCTAATTATCAGTTCAAACTCATTGTTATCTTCTTTTTGTAGGCAGTGAGCCTTCTTTTGAGCAGTGAGCTCTAGGAAGTGAGCGTGAATACATGTGCATTCCCAATTTTAATACTTTTAACAGAGTATAATCTTTGTGGGTTAACCTCCACCATAGTTTTTCCCTTAATTGGGTTTCCACATTAAAAATCATTGTGTCATGTGTGTTTATTTGTTTTTGCTCATGAGTTGATGATTCATGTTTTAATCAGTGTTAAGTGATATTGTTGCAAGTGATAAAGTTTTGGGACAACTGATTCACCCCCCCTCTCAGTTGTCCAGCCTAATTCTAACAATTGGTATCAAAGCAAGGTTCCTTGAAAGAAGCCTAACAGCTTGATGAAAGACCTTGGAAGGAGTTTCAATGGGTTCACTCAAAGATCAACTTCGGTTGGCCCTAGAAGATCTTGATCAATCCAAAGTAGAAGTAACTAATCTAAAAGATGAGCTTAAAGATGTTGATGATACCATTGAAATGTTAAAAGATAAATTAAAGAAATCTATAGAAAAGAGAAAGGAGCTACTTCTGTAGTTATGCAGTTTAACTGAAGAAAATGGCGTGAATGAAGCCTTGGAAGAAAAGACAAACGAGTGTGAGAAGTTGTCAAAAGAAGTTGATGTTCTAAAAGTTGAGATGGAATCTGGGGTGATGAGGCTAACCAAAGAAATTGAGCAAAGAAAGAAGGCTGAAGAAGAATTGAATCAAACTCTGAAAGAAAGAACTGAAGAATGCTGCAGAATGGACAGAGCAATTGGCCACCTTAAATTTGATCTACAAGAATGCAAATCTAATGAGGAAGAACTTGAAAGGCAAATTGTCATCCTCAGACATGACCTAGAAGTTGCAAATGAATACAAGGATAAGTTCAAGATAAGCTCAGCTAAACTTGAAGCACTACTTGAAGGACAAAAAAAGGTTGATGACAAGCATGGTCTTAGATATGAGAAAGGTGAAATCTCCAGATCTAGACAAAGAAATCTTCAACCAAGGAATGGGAGAAATAGATCTGGAAGACCTCCAGTAAGACAACCTGATGCTCAAAGATATCCATCATTCAATGGAAATTGTTTCAATTGCAATAAATTCAGTCATAAGGCTACTCAGTGCAGAAGTAGAGTAAATCAAAGTAATCCATCCTTCTCTGGTCAATGCTTCAAATGCAAGAGGTATGGTCACAGATTCAATGAATGCAAAAGTATGATAATGAATAACCCTAACAATAAAGGAAATGGGAATTCTTTCAATGGCTACTATTTTGCTTGCATTGGATTTAGACACATGGCTTATTAGTGCAGATCAAGAGGAAATCAAGTATATAAGCAAAGAAATGTTGTGTACTTTAATTGCAATAAATCTTGTCATATTGCAAGATTTTGCAGAAGTAGGATTAATGAAAGAAGAGGTCCAATAAATAGAAAACTAGATGAGCAGAGACAAGACAAAGGCAAAAGAAAAATTGATGAGAATGAGATCCAAAATGAAATGAGCAAGACATGGGTCAAGAAAACAATTGTGAACAATATTAATGGGTCCACACTGGAATCCGGTGCTGATAATTCCTCCAAGAATTGAATTAGGAGCTCTGGCTCAGGGGGAGCTGCATTGAAAATCAAATTCCCCTAGCTAGTAAGTGGGTGCCTAAATCTAGCATGATGGAAAAAGATAATTTGAGTTACTGCAGATCATTTTGAAAGGATTTTTGAAAGAAGAGAAGTGGATTTAATGATTTGTGGAGCAATTGAAGGTCTACTACATGTAGAAATAGTGTAACTGGATGAAGTTAGGATAACACATTTATTACAATGACAAATTAGGTTTTGCAGAGGATAAAAGGTCTCTCACTCAAGCATTTGAATCACTTTGCATTTGAAGAGAACAAGAAGAGCATTTGCATTGAAAATCTTGAGATTGAAGCATGAAGAACGAATTCGACCAGAAATTGATCAACCCTAACTTCGTAAAAGAAAAAGCTACTTTTTTTGTGAAGCTTTGAACCTTCAATCTATTGAGATGGGTACTCCTCTTGTTGTTGATATTACTAAAAGGCCTCATCCAAATTTTAAGAAGCATCCTTACAAGTTAGTCAAAGTCAAATCGTTAGGTGCATTTTCTAGTGTCCCATACAAAGTACTGCATGTAGAAGATATTAGGGCATACATCCATTGCAATGTGGATGAATTTGGAAATCAAAGATTGCTTGATTTGTTTGTGAACCATCTAAAGGATGATAACCATGATTTGAAACCAGAATTCAAACATTTTCTATAGGTCATTGAATTTTTGACATTTGAAGAGAGTGAATCAGTTTGTTATATCTTGAGCTGAATACATGATGAGTTCATATGGATTTTGAAACCTTTCAAGATTACAAAGGATGTTATCTAAAATGTGACTGGGTTAAATTCAACTGGTGGATTACCTATGTTGAAATCTGTAAAAAACCAAACTGTTACTAATGCAACCAGTGCCAAGTTTGATAGAAGGGCAATGACCATCAATGATATTATTGAACAAGATGTCAAGTTTGTCTCTATGGTAATTGGTTACAATATTTATCACTCCAGTAGGGAGAACTCTATCTCTGAAACTACCATATATGCAACATATCAAATGTTGAAAGAAAATGCAAATTATGACCTATGTGAGCTATTACAAAATCAACTGATTGAGAACTTGAGAAAAATTAAGGACAAGAAAAACACCTTCAAATATGGTTCTCTGATCATATGCTTATTCTTCTACTTCATGAATGAAGTGCCTAGAGTAAAAGTTGTACAATGGGCTAGTAATAGACCAGTTGCATCACAGATAAGAGATCATCTACATAGACTTGAAGATTCTAAGGCACATAAATCTACAATCTGGGGGTACTTTAAAAGTTTTCAGAGTATGATGCACTCATGGGAAGAATTCCCAAATCAATAGTTGAGAAGTATGAGGATGAAATTTGCTTTATGGTGGACACTGATCAGTGCCTAATGGAAGTTGTGGAACCCAAAACTACATGGATTATGCCTATGGGGTATGAGGTTGATGAAAAGATCTTGGACATGTATGCTCAACATCTCCTAAGAAAATCAAAAGATAACTATGTTGAAAGGTTTGGGATGTATAAGGAGCTAAGTTTAAAACTGTATGTTGAGCTCAGGTAACCAGAGACCAAGAGAAAAGTTTAGAGGCAAGTTGAAAGGTATGTTGAAAGCACCAAGGAGGCAGTGAAGAAAAATAGAGAAAGAATTGAAAAGGCTGAAAAGGAAAGGTTGGACAAGAAACAAGAAGATGCTCTAGTGGAACCATCCTCCACTTCAAGGACTACTAGGAGATCTACTGCTACTTTTGTTCCCCCTAAACTTGCAAAACTAGAAGACAAACCATCTGGTGAAGGAAGTAAGAGAAAGAAAACAAAGGCCACAAGAACGTATGTGAGCACAAAAGATGATGAGGAGACGAAGACAGATGAAGAAGTTAAAGAGATAAAATCTAAGAGAGCCAAGACTTCAAGGACTCCTGAGGACCAACCTTCTGGAAGCAAAAAGGCAAGAAAAAAGCAATAAACTGGTAAGGTTGCTATGATAGTTGATGAAATTGTAAAAACAATTACTGTTCATGGAAATCTAAGGCCTATCAACGATTATTATGATAATTTTGATCAAGAAAATAAGAAAATTTTGGAAGATGCCACCATCATTTACTTGAATAAATTTAATAGAGCTCTACTAGAAATTTTACAAGAACTTCCTAAAAGTTTAAGGAAAATATTGGAGATGAGGAAGGAAGTAGCCAAGGCTAAAGATCTAGAACTTAGAGAATATATCCTCTCCACTTTGTGTCCAGTAATGACCAAAAAGGAAGTAGATAAAATACTCAAGGAAGTAAAAGATGATTTCAGAAGAAAGAAAAGGATGAGCAAGCTAATACTTGGGGAAACTGAGGAAATTGCAAAAGAAATAGAGGAAAATTTGAGGAAGGCCCTAGATAAAGATAAATATTATGTTGTCTCTAAGGAACAAGTTGAGGAAGGTAATCCTATAGTTCCAGAACTAGAAACCTCAAAAGAAGAAATTGGAAAATGAAATGATGACCAAGATGACACTGCAGATCCTCTAGAGCAAACCTATGAGGAGACAGATGATGGGATTGATTCATCAATTCTGGATGTTGAAAAAATAAACATCAGTGAGTAAAAAATTGAAGTTGATGACTCCTCTATTCCAAAAGAGGAGCAAATAAACAAAGAAGATTCAGAGATGGTGGATAAAACTGTTGATGCAGGAGATACTCTAACTCCTTCTGATCAATCTGGAAAAGAAGATAGTGTTGAGATTACTGCTGCTACACAAAATCCTTTTGAATAGATTATAGATGGTAAGGACATAGGAAAGAATTCCCTTGCAGATGGCATAGAGAAAGGTAAAGCAAAGGAAGAGAAAGAAGAAGGTAAGGAAGATAAAACAGAAGATGATGGTGCAAATGTTGATGCATCTAAACAAATTAGTCCCGATACTAACATTGACAAATCTGAAGGAAGGGAAGGTGGTTTAGGAATTGTGGAAAGAGACACTACAAATGCAGTGAAAAGTCTCCTAAATAAAGAAATTCTTGAGTTTGATGAACTAGAGCTATTTTAAGGACTAATCAATCTAGATTCTCTCTCTTTAGTTCAAGTAATGAAGATAGCATCCTTCACACAAGCCAATGCAAGAGAAAAGATGTTGAAATCTCACACTAAGGATTGTTAGTTCTAGAGAAGATATTGGCAACCAGAGTATTGGAGAAGATAATGTCAACCTTCCAAAAGAATCCTTCTGACTCTCCTAAAAATTTGAAGAATATTGTTAGTTCTGTAAGTACACATTTTGAGTCTTTTGAGAAGTCTGTAGAGACTAAAGTCAAAAATGAATTTTTGGATAAGAAATTTAGTGAAATAAAGAGCCTAATAGGGTATGATAGGATGATACTTGGTATCAGTATAAAGAGTATTCAAAATTCTCTAAGTGATGGAGGTGATATATACAAAATTTGTCTATCCTGGCCCAAAGTCAGTGAGGATATTGAGAAGAAGATAAATGAGCAAGAACAAAAATTGTCAAATCTATCTCAAAATTTTGATCCTCTAACAGTTTCTCCTATAAGTCAGGAATGTCAAGTAATCAACTTGACCGATGAAAGAAAGAAGCTTGTTAAAGAAAAAGGTAATATTGTGAGGAGAATGTGTGAGCTCTGGGGATTGATCACTCCCAAGTTAGAAACAATGTTTAATGCACTATTGTTGGCAAGAGACACTATATGGATTCATGGTTGTTGTCATTGATGGCAACAAAGGTCATCCCACATATCCGCAAGTCATGGTGTGTCTCTACCGGAAGTCAGAATAAAGATTGTTGTGGTCCGGTGAACAAGAACAGAGCATGTGGCAAGGTCCGACAGATTGGTCCGGATCTCTCAGAGGAAGTGTCTTGGTGCAGTGTGGATTTGGGGAAGTCAAGAGGACTACCTTGAGTGGTATATTCCAAGGATTTAGCCTCCGGTGATGGACAAGGAAAAAGATATGAATAATTGAGTACCGGATTCCTGAGAGACAGTGAAAACAGAGGATGAACTGACTGACAGAGTATCAGACTACTTTCCGGATGTGTTACTGTTGATGATAAAGGTTGTGAAGGCATGAATCATGTTTGGCCGACATGATTAATGATATCTACAAGTATATGCTTGATCCGCATTGCTTGGTGAGCAAGGATTCAGCCGACAGAACAGAGTTTGTAAGAAACTAGACTGTTCCAGATGCCGACTAGAAAGGTGATGAAATTACTTGTGCGGATATATATAGAGGATGGATTTAGTTGTGAAGTGAGTGATGATGTCAAGAATATATGCAAAGAAGAGGAGAACAGAGCAGAAGTACCAAGACAGATCCGGTATGTGAAAGGATAGCAGAATAAAGAACAGAGAAAAGATGAAGTGCAGCAGATCAGTGTACTGAGCCTAACCGGAACTGAACTCCAGCATATGTAGATGCTTCCAATCAGTTCAAGATTGTGATTCTTATCACTTTGTAGACAGTGTGTCTTCTTGTAGGCAGTGGGTCTCTTGTGAGCAGTGTGCTCGGGCAGTGAGCCCTAATTGGCAAGTGCCATTTTGTAATTTCCTATTCTTCTAACAGAGAATAATTTTGGGTTAATCACCCCGTGGTTTTCTCGCTTAACAGGGTTTCCACGTCAAAAATATTGTGTCATGTGTTTCTTATTTCATAGTAATGTTTTTGTGTTTGATTCAATGCTGCATTAATTAATAAGAAAGTTCAAAAAGGAAATAATTAGGATAACTGATTCACCCCCCCCTCTCAGTTGTCAACAATTGGTATCAGAGCCAAGTTCCTCCTAATAGAGCCTAACAGCTTGAGGAAGATCTGGGAGTTCAAATGGATGCATATGGTTTAAGGGAGCAACTCAAGACTGCCCTTGAGGATCTTGAACAGTCAAATTCTGAAGTCAATGAATTAAAGGAAAGACTCAAACAGGCTGATGAATTCATGAGAGAATTAAAAGACAAATTAAGTCTCTCTATGAAAAAGAGAAAGGAGCTGCTCCAATAGTTGGCAAGACAAAGTGAAGAAAGCAATACAAATGAGGAATTGACTGAGCAAACCAAATTATGTGAAAAGTTATCAAAAGAAGTCATTATGTTAAGACATGAAATGGAATCAGGAACTATAAAGTTTACTCAAGAGATTGAAGAAAAAAGAAAGGCTGAAGACAATCTAAAACAATCTCTTAAAGAAAAATCAGAAGAATGCCACCAGATGGATAGGATTATCAGACATCTTGAATCTGATCTTGAAGATGCCAAAGATAATGAAGAAAAACTTGAGGATCAAATTGCCTCTCTCAAAAGAGACCTTCAAACAGCAAATGAATATAAAGAGAAATTCAAGATAAGTTCTGCTCAACTTGAAGTTCTTCTTGGAAGTCAAAAAGGGACAGATGACAAGTATGGTTTGGGATATGAGAAAGGAGAAAGCTTCGGATCCGGTCAAAAGAATTTTGCATCAGAAAATCCAAGAAACAGGCCTAGAAGACCTCCGGTAAGACAGCCCAATGCTCAAAGATATTCATCTTTCAATGGATACTGCCACAACTGCAACCACTTTGGTCACAAAGCTAATCAGTGTAGAAAGAGAATGAATGAGACTAATTCATCCTTCTCCGGACAGTGCTTCAACTGCAAAAGGTATGGACACAAATCCCATGAATGCAGAAATATGCAAGTAAACAAATCATTCAAAGGTAGATGCTTTACATGCAATAGAGTAGGTCATATGGCTAATCAATGCAGATCAAGAGGATATCAGTCAATTATGCAAAGAAATGTTATTTGCCAAATCTGTAATAGGTCCAGTCATAATGCTAAAGTCTGCAGAAGCAAGAATCAGGACAAAAGAGGTCCGGTGTATAATCAGAATCAAGACAAGGGTAAACAAAAGATGAATGCGGATGAAGTTAGGAATCAGATGAGCAAGATTTGGGTGAAGAAAAGTTCAGAGAATGTAGAGATTGGATCCGCACCAGACTCTGGTGCTGATATTTCTTCCGGAAATTAAAAAGTTAGCTCTGGCTTAGGGGGAGACTCAAAGAAAATCCTGTTCCCCCAGCCAATCAAGTGGTGCCTGATGTGGCACAAGATGTGGAGTAAAAAGTTTAAAGATATAAGTCTTGAGATGATCCAAATAAGATTTCAGAGGTCCGCATGGAGTTATGAAGAAGCTGTGATCGATCAAGTAAGACCTGTTCTGGGAAATGCTTTGGTATGACAGAGGATTACAAAAAGGTCCGGAGAGATCCAGAAGTGCACTATCTTATTCTACGGATTGGACAGAGTGTTTGGGATGTTCTTGTAATGTGTCACCTCGATTTATTCATGATTGAAAGATCCGGATGATGTTCACAAATCAGGACTGATCCAGGATACTCCAAGCTATCCGGACAAGGCAAACCAGAATAATATAGGTGAAGCATTTATTGCAAACAGATATTAGGGTTTACGGAGCAATATAAGGGATTTCTCAAAAATCATTTGCTCATTCTGCACTCAAGAAGAAGTGAAAAGTGGAGCTCTGCAACAAAATTCATCAAGCACACCAAAGATCTCCTGCCAAAGTCATTGCATAAAGAAATCAATCCCACCACTCCGTGCAAACCGAAGGCGCATAAGGTATTCTCCGTTTTTCATTATCTCACTGCAAATCTTTGAAGAATGGCTACTCCAAATATAGTTAAGATCTCTGATAGACCTCGCCCCACATTCAAGAAACATCCTTACAAATCATTGGAGGTAGATCCACTAGGAGCCTTCTCTAGTGTTCCTCATGGTGTATTGCATACGGAAGATATTAGGGTTTACATCCATGCGAATCTTGAAGACTTTGGAGAATCAAAGCTGATGGATATCTATCACAAACAATTGATAGATGACTCCTTTGAGATCAAACCTCAGTACAAAGCCATCCGGGACAAACACTTTGCACAGTGCATTCATTTCCCCTGTTTTGAAGAAGATGAATGGGTCCGGTATGTACTAAGTAGAGTACATGACAACTTCCTATGGTTGAACCAGCCCTTCAAGATCACCAAAGATGCAATTAGGGCTGTAACCGGTCTGCACTCATCCGGTGGTTTACCTGTTCTCAAGTCTGTCAAAAATCAGATAGTTAGTGATGCAACCGGATCCAAGTTTGACAAGAGAGCTATGACAGTTGATGACATCACTGAACTGGATGTCAAATTTGCAGCTATGATAATTGGTTACAAAATCTATCATTCCAGTAGGGAAAATTCAGTACCGGGAACTGCAATCTACACAGCTTATCAAATGTTAAAGGAGAATGCAGACTATGACTTGTGTGAGCTTCTTGTGAACCAACTCTTTGAAAATCTGCAGAAGATCAAGAAGGACAAGAAAAACTCCTTCAAGTATGGCAATCTGATCCTTTGTCTCTTCTTCTACTACATGAATGAGCTTCCCGGATCCAGTGGATGGATATGGCAGAATGACAGACCGGTTGCCATCCAAATCAGAGACTATTTGCATGGACTTGGGGATGCTAAAGCAAGAAATACAGCTCTATGGGGATACTTCAAGAACTTCCAAAGCATGATGCATGCAAGAGAAAGAATACCCCAATCCCTTGTTGAAAAGTACAAAGACACAGTATGCTTCATGGTTGAAACAGATTAGTGTCTAATGGAGGCAGTGGAGCCAAGGACTGTTTGGATCATGCCCATGGGGTATGAAGTGGATGAATAGATAGTAGAGCTGCATGTTCAACACATGCTAAGCCAGCCCAAAGATCCTAAGGCAGAAAGGTTTGGAACCTTTGAGGAACTGAGTGTAAAGATACATGTAGAACTCAGGGAACCGGAGATAAAGAGGAAGGTAAGAAAAGAAGTTGAGCATATTGCTCAAGGCCTAGGAATCTCAAAAGAGGCACTTGATGCCAGCCGGGAAAAGAGGAGGAAGGCTGAGGAAGAAGAGAAAAGTAAAGAAAGTGTTCCGGTTGAAACTCCCACCCGGACCAGATCATCAAAAAGATCTGCACCTCCCACAACCAAAAGTTCAAAACCGTAAGTCCAGGCATCCGGTAAAAGATCCAAGACAAAAGCCACAAGGGCTTATGAAAGCCAAAAGGATGAAGAGGAAATAGAGTCAGATGAGGGAGTAAAAGAAATAAAGAAGCAGAAGAAGAAAGGATCCGGTAAACCCTCCACAGGCCAAGACAAGGATGAAATGGCAGAGGTATCTGTTGAAAAGCCCACTCTGTCTCTAGAGAGTATAATCAAGTCGGTCACGGTGGATGGAAACCTTCAACCAATGACTGAATTTTATGATGACTACAGTGAGGCTGACCAAAAGATTCTGCAGGAAGCCACAGTCAAATATCTAAACATATACAATAAGGCTTTCATTGAGATCATATCTCTTATTCCTAAAAGCCTAGAAAAGGAATTAGAAATAAGAAAGAATAATGCTCATGCAAAAGATCTTGAGATCCGGGAGCAGATAGCTATTCAGCTATATCCTCAAATTGATCCCAAGACAATGAACATAATCTTCAAAGACTGCAAAGATGAGTTCAGAAGTAAAGCCAGGATGAATCAACTCATGCTTGGTGAGACTGACAAAGTGGCCCAAGAGACAGAAGAGATCCTCCGGAAGGCCTTCAAAAGGTTCAATCTTCCTGTTGTAGAGGACTTAGGTGCAGAAACAGCTGCGGATTTGGAATCATCTGTTCCGGAAGAAGTGGGCCCTGAACAGACAAACATCTCTCCTCCGGTTTCCCCTACAGTCTCCGGATCCAAAGAAGAAGAGAAATTACAGGAGAAGGAAGCAGGGGTGAAAGATAGAGGTTGACAGTTCCAAGACTGCAGAAGAAAAGAAACATCTGTCTCCAGCAAGAGACACTGCACAAACTGTTCAACAATTTTTGAGCAAAGCCACTATAGAAATTGATGAACCGGACCTGCTGAAAGGACCATTAGATTTTGACTCTTTGTCACCGGTGCAAACAATGAAAATAGCCTCATTTGCAAATGAGAAAGTCAAAGAGAAGCTGCTGAAATCTCACATGGAAGACTGTGAGCTTATGGAGCTAGCATCTGGAGTGCTAGAAAAGATCATGCCATCCTTTCAAAAGGATCCCACAGCCTCCTCTTCCGGTAATCTCAAAACCTTAGTCAGCAGTGTTAGTACACATTTTGAACCTCTAGAAAAATCTGCTGAAGAAAAGGTCCGGAAGGAATTTTTGGATAAAAGATTTTCAGAAGTATTAGAATTAATCTCTAAAGATAGGAAGATTGTGAGTATTGGAATAAAGAGCTTAGAGAATGCTCTTAAGGATGGCGGTGACATTTACAAATTTTGTATATCCTGGTCAAAGGCAATAGCAGCAATTGATAAGAAAATAAAAGAGGAACAGGACAAGCTACAAAGCTTATCTCAAAGTTTTGATCCTCTCTCTTCCTCCATAATAAATCAAGAATGTCAGACTATTGCAGTCTTGAATGAAATAAAGAATCTTGAGAAGGAAAGGAAGAACATCACTAACCGGATGGGAGAACTTAGAAGGATTATAATCCCTAAGTTGGAAACTATGCATGAGGCCATCAGTGATGCTCAGACCACCGCCCAAACAAATGATCTAACAGATCTCAAGCGGGCAGAAGCTTTTGCATTTTTGTTGAGTGGTCACATTTCAATTTTGGATAGAATGAAGCAAAGTTGGGCTACAGAAATGATCCAATTGTAGACATCCTTTGCAGACATTCTTCAGTATATGTGAGTATGTAAATATGCGGCTATGTATAGAAAATTTTTGAAAATTTTGATGTGCGGACCCTACCCTTTGCCATTGATGTCAAAGGGGGAGTGAGGAGTAGTGAAAAATGAGGAATCCAATTAAGGGGGAGTTCCAGAAATTGTATATAAAGACAGAGCATCAGCAAAGGGGGAGCATAGTGTAAACACTTAGTCATTTTTCACTAAGTGTTGCCATCAATGCCAAAGGGGGAGATTGTTGGCAAGAGACACTATATGGATTCATGGTTGTTGTCATTGATGGCAACAAAGGTCATCCCACATATCCGCAAGTCATGGTGTGTCTCTACCGGAAGTCAGAATAAAGATTGTTGTGGTCTGGTGAACAAGAACAGAGCATGTGGCAAGGTCCGACAGATTGGTCCGGATCTCTCAGAGGAAGTGTCTTGGTGCAGTGCGGATTTGGGGAAGTCAAGAGGACTACCTTGAGTGGTATATTCCAAGGATTTAGCCTCCGGTGATGGACAAGGAAAAAGATATGAATAATTGAGTAACGGATTCCTGAGAGACAGTGAAAACAGAGGATGAACTGACTGACAGAGTATCAGACTACTTTCCGGATGTGTTACTGTTGATGATAAAGGTTGTGAAGGCATGAATCATGTTTGGCCGACATGATTAATGATATCTACAAGTATATGCTTGATCCGCATTGCTTGGTGAGCAAGGATTCAGCCGACAGAACAGAGTTTGTAAGAAACTAGACTGTTCCGGATGCTGACTAGAAAGGTGATGAAATTACTTGTGCGGATATATATAGAGGATGGATTTAGTTGTGAAGTGAGTGATGATGTCAAGAATATATGCGAAGAAGAGGAGAACAGAGCAGAAGTACCAAGACAGATCCGGTATGTGAAAGGATAGCAGAATAAAGAATAGAGAAAAGATGAAGTGCAGCAGATCAGTGTACTGAGCCTAACCGGAACTGAACTCCAGCATATGCAGATGCTTCCAATCAGTTCAAGACTGTGATTCTTATCACTTTGTAGACAGTGTGTCTTCTTGTAGGCAGTGGGCCTCTTGTGAGCAGTGTGCTCGGGCAGTGAGCCCTAATTGGCAAGTGCCATTTTGTAATTTCCTATTCTTCTAACAGAGAATAATTTTGGGTTAATCACCCCGTGGTTTTCTCCCTTAACAGGGTTTCCACGTCAAAAATACTGTGTCATGTGTTTCTTATTTCATGGTAATGTTTTTGTGTTTGATTCAATGCTGCATTAATTAATAAGAAAGTTCAAAAAGGAAATAATTAGGATAACTGATTCACCCCCCCCTCTCAGTTATCAACAACTATTAGAAGCCCAAACTGTAGTTTAGACAAGTGATCCTTCAGATCTGACAAAGGCAGAAGCATACGTATTTCTACTGAGTGGACACATCTCAATTTTGGATGGCATGAAAAGAAGTTGGGCCTCTAAACTTGAGCAATTGAAAAGTAGTTTTGCAGATATTCTCAAGTTCATGTAAATATAACTTAATGATTAGGTGTACATATGCAGCTCTGTATATAGAATTTTTGAGATTTTTGGCTTGCAGATCCCATCTTTTGCCATTGATGTCAAAGGGGGAGTGAAGAACAGTGCAAAATGAGGAATCCAGCAAAGGGGGAGCTCTGGAATCAGTGGAGAGCATAAGAGTATAGAGTAAGGGGGAGTAACACTTAGTCATTTTTCACTAAGTGTTGCCATTAATGCCAAAGGGGGAGATTGTTGGCAAGAGACACTGCTTCGCATGATAGGTGTTTTCATTGATGGCAACTAGGACTATTCCACTAATCTACATAAAACAATTTGTTCATACCAGAAGTCAGAATCAGAATTTATCTAAGTCTGGGTGGCCAGAAATAGAGCATGTGACAGGGTATGGTATCTTGGTCTGGATCTCTCCGGAGGTAAATCAGAGTATGTTGCAGATCTGAAGGAGTCATAAGGATTGTTAGGGAAATCCAAATCCAAAATTTTAACCTCTGGTGATGAAGGATTCAAAAGTTATTTACATCTGAGTATGGGGTTACAGTTTGACAGTGCAGACAATAGAAGAACATGCTGACCTTGTAATTGATCTTGATTTCAGATAAATGGAAGTTGTCAGTTGGATGATTTGTGATGATCAGTGATAGTAGCCGACATGATTGATGATTTGTTAATGCAAGTTTTGGTCTGTGTTACAATTTATGCATGGATTTAGCTGATAAAGTAGAGTCTTCAATAAAGTTCTAAGTGTTCTTGAAGCCAACTGAAAAGTGATTGAATATCATGATGTGGATATATATAGCCGTTGGATTTAAGTGATTTGTGTGTGTGTGTGATGTGACTATGGAATAAGTGCAAAAAGGGTAGAGATCTAAGGTTCAGATGATAGAAGAGCAGTAAACAGGGCAGAGTGAGGATGAAGTGTATCAAGTCAACATTCTGTGCTTAATCAGAACTAAATCCTTGCATTGGTAGATGCAAATTATTAGTTCAAACTCATTGTAATCTTCTTTTTGTAGGTAGTGAGCCTTATTTTGACCAGTGAGCTCTGGGAAGTGAGTGTGAATACATGTGCATTCCCAATTGTAATACTTTTAACAAAGTATAATCTTTGTGGGTTAACCTCCTACCGTGGTTTTTCCCTTAACCAGGTTTACACGTTAAAAATCATTGTGTCATGTGTGTTTATTTGTTTCTACTCATGAGTAGATGAATCATGTTTTAATTAGTTTTAAGTGATATTGTTGCAAGTGATAAAGTTTTGGGACAACTGATTCACCCCCCCTCTCAGTTGTCTAGCATAATTCTAACAATTTTCCATTAGCTCTGTCTCTTCTAATTTCTATTCCCAGAATGTACCTGGCTGCCCCTAGATTTTTCATCTCAAATTGTTCTGACAATTGAGACTTCAAATCAAAAAGCATATTCTTACCATTCCCAATCAACAACATATCAGCAACATACAATGCAATAATGAGAATGAAATCATTGTCAAACTTGTAATACACACAATGATCTGATTTTGATCTTAGATATCCAATCAACAACATAAAGGCATCAAACTTCAAGTACCACATCTTAGGAGACTGCTTCAAACCATACAAAGACTTCTTCAACTTGCAAACCAAATTTTATTTACCTTTCTCTATTTAATGCTCTAGCTATGACGTGCAAATCTCTTCCTCCAAATCACCATGAAGGAAAGGTGTCTTCACATCCATCTGCTCCACCTCTAAGTCATAAGCTGTTGCAAGAGATAACATGAACCGAATAGATGTTAGCTTTGCAACGGGAGAGAAAATTTCACCATAATCAATTCCATCCACTTGTGAGTACCCCTTGGCAACCAGTCTGGCCTTGTACTTTTCAACATTGCCATATGCACCAAATTTCTTCTTGAACACCCATTTGCATCCAACAGGTTTCCATCCTTCAAGCAAAGGCACCAAGTCCCATGTTTTATTCTTCTCCAAGGGAGCCATCTCATCTTCCATGGCCTCCTTCTAGGAACCTACATCTTTCAAGTCCATAGTCTCTTTCATAGTTTTAGGCTCATCAGTGTTAGTAAGCAAGGCAAAAGCACAACTAGAATCAAGCAATGAATAACCAAACCTACCGGGTTGCTTTCTTGTTCATGTAGGCCTCCTCAATGGCTGAGGTTGAGGTTCGTGTTCTTCTTCTGATCTTTCAAAGCCACTAGAGTTCTCCTCATCATCAGGTCTCACAGGGTCTATCGGTTCAGTCTTCTCAGGGGTAGAAGGAAACTGAACCACATCTTCTTTCTTTTCTGTCTGTTTTGGCTGTAGAACAATGGATGAAGGTGTTAGCTCTCTGAAGATAACACTTCTCTTATACAACACTTTTTCAGCCACAGGATCCCAAAGCTTGTATCATTTCACACTGACACCATAGCCAATGAAAATACACTTAATAGCCTTGTTCTCCAATTTAGACCATTTCTCCCTAGGCACATGTGCATATGCCTCACAACCAAAAACATGAAGATGTCTAACTGAAGGCTTCTTACTAGACCACACCTCCATAGGTGTCTTACCAACAAGAGCTGATGTAGGAGACCTATGTACCAGGTAGCAAGCAGTGGCTACAGCTTCAACCCAAAATGTTTGTTTGAGGCTTGCTCCACTAAGCATACTCCTAGCCTTCTCCATCAGTTTCTTGTTCATCCTCTCTGCAAATCCATTTTGCTGCGGGGTGTATGGAGTTGTCTTATGCTTTCAATCCCTTGCTCTTTACAGAACTTATCAAACTCTACCAAACAAAACTCACCACCATTATTAGTTCTCAAACACTTAATCTTTTTACTAGTCTAATTTTTAGCAAAAAACTTTAAACTCTTTAAACCAACTAAAGACTTCAGTCTTGCTTCTGATAAAATAAACCCATGTCCTTGTATTGTAATCATCTATGAAAGATACAAAATATATAGATTTGGAAATCGAAGGAACATTAACAGGACCAAACACATCAAAATGAATAAGATCCAATATACCAGAAGACTTGTGAGAACTAGAGTAAAACTGAACATGGTTTTGCTTTCCATATACACAATGTTCATAGAAGTCAAACTCGAGATTACAATCATTTAACCCCTCAATGAGGTTTTTATTTTTTAGGGTTCTAAGACCCTTGTCACCAATGTAACATATCTCAAATGCCATAACATAGTCTTTTCAGCAGGAAGGTTAACTTCTAAAGCATGTGCACTACCATCAGAAAGTGTTACAATAGATTTCTTCACTACTTGTTCAGATGGTGGGGATGAAGTGACTGCAGCTCTTTTCTTTGAGTTAGAAGAACTATTGCATTGTGAAGTGCATGCCTCCAGTTGAAATAGAGTGCCTCTCTAAGTACCCTTCGCAAGCACCATAGATCCTCTAGTCATCTTGCATCCATCCTTTGAAAAGACAACCTGCACACCTGCATCATTCAACATACTTACAAAAAGAAGGTTCTATGCTAGGCCTAGGATGTACATAATCCCAGTGATCCTCTTCACTTGTCCATCAGGGAATCAAATTGAGACTCTTCCACAACCAACGATCTTCAGATAAGAATCATCACCTAGGTACACTCTTCCACCATCAAACTCTTCATACTTCATGAACTAGCTTCAATGCGAGGTCATGTGGAATGATGCACTAGAATCAATCAACCACACATCATCAAATACATGGGTGGCCATGGCTACGATGAAGGTGTCACCATCATCTTGAGATTTGTCAAAATCTAAATTTGGGACATTCTTCTTCTTTTTTTCTTTTCTTCCTTGCAATCCTTTCAAAAATGCCCAGTTTTGCCATAGTTTCAACAAAGAGCCTTGGACTTTCCAGGAGATTTGGATCTTCCCTTCTCAGCTTTCTTGTCCTTCTTTTTCCCTTTCTCCTTGGGTCTTCCATGAACCACAAGAGCCTCTTTGGCTTCCTCAGAAGACTTTCTCTACATCTCTTCAGATAATAGCAAAGATACCACTTCATCCATTGTGAAAGTGGATGTGGTGCTTCCAATAGCCATAACAAGATGATCCCATGAGTCCAACAAAGAACAAAGGAAGGTCATACAATGATCCTCCTCCTCCATCTTCACACCAACTAATGTCAATTGTGCAATTAACATGTTGAAGGCATTTAGGTGATCTGCAACAGATCCTCCATCCTCTATCTTTAGAGAATACAACTTCTTTCTCAAAAAAAGATTGTTCACCTTGGATTTGGATTGATAAACATCACCCAACTTCTTCCAAAGGTCTTTTGTGCTCTTCTCCTCATGGACATTTAACAGGACAGAATCAGCTAAACTGAGTCTTATGAGACCCTTAGCTTTCCGATCTTTGAGATCCCAATTAGCTTGTGCCATTGCAGCTAGTTTTACACTAGATATGGTTTCCCATATGTCACGATCAACAAGCATGTCTTCCATCTTAAGTTTCCATAACTCAAAATTAGTGCCATTGAATTTCTCCACCTCTAATCTTCTGGATGTACCTGCCATCTCTTTCCTGCAACAAGATTATAGAATGCTCTACACAAATCTCCTCCTCAACCTAAGATTAGCTCAAAAAACCCCTACCTAACAACCAGGACCAAAGGTGATCAAGCTCTAATACCAACTGAAAGGAAGCTAGGTGTGCAAAAATTGATTCCTACACTAATCTAATGAGGAGAGATGAGTGCCAATTCATTTTAATCTTTACAGTTACAACAATGTTAACCTAAGAATAGAGATATTGCAGCAAACACATACACAAGAATGTAAGACAAAAGAAGAGAAATACAAGATATACATGGGGAAAACCCTTACGGGTGAAAAACCCCACACTCCAAAGCACAACTCAAATGTATTATCTAAACAATGAGGTTTAAAATATAGTTATAGAGCCAATGCTCTTGCAGGAGTCTTCAACTCTCATATCTGGAGATAATCTGGCAGCATAATAGTACCTATCAATCACATAATACATCTCCTCTCCAAAGCACCTGTTTATATAGAAAATATAAGGTAAAAATGGCTCTATCTTGAGATGCGCATCCAACATGGCCTCATGGCCCAAAACCCATGCCTATAGACATTTGTCCAACACTATAGGATGTTTCTGACACTTTTCAAGTCACCCCATCAAAAAGAGGTCACCTATTCCCAAGTTGGGCAATGACAGATGCTCTTACGACTCTTACAACCATCATAGAATTTGTCATATTGACATATCTTATAGCTATAAGAGAATCTGTCATAAACAAGCTATAAATAGGATATTCTCTTACAACATGTCATAACCCTCCTTGGGGTACCCAAAGATGCCTTTTTCCAAGATGCCTTGTGACACATGTCTTCACCTTTCATAGAACCTTCTATTTTTGACTCTTACATGTCATAGATTCTATCATAGGAATCTATCATAACCGTTTTGGTCAAGATTCACTTACACACTAGTCAAGATGCTGACACATGGTAGAAATCCTCTACCACACAAAAGAGATGCCTATCTCCATATGGAGTGTGTTGACCATCCTAGTCATCTTACAAGTGGAGTGACAACTCATCGTACCACTTCACATTAAATGACAAAACAAGATGTGCAACAAAATTACAACATAGGCTAAGTAAATAAATTACATTACAATAATAAATGCAAGGAATTACCAAGGTTGAGACACCTTAATTCCCAACACATACCTTGTAACTCCCTTAGAAAATAGAGGAATAGACAGATGATTAGAGTTCCATACTTAAAGGGATATTTTGTGTCCTTTGTCCTTCTTAGGTTTTCCATTAGTTGTTTCTAGGGCAACTCACATAGGACATAGTCTGTGTTGTTCTTAATCATATCATATGTTGAGTTTATAGATGTGGCAAAGATTGAGTTCTCCCTTTTGGATAAATAAACCTTTTAACCAATGAACTTCGATGCAAATCTCACTGTTGGAACCACAATGTCATTTACAATTAATGCTCTTTTATCAAATTTTGCACCTATCAACTGTATTACTATGTTGTTCTTCATAGACTTCAATTCTAGAACCTTTCCTATGGAACACATGCTAGTAACTACTTTGATGGCATCCTTTGTTATCATATAAGGCATATCAAGCCAAAAGAACTCATCATGAATCCTACTCAAGACATACCTAACCCAAGTATCATCCAGGACCACTGGAAAATCCAACTAGGTATCCAATTTCTTCTCAACCAAGGCACTATATTCTTCTTTTAGCTCAAATTTGTCATCAGTCAGTTCCTATATTCATCTAGGTTTGCATGTATATAAGCTCTAACATCTTCCGTATGCATAACACCATGCGGAATCTCAGAAAATGTGCCATTCGGATCAGTCTCTAATGATTTAAAGGGATGCTTATTGAGCTTAGGGTGGGGCCTCTCTATTATCTCAACTACTTGAGGAGTATACATCTTTACAGATTCAACACAAAAAATTTTCAAAAGAGAGATCAGTAAATACCTTTTTCTTTCATTAGGGTTTCTTCATGGGATGCTTAAATTCACCTTAGCTCACTTTTCAGATCTCTTTAGTCACTTGGGAGTTTGAATGCAAAGTGATTTTTCTTTCAAATGAATTCCTTATATCCTATTTTCATCAAGATTCAATCATCATAAATGATTATCTCAAAAAGTTGTGAAACCCTTACTATGCCATCCACAGTTGATTCAAATTGCTCCGCAATCCACCGTGTTAGGTTCTTTTCTATTGGAATCTTCTCCAAAAGATCTATAATTTTGTCTTACATTTCATATCTTTGTGCTAGATATCAACACCACATTTTTGGCTGGGGGAATAAGATTTTATATTTAAGCTCCCCCTAAGCTAGAGCTCCCAATTTACTTACTGGAGGAAGTATCTACACCAAAATCTAGTGCAGATCCATTCTTTACCTCATGTGCTTCCTTCCTAACCCAAATCTTGTTCATCTACTTTCTGATCTCTATCAAGTCTACCTTTTGTACCGGTTTCTTCATCTCTACCTGATTCTCCTTCTTCATATTCTTGCTTCTGCAGAACCTTGTAATATGTCAAGGCCTATTGTAATTGAAACATACAACATTTCTCTGTCTAGTTTTCCTTTCATTCATCCTTGATTTGGATTGGTTAGCCTTGTGTCCAAATCTATTACATGCAAAACAATTCCCATTCCTTATCTAACTACTGCATTCACTAGCTCTATGACCAAACCTCTTGCATACAAAGCAGTTACCTTTGAAAGTTTGAACATTTGTTCCATTGGTGTAACCATTCCTCATCTAACTTTTGCATTCATTAGCTTTGTGGCCAACTTTATTGCAAGTGAAACACTAACTAGAGAATGATGGAGAATTTTGATTCACTCTGCTCCTACATTGAGTAGGCTTATGACCATACTTATTGCATGCATTACAATAACCATTGAAAGAAGGGTACCTTTGAGCATTTGGTTGCCTAACTAGTGGTCTTCTAGGTTTGTTCCTTTGATTCTAGATTGTTTTCCTTTGTCCTTTTTGATTTCAACATTCTTTTCTTCACCAACTTTAGAGCTTTCACCTTTCTCAAATCTCAAACCTTCTTTGTCATCAAGACTCTTCTGACTTGCAAGTATTCTATCAAGTTGGGCAACACTCACTCTAAATTTATCTTTCTGAATCCATGCCTATTTTAGATCAGCTTTCAGATCCATAAATTCTTGTTCAAGCTTTGTGTAGTCTTTAGTTTTGCTTTTCACTAACTAATTTAGGTCTTCTTCTATTTTTGTTCTCTTTACAACTTCCACTTTTAGATCATTCAAGGTGTCATTTGTAGATATCAATTGTTCACTAACCTCCTTATATTTTTCTTTAAACTTCTTGACTTGCTCCCTTAATTTTTTGATGCACTCATCTGCTTCCTTGACATTATCTTTCAGATCCCTATTATCTAATTAAACCTTTTCAATATCTTCAAGGGCAATTTTGAGTTCTTCTTCATTGACAAGCATGCATTCTTCTTCTTCAGTTTTAGTAGAACTAATTTCTTCAAGAGGAGTAAGACACCTTTTACTTGCCATGTGTTCACTCTCCAAGATCTTCCTCAAGTTGTTACACTTCTTCCAAGGAACCAAGCTCTGATACCAATTGTTGAACACCCAGAGTATTGAGAGGGGGGTGAATCAGTATTCTATTAAACCTTTTACATATTAAATCATTACTCCATTTTCCACATTTGATAACAATAAAGCAAATTAAGCATAGAAAAAGAAACCACAAAGCATCACACATAAACACCAAGATTTTTATGTGGAAAACCCTAAACAGGAAAAAACCACGGTGAGTGTTAGCTCACAATACTTATGTAATAACAATACCAAATTACAAGAAGGCTCACTGCCTAAAGAAACGCTCACTACAAAAAGCCTCACTACCTAGAGAAAGAGAGAAGGAAGAAGAATGGCTCACTACTAGTTTGGACTACTTAGATTGCATCTACACATGCATGGTTATAGTTCTAATGAAGCTTAGAAACACTATCTCATAACTCTTCATCTTGACTACTCTGTTTCACTACTCTACTTTTACATTAAGCAAGATCTCTCTTCTTTTGCTCTTGTTGCCTGCATTGTTCTTCACAATGTCACACATTCATATTTGCATCACATATCTCAAACAATGAATTCAATCCCATATAAATATATATCTACAACACTTAAAACTTCATATTAGGTTGGCTTGATAAGGTGTAGTGTGTAGTCATGCCTTAAGTAACTTGTCAGCCAAATTCATTCACTAAAATTCATAGCGGAACCAAACTATATTTGAAATACCTTCTCATATGTCAGTCTCAACTGTTCCACCACTTAGGATTAAATTCTAAATAATAGAACTTACCGCATACATAACAGACTTGTGATGTCAGCCTCCAACACAGATTGCCACTAGTTCACTTCATCTGTCAGACTACATCTTTTGCTGCAGACCACAAGACTTGCTCAAAAACATATCAAAGACTCTTCAGACATCATAGATATAGAACCTTAGTAGCTTATAACTATATTTTTTGTGGACTTTAGAACCTACAAATCTAGATTTAGATAATTCATACAAGTGTTTACAACAACTCAAAATTGCATATCAATAAATGCAACACTAGAGGAATGTGGACCAAAACAAGTGAATGTTCTACTCTATCTGGCACTGTATTCTGCTTTGCTAGACTTAGGTTATTTGAAGGTATGCTTCTGGTACTTATCAGGAGCTAAAATCTTGGTATTATGTTAGAAAAATGCACCCTTAGGGGCATTTTCCTCTTAAGGTTTAGCTCCCAGGTCTTTAGATTGCATTTAGAGCATCTTGCATGATAATTTAGACTCCTGATGAGAAAAACCTTAGGCCTTGTGATAAATGGAACCTAAGGGGGACTATTTTGATGATCTCAGGACAAAGACAAGGGGGTGGACTTAGGCGCTAGCGCTGTAGTCCAGTCCTATTTTGGGTCTCTCCCAAATTCAAATGTTAGGTTTGTGACTGTTATTTGTGTCCCGGGCTAGCATCATAAGTTTTAATTATGAAATTCTTGGTGGGAATCTTTGTAGTTGCATATATAAGCATGTGTAGGTTATCATTTAGAAACTAGAAGATGTTTATGTTAGATTATGATTGTGAGCTATTGGCATACTTGTGATTTTCATTGTGTTGTAGAGAAGAGCATTGTTAACATGTTTGTTTTTGCAGGTTGGATTACATCTTCTCCTCATGGCATTGAAGAGTATCTTCCTTCCATGAGAGCTTCATCATCAAGGTGACATCTATTGTGTTTTATCATCATTATCATTTGGATTTTTGCCTATATCCCATGGGATACACACTCTCATCTGACAATGGTGTTCAAAAGACTTGAATTGTCTCTCTGGGACTTGACCGAGGCAAGCCTCTAAACACCATAACCCCCTCCCATTCTCCTTGCGATTGCATCTTATAGGTATCAGATCTAGAGAAAGTGGAGTTGCAGGGAAGATTGGAGGATAGTGTAGATTCAGGATTTGAAAAGAAGCAGACACTGCGTGATATTTTGGGACATGGGCACCATCAGCATTGTCCTCCACATTTGGATCTACATAAATAGAATGAACAATGACAATCCATGACTATAGAGCTTCTTACATCCTGAAGAATATCCCTCAGTGGACTAGGGCGCCATCAACAGTGTCCTCCACATCTAAATTGCTAGAAACTAAAGGTATAGTGGAGATCAATGTCGGAAGAAGATCGGGATTATACAAAAAAAAGCTACACCTTGGACTTGGATGCCTTCACCATTGTCCCTAGCATTTCCATTTTTTGAACTACAAATGAAAATGAGTTAAGGTTCTCTGCCCTTTGTTTTATTTCAATAACATCTTTCGTAATTTACAAATTTACTTACTATTTTCCTTAAATTAGGGTTTCAAGAGAATAAAAGCATTAATTAGAGACATTGTTTGATAACTTCTAAATTTCTCAGCTTCTCTTGTGGCAACCCAACCTGATAGGTGACTTTCCTCTCGAGTGGAGAACTAGCAACTCGGTTGAAAGACCCTTGGAATGTTTAGTGGAAAGGAGAATTCAAACTAAAACCCCCATACAACAACAAACATCAACAAGCCCTCTTTTCCCACCCTAAACACTTGGATATAAGATCTTCTAGGACTACAAACAACATACCAAAATCTCATGATTTGATCTACAACTGCGGACCAATGCCAGCTAATACATTGTCTCTTTATCGCTATTTCCTGTATACTATCAATACTTAGCCAAAAAGACTAAGTCTTCTTCATCGGACCAAAATCTTTGTCAAAAACTCATTCCTTTCCTTGTTTCCATCAATGACAACACCTTCAAACATCATGCTCAATCATTCATCATTATGCCAGCAGTGTCTCTCTTATAATGATGTTTACCAAGTTGCCAACAATATCCTCCTTTGGCATTGATGGCAACACTTGATGTGAAAAACTATTACAACTCCCCTTCTCTTTACGCATTGCTCCCCCTAGGTTCATGCTTATCTTCTTACTTTTCAAATGTTTTTCACATGCTTCATTTCTTATCCCCCGTTGACATCAATGACAAAGGTGTATGATGCAAAGATATGTACACCATTTAAGTTAAGGAAACAAACACTACAAAAATGCAACAGAAATATAGAAGGATCTACTGTGACAGTAATAACATAGTCTACTACAGGAAGATAGAATGATAGGACAACAAAATTTAAGCATGGACATCAACACTACAAGTGAGTTTAAATGTGGTCTGAAACACTATAATTTTCCAACTCATGCTCACACCTTCATAAATAGCATTTACATAGCAATTTCAACATTCTTACAAGGTCACAAAACCATGTTGAGAAATCACATATAAAATAAACAAGACTTTCATGCCAGCAACTTGGATTTATGCACAAAAAGGTTTTCACTAAAACAGACATAACTTTCTCAAAAAACAACATTTTTTCTAATTTTTAAAATGCGTTAGAAAGATAATATAGAGATATACAGAGCCCAATAAATATTTTCATAATAACTATCTCTAATATAAATCTATAAATACAATATAATCACATATAAATATCATGATAAAAAATAGGATCAGAGATAGATAGTTGCTAAATAATACATATCTAACAATTGACAAACTAGGTAAGACAAATTTTTGGATATTATTTAAAAAACGTAGTTTTGCACCTTCCATAAAAATATTAGAGAAACCTAGTTCATAAATCTAAAGTTGTTGATGACACAACAGACTGTTTTGTTTTTGTTTTGTCATGACAGATTTACCAGCTTACCAAAAAAATAGTCCACTTGTTTTAATAACTAAAAGAAAATATAAAAGATGAAAGTTTAAAAATTGGAGATAAAGTTTATCATTTAATTTAAAACCATATACCCAAAAATTATAAAATCTTCTTACTAACTTTTAAGAATTCCCAAAAAATTCAATACAAACAAAAATTCTTTTCTAATCTTCAAAATCACTAAAACTATAATTTGTCTAAATCTTTCTTTTTGCACAAGATGCATATAGATTCCAATTTCTTCACACAATCCTATATTCAATTGTTAACCAAAGTAAATCTTTGCTAAAGCCTTTAATGACAAGAATCCTACCTCAATCTTTGTAGCAATTTGGTAAAAATAATGGAGATGAATCAATCAATTCAAAAACTCCAACAATCCTTCAATTCTTCACCAGAAAACACTTCCAAATCCTTAAGCTTTAATAACCTATTTTCTTTTTCTTCTCCTGTAACTCAGAGCTCCATAGCTGATCTCTTGATGTTTTCCTACACCTTTGATGCATATTTCCTTTTCCTTCTCTTTTTCAGAACTTCCCATTATTCACCTCCCACAACCTAGAAAACTACTTGTGGTTTACAAAACCATTTGTTAAAACTCCCATGAGCTATGGTGCCCAAGATAGGCAAGATTCCTAGCTAAAATTAGGCTCTCACATCCAAAATATTCTCCCCTATTTTGATCCTTACAATAGTCATAAAAATTGTCATTATAATATTGCTAAAAATAGTCCTTCCTTAATATACTACTAAGTGGGCATCTTTTGACAACTAATAAAACATTTTCAATGCAGCGATATGTGGCACAAGTACCAACTAAAAATTCAAACACCCCTCTTTTAGGTTGGAGCTAAATAAAATAATAACCCATTATCGAAAAATATTAAATTAGAAAAAGAACCAAAGTTCTCATCCTTTGCCAATGAACTCACTTCCTATGTCAAATAGATGCTTTGGAATAGGGAATGAGAATCTTTCCTAGAATAATAATTAGAGAATCTTGATAGATTTTGTAGTTGATAAATCCTGAGTAGCTGGGTATGCAAAGGCCACTAATACTATAAAAAGGCAAGTGTAATCACTAACATAAACACAATTTATTTTTTATCACAAGTAATTAGATTCTAAAATCAACTAACTACTTCAAACATATATATACAATAATAGTCTTTATAAATGTGATGAAGGGGTAGAACATAAAACACACAATAATAGAAATTGCACACAGAAAATAGAATGATATTTTATTAATACAGGAAAAACAATATATTACAAAAGCTCAAATAAAATCAGAGGATGAATCCCCTACAGGCTGCAACACATTACAGCTCTCTCTCTCAAGACTCTAGAATCTTCTACCTTCTGTAACCCCAAATCAAATAGGGTTTCTATTTTCCCGCCCTTTTCTTGACTCTACACCTTCCCCCTTAACTCTACTACCCAAGGGTTCCAAAAAATGGTCATATATAGCCCTTTTTGGCAGCTACCGACTTAATTTCAAAATTTGCATCTCCCCCCAAATATAGGTCAACTTCACAGGGCCATAACTTTCGATCCGACTGTTGGATTTTCATTTATAATACCTTTCCGGAAAGCTCTCGAAAAGATGATGGTACACAAGTAGTACCAAAAGGTAGATTGCTTGGGGTTCCTACCAAATTTTAGGCCCATCCAGAGCCTCTAAGTGCCTCAAATTTGACTTTGAATATTTCAATAGGGTTTTTTGGAATTTAAAATTTTAATATCTCACAAATGACAAATGATATTGAAGTGATTTCTTCACCATTAGCTTCAATTCACCATTCTAGAGGTCTGTGTAAGATTTTGTATCCAACCGTGCACAAATGCAAACTTACTAAAAATAGTAACCTTGCCAAGTTTAGCCCTTATTGAAAAGAAACAACATTTTTTTTTGGTTGATGCAAGATTGCTCTTACACCCTGGATGCTCTTGCATCAGACACCCGGGGTAATTTGAAAAGTGACCCTATCACTTCTCATGAGTTGGAGGGAAACCAAAATGGTTAACCTCAGTCTCAGATAACCATGATGAATCTTCAACATGCCTTCCTTTCCATTTCACCAAGTATTTTGTATACTGCCTGTTTCTTGTACTCTTACCCACACGGCTATCCAGAATGCCCTCTATCTCCTCCTTCTCTAAAGTAGATGCTAGAATGCCCCATTGTGTTCCTTTATCGAGTCCATCATCATGATACTCTATCAAATCTGAAATATTGAACACTAGTGAAATATTGATGTCATCAGGCAACTCTACCTCAAATGCATTTCTTGAATCATGCTTCTTCAGGATTCTACACAGTCCAAATTTCTTCATTTTCAACTTATTGTATGTTCCAATTGGGAACCTTTCTTTTCTCAAGTGAACCATGACTTCATCTCTTACCTGCAACTCCTTATATCTCCTCTTATTAATTTGCTTTCTCACTTCTTCATGCAAATTCTTCAGGTGTTCTGCAAAGTCTTTGGCCTTGGCACTTGTCTTTTCTCCTTTGTCTAGCTTCCTTAACTCCGAAGCATTTCTTGGACTATTGCCATATACAATCTGGAATAGTGATTTACTAGACTCCTATTGACAGAATTGTTGTAAGTGAATTCTGCTTATGGAAAAATCAAATCCCATCCCTTGGGCTTATCTCCTACTAAGCATCGTAGTAGGTCACCCAAACTCCTATTCACCACTTCTTCCTGTCCATTAGTCTGTGGATGGTGTGCAGAACTGAACTTCAAATCCATTTTCAACTTCTTCCACAATGTCCTCTAGAAATAACCAACAAACTTGGTATCTCAATATGAAACTATGCTCTTAGGTAGACCATGTAGTCTTACCACTTCCCTAAAAAATATGAACATCATCATTAGTCTTCTTACAAGGAATAAAATAGGCCATCATTGAGAATCTGTCCACCACCACAAAAATAGAATCATGTCCTCTCTGTGTCCTTGGTAAACCAAGAACAAAATCCATACTAATATCATCCCATGGCTTCTCTGGTACAGGTAATGGCTGATATAGCCCTGTATTCTGACTTGTTCCTTTTGCCATCTGACACACTCTACAACTCTGCACAAATTTCCTCACGTCTTGCTACAATTGTTGCCAGTAATAATGTTCACCAACAATAGAAACGGTCTTATCTCGACCAAAGTGTCTAGCTAATCCTCCAGTATGCTTCTCCTTAATCAGGTTCACTCTCATGGAACTCCTCAGAATGCACAACTGGCTTCCTCTAAACAACATGCCATCTTGGATTATGAAATCCAACCATTTTGTCCTATCCAAAGTAACAGGCTCCAGACAAGCTTTCCAAGCCTCTACAAAATCTGGATCTTCAGGATACAAACTTTTGAGCTCATCAAACCCAACAACCTCTATTGTCATTTATGTCAACAAATTTTGCCTTCTGCTCAAGGCATCTGCAACTCTGTTGGACTTCCCACTCCTATGCTTCAAAACAAAAGTATAACTCTGCAAAAACTCAACCTATTTTAAGTGCCTTTGATTTAACTTTCCTTGACTATTAAGATACTGCAAAGCCTGATGATCAGTATATAAAACAAAATCTTTTGGCAACAAATAATGTCTCCATTTCTTCAAAGCCTGAACTATTGCATAAAACTCCTGATCATAAACATAATACTGTTTCTTGGCATCATTAAGCTTCTCACTAAAATAGGCAATGGGCTTACCTTCTTGACTCAAAACAGCTCCTATACGGCTACCACTAGCATCACAATCTACCTAAAATACCTTATTGAAATCTGGAAGTGCCAAAATAGGTTGTTCTACGACTTTCTGCTTCAATGTATCAAAGCTCTTGTCTGCTCCTTTAGTCCATCTAAACTCTTTTCAATCCCTTCTCATTATCTCAGTTAGGGGTGCACAAATGCTACTGAAATTCTTGATAAACTTTCTGTAAAAACTTGCAAACCATGAAAAGATCTTACCTCGGAAGCACTCCTCGGCATTGGCCATTCAATAATAGCCCTCACCTTCTCTGGGTCCATCTTAAGACCTTCCTCTGAGACAACAAATCCTAGGTATACCAACTCCTTTAAAAAACTACATTTCTTGAGATTGATCAACAACTTCTCCTCCCTCAACTTCTCTAAAACTCTTTTGATATGCATGAAATGCTCATCCCAGTCTTATTGAAAATCAAAATGTCATCTAAATAAACAATAACAAAACTTCCCAAAAATTCTTTCAGTACCTCGTTCACGAGCCGCATGAATGTGCTCGGTGCATTGGTTAGCCCAAATGGCATGACTAGCCACTCATACAAACCTTCCTTTGTTTTGAAGGCTGTCTTCCACTCATCTCCTTCTCTAATTCAAATCTAGTGATACCCACTCTTCAGATCAATCTTTGTCAAATAATTGGCTCCACTCAAACAATCCATTATGTCATCCATTCTGGCCAGTGGAAATCTGTACTTGATTGTGATCTTGTTGATAGATAGGGAATCTTTACACATCCTCCACTCTCTATCTTTCTTCGGTGCTAGTACTATAGGTACTACACATGGAATTAGGCTCTATCTTATCAATCTCTTCCTCAACAACTCCTAAACTTGTTTGTTCAACTCTTCACTCTCTGCTGGAGTCATTCTATGGGCTGCCTTGTTTGGGAAACTAGCTCCTAGTATCAAATCCATTTGATGACTTATCTTCCTTACTGGTGGTAAACCTTCTGGTACATTATCAGAGATAATGTCCTAAAATTCTTCCAACATATCTGAGACTTCTGCTGGTACATCTTCACATTTCTCTTGACTAATCTTAGGAATCAATGGAAAGTAATGACGCTCATGCTTCATACCCTCCAAAATTTCCTACCATCTACCAAGCAAATTCTGGTAGTACTACATACCTTTTCTTCCACCTCCTTCAAGGGCTTCAACTTATGACGAACTCTATCCTTTGTTAGCGAATATGTGTTTGTACGGATATCATGGACAACACTCCTATCATACTGCCACAGCCTCCCTAATAACATATGACATGCATCCATCAGTATGATGTCACACAGCACCTCATTGTGGTAGTCACCAATCTTGAACTTCACTAAACACTGCTCATCGACCAAAGCTCTATGGTCCTTCTACAACCATGCAATCTGGTATGGATGCGGATGTTTTCTTCTTGTCAACTTCAACTTGTCAACCATCTCCTCTGAAACAAGATTATCATTGCTTCCACTGTCAATAATAATATCACAACACTTACCTTCACATTTGCACCTTGTGTGAAATAAACTCTTCCACTGATTGGGTTCTTTCTCCTCATTCAATAAAGTTCTTCTCACAACTAGGGTTTCTCCCCTTTCAGCATCTTCAGAGCACTCAGATTGCATATCTTCATCGACATGTGCAACTCGTGCATTACCTTCAAGTCTTCTATTTGTCCTTCCTTGATGTTGCGGACACTCGTATACTCGATGTCCTTCTTCTCCACATTGGAAATAGGTTCCTATGAAACCTCCTCTCCTAGGTCCTTGCCCAGGTCTACCTCTTCCTCTTCCTCTTTGCTCACCATTGTTCTGGTTACAAGGGCGGTAGGTATTATCTCCTCTCTAATTTTGACTAGTGTCGGCTTCTTCACTTTTCATTGAATCTTCATTTCGGCCCCCATAGGGTCTTCCACCAGTCCTTCCACCTTGACCTCTTCCCCTTTGCTTGTTGTCAAATCTTTTATTCAACTTCTCTTCCACCTTCAAGGAAAACTAGTATGCATCTTCTATGGTGGTCATTCTGACCAGGCTTAGCTCCTCTTGAATGCTTGGCCTCAACCCATTAATGTAACAGGATACCTTCTCCTTATTGGCCTCTGCATGACCGGTTCTGATAGTAATCTTATAAAACTCTTCTATATACTCCTTAACAGACTTGTTGCCTTGCTTCAATCCTTGCAGCTTCTTTAACAACTCCATCTTATAATCCACAGGAATGAACTGCTTCTTCAGTTTCTCCACCATTCGATCCCATTTGGTGATCTTTGCTTTTCCTCTTCTATTCGTCTCTAACTGGACCTCCTTCCACCAAATACTGGCATGGCCCTTCAATTTTGTTTTTGCAAACTTCACCTGATCTAGGTCTTCCACATCTTCATACTCAAAATATTCCTCCATGTCATTGATCCAATTAATAAGTTGTTCTGGATTCAAATCTCTAGAATATGTAGAAACTTCGATCCTGGGCCTCTTTCCAATCTTAGAAATGGCCCTCAACAACCTGACTTCTGAAGGATCTCCTGCGGCTTCTTGTTCTTCCTCAGATAGCTCCTCTTCTACTTCATCCTCGCTTTCTTCTCTTGTCCTTGGCTCAAACCTTCTTCGTAGCTCCTCTTGCAATGCATCGATTTGTCTTTGCAAGGCTCTAAAACCCTCTTCCATCAAAGTATTCCTCCCAATACGATTTCTTCGTGCAGGCATCTTGATCTCTACAGAAAACCCACAACCTCAGGTCCTAGTGCAAACTGCCTCATGGTTGGCAATCTGTCTACACACTCAGGAGCCCTTGCTCTGATACCACTTGATGAAGGGGTAGATCATAAAACACACAATAATAGAAGTTGCACACAGAAAATAGAATGATATTTTATTAACACGGGCAAAACATTACATTACAGAAGCTCAAATACAACTAGAGGATGAGTCCCCTACAGGTTGTAACACATTACAGCTCCCTCTCTCAAGACTTTAGAATCTTCCACCTTCTGTAACTCCAAATCAAATAGGGTTTCTATTTTCTTGCCCTTTTCTTGACTCTACACCTTCCCCCTTAACTCTACTACCCAAGGGTTCCCAAAAATGGTCATATATAGCCCTTTTTTCGGCTACCGGCTTAATTTCGAAATTTGCATCTCCCTCCAAAAATAGGTCAACTTCGCAGGGGCATAACTTTCGATCCGCTTGTTGGATTTTCAATTATAATACCTTTTCGGAAAGCTCTCGAAAAGATGATGGTGCACAAGTAGTATTGAAAGGTAGACTGCTTGGGTTTGCCACCAAATTTCATGCCCATCCAGAGCCTCTAAGTGCCTCAAATTTGACTTTGAATATTTCAATAGGGTTTTTTAGAATTTGAAATTTTAATATCTCACAAATGATAAATGATATTGAAGTGATTTCTTCACCATTAGCTTCAATTCACCATTCTAGAGGTCTGTGTAAGATTTTGTATCCAACCGTGCACAAATGCAAACTTAATAAAAATAGTAACCTTGCCAAATTTAGCCCTTATTGAAAAGAAACAACATTTTTTTTTGGTTGATGCAAGATTTCTCTTAGACCCTGGATGCTCCTGCATCAGACACCTGGGGTAATTTGAAAAGTGACCCTGTCACTTCTCATGAGTTAGAGGGAAACCAAAACGGTTAACCTCAGTCTCAGATAACCATGATGAATCTTCAACATGCCTTCCTTTCCATTTCACCAAGTATTCTGTATACTGCCTGTTTCTTGTACTCTTACGCACACGGCTATCCAAAATGCCCTCTATCTCCTTCTCTAAAGTAGATGCTAGAATGTCCCACTATGTTACTTTATCGAGTCCGTCATCATGATACTCTGTCAAATCTAAAATATTGAACACTGGTGAAATATTAATGTCATTAGGCAACTCTACCTCAAATGTACTTCCTGAATCATGCTTCTTCAGGATTCTACACGGTCCAAATTTCTTCATTTTTAACTTATTGGATGTTCCAATTGGGAACCTTTCTTTTCTCAAGTGAACCATGACTTCATCTCTTACCTGCAACTCCTTATATCTCCTCTTCTAAACTACCTTAGCCTTGTATTGAATATTCATCTTATTAATGTACTTTCTCACTTCTTCATACAAATTCTTCAGGTGTTCTGCAAAGTCTTCGGCCTCGGCACTTGTCTTTTCTCCTTTGTCTAGCTTCCTTAACTCCGCAGCATTTCTTGAACTATTTCCATATACAATCTAGAATGGTGATTTATTGGTACTCCTATTGATAGAATTGTTGTAAGCGAATTCCGCCTATGGCAAAATCAAATCCTATCCCTTGGGCTTATCTCCTACTAAGCATCGTAGCAGGTTACCAAAACTCCTATTCACCACTTTTGTCTGTCTATCAGTCTATGGATGGTGTGCAGAACTGAACTTCAAATCTATTTTCAACTTCTTCCACAATGTCCTCTAGAAATAACCAACAAACTTCGTATCTCGATATGAAACTATGCTCTTAGGTAGACCATGTAGTCTCACCAATTCCCTAAAAAATAACTCTGCAAAATGAACAGCATCATTAGTCTTCTTACAAGGAATAAAATGGGCCATCTTTGAGAATCTGTCCACCACCACAAAAATGGAATCATGTCCTCTCTGTGTCCTTGGTAAACCAAGAACAAAATCCATACTAATACCATCCCATGGCTTCTCTGGTATAGGTAATGGCTGATATAGCCCTGTATTCTGACTTATTCCTTTTGCCATCTAACACAATCTACAACTTTGCACAAATTTCCTCACATCTTGCTGCAATTGTGGCTAGTAATAGTGTTCACCAACAATAGCAATGGTCTTATCTCGACCAAAGTGTCCAGCTAATCCTCCAGTATGCTTCTCCTTAATCAGGTTCACTCTCATGGAACTCCTCAGAATGCACAACTGGCTTCTTTTAAACAACATGCCATCTTGGATTATGAAATCCAACCATTTTGTCCTATCCAAAGTAACAGGACCCAGACAAGCTTTCCAAGCCTCTACAAAATCTAGATCTTCAGGATACAAACTTCTGAGCTCATCAAACCCAACAACCTCTATTGTCATTTATGTCAACAAATTTTGCCTTCTACTCATGGCATCTACAACTCTGTTGGACTTCCCACTCCTGTGCTTCAAAACAAAAGTATAACTCTACAAAAACTCAACCCATTTTAAGTACCTTTGAGTTAACTTTCATTAGTTAGCCCAAATGGCATGACTAGCCACTCATACAGACCTTCCTTTGTTTTGAAGGCTGTCTTCCACTCATCTCCTTCTCTGATTCAAATCTAGTGATACCCACTCTTCAAATCAATCTTTGTGAAGTACTTGTCTCCATTCAAGCAATCCATTATGTCATCCATTCTGGGCAATGGAAATTTGTACTTGATTGTGATCTTGTTGATGGCTCAGGAATCTGTACACATCCTCCACTCTCCATCTTTCTTCGGTGCTAGTACTGCAGGTACCGCACATGGACTTAGGCTCTCTCTTATCAATCCCTTCCTCAACAACTCCTGAACTTGTTTGTTCAACTCTTCACTCTCTTTTGGAGTCATTCTATGGGCTGCCTTGTTTGGCAAACTAGCTCCTAGTATCAAATCCATTTGATGACTTATCTTCCTTACTGGTGGTAAACCTTCTGGTACATTATCAAAGATAATGTCCTGAAATTCTTCCAACATATCTGAGACTTCTGCTAGTACATCTTCACATTTCTCTTGACTAATCTTATGAATCAATGCAAAGGAATGACGCTCATGCTTCATACCCTCTAAAAATTTCCTACCATCTACCAAGAAAATTCTAGCAGTACTACATACCTTTTCTTCCACCTCCTTCAAGGGCTTCAACTTATGATGAACTCCATCCTTTGTTAGGAAATATGTGTTTGCACGGATATCATGGACAGCGCTCCTATCATACTGCCACGGCCTCCCCAATAACATATGACATGCATCCATCGGTATGATGTCACACAGTACCTCATCATGGTAGTCACTAATCTTGAACTTCACTAAACACTGCTCATCAACCAAAGCTCTATGGTCCTTCTGCAACCATGCAATCCTGTATGGATGTGGATGCTTTCTTCTTGTCAACTTCAACTTATCAACCATCTCCTCCAAAACAAGATTATTAGTGCTTCCACTGTCAATAATAATATCACAACACTTACCTTCACATTTGCACCTTGTGCGGAATAAACTCTTCCACTGATTGGGTTCTTTCTCCTCATTCAACAAAGTTCTTCTCACAACTAGGGTTTCTCCCCTTTCAGCATCTTTAGAGCGCTCAGATTGCGCATCTTCATCGACATGTGCAACTCATGCATTACTTTCAGGTGTTCTATTTGTCCTTCCTTGATGTTGTGGACAGTCATATGCTCTATGTCCTTCTTCTCCACATTGGAAATAGGTTCCTATGAAACCTCCTCTCCCATGTCCTTGCCCAGGTCTACCTCTTCCTCTTCCTCTTTGTTCACCATTGTTCTAGTTATGAGGGCGGTAGGTATTATCTCCTCTCTGATTTTGACCAGTGCCGACTTCTTCACTTTTTTTGAATCTTCATTTCGGCCCCCATAGGGTCTTCCACCAGTCCTTCCACCTTGACCTCTTCCCCTTTGCTTGCTGTCAAATCTTTTATTCAACTTCTCTTCCACCTTCAGGAAAAACTAGTATGCATCTTCTATGGTGGTCATTCTAACCAGGCTTAGCTCCTCTTGAATACTTGGCTTCAACCCATTAATGTAACGGGATACCTTCTCCTTATTGGCCTCTGCATGACCACTTCTAATAGTAATTTTATAAAACTCTTATGTATACTCCTTAACAGACTTGTTGCCTTGCTTCAATCCTTGCAGCTTCTTCAACAACTCCATCTCATAATCCACAGGAATGAATCACTTCTTCAGTTTCTCCACCATCCAATCCCATCTAGTGATCTTTCCTTTTCCTCTTCTATTCCTCTCTAACTGAACTTCCTTCCACCAAATATTGGCATGGCCCTTCAATTTTGTTTTTGCAAACTTGACCCAATCTGGGTCTTCCACATCTTCATACTCAAAATATTCCTCCATGTCATTAATCCAATCAATAAGCTATTCTAGATTCAAATCTCTAGAATATGTAGAAACTTCGATCCTGGGCCTCTTTCCAATCTTAGAAATGGCCCTCAACAACCTAACTTTTGCAGGATCTCCTGCGGCTTCTTGTTCTTCCTCAGATAGCTCCTCTTCTACTTCATCCTCGCTTTCTACTCTTGTCCTTGGCTCAAACCCTCTTCGCAGCTCCTCTTGCAATGCATCGATTTGTCTTTGTAGGGCTCTAAAACCCTTTTTCGTCAAAGTATTCCTCCCAATATGATTTCTTTGTGGAGGCATCTTGATCTCTACAGTAAACCCACAACCTCAGGTCTTGGTGCAAACTGCCTCACGGTCGGTGATCTGTCTACACACTTAGGAACCCTTGCTCTGATACCACTTGATGAAGGGGTAGATAATAAAACACACAATAATAGAAATTTCCCACAGAAAATAGAATGATATTTTATTAATACGGGCAAAACATTACATTACAGAAGCTCAAATACAATCAAAGGATGAATCCCCTACAGGTTGCAACACATTACAGCTCCCTCTCTCAAGACTCTAGAATCTTCCGCCTTCTATAACCCCAAATCAAATAGGGTTTCTATTTTCCCACCCTTTTCTTGACTCTACACCTTCCCCCTTAACTCTTCTACCCAAGGGTTCCCAAAAACGGTCATATATAGCCCTTTTTGGCGGCTACCGGCTTAATTGCAAAATTTGCATCTCCCTCCAAAAATAGGTCAACTTCGCAGGGCCATAACTTTTGATTCAACTGTTGGATTTTCAATTATAATACATTTTTAGAAAGCTCTCAAAAAGATGATGGTGCACAAGCAATACCGAAAGGTAGACTGCTTGGGTTTCCTACCAAATTTCAAGCCCATCTAGAGCCTCTAAGTGCCTCAAATTTGACTTTGAATACTTCAATAGGGTTTTTTGGAATTTGAAATTTTAATATCTCACAAATGACAAATGATATTGAAGTGATTTCTTCACCATTAGCTTCAATTCACCATTCTAGAGGTCTGTGTAAGATTTTGTATCCAATCGTGCACAAATGCAAACTTACTAAAAATAGTAACCCTGCCAAATTTAGCCCTTAATGGAAAGAAACAATATTGTTTTTTTGGTTGATGCAAGATTGCTCTTACACCCTGGATGCTCCTGCATCAAAATGAAATATAGGTTTCTTAATTGCTACAACAAGGAAAATAGCCATGTTCAAAATATGCTCCTAGCAAAATCAATTGTTGAGTTCATTGGGCCATACACGTAAAGTATACTTTCAACAATTTTTAAATTACAATAATAAAGAAAATACAATATAATCTATATTATAAATTAACTATATAATTATATAAACTATTTATTCACAAATAAAACTAATACATTTACATGCATCCATACCTCATATACATATGTATACAAATACCTAATTTAATTTCATAATAAGAATTACTTATACCTTCTCATACCTGGTTTACCTTAGCGTTACCACCTATTCACCAACCAAGATGTCAATACTTTCATTGGACTTGAGTTCATTCATAATATCAAGGCTCCTGTATCTATCTTTCAAGATTCGCTTAAAGGAATCAATGAGTATTGATAAAACATATATCAACAAGAATATCTTAAATCACTAATATAGATGGATCAAAATTCATGATAAGACATTTCCATAAGCATGTACTATGATAAACATGTTAGTGATTTGATTAACAAAATACAATCAACAATGCATATAAATTAGTTAAGTAATTATTCAACCAACTTCAATACATTCTTGACAATCCCCTATCATATAAATGTAGATATAAGCATCTATTCTATAAGTTACAAAATAGGGTTTAGGTGGCCTTATAATAGGACAATGTCTAGGGTTATTGTTTACTATGCAAGTATTGTTATAGATGGTGGGTGGGACTCTCAAGATCCTTGAAGGTTGTTTTCCAATAGATGATATCATAGATGTGGTCATTATAACTATCATCTATAGAACCTAAACACAAGTATATAACTATCTTGGTCGCAAAGATCAAACACAGGGATGGTGAAGAGACCTAAGACCAAAAAGAAAATTATCTTAAAACCTTTGTGGCTGTTCACTTTCAGCTAGGACAGTCATGAAGATCTTGTTAGTGTAGGAATATAAACACTATTAATTTTTATTTAAATAAGTAATTATGTGTATATTCCCTACATGGATTTAAGCCACCTTAGGTGGTTAGGTGTCGACTTGGAGAGTCCAACACAACTCTCCAACACACATGTCGACTCTCTTTCTTCCACCTCTAGTTGAATGTTGAAGTCAACTCCTAAGTCGACTCATCCTCTCTACCATATATGTACAACTACCTTGTTCATAATCAAATTACTCCAATTTGTAATCAACAATGCGTTATTCATTATTGTTTCTAACATGATATTAGAGCTACGCTAATTAGCTTGCTAGTTCATTTAGAGGAAAAAATCTCCTATTTGACAGAATCTTTTCTAAAAAATGCAAGTTAATTAAAATAGGCCAATTTGTGGGAATTTGATATTGTAATAACTTTTGATCAGTAACTCGAAATTGAACACTGTTTTTTTGCAAAAGTTCATGATTTTACATTTCCCACGCATTAGTCAAATTAGTTTTGTAAAATGCACTAAGTGATAAAGTGCCACAAATATGAAGGGTCACATAATACTGAATTATAGGGGTGTATACAATTGTGCCAAGTACATTTCTGAGTTGCGCAAAGAGCACTTCCATAGTCATGTCAAGAGCACTTCATTAAGTCATGTCTAGTACACTTTTGCACTTTATTTCCACTTTTTGAGTTATGGGGTTTAATCAAGCCATAAGGGGGTTATTCATGCACTAACTTATAAAGTGCCACAAATATCAAAGGGGATAAAAATATGAATTATGGGGGGTTCATAGAGTTGTGCCAAGTGCATTTTTGAGTTTTGCCAAGAGAACTTCCACAAAGATATGTCAAGAGAACTACTCCTTCAGTATTCTTCAACATTTTTTCCACATTGTATCAAGATGTTTCAAGAAAACTTCCACTACAACATCACTATCACCTAATGCTATATGTCCATCCAGAGTTGATTCTTTGAGGACTTCCATAGATTCATCAAAGCAGAAGAATGATATCAGTTCCTTTGTTTCTACAAATTTCAAGAGTTGCTTCACAGAAGGCTTCCAGAGATTCTTCAAAGTAGGACTTCACATTGGATTTGAATTGTAGCCATATGGCATGCAATCGACATTCCACACATGGATCTTGCAAGTATTGCAACACTACTACTTTTAGTTGTATTGTGTCAAGTACACTTCCATCGAGTCATGTCCAGAACACTTTCTTGTTTTCTCTCTTTTTGGAGGAAAGTTTTTTCCCATAGGGTTTTCTCTCTTTCTTCTCTTTATGATAGATGTATTTGTACATGGGTACCTAATCAGGCCTATTTTCCAGGACCCATCTTTATTATGCCCACCTAAGTTGTGCTTAAGGGGGTGTGTTAGTGTAGGAATATTAACACTATTACTTTTTATTTAAATAAGTAATTATGTATATATTCCTCACATGGCTTTAAGCCACCTTAGGTAGTTAGGTGTGGAATTGGAGAGTCCAATACAACTCTCCAACACACATGTCGACTCTCTTTCTTCCACCTCTAGTTGAGTGTTGGAGTCAACTCCTAAGTCGACTCAACCTCTCTACCCTATATGTACAACTACCTTATTCATAATCAAATTACTCCATTTTGTAATCAACAATGCATTAGTCAATCTTGTTTCTAACACATCTTATAGTCTAGATTGACCATTTCATGGAAATGCATGGATGAAGGTCTATTTATAGATGAAATGATGAGAAAGTGGAAAACAAGAAGTTGCACACAAAGGTCATGATGCCAAAACTACACATAGTATAGCTGCATATTAATATATATGATTGAAACATGAGAACCTAATGCTACAAGGGAAGTCTTGATAACAAATTTAGCTATCTTGTTATTTATGCTTGAGATATGACAAGTAGGCATGGCATATGGGGTTTGAAGAAGTTTCTAGATCAACACATGTCTTCCTAACCAAGTCATCACCTTGAAAATTGCATTCTTAAGGAACCTATGTTATTAGAGGAGTTAATTCATGAAAAGACAAGGCACATGAACTTTTTGATAGAAAACCTCAAAGAGATGTTGTTTGATGGAATGTAATGACTGCAATATATGCACAAAATAGATTTGTTGCTTTATAAAATTTCAAGCAAATGCAATTGGCAGGTGTAAAGCCAAATTCCACAACCTTTTCCAACATGCTCCCTACCTATGCCAAAATGGGATGTTTGGAACATGATATGGACATCCACCAAAGTATAAAAGAAATTTGATTTTTTTTTTAGATGTTGTAGTTGCAACTTCCTTGGTAGACATGTATGCAAAGTGTGGAAGCATAGACAAGCCATGTGAACTATTTGACAAAATAGCTCAAAGAGATGTTGTCTGATGGAATGCAATCATTGTGAGATATGCACAAAATAGATTTGTTGCTTTAAGGATATGAGAATTTTGTCAGATGTAGTTGCAACTACCTTGGTAGACATGTATGCAAAGTGTGGGAGATAGACAAGACACATGAACTATTTGATAAAACAACTCAAAGAGATGTTGTCTGATAGAATGCAATGATTGCAAGATATGCACAAAATAGATTTGTTGCTTTAAGGATATGAGAATTTTTTTAGATGTTGTAGTTGTAACTGCCTTGTAGACATGTATGCAAAGTGTGGAAGCATAAACAAACCACGTGAACTATTTGACAAAACAACTCAAAGAGATGTTGTTTGATGGAATGCAATAATTTAAAGATATGCACAAAATAGTTTTGTTGCTTTAAGGATATGAGAAATTTTTAGATGTTGTAGTTGCAATTACCCTATGACACATGTATACAAAATGTGGAAGCATAGACAAGGCACATGAATTGTTCGACATAACACATCAAAGAGATGTCATCTCATGGAATGCATTGATTGCAAGACATACACAAAATGAATTTAGAAATTAGTATGTACAAAAAGCCAGAAAACAAAATATTAAGAAACACAAATGCACACTAAAAATTGTACCTCATGCCCGATGACATGCAAAATAACCTCATTTGCAGTCTTGTATAGTAAAAAATATGCATTATCGTTAAAGAAACAAGATTTTTAATAAAACAATTATAAAAAATAGAAAAAAACAAGAACAAGTTAAGATAAATATTGTCATACATGTCCATCTAGAATTTTAAATGCTAGTCAAGCATACCTAAGGGGTCACCTCTTACCTTCAGAGTATCCAATATTACTTCATGATCAACATTACTAATTATCCATAGTTGTTTTGTTTTTGGTTTTGCATGATGCTTTAGTAACTTAACATGTGTTGCTACAAATAGGTGCGAATAAATCAATATGGTTTTATGCTTCTCAAAGTCTTCAAATGGAGGGATGCCATTCTTTCTAATCATATATGTCTACAACCAAGTCCCAACAATAACAACTAATCCTATAGGATTTGTAAACCCATCATCATCTGTTGCAGGTTGCGTTAGCTTTTGTTTTCCCTATACACATTGTGTCAACCAATAGTTTGGTCTCTCTTCATTTGCATCGCTCTTCATTTCCATGTGATGCAATAATTGCATAAACATGACCTGGTTATACAAGGTCTAAAAGATATTCATAGTTAAATGAGCTCTCCATTTCATTGACTAAAGATGATTGACCTTGAGATAAATGGGTTAAATATCATGGAATCCATGTATTTACCCACTCACTTAACTCAAAATTATCCCAATCACATTTAATACAACTCTGACAAAAACAAGCTAATTCTTAAGTCTAAATAGTCCATGCACTTGCATCTAAGATTCAAAATGAATGAATCTTTGACAATTCATTGATTCTCTGACAATCCAATTTCTCTCTCACCATCCCCTCATCAAACAACCAAAAGAACATGCATACTTTTGAATCAAGAGATACTCCTTGTGACAATGTATAGTTACACCACTTAACAATAGAATCTGCATCATTGAATGTACCACCACCTCTAATCTTTAGTTGTTCTTTAAAAAGAGATCTCTCCATGCATGCACCCACTCCATCATGTTCCCCTTTTCCATACTTAGCTTCAAAAAATTCCAAATATGAGGTATACCCTTCTCTACATGCATTATGCTCAACTAATAGAACATAGGAGCATTCTTGAATTGACCAGTGTAATTGTCTGACCAAATGAGATGTTGATCCATTCTAATATATTTTTCTTCCAATAACCCATAAAATTGTTGAAAACAATATTGTACATACTCTGATGAATGATATCGATCATTGCTCATGTAAAAATGGTATTCTCTAACAATCTTTCTAATCTCTTCTATACTCTTAACGACATGTCTATATGTGAGGTGAACAAAAATAGAAATATGAATAGAATTATAGTACATAGATTGCACTTCATTTTGGAGTTGCAACGTGTAGTTTTCTACAAAATCAACTACAGAGACAATAGTTCCAATTGAGAAAAAGTATTTACACATCCTAAACTATTGATCTAACCATCGAGACCTGTGGCTATGTCTAGCATACTTGTAAATTGTTTTTTCTTAAAATCATCAATAAAATCAGCAATACTTACCTCTCTTGCAATCAACTCACATCTAGAACCTTCACCTCCACTTTTTAAACTGTAGTTCATTGTCTCATATCTCTTTTTCTCAACCATTTTTTTCCAAAATCATGCTCGTCGCCCTCATGAAAACATGATATAAACTTTGATAACCCACCACATTGTAAACACTTTTCATTTAAACACTCATTCTTGTAGAAAATGAAACCATCATCTCTAATACATATAAATTAATCCAATAAGTCCCTAGATGACTTTGGTAGTTGAATTGCACCACACTCCTATAACATTTCATTAGTGTGCAAAGTAAAATGAATAAATTGCATAATAATTCATGATACATAGAAAACTCTACATGGTATTTGCAACAACATGTATTATGAATTTTAAGAGGAACACAATAAAATGACTTAAGAGATTCAAATTCTCTTTGTGAGATTGTCATACCTAGGTGTGTTTCACAATATTGTTTGTACAATGTTGTTTGGATACATTCCAAGTAATGTTTAGGATGTGGTGTGCAGTCTTTATCACCAATTCTTAACTTTAAAACATATTTTATATTATGTGATACCCTAGAGTTAATCTACCAAAATCATTCAATTTCTTCCTTTGTGCTATTGATTGGCTTCTTATCAACTCATGGAAGCCTACCACTAGAAGCCCAAGTATCATTTCCAAGAGGACTATCTAGTCTTGATCTTAATGTTAGTGCTTTTAACAATGTTTTATGATTCAAGCTTAATTCAACACAAGTTTGCATCATTAATCGAGCCTTTCTTAAATTTTTGCTCATTATTGAGGTTACTATTACTCTACAAGTAACTCTTTTATCTTTCTCCTTGCTAGTCTTTCCAATAGAATTGAGTGCATTGAAAAGGCTTCTAACAATAATTTTATTCTGATCGGACACTTTGTTTAACTGAATCTTTAATTTCTTTAGTAAAGGTCTCATTCTATACATCTTTAGTAATTACACAAAAAGTTGGCATTGTTTGGTTAATGTTTTATTCTCAAAGTATTCATGGAAGAGTTTTGAAGCCCACAACTGAATTATTTGTGATGACCTCTTGCCTTCAAGTTTTTTCATTATGTTCTCATCAATTTCAAGTAACCATTTTGGGGTTATTGGATGTTTTACAATATCATCATGCTCATTCTCGACAAGTGTCCTCTCTTCTTATGTTATTTGGAGATACATTGATTTTAATTGTTTCATCCATGTTATCAACCTCATCAATTTTATCAACAAAAGGATTATGGAGTGCAACTTCAACATCATGAGATTCATATCTACAATCTTCAAGAAAATATTTTTCCACTTCTTTGTCCATGATATTTCTCTTATCAATAGGTGTTTCATAACATTTTGCAACATTTTCATTTGCAATATCATGGTCAATTTCATTCTTATCTAACATTTCATTATAATCAACATTAACACCTTCAATTTGCATGTCATTAGATGGTAAAGAAGAAGTTTCACCTTGATGAGAATCCACCAAACTCGGTCTTTCAATCCTCTTGCTTTCTCTATCATTTTCCCTAATTGTTTAAATTTCTTCCAATGTAACTTTCCTCTTTTTTTCTTTATGACGGTTGTTGCTCCCCATTAGGGGAACAAAAATATCACCGTAATGATTGCAACAAGCAAATTTTATGTCCATAAGTTCTTAAAAGTGTTTTTTGACTGTAATAGGTAGATATCATGTGTTTTTCGATAGTGGAGGGTGTGTGGGCATGGTTGTTGGGCCCAACAATATTCTTTTTGCCTTTTTCATCTTTAAAATAATAGATATTTGTTTTTAAAATAGATATCCGTTACCTAAAGCCCAATTCTTTGGACAATGAATATCCATTCTAGAAACTGAATATCCATTCTATAAAACGGATATCCATTATGTTTTCCTACGAATTAACAAAACCAAAACTTATGTGTGGTTGAAAGAATGTGGTTAAAAAACCAAAGGACTTATTAGAGATATTGCCAAGGGTGTTGATGGCACAATAGAGATTTCAAGTGGCAAAGACACTAGTGTAACCTATGCAAATTTTATAGAGATCATATAGAATATCATGTACAATATACATATCAAGGAATGCATCATGATACTTGGTATGGGTATCTGAGACTAGTAGAGTTACTTGGTTGGAAGAGGCCAAGTGTAGGAAAGAAGAGGAATTTTTCATCAAGGTGTAGATGGACTAGATGATGCAGGAGTATCCCTGGTTCAAGAGCAATCTTGCATCAACTAAACAAATTTGCATTTTAGTTTGTTTGCAGTTTAGTTTGTTTCTTTTCATTTTCCAGTATAGTTTAAGTAGTTCAGTCAGAAGCAGTTTCTACATTTTGATCCAACATTCTACCGCAGCTACATTTTAGATCTTGTGGAGCTGGACTTAGCATCTACATTAATTCATATACACCATATCTAGAATTCAAAGATCTGGACATCATTACCAGAAATATATCGCTATCAGAAGATTGACTGTTTTCAGAATAGAGCATTATGATAATCACAAACAACCAGTTGAAGCAGAAACCTATGGAAGCATTTCCTAATCTGTGAAGCCTATTGACACATCATTCAATGATCTTTAGTTTGTGGCCAACCTTCATCAAAGATCTGCACATCATTCCATTCATTTTTCAGAGGAGTTCTATGTAATTAGGCCTGACCTATCTGTGTACACACATTATAGCTCTTCATTGGAGTTTGTAATCTTCTTTGGCTGACGTGGAGGAATCTTATGATCTGGATATGATAGATATTGATGTAATAGATCCTTAGGAGAGTAGTGATTCACATAAGAAGTATCTAATAGTTTAGATTGTGTGCGAAGGAGCTTCAAAGCTTTATATTGTGCATATATGTAATCAAGCTTGTGAGCCCTAACTATAAGCCCACATGTTGCCAATCAATCTCTATTTAAATTCTATGATATACTAAATGACTGAATCTACATTTTTTCCATTTCTCTAAATTTTTTCCATTGTGTTTATTCTTGCTGCACAGTATGGATAGCTCATTCTATGAACCTTCCTATCATGACTACATCAAGTGGTATCAGATCGAAAGTTCAAATCTTTGGGAGTGAATTGATCAAAGTTGGCAAGGGAATTCTATAAGATCTTGCTGTGGATAGATCATTGATCCAAAGTAGGTTACTTGTGTCATAACTGATCGCTAATTGTGAGGCAGTTGTCACCTTATAGCCTGATAACCAAACCTAAGGTAGTTTGCACTTGATCCTAGGAAGAATGCCACTGCGAAGAGTTATTGCTATTGGAACAATGGCTGGTAGAATGGATGAAATGATGGAAATAATGAAAATAACGTGAATTCATTTGGATGTTGTTGAAGAAGATAGGTGAAGAGGATTGACATTGAGACCTAATGTTGAAAGTGAGGATGAAGAAGAATTTCAATCTGTTGAACAAACTGGCAAAACCTTAGGAGGTGATGAAGAAGAAGAATCAGATCAAGTAAAGATGCTGCGATCTATTTCAAAGATTGGAAAGAGAACTAGAGTTGATGTGCTAAACTATACTGGTAATTTGAACTTGGAAGAATTGATTGACTGGATAAATGACTTGGAAGAATACTTTGAGTATGAAGAGATTGAAGATCTAGAGAAGGTGATGTTTGCAAAGACAAAGTTGAAAGGACATGCTGCTATATGGTGGAAAGGAGTTCAGTTTGAAATAAATAGGAGAGGGAAAGAAAAGATTACAAAGTGGGATCAGATGGTGACAAAGTTGAAGAATCAGTTTATACTTGCTGACTACGAGTTGGAACTGTTGAAGAGATTGTAAAACTTGAGCCAAAAGGAGAACACTAAAGAATTTCATAAAATGATCATACGGTTAGGACATAGTGAAACAAGCAAGGAGAAAGTGGCTAGATACATCAATGGACTGAGATTGAACATTCAAGAAGAACTAAGCCTGGTAAGGATGACGTCTCTGGAGGAAGCATATCAATTTGCATTGAAAGTTGAAGAGAAGCTGAATAAGAGGCATGATCAGAGATAGAGAGGTAGAGGAGATAAATTTCAGAGAGGTAGAACATTTTCCAAAAGAGATAAATCATTTGTAGAGTAGAACAAGTTTGATAGCCCATTTAAGAAGGATGACAGAGATAACAATGCTTATCAGAGAGATGACATAATTTTTTACTATAGAGGAAACCCTAGTGCATACCGGAATGAAGGATACAGAAGAGAAGGAAGAGGATTTGACAAGAGAACATTCAGAGGTACTTGTTTCAAGTGTGGAGGTGAAGGACATAGAGCATTTGAATGTAATAAGGGTAGTACAAGTAAGAAGACAAAAAATAGTGGAAGAGAAGCCTATGTTGAAGAAGAACCTGTTAAACTAAGTGATCCCTATTCCGTTGGCAAACCTGAGAAAGGAGAATCACTTGTGATGAGGAGAGCACTATTTCAAGTTGAAACAAATGAGGAACCACTGCAGAGGAAGAGTTTGTTTAGAACTAGATGTAAATTAGGAGGTAAGTGTTGTAAAGTTGTAATTAATAGTGGTAGTTCAGATAACCTAGTTTCAGAGGAGATGGTGACTAAGCTGAAGTTGGAAAGATTGAAACACCCTAAGCCATATCAGATAGATTGGATTCAGGATGATCATAAGGTACTAGTGAGTGAACAATCTTTGGTGAAATTTCATATTGGATCATATCATGATAAAGTCTTGTGTGATATTATGCCTATGGATGTATGTCATATCTTGTTGGGTAGACCTTGGTAGTATGATAGAAAAGCTATGCATGATGGGAGAAAGAATACATATACTATAACATCAAATAGAAAGAGAATTACTTTGATTCCTTTGGAGGATGATCTTGAGAGTGAAGTATGTGGGAATGCTAGAATTTGTTTGGTAGATGGAAGAAAATGTCTGGATGGTTTGAGACATGAGAATGTGTTATGCCTTGATTCCTAAGAAGCTTCAAGCATTGAAGAAAGGGACTAAAGAACTACAATCAGAGGAGATAAGAGAGTTGTTGATAGAGTATGAAGACATCATATCAAATAATGTACCTAAAGCATTACCACCTATAAAGAGTATCAGTCATCACATGGATCTTATACTGGGAGCAAGATTACCTAACAAAGTAGCACATAGAATGACACTGGTATAGAATGAAGAATTGAATAGAAATATACAAGAATTGTTGAGGAAAGGTTTGATTAGAGAAAGTTTGAGTCCTTATGTAGTACCTACAGTGTTAGCACCTAAGAAGGATGGAGAATGGAGAATGTGTACTGATTCTAGAGAAATAAACAAAATCACAGTTAAGTATAGATTTTCTTTACCTAGGATGGATGACATCATGGATTGTTTGAGTGGAGCAAGATATTTCACAAAGATAGACTTGAAGAGTGGATACCATCAGATTAGAATTAGAGAAGGTGATGAATGGAAGACCATTTTCAAAACAAATGAAGGATTGTATGAGTGGTTAGTGATACCTTTTGGATTAACAAATGCACTGAGTACTTTCATGAGGTTGATGAATGAAGTCTTTACGAAATTATTGGGTAAGTTTGTGATTGTATATTTAGATGATATTCTGATTTTCAGTAAGACAAAGGAGGAACATTTGTGGCATAGTAGACAAGTATTGCAAAGACTGAGAGAAGAGAAATTGTTGATAAACATTAAGAAGTGTAGTTTCATGAAGGAAGAACTAATATATTTGGGATTTGTGATTTCTGCAGAAGGATTGAAGATGGACCTTGAGAAAGTGAAAGCAATTATTGAATGGCCTACACTGGAGAGCATTGGAGAGGTTAAATCATTTCATGGATTGGCTAGTTTCTACCAGTAGTTCATTAGAAATTTCAGTTCAGTTTGTAACTCTATGACATAAACAATGAGAGGTGACATAAAGGATTTCAAGTGGACATCATGAGTAGATAAGAGTTTTGAATTGTTGAAGTAGAAAGTAATAGAGCAACCTATTTTGGCATTACCAGATTTCAATAAGGTATTTCAAGTTGATTGTGATGCTAGTGGAAATGCAATTGGAGTAGTATTAAGTCAAGAAGTTAGACCTGTAGCATATTTTAGTGAGAAGTTGTGATGCAGAGGCATCCACACTATAACCTTCGCATATAGCATGGATGTCTGCAGACCAACCTCATCATCATCATCTTCGCCAACATCATCATATTCCCTAAAACTACCAACAGCATCATCATGATCCGCGTTACACAGTCAGCATCATCATCTTTCGGACGATCGCAATTGTCCTCCTGCCGACCACTGTTCACCTCCTCTGCCTTCCTTCTAACATCATCATCATGATGCTCAGCGGGCGCAAACATCCTCCGGTTGCACTGTTCATCGGGTGCCGAACTCCATCGGCATCATCATGACCTTCAACACTCTCTTCGTCAGCAGGATATCAAATATCCGGTTGATCCAAATATCCTGATGACGATCACCTTCAGCACCTTCCCTTCGATGCTCCGCTAGCCGACGACACAAACAACAGCATCATGATCTAATTCATCTGGTTCTCTTCGAAACCTCCTGATGACGCTAATACACTTTTTGCCGATGCCGATACTTAACCACTTAATAATGGCAGGATAAACTCGCACAGGGGGGATATCTCAATATCCTGATGACGATGACGTCATATCCTGATGACGATGACGTCACCCAATATCCTGATGACTTCTTCAACACTTAGCCAAAAAAACCCGAACTTTCTCTTCCGCATCTACTCGCGATATGCGGATGTTTGGCACTTCCGATATGATGATCCTGATGCCGATACGCTTCACCTCGGCTCCTCCGGATGATGATCACCCCGACGCACTTGCACTTCATGCAATCGACAACATCATGCTCTCCTCCACTTATCCGGATGACGATGTCTAACCCGACTGCAGGATATTTGCAGAAATATCCTGATGATGCCGTCTTGACCAATTTCTTCACTTAGCGAAATTTCACTTCGCCGATCCTCCAGGGATGACCCGATCCAACCTCAGGGTGATCTTCCAACTCTATCTTATCAACTTGACCTAGCACATGCCCATGCTAGGGTCTTCAACACCTCTTGACGGCGAACCTGCACTCCTGCATGCGAACAGAAAACAAACTACTACCTACCCTACTGTACATTACCATTCCACCGATCAGACGGATCAACCGGTGGAATGGATCAGTACATCCATGAAACCACCCAAACCAGCAATCGATAACACAAAGGGGATTAGACAGGAAACGAAATAGGATCTTTATTGATTCAAAGATGCAATTCAATATGATGTTCCTCACACAAAACACTCAACTCCTCTGCTTGATGCAATACTAAACTGTCGATCGATGATATCTGTCTGTCCCCCAATATCAACCGATCTCATGCTTATAAAGACTTTCCTACGAGTACTACTGACCCGACTCCAAGCGGCTGGGAACTCTCCAGGCGGCTGGGAGATCCCACCAAACATACATCATGACAGCTGTTATAACTAACTAACTAAAAATAGCAAAAGCCTGGTCAGCATGATCTTATCCTGATCAGCATGACCTTATTACATGCATTTGGTCTAACAGACCTTCTTGGAAACACAAACCGGACCTAAACTACTAACTGCCTTATCAAGACCAGCTGTCAGGTAGGTGCTCCTGCACCAAGTTGAATGATACAAGGAGGAGATATTCAATTTATGATCAAGAGTTCTATGCCATAATTCAAGCCTTGAAGAAGTGGAGACATTATTTGTTGCCTAAGGAGTTTGTGTTGTATACAGATCATCAAGCTTTGCAATATATAAACAGTCAAGGTAAGTTGAATCAGAGACATATGAGATGGGTAGAGTTCATGTTGAGTTATACATTTGTGTTGAAGCATAGGAGTGGAAAATCAAACAAAGTTGCTGATGCATTGAGTAGGAGAAGAAACTTGTTGGCCGAAATGAGAGTTAAAGTTTTGGGTTTTGATGAATTGAAGAACATGTATGAGGGAGATACTGATTTTGTAGAACCTTGGAAAGCATGTAAAGAACCTATTGTGACAGATAGGAGTAAGTGGTTGGATTATTTCATTCAAGAAGATATGTTGTTTAAAGGAAATCAGTTGTGCATACCTAGAAGTTCAATGAGAGATAATTTGATCAAGGAGAAGCATAGTGGTGGATTAGCAAGACATTTTGGCATTGATAAGATAGTGGCTTTGGTGAGTGAAAACTACTTTTGGCCTTAGATACATAAGGATGTTCAAATATTTGTGTAGAGTTTGTCAAGTTGCAAAAGGAAGTAGTCAAAACACTGGATTGTATAAACCTTTGACAGTACCGGAGAAACCTTGGGAAGACATAAGCATGGATTTTGTAATGGGATTGCTTAGGACACAGAGAGGACATGATTCAATATTTGTAATGATTGACAGATTTTCAAAGATGACTCATTTCATACCTTGTAAGAAGACAACTGATGCAGTACATGTAGTTGACCTATTTTTCAAGGAGATTGTGAGATTACATGGATTACCTAGGAGTATAGTTTTAGACAGAGACACAAAGTTTGTTGGATATTTTTGGAAGACACTTTGGAAGAAGATGAAGACATATTTGAAGTTTAGTTCAACTTTTCATCCATAGACTGATGGACAGATAGAGGTAGTGAATAGGAGTTTGGGAAACTTGTTGAGATGTTTGATTGGAGAGAAATCTAGAAGTTGAGATTTGATTCTTTCACAAGCAGAGTTTGCATACAATAATTTAGTAAATAGGAGTATCGGAAGAACACCTTTTGAGATTGTTACTAGAGTGAATCCTAGAGGAGTGGCAGAATTAAGAGATATCGACATGGAAGAAAAGAGGAGTGTAGAAGCAGAAGAATTTACAGATCACATGAAGATAGTGCATAATCAAGTGAAGAAGCATTTGGAGAATATGAATAGTAAGTACAAAGAGAAGGTTAATGAGAAGAGAAGGCATAAGGAGTTTGAAGTGGGAGATGAAGTGAAGGTGTACTTGAGAAAAGAAAGATTTTTAGTTGGGACATATAACAAGTTAAATATGAAGAAGTTTGGACCTTGTAGGATACTCTAGAAATTTGATTCAGGAAATGCATATGAAGTGGAACTGCTAGAGGCATTGGATATTTCACCTATTTTCAACATTGTAGACCTATATCAGTATCATGAAACAGAGTTCAGTGATAGCATGGAGGAAGACTTGAAGAAGCAGTTACCACAACAAGCACTGGAGCAGATTGAAGACATTTTAGACAACAGAATTAGATGCAGCACCAGAGGAAGACAATACAAAGAATATATTGTGAAGTGGAAAGGTAGACCGGAAGAAGATTCATCATGGATTTCTCAGGCTGAGGTGGACCGTCTTGGTTTCCCCTAGCCCCAGCAAAGTGAGGGACTCAGTTTTTCAATAACCCCAGATGTCTGATGCAGGAGCATCCCTAGTTCAAGAGCAATCTTGTATCAACCAAAAACATTTGCATTTCAGTTTGTTTGCAATTAAGTTTGTTTCTTTTCATTTTCCAATACAGTTCAAGCAGTTCAGTCAGAAGCAGTTTCTACATTTTGATCCAACATTCTACCGCAGTTACATTTTAGATCTTGTGGAGCTGGACTTAGCATCTACATTCATTCATCTACACCATATCTATAATTCAGAGATCCACACATCATTAGCTAAAAGATTTCACTATCAGAAGATTGACTATTTTCAGAACAAAGCATCCTAATAATCACAGACAACCAGTTGAAGGAGAAATCTGCGGAAGCATTTCCCAATCTATGAAACCTATTAACACATCATTCAATGATCTTTGGTCCATGGTTGACCTTCCCCAAAGATCCACAGCATTCCATTCATTTTCCAGAGGAGTTCTATGCAATTAGGCCCGACCTATCTGTGTACACACGTTACAGCTCTTCATTGGAGTTTGTAATCTTCCTTGGCCGACACGGAGGAATCTTATGATCTAGATATGATATATATTGATGTAATAGATCCTTAGGAGAGTAGTGATTGACATAAGAAGTATTTTCTAGTTTATATCTTGTGTGGAGGAGCTTCAAACCTTTATCTTACGCATGTATGTAATCAGGCTTGTGAGCCCTAACTGTAAGCCCGCATGTTGCTAACCAATCTCTATTTTCTATGATATACTGAATGACTAAATATGCATTTGTTCCATTTCTCTGAGTTGTTTCTGTTGTGTTTACTCTTGCTGTATAGTTTGGATGTTCATTCTGTGAACCCTCCTACCATGACTGCACCACTAAAAATTCTAGATTAGAGGATATTGACATAGTCTATGATGACACTTGAAAGGATAAATGACTAGCATGGGAAATAGGTGGATAAAAGATGTATGAACCAATAAAAAATAAAATCTATGAGGTTGTGGTCATGAACTATTCAGACATAGACCCATCAAAGGATGGAATAGTAAGGGTAGGAAGACAAGAAAGGTAACAAAAAAGGCCATAAGAAGATGTAGATTGAAGGGAATAATGACATATTTTGTGCTTATAAATTTTTTGTGACATAACCAACATTAGGTAAAGAGGAAGAATAGTTTAGAGTTGTGGCTAGATAACTGACTCTAAATAACTCCACAAATCCATTTGCTAAAGGATAATTCAAAATGTCATGCCAAAAGATTGTGAAATATTTTAGTAGTGTCATTTTTTGGTTGAACACTTTGTGCATGAGTATCAAGATATCATTCTAGATTGTCAATCCCAGTAATGAGGTAGTTCAAATAAGGTGAAATATCATTCTCAACATGTCTCAAACTCACATGTGTATGCCTTGTGTCATCTGTAACAATGGTGGAGGGTGTCAAAGATATATTATCAACTAATTCCACCTTATCCTCACATATACCAAGTAAAAATTGTAAAAGATCCTCATGTTATTATTCATTATTAAGTATGTCTATATCATGTACAAGATGGGATATAAGAGGACGTACTCCATAAGTACTTAAAGATATGACATACATGAAAGTATGAATGGATCCAAATGGGTGTCGAGCTACTAATTTGGTATATCATATTGATGCATAGAAAAGTTAGTGGGATCTACTACAAATGGGCATCTAGAAGGATAAGAAATAAAACCATGAGCAAAATATTGTCTAGGGCCAATAGTAAAGTGATCTATGAAAGCACATGAAAATGCATGAAGGGATGTATGAGAAGCATGCCATGAATTAAATAATTACTTAGTGGTAAAAATTAATGTATACCTAAATATTTGTATCAAAATATAGTCATCATGTATAAAAGAATAATTTGAAGATACCAATTATCTAGCATGTATCTTTACATCTTCATTACCACTAAATGACTCTAGAATAGTGTATTAAGATAATTTTCATCATAAATCACATAATCATGTAATGAACAGGACATCATTAACCTCATCATAAGAAGATAAATAAATATCACTATGCTCATCACTAAACATATCATCAATAGACCATGAGCCTCAAGATAGACAAGATGGATCATCATGAATTAAATGGGAGGTAATGACCTCATGTGAAGTTGAACAAGGTGTATCATGTATAGGTCTATCACTAGTGAGAGATGAAGTACAATCATCATAAATCTCATCAATAGGATAATGATCATAGATAGGCAATTAAATTCAACAAGTATATCATTAGGCATGGATAGAGGTGAATCATAATCACATGTAGGTAAAGGTAAGGCATATATATCTACATCACAAGTGTCCAAAGGTTTAGTGGTGATATAGAAAAGTGATCGTCATTGTACCTATCAGATCATGTATTAAAAAAGGTAATTCATTCAAAACACATGAATCTATGGATATAGGACCAACATGACATGTCAAATATATATCATCTTTAGATAGGGGGCCTCTCTCTATATAGTGATGCAGGAGCATCCAGTGGTGTAAGGGCAATCTTGCATCGCCCAAAAAAAGATGTGTTTCAAAATTGTTGATGTTCTTTCCATTTATTTTTAAAATTTGTCGTTCTGGTTCCATAATCGCTTGAATAATGATGTAGAACTTTCAATTTTTCCAAGCTGCTAAAAATAGTAACCCGCTATTTTTAGAAAGTTTGCATTTGGGCACAGATTGAAGTGAAAATTTACAAGAAGTTACAAAATAGAAATATAAGACCTTTGGTGAAGGAATAACGTAAAGATCATTTGTGAGCTGAAAGATATTAAAGTTTATGTTTCCCAAAAAATGCCTAAAAATTATTCAAACTCAGGTTTGAGGCACTAAATGGCCCCGTACGGGCCTAAAAATGGCCAGAATCAACATAGCTAGTTCTTAGTGTGTAGACCACTCCGCGAGCTTTTCGACACATAAAACAGTTCGTCAATCGGACACCCGGATCAAAAGTTATGGCTCTCGAAAGTTGACCTATTTTTGGAGGGATATGCAAATTTTGAAATTAGGTTGTTGGCTGCCAAAAAGGCTATTAATAACCATTTTTGGGAACCCTAGGCAGTAATAGAGTTAAGGGGGGGAAGTGTTGAGTCAAGAATAGGTGGGAAAATAGAAACCCTAGCTGATTTGGGGATACAGAAGGTAGATGATTCTAGAGTCTGGGAATAGGAAGCTATAATGTGTTGCAGCCTATGGAGGGTTGATTCCTCTAATTATATTTGAGCTTCTGTAATGTAATAAGTTGTCCAAATCAATAAAGAAAGTTCTATTTTCTGTGTGCAATTTCTATTGTTGTGTGTTTTATGATTTACCCCCTTCATCATATAGGCACCCTCGAGCCCATCCCCATAGGTTGAGCACTATGTATTATGGGGAGACTAGGCTTAGGCTATAGCTATATATAATCGGTAGTCAGATTGGAACCCCCTCACCCCAGCATAACAAACCACTACTAATATGATGCATAGGTGAGGGAGGTGTGATATCATCAATAGAAATCATACTATATGTATCATAACACATTATAAATCCATACTAAATGTATCACTACCATACTAGATGATTTACTACTATATGTATCATAACACATTATAAATCCATACTAGATGATTCTCTAGGATTTTAGGAATTTCATATGGAGCCTAAAAGTTATTTAATACTTTGTATGAATGGATATCCATTTGCTCCCTGTTCACTAAATTCTTTTCTCTATGATGATCATCAAAAGCCTCGGGGGGCTACTAGATCACTAGGGCAAGTTCTCCTAAGTCAGTCCCTAGAAAATACACTGTAGGTGTGGAAATACGTGCAGATAGGGTAGGGATAAGTCAATTGTGTGGAAATGCATAAAGGAGGGGAGTATATGAGGGTATATAGGTATTAAGAAAGGAACCAAACTTAGGACAAGAGTGTGCCACTTGTTTCTATATAAGTGCATTAAGGCATTCCCTCAAATTGGGCCCAAATTTATCTTGAGGATAATAGATATCCATTCTACATCCTGTGATGTACTTTTGAATACACCTAAATTATGTAGCATCTATTGTTTGGCTTGCAATTAAATAACAAATGTATCAAAGCAAAAGCACACATAAGCCAAAATTTTCAAAATTTAAAATAAACATTAAGTATGAAATGTTTACAAGGGATTGTTCAAACAATTCTTAAACTTATATTAATAAGAGAAGTTCAAATTTTATAGAGATGTAACTTTGTTGATTGGTTGAAAAGATTTAACCATATAATAATAGAAATTTACAAGTTGAATTGTAAGTTGTAAGCATAAACCAATGAAAAGAATAACAAACAATACCATTTGTTTAGTTCCAGAAATGGATATCCATTTTTGGGAAATGAATATTCATTTCTAGCTCCACAAAATGGATATTCGTTACTTTAATAACAGACATCCATTAGTAATAGATATCTGTTTTGCTTTGGAAATACCTTGTATTTGGGCTTGGGACTATCATAGTTGACTTTCCCTAAATTCTAATGTGTTTACAAGTTTCATCCTCTTCTTTCAACTCCACCCTCTATGCTAACGAATTTTTTTATTCAAATTTGATAAACGAAAAGGTTTTATTGAAGAAATTGTCAGCTTTCTAAAAATATAATATTTGCTTGATTATCATATTAAACAATTATTAATAATTTTCTATATAGTCTGTGTCTGAAATCTTGAAGGACACACTGATAGAAAACATTCATAACTTTCAAATTGTTTCACCTTTTTCAAATCCAAAAGATGTGTCACACTCTATGCTTTTCTGGCTATAGAAAAAAAAAATTGAATTCCAATTTTTTTATCGAGTTAGGTTGGCTGGAAAATTACTTTTTAGTTTTTTTAAAAAATCAACAATAAAAAAATCATAACTAATTATTTTCTTGGAAAAAAATTCAAAAAAATATGCATCACATCCAGGCATGAGTCCTTTACTTATTTTGAAAGATTAAAAAAATATATTTTTTGTTCATACTTAGGTTGGTTAGAATGACACCCACTTTTTATTTTTAAAAAAAAAATTTAATAGTTGTTCATTGAAATATTCATTTTCACCAAGTAAATTTAGTTTTTTTAAAACAAATTAGTAGCCCCATAAACTAGATTCAATTCTCTACAAATTTTGTTCTTACATATGTTTCAATTGTGTAGATAATCCATTCAATTTTTCACATGAACTTGATTAAGTCTAATTTTTAGTATTTTCATTGCCACTTAGAGGTATTGTTTGGTCCATCATGATCCTGCACATACTCACCCATTGATGGGTTTAGTAGGTTTGATTTATGGCAAGGCATCCATACACCAACCCTAATTATCATTTAAGGTTGATTATGATAGTTTGGAGTTGCAATAGGAGTAGCATGTATACTAATAATGGTTGAGAATCATGTGAGCCTACAAAAATTGACGTATGATGACAATGTATTAAGGAATTTGCTCATCTAATGAAGCTTTATACCTAAAAAGTAAGGATCTACCATTATTTTGTTTGGTAGCTTCTCTTGTTGGGTGATGTGTAAGGTATATCTGAAATTTTAATTAATAGATTAGAATTAGAAATTATAATTTATGTTCTATAATTATTTTAACCTATTTTTGACCATGAGAATATGGGTAACAGAATTGGAAGTGGAAGAGTCTTCTAGGAGGTTACAAGAAAAAGAGATAGTGGGATACTGGCATTCATTGCATTACCGATTTTATTTATTGGCATGCACTCAAGATGGAAGATGGTGGTGACATTAGCTAAGTTCTTCTGTGATTTTTTATATGAGGTTGAATAATCTAGTTTTATGCGTGCCAATTGATTCTTGAAGGATTCGTTGGATTTTCTATCTTGGATGTGCTATAGTATACTTGGGAACTGTTACAACACCCTTTCAGAGGTGAGTATTCATTATGTTATTTTGGGTTTCGGTAGGCATATCAATAAATAAATAAGCACACAAATTCTCTTTGTGCTTGTCCTGCATTGCATGAGAATCGAGGATTTTGCTTATCATTTGCATTGCTGAGTGCTTCTTAAGCCATTATACAAATCCATTTTGTATATATACATATATCATACAATCATTTGCAATTCATGTGATGGTGTCCCTTTGAGGTTTTCATTCAAATAGTTCTTAGCCCTTGTCCAACTTGTGTGTGCACTACATTTTAACTTGGAATAAGTAGAATAAGAAGGCAAGGCTTGGGAAGGTCGTCGTTCCTCTCGTGCCCTCCTTTTTATGCTTTAAGATCTGAAAACTTTATCCAAGCATCATCTGTATGCATCAGCTTCAAAAGAATAATAATAATAATGCTAAAGCCGCACACCCTTATTATGGGCTATAAGGAATAGAAGAGATGGCAATTATTTTTAGAAAGTAAGATTTGGGATTAAAATTTGGGTAAGTGTTAAAAGTATAGAATAGAGTTATTTCTTTAATAGATTAGCTATTATTGCCATAGAAGGCCGTCCAAAGGCACTAAATCCCTATTCACTGGTCCATCTATTAATCACTTATAATATGTTAGACTTAGGTCTGTTATAGATTTATTTTACTCTCTGAATTGCCATTATTTTCGTCTTTCAGAAATATATGTCTAAAGTGCATTCATGAAGCACGACTTCCATGATTACCATGAAGCCCAACTATGGACAGTTTAGCCGCCCAGTCAGACTCCAAATATCATTTTATTGATCTATTGACTTCTTCAAATCAAATACAAATGTTTTGGATTACAGTATTTGGTATATGCAGATATAGATAACAAACATAAAATATGTATTAGAATTTTTACCAAATAATATTGTATCTAAATTCTTAATGCAAATTTGATATCTCCCTATTCTTCAATGAACATCAATAGATTATATATTTTTAAACTTTAGTATACCTTACAAAGAAGATTATATTTTTACTAAAAGAATTATTTTGGCAAAAGCCAAATTTAAGTTATTAATAATATTTTGTGGATGATTTTTTTCTCTGAGGCTTTTTGTTGAACAATTAGCATTTCTGTCTCCTAGAGTATTTTAATAAATTGTAATGGTCTATTGTATAATATTCTTACACTAAGGAATATAATGTATAGACTAATCTATTCAATGCCTTTTGCTGAAACCAGATTGTTTTAAGAAACCTTCCCATATTTTCTTTTCATTTTGTCTCTTGGATTAGTGTGCCATCGTGGTGCCTCTCTTTCTAATCGACTCTTAGGATTAGTAGTATATAATATGTATTAGAACTTTTCTCTAAAGGCATTAAGTCACGGTTTAGAACTTGTAATCTAGAGATTTCTATTATCATTGTGTAGTTAAATGTATATGTCTGCGTAATTATTGATGCCTCCATATATTGCAAATGATCTTAACTTCGGATGTATAGAAGTTGTTTATTGGGCAATGTGTGATAATCAGTGATGGTAGCTAACATGATTGATGATCTATGAGTGCAAGTCTTGATCCGCATCTCATATTATGTATGGATCTAGCCGACAGAGCAAAGTACTCTATAAAGTTATAAATGTTCTTGAAGCTGACTAGTAAAAAGATTGTAGATCATTCTATGGATATATATACCTGATGGAATTGGATGATTTTGGTGTGTGTGTGTTGCAACTATGGAGTAATTGCAAAAAGAAGCAAAGATCAAAGTTCAGATGCTAGCAGAACGGTAAGAGGAGAGTAAAGATGAAGTGTATCAAGTCAGTTTTCTATGCTTAACTAGAACTAAACTCCAGCATTGATAGATGCCAAATATCAGTTCAAATATTTTGTAAATCTTCTTTCTTGTAGGCAATGAGCCTTCTTTTGAGTAGTGAGATCTAGGCCGTGAGCTTGAATGCATGTGCATTCCCCATTGTAATACTTTTAACAGAGTATAATCTTTGTGGGTTAACCCCCACCGTGGTTTTTCCCCTAACCAGGTTTCCACGTCAAAAATCTTGGTGTCAAGTGTACTATTTTCATTTCTGCTCATGTGTTATTGATTAATGCTAAAATGTTTTGATTATAAGTTATAAAAGAAGATTAAAAGAAAGAAATAATTAGATTGTGGGACAACTGATTCACCCCCCTCTCAGTTGTCTGGACCTAATTCAACATAATGAGAAACAAATAGAGATTGATAACTCCTCTATTCCGGGAGAGAAGCAAATAAACAAAACTGATATAGAAAGGGTGGACCACATTGATGATGCAAGTGATACTCTAACCCCTCCTGACCAACTAGAAAAGGAAGATAATGTTGAGAATACTGCTGCCACACTAGATCCTCCAGAACAAATTTTAGATTATGAGGACAAAGGAGACAATCCCAATGCAAATGATACAGAGAAAGGTGAAGTAGAAAAAGAGAAAGAAGAGAGTAAGGATGAGTAAATAGAAGAAGATGGTGCAAATGTTGAAGCACCCAAACAAAATAGTCTGGAGAAAACCCAAGAGAGGAAAGTGTTCTATAAATTGTTGTAAGAGACACTGAAGATGCAGTGAAAAGTCTTCTGGATAAAGAGATGCTTGAGTTTGATGAACCTGAATTACTCCAAGGACCATTTAATCTAGATGCTCTCTCTCTGGTACAAGTGATGAAGATTGCATCCTTCACTCAGCTAAGGCCAGAGAGAAGTTAAAATCTCACATGGAGGACAATGAACTATTAAGGCTTGCAATCGGAGTCTTGGAGAAGATACTACCAACTTGTCAAAAGAGTCCATCAGATTCTCCCTCCGGTCACCTAAAGAATCTTGTAAATGCTATAAGTACACATTTTGAGTCTTTTGAAAAATCTGCGGAGGCAAAAGTTCAAAAGGAATTTTTGGATAAGAGATTTAGTGAAGTACAAAATCTAATAAGAAGTGATAGGATGATACTCAACATTATCATGAGGAGTATTCAAAATGCTCTAAATGATGGAAGTGATATGCACAAATTATGTCTATCATGGCCCAAAGTTAGTGAATATATTGAGAAGAAGATAAAGGAGCAAGAACAAAAATTGTCAAATCTTTCTCAAATTTTTGATCCTCTAATAATTTCACCTATAAGTCAAGAATGCCAAGTAATTAGCTTGACAAATGAGATAAAGAGGCTTGTTAAAGAAAAAGGTAACATTATGAAGAGAATGTGTGAGCTCCAGGAATTGATTGCCCCCAAGTTAGAAACCATGTTTAATGCTTTATCAGAAGCTCAGACTACACCTAAAGAATCTTGTAAATGTTGTAAGTACACATTTTGAGTCTTTTGAAAAATCTGCAGAGGCAAAAGTTTAGAAGGAATTTTTGGATAAGAAATTTAGTGAAGTACAAAATCTAATAAGAAGTGATAGTATGATACTTAGCATTAGCATGAGGAGTATTCAGAATGCTCTAAATGATGGAAGTGATATGTACAAATTATATCTATCATGGCCCAATGTTAGTGAAGGTATTGAGAAGAAGATAAAGAAGCAAGAACAAAAATTGTCAAATCTTTCTCAAATTTTTGATCCTCTAACAATTTTGCCTATAAGTCAAGAATGCCAAGTAATTAGCTTGACAAATGAGATAAACAGGCTTGTTAAAGAAAAAGGTAACATTATGAAGAGAATGTGTGAGCTCCAAGAATTGATTGCCCCCAAGTTAGAAACCATGTTTAATGCCTTATCAGAAGCTTGGACTACACTTCAGACAAGTAATCCTCTAGATTTGACTAAGGTAGAAGCATATACATTTTTTTTTAGTGGACACATCTCAATTTTGGATGGAATGAAGGGAAATTGGGCCTTTGAACTTGTGCAATTGAAAAATAGTTTTTCAGACATTCTCAAGTTCATGTGAATAGAACTTAGTGATTAGTTGTACATATGCGGCAATATACAAAGAGTTTTTGGAGAATTTTGGCTTACAGACCCTACCCTTTGCCATTGATGTCAAAGGGGGAATGAATATTAGTGAAAAATGAGGAATATAGCAAAGGGGGAGCACCGAAAAGTAGTGTGAACAACAGTATGGAGCACAAGCAAAGGGGGAGTTATTCCAACACTTAGTCATTTTTCACTAAGTGTTGCCATCAATGCCAAAGGGGGAGATTGTTGGAAAGAGACACTACTAGGCATGATAAGTGTTGTCATTGATGGCAACTAAGTCTCTACACACATCTGCATTGCATAAATTTCCCATATCGGAAACCAGATTGAAGATTTGTATAAGTCCGAGAAGTCAAGAATAGAGTGAGTGACAGGGTTCGATATCTTGGTCCGGATCTCCTCGGGAGTAGATCAGAGTTTGTTGTGGATCTAAGGGAGTCATAAGAATTGTCAAGATAATCTAAATCTAGAGTTTTGGCCTCTGGTAATGAAGGACTCAATAGTTATTAGCATCTAAGTATCAGGTTAACAGTTTGATAGAACAGGCAGAAAAAGAACAGGTTGACCTTGTAATTGATCTTGGTTCCAGATGTATGGAAGTTGTTGGTTGAACAAGTTGTGTTGATCAGTGATAGTAGCTAACCTGACTAATGATTTGTGAGTGCAATTCTTGGTCTGCGTCTCAAGTTATGCATGGATCTAGCTGACAGAGCAGAGTATTCAATAAAGTTCCAAGTGTTCTTAAAGCTGACTAAAAAGTAATTAAAGATCAGGATGCAGATAAATATATAGTCGATGGATTTAGATGATTTAAGTGTGTGTGTGTGTGTTCCGAATATGGAGTAAAGACCTAAGATTTAGATGAAGGTAGAGCAGTAAACAGGGCAGAGTGAAGATGAAATGTGAAAGATCAGTATTTTGTGCTTAATCGAAACTAAATTCATACATTAGTAGATGCTTCTCATTAGTTCAAAATCTTTGTTATTCTCTTGTAATCATTTAGAGACAGTGAGCCTCTATTTGAGCAGTGAGCCCAAATGCATGTGCATTCTCATTTGTTAAAATACTTTTAATAGGGTATTAATTTTTGTGGGTTAACCCCCACCATGGTTTTTCCCTTAACCAGGTTTCCACGCTAAAAATCTTGGTGTCAATTGTGTTATTTATGCTTCTGCTCATATGTTATTGATTCATGCTTTAATGTTTACTTGATTGTAAGTTATAAAAGATGATTAAAGGTAGAAAAGTTTAAATTCTATGACAACTGATTCACCCCCCCTCTCAATTGTTCAGACTAATTCCAACAGAGGAAAGGCTCGGTGATTTGGAGTACGATCAAGAAAGGGGTTGTGCTTGTCAAGGATGCCTTATTTTGGATTTGTAAAAGAGGGACAAAAGCTCATTTTTGGTCTGATTCTTGGGATGGCTTTCCTCCCATTATTTCTTAGTTTCCTAATTTGGTGACTCTGTGCCAGAGGTTCTGTGAGGTAGGATGGTCAAGGGTGTGTGACTTTAAGTCCTTATCTTCTCATGGGTAGTTGGTGATGGCAAGATGGAAGAATCCTAATGAGTGGCTTGATGTTGGTATGGAGGAGGAATGTGTTGAGCTTCACAGTATCCTTTCTCATAGACACTGTAGCTCCCTCCAGGAAGGGGATGTTCTTTCTTAGTCTCCTAATCCTAAGGGTGTTATATTGTTGCTTCAAAATATCAGGTGCTATTATCTCACATGCTGGATGGGGTGGAGGTTCACTGGTGGAAGAAAGTGTGGAATGAGTTTTCTTGGCCGAAGTGTAACTACTTTATTTGGACTTTGGCTTGGAATAGGTGCTTGACATGAGATAATATTTGGAAGCGGGGATTTCAGGGTCCTTCTATGTATGTTTTATGTGGATGTGGAGAGGAGGCCTCTTCTCACTTGTTTTTTTGTTGTACCTTGGCTTTGTAGCTTTGACATTTTTGGTGGGAAGTTTGGAAAAGCCCTTATGTTCACATTTCCTCCCTGGTGGATTTTTGGAGTGGTCTGGGTAGACCTCCTTCTATGGCCTCTTTCTTGCAAGATGTGTGGTATGTTGGGCCTTCCTTTGTACTATGGTAGATTTGGCTGGAACGGAATCGAAGAATATCTCGTGGTGAGAAGTTGTTGATTCAACAAGTTTGGCACAGAATTATGGGTATGATTCGAGAGATGGTTGAAGCTAAGTGTGATTTGGTGTTCCCTTTGGAGAAAGGGGATGCTGAGATGGTGGATAGATTGGGTATTCAAGGGCTATCTTCAGCTTCTTCTTGTGTCAGGAGAGGAAGGCGGGTGAAAAAGAAATTTCAAAGGGTGGATGGATGGCTACCCCCTCCAGCTGGCATTTTGGAGCTCAATACCGATGGTTCTTCAAGGGGCAATTCTAGGCCAACTGGGATTGGTGGGGTTGGCAGGGATTTTTCAAGATCGATGGTTTTTTTCTTTTTTGTTCATGAAGGATTGTAGACTATCAACCTTATGGAAGGTTTGGCAATCCTCTACGCTTTGGAGAGGGCTTATGCTTTGGGATGGCACAAGGTTATTTGTGAGTTTGATTCATAGGTTTTGATTAATTTTCTAAATGAACATAAGGTATCTGATGTTAGTTGGCAGTTGGCTATGATGGTGCAGTAGATTCTGTAGATAAGTTCTTTGATGGAGATAGTGTCCTTTATCCATATTCTGAGGGAGTGGAATAGGGTAGCAGATTGTTTGACTAAGTGGGCTTCTGAGCATTTAGATGGCTGGAAGATTGATGAGTGGGAGCAGGGTCCCCATGAGCTCTGACATGACTTAGAGAGGATTCTTGCCAAAGATGGGAATGGTATTGGTGAAGGATGATGTTGTTTCATGCTTTGTATGACTACTTCTTATGGGTTCCCGAGGCCTTGGCACTTTGATGTTTTGTAATGCTCTTTTCTAAATTTCAATAAAGTTTTTACCCCTTTTTATAAAAAAAAGCCTTATTTACATCATATAAACAATGTAGAATCAATGGAGATTGCAACAGAAATAAAACCCACTACATAGAAATAATTTAAAAGCCCAATTTGGCAGTAGGGTTAATAATTCCTTGGGAGTAAGTGGGTGGTCACTAAGAAGAAATTGTGTTCAAGAGTGCAACTCTGACAGAGATGAGAAAATTGAATAGCAGGTTAGTTTTGTGCTCAAGGAGGGGAAGAGCAGTCTCCAAGTCATGGAGTGCCAAGGCAGAGGGAGATATGAAGCAGGAGCTACAATTTAGACTTGGAGTTGAGAAGACTATTGATATTTTCCAGTGAAATATCTACTGCTTCTAGCTCTTGCAAGAACCTTGATGATGATGATGATGATGTTGAACACAATGGGGTGCTGAGAGGGGGGTGAATCAATACACTTAAAAACTTTACTCAAACATTTTCTGATAAAATTGAATAACTTTGAAAACATTAAGGAAAATATGCAATAAATAATCAACACATGACATTAGAGATTTTACATGGAAAACCCTATAATAGGGAAAAACCATGGTGAGAATTAGCTCACAATATATTATGCTCACTACAAAAAGTATTACAACTTTATTTTAGGGCTTCAACTTAAGGAAGCTACTACTCCCCGATTTACAACTTTGTTTTAGGGTTATAACCCAAGGAAGCTACTACTCCCTGATTACTCAGCTCACTACTATTACAATGATGATGTAGATATAAGGACTGCTATGAATGACACATCTGTTGTATACTGATGGTGCAATATGCTATTCTTGCTCAATATCTACTTTCAAAATGAAACCACACATTTCATATCTTCTTCTACTCTACTATGTTCACATTCACCTTAATACACTTTCAAATGAATTATATCTTCTATATATATCCTCCACAAGATCTTGAAACATTGATTAGGTTAGCATCTAAAACAATATTGAATGTAACGTGTAGCTAGTCACTAGTCAGCCTCAACACATGCAAAGTGATAACAAACTTGTTGCAGACCTTAAGGTTTTATGAAGAACATCAGGACACACCTTTCCACACCTTTTAATCTTGGAGAAACTGGTTAGGTGCCTCTGCATGTAATAGTTACTTAACCAATCTACTCATATTGCTTGATATTGTTGACTGTTCATCTTTCAACTGCCAAGGAGAAGCCAAAAACATAATGCAGACCAAGGATCCAATCATGCAAAAACTCAAAAACATTCATAATCAAACTATGCATCCACAACATAGAAAATATATCAATATGTAGAGAACAGAGTCTTTCAGACCTTATGTAATCCTTCATGACCCAGAATGTGAAGTTGTTGTGAAGTATATGGCCTAAAACCTTTTGGAAATTATCAAAGAGGTCAATTTATGCAACTCATTAGATCTGCACATCTTTTTATAGAGTTTCAGGAGGAACTCAAAATTGGCTTCAGTACTTGTAGTTCTAGAAGATAGTTATACTTCAATTCTTCTTGCAAACAAGAATGCTTGATGCTATATCAGAGAATAAAGAATGTCTACATGTGGATCATATTGTGAACCATGTAGAATCTCTACATAAGATCTGATGATAGAACTATATATTTTTCACATTCTGAAGATCTTAACTTGTATATGCAGGGTCTGGAATACAATGTGATACCTTTGTCTCTTGAGTAATGTCTTTGTGAACCACTGAAACACTTGAAACTTCATCATAGCATATAACATACTTGTCTTAGTCATTCCTTAGAGCCACATGACACACAGATCTCTTCTGGATGAATGTGGAGCATTCCATTGTCTCCTTATTACTGATGTGCTCTATCTGGGTAATGGCTGATGTACTAACCCTTGTATCTTTTCATGTTGAGTAAGTGAGAGGCTGAAACCTTAGATATATGATGTCAATTCATGTCAGAAGCTATCATTAGAACTGCATGGCCAAATCCTTCTTTGCAGAGAAATGTGGACCAATTCAAGTTGACACTACCTTAGAATGTGTACCGTGAATGCCTTATGCACTTTTCAACTTCCTACCCTTGGGTGCAGTACTCCCAATTGATGAGATATGTATGTGTGTATGTAGGAATCATGTTAGGATATGAGTGTTTGCCTCTGCATAATTTGTTCAAACCCAAAATTGACCCTTAGATTATTCCTTCTTCTCCCTAACTGGTTTGTCTTGACCATACTGAATCCTTCTTTGTACAAGTTTGGTCTATACATTTCCATCTGATATGTTGACATTAATGACAACACATATGGCCAACAATCTCACCCTTTGTCATTGATGGAAACATATGCTCCCCCTTAGACTCTCTTCATGTTTGACATCAAGGACAAAGGGATTGATAACCTTTGTATCAATCCAAAAAACTCTAAGTACTCCCCCTTACAAAAGGATATCTATGAAAGGAAGCAAGGTGTGCGGAAATCGTTTCCTACACTAATCTAATGAGGGGAGGAGAGTGCAAATTCATTTTAACCTTTACAATTATAGAATGTTTAATACAACAATAGAGATATTGTAGCAATGCACATACACATAGAATGTAGACAGAAGAGAGAGAAAGATAAGATATAACATGGGGAAAATGCTTTCAGGTAAAAAAACCTCACACTCCAAAACCTGCACAATGTATTATCAAAACAACAATGTTTACAACACACTTGCAATGCAAGTCTTCTGAGGAGTCTTCGACACTCATAGCTGGAGATAAATCAGTGGCATAACAACACCTGTTAATCACCTCTTACATCTCATCTCCAAGCACCTGTCTATAAAGAGTAGTATGAATGGAGGTAGTTTCTAGAGCAAGTCACACAAGGAACTCGTCCAAATCCATGCGTCCCAATTTCCAAGGCCATAAAACATGTGTATGACACTTGTAAGTGATTCTCTTTCATCCCTTACAAGCCCTCAGCTTGGGCACCCCAAATTTACCCAATTAAGGTATGACAGATGCTCTTACAATGTCATAAAATCTGTCATATATGACAACTCTTACAATTGTAATAGAATCTGTCATAACTGTCTATTAATAGCAGATTCTCTTACAACCTTGTCATAGTCAAACTTGGGTGCCTACTTCCCCATGCAAGATGCTTTCAGACACTTGTCTTCACCTAGTATATAATCTTCCATTTCTGGCCCTTACATGTCATAGATTTTGTCATAGCTCTTACGCGTCATAAACCTCTTACAATACCCAAAAGATGCCGACACATGGCAAAACTCTTCTACCACCAGATGGAATGCCTAGCTCCTCATATGAGGACAAAAGATACATGTGGTCACCTTCCATGTAGGATGACACATCACCAAGCCAACTCCCACAAAGTGATGAAATAGGATTTGCATCCAAATTATAATAATAGGCAAAAAATAAATACAATTAAATAATAAATGCTAGAAACTTGCAAAGGTTGAGAGGCCTTAATTCCCAACATTCTCCCACTCATTGAACACCTTTCAAGAGCCAATGGAAATAACAAGGTTTAATTGCTATAGGCCGAGAGGCCCATAGACTCTGAACACCATCTGAACTTCTTTGTGCCCACTGGTTTCGTTAATGCATATGCAACATCGCACTCTAACTATCACAACAGATAGTAAATTGTCTTGCACCAACACCAATATCTAAACACAATATCTTCAGCCAAATGGCTTCCTTGCAAGCATGAGTAGCTACCAAATACTCAGCTCAACTGAACTCCACTATGCTCACTAGCTTTACAAAAGCACTTGTAACATCTTCCAAGTGATCACCAACATGACAAAAAGATTAGAATGCCAAAAATATGATGAAACACTAAATGCCACCTAGACACACTGATGTATCCAACTTTAAACTGGTTAACAAAACATGAATTTGAAGTCCAAACATCTTCAAAACAAGATCGAGCATGTAAGCTCCAAAATAGTTGGAACAACAACCATAGCTAGTTGTTTACATCCAACTAAATAACCACTATTGATAGAACTTTTACACAAGACATATTCAACCCATACTACAATTCTCATCCCTGTATAATCCACTATCCTGCATAAAGTTACCGTCTCCCATGATAACAAACATACCAATAACCATTGATGTGCAAAAAATTTGAAGACCTTTGATACTGTAGTCTAATGAAAAACCATCTACCAAAGATATACATACATCCTAGGAATCAAACTGCATGAGCAATGCCAACTGAAGTAACTCAAAGTCTACCAATCAGCACTTGCATAAAAGTGTGGCTTATAATCAAAACATTTAATACAAAGAACAATCACAATGATCTGTAAACTACAACCAACTACTGCAAAATAGAGCATACTTCCACAAATAGTTTTCTGCTCACTTTCTCATCTCTGATCTCCTCCACTTCTCCCAAGTCCTCCACATCTCAAATGATATACATTAAAAAAGAACACATACTATTGTTAAAAAATAATAAAGTACAACAACAGTAGATAACCACCAAACCCAGTGATCAAACTAGATGAATAAGAACCTCTAGGAAGAAATATGAGACCATAAAGAGAAACTGCAAACCATATCATGTCCTTCTTCCAACACCACCAAGTGCTAAGTTGTGCAAAGTATGATCTCCTTTACAAAACCCCAACTAAAAAGCCTTAACAACACCCAACCATTCAATCTCATAAGATCAAATAAACATTATCATGGATGTAAGCCTCTCTAATCAAGGTAGATCAAACTCATAATCATTCCATGACAAGGAATAATCCCGATCACATCTCCTAAACTACTCATAAATGAACATCGTAAACTAAACCATATGAATCAAGAAGATAACAATGCTAACATCCCTCAAATGAAACCTCTGGAACCGATAACTATAGCTCAAGATTCATATCCATGAGAAATCAAAGCATAAAACAAAATGAATCTAAAATAACATGGGCAATACTTATCAGATCATTTTCTATTGAGTGAACTGAGAGTGGGGAATGAGAATGATCCACTGAGATACACTGAGTCTCATATACTCTCTCCAAGAACAATCTCCTCTCAAGTTCAAATATGAACTCATGTCCATAACAAGTGAAGGCTCCTCGGTCTTTCCGCTAAAAAAATTCACCATTCCAACACATGATCCCTTTAACAAGAGATCTCAAGCCTCACCTCAAGTCTCTCTAGTATCCATGAGCATCCATCAACCAATACATGCCAACTTCAAATTCATCCTGCAAAATCATGAAGCTTTAAGCAAATGATTAATACTCAAAACCAAAGAGAACAAACAAGATCATTGTCAAAACTCCCACTGCACATCTGCATGATCAAGAAGCTCATCATGACATCATGATCTAACCATCTCCTCGTAAGAAGATCACATACAACAAAGCATACAATGATGTATACATCCTGTCTCAAGAGAACATGTATCATGCCAAAACTTTAAGCTAGCATCAAGAGTAAACCATGACACAATAACAACATCTCTAAACAAAGGATAAACATGTCATACTGACAAATCATAAACCCAACACCTCAATCAAGATGTCAACATCTCCAAACATATGAAGATAACCATCTCCTGAGAACAAAACTAAAAATGTCAAAGAAATTTCAAAACCAAGAGCTCCTCCATGACACCAATATCCACTACAGAAGATCATCCATCACTTATGATGAATCCAACATCACTGTTGAAGCTCCCACTAAAATTGTGATACCAAGCTTATCAAGGCATCATGATAACCATCCTCTCAATGAATATTGTCCATGGCTCTAACACAATCAAATAATTGTCCTGTACAATATCAACAACACAAAAGAATAAAGTAGAACCAAGATCTCCAAGTCAAGAAGATAAAACCATCACTATCCAAAGCTTACACTAAACTATGTAACCAAGCTATCCATGACATCGAGATAACCATGCTATAAGTCCCAATAACTGACTATCCATGCACTCAAATTATCCTTCCTCTTATCCCAAAGCAACATACCAAATACACAAATGACCACAGATAAGGCCAACTAACAAAGTATGCATAAACACTAAATCAATCTTGTGGATATAGACAATCCACATCCAAGTCATCCCACTGCAATAAAATAGATGATCAGCCCACAAAATTGCATAACTCGTAGATCCCAAACATGAAACATGCTAACTCATCATCACATTAGTAACTTGCAAACTAAGATACCAAAGAAGACAATCTGTAGACTTCAAGACTCAACCATCAAATCAATTCTAGATTCAGTTTGCCAACAAGTCCACAAATGAGTGATCGTAGTCAAGGAACTAATCAAGCATATGCTGTAGAAATGATGAGTGATAAATCACATACCAACATCTCCACATTGAGAAAGATACAAACCTCCTCACATTATACACAAAGCATACATACAAATTTGCAACTATCTTACATCCATAAACACTCTCAAGGAATCATAAACTAAAAAATAGTTTGTTTACAAATTTACAAAACCACAAGTTTTGATTAACCATGTAAAACCTGTAAAACCACCATGTCACTGACATACATGCAAATCCATATCCACTTATCATCTGAAAACACACAGGTCTAAAAATCAGTAATATAGTTAAACTAGAATAATGGAATAACATAGATAAGCATAACCATAGATCTTGAACGAAACATCTACAAAATCCTCAGATCAAATCAATATGAAATTAAGACATGCAAGTGCAGCCAACTAATTGAAATAGAGATCCAAGAACTTCAGGCCCATTTGTAGGCCAACTCCACAACCATCACCATGTACAAGCATACGGAGAAGCTAGGTTGTTCTAGAAGCTTTCAAATCAGTCAATGATCAGCTCCACAACCTACATGCATTCGAGGTTAACAAGACAATGTCTTCCAATGCCAAGGACTAAAACAAAGCATCCAACATAAGCACATCAAACCATGGTCATAACAACCCAAGTTTCTCCATGTGATTAGGGAGTAAAGAACAAACACCCAACATGAATACTTTGCTATAAATGACCATAGAATGAAAGAACATAACCACCATGCATGAGGGTTATTGTATACTATCAAACAGGAGCTCCAGATCAATATCATACTAAATGTAACCACATGATCAACTCCATAACACTCCATATTAAGTTTATGTAACTCAAAATTTGTATCGTTAAGCATCCCCATCTCTATTCTTTTAGATGTGTCTGCCATCTCATTCCTGCAACAAGATTTTAGAATACTTTGCACAGACTCCCACTCAACTTAAGATTAGTACACAAAACCCCTATCCAACAACTAGGACCAAAAAGAATAGCTCTGATACCAACTTAAAGGAAGCAAGGTGTGCAGAAATCACTTCTTACACTAATCTAATGAGGGGAGGAGAGTGCGAATTCATTTTAACCTTTACAATTACATAATGTTTAATACAACAATAGAGATACTGCAGCAATGCACATACACTTAGAATGTAGATAGAAGAGAGAGAGAGAGAGACAAGATAACGTGGGGAAAACCCTTTTAGGTAAAAAAACCCCACTCCAAAACCTGCACAATGTATTATCAAAACAACAATGTTTACAACACACTTGCAATGCAAGTCTTCTCAGGAGTCTTTGACACTCGTATCTGGAGATAAATCGGTAGCATAACAACACTTGTTAATCACCTCTGACATCTCCTCTCCAAGCACCTGTATATAAAGAGTAGTACGAATGGAGGTAGCTTCTAGAGCAAGTCACACAAGAAACTCGTCCAAATCCATGTGGCCCAATTTCCAAGGCCATAAAACATGCGTATGACACTTGTAAGTAATTCTCTTTCATCCCTTACAATCCCCCAACTTGGGTACCCCAAATCTACCCAATTAAGGTATGACAGATGCTCTTACAATGTCACAAAATCTGTTATATATGACAACTCTTATAGTTGTATGAGAATCTGTCATAACTGTATATTAATAGAAGATTCTCTTACAACCTTGTCATAGTCAAAATTGGGTGCCTACTTCCCCATGCAAGATGCTTTCGGACACTTGTCTTCACCTATCATATAATCTTCTATTTCTGGCCCTTACATGTCATAGATTCTGTCATAGCTCTTACGCGTCATAAGCCTCTTACAACACTCAAAAGATGTTGACACATGGAAAAAATCTTCTACCACAAGGTGGAATGCCTATCTCCTCATATGAGGACAAAAAATACATGTGGTCACCTTCCATGTAGGATGACACATCACCGTGCTAACTCCCACAAAGTGACAAAATAGGATTTGCATCCAAATTACAATAATAGGCAAAAAATAAATACAATTAAATAATAAATGCTAGAAACTTGCAAAGGTTGAGACACCTTAATTCCCAACAATCTAGATTGTGCTCCCTCTAACTATATGATTTAGTTACAAAATTGTACCCTTGAAACCAAAATGGTACTACCACTCTACTTACTATCTCCACAATACTATGTACATCAAAATTGTTCTATTTACATTAATAACTTACATGGATGGAATAATAGCTCTATATATTGCTCTGAGTTGTTGAATAGTTGAGGCCCAGATACCACATCCTAAGGCAAGCAATTGATTTTGACACTCACACTATATGTACATTTCCTCTGCTTCCTCTATATTGCTTGGGGTCTTCATCTTTTGGTCTATCTTTTCTGCTTCCCCCAACATGCTGATCATTGAGGCAAGTCTCAAGTTCATTGCCTCTCTTAGTTGACCAAATTGCTTCTTTATATTCTCTCTTTGATCCTACAGTTGAGATAGTTGTACGTGCAGGCTTTCAACTTGTGCCCTTGTTGCACCCATCTTGTCTTTTGACAAGTCATAAGTTTCAACTAACTTGGATAGTTGTGACTCAATAGAGTCATTTGTGCCTTGATACTCTTTGTTCAAGTAGGCGATTTTAAACAAAATAGATATAAAGTAGTGGATTCATCAATGTAGATTTTAAATTTCTTCAGACTTTCCTTAAGGTTATTATGTGTATTAGTACATTTTTTAGTTAGTTCAACCATTCTCTTACTAGTTATTCTTCTTTCTACCTGTTGTTCTACTTTTTGCTTCACATGGGAAGAATAATCTTTGAAAGAATGCATTAACAACTTGAGTTTTTTCTCAGCAGGTAGAGAGAAGTCAATAGTTACCTTTGGTAACCCTTCCTTTATGACCTTTACTGTGCTCTTCCATAGTACTACTTTTCTTCAAATGTTCTTGTAGGAACTCTTTTCTGGTAGATGCATGCAATATATCTCCAAGATACAATTTATTAAGAGGAGAGATACTTGTCAAATCTATCTGACCCTTATTAGTTGGAATCTACAACAGTTGGGGAGTGCTGACTGATTGAAATTGTATTTGCAAATTCAATAAATCTTTAAGAGAATCTTCCTTAGATGTGCTTTGGCCTAGGTCATTAGTCTCTTCTAACTTATCTTCCTCTTTAGCATTTTCTTTATCCTTTCCATTCTTTTATTCCTCATCATTTTTTTCCTTCTCATTTTGACTCTCCTTAGTGGTAACTTCTCTTCTTATTTCAACATTTCCTATGTTCTCCGAAGGAGGTGCAACATTGTCTTTGTCGTGATCCTCAATGTTTTGAGCCTTAATAGTTTCCAAAGGAGAGGAGCCTTGTTCTACAGGAGTGTCTAGAAGAGTTGAAGTACCAACATCTTCAGGAGGATCCATCTCCTTATGTATGTCATTTCCTTTCTCGCTTTCCTCATATTGACTAGTTAGGTCTTCAATGATTCCCATCTCAATCTTCATTTCTTGGAGGACTCCTACAATTTTCTTTAGAGTTTCCCTTTTCAACGTTTCTATATCCTCCTCATTTCTTGACATTAGAATGTTTATTCTCTTTTTAGTCCTAATTTCTTTTGTTAGAACCTTGGAGACTCTAACTCTATCTTCTTTAGCGATTATGGGACAAGCATTTTTAACTGTACTTTTCTTTATCTCAGCTTCTACATTTAGTACATTATCTCTCCTTTTGGTTAGAATGTCAGCCAAGCTCTTGGGAAGTTGATGTATGATTTCAATCAAAGATAGGTTGTGTGCTCCCATGTGTTTGACCACTACTTCTTCAAGAGTAGATTTATCATCTACAAATCTTTCATCATAGATTTTTGCAACTTCTTTCAAGGCACCTTCTGTCATTGCATTTATGGTTGCATCTAATTGCAGAGGAGCATGATCAGGTTTCTTAACTTTCTTAGCTTTTCCTTTGCCCTTTTCCTCTAAAGTTTCACCTTCCTTTCTTGTTCTTTTCTTCAACGAAGATGCTTTCTTTATTTCCTCTTCATCTTCTTCAATATCTTCATTCACATGATTTATCTTTTCTTCATCTTTAATTTCTTCCTCTTCTTCAACATTTTTGACCTTTTCTCTTTTTCCCTTACTCTTTTGTCTAGGCTTTTTCTATCTAGTAGTTTGTACTGGGATTTTAGAACCAGTTCTTTTAACAAGTAATGAGGATCCTACGACAATAGAGGAGGTAGCTACAATAGATGTCGATCTGCTTGTTCTTCTTGGATGTGCAAAGGGAAGTGTTTGTGCCCCTCCTAAAGAACCTCAAGGAGACTTCAGTATCTCCTCTAAGTTTGTCTTCATTTACTCATCCTTGGACTTTGTGACTTTTGTTTCTTTCACATCCTTCTTAGTATTTTTGTACATGATTTCATCATATGTGCCAAACCTCTTAGTAGAGGGATCTTTTGGCTTGCTGAGAAGTATGTTAGTGTATCTAATTAAATCAAATTCTAATACCTCATAGGGTAAGGTTGTGATCTAGAAAGTTCTTGGTTCCACAAACTCCATATAACAATTGTCTTTATCAACCATAAAGGTGATATCATTTTTGTATTTTTCCACAACTTTGCCAGGTGTCCTCTCTCTGGATTGCATGTCAGTCTAAAATATTTTGAAGAACCCCCAAATCATCAATATCATCTATAGTTAGAGTTCTTTTGTCAAATGTAGCTCCAGTGAGCCTCATTACTTCTTCATTCTTTACGGATTTCAAAATAGGTACAGGTCCAGAGGAGAATAAACCTATCACTGCCTTTATGTCATCCTTAGTGATTTTAGTGATGGTGTGAGGCTGATCTAAATAAAAGATGTCTTCATGAATCTAGCTGAGGGCAATTCTTACCCAAGCATCTTCATACTAAAAGTTTGGAAAACCCTTCTAGATGTCTAGGTTTTTAGTGGCAATGTTTGTAATTCAGGCTTTAACTGGAAATCATCTCCCAACAAATGCTCATTTCTAAACTGTTCAAGTTTAAGATGGTCAAATTCATCAATTGGAGAGTGAATATAGATCTGGATGTCTTCCGTATGTAATACATTTTCAAGAACTCATGAGAATGCCCCGGCTTCATCAGTTATAGTGAATTTAAATGAATGCTTCTTGAATTTAGGCCTTGGCCTTTCAACTATATCTATTATCACTGGTGTTGCCATTGCATTATCTTCAAAACTAGGGTTTAACCAGAAAGATGAAAAATACCTGGAAGTGTGGTGATAAATCTTGCTTGATCAACTTGTTGAGTGATTTCAAATCTCCTTTTTCTCTTCAAATCTTTTGTCTTTTCTCAAGTGTGACCAAAAGCAATCAAGAATCGCTTATATAAACATTCCACCAACAATTTTCCTTTGCATTAATTGCAGTTCTTATTTTAACCTAATTTTCTTTTCTTTCATATGTGAAACCTTTTAAACCTTCAACAATCCTCTGTAGATCATTCAAATGCTCCAGAATTTTTGTTAAGATCATCTACAAGTTGGATGCTTTCATCATCATGAAGAGAGGATGGTGAATTTTAAGAAATAACTCACCCCTAAGCCCATGAAACCTCTTAGTAGAGGTTCTTGTCACTATAAACCCTAAATTCTTCCACATTCTACCACATTTAGAGATTGTTCTCTAGAATTTTCATCAAACTCCTTTAATTCCTTAATCCTATCATTCTCATTGCAACACTGATTCATATGCTAAAAATTTAGTATCTTCCATGTTCAGGGGTTTGGGAATTTTACTGTTGAAACTCCCCCTGACCAGGTGTTTACCTTTTAATTACTAGAGGACCCACCTACATTAGGAAAAGGTCTGGAAATATCACTAACTTCCTTCTTCTTCCATACTTTGTCCATTTCCACTCGTTGCTGAGAAATATCAATGGGTTTCACATTATTTCTAGAATTTCTTGTTTGATTACCTGCATGGTAGGTGCACTTAGTTTGTTGAGCATTTCCACTCCTTGCCCTTGATCTATAGCTAGCTGCTTTGTGGCCAAACTTATTACAAGTATAACAATAACCATAAAAGGATTAGGCATTATGCCTGCTATAACTTGACATTTTACTTCTGCACTCACTTGCCCTATGTCCCAACTTATTGCATTCATAACATCTAATAGAGCTCTGGTTTATCCGACTTTTACATTCAATAACTTTGTGGCCAACTTTATTGCAAGTGTAACATCTTAACATATTTTGTTTCAACATGTTTCTACAATCCATAGATTTATGACCAAACTTATTTCAACTAAAACAATTTCCATTGAAGCTTTGAGAATACCTAACGTGAGCCAATTACCTTGTAGGTTGAGGATACTTGAATTTTTTCTTCACATTCTTCCTTTATCTTTAGATAGGGGTGAATCCATATTCTCTTGTAACTCTATAAGATTTTTCTTTAGGATCTTCAGTGTATGCTTCTTCCTTCTTAGTTTCAGACTTTTCTCCTGAATGAAAGTTATCATATAAGTTTATAGAGACTTTGATTATAGGAATTTTTCCCTTTTCAAAACCAAGACCTATTTTTTCTTTTGTTATCTTTTGAGAACTTATTATTTCATCAAGAATATCAGTTCCTCCTTTTAGTTTTAGTCCCTTGTCAATTTGTTCTTTTTCCTTTTCTAGTTCTTTCCTTAGGGTAACAACTTCTTCTTCAAGTTTTAAACATTTAGCTGATTCCTCATTGAGCTTGATATTTAAGCAATCTTCAATCCTTTCTTTTTCTTCAACCATGACTTTTAACTTTGAGAGCATGTCTTCACCCTCCTTGACCTTGTCACTTCCTTTGTCTCCTTCTATCAGAATTTTTAGTTTCCCTATTTCTTCTTTTGATTCTTTGGCTTTTGTTTTCAATTTGTCAATTGTTGCCTTTGCTTTTTCAAGCGTATCTTCATATTCTAAATTTAGATCCTTTGCTTCTTCAAGATCATTAAGTTTTGTTATGAGTTCTTCTTCAAGATCAATTTCACCCTCATTAGACTCAAAGTCCCAACCTTTAGGTTCTATTGCTTCTAGATCTAGTTCTAGTGTAAATATATCATTGTCTAACACTTCAGATTCCATGTGTTCAAGTGGAGGATCTACCTCAGCGGTAAAGATTCTCAGAGGTACTTGGCTCTGATGCTAATTGTTGAACATAATGGGGTGATGAGAGGGGGGTGAATCGACACACTTAAAAACTTTACTCAAACATTTTTTGATAAAACTGAATAACATTGGAAACATTAAGGAAAATATGCAATAAAATAATCAACACATGACACCAAATATTTTACGTGGAAAACCCTATAATAGGGAAAAACCATGGTGAGAATTATCTCACAATATATTATGGTCACTACAGAAAGTATTACAACTTTTTTTTAGGGCTTCAACCCAAGGAAGCAACTACTCCCTGAGTTACAACTTTGATTTAGGGTTATAACCCAAGGAAGCTACTACTCCCTAATTACTTAGAACACTACTATTACAATGATGATGTAGATATAAGGACTGTTATGAATGACACATCTATTGTATGTTGATGGTGCAGTCTGCTATTCTTGCTCAATATATTCTTTCAAACTAATTCTACACATTTCATATCTTCTTCTGCTCTACTATGTTAACATTCACCTTAATACTTCAAATGAATTATTTCTTCTATATATATCCTCCACAAGATCTTGAAACATTGATTAGGTTGGCATCCAAAATAATATTGAATATAACGTGTAGCTAGTCACTGGTTGGCCTCAACACATGCAAAGTGATAACAAACTTGTTGTGGACCTCAAGGCTTTATGAAGAACATAAGGACACACCTTTCCACACCTTTCAATCTTGGAGAAACTGGTCAGGAGCCTCCACATGCAATAGTTACTTAACTAGTTGGCTCATACCGCTTCATACTATTGACTGTTCATCTTTCAACTACCGAGGAGAAGCCAAAAACTTAATGCAGACCAAGGATTCAATCATGTACCAGCTCAGAAACATCCATACACCTTTCCAAAGAGGTATCATATCAAACTATGCATCCACAAGATAGGAAATATATCAATCTGTAGATAATAGAGTCTTCCAAACCTTATGTAATCCTTCATGACCCAAAATGTGATGTTGTGGTGAAGTATAGGGCCTAAAATTTTTTGGAAATGATCAAAGATGTCAATGTATGTAACTCATCAGATTTGCACATCTTTTTATGAAGTTTTGGAGGAATTCAAAATTGGCTTAAGTACTTGTAGTTCTAGAAGACAGTTATACTTCAATTCTGCTTGCAGACAAAAATGCTTGATGTGGCACTAGAGAATAAAGAATGTCTGCATGTGGATCATACTTGTTGTATTGTGAACCATGTAGAATCTCCTCATAAGCTCTGATGATAGAACTATATATGTATACCTTCTGATGAACTTAACTTGTATATGCAGGCTCTGGAATATAGTGTGATACCTCTATCTTTTGAGTAATGTCTTTACGGACCACTGAAACACGTGAAACTTCATCATAGCATATATCATACTTTTGTTAGTCATTCCTTAGAGCTGCATGAAAAAAAAATCTCTTCTGGAGGAATGCAGAGCATTCCATTGTCTCCCTATTAATGCTCTGCTTTGTCAAGGTAATGGCTGATGTACTAACCCTTGTATCTTTTCATGTTGAGTAAGTGAGAAGCTGGAACCTTGGATATATCATGTTAATTCACGTCAGAAGCTATCATTAGAATCATATGGCCAAATCTTTCTTTGTGGAGAAATGCAGACTAATTCAAGTTGACATTGCCTTAGAATGTGCATTGTGAATGCCTTAGGCACTTTTCAACTTCCTATCCTTGAGTGTGGTACTCCCAATTGATGAGATGTGTATGTGTGTATGTAAGAATCATGCTAGGATATGAGTGTTTTCCTCTATATCATGTTCAAACCTAAAGTTGATCCATACTTAGATTATTCCTTCTTCTCCCTGACTAGTTTGTCTTGACCATACTAATGCCTTCTTTGTACAAGTCTTGTCTATACATTTCCATTTGATATGTTGACATTAATGACAACACATATGGCCAACAAATTTTGCAAGGTGTGCACCCTTGGTCTCCTTGTGTTGTATAGTGCAATACTTGGGTTAGTGAAAAGGCTTAACCACCTCCCGTGGATTCATTAACTCTAGCAATTGTATTGAGCATTAATAGGTTGATCTTTTGGTACAACAACAACCGTCTTTCCAACAATTGGTATCAAAGATTGGGTCATGGGTTTGAACCCCTCGCCTGCATTGGGGGGATTGTTGCAAGGTGTACATCCTTGGTCTCCTTGTGATGTGTAACACAACACTTGGGCTCATGACAAGGCTTAACCACCTCCCGTGGATTCATTAACTATAGGGGTTGTATCAGGCATTAACAGGTTGATCTTTTATTGCAACAACAACCGTCTTTCCAATAGATGATGACCTCTTTCTCATCTCAAATGTCTCCTTTAGATTGTGTTGCAGACCAATGAAATGGGTAGGAAGAAGAAGAAGAAGAGATGGCATCCTCATGTGGTATGTCTTGAAGGGAAGAGTAGTTACAAGGGCAGATCAGGCCATGATGGTAATGGCCTTGGCATGGTTGATGTTGATGTCAACTTCTTATACTCCTGCTTTATCCTCAACCTTGAGCTTCTCTTATATATCATTCTTCATATCCTCTTTGGGAGATACAACCATAGGTTGAGAAGTAGAGTGATCACTAGACATTTGGTTTGATGGAGATACTTGTCACTTGACAGTATTTTGTAGGATACAGGTTTGCAATTGCTTGAGGGCAAGCAATTCCAAGAAGGGAGGATTATCATGTCCCCATTTTTGCAGTGTTCACCTAATGATGACCTAATGGGCCAATTTTCACACTTGGCTAATTTTTTAAAACAATTTGAGTGTGGGAGTTGATTTGACATATTTCTGTGGCATTTTTGGTATAATCAATGTTAATAAAATAAATTTCCTTGAGGAGAAGCGACCCAATGGAGGATGGAAAGAAATATAAAAAAATGTTTATTTTGTGATCTCTTACCTTGAGGAGGAAGACATGGCTTGAGGTTAATTCATGATGCATCTTATGGTAAAAAAAATGTTTTCTCTTCTTGGAAAAGGAGAAATAAAAGAAAACAAAGAAAATATCCTTTGTGTGAATCAACCAAGATGTGAAGGAAAAAACAAACATCTTAAGTGGAACACCTAGGAGAGGGTTGGACTAGAAGGAAGAAGAAAACACAAATATTTAATTTGTCCTTGAGCACCAACATTGCATTAGTGAGGTCAGCCAAGTATGAAGATAAATAAATGAAAAAAAAAGTGTTTTGAAGAGGGTCGACCAGCTTGAAGATGACAATGCAAACATGTATAAATGTAAGGTGATTTGGATCATTCAAATATATTATTTATTCCTAACTTCTTTGAGATTTATCTCTCTTAGTTGTAACTTTTTAGTTTAGCTCCTTCCTAGGATGAAAACCCTAAGGAAGATAGTGGATTGGATGAAAACCCAATCACACTTTGGAGGTAGATTCATATGGAGTTCACAATTGCACTTCATTGGAGATTTGTGGAGAAGAAGAGAAAATTTGCATATTCTGATTTTAGATCAATGTTGGAGGAGATCCTTATAATGGCTTGTGTTGCTTGGTACTAGGGTTTTAACCCTAAGTTGGAGTACCACCCTTGAAGGATCAATTTCATGGCATCTGTGTTCATTGGCATTAGGGTTTAATCCCTAGATTTGTGCATCACACTTTGGAGGATTTGAGCAATCAAGAGATTTTATTTTCGAGAAGCATTTAAGATCTTTTTAGAGAAGCATTGGAACACCATTTTAGAGTAGCATCTTGGGCGATTTTATGTTGATATTGACCTAGGGTGTAGTGCCCCTCCATTCTCACCATGGATGTGCAGTTTAACGATCGTTGACTAAGTTTGACTCAGGTGCGGAATACCAAGATGTATAGAGCATATTTGAAACTTATTTACTAATTATGATATTTTATTAATTGTATTGTTTTGGAGTAATTATTTATAAGAGATAGTATTATTTCTTAAGAAAAGCATATATATTTATTTTATGCTTTATCATTACTAATTGATTTCTAATTTTAGCTACAACCAAGAAGTGGTGGTTATCCACCTCTTTGGTGGAATCTTTCTAGTTTTTGGGTCATTACTATTTTGTAGGAGTTAGGAAAGAAAATCATGGATTGTTATATTATGCTTTTACATTTACATATTTTATAAAGATTCTTTTAGTTCATTATTATTTAGGTCCACATCTAGAAGTGGCAGTTACATAATTTATTGAAGGGATATTTGGGGGTAATATGTTTTTTTTTAGTTTCTAATTTATGGAGTTAATTTTAGTAAATTGGAGTTAGTGGAAGTTGGATGTGGAAAGACAGATTATGGTTTTATATTGCTAGTAGAATATGTTGGTTTGGGGGGGAGGGAGAAAAAAAGATGGCCAAGTGATGTCTAGAAGTATCTATGCTTTGTGCATCTAAGAATGACAAGGATAAAGATACTCTAATGAGATGTTACACCAAAAAAAAGGTATGTTTCTATTTTTTTGATATATTATTTTGATTTATTGATATTAAAAAGAGACAGTCTGTATCAAAAGACACCATACAAGTACTACTGTGATCCCCTTGCCAATGAGATCAAGGTTTCTCACATGCTTCAATTTTACGCTATTGATTTGATTTAGGAAACTAGCCATACACCTAATGATTAGATTTGCATGATTGTTTTCGTTATTAAACTCTGTTTTCTTGCAAAAATGTTATATCTTTTTCCAATGTCTAGAACTGCTATTATCAGAGATTGTTACTTGCGTTTCGCATTTTATTGTAGACATTTTATCCCTAGATTCATATGTGGAATTTGTTCCGTATAGTTTATGAGAATATTATTCGTTTGTAACATTTTGAGGATGTGATGTCATACATGCTTTCATGTTTGAGACTGGATCAAGTGTGTCAGTTCTATCTTATAGTGTTCTTTCATGTAGCATTTTAGGAGAGGAGGTTAATAAGGAATAATTTTACTTTCTTTTTGAAGCTGTTGATCTTAAAGCTGAATTAAGAATGTTATTGTCATCCATATTTTTCTAGCCACAATGTCTAAAGTTAGATAATACTAGTAATTATCCTTGATAGCCGTATGGTGTATGTAATTATGTTTTTATCTACAATCATTTCTTTACAAAATAGGGAACCTATTTGAGTTATTTTGTCTAGCAGGACTATTCTTAAATATCAATTTTGGCCAATAAAAATAGGACAAATATTTACCACTTTTATTGTCTACTTTCATAGTTTATGGCTAGAATTGTTACCTACTTTATTGAATGTCTGATTGAAAACAAGAATAGAATTAGTCGATCTGAAGATACCTTTATTTATGAGTATTAGATATATTCTATTACTGTCAGGGATTGTTATTAGTAAGTGCTATCAATAAAATTGAAACTAATTGTTACGTAATTCTTTTAGTATTCTCCTATCAATTCAGATATTTTGTGCTCCACCTATATTCATGGCATTAGACTCTACCAAGTGATCTCTTATCATATTATTTGTAAAATTTTGTATTTGTTTGAAAGTTTGATCAAATAATTCTTTGGGGAACGTTTCTTGTTGTAATCTACATCTAAGTAATTCAAAATTACTTAGTCTGTCTCGCTTTTAATGTATTTCCTTAGATAAGTGCTTACCTTTGATTTTGACGTAGAGATGGCCATTTCTTTTTCCATGCAGAACACGATCTTGAGTCCTTTGATTTTCTGTCAAAGGTTCTCCAATGTTGAAGTTGCTACCCTCTTCATGATCAACAACTACTAACTATATTAAGTCCAACATCTAATAAGTTCTTTATATTTGGTATAAATCATGGAGGCTGTATAAACGGGAAGACTATTAAACTCACTTTGTGAGCCAGATAGAGATTATAAAGTTGCCTCTACAAATTATCATCCAAATTACACTTTACTTATACTGAGGGTCTTTGACTAAGTCAGCTAGGTGGGATTTTTGTTAACTGGAGGGTGCTTGAGACTCAATCTAAGTTGTCTATGCACACTCTGAAGAGTGAGAATCTTAGTGAAGATAGAAATTCTAACAGAGGTATATGCTACTATGAAGGGATTGTACATTAATGGACGTTGCATGCAAAGAAATATGACAACCATAAACTAATGAGGGATTAGAAGGAAGGATGAAGAAGCCTCCGAACACGTTAACCCCCTAGTTTTGCACCTCAAAGTTTTCTTTCAGATTGGTAAAGATTTTGATGTGTATCATACCTCAAAAAACTCTTAGTCTCTCATATTTGGGGGGGCAAGCCTTTTGAAATATCATTGCTTCATGGCCTTGTTCTTACCAGTCCCATCATCTAAAAGCAAGAAATGTTTAATTGATTCTAGATAACTGCAATCAACTGTAAGTAAATGAAGCATTCCGCCATAGGGATTTTAGTTACCTTTTTCCTTTTTGGGTTGACCTAAAATTAGCTATGCCATTCAATGGCAAGTGTATGTGATATGATAATTGTTTTAATCTTCCATCTAGTGACCTTTCTTGTGCCCATCATAACTAATTGTAGTGTCCTAGATCATGGTTTAGGATTGGTCTTCATGGATTAACTTATGTTCTTCTAGAAAATGCCATAATGGCCTATGGCACCACTGTGGTAATCTTTTATGTGGTTATCCATTATGTGCACTTAATGAGCAACGTAGTGGTGGCCATTTATATATTTAGGAACTTATAGTTGAATTATTTTGACTAAAACATACAAGAGTTTGGTAGTTTATTATAGTTTTGTTTTCTTATTACATGCCTCAGTAAAGTCCATGTTTGGAAATAGAGCTTTAGTGAAATGGAAACTATTAAAAAAAAGATGGTTTAAACTCATCTTCAACTGATCATCCAAAGGCAACTTGGGACCTGTAGGAGGAGGAGGCATTCAAAGTAATGAAATAGGTACCTAATATTAGCATATGTCAAAGATTTTGGATCAGTCACCAATAATTTGATGGTATCCTAGCTATCATTAGGGGTCTATGCTTAGCAAAGAGAGACAGAGTGAAAATTTCATCAGAGAAGAGACTTTAAAGGTATTAATAGTTTATCCATGAGAGAAGGTTCAAACTAGAAGATCAAGCACATCCCAGAGGACTACTGGAAGAAACAACAAAAGAACAGTTACAAATTGTCTTAAATGACATTCCTAATGAAGTTAGGGACATTATTAATAAGGGAAAATAAATGGTATATATAGTCACCACTTGTTATGTGTGGATGGATTATATTAATGTAAATTTAATTGGTTATGTCTTTGTTTACATGAAAAAACCTCTGTCGTATCAGTCTTAAGAAGTTAATCTAGTGTTTGGAACTATGGTTGGGTGAATGAGTTTATTTATATGATGTGGTAAACACAATCACATTCACACACTCACTTTTTCTTTGTTTCCTTCATGATGTGAATATGGCACTCTTTTGGATTTACAGGCAGAATTGTAATTTGTGTTCTATTAGAATCCTATATGAAAAGACTCCTTCCATAGACTTTCACACATGTCACAGCTTTTACGCTATCACAGTAGGCTTTTTGTAATCCTGTGTAAAACTGTATGCCCTAAAAAGAATGGAAACCAAATATTAGCCATGATATCCAACAAATTTGTTTTAGAAAATTATCTCTGACTTCACTGGTTTGCACTTGAATTGGAAAAAGCTAATTCATGTATTTTCTTTACTTTGTGCTTGAAGCCCTGAACTTGGTGGTTATGATAGGGTTGTTTGGAAATTTTCTCTTCCATGGTTCTCATGGCTTAAAACCTATGTGAGAATGGCTGAGTGGGAATCAATGATAGATGTGATATAGAAAAGAGATTTTAAGTATTTTTGTTTTTTGTTCCAATCACCATATGCATGCTAGGATCATACTTTGAGCTGGATACAGTGATGATTAAGGTCCTAGTTGACTACCATCTTATTCAAAGTATAGCCTCTTAACTCTGTTATGTATGATAGTGAGAATCTAGATCAAATAAAGTTAACTTAGGAACTTTTGTTTTTACGAACTGGATCTTTTTCTACTACATATTGATGGATCTTGTGAGATTTATATGTGAAATATTCAGATTGGTTCAAACTTAATCTTGTAGAAAGTATGATTAGAATACATCTTAGAAGAAGTTATTTAGGCTATTATTGAAGAAAGATAACTTTTATATCGATTGATAAGATGTTTTTCCGAAATGATGTATTGGCTTGTGTTGAATAATTCCTTGCTTCATTATGTGTTGGTCATGTGAACACTTTGTTGAATGTGGTACATACCTTGTATAAGTTAACTCCCTTATAAGATTTTGGGATTATAAAGTGTTTATTGTATTTGTTGAATCCATGTTATAACTTGTATGAAACCATTTTTGTGGATCGCAAGTTCAAGTCGTTGAACTACAAAGTCTCTATGCTACGCATATGTAGGCAAGGCCAACATGAGCTCCCTGGACATTAGGTCAACCCCCTAGGGCCTTAGGCTTGTCATTTTAAGAAGTTGATATTTGTTTTATGTAAATTAGTAACTATGTAGGACTAATGTTTCATTAGATGTGTAGTTTGAGATCTCTAAGCCATGCTAGATTATGAAGCTAAGAAGATACACATCTATTAACTAAGCAACTTACTGGAGCAAAGAATATGTTTTCCACTATACTAAGGACATGTATATGGTTCTTGTTATACTTGTTTGTAATTGCATGAGAGATGTCTTATTCCTAAGTGAAAGGATCTTTTATTATGTATTTGTAAATTAGGGTGTATCTCCGTTTATATCATTTATTCATGACAATTTCTTGTAATCCTTCATACAAGACCTTAATGAATACTTATCTAATGTTATAATATGGAATGGTATGTGTATATTCATCTAATGCAAATAGACTTAGAATGATCTATGGTTGTTAGGTAACTCATAAAGTTAGTTAGATCTTGTTATTTAGTAATGCAGCCATGTAATCCCTAGAGGTTAAAATCTTAACTTAGATGTTGTAATTAAACATGATTTGCATCTCATCGATAATTTCTTGTTATATATATATATATATATATATATTTGCCATTTTATATTGCTTAGTTGAGCTTTTCTCTAGGGTTTCATTGATGGGCATTACATTTGGTATCAGATCCAAGTTGCAGCATTGGAATCTCAGGTTAATGTTGTTGCCCATGTCTAGTTATAAATGTACTTATGAATGTAAATGTAATCTTCCCTTGTAAATGTGAGAAACCAACAATTGTGCATTGGTTGAGTGTTGTGAATACCCCATACTTGCTTTGTGTGCCCTGGGATGGCGATATTGGGTACCCACCCATGGGGAATATGTGTATTTGGGATGTGGGATTAACCATACCATTATGTGTGCTCGTATGTTTGTTACCTGATTGAGGGCCAACCCACGTGTGGTTGAAATTATATATAAGAGTAGCCAAAAGTTAGTTTTGTAGATTCTCTTCTTTTGGTTCTCTAGTCCCTCAGTCCGTGAAGGAGTAGTAGCAGCCACAAAGTTCCTTGGGCAGAGTGTGTAGCGTATGCATTTGGCAGCGCAAAGTGGTTTCCCCGCTCAATCGAACCCGAGGAAAAGTACTCACTACTTCCCCTTATGATGGATCAGGGTACTTGATCCATATGTGCTAGCCTAATCCCCATAGTTCTTGAGTAGCTTGATGGTATTTCTTGGATGATCATCTATTTTGTCTTCACAAAAGGTATGATATGCCACATGAGTTATCAGTTGGGGGCCGGGGTCTAGGACCTGCATGGACAACCCAACTAGAACTATGTGATGACATGTGTCGTCACTTGGGGGTCAGGGTCTAGGGTGAAAGGGACCTGCATGGATAACCCAAGTGAGACCATGTGCCCCATGTATATTTTGAGGTCTAGCATGTGGAGGGAGGTTTATTACCCATGTTGAGATAGGTTTCATATCTGCACTTGTTTCGACATGATGCAATAGGTACGATGCCACACCCCACTGATGTTCCAACACATTGTTGGTGATGATGTCATATTGCTGATGGTAGTGAACTAGGCTCGAAGACACGATGCCACGTGCATAGACATGTGAAGGTGCACTATGAGATTATGTTATAGCCTACTTGTGTGATGAGCGTAATGGGGCCTCGCACATTTGTAGAGGGATACTCGTGTTTGCTTTCAACAGTATTTGGGTCGGTTAGCATATGGGTATGTCCTAGCCATGTATACCTCTGGCTATGGTGAGTACCTATATGTGCCTTTTCCATGAGGTGTCTATTGTGATGCTCACAACATGCCCCATTTTACTTCTTAGCAAAATGAGGACCCCTGTTGTGGCTGTGCTTTTTGCTTGGTGTGTGGGTCTGCTTAGTGGTAAAAGGGAAAATGAAGTGAAAGTTACAAACCTTGTTGAAAATAAAGAAAAAATAGCATTAAATACCAGGGCAAAGTATGGGTGAATTCCTTGTCAAAAATGAGTAAGGGTTGCTTTTTGAACCATTTTAGAATTCCCAATATTTTGCAAGTTATATGTGTTTTTTGGTAAATGTATCAAGGAAGGGTTTGTATGTTGCATATACAAAGCTGTTTGTATATACAAAGTCGTTTGTATACAAGGTCGCTCGTATACAAAGTCATTTGTATATCGGGTCGTGGTATGAGTCGCATGTGGGAGTTGTCAAGTTTTGGCATATTTTTACTTGTATGCATTTCGATAACATTTTATTCTTACATATAAGTCGGGCCTGAAAAAGTTCAAAGTTTAAATAAATAATCGGTTAAGTCCGTCGGATGTATTTTTTTAAGTTTGTATGTTTGAAAAAGGGGGACATACAAAACAATATACAACGAGATATGCATAGCGCAGAACCGAAAAAATTATGAAATGAGATTTTATTGTTGTATGTTTCGTGCATTGTATGTATGTTTCAGGTTATACATTTCAATATACATACAATGTGAAATTCAGGGAAAATTAAAATTTGATATAAAGGATGCATCATACCCTAAAGTCTATTGAAAGATGCATTGCACTTTATGCATGCCACGGAGCCGAAAGGTAAGTAAACTAGGGTCTATAAAAAAGGTTGAAGTCTGAAAGGACATACAAAGGAGTTTGTATGTATTGGGCTTTGTATCTAAGGGGTTTGATACAAGTGTTGTTGTATCATAGAGATACAAATGAAAAGTAGGGTGGGTCCCGCCGCTTGCATAATGGATTTGCATAATAACAATGTATGTCTTCGATATACAAGCCGATATGCAAAGTGAAAGATACAAGTTAAAGGTACAACCCAGATGCAAAAAAGAAATTAAATATAGAAAGGCCTTTGTATGTTTGGAATGCTTGTATGTTTACGATGTACATAACCTGATATACAAAAGAATAAAAAGCATCAAAAGAGATAAAGGGTAATGAAAGGAGGTTTGCATAGGGTTGTTTGTATATGTGCTCATACAAGAAAATATACAAGAGTGATATGCAAAGCGAAAGGTACAAGTACGGACAAAAGGGAAAGAATGTTAGTCACGGTTGTTTGCATATATGTTTGTATGTTAAAATGTACAAAGGGAACGTACAAAGGGAACATACAAAAGGAACATACAAAGAAAATGGGATGTATCAAAATTGAACTGACGGTAAAAGGGTTTAAAAAAGAAAATACTGAGGTAGAAGGCCAAACTTTTGGCGCATTAATTACCGTAATTAATGCCAATCTAACATTTAGAAGAGGTATAAATTGATGAAAGCGATGTGAATTTTAAAATCCATTTTTGTGTCTATTGGCAGGTGTGTAGGTATATGGAAGGTGGAGCTTTAATGGTGATGACATCACAAAGGGTGGATTGGATCACAAAAGAAGTGAAAGGAGTAAAGGATTTCAGTGAGAAGAGATATACAGGTGGAAAGAAGCATAATTAAAAGGGCAAAGCAACATAAGATATTTTGATGGTTGTTAGGATTCCAAAGGGCATCTTTACACTCAATATGGAGTATGCTTCTCATAGATTTTTGGTGGGATTTGTTTTCCACCATTAATACTGCACTTGAGATATAGACCTAAGATTGACTAGGGTTTTGGAACCGTATTGGGGATAATCAAATCTATATATTGAGCCCCTTTACTTTGTAATGACTTACACAGGGATTTGTAGAACAGAGCTAGAAGTTGTAATTTGTCTTAGCATTTTGAATAGAAGAACATTTTAGTTTAGAATAGAAGGAGGTTGCCTGTGTCTACAAAAAGGAATGCATGGAACATCTAGCTTCCTTACTGTATCTGTAAGACGTTTTGTAAGTTTTTTGTAAGTTGATAAATGAAGTAAGGAGTCATTCATACATTGTAAATCATATATGACTGTTTATTTTGAATAAAAATATCTCTAGAATTCTGTGTCTACTATAAGAGTGTTTTCTGGCTCTTGTTTGTATTTGAAATATTATCTCTCCAAAAGAATGAAATCTTGAATGTATGTTCATGAAAATACTCAGGGCTTACATTTAAAGGTTTAGTCTACAGATTTAATTGATTTTGTTGTACTGCTTACAATGTGAATAGCAAAGTATTTAGATCCTATAGAAGAATGAAGTTTAATTTAGATTTCTCTAACTTTTCCCAAACATTTGAAATACTTAGCTTAAATGCAGAGATTTAAAGGAGACTGTCTGATATTTGAAGGAAACATGAACAACTAAGTTGATATTTGGCAATTTTCATAATATTTGAAAAGAAAAGCTTATGTTAATATAAATCATATAAATCTTTGTGATACAGTAACAAATTTATGCAAAGGAATGAGGAAACTGTTGATATTTGTGATATTTTGCATAACTCAAGTCCAGTGAGTCATACAACACCTTAAATCAAGTAAGGCCCCTTGCATATTACAACTTCATATTAACCTACTAAATTGTCCACAAGGTTAAGACGTGACCATACAGAACTTGGGATTAAGTAATCTTAATTGATTTCTTCATATCTTTCAAGATAGTTAGGTTCATTTTGTGAATTTTAACTTTTGTTATGAATGTGTAAAAACAATCATCAACAGTTTTTGGCTATAGAAGGAGGGTCTGATAGGATTTAAAGTGGATTTTGTGTAGGCTGGCCAAAAGGATCATTTTAGTTCTTGGAAATTTGAATGTTCTATTTGCAAATATCTTCTGTTTGAAAGAATTTGAATGTTTTTTTTGTAAATGTACTACTCAAACTTCAAGGACTATTATGATTTTCTAAGTGTTAATGTTTTATTCTAGATATGTTAGATCTCATAAAATTTCAAAATCTAAAAGGTTGAAAACAAAGTATCATTTTCAATCGATTCATATGAAGACTGTTTCAAGGTTAATATTCCTATCTTTCAGAAAACTTTAAACGAGAGGATTTATCCTAAAAATTTATCTAACTATGGTTTATTTGGAAGGTGCAGGATACATAAGACCACAGAGCATGGTGAAATTAATTGTCTGACTTTTCTTACAAGGTTAGATTTGGTTTTAAAAGGACTAATCTCTTTCTCATATGTGTATAGGGCTGAAGGCTGGCATGAAAATGAGGAGATTATGGAGCAGCAGGAGGATGCAATATCAATAATCATTAATTGCTCAGATAATGCAAAGATTGAACCAATGCTGGAAATAAAGGATAGTAAAATATTCTTTTTGGAATCATGTGATGGTAAGAAAAATAATCCATTTTTGTCAGGGTCCAAATGTGAATAAAGCTAATGACCGGTATAAATATCATGAAAAATACAGAGAAGAAATCATACCTCATTTTCATTTTCTAGATGATAAACAAAGAGGATTTAATGAAAGGAAAAAGAAAAGTGAAGTTAATGTTGTTACATTTGATAAATATATTGAATTACTAAGTAATACTTGTCAAGAAGAAATCTCTGGATCTGATTTGAAAATTTTTAACAAAAATGATTGGGCAAAGAAATGTAAACAAGTATTGACAGAATTAAAGTGCACTAAAAGTAAAGAGGTTTATGTATCAGCAAATAAAGGAATCATAGGAAAAGAAGTAAATCTTGATTTATTATTTGATGGATTTAAATTGAATGAACAAATCCAAGATTGTTGCAGGATAATGGAACTAGATATTTTGCTGAATGATAGGACTGAATTATTTGAGGAACAATTCTTGAAAATGGAAGATACAGAGGATTATGCTATTGCTGTGCATAATCAAGCATCACTCTAGCATTATTTTGAAAGTGAAATAGGGAAGTATTTTCATGAATCAAATGTTGTTTCACATTCACAGCCAAATAATCTAGAAATGATAAATTTAGATATGTTAGATTATGATGGTACTCATTTAGATGCTGATGTGTAGAGAATTGAAGAGAACATTGAGACGTTTCCTAAACTTAAGGATAAACTGAACATCCAGAATGAAGAGATAGATGTGGATAAAGATGAAGAAATAATCCATAAAGATTCATACATCCTTTAATTCGAAGTGAGACTAGACATTGATCTAAGCAATGAAAGTGCAAAGTTAAATGGAGGACCAGTTGTCAATAAACAAGCATGTCCAATAGAACTGGAGATACACCAGGTTGTATTTTTCCCTTCCACAGTGAATAATGTTGGGTACTATTTTGATTATAGAAATTCAAGGGATAAGACATGCATATGGATTAAACATGAACGTGATGGGCTACCTCAATTGCTGATAATTAGAGATTATTCTGTTAAAAATAGTGAGGGTAGAATAAATGAGTATTTTTCAGAATTCAAAGATAAATTTGCTAAGTTGAGAACCATAACTAGTGCCCTGATGCTCCTACACAATCTAAGGAAGTATGCAAATACATGTGTCTTTGGGTCTTTTCCTGGATTTTTTTTGCCTTGTAGAGGCTTGTGTATAGTTTGGTAGAATAGTTGTTATGTTTCTTTTCTTTGTTTTCTTGTCTTGCTTTGTGTTGTTTTCTTTCATAGTTAGTTGTTTGTACAGTCCGTTTGTTTTGTTGTGTTTGTTGGTTTGTGTGTTGTGTTGCCTTAGAAGGGATGTTTGTTTTGTTTCGAAGTATGTAGGAGCAGACTAACAACCACTGAAAACAATAGAAAATTTAGAACATTCAAGTTAATTATTTGAAATTTATGCATAACTTGTTGTGACTGTCATGCATGTAGAAAGTTGTTTGACTTGTGAAATTTTGTATTCACTAACTGTGGGTTGAGTATTCAAGGGAAGTTTCTCACAATGACACACCTTAAATCCTTGGGTTTGTTGAACCTACCAGTGTAGATATTAGGTGAAAAATCAGAGGTCACCCTTGCTACCATTACAATTCTCAGCTTAATTTCAGCAAGTGATCATTCCTTGCATCATGAAGTTACAATTGTAATATCTTATGAAGTTTCTATCTCACCCAAAATATAAAATAAATAAATAAATAAAATGGATTTTACTAAAAATCTAGATTAATCCATCTAAATAACTCTACTGAGGCTATAAACGCTTGCTGGAAGTAGGGCTCTACTTAGGAGAATTGTAATGATAACCTTGTCGGGGCTATGGACGCCTACTGGTAGCAAGGCTCTATCCGGTTGGCTATGAGGGAATGACATCAACTATGTAGGTTAATATCAATCACTAGTTTGTTCAACTAATTTTCAAGATGAAGATTATTAACCACGTGCACCCAATTTTACTAAAGGAAAAATTCATGCACCTTATTGAATACATTAAATCTTAAGTTAAATGATGATTTGCAAAAAAGATAGTTGGAAGTTATGAATTTATTTCATTTAGTTTTCTTTAATAGTTTTAATTTAATTGTTTTATTTGGTTGCTAGTTGTTGTGATGCTCACAACACACACCATTTTACTTCTTAGCAAAATGAGGACCCCTGCTGTGGTTGTGCTTTTTGCTTGGTGTGTGGGTCTGCTTGGTGGTAAAAGGGAAAGGAAGTGAAAGTTACAAACCTTCTTGAAAATAAAGAAAAAATAGCATTAAATACCAGGCACAGTATGGCTGAATTCCTTGTCAAAAATGAGTAAGGGTTGCTTTTTGAACCATTTTAGAATTCCCAATATTTTGCAAGTTATATGTGTTTTTTGGTAAATGTATCAAGGAAGGGTTTGTATGTTGCATATACAAAGCTGTTTGTATATACAAAGTCATTTGTATACAAGGTCGCTCGTATACAAAGTCATTTGTATATCTGGTCATGGTATGAGTCGCATGTGGGAGTTGTTGGGTTTTGGCATATTTTTACTTGTATGCATTTTGATAACATTTTATTCTTACATACAAGTCGGGTCCGAAAAAGTTCAAAGTTTAAATAAATAATCGGTTAAGTCCATCAGATGTATTTTTTTAAGTTTGTATGTTTGAAAAAGGGGAACATACAAAATGATATACAACGAGATATGCATAGCATGGAACTGAAAAAATTATGAAATGAGATTTTATTGTTGTATGTTTCGCACATTGTATGTATGTTTCAGGTTATACATTTCAATATACATACAATGCGGAATTCAGGGAAAATTAAAATTTGATATAAAGGATGCATCATACCTTAAAGTCTATCGAAAGATGCATTGCACTTTATGCATGTCGTGGAGCTGAAAGGTAAGTAAACTGGGGTCTATAAAAAAGGTTGAAGTCTAAAAGGACATACAAAGGAGTTTGTATGTATCGGGCTTTGTATCTAAGGGGTTTGATACAAGTGTTGTTGTATCACAAAGATACAAATGAAAAGTAGGGTGGGTCCTGCCGCTTGTATAACAAATTTGCATAATAACAATGTATGTCTTCGATATACAAGCCAATATACAAAGCGAAAGATACAAGTTAAAGGTACAAACTGGGTGTGAAAAAGAAATTAAATACAAAAAGGTCTTTGTATGTTTGGAACGCTTGGATGTTTACGATGTACATAACCCGATATACAAAAGAATAAAAAGCATCGAAAGAGATAAAGGGTAATGAAAGGAGGTTTGAATAGGGTTGTTTGTATATGTGCTCATATAGGAAAATATACAAGAGTGATATGCAAAGCGAAAGGTACAAGTACGGACAAAAGGGAAAGAATGTTAGTCACGGTTGTTTGCATATATGTTTGTATGTTAAAACATACAAAGGGAATGTACAAAAGGAACATACAAAGAAAACAAGATGTATGTCGAAATTGAACTAATGGTAAAAGGGTTTAAAAAAGTAAATACTGAGGTAGAAGGCCGAACTTTTGGCGCATTAATTATTGTAATTAATGCCAATCTAACATTCAAAAGAGGTATAAATTGACGACAGTGACGTGAATTTTAAAATCCATTTTTGTGTTTGTTGGTAGCTGTGCAGGTATATGGAAGGTGGAGCTTTAATGGCGATGACATCACAAAGGGCGGATTGGATTGCAAAAGAAGCAAAAGGAGTGAAGGATTTCGGTGAGAAGAGATATACAGGTGGAAAGAAGCATAATTAAAAGGGAAAAGCAACATAAGATATTTTGATGGTTGTTAGGGTTCTAAAGGGCATCTTTACTCTTAGTATGGAGTATGCTTCTTAGAGATTTTTGGCTGGATTTATTTTATAATGTTGATGCTGCACTTGAGATATAGACTGATGATTGACTAGGGTTTTGGAACCGTATTGGGGATAATCAAATCTATATATTGAGCCCCTTTACTTTGTAATGACTTACACAGGGATTTGTAAAATAGAGCTGGAAGTTGTAATTTGTCTTAGCGTTTTGAATAGAAGAACATTTTAGTTTATAATAGGAGGTCTCCTGTGTCTGTAATAAGGAATGCGTGGAACATCTAGCTTCCTTACTGTATCTGTAAGACATTTTGTAAGTTTTCTGTAAGCTGATTAATGAAGCAAGGAGTCATTCATACATTGTAAATCATATATGACTATTTATTTTGAATACAAATATCTCTAGAATTTTGCATCTACTGTAAGAGTGTTTTTTGGCTCTTGTTTGTACTTGAAATATTATCTCTCCAAAAGCTTGCAATCTTGAATGTATGTTCGTGAAAATACTCAGGGCTTACATTTAAAGGTTCAGTCTGTGGATTTAATCGATTTTTCTATACTGCTTACAACATGAATAATAGAGCATTTAGATCATGTACTAGAATGAAGTTTAATTTAGATTTCTCTAACTTTTCCCAAACATTTGAAATACTTAGCTTAAATGTAGAGATTTAAAGGAGATTGTCTGATATTTGAAGGAAACATGAACAACTGAGTTGATATTTGCCAATTTTCATAATATTTGAAAAGAAAAGCTTGTGTTAATATAAATCATATTAAGCTTTGTGATACAGTAACAAATTTATGCAAAGGAATGAAGAAAATGTTGATATTTGTGATATTTTGCATAACTCGAGTCTAGTGAGTCATAAAACACCTTAAATCAAGTAAGGCCCCTTGCATATTACAGCTTCACATTAACCTACTAAATTGTCCACAAGGTTAAGACGTGACCATACAGAAACTTGGGATTAAGTAATCTTAATTGATTTCTTCATATCTTTCAAGACGGTTAGGTTCATTTTGTGAATTTTAATTTTTGTTATGAATGTGTAAAAACAATCATCAACAGTGTTGCTATGCGAGGTGTGTTCTTCGCATGCTTACTTCTGCGGAGCCACAGACACATTGCCATACGGTATACGACCAGTACGTACCTTCTCCGGCTAGCGTATGACCATGTCGTGTTGAGAAGCAATGTGGGATGTGGCCGAGGTGCACATTCCATGTGGGCAACCAAGGAGTGCGAGGGCCACTTGGCTAGTCCATGCCGCATGACAATGCGATGCAGGGTGTAGCTGAGGAGTACACTCTAAACCATATGGATGGCATGCTCACTTCGCACCACATGAGGACTATTGCTATAGCCTGACGTTGTTCCCTCCTTCTCATTTGGTGGCTAGTATCTAGTCACATAGTGTTGTATAGTACAATTTTGAAGATTGTGGACTTTCTCTATGGTTATTGATGATTTTCTATTGATTGTGAAGGCTGACACTTTGTTCTATTTGATTGTGATGGTTTAGCCACACTTTGTGATTTTATTTGCAAGTAATCCTCATGGTTACATTTGATTTAGTGTTGAAATTGTGCACATTTCTTGCTTTATTGTTGAAATTGAATTTTTATTAATCTTTCTTTATGACTTTGGTGGCTAAACTAGTTTATCCTTATTGTTTTCGATGTCGGCCATGTGTCATATTGTGATTCATCTCCAAGGACGTAGGAGACAAACTTGGTGAGTGTATACAAGGAAGTAGACACAGGGAACCTTGAGGATGGGGGTATGTGAGGCTGTTATACAACTAGGACCCACTACCCACCTATGTGTGATGACTATCTATTGGAGGCTAACCACCTTATACAACAAGAGAGAGGTCATTATGGCTTGTTTGGATGGTCTCACCCTATGAGTGTGGCCTAACACCAACAAGTCATTGTTTGTGAGGTATGGATTATGTGAGATGGATTTTGGCTCTTGATTCATGGATTATGTATCATGGATTAGTATGCTTCTTTTCGGTGTCCACATGGACCCTTGTGTAGCCTTGTAATGTGATTCTCGGTGATGTGAATTTGTGTGTATGTGAAGAATGTATGGTAAATCATGATAAATTGTACTTATGAAATGATAAATTATGTTTGGATTTAGTGTGGTACAATAATTAAAGTGAAATGTCTTGTTGATAAATGATGGATATTTAATGGAAATTTTGTGTTTTACATGTAAAAATATGTTGATATGTAGCATTCTGACCTATTGATTGCTTAACAACAATCTGGTGGAGGAATTACAATGGTGGTATATTTGAAATTGAATACTTTATATGTTTACGATATGAGAATTTCTACTAGTTAGGATTAAAAAGGGTGTAATAGTTTCTTTGTCCTGAAGAAACTGATGTGTGTCAATGCTAACATGTAGGGATTTTGAGTGATTTATGTACTACAAAATCATTTTTGAAATGCAAGTTTTGATTATGTTACTATTGTGACATTGAAAACTAGAAATATAATTTATGTTTGAAATGGAGTATATAAGTTATATTTTATAAATCCTTTCCATAGGAAAATTAGTGAATATTATTTTTATGAAATGAATCAGATTTGGTGTTGGTACTAACGTGTTATGTTTCCACCCTAGTTTGCGACTTCCAGGAGGAAGTCAAGTTTTAGGGGGGGAGGATGTAGTGCCCCTCCATTATCACCATGGATGTGCAATTTAACAATCGTTGACTAAGTTTGACTCAAGTGTGGAATATCAAGAGGTATAGAGCATATTTGAAAATTATTTACTAATTATGATATTTTAATAATTGTATTGTTTTGGAGTAATTATTTATATGAGATAGTATTATTTCTTAAGAAAATCATATATAGTTATTTTATGCTTTATCATTACTAATTGATTTCTAATTTTAGCCACAAACAAGAAGTGGTGGTTATCCACCTCTTTGATAGAATCTTTCCAGTTTTTAGGTCACTACTATTTTGTAGGAGTTAGGAAAGAAAATCATGGATTTTTATTTTATGCTTTTACATTTACATATTTTATAAAGATTATTTTAGTTCATTATTATTTAGGTCCACATTTAGAAGTGGCAGTTACACAATTTATTGAAGGATATTTGGGTGTAATATTTCTTTTTCAATTTCTAATTTATGGAGTTAATTTTAGTAAATTGGAGTTAGTGGAAGTTGGATGTGGAAAGATAGATTATGGTTTTACATTGCTAGTAGAATATGTTGGTTTGGGGGGAGAGAGAAAAAAAGATGGGCAAGTGATGTCTGGAAGTATCTATGCTTCGTGCATCTAAGAATGACAAGGATAAAGATACTCTACAAGGATAAAGATACTCTAATGAGATGTTACACTGAAAAAAAAAAATGTATGTTTCTATCTTTTTAATATATTATTTTGATTTACTGATATTAAAAAGAGACAGTCTATATCAGAAGACACCATGCAAGTACTACTATGATCCCCTCACCAATGAGATCAAGGGTTCCCGCATGCTTCAATTTCACGCTATTGATTTGATTAAGGAAACCGACCATACACTTACTGACTGGATTTGCATGAGTGTTTTCGTTATATAACTCTATTTTATTACAAAAATGTTATGTCTTTTTCCAATGTCTAGAACTACTATTATTAGAGATTGCTACTTGTGTTTCGCATTTTATTGCAGACATTTTATCCCTAGATTCATATGTGGAATTTGCTGCGTATAGTTTATGAGAATTTTATTCGTTGGTAACATTTTGAGGATGTGATGTTATACATGTTTTCATGTTTGAGACTGGATCGAGTGTGTCAATTCTATCCTATAGTGATCTTTCATGTAGCGTTTTAGCAGAGGAGGTTAACAAGGAATAATTTTACTTCCTTTTTGAGGCTGTCGATCTTAAAGTTGAATTAAGAATGTTATTGTCATCCATATTTTTCTAGCCACAGTGTATAAAGTTAGATAATACCAGTAATTATCCTTGATAGCTGTATGGTGTATGTAATTATGTTTTTACCTACAATCATTGCTTTACAAAATATGGAATCTATTTGAGGCATTTTGTCTAGCAGGACTGTTCTTAAATATCAATTTTGGCCAATAAAAATAATACAAATATTTACCACTTTTATTATCTGCTTTCATAGTTTATGGCTACAATTGTTACCTATTTTATTGAATGTCTGATTGAAAACAAGAATAGAATTAGTCGATCTGAAGATACCTTTATTTATGAGTATTAGATATATTCTATTACTGTCAGGGATTGTTATTAGTAAGTGCTATCAATAAAATTGAAACTGATTGTTATGTAATTCTTTTAGTATTCTCTTATCGATTCAGATATTTTGTGCTCCACCTATATTCATGGCGTTAGAATCTACCAAGTGATCTCTTATCATATTATTTGTAAAATCTTGTATTTGTTTGAAAGTTTGATCAAATAATTCTTTGGGAACTTTTCTTGTTGTAATCTGTATCTAAGTAATTCAAAATTACTTAGTCTGTCTTGCTTTTAATGTATTTCCTTAGATAATTGCTTACCTTTGATTTTGATGTAGAGATGGGCATTTCTTTTTGCATGTAGAACATGATCTTGAGTCCTTTGATTTTATGTCAAAGGTTCTCCATTGTTGAAGCTATTACCCTCTTCATGATCAACAACTACTAACTATATTAAGTCCAACATCTAATAAGTTCTTTATATTTGGTATAAATCATGGAGGCTGTATAAAATGGTAGACTATTAAACTCACTTTGTGAGCCAGATAGAGATTATAAAGTTTCCTCTGCAAATTATCATCCAAATTACACTTTACTTATACTGAGGGTCTTTGACTAAGTCAGTTGGGTAGGCATTTTGTTAATTGGAGGGTACTTGAGACTCAATCTAAGCTGTCTATGCACACTCTGAAGAGTGAGAGTCTTAGTGAAGATGGAAATTCTAATAGAGGCATATGCTACTATGAATGGATTGTAAATTAATGGACATTGCATGCAAAGAAATCTAACAAGCATAAACTAATGAGGGCTTAGAAGGAAGGATACAGAAGCCTCCGGAGACATTAAACCCCTGGTTTTGCACCTCAAAGTTTTCTTTAAGGTTGGTAAAGATTTTGATGTGTATCATACCTGATAAAACTCTTAGTCTCTCATATTTGGGGGGGCAAGCCTTTTGAAATATCATTGCTTTGTGGACTTGTTCTTACCAGTCCCATCATCTAAAAGCAAGAAATGTTTAATTGATTCTAGATAATTGCAATCAACTGTAAGTAAATGAAGCATTCCACCATAGGGATTTTAGTTACCTTTTTCCTTTTTGGGTTGACCTAAAATTAGCTATGCCATTCAATGGAAAGTGTATGAGATATGATAACCATTGTAATCTTCCATCTAGTGACCTTTCTTGTGCCCATCATAACTAACTGTAGTGTCATACATCATGGTTTAGAATTGGTCTTCGTGGCTTAACTTATGTTCTTCTAGAAAATGCCATAATGGCCTATGGCGCCTCTGTGGTAATCTTTTATGTGGTTATCCATTATGTGCACTTAATGAGCAATGTAGTGGTGGTTGTTTCTATATTTAGAAACTTATAGTTGAATTATTTTGACTAAAACATACAAGAGTTTGGTAGTTCATTATATTTCTATTTTCTTATTACCTACCTTAGTAAAGTCCATGTTTGGAAATAGAGCTTTAGTGAAATGGAAACTACTGACAAAAAGATGGTTTAAACTCATCTTCAACTGATCATCCAAAGGCAACTTGGGACCTGGAGGAGGAGGAAACATTCAAAGTAATGAAATGGGTACCTAGTATTAGCATATGTGGAAGATTTTGGACCAGTCACCAATAATTTGATGGTAGCCCAACTATCATTAGGGGTCTATGCTTAGCAAAGAGAGACAGAGTGAAAATTTCATCAGAGAAGAGACTTTAAAGGTATTAACAGTTTGTCCATGAAAGAAGGTTCAAACTAGAAGATGAAGCACATCCTAGAGGACTACTGGAAGAAACAACAGAAGAACTATTACAAATGGTCTTAAATGACATTCCTAGTGAAGTTAGGGACATTATTAATAAGGGAAAATAAATGGTATATATAGTCACCACTTTTTATGTGTGGATGGATTATATTAATGTAAATTTAATTGGTTATGTCTTTGTTTACATGGAAAAAACTCTGTCGTATCAGTCTCAAGAAGTTAATCGGGTGTTTGGAACTATGGTTGGGTGAGTGAGTTTGTTTATATGATGTGGTAAACACAATCACATTCACACACACTTTTTATTTGTTTCCTTCATGACGTGAATATGGCACTCTTTCAGATTTACAGGAAGAATTACAATTTGTGTTCTATTAGAATCCTATATGAAAAGACTCCTTCCATAGACTTTCACACACGTCACAGATTTTACGCTATCACAGTAGGCTTCTTGTAATCCTATGTAAAACTATATGCCCTGAAAAAAATAGAAACCAAATATTAGCCATGATATCCAACAAATCTGTTTTAGAAAATTATCTTTGACTTCACTAGTTTGCACTTGAATTGGAAAAAGATAATTCATGTATTTTCTTTGCTTTGTGCTTGAAGCCCTAATCTTGGTGGTTATGATAGGGTTGTTTGGAAATTTTCTCTTCCATGGCGCTCATGGCTTAAAACCTGTGTGAGAATGGCTGAGTGGGAATCAATGGTAGATGTGATATAGAAAAAGAGATTTTAAGTATTTTCATTTTTTGTTCCAATCACCATATGCATGCTAGGATCATACTTTGGGCTAGATACAATGATGATTAAGGTCCTAGTTGACTACCATCTTATTTGAAGTATAGTCTCTTAACTCTGTTATGTATGATAGTGAGAATCTAGATCAAATAAAGTTAACTTAGGAACCTTTGTTTTTACGAACTGGATCTTTTTCTACTAAATATTGATGGATCTTGTGAGATTTATATGTGAAAGATTCAGATTGGTTCAAACTTAATCTTGTAGAAAGTATTATTAGAATACATCTTAGAAGAAGTTATTTAGGCTATTATTGAAGAAAGATAACTTTTATATCGACTGATGAGATATTTTCTGAAATGATATATCGGCTTGTGTTGAATAATTCCTTGCTTCATTATGCGTTGGTCATGTGAACACTTTATTGAATGTGGTACATACCTTGTGTTGTATAAGTTAACTCCCTTATAAAATTTTGGGATTATAAAGTGTTTATTGTATTTGTTGAATCCATGTTATAACTTGTATGAAACCATTTTTGTGGATCGCAAGTTCAAGTCCCCAAACTACAAAGTCTCTATGCTACACATACGTAGGCAAGTCCAACATGAACTCTCGAGACATTAGGTCAGCCCCCTAGGGCCTTAGGCTTGTCATTTTAAGCAGTTGATATTTGTTTTATGTAAATTAGTTACTATGCAGGACTAATGTTTCATTAGATGTGTAGTTTGAGATCTCTAAGCCATGCAAAATTCTGAAGCTAAGAAGATACATGTCTGTTAACTGAGCAACTTACTGGAGCAAATAATATGTTTTCCACTATACTAAGGATGAGTATATGGTTCTTGTTATACTTGTTTGTAATTGCATTAGAGATGTCTTGTTCCTAATTGGAAGGATCTTTTATTATGTATTTGTAAATTAGGGTGTATCTCTGTTTATATCATTTATTCATGACAATTTCTTAATGAATACTTATCTAATATTATAATATGGAATAGTATGTGTATATTCATCTGATGTAAATAGACTTAGAATGATCTATGGTTGTTAGGTAACTCATAAAGTTAGTTAGATCTTGTTATTTAGTAATGCAGCCATGTAATCCCTAGAGGTTAAAAGCTTAACTTAGATGTTGTAATTAAACATGATTTACATCTAGTCGATGATACTTGTTAATATATATATATATATATATATATATATATATATATATATATTTGCCATTTTGCATTGCTTAGTGAGCTTTTCTCTAGGCTTTCGTGGATGGGCATTACATAGGGCTTCACCCTAGAGAGGAGTGCCATCATTGGAGAAGGGCGATTTGGTGTTTGAGGGTATATTTCACATTGTTAGGATTTCTTGAGCCCTAAATTCAAAGCAGCAGCCTAAAGCCACCATTGTAGAGGTTTTTGGAGAAATCTTTCTATGTTATTTTGGTATGTACAAACCTATCAAGACGTTTGATTTGTAATAGAATAAATCTAAGTTGTAATTAGGAATGTTTGAGCCTATTCATTAGATGTAATTTCATGATCATAATTTCTAATTTGTAGCAGAAGACTTCTATTCTAAAAATCAGATTTGGTTGTGGATTTTGGATGCCCTACATTGTGTATTTCATGGTGTAATTCATTCTTATGATGAATGTTAACTTGTAGTTTCATTTGTGATCATTTTTGCCATGTCTGGATTGTTTGTGTGAATAGGGGTTTTTCCTAACTAGTTTAGTTAATTTTCCATTATGTGGATAATTCATATTATTTAACTATTTATTAGTTAAATAATATTCACACATCACACATAATTCACATGTTAAGTTGACTTAGTGAATCTTCTAGATGTTTCTAGTTATTTCTAGTTGTTGATAGTTGTAGTGAGTTATCTTATCCTACACATGTGCTCTAGTTGGAATCCTATCCACTAGTTGTCACATGTGATAGGAATGTGACATTTGTCATATGACTACAACTCTTGGTAGTAGTCATTAATATACATATATGTTACATGTATTTTCGAGGCCCCAAACTATTTAAAAGGCCAATTTGGCAGCAGGGTTAATAATTCCTAAGGAGTAAGTGGTTGGTCACTGAGAAGAGAGAGTGTTCAAGAGTGCAACTCTGGCAGAGATGAGAAACTTGAATAGTTGGTTATTTTTTGCTCAAGGAGGGGAAGAGCAGTCTCCAATTCATGGAGCACCAAGGTGGAGGGAGAGAGATGAAGTGGGAGCTGCAATTTGGACTTTTAGTTAAGAAGACTATTTAGATTTTCAAGTGCAATATATGCTACCTCTAACTCGTGAAACAACCTTGAAGATGATGACAACCTCTTTATCATCTCAAATGCCTCCTTTAGCTTGTGTTGCAGGTGAGTGAAATGGCATCCTCATGTGGGATGTCTTGAAGGAAAGAGCAATGACAAGGGCAGAGCAGACCATGATGGTAATGGCCTTGGCATGGTTGATATTGATGGCAACTTCTTCTACTACTGCTTTATTCTCAACCTTGAGCTTCCAAGCCAATCCAACAAAATGAAGAACAACAGTCCTGCAATCTTTCTACTTCATCGGTGAGAATTAGGTGCATCTACAACCTGGAGGGCATGCTCTTTGAGTGATTATGGTAATAGTGATGCTTGAGAGAAGATTGCAGGACCATGGCCACCCCAAGGATATCCCAGGATATCCTTGAAAAAACTTTCTTGTTTGGTCAACAAAATGAAAATATAAAATATATATTTCACTCGTTATAATGGTTCTTATATTAAGGTTGTTTAAATATAGGGTATCCTATTAAATATTTCTCACACAATATTATTAGGCACATTTATAAAGGTAAATAAACTTGTTTGTGTTATTCAAGAGCTAGTCTATATATATAAATTAGGTAAATAAATGATAGTTGGTAAATTGATAGTTTGTAATAATTGAATGTGTACTTAGCTTGATAATTGAAGATGATTTTAAAATTACTTAAGGATCTAAATGTTGTGACTATGCATAGTCAAGTCTAACTATTAAGGATGAGCCCATGATTGCGACCTTGTCTTGTGCCTATGAACTTGACTTGTGTAATTTGTTGATTATTTTTCTTCACTTCCCCTAACCAGTCTTGATTTATTTTATGGTTCTTGATGTTTGTAGTGGCTAGTAGTATTGATAAATACCTTTATTAGGCTATTGTACAACTAAATTGTGACGATTCTATAGCTTGATCAACCCCTTTGAAATTGAACAATATAAAAAAGTAATGCAAATGCCTCTAGAATGATTGTAAAGAGTTAAAGTACTTTTATAGCACTAATTGAAGTGTGTAGATGTAAATGATATTCAAATTACTAGCTTTATTTTTATATTTTCAGATGATTGGAGTGAATGCATCAAATGCTTTTAAATACAAGGAGATAGGAACATATTGTGTAAACTTGTGTTTATTTGGCCTAGGCAGAAAGGGTAATGGTGGGAAGTTAGTCAATTTTGAATTTAAAAGTCTAAATTAGGGTAGAACTAGTCTGCAACTATGAGGATAAACCTACAACTACAAATAAGTTTAAGAATATAGAAGGGACTAGATCATAAAGGATAGCTTGTGCATAAAAATGAGTAAGTATAAAACTATTAAATGGGTGGATCGAATAAATGTGTAAGGGTGTGTGAACTAGGAAATGGGATAATTGGTGGGTGTATAGAAAGATGTGTAATGAAGTGTGTGGATAACATAGGGCAAGGGACTTGACTTTGATCAAAATTATGCCATTTGTCAATATGTCAATGTATCAAAACATTCCCCTCACAATGCTTAGAGTGAATGCATCAAATGCTTTTAAATACAAGGTGATAGGACCATATTGTCTAAACTTGTGTTTATTTGGCCTAGGCAGAAAGGGTAATGGTGGGAAGTTAGTCAATTTTGAATTTAAAAGTCTAAATTAGGGTAGAATTAGTCTACAACTATGAGGAAAACCCTGCAACTACAAACAAGTTTAAGGATATAGAAGGGGATAGATCATAAAGGATAGCTTGTGCATAAAAATGAGTGAGTATAAAACTATTAAATGAGTGGATTGGATAAATGTGTAAGGGTGTGTGAAATAGGAAATGGGATAATTGGTAGGTGTATAGAAAGATGTGTAATGAAGTGTGTGGATAACATAGGGCAAGGGACTTGACTTTGATCAAAATTACACCATTTGTCAATATGTCTATGTATCAAAACATTCCCCTCATAATAAACACAAACTAAATGGGAAACATGGACATGAAAATTTTACTGTTACAACATTATAATATCCTTACATCTTTTAGGCTTACAATTTGTTTCTAAACGATTTATACAAGTGATTCCAAAAACACATATGTACTTTAGATTTACATGAATTACATGTTTATTGAAAATAATATTGTTATAAATAATAAAAGTTTAGACGTTAATTATCATCTAAATTATTATTTTTCTACATTACTTAAGTTAGGCACTAAGGGCCACAAAAAATAGTGTGTACAAGTATAGATTTTGGTAACATAGGATTCACTAAATTCATTGAAGGAACTTAATTATCCATCCATCTCTTATCGGCCAAAAGGGACTATTTATTTAGATACTAAATATGGTTCATTGTCTTTTCGGATAGGGGCAAATTACATTGGATCCTCCTATATAATCTTGAAATACTAGTGTACACGTAGTAGGAGGGTTAAATTACAATGGACTCCTACAAACTAGGCCATGATCTTAGGTATATTTTTTAATTTCTTCAATAAACAACTCATTTAAGGACTCATCACACAACAATTGACATTACAAATTAAAGTTGCCAATAAAAGCTTGATCTTTATTACATTTTCTATCTCATTGAAGCCATAGATAAGCTTATCTTGAACTTCTTTGAGAATGTGGAACTACATTAGGATGCTATGGAAGGTTGTCTTTGCCTAGTCTATGATCCCATGAAAATCTTCATGAATATGTTGTGGTTGTGAAGAGCATGAAAATTTTGTTCAAAGATTGAGTCATAGATCAAATACATTTTCCACCCAATAGACTACCTAGGGTCAAGCAACAAGTTAGTGATAGCCTCATGGATTCCTATGCACATTGTTTATCATTTAGCTCCTTTTCTAACCCCTAAGTTTGAAGTACCTAGATTCTGAAGGCAGCGTTATAAATTTCCCATGAGATATATTTTTTAAATCCTTAGTGGCTTTTGTTACATAACCCTACTACCTTCACAAGCTTATTCACTACATTCTTTATCTCCAACTTTGGATGTTTCTTCCCTTTTCCTTTTGTTATTTATCTTATGTTCCCTCACCCACATGGCCTATTTCTTCTCAAATCAGAGGTTAGTTAACTAATCAATCAAAAGTGTTAACTAACCTGTCAATTGAGTCAATTCCTCAATCCATTCAGTCAGTTCCACAATCCACTCTTCTAACTGATCAATCAAGTCTGTTAACTGTTCAGTCAATGGAGTTAACTCTCCAATCAATTTTGTCACATCCCCTCTTTCATGATGGAACTAGGACACTTGTCACATTTCTACTGGTTGCACATTCCTCAACCATCCTTAGCTTTTGATCTTCATATCTTCTCTCAACTGTTGATTCCCTTTCTTCCAAGTCTATAAATGAAGCATCATCCCTCCATTCTATTCATCCAGACTTTTGACATCGTTACTCTGCAGAAATATCACCAGCGCACCTTTGGCATCTTTTTACCATCCACAAGCTTGAGATCACATACTTGCCTTGGAGCTCATTTTCATTGCATATCACCATAGCCATTTACCATCGACTTCCTACAAACAACTAAAAAAGTGTACTCTCTGAGGGCTCACTTTATCTGCAAAAGGACGGTTGTAATAGGCAAACAATAGAAACATTGATTTCAGGGAAGGTTTGCTTTGTGTTATTCATTGCTATTTTCGTTTAATCTTCTTTGTTATCTCCTATTCTGTTGATGTTTGGGTCATACATTAGTCATTTGATTGATTCACGTTTTACCCTTACAACATGGTCTACAAACTAGCACATATAAGAATTAAAATACATGGCTAAGGTTAAACACCACCCATCACTATTTGAGAGAAAGAACTGACTTAAATACTAATCAATAATAACAAAAGGCTTCATGGAAATGGACACCAAAACTTCATCTACTATTTCATGACGTTAAATTTCTATCTTCAATTCAAACAACATGATTAATGCATAAGAAATCAAATTCATTATTGAATATATAGTCCAAAGTATGAAGTATTTTAATGTTATGATATCAATATCGATTAACAATTCTATTGTATTTAAGCATTATGAAATATAATGTAATACAAATCTTACGTAACTATACGTTGCCTAAGCTTTGAACGCATTATAGAACAGTAACGTTCGGAATACAAGAGGTGATGTGTGACAGACTGTGGCGAAGTAACGCCACAGTTGGCAGTGATAAGCCGTTATGGGAGAAAGGATTATGATCAATAACTAAGAATGCAAGTTTTAATTCTACCCTAACATACTAGTCTGCCACAATAATATGATTTAACATTTTAGAACTTCTAGTTACAAGACGTTGCCTTTAATAGAACTGAGTCATCATTTAGAAATTATTAAATACATGGGAATACTTTCATTAGAAAAGATTTTATCATTTGCTAAATACATGGAGACATCAATAATTACACAGACATATACATTTAACTACACAATGATAATAGAAATCTCTAGATTACAAGTTCTAAACTGTGACTTAATGCCTTCAGAGAAAAGTTCTAATACATATTATATACTACTAATCCTAAGAGTTGATTAGAAAGAGAGGTACCATGATGGTGCACTAATCCAAGAGACAAAATGAAAAGAAAATATGGGAAGGTTTCTTAAAACAATCTGGTTTCAGTAAAAGGCATCGAATAGATTACTCTATACATTACATTCCTTAGTGTAAGAATATTATACAATAAACCATTACAATTTATTAAAATACTTTGGGAGACAGAAATGCTAACTGTTCAACAAAAAGCCTAGGAGAAAAAAATCATCCACAAAGTATTGTTAATAACTTAAATCAATTCAACTTAAATTTGGCTTTTGCCAAAATAATTCCTTTAGTAAACATATAATCTTCTTTGTAAGGTATACTAAAGTTTAAAAAGATATAATCTATTGATGATAATTGAAGAATAGGGGGATATCGAATTTGCATTAAGAAGTTAGATATGATATTATCTGGTAAAAATTCTAATACAGCTTTTAAGTTTGTTATCTATATCTACATATACCAAATACTGTAATGTAAAACATTTGTATTCGATTAGAAGAAGTCAATAGATCAATAAAATGATATTTGGAGTCTGACTGGGCGGCTAAGCCGGCCATAGTCGGGCTTCATGAATGCACTTTAGACATATATTTCTAAAAGATGAAAATAATGGCAATTCAGAGAGTAAAATGAATCTCTAACAGACCTAAGTCTAACATATTATAAGTGATTGATAGATGGACCAGTGAATAGGGCTTTAGTGCCTTTGGACGGCCTTCTATGGCAGTAATGGCTAGTCTATTAAAGAAATAAATCTATTCTATACTTTTAACACTTATCCAAATTTTAATCCCAAATCTTACTTTCTAATAATAATCGCCATCTCTTTTATTCCTTACAGCCCATAATAAGGGTGTGCGGCTTTATCATTGTTATTATTATTTTCTTTTGAAGCTGATGGATACAGATAATGCTTGGATAAAGTTTTCATATCTTAAAGCATAAAAAGGAGGGCATGAGAGGAACGACGACCTTCCCAAGCCTTGCCCTCTTATTCCAACTTATTCCAAGTTAAAATGTAGTGCACACACAAGTTGGACAAGGGCTGAGAACTATTTGAATGAAAACCTCAAAGGGACACCATCACATGAATCGCAAATGATTGTATGATATATGTATATATACAAAATGTATTTGTAGAATGTCTTTAGAAGCACTTAGTAATGCAAACAATAGGAAAAATCCTAGATTCTCAAGCAATGTAGGACAAGCACAATGAGAATATGCATGCTTATTTATTTATTGATATGCCTACCGAAACCCAAAATAACACAATGAATACTTACCTCTAAAAGGGTGTTGTAACAGTTCCTAAGTATGCTATAGCACATCCAAGACAGAAAATCCAATGAATCCTTCAGGAATCAATTGGCAAGCATAAAATGAGACTATTCAACCTCATATAAAAAAATCACAGAAGAACTTAGCCACTATCACCACCATCTTCCATCTTGAGTGCATGCCGATAAATAAAATTGGTAATGTAGTGAATGCCAGTATCCCACTAGCTCTCTTTCTTGTAACCTCCTAGAAGACTCTTCCACTTCCAATTCTGTCACCCATATTCTTATGGTCAAAAATAGGTTAAAATAATTATAGAACATAAATTATAATTTCTAATTCTAATCTATTAATTAAAATTTTAGATATACCTTACATTCTTCCCCCCTAAGAATGGACTTCCTCCTAGAAGTCATCAGGAGAAATAAATATTTCTTATTTCACTCTGAAGATCTGCAACCGTAAAATTAGTAACAATTCCCAATTGGCTCACATGCATCAATTAAAAATCTATTCTTTAATCAATCATAAATTCGCTCTACCACCCAATCATAGGATCGACTTGGTCAAATCCACCCTTGAGCAATTAAAAAGATACATTTTATTGATGTTCAACATATTAAATAGATAATCAATTCCATTCCAAGATTCTAAATCATAAATTTTATCTCACTTTCTTTCATAATAAAATCAATATCTCCAGCAATTCTTTCCATCACAACACCAATACAAACTATAATAATATTCATACAAGAATTCATCAATCTTACCAAATCAAATATACAATAATATCAGAACAGATTTCTTTCCAAAATTTACTTGTATACATTTATCTCAATCATGAAGTCATATAAAATAGAAATACAATTAATTTTCTTACCTTGGTTGTCCATATACCTTCCTTTATTGATCCAACAACTTGCAGCAATCATTGTTCACACAGAGCAACCATAGCTCACACAGAGCATCCACAACTCACATAAACAATCATAACTGACACAGGGCAACTGTAGCTCACACAGAGCAAACAACAAACATAGAAATGCTTATGCAAGAATTTCTTCATTAGTTGACATAGAAGTATCAATATAGATTACTGATAATCAAATTCATTGCAATATATATCCTCTTACAATTTAAAGTTCACAAATATTATTTTCTTTCATCATATATACTTTTGTTGATATCAAAATGATTAGTGCCAAATATAACCATAATGCCATAAATTAGACCTTACAAAACTTCACAATATACATTCTCCAAGGCATCTCTCCCCTATACAACCTACCAGGGCAATCTACACAATTCACATTACTTCACTCAAGTCAACAACAATAAAGCCTCAAAATCCAGAAGTTCCAATGAGTAAAAATTTTAAATAAAAATTAAAAATCAATAAATAAAATTTCATATAAAAACAAATTAATTAATAGAAAAGCAATAGTTCAGACCAAAACCAAAATCTTTAATAGAATAGTCCTTGAGGCAAAAGGACAATAAACAACCAAATATATTAATAAATCTTCAAACTGTCAGCTCTCTAAAACAAATAAGAAAATAAAAATTTCAAATCTTCTCACAAAACTGAACATCTCAATTACTACATGACTTCAAACGAGCCACCTAAGGGGAGGAGGCGAATGTGGTGGTCTCAAACCACATGGAACTCCAACATATACCACAAAAGAAATAGAACATGAAATTTATGTAGTTATAAACATTCAACAGTTATGAGTAATCAAATTTTAGCAAACTCCCTTTTTTACAATGTAGCTCCCTTATCACCATTAAGTAGCTCACATAGAGCAAATAATGGCTCACACAGAGCAAGGCTCACACAGAGCAAATAATGTTAGTATCATAATAAATCATTGAATTCCATTATTAATCTGAGAAAAACATCAACATAAACAACAAATTTTTCTTACCTCTTTTCTTCAGATTTGAATCCCCAGTCTTTGCAACTTCTTTTAGCCTCTTTTCTCTAGCTTTCCTTCCTCTTCTAAGAATCTATTTTCTCAATTATTTCTAGCACTTTCCTTCTTTCTCCAACATGTTCCATAACTCTCTTTTAGATCATTGCAACTTACACAATTTCCTTCATAAATTATTTTCTAAACAAGATTTGTTTCAGAAGCATTAGCAATGTCTAATAGCACAAATCTATTCAAACTTATTTCTACAACATATGTTTTTCCTTGTAAAATATATAGATAAAACACTTTCTTTCTCAATAATAATAAATAGTATACAATCATTAAACAAACATTTTATTTCACAACCATTCCAGTAAGAAATTTAAAAGAGAGAGATTCTCACATGAGGGTTAAGATTTATGTAACTCCCTTCCCATAACATATCAAGAAAATCTCCAGTAACTCATAATATCAATTCCCTATCTCTCTCACACCCATTCATCTATATTACTATCATCATCATTCACAATATTATCACTAAAATCTATTCAAGAAACCAAATCTAGACAAACACAAATTCCTTACCTCAATCAAATTATTACCCATTTATACAACAAGTCTTTTGTTAAAGATCATGTCACAATGGAAATATTCTTACATATCATACCTGGACCATTCATTCCTAAATTAACTCATTAACCTTTTAGCCCTCCACTTTTCAAGCAATCCTGTATATTCACAGCAGCCTTAACTCCATAAAGATTCAGTTAGAGAAAATAACAACTCCTTTTACGAAATATAATTCACTTTTTCCTTCTATTAATATTCTTTGCATTTCTTCTCATAAAAACAAATAATTGGGCCAATCTTCCTGCAAAACATCTTAATAAAACATTAGTGCTTTTGAAATAACTTATAATCAAGGTTGTCTTAATCATTTCATTAAGCTATAATCATGTTCAAATGCAAATCATCCATGTTTCACACCAGTGAAATAGGTTCAACTTTTTTCCCCAAAGCTTCCAAGTGTTGCAACCTGGTGCTCTGATACCTATGTAACGCCCACTGATGAAATTATCAATTTATAAAAATATTCAAAAATAATAAAGATATAATAAGATTATGGAGAAAAAATTTCTTCCTTTAAATAAATATTAATTAAATATACAAATTAAACTTCTTCACATTCATATATACATATTTTCAAAAATTGGCTTAAGATCATCCTTTCACCATGTGAAAAGATACTTTCATAGTTCTAGTAACCTGCACAACAAACAAACCTAGAGCTGTACATTCATTATAAACATTAGATCTGCAAAATCGATCATCAAACATTTCAAATAATAATAAACTAAATAAATATCATAAATGACAAGCCTAAGTCCCTAGGGGTCGACCTAGTGTCTTGGGATCTCATCTATGATGGCCTTGCCTACGTACACATAGCACAGAGACTTCGTAGTTCAGGACTTGTATCCACAACCTCAAATTATTTTCATAATGCAATATAAATTTATTAATCTCAAGAGATTATGAGGAAAACTACATATACAACATTCAACATTGCTTTTCTCATAACCCATAATACAAGAAACATCACATATCATTACACATAGTATTTCATTTCAAAATACAAGACTAAACAATCAATATAATATAAGTCTATCTTCATCCATAAACTAACTTACAAGTCGATACTCTAGTTAATAGAAAACATATATTCAATAGAGAACCCATATTATAACTAAAATAATCACTTTCCAATCTATTTTTAGCTCAAATATCATACCAATCATCATACCCATCCAGGACATAAGAATAGCTTTGATTACTAAAGAATTACATTGATATTGACGAAATAAATAAGGTTCCCAATCATTTCAAATTTTGAAGTTCCACAAAGCATGTAAGAATATATATATATACTCCATCAAGGATACTAAAACCTTATAAATAAACCGATTAGTAAAAACTAAAAGAAAATCATTTAGAGTCAACCCTAATCAAATAACATATTTAACTTATAACTTCTAGCATCCTAACATTAAAATTATTAGCCATAAAGAATATCACCTAGATAAAGTTGCAACACCTTAATAACTTAAATATCTAAAATGAGTTTAAGATATAACACTTATCAAACCCCATTCAATAATAAAATTATATAATAATGAGAGTTCCTCCAAACATAGATTGTAACATTCAAAACTTATTCCATTAATAGATATATATAAAGATCTAAATTAATTAATGAGTCCATAAAATATATTTATCATCGTTAGTAAACAACGTATGCTTTAGGATTAACACAAGTAAATCAATAATAAACTCCAATTATTCACACCAATCTGTATTACATGGTCTACAAACTAGCACATATAAGAATTAAAACACATGGTTAAGGTTAAACACCACCCATCACTATTTGAGAGAAAGAACTGACTCAAATACTAATCAATAATAATATAAGGCTTCATGGAATGAACACCAAAACTTCATCTACTATTTCATGACGTTAAAGTTCTATCTTCAATTCAAACAACATAATTACTGCATAAGAAATCAAATTCATTATTGAATATATAGTCCAAAGTATGAAGTATTTTAATGTTATGATATCAATATTGATTAACAATTCTATTGTATTTAAGCATTATGAAATATAATGTAATACAAATCTTACCTAACTATACACTGCCTAAGATTTGAATGTATTATAGAACAGTAACATTCATAATACAAAAGGTGATGTGTGACAGATTGTGACGAAGAAACGCCATAGTCGACAGTGATAAGACATTGTGGGAGAAAGGAATATGATCAATAACTAAGAATGCAAGTTTTAATTCTACACTAACATACTACTCTGCCACAATCATATGATTTAACATTTTAGAACTTCTAGTTACAAGAAGTTGCCTTTAATAGAACTGAGTCATCATTTAGAAACTATTAAATACATGGGAATTCTTTCATTAGAAAAGATTTTATTATTTGCTAGCCAACCTGTTCTTCTTCTGTCTGTTTTGTCAAACTGAGACCCGATACTCAGAAGCTAATATATTTTGAGTCCTTCATCTCCGGAGGATAAAACTATGGATTTAGAGTGTCTTGATAATTCTTGTAAGTACCTCACATCCGCAACAACCCATGCCTTTCCATCGGAGAGATCTGGATCAAGATACTAGACCCTATCATCTGCTCTGTTCTTGACTACCTGAACTTAGATAAATTCTGATTCTGACTTCTGGTGTGAACAAATTGTGTTATGCGGATAGATGGGATGATCTTAGTTGCCATCAATGACAACACTTATCATGCCTAGCAGTGTCTCTTGCCAACAATCTCCCCCTTTGGCATTGATGGTAACACTTAGTGAAAAATGACTAAGTGTTGAAATGGCTCCCCCTTAGCTTGTGCTCCATACTATTATTCACATTGCTTTTCGGTGCTCACCCTTAGCTGGATTCTTCATTTTTCACTAAACTTCATTCCCTCTTTGTCATCAATGGCAAAGGGTGGGGTCCACAATACAAAATTCTCTAAAAATTTGTATATAGGACCGCATATGTACAAGTAATCATTCTATTCACATGAACTTGAGAATATCTACAAAACTATTTTTCAATTGCACAAGTTTAGAGGTCCAAGTATTCTTTATTCCATCCAAAATAGAGATGTGCCCACTTAGCAAAAAATGCATATGCTTCCACCTTTGTCAGATCCGAAGGATTGCTTGTCTGAAGTGCAGTCTGAGCTTCTGATAAGGCATTAAACATAGTTTCTAACTTGGGGGCAATTAATTCCCAGAGCTCACACATTCTCTTCATAATGTTACTTTTCTCTTTACCGAGCCTCTTTATCTCATATGTCAAGCTAATTACTTGACATTCCTGACTTATAGGTGAAACTATTAGAGGATCAAAAGTTTGTGAGATATTTGATAATTTTTGTTCTTATTCCTTTATCTTCTTCTCAATATCCTCACTAATTTTGGGCCATGATAGAATTTGTACATATCTCTTGCATCATTCAAATCATTCTGAATACTTCTTATGCTAATGCTAGAATCATCGTATCATTTCCTATTAGATTCTCTACTTCACTAAATTTCTTATCCAGAAACTCTTTTCGGACCTTTGCCTCTGCAGATTTTTCAAAGGATACAAAATCGGTATTTACAGAACTTACAAGATTTTTTAGATATCCAGATGGGGAATCAAATGGACTCTTCTAGTAGGAGGGCATTAACTTCTCCAAAATCTTGGTTGCAAGTCCTAGTAGCTCATTGTCCTCCATGTGGAACTTTAACATCTTTTCTCTAGCCTTTACTTGGGTGAATGATGCTATTTTCATTAATTGAATTGGAGAGAGGGCATCTAGATTGGCTAATCCTTAGAGTAGTTCAGGCTCATCAAGCTTAATCATCTCTTTTTCAAGAATGTTTTTCACTACATCTGGCCGGTGTCTCTTGCAACAATTTCTGAACCATCCTTTTGTTCATCAGATTTCTCAGTATCTACTTTAGGTGTTTCAACATTTGCACCATCTTCTTCTGTTTTGTCTTTCTTTCCTTTTTCCTCCTCTTTCTCTGCTTTATTTTTCTCTGTGTTCTCTATAGAGGAACTCTTTCCTATTTGTTCACAACTTGCTACTTGATCTGGAGGGCTCTGTGTAGAAGCAATATTCTTTTCTATTTTAGAATGATCAGGTGGAGGAGTTACTCTTGCATCAACTATTTTGTCTATCATATCTATGTTCCCCTAATTGACTTGTTCCTCTTCTTGGACTTCTCCAACATTCATATCTGATGAATCAAATCCAACCTTAGTCTCTTCATAGGTTAACTCTAGAGGTTCTAAATTAACACCTTGGTCATCAATTCTTTTGTTAAATTGTTCTTCTGGACCTTCATGTTCCAGAATGGAGGATTAACTTCTTCTACTTGTTTCTTTGAAATAATATAATATTTATCTTTGTCTAAAGCCTTTCTCAAAATTTATTCTATTTCTTTTGCACTTTCCTTAGTTTCACCAAGCATAAGTTTGTTCATCTAGACTTTGCTTCTGAACTTATCTTTAACTTCTCTAAGGATTTTGTCTTCTTCTCTTCTAGTCATCATAGGGCACAAAGTGGAGAGAACATACTCTTTGAGTTCCATGTCTTTATCCTTAGCTACTTCTTTCCTCATTTCTAGTACTTTCCTTAAGATTTTAGGGAGTTCTTGTAAAATTTCCAACAAGGCTCTATTGAATTTATTCAAATATATGATAATGACATCTTCCAACATTTTCTTATTTGCTTGATCACAATTATCATAGTAAACTCTGATAGGTTTTAAATTTCCATGAACAGTGATTGTTTTTACAATTTCATCAATAGTCATAGCGACCTTACCAGTTACTTGCTTTTTACTGGCCTTATTGCTTCCAAAAGGTTGGTCTTTAGAAATCTTTGAAGTTTTGGATTTCTTGGATCTTATTTCTTTCACTTCTTCATTTGTATCTATCTCCTCATCATCTTTTGTGCTCATGTGGGTTCTTGTGGCCTTGGTTTTCTTTCTTTTCCCTCCATCACCGGATGGAGTGGCTTTCGGCTTCTTAGTGAAAGTGGACTTGAGTTGCTCAGCAAGAGTTGTAGAACTCCTTGTCTTCCTTGAGGAGCTTGGTGGGACTTCCGGAGCGACTACTGACTCACTTTTTTCTTTTTCTTCTGTAGTCTACTTAGTGCTTTTCTTCATCTTTTCAATTCTTTCTCTGTTCTACTTTACTGCCTCCTTGATTAGGCCAATGCACTCAGCATACCTTTCAACTTATCTCTGCACTTTCCTCTTGGTCTCTGGTTGTTTGAGCTCCACATGCAATTTTAGACTTAGTTCCTTGTAGGTTCTAAATCTTTCTATAGAGGTATCTTTAGGTGCGCTCAGAAGATGTTGAGCATACATATCCAAAACTCTTCCATCCACTTCATAACCCATAGGCATTATCCAAACTATCCTTGGTTCTACAGTTTCCATCAAGCACTGATCTGTGTCAAACATGAAACATATGTCACTTTCATACTTCTCCACAATTGATTTGGGGATTCTCTCCCTTCCTTGCATTAAACTTTGGAAGTTTTTAAAGTAGCCCCAAATGGCAGTCTTTTGGGCTTGGGTGTCACCAAGGCTGAGAAGGTGATCTCTTATTTTCCATGCTACTGGTCTATCAGTTGTCCAATGCACACCTTGAATTCTAGGTACTTCATTCATAAAATAGAAGAACAAGCATATAATCAAGGAACCATATTTGAAGGTATTTTTCCTATCTTTCTTTATTTTTCTCAGATTCTTAATCAACTAATTCTATAGTAGCTCACAAAGATCATAATTAGCATTTTCCTTTACCATTTGATAGGCTGCATATATTGTAGTTCTGGAGATAGAATTTTCCCTGCTGGAATAGTAAATCTTGTACCCAATCACCATGGAGGCAAATTGGAGATCAGGTTCTATGATATCATTGATGTTCATTGCCCTTTTGTCAAACTTGGCACTGGTAGCTGCAATCACTGTCTAGTTTTTCACGACTTTCAGCATGGGTAATCCACCGAAAGAGTTTAACCCAATTACAATTTTGATAATATCCTTTGTAATCTTAAATAGTTTCAATAGCCACATGAAATCATTGTGTATTCAACTCAATACATACCAAACCTATTCATTTTCATCAAATATCAAAAACCTAATGACTTGTAGAAAGTGTTTGATTTCTAGGGCTTTGTATTCCAGTTTCAATTTATGGCTATCCTCAGTTAAGTAGTTGTTGAGCAAATCCAAGAGTTTTAGGTTTCCAAATTCATCCATGTTACAGCGGATGTACGCCCTAATGTCTTCAACATGTAAAACCCCATATGGAACACCCGAAAAGGCACCTAGCGGTTCGACTTCAACAGATTTGTAAGGATGCTTCTTAAATTCAGGACGGGGCCTTTCAGTGACATCAACAACTAAAAGTGTAGCCATTTGCAGAGATTGAGAATTCAAGAGATTTCATAGAAAATAGAAATATCTTGTTACGCAGGTTAGTGTTTTGCTTGAGGATCCTCTTCGCGCTTCAATTCTTGGGAATTTTCAAATTAGAGCTCGTTCACTTCTTCACTTCTTTCTTTCTTATGATGCAAAGTGATCTGACTGGGGAATGAATGACCCTTTTATGCCCCACAGTGCTTAATTTGTCTTTGTAATAAATGCTCTACCCTAGTACATCTAGTTACTCTGTTGTTGAAAAATTTCTCATGAATTATTCTGCAATTTGTCATATCCACCCTTTTTCTTCCATAAATCCTTTCAAATGATCTGAAACAATCTAAGATCTCTTTTCTCACTGTGCCAGATTCAGGCACTTGCATATTGGCTGGGGAATTTTGATTTTTATTGCAGCTCCCCCTGAGCTAGAGGTCCTAATTTAATTACCTGAAGAATTATCTACACTGGATTTTGGTGCGGACCCATCACTATGGTTCACAATTGCTTTCTTCACCCATGTCTCACTCATTTCATTATGGATCTCATTCTCTTCATTTTTTATTTAGCCTTTGTCTTGTCTCTGCTCATCTGGTTTTTTGTTTACCGGACCTCTTCCTTCATTGGTCCTACTTCTGCAAAATCTTGTGAAATGACCAGATCAGTTGCAATGGAAGCACACAACATTTCTTTGCCCATTTGATTGATTTCCTCTTGATCTGCACTGATTGGCCATATGTCCAAATCTATTGCATGCAAAACATTTTCCATTGAAGGAATTCCTATTTCCTCTATTTGATGAGTCATTCATTATCATACCTCTACATTCATTGGATTTATGACCATACCTCTTACAATTGAAGTATTTTATGGAGAAGGATGGATTATTTTGATTTACTCTACTTCTACATTGAGTGGATTTATGACCAAATTTATTGCACTTGAAACAATTTATGTTGAAGGATGGATACCTTTGAGAATTAGGCTGTCTTATCGGAGGTCTTCTAGGTCTGTTTCTCTCATTCCTTGGTTGAAAGTTTCTTTATCTAGATCCAGAGCTTTCCCCTTTCTCATATCCAAGACCATGCTTGTCTTCAGCCCTTTTCTAACCCTCAAGTATTGCTTCAAGTTTAGCTGATATTATCTTGAACTTCTTCTTGTATTCATTTGCAACTTCTAGATCATGTCTGAGAATGACAATTTTTCTTTCAAGATCTCTCTCATTGTCTTTTCTTTCTTGTAGATCAGATTTTAGATGACCAGCAATACTGTCCAATCTGTAGCATTCATTAGTTCTTTCTCTTAGAGTTTGATTTAAATCTTCTTCAATCTTCTTCCTTTTCTCAATTTATTTGGTAAACCTCATTGCCCCAAATTCCATCTCAACTTTTAGAACAACAACTTTTGACAATTTATCACACTCCTTTGTTTTTTTCTTCCAATGCTTCATTCATGCTATTTTCTTTAGTTAAACTGGATAATTGTAGAAGTAGCTCCTTATTCCTTCCCAAAGACTTCTTTAATTTATCTTTTAACATTTCAATGGTATCATCAACATCCTTGATTTCATCTTTTAGATTAGATATTTCTACTTTCGATTGATCAAGATCTTTTAGAGCCAGCTAAAGTTGATCCTTAAGTGAACCCATTGAAAACTTCTTCCAAGATCTTTCCTCAAGCTATTAAGCTTCTTTTAAGGAACCTTGCTCTGATACCAATTGTTGAATTAGGTCTAGACAACTGAGAGGGGGGTGGTGAATCAGTTGTCCCACAATCTAATTATTTCTTTCTTTTAATCTGCTTTTATAACTTATAATCAAAACATTTCAGCATTAATCAATAACACATGAGTAGAAATGAAAATAGCACACTTGACACCAAGATTTTTGACGTGGAAACCTGGTTAAGGGAAAAACCAGAGTGGGGGTTAACCCACAAGGATTATACTTTGTTAAAAGTATTACAATGGGGAACGCACATGCATTCGGGCTCACTGCCCATAGCTCACTACTCAAAAGAAGGCTCATTGCCTACAAGAAAGAAGAGTTACAAAATATTTGAACTGATATTTGACATCTATCAATGCTGGAGTTCAATTCCAGTTAAGCATAGAAAACTGACTTGATACTCTTCATCTTTACTCTCCTCCTCTTACTGTTCTGCTAGCATCTGAACTTTGATCTCTACTTATTTTCACAATTACTCCATAGTTGCAACACACACACACCAAAATCATCCAATTCTATCAAGTATATATATCTATAGAATGATCTACAATCTTTTTACCAATCAACTTCAAGAACATTTATAACTTTATACAGTACTTTGCTCTATTGGCTAGATCCATACATAATATGAGATGCAGATCAATACTTGCACTCGCAGATCATCAATCATGTTAGCTACCATCACTGATTATCATACATTGCCCAATAAACAACTTCTATACATCCAGGGTTAAGATCATTTGCAAGGTTGGCCTGTTCTTCTTTTGTCTGTTTTGTCAAACTGAGACCCGATACTCAGAAGCTAATATCTTTTGAGTCCATCTCTGGAGGACAAAACTATGGATTTAGAGTGTCTTGACAATTCTTGTAAGTATTTTAGATCCGTAACAATCATGCCTTTCCACTAGAGAGATCCGGATCAAGATACTGGACCCTGTCATCTGCACTGTTCCTGACTGCCCAGACTTAGATAAATTCTAATTCTGACTTCTAGTGTGAACAAATTGTGTTATGAGGATAGATGGGATGATCTTAGTTGCCATCAATGACAACACTTATCATTCCTAGTAGTGTCTCTTACCAACACATTGATGTTTACTTCTTCAGCAACTAGAATTGATGAATCAATTCCATCATCTGTCTCCTCATAGGTTTGCTTTGGAGGATCTAGAGTATTACCTTAGTCATCATTTCCCTTTTCAATCTCTTCTTTTGGAGCTTCTTGTTCCTCTAAAACAATATAGTATTTATCTTTGTCAAGGGCTTTTCTCAAAATTTCTTCTATTTCCTTTACAACTTCCTCAGTTTCACTAAGCATTAACTTATTCATATGGATCTTGCTTCTGAATTTCTCCTTAACTTCCTTGAGGATTTTATTAGCTTCTCTTCTAGTCATTACTAGACACATGGTGGAAATAACATATTCTCTAAGTTCTATGTCTTTGTCCTTGGTGGCCTCCTTCCTCATTTCTAGTATTTTTCTTAAGCTTTTGGGAATTTCTTGCAAAATTTCTAGTAGAGCTCTATTGCATTTATTCAAGTATAGGACGGTGGCATCCTTCAAGATTTTCTTATTTGCTTCATCAAAACTATCATAATATATTCTGATAGGCTTTAGATTCCCATGAACCGTAATTGATTTTACAACTTGTTCAACAGTCATAGCAACCTTACCAGTCTCTTGCCTTTTACTTGCCTTTTTTCTTCCAGAGGGTTGGTTCTTAGGGGCCTTTAAAGTCTTGGCTTTCTTTGATCTTATCTCTTTAACTTATTCATCTGTTTTTGTTTCCTCATCATCTTTTATGCTTTTGTAGGCTCTTGTGGCCTTAGTTTTCTTCCTCTTTCCTCTTTCACCGGATAGTGTGGCTTCCAGTTTCTTAATGGGAATAGACTTGGATTGTTCTGAGACAGTTGCATAGCTTCTTGTTTTCCTTGAAATAGAGGATGGTTCTACTAGAGCATCTTCTTAATTCTTGTCCTATTTTTCTCTTTCAGCTTTTTCAATTCTTTCTCTATTTCGCTTCACTACCTCCTTAGTTAGGCCAATACTCTCAGCATACCTTTCAACTTGACTCTGCACTTTCCTTTTGGTCTCTAGCCATCTAAGATCCACATGCAACTTTAGACTTAGCTCCTTGTGTGTTCCAAACCTTTCCACAGATGTGTCTTTTGATTTGCTTGGGAGATGTTGAGCATACATTTCCAAAACTTTATCATCAACCTCATATCCCATTGGCATAATCCATACTATTCTAGGTTCTACAGCTTCCATGAGACATTGATCTATATCAACCATAAAACATATCTCATTCTCATGCTTTTCTACAGCTGACTTAAGGATTCTTTCCCATGCATGCATTAGACTCTGAAATTTTTTAAAATACCCCCAGATTGTAGTCTTTTGTGCACCTAAATCTCCAAGGCTATATAAATGATCTCTTATCTAGATTGCCACTGGCATGCCATTTTTCCAGTGCACACTTTGCACTCCAGGAACTTTATTCATAAAATAGAAAAATAAACATATAATCAAGGAGCCATACTTCAAAGATTTTTCTTATCTTTCTTGATTTTGTTTAAATTTTTAAACAGTTGAACCCATAGTAGCTCACAGAGGTCATAGTCTACATTCTCTTTCCGCATTTTATATGCTGCATATATGGCTATTCCAGAGATAGAGTTTTCTCTGCTTGAGTGATAAATCTTATACCCGATTACCATGGAAGCAAACTTGACATCCGTTTCTAAAATGTCATTGATTGTCATGGCTCTTTTATCAAGTTTCAAACTGGTTGCATCAGTGACAGTTTAATTTTTGACATATTTTAACATGAGTAGTCCACCAGTTGAGTTTAATCTAGTCAGAATTTTGATAACATCTTTGGTCATCTTAAATGGTTTCAACAGCCATATAAATTCATCGTGCATTCGACTTAACACATAACAAACCCATTCACTCTCATCAAATGATGGAAATTCAATAATTTATAGAAAATGTTTGCTTGCTAGGCCTTCAAATTCAGGTTTCAATTAGTAATTGTCATCCTTTAGATGGCTCTTAAACAACTCCATCAGTTTCAGATTCCCAAATTCTTCTACATTGCAATGAATGTATGCCCTAATGTCTTCAACACGTAAAACCCCATATGGAACACCCAAAAAAGCACCTAGCGGCTCGACTTCAATAGATTTGAAAGGATGATTTTTAAATTTGGGAAGGGGCCTTTCAATGACATTGACAACTAAAGGTGTATCCATTTGCAGAGATTGAGAATTCAAGAGGTTTCACAAAAAATAGAAATACCTTGTTCCGCAGATTAGGGTTTTGATTGGAGATCCTCTTCACACTTCAATTCTTGAGAATTCTTAGCTCTGAGCTCATTCACTCCTCTTCTTGATTTCTTCTGATGCAAAGTGATCTAAATGAGGAATGAATGACCTCTTTATGCTCCGCAATACCTAATTTGTCTTTGTAATAAATGCTCTGCCCTAATATATTCAATTACTCTGTTTGTTGAATAGTTTCTCATGAATTACTCCATAATTTGCCATATCCACCTCTTTTCTTTTGGAAATCCTTCTAAATGATCTGAAACAATCCAAGATTTCTTTTCTCACTGTGCCAAATTCAGGAACGTACTTACTGGCTAGGGGATTTGATTTTTAATGCAGCTCCCCCTGAGCCAAATCTCTTAATTCAATTTCCAGAGGAATTATCAGCATTGGATTCCAGTGCGGAACCATTACTATGGTTCACAATTGTTTTCTTGGCCCATGTCTCGCTCATTTCATTCTAGATCTCGTTTTCATCAAATTTTCTTTTGCCTTTGTCTTGTCTATGCTCATCTAGTTTTCTATTTACCAGACCTCTTCTTCCATTGTTCCTACTTCTGCAGAATCTTGCAATATGACTAGATTTATTGCAATTAAAGCACACAACATTTCCTTTCTTATGAACTTGATTTCCTCTTGATTGACACTGATTAGCCATGTGTCCAAACCCATTGCAAGCAAAATAGTAACCATTGAAAGAATTGCCAATTCCTCTATTGTTAGCATTATTCATTATCATACTTCTGCATTCATTTGATCTATGACCATACCTTTTACACTTGAAGCATTGACTGGAGAAGGATGGACCATTTTGATTTACTTTGCTTCTACACTGAGTAGCTCTATGACCAAATTTATTGCAACTGAAATAGTTTCCATTGAATGATGGATATCTTTGAGCATTAGGTTGTCTTACTGAAGGTCTTCTAGGCTTGTTTCTCTCATTCCTTGGTTGAGAGTTTCTTTGTCCAGATCCGGAGCTTTCACCTTTCTCATATCCAAGACCATGCTTGTCATCAACCTTTTTCTAACCCTCAAGTATTGCTTCAAGTTTAGCTAAACTTATCCTGAACTTCCCCTTATATTCATTTGCAACTTCTAGGTGATGTCTGAGAATGACAATTTGTCTTTCAAGATCTCTTTCATTGTCTCTACTTTCTTGTAGATTAAACTTTAGATGGCCAGCTATACTATCTAATTTGTAACATTCATTAGTTCTTTCTTTTAGAGTTTGATTCAAGTCTTCTTCCTTTGCTCAATTTCTTTGGTTAGCCTCATTGCCCCAGATTCCATCTCAATTTTCAGAACAACAACTTCTTTTGACAACTTCTCACATTCCCTTGTCTTTTCTTCTAAAGCTTCATTAATGCCATTTTCTTCAATTAAAATGGATAACTACAAAAGTAGCTCTTTTTTCCTTTCCATGGATTTTTTTAATTTGTCTTTTAACATTTCAATTGTATCATCAACATCTTTAAGTTCACCTCTCAGATTACTAATTTCTTCTTTAGACTGAACAAGATCTTCTAGGGCCAACTGAAATTGATCTTTGAGTGAACCCATTAAAACTCCTTCCAAGATCTTTCCTTAAGCTTTTAGGCTTCTCAAAGGAATCTCACTCTGATACCAATTGTTGGAATTAGTCCAGACAACTGAGAGTGGGGAGTGAATCAGTTGTCATACAATTTAAACTTTTCTACCTTTAATCATCTTTTATAACTTACAATCAAGTAAACATTAAAGCATGAATCAATAACATATGAGCAAAAGCATAAATAACACACTTGACACCAAGATTTTTAGCGTGGAAACCTAGTTAAGGGAAAAACCACAGTGGGGGTTAACCCACAAAAATTAATACCCTGTTAAAAGTATTTTTACAAATGAGAATGCACATGCATTTGGGCTCACTGCTCAAATAGAGGCTCACTACCTACAAATGATTACAAGAGAATAACAGAGATTTTGAACTGATGAGAAGCATCTACTAATGTGTGAATTTAGTTCTAGTTAAGCACAAAATACTAATCTTACACATTTCATCTTCACTCTACCCTGTTTACTACTCTGCTTTCATCTGAATCTTAGATCTCTGCTCTTTTCACCTTTACTCCATATTCATAACACACACACACACTTAAATCATCCAAATCCATCAGCTATATATATATCTGCATCCTAATCTTTAATTACTTTTCAGTCAGCTTCAAGAACACTTGGAACTTTATTGAATACTCTACTCTATTAGCTAGATCCATGCATAACTTGATACTCGGATCAAGACTTGCACTCACAAATCATTAGTTAGGTCAGCTACTATCACTTATCATCACAACTTGTTCAACTAACAACTTCCATACATCTAGAACCAAGATCAATTACAAAGTCAGCTTGTTCTTCTTCTGCCTATTCTGTCAAACTGTTAACCTGATACTCAGATGCTAATAACTATTGAGTCCATTACCGAAGGCCAAAACTCTAGATTTAGATTATCTTGAAAATGTTTATGACTCCCTTAGATCTGCAACAAACTCTGATCTACTCCTGGGGAGATCTGGACTAAGATACCAGACCCTGTCACTCACTCTGTTCTTGACTTCCTGGACTTATACAGATCTTCAATCTGGTTTCTGGTATGGGCAAATTATGCAATGCAGATGTGAGTAGAGACTTAGTTGCCATCAATGACAACACTTATCATGCCTAGCAGTGTCTCTTGCCAACATCCCCACCGGGGGATAATGAGGAATATCAATCCGAGGGATCCTCAGGAAGTATTTATGTGTTAATATCCTGGCCCAAATCTAATCCTACTCCACACACCACCACCAATACAATTTAGCAGCCAGTGCCATCCTAGAAAATGACAACTGCCTTATTGGGAATTAAGGTGTCTCAACCTTTGCAAATTCTTAATGTTGTATTTATTTATCCCATGTTGAGTTGGCATAGTCAGCACCTTGTGTATATGCAGTAGGGTAAATTTGGGTGACTTTGGCAATCGCGGTTTCCCCCGAAACCTCAAACAATTTTTAATTAATGACAAGTGTCGGTGAGTATCTTTGCACAAGAGAAAGGCATCTTTAGGTGGTCAAGGGAGGTTATGACATGTAAGAGGAATATGATATTTTTAGTTAGTGTATGACGGATTCTATGACAGCTGTAAGGTGCGTAAGAGCATCTGTCGTAACCTATCTTGGGACCAGGCGCCCACTTCGGGATGGGATGTTGGACAAGTGTCCTTAGGCGTGGGTTTTGGGGCATGAATCTAAGATGGACACCCATCTCTAGAAGGTTCCATATTTGCCTTGTAAACTCTATATAAACAGGTGCTTGGATGGGAAATAGACAACTTTGGTACAAGTACTATTATGTTGCTGGAATATCTCTAGATTCAACATTCGAAGACTCCTGAAAGAGCATTGGCTCTAAAATTGTATTGTAATCTGTTATTGTTTACTATAATACATTTGAGCTATGTTTTGGAGTGTGGGTTTTTTCACTCGTAAGGGTTTTCCCCACGTATATCTTGTCTCTCTCTCTCTCTTCTGTCTTCTTTCTGGTTCTTGTGTTTTGCTGCAATATCTCATGTTAATGGTTTAACATTGCTGTAATAGTTAGGATAAAGTTGGATTTGCATAGCCCTCTCCTCATTAGATTAGTGTAGGAAGCGTTTTATGCACACCTAGCTTCCTTTCATGCCTTAACCCAAGACCACCAAACTGCTTCAAGCTACAAATAATGTCCCATCTGACAAGGCTCCATTTAGAGGACAACAAGCTACTAGCCCACAAAAACTATCTTGCTAAGGAATCTAATTCCCTAATAAAACCCAATGGGGCCACCTAAATCATACATCTATAAATGGGGAGGGCCTACACCATAGACTTGAGCAACTAAACATGACCCACAAAGGACAACCAATGATGGGTCCAATGATTAACTTTCACATGAAATTTATCCAAAATATTCTACCAAGAATCCCTGGGTAGCCTTCCAATAGAGATGGGAATACCAAGATAGGTCAAAGGGAGAACCCCAATCTTAAATCTCAAGATATGAGTAGTTCGCCTCTGAATGGAACCTGGAGTATTGAAGAAAAAGATGGAAGACTTATCTTCATTAACCAATTTGGCCCAAAGCAACAAGATAAACATCCAACACCTTGTGCAAATTTTAAGCTTCCCTAATTGTATCCATATCCATCAAAGTAGCGTCATCCACAAACTGCAAGTGAGACTATGGAGGTAAACCATCTCCCCACCTCCACCCCTGAATGAAACCTAACTCCACATTCCTTCTTATCAAACGTCCCAGACCTTCGACAAGAAGAAGAAACAAGTAAGGAGAGAGGGGGTCACCCTACCACAAACCTCGAGATGCACCAAAAAGCTTAGAGTGCTCACCATTTATTAACATAGAGAAGGAGACTGAAGTAACAAAACTCATAACCCAATAAATCCACTCATCCCCAAAACCAAAAGCACCCAGAACCTTCCGAAGGAAGGTTCACCGATCTATGTCATATGCCTTAGCCATATCAAGCTTGATGAACATTGCCTTATCTTTGGAACTGGCCATAGAGTGAATGGTTTTAGTTGTGATAACAACCCCATTTAGAATCTGCCATCTCACCACAAAACCACTCTGATCCTTAGAGATTAGCATTTTAAGCCACTTTTTCAACCTATCAGCAATAAATTTAGATATAATTTTATAAATCACATTGCAAAGAGAGATAGGATGAAATTGAATTAACCTATCCACCCCATCACACTTTGGGATGAGAGAAAGGAAGGTAAAATTCAAATCCTATAACATTTGTTTATTCTTCTGAGACTCTTGAACAACCGCCAACAAGTCTAACTTGATAATCTCCCACAATTATTGAAAGAACTCAATCAGGAAACCATCAGGGCTTGGAGCTTTCCCCCTCTTCATTTGAAACACAATCCCCTCTAGCTCCTGAATCAAAGTATCACTCATAATATGCTCATTCATCTCCCTAGATACCAAACGAGGGATATAAGAAAGGACCCGAGCTTCCTCATCAGAACCCTCCTGTGACTCTTCCCTGAATAAGGAAGCAAAACACTGCATAGATTCATGTGTAATTTCATGAAAAGAAGAAAGTGTCTCACCCTTGTAATTCACTAGAGAAGAAATAGAATTTCCATGTCTCCTGGCTTTCACTAAGTTGAAGAAAAAATAGTATTTTTATTCACTTCATGAAGCCACTCAATTCAGGCCTTTTGTTTCCAAAAAACTTCCTCTCACAGCTCACACTCTTCCAATGCTTTCAAAGCCCTAGTCTCTTCCCGTAGTAGGTCTTCAGTCACCCCATCCTCCCTGATCAACCTTATAATACCATCCAACTTAGCCTGGGCAGCAGTCTTAGCATAGAAAATGTTTCCAAAGCATTGTCAATTCCAACGTTTAAGCTGATACTTGACAAATTGAAGTAACTTAGCAAAAATATACATTGTTGTACCATAAGTAGGTCTACCATATCTCCACCACTCAGCAACATAGTCATGGAGAGAGGAGTCATGCAACCACATAAGATGGAACTTGAAAGAAGGAGAACAAGGCACACGAGCTGAAGAAATAGCCATCTTGATAGGCCAATGATCTAAGCCCCTCCAATCCAAAATTTTAGAGCTAGAAGACGACAACCCACCAACCCAGTAGAAAGAAACTAGAAAGCAGTCAAGTTGTTCTGTAATGAAATTATCCCCAACCCTTTGATTGTTCCAAGTAAATTGTCCACTAATGGGCTTGATATCAACAAGATTTAGAGCTAAGATGTTATCCTGAAGTAGCAATGCAGAACGCTCCAGCCTCACAATACCACTGCGCTTCTCAGCCAACTCAGAAATAGCATTGAAGTCTCCAGCCATAATCCACGGATGGAAAGGAACCATGCTTCAGACAAACCAGATATGGGACCACAAAATTTGCTTACTATAAAGCTTAGTAGGCACATAGATATTGGAGAAGAGAATAGACTCCCCTATCTCAAAACAAGATGCAATCATAGAGATAGAAGTTTGAAAGGACAACCACCAAAGAGGATGGATCTTCTGAGGATTCCATAAATGAGCCACTCCCCCAATAGACCCTTGAGCACCACTGGCACTCTCCACTCCCCCACAACTTAGGCATCAAACCAATTATACACTCCACTAATAACTTAGTCTCCTACATGAAAAGAACATTAGGAGATTGACTTCTAACCAAATCATGAACATGTTTTTGTCGAGGGCCATTGTTCAAGCCCCTTACATTCTAGGATAGAACAATCATTTCAAGGGGCTCAAAAAATGAGAATCTAGAGTCTTAATAGACCCTGACTCTACCAAAGTTTCCCCTATTAATTTAATCTTTTCCAGATCCTTTTTTTCTACAAAGCTTGGAAGACTTCTCCCCAGGCCCTTTTTTGGATCCTTTTGATGAAGACCCAAATGAGAAGATGAAGACTTATTATTCTTCACCCCCTCAGTACTTGCATTCAAAACAAGAGAAGATCCATCCCCACCACCCTTCTTCCCTTCTATAATAGGAACGAATTCCACCTGGACTTTTATTTGAAGATTTGTGTCCATTTGCAAAGCACTATTATCCTGCAAAACCTAAGTAGCCTCAGAAAGAAGGCCCTCCTATCCTATACCCAAAGCACCTTGATCTAGATTCACCAAGCCCAGATTCATTTCCTGCTAGCTAAGATCATCTAAAACTTCAAATCTGTTGAAACAATCTTCATCCTGCCTTTCCTTCAAAGTCCTCTTTTGACCATGATTCTTGTTACGAGCCTTGACTAGAATGAAACCATCATCCCCAACCACATCACTAGGAATGGGATCCTTCCCCTTTTCAATCCTAGGGGGATTGTGGGGAGGTTGAGAAGGGTAGGAATCCACAGGCTTAGCCTTTGGGCATCTTCACTGCAAATGTCCATATTCATGACAGAGAGGACATCAAAAAGAAAGAGTCTCATAGTCCAACTGCTGCACCCAAGAGTGAGGACCCACACACATATCCACCAAATCTAGAAAAGGTTTACTTAAATCAAGCTCAACACAGATACAAGCAAAATTCATCACCTTTTAACCTAAGTCTGCTATGAAGCACCAACTGGTTTTCCTAGCATCGAAACTAACAAGTGCAAAACATCATCCCACCAACATTATATAGGAAACCTTGGAAGATGAACCCACACCAGAACCTAGTTCAGAAGCTCTTTAGTAGGATTGAAGCCTGCATGCCAAGGTTTAATAAATAACCCAATTTGATTATGAAAATAGGGGCCTCCTTCAAAGGCCTTGTTGCGATCGACCAAGCAATTAAATGAAACCATGAAATAGTTATTTTCCAAAAGCATAATCTCCATTTCTCCCTTCGGCATCCAAGTCCATTGGGCCCACGATTCAAGAAATTGTAATGAAACACGCATCCCCATAAACTTGCATAGCAATACGTGCTTCAAATAATAGTTAATATGTTCTGCAATCATCTCCAGTGGGATAACCAATTTCAGCCTCTCCTCACAATGTTCAAGACATCCATTGATCTTTGAAATCTATGTACCACCAAACAAACCCGAGCCAACCAACCCCGGATCTGGTGAGAACAAATTATTATTAAAAACCTTCGAAGCATGTGAAGGAGAATTCGCACCAACCACTGCTGAGTGAAAATTCATCTTGGGACTAGCCCTCGAAGACTCCTCGATTGACATTGAATCTAAACAAGACCCAAGGTGGGCATGTAGGCCCTCGGGATAAAATAAAGAACCTCCACTATGGTTTAATTGACCCACCACCCAACACCACCTTCAAACTATAGACCCAAACCAACCAAGCACAAAAACCCCACCTGCAGCGTCCAACCAAGCACAAAACCCCCGTATGCTCAGGGAGAAAGACACACCGATGCAGATGAAAAAACTTCACACTGATAAAAATCACAACTCTAGACCTCCCCAAATTGCATGCACTCCCCACACTTCGCATGACCAAGAAAAACCAGAGGATCGGGCTAGGGCACGAATGCCCTAGCTCAACATGTAGAGCAAAAAAACATCATCCAAGCCTTGATGTGAATAAGGCTTGAATCATATTTAAATTGTGTGTTTTGCACCTTCATTTCTAACAGTTTCTAGTGTCAGTCTCTAGATCACAAGACTTAAGATTGTTCATCAATGCCTAATCCAACTTCTAGCTTGGAAACTAGGTCATCGTCTACTTAAGCCCAAGACCTGTTGGTTGGTCAATTTTGGGTGTTAAAAACCTTTAGTCACTAGGCAACCTAAATCCAATGACACTCTACCAAAATCCCACTTTTTTCTTAAGGTTGAGACTACTTCAATAACTAAGAATGAAGATGTTGTTATCTCTTCAAGGCCACACTATGGCCTATCTTCTCAAATTCTGATTAGCATCCCTAATCAAATTCATTGTGTTGGTGTTGGGACCTCTCTTATGAGTGCTCAATCCTCTAGGCACTCACATAGTCCATCTAGTGACAATGGGTCCTTGAGGGGAGAACTAAGTGGTGCAAACCTTTCACTTAAAGACTATATTTTGTCAAACTAATGGCCTTTGTTGAGTAACTAATTTGAATCATTAGTAGTTGATGATAATGATCAATTAGAGAACTCTATGGAGGATCCCTCCACACGAATGTTATCTCTTGGAAAGTTAGAGGCCTTACAAATGATTCATGTAAGTTCTCTTAAAATGGTAGGATTATATGAGTTATTTACATTTATAGGATTATCTTAAAATGAGAAATTGATTTGTTAACTACTCCTAAGAAATGTAATACTGTATGCATTATTTGTAGCCATATTAGTGAGTAATATTGGGATAGGTTGTTGATTACCCATTTGAGGAAATATTTGATTCATGGGAGTCATGCTTAAAACTTGATTTGGGTTGTAAAGAGACCTTGATACTAGATTTAATAGAGGTCTAACATGCATCAAATATTGGATTATCAATGGGATTTGATTAGGCATAGTAGGTTGTCCTAAGGATGGAAATGGTCCTAAACTATAATTATGTAACATCATTTGTTGTTCAATGGTGACAACTATAGTTTATACTTGAGACAAATTAAGTGGATTTTATGGAAGAAAATTTGGCAAATTTTATTAGACAAACATAGATGCCAAATGATATAATTCTCTCAAATAAGTTTAGATAAACATTTCTTCCATAATATTATAAGGATCCTTTAGCCTCATGTATAATTTGTGAAATATAATATTGAATTGACTCATGGGTTCATTAGGTTCCTACCTAGATATTGCAAATTGATGGTATAGGACCACAAGATCAATTGATATTCTAAAATGATTGAAGAATGTAGTTTCCAATTGATTCCAATTGTTAAGTGAGCCATTAGGTAGCCGAATGTACCATCTATAAGAAGTTTCATCTAAGTTGTATGGAAATAAGTGATAATTGACATCCTCATATTAAATTTGAGCTCTTATAATGGCATCTTTAAAAGCCCCAATATGTTCTTCTATTGTTCAAATTCCTCCATGAACATACTTGGAGCATAACTTTTTGGTATTCTTAGGTAATTCATTAATATCTATAGCCAACCTTAGAGGGTGACTTCCCCCACCTAACAATGCATCAGTATCCATTTACCTTAGTGGTGGTGTAATGACCATTTGAGATATTTCTAGTGGAGATGATGGTATAATCACTAGGCTTGTTGATGTAAGATTGATTTGAAGATCAATAATTAGATTCAGATGTGTTAAGGGAGACAAAAATCCTTGAGGATTAAAAGGAGGAGTTTGAATTATGCAAATGATTTTGGGAAAATAAAACCAAATCCTTGAGTCCATGTGCTTCCTATAGAATATAAGAATTAAATTACCCTCTATCCCAAGTAATACTATGAGTAGGAATAATCTTTCTATATCCTTTCTTTTATATAGTTTTATGCACAACAAATTTCTCTATGGCTTGTATAAAGTTCTATAATCACAAAAGCGCAATATCAAATTCACTTAGGATATAAGTTTATTTTAAAATTCAAACATAATTATACTCTAATATGTATATGTATGTTTGAAATTTGAAATCAAATATTTAACCTAATATAAGCATATATGCTTATAAGTTCTATAAAATAAATTCCTTGTTGCTCAACTTGCACACTATTTTCTCATGCATACACTCACAATTCCCATATGAACCTTATGACTACAAACCATTAAGGAAATGACCCTATATAGATGGGCATTGTTCATGGATGAGAAAACAAATAAGCGAATATAATCAAAACATGAAGTGATGGGACCATTGTTTTCACCTTACACATAAGCCAAACATGTCAAATTTTGCATGTTAGGGAGCTTACATGTAGGAGACATATAAATTAAAGCTTGATAAAGTATGTCTGATCATGCAGTAAGAACTACCAAAGCCAAAGATCTAAGGGATCATACACAATCACCACAAATTACCCACTGACCTATAGACTTTGGAGCTACTAGTTATTCCCTATACAAAATAGTATGTTAGGCATCATGTCATGATTCTAACATACAATATAGGGCCATCACCATATTCTCCATACAAAATTATATATATAGGCTATGATAATGGGACCCATAAGAGTTTCTAACTTTAGCAATTATAACTTTTTGTTTTCCATAACAATGAACCACCAACTAAAGACCATTTTTGTTTTCATTGGCATTGAACACATGCATTAGTATCATACCTTTTATTCAAGAATTGAAAAATGAGTTATAGTTGCAGATGACTCTAGAACTAGCTTGATGAGGGATGAGTTGTAGAGGAGCAAGATCCAAATACAAGTTGTAGACAAACATAATTCTTCTCAATAGGTTTCTCTATTGTATCTCATTATCTATTGTCAAGGCATTGTGTTGAAACTATGAAGATTGACCCCAACTTCATTAGGGATAAGTTGTAGAGGAGAAAAATCCAAGTACAAGTTACAGATAACCATAATTCTTCTTAGTAGATTTCTCTATTGTATCTTGTGAATAAATTGTGTTGAAACTATGAAGAAGCAGAGTTTAATTTATGTAAAAAAATTAACCATACCCTATTTCTTTATTTACTAGAAGAATTAACTTCATTAGGGATAAGTTGTAGAGGAGAAAAATCCAAGTACAAGTTACAAATAACCATATTTCTTCTTAGTAGATTTCTCTATTGTATCTTGTGAAGAAATTGTGTTGAAACTATGAAGAAGTGGAGTTTAATTTACATAAAAGAATTAACCATGCCCTATTTCAAGAATAGTACATAGGGCACACTAGACCATTAAATTTTCCCTTGTCATGCTATGTTTTAATTTTATGGTAAATCATTTTCATTTAATATTGTGAAGTGCAAAGACAAGGGTTTATCAGTGGCTTCCATGAAATTGTTTTAGGGATTTCCTTGATGACTCTCATGTGGCCCTCTAGGTCTTAACAATCTCTTATTTTGGATTCCCTTGTAGGTAAAACTAATTTGTTCTATATAACTTCTCATGTAAATCACTTGATTAGAAAATTATAGATGTTTAGAGGTCTCATTTTATTTTCAAATCAAAATTCTTGGAAGTTTTATTTGTATTGATTATTTTTGTGTTAGGGTTATGTTACTTCATCATATAGATACCATTCTTATCTTTCATCTCTATTTTTACCATCCATCATTATAGAGTTATAAATTAAGTAGTTTAAATTTTAAATGATATAGGTAGCAGCTTGATATAATGTGTAGCTTACACAATAAGTTATATAAGAATATCATATTTTAATGTCCTTTATGCTAGTGTAGCCCTAATTAAAGTGGCTACCTAATCTTATGATTTGTAGGGTTGTATAGGAATTATTATATTTGATTTGTTGTGTTACAATTTGATTTTGTATAGAAAATTTGTAGGTTTTTTTTGTTTTTTTTAATTTAAAAAAATTGTAGGTTGAAATACCCACTATGTTTTCAACCTGCGCATGTTTAGTTCATGTTTTGTAATGTCTTTCAAATTTATGCCTTTCTTAGATTATTCATAATATGTTGAAAATATTTACATAATGTGGTATTGAGTTGAGTTTGATGGCATTAATGAAGGAATTGGTTGTCATTCAAGGTTATCTCAAAGGCATGGCTAGATTTCACAACCTTTCTCATGATGTAATAGAGCTCTATGCACCCAAAAAGGTATCGACTCTAGGAGTGGTTCAACCTATCCAAGGCAACCTAAGCTACTAGATTATTGTAGTAGAAGGTGGGCCTAATAAAGAAGCAATACACGACTTATGGTTTAGATTTTATAAATGTTTGAATTAGTTCTCTTCATAGTCTATTAGGAAAGTTGGGTCTTGTTATTTTTTGTCATTATCATATTTTTTATAAAATTTTCATGTATTGTAATCAAGAAAGTTTCATTTCTATTATTTTTTTATGTATTTGGGTTGTTCTATTTCATAGTATAGCTACCATTCATCTCTTTCATCTTTATTTGTACCATCCATCATTGCAGAGTTATAAAGTAAGTAGTTTAAACTTTAAATTGGATAGGTAATAGTTTGATCTAATTTGTAGCTAACACAATATGTTATATAAGAATATGATATTTCAATGTCCTTTATGCTAATGTATTCCCAGTAAAGTGACTACCTAATTTTATGTTTTGCAGGGTTTTATAGAAATTATTAGATTTGATTTGTAGTTGTAATGTTGAAAAATTGGTTAGACAAAGAAATGTATTATGTTTCCTAAGTTAATGTTTTAAAACCATTACAATAGGATAAGACTAGTTTTGGAAACAAGTAATTTATTACTATGTTGTTATAGAAAGAACAAAATCATGCTAGAATCATCCTAGAGTGTTTTAACTTGTAAAGTAATATCTTTTAATAAGATAAAACCTAGAGATAGGTTGGAAGATACTTTAATACAAAAAATAAAATATAGAATAAATAAACTAAATTCAAAACTATAAAAGGCAAATAAAAAAGAACCTATGGCCAAAAAATGAATCTCACTATCTAGGATGCTAGCATGATCTAGTATGGTCTTTTTTTCATGTTGTCATCCAGTTTACAAATTGTCCTCTAGAAAAGTTACAAAATTTGATGTTTCCACTACATTTTGAACTCATCTACATAATAGGAAATAGGGGCAATAGAAAAAATAAACTATGGGATACTAGGTGATTCAACTATGAATTTAAACCAACTAGAAAATACTTAAATAATGAAATGACAAGAGGAAGAAAGGTACAAGAAAACCTCCATGAGGATGTGATCTTTCAAATATATGTAGCTAGGACAAGAAAAATGGTTGGGACTACTTGGGAGCTTGCTAAGAATGGTCAAACCCTTATTTTAGTCTTTCAAGCTCCATGGGTAGTCAAATGGAAAAGAGATTTAAATAGAGTGTGCTCTTAACCTATGTGCATCTAGGAACTAATAACAAAATAAATAAATCTATAAGCAATAATCCCTAGTATATGGGGAAGAATACCCTAGTGTGTGTATTGGATTGAATAGGAGGAGGTGACCATGTCACCAGGAAATATACCAAGAGAAATATAGAAGTAAATGTGAATAAATTCCAACACTTCACTCTATTCTTTTTACTAGGAATTTTAGATCTGCCCCTACACTTTTCTTTAGGCCCCTTTTGTTATCTTTTTATCCACCTCTTTTATTAGACCTTCCCTTGACATGAAGAACATCCATTGAGCTATCCATAGATTTATTTCTCATTTATTGTGACAATTATGTTGCAGGAAGATCATCCAATTTGGGATCCTTAAAATTAGCACTAATAGCAACAATAAAATTCTCCCATGACCTAGGAAAAGAATAAATAAACATAATGAATTTATCTTCTTCATTAGTCTAAACATCAATAGAGGCTAATTGACTCGAAATCAAATTAAAACTATTTAAATGCTTAGCAACCAAATCACCTATTGATATACCCCAGACAACTAAGAGGGGGGGTGAATTAGTTATCTCAAAAACTTAAACACTTCTACAATTAAACATCAATCACTTATCCACAATTATTATGATTTAATAATGAATGCATGAAATCAGAAACTTAACCACAGATGCAACATCACACACAAGAGACACTAGATTTATGTGGGAAACCCCAAGGTGGGGAAAAACACAAAGAGGATTAGCTCTCAATATATATTGCAATATTGAAATAATGATGTTCAAGCTTGGTCACTCCATAGGCCTAAACATACTGATTCACTACCATGAAGAACAACTAGGTCTAGCAGGCTCACTGCCTCAAACCTAAACCTAGCAAGATTACAATAAGGGCTGTTAAACCCTATTGGCAGTTCACTGCTAGGCACACTACCACCTCTACTCTTCTTTGCCTCTGCTCTACTTCTTAGCTCTTCTATGCTCTACATCTAGTCTGCTTTGCCTTTTGGACCTTTCTTTATATCTTTCCATTTTTGCTTCAAGGACAACCTTTTCATGATTCAACTACAACTATTTATACACTTCATCAACCTCAAAATGATCATCAAGGTTGGCATCACAATCATCAACCATTGGAACCATATCCAAGGTTGGCATTACAAACATTTACAAAATAGGCCCTGACCTATTACAATATTATGAAGTAAAAATGTATGTGGATCACACCATGCCTTAGCTGGGACTCAAACATGATCTTCCATGCTAGAACATGCTTCCATGATCTTCAAAGGATCTCCACAATTATTGGAATTAACCAAGTCGGCTAAGACTGGTTACACACTGCCTTATCTGGAAACAATCTTCAAACATGATCTTAATTCCTTAATGCGGACCAATGTCAATATAGGAACATGATCAGGAGACATCCACAAGCATGTTATAATCACCAGGAGCAACCACACAAACCTTAGCCACTTCAACAATAGGATCTTTACATAGGAACACATAAACTTCACTATCTTCGACTGTCATAAAAGAAAGATAGCTTGCGGACCACCAAAACATGAACCACTTCAATTGTAGGCACTTATCATCATCCCAGTCTTCTCTCTAGAACCACAAAGCAAAATACTTTATAGTGGAGGAATGCGGAGCATAATACTTTCTCCTTATCCCAACTAAACTTACAGAAAAGAAGGTTTCACTCTAGTGAACACAACTCACTCAGATCTCCATGCGGAGGGCTCAAAAATAGACTATAGCATCCTCAGACATACCTCTAACTTACTTCCAATCTGTAGACTATGATCTTCAAGAAGTAATAAATGTGGAGTAGTTTACTGGACTGTTCTTCAGCATACAACTCACTGTCTATACTACATTGTAACTCACTATCTACACATACTTGCACTCTTCTGCTCTGATTCAATCTCTTTTTTGAACTCTCTAACTGCTCCCCCTAAGAAGTAGCCCTAAAAGGCATCAATCCATATCTCTGAGCACCTCTAGACTGATGCACCATTGTGCATCTTAGTTTGGAGTAGGAGGGGTGATAACCCCTAACTTTTCTCTGAGATACTCAAAAGTATGCTTGGGCAAAGGTTTGGTGAAAATGTCTACAATCTAATCTTTGGTAGAAACATACTCTAACTTGACTTCATTCTCTATTATGTTTTCTCTCAGAAAATGATACTTGATGGATATGTGCTTTGTCCTTGAGTGCATCACTGGATTCTTTGATATGTTTATGGCACTTCTGTTGTCACAAAAGATTGTGATTGGATCCTCATACACAACTCTGATGTCCTTCAAAGTCTGCTACATCCAGAACACTTGAGTGCAACTGCATGCTGCTGTAATGTATTCTTCTTCTATAGTAGATAGGGATATTGAATCCTATTTCTTTCTCAACCAAGATACTAACATTTTTCCCAAGAAGAATGCACCTCCACTTGTTCTTTTTCTATCATCCACATCTCTATCCCAATCTCAGAATTCTATTGACTATCATCACATGTGATTCCTTGGGTTCTTCAGGTTCAGTGCCAGCTTCATCTAGCATTATTTCTACATTTGCAAGTTCAAATTCAATGGTCTCTGATTTAGGTGCTTCATTTGCCACAGTCTTGGACATTTTTGAACCTTGACCTAGTTCAACCAGGTCCTCCTTCTAGATAGTTCTTTTACTTTTCTTCTTTTGCTACTTTTGCTTCTTAGATGCAGTTGAATTATTAAAAGGTAGAGGCTCTTGATCACTTGCAGGCCCTCCTTACTTGCACATTTGGACATTTTTAGGCTTTTGGATCATAACCCTTCCAAGCAAACTATCATAACATATCTCTGTGCTAGATCTCAGTACTAACTATCTGGCTAGGGGATTTAGAATCAGCAATATGGCTCCCCCTGAGCCACAATTCACAATCTATTTCCTAGAGGAAGTAGCTTCTCTGGAGCCTGGATCAGACTCATTTCTTCCTTCATTTATTTCCTTTCTAACCCAAACCTAGTTCATCTCTTCCTTGACTTGTGCTAGATCAACCTTTTCAACTGGCTCCCTTGATTTTGATTGATTATCCTTTTTCTTATTTCTACAGAATTTTGCAATATGTCTAAATTTGTTGCAATTAAGACATTCAATGTTTCCTTGTCCTTTATTGCTTCCTCTGAATGAATTTGTCTTTGATCTGCATTGAATAGCCATGTGTCCAAATCTGTTGCATATAAAACACTTGCCATTGAAGAGTTGACCATTCCCAGAATAGTTTGGCATATTTCTTGACATACTTCTACACTTGTTTGCTTTGTGTCCAAACTTTTTGCAATTGAGGCATTTACTAGAGAAAGATAGAGCATTTTGATTCATTCTACTTCTACATTGAGTAGCCCTATGACCATACTTATTGCATTTATAACAATGGCCATTGAAGAGAGGATACCTAAATGAGCATTTGGTTGCCTGACTTCTTTGATTCTAAATTTGTCTATTTTTGTTCTCTTCCTGACTTGCTTTGAGCCCTTTATCTTTTTCAATTTTGACATCATTTTTCTGGTCTACCATTAATTTATCATATCTAGCAGCACTCACACTCAATTGGTCTCTTTGTGCCCACACATATTTTAGATCAGCTTTCAAGTCTTCAACTTCTTCTTCAACCTTCATGCAGTCTTTAAGTTTGTCTTTCAAAAATTTCTTAATTTTTATCTTTTCATCATTTTCCTCTTTTAGAGTTTGTTGTAGCTACCTGATTTGTTTTCTTAACTCTTTAATTTGATCATTTGCTTCTATTATATTTTCTTTCAAGTCCATATCTTTTGCAGTTTTTGAGTTGTTACTGTCAATACTGGAGATCAGGCACATATTCACTTGATTCATAGCAACTTTGTGACCTTCCACATCACATTTGGTAGTCTGGAAACCTTCTTGTTCTTAAATTTTCTAATCCTTATCAGTTGAGACTGAATTCTCTTGAATGCTCTCATTGACTTTAACATTTGTACTTTCAATAATCCTTCCCAATCTATTGTGTAACAGAGGTAGGCTTTAGTCCAAGATGAATAGCTGAGAAAAATGCCTTCCTCAAACTTAGTATTGTCCTTTTCCATTTTAATGAGGTTGTGAGGTCGATTTATTGCACTTCCCTATTTCAATCATTTCATATTATAGTTGGGGACATTTTCAGACATTTAGAGACTATTGATTTCCATTATGCAGATTTAGACTATATCTCCTGATTTTGGATTAGCTTTGATTAGTTATGTGGTGATTTGATTAGATTCCATTTTGATGCTCTTGTGATGGTAGACATGTGAAATACATTTGTTGATTATTATTGATGTTGATTATGAGCTCATCATGTGGATTTGATATTGGATTATGATTCTAAGATATTAGATAGAAAATACAATTTTAAATCTTAATTATAATGTGAGTTGTTTAATGTTGTGTATTAATTATGCGATGACATGATTATTAATTTTTGTTGCTTCGGCTATGATATATATATGTTAGATTGACCATTTGATCGAGCGCACAGGTGATTTTCTAGGCCACAGAAAATTGGAGGCATATCTCACACTTATGTATTTCCTTGTTAAGCTAATCCATTCCCAAGAGGGATAAGGATCATGTTTGATCGAATGATGTTTTGTAAATGCTTGATTGTAATTAATTGGCCTAGTTCACCCTTTTTATTTGATTTAAATTATGTGTTGTAAAACTTGTGTTCTAATTTACACCATTTGGTGTTCTTTTTATTTATGGGCCATTTAATGTTATTTTACACCTCCCTAAATGTTTATTTGAGTTCCAAACTTACCCTAGGTGGTACCCCTAGGGTTTAGGGTCCATTTGGACTCACTAAATGCTAGTCACTCTAAACTTGGTTTTAGTAAAAGTGACGAATTTTCAAAATGGCTAGGGTGGGAGATGAGTCATGCCTTGGAAAAGACCCATCTCCCTTCCCAAGGCTTGGGGATTCCTCCACCTTGAAGACTTGGGGAGTCTTCAAGACCCCCAAGTGTGTGGACCCTTCCTCCAAGACTCTCACACATGTGTGATAGTATCTTGGAGAGAAGGGGCTCTCTTGAGGAGTAAAGGGATGACATATGTCATCCCTTATCCTCATGGAGCCATGGGGAGAGATGCCACCTCTCCACTTGGGGTCTCACACATGTGTGAGAGCACAAGTGGATAAGGTGAGGGTTTGAATGGATAAGAGGGTGACACTTGTCACCCTCACATTCTTTCTCCCTTGCAAGTGGCATGGGATGAGGAAGGAGAAGGTGACAAGTGTCACCTTCTCATTCCTCAGGGCCTAATTGGAAGGTCTATTTTATCTCCTCTTGGAGATAAGTTGGGGGTTCTTGCTTTTTGGGAAAATTTTTCTATCTTTGGAAGTTTTTGGGAAGGAGTTGGAGAAAACTTGGATGATTGGAGGCTTGGAGAAAGCTTGTCAGCTCTTCTTCAACATGCATCCATTATTGGGCTCTTAAAGTAAGCCCTATGGCATTAGCCATTCCTTATGCTTGTTTTCATTTTGATTGTGTGCTTGAAATTTTGTGTTGGGTGTTATTTTCTTTTGTGTGGGTTTTGGGTGTTGGTAAGAGCATCTCCATTTGGAGAAACTTCTCAACTAGTATGGGGTGGGGGAGAGTGAACCTCCTCGAGGTCACCTCCTTGTGTTGATCTATTTATAGCCTTGAGGGAATTTTATGGAGTTTGGGATTATTTGGTTGGCATGAGTGCCATGGTGTTTTTTTACCTTATCTGGAAACAATCTTCAAACATGATCTTAATTCCTTAATGTGGACTAATGTCAAGAGAGGAACATGATCAGGAGACATCCACAAGCATGTTATAATCACCAAGAGCAATTGCACAAACCTTAGCCACTTCAACAATAGGATCTTTACACTGAAACACATAAACTTCACTGTCTCTGATTGTCATAAAAGAAAGATAGCTTGTGGACCACCAAAACATGAACCACTTCAATTGTAGGCACTTATCATCATCCCATACTTCCCTCTAGAAGCACAGAGAAAAATACTTTATTGCAAAGGAATGCGGAGCATAATACTTTCTCCCTGTCCCAACTAAACTTACAGAAAAAGTAGGTTTCATCCTAGTGAACACAACTCACTCAGATATTCATATAGAGGGCTTAAAATTAGAATGTAGCATCCTTAGACATACCTCTAACTTACTTCCAATCTGCAGACCACAATCTTCAAGAAGCAAAAAATGTGGAGCGGTATACAACTCACTGTTTGTACTATACTTCACTGTAACTCACTTGATTCTTCTAGTCTCAATATCCTCAACACACAAGGCTTCTATAAAAGCAATGGAATAGAACACAGTTGCCACCAATGACAATAAAGATATGTTGACATCAATGACAACACCGATTAGGCACATACTTGCAACATCACCTTCCTTTATTTTAAGAGAAAACAATTTTCTTTTGAAATATAATTTATTTACCAAATTCTTAGCTTGGTAGATCTCACCCAAATGTTTCCATATAGAATAGGCATTGGACTCTTCAGCTACATTAATAGAACTGAATCTGCAAGAAAAACTAGATTATCCCTCGTGTTTTCTTATCTATTTTATCACACTCATATTGATCTATTTTGTTAGGTTTATTTTCCTTTGTTGCAACTAACCATTGATCCCTCTCTTCAAGGAGATCCTCCATCTTTAGCTTCCATAATTTGTAGTTAGATCCATTGAACTTCTAAATATCTAACCAAGATGTAGATGCAACCATGGCTTCCACACACAAATCTTAAAAAAAAATTCAACTAGAACTCCCACTAAAACACAAAAAATCTTAAGTCTTTCATCCAAGAAGTAAAGCTAGCCAAGCACTAATACCAAATTTTAGAAATGAAGGCAAACCACTATATAATTGAAATCTAAAATTAAATTGCAAATCTAATTTTAATAGTAGAATGCTAAATGGAGATTTAAACATGTAAAATCAACAAGGAAAAACAACAAACACAAGAGATTTACACATGACATGGAGACTTATGTGGAGAAAACCTTTCGAGAAAAAGTACACCAAGAAGAGTGGGAAAGTTTGCATTATATTTGAATTAGGAATACAGTATAGTCCTTCTACATCCAATCTGACAATGCCTATGTACCTGTGCAAACTCAACATATATCTACACTCCTCTGGCTTCTTTAGTGTGTATGTAATTGCCACTTGTAGAAATCACAAAGTGGACTTGATCTTAATGTTTTAGGATGTCAAAAAGAGGCTAAAATACTAAAACTATAGATTAGAAATAGAATAAAAAATAACCAATATCACCACTTTATAAAGATTGAAAAATCATGCATTGTAAAAAAAGTGCTTGGAAAGGAGCATATATGAGGGCGAAAAAAACCTAATAAGGTCCCAAAATGGGAATTATGTGGCAACACCTATGCCAATATAACAATAACTACACATGAATTACATAGAAAAATAGCCCAAATTAACAAAAATTCAGTAAAAGGTGATATAAATAAAATACAAGCAATAGATAGAGTACATAGAATGTGGCACCTAAACTTGGGAAAATCCAATGCCATACTTGGGGATCATATAATTATTAGCCTCTTATAGTTTTAATAACCTCCTTACATAATATTGTACCTAAGATAGCCAAATCCCAATGCCCACCTTTGGGATAGTCAACAACAAGCTAAAAATAGCTTTTTACACCTCTTACAAGTTGTCATAAAATGCTAGAAAAAGACAATCCAATAATATATGATTCCTTACATGTAAGAGACAAATATAGAAGAATCTCTTACACCATGTCATAAGCTATTAATATACTTGGCCACCCACTTTCCACCTATAGTAATCCCAAGATAAATTTTACATTATTACTGGAACTATAATTAAATATGCACTGCCATCAATGGATCTTTCATCCATTATGAATGTACTTACAAATAATTAAATACATAAGATTTACAAGGTTGATGGCACCTTAATCCTAACATAGAGATATGCACCTAAGCCTAACACTCAAGTCACATAATAAGGGGTTTCTTCAACATAAGATAGTGTTATCTATATTATTGTAAGGAATTGGAGGGGAAAAATATAAAACTAATAGTAAATTATTTTAGGGAAAAAAAGAAAAATAATAAAAATAATAAATTAAAAAATTAAAATTATAAAGGGTGGATACTTCATGACAAAGAGTGTTTAGTCATGATTGCATGTTAGACTTGACCACAAAATTCTATGACACCCATCGATGGGTTTGGCATGTTTGATTCCTGGTAAAGCATCCATATACCAACCCTAATAATCATTTAATGTTGGCTATGATAGTTTGGAATTTTGATAGGAGGCATCTATACTAATAATGGTTGCAACTCATGTGAGCCTACAAGAAAATATGTATGATGACAAAACACTATGGAATCTTCTCACCTAATGAAGCTTTATAGCTAAAAAGTAAGGGGCCATTGTCATTTTTTTGGTAGCTTCTCTTGTTGGGTGGTGCCATAGGCATGCTTTTGGTGGTAAGTACAAAATTCATTTAGAGGTTCACATTGGCTTCAATATATAGCAATAACAAAGGAAAAGGGAAGAAGAATGCAAAGGTGGAGATAAAGTTAGTGAATGAGGTTGTTAAGGTTGTAGGGTTGATGCAACAAAAGCCACTGAAGATTTAAAAATGTATATCAAGGGAAATTTCTAACACTACCTTGAAAAATTAGGTACTTCAAACTTAGGGGTTGGCAAAGGAGATAAATGACAACTGATGTGTGGGCATCCATCAGGCTATCACTAACATGTTGCTTGACCCTAGGGAGTCTATTAGGTGGAAAATGTCTTTGATATATGGCTTAATCTTTGAACATGTCCATGCTCTCCACTACCATAGGGTCTTTTCTACTTCATGAAGACATTGACAAGATCATGGACTAGGCAAAGACAAGCTTCCATAGCATCCTACTATATTTCTACATTCTTAAAGAAGGCCTTGGGCTAAGCTCAACTATGGATTAGATGATATATCCAAGGTAATAAAGATCAAGTTTTCATAAGCAACTTTAATATGTAATATCAATTGTTGTATGATGAATCCTTGAATGAGTCATCTATTAAAGAAATTAAAAATCATACCTAAGACCATGGCCTAGTTTGTAGGAGTCATTTTAATTTACCCCTCCTACTATGTGTACATGTGTCTTTCAATAATGTTTAGGAGGATCTAATGTAATTTTCCCCTATACTAGAAAACAATGAACCATATTTAGTATCTAAATAAATGGCTCCTTTTGATACAAAAATAGATGGATGGATAATTAAATTTCTTCAATGGATTTGGTGAATCATATGTTCTTAGAATTTATACCTATAACCTATTTTTTGTGGCCCCTAGGTGCCTAACTTGAGGTATATAAAAAATAATAATTTATATGCTAATTAATATCTAAAATTTTATTATTTATAACAATATTATTTTTAATAAACATGTAATTCATGTAAATGTAAAGTACATATTTATCTTTGGAACCACTTGTATAAATTACTTAGAAAGAATTTATAAGCCTAAAATATGTAAGGATATTATAATGTTTAAATAGTGAAATTTCCATATCCATGATGTTTTCCATTTAGTTTGTGTTTATTATAAGGGGAATGTTTTGACACATAGACATATTGACAAATGGTGTAATTTTGGTCAAAGTCAAGTCCCTTGCCCTATGTTATCCACATACATTACACATTTTTTTGTACACTTACCACTTATCTCATTTCTTGGTTCACACACCCTTACACATTTATCATATCCAATCATTCAATACATTTATACTCACACTCATTTTCATGACAAATTAGGACAACCAAGTTGGAAGGTCAAATATGAAAAATTATGACAATGTAAGATGTGTGAGGAATTTGCTAAAAATATCAAGAAGGACCATGACCAAGAAGGGGGCATTAGATTTTGAACCCAAGATTTGGGAACCATACCCCTTATGGTTTTACAAATAGTTTTCCCAAACCATTCATGGTTTCTAGTTTGTTCATCTCCTATAAATTGGTGCTTGGAGTTGTAGTTTGGATGAGTTAATTTTGTGGGTACTATAATGCTACTGAAATCACTCTAGATGTGAATGTTGGTGATACTATTGTAAATGATTTCTCTAAAAGTGTATTGTAACCATGTTGTTTACTAAATAATATATTGGGCTAGATTGTGGGGTCTTTCTTCCGAAAGGGTTTTCCCCACATACACTTGTGTTATGGTATATTGTTTATTTTATGTTTATATGTGTTTCTAATTTATGTAATTATAATGATTGAAATTTTTCACAATGCTCTCCTCTATAGAATAGTGTAGGAAGAATTTTTGCATACCTTTTTTCCCTTATAATTTGTATTAGAGCTCAAGATCATCTTAGATCCTAGTTGTTGGGTAGAGGGTTTTTGTACTAATATTTGTTTGAGTGGGAGCTTGCGTAGAGTGGGTTTTAATATTATTACAAGAAGATATGGAAATCACATCTAGAATAGATATGGAGAAGTTCATTGGAACTAATTTTGAGTTGTGAAAACACAAAATAGAAGATATAGATAGAAATTTATGTGTTGTAATATCTGGTACAAATCTAAATGATAAAAATTAAAAAGACTAAGACTTGATGGATAGAAAGGAAAAGAGCCTCATTAGACTTTATTTGGTAGATTCTGTGTTATTGAATATTCATGAGGAAACCATCACAACAAATCTTTAGAAGAAATTGGGAGATTTTTATCATGATATATCTTTTGTTAGCAAATTATTTCTAAGAAAGAAGGTGTATACCCTCAAAATCAAGGATGGTGGATCTAGAACCGACCATATGAATACCTTTAGTATGATAGTTTCCTAGCTAAAGTTTGTTAGAATAAAAATGGAGGAGGATCATTGTATCACTTTGTTGTCTGCTTCACTATATTCTTGGGACCACCTTGTTATGTCCATTGGGAGAAGTACCACCAAGTTAAAAATGGATGAGGTGGTTGCATTGTTTCTTTCTAAAGAGATGTAAAGAAAGAATTTTGAATTAAGGAGGCCCTAGCTATTTATGGAAGATTAAAATAAAAAGGTAAGAAGAAGGACAAGAAGCAAGATAAATCAAGATCTAAATCCCTTGGGAGATCCAAATCTCCTAGTAATTCCATGGATAAATGTTGGATCTACCAAAATCTTGTCTATTTCAAAAAATATTGTAACGAGGAGAAGAACTAAAAAAAAAAGAATGATTTTGATGATGAGTCTGATAAATCCTCCCTAAATGATAGTGATGTGTTTGTCATGGACTTAGCTACAAATGAATCAAAAGGTGCATGGTTGTCTAACTTTGGTATATCTTTTCACATGAACTCACATTAGGGTTGGTTGACTAACTTTGGTACATCTTTTCACATGACCTCTACCTTTGTGACATTTACCTCTATTGTTTCTTGCTCTCCCCTGCCTCTCAAATTACTATCAGTCTCGAAGGCTTGCTCAAGGGAGGAGGCTAATCTATTTAGCCTCTACTAATGGGTTTTTAGAGAACCCATTAACTCATCAACTGTCATCTTGGACAAGTCCTTGGACTCTTCTATGGAAGTGATAATGGGGTCAAATCTTGAGGGTAGACTTCTAAGGATCTTTTCAATAATCATTTGCTCTTTAATGGCATCACCAATGATTCTTAACTAATTTCTCAATGTGGAAACCCATGTATGGAAGTTTGAAATAGACTCTCCATCGTTAATCTAAAAGCTTTTAAAATATGTCTAAAGTAGTTGGAGTTTAACTAGCCTCACCTTGTTAGTCCCTTTGTAGCTATTTTGGAGAATCTCTCATGCCTCCTTTGCATAGTTAGCTACTACCATTCTGGAAAAATAGCTTCTATCAAAGTTGCCTCAATCAGACTAAGGGATTTTGTATCTTTCCTTTTGGTTTCCTTCAAATATTTCTTTTGGGAATTTTTCAATGCTACATAAGCTCCTTGGTCAATCACATATACGAAATGATTGACCATAAGCTCCCACAATCATTTGCAACCATTATGGTTTTTATCTTCTTTTCCCAAACATCATAGTTTTTCCCATCAAATGTCAATGATTATAAATAAAAAATAATAATAATTTATTCAATCAATGCTTCACTGGTTGATTTTCTTAAAATGAAAAATATTTAGAGGTTAAAATTTTCAAAGATAAACCCCTCATTAATGGGCTTCAGGGTGCTGATACCCTTAGAAAAAGAAAGGAGACAAAGTAGAAGCTTCCAATGGAGGGTTGGGTAAAGTTGAAATTTGTGTTGAACACATTGAAGTACTGAGAGGGGGGTGAATTAGTACTTAATCAAACAACTTTATTTCCAGTAGCATTAAAACTTATGTGAACATTCAAGACATGAGAAATGCAAGAGCACAAGAACACACAACCATAACACTAGATTTACATGGAAAACCCAAGAAGGGAAAAACCACAGTGAGTAAGTTGCTTGGATCTACTGTCCAAACCTAGCCTCACAAATAAAAATAAAATAGGATTGCAATATTATTTATGGGCTACAACCCAAAGGAAGAAGCAACTCCCTAACTAGTTATACATATGTAATATCAGAAAATGTCCCCTTGGGGGCCTTCCCTCAAAAGGTTTAGTTCTCGGGTCCCTTTGCTGCATTTAGGACATATCACATCATAATTCAACATCCCAATGGAATGAACCCTAGGTATCATGACAAATGGGACCTAGGGGGACCCCTTGAGCTTAACCCTACCCAAAATAGGGGGAGGACTTAAATGCCCGTGCCCTAGTCTTGCCCTATTTTGGGTCAAGCCCAAATTTGAAGTGTCAGTTTATGACAGTTATTTGGTCCTTAGGCCGACATGGTAAGTTTGAATTTATGAAATCTTGGCAAGAATGTTTGTAGTTGCATATAAAAGCATGTTTAGGCATTCATTTGTAAACTAGATTTCAACTAGATGATTACTAGCAAGCTATTGTGTTCTAAAGGTGATTCAAGGCTTTCATTGTGTTGCAAGAGTAGATTTGTGTTGTGTATGTGTTTGTGTTTGTAGATTTGAGCACCCATCTCCTCATGGAATGAAGAGCTTCTTCCTCCGATGAGATCTTCACTACAAGGTGACATCTATTGTGATTATTGAGCATTTATCATTTGGTTTTTGTCTCTGCCTCCCAAGGCACGCACTCTCTATCTGACAATGGTGTTCACAAGACTTGAATGTCTCTCTAGGGATTGACTGAGGCAAGCCTCTAAACACCACAACCCCCTCCCAAAGTTTTCATGATTACAGGTTATAGGTTGGAGTTGCAGACAAAGTGAAGTTGCAGGAGGGTACAACAGAGTGATAGGATTAATGACCAGTGAAAGAAATAGCTACCTAGACTTGGGCGCCCACTCATTAGTCCTCATAGTTCTGCAATGGGAAAATCTCTTATACAGGAGATACAGGTTGCAGACCTTGTTTCCAAATCTCAACAAAAAGCAGGGTCTTAGACTTGGGTGCCCAATCTTTAGTCCCTGACTTTTCCATCTTGGAACCCTGAAAATAGGTACACAATTATTTGATATTTTACATCTGTTTTTAGAAGCATTTTCCATAATTCATCTGTTTACTGTCGTATTTGCATAATTAGGGTTTTAAGGTACAATTGAGCATAATAAAAAGAAATTGTCAATCTAATCACAAAAATCCAAGTTTTTCTACATCTCAATAGTGACCTAGGGTATGATAGTACATTGCAACTCGACCCTAGGTCCTTGAATGTAAGGGTGAAAGGAGGATATACACCAAAACTACCAAAACCTAAACTATCCAAAAATCACCCATTACATTTTGGTGAACCCATGTTATTGGACTTGTTGGCACCTTGTTGAGTGTTGTGCTTCAAATTTGCATTGATTTCATTCATTCATATAGTCATTCATCTTATTGCATTGAAAAACTTACACAAAAATTGAAAAATTGAAAAACTTTGGAAACCCTAGTTTGCATAGGTTTCTAATTTACATCAATTCATTCTAATTTTTCCTAATTTATGATTTTTACATCAGATATGATATAAAATATAGAAAATTACAAATATTTAATATCTTGCATTGCATTTTCATCATAAAATTGCTAGGGTTTTGTTGAAAATTGTAAATTTTGCGTATAACCTAGTATTTCCAAAATCTAGGGTTTGTAAGTAAAATCTTGTTTCAGATTTTTCTACTGATTTTAGAGACTCATTAAAATTTTAATTTGGCTGTAGTCTTTCATTTTGGAACAAATTTTCATTCAGATTTTAAAAATTTGTATTTTTGCATAGAAAAAGTCAACAAAAAATTAGCATTTTCATTGATTTTTCATTAGATTTGCACTTGTATTTTGCATGTTAGAGCATCAAAAAAAATTTAAGATCTGAATGAATGTAATTTTCATCATATATCAGCTTGCAAAAAAATCATATAGCATTTTGTGTCAAGATCTTAAACCTAGGGCTTCAACAACATTGGTTTTCACTAGATTTGGCTTTATTGACTCTCCAAATTTGCACCATAGGCGTGTTGTGAAGGATATTTTTGAACTAATTTGTTGTTATCAGGGTAATCATTTTCTTCCCTTCCTAAAAATCTTCACAACACCTTTTTAACGGGCTCTTGTACTGAAAATTTGGTGAAAAACTACACACTTTTTCTATTTTTGCCTAGGGTTTGGCCTAGTTTGCATTCCAAGTGTGTTGTAACCAATTTTATGGATTGAGGAGATTGATATAATCAGTATTATTTTCTTCACCTCCTAAAATTCTTTACAACACCCCTTTTTCTAGGTCTTGGAATTGAAAAACCACAAAAAATCACCTATTTTTGCTATAATTTCACTAGGGTTTGACCTTGGGTGACACTAAAAGCATGTTGTGACAGATATTTTGGAATTAAGTGGCTGTTATTACTAATATAATTTTCTTTCCATCATCATTTTCCTCACAACATTGTTTGTAATGCTCTTTTGCGTTGAGAGTTGGTGAAAATCGCATATTTTAGTGTATTTTCACTATATTTTGACTTGACATCATCTTAGATTTGCATCAAGAGTGTGTTGTGACAAATCTTATTTCTGTATTAGACTGATATCAGACATATAATTTTCTTCCCCTGATCAAAATCCTTACAACACCCTTTTCTTTCATTCATTTACATTGAAAAAGTACGAAAAAATCAAGCATTCATGGCTTCTCCTAAGGACTCATCTTTGGAAGATCTTTTTGAGTACATTATGAATTATGATAACTTTTGCAAGTTCACTGATCAACACCCTCAAGTTTTACATCAAATAGCATACATCTATGGCATTGACATAAACAAAAGCACCACTTGCGATATCCTTTGAACAATAGCCTATTTTGATAGCTTTCTTGCGACTATGGATGATTTTCTTTCAATCATAGAGAATCTCACTAATTTTATGGCTGAAAACAATCATGATGAAAGTAGTGATGAAAACATTGTTCCCTCTCTCCCTTCACTTCATGATGACATAATGCAAATCCTTTCCAAGACCTATGACAATGATATAGCAATGGGTAATCTATTGAACAAAGAGACTTGTCCCAACATAACCCCACTTAGTGAGGATATATTGGCACAAGAAGAAGATACCATTGACACATTTATCCATACTACTCTGCCATCACTTCCTACTCTCCCTAACTAGGATGAAGCTTAGGATGATACAGATTCTCTTTGCGACAATTTGCTTCAATCTAAGGAAAATTTACCACTTGATGTTCAAGAACTTCTCAATTACATGTTAAACAAAGAAATAGATCAGGCATCCTTACTTGAACCTTCACATACCTTGGAAAACAATGAAATTTTGCATGATATGGAAGAACAAACTATTCCTCAAAATCAAGCCATTCCAACACCCTATATAAGGACTGAAATGGGCATCTTTCAGGTTCCTCAACAATCTCATTCAAATGGTCCTATAACTAACACAAAAATGGCAACATCCCCTCTCAACCATCATTAAGGGATATCTTTCCTACATGGTTACCCTCACAAACTCATGAACCTGTAGAAGAGAGAAGAAGTGATAACGCCTTAAGCATTGAGATAAAGATAAAGATCCATAACAACCGCTAGCCCGGAGGACACTCCAGGTAAGTATCTCTAACCATTTATCTCTCTCATGATGTGCTTCCCCCGTGATGTGTTATGTATTGTTTAGGCCTCCCAGGATGACCCATGATTCTCTTGCAAGGTCCAGGATACCAGGAGATGGCCTCTATTTTGACCTTCTTCTATTTGTATCATCATTCTTCTACATTACCTCTCTCTCTGATTTCATTGTTGTGTGTTGTGTCTTGCAGACATAACGTCATGGTTAGTGACACTGGGGGCACCCTCCTATGTGATTGTCCCTAAGACACTTGTTTCTCCTCTCTTATTTATTTTTTTCCTTCCTCTAGTGTTTCTATCTAGCGACTGGATGACGACAAACATTTATACTGATGCAGACCTAGTGTCCCTTTTGCGAGAAATAAAAAATTAGATTTAGTTCCTAATATGACAATGGGGTTGTATATCTTATCTGATGCTTGGCTAGTGGAAGCACTTGTGCTTTCCACATAGTGATTTTGATGGTGTTCTATCTCATTTACAAATCATAACAATACTGCTGCTCCATGGACTTTGTCTATCTTGAATCTTGTATGCCTCAGATTCCATATGCATCGATGTTGTTGTAGACACTAACATGTTTCTTCCAGGGATGTGTTTGTGGGAACATTTGGTGATCGTAAAGTACATGTCACCTCCAGGGGGCATGGGCTTTGCAAAAGTCCATTTTCCCTTGTCTGTTTTCTTCCTACCTTAATGTGCTTGATATCAATGCATGATATCAACCACCTTAAGGTGGGGGCATATAAGGTAAGTTGTATGTTGTAGATGTTAGCAATGTGCTTGTCCTTATGTGCAGTTTAAAGACTTGTGCGATGAGTACATCCTGGACTCTAAGTTTGTTTGAAACCAATCAATCAATCAATCATATAAGCTCTCTGCAGAGGTGGGATATCATGTGCATATCCTTTTTATCTTAAGCCCTTTGCAGAGGTAGGGATGGTGTACTTCTCATGCACAAATTGCATCATCCTGTCATTTTCAAAAGTCCTCTGCAGAGGCAAGGAGTGGTTCTATGACTAACTCAACCCTTAAGTGTGTCTTCAGTGATTGTTATGGTGAACCTCAATCATCGGTGTGTGCCTGTAATGTGCCTGAGATGGTGTTGAACCTAGAAATATAGACACTCCATCACTTGTTTGCTGTGTTTTCTCTGTGTCTTCAAAGTGTGTGTTTTAGTGTGCTTGCTTTGTTTGGCATGTTTGTTGCCCCATATGTAGTTTAAAGACCTATATGATGAGTACATTCTACATTTTGGGAGGTTTTACGTGTCTTTCTTGTGTGTTGCCCCATATGTAGTTTAAAGACTTGTGTGATGAGTACATCCTGCATTTTGGGAGGTTTGTTTACTTTCCTGTACTTACATCTGCATTTCATATATATGAGAAAAGGAAAAGAAAAGAATCATTCCTGTCTTCTATGCATTTACTGTATTCTCTGTGTTCTACATGACTGTAATTGTCTTCTTCATGTTTTATGTGCCTATCATTGTCTTCAATGTTATTGGCATGTTTATTGTGTTTGTTGACCATACTTTAATGCATGTATAGGCCTCATGTTTATACATACATTAAAAAGTGGGGGCTAAATGTAATGTTGGAAAATGTCCCCTTGGGGCCTTTTCCCTCAAAAGGTTTAGCTCCCGGGACCCTTAGCTGCATTTAAGACATATTACATCATAATTCAACATCCCACTGAAATGAACCTTGGGTATCATGACAAATGGGACCTCAGGGGACCTCTTGAGCTTAACCCTACCCAAAATAGAGGGGAGCACTTGGGCACCCATGACCTAGTCTTGCCCTATTTTGGGTTAGGCCCAAATTTGAAGTGTCAGTTTATGACTGTTATTTGGTCCCTAGGCTGACACGGTAAGTTTGAATTTATGAAATCTTGGCAAGAATGTTTGTAGTTACATATAAAATCATGTTTAGGCATTCATTTGTAAACTAGATTTCAACTAGATGATTACTAGCAAGGTATTGTGTTCTAAAGGTGATTCAAGACTTTCATTGTGTTGCAAGAGCAGATTTGTGTTGTATATGTGTTTGTGTTTGCAGATTTGAGCATCCATCTCCTCATGGAATGAAGAGCTTCATCCTCCCATGATATATTCAGTACAAGGTGACATCTATTGTGATTATTGAACATTTATCATTTGGTTTTTGCCTCTACCTCCCTAGGCACACACTCTCTATCTAATAACGATGTTCAGAAGACTTGAATGTCTCTCTAGGACTTGATTGAGGTAAGCCTCTAAACACCACAATCCCATCCCAAAGTTTTCATGATTGCAGGTTATAGGTTGGAGTTGCAGACAAAGTGAAGTTGCAGGAGGGTACAATAGAGTGTCAAGATTGCAGATCAGTGAAAGAAATAATTACCTAGACTTGGGCGCCCACTCATTAGTTCTCAAAGTTTCTCAACGGGAAAATCTTTGATACAACAGATACAGGTTGCAGACTTTGTTTTTCCAGATCTCGACAAAAAGTAGGGCCTTGGACTTGGACGCCCACTCTTTAGTCCCCAACTTTTCTTCCTCAAAACCCTGAAAATAGGTACACAATTATTTGATATTTTACATCTATTTGCAGAAGCATTTTCCATAATTCATCCATTTTCTACTGTATTTGCATAATTATGGTTTTAAGGTACAATTGAACATAAGAGAAAGAAATTATCAATCTAATCATAAAAATCCAAGTTTCCCTACATCTTAATAGTGACCTAGGGTATGATAGTACATTGCAACTTGACCCTAGGTCCTTGAATGTAAGGGTGAAACTACTGAAACCTAAACTATCCAAAAAGTACCCATTACAACATATTAGAGAGCTTATCACAATATTCTCCTTGAAACACAAAATGTTGATCTCTTTAGCCTCCTCACCACCATCTATCTTCCTTAAAATAATAATACAAGTCTTTGCAACATCAAATTATTTTCATAAATTCTTCTTTATCATTGTAGAGCTCACAATATCTTCTGCATCTATATTATATTACAAGAACCGATCATTAGCACATTTTATCATCATATCTTCTTCTGCTTCTATTGCTTATATATATATACATTGCAAGCTTCAAAGTCTTACTCTTTAGTTGGCCAAAATGAAACGTGTAGCATGAATCATGTGGTGGCCATATCAGTCAGCTCCCAAACATGTGTGGTAGATAAAATCCTAATGCGGTACAAGCACAAGGCATAATCAGGTCCTACCCTACTGTTGGTCTCTTACAATGATTTAACAACTAAGCTCTTAAAACTATAACTTTGAGATTAGACATCTAAACTGAGTAGATGTCTTAATCACCATGGAGATGCATTTCACTTGTCAACCCAGGGATGTGAACTTGAAGTCAGTCAGCACGTTATGTGCACTAAGAACTTCCAAAGTAGCCATGTTCATTCTATAGCTATGAAAGACATAATGCTGAAGATAAACTGCTAGAAAGGAAATAACAAGAATATTGAATATTAACCAACAGCAATTCTTGAATCAAGTACATAACACAAAGTAATAATTTGGGCAAACAAATAGGAAACTACTCTATCTGCTTTGGCTGCAGGAACATTCAATGCCAGATTTACTAAACACTTATCAAAAAATTCAACTAAACTAAAGGGTGGAATTCTCACCAAGTGGGCCCCCTTGGATGAGTATTCCCTAAAACAAATGTAAACTCAGAAATGCAAACTCACAACTTTATTTTATTCATTCAAAAAGATGAGTACAACTGAACATTATAACTGTATTACTGAAAACTGGATAATGCAATTACAATCTTTGAATAGTCAACAACCCCTTAGAAGGAGTATTAGAGTCTTATTTATAGAAGAAAATCTACTAACTAACTAACAGAGCGGTCAACTCCAACAGAATAGGAGGACACCACATTATGGAAAACATAGAAAGTGGAAGGAGGTTATGCATGCAAGGGAATCTGGTCAAGCGAGTTGCCTTAACACATATCTAGCATAACTATAACTCCTAAATTCGCTCAACAGATATTTAAGATTAGTTACAAAATGGTTGCCTTCCCTCCATTTGATATTTGAATGGCCACCACCTTTGACTTTTATGGTACGCGACCATCCAGCAGAATCTTCCTCACTTTATGGATGCCAATTATATCTGCAAAATAATGTTAGTACACACAAATAATTGCACATTCATAACCACCTTGGATTAATATTCATTAACCATATGCAACATTAACATAGATAGTTCAAATAGCCTGTCTTTTCCATAAAAGGATATAAGAAATGACCTATGCTCAACAAGTTATAGTTTTGGGGTAAGGACATAGAAAGATCAAGAGTAAAGTATCAAAGTCCAAGATAGCTACAGCAAATAGACAATAAAGTTTAACAAAATATGAGTCATAAACTAGACTCATCACTCTCCCCAACCTAAGACTTTGATGGTCCTCCAACAGAGGAAGGGTTATTCTTTTGCTTGGTCAATGCTCTGAAGTTAGCAACTACCAATTGTCTAATATCAGTCTCTTTGGTGCGTGAAGTAGGATCCCAATAGAATCCTTGCTACCTATCCAACCTGCTCCATCTTTGTTTTTCTTCAGCAATATCATACTGGTAAAATCTATAATTTGGCACTGGCCACAATAGGATAGGTGGTTGAAAAATTAAGGGAATCTAGAATTGTCCCTTTGTTCTCCCAATCTGAATATATCTATCCACCCTTTTACATGTTGCAACATAATTCTGTAGAGAGTGAGGCTCTGCTTGTTTTATGTCATCAGATAAACTATTCCACCTTTGTGTCAGCTATCCTTTCACAGATTCTCTAGTAGTGCATGCCATATTTTCATATTCTCTGTATGCTACTTCTCTTTCATGTAGGATTCTGTTACCATAACTTGGCCTATAAAGCATCCTATGCCAATCATTAAAAATGCTTCCTGGATTTCCAGATTTTGCTCTAATAGGCAATGGAGTGTTGAATTCTAATTACTTATAAGCCTTGAATTGTTGTCCCCAACTAACCTCATTTTGTGTTGAGGACACAAATGCCCTCAACTGAACATCCCCAACATACAACAAGGGGTTCCACTCATGGTCTTGGGACACAGCAAAATTATGCAAATCAAATTCACACAACAAATTCTTTATTTTTGGAGGAGCAATGCTATAAGCATTGAAAAATTCAAGAGGAGTTTCAATGGAAGGGTTTAAACTAGAAGCAATTCTTGCCAACTTAAAAGAGAGATACCAAAGCTGTCATACCATCTACTCTCTCTTTTAAAATTGCAATTTTTGCATCCTTTTCTTTAATCTCTTCATCCTTCTTTTGAATTTCAACTTTTAATCTGCATTTCTCCCTCTTCCATTCCTCTTCTCTCCTCTACATTTCATTCCACAAATTCATGGCAACCATGTGCATTGAAAAATCAAGTCTGTGTATGCCTATCAAAGGCTTTCCTGGCACAGATGGTAGTTCTTCTTGTAACATAAGCTGCAAGGTTTCTGATTGCTCAGCCAAATTTGGCTACAGGGTGTCTTGCTATAGGAACTCCTGTTCATCGTCATGTTCCTATCTCTCACTATACTCAGCAGTGGCAGCAAGGTCTGCCAGAGTTACATCTGCTGCTTCTTTAATTATGTCTTCTTTTTCTACATCATTATCATGCCCCACTAGGGTTTCTACTTCCTCAGCTGTCATTTCATCAACCCTAGGGCTTGCTTGCGTAGATGCACTGAAGGCAGGCTCAACAAGTCTTGGTTTACTAGAAGAGCTTTCATGTTGTTCTTCAGCTACAGGAAGAACAGTGTCAGCTTTTCATTTCCTAGAGCGCAACACCTTCCTTTCTATGGTTTTCTTTTTTGGTTTTGCCTTTCTTTATTTCTGCCCTTCTCCTCTATGCCCTAGTTTGAATTAAATTACCAAGAGGAACATCCTCATTGTTAGAATCTAAAGAATTTTCTTTGTCTGCATGCTCTGCTTCAGAAGAGCTAATTTCAATAGCTTGTTTTGCTGCAGGAGGGTTTGCACTGGAAGTTGAAGTTCCCAGAGTAGTTTCAACTCCACATACCCTTCTCCTAGTTCTATGATGTTGTGGCACAACCACAGGTCACAAATGACTAGGTCTTATTTGATCAATTTCCAAAAATTCCTCCCAAGTCATATCAGATACATCATGCAAAGACTTCTCAACAAGTAACTTGATAAAATAGTGGTGAGAGACAGAATTAGGCCTACCTTTTTGAGTTTCAGCGGCCATAATTGAGAGAAGGTGGTGAAGCACATTTGGCATGTTCATTCTTCTTCCATGTCTCATATGATTCAACAATTTGAAATGCATAGACTGAAGGTTTGACTATCGACCTTCACAAGTAATATATTTCACCACATGGATAACTACCTATTTCCACAGCTCAGGCAAAGAGGTTCCTTTGGCTCCCTGCTTATCTATAATCAATGGTGGATCTCTAGGTTTAGTAAACTCAGCCCTAGCTGACTTGGTATCTCTGGCAACAGGGTATTCTTCACCATCAACAGGCAGACCTGTAACCTCTGCAATTCTTTCTTTTGTAGCCAACACCTCCAAACCTCTTACCACTACTTTACCATTAGACAACGTTTGAACAAATTCCAATGCAATATTTTCATCAAAACCATTTAATTTCAAGAAATAGTCCATCCATCCACAATTTCTAAATTCATTCTGGCTAAGTGCATCCTATAACAATGCATCATGAACTGTGGGTTCATTCTGAATTAATCCTCCTCCCATGGCTTAGCTATCTAAAATCAATCACACTACAAAGTTTTTTCTACACAAAGTTTGAAAACTAGCTTCACCTTCTTGCAACCCTATTAAGTCTTCAATATTCATGCTATTTGCATTTTCCTTTACGGCTTCTTTTCTTGGGAATGCAAGACAAGGGTGGTACCGGCATTAATGAATGATTGATGAAGGTTGTCATCTCACACTTGAGAGCCATCACCTCACTTAGGATTCAAATCATTCAATTTCAAACTTTACTGACATTTAGGTATAAAACATATGGACGGACCAACACGTGGTCATCATATTAACACTCCCTCCCCAACCTACATTTAGGCATGTGTCCACACATGTGGAATAGATGCGTGATAGGATAAGGAAGGAAAAAATGTCATTCTATGAGAAATATTGATATTAATGTATAATAATTAAATGAACAAACCACAAGGTAATTAAGAGAGAATTATTACAGTGTGCGTACCTTTATTTGTGGAAGATCTGTTGCAGAATCATGGAGAAAGCAACGGGTAATGCTTAAGAATTCATTGAGCAATGAATGAAAGTGGAGTGGGCTGAAGCAAGATGGAATGAAGTGTAATCAATACACATGATGGAAGAGAGAAGAATGGATATGGGTGGGTGGATGGGCGAAGAAGTGAAAGAATGGACTCCCACGAATGTGGAAATCTTTATTATGATTAGTACTGAACCTTGGTTAGCCAGAAGGAGGGACAATAAGTCCACCACCTTTAGCTGCAGGAAATTCTGGAGTCGCATATTGAGTGAATTGCTGCAGGAAGTCTTCTTTGGAGGCTGGCTTGTGATATAACCTGAGTCGATGACCATTGACTAAGAGCTTGAATTTGATAGGGTCAATAGTAGTAAGCTAAACAACACCATTGGAAAATACTTCAGCAACTTCATATGGTCCCAACCATCTTGTCTATAATTTTCTTGCATTTTCTTGATACCTTGAATCATAAAGCAAAGCCCAATCACCGGGCTGGAACCTCTTATCTTTGATGTATTTATCATGCCACCTAATTCTCTGATTCTGCACCACTTCTGTATGATGTAAAGTTGCTTTTCTCATCTCATCCAAAGCATTAAGCTGCATGATTCTTTCTTTTTATTCCTGAGATAGATCCATCCCCAAGTCAAGTGCAGTTCTAAGAGTTCTATGCTCAAATTCAATAGGCATCATGGTTGTTTTTTCATACAGCAACTCAAAGGAGTAAAACTAGTAGTTGTTTTCTAGGTTGTCCTATAGGCCCAGACAACTTCTGGCAACCTACTTGCCCAATCCTTCCTATGAATTGCCACAGTTTTGGTCAAAATAGCTTCTATTTCTCTGTTAGTCACCTCAACTTGGCCATTAGTCTGGGGGTGATAAGGAGTAGATTTCTTGTGCCTTATGTTGTATTCATGTACTAATGCTACAATTAGAGTTGAGGTGAACTGAGCTCCTTGATCAGTCACTAATTCTTTGGGGACTCCATACCTTGTAAAGATTTCTTCATAGAGAAATTATGCAACTTTATTGTCTCGTGCATGCTTCATGGCTTTAAGTTCTACCCACTTAAGTTACATAATCAGTGCATACTAAGATATAAGATTTACCATTAGATGGAGGATCAATAGGTCCTACAAAATCTAATCCCCATTTATCAAATGGAGTAATCACAAGCTGAGGATAAAGGGGCATCTCATCAGACTTTGTTGATCATCCCATCCTTTGACAACTATCACATTTCTTGGTATATCTTGTTGCATCCTTGTATAGTGTAGGCCAATAATAACCTGCATTCAAAATCTTCATTGCAATTTGCTTTGCTACAAAATGTCCTCCACAAGGTTCATTATGACAGGCATGTAAAATGTTGTATGTTTCATCTTCTCTCACACATCTTCTCATGACATTGTCTGGTCCAGTGTAGAACAAACATCCAACAATCCATGAAAAAGGAAAGGATTTTTCAATGAGTACTCTTCTTTCCTTAGGAGAGAAGTGAGGAGGGACTCTTCCTATGACTAGGTAATTGGCTGTGTCAGCATACCAAGGTGTTTGAATAGAGAGTGAATACAAATGTTTATTAGGTAAGGAGTCATCAATGACCTGGTTATCTTCTGATGTAGTCATTCTTGAAAGAAAATCTGCAACCACATTGGGTTTTCCTAGTTTATCCACAATAGGGATGTCAAATTCCTACATTAACAACACCCATCTTGCTAACCGACCTAATATGAGAGGTTTGTTCATGAGATATCTAATGGCTACATGATCTATGTGCACAAAGATTTGATAACCGGTTATGTAGTGCCTAAACTTATTAAGTGCATAGATTACTACTAACATTTCCTTCTCCATGACTGTATAGTTGAATTCAGCACCCTGTAAGTTTTTGCTTATAAAATAAATAGCATGCTCAATCACTCCTTCTTTCTGGCCTAAAACTGCTCCTATGGCATAATCTGATGCATCAGTATGAATGTGAAAAGGAAGTTCCCAATTGGGGCCTTTAAGTACAGGAGCATGGGTTAAAGCTACCTTTAAATCGAAAAATGTTTAGTCACAGTCTTTATTCCACTGAAATTCAGCATCCTTTGTCAGAAGAGTATATAGTGGGGATGCCATTTTGCTGAAATCTTTGATGAAGCGTTTGTAATACCCTGCCTGACCCAAGAAATTCTAACATCCTTTTTCTTTGCAAGAATGGGCAAATTGATGATGACTTCGATCTTAGCTGGATCTACCTGTATTCCTTTTGGAGAAATATAGTGACCAAGTACTACACCTTCTTGCATCATCATGAAGCACTTTGCACTATTTAATGATAGGCTGTGGTCTTCACATCTTTCCAAAACTTTGCCTAAGTTAGCTAATGCCTCTTCAAAAGTAGCACCATAAGTAGTGAAATCATCCATATAGATTTCCATACAATCATGTGAGATATCAGAAAATATGCTAATGACTGCTCTTTGGAAAGTTGCAGGTGCATTGCATAAGCCAAATGGAAGTACTGAGTAGGCATATGTTCCCCAAGGATAGGTAAATGTTGTTTTCTCTTGATCTTCAAGTGTAATCTGACTCTAATTGTAACCACTGAATCCATCCAAAAAGGAAAAGTACTGCTTTCCTACAAGTGAGTCCAAAACCTGGTCTATGAAAGGAAGGGGAAAATGATCCTTTTTGGTAGTAGAATTTAATTCTCTATAATCAATACATACTCTCCATTTTCCTCCCTTCTTGGGCACAATCCCTTCATGTAAATCCTGTGAGTGCATAATGTAGGATCCAATCCCTTCATGTCATGATAATCTCATGCAAAAGCATTTTTATGTTTCTTTAACAAATTTGCCAAGGACAACTGTTGTGCTTGAGTCAAGTTGCAATTAATATTGAGATATCTATCTTCTAAAATTTCCACTTGAGTTGTGAAGTCAACCATAGTTATCTCATTAATTCTAGGTACCTTAATTTCTTGTGGAAGCAATGTATGTAACATACCTGATGCTGCAAGAAAAATTGGAACAAGCATCCTTTCTGGATCAGCAGAATGAGAGGATGATGTTTCCTCAACTTCATAAAGATTTTGAATTATATTGGACAACACCTCCTCCTCTCCTTGAAGCTGCAGGAAAGAAGTTATGCCTATCATCATAAGCTGCTCCACAGAATTAGCTTCCTCTGCCTCTTCACCAACATGAGGCCAAATAGGATTCTCCATATCATGAGATGGTTGTGCAGGTGGGTAAAGAACAAGTGTTTTAGTGCTTCTCCCATCAGAGATGGTCATGTCTCCTAACTGGCACCCAATATAAGCATCTATTGTGGCTAACCACAGCCTTCCCAAAATGATGGGGTATCCTCCCAATGTAGCTTTAGGAGAAAGTATCATGAAATTAGCTGGATATTCCCATGTGTCCAGGGATACCACAAGATCCTCAACTATCCCATCAAGTTTAACAGTAGAGCTATCAACAAGCTGTAGGATAGTAGGGGTTGGTCGCATAGTTGCAACATTCAGTTGCTGCAGGATATCCTTTGTCATTACATTTATGGCTGCTCCAAGATCAATCAGAGCATTTCTGATTTGGATTCCATTTATGACAACTCCTACCATAGGACTTCTTGGGTCATTATATTTGGGAACAGACACTTTTCCAAGCATGATGTCAGCCAACTGTCCCACCACATGGACCATAGTGGGGTCTTTCCTTTTTCTACCTGGCTTCTTAAGGCATGCTTCTTTGATTGCTTTGCCATATATAGGAACATCTCTTATGGCTTGAAATAGAGGGATCTTGACACACACATGTTTCAACTACTCTAGAATATCAAAGGTGGGTTCTTCATCTACTACCTTTTGTTTCATAGTTTCTAACCTTTATGGAAATGGTGGTTCTTGGGGAGTCTGTTTGACTGTCATTAGTTCTAGATTTTCAAGTACATCTGATTGAATGGGAGTTTTGTTAGGTTCCACTTCTTCCTCAGAAAGCTTAGTAATGACAAGTCTTGAAGGAGCTGCCAAGGTAGTTCCTGAACGTAGATGTATATCACTTACATTCATAGCATATGTAGGGTATTGATTTGGATCAACAGAATATACTGGCTATTGCTGTGAGCTATTATTTGGGTTAGGTGAGGGTTGAGCTGGTATCTAAGTAGGCTTTGGTGTATTTGAATTGGAGCTAGTAGGTGGAGGCATTATGGCAGGCTGTTGGGGCTGAGGAGGTGATTGCATGTAATTAGTGGTCTAATTTGGCCATTGCTATCCTCCTCTCCATTGAGATGTTTGCTGCCAATTTCTTGGAGGTGACTACCAATTCCCCGTAGGCTGCTGCCATTGGGGTGTAGGGTTTTGGTAATTTAGCCAAGAATTTTGAGAGTTGTTCCAAGGTTGAGGTGGATATCCTCCATAACTAGATGGAAATGGTTGTTGCCATTGATTACCAGATGCATAAGTATTAAAATGTGGACCAGCATATGATAATGGATCTGGTGACATACCTTGTCTTGGAGCCCATGGCCTCCTTTGTGTAACATAGAAGACTTGATCCTCTTCAACTTGTATTGGCTTAAACTCAGGTGGAATCTGCTTGCTTTCAATGTTAGCTACCAGCTTGCATCTGTAGTCCCTCTTCTTTTGTCTGCAATGAGGACAATATTCTACCAACATTGCCTCAGCCTCTTCATGCTTCTTCTTTTCTTGGAGTGTGTCCAACTGAGTGGCCATATTGTTTATAATATTTTTCTTAAAATCAGATAGCAAGTGGCTTATCTCCATCTTTGAAATTCCATTGGTAGAGGTTTTCCCCGTAAGGGAATGGTAACCTCTTCCTTTCTCCGTGGCTGCTCTGGAATAATTCTGGCACAACTTCTTAATATCATCCCAAGACACTTGGGTAATATCTCCTCCTCCCATTAAATCCAAAGCATCCGTGCAATGATCACTTATTCCCCTGAGGAAGAGCAACTTCTGAGAGTCCTCAGTGAGTGCACATGATGAGGAGACTTTTGTAAAAAAAATAGGAACCTTGAGATGTAATCCTCCAAACTTTCATCTTCTTTCTATTGCATTATAAAAACATCATTTCCTCTCATATCCCCACTCCTACAATAGTCTTTATATTTCTCAAGAAATTTATCTTTCATTTCTTCCCAGGTATTGACAACATCACTACCTAGACTCATAAACCACCTTAATGCAGCCTCCTTTATGGTAGTAGGATACAACTTAAGTTTATGAGTATCAATAATGTAGTCATAGCTTTTGCAGAGGATATCAAATTCAAACAAGAAGGTGTCTGGGTCCTCTGTTACAAGTCCATAGAACTTGGGGAGAGCTGAAGCAGGCATGTTCTTGAGATTATCCACTTCATTTTGAAGAGAAATTAGAAATGGAAATGTTGGTTGATTAGGTACATTTTGGACAGCCATGGCTTCTTGACCTACTATCAAAGCAAATGGATTTTCAACTAGATTTGGGGATTTGGGGTATCTTGTTCTTCAGAGGAGATTTTAGAGCTATTCAAATCAGGGAATGCATCAAGGAAAGGATTCACTTATGCTTCTTCTATTGGGTGAGTTAAAACATTAGGAAGGAGTCTCCCTAAAGCATCTCTTCTCCTACCTCTATGCATGTAATATACTCAGTATCAACCACTTCTCACACAAAAAATATTGATACGTTGTAAATGGTTTCTTCCTAACTAAAACACATTTTAAGAAAAAACTTACAAGGAATAATACTAAAAGATGACTCCAAAGATTTTCTTAGTTCGACACCATCCCCAACAATGGTGACAAAAATGTTGGTCTCTTACAATGATTTAACAACTGAGCTCTTAAAACTGTAACTCAGAGATTGGACATCTGAACTGAGTAGCTATCTTAATCACTATGGAGATCCATTTCACTTGTCAACCCAAGGATGTGAACTTGAAATGGGTCAGCACAGTATGTGCACTAAGAACTTCCAAAGTAGCCATGTTCATTCTATAGCTATGAAAGACATAATGCTAAAGATAAACTGCTAGAAAGGAAATAACAGGAATACTGAATATTAACCAACAACTATTCTAGAATCAAGTACATAACATAAAGTAACAATCTAGGCAAACAAACAGGAAACTACTCTGTCTGCTTTGGCTGCAGGAACATTCAATGCTAAATTTACTAAACACTTATCAAAATATGCAATTAAACTAAAGGGTGGAATTCTCACCAAGTGGGCCCCCTTGGATGAGTATTCCCTAAAACAAATGTAAACTCAAAAATGCAAAGTCACAACTTTATTTTATTCATTCAAAAAGATGAGTACAACTGAAGATTATAACTGTATTACTGAAAATTGGATAATGCAAGTACAATCTTCGAATAGTCAACAACCCCTTAGAAGGAGTATCAAAGTCTTATTTATAGAAGAGAATCTACTAACTAACTAATAGAGCAGTCAACTCCAACAGAATAGGACGCCACATTATGGAAAACATAGAAAGTGGAAGGAGGTTACGCATGCAAGGGAATCTGGTCAAGCGAGTTGCTTTAACACAGATTTAACATAACTATAACTCCTAAATTTTCTCAACAGATATTTAAGATCAGTTACAAAACATTTTCCTTCCCTCCATTTGATATTTGAACGGCCACCACCTTTGACTTTTATGGTACGTGACCATCCAGCAGAATCTTCCTCACTTTATGGATGCCGATTATATCTGCAAAATAATGTTAGTACACAAAAATAATTGCACATTCATAACCACCTTGGAGTAATATTCATTAACCATATGAAACATTAACATAGATAGTTCAAATAGCATGTCTTTGCCATAAAAGGATATAAGAAATGACCTATGCTCAACAAGTTATAGTTTTTGGGGTAATGACATAGAAAGATCAAGAGTAAAGTATCAAAGTCCAAGATAGCTACAGAAAATAGACAATAAAGTTTAACAAAATATGAGTCATAAACTAGACTCATCAAGTACATAATAGGAATACTGAATATATATATATATATATATATATATATATATATATATATATATATACTTTGCAAGCTTCAAAGTCTTACTCTTTAGTTGGCCAAAATGAAACGTGTAGCATGAATAATGTGCTGGCCATATCAGTCAGCTCCCAAACATGTGTGGTAGATAAAATCTTAATGCGGTACAAGCACAAGGCATAATCAAGTCCTACCCTACCTTGACACACCCTTCTAGGCTGGACATCTATTACACTCAACAAGGTCTTTATTATGCTCCAAGTCGGCACCTCAACAACTACCCATTCTTGTATTTGACTCCAAACCCAATGTGGTACCAAAGAAGGAAATATTTCATCATGTGGACCACTTGCTGACTATTATGTGACTTGTAAAACATTCCTGTATACTTCTCTTATTATCTCAAAATGTTTCATTCTAATGCACACACTAGGTTTTTGATGTTGGTATCCTTCGCTACTTCTACTTGCTCAACCTTAAGATAAGGCTATGAAGACAATACTTGTGATGAACACAATTATTTGAAACTTTATTATCACATACCTCCCAATCATAAGAGCTTTTTATTCAATTAGCAAGACCAATTATCATTATGCGATGTACTGTGGTAACATTAACTCTCATCTTCTATTCACACTACTCAGTATCAATGCATGTCGTCACAACACTAACTTTGGAGAGGCATCTATGGTAGATATCATTGCTTGAGATTTAAAATGTACATACTTGTTACTCATGTCTACCTATCCTCCAAGCCACATCATCATATCTTCATATGTGGAGAATTATAGAGCATTCTTCAATCACTCTGTGACTATGCTTACCTTGTTTCTTTACAATCTTCATTCTTCTGTCTCCCAAATACTTTGCGGTAAGAATTGTAATCTCAAATTTGAACCATTGATACCTGAGAGTAATACCTATCCATCTATCCTATATGCAAGCTCATATCACCAGATGCAGTAGAGTTTGGTACATTCTTTTAGGCCTATTACATCTTTCCTGACATTTACTATACTTAACCAATTCTTCTTAAAGTTTTTGTAACTTTATCCATCAGGTGTCAATCATCATGAATTCATATCTTCATCATGTAGCAAAAACCCAACACTACTAATCATGGTCATCAATCATAAGTATATCAAGAATATCAACTTACATATGAGCTTCAGAAGATAAGGCATGACAGTGTATAGATAGTGTTGAACCATTTCCTTTACAATTCTCTGATCATCATTCTCAGTCTGAATTCCTCCACACATATTCAACTCTTTATTTTTCTAACTCATAATGCTTATTTGGATATCTTCATTGATCCTTATACTATTTCAATCTACTTTTCGTCACTAGTATCACTCTTCCATACCACAACACTTCATACCATTGTTGACATCAGTGACAACCCATATGCAACATTTTGATGGAGCTTCAAAGGGCTACCCAAAATAATCAGGTGTTGGCTTCCTGGTTTAAGATTGCAAGGGTAAAATCTTAGGCAAAGCAGCAAAGAAGTTAGTTGTTGGAACAAATAACGAAGTGAAAATCCAAGCTCTTATCCTAGGTCTCAATTTGTGTGGACAATTAAAGGCGTCAAAGGTTGAAATAGAAGGCAATTCTCTTATAGTGATAAATGCTTTAAGGAAGGGGAGCATGGAAAATTGGAAGCTAAACATTTTATTAAATGAGGCCCTTCATTTGATGAAAGAATTCTAGAGTGTGGTGATAAATTACATGTATAGGGAAGGAAACCTAGAAGCAGATGCGTTGGCCAACTTGGCCATCAACTCAAGGCAAGCCTCTCTCTGGGAGGTAATATCTAATTATTGTGTCAACTCATTCGACTAACATTCCATACTATCCCTAAGTAGAGATGGAGCTAGGAAAACATGCAAAGTGGTTTATCTGGCACAACAGTCTTGTTTGGGATGCTAGGAAGATTGGTTAGGTGGTGTGTGTGGTTAATCTTCTATCATTTCTTAAGATGGATACCCCAATTCGGCTAACTTGTAGTAAAAGGCAAATGTTATTCCTAGGTGGTATCATGAAGAAGAGGATGAAACAAGTTTTTAAACCAAAAAGTGGAATTGTTTTGTTCATGATAGAGTGGGTTTTGGGTGAACAATTTATGGTGACTGAGAATAGCTATTGGGTTAACAACGATTTGGCATCTATGTTCTTGGCAGTTTTGGTGGATACTAATTAAGAACTAGTGGCCATACAGTCTTTGATGGAGTCCTTTGTGGAGGCTGAGTTTCATGAGGGTTGAAAAGAAGTGGTGGGTGTGGCCAGGCTTGGAGTAGGAATCGTAAAATCTTAGGCAAAGCAGCAAAGAAATTACTTGTTGGAGCAAATAACGAAGCAAAAATCTAAGCTCTTATCCTAGGTCTCAATTTGTGTGGACAATTAAAGGTGTCAAAGGTTGAAATAGAAGGCAATTCTCTTATAGTGATAAATTCTTTAAGGAAGGGGAGCATGGCAAATTGGAAGCTAAACATTTTATTAAATGAGGCCCTTCATTTGATGAAAGAGTTCTGGAGTGTGGCGATAAATTACATGTATAGGGAAGGAAACCTAAAAGCAGATGTGTTGGCCAACTTGGCCATCAACTAAGGGCAAGCCTCTCTCTAGGAGATGATGTCTAATTATTGTGTTAGCTCATTTGACTAACATTCCATGCTATCCCTAAGTAGAGATGGAGCTGGCACAACAGTCTTGTTTGGGATGCTAGGCAAATTGGTTAGCTAGTGTGTGGTTAATCTTGTATCATTTCTTAAGATGGATACCCCAATTTAGATAACTTGTAGTAAAAGGCAAATGTCATTCCTAGGTGGTATCATGAAGAAGAGGATGAAACACATTTTTAAACCAAAAAGTGGAATTGTTTTGTTCGTGATAGAGTGGGTTTTGGGTGAACAATTTATGGTGACTAAGCATAGCTATCGAGTTAATGATTTGGCATCTATGTTCTTGGCAATTTTGGTGGATAGTAATGAATAACTAGTGGCCATATAGTCTTTTGTGTAGTCCTTTGTGGAGGCCAAGTTTCATAGGGGTTGAAAAGAAGTGGTGGATGTGGCCAAGATTGGAGTAGGAATCCCTCTCCCAGAAGATTTCCATATGCTATGCAATTTTTGCACACCATATAAAAAATTTTGATATCAGGGAGATTCTTGATGTAGTCTATGAATTCAAGGCACTAAGGCCAATGAGATTCAAAGCGTGTCCACATAAATGGAGGCTCAATTGTTTCATTATGATATACAAGTTAATAGAAGAGGCATTGTTTCTAAACAAAAGCATCACAACCAATGCTAAGGGATGAAGGTTTGAAGTGTAGAGGTCTCAGCTTCTAAATCGAGGCACACTCATACACAGTGGTATATAAGCCATAAAAGGAATGATGTAGGGATCAACTTAAGCCACCATTCATACAATGGTATAGCCACTCCATTTCTAATGTAGGATTGAGTCAAGAAACAAAGGCCCAAGTATTAAAGAGTTTGAATAAAAGTGCTATCAAATTCTAAACATGTTGCAACCATTCATCAAATGCACCAGCAAGAGATTTAAGGTAAAGGCCACATCTAATAAGATGTGTAGGCTTATATAAAAGGGAGCGGCTTCCATCAAGAAATAAGAGCAGCAACCATTTCTAATAACAATGCTGCCTATAATATGAAAGGCATTGCCAATGATAAGAGAACTCATACAACATATCAAAGTATCAAGCATCAAATATAAAATAGTGGCACATTCATAATATAGGCACAAACATATAATTAGAAGATTGGTCATCCTATTAAATCTATCACAAGCTAAGGATCTTAGACACAATATATTAATAGAAATGCACTTCAGCATTATGTAGATGCATTTGTAGCATTCATCTCTTGGCAGTGAGCCAAACATTCTTCTATCTTCTCTTCTATTTTCTTGATAGTGAGCCTATTACAGTGAGCACTTCTTTAGATAGTGAGTCCTTGGGAAGTGAGCCCTAAGGTAGTGAGCCTTCATGTAATTCAGTTTTGATATCATAATATATTGTGAGCTACCCTCACCTTAGTTTTTCCCTTTTAGGTTTTCCATGTAAAAATCATGGTGTCTATGTTATGACTTTGTAGTTGCTCTTCTTATGTTTGTTTTTCTTTCATGTTATTGAATTTGGTAAATGGATTAATAAATATGTGAAAGAAAGGTTTTATAGAATACTAATTCACCCCCCTCTCAGTATTCTTTGTGATCAACAATTGGTATCAGAGAAAGGTTCCCTGGAAGAAGTTTAACAGCTTGAGGAAGATCTGGGAAAGAGTACTTATGGCAGCCAGAAGGTATCCTAATCTAGGCAGTGTCACAATTGATCAAGAATTAAAACCTTGAAGATCTTGATATGTATGAAGTAGATATCCAAGATTTAAAGGAAAATGTCAAAGAAGCTAATGAATGCATCTTGAAGCTAAGAGAGAAAGTTAAGAGATCAAAGCATAGGAGTAGAGAGCTAAGTGAATAGTTAATTACAGCAAATGAAACCCTAAATGATTTATCAAGGTTGGTTGAAGAGATAGGAAAAGCTAAGGAACATTTGAATCAAATCTTGAAAAACAAGTCTAACGAATGTGAAAAGTTGGAAAAACATGTTATACTTCTAAAGTTTGATTTAGAGGTGGCAAACAGTTACAAAAAAAAGTTCAAAATAAGCTCTGCAAAGCTTGAAGAGTTTCTTGACTGTCAGAAAAATCTAGATGACAAGAAAGGTTTGGGATTTGTAAGAGGAGAAAATTCTAATTCAGGTCAGAAAACATTGAGATGAGAAAAAACAAAGGCAACTAGTTCAGGAATCAGAGAAGAAGACTTAGAAGACCTCTGGCTAGGAAGCCAAATGCTCAAAGGTACCCATCTTTCAATAGCTATTGTCTTAAATGCAATAAGTATGGTCATAGGGCTACTCAGTGCAGGAGTAGAATGAATCAAAATATTTCATCTTTTTCTGGTCAGTGTTTTAATTGCAAGAAAATTGGTAATAAAGCAAATGCGTGTAGAAGTATGATAAGGAATGGTCTTAACAATGCAAATACTCAATCTTTCAATGGAAAGTGCTTTTCTTGCATTAGATTTGGACACATGGCTAACCAATATAGATCAAGAATAAATGAAACAAATGGAAGGAATCAGGGATAGAGAAATGTGGTATGCTACAATTGCAATAGGTTTGGACATGTTGCAAGATTCTGTAGAAGAAAGAATGAGAAAAGAGACTATCCTACAGAGAAGAGGAAAATAGAGTAAAGAGAAGATAAAGGTAAAAACAAGGTTGATCTAGTGGAAATCAAGAAGGATGTGAATGAGGTTAAGGATAGATCCGCACCAGCTTCTGGTGTAGGTACTTCCCCCAAGAAGTGAATTGGGTGCTCTGGCTCAAGGGGAGCTCTCATTGAAAACCTTGACCCCCTAGCTAGATAATTGGTGTTGAGATCCAGCACTAAGGTATAATCTAAAGCAATAGTAAATGGATTATTTGGAGAAGAAACCGGTAGAAAAAGACTTAATGCAGCATATTGTGGAGCAATCTTGATCGACTGTGGTTATCAGTGGAGTGTTTAACAACTTTTTGAAAACAATATTAAATGACAATTAGGTTTTGGTAAATAAAGGATAAAAGGGTTGTATCCAAAAGATTAATTACTTTACATTTGAGCTATCAAGAATCCAAGAGAGATTAAGCAATATTCTAAATGACTTCATCGATTTCCAATAATTCATAGCCACTCAGAGTAATTTCAAGTGAAGGAAACCCTAATTTAGCAAAAGAGGTATTTGTAGTTTAAAACCCTACCATGAACTTGTTTGAATTCTTGCTGAAATGGTGACACCACAAGTTATTGACATCACAGAATGACCACAACCTAAATTCAAGAAACATCCACATAAATCCATGGAAGTTGATCCTGACAGTGCTTTTTCGGAAGTGCCCTATGGTGTGATGCATAAAGAAGATGTTAGGCCTTACATCCACGTTGCCCTAGATGAACACAAAGATGGGAAACTTGGAGAATTGTATATGAATCATCTGTGTGGCAAGGATTTTGAATTGAAGGAGGAATACAAAGCCCTAGAGAGGAAGAAATTTGTACAATACATAGACTTTCCATCATTTGAAGAGGATTCATAGATCTGATACATATTAAGTAGAGTACACGATGATTTTATGTGGCTCAATACATCATTCATGATCACAAAGGACGTTATAAGGGTGGTTACATGGTTAAATTCTACTGGAACAATGCCTGTGTTGAAAGCAATGAAAAATAACATAGGGACGGAGGCTACCAGAGCCAAATTTGATAAAGGGCATTGACAATCAATGACATTGAAGATCATGCAGTTTGATTTGCATCCATGGTGATCGGCTACAATATTTACTTCACCAATTGAGAGAACTCTATCTTTGGTACTAATATATACACAACCTATGAGATCATGAAGAAGAATGTAGAGTATGACTTATGTGAATTACTCCGATAGCAGTTAATGGAGAATCTGAAGAAGTCAAAAGAAAGCAAGTATCCTTTCAAGTTTGGTAAGTTGATGATGTGCTTATTATTCTATTTTATGCAAGAATTACCAGGAATGAAGTTAATTTGGTCTAGCAGTCAACTAGTTGCTATTCAAATTAGAAACCACCTAAATAGCATAGGAAGTAGAGATGCACAGAATGTAGCCCTGTGGGGCTATTTCAAAAGGCTATGCATTCTAGGCAAAGGATACTTGAATCAATTGTTGAAAAATAAAAAAATGATATATGTTTTATCGTTAACAAAGATCAATGTATGATGGAGGTTGTTGAGCCTAGGATAGTCTAGGTCTTGCCAATGGGCCATGAAGTGGCAGAAAGTATACTGGATGGTTATATTCAACATGTGTTAAGCAAACCTAGAGACACCAATGAGCCAATATTTGGTACCTATGAGGAGTTGTCTGTAAAGGTTCACGAGAAACTAAGAAAGCCAAAAAACTTAGAAAAAGATGAAGAAATTGGTAGAGCAATATGCCTAGAAAATAGGGCTTACCAAAGAGGAGATTGCTAAAACAAGACCAAGAAGGAAACAACCATGACCAAAGATGTGGAGTTAAGAGAAAATTCATTACTAAAATTTTGTCTAGATGTGACTCCAGAGGAAAGAACTAAGGTCTTAAAGATCCTTGGAGATAAATTTGAAATAAAAAGGAGAGTCAACACACTAATGGCAGGAAACACAGAGAAATATATAAAGGACATAGAGAAAATAATTCTTGAGATCCTAAAATATCTTAACATCCCAACTATAGATGATAAAGGAGATACAAATGTTGGTGATGGCACTTTTGTACCTAAAGTCAACATGGATCAAGGCTTGGAGCAAATTGAGGCAAATTTTCTAGTGTGTCCTAGAAAAGACAAAGAAATGAAAGAATAAGAGGAAGAGAAAAGTCCTGAGAAAACTGAGGAAGATCTTGAGGAAGAAGCCCTTATCACTAATGATCAATACAAAGCTGACAAGGACCAAATAGAGACAAGTCCTCTTCCTAATCATCAAATTGATAATCAAGAAAACAAGGAGAAGACTACAGAGGAAAATAAAGCTAATGATCAAGAGGATGAACAAGTTGACAAGAGCCCTCCTCTGGAACAAAACATTGATGAACAAGAGGTTGTGGATCTTGATCCACCGAAGTAGAATCAAGAAAAAGAAGTATCTGATGAAAGGACAAGAGACATTGCTACTGACACCATTACCAAAGACCCTGTTAAAATGGTAAGGGAATTTCTTGAGAAACAATAGGAAAGTCAATTGTTGGAATCAAATGAGTTGCTACAAGGTCCTTTAAGCCTAGCTTCTATGTCCCCACTACAAAAGATGAAACTTGGGACAATTTTTCATGCAAAGGCATAGGAAGAAATGTTGAAGTCACATATATAGGACAATGAACTCATTGGTGAAGCATCCTGTATCCTGGAGAAGTTGATGCCTTCACATCAAGAGGACACATCATTGCCATCAACAAATCAATGCAAAGGCCTAATAAAATCAATAAGTACTAATTTTGAGTCTTTTGAGAAGTCTATAGAAATAAAGGTCAGAAAATAATATAATAAGAAAAGGTTAGTTGAATTAAAGACCATGATGGACAATGATAAAACTCTACTTGACAATAGAATCAAAGGTATAGAGAAGACTATTAAGGAATCATATGATATATACCAATTTTTCTTATCATGCCCAGAAGTTACTAAGGAGTTGAAGAAAAAAGCAAGGATCTGGAACTCCAATTTTTAAATATCTCTAAGTCATATGATCTGGCAATTGAATCAATAAATAGTAAAGAGACACAAGTTGTAAATATCCACAATAACTTAAGCAGTCTAATGAATAAGAGGGAAGAAGTTAAAAATGGGTTGTTCCAGCTAAGAGGACTGATAAGTCCTAAAATAGATTTAATGACTAATCTTGCAGTAGAAGCCTTGAAAGTAAAAGTAATAATTGATACACCCTCAGATGTGCAAAAGGCATAAAAAATAGTTTTTTTGATAAATGGTCATGTTCAAATTTTGGATAGTGCAAAGAATAGATGGGATGGAGAGTCAGCTCTGCTAAAGACCATTTATAATGATATTCTTCCTCCCACAACTAAATAATTAAGTTAAAGATTGTATCTATACATAAGAAGTAGAGTATGATAGTTTTTTGTAGTTTTTGTAGTTTTGACACAATTTTGACTCTTGTACATACACCTTTTCCATTGATGTCAAAGGGGGAGAAGAATAATCAGTGAAAAATGTCCAAACATCTAAAGAAGAAGAAAATCAGAGTAAGGGGGAGCAACACAATCATTTTTCACTAAGTGTTGTCATCAATGCTAAAGGGGTAGATTGTTGGCAAGAGACACTGCTCTGATGGTTAAGGTAGAGTGTTTTCATTGATGGAAAGAAGGATTGATAATAGACAGAGATGTTATGGAAGTTGTTAAGTCTCCTCTTAAGTCAAGCCATTGTAAAGGGACTTTGGTTTGGAAGACTAACCTAGTCAGAATGACTAAGTATGGACAATATGTAGTTGAAGATCATAGTCTATGGTTCTAGTATTTTATTCATAGCTATCTAATGATGTTATGTTCCAATGTTCAAGTTCTAACTTCCTCTGGAAGTTATACTATGATTTGTGTAAGTCTGGGTGAATATAGATGAGTTAGAAATAGTGCAGAGTATATGAGTAAATTAGTCCGCATTCCACTGTTGGTGAATATTTGGATTTGTGGTTTTGAAGTAATGTAGATACATGGCATAAGCATCTAAATCCAAATTTGTAGAGCTTGAAGTTTATCAGATCACATTATACAAGTTCTCCAGTATCGGCTTTCAGGTTGACAATATTTCTCTTTGACAAAACAACAATGCTAAGATCCGCATTTTTCTATGAAAGAATATTATGCTCTACAGTTCTAAAGGTATGATAAGAGGTCCATAATGAATGTTGGTTATGAATTTTAGAGTCTCATATGGTTCTCATTGAAATTTATGATATGACAACCAAGTTAGTTGAGTGTGCACTTAAGGATAAAGCTGACACTCATGCTAGATCAATATGCAATGAAGACATAATGATTGAATTGTCATTCGAAGTGAATCTACTATAAGTCCTAACCTATATAAAGATTCTTGAATGTTTTTTTGGGTCCGCATTATTGTTTGTGGCTAAGATCAAGCCGACAAGGTATAATATTTGTGTACATGCTTCATGCTTGGCCTGTCGACCTAGTTGTAATATAAATCATATTGCGGATATATATACTCAATGGATTTCGATATTAGAAGTGTGTAGTAATATGAATATAGTGCAAATTCAATGTGTATGTGATCCAAGGCAATTTAGTGATAAGAAAGAAGCAGTAAGGGCAGAAGAACAAAGTATATATAAAGCATAGCAGAAAAGCAGGGCAAATATAATGAAGACTTTTGAGTCTATGTTTTGAGCTATTAATGGAACTACACTTCAGCATTCTATAGATACATTTGTAGCAATCATCTCTTGGCAATGAGCCAAACCTTCTTCTATCTTCTCTTCTATTATCTTGGCAGTGAGCCTATTGCAGTGAGCACTTCTTTGGATAGTGAGCCCTAAGGCAATGAGCCTTCATGTAATTTGGTTTTGATATCATAATATATTGTGAGCTAACCCTCACCGTGGTTTTTCCCTTGTTGGGTTTTCCACATAAAAATCTTGGTGTCTATGTGTTATGACTTTGTGGCTACTCTTCTTATGTTTATTTTTATGTCATGTTATTGAATTTGGTAAATGGATTAATAAATATGTGAAAGAAAAGTTTTATAAAATACTAAGTCACCCCCCTTCTCAATATTCTTTGTGATCAATAGATGCTCTCTCCATATTCCTAGAACTCTGTGACACCTCACAATATGACATATGCTTACATGCTCATGCCCATTTTGGGGAAGAGGAGATCCTTAGTCCAAAAAAGCAAAAATAAAAAAATAGAAAATCGTACCCTAGTGAAAACCTCCCTGAGGCACTTTTAGCCACAAAAGAGAAAAATAAAGACATATCTCCTAGTGAAAAACTCTCTAAGGTGCTAGGAGATGAGGATCTCCATCTTCCCCCATACCATCCTACTAGCAAGAGTGTTCCAATATTTTGATTGAAGGCACCTGAGAAATCAATCTCGGCACACAAGAATCATCCAAACTTACGCACCTAGCAGAAAGCCTTGGTACTGATGTAAAATCAACCTCTCCATTGTACTTCATGAAGCCCCTGATGTGTTCACTTGGTCTTATGCCGACATGCCAAGATTGGATCCATCCTTGGTTGTTCACCATCTTGTGGTACATCCCGACACACGACCTGTTAAGTAGAAACTCTACAAGATGCACCCTCAAGTCACCTTACTCATCAAATAAGTGTTGCAGAAACTATTGGATGTCAACTTTATCTACCCTATTGACTATCTAGAATGGATCTCCAATATTGTTCCAATTGCTAAGAAACTCAGGGCATCCATTGTTGCACAAACTTCTGAGACCTTAACAAAGCATGTCTAAAAGATGAATTTTTGCTCCCCAATATTGACATAATTGTGTTGGAATTAGACCGGACAACTAAGAGGGGGGGTGAATCAGTTGTCCCGAAAATTAACCTTTTCTTCCTTTTAATCTTCTTTCACAATTTGTAAATTGATTAATGATATAAACATTAAAGCATGAAACAACATCACATAAGCAGAAACATAATCAACACATTTAACACCAAGATTTTGACGTGGAAACCTGGTTAAGGGAAAAACCACGGTAGGTGTTAGCCCACAAGATTTGTACCCTATTAAAAGTACTTAAAAGGAATGGGAAGGCACTTGCCTTTAGTCCCACTACCCAGAGCTCACTACTCAAAAGAGAGGCTCATTGCCTACAAAAAAAATTAGTTTAACATAGAAAGAATTAACTAAGAAATAGCATCTACTTCATGCCAGGTTCAGTTTCATTGAATGCTCATAAAACTTCTATTTTGCTTCCAAACTCTTCTTCACTAACTTTTCACTCTATTTTTCTTTTGCTCTTCTACTCCTCCTCTTTTTTGCTTTGCTCTTGATCATTTCTTTAGATTTATTATTTTCACTCAAGGATAATTTTCCATGACTTAGCTACACTACTTTATATGCTTCATCAACCTTGGAATAAACATCAAGGTCAGCACACCAAATATCTTACTTAATGTGAATCACTAAGCTGTCAGCCAAACATTACTAAAACTTGAATCTTCTTTTGACAACACACCACGCTCCAGAGAATTGCTTCTAGAACATCTGTAATATGCTTGAATCATCCAGTCAGCTAGGACTGGGAAGAACAACAACACCAAGAAGGAAATCTTCACCAACAAGCTCAAACTTTAATGTGAACCTTGAATACAACAGTCACACGATCCAGAGACCTCCACAAGCATAATAAATTCAACAAAAACATTTGCACTCCTCCAGGTTATCAGGATCACTTGCATCTTCATCTGGAACCTCAAGAATACTATCTGACATGATTGTCATCTTAGAAAGATTGCTTGCGGACCTCCAAACCATAAACCACTTGAATGGATGATACACACTGACTTCCCAAACATGCCTCTAGATCTGCACATCATTATTTGACATATCCATAAGGATCTGGACCACTTCTTTGTCACTCTGTCTCTTCTAAATATTACAAAACTAGTTCTACTCAAATGGCCATAGTTTCTTCAAATCTTCATGTGGACCTCTTAAATCCTGATTGGAGCTACTTCACACAATCCTCTATACTGTCGTATGATCTGCATCCATTGATCTTTATTAATTTTCTCAATATCATCAACATTCCAGTCTTCTAGTTAGGCAACAAGATAGGATATAGTCGACACCAATTGCAACAAGAATATGTTGACATCAATGACAACACTGATTAAGCACATATCTGCAACAATCTCCCCCTTTGTCATTGATGGAAACATATGATGTGAAAAAATGATTCAACCATCAAGACAAGAGCTTCTCCCCCTTTCTCTTATCACTTCTACAACCACTATCTTCATTGCTCCCCCTTTCACCAGCAACTAGTTTTTCACATGACTTCTCTCCCCCTTTGACATCAATGGCAAATGACACATATTTGTAGTCTTTTCTCCTTAGTTTTGTTTCAGATCAAACTCAAAAATTGCATGTAGACTACTCCCCCTGAGTAATGATTCCTTAACATCAATTCAGATCACAAGATATGACTGTGAATTCCACCAGACTGATGCACTCTAATGCATCTTAATTCTTATCAGGATGGGTAATAACCCCTAACTTTTCTCTGAGATACTCAAAAGTATCTTTGGGAAGAGGCTTAGTGAAAATATCTACAATCTGATCCTTTGAAGACATAAACTCCAACTTGACTTCATTCTCATTTACCTTCTCTCTCAAGAAATGAAACTTGATGGATATATGCTTTGTCTTTGAATGCAACACCAGATTCTTTGAGATACTTATTGCACTTGAATTATCATAGAAGATTGTGACATGCTTCTTAAACACAATTTTGATGTCCTTCAACATTTGTTTCATCCATAGGACTTGAGTACAATTATTTGTTGCTGCTATATACTCAGCCTCTGTTGTAGATAGGGAAATTGCCTCCTACTTTTTACTTAGCCAAGAAACCAATCTACTTCCCAAGAAGAATGCACCACCACTAGTGCTTTTTATGTCATCCACATCTCCTACCCAATCAGCATCTGTATATGCATGAAGAGTGAAGTCATTATCCTTTGGATACCATAATCCATAATCAATTGTCCCTTGGAGATATATAAAAATTCTTTTGACTGCTACAACATGAGATTCTTTAGGATTGGCTTGGAATCTAGTGACAAGTCCAACTACATTCATAATATCAGGTCTGGTGTGAGTCAAATAGAGTAGTCCTCCAATCATTGATCTATACCTTTTTTGATTTTCCTTAGGGGAGTCATCATCTTTACTCAACTTACATCCAGTTACCATAGGCGTACCTACTAGCTTTGAATCTTCCATTTCAAACTTCAACAATTCTTTCACATACTTAGACTGAGATATAAAGATACCTTTGTCTGACTGATGGATTTGCAAACCTAAGAAGAAGTTCATTTCACTAAACATGGACATCTCAAATTCACTTTGTATCTGATCAACAAATTTTTTGCACATACTCTCATTTCCACCAAAAATGATATCATCAACAAATACCTCAACAATCATAATATTCTCATGATCAATCTTGAAATAGAGATTACTGTCAATAGTGCCTTTGTTGTAACCTAGCTTTAGCAAATACTTATCTAATCTTGCATACCAGGCTCTTGGAGCTTATTTGAGTCCATACAATGCTTTCCTTAATCTGCAGACCATGTCTCCCTGATCAGATAACTGAAATCCTTCCAGTTGCTCAATGTAGACTTCTTCTAACTCTCCATTTAGAAATGCTGACTTGACATCCATCTAATAGACTTTAAAATCTTTATAAGAAAAAAAGAAAGAAACAATCTGACTGCCTCTATTCTTGCCACTGAAGAAAAAGTTTCTTCAAAATCAATTCCTTCTACTTGAGAATATCTTTTGCATACCAACCTTGCTTTATTTCTTACAACTTCACCTTCTTCATTTATCTTGTTCTAGAAAACCCATTTAGTTCCAATCACATTTTTTTCCTCAGGTCTAGAAACAAGATCCCATGTGTGATTCTTTTCAATTTGCATTAATTCTTCTTTCATTGCCTTTACCCAATTTTCATCTTTGCAGGCTTCACTTACTATTTTTGGTTCAATCTTTGAGATCAGACAAATCTCTTCTTGATCTTCAACAAATTCTTCTTCTAGTTCAGACACCTTTATTTCTGTCTCCTATAATTTGATCTTCAGGATGATTCATCCTTACATACCTGGGAGTTTTGGTAATTGTTTGAACTTCTTTTTTCTTGAGCTTGTTCCTCAACTTCTGCACTATCCTCTTGAATTACTGGGTTTTCTGGATCAATCTGGATCTGGATCTGAGTTTGCACTTGCCTTTCTTGATTTGGATTTTCATCTTGATCATCTAAATCATATCTACAAGATCTAGAATGTCCTTCTTTACTCTCATCAACTCTGACATTAGCACTTTTAACAATCTTTTTCAACCTCTTGTTAAAGCATCGGTATGCTTTTCTTTGAGTAGAGTAACCCAGAAAAATTCCTTCATCACTTCTTGCTTCAAACTTTCTTAGATCCTCATCTCTTTTGATATAGCATTTACTACCAAAAACTCTAAAGTATCTTATAGTAGGAGGATGACCAAACCATAGTTCATAAGGTGTCTTACCAGAATTTCCTTTGATCTACACCTGGTTAAGAGTGTAGATAGCAGTACTCACAGCTTCTCTCCAATAAACTTGAGGAACATTTGTTTCCATCATCATGGTCCTGGCAGCTTCTTGAATGGTCCAGTTCTTTCTTTCCACAACTCAATTTTTCTTAGGAGTCCTAGGAGAAGATAACTATTTTTTAATTCCATGCTTTTCAAAAAATGAATCAAACTCACCGGAGGTAAATTCTCCACCTCTGTCAGATCTCAGACACTTTATCTTCACAGCAATCACATTTTCCACCATAAATTTGAATACCTTTAATTTGTCAAGAGCTTATGATTTTTCTTTTAAAAAGGTTACCCACATCATTCGGGACTAATCATCAATCAATAATATAAAATATTTGTCTCCTTGTACACTCCTAATTCTAGCAGGACCACATAGATCAGTATGCACAAGTTCCAACCGTTCACTTGAAAATTGTTCTTTACTTTTGAATGAAATTTTGTTATGTTTGCCCAATTGACATTCTCTACATATGTTATCAGGTTGCATAAGTTTTGGAAGATCTCTTACATCTTGAGTAGAACTTATCTTGACAATATTATCAAAATTTACATGACACATCCTCCTATGCCATAACCAACTTTGATATGTCTGAGAAATCAAACAATTTTTTCCAAAACTACTTAAATGAAAGATGTTACCTTTAGTTTGTGTACCAGATGAAATTTCAGTTCTAGAGCTTTCCAAGATCCTGTATTTTCCATCCTTGAATTGGAGAACATAACCGTTATCAACCAACTATCCAACATTGAGAAGATTATGCTTCAGTCCTTCTACATATAGAACATCATTAGTGTTATTCTTACCATCAAAAGAGATGGATCCTCTACCACAAATTCTACCAGCTGAATTGTCTCCAAATTTCACAATTCCACCTTCATATTTTTCAGATCTTACAAACTTACTTTTATCACCAGTCATATGATGGGAACATCCACTATCAATCACCCATTCATCCTTTTCAACAACCTGAGTAGCTAAGGCACTTTCCACATTTGTACAACTAGCAGATTTAGTAGACACTGGATCTTCTTCCTTGATAGTAATGAACACCCATCATCTTCAGTGGAACCTCCATGATTAGATTCATCATCTGTGACTCCTTCTCCAGCGTCTTAGACATAGTAACATTTTTTCTAACCTTTATATCTGTTAAGGTTTTATTTTGAGAACCTCTCCAGACATCTTGAGGCAAAGTGACCATTCTTATTACAAGAAAAACATTTGAGTGGAAACTTTCCTTCATATTTACCAGATCCTCTTCGTATTCTTTTGGCAATAAGAGTTTCAATATATGCAGTCTCAATTTCATCATTTTCAAGATCCTTCCTTGTCTTCACAAGTCAATTTGATCTTCCTGAATAAATTTCACCCGGATCATATCTTTGCTTTCCATACACACTAGCCTTAAATGCAAATTCAGACTTAGGGAGAGAATCACCAAACTCACTCATTTCAAATGCTAAAAGCTTACCAACTAACTGATCTCTTGTGACAGTTGTTACTATCTTGATTTCTTCAATGGTTGTATCTTTATGCTTGTATGTTGTAGATAAGGATCTTAGCACTTTGGCAACAATTTCCAATTCTTCCAATACTCCACCTGCATTTCTGATACCGGTCACAAGTTCATTTACTTTATGTAAGTAGAAATCAATGTTTTCATCTTCCCTCATTACTAATCTTTCATATTTACCCTTCAAGCTTTGTAGCTTGGCACATTTAACATATTTGTCACCTTCATACAAATTTTCTAGCTTTTTCCATATTTCATGGGTAGTTTTCAAATCTAGGACATTTGTCAATTCTGTATCATACAGGGCACTCAATAAAGCTTCTTTGGCTCGAATATTGCATTCATCTACCCTGAGTTCGTCTAGAGTAGTAGGGCCATTCTTCAAAATATTATACTCATTATTTTTTATCATCAAAAAGTCATTACCAATACATTCCAAATGACACTGAATGTGTACCTTCCAAAGGGAGTAATTTGTTCCATCAAATCTTGGACTTTCCTTCTTATAAGTCGACATCTTGGATCTCCTCAAGAGGTCAAGCTTCATTTAGAGGATCTAGCTCTGATACTAATTGTTGGAATTAGATCAGACAACTGAGAGGGGGGTGAATCAGTTGTCCCAAAAATTAACCTTTTCTTCCTTTTAATCTTCTTTCACAATTTGCAAATTGATTAATGATGTAAACATTAAAGCATGAAACAACATCACATAAGCAAAAACATAATCAACACATTTAACACCAAGATTTTGATGTGGAAACCTAGTTAAGGGAAAAACCATGGTGGGTGTTAGCCCATAAGATTCCTACCCTATTAAAAGTACTTAAAAGGAATGGGAAGGAACTTGCCTTTGGGCTCATTTCCCAGAGCTCATTGGTCAAAAGAGAGGCTCACTACCTATAAGAAATTTTAGTTTAACATAGAAAGAATTAATTAAGAAATAGCATCTACTTGATGCCTGGTTCAGTTTCATTGAATATTCATAAAGCTTTTGTTCTACTTCCAAACTCTTCTTCACTAACTTTTCACTCTATTCTACTTTTGCTCTTCTGCTCCTCCTCTTCTTTTCTCTACTCCTAATCCTTTCTTTAGATTTATTATTTTCACTCAAGGATAATTTTCCATGACTTAGCTACACTCCTTTATATGCTTCATCAACCTTGGAATAAACATCAAGGTTGACACACCATGCTCTAGAGAATTGCTTCTGGAACATCCGCAATATGTTTGAATCATCCGATCAGCCAAGACTGGGAAGAATAGCAACACCAAGAAGGAAATTGGTGCAGGAGCACCTTGGCAAATTAATGTTTTCTTAGACTAATTTTTGGAGTTTGATTCAATTTTAAATGATTCAATATTGTATTGAGGTCCATCAAGTCATTTTTATGTGTTTAGGTCATTAGGAGTTTAAAAAATGCAAAATATTGTAAACCATGTAAAGGTTGTCAATGTAAAATTGAAAAAAAGATGCAAACTTGGAAGGTGAAGAGTCATTTGGCTCTTGGTTTGCTCCAAGTCAGTTATGAACTAAAGATAAATGTTTTAATGCCTTTAAAAGGCCTTGTAACCATGAAGAATTCAGAGGTGATTGAAGATTGAGAATGGAATGGTAAAAAGCAATGTTTTTCTGTATTATACTTCAGAAATTTGTTGTTTTTTTGCATGGTACAGCCTAGTAAGGGTAGAAGGACATTTATTTTTGATTTTAAATAAAATTATATTCAATCAACCTCCCTTTCCTTTTTGTCTCATTGAATTTGGTGCAATATTGAAGAAGTTATGACCGTTTTAGTGACTGCAATTTCTAGAATTCTCCTATAACAGTCATGTTGCAGCGTTTGGTACAGTTCTATATAGATAGATATAGGGACAAGACATATATGGTTGGAAAGAGTATTGAGTATAATTTCCATTTATTTTTATTTCATCAAATTTTATTATGATTTGAATAAGTTATGGCATTTTTATTGAGGGTAGGTCTGTAGAGTTTAATTTTCTGAAAATGTAGTCTAAAAATATGCATGGTATGACCTGGTACAGCCTCACATTGATGCATATAATAGATGGATGGAAATATATGTGTTTCTAGTTTACAATTATTTTGGTTTGGTATAATTTCATTATGTTTTGTGAGAGATATTGTAATTTTGGTGAGGGCAGGTCTGAACGCTGCCTAGGGTTTGTAGTTTTGGGAAAAGAGTCATAACTTTCTACCCTACCATTGGATCTTCATGAAAATTAGAGGAAAAATATGTATTAATATTCTATTCAACCTGACCAAAGCAATTGGATTATTTCTTTGATTTTTTTAATGTTATTGAGGATAGTTTTGGTCCTCCTACCTCTGCATCATATTGGTATCAGAGCTGGTGAAAGATTTGGGTGGTGTGTATTTTTTTCCTGTCACTGAGAAGGCAGGTGAAGAGTGAGAAGATCTTGATTCTGTAGATAGATCACCGAGGGAGGCAATCTACACCTTTTGGATTTTGTGTTGCTCAGTTGTTTGGTTGTAGGTGCTTGTTCCATCTAGCTACAAGAAGGAGGTTCCTGAGGTTGTGTGTGTGGGCAGACAAGATGAGGTCTGTCATGACCATTCTCCAATAGAGATTAAGCTAGATAAGGGTGTAGAGAGAGGCCACTAAGGAGAGAGTGGTAGGTGTATCACCAGGATCTGCTATTGGGTGAGATGAATGGTTTGGTGAGTTGGTTTGTTGTGAAGCAGTGAGAGAGATGGATACCTGACTGAAGAAGCACTTGATGTTGCAGCCTAAAGAATACTCCACTGATGGGAGTAGAAGGAGCCTGAGGATGCTCTATGAAGATGGTAGTTTGTTTTTTTGGTTGGTTGGTCATCTTTCTATGAATGAGAAGATTTGAAGCCTGAAGCTAAGAAGATTGAAGAGACAGACAGAGGAAAGAGACTTTTATTGCAGATACATTTCCAAAGGACTTGGAAATTTTGTTGGTTGGTTGTATGGTACAGGAGCACCTTGGAAAATTAATGTTTTCTTAGACTAATTTTTAGAGTTTGATTCAATTTTAAATAATTCAATATTGTATTGAGGTCCATCAAGTCATTTTTATGTGTTTAGGTCATTAGGAGTTTAAAAAATGCAAAATATTGTAAACCATGTAAAGGTTGTCAATGTAAAATTGGAAAAAAGATGCAAACTTGGAAGGTGAAGAGTCATTTGGCTCTTGGTTTGCTCCAATTCAATTATGAACTGAAGAGACATGTTTTAATGCCTTTAAAAGGCTTGTAACCATGAAGAATTCAGAGGTGATTGAAGATTGAGAATGGAATGGTAAAAAGCAAAGTTTTTCTGTATTATACTTCAGAAATTTGTTGTTTTCTTGCATGGTACAGCCTAGTAAGGGTAGGAGGACATTTATTTTTGATTTCAAATAAAATTATATTCAATCACCCTCCCTTTCCTTTTTGTCTCATCGAATTTGGTGCAATATTGAGGAAGTTATGACCGTTTTAGTAACTACAATTTCTAGAATTCTCCTATAACAGTCCTGTTGCAGCATTTGGTATGGTTTTGTATGGATAGATACAAGGGAAAGCCATATATGGTTGGAAATAATATTGAGTCTAATTTCTATTTCTTTTTGTTTCATCAAATTTCATTATGATTTGAATAAGTTATGGTATTTTTATTGAGGGTAGGTCTGCAGAGTTTAATTTTCTGAAAATGTAGTCTAAAAATATGCATGGTATGACCTGGTACAGCCTCACATTGATGCATATAATAGATGGATGGAAATATATGTGTTTCTAGTTTACAATTATTTTGGTTTTGTATAATTTCATTAAGTTTTGTGAGAGATATTGCAATTTTGGTGAGGGCAGGTCTGAACGCTGCCTAGGGTTTGTAGTTTTGGGAAAAGAGTCATAACTTTCTCCCCTACCATTGGATCTTCATGAAAATTGGAGGAAAAATATGTATTAATGTTCTATTCAACCTGACCAAATCAATTGGATTATTTCTTTGATTTTTTTAATGTTATTGAGGATAGTTTTGGTCCTCCTACCTCTGCATCAGAAATCTTCACCAACAAGCTCAAACTTTAATGCAAACCTCCAACACAACAGTCACACAATCTAGAGACCTCCACAAGCATAATGAATTCAATAAAAACATCCACACTCCTCCAAGTTATCAGGATCACTTGTATCTTCATTTTGAACCTCAAGAATACTATTTGCCATGACTGTCATCTTAGAAAGATTGTTTACGAACCTCCAAACCATGAACCATTTGAATGGATGATACACTAACTTCCCAAACATGCCTCTAGATCTGTAGATCATTATTTGACATATCCAGAAGGATCCAAACCACTTCTCTGTCGCTCTATCTCTTCTGAATACTACAAAACTAGTTCTACTTAGATGGCAATAGTTTCTTCAAATCTTCATGCGGACCTCTCAAATCTTGACTAAAGCTACTTCACACAATCCTCTATACTGTCATATGATCTACATCCATTGATCTTTATTAATTTTCTCAATATCCTCAACATTCCAGTCTTCTAATCAAGCAACAAGATAGGCTACAGTTGACACCAATGGCAACAAAAATATGTTGACATCAATGACAACACTGATTAAGCACATATTTGCAACAAATTGTAGACCTCATGGCAGGACATAAGATGCTCTCCCTCATGGATGATTTCTCTAGGTACAACTAAAATAGAATCACCCTTAAAGATCAACATAAAACTGCTTTTACTTATGCTTGGGGTACATATTACTGGCAAGTCATGTCCTTTGGCCTGAAGAATGCTGGGGCAACCTATCAATGTACATTGAGTACCATCTTCTATGACACAATACACAAGATCATGGAAGACTATGTGGATGATCTCCTAGGGAAATCTAGAACACGGGAAGAACATCCTAAGGTCTTACAACAGATCTTTGCATGGATCAGAGAGTACAAGATTCACCTTAACCCCAAGAAATGTGTCTTTGGTGTAACATTAGGAAAACTCTTGGGATTCATTATTTCTTGCAGGGCATCGAATCCTGCTAAAGTCACTGCTATAACAAAAAATACCTCCTCCTAAAATGCTCAAACAACTCCAAAGTCTCCAAGGAAAACTACAGGCTATATGCAGGTTCATCGCTTAGCTCATAGACAAATGTCATCCCTTCTCCCATTTGCTTCACAAAGATGTACACTTCAAATGGGACCAAAATTGTCAATAGGCATTTGACTGCATCAAGGAATATATAGCTTCACCACCAGTCTTAATGGCACCTATCCCTGGAAAGCCCCTGTTATTATATATCAAAAACTTAAGTAGCACTGGGGGTACTTTTAGCACAACAAGATGATACTGGTCATGAGAGAGCTATATACTACATCAGCAAGACTCTAGTCAGCTATGAGCTTAACTACACCCCATGGAACATGCATGTTTAGCTATCATTTTCTGCTCCCAAAAGTTACGACATTATATGCTGAGTCACTCTATCAAATTCATCTCTAAAGTCAACCCTCTCAAGTACCTACTTTCTAGGACCACACTTACAGGAAGAATGGAAAAATGGGTTAGTTGTTGAGTGAATTTGACATTGAATATGTTGATTGACGAGCAATCAAAGGACAAGTTGTAGAAAATTAGCTAGTCAAAGCACCCCTCATAGATCATCAATCGCTATCCATTGATTTTTAGATGAGTCCATCTTAACCATGACAGAATCAACAAACTAGAAATTCTACTTTGATGTATCCTTCACCAATCACAGTTCAGGGGTAGGAATACTACTGGTAACCCTATAAGGCAACTATATACCTAAAGTATACAAGCTTTCTTTTCCATGTACAAACAATATGGATGAATATGAAGCTTTGATCATTGGTCTCAAAACAACAGTACAATGGAATATCTTTTAGCTATAGGTCTATGGAAACTCCTAGTTGATCATTAAACAAGTAAATGATGAGTTTCTCACCAAGGATGACAAACTAGTGCCCTGTAAGCAAATGGTTGATGAATACAAACTATTCTCCAGCTAAATACAGTTTGAACAAGTACCTCACCTTCACAACAAAGTAGCTAATGCCATGGCTACTATTGGTTCCCTTTTGGATATGCCTCATGATAACCATTAGTGTGAGTTTCTTGTGGACTAGTTCCTAATGCCAACATATCATGTCACCGAGTTGGAATTCATTTGTGAGATTTTTGGTCCAAAAAATCCTTGGTATCATGACATCTACACCTACTTCCAACATCATACTTTCCCAACTGAATCCACCTGTTAAAAATAAAGATCCCTCATTCACCGAGCCACTCGCTACACTATCCTTGTCAATATTCTTTATCGTTGAAGCTATGATGGCACTCGTATTCAATGTTTAAACACATAAGAAGCTTCCCTTGCCTTACATGAAGTCCACGTAGGTATCTGCAGAGTGTACACAAGTGGTATTGTCCTAGCTAAGAAGCTCTTGCGTACTAGATATTATTGGCCTACTATGGAACATGATGCATGTGAGTACATGACGAAGTGTAAGCCCTATCAGCAACATGGAGATCTCATCCATGCTCCCTCTCAAGTGTTGCAATCTACCACCACACCATGGCCTTTCTCTCAGTGGGGCCTAGATCTCATTGGTAAAATCCACCCATCCTCCTCCAATGGACACAAATTTATCATCACCACCACTGAATACTTCACTAAGTGGTTTGAAGCCATTCCCCTCACTTTCACCATAGGAAACCAAATCACCAAGTTCATCCTTTACCATATCATCTATCATTATGGTACCCCATCCACCATTGTCACCAAAAATGGTAAACCTTTCAAAAACCATGATGTTTGAGACCTTTGCAAACAATTCTACATACAACATCATTGTCCACTCCATACTATCCTCAAGGTAATGGCCAGGTTGAGGCAACTAACAAAACCTTGCTAAAAATCCTTAAGAAAGTTGTCAATGAAACTGGCCATGATTGGCACCTCCACATTCATCCCACCCTTTGGGCTTATCACACTAGCATCTGCACCCCTATAGGAGCTACACCATATTCCCTAGTTTTTGAAGCTGAATCTATCCTGCCAATAGAGATCAAATTACCCTCATTGTGCATCTCCTTGCGTAATGTCATCACTGATGAAGAATATCATGTTCCATGTCTCTAAGAGCTCAAGCTATTGGATGAATAGTGCCTCAATGCCCTCAATCACCTCCAAGCATACTAGAATTAGCTTCACAGATCTTACAACAAGAAAATCCATGCTAGAGATTTTGTAGTAGGAGACTTGGTCTTCAAAGAAAATCAAGGAATTTGTCAAAGCGAGAAAAGAAAGGGAAATTTGAGCCTAATTGGCTAGGACCCTACATTTTCACTACAAATTATGGCTCTGGAGCATACTACCTCTCCACCCTTGAAGGAGAACTTGATGAGCCTATGAACATCATCCACCTGAAGTGCTTCTACAGTTAGTCTGCTAGATACCCTATGTCAATAATACAAAAAAATCAAAAAATCAAAAATAGTAAAGAGAAATAATCTGTCCTATGGTGAAAACCACTTCTTTGGCACCCTAGACAAGTACCATGATGAAAACCTACTTGCATATGTCATATGTAGGTTCAACCCAGATCCATTGTTCAAACCACTTTCTCATCATCATCCACACTATCCAACGTATCCCATGATACCCTCATCTAAGCTTCAAAACAAACCCATCATCTAAGCTTCCATTGTCCATCATTCCCAAAATATCTCCCATATCCCAAAATAGCCACCGACATACATCTTGTGGTCTCTATAGCTATCATGACTTTTTAACTCACTCGATTCCCTTCATCCATCCACAACCTTGGTCCCTTTAGTGGTTTTGCACAGATGTCACATCTTTACACTACCATTTTTCCACACCAACACCATCCCCACCATGGTTTTTCTACCATGGTATGGTCAAAAAACTAACATTCACATCCTCTAAACCAAACCTCATCATTTCACATGAACCAACCACTATTCTTACATCATCAAGTCTCCTAGAACTACATATCATCACCACCTGCATTGTAATGTGCCTTGATCTCATGGATACAGGGTATGTAGGTAGTCTGGAATATGAAGGAAATATCCAGTATGTAGGTACATAAAATGCACCCATCTAACCCATCTGGGTGGTCCCACTTTTCTAAGCTTGTTGATACACTTGATCTACAAATAATACAGTTGCTAGACATCCTATCAAAGCATAACAATCACATGAAAAATATTTCACTAACAAATTGTCTTTTCCACAACTAATAGCCTATGTCCCCCTGCCTATCCTTAGCTTATCTTAATCCTTCATCAATTCTTGTCCTAGGATGCATCCTTTGTACAATGGGCAAAATCATCAATCCTCCATCCACCGCTTGGCAAGAGATATAATGGCTGTATGTTTTGGATGAGTTAGTCTTTTGGTCTTTGATTTTTATCTTGTGCATCATTCTTGGATCACTTCAAAGTTGTCTTGATCTCATTATATCATGGCATGTGGAAAAAATCTAGAATGCCGCATAGTTGTTGCTTTCATATGCCGTGCTTGTGGGAGGTTCTCATTACTCCATCTTAGTATTCATATCTTGTGAATTGTAGGGTCAGTTCTAGCATATCATCCCCCTTTTTCATCTAAGGTTCTTCATACCTATGGTGTACTAAGGGTTTATGCCTCAAATCCCCCTCATTCGTCTAGACAAGGTTGTGTAGACACCCAAAATTGTCCCAAATTTGTTCATGTCTTGCAATACCTAGTCAAAAACATCACTTAGACATCATGTAGCATTTTGTCCTAAACCTACTCCTAATTTCATTTATCTATTAGCCAATTAATTAAATTAATCTTATTTATTTAATTAAAATCCCTTCATAAGCCCACTTTCCAATTAATTAAATAAATTTTATTTATTTAATTAATTTCTCTTATCACTTATCTTCATCTTTCATCATAAGCTGACATGTGTGAATCTTTTATTTAAAACTTGTGTGGTACTACATCTTTCATTTAATATCTTTCACATGTAGTACTTTTTATGTACACAATCACACATGAGCCTTATCTTCCCTCCACTTGTCATCTACACATTCACCTATGATTATCAATTCATCCCAACCATTCACATAGCCACCAAATCTCTACCGTTGATTGATTTTGGTTGAGGTCTATATAAACACCCTTTCATTCCATACTACAAGCTATCCATCATTTTCATATAGCATCCAAACTATCATCTCAATCGATCCATCATTTTATATAGCATCTACTTTATTATCTTGACCATAGTAAGCATTTTAGCATCCATTTAGCATATTATCATTATCATCCATCCATCATGGCAGTTTTGATCTTCATAATTGTTCATTGATTGAGAAGCAATCAACATCATAAATAAGGAATCATACAATCTAGGTGATCTTGTTCTTGAATTGCATGTTTTGGTTTCACTTGGATTTGATTCTTTGATGGTGGTAGGATTAGGTTTTCATTTGCATGCTTGATCTTATTAACCTAATTTTGACCTATCACATTTTTGGCACACCTGATGGGACCCACGTCCTTGATTAAGTTTGCTTTTTGAAGTTATTTTTGTGAAGTTTAGATTTTCAAAGCGGTTACGACAATTTACAGTCACTTTTAAGTGAAAACTAGTCGCCTTCAGAATTTTTGCATCACTTTTAAATAAGCTACAATCCACCCCTTTCAGCATTTTCGGGATCGCTTTTGAACAATAGTGGTCACTTCCAGTCAATTGTGCACTGCTTTTAATCTGAAACTAATCGCTTACGGCTGTCTGGGTCACTTTTTGAAATTTGGGGTTTTTATTAATATCTAGCTTTTTGTAGGGGGTTTTGCTAAATTTTCATAGATCAATTAAGGGTTTAATCTCTATTTTGCAAGATCCTGATGATCATTTCATCATTTGTCAATTAATTTGGTTAGGTTTTTCATTTTACTTGGTCTAACATCCTTAATTTTGCAAGATCTTATCAATTTGCCATTCTAGTGTTTCCAATTGATCAATCTGTGGTTGCAGGATGTTTATCTGATCATATTTCATCCACTGGATTTGTCATTTTAGGGTTTTCAATTTTTATTAGCCATTTTTTTCATAACCTTAACCCTAGTTTTGTAGACACATGAATTTTTTACGCATCTGGTAGAAACAGGTCGCTTTTGAGAATTAACCGTTCGCATTCAAGTTTTCTACATCACTTTTGAGCAGTAACAATTCACTCATGGTATAATTCAGATCGCTTTTGAGCAACAGTTGATTGCCTCTGGTAACTGTGTCACTTTCAATTCTATCATTAACAGTTCAATTTTCATGGTTACTACTCATCTACTTGTGTAGCATCTTATCGATTGTCCAAGAAAAGGAGGTTGTGAAACTACTAACATATCTGTTCCAACTTTGATCGGTCCAAAACATTTCATTTTTATCACTAATTTAGGAATATTTGGGCTTGGTGCTTAAAAAGAATCATTGTTTGCTCTGTGCTTGCTTTATCTTTCTTGATTGCTTATTGTGCATGTTTGTACCCAAATTTAATAGCAAAAGTATCATCTCCCCTTGCCTATCAAATAGATCTTGGGTGCATGAGAACTTGTTATTATCTTTAGAGGGCCTGCCTTCCTGGTGTGAGAAGGGGTATGACCCAAGCGGTAATGGGCTAAAGCCATGCTCTTCCAAGCTGCTATATAAGAAAATTGTTTGTGTCAAAAGCCACAAACAATGGGTGCCGATGTGTTACACCAATGAATGTTTCCCCCAAAACCCCTTAGAGTGTAACCTCTTTGGGCTGGGAAGCCTCCATTAACGGAGTGAATCGCCGCACGTGTAGCCACCCGAATGGATGCCCTTACTAGAAACCTTGTGTAGTAGCCAAAATCCCTCTATTTGTTGACGCAAAAGGTGGGACCTTTGAAGCCACCCTCGTGGTTCTTAGTAGAGATAGCAGGGACAATCCTAAGGTTTGGTGGGGGGACAAGCTTTAGGAAACCCAGAACTTGGTATGCGTGAGAAGTGAGTGTCATGGAGGGGAGCTAGTGCTACCAAGATCCTAAGGATATCCACGTTGAATAGGCATAGTAAGGGGACTCAACAAATATAGTCCTTTCCTAGCCTAGGTTGTACAAGCTTGTGATTGTTGTGAGTGTGAGTGACTGAAATCACTATTTTCTTGTCAAAAACTCATCAAAACACATCCTCTGTCAAAATCACCTTTGAACAATAACTGCTCACTTTCAAAAATCTAGATCACCTTTAAACAACAGTTACTCACTTTTTACAAAAACTAGATCTCTTTTAAACAACAGTTGCTCGCTTCTAGAAAACATTGTGTCACATTTACATAGCAGTATCTCACCTTTGAACTATAACTGATCACCTCTGGTAAAACTACTCACCTCTGGTTCATGTATTGCAATCTGTCATCTGAAACAAACCCAGATCGCTTCTAAGCTATTACCTGTCACTTTTAGCATTTTCTGAGTCACTTTTGAGCTATTATCTATCACTTCTGGGCAATCATTAGCAATCCATATCAACCTAGCCCAATCAGTTACACTTTCAGACTTCTTAGCTCTGTCACTAGGTTTTAGACATTCCTCTGATCATTTGCAGTCACCTAAACATCATCTCCTATCTTGAGCATATCAAAACCATTAGATTTTTTGAGCTTTCCATCCTTTGAGACCCCAAACAGCAACCAAACATCAAAACAATCAACCCAGTAGTAGCAAACATCATCCCTTTGGCTTTACTTAGCCCTAGCAACACTAGCAAACAACATCATCAACCAACTTTTCCCTTGAGTTTGTGATCTATTCTCTAGGGAGTTTATCCAACCAACAACCAACAAAACAACCCAACAATAACAACCATCCAACAACCCATTAGCAAACCAAGCAACCAATAAACTAGCAAAACAAACTGTCAACAAACAAATAACAAACCATCATCTTTTGGGTCTCAACCTTGATGAACTGGTCCTATTTTCAACATCAACCATCATGCCTCAAACTAGGAGCCAATATAGAGCTGAAATGGAAGAAAAATTGTGAGATCAGATGGAAGCTAAAATGCAACAATCTCAATCAACTCCCCTTAAGGATGCAACCTAATTCACAATTGGTATGCCTTCTTACATGTTTGTACCCAAAGGGTACACCGATGGACCATCATCTTCACAACAAGTGCAAACTCAACCATTTATAGAGACTTATGAAGAGAAATCCCAAGATGACTTATTAGAATTTCGAGACACACACATATGGGACCAAGTTAAGAAGCTCATTTTATGTGATCCAGATCGTCATTTCTTGCAATTAGCCTATATGGGAGCCAAATTAAAAAGCGACTTTGACATATCTGTTATTGGAAAACAAGATCCAAACACTCCCACTGTTGTTGCAAAGGGACCATCCACTATAGCCACACCATTTCATGACATATCCATGCTACAAAATCCACCTTCCAACCCATCTCCTTCATTGCCTATTGCTACACCATCAAGCCCACCAAGTAGGGAGTACACTTTAGAACCTTTGATAACTCCAACCTGGGTACTTCCTTACCTTTCACAAAATTTGAGCTTTCCACCTTTCCATGTTTCACAACACACCCCCACTCCTACCATGACTGTATATGTGCCTCAAGTGTCACAAACTCCTCAAGTATCACAAGTTTTACATGTTTCACAAGTGCAAACTCTACAATTTTCACAAGCTATCCCAATACCACAAACTTCATAAGTTTCACAAGCTATCCAAACACCACAAGCCACACAAGTCTTGCAGCCATTACAAGTTCCTACTCTTATCACATCACATGTGAAAACCACACCCCAAACTAATATTCCTATCACCTCTAATCTAGTTTCCATGATTTCCACGAACACATCCAACACACCATATAACCCCAATGTTAGTCTCATTGACATGACTGACCCACCTATTGTATCACAAGCCAATCCTAGCACTGCTATCTCTTATGTTGATCAACTTACATCACTCACTCCACCTCCATATAATCCCTCACAAAACATCAATCCATCTTATGCAACCCAAGGATTACCCATTGTCACCCAACATATGCCATATACCAATCCATCTCAAAGTACTCATGTTGTCCAAAACATAAACCCAAATGTCCATCCTTCTTCATCCACCAATCTTTCCATTGCTTACCATATTGCAAATCCAACTCCCAATCCACAACCATTGACCAACATTAATCCATCCTCTAGCTCCCATGTGATGCAAAATCTTAGAGTCATTTGATCACACTACACCCAACCACCACTTGTGCCTCAAGGACAACAATCCTTAAACACATATGTGTTGCATACCAATCCTTTAGCATATAATGTGAGCACTCAACCCCAACAAATAGTCATACCCTCATACATTCCACAGTAGAAACAATATACACCATATTACATTCCACCTCCAAACCATCAACCCCCTTTGCAACAATAGCAACTATCTCAAGTAGATGTTGAACAAATGATTAACAAGGTGGTAGGACAAAATAAGAAGACATTTTCCTTGGGAGATATATGCTCTTATCCATTTGACAAGTCACTTCACATGACACCTTTTCTGTCACATTTTGAAATCCCACAATTTGACAAATACAAAAGGGAAAGGTAATCCAAATGACCATCTTAGAGCATTCTATGTTGCATGTCTTGATGTCACTCATGATGATACATATCTCTTGAGACTATTCCCCCGAAGCTTAGCAGGACAAGCTCTTGAATGGTTCTCTCACTTACCTCCGGGAATCAAGACTTTTGCTGAATTAGCGAACAAATTTCAATCCCATTTCACTTTCAACATTGAACATGAGGTGAATATGAATGACCTTGTCAATAACAAACAATGCAATGGTGAAACTTTCTCATCATTTACCCAATGATGGCGCAACATGGCTAGCAAATTATCATGGCAAATACCTGAGAAACAACAACTTGACATCTTTGTCCAAAATCTTCATCCCGAGCTTTCATTTCAATTACAATTGCAAAGCTCTAGCACCTTTGACGAACTTATCTCCAAAGGAACCACCATTGAGTGAGCTTTAATTGCTAAGAGCACCATCAAGATTTTCAAAGACAACAAAGACAATCCTCAATCGTCAAATGACAAATCCCGCTTTTGGAACAAAAACAAAAATGTCGTTAATGATGGCATTGTGGATGAAAAGAACATACAAATAGTGAAATCTCCCATTAACAGTCAATCTGTATCTATAGCTAATCAACCTTTTCAACAAAATCGACTAAGAACAAATCTGACACCTAGATGACAATTTACTCCTTAGCAGAACCCATGGAGGTAATCTTTCAAAAACTTGTCCAAGTGGGAGATATCACATTACCTAAAGCTCCACCCAATGCAAAACCTATCTTCAAAGCTCCTTGGTACAAAGAAAATGAATATTGTGAATACCATAGAGTTAAAGGACATAAAACAAATGGTTGCATGCACTTAAAACATGTCATTCAAGATTGTATCGATCAAGGTCTAATTAAAATCACACCACCAACATCACAACAAGCACATCAACCAACTTCAAACTATGATCTAGATGCTTTCAATAATCCACTTCCATCTCATGACAAGACAAGTAACCCTCATATTGGGACTGCTATCCATTACAACTATGAGTTGTCCATGATTGGCCGCATTGACCAAGCTCACATTTCTACCATCACTATCCAAGGAAAAGCACCCGATTGCACTGTAACTACTAGAAAAGGCTGTGTTACCATTCAAGGAGTACCTATCAATCCTCCTCTATCGCCTTCTAGTTATAATATCCTTGATCACCTTGGCAAAATGCCCGCACACATCTCCATCCTAGAATGCCTACGCATATCCCCTGCTCATAAATCTATCCTTGAAAAATCAATGCAAGTGTCATGCCCACATTTCCCATGTGGCCATGACACGTAACACATGTGTCATGTCCACATTTGTCATGTGGTCATGACACAAAATATCAAAAACTTTTCCACATGTCCCTAGAAGCCCCCTCGCACGTGTCAATGTGCTCAGTGGCAATACGCAAAAGGCGTAAACATGTCAATCAAATTCAGGGAAGAGCATTTACATACGCAATCCCCTGCGTGATGATAGCTAACTAGGGCATTATGTGACGTGAGGAGCATCACTACTAGGGTTAGGGTCGAATGGACTCAAACCCTAAGTTACCTAAGTGAGTGACATGATTTCGACCAGAGTCAAAATCCAGCCCTAATTCTAGAGCATAAAAAAATAGATTAAATTATGCGAACATTTAAAACATTAAATGCAAGGCAAAAATAAACGCCAAGAAAATTCATTTAAAACGACTGCCCTAAGCCTCCGAAAATTTCAGTAGCATAACATGTTTTTAACGTTTAAAATAAATATTTTAAAAAGGTCTCCCTCAAAGTCATTTATGAGAAAATCTAAATAAAAATATTAAATTGAATTTACCTAAATAACGTTATAAAAATTATCCACCCAATTAATAGAAAATCAAATTAAATAAAACTAGTAAATAATTTATCCCAAAATAATAAAGGTCTATGAATAAATATAATTCCAACAATTATATTTATTCAATTAAATCAAGGTAGAATTAAAATCAAAAAATAACGTTATAAAATTTGCCCTCCATTTAATAACTCATTTAATTAAATAGAACAATTAAGTAATTACTTACCCCTAAATAAAATATATTAATATAACCCAACTAATAAAAATAGCCCAAACAATTAAATTTTGTCTAACAACTTAACTTACTAATCCAATGATGTCAAAAGGCTTACATTTAATCTCACAACAATAAAAATAAAAATAAAATAAGGAATTATAAAGATTTAATTAAATAAATTTTCCACATGATTTTTCCCACTTATCTCAATAAAGCAAAAAAGACAACTAGATAAAAAAATTAGAAAGATTTACATTAAATAAATTACCCACCTATTTCCCACCTACTCAATAAATCAAAAGGCAATATTCTAAGATTTAAAACAAATAAGCCTTCAACTTAATAAAATAAAGCATTAATTTAAAAGCTCAAAATCTAAGCTCAAATAAAAGCCACAACTCATAATAATAAAATAATCCCTCCAATCAAGGAAAACAAAAAAAAGAAACGAGAAGAGGGAATAAATATATTCTTGTGCACACAAAATTCACTCAAATTAAATCCCCATTCTTTTATTTTACTCACATCAACCTAAAAATGCTTTTCTAATAATAAAAATATTCCTCTCATCTCAAAAGCCTTAAAAACTCTCACATTAAAATAATAGTTTCCTTATGAGAACAAAAGAACCCTAACATTCCTTATCCCTATTCTATTTATTTTTCTCTATCATCTTGTATTCTCTCTTGTTTCCATTTCTTTTGTTTTGCAGGTTTCTTCAAAGGGCAGCCATGGAAGTTTTAGAACAGAGGGTATACACAGAGGTATACCCTCTTCATTATATTTTCTTCTTCTCTTCAAATTTTGTTCTCTACACTTTTGTTTTCTCTTTGTTTGTAGGTTGGGATTTCATCTCAATGGCTTGGGCAGCCATGAAAATACCTCACAAAGAGGTATATACTCATTTTCGATATACACAGGGGTTTCTTCTTCTTTTTTTTTGTTTTAAAATGCCCATATATATATATATATATTATATATTATTATATGATGCAGATCTGGGTAGGCATTTTTTTTATCTGAATATATATATCTGCATTTGCAAAGTAGAAAAAATCACAGAGGGCATGCTGATTGATAGGTTCAAATAGAGGGCAGTGTTGCTACTAAAACTCAGGCGTTCACCATTTGAAGTTTAGCAGAATTGAGGCACAGTTTGGGGTGGGGGCGGTTCTCCCACCCACCCCCCACCATATGGTGGGAGGTGGTGGGGGGTGGGTGGGGGGACCATCCCCCACCACCAATACTCATTTGCAAGAGGGTTTTGGGGGCGACGGCCATGCCACCGTCCCCAACCAATACTTTTTTGTTGTTTAACTTAAAATCATAACCCTATCAGCTGAATTTTTAGGCCTTCTCTTTATTCTACTCTGTATTAAATATGCACTTCGATCAGAATTCAAATACTATTCAATTTTTTTTATTATAAACAATTTCATTGGTATTAAATATATATGTGTGTGTATACACATAGTTATGTATACACAATTTTACATAGTTTTAACAATAGGCTTAAAATATATTTTTAACAAATATATATATACACACACACAAATGAGGGGAAAAATCAGCCAACTAAAAGAATGATATAAGTTTAGGAGAACTATAGGAACCAATTTTACATATATATATATTTGCAAAAACAATTATGATAGAATACTATTTTTTTGTTGAAAACAAATTTCTCTCTATCTCTTTCCTTTTTGATAGCAAAATAAATATAACAGTCATATTATTTTTCTAGCTACATTATTTTTCTCCTTCCATTAAAACAGTCCATATTGTGAGGAAGTAAACTTTTTCCTAAGAATATATCAAATAGAGTTTATCTATTTTCCTTTCTATCTTAGCATTTAAATAACAACTATTGCATTTGTACCCAACTAAATGTATCCACAATAATTATATCTTTTCCATACCATGATACACATGAATATACCAAGAAGATAATATCCATTAAAGGGCAGCAAGAAGGATTTTATATCAGCAATAATAATAAGTGCATTACAAATGGAAAAATTACTTGCATACATAAATTTCATTCCACCATTTCAACATTAAGAGTACATTTTTTACAACTATATACAATAAGGTCAAAAAGACCATGGCTCATAAACAGCCAACATGATAATGAAAATAAGGCCACAATAGCCATTCTCCAAAGCTCCAAAACACCAACATAACCTGTAATAATATAAACACAAGGAGGGGGAAGCCAAGCCACAAAAATCGCCCTCCTCCCTACCATAGACCCGCTAGTGGGTCATCCCCGAACTAGGAGGTAGATCTCACACAGGTTTTAAACACTCCACAACAAAAATCACAATGCAACACAAAATCACCCATGGTATATGCACAATACAAAACTCATATAAATGGGTTTGGAGGGGTAGGGGAGTGGACCCCTCAACTCAAGAGGTCACTCCAAAACTCATAGTCTCAACACCACAAGGCCTCAAGCCAAAAATAATATCTCCAAGAAACACAATAATCACCATGGTACTCATGCCAACCAAAATAATCCCATACACCAAATAATGCCCTCAAGGCCATAAATAAACCAACACCAGGAGGTGACCTCAAGGAGGTTCACTCACCCCCACCCCATACAAGTTGAGCATTTTCTCCAAAAGAAAATAACACCCAACACAAAGTTTCAAGCACATAAGCAAAATGAAACAAGCATAAGGAATGACTAAATACCATAGGGCTTACCTTAAGAGCCCAACAATGGATGCATGTTGAAGAAGAGCCCACAAGCTTTCTCCAAGCCTCCAATCCTCCAAGTTCCTCTAACTCCTTCCCAAAAACCTCCAAAGATAGAAAAATTTCAAAAAGCTAGAACCCCTAACTCCTCTCCAAGAGGAGATAAAATAGGCCTCCAATCTAGGCCCTGAAGAATGAGGAGGTGACACATGTCACCTTCTCCTTCCTCATCCCATGCCACTTGAAAGGGAGAAGGAGTGTGAGGGTGACAAGTGTCACCTTCCTATCCATTCAAACCCTCATCCTCTCCACTTGTGCTTTCACACATGTGTGAGAGCCAAAGTGGAGAGGTGGCATCTCTCCCCATGGCTCCATGAGGATAAGGGATGACACATGTCATCACCTTACTCCTCAAGAGAGCCCCTTCACTCCAAGATGCTCTCACACATGTGTGAGAGTCTTGGAGGAAGGTTCCACACACTTGGTGGTCTTGAAGACTCCCCAAGTCTTGGGAAGGGAGATGGGCCTTTTCTAAGACATAACTCATCTCCCACCCTTAGCCATTTTGAATTTTCGCCACTTTTATTAAACCCAAGTTTAGCGTGACTAGATGGGAGTTACACTAGGGTTTAGTAAGTCCAAATGAACCCTAGACCCTAGGGGTACCACCTAGGGTAAGTTTGGACCCTTAATAAACACATAAGGAGGTGTAAAATCACATTAAATGGCCCAAAATAAAAAGAACACCAAATGGTGTAAATTAAAGCACAAGTTTTACAACACATCAATTAACTTAAATAAAAGGGGTGAACTAGGCCAATTAATTAAAATCAAGCATTCACAAAAACATCATTCCATCAACATGATCCTTATCCCTCTTGGGAATGGATCAGCTTAACAAGGAAACACATAAGTGTGAGATCGACCTCTGATTTTCTGTGGCCTAGAAAATCACCTGTGCACTTGAACAAATGGTCAGTCCAACATAGATATATCATAGCCAAAGCAACATAATGTAAAAATCATCTCATCATATAATTCATACACAACATTAAATAACTCACATCATAATTAAGATTTAAAATTGCATTTTCTATCTAATATCTCAGAATCCATATAATGAGCTCATAATCATCATCAATAATAATCATCAATGTATCTCAAATGTCTAGCATCATAAGAGCATCAAAATGAAATCTAACCAAATCACCACATAACTAATCAAAGCTAATCCAAAATCAGGAGATATAGTCTAAATCTGCATAATGGAAAACAATAGTCTCTAAAAGTCATAAATGTCTCCAGCTGTCATATGAAATGATAAAAATAGGGAAGTGAAATAAATAGGCCTCACAGAAAGAGTCTTTGGTGCCTAATGATATCGATACTACACAATTTCAATCTATGATAGCTAGTATTATAGCCCCTTGCCATCTCACCTTCTTTGACAAAGATCTTCGACCATCCATCAACCCATCACATAATGAAGCCCTCCACATAGAAGTATTTGTAAACCAACGCCGTATCAAATGAATCCTAGTGGATGGTGGAGCTGGTCTCAATATATGCTCTCTAAAACTAATAAAACAATTGAAATATTCTGAGAAAGACATTGATACTTCTAAGGTCATTACTATCAAAGCATATGATGATGCTGAGAGAGATACTGAAGGAGTCATCCATTTGCCTATCCAAGTTGGTCCTGTAACTACTGACACCCACTATCAAGTTCTTGATATTGAGTTTCCCTATAACATCATCCTTGGCCATCCATGACTCCATGCCCTTAAAGTTGTTCCTTCCACATACCATCAATGTCTCAAGTTTCCATATAACGGTGATGAAGTTACTATCCATGTTGATCCCAATCCATTTGAGTTTTGTTGTGCCTTTCAAGCCAAATATCAAAATCCTAACTATATCCCCCTCAACACCAAAGCTTATCCATCTTCATCCAATGTTGACCCATCCTCCTTACTCAAGCCATCATCTAGCAAAGCCACTCCAAATCTTCATATCAAGTACACTAAACATGGTCTGGGTGAATACACACTACAAGAATCTTCACTCGCATATGTTTCTGATATAGAAGCTGGACCTTCTTCAATAGGGGAGACTTCTAACTCTGATACCATCAATGAGTCTTCCCTTCATATCAGCAACCTTTTTCAAGGAACCTCCATTTTCATGATTTCTGCCACTTCTCCATCTAATGATGAACTCGAGTCTAGTTCTCAAGATACCCCTAGTCCCATTGTCAATCACATGCTCCCACAAGCTAAAGATGTTGGTAATTCCTCTATCCCTCCTAAGTCCACCATTTCCCATCAAAAACCACATCACATTCCCAAAACATCTGTCACTATCCTTCCTCCATCAAACTCTAAAAGTCACAAGCATGTCACCGTACACCTTCCACCATCTGATCTACCTCCGTTACTTCCAACTCCTAAACTCCCACCATCCATGTTATCTCCACTTCTTCCACCTCTATTATCCTATAAATCACAAAAGCATGTGATCATACACCTTCCACCACCCGAGTTACCTCCACTTCTTCCATCTCCAAATATCCCTCCATCTTCCTTGCCTCCATTACTACCAACACCTAATTATCCCCTATCATCCATAAGTACCCTTACATTCCTAATCATGACCAACAAATGCATATGTTGTCTAAACATAAAGCTTCCACTTATTTCACCAACCCCGCTTCCACCAAATCCAAGGGATTTCAAAAAAAAAAATTGGATACCTCTACCTCTAAAGCTAAAAAGCTTACCAAGAATCCTTAAGATTCTCATGCCTCAGGGTACCAATGCAAAGAATCATAGCCAAGTACATCTAAAATGCTATCTGAGCCCATAACTCCACAAGAAGAGTCCAAGACCACAATTGTTTGGGTTCCTAAGAAAACAAGCAAGCAATCTTAATGAGGCATCCTTATCTATCTTTCAAAAATCCCAACCATCCCTTTCCATCCAAATTGCCATTTCATTCAAAAAATCCACAAATCCCACAAGCAAAGAAAAAATCATAAGAAAAATACTAAGTCTATGTGGGTTCCTAAATCACTCCATCACCCATCTCCTAAGCAAACATCTCCATTGCTTCCTATACTACCATCCCATCAAAAGCTTCATTGTTTATCATGGTGTGTGCAATCGTTGGTCATGGGTCCCTTCCATTCCACAATATTTCCATATACCTCCATCTCCCCAACCTTCATCCATTATCCTACATATCTCCTCATCACCTTCCTATGGTCCATGCTTTTGCATAAGCCTTTTATCCATCCTTTTCCATAAGTCCTATATAATCCACATCATGATCCACTATCATTCCTCCATAATCCATATCATAATCCCCTATCCCCCATCCTTGCATGAATCTTGTATGATCCACATCATAATCCACTATCCACCTAATCCATCTCCCTTTCATGCAATCATCACCCTTACCAACATCTCTGGGCATAATGACATGGTCCATGCGATGACATCCATCTCCAATGGGACTACCAACATCCATCGAACTAGACACTTGAGTCCCTTCTATCTGTTACCATGGTGAAAACCTAGCAAATAGGCACCATGTGTAATTGTCATGCTATCCCATAAAAAAAACATCCAATAGTGAAAACCACTTTGTGGCACTTTGGATGACAAAAAAATAGTACAAGATAAATAATTCATCCTCTGGTGAAAACCTAGTAAACAGGCACCTTGGATAAGTACCATAGTGAAAACCTGGCAAATAGGCGCTATGTGTACAGACCAGCCTCTATCATTTACCTAGTTGTTTGATCACAGCTTTCCACAACATCACAATCTACTATCCTTGTTCCATAACATCATCCTCATCATAATCCTCTATTGTTCCTATCTAAAAATCGCAAGCCATTATCCCTTATCCATCCATAATAAAAGCCTTCTCACCCTTACCTCTACCATGCTAGTTGTCGTAGCTTGGACTTTGTTGGAGTTAAGATATCATTTAGCACCTTAGCATATTATTTGCATAAAAACATCCATTGCAACATCTTTCTAACAAACTTCATCCCACACTGGGGCCACTTGTTGAGCCTTATTTGGAAGTGGACATCCATATCTCTAGCTCATATCATCCAAACAAACCAAAACATAGCCAACATCCAAACCAAAACCAAAACATAGCAACCATCCAAACAAACCCAAAACACAACAAACAACCAAAAACATCAAAACACAGCAAAAAATCCAAAAAAATCAAAACACAACAAAATCCAAAAAAATCAAAACATCACAAAAAATCCAAGCAATAAAGTTGATCCTTTGACATCCACCATCAACATAATAAACAAGAACTACATTCCATCTCTATCGTTCAAAGCCTTGATCCCGTGCACATAGGGTATGTAGGCAATCTGAGATGCAAAGGAAGCACTCTGATTCAGGCATAGACAATAGGTCCTTTCTCATCATCCATCTTTCATCTTTCTTCTAATCATCCTCTAATCTTTCATCTCACTTTCTTCTATCTTTCATCATGTACATCATCAATAAGCCCAGCACTACATATTCATCATGTCTCATCACTATCGTAATGTGCTTTGATCCCGTGGATACAAGGTATGTAGGCAATCTGAAATACAAAGGAAGTATCCAATACACAAGCACAGATGATCCACCCCATCTTCATCTTCTTTCATCTTCCATCTTCTTTTCTTTGACCAACTCAAGCAAGAAGCAGACTATGCACATCAGTGAAAGTTCAAGCACTTTAACAAATCAGGGATAAGCCAAAAGTTAGTTGTCTGCATTCCTTAAGCCAACATTGGCTATAGCATTTTATCAACATCTTTAGCCTTCAACAGGATATATCTTTCCTCTCAACAAGGCACCAGCTTAAATCCATCCAAGAGCACTTAAATTTGGCAAGAGAACATGATGACAATACCTTTTATTTTATCTTTTGATTTATCTTTTGTCCCTTTCCTATGCCTAATCAAGACTACCATGATCTATCATATCTTGGTATGTTGTGATGAAGTACAGAATGGGGCATGGTCATATTGCTTTCGTATGCTGTGTTTGTGGGATGATCTTATTCTCTTCCTATGCATATTGGTATCTTGTATATGTTGGGATTAGAATCTTGCATATCAATATCTTTTGCATCTGAGAAGCTAAATAGTCTCTTATGCATTGAGACTATTCTATGCCAAGACTATTTCCATACATATAACCAGCAAGATGTCATTATTTGTATTGGAGATAAGCTCAAACCTTTGCTTGTAGCATCAAAGTCCATCTCGAAATACTAGTTGCTATTCATATCTTATGTATGTTGGTTCAACATCTTGACCTCATATATTTAGACAAGATTGTAGTATGCTAGTTATGCATTGGATACCTCGACACATTGGTCTTCTATACTCTGGTGCATAACATCCATATGCTATATCAAACATAAGGATTGCATTTCTTTACTTTTGAGAAATTACTTTAAAAGTTGTCACATCACTTATCCATTCCATCATAATCCTATATAGTCCTCAACCAAGATCGATCAACCAAAGCCTATTTTCTTCTTGTCAACCTTGTGTTTAGCTTTTCATCTTATCGCGAGCCAACCTAGCCCTTCGTGGTTAGCCTGGCTTACCTCTTCAAGGGGCATCATCTGCTAGTTACATTGGGGCATAACTTTGTTTATCGAGCGAATCATCGTATCTTCTTTGACACAATGTTCTAACGAATATTGTATCAAAGAGGGGCAAAATGTAGACACCTAAAATTGTCCCAAATTTGTTCATGTCTTCCAATACCTAGCCAAAAACATCACTTAGACATCATGTAGCATTTTTCCTAAACCTACTCCTAATTTCATTTATCTATTAGCCAATTAATTAAATTAATCTTATTTATTTAATTAAAATCCCTTTATAAGCCCACTTTCCAATTAATTAAATAAATTTTATTTATTTAATTAATTTCTCCTATCACTTATCTTCATCTTTCATCATAAGCCGACATGTGTGAATCTTTTATTTAAAACTTGTGTGATACTACATCTTTTATTTAATATATTTCACATGTAGTACTTTTTATGTACACGATCACACATGAGTCTTATCTTCCCTCCACTTGTCATCTACACATTCATCTATGATTATCAATTCATCCCAACTGTTCACATAGCCACCAAATCTCTACCGTTGATTGATTTTGGTTGAGGTCTATATAAACACCCTTTCATTCCATACTGCAAGCTATCCATCATTTTCATATAGCGTCTAAACTATCATATCAATCGATCCATCATTTCATATAGCATCTAAATTATTATCTTGAGCATATTGAGCATTTTAGCATCCATTTAGCATATTATCATTATCATCCATCCATCATGGTAGTTTTGATTTCATAATTGTTCAGTGATTGAGAATCAATCCACATCACAAACAAGGAATCATACAATCTAGGTGATCTTGTTCTTGAATTGCATGTTTTGGTTTCACTTGGATTCGATTCTTTGATGGTGGTAGGATTAGGTTTTCATTTGCATGCTTGATCTTATTGACCTGATTTTTACCTATCATAGGTTGTACTCTTATGGGCATGCATGGGTTCATCCTATTGTTTGCAGTATCAAGTCCTATGCATTGCCACCTTAGTTCCACATACCTTGGTGCATAACAGCCCATGCTATATCAACAATAACACTTAATATTTATTGGCAGAATGTCTTAATATGATATCACCTCATCTGCCCTACACATTTACATCTACCCTCATCACCCTGTACCACTACTTTTGCTTCAAGATTCATCAAACACATATTTCTATCATCCCTTACTTTCTACTATCTCATCTCACCCCCTACCATCCTGTGACCATTTTTAGGGACCTATTTGTGTATCATGATCACTCACATCACCCCCAATCCATCCCTATGCATTACTCCCTTCACTCACATCTCATTCCTAATACATATGCATCCATCCTCATGCATCACCCTGCATCACACACATGTTAGTCCAACTATAATCATCCAACATCTCAATATCATAAACATCACATATCATCCATCCTTAAATAACCATAGACCATCCTGCATTAAAAATATTTTAGCATATATCTGCATCACTCATCCATATACCATCATTTAACATAATATACACACATCTTCATCATATATAATCCACACATACATCGATCATAACACATATACACACTCCATCCTACATCCAAACACAAGTCAAATCATAACTTCTCATATCACAACCATCATAAGCACATATATATAAAATAACATCCCATCATATAATCCATCATATAAAATACATCAAATATCCATCACACATACACATCATATATATATATATATATATATATATATATATATATATCCATGAATGCATCCATCAATAACACATAGTACATCAATTCAACAATTTATCTCATATATATATCAAAAGTGTGATCATGATACAAAATGTGGTCCTCAGACCTATCAAAAACAATACATATATACATCATTCCTCTAGGTGGAACTATCCATGCCTGAAACCTCTGACTCAGCTGGCCTTGAATCCCTCTAAGGAGGAGGCCCCATACCCTACTAACCTGTCTGTCTCAATGCCTGTGGAGGTGGCATCTGTACTACTGCTAATTCCTGTGATGGTGAGGGCTGCTAAATAGACCTCTCTGACCACCATGACCTCCTAGATCCAGAAGTCATTGACCAACTATGGTAGTTGGCTCTCTGTTCTGCTGGCACTAACCCCGCATAAAGTATCTTGTAGTGATAGGCCTCCCTCGTACTCTCCACTATCTTTTTCCACAAAGCCCTCACTACATCTCCCATCCTTGGGCCCAATGCCTGGTGGGCCTAGTCCCTCTCATTCACATACTGTTGCACTAATCCCTACACTTGTGTCACTTGTACCTATAGCCCTATAACCTATGCATGTATGGCACCTATCTATGCCAAATCCCCCTATAACTGGGCTACTTGTCTCTCCAACTGGGTTATCTATGCATGCCACTACTACACTAAAGCTTGTAATCTTGTCACTTCTATCAAGCACCCATCTATGATTTGCGCTTGTAACTAGGCTACCTGTCCCTCCAGTTGGTCTATCTATGCCTGTAGCTAGCATATTTGCTGATGTGCCTTGGCCAACTCTAATCCATTGCCATCACCACCATCACCCGCATCACCTCCTCCATCACTTCCACAATCTACATCTATCTCCTCTGCCCAAACCTCCTCCACATCCTCCTCCTCCCCATCTACATCATCATCCTCCTCATCCTCTATTGTCACCTCATCTCATGCTACATATCCTATTGGCAGCATGAGTCTCACTGGCCTCTGTCAATCCCACCATCCCTCATATGTTGGCGTAGTCCCTACATCCACTACCTCCCATCTCGTATGTCATGCATGTGGCTGGAGTCCCTCAAACTTTGCTATCACCATTTGTGGATTAGGAGCCAATCCCTACTAAACCTATACCTCTTGTATCTACGTGAAGATCATATTTGCTTGGGGCACATCCTGCACTAACCTGAATTGTCATTGTGCCCACTCTAGCAAATATCTATCCATAATCAAATGTGTCTGCCCCATCAAAAATTGAGATTGTAACACATAACCCAGCTACTCCCTATCCTCCAACCACCTCTCCAGCTCTCTTCATGGTCACGCCACAAATTCCACTAAATCATCCATCACTCGTCTCCAGTACCTCATATCGCCTGAACAACAGTGGATCAACTAGATCCCCTGTATGCATAAACAAATGGTTGATGCCTCAGCCTATCTCGCACTACCAATGGCTGGGTCACTGGTATGTGCTCCCATGCCCAGATATGCAACAAAGTCACACCACATCCCAAGCTCCCAGATTGCTTGTACACCACCACATCCATATCATGATATAAATAAGCTAGGATGCAAGGCCCCCAATGCATAGACCACGCCATCTCTGATCATCCATAGCAATACCACTCCCCAGCCCACTGGAAACCCATGCGATCTATTGTTTGGGACCAATGTCCCTACTATCAATCCCACCAAAAATAGGGGCAATCAATATAGCCCCCTATCTATTGCCCATTGATATATCATCTCTGTCCCATCATTGCCATACGATAATTGTCCCAGGGCAAACACCTAATCCACATATGCTCATCCATGTCTATGATCATACACCACTCTCTCACCATGTATGGGGACCCGTAGGGTCCTCCATACATTCTCCAACGTGATCTTCATCTCCCCTGTAGGCAATAGGAAGGCACACCGCTCTGTCTGCCACTGCTCTACTAAAGTTGTCATCATGGCTCTATATGCATGTACTCACGGCATCTCTGTGATATGTCACAATCCCACCATCCGCAAGAAAAATCTGTCCATCCCATTTAGCTACTCCCATAGATTTAACATCGGCAGTCGTCTCTCATGAGACTAAAGAACATACTCGTCCTCCTACATCATCCCAAAAATGCATTATGTCAGCCTTTATTTTAAACCCTTCCAATTTCCCTCATACCCAACACGCATCTATTCTACCCATAGGTGTGCCTTTCACACGCCCTTCCCTCATTCAAGTGCCCTTGCCCAGGCTAGCGCCCCTACGCCAGCTCTGTGCCCTAGTCCAACCACTTTTTATCCACCTACACAATCCAACCCTATTTCACTTGCATCATTCTATCTAATCCATATATTAATTAAATAATTTTTAATTATTTAATTGATTTATCCTACACCTTTCCCTTGTCACAAAAATCAAATTCCTCTACTATATTTTAAAAATTAAATATTTTTTACTATATTTCATAAATCACATTTCAAAAAATTAAATAAATTATCATATTTATTTGATTCCTATTTTGTTCACTTTTGATTACTTTTTGTAATCATCATTATTTTTTCTAATCCATGTGCACATGAATTAATTTTAATTAATTCATCATTACAAACCCCCATGTTTCTAGAAGTCCACTTGTCATAATATGTACATGCATGTACATGACAAGTGGTACTTTGGAAGCATGGCCAAATCTTCCAAAAAGTGTACATTTGTCCTATTTCTTCCACACCACTCCATGTGTCACTATTCATACAAATGTAAAATACATGTGGCACTATTTGGACACTATTCATCCAATTTTTAATTCCATTTGTCCTTTCCGTCCGATTTAAAATTCTTCACTAAATCCAAGCCTTACCTTTTCATAAATAAATCCTTACATGTCATACACCTACCCAATCCTAGCCATCCATCCATTCAAACTTGCAATCTCATCCATTGATCATCCCTTGAATCTTGGAGAAAAATTCTCATCCAATCCTATCTTGCCATTTGTCTAATTCTCCTTGCTTGAGGATCCTCAAGCAATCTCAATCATTGATCTTCCAAATTGATCCTAGCCCTCTATTTCCATCCCCAAAAATCTATAAATTGAGGCCTCTACCTCCCATTTTCAATAAGCTATCATATGCAAAGTTCTACCAAATTAAGTTAATGCAGAGCAGGCAGAGGATCGTGGCAAATTGATTTTCAGTCAGTCGTTAACATACAATTTTCTGTGTGTGTTTTTCCATCAGTGAAATCCACCCTATCAACGAGTCTAAACTCTGTCACATCGAGCCCCTTTCTCTGACCGATGGAACTTAGATTTTGTGCCTATCGGCGAGACCGTCACTAGCAGAAAATGGTTTGTATCTCCTACTGCTACGCCGATATGAGTATTTTCTTTGGTTGAACCTCTAAACCAACCGTGCCATTGAACCAATGCTATCGGTTCAATCACTTAGTTTAAATAGCTATCGGTGATCCACAGTTGCACTGTTGAATCGCAGGAACCCATCCCTTTACTGAACCTATTGCTATTCACTGAACCTTTTGAACCTAGGAACTATTGAACCATTGAACCTTTGAACTGGTTTAGCCGTTTGGTTCAAACAAAGGTTTCCTTCATGCTGACAAGCTGATTAACGAACCACTGAACCATTGGAATTGGTTCAAACACAGGAAACCTAAACACTTCAATTTCACAGATTTAGTCTGACAAAACCCTTGTGATTTCCCTAAGCCTTTCTCCTATGATTAAATAAACTTTTGCAAATTATCACCCTAGCACATGCCGATGCTAGGCTTATCAATGCATGCTGCAACCGACCCTGTAAGCACAAAATGAACAAACACAAAACAGAAAATCCAAATTACTATGTGGAGCCATTCCACCGATTATAGAGTAATCAACCGGTTGAATGGATTAGATATCCATCTTGACTGCAAACCAAAAAATTGATTGCACTAGTAAATTGAACACCAGAATACAAACAGAATCTTCTTTATTGCTTTCAAAAATTGATACAGTATCTGACTTCACAATTTCTCTTTGTCTCACATGTCACAACTCACATCATCATATCTGAAATCGATCAGATGTCGGGTATTTATACCCTCATATGAGTAGTACAGAAAATGATTCCCAGCGGCTGGGAGATAACAACCTCTAACAACCTCTAACAAACTAACAACCTTGTCATCTACAAATCGACAAGTGTCCCTACAATAACAGAAATGGTCAAATAGACCTTATTACATTAAACGCCCATTTAGGACCTTACTAAAAACATTAAAATAAGCATAAAATAGTTAAATGCCTCATGGAGGCCACTATTGATTGGGTGCTCCTACACCATACACCCCAATGTGAAAAGAACTCATGCCCCATGAGTTAGGTCTTTATTTTTCTCCAGCTGCACACTATGCTGCCTCATATCTGTTCCATGATTTCTGGACTGCAACCTACTGCCATGGGATCAAAGACTCATACCTAGCATTGTAGGCTCTATCCATACCTAACCTTTGTTTGTCATTCTATTTTACCATCATCTCTGTCTCAACAAATGCTTCTTGTACTGCTGCTATGGCAAAACATGTTGACCTTTTAACTCTTGTTGGTGCTAGAGGACAACAATTGTCCCTACTATGATAACATCCCTATCTTTCCAATCAACTTGTGGCTACGTACAAACCTGTTCTTAGACTATCTGTTGATCCATCTATCCTCCATCAGTCAGAACTAAAAGTACCTACAAAATTTTATCCTTAACAACTCCTTTCCCTGCAGTATCCTCAACTACATTTATGCCTTCTAATGTAGGCATCTCCACAAACTCTTTTTTTCCCACTAAAATAATTTTAGCTGCCTTCTGTGCTGCAGCATCCTCCTGCAATGGTATCAACACAATAGTCCTCCCATCCTTCTTGATGGTGTATGTGTTAGCATATCCATCATACAATTCTCTCCTATCAAATTGCCATGGCCTACGTAGAAGTAGGTGACAGCACTCCATGGGCAATATGTCACATATGACCCTATCTTGATATTCTTTAATCTGAAAATCAACATATGCCTATTCATATACCCAAAGTGATTGACTCTCACTTACCCAAGATGCTTTATAAGGATTTTGATGTGGAATCCTTTCCAATTTCAGTTTATCCACCATTTCCTGAGATACCATATTATCTGTAGAACCAGAATCTATTACTACCTTGCATATTTTGCCTTTGCTTTTACAATTGGTCCTAAAAAGTGCTCTCCTTTATATCATCTCCTTGCATGTCATCAGGATTGTTCTCCTTAACATCAATGCTTCTCCTGTCTCAGGATACGCATAATTTGTAGTAGTGTTTGAGCTTGTCCCACCTTGATCATCAGATTCTTGAACCAGATTTGTCCTCCTTTCTCCCACTGAACTTGTTTTTTTTGGACATTTAAATGCTGGGTGACCATATTCACCACAAGTGTAACACTTTCCTGAGAATGTATTGGACCCTCTTCCATTTCCAAACCTACCTCTTGTACCTTTCCATCCACCTTTGAAATCAAACTATTCCTGTCCTTTACCAGTCTCTTCCTGGTCCTCATTGGTTTGCCTTGTTGTAGGAGCTTCTCCTCTTCCTCTAGTATTGTTGCCTCTTCCTCTCATGGACTTGACCTGTCTCCTTTTCATCTTTTCCTCAATCTTGATTGCCATTTGATAGCATTCTTCCACACTCCTAGGGTTGGCCAAAACTAATTCATCCTGTATATTCAATCTCAAACTAGCTAAATATCTAGCAACCTTTTCAACCTCATTCTCATGATGACCAAACCTCATACTCAACTTATAAAATTCCTCAGTATATGCCTTCACATCCATTTCTTTTTGTCTTAAAAATTGCAGCTTCTCAAACATCTAAATTTCATAATCGTGGGGTAAGAATTTACCTTTGATCCTTGCTACCATCTTGTCCCATGAAGAAATCTTTGACTTACCTTGCTTTCTTCTTTCTGACTGTATGTAATCCCACCATACCAAAGCATGACCTGTCAACTTGGTCTTTGCAATCTTTACCTTCTGCTCCTCAGGAACCTCCTCACATTCAAAGTGATTGTCTAATGCAGCAATCCAATCAAGTAACTCTTCCTCATTTAAACTTCTAGTATACTTTGGAACATCAATCTTTACCTTAGGTTTGTCATTCTTGACTGCCCTTAACAGTTTTACAAATCTCTGATCTTTAGCATTTAGGTCTTCATCTACCTCTTCAAATTCTTCAGCATCATCTTCTTTTTTTGATTCACTATCTTCCACTTCTCTTCTTTTGTTTGTCTCCAAGGCTGCAAGCCTGGCTTGAAGTGCTTCAACAAGCTCTTTCATCTTCCTCATCTCCTTAGCTTGTTTTTCCTTCATCTCCTACAACTCTGGTAGTTCCATTACCCTTTGGAGGCATCTTGTCAACTTCTCAATACTTCTACTTCTGCCTTCTCCGTGATAGAACCAAACACACAATAGCCCAAACCTTTTGCTAAGCTCTGATACCACTATGATGCAGAGTAGGTAGAGGATCATGGCAAACTAATTTTCAGTTAGTCATTAACATACAATTTTCCGTGTGTGTTTTTCCATCGGTGAAATCCACCCTATCGGCGAGTCTAAACTCTGTCACACCGAGCCCCTTCTTCTGACCGATGGAACTTAGATTTTGTGCCTATCAGCAAGACCATTGCTATCAGAAAATGGTTTGTATCTCCTACAGCTACGCTGATATGAGTATTTTCTTTGGTTGAACCTCTGAACCAACCGTGCCATTGAACCAACACTATCGATTCAATCACTTAGTTTAAACAGCTATCAGTGATCCACAGTTGCACTGTTGAATCGCAGGAACCCATCCCTTTACTGAACCTATCACTGTTTGCTAAACCTTTTGAACCTAGGAACCATTGAACCGTTGAACTTTTGAACCGGTTCAGCCGTTTGGTTCAAACAAAGGTTTCCTTCACACTAATAAGCTAATTAACAAACCACTGAACCATTGGAATTGGTTCAAACACATCAAACCTAAACACTTCAATTTCACTGATTTAGTCTGACGAAACCCTTGCGATTTCACCGAGCCTTTCTCCTACGACTAAATAAACTTCTACAAATTATCACCCTAGCACATGCCGATGCTAGGCTTATCAACGCATGCTACAACCGACCCTGTAAGCACAAAATGAACAAACACAAAATAGAAAATCTAAATTACTATGTACATCCATTCCATTGATTACAAAGTAATCAACTGGTGGAATGGATTAGATATCCATCTCGACTGCAAACCAAAAAATTGATTGCACCAGTAAATCAAACACCAGAAATACAAACAGAATCTTCTTTATTGCTTTCAGAAATTGATACAGATATCTGACTTCACAATTTCTCTCTGTCTCACATGTCACAACTCACATCATCATATCTAAAATTGATCAGATCTCAGGTATTTATCCCATCATATGAGTAGTATAGAAAATGATTCCCAGTAGCTAGGAGACGCTTCCAAGCGGCTGGGAGATAACAACCTCTAACAAACTAACAACCTTGTCATCTACAGATCGACAAGTGTCCCTACAATAACATAAATGGTCAAACAGACCTTGTTACATTAAATGCCCATTTAGGACCTTACTAAAAACATTAAAATAAGCATAAAATAGTTAAATGCCTCATGAAGGCCACTGTTGATTGGGTGCTCCTGCACCATAAGTGCTCACATCCATCTAGCTTAGTGTAATCACAAGTAGCATAGTTCAATTTCACATTCACATAGAGCAAATCATCATTAGGATGCTTAGATAGGGTGCATTAGGTGATAGGCATACTAGTGATTTGGCTCAATCTTGAGGTCCCTTGGACTTGGCATTAGGTGCAATTTAGGATAGTTTGCATGCAATTTAGGATCCCATCTCTTAGGTAGACACATTTCAACATTCCAACAAGACACTTACCATTTGTAACTTAGTATTCAAGTCCTCTTCTACTTCAACAATAAGGTTAGGTTCCTAAAGCAGTGTGGAAAGCATTACCCCATGTTCATGGAGATGGATCTGTTTGTCCTGAAGATCATAATCAAGATGTTGAAAATTTTTGCAATATACATCATGTCACAACTGAAAGTGTAGCTCTTCTATTACTGGCATCTTCTCTCAGAGGTAAAACATGAGAATGGTATAGAAATGTGCAACCTTTTTCAATCACTATGTGGGATCAACTTATAGATCACATTTACAATCAATTCCGAGAGAAGGTGGATGTCAACTCCCTCACTCAAAATCTCATCATGATTAAGAGGCATCTTGTAGAGTGCATTCATGATTTCAATGCAAGATTTGATAAGTTATGGAATTTGTTTTCAATAGGTGCAAGATCTCCTCCAGTTTTTGCATTTCTATATTATTCGAAGGCTTTAGATCTTGAGATTTATGTTATGATACAAGCTTTAGGAGGAAAAACCTTGCCTCAATCATATGATATTTCCATTAGGGCTGAAATAAACCTCATAGAAGCTGGTAAATTACCTCCTTTGCCTTTAAAACCATTGCTTCCTCATGCAAGTATCTCATCCAAAGCTCTTGCTTATAGTCAAATGCATAGTTGTTCTAATCCACCCACCCTCCCTGCTGATTTGACAAATCATAAGGAGATATTTGAAGTGAAAGATCTTCTAAAATCCTTTTCCCATGAGCTCAATGAGCTAAGAGATCAAGGCATGTATCAGGCTAATCCATTTTTATGCCTCAAAGCCCTTCTGAACATCCATATGCATGCAATCAATTTGTAGAAGAGATCCTTCCTCAAGTGAAAAAGATACTCGGTTATTTTGAAAATTGTGCTTTGCAAGCTTCTATGGATACAGATCCAAAATTTTAGCCTATCGAAGTAACAGATCAGGTATTTTGTAACTTTGATATCAAAGAAGATTCTAGTCTCAAAGATCAAAATCCAATTAAAAGAGTTGTTCATGCTTATCAAGTGTTCCTAGACAATCTAAAGCATCATGCACATATGGAAAATGTTGTTTTAAGGATACAATCAAGTGAAGCAAGAGGATTTAGATGATGATGATGACTTGATTCTTGATGCTAAAAAGTATTTGCAGAAGAATATAGAAGCTAAAAAGTACTAGGTGAAGAATGTTGTATAGTCTATACCTCATCTTGAGGAGGAATTTGTCAAGGAAATTTTAGGAGAATCTACAAAGAGCGAGTGCTTTTATTTTTGTAACAAGTTTTCACATCTTGCAGGGGATAGTATGGAAATGCATGAGCATGATGAGAAGCAAATCAAGGATTTATTCTTGATTATTCAACAAGGGTATCATATTATTGATGAAGGTGATCCAACCATTGAGCAAGTGCATGGCTCATTTGTAAAGCCTATTTTAGGTAATCATGAAGAAAATTTTGAAGAAGAGATATGTGCAAGTGTTGATCTATTTTCTATTTTTGAGAGTGGGTATTCTCTCCTTCTTAAGGAGGATCCACAGATGCATTTCAAGCTCCATAATAATGATGCATTAAGGGATATTGTTAGTGATGAAGAGTTGAATCATACTCCAATCTTCTTTCAAGAGGACATTCCACTCAAATTCAAGATAGTTATGGGCACCTCAGTCACATGAAAACCTAATTTTGGTATTACTTTGGATCGTGATCCTATAGAAGAACATGCAAAAGAAGTCACCAATGAAGCCAAGGTAATATATGCTTTTGCATGCAAGAAAAAGCATGAGATCCAATTCTTGGTATACTCATGCCACCCTCCACTAAATGAAGAACAGTATGTAGATTAGCTCGAATGGTATTTCAATGCCAAACAAGGGTCTCTAGAATGTAGGACGGCAAAAAGGTACAAGTTCCTATTATACTTCTTCATGCATTTTATTTGGTCTGTTATCAATTCACTATGGATCATATGGAGTAGAATCATCAGATATGGGTGCTATTTTGTTGTCCCTATGAATGGAAATGTCCTTGTCAATTTTCCTTTGTTGATAGCTTAGTTTCGGTGATTCAGAATAAGTTGCAGTAGCAACATTAGTTTTCATATTTTAGTTTGTTTGTTTTCAATAAAATCTCAATTGTAGTAGAGGTTAGAAGGTTTCAGTGGTCAATCTGTTGTGGTTGCAGAATATGTGAATGATTGTGCAAGTGGTTCCATTTCAAATCAACAAGACATGCCTGGCATTTTTGTTTTAGTTTGGTTGTGTTATGGTTTTATTGCAGAATTTGTAATCTTCAAACTATTTTCTATTTGTTGGTTTGTCTCTAAGTGATTTGACTGCATGCCCAATGGAGTACAAGCTTTTTCTTCTAGGATTCAACGTGTGTAGACACACTTTCCCTTGTGAGTCGTCAAGAAATGTTGTACATTTTTTGCACACCATATCAAAATTTTTGATATTAGGGAGATTCATGACGCAACCTATGGATTCAAGGCACTAAGGCCAATGAGATTCAAAGTGTTTGAAAATTGAAATTGAATATATACAACAAAATACAAGGAAAAATTGATGCAGCACAACTCAAACCCTCAAATGCTAAAATATGCAAGAAACATAAATACTCATTTTATTGAATTCAAACTTGTAAAAAGATTACATAAATCTGCAACATTACAAAAACCAAACTTCTTACATTTGGCCTTCCATGGCTTCTCATAGAAGAATCTCTCTCTTTCCTTATGCTCTCATCTTTTCAATTTTTTTTTCCATTCCCTCTCATCCACATATTTCTTACCCTTAAAACTCCTTTCCTCTTCATACCATCCTCCTACATTGTAAAATTTGCTCTCCAATCTGCAATATTCAACAATCAAATTTATTGATATTCAAACATGGATTCTATCATCCATTTGCTTCTGTAGCACACCTTTAAAACCTGCAATAAAATGTCTTCTCACCTCCTCCCAAGAAAAGCAACACCTTCTTTTTCCTTCCTCCAAAAATCTTCAAGAAAACCTCCTTCAAATTTTGCCAAAAATCCTTTTTATAATGACTCCACAACCACCATTTTCTCTCTCCTCCAACTCCCACACCCAAATTGGGAGAATCATTTTTAAAAAATCATTGAAAAATAATATTAATTGCTCAATAAAATCCACTCCCACAATTTGCTAATAATAAGTGACAACTCAAATTTCCACTCCTAGAAAATAACACCAAACATAGAAAAGGACAAAAGCCACACAACTTGGACATCCAAATTAGCCATGCTATAGTTGAGGGAATTTAATGAGTTGTCTCCACTTTCAACTCCCCAAAAATCCACTCCCAAGATTGCCTTTTGATTTTCCACTTCAAATTGCCTTTATTAATTTTACACTCCAAAATTGTCTCCTAAACTATCTCCCACTCCTAGATTTTTGCAATATTATTATTTTTGCAATCTTGTAATAAGGCCAATTTATTTAATATATTATTTAGGCCTAATATTGCATTTGTTTTCCAACTTCCAAATTAGCAAACTATAGGAAATTAAAAATATTTTCTTTTTTTGGTTGATGAGGATTGCCATTGACCATGGATGCTCCTCCATCAAAAATAGTGCAATCTAAATAAATAAGTCCAAGAAATTAGAATGTATGTTGAACATAATCTAGAAGGAAGTCCCCATCATTGACATTCCAATAACAAACCAAATTCAATTCCATATTTGGTTCTACAAAGAAAGGACCATATCTTGTGTGTGTATATATATATGGACCTGTATCCCTCTCCTAAAAGGCTTTAGGATTGTACAATTGTAAACTAATTGGAAATTAAATAAAAAAATAGCAATCATGACTAGATTCAGAGGGTATTTTTGGATACATTTTCCTTCCAATGAATATTGGGAAATAAATTTCCAAGGCAGCCATAGATCATAACAGGGTAAACTTTAAGAACTAGCCCCTGGAAAATTCTATAGAAATCTTGGTGAACCCCCTATGTTGCGATATAATCAACTTGATGATTTATTCCAAAAATTTAATTGAAGTCATAGAGAGTGTGGCTATTTTATGTTAGAATATAATTTTAAACATAAATTGTGGGTGATTTGAAACCTAAAATTCATTCTTGTTTGTAATCAGATTGGTGAATGAGGACCTAATTTTTCCATAAAATATTAATTTAGTTGGTGAAATAATTCTAATTTTTTCCTAAATTTTAATTGAGGTGGTGAATTAACACCTAATGTAATATAAATTTTTAATCATGGTGGTGAATTAAAACCTAATGTAATATAAATTTTTAATTTTTGTTTTGTACTTTTGGTTTCTAATTAATATTGATTTGGAAGTTTTTTTAATAAAAAGGTACAAAGCACCTATAGTATATTAATATCCAAAGTCATCAAAAATTACATCGAAGGGCTCCACAAAGATAGAAAGGGCACTACAACTACCATGAAAGCATACAGGATAAGATTTTACAATTAGATAATCAAAACAAAAATCAACATACACTTAATGCCAACTGAAGGTAGTACTAAAGCCAAGAGAGAACACATCCAAAAAATCACACCACCATGAGACACTCAGACTCTTAATTAGGGTCTTGAGAATCTGCGGTGTTATAAATAGGAGGAAAACAAACAAGAGGAACCAACATATTAGCATTCATGGGCCAAGGAGTAGCATCTGGCACATGCATTCACAAGAAGTGAATGGCATTAAAAATCTCTTTTATGTGAGCATCAAATCCTAGTGTTAACTAGAATTTGTGCATTTCTAGCACTGAATTCAGAGCATTCCCGTAACCAAAATGAAGCCCCTTTTGGAGAGTGTTAAAAATACAATCCAGAGAAGGAGAACTTTGAAGGAGTTGGATGGAAAATAGACCATCTAGATGAGCCTCACCTTCATACATGTCATAGTTTTCCATCACCAGCTAGAGTTTTTCTATGATTGAATGCCGGTCTGAGATAAGAGGGGAGTTATCCCTCTAAGTCTCCTACCTGTTTTCCTTGTTGGGAATAGTGCATTGTCCTTTTGAGGAAGCCTCAATTGACTTCCCTTTTTCAGGATCCTACAAGCATTTTTACCCAAAACACCAATTAAAGTTTATCATGTCTGCAAGCTCCCCATTGACCACTCCACCAATAGGAACCAAATTCATAGTTGAAGGAGCACACTAGTCCTCTTTATGAAGTTACTCACCTTTCATAGTCCTGCATCCATGGGAAGCATGGCTAGGTATGAGGCAATGGTTACAAAATCCTTGGAATCCTCTGAACCAATTCGCCAAGTTCAGAGGATAAGGTGATCAAAGAAAGGAGCACCTTACCAACCAACACATTAACATAGATCCTCACATATAGGAGCCATTTTCTACTTTTGGTAACATTGTCCATATTGATGAGCTAGCCCATGATGTTGGCAATGCGTTCCAAAATTGTTAAGAAAACTATCTGAACCATGCAACTTTGAAAGATTACTATTTTTCCCAGTTTTGGTCTTTTGGAATACCCTTTACCTTAGAGAATGTTCTAGAACTTTCAAAGTTTCCAAAAGTTTCCAAATGAACTAAAAATAGCAAGACTTACTATTTTTAGTAAGTCCTTTGATTGAGCTCAGATTGACCTGAAATTTTTCCTAGAAGGTGTGGAACAGCTAAGTGAACATCTCAGGTGAGTTTTGTCTCAAGATCATATCTGGATCATGAGATATTAAAGTTTCTATTTATTGAAATTATTAGAAAAAGTCTTTGAACTCAATTACCAGAATCCAAACTTCTCTAAACATCCCAAAAATTGTCAGAACTGATGTAGTGGGTTATAGGGTGATAGATCTCTTCATGAGCTTTCTGATGCATTAGAGGGTTTGTCAATCGAACACCTGGATCAAAAGTTATGACCTCCCAAAGTTGGACCTTCTATTTTTGGGAAATGTAAAAATGTGTTGTTCTTTGGCTCTGTTCTTCTTGATGATGGATCATGGAGTGTGATCCAAAACGTTGAAGTAAAAACTCACACACAGTAATAGCCTGAAGTACTCAAGAATAACACCATGGACTATGGGAATTTGATGGCTATTAACATAAAAGAGCTATAAAGAGGAGAGTTACACGTGTTGGTGTGTGGTTTGGCACATCACAAGGCATCTTTGATTGGAGATAATTTGGGTGCCACTTTTGGGTGGTTTTAGCTCATGGTTTTGTAATTACCATTGGTGGTGTACTGTATTGTATCTCCTATATATCAAGAACTTGAGATGGAGGTTATATGTAAGAATCTTATAGATGTTGAATTATCTCCTAGATCTATGGTTGGATATACTCCTGTAAAAGCTTGCTCTGCAAGTATATTGTAATCTTCGTGATTCCTGAATAATATATTGGGCGGCTTTGGAGTATGGGATTTTTTACCTGAAAGGGCTTTCCCCACGTATATCTTGTGTTGTGAGTTTTGTGTTTGCATTTGGAAGTTGTTATTATCTTTCTGTTAATGTGCATCTTAATCTGTAACTGTAAAAGTAAAAATTTGCATAAGTCTTTCCTCAGTAGATCAGTGTAGGAAGCGTTTCTGCATACCTTGCTTCCTTTCAATTGGTATCAGAGTCTGATCACCTTTGGTTCTAGTTGTTGGGTAGAGGGTTTTTTGAGCTGATCTTTGTTTGAGTGGGAGCTTGTGCAGAGGATTTTGAAATCTTTGTTGCAGGTAAGAGATGGTGAGCACATCTGGGAGGTTTGAGATAGAGAGGTTTAATGGCAGTAATTTTGAGTTGTGGAAAATCAAAATGGAGGACATGCTTGTAGATCAAGATTTATGGGAAGCCGTATCTAGTACAAAACCAACGGCAATCTCTCAAGAAGACTGTGATCTCAAAGATCAAAAAGCTAAGGGTTTGATAAGACTCTATTTGGCTGATTCAATGCTCCTGAATATCCATGAAGAGAAGACTACAAAGGAACTTTGGAAGAAACTTGGAGATGTTTATCAAGCTAAATCCCTGGTAAACAAGTTATTCCTATGAAAGAAATTGTATTCTTTGAGGATGGAAGGTGGAGGATCTGTCATTGATCACCTGAATACATTCAATATGCTTGTTTCCCAGTTGACTTCTATTGGTGTGAAGATGGAGGAGGAGGATCGATGTATGACATTATTGTGTTCCTTACCAGATTTGTGGGACCACCTTGTTATGTCCATTGGGAGTACCACTACCACCTTCAAGATGGATGAAGTGGTTTCTTCACTGTTGTCTGAAGAGATGTGGAGAAAGTCTTCCAAATTGGCTAAGGAGGCTCTTCTAGTTCATGGTAGATCTAAAGAGAAGGGAAAGAAAAAGGGTAAGAAGAAGGAAGAAAAAGGAAGATCCAAATCCTGTGGGAGATCTAAGTCTCCTAAAAAGTCCAAGGCCCTGTGTTGGAACTGCGGCAAACTTGGTCACTTATGCAAGGAGTGTAAGGAGGAGAAAAAGAAAAAGAAGAAGAATTATGATTCAAATTCTGACAAGTCCTCTCAGGATGAAGGAGAAGCATTTGTTGTTGCCTTGGTAATGCATGCATCTGAGGATGTGTGGCTTATTGACTCTGGTGCATCTTTTCACATGACCTCTCATCATGGATGGTTTTCGAAGTATGAAGAATACGATGGTGGAAAGGTGTACTTAGGTGATGATTCTCACTTGGATATTGTTGGCCATGGAAGAGCCTTGATTTGATTCCCTGATGGACAAGTAAAGGGAATCAATGGTGTTCTGCATATCCCTAGTTTGACATGGAAAATTCTTTCTGTAAGTAAATTGAATGATGTGGGTGTGTAGGTTGTTTTATCGAATGGAGGATGCAAGATGACTAGAGGATCTATGGTGTTGGCTAAGGGTGTTCAGATTGGCACTTTGTTTTAGCTTGTTGCATGCACAGTTTAGTGCAATAGTGCCTCTATTTTGAAGAAGAGAGCTTTAGAGTCTTCATCCTCACCATTGGAACCAACAGTGAAGAAGACTGTTGTATCTACTTCCGATGGTCATGCTTTCTAGATACCTAAGGGTGGTCATTCTATGGAGATGAAACTTCCAGTTGAGAAGACAACATTATGGCACCAAGGGCTTGGTTACTTTGGTGAAAAGGGTTTGAGGACCCTGAAGAATAAAAATGTTGTTGAGGGTATGAATGATTGTAACCTTGAGTTTGATTTTTGTGAAGATTGCATTTATGGAAAACAAAATCGTGTTCATTTTTATTCCAGTTCTCACAAATCTTCTGAGGTGTTGGACTTGATTCCTTCTGATGTGTATGGTCCTATTAATGTTTCTTCGATTTCAAAATCTATTTACTTTGTTTCATTCATTGACGATTATAGTAGAAGGACATGGGTGTATTTCCTTAGAAGTAAATCTGAAGTCTTTATAGATTTAAAGAGTTCAAAACTCTTGTAGACAATCAAAATGAAAGAAAGATTAAGTGTTTGAGGACTGACAATGGTGGTGAGATCTGTTTAGTAGATTTTGACAAGTTCTGTAAAGAACAGGGGATTGAGAGACACAAGACAACTCCGTATACCCCTCAATAGAATGGAGTTGCAGAGAGGATGAATATAACATTGATGGAGAGGGAAAGGAGTATGCTAAGTGAAGCAAGTCTTGAACAAAAGTTCTGGGATGAAGTTGTTGCACCGTTTATTACCTGGTTAACAAGTCTCCTACATCAGCACTCATTGATAAGACACCTATGGAAGAATGGTCCAGTAAAAAGCCTTCATAAGAAACATTTGAGTATTTGGTTGTGAGGCATATACACATGTACCTAAGGAGAAGAGGTCTAAGTTGGAGAACAAGGCTATAAAGTGTATCTTCATCAGTTATGGCATCATGTGAAAGGGTACAAGCTTTGGGATCTAGTAGTTGAGAGAGTTATCTATAGCAGAAGTGTGATCTTCAGAGAACTCAATCCTTCTTTTGTTGTCTTGTATCTAGAGAAAGAAGAGAATAAAGATGATGTGGTTCATCTTCCTTCCACCCCTAAGAAAGTTGAACCAAAAACATCTATTACACTTGACAATGAGGAGAGATCTAGTAGCTCTGAAAGTTTAGAAGAAGATGAAGAACCTGAACCTCAACCTTTGAGGAGGTCCACACAGATAAGGCATTAACCTAATGGGTTTGGTTATTCATTGCATGATTCCATTTGTATTTTTGCTTTGATTTCTAACACTAATGAGCCTAGAACTGTGAAAGAGGCTATGGGTATGAAAGATGCAGGTTCCTGGAAGGAGGCCATGGAAGAGGAGATGGCTTCTTTGGACAAGAATAATACTTGGGACTTGGTGCCTTTGCCTGAAGGATGAAAACCTATTGGATGCAAATGGGTGTTCAAAAAAAAATTCGGTGTAGATGGCAGTGTTGAGAAATATAAGGCTAGATTGGTTGCGAAGGGGTATTTTCAGGTGAAGGGAATTGACTATGGTGAGATTTTCTATCTCGTTGCAAAGCTGACATCTATTTGGTTCATGTTATCTCTTACAGTAACGTATGATCTACAAGTGGAATAGATGGATGTGAAGACAACATTCCTTCATGGTGATTTGGACAAGGAAATCTATATGTCATAGCCAGAGCACTATGTGGTGAAAGGTAAAGAAAATCTAGTTTACAAGTTGAAAAAGCCTTTGTATGGTTTCACTAGTAGAAAAATAGGAAAAAATGACTAAAAAAATACCAAAAATTGGTCATGTGATCAATAGTTTCGTCATGTGACAATTGGTAGTTTATTGCCGGTCATTTATCTCGCGACCAAATTTATGACCAAAAAAATTTTAGTCATTAATTTGGTAGTAAAATTTGGTAGTATATTTAGTCATAAATTTGGTAGTATATTTAGTCATTAATTTGGTAGTATATTTAGTCATAAATTTGGTAGTATATTTAGTCATCAATTTGGTAGTACATATATTTAGTCATTTATTTAGTCATGGTAGTCATTTTTATTTTACTGGTTTCTATTAATTGGTAGTAAATTTAGTCATGATATGATTAATTTATTAAATACCATAAATTTAATAATGCAGAAAAAATATATTATTAAGTTTGAATTAAAACATAAAAGCAAATAAATTTGGAAAAGTATATATTTTATGATGCTACCAAGTAAAGATTGATAAATTTAAGCCAACACTTTCTATTTGAGAATCAGCCAATAAGAAAATGAAACAAGACAAAGCAAAGTGGCAATAAATATTTTTTTGTATTGGAACAATGCAAGAAAAGAATTACAAATAATAAAAAAGTAGCACAAGGCTGTCATTATAACTAGAAAAATTAGTTCAACTGTCATGTACAACAAACTAACAAGGACTGGTTGAAGAAAAAACTAGTTCAGTAGCCACATTAGATACAATAGCAAAACAATGGAAAGGTAGGTCAGACCAATGAAGCCCTTCACATATTTTGACACTTAGAAAAGAGATGTTGCCACTGAGCATTCCATGAGATATCATTTCTTTTGGCATTCTATTAACTAGTTTAGGTGCTTTGACTACAGCCTTGGTTCATTCCATATTCTCCTTCACACAAGCCATTGAGCTGTTACCTGTGTATTCAAACAAACCTGAACCACTATGAATAATATTTGAATAACAACTTGAGAATGCTACTTAGAGGCCCTTATAGCAGTGACCCTGCAGCAACAAGAAAACACACCATTCCATGTAACCTTCCATAACATGGTCCTAGATAACTGAAGCAAAAGCGGCACTTGAAATAGTCAAATCTAGCTAGTCAACAACATGTTGAAGATGACAACATGGAAATGCTTTTGGTTTCGTACAATTGTAGTAAAATATGAATTTTTTTAAAACAACATTTTCATGATATTTTCTTCATTACCTCAAGAAATCATAAAATAGATCATTACACAAAATCTCTACTCTCAGAATCAATCTCTTCCCTTTCTCACATGGCAATACCACACTTGCCCATTCAGACTATTAAATTTTAGAAAATATGCTAAACAATAGACATTCAAATGACCTCTTGCATAGATAGGTTCTAAAGTTCACTATTGTCTTATTGTAGCTAGAGGTGCAGCACATACACTACATAGAAAAACATATAGAAGAAGCTTATGATGTAGAAGCTACTATTCTGGTATCAACAAAGTTCACCATTTGTTATCCTAATTGTGGTGTTTGTAATGTTGTAGGGTGCATTTTCCCATTTTCATCAAAAGGTTTTGTTCCAATCCAAAGTTCCATTACACAATGCATCATTAGTAGTAGCTCAAGGAATTTTTAACTTTTTCAATTTAACCACAAGTTTCCAATCATCATTGGACAAATCATCCTAAAAAAATAAGAAGAATATTCCATTTTAGACATTAAAAAGTTGTTTTATCAGCCAAAAATGAAAAGCACAAATGTTCAATTAGTATAAAATGCATAATAGTAAATACACTGTAAAATTACGTAAAGTGGATATCAAATTATCAAATAGCCTTACTCTGTAGTTTTCTTTCAATATATCTATGGATCTTCTGGTGAGATGACTCACAAATTCATCCTCCATTTCAAAATGCCTACCAAACATTTTATGTGCCTCATTAGCATTGCCTCCAACAATCTGTAAAGTTCATATGATAATTCATTAACAAAAACATTTCAAAAAACTAGCATCCAAAATCAAATAAAACTATTAACAACAAAGACAGCTTCTCAAAATACCTTCATGGCAACTTTTTCACCCTTCTTAGCCATTTCAACAGATTTATGATTGATCTCAATTGAGGCTATTTTTCCAATATCTATGAAATCTTTTGTGGGAACACATAATGGCGTGCCAATCTGTAGATGCAATCACCACATATGGCTTTATACAAACCAAAAATGATACAACAATCTTTTACATGCAAAATTCATAACATTGAAAAGACTAGGTTTAGATACTAACCCTTGCAATGCCTTCAAGAGTATCAACACCAACAATTATAAGATCCTTCTTGTTAAAAATACAATTTGGCAAAATGCTCAGTACACAGGGGAAAACAACATCTTCGGCAACCTCCTTTTTCCTTTCTTCCTTAAGATTGTCCATAAATGCTTTAAACTGGTCAAATAGATGATAAATAATGTCTACTGCAAATATCTTGACACCAACTTCATCTACAAGCTCCCAAGCTCCAGGAGTAATTTTGACATCAAATGCCAAAATTGTAGCATACTCTTTCTTCTTTTTCTCAAGCATTACACTTGCACGCATGACATCATTTTTATGCATAGGCCCAATACCAATTGCACTAACTGGGATGCTTATAGCTGGGGTCTTCAAGAACTCAAGTAAATCCTCCAAAGATCCAAGAGTTGAAGCTTGAACATAAACTCCTTCCACACTCTTGTCAATCCAAGACATTACATTATTGATATCTTGCATTGCTTCTTCCTTAATATCCTCTAAATCATCATCAAGTCCAACAACATATAACTGAGTTCTTGCTATGGCATGTTCAAGACCCTAAAATCAAGAAAATGCAGCTAAATTTCATTGTCCACATATATTTGATAAATTTATGCTCATCTACATAAAATTATTAGCCTAAAATTTGATACCTGAGTGTTTATCTTGATTCCCTGTGTAGCCTTCAACTCCTTATGATGTTGATAAGATCCCTGAAACCAAAAAACATCTTAAGCTATTGAATATATTATATTATTTTATCAATATGATCAATGTGACATGGTTTGAGTAATCTAAATTTTAGGTGTAGATTATTGTATTCGAGCATAGTAGATCACAAATACCACCCATTCTCCCTTACTATAAAAGAGCATTTCAATTTTTTTAATGCCACATATACTCCATTAAATAATATGGCACCATAAGGCTTCCAAGAATACATACCACTATGTAGGTTACCACAAAGGACCACTCATAAGGAACATTTTAAATCAAGATCAAAGTCACCTGGATCTTGAAACCAAAAGGTAATCCCTTGGCTTTTACACCGTATATATCATTTTTTTCCGCCCTCTATCCTGATGTTTCAAAAGGTAACTCCTGGTGCCTATAATTTCTCATACTATATGACCATTCAACATTTAAAAACTATTTTCTATTTTGAACAATTTTTATATCCAAGGTTGACTTGATGATGCTATAGTATGGTAAGATTTTACCAGAGTTCCAGCATAAGTTTTGGGATATAACATCAATTATTTGTTAAGTTACCTAATTGGCAGAAAAATAGGGCATTTCCAGGTACTATTCATCCCATAATCAGATTTAGAATTGAATCACCTATGGAATTGGGCACAATTGGGATTTTTTGGGTCTGAAATGGTGTGGAATCATTGAGGTATGAACCTCGGTGACTCCAGGATAGACGTGGCATTTTAGAGAAGTTTCTATGATGATTCTAGAGGCAGGTAATGTTATTAATGCACTTTTTAAAAAAAATTACATATATGAACAAGCTACAACATGCTAGAATTAAAAGATTGATTCAACATCAATATAAAGAAAGGTAATCTGCAATAAAAAAATATAATGCAAATATATCTATATATATATATATATATATATATATATATATATATATATATATAAAGTTATAAGATATCAAAACTGTCTAAGAGTATATATAATCAAAAATGTCATGGTTGTTTAGAGTTTCCAACTCTTTCAAATACACCATGAAAATTAAGATCCCTAAACAACACATTCAAAATACTGCATAAAGCAGTGGGCCAAGAGGTCTAACAACAAGTACATGATAAACATCAACTATGCCATTTTTTGCAAATATTTTAGTGACCACCATGTGAAGGTTTCTTCTTTCTCTTTCAGACAGACAGCTCCATCTATTTTATCTTCATAAGCAAGTTGTATGTTACTTGTGACCTTTAAAATATTTACATTTGCATCTCCTGTTCCTTTCAAGTTGACTCCATGTATAATAGATAGTGAGTGAATCCACCCAATGCCCACAGTAACACCATCACACAAATCCAACACCCTAACTTTATCCCCTTCTTGGATTTTATCAATACATATCTGTAAAAACAAAAAAAAATACACATTATATTGAAATACATAATAATTATTATATAGGTAAGGATTACCCTTATTTACATAATAAAACAACCATTACTTATGTTGGAACAAAATTTTAAAAGCCTAAAATTTTCTTAATTCTCGCCATTATTCCAAATAAACTATACTAATGTCTCACCTGTTAGGACCTCTCAAAAATTTTGCCATTTCCATCCTACTTGATCTTTTCACTTGTATATGACCATTTCTTAATAGACATTCATACCAAAATTTTATGCCATTTATTTCCCAGGGTCACATAACATGGTCATTTTGAGGAGTATGCAGTTATTCTCAATCATTTCTATGTTTTTGCAATTTACCACAATCTCATAGGTCATCCTTATTGTCTTGGTGGTAGTGTGGGAACTAGAGCAACAAGAATCATGTATATCATAATCCTGTTGGAAACATACAAGTTGTTCACGGCATGGCGGTAGGAAGGGCTCAGTCAACCAAGTTACTGCAATCTTGCAGGTCATCCTCATTGTCTTGGCAGTAGTGTAGGAACTAGAGCAACAAGAATCATGTATACTGTACTCTCGCTAGAAACATACAAGTTGTTCATGGCATGGTGGTAGGAAGGGCTCAGTCAACCATGTTACTGCAATCTCACAGGTCATCCTCATTGTCTTGGTGGCAATGCGAGAACTAGAGCAACAAGAATCATGTATACTGCACTCCCACTAGAAACATACAAGTTGTTCATAGCATGGCGGTAGGAAGGGCTCAATCAACTATGTTATCACAATCTCACAGGTCATCCTCATTGTCTTGGTGGTAGTGCAGGAACTAGAGCAACAAGAATCATGTATACCACACTCTAGATGGAAACATACAATTTGTTTGTGGCATGGTGGTAGGAAGGGTTCAATCAACCATGTATACCGCGGTCCCTCGAAGGTCTCACCACTTGGTTGCGGCTTGACAATAAGGAAGAGAATTCAATATAAACTAATTCGGTGGTATCGCATTGGTTTGGCAAGTTGTTCACGGCATGGTGGTAGTAAGTGTCCAAGTTACTAGGCTCTTGCGATGGCTTTCAAAGAACGTTTGCGGCAAGGTGGTAGGCAATAAAAGTTGGCAACATAATCACCCCACGGTAATGAGAATAGGCACTTGTGGGTTGACGGTAATGGAATAAAATGAAATAAAGGGGGCTATAAGCCCCACGATCCTACTTTGTTTGAGCATAAGGGCTGAGGGTTGGTGGTAATCAAGAAAAGTGAACAAAAGGTATTGAAGCTTATCGCCATCCCCTGACCAGTTTAAACAAGCTCCATGATAGCGGTAATGATAATAAATGAGTAAACATACTCGGTGCGGGTGTGCGATTATTGAGAAATTTGAAAGATCTTGTCATTTCATCTGATCGTTGGATCAAATTTGATCAAGGGCTCATATTTGAAATGAATTGAATGTTGAGATTTTATAATCTCGTGGCACAAACCAAAAATAATGGTGGAACGATGAACATTCTAGCTCGATAAAATCTAGAAATCTCTCGGCATTTGCTCAGTTCAGAGATTGCAGATTGGCTTGGAGAAGGCGCCCAGTTCGGTTTGTTCTTAGCAAGCTTTGAATTGTTCAAGTAAGTCCATCTCTACATTCTCTGCAAGAAAGTTTGAAGAATCTTTTCTCTATTTCAATTCTCCGTGCATTTGCTTGAGTTGCGAAACCCTAGTTTGTATAATGACACCTAAGAAGTCTGAATCCACAAGTAAGACTAGTAACCCTGATCCTGCCCCTAAGAAAAGATCACTACAACAATCTTTTCTAGATGTTTTGCCCAATTCAATTGACAAAGGTCAAAAGAAAGTATTTAGGGATGTTACTGAGGGTTGTAGGGATGCCATAATTCCCATTTCTAGCTGGAAACTATTTTGGTACTTCTGTTAGAAGAAGAATGGTCAAGGACTGGTGGGCAATCCATGGAAGCTAGATTTGGCCAAGCTAATTGTTTCAAATGTATTCATGGATGTGGAACTAATTCGTACTCTAGCACTACACTACCACCCAGCCAATAAAACAATAAGGTTACCAAATGGATCTTCTCTATTGAGAATTGAGAGAAATGTTATAATTGAGTGTTTTATGTTGAACAAACAAGCTCTCACTGAAATTGACCTACAAAATATGGAACAAGAATACAAAAGTTTGAGAAGAACACTCAAAAGTGATGAGCTGCTAATATTTATGAGAAGAGGTGCAAACAATAGGATAGTTGATATTCCTTCCAAAGCAGTCGAACGATTCCCTATGGAAGATTTTGTAGTCTATTTCAAATGGACCTATTATGCATTGTGACAAGTATTGGGAATTGATGCTAATCAGAGGATGCTAGTTAATTTGATGATGATGGCTATGTAGATACAAAAATTAGAGGTGAACATTGAGTATGATTTTGCCTCATATCTTGAAAAGAAAATACATGATGGATTCATCAGTGTGAAGGAAGATAATAAATCCATGAACTTCAAGTTTTATTCTTTGGTTTGCCACCTGATCCTATATCAAAATAGGAGTAAATGGTCAAGTAAAATGCACATCAGCATGATTGACAGGAGAAGGCAAAGAATGCCTACTCAATGTTGGTGTTACATGTGGGATTCGCATTGCCAGACTAGTAACTATAATGTATTTCATAATGAATTTTATGTGAAAATAATGAATTCTTTTGGTAATTAGGTCCCCAGATTCTCACCAAAAATTAGGGTAATTCTAAGACCTCTTGCACATAAACCAAAGCAAGGTCATACTTTCAATTATGTTGATTGGTTCTTCCTACCAGAGCACATAATAATCAGGGTACATGATTGCCCCCAACCACCTCACAAATTGCCAAAGTTTGTTTTTGATAGAATTGCATTCTTGGAATTCATGTGGAAAATGATGTGGAGGGAAAAGGAAGTGATGAAAAAATAGAAGAAAGGCACCTTTTTGCATTATACCACTATCTTTGGAGATTGGTCAATTGGTTCGGACACTCTTGAGGAGTTGCGGGCCTATTTGAAGGCCAAGTACTCTTTGGAATTTGGTGTTGAAAGAGTTTGTGACCCTGGAGGTCATATAAACTTTGTGAGACAAGTGATCTTGACTAAGATGGGCATCTCCCATGAAAAATTTTATGATGAGGATGTGATAAGGAACCTGGTTACTTTTAATGAAGTGTATGATAGGAAGAGGAAATGGGAGATCCTCAAGAAAATTAAAGATGACAAAAAGGAAAAGAATCTAATTTTTGAAGGATTTTTTGCTATAGAGAAAGATCCTCTAAAGAGGATTAATACAATGATTGAAAATTTTGAAAGTATTTATGCTAAATCTAAAGTACAACCTACCAAGGCTACCAAACTTCCAGTAAAGAAGTCTACACGAATTGAGATTCATGAGCCTGCCCCTAATGTCATATCAGTTCAAGATCCACAGATCCCTAAATCACCACCACACAAAAGGTAGAGAACTAAAGGCATGTCTCCTTTGGTCCCATATGAGATGTCTGAGGGTGTGGGGGATACTGATGAACTTGCAAGTATTTTGACACAATTGCATGATGGAGAGGAAGTTGATCAACTATTGGTTGGTCAAGAAACTAATGCACACAAGCCTAAGGCTAGGATGGAAGAACAATCCCAAATTGATCCAGAGCTACAGGAAGATAAAAGGGTGGTGGCATCATTGAGATTTATTCAAGATGATGATTTCATCAAGACTCCAGAGTTTCAAGATTTCTGGTTAAAAATGAAGATGAAGGAATTTGATGAAAAGGTGGAAATCAATAAGATGGGTGCTGATGAGTCTCAGTATGATCAAATAACCACCTGAACAATCCAAGAACTAAAAGTTGACGAAATCAATGTGACTCCTAAGGAATCATGACAAATGGTCTTGAAGAGTAACATGTTGATCATCCCAGGTCTTGAATTGAAAAAGGTATTCTTGCTTAACCAAGTTAGGAGTCAAGATGACCCTAATCTTGTGTCTGAATTTGATTATGAGGATGGACTGAGTGGATGTGGTTTTAACTCAAAGACAGAGACTCTTGCCATATGGACAAAATAGAAGAACACTAGTAAACTAAGGTTGCTAGATGTTGTTCAAGAAATGAGGGGATATGCTGTGGTGAAAACCTTACGAGATACTTCAGGAACTGAGGCCTCTACTCTTACAGTTCATTCTTCCATGTTCACCCATGCAGTTGTGAAAAAGTTGGAAAAAAATTTGTAGGATTATGAGAAAACACAACAAGACATGAATGATGAAGTGAATAGGTTGTTCATTGAAAATATGCAATTGAAAAAGCAATTGCAAGATGTGGGTTCTTCCCAGAGTCTATCAATAGTTTCATATCAACCTTCTGTGCCACCAACAACTGGTGATGTCACAGTGACAATGCAAGAATTTAATGCTTTGAGAACAAAATTTGATAAAGAACTTGAGGACCTCAAGAAGCAAAATGAGGAAACAAAAAATGAGACAAGGATCAAGGTCCTTGAAGTCTTTGAGAAAATTTTGGAATACAGGATAAAGCTGGTTGTGGATAAACTTGGGGATGTACATGATTGCTACTCCATGTTATCTCAGGCCATTAAATAATTGCAAGCAAAATTTTCTATTTTGGAGCCACTGTACAAGAAATGGTAGCCTTCCTTGCACAATTTAAGCATGCTTTGTAGGATACTTCAAAGAAATCTTGATGCTTCTACTGAATTGAAGCCCACAAAGTAGACGGTGACTATGATCATTGAAGAGCATCAATATGCTAGCAATGAAGACAAAAGGATGCAGGCCAAACTTGAATCTCTTTCTACTTTCAAGCATCAATTTATCCCCTCTATTTTGACAGAGGAAAACAAACTAGTTAAAGGCCTTAATACTTGGAAGGAAGAATTCAGAACAACATTGTCTATGGTTATGGAATTCTTGAAAAAGGAGCAGGATATAGATACTTTGAGCTTTAACATGATTTTGGATAGGGTCATAGCCCTAGATGCAGGATATGGAAGATTTGTAATTGATGTTAAAGCTATGTTGGATAAAAGATGGAAGGACCATTAGACCAATCTGCTTTGAATTTAGGAATTCAAATGGCCCAGTGACCTTACAATCAATAAGTGGGGGTAGACATACTTAAAAGATTGATGTGCAGCTACAGGTTTAAGTGCAGAAGGAGCAACGAGTAGTTTTGCTAGCGTCAACATGGAGAAAAAGGACAAAATTTTGATACTTTTTTGCAATAATAGACAGGGGCACAACACACTTAACAGATACTACAACATGGCGATGAGTACCTTGCCAGGCCTGAGGTCACAGGTGCTCTATGATGACTAACAAATTTAGATCTTGGTTAACTTTCTTATGCCTTTAATTTCTCTTTATTAAACATGTTTAGTTATAAGAGGATGTGATGGTTCAGGCCTAAAGCTTGCTGCTTCCCATATTTATAAGGGAAACCAAGGCCTAGACAATCATCATCTTTCAGCAAAACAATTTATATATTCCAATATTATCTATCCAATCATATTTCAAATTCAAGACATTACACTTCTATGATAATTTAATATTATAATGGGCAAGGATGGTTAAATTTGTGGATATGTATGGTGTTCTAATTTTCTATTAATATTCAAGTTCATAAGTTGTTTGATTTGTCTCCATATTGGCTATTTCCATTTATTCAAATCAATAGACTTAAAAACAATAAATAGCATTCACCTCAATTCCAGCACCACTACTACTACTATGAATATCATGTAGATTCTCATCAAGAGGTTCAACATAATCACTATCATCATTGTCCTCAAGTTGTGCAGCTTTGTAGAGAGCTCTATTGACAGAGCCTTTTTCTTTTCGATCTGTTTTCATATAATTTCTCTACATGCGGTTTAATCATCATGCAAAAATTAATATAAGTCAAGTGAAGAACGCAAAAATTATAATTTTTTGTTCAAAATAACATTTTTCTTCCACTCTTAAATGAATAAGTCAAGGTATGTTGTGAGATTCTTCCTTTACTGTAAGCAATAGATTCCAGTTTATAGGAGGATTCTTATAGTCATGAGCATAATATTTTCAACAAGAAGGGACAATCCCAGTCCTTCATATGATAAGGAAGACAGTAAAAGTTGTAAGATGGCAGTCCATATCTTTGTCTTAGGATAGTCCATAGCATAGAAGGTATAGGAGAAGATAAAGAGATGCAACAACTAGTAGGGTTTCACCAAACAAAGAGAAGAGATAAAGGCACTATCAAAACCATTAGACAGTCACCAAGAACCCTTGGAATGACAGCAACAAAGCAGATATGACAACCTTGACTTAAGGATTAGTGATTAAGAGCTTTACTAAGACATACTCAAAGTGACAATCTAGAATGATAGAGTTAAATGTCATAATGCAGCATAGGAGCATGTCATAAACATGACAAGGACAACAATAATGAAGTGAATACTCAAGCAAAATGGTTTCAAGTAGAACCTGGTAAATTGTGGTATTGCATGTTTCTTTTGGTTCTGTAAGTAGAATAGTGAGACAATTCGGGATAACGCATTTATGTAAAGCATCAATGCTAAGGTTATAATGGCTAGAATTGCAGTATTGCATGTTGAGGATAGGTTCATTCTTTATTTACAGTATCCAAGAGCTATGATAACTATTGAAATATCCAAAAAATGCAATCACAAGGAAATATAACAAAAACATGGTACAAGTTTAACCAATAACAAGCTCACAAAATGATAGGATAGTGTAATAGAGCCTCTTACCTCATTTGTATCCTTAATATTATGCTCATTCCATGCAAAAACTATAGGCTTAACAGAGGAAGCCAACTGTGACAATTTCTCAATGAGACTGTGTAAACAACTCATTATATGTTGGTACCCTTCATTTGAGTTGACATGATCTACAGAAGCTCTTACTGGGTGTCTAACAGACGTCTCTAAAATCTCTGTTGACAAACTAGATTTCCACTTCATACTACTATTAGATTTACTAGGATCTAATGCTACCATATAATCAAGCATATCTTCCACACTTGCTTCTCTATTACTGTTTTCCACCTAAAATACAATGTCAATATCAACATATAGTCAGTTCAATAAAAAATCAAAATAAATAACCAACGTAAATTGAACCCAAAAGCCATACCCTTACTCCAAGTTTGTCCATTTTGGCCTGCAACTTGCCTCGGCCAAATGTATATCTAGCCACCACATTATCTCTTGCCCTATTTCCTTTATAACTCTTTGTCAAATATGCTTCAGAATACATATTTTCTTTAATGCCTCCCACTTCTTGGGAGAGAGAGGGAATTCTAACCTCTCTTTTCCCTCCAAGATTGTTTTTCTACAATTGTATCTAAAATTGTTCTTCAAAAGTCTCATCTTTTACTTGTAATATCTTCTAGAGATTTGTCCATCAGTAGTATCAAAAGAATTTTCCATTTTTTGTATAACATTTTCCACACTTCATGGATCTTGCTCTACAAAATTTGATTTGCAAATATCCAAATGGGCCCTACATCTCACACCCAACCTAGAGGCCCACCTTGCATCATTTTTCCTAATGGGCTCACCATCTCTCGATACCTCAAACAAGAATAGATTCTTGCCTTCTAATCTTCTTTGTTTTGCATTCCTCTCTGTAGATCTGTATAAATATTGACTCAATCTTTTTCTTTTGAAAAAAGTAGGCACATCTTCTATTAAACCACTAGCAATATTTTTGGCTAATCCACTAGTTCCATCAAAAGTTGTAGCAGGCACATTAGATGCAAGTGGTCTCTCTTCATGACTTTCATTAACCGGAACTTCATCATCCTTGGCCACATCAGGTGTGTCATGAGTAGGTAGATCAGTATCGGTCTCTATAGATTTCACTTCAAACACATCCTTTAATCTTGAATAAATCATCTACAGATCACTTACTGTTCCTTTCCTCTCTTTGTTTTCAATAATCTCTCTTAGACTCTGTGCTAAGAGATCATGACAAAGTTGCAAATCACCATGTGCTATATCACATTGCACATCACTATGTGTTATATCCGGCCACACATCATCACAACTATTCTTTTCACCAACTGCATTTGTACTTGAATCCCAAATGCATTGCTTCTACGAGTTGGCAGCATTGTATCTTTACTTTCCTTTTGTTTTCTCTCTGCATTTTCTTTGCACTCTTTTTCTTTCCTATAAAACAAAAAAAATCATATTATGTCTTATATACATAAGCCTCTTGCCTATAAAATTTCGTAAACACAATTAAACAAATAATATACTACTTAGATAATTTACAACTTGTCTGTTTGTCAAACCATGATGTGATAATATTCACTATTCTTTGCCACACATTCTTTATGAAAGTGCTCATAATTTATCAGTGGAACTTCAACAACATGATCACTATCATCTAAATTGTGCCTCAAAGTCTTTTTCCTCATTTCCTAAAGTCCAAATAAACTATAATATATAAATCAACAACTTGAATTAGTAGAACAAGAGTGGAATATAAACAAAGCCATTATTTTCAGTCAACTAGATCATATAAACAAATGTAGTCATAGTATATAAGGATTTCATTTCCATTTGAATGATATGATATATAAGGACAGTACCCATATGAAATACATTCACAGAGCATATAAGATGCATTCTTAGAAATTAGAGGAGATAGTCTATGACAAGTGACATGACATAGGATGATAGCATATAAGGTGCATTATATGGAGGAGCAAAAATTCAGTAAGTAAATGTGGCACATAGATTGAAACCTAAAGGAAACTCTATTTGTTTATCCTTCTATTTGAGAAGAAACTAATTGCCTTTCTGATAGTGTGAATCATCATTATTTCTTCTTATATAATCCTCATTATTTTTACTTATAAAATCCTCATTATTTCTACTTATATAATTCTGTAGAAATTCTGAACACACAAATGTAAGTAAACAAAAATAGTCAATATGTGCTTTAAAAATGAGTAATTTATTTTTGGAACAAATATAGCTAGTTATATGCATGACCTATAACATGACAAGAACTAGAAAAACAACAAAAAGTATAGCTCAACACAAGAGATTACCTTGAAAAACCCAAAGTGGAAGAAATTCCTGTACACTAATGCCCTTTCTTATCTTGCTACTTCTCTACTACATTTTACAAGCTCATTGTTTTCTTGATGCCTTCACTAATCATCGGCATTGCCAGCAAGATTAAAATCCTAATCACTCATGTTTGCATCTGCTTGATTTTCTTCCTCATCCTCATCTGTGTCATGCAATACATTCTCTCTCCCAATCTCTTCGTTGGTAATCAAAATATCTTCTCCAAACACTCCATCATCATCTTTGTTGGTAATTAAGGCATCTCAACCTTGGTAATTCCTTGTATTTTTTCATTGTATTTATTTATTAATTGCCTATTATATTAATTGGATACAAATCCTATGTTGTCATATTGTGGGAGTTGGCACGGTGATGTGTCATCCTACATGGCATATGACCACATGTAGTTTTGTCCTCACATGAGGAGATAGGCATCCCACTTAGTGGTAGGAATATTTTGCATGTGTCAACATCTTGGATGTTGTGTAAGGGAATATTGACCGTAACGGTCATGAAAGATTCCTATGACGAAGTTATGATATGTAAGACTCATAAATAGGAGATTTTATGACAGGTGAAGACATGTGTAGAAGAGCATCTTTCAAAAAGGCATCTTTGGGCGCCCCAAGGTGGACTATGACATGTTGTAAGAGAATATACTATTTATAGCCTATGTATGATAGATTCTCTTACAACTATAAGTTATGACAGCTATGACAGACTCTATGACAGTTGTAAGAGTCGTAAGAGCATCTGTCATAGCCCATTTTGGAAATAGGCAACCTCCTTGGGATGGGGTGACTTGAAAAGTGTTAGGAGCTTTCTACAAAGTTGGACAAGTGTCCATAGGTGTGGGTTTTGGACCATGAGGCCATGTTGGATGCCCATCCCTATGTGGAGCCATATTTACCTTGTATTTGTTATATAAATAGGTGCTTTTGAGAGGAGATGTATTACAAGTTTGACAGGTACTGTTATACTGTCGGTTTGTCTCCAGATATGAGTGTCGAAGACTCCTGAGAGCTTGCATTATAAGTGTATTGTAAACCATTTCAGTTTTGATAATACATTGTGCAGGTTTTGGAGTGTGGGGTTTTTCACCTAATAAGGGTTTTCCCCACGTATATCTTGTGTCTCTCTTCTTTTGTCTCACTTTCTTGTTATGTGTTTGATGTAATATCTCTGTTAGTGGGTTTAACATTGCTGAAATAGTAAGGATAAATTGAATTTGCACTCTCCTCCCCTCATTAGATTAGTGTAGGAAGTGATTTCCACACACCTAACTTCCTTTCAGTTGGTATTAGAGCCTGGCCAGTTTTGGTTCTAGCTGCTAGATAGGGGTTTTTTGTGTTGATCTTAGGTTGAGTGGGAGTGTTGTGTAGAATATTTTGTATCTTGTTGCAGCAAGGAGATGGAAACCACATCCGGAAGGTTAGAGGTTGAGAAATTCAATGGCACTAATTTTGAGTTGTGGAAACTTAAGATGGAGGACCTACTTGTTGATCGTGACCTATGGAAAATGGTATCCAGTGTGAAACCTATAGCAATGTCACAAGCTGATTGGAAACTCAAAGATCGGAAGGCTAAGGGTCACATAAGACTCTGTTTAGCTGACTCTATCCTATTGAATGTCCATGAGGAGAAGAGCACAAAAGAACTTTGGAAGAAGTTTGGTGATGTTTATCAGGCCAAGTCCTTGGTAAACAAACTTTTCCTGAAAAAGAGGTTGTTCACTTTGAAGATGGAAGATGAAGGATCTGTTGCAAACCACATGAATGCTTTCAACATGATCGTTGCACAGTTGATATTTGTGGGTGTGAAAATGGAGGAGGAGGATCGATGTATGACCCTGCTTTGTTCTTTGCTAGATTTGTGGGATCATCTTGTCATGGCTATCGAAAGAACCACTACCACTTTCAAGATGGAAGATGTGGTGTCCTCACTGTTATCTGAAGAAATGTGGAGGAAGTCTTTTAAGGCAGCCAAAGAGGCTCTTGTGGTTCATGGAAGACCCAAAGAGAAAGGGAAGAAGAAGGACAAGAAAGGTGATAAGGGTAGATCCAAATCTCCTAGAAAGTCCAAGGCTCTTTGTTAGAACTATGGTAAAATTGGGCATTTTCGAAAGGAATGCAAAGAGGAGAAGAAAAAGAAGAAGAAAGCTCCTAATTTAGATTTTGACAAGTCACAAGATGATGGTGATGTCTTCATCACATCCCTGGCCACCCATGCATCTAATGATGTGTGTTTGATTGATTCTGGTGCATCATTCCACATGACCTCACATCGAGACTGGTTCATAAAATATGAAGAGGTCGATGGTGGAAGAGTGTACCTGGGTGACGACTCTCATCTGAAGATTGTTGGTCATGGAAGAGTCTCAATCTGATTCCCTGATGGACGAGTGAAGGGGATCACTAGAGTTATACACATTCCAAGCCTTGCACAGAACCTAATTTCTATAAGTATGTTGAATGATGCATGTGTGTAGGTTGTCTTTTTGAAGGATGGATGCAAGATGACTAGAGGATCTATGGTGCTTGCGAAGGGTACTTAGAGAGGTACTCTATTTCAGATGGAGGCATGCACTTCATAGTATAATAGTTCTTTTGACTCATAGAAATGAGTTGTAGTCACTTCATCCCCACCATCTGAACGAGCAGTGAAGAAATCTGTTGTAACTAGTTCAAATGGTAGTACACATGCTATGGAAGCTAAGCTTCCTGCTGAAAAGACTATGTTATGGCATTTGAGATATGGCCACATTGGTGAGAAGGGCTTGTGTACCCTAAAAAACAAAACCTTGTTGAGGGGTTAAATGATTGTAATCTTGAGTTTGACTTTTGCGAACATTGCATTTATGGAAAACAAAACCGTGTTTAATTTTACTCTAGTTCTCACAAGTCTTCTGGTGTATTGGATCTTATTCATTCTGATGTGTTTGGTCCTGTTAATGTTCCTTCAATTTCAAAATTTGTATATTTTGTATCTTTCATAGATGATGATTACAGTAGAAGGACATGGGTTTATTTTATCAGAAGAAAGATTGAAGTCTTTAGTCGGTTTAAGGAGTTTAAAGCCTTTGCTGAAAATCTGACTAGTAAAAAGATTAAGTGCTTGAGAACTAACAACGGTGGTGAGTTTTGTTTGGCAGAGTTCAATAATTTCTTTAAAGAGCAAGGGATTGAAAGGCATAAGACAACTCCATATACCTCGCAGCAAAATGGAGTTGCTAAGAGGATGAATAGGATACTAATGTTGGAAATAAGGTAGATAACTGAGAGGGGGGTGAATCAATTATCTTAAATTTCTTAACTTTCTTTTCTTCTTTAACAATAGTGTAGTATCAAAACATATAAGCATAAATGAACATAAGAGCATAAATGAAATCAACACACATAACACAAGGATTTTTACGTGGAAAACCCTGTTAAGGGAAAAACCACGAGGTGACTAACCCAAGATTGTATTCTCTATTAAAAGAATAAGTGGTACAAAATGGCACTTGCCAATTAGGGCTCACTACCTGAGCACACTGCTCACAAGAGGCTCACTGCCTACAAGAGACTCACTGTCTACAAGGTATACAGAAAGTAACCAGGTGTTTGAACTGATCAGAGGCATCCACATATGCTGAGGTTTAGTTCTAGTTAGGCTCAATATATTGATCTGCTACACTTCATTCTTCCTCTGCTTAGTACTGTTGTTTTGTCACATACCAGATTTGTATAGCTGCTTCCACACTGCTCTCTACTTTTCTTCACACACTTTATCACACCATACACAACTTCACATCAAAATTCATTTGGTATATATATCTGCTCCAAGGACATCAACATCTTTCTAGTCAGCATCTGGAATACTCAAGATTTTCCCAAACTCTGGTCTGTCGGCTAAATCCTTGCTTACTAAGTGATGTGTATCAAAGAGATAGTTATAGAAGTCATCAATCATGTTGGCCAACCATGAATGATCCCTCAAGAAACTTGATCACCATCAATTTCTCATCCCGATTAAGGTCTGATGCTCTGCTGGACAATTCTTCCTCAATCTACTCTGCCAAATAGGAACCCAACACTTAGGTGCTCATATCTTTTCACTCTTTCATCACCGGAGGCTCAATCTCTGGAATGTAGCAGTCATGGTACTCCTCTTGACTTCCCCAAGTCCGCACTTTTCTAAGATACTTCCTCTAAGAGATCCAGACCCGATTGTCAGACCTTGATGCATGCTCTATTCTTGCTCACCAGACCAAAACACTCTTCAGTCTAACTTTCGGTAAAGACCTATTATGTGTTGCGGATGTGTGGGATAAACTTTGTTGCCATCAATGACAACAATGATGAAGCCACATAGTGTCTCTTTCCAACAATCTCCCCCTTTGGTAGTGATGGCAACACTTAGTGAAAAATGACTGTCATAACAGACTCCCCCTTTGCCAATGTTCTGTCTTATGTACATTTTTACCGGAGCTCCCCCTTAGCTAGATCTGACATTTTTTACTGCTCCTCACTCTCCCTTTGACATCAATGGCAAAGGATGAAATCCGCACACCAAGATTTGCAAAAATCAATCTATACATAGCCGCATAAGTATATATACATGTCATACTTACATATACTTAAGTATATCCGCAAAAGTTGTTTTCAACTACACAAATTTTGTTGCCCAACTCTGCTTCATCCTGTCCAAAATTGAGATGTGACCACTTAGCAAAAATGCAAAAGCTTCTACCCTCTTTAAGTCTGCTGGATCACTGGTTTGGGCTGTGGTATGGGCATCAGTTAGGGCCTCATGTATTGCCTCTAACTTGGGGATAATTATCCCTCTTAGTTCACTTAGCCTACTTATTCTATTTTTCTTCTCCTTTTCAAGCTTCTTTATTTCATTTATAGTGGCAATAGTCTGACACTCTTGATTCATTATGGAAGAGGTGAGAGGATCAAAATTTTGAGATAAACTTAATAGTTTGCTCTCTTGTTCTTCCAGCTTCTTGGCAATGTCTGTTGTCACAGTGGACCAAGATAGACAAAATTTGTATAAATCTCTGCCATCTTTAAGAGTATTTTCTAAGCTCTTTATCCCAATATCCAAATTTCTCCTATCATTTGTTATAAGTCCCTGTACCTCAGAGAATCTCTTTCCCAAAAATTCTTTCTAGACCTTTTCTTCTACCGCCTTTTCTAAGAAATCAAACTGAGTATTGACAGAGTTTATCAGAGATTTAAGATTACCGGATGGAGAGGCCGAATGATCCTTTTGAAAGGATGGCATGATCTTCTCCAAAATTCCAGAAGCAATCTTTATCAGCTCACAATCTTCCATGTGAGACTTCAGAAGTTTTTCTTTTGCCTTTGCTTGGGTAAAGGATTCTATCTTCATTCTCTGAACCAAGGAGAGGGAATCAAAATTGAGTGGTACTTGGAAAAGTTCCAGTTCATTAATCTCCATTATTTCCTTGGTCAAGAAATTCTTTACTACTTCTACAATGTCTCTTGCTAGAGACTTCTTTCCTCTTGCAGCCTCAGAGGTGTCAATAGAGATCTTCTCTATTTGTTCTTCTTCTCTTCCCTTTTTCTCCTCTTCTTGACTTGCTTTCTCCTCTTGTCTTGCTTCTCCTTCAGTTCTAGAGTCTGTTGGGGGATCCCGATGAGAGATATTTACTTCTTCATGGACTTCCTCTTCTGGAGTAGAGGAATCCAAGTCCTTAGTCTTCTCCTCACCTAACTCCTTTGACTCTTCTACAAATTTCTCAGTAGGATCTTCCTTTAATACACTTAATCCTTCAACATCCATGGCAGAAGGTTCATCACTTATGTCCTCTATAATAGGAAGATTGAATCTTTTATATGCATTCTGGAGGATGTCTTCAGTCTCTTTTACCAGCTGATCAATCTCTCCGAGCATAAGCTTGTTCGTTCTGGCTTTGCTCCAGAACTCATCCTTGCACTCCTTGAAGATCATGTTCATTTGTTTAGGAGTGATGGAAGGATAGAGCTGAATAGCTATCTGTTCCTAGATCCTTTTCCTTAGCATTGTCTTTTCTGAGTTCAAGTACTTTCTCTAAACTCTTGGAGATTAGAGAGATGATTTCAATGAATGCTTTATTATAGATATTCAAGTACTTGACTGTGGCTTCCTCCAATAATCTTTTGTCAGTGTCATAATACTCATCATAAAATTCAATTATGGGCTACAGATTCCCATCTACAGCAACTGCTTTGATGACATCATCAACAAAAAGAATAGGCCTTTCAACAAATTCTTCTACTTCTTCTTCTTTGTTCTTGCCAGCAGAGAATTCCACAAATGTTTTCTTTTTCTTCTTCATTATCTTAACCTCCTCATCTGTCTCTATCTCTTCATCATCCTTTTGACTTATATATGACCTTGTGGCCTTTGTCTTTGTTCTCTTCTCTCCCTTTTCGGATGTCTTGGCTTCCAATTTTGAGACTTTTTGGCTCTTAGAGGTGGCAGGTGCAGAGCTTTTGGAGGATCTGGTCCAAGAGAGGGCTTGCACCAGATCACTTTCTTTTTCTACTTCTTGTCTCTCTTTCTCTGCTCTTTCTATTTTCTCTCTATTAGCATCAACCACCTCTTTTGATATCCCATATCTCTTGGCAACTTCTTCTACTTCCCTTCTCACCTTTCTCTTCATCTCTAGTTGTCTTTGTTCAACATAAATTTTCACACTTAATTCTTGAAAGGTTCCAAACCTTTCTGCCTCCGGGTCCGTAGGATGACTTAGTAGGTGTTGGACATGCAGTTCTAGAATTTTCTCATCCACCTCATAGCCCATTGGCATAATCTAGACTATTTTGGGTTCTACTACCTCCATTAGGCATTGATCAGTGTCTACCATGAAGCACACTATATCCTTGTATTTTTCAACTAGAGATTGGGGGATTCTCTCTCTGGCCTGCATCATTCCTTGGAAGTTTTTGAAGTAACCCCAAAGTGCTATGCTTTGTACCTTGGCATCACCAAGCCCATACATATAATCTCTGATTTGTATGGCAACCAGTCTGTCATTTTGCCATACCCAACCACTAGATCTGGGTAGCTCATTCATATAGTAAAAGAATAGACATAGTATCAAGCCACCATACTTAAATGAATTCTTCTTATCCTTCTTTATTTTCTACAAATTCTCTAACAGTTGGTTCAGGAGAAGCTCATAAAGATCGTAATCAATATTTTCTCTTAACATCTGATAAGCAGTTATTGTTGTTTCGGATACAGAATTCTCCCTGCTGGAGTGATATAGTGTATAACCTATTATCATAGAAGCAAATTTGATATTCAGATCTGTGATATCTTTAATTGTCATTGCTCTTTTATCAAATTTTGATCTAGTAGCCTCGCTTACAGTTTGGTTTTTGACTGATTTGAGAGTAGGCAACCCACTGAATGTGTGCAATATGGTTACCGCCCTAATGGCATGTTTTGTGATCTTAAATGGCCTCATCAACCACATGAAGTTGTCATGCATTCTACTCAAAACATACCAGACCCATTCATCTTCTGCAAAATAGGGGAAATGGATGCAATGTCCAAAATGCTTATCCTGGATGGCCTTGTATTGGGGTTTAAGTTCAAATGATTCATCTATTAATTCCTTGTGATAGATATCCATCAGCTTGGATTCCCCAAATTCCTCAATGTTGGTGTGAATGTATACCCTAACATCTTCTAGGTGCAAAACCCCATGCAGAATACTAGAGAATGCGCCTAGGGGATCAACTTCTAGGGAGTTGTAAGGATGTTTCTTGAACTTAGGGCGTGGCCTATCAGTGATCTTAACAACATTTGGAGTAGCCATCTTTCAAAAGACTAAGAGAGATATTCAAGAACATAAATACCTTTTTACACTTCTAGGGTTCACGATATGAGCCAAAAAAGATCACTGGTTGAATTGGATTCTGTGGATGATCTTTGAGAGAGTTAAAGCAATCTTGTTGTAGAGCTTCTTCTTTCTTCTTCTTGAATGCAAATGAGCAAATGATGAACAAAAGAACCCTTTTATCCTTGCGCAAACCCTAATTTCATATTGTAATAAATGCACTCCTTAAGTCATTCTGGTTGCCTTGTTCTTCTTGTTTTGAGAGAGATCTTTCTGGATCACTAAGATGCACTTAGAATGATAACTTGCAATGTATCTCCCTTCCTTGAATCATCCTATTTATCCATAGATCAAGATATTTCAATTTTGAATCATACCAGATCTAACTATGAGAATCCTGCTTTTATCGGATGACTGTCAAGCCAGATCTATCTTGGATGATTAAGCTCTTCAAAACTCCTTGCGGATCTTCCATATTTTTACCAAGGATATTTCTCTAAGAACCCTTTAATCTGCAACTTTCCATGTGCCAATTTTAGGCACCGATTGACTGGCTGGGGGAATTTGTTTTCCTTTGTGACTCCCCCTGAACCAGAGCTCATCTATTTAGTTTTTGGAAGGAATATCAACACCAAATTCTGGTGTAGATCCATCCCCAACATTTTCTATACTTCTCTTCACCCAAATATTGTTCATCTCTCTTTGAACTTCATCCGCATTCACTTTTCCTTTTCCCTTGTCTTGGTTTTGATTTTGATGCACCGGACCCTTTTTATCTTGATTCTTACTTCTACAGAATTTGGCAATATGACTGGATCTTTTGCAATTGTAGAAAACAACATTTCTTTGCATATTTGACTGGTATCCTCTTGATCTGCATTGATTAGCCATATGTCCCATTCTATTGCATGCAAAGCATCTACCATTGAATGAATTGTTTATTTGCACATTTCTACATTCACGAGATTTGTGACCATACCTTTTGTAGTTAAAACACTATCCGGAGAAGGATGAATTAGTCTGATTCATTCTTCTTCTACACTAATTTGCTGTATGACCGAAGTTATTACAATTATAGTTGTATCCATTGAAGGATGGATATCTTTGAGTATTTGGTTACCTTATTGAAGGTCTTCTAGGCATGTTCCTTGGATTTCCTGATCCAGAGTTCTTCTGACCAGATCCGAAGCTTTCACCTTTCTCATATCCCAAGCCATGCTTGTCATCTACCCTCTTTTGGCTTTCAAGAAGAACTCCAAGTTGAGCAGAGCTTATTTTTAATTTCTCTTTGTATTCATTTACAGTTTGAAGATCCCTTTTAAGAGTGTCTATCTGATTCTCAAGTTGTTCTTCATTATCTCTAGTTTCTTCAAGATCAGATTCTAGATGCTTGATTATTCTATCCATTTTGTGGCAGTCTTCTAACTTCTCCTTGAGAGATTGTTTTAGATTATCTTCAATTTTTCTTTTCTCTTCAATTTCTTGGGTGAATTTCATAACCCCTGATTCCATTTCATGTCTTACCATAATGACATCTTTTGATAGCTTCTCACATAACTTGTTCTTCTCATTCAGATCTTCATCAATATTATTGGCTTCACTTTGACTTACTAATTGTTGAAGTAGTTCCTTTCTCTTTTTCACAGAGATACTTAGTTTCTCTTTTAGTTCATTTATGAAATCATCAGCTTGTTTGAGTCTTTCCCTCAAGTTATTGACTTCAGAGTGAGATTGCTCAAGATCATCTAGGGCAAACTGAAGTTGTTCCCTCATACCATACATATCCATTGAGATTCCCAGATCTTTCTCAAGCTGTTAGGCTCTATTTGGAGGAACTTGGCTCTGATACCAATTGTTGGAAACAAGGTAGATAACTGAGAGGGGGGGTGAATCAGTTATCTTAAATTTCTTAACTTTCTTTTCTTCTTTAACAATAGTGCAGTATCAAAACATATAAGCATAAATGAACATAATAGCAGAAATGAAATCAACACACATAACACAAGGATTTTATGTGGAAAACCCTATTAAGGGAAAAACCATGGGGTGACTAACCCAAGATTGTATTCTCTATTAAAAGAATAAGTGGTACAAAATGGCACTTGCCAATTAGGGCTCACTGCTCGAGCACACTCCTCACAAGAGGCTCACTGCCTACAAGAGACTCACTGTCTATAAGGTATATAGAAAGTAACCAGGTGTTTGAACTAATCAGAGGCATCCAAATATGCTAAGGTTCAGTTCTGGTCAGGCTCAATATACTGATCTGCTGCACTTCATTCTTCCTCTGCTTAGTGTTGTTGATCTGTCACCTACCAGATTTGTATAGTTGCTTCCACACTGCTCTCTGCTTTTCTTCGCACAATTTATCACACCACACACACCTTCACATTTAAATTCATCTGGTATATATATCCGCACCAAGGATTTCAACATCTTTCTAGTTGACATCTGGAATACTCAAGATTTTCCCAAACTCTGCTCTGTCAACTAAATCCTTGCTTACTAAGTGATGCATATCAAAGAGATAGTTATAGAAGTCATCAATCATGTTGGCCAACCATGAATGATCCCTTATGAAACTTGATCACCATCAATTTCTCATCCAGATTAAGGTCTGATGCTCTGCCGAACAGTTCTTCCTCAATCTACGCTGCCAAACGGGAACCCAACACTTAGGTGCTCATATATTTTCACTCTTTCATCACCGGAGGATCAATCTCTAGAATGTAGTAGTCATGGTACTCCTCTTGACTTCCCCAAGTCTGCACTTTTCTAAGATACTTCCTCTGAGAGATCCGGACCTGATTGTCAGACCTTGTTGCATGCTTTGTTCTTGCTCACTGGACCAAAACACTCTTTAGTCTGACTTCCAGTAAATACCTATTATGTGTTGCGGATGTGTGGGATAAACTTTGTTTCCATCAATGACAACAATGATGAAGCCACACAGTGTCTCTTGCCAACAACTAATGGAGAAGGCTAGGAGTATTCTTAGTGGAGCAAGCCTTGAACAAAAGTTTTGGACTGAAGCTATTGCCACTGCTTGCTATCTGGTAAACAAATCTCCTACATCAGCTCTTGTTGGTAAGACACCTATGGAGGTGTGGTCTGGTAAGAAGCCTTCAATTAGACATCTTTGTGTTTTTGGTTGCGAGGCATATGCACATGTGCCTAGGGAGAAAAGGTCTAAATTGGAAAACAAGGTTGTAAATGTATTTTCATTGGCTATGGTGTCAGTGTGAAAGGATAGAAGCTTTGGGATCATGTAACTGAAAAAGTGTTTTATAACAAAAGTGTTATATTCAAAGAGCTAACACCTTCTTCCATTGTTCTACAGCCAGAATAGTCAGAAAAGAAAGAGGATGCTATTCAGTTTCCTTCTACCCCTGAGAAGACTGAACAAAAAGACCCTGTGAGACCTGATGATGAGGAGAGCTCTAGCAGCTCTGAAAGCTTAGAAGAAGAAGTAGAACCTCAACCTCAGCCATTGAGGAGGTCTACATGAACAAGAAAGCAACCTGATAGGTTTGGTTATTCATTACTTGATTCTAGTTGTGCTTTTGCTTTACTTACTAACACTGATGAGCCTAGAATTGTGAAAGAGGCTATGGGTATGAAAGATGCAAGTTCCTAGAAGGAGGCCAAGGAGGATGAGATGGCTTCTTTGGAAAAGAACAAAACGTGGGACTTGGTGCCTTTCACTAATGGACAAAAACCTGTTGGTTGTAAATGGGTGTTCAAGAAGAAATTCGGTGCAGATGGGAATGTTGAAAAATACAAGGCTAGATTGGTTGTGAAGGGGTATTCACAAGTGGAGGGAATTGATTATGGTGAAATTTTCTCTCTTGTTGCAAAGATGACATCCATTAGATTCTTGTTATCTCTTGCAGCTGCTTATGACTTAGAGGTAGAACAGATGGATGTAAGACAACTTTCCTTCATGGTGATTTGGAGGAAGAAATCTACATGTTAGAGCCAGAGCATTACATAGAGAAAGGTAAAGAAAATTTGGTTTGCAAGCTTAAGAAGTCTTTGTATGGTTTGAAACAGTCTCCTAGGATGTGGTACTTGAAGTTTGATGCCTTTTGTTGTCAATTGGTTATCTAAGATCAAAATCTAATCATTGTGTGTATTACAAGTTTGACAATGATCGCATTCTCATTATTACATTATATGTTGATGATATGATGTTGATTAGGAATGGTAAGAATATGATTTCTTATTTGAAGTGTCAGTTGTCAACACGGTTTGAGATGAAAAATATTGGGGCAGCCAAGTACATTCTAGGAATGGAAATCATAAGAGACAAAGCAAACAAAAAACTTTGGTTAAGCCATAGTAAGTATGTGAAGACCATGTTGGATAGGTTCAGCATGGCAAATTGTACACCATTGTGTGTTTCTGTTTCATTGGGGACAAAGTTGTCTATTAATGATTGTCCAAAATCTCCTAGTGAGGTGGAGGACATGAGCAAAGTACCTTATGCTAGTGTTGTTGGTAGTTTAATGTATGCTATGGTTTGCACAAGACCAGACATTGCCCAAGAAGTGGGAGTCCTTAGTCAATTTATGGCTAATCCTGGATGAGTACATTGGGATGCAGTTAAGAAAGTGTTCCAATATTTGAGGGGTACTTCTGAGTATTCCATATGCTATCATGGTAACGCTACAAGACCTCTGCATTCAAATTGTATTTGTGGATTTGTGGATTCTAATTGGGCAGGTGACATTGATAGCAGGAGATCCACCAGTGCATATGTGTTCACTATGTTTGGTGGTGCAATTAGTTGGATGAGTAAGCAACAACCTATGGTTGCTTTGTCCACTACAGAATCTAAGTACATGGCTGCAACTCATGCTTGTAAGGAAGCCATTTGGCTTAAGATATTGTGTTTAGATATTGGTGTTGATGCAGGTCAGATTACAATCAGTTGTGACAGTCAGAGTGTGATTTGCCTTGCGAAGAATCTAACTTTCCATGCTAGAACAAAGCATATTGATGTTCAGTTTCACTTCATGTGAGACATGGTAGAGGATGGGAAGGTAAATTTGGAGAAGGTAGATACTTTGAAGAATGTTGCAGATGCATTGATGGAACTAGTGGACACAGAGAAGTTCAAATGGTGTTCGGAGTCTATCGGCCTCTCGGCCTATAGCAATTAAATCTTGTTGATTCTATTGGCTCTTACAAGGTGTTTGACAAGTGGGAGAATGTTGGGAATTAAGGTGTCTCAACCTTGGTAATTCCTTGTATTTTTACATTGTATTTATTTATTAATTGCCTATTGTATTAATTGGATGCAAATCCTATGTTGTCATATTGTGGGAGTTGGCACGGTGATGTGTCATCCTACATGGCATATGACCACATGTAAATGTGTCCTCACATGAGGAGATAGGTGTCCCACTTAGTGGTAGGAATATTTTTCCATGTGTTAGCATCTTGGATTTTGTGTAAGGGAAGATTGACCATAATGATCATGACAGATTCCTATGACGAAGTTATGACATGTAAGAGTCAGAAATAGGAGATTCTATGATAGGTGAAAACATGTGTCGAAGAGCATCTTTGAAAAAGGCCTCTTTGGGCACCCCAAGGTGGACTATGACATGTTGTAAGAGAATATGTTATTTATAGCCTGTGTATGATAGATTCTCTTACAGCTATAAGTTATGACAACTATGAAAGATTCTATGACAGTTGTAAGAGTCGTAAGAGCATCTATCATAGCCCATTTTGGAAATAGGCAACCTCCTTGCGATGGGGTGACTTGACAAGTGTCAGGAGCATCCTACAGAGTTAGACAAGTGTCCATAGGCATGGATTTTGGACCATGAGGCCATGTTGGACACTAATCCCTATGTGGAGCCATATTTGCCTTATATTTGTTATATAAACAGGTGCTTTTGAGAGATGTATTACAAGTTTGACAGGTACTCTTATGCTGTCAGTTTGTCTCTAGATATGAATGTCAAAGACTCCCGAGAGCTTGCATTGCAAGTGTATTGTAAATCATTTTAGTTTCGATAATACATTGTGCAGGTTTTAGAGTGTGGGGTTTTTCACTCGATAAGGGTTTTCCCCACGTATATCTTGTGTCTCTCTTCTTCTATCTCACTTTCTTGTTTATGTGTTTGCTGCAATATCTCTATTAGTGGGTTTAACATTACTGTCATAGTAAGGATAAATTGAATTTGTACTCTCCTCCCCTCATTAGATTAGTGTAAGAAGCGATTTCTGCACACCTAGCTTCCTTTCAATCTTCATCCACTACTTCAAATGTTTCTTGTAAGTTAACATATTACCCATCAGGCATTATATCAATAGCTTCCATGAATTTTTGTTTTGAACGACTCTATTTGAATGACATACGACCATCCTAAGCTTCTCACATCATCAATTAGAAATGATTGGTTAATTTGAAAAGGGAAAACATAGGGCTCATCCCTCTTTGATAAAAATTGTCCTGTATTTGCACGTACAAATCCATACTCATCAAAATGTACTGCGGATGGTCAGATCCACTTACATTTTAATAATATAGGACTGTTTTCACCAAAATCTACTTGAATAATTTCTTGGATGAATCTAGCATAGAATTTCTTCTCGGTTTCATGAAGAAATTCAACACTTACAACACAATCACAATTTGTCTTTCCTCTGTCTTTTTCCTCCACTCTTAAATGGCTACCATAGGCCAACATTCCACTAAAATGCATAGCCCATAAATGTGGAGGTTGTGAAAGCTCACTTTCCTCCTTCGTTATATCTTGACCTTCTTCTTTTGTATCACTAACTGCATTATCAATCCATTCTTCAAAATTTGGAAAAGAATCGCCTCCAACCAAATCACAACATCTGCGCTTTTGAGGTCGATGTTGCATCCAACTTTGATTCTCTTCTTCATATTTTTCACATAGAATATTAATGTGCAAATAGTAACATTAATAATATAAATGTGTAAATGCAATTGAGTAAGATTAATAATATAAATGTGTAAACAAATAATTGTGTAAATTTTTTTAACCTGTGCCACTTATCGAACGAAGATGTGTTTTGAAGAATAAAGGCATGTATCACACTTCTTTCTTGATGTGATAGCTTGAAGTGACATCCATTTCCTTCTAATACTTCACCTGCAACTCTCTCATCTTCATCATCATACCATACACGTCAATTGACATTTTTAAAATCCTTCACATATTATGTGCAAAATCCAATGGCCTCTTGCATTGAATATCCCTCAGACATGTTGTCTTCTAGTTTTTCCCTCGTATGAATTTTTTTTTTCAAAACCTTCATATATCGTTCTATAGGATACATCCATCTCGTTCTTATTAGATTACAATACTCTAGTTCATATTCTAGATGTATCAAAAGATGCATAGAAATGTTAAAGATTGTTGCTGGAAATTCCCATTCCAATAGACAAAGGACTTCAAAAACCTCCTCCCTCAAACTATCAAAGTTCAAAGGATCTAATACATGTGAACTCATTCTCTTTAATATTAGGCCCAACCTTATAATTGCCAATCTTGGCCCCTTTTCCAAACCTGATATATTTACCACAATAGGTAAAATATTTTTTATTATAACATGATAGTCATTGGTCTTTAGGCCTCTTAAGCTATTAATGTTAGTTTTTCTTCTAATAGTACTACTTACATGTCCAGTGGGAAAGCAAGTCTAAGACATCAACTGTAAGAATTATGCACGTTATTCCTTTGTCCAAACATAAGGAGCAATGGGTTTTCTATATTTTGCATCATCATATTTTTCAAGCCAAAGATTTCAATGAATCTTTAGTTCTCGAAAGTCTTCACGTGATGAAATAGTACCAAAAGCACCAAAAAGAGTTTCTATAATAGCATAGGCTATATTTTTCTTAGTATGCATAAAGTCAATAGTATGCCTAATGGCTATATCCTTAAAGTATGGCAACTTATAGAATATGCACAACCTTTTTACACCACTTTCAATACATGGATCATATCTACTACCAGCAATCCCACCATTTTCAATAAATGACATTCTTTTTTTTCCATTCTCAATAATGTAATCACCTGTTATTAGAAAAGGTACTTTACGATTCTCTTCTTGACCATTGAAATGTGTTTTTTGTCGATGATATGGATGACCCACTTTAAGTTAAGCATGATGTCCATAATAAATACACTTACTCAAACTTCTTGAGTGCCTTGCAAAATCCTTAAAGTTGCAAGCAGGACAGCCATGGTATCCATGAATAGTGAGACCAGACAATGTACCATATGCAGGAAGATCATGAATCGTAACCAATAAGGAAGCTCTTAAAGTGAATTTGATTGAATGACCATCACTTAAAGATTGAATTTCTTTAATTCCTTTCCACAATTCCATTAGCTCATCATATAATGGCTCTAGATAGGCATCTATTGTATCTAAAGTCACACTTTTCTTTCCTGGTATAATTAATGATAGCATTAAGAAAAATGGTTTAGTTGCTAACCATGGAGGCAAGTTATAATTTATTAAAAACACTGGCCAAGTTGACCATTTAGTACTTTGATCTGAGAATGGGTTCACCCCATCTAGAGCCAAACCCAACCTTATATTACGAAGATCTTGAGAAAACCTAGGCCATCTATTATCAAATTGCATCCACATCTTAGAATCAGGCACATGTCATTGTTTTCCATCAATGCTCTTATTGTGGGCATGCCACTACATAAGTTCAGCAATGTCTCTGCACCTATACATTCGAAGTAATCATGGGATTATCATAAAGTGGTGAAGAACCTTTCTAGGAACCACAACTGATTTCAACCCTTGTCTATACCTTACTTCATGACATTTCGGACATTCACTCTCACTTGCAAGATTTTTGTGAAATAATACACAACCATTAACACATGTGTGGATGTTTTCATACCCCAAATCGAGCTTACTAATCTACTTTTTACATTAACATTGTTTTGTTGGCAATGTGGAATCAGCTAGTAACAATGAACTTAATAATGCCAATAATGGATCTACACTCTCATTTGTCCAACCATGCACCACTTGAAAGTTAAGAATTTAAAAGATTGTTGTCAAATGACTTAACTTGCAATTAGCATACAGAGGCTTGTCAAATGACTTAACTTGCAATTAGCATATAGAGGCTTTAAAGCATCCTCCATTGACTTGGCCCAATAATCATTTAGACCCTCATTCAACATTCTTTCAACTTCAAACCCTTCATCTAACATTTTTGCCTCTTCATCTATGTTTGTTGCCTCTTCATCTCTCACAGTCTACAATTCTATCATATCTTCATAATAATTGTAAGCCCAAGGCCTTATACCACTATGCCCATATCTTATCATATGTCGATAAATCAAATTTCTTTTTCTCACCCTTTCACCAAGACAGTCATTACATGGACATGGATATTTTTCCATTTCCCTCTCTTTGGCTACTCTCTCATCATATGCATGATATTGATCTGTAGTTAACCTTCGATGCTGATCCATCTATAATATTGTACATTCCAGTAAAAATTTAGTATAATAAGCTATCCTATGCCTAGAAGGCCTTTAAATATAAAATCTTAAAAGGTAACCTTCAATCATGCATATGGTCAAGCTAGGATAACCTTTCCTTCAGTTTGGGCTAGTCATCATGCAAGGAGATCATGCAGAGTAGAGGTGTGGTTTTATTTGAGCTCAAGGACCAGTTAAGGGTCAACTTCAAAAATACTGAAGATAACATTTTCTTTTGAGTTTTCAAGCTTCAATCATGAAAATATCTCCTGGGGGGCGCCCACAAGCAGCTTCCCCAAATATCATGAAAATATCAATTCACTTTTGGCAATGAGAGTTTTGAATTACCTTTGAATTTTCTACAAAGTGCGTCCCCAAATTTGGCTTTGCTACAGAGGGCCTCGCCGACTTCAAATTCGTTACAACAAACTCTGAATTCCTTGCCCGCCTTTTCAAAAGTCTCCAAGTCCTCTCCAAACAAGCTTTATCACCCATGCAAGTAGCTGCTACACTTATATGCACCTAAAACATGTTTTTAGGTACATGCATCAAATAAAGTAAGTGGTTCAATACATGTCCATGAGAATAACAAACATCAATAGCAATTCAATTTCATTCCCATGCTAACAATTATACATTTTAAAGTTGTTTGACTTAGAAATACAAACAAGATATGTAAACCAATAGATAAATAGCATTTAGAAGAAATACTAAACAATTTATCAAGATTACACTTTAAAACCCCAATTAAATAACTATTGTGATGAAGTATTCATAGCAGCAAATCACTTGCTAAAATCATAGGCAAAGTCACCAAATAAAGGACTCAAGATGTCAACCATTTCAAATGACAATCATGACAATAGGAAAAACATCATAGAGAATACAATCGTGCCTTGGATTGCAAAGGAGGGGGCAGATATTACAGTCTGTAGCAGTATTGAAAAGATGAAAATGCAAAATCCATGAAGCCAAACACTTTTGTCAAAATACAAATCCTTACCTAATTAGTTAACTAATCCTTAAAGATTTTATCAGGAAAATATTGTCATTATATAGATGCTAAAATAGTAACACAAGTGCCTTTGAAAGTGATGACAATCATGTCATCAAATTGACGGTGAAATCAATCATCAAAAAGAGTAATTCACAACACTACAGAAGAAAAGAGGAGATCACTATCCATTCAAAGAGATGCCCTAATCAATGATATCTTTGTATTAAGGAATTTGTAGGCAAGTTTGTGATAGGACAACAAAGATCAATTCATGTATGAAGTAATGAACAAGGTTTTCATGACAAAGGTTACTGTCAAGATAGCAGTAAGAGACAGTAAAGACAGTGAAGCCTAGATTTAAGGAATAAAACAAATCATGGAATAGTCTTGCATTCTCAACAACAAGCTTTCATTCTCTATTTTGTGACAGTCATTTTGAAAATACAATCATCTTTCAAAGGTTGAATCACACACACAGGGCAGTGTCTAAATCATAGGTTGAAGACCATCAAATTCCTTCATGCCAAGGTATTCTAAGTATAAATCATGAATGGAAAAAGTGGAACTTTATCAATAAAGAACCATGAGACCTTTTCATACAGTCATTGAAAGAGATAGAATAGTCACTAATGATAGAGCACCAAGATTTCAAAGATACACAACTTTAGAGTAGGCTAAGAGAAGAATAGAGGTACGTGGAAAACCATGCCTCTACTTCAGAAAACCATTTGTTATCTGATGTCTATCTGTTGTCTATCTACCATCTATCTGTTGTCTATCTACCATCTATCTACTCCTTTGATATCTGTCGTCTATAGCTGGAAATCCCAAAATTCCCTCCTTTCTTCATTCACATGATGATCTCAAAACTATTTCCAAACTCAAATAACTGCGGCCATGAATAATCTTGTCCTATTCGACTACTCATACCCTATTCTTGGTGGCCATGAACAATCTTCTCCTATTTGACTACTCATACCCTATTCTTGGCGGCCATGAATAATCTTCTCTTGTTCGACTACTCTGCATACCCTATTCTTGGTGGCCATGAACAATCTTCTCCTGCTAAACGCATAATCTTTGCTTCTTCACAGGTTTCACCTTTTGTTCAAAATTCATAAACGCACAAGCCCTCCATTAATTCCCTCCAAAACTAAAGTGAAGAAAAAAGAATAGAGGAATTCATTTAGTCAATTTTATTTGTAGTTGTGTTTTTTTCCCCATGACCAAATTAGTCATTTATTTAGTCATTTATAGTTGTGTTGCAAAAAGTTCTAGTCATGTGATTAAAAGTTTGGTCATGTGACTAAAATTTTTAGTCACCTGGTCATTTATTTGCCATATTTCTACTAGTGGTTACTTTGATATTTGATACCAAAAACTATTAGCTTTCTTTAACAATGACTAGTTTGTAGGGGATCTTAGTACATTCAAATACAAAAGTTGCCAAATAGTCTAACTATCCATGACACTTCTATTTATGTGTCTTTGAATTTAAATCCTTTGTCATCATGACATTACCTATCATTTATTGCATTAAAAACTAGTTGGATCATGCCCATTTATCAAAATTTTAAAAGATTATTTTTCTATTTGCTAGAGGTGATGACATAGTAGCTAGTTGGTGTAGATAAGGAGTTGTTGGATGTCTACCTATGAGGTGTTAGCACATGTAGTGTTTTTGTGACCTCTTGTAGTGTATTTGTAAGATGTCCTTTCAAAATGGACAATTGAGATTTGGTGGGTCAACATGATCTGTCGACTTGCAAGACTTTTAGCCTTCTTGTATGAATGCAATTTTGGAAACTAGTGGGAGTTGTCAAATTGGGGTGACATGGAAAGACCAAGGGCTTGGACTAGGTCATTGGATTTATTGTAGCATATGGTGGTTACCTTTTATATGGATAGATGTGATTAAAACATCTTGGAAAATGGATAGTTAGCAAGTATTTACTTAATAGTTTCAAAAGGCATTTTCTTGAGTTAGTGGTCATCGTTGGATGGAAGCCAATGTGGAAAGATCAATGACACATGGTATTTTATTAGCAAGAGGCCAAGTTATAGATTCATTTTTTGTTGATAATAAGGTTTTAGATTTTGTTTAGGGGTTAGTAGGAGGATTTGTAGAGTGGCAAAACAATGAAACCTTTTCCTCATGGTTACCGCAAAATTGGATACTGCACATGAAAAAAGAGGCATGTGAAAATGAAATATATATAGGGAGGGCATTATGGAATGTACACAATGCCAGGAGGGAAAAATATACAAGATGAGACTTATAATACAAAAATATGGTATAGTAACAAGACCACTTATAGATATGGCTCGAGATGGATCCCATTCACTAGTATTGGAAAAATGGTCCTGCCAATTGTTGTGATCTTGAAAGCATTCACCTACTTATATTTGGTTATGATATATGGTTCTCTCTAGAGTGATTACAACTTGTCATGGTGACCTACCTTTAATTTTTATGATCCCATTTGAGAATGAAGTCACCCTCCTTGAATCTTTGAACCATGACATGCTTGTCAAACCATTTCTTCACCATGCCTTGGTGTTCTCATCTCATTTTGGGAAACAATTCTTAGTTCTTCTAGTCACATGATCTTGACTAGTTTAGTTGTTAAAAGCTCCATTATTGTTAATTTTCAGTTGGTGAATGATGCATAGTTCTAGTATCTCTATGAAAATTGGTAGTTGAGCTTCTTTCCAACTAATTTTGAATTTTTTTCTTTTGGCTGACTATATACGTAATGAATACACATTTTGGGTTCCTTTCCTTCCATAAGAAAAAGAAACCACTAAGAGTCACCAGAACTATAGTGAATCCTTCACTACATGCAAAAATTCATTTTGCCTCAACATCTAAATAATAAGAATTCCCCATGGCATCTATAGGCCCTCACACTTTAATCTAATTTTGGTGTTTTATAGTTTTGATGTAATTTTTATAGATGCTCATCCCTAATGAACACACACTATTGATGCTCTAGGTTAGATTAAATCTAATTGATCATGGTACTTTTAAATGAAATAAAAATAGGTTTCACTAGGAAGCCTTGGCATTGTGACACACGGCAATGTGGGTAGTTTTATAAAGTAGAATGCATAGTGTATAAGTATTGGTAGGCCCCACTTCTATTGTCAGTTTAAGTTAAATCACAACTTAACTAAGGACACATGTCATGCTTTCTAGGATCCTCACAAACACAAAAGGAAAAAAAACCTCAAACATCCGATGGATCGTTCGATCTACCAACATTCATCCCATCCAACATCCCACATGCAATATGCCATTACAACATAGGAACACTTCACTAAGCATCCCAACTTCATAGTTTTGGCTCCCACAACACCTTTACATCATCCTAATGAATCTACACTACTAGAGTAGCCATGGAAAGATCAATCATATATTCAACTTCAAATTTTGAAAGGAAACAAGGTTGAGAATTCACGGCCACCCACTAAAGTATGCGAAGACAACTAGTTTCACCAAACAACACTGTTGAAGTGTAGTATTGGGCTATGTGATTCATAGAACAAGCTATCCAAAGTTCATACAACATACCCCAACCACGAATAAGATCATTTAAGGCATTGAACATATAGAGATGTCTTCTCTCCACCAAAGTTCAAATTTCAAATGTACATTAGAGGGAATACTATTATGGGTTGGGTAGAATAGATTATAAATATTGGCCTATGTGCCAAAAAATTTGTCAATACTTTTTGCAGTTGAGATTTTGAGCTTGATTCTTAAGTGTATTCTACTTCCTCTTTTTTTTTATAGAGGGGAGCCTCTATGTATGTTTCCAGAATGCATATATGTATTAAGTTATGTAATAATCCATAAAATTAATAAAAAGAAAGTGACTCTCCCAAGTGGCTATTGATTTTTCTTTGTTCATTATTACTAGTTGTATGCATGTTTATCTCTATTGTTTAGTGCATCATGAGTTACCAAGATCTTCTTTAGCAAGTAAGATGATTGATCTATCTAGAACGAGCCTTTATTTTCTTTGTTTACTTTCAACATTTATATCCCTTCCCCCATACCACAACTATCTTTAGGCTTAGTAATTAGATAGAGGGTAAAAGCAAGAAGTTGAGTCCACTTTTAGGGCAAGCATCATGGGCAAAAAATGTCGACAGGAATACATATGCGTTTCATAGAAAATGCATTCACTTAGGAACAAGAGCCTAAACCTAATCGCCAACTCATAGAGGATGAGTAACCATTTTAGTTTGGGTTTCCATTCCTAAATAGGTACCCATTAGTAATGTACTCATTTAGGAACATGTACCCATTCCTAAAAGAAACAAGAACCCATTTAGGAATGGATACCCATTCTGAAAAGGTATTGATTTTCTTTTTTCACCACTATGACCTCATTTGCTTTTGTTTGAATGGTGATAGTGATTGGGAATAGGAGATTAGAATGGGTACCTACATAAAACATCCTTGATAGTGTTCCAACTCCACTTCCACCCTCCACAAGAATTGATTGATAGGTTTTTGAGGTAGGCGACTCTCTTGTATATACATTTTTTGTTTTTTATAGTCTTTTCCTTATTGTAAATGTAAATTCATCTATGAAACCTAAAACCCTAGACCAAACTTTGTTTACCTTAAAATGTAAACCCTAGGCCCTACTCTAAATCGTAGGCTCTAAATCATAATTTGTAAACGCTAGAATTAGGGTTTAGGATTTGTAATTTAGTTTGAGCTTGAAATTAATACGTACAAAATTTAATTTAATAGAATAGCAACCCTAGAAATATTGATACATATAAAATTTAATATGATACAATAGAAACCCTTAAATTTAAATGATACAATCAATACATATGAAATTAATATGATACAATAGAAACTCTAGAAATATCAATTGATATCAATTGGTTTACACCAACAATAAATATATATAATTTAATATGATACAATGGGAACCCTAGATTTATATCAATTGATATACACCAACAATCAATACATACAAAATTTAGTATAATACAATAGAAACCCTAGAGATATCAATTGAACATTGAAGTCCTAATTATAATTCTAATTTGAATATTATGTAGTAGAAAGATAAATGAATAGTTGTGTCATTAAGATAGCAAGTCTAATCCTCAAAGATTCATCAATACCATTATAAGATTCTAGAAGTAAGAAAATTACAATTATATGAGTCCTAATTCTAAGTCAAAATATACAGTTAAAATTTTAATTACATGAGTCATAATTCTAAGTTCTACACTTCTAGTTTATAGTAAATTGTAGAATAGAATTTCCTTGCATTCAAGCGATGTCATCACACATAGAATGTACAAGGAGTGATAATCATGCTATCTAGTTGTAGGAGACCTGAAATAAAAATGATAAAAGTATAATGAACATGGGAGCATATAGCCAAAACATGAAATAATTATCTACAAAAACTATGTGTATAATTAGTAAATAAATTAACTATAAATACATGATTCCTAACTGCAATTCAGGTGTTAAAATTACAATAAATTAAGTTATAAAATTACAATAGAATTTTTTTACATTCAAGTGATGCCTAGCATAGAAAAATCTAATATGTTATCACATAATGAATACAAAAGTAATGACAATCATGCCAACTAGTTGTAGGAGACCTAAAATAAAAATGATAAAAAGTATAATGTGTTGAAATGTGCAAGACAACTAAGAGGGGGGTGAATCATTTGTCACCAAAACTTTGACTTCTTATAAACATCAATACATCAATCACTTAATCATTATTATTATGACTTAACCATGAAAGCATAAAATCAGAAACTTAAGCACAATCACATATGAGACACATGAGACACCAATTTTTTTAGGTGGAAAACCCTAAATAGAGAAAAACCACAGTGAGTGTTATCTCACAATATAATATGTAATAACAATACGAAAATCAAAGGCTCACTACCTCAAGGCTCACTGCTCAAATGAAAAGGCTCACTGCCAAAAGAAGGGGCTCACTACCAAAAGTTGGTGAACTGAGATAGTAGCATCTACACTATGCCAAGGTTCAGTTTCATTGAAGTGCAATAAATTACCTCCACTCTACTCTACTTTTTCACTTCGCACTTATCTTCACATCTTCGCATTTCACACATTATTCAAGACTTCTTTACAAGTATTTATACAATTCATCAACCTTGGAATGTACATCAAAGTTGGCATTACAATCATCAACCATTGGAACATTCTCCAAGGTTGGCATATACACATACATTAGAATAGGTCTAGACTTAAATAGATTTGTGAAGGAGAAGAATGAATGTGGACTATAACATGCCTTAGCTAGGACTCAAATGTAATCTTCCATGCTACAACACTATCACAAACTCCAAAGTACAATCGCAAGTAGTGAAAACAACCAAGTCAGCTAAAACTCGTGTTAACACTAAGACCTTTAGGAACATGCCTCATGCACAATCTAGATTACACTTTACGGACCAATCAAAAGGTAGGAACGTGATCTAGGGACATTGATGCAGAGTGCATAGTGGAAGCGTATACTTATCAACTTTTAAACCTTCAAACTTACTATCGGTGAGACAACATACCATCGGCGAGCTTAAAATTTCATCAACCGATAGGCCGATGCCACCATGACTCCGTCTTCTCGCTTTTGACAGACACCCCATTGTTGACTCCTATCGGCCAAACAGACCGCTATCAGCAAAGCCTGACCAAGATCTTCTGATACGCTGATGCAACCTGTCGTCGGTGAGACTCCAAACATCGGCAAAGCCTTAAGTCCTTTAACCGATACACCGATGGATTTTCTATCGGTGTCACTCACCCCTTGTCACTCTGATATAACTCGATCAGCAAGATCACCACTGTTGGCTCAATGTCACGTTATCTACCTGATGGTTTTGTCACTCTGATATAGTTACACAAACATCGAACAACTTATACAGAAACAACAAAATCTCAATAGAACAGAAAACAATCTAACTCTAAGGAAGTCATTCCACTAATTTCAAAGAAATCTCAACCAGTGGAATGCTTCTGATCTACATTCCGTGCAGTAAAACCTTACTCAAATATACATGACAGAACATAATTTCTTATTCCTTAGAAAATACACATACAAATCGATTCTCTGCCTGTGTCTGTTATTTTTCTCCCTCTCTGTGTCTCTTAACAAACACAACCCTACTATATAGACTCATGTCAGCAGTTACATAAGATGGAAAGTGAATCACCCTACAACCACTTCTGCCATTCGGTTACATCCATTCAGTTCATTTACAATCTTTAATGACACATATACAGACTCAACATTATGACATTACTCAGCCAAGTATGACTCAATATGACACTAAGGCCTTACAGACATGACACTTTGGACATAACAAAGCATGCATGGAATCCTCCTGATTCTTAGGTCTCAAGGTGCTCCTGCACCATACAACCAACCAACAAAGATTTCTAAGTCCCTTGGAAATGTACCTGCAAAACAAAACTACCTTTTCCTGCATCTCTGTCTGGCTTCATCTTTCACTCTGTCTCTTCAACTTCAGGCTTTAAATCTTCACATCAATGGAATAGTGACCAACCAACCAACAATGGCAAACTACCATCAACATTACAGAGCATCTTCAGGCTCCTTCTACTCCTAGCAATAGAGTACTCTTAGACTGATCAAAGCTTCAACAACTACAACACAACGCTCAATCAGATGTCCATCATACATGCTGCTACAAACCCATTCCTCTCATCCAACAGTAGATCCTAGAGATGCACTACCACTCTCTCTTGTAGTGGCTTCACTCTGCACCCTCTTTCAGCTAAATATCTATTGGTGAATGGTCTTAACAAACCTCATCATCTTCTTCCCACACACTACAAGAATCCTATTCCTTCTCGCAACTAGATGGCACGAGCATCTACAACAGTCGAGCAACTACTGTCAGCCTTCAAAATACTTCTTATGATCTCTATTGTCAAAAATGGTCACCAATCAAACATTTTGCTTCAACTCTTCATTTGCCTTCTTAGTGATAGAAATCAAATACACAACACCTCCGCCCAGACCTTTCACTAGCTCTGATACCAATTTGATGTAGAGTGCACAGTGGAAGCATATACTTATCAACTTTTGAACCTTCAAACTTACTATCAGTGAGACAACATACCATCGGCGAGCTTAAAATTTCATCGTCCGATAGGCCGATGTCACCATGACTCCATCTTCTCGCTTCTGACAGACACCCTGTTGTTGACTCCTATCGGCTAGGTAGACCGCTATCAGCGAAGCTTGACCAAGATCTTCCGATACACCAATGCAACCCGTCGTCGGTGAGACTCCAAACATCAGTGAAGCCTTAAGTCCTTTAACTGATACACCGATGGATTTTTCTGTCAGTGTCACTCACCCCTTGTCACTCTGATATAACTCGATCGGAAAGATCACCACTATTGGCTCAACGTCACGTTATCTACCTAATGGTTTTGTCACTCCAATATAGCTACACAAACATTGAATAACTTATATAGAAACAAAAAAATCTCAATAGAACAGAAAACAATCTAACTCTAAGGAAGTCATTCCACTGATTTCGAAGAAATCTCAACTAGTGGAATGCTTCCGATCTACATTCTGTGCAACAGAACCTTACTCAGATATACACGATAGAACAAAATTTCTTATTCCTCAGAAAATACACATACAAATCGATTCTCCACCTGTGTCTGTTCTTTCTCTTCCTCTTTGTGTCTCTTAATGAACACAACCCTACTATATAGACTCATGTCGGCAGTTACATAAGATGGAAGGCGAATCGCCCTACAACCACTTCTGCCATTCGGTTACATCCATTTAGTTCATTTACAATCTTTAATGACACGTATACAGACTCAACGTTATGCCGTTACTTGGCCAAGTATGACTCAATATGGTGCTAAGGCCTTATAGACATGACACTTTGAATAGAATAGAGCATGCATGGAATCCTCCTGATTCTTAGGTCTCGAGGTGCTCCTGCACTAGACATCCACAAGAACATTACAATCACCAAGAACTTCTGTACAACTAGGCCAAACATTCTATTCAAAAGATTCTTCAAACCGGAGCACTTAAACATTACTGTCGGCCACTTTCATGAAGGAAAGATCGCTTGTGGAGCACCAAATCACAAACCATTTGAATTGGAGACACATAACATCATTATAAACTTGATTTTAGAATTGTGGACTATAACACTTAAATGTAGATAAATGCGGAGCATAATACATGTTTCCCTCTCAGTTGTCCTTGATGTCAAATACATAAACTCTCAGGTTTGTGGTACAATGACTGTTGCATCATGACAGTTGGCATATGACTATTGCATCATGATAGTTGGCATAGCAAAGGTATTTGGGTTGCACTCTTGGTCTATGCTAGTGATGGCAGTTTTTGGTCTATGCTAGTGATGGTAGTTTTTGGTTGACTTGGTATGACAATGGTAATATGGCTGCATTGATGATCAATATTCAGATTTTGTGGAGTTGTTCTTACAAAGCCTTGACCTTTTTCAAAGGGACATCATTGGTTTGATATTTGGTGATTATCCTTTAGCACTATTTTGATATTGTGACAACATTTACACATGGTCTCTCTTGTGGCATCACTTACACATGTGTGACATGGTCACGTCTTAACTTTGTTGTACTAGAAAATGTAAACCAACATAAAGCATTGGCAAAGAGCTTTGATCATTATGATTCACATGGTTCTTGGTATATGAGACAGTTGGTTGAGCTATGGTATTCTTGATGTTCCTTGATGTCTTATTCACATGCTCTACAGATGTATTTTCTCTACATGTTCTATAGATGTATGTTGGTTATGCTCTACAAGTGCAATGCAAGTTCAGTGATCTCTTGTTTGGCATTACAATGGGCTCACTTGTATCAGTTTCTTTTAATTGGTATTATGATATCATCTGTATCATGAGATAGTGCAAAGTTATTGGTCTCAAGGTCATTATTGCTATGATGTTTCATTTATTTCTTTAAGAAAAATGCAAGGTTATGCCAATGTATTAAAGTCTTCATTTACCATATCATTTTTTGATGTGATTAAATTCACTAGAGGGGAATCATATTGCATATCATTATTTGTTAAAGGGCATAGTTTGAAAACCATTGATAAGCATAAAGCATTATCAGGCCACTTAAGAAGTTAACCTAATCAACAAGTTGTTGGTATTTTTATCAAGTCAAAATGTTATGATTTTATTGTTGGTCACCTATTCCTTCTAGGGTAAAATGTTGCTCTCGGTGATTGTGGCATATAGGTTAAAAAGGGTATTTTTGTTAATCATTTCATAATGTCAAAACTTTGAGATATGATGCATTCGACTTAGGGTTTCATCATTTTTACAAAGTTTTCTTGAAGATTCTATATCATGATGGGGATTTTTTGATAAGATAATGCTCAGTTCAGTGAAGTTGAAGTTGGACAGTTATTCTTGAGCTCACAGTCTTCTCAATAGTTACTTTCTGAGGCATAAATGGCATATCAAAACAAGTGATATTCTTCTTTTTCTTTGGGTGCATGAAGAAGTTTCTATGGTGCTTGAAGATCTTAAAAATGAAAATGGTGAAGCTTTGTTTATTATTTATTACAGTTCTCTGTCTATGAGAAAAAGGGAAAAACTATATAAATCTTGTTGCTCTTTCAAGCTATGATAGTTTAGTTTTTGAAGTGGTGTTTTTGACTTTATCATGAGTTGGATTACAGTTATAAGTTGAAGATTGTAGTGGTTATCATTTCATACATTACTTATCTTTGAAGAATAGTTATGGTTTTATGAACAACTTGCAAATTTTTGATACACCCATTGTTAGGGTTTGAAAGATTGACTCTACCCCATGGTTTCTTGCACGGGTATTGAGGAAAATTTGATGATGCTCTGTTTTGGTATGGTTATGAGTTGTTATTTACAATTTGATAAGAGGTATTCTTTATTTCATTAAATAGTTTGAACGTTATTCATTAAAGAGTTATTATTGTTACAAGATTCAAACTGTGGTTAAAGAGTTATTATTGTTAAAAGATTCAAAGACATTGTAACATGTTCTACATAGGTCTATTCGACCATACTCCTTTGATAGTTATTTATGTAGTTGAAAACCATTTGAGATAGTTGAAGAAGTTCAATTACATACACAAACTATTTCATGAGAGAAAGAAGACTTGGTGAAATTGTATAAAAAGGATGTAATGTAAACATATGATGTAAGTTTTGATGATCTGTGTTTATTGCACTATCATTAAGGTTATACCAAAGTGTTAATGAGTTGTTGTATTGATGCTTGAGTCTCAAATAATGAGACAGTCAAGGATTGGATTGTAGAGGAATAAAATAACCCTCTATATTGATTCAAATTTTCTATTGTATTCATGAGATTGTATAAAATCTAGTGAGGCACAAAAAGCCAATGAGGTAGAAAAAGCTAGTGAAGCACAAAAAGCCAATGAAGCACAAATAGCTAGTGAGGTACAAATAGCCAGTAAGGCACAAAAATCCAGTGAGGCACATATAGCCAATGAGGCATCTGTATTTTCGAGTGAAGCACATTTTGATTAAGCCAGTGAGGCATTTTCTGGAGTGGTTTTTCATCCCTGGAGGTTTTTCCACTCGTCAAATCTTTGTGTTATGGTTGCTTGTGATTATGTGGCTCATAATACTTTATTCATGAGTTCATGTTCATTATTTTAACTATTGCATATTATTGTTGACATGATGCTCATTTTGGGGTACAAATGCATGAAAATTTTGACACTTATTATAGTCCAATGAAAGTTATAAAACTGCCTCTATTATTTGTCAGTCTTATAGTCATGACTCAACAAATATTAAAATGATGTTCATAAATTGTTTTAATGGCTCATCATAGTTCACCAACAGTTGTTTTGTTCTTTCATGTTCACAAATTTTTATCATAAAAAGATTGAAGTTCATAGTTGGTAAAAGTTTGTTAATGGTTACCCTAAATAAGTCTGTTTTATAAGACACCGATTCCCTCCCATCTCAATGTCTTTCATACTCCAACAAGTGGTATCAGAGCATAGGTTCCCTATAGAAGTCTAACCGGCTTGGGTAGGTCCTGCTAGTGGAGTACTATGGGAAAGTGTAGAAGAAATAAAGGAAGGAAAGTTGTTAAGAAAAAGGATGTACAACAAGCTCTAGTCAAACCCAGTGATGAGTTGTTGCCTAAATCACCTTTGAAAGTTGACACAAAGTGTGATAAAGAAAATGAATTTATCATTGAGATTGATGATGCAGAAGGAGACCTCTTTGTGGATGAAGATGGACATAAATTTTATGAAGACAACTGTGAAGTGGATATTGAAGGAGAACTTTTATGTGCCCTAGAAATGAACAAGTATCTTAAAAAAGAGAACCAGGACTTAAAGGTCCAACTTCAACAAGGGAAGGATTCCAAGACTAAGGTACTCTCTGAGATTGCAAGAGTTTATGTTGAATTTGAAGAGGCAAGAAAGTTTATTGTAGATTTAAGAAGTCAAGTTGATGAATTTGACAAACACATTATCAGTCTAAAAATTGAAGTTGTAGAAGCCAAAAGAATAATAGATATGACTAAATCTGATTTTGAAGTAAAAACAATAGAATGTCTGAAGTTAGAGAAAGAAATAGTCTCTTTGAGAAAGGGTTTGGAAGAAGCATCTTTAAAATTGCAAAAGAATATTCAATTTGAAAAGAGTACTAACTGCCTGAAAGACATGTTGAGCAAGCAAAGGTATTACAGGGATACTACTGGCTTGGGTTATGAGAAAGGAGAATGTTCCAAGACAAGAGATGCTCCTAGGAAGAAGATAGACCTGACATTTCACTCTGCTGTACCTGAGGTTGAATCCAAGAAGAAAGCTAAAGTTAATATTGTTAATAACAAATTTTCAAGATTTCCATCTATCAGGTATAATTACTCACAATTCTATGGTTATTGCTATGCATGTAATGTTTATGGTCATAGGTCTAGAGATTGTAAAAGAAATGGTTTTGGGAGGAATAAAGAGAATTTTTTTTATGGCTGGTCAAATCAAAACTACAATAATGTTTGTTATAATTGCAATAAAGTTGGCCATTTTGCAAGAAACTATTGGATGCATGCAAGGTATGACTCTCTCAGATCACCTACAAGAAACTATACTTCTCTTGATCAAAACTACAATGTTTTGTGTTATAAATGCAATATATTTGGGCACAAAGCACAATGGTGTAGAGGAAGGATAAAACCAACTAGATTCTACATGTTCAAGCAGAAGCAAGTGAATGCCTTGGGCGAAGAAAAATATATATTCTATACTAGTTTGGAGAAGAAAACAAAGTCAATAAGAAGGAAGTCCTAATCTTGTGCATATTGCACAAGAGATATCCATGAGTGCATAAAGAGTAGCATGAATCAACGGGGAGTTGATTTGTAATGTATCTTTCAAACCCCTTAAACATTCAACAATAGAGGTTGTTATGAGACTGATTTGTTTGGAAGCAATGACTTCAGTATGTTCTTCTTAAGATCTTTGAATAATTCAGTCCATAGTTGGAATGGTGTGTCAATGTTGTTTATAGATTGGTGTGCATTTGATTTACAAGCCTTTGTGCTTCTTCAGGATATTCAGATACATTATAGTTGTCCATGCTTTTCTCATGATTGGCCAAGATGTTGATGTTGAGAGACACAAGTGTTTTGGTCACTTCATGTTAAAATATTATTTCTTGCATCAAGGTCAGATGTTTTTGGTTTAGTGAATTTCATGCTTCAATCAGTTTATGGTGATTTATTGATACAGTGATGGAACCTTGACATACATCATACTTTATAAGAATGCCCTTGTGCTATCAACAAGACCATGGTTGCTTAAACAATGATTTCTTGTGTTGAGAAGATCCTTTATGCTTGGTTAATAGAGTTTGAAGAGATGTTTCAACTTTAAAAGACAGAATATCACCTTTAGGTGTGTCAGTGGCATCTATCAAAAATGATTGTTCTTGTCATACTGTGTTCAAACAGATCTTTGAAGATGAACAAAAAGATTTTGTTTATACATTGAAGCAGATAGTTCCTCATGAAATTGACAAACTTATAAAAATTATTTTTGGCTAGGACAATTGATTCTGATAGAGGTGGATCAGACTTTGTTAGCAAAATGTAGGATCATCAATTTAGACTATGATGTTGTCATGCTAATTTTCATGTTCATGTTGTTTATTTGTGAGAAGTTTGATTGGAGTCAAGTTCAGGGTTGGTAGTATGTTGAGTTACTTGTTGCCTGATTTCAAGAGTTGATGTTGATCACAGTTGGTATACATGCTCCTTGATACATGCTTATAAAGGATAGTGATTTTTGATGTATTGTTGTGATACAGTTGTTTCTTGATGCCTAGGTGCTATTGGATAGTGAATTTTTTGTTCAGGACAGCTGATATATTAATATGGACATGCTTCATAATATTCTGATTCATATGCTTATAGTGAAGTAAATGTTGAGGTCCTTAAGGTCAATGGAAAGTTGTAGTAGGCTTTGATCTGAGGGGGAGCTTCTTAGCATCCTAATGTGACAAGTGATGAACAAATTTCATTCTTTTGTGATCTCTTATTTACAATGGCAGTTATCATAGCACTTACTTTTTCAATTTGATGGATATGTTCCTCTAGTTTTTCTGGCAGTTCAACATTTATGAGGACATTGGTTCATGCACAGTTTTATCAGTTTTCTGACATTTTGTTGTTTCTTTGATAAGGATAGTTGATACATGGGTACAATGGTATATACAAATGTTATATTGGTGCATTGATGTTCTTCTCTTGATGCCTACATTTTTTGCTTCTTGATCATTGCTATTTATGCATTCTAATTGGTTCTTGATGGTGGTGATAGTGATGTTTTTCTCAAATGACAGTTCTCTTATCTCTAGTTTTGCTTTGCATCTTTAGTTGTTGTCCTTTTTTTTATACATGCTCATTTATATGCTCATTTCTATGGTACTGACAGTGCAGTTGTATTTTAGGCCATTCTGGATGTTTCATGCTCCATTGGACAATAATGGTATGGTTTATATTCCCTATTTTTGTTTGTCATTTCTTTCTGGAGCATACTGGCTCATGGTTTCTAATTTATCTTTGAGACAATTGTACAATTCTTCCTCCCTTTGTCTTTGATGCAAAAAAGGGGAGAGAGTTGTGTTTTTCCATCAAGGACAAAGGGGGAGTTTGTTTCCCTCTCAATTGTTGTCCTTGATGTCAAATACACAAACTCTTAGGTTTGTGGTACAATGACTGTTGCATCATGACAGTTGGCATAACAGAGGTATTTGGGTTGCACTCTTGGTCTATGCTAGTGATGGCAGTTTTTGGTTGAATTGGTATGATAGTGGTAATATGGCTGCATTGATGATCAATATTCAGATTCTGTGGAGTTGTTCTTACAAAGCCTTGACCTTTTTCAAAGGGACATCATTGGTTTGATATTTGGTGATTATCCTTTAGCACTATTTTGATATTGTGATAGAATTTACACATGATCTCTCTTGTGGAAGCACTTACACATGTGTGACATGGTCGCGTCTTAACTTTGTTGCACTAGAAAATGTAAATCAACACAAAGCATTGGCAAAGAGCTTTGATCATTATGATTCATATGGTTCTTGGTATATGAGATAGTTGGATGAGCTATGGTATTCTTGATGTTCCTTGATGTCTTATTCACATGCTCTATAGATGTATTTGCTCTACATGCTCTACAGGTGTATGTTGGTTATGCTCTACAAGTGCAATGCAAGTTCAATGATCTCTTGTTTGGAATTACAGTGGGCTCGCTTGTATCAATTTCTTTTAATTGGCATTATGATATCATCTGTATCATGAGACAGTGCAAAGTTATTGGTCTCAAGGTCATTATTGCTATGATTGTTTCATTTATTTCTTTAAGAAAAATGCAAGGTTATGCCAATGTCATAAAGTCTTGATTTACCATATCAATTTTTGATGTGATTAAAGTCACTAGAGGGGCATCATATTGTGTATCATTATTTGTTAAAGGGCATAGTTTGAAAATCATTAATAAGCATAAAGCATTATCGGGCCACTTAAGAAGTTAACCCGATCAGTAGGTTGTCGGCATTCTTATCAAGTCAAAAGGTTATGATTTTATTGTTAGTCACCTATTCCTTCTAGGGTAAATTGTTGCTCTCAGTGACCATGGCATATATGGCAAAAAGGGTATTTTTGTTAATCATTTCATAATGTCAAAACTTTGAGCTATGATGCATTCGACTTAGGGTTTCATCATTTTTACAAAGTTTTCTTGAAGATTCTGTATCATGATGGGGATTTTTTTATAAGACAATGCTTAGTTCAGTGGAGTTGAAGCTAGACAGTTATTCTTGAGCTCACAGTCTTCTCGGCAGTTACTTTTTGAGGCATAGATGGCATATAAAAATAGGTGATATTCTTCTTTTTCTTTGGGTGCATGAAGAAGTTTCTATGGTGCTTGAAGATCTTAAAAATGAAAATGGTGAATCATTTTTTATTATTTGTTACAGTTCTCTATCTATGAGAAAAAGGGAAAAACAATATAAATCTTGTTTCTCTTTTTGAGATATGACAGTCTAGTTTTTGAAGTGATGTTTTTGACTTTATCTTGAGTTGGATTACAGTTATAAGTTGAAGACTGTAGTGGTTATCATTTCATACATTACTTATCTTTGAAGAATAGTTAGGGTTTTATGAATGTCTTGCAAATTTTTGATACACCCATTGTTAGGGTTTGAAAGATTGACTCTACCCCAGGGTTTCTTGCATGGGTATTGAGGATAGTTTGATGATGCTTTGTTGTCGTATGGTTATGAGTTGTTATTTACAATTTGATAAGAGGTATTCTTTATTTCATTAAATAGTTTGAACATTATTTGTTATCACTGTGGTTAAAGAGTTATTATTGTTAAAAGATTCAAACTGTTGTTAAAGGGTTATTATTGTTAAAAGATAAAGACATTGTAACATGTTCTACATGGGTCTATTCGACCATACTCCTTTGATAGTTATTTATGTAGTTGAAAACCATCTGAGATAGTTGAAGAAGTTCAGTTACATACACAAATTGTTTCATGAGACAAAAAAGACCTGGTGAAATTGTATAAAAAGGATGTAATGTATGATGGAGTCAGGTTGTCATTGATGTCAAAAAGGTGATGGAGTTCATTTGACATCATGTTGTTTACAAGTGATAGTGGCTTGATACAAATAACACGGAATGGTCTTCATAGTGACAGCTGTGGCATGATCTTCATTTGATCATAGTTGTGTTAAGGTGTCTTTCAGGTTGTCATAGATGTTGGGATTGATCTTCATATCAAGACATCAAGATCATCATATGCAGGGTTGACTTATGTTAGCTCATTGATAAGAAATCACTCATTTTGGTGACAAAAGAATGATAATATTACAAGTGTTGGATAACATTCATGTATCAATCATACTCACTTTATTGGTGTTTCAAGTGCTTATAGGATCACACATTGATGACACTATGTCTGCAGTAGATGCCTTCTTTGTTGGATGATCAGTTAGATGAAATCATGTTGTTAATTTATTGATGCTTTAAAATGGAAATCACAAGGTGATTTGTTTGGAGTTGTCAAGTGTGAAATAATGATATCTTCATAGAGGTTGATCTCAAGAATTTCAAACACAGTATGCTTGAGTTGTTGCTTCAGAAGTTGAGTCAAAGTGTGTTTATGATGGTTTCATTTGGTATTAATTGGTTCACCATACTTCATTGGGTCCATGATGGTTTTGAATTCAGTACCAAGAAGGTTCATGCAAAGGAACAAGCTTGTTTAATCCTTGATGGAGATATAAGTTGTTTACTAGGGTTTATAAAATTAACATTCTAAATATTTTTTTAATCCTAACCTCATGTTATGTTTTCAAGTTAACCTTTCATAGTAGGTTAAGTCACTAAAGGTGACTTTCTTAAGGGTTCTATAAATGTTATGGTGATTGGCCTCTTCCCTCCAATGACACAAGTCTCATGGTGGTCGAAGGTCATATTCTTAAGAATTTAAAAGGGCACGAATTGTTTTAGAACATGATAAGAAAAACAGCAAATAGAGATCTTCAAATATTTTTAAGGAAAGCATAGTTTATAGTTTATAAAGCCTCTAAGGTGGAGCCTGATTTCTTTGGAGAAGACTATTGATTTTGCTTAAGTTTCTATTTTCAAATGTTGCTATTTGTGGGAGCACGAGTTGTAAGGAAAAAACATTGAATGCTTTATTTCGATTAGGGAGTATATTTTATAGAATGCATCAAATTTTATGGAGCCCGATTCTTTCAAGTTTTGAATATGCTTTATTCAAAAAGCTAAAAGCCCGATTATTATTAAAAGAGTTTGGATTTTTAAAAAAAAAAGGCATCATAATACAATGTGAAGATATGGTCGAATTTGCTTGGAGCCCATTAATTAAGCCATTTTTGGCTTTATTTAGCAAGTTTATTTGTTTTAATGTCATTCTTATTCTAGAATAGAATGAAGATTATATTGCTATGTTTGCAAGAAATCTTTTGAGAGATTTTTTTTTATTGAATTAAGAAGACAAGGAAGGATAGTTTTTCTTAGAGACTTTATTTCTTCATGCAGATGGACAAAGAAAATGCAGAGGAAGATAAAGGTTAAAAAGGCAAATTTTTTGAAGTTTTTGCAGAGACAAGAATGAGGGCAGATTAATAAATTGATATGAAAGATGAACGGATTTCTTTTATGAAGAGAAAATAAATAGTGGAAATTATTCATGATTTCTTGCAGGAGAATGATGGAATTTGAAAGGTCTTTTGAAGATAAAATTGCACATAGAAGAATATCAAAGTTGATCATTTATTTTGAAAGAAATTTTTTGAAGGTTTTCTTTTGCAGAGAAGAAGAATCTTTGAAAGGGGCAAAATGTTTTTATTGATCATTTATTTTGTGAATAAGATTTTCTTCTTGCAGATGGATTGGTGTTTGGATTTCTTGACGTTTTTATTATTGCAAATGAAAGGGTTTTGATTTACAGAGAGAATGTGAAATATTTTGTTTGCAGAGAAGATGAAAATGATTATAAAGAATGTGAAAAGTCATCTTGTATATAATGGCTTTGCAGGTGGATTGATAAGAGTGTATGAGTGATGTTGTAAAGATGAATGATGAACTGACAGGATCAAATACAGATACATAGATTGACAAGATTATCAGAAAGACAATATGCAATTGTAATGATAATCAGGTATATGAATAATGAATTTGATTGAACAAAGACATTGAGACTAGTATGCAGTGTTGTTGAGTGGATCTGGATACAGGATTGATTTTGAATAGAATGGCTATTTGATAGACAAAGAAATGTTTTGTATTGAATGGAAACAGAGTATCCCTCTTATTTGTTTATTACTTCCGTTGGTAATTTGGTTTGCCAGTGAGGCACAGTATGCCAGTGAGGCTTGTGGTCAGTGAGACCTTTCAATTGTCAATGAGACATAATATTCAGCCAGTGAGACTTTGTAAGAAGTTTTTAAGGTTAAGCCAGTGAGGCACTTCATGAGTGGTTTTTCTACCCCGAGAGGGTTATCCACTCCATAAATTTTTGTGTTATAATTTTTCTCTATGTATGCATATTTGTGTTTTGTTTGTAAGTTTTTAGTTCACATCTTTCACTATCAGTCTTGTGCATATGAGCTCTATAGATCATTAATGTCTTTCTTTCTACTTGTCTTGTAAAGTTTACAAAAAGTTAAGATTTTACACAACACTGATTCACCCCCCCTCTCAGTGTTGTCATTGACTCCTACAATTGGTATCAGAGCTAGTTTCCCTTTTGCAGCTTAATCAGCTTGGGTAGGTCCTGTGTGTGGAGTTCAATGGGTAAGTGCAGAAGAAATAAGAACATGAGAAATGTTAAGATTCATTCTGATCAAAAGACATCATCCATATCAAATCTAGATGTTGATATAAAGTTAGTTGATAATGATGTTCTTCATGTTGATTCTAATATTGTATTAGAAGAAAAAATTTCAGGAGTTCCTCAGTTTAATGGTTCAAATTTTTCAGTTTGGTATGTTAGAATGTAAGTGTATTTATCCTCTTTAGGATATGATGTTTTAATGTTTGTTGAGAATGGATATTCTAACTCTACAAATAACAAAGAAGCCCTTGAATGTAATCAGATTGCAAAGAAGGTTATATTGTCTACTCTGTCTAATGATGTTTCTTGTAAAATTATGGACTGTGTTACAGCTCAGGATATGTGGAGGAGATTGATAAAAATTTATCAAGGTAGTACACCTAAAAAAGAAAACAACTTATTATCTGAGAAGAGTGACAATGATGAAAATCTTTCACATGAAGGAGATGAGACTCAATCAGATTTTGAAGAAGATCAGTTATACGTGATGAAGAATAAGAATGTGAAATTGATATGGAAGGAGAGCTTATATATGCTTTGGGTGAGCTCAAGAAGTATAAGAGAGAAAACCAGAAATTAATGTTGCAGTTGCAGCAAGAAAAATATTTAAAAGACAAAGCAATATCAGATCTTGAAGATGCTAGAAACCTGATTGTAGACTTGAAGAATCAAGCAAGTGAATCAAATAAATTGATTGTCAGTTTGAAATCAGAAGTTGAAGAAGCTAAGAGGATAGCTGATGTCTCAATATCTAACCTTGAAGTTGCAAGGATTGAGAATCTAAAACTAGGGAGTGATATTATCAATATGAGAAAAGAGTATGATGGTCTCAAAGCTTTATCGAAGAAGTATAAGGAGTTTGAAGAAAGCACAAGCAAGCTACATAAGATGCTTGGTAAACAAAAACTATATGGAGACACTACTGGACTTGGTTTTGAAGAAGGAGAATGTTCAAAAGCTAGAGAGACACCTAGAAAGAAGATTGATTTGAATGCTGCACTGAAAACAAAATCCAAAATCAAAGAAGAAGAAATTTCAGAAGAAATGCTCCTATAAGACAAGCTTACATGTACAGGTATAACTATTCATTTAATGGTTATTGTTATGCTTGTAATCAATTTGGACACAAAGCAATTGTTTGCAAAAAGAATTCTGACATTATTTGTTACAAGTGCAATAATGTTGGACATATACAAAGAAATTGTAAAAGATATGATTCTGCATGGAAATCTAGCATGAGTGCTCAAAGGTATTATCAGTCATTTGGTTATGATTATAACATAGTTTGTTATAATTGCAATTCTTTTGGTCATAAAGCTCATAGTTGCAGAAAAGCATCATCTAATTTGATAGGTTGGAAATGGAAAGAGGCAGAAAAAGTTTGGAGAAAGAAAGAACCTGTAAAGTGTGGAAGCAAAAACAGAGTCATGAGAAGGCAAATCCTAAACTTGTGCATCCTGCACAAGTTACATCATCAGTTGAATAATAGATAGCATGATGTGAGGGGGAGTTGTTCTTGTTCTATCTTTTATCCCCAAGAAGTTATAGGAGGATATCAATTGATCTTGTTTTGTTTGTCATGCTTGTCTGATAATGTTTGAAATGAAGTTTCTGATGTTTTTGAGTTTCAATGTATGTCAGGTATGTCTGGTGTATGTCAGGTGTTCATGATCAGTGACATGTTTACTGGATCATATTTGATATTTACATGATTAAGTTGACATATGCTTCAGTTAAGGTGTTCTCAAGGAACTCTCATCTACATTTGGTGTTATAGGAAGTACTTGATGGTTAAATTAATTCATGTTGATTGCAATATATACCAGAATTGACATTGTTGCAAAGTGTTGTTACAGGAAGAGCTTGATGGTGAAAGTTGTGCAATCTTCATAAGCTGATTTATATTATGGATCTTGAGTATTCTCAAGAAGTTCTCTTGAGATGTTAGCATGTGTTGGTTGAGGAAGTTGCAAATGAAAGAAGTCAATTGATTTGTTTTTGCAAAGGTATTGATAATGGTTATGTCAGACAGTGTGTTGTAAAAAGATGTGCAGGAACAGTAGGATGGTCTTCATTCTTTTCATGTCAAAAAGGATGTGCAAGAATAGATTGGTTGCAAAATGAATGTTTATTTAGAACTGATCATTGGTGTAATAATTTGACATGTTCTTTGTTGTTCTTCTTCATTAATATGATTCAGAAAGGTATGTGAAAATTGTGTGCCTCTTGTTTTGAATGGTAAGGTATGTGTGTCAAGCTATGACATCTAGAGTTGCTTATGAAATTGATGGTGGTGCCTTGTTCTTCTTCAAGTTTATCAGTTAATCAGAGGCAAGTAAAGGTCTTGAATCTACTGATAATGGTCATCATGTCATATGGTGTTGGGAACTGTGTGATGAGGAGTCTTCATGATTTTTGCCTGAAAAATTGTTCATCAAAGAGTATTGGTGTGTTTATGATTTCTTTGAAAAGTGTTCAAGAAGTTGGTATTTGGTTGCAGAGTTATGTCTTCTTCATCCTCATATTGGTTTTGTGTCAAAAAGTGATATTATGTTTCAGAGATTTGTTTCACTTAATGAAAATGGTTCATTACAAGGATGTCATAATAATCTTGCTAAGAGCTTGTTGTCTTTACATTAATACAAGAAAAGTTGATTGTGATGTCAAAAGGTGTTTTGATTTTTCTTAGCATGGAAGGTTGAATGTCAGTAATTGGATGATATTCTTCAGGTTGATATGTTGCTTCAAGACTAATTTAAAAAGGTGGATCAATGTTGAGTTTAGTTGAGTTATGTTGATTATTCTTGTCAGTGTTTACCAATGGTTTTTATGAGCAGCATTTTGTTTGTGAACTTCAACACAGGGGAAGCAAATAGGTTTGAACCTTTTTCATCCGATGTCAAAAAGGGGGAGAAAGAGAAAATGTTTCATGGAGTTTTCCCATCAATGACAAAGGGTGAGTTTGATGGAGTCAGGTTGTCATTGATGTCAAAAAGGTGATGGAGTTCATTTGACATCATGTTGTTTACAAGTGACAGTGGCTTGATACAAATAACATGGAATGGTCTTCATAGTGACAGCTGTGGCATGATCTTCATTTGATCATAGTTGTGTTAAGGTGTCTTTTAGGTTGTCATAGATGTTGGGATTGATCTTCATATTAGGACATCAAGATCATCATATGCAGGGTTGACTTATGTTAGCTCATTGATAAGAAATCACTCATTTTGGTGAAAAAAGAATGATAATATTACAAGTGTTGGATAACATTCATGTATCAATCATACTCACTTTATTGGTGTTTCAAGTGCATACAGGATCACACACTGATGACACTATGTCTGCAGTAGATGCCTTCCTTGTTGGATGATCAGTTGGATGAAATCATGTTGTTAATTGATTGATGCTTTAAAATGGAGTTCACAAGGTGATTTGTTTGGAGTTGTCAAGTGTTAAATGATGATATCTTCATAGAGGTTGATCTCAAGAATTTCAGACACAGTATGCTTGAGTTGTTGCTTCAGAAGTTGAGTTGAAGTGTGTTTATGATGGTTTCATTTGGTATTAATTGGTTCACCATACTTCATTGGGTCCATGATGGTTTTGACTTCAGTACCAAGAAGGTTCATGCAAAGGAACAAGCTTGTTTAATCCTTGATGAAGATATAAGTTGTTTACTAGGGTTTATAAAATTAACATTCTAAATATTTTTTTAATCCTAACCTCATGTTATGTTTTCAAGTTAACCTTTCATAGCAGGTTAAGTCACGAAAGGTGACTTTCTTAAGGGTTCTATAAACGTTATGGTGACCGGCCTCTTCCCTCCGATGGCACAAGTCTCACGGTGGTCAAAGGTCATATTCTTAAGAATTTAAAAGGGCACGAATTGTTTTAGAACATGATAAGAAAAACAGCAAATAGAGATCTTCAAATATTTTTAAGGAAAGCATAGTTTATAGTTTATAAAGCCTCTAAGGTGGAGCCCGATTTCTTTGGAGAAGACTATTGATTTTGCTTAAGTTTCTATTTTTAAATGTTGCTATTTGTGGGAGCACGAGTTGTAAGGAAAAAACATTGAATGCTTTATACCGATTGGGGAGTATATTTTATAGAATGCATCAAATTTTATGGAGCCCGATTCTTTCAAGTTTTGAATATGCTTTATTCAAAAAGCTAAAAGCCCGATTATTATTAAAAGAGTTTGGATTTAAAAAAAAAAAGGCATCATAATACAATGTGAAGATATGGTCGAATTTGCTTGGAGCCCATTAATTAAGCCATTTTTGGCTTTATTTAGAAAGTTTATTTGTTTTAATGTCATTCTTATTCTAGAATAGAATGAAGATTATATTGCTATATTTGCAAGAAATCTTTTGAGAGATTTTTTTTTTATTGAATTAAGAAGACAAGGAAGGATAGTTTTTCTTGGAGACTTTATTTCTTCATATAGATGGACAAAAAAAATGCAGAGGAAGATAAAGGTTAAAAAGGCAAAACTTTTGAAGTTTTTGCAGAGACAAGAATGAGGGCAGATTAATAAATTGATATGAAAGATGAACGGATTTCTTTTATGAAGAGAAAATAAATAGTGGAAATTATTCATGATTTCTTGTAGGAGAATGATGGAATTTGAAAGGTCTTTTGAAGATAAAATTGCACACAGAAGAATATCAAAGTTGATCATTTATTTTGAAAGAAATTTTTTGAAGGTTTTCTTTTGGAGAGAAGATGAATCTTTGAAAGGGACAAAATGTTTTTATTGATCATTTATTTTGTGAATAAGATTTTCTTCTTGCAGATGGATTGGTGTTTGGATTTCTTGATGTTTTTATTATTGCAAATGAAAGGGTTTTGATTTACAGAGAGAATGTGAAATGTTTTGTTTGCAGAGAAGATGAAAATGATTATAAAGAATGTGAAAAGTCATCTTGTATATAATTGCTTTGCAGGTGGATTGATAGAAGTGTGTGAGTGATGTTGTGCAGATGAATGATGAACTGACAGGATCAAATACAGATACATAGATTGACAAGATTATCAGAAAGACAATATGCAATTGCAATGATAATCAGGTGTATGAATAATGAATTTGATTGAACAAAGACATTGAGACTAGTATGCAGTGTTGTTGAGTGGATCTGGATATAGGATTGATTTTGAATAGAATGGCTATTTGACAGACAAATAAATGTTTTGTATTGAATGGAAATAGAGTATCCCTCTGATTTGTTTATTACTTCTGTTGGTAATTTGGTTTGCCAGTGAGGCACAGTATGCCAGTGAGGCTTGTGGTCAATGAGACCTTTCAATTGTCAGTGAGACATAATATTCAACTAGTGAGACTTTGTAAGAAGTTTTTAAGGTTAAGCCAGTGAGGCACTTCATGAGTGGTTTTTCTACCCCGAGAGGGTTTTCCACTCCAGAAATTTCTGTGTTATAATTTGTCTCTATGTATGCATATTTGTGTTTTGTTTGTAAGTTTTTAGTTCACATTTTTCACTATCAGTCTTGTGCATATGAGCTCTATAGATCATTAATGTCTTTCTTTCTACTTGTCTTGTAAAGTTTACAAAAAGTTAAGATTTTACACAACACTGATTCACCCCCCCTCTCAGTGTTGTCATTGACTCCTACAATGTAAACATTTGATCTAATTTTTGATGATATGTGTTTATTGCACTATCATTAATGGTATACCAGAGTGTTAATGAGTTGTTGTATTGATGCTTGAGTCTCAAATAATGAGATAGTCAAGGATTGGATTGTAGAGGAACAGAGTAACCCTCTATATTGATTCAATTTTTGTATTGTATTCATGAGATTGTATAAAAGCCAGTGAGGCACAAAAAGCCAGTGAGGCATAAATAGCCAGTGAGGCACAAAAAGCCAGTGAGGCACAAATAGCCAGTTAGGCACAAATAGCTAGTGAGGCATAAAAAGCTAGTGAGGCACATATAGCCAATGAGGCATCTGTATTTGCTAGTGAAGCACATTTTGATTAAGCCAATGAGGCATTTTTTGGAGTGGTTTTTCATCCCTAGAGGGTTTTCCACTCATCAAATCTTTGTGTTGTGGTCACTTGTGATTATGTGGCTCATAATACTTTGTTCATGAGTTCATGTTCATTATTTTAATTGTTGCATATTATTGTTGACATAATGCTCATTTTGGGGTACAAATGCATGATATTTTTGACACTTATTACAGTCTAATGAAAGTTATAAAATTGCCTCTATTATTTGTCAGTCTTATAGTCATGACTCAACAAATATTAAAATGATGTTCATAAATTGTTTTAATGGCTCATCACAGCTCACCAACAGTTGTCCTGTTCTTTCATGTTCACAAGTTTTCATCATAAAAGATTGAAATTCATAGTTGGTAAAAGTTTGTTAATGGTTGCCAAAAACAAGTCTGCTTTATAAGACACTGATTCAACTCCCCCCCCCTCTCAGTTGTTGGCAAGAGACACTATATGGATTCATGGTTGTTGTCATTGATGGCAACAAAGGTCATCCCACATATCCGCAAGTCATGATGTGTCTCTACCGGAAGTCAGAATAAAGAATGTTGTGGTCCGGTGAAGAAGAACAGAGCATGTGGCAAGGTCCGACAGAGTGGTCCGGATCTCTCAGAGGAAGTGTCTTGGTGCAGTGCGGATTTGGGGAAGTCAAGAGGACTACCTTGAGTGGTATATTCCAAGGATTTAGCCTCCGGTGATGGACAAGGAAAAAGATATGAATTGTTGAGTACCGGATTCCTGAGAGACAGTGAAAACAGAGGAAGAACTGACTGGCAGAGTATCAGACTGCTTTCCGGATGTGTTACTGTTGATGACAGAGGTTGTGAAGGCATGAATCATGTTTGGCCGACATGATTAATGATATCTACAAGTATATGCTTGATCCGCATTGCTTGGTGAGGAAGGATTCAGCCGACAGAATGAGAGCTTGTAAGAAACTAGACTGTTCCGGATGCCGACTAGAAAAGTGATGAAATTACTTATGCGGATATATATAGAGGATGGATTTAGTTGTGAAGGGTGTGGTGATGTGGAGATATATGCGAATAAGTCCAGATAAGAACAGAGGTAGCAAAAAGGATCCGATATGTGAAAGATAGCAGAATAAAGAACAGAGGAAAGATGAAGTGCAGCAGATCAGTGTACTGAGCCTAACCGGAACTGAACTCCAGCATATGCAGATGCTTCCAATCAGTTCAAGACTGTGATTCTCATCACTTTGTAGACAGTGTGTCTTCTTGTAGGTAGTGGGCCTCTTGTGAGCAGTGTGCTCGGGCAGTGAGCCCTAATTGGCAAGTGCCATTTTTGTAATTTCCTATTCTTCTAACAGAGAATAATTTTGGGTTAATCACCCCGTGGTTTTCTCCCTTAACAGGGTTTCCACGTCAAAAATACTATGTCATGTGTTTCTTATTTCATGGTTAATGTTTTTGTGTTTGATTTTATGCTACATCAATTAAAAGGAAAGTTCAATAAGGGAAATAATTAGGATAACTGATTCACCCCCCCCTCTCAGTTATCAACAATTGGTATCAGAGCCAGGTTCCTCCTAATAGAGCCTAACAGCTTGAGGAAGATCTGGGATTTCAAATGGATGCATATGGTTTAAGGGAGCAACTCAAGACTGCTCTTGAGGATCTTGAACAGTCAAATTCTGAAGTCAGTGAATTAAAGGAAAGACTCAAACAGGCTGATGAATTCATGAGAGAATTAAAAGACAAATTAAGTCTCTCTATGAAAAAGAGAAAGGAGCTGCTTCAACAGTTGGCAAGACAAAGTGAAGAAAGCAATACAAATGAAGAATTAACTGAGCAAACCAAGTTATGTGAAAAGTTATCAAAAGAAGTCATTATGTTAAGACATGAAATGGAATCAGGAACTATAAAGTTTACTCAAGAGATTGAAGAAAAAAGAAAGGCTGAAGACAATCTAAGACAATCTCTTAAAGAAAAATCAGAAGAATGCCACCAGATGGACAGGATTATCAGACATCTTGAATCTGATCTTGAAGATGCCAAAGATAATGAAGGAAAACTTGAGGATCAAATTGCCTCTCTCAAAAGAGACCTTCAAACAGCAAATGAATATAAAGAGAAATTCAAGATAAGTTCTACTCAACTTGAAGTTCTTCTTGGAAGTCAAAAGAGGACAGATGACAAGTATGGTTTGGGATATGAGAAAGGAGAAAGCTCCGGATCCGGTCAGAAGAATCTTGGATCAGAAAATCCAAGGAGCAGGCCTAGAAGACCTCCGGTAAGACAGCCAAATGCTCAAAGATATCCATCCTTCAATGGATACTACCACAGCTGCAACCACTTTGGTCACAAAGCTGATCAGTGCAGAATGAGAATGAATCAGATTAATTCATCCTTCTCCGGACAGTGCTTCAACTGCAAAAGGTATGGACACAAATCCCATGAATGCAGAATTATGCAAGTAAACAAATCATTCAAAGGTAGATGCTTCACATGCAATAGAGTAGGTCATATGGCTAATCAATGCAGATCAAGAGGATATCAGTCAAATATGCAAAGAAATGTTATTTGCCAAATCTGCAATAGGTCCGGTCATAATGCTAAAGTCTGCAGAAACAAGAATCAGGACAAAAGAGGTCCGGTGTATAATCAGAATCAAGACAAGGGTAAACAAAAGATGAATGCGGATGAGGTTAGGAATCAGATGAGCAAGATTTGGGTGAAGAAAAGTTCAGAGAATGTAGAGGTTGGATCCGCACCAGACTCTGGTGCTGATATTTCTTCCGGAAATTAAAAAGTGAGCTCAGGCTCAGGGGGAGACTCAAAGAAAATCTTGTTCCCCCAGCCAAACAAGTGGTGCCGGATGTGGCACAAGATGCGGATCAAAGGGTTTGTAGATATGAGTCTTGAGATACTTCAGTCAAGTTTTCAGAGGTCCGCATGGAGTTATGGAGAAGCTGTGATCGATCAAATAAGACCTGTTCAGGGAGATGCTCCGGTATGATAAAGGATTACAAAAAGGTCCGGAAAGATCCGGAAATGCACTATCTTGTTCTGCGGATTGGACAGAGTGTTTGGGATGTTCTTGTAATATGTTACCTCAATTTATTCATGATTGAAAGATCCGGATGATATCCACAGATCAGGACTAATCCGGGATACTCCAAGCTATCCAGACAAGGCAAACCGGAATGATGTAGGTGAAGCATTTATTGCAGACAGATATTAGGGTTCGCAGAGCAATTTAAGGGATTTCTCAAAGGTCATTTGCTCATTCTGCACTTGAGAAGAAGCGAAAAGTGGAGCTCTGCAACAAGGTTCATCAAGCACACCAAGGATCTCCTGCCGAAGTTATTGCATAAAGAAATCAATCCAACCACTCCGTGCAAACCGAAGGCGCATAAGGTATTCTCCGTTTTTCATTACCTCACTGCAAATCTTTGAAGAATGGCTACTCCAAACATAGTTAAGATCTCTGATAGACCTCGCCCCTCATTCAAGAAACATCCCTACAAATCATTGGAGGTAGATCCACTAGGAGCCTTCTCTAGTGTTCCTCACGGAGTTTTACATACCGAAGACATTAGGGTTTACATACATGCAAGCATTGAGGAATTTGGGGAATTCAAATTAAGAGACCTCTATCACAAGCAACTGATAGACAATGCTTTTGAGCTTAAACCAGAGTATAAGGATATCCAGAAGAAACAATTTGAGCAATTTATTCATTTCCCCTGCTTTGAAGAAGATGAATGGGTCCGGTATGTACTGAGCAGGATGCATGACAACTTTCTATGGCTAGATAGACCCTGCAAGATCACAAAAGAGGCAATTAGAGCAGTAACTGGTCTATACTCTTCCGGAGGGGTACCTATCCTCAAATCTGTCAAGAACAACATTGTAACTGAGGCCACCGGATCAAAATTTGATAAGAGGGCAATGACCATTGAAGATATTTCGGATCCGGATATCAAATATGCATCAATGATAATAGGATACAAGATCTATCACTCCAGCAGGGAGAATTCTGTATCCGGAACTGCAGTATACACTGCCTATGAAATGCTAAGAAAGAATGCAGATTATGATCTCTGCGAACTACTGCTAAGCCAATTAATGGAAAATATACAGAAAATCAAGAAGGATAAGAAGAATTCCTTTAAGTATGGTACTCTTATTGTATGTCTATTCTTCTACTTCATGAATGAGCTACCCGGAACAAGTGGATGGGTATGGCAGAATGACAAACCTGTTGCAGTCCAGATAAGAGACTATTTGCATGGACTTGGGGATGCAAAAGCGAGAAATACAACTCTATGGGGATACTTCAAAAACTTTCAGAGCATGATGCAAGCAAGAGAGAGAATTCCCCAGTCTCTTGTTGAAAAATACAAAGACTCAGTGTGCTTTATGGTTGACACTGATCAGTGCCTAATGGAGGCAGTAGAACCAAGGACTGTCTGGATCATGCCCATGGGGTATGAAGTGGATGAACAGATAGTGGAGCTGCATGTTCAACACATGCTAAGTCAGCCCAAAGATCCTAAGGCAGAAAGGTTTGGAACCTTTGAGGAGCTGAGTGTAAAAATACATGTAGAACTCAGGGAACCTGAGATTAAAAGAAAGGTGAGAAAAGAAGTAGAGCACATTGCTCAAGGCCTAGGCATCTCAAAGGAGGCACTTGATGCCAGCCGGGAAAAGAGGAGGAAGGCTGAGGAAGAAGAGAAAAGTAAAGAAAGTGCTCCGGTTGAAGCTCCCACCCGGACCAGATCATCAAAGAGATCTGCACCTCCCACAACCAAAAGTTCAAAACTGGAAGTTCAGGCATCCGGTAAGAGATCCAAGACAAAAGCCACAAGGGCTTATGGAAGCCAAAAGGATGAAGAGGAAACAGAATCAGATGAGGGAGTAAGAGAAATAAAGAAACAGAAGAAGAAAGGATCCGGTAAGCCCTCCACAGGCCAAGACAAGGATGAAACGGCAGAGGTAACTGTTGAAAAGCCCACTCTGTCTCTAGAGAGCATAATCAAGTTGGTCACGGTGGATGGAAACCTTCAACCAATGACTGAATCCTATGATGACTTCAGTGAGGCCGACCAAAAGACTCTGCAGGAGGCCACAGTAAAATATCTTAACATATATAATAAGGCTTTCATTGAAATAATATCTCTTATTCCTAAAAGCCTAGAAAAGGAATTGGAAGTAAGAAAGAATAATGCTCATGCTAAAGATCTTGAGATCCGGGAGCAGATAGCTATTCAGCTATATCCTCAAATTGATCCCAAGACAATGAACATTATCTTCAAGGACTGCAAAGATGAGTTCAGAAGCAAAGCCAGGATGAATCAACTCATGCTTGGTGAGACTGACAAAGTGGCCCAAGAAACAGAAGAGATCCTCCGGAAGGCCTTCAAAAGGTTCAATCTTCCTGTTGTAGAGGATTTAGGTGCAGAAACAGCTGCTGATTTGGAATCTTCTGTTCCAGAAGAAGTGAGCCCTGAACAGACAAATATCTCTCCTCCGGTTTCCCCTACAGTCTCCAGATCCAAAGAAGAAGGGCAATTACATGAGAAGGAAGCAGTGGTGAAAGACAAAGAGGTTGACAGTTCTAAGACTGCAGAAGAAAAGAAACATCTGTCTCCGGCAAGAGACACTGCACAAACTGTTCAACAATTTTTGAGCAAAGAAACTTTAGAGATTGATGAACCGGAGCTTCTAAAAGGCCCATTTGATTTTGACTCTCTCTCTCCGGTACAAACAATGAAGATAGCTTCATTTGCAAATGCCAAGGCAAATGAAAAGCTCCTGAAGTCTCATATGGAAGACTATGAGTTGATAGAGGCTGCTTCCGGAGTACTTGTAAAGATCATGCCATCAATCCAGATAGATCCGACAGCCTCCACTTCCGGTAATCTAAAAACCTTAGTCAGCAGTATTGATACACATTTTGATTCTCTAGAAAAATCAGCTGAAGAAAAGGTCCGGAAGGAATTTTTGGATAAGAGATTTTCAGAAATATTAGAATTAATCTCTAAAGATAGGAAGATTGTAAGCATTGGAATAAAGAGCTTAGAGAATGCTCTTAAGGATGGCGGTGACATCTATAAATTTTGTATATCCTGGTCAAAGGCAACAGCAGCATTTGACAAGAAAATAAAAGAGGAACAGGATAAGCTACAAAGCTTATCTCAAAGTTTTGATCCTCTCTCTTCCTCTATAATAAATCAAGAATGTCAGACTATTGCAGTCTTGAATGAAATAAAGAATCTTGAGAAGGAAAGAAAGAACATCACTAACCGGATGGGAGAACTTAGAAGGATTATAATCCCTAAGTTGGAAACTATGCATGAGGCCATCAGTGATGCTCAGACCACCGCCCAAACAAAAGATCCGACAGATCTCAAGCGGGCAGAAGCTTTTGCATTTTTGTTAAGTGGTCACATTTCAATTTTGGATAGAATGAAGCAAAGTTGGGCTACAGAAATGATCCAATTACAGACATCCTTTGCAGACATTCTTCAGTACATGTGAGTATGTAAATATGCGGCTATATATAGAAAATTTTTGAAAATTTTGGTGTGCGGATCCTACCCTTTGCCATTGATGTCAAAGGGGGAGTGAGGAGCAGTGAAAAATGAGGAATCCAACTAAGGGGGAGTTCCGGAAATTGTATATAAAGACAGAGCATCAGCAAAGGGGGAGCATAGTGAAAACACTTAGTCATTTTTCACTAAGTGTTGCCATCAATGCCAAAGGGGGAGATTGTTGGCAAGAGACACTATATGGATTCATGGTTGTTGTCATTGATGGCAACAAAGGTCATCCCACATATCCGCAAGTCATGATGTGTCTCTACCGGAAGTCAGAATAAAGAATGTTGTGGTCCGGTGAAGAAGAACAGAGCATGTGGCAAGGTCCGACAGAGTGGTCCGGATCTCTCAGAGGAAGTGTCTTGGTGCAATGCGGATTTGGGGAAGTCAAGAGGACTACCTTGAGTGGTATATTCCAAGGATTTAGCCTCCGGTGATGGACAAGGAAAAAGATATGAATTGTTGAGTACCGGATTCCTGAGAGACAGTGAAAACAGAGGAAGAACTGACTGGCAGAGTATCAGACTGCTTTCCAGATGTGTTACTGTTGATGACAGAGGTTGTGAAGGCATGAATCATGTTTGGCCGACATGATTAATGATATCTACAAGTATATGCTTGATCCGCATTGCTTGGTGAGGAAGGATTCAGCCGACAGAATGAGAGCTTGTAAGAAACTAGACTGTTCCGGATGCCGACTAGAAAAGTGATGAAATTACTTATGCGGATATATATAGAGGATGGATTTAGTTGTGAAGGGTGTGGTGATGTGGAGATATATGCGAATAAGTCCAGATAAGAACAGAGGTAGCAAAAAGGATCCGGTATGTGAAAGATAGCAGAATAAAGAACAGAGGAAAGATGAAGTGCAGCAGATCAGTGTACTGAGCCTAACCGGAACTGAACTCCAGCATATGCAGATGCTTCCAATCAGTTCAAGACTGTGATTCTCATCACTTTGTAGACAGTGTGTCTTCTTGTAGGCAGTGGGCCTCTTGTGAGCAGTGTGCTCGGGCAGTGAGCCCTAATTGGCAAGTGCCATTTTTGTAATTTCCTATTCTTCTAACAGAGAATAATTTTGGGTTAATCACCCCGTGGTTTTCTCCCTTAACAGGGTTTCCACGTCAAAAATACTGTGTCATGTGTTTCTTATTTCATGGTTAATGTTTTTGTGTTTGATTTTATGCTGCATCAATTAAAAGGAAAGTTCAATAAGGGAAATAATTAGGATAACTGATTCACCCCCCCCTCTCAGTTATCAACATCAGTGTCTTTCGTACTCCAACAATACATTCTCCCGATCACCATTTAACACTCAGAAAAATAGTTTTTACTCTAGTGAATAGAACTCACTCAAATCTTCATACCAGAGGCTCAAACTTGAAACATAGAAACTATAAACAACCCTTATCATAACTTCCAATCTGCAGATAAAGATATTCATTATACATGATATGCAGAGCAAAACACTGCACTATTCTTCTGCAACCCAAGATACTCTGTAACACACTGTTTCCACTAGGAGAGAAAATTTTCTCAAAAGCACTTGGAAACTCAATATCAGGAACACTTTCTCATTATCTTCAACACTTACAAAGAAACTAACTCAACACAAAAAAGCATCAAAACAAGAGCATAGTTGACACCAATGACAACACAGATTTTTTGACATCAATGACAACACCGATAAGCACATACTTGCAACAATCTCTCCCTTTGTCAACAATCTCTCCCTTTGTCATTAATGGCAACATTAATGTGAAAAACTATAGGAACCATCAAGACAAGACTCTGCATTGATTACTTTCTCCCCCTTTATTTGTACATGCATCTAAACTCTTTCTCCCCTTGATTTTTTCACATGATTTCTCTCCCCCTTTGACATCAATGGCAAAGGGCATCACTTCTCTTCCTCTACACATACTTGCATAATACTTCTCTGATCAAACTAGAATTACTCTTCCACTCCCCCTATCAATAATACTACAATACTTACTACTCTTTATCAGTAACTCATATCAACAACATCTACCTTCTTCCCCTAAGGGGTAGCCTTCAAAACATCAATCTAGATCAAAGAATAAGACTTTGGGCACCATTGGACTAATGCACTTCCCATGCATCTTAGTTTAGGGAAGGAGGGGTAATAACCCCTAACTTTTCCCTAAGATACTCAAAAGTATCCTTAGGTAGAGGCTTTGTAAAAATATCTACAATCTTATCCTTAATAGACACATATTCCATCTTTACTTCATTCTCTGTTACCTTTTCTCTAAGAAAGTGATACCTTATTGATATATGCTTTGTTCTTGAGTGCATCAAGTGTTGGATTCTTTGAAATGTTTATAGCACTTGTATTGTCACAAAAGATTGAAATTGGTTCTTCATACACAACTCTTATATCTTTCAATGTTTGCTTCACCCAAAGCACTTGAGTACAACAAAATATTGTAGCAATATATTCTACTTCTACAATAGACAAAGAAATTGATTCTTGCTTCTTGCTCACCCATGAAACCAATATGCTACCCAAGAGGAAAGCACCTCCACTTGTACTTTTTTTGTCATCAACATCTCCAGCCCAATCTGCATCTGTATAAGCACTAAAAGTGAAATTAGTATCTTTCGGGTACCACAATCCACAGTCTAAAGTGCCTTTTAAATACCTCATGATCCTCTTGACTGCCATCACATGTGACTCTTTGGGATCTTCTTGAAATATTTCCACAAGACAAACTGAATGCATTATATCTGGTCTTGTATGGGTTAGATAAAGTAGTCCTCCAATCATGGATATATACTTTTTCTGATCAGTCTTAGGTGATTTGTCATTTTTGGTCATCTTGCAACCAGTTACCATAGGGGTACATACTGGCTTAGAATCCTCCATTCCAAATTTCTTCAACAATTCTCTCACATACTTGGACTGAGAAATGAATTTTTTTTCTAATTGAGTAATCTACAGTCCTAAAAAGAAATTCATTTCACCAAACATAGACATCCGAAACTCCTTTTGCATTTCCTCTGCAAATCTCTTACACATACCTTCATTGCCTCCAAAGATAATATCATCAGCAAAGACTACAACAATCAAAATTTGATCATCATTAATTTTGAAATAGAGATTACTATCTGCAGTACCTTTACCTAACTCTAATTAAAATAAATACTTATCCAACCTTGCATAGCAGGCTCTGGGAGCTTGCTTGAGTCCATACGGGGCTTTTTTCAATATGCACACCATGTCACTTTGGTCTGATGACTGGAATCCTTCCATTTGTTCAATGTAAACCTCTTCTTCCATCTCTCCATTCAAGAATGCAGAATTCACATCCATCTGATACACCTTGAAATCTTTGTGTGCTGTAAATGACAAAAACATTCTTATTGCTTCAATCCTTGCCATAGGAGCATAAGTCTCCTCAAAGTCTATACCTTCAACCTGAGAATATCCTTTGCATACCAATCTTGCTTTGTTTCTTAATACTTCTCCATTTTCATTCATCTTATTTTTGAAAACCCATTTAGTTCCAATCACATTCTTATCCGCAGGTCTAGGAACCAATTCCCAAGTTTGATTCTTCTCTATCTGTATTAGCTCTTCTTCCATGGATTTTACCCAACTCTCATCTTTGCAGGATTCACTTATAGTTTTAGGTTCAATCTGTGAAAGTAAACAGTAGTTCACTTGTTCTTCTACAACTCTTTTCCTTGTCAATACCCCTTTGCTTTTGTCACTAATAATTTGATCTTCAGAATGATTAATCCTTACGTACCTAGGAGTCTTAACAACACTTTTCGGAGCTTTTTCTTCTTCAACTTGACTATCCTTTTGTTCAACCTTTCTTCATTCACTATAGTACCAGGCTCATCTGAGTCATAGCCACTTAGATATGATATTCTTTCCCTGTCTTCATGTCAAATTTTACATTAGCAATCTCAATGATCTTTCTCAACCTCTTATTGTAGGATTGGTAGGCCTTACTCTTAGTAGAGTATCCAAGGAAAATTCCTTCATCACTCCTAGCATCAAACTTGTCTAACTCTTCATATCTTTTGATATAACATTTGCTTCCAAAAACTTTGAAATATTTCACTGTTGGAATTCTTCCATACCACAATTCATAAGAAGTTTTAGTACATTACCTTTGACTTGAACCCTATTTTGAATGTAGACAACAGTATGAATAGCTTCTCTCCAATATACTTCCAATAGGTTAGCTTCCATCATCATTGACTTAGTAGCCTCTTGAACTATCTTGTTCTTTCTTTCAATAACTCCATTCTGCTTAGGAGTCCTAGGAGCAGACAACTATCTCTTTATCCCTTGTTTTTCACAAAAAATATCAAATTCATTTGATGTAAACTCTCCTCCTCTATCAAAACTTAAGAATTTGATCCTTAATTCTATTTCATTCTCAACCATTGCCTTGAAAGCTTTGAACTTGTCTAGGGCTTCTGATTTATCTTTTAGAAAAGTGACCCAAATCATTCTAGAATAAGCATCAATAAGTAACATAAAGTAATTGTATCCTTGTAAGATTATTGTTCTTGTAGGACCACACAAATCTGTATGCAGCAGCTCAAGCAATCTAGCAGAAAATTATTCTTTACTCTTGAAACTTGTCCTTATCTATTTCGCTAATTGACAGTCCTTGCAAATAGTATTAGCACGTTTCACAAGCCTGGGCAAATCTCTCACAACTTGTACTAAACTTATCTTCACCAAGTTGTCAAAATTGATATGAAACATCCTTCTATGCCACAGCCAACTCTCATTTGTTTGAGCTAATAGACAACAATCATTAGTTCCTTTCAAATGATAAACATTACCTCTAGTCTTCTTACCAGTAGCAATCACTGTTTTGGAGCTTTCCATGATCTTTCATCCATTATCCTTGAATCTCAGATCATATCATTTTTCACACATCTAACCAACACTTAAAATATTATGCTCCAAATCCTTCACATACATGACATCATCTGTATTATGCTTTCCATCAAAAGAAATAGATCCTCTTCCACAAATCTTATCGGCTGCATCATCTCCAAACCTAACCAGTCCTCCATCATACTTATCCAAACTTATAAACTTACTTTTATCAATGGTCATATAATGTGAACATCCACTATCAATAATCCATTCATCTTTATCCTTCTCAACCTTATAGACAAACAGAGCACTCTCTTCCACTAGTTTTTCTTCTTTCACATAGCTAGCAAGATTAGTAGACACAGGTTCTTCCTTAATAGCAATAAAAAAGCATTCATTTGCACTAGTATCATCAGACTCATCATCCATTACACCATCATCATCAAAGTCTCTAACATAATGGCATTTCTTTATGATTCTAGGTCTATTTTCAAATTTCTTCTTACCTCTCTCAATTCTCTCCAAACACCTAGGGGCATAGTGGCCATCTTGCCACAAGAAAAGCATTTGAATGGTAACTTGCCTTTGAACTTACCGGTACCTCTTTGCATTCTATCCACAAAATTGCCTTCAATCTCATCAAGGTCATCATTTGATTCCATAGCATACTTCTCAAATCTTGAGGTCTTCTCTGAAGTACTGGTTTTGAAAGTAGTCTCAGTCTTTGGCAGAGCATCACCGAACTCTCTCATCTCAAAAGTAGTAAGCTTCCCAAGCAATTGATCCTTTGTAATCTTGTTCACACTCATAACTTCTTCAATTGTTGACACCTTGTGACTGTAGGATTTAGGCAATGACCTTAGAATCTTCAGCACAACCTCATTCTCATTAATAGTTCATCCAAGACCTTTGATTCCATTAACAATTTCATCAACTTTTTGCATGTAGATTGTTATGTTCTCATCTTCACTCATCTTCAAGGCTTCATACCTTGCCTTCAAGTTTTATAATTTGGCACTCTTTATAGAATCATCTTCTTCATATAAAATTTTTGACTTAGTCTACATCTCATAAGCAATCTCCAGATCCATAACTTTTCACTAACTCGGTATTGTTGGCAAGAGATAATATATGGACTCATAAATGTTATCATTGATGGCAACAAAGGTTATCACACACATCCGCAAGACATGATGAGTCTTTACCGGAAGTCAGATTGAAGAAGTGTTGAGGTCCAATAAGCAAGAACAGAGCACTCAGTAAGGTCCGACAGACAGGTCCGGATCTATTAGAAGAAGTATCTCAGTAAAGTGTGGATTTGGGGAAGTCAAGAGGAGTACCTTGACAATATTTAGCCTCCAGTGTTGAAAGGATGAGGAGATATGAATACTTGAGTGTCAGGTTCCTGATTGACAATGTGAATAGAGGAAGAACTGACTGGCAGAACATCAAACATTATTCCAGATGTGTTACTAATGATGGTAAAGGTTCTTAAGGTGTAAGTTATGATTGGGTGACATGATTGATGACTTCTACAAGTATATCCTTGATCCGCATTACTTGGTATGCAAGGATTCAGCTGACAAACTAGAGTTTGAGGAAAATATTGACTATTCTGGATGCCAACTAGAAAGGTGATGAAATCACTTGTGCAGATATATATACGTGATTGATTTAGATGTGAAGGTGTGTGTGTTGTGTTGGTATGAAGAAAAGCAGAAGAGCAGAGTGAAGATAGTAAAAGAGGTCCAGAATGTAACAGTACAGTTGCATCAAAAGAGAGTAAGAATGAAGTGCAGCAGATCAGTTTATTGAGCTTAACTGAAACTGAACCTCAACATGTGTGGATGCTTCTCATCAGTTCAAACATTGAGTTACCCTTCTTTTCTGTAGATAGTGAGTCTCTTATAGGCAGTGAGCCTCTTGTGAGCAGTGTGCTCGGGCAGTGAGCCCTAATTGGCATGTGCCATTTTGTATCTTCTATTCTTCTAACAGAGAATAATATCTTGGGTTAATCACCCCATGGTTTTTCCCTTAACTGGGTTTTCCACGTCAAAATCACTGTGTCATGTGTATTAGTGTTATTTCCTTTGCATGGTTATGTTTTGCTCATTTGATTTGATACTGCATTAACTATTAAAAAGGGTTCAAAAGGTAAAATATTAAGATAACTGATTCACCCCCCCTCTCAATTATCAACAATTGGTATCAGAGCCAATTTCCTCCAAATAGAGCCTAACAGCTTGAGGAAGATCTAGGAATTCAAATGGATATGTATGGAATGAGGAAACAACTTTAGTCTGCCCTAGATGATTTTGATCAATCTAATTCTGAAGTCAATGAACTGAAGGAGAGACTTAGACATGCCAATGACTTCATCAAAGAACTAAGAGAAAAACTGAGTATCTCTATGAAAAAGAGAAAGGAACTACTTCAACAATTAGCAGATCAAAGTGGAGCCAATAACACTAATGATGATCTGAATGAGAAGAACAAGTTATGCAAAAAGTTATCAAAAGAAGTCATTATGGTAAGACATGAAATGGAGTTAGGAGTCATGAAGTTCACCCAAGAAATCGAAGAGAAAAGAAAAGTTGAAGACAACCTAAGACAATCTCTTAAGGAGAAATCTGAAGACTACCACAATATGGATAGAATAATCAGGCACCTAGAATCTAATCTTGAAGAAGCTAAAGAAAAGGAAGAACAACTTGAAAATCAGATTGACACTCTCAAAAGGGATCTTCAAACAACAAATGAATATAAAGAGAAATTCAAGGTAAGCTCTGCTCAACTTGAAGTTCTTCTTGAAAGCCAAAAGAGGATAGATGACAAGTGTGGCTTGGGGTATGAAAAAGGGGAAAGCTTCGGATCTAGTCAGATGAACTCCAAATCAGAAACTCCAAGAAACAAGCCTAGAGGACCTCCAATAAAGCAACCAAATGCTCAAAGATATCCACCTTCAATGGATACTGCCACAACTGCAATAACTTTGGTCATAAAGCAAATCAGTGCAGGAAAAGAATGAATCAAACCAATTCATCCTTCTCTCGATAGTGCTTCAACTACAAAAGGTATGGTCACAAATCTCATGAATGTAGAAATATCCAAATGAACAATTCATTCAGTGGTAGATGCTTTGCATGCAATAGAGTGGGTCATATGGCTAATCAGTGTAGATCAAGAGTTTATCAGTCAAATATGCAAAGGAATGTTGTCTGCTACAATTGCAATAGATTCGATCATACTGCCAAGTTCTGCAGAAGCAAGAATCAGGACAAAAGGGTCCGGTACACCATATTCAAAATCAAGACAAAGGAAAAGGAAAGGTGAATGTAGATGAAGTTAAAGGTGAGATGAACAAGATTTGGGTAAACAAAAGTACAGAGAATGTAGGGGATGGATCCGCACCAGAATCTAGTGTTGATATTCCTTCTAAAAATTAAAAAGTGAGCTCTGGCTCAGGGGAGACACAAGAAAAAAAAAATTCCCCTAGCCAGTCAATTGGTGCCTATAATCGGCACATGAAAGGCTGCGGATCAAAGGAGTTTTCAAAGAAATGCCTAGATAAGCCATAGTAAAGATTTGAAAGATCTGCATGAAGATTTAAAGAGTCTAATCCCTTCAAACAGATCCGGTTTAACAGTCTTTCAGTAAAAGTAGGTTTCTTACAAGTTTGGTCAGGTGTGATTCTAAATTGAGACATCTTGATCTACGGATAAATCAAATGGTTGAGGAAAGTAAGAAAGCTTGTTGTTAATCTCCAAGGATAACTCTAAGCATATTACAGTGATCTGGAAAGAGATCTATTTCAGAGTAAGGAACTCAGAGCAACCAGAATAACTTAAGTTTTACATTTATTGCGATATGGAATTAGGTTTTTTCAGCAACAAAAGGGTTCACTTGCTCATCATTTTCACAATTTGTATTCGAGAAGAAAGGAAAAGGAGCTCTACAAAAAGATTTCTCAAGAAGCAACTACTGAACTCAAATCATTCAAGTTCACTCCACGAACCCTACAGGCGCAAAAGGTATTTTCCGTTATCAAATATCTCTCTGTAAATCCTTGAATGATGGGTATTCCAAATATTGTGAAGATCTCTGATAGGCCTCGCCCCAAATTCAAGAAACATCCATACAAATCCTTGGAAGTAGATCCCCTAGGAGCATTTTCCAGTGTTCCACATGGTGTGTTGCATATAGAAGATATTAGGGTTTACATACACGTGAATATTGAAGAGTTTGGGGAATTCAAACTAAGAGACATCTATCATAAACAATTGATAGATGATGCTTTTGAACTTAAACCTCAATATAAGGGCATCCAGGAGAAACATTTTGATCAGTTCATTCATTTCCCCTGCTTTGAAGAAGATGAATGGGTCTGGTATGTATTGAGTAGGATGCATGATAACTTCCTATGGCTGAACAGACCTTGCAAAATCACTAAGGAGGCAATTAGGGTAGTAACTAGCTTACACTCCTCCGGAGGGATACCTGTCCTCAAATCTGTCAAAAACCAAATTGTAACTGAGGCCACCAAATCAAAATTTGATAAGAGGGCAATGACCATTGAAGATATAACTGACCCGGATATCAAGTTTGCATCCATGATAATAGGGTATAAGATATATCACTCCAGTAGGGAGAATTTAGTGTCCGGCACTACAATGTATACTACCTATGAGATGCTGAGAAAGAATGCAAAGTATGATCTCTGTGAACTCCTTCTGAGTCAATTGATGGAGAACATACAAAAGATCAAAAAGGACAAGAAGAACTCCTTTAAATATGGTGGACTGATATTGTGTTTATTTTTCTACTTCATGAATGAGCTGCCCGGATCCAATGGATGGGTATGGAAAAACAACAAACTGGTAGCAATTCAAATCAGAGATTACTTTCATGAACTTGGGGATGCCAAGGCAAGGAATACAGCTCTGTGGGGGTACTTTAAGAAATTCTAAAATACTATGCAAATCAGAGAAAGAATCCCAAAATCATTGGTTGAGAAATATAAAGATACAGTGTGCTTCATGGTAGACACTGATCAATGCCTAATGGAGGCAGTAGAGCCAAGGACAGTTTGGATCATGACTATGGGGTATGAAGTTGATGAACAAATTGTGGAGCTGCATGTTCAACACATGCTAAGTCAGCCAAAGGATCCAAAGGCAGAAAGGTTTGGAACCTTTGAAGAGCTAAGTGTAAAAGTTCATGTGGAAATCAGACAACCAGAAATAAAGAGAATAGTGAGAAAAGAAGTTGAAGAAGTTGCCAAAGGCTTAGGCATTTCAAAAGAGGCACTTGATGCCAACAAGGAAAAGATGGAAAGGGCTGAGGAAGAGAAGAAAGAGGCAGAAAAGGGAAGTAAGGAAAGTGCTCTGGTAGAATCTTTCACTCGGACGAGATCATCAAAGAGATCTGCACCTGCCACTGCTAAAAGCTCAAGGACATCAAAACCGGAAGCAAAATCATCCGGGAAAGGAGAGAAAAGAACTAAAAAAAAGGCCACAAGGTCTTATGTCAGTCAGAAGGATGATGAAGAAACTGAATCAGATGAGGAGATGAAGAAAATGAAGAAGCAGAAGAAGAAAACATCCGGTGAACCCTCTACCGGTCAAGGTGAAGAAGAAAAGGCAGAGGAATTTGTAGAAAAGCCCACTCTGTCTTTAGATGATGTCATCAAATCAGTCACTGTGGATGGAAACCATCAGCCAATGGCTGAATTCTATGATGATTACAATGAAGCAGACCAAAAGATCTTGCAGGAAGTAGCAGTTAAGTATCTGAACATATATAAAAAGGCTTTTATTGAAATTATATCTCTTATTCCCAAAAGCCTAGAAAAAGAGTTAGAAATAAGAAAGAATAATGCCATGGCAAAAGATCTTGAGATCCTGGAACAGATAGCCATTCAACTATATCCTTCAATCGATTCAAAGCAAATGAACATGATCTTCAAGGATTGCAAGGATGAATTCTGGAGCAAAGCTAGAATGAATCAACTCATGCTTGGTGAGACTGACAAGATAGCCAAGAAAATAGAAGATATCCTTAGGAATGCCTTCAAAAGATTCAATCTTCCTGTTATAGAGGACTTGGGTGTTGATCCTTCGGCCACAGGTGTTGAAAAGGAATCCACTAAGGAAATGACAGAAGAACTAATGGACACTGGTGAAGATAAGGGCTTGGAATCCTCTGCTCCAGAAGAGGTGGCCCATGAACAAACAAACATCACTCCTCCGGTTTCCCCTGCTGACTCCGGATCGAAAGGAGAAGAAAGAATAGAGGAGAAAGAAGCAGAGGTGAAGGAAAAAGAAGATGACAGTATCAAGGTTGTAGAAGGAGAAAAAGCTCCAAGAGATAGTTCTGAGACTGCAGAAGAGAAGAAGAATCTGTCTCTAGCAAGAGACACTGCAGAAACTATCAAAGAGTTCTTAGACAAAGAGACAATGGAAATTGATGAACTGGAACTTCTGCAAGGGCCATTTAATTTTGACGCTCTTTCTCTGGTACAAACAATGAAGATAGCTTCATTTGCTAATGCAAAGGCCAAAGAAAAACTCCTAAAGTCTCACATGGAAGACTGTGAGCTTATAGCAGCCGCATCCGGAGTGTTAGAAAAGATCATGCCATCTTTTCAAAAGGATCCATCAACCTCCTTATCCGGTAATCTCAAATCTCTGATTAATAGTATTAGTACACATTTCAATTCTCTAGAGAAATCAACTGAGGAGAAGGTCAGGAAAGAGTTTTTGGATAAGAGATTCTCTGAGTTGCAAGGGCTAATAGCAAATGACAGGAGAGTAATGGGTATTGGGATAAAGAGCTTGGAAAATGCTCTCAAGGATGGAGGAGATATATATAAATTTTTTATATCCTGGTCTAAAGCAACAGTGGAGATTGAGAAGAAAGTGAAAGAATAGGAGGACAAACTAACAAAACTTTCTCAAAATTTTGATCCACTTACCACATCCATAATAAATCAAGAATGTTAGATGATTGCAGTTTTGAATGAAATAAAAAAGCTTGAAGAAGAGAAGAAAAATAGAATCAATAGGTTGAATGAACTTAGAGGAATAATTATCCCTAAGTTGGAGGCCATGCATGAGGCCTTAAGTGATGCTAAAACTACAGCCAGGACAAATGATCTGACAGATCTGAAAAAGGCAGAAGCTTATGCATTCCTGTTGAGTGGTCACATCACAATTTTGGATAGAATGAAGTAGAGTTGGGCGATAGAATTTGTCTAGTTAAAGACATCTTTTGCAGATATCCTTCATTTTGTGTAAAGTATAGCATGTATAAATACTTATGCAGATAAGTATAGAAGTGTTTTTGAGAAAAAAAAAATTTGTGCGGACCCCACCCTTTGCCATTGATGTCAAAGGGGGAGTGAGGAGTAGTGAAAAATGAGGAATCCAACTAAGGGGGAGCTCCGGAAAATGTACATAAAAAAAATAGAGCATCAGCCAAGGGGGAGTATAGTGTGACACTTAGTCATTTTTCACTAAGTGTTGCTATCAATACTAAAGGGGGAGATTGTTGGCAAGAGACACTATATGGACTCATAAATTTGTCATTGATGGCAACAAAGGTTATCCCACACATTCACAGGACATGATGAGTCTTTACTGGAAGTCAGATTGAAGAAGTGTTGAGGTCCGGTAAGCAAGAACAGAGCACTCAGTAAGGTCTGACAGATAGGTTTGGATCTCTTACAAGAAGTATCTCAATAAAGTGCAGATTTGGGGAAGTCAAGAGGAGTACCTTGACAAATAGAATCCAAGGATTTAGCCTCCGGTGTTGAAAGGATGAGGAGATATGAATACTTGAGTGTCAGGTTCGTGATTGACTGTGTGAACAGAGGAAGAACTGACTGGCAGAACATCAGACATTATTCCAGATGTGTTACTGATGATGGTAAAGGTTCTTAAGGCATAAGTTATGATTGTCCGACATGATTGATGACTTCTACAAGTATATCCTTGATCCGCATTACTTGGTATGCAAGGATTCAGCCGACAGACCAAAGTTTGAGGAAAATATTGACTATTCCGGATGCCGACTAGAAAGGTGATGAAATCACATGTGCGGATATATATACATGATTGATTTAGATGTGAAGGTGTGTGTGTTGTGTTGGTGTGAAGAAAAGTAGAAGAGCAGAGTGAAGATAGTAAAAGAGGTCCAGAATGTAACAGTACAGCTGCATCAAAAGAGAGTAAGAATGAAGTGCAGCAGATCAGTTTATTGAGCTTAACCAGAACTGAACCTCAGCATGTGTGGATGCTTCTCATCAGTTCAAACATTGAGTTACCCTTCTTTTCTGTAGACAGTGAGTCTCTTGTAGGCAGTGAGCCTCTTGTGAGTAGTGTGCTCGGGCAGTGAACCCTAATTGGCATGTGCCATTTTGTATCTTCTATTCTTCTAACAGAGAATAATATCTTGGGTTAATCACCCTGTGGTTTTTCCCTTAACTAGGTTTTCCATGTCAAAATCACTGTGTCATGTGTATTAGTGTTATTTCCTTTTCATGGTTATGTTTTGCTCATTTGATTTGATACTGCATTAACTGTTAAAAAGGGTTCAAAAGGTAAAAGATTAAGATAACTGATTCACCCCCCCCTCTCAGTTATCAATAGGTATTAGATAAGGCATTTAACAGAGCATCTCTATCTTTTCCATTTAACTCATATTGTTTGACTTCATCTTCATCTGATGGACCATTTGGAGGAAGAGTATACTTTGTATCTACCATCTTCTAGACACTATAACCAAGAGAAATGAGATGAATTTTCATCCGTACCTTCCAGAGAGCATAGTCTGTTCCATCAAACTGTGGAGACTCCTTGTGCACCATCCCAGATCTACCTCAAGCTGTTAGGCTTTCTTCCAAGGAACCCTTGCTCTAATACCAATTGTTGAAATGTGCAAGACAACTAAGAGGGGGGTTGAATCAGTTATCACCAAAACTTTAACTTCTTATAAACATAAATATATCAATCACTTAATCACTATTATTATGATTTAACCATGAAAGCATGAAATTAGAAACTTAAGCACAATCACACATGAGACACCAGATTTTTTATGTGGAAAACCCTAAATAGGAAAAAACCATGGTGAATGTTAGCTCACAATATAATATGTAATAAAAATACCAAAAAATAGAGGCTCACTGCCTTAGGGTTCATTGCCTAGAGCTCATTGCTCAAATCAAAAGGCTCACTACTAAAAGTTGGTGAACTGAGATAGTAGCATCTACACTATGCCTATGTTTAGTTCCATTGAAGCGCAATAAATCACCTGTTCTCTACTCTACTTTTTCACTTCGCACTTATCTTCGCATTTCACACATTATTCAAGAGTTCATTACAAGTATTTATACAATTCATCAACCTTGGAATGTAGATCAAGGTTGGCATTACAATCATCAACCATTGGGACATTCTCCAAGGTCAACATACACACATACATTAGAATAGGTCTGGACCTAAATAGATTTGTGAAGGAGAAGAATGAATGTGGTCTATACCACACCTTAGCTAGGACTCAAATGCAATCTTCCACGCTGCAACATGCTATCACAAGCTCCAAAGTACAATCGCAAGTAGTGAAAATAACCATGTCGGCTAAAACTAGCGTTAACACTAAGACCTTTAGGAACATGCCTCATGCACGATCCAAATTACACTTTACAAACCAATCAAAAGGTAGGAACATGATCTAGGGCCATCCACAATAACATTACGATCACCAAGAACTTCTGCACAACCCCCAAACATTCTATTCAAAAGATTCTTCAAACTAGAGCACTTAAACATTATTGTCAACCACTGTCATGAAGGAAAGATCACTTGCGGAGCACCAAATCATGAACCATTTGAACTGGAGGCACATAACATCCTTATAAACTTGATCCTAGAACCGCAGATTGTAAAAATTAAATGCAGAGAAATACGGAGTAGAATACATTATCCCTGTCACCATCTAACACTCAGAAAAATAGTTTTTACTCTGGTGAATAGAACTCACTCAAATCTTCATACCAGAGGCTCAAACTTGGAACATAGCAACTATAGACATCCCTTATCATAACTTCCAATCTGCAGATAAAAATATTCATTATACAAGATATGCAGAGCAAAACACTGCACTGTTCTTCTACAAGCCAAGATACTCTACAACACATTGTTTCCACTAGGAGAGCAATTTTTTTCAAAAGCACTTGGAAACTCAATATCATGGATACTTTCTCATTATCTTCAACACTTACAAAGCAACTAACTCAACACAAATAAGCATAAAAACAAGAGAACAATTGACACCAATGACAACACTAGTAAGCACATACTTGCAACATAACATGGGATGATAAAGCCAAAAAAGAAATATTTATCTATAAAAAGAGTGAAGTAATCTACTGTAACATGTGTGATAGTTAAGGGGATGGCTTAATGGGACATTCAACCAATTACTAATTGGCTAAGGGCATGGTAGCAATTATTTAAACAAGTTACTAAACCAAATTCCAAAGTTATTAAAGTAAATTAAACTTACCTAATTTTTGGAACATAGTTAGGGGATGGCTAAAGGGGAGTTAAGGGAATGGATTAAGGGGACATGCAATCAATTACTATTTTGCTAAGGGCATGCTAGTAAATCAATTAAATATAAATATACTTAATACTAAACTTACTAGACCAAATTCTAAAGTTATAGAACTAAACCATACTTACCTAATTTATAGAACATAGCTAGGGGATGACTTAAGGGGATGCAATCACTTACTAATTTGCTTAGGGCATGATAGTAAATCAATTAACTACAAATTTGATTTATCCCAAACTTACTAAACTAGATTTCTAATTTTCACTCACTCACTATCTATCATAATTAAGATTCAACAAAAAAGTATTTAACTAAACAATTGCCCGCAACAACTAAAATTGCTAAATTTAGTAAACCGTTATTTTAGCAATTTTATATTCAACCAAAAATGACATTAATTTTCTTCTATCCTCTAAATATCTTAATATGTCTCAAGAGTGACTTACAACCCAAGTTCACACTATAAACAGGGCCATAAAAGCTAAAGCTCTAAAAATGCTAAAAAAATAACACTAAAATATAACTTTGAGGGCTTATATGGTTGAATTAGGCCCCCAAAAATCCCAAAACAATCATTAACCAGAGCAAATGGGTTATGGGGATCTCTAACTCTAAAAGAACTTCATGCCAAAAAAAAAAGGGTTCTGTTGATTACTTGAGTTAAAACTTATGGCCTCTAGAAGTTATACTCTTGCTTATAAAGAGTCATCTTTGGTGCATGGTTGGCCTTGTGCTCCATGCACCTTGCCACCATACTAACAACTAAGGAAGGTGGATTAGTACCAATTTTTTGATATAGGTGGATTTTTTTGTAGTTTCTCTAGTATCTTTTTTATGATTGTTGATAGTTACATTCTAATTGTAGTTGCTCTTAGTTTTGTGATGTACACAAAAGTAACTCATGGAATATTTTCCCTCTATGTTACAAGTTTCCCATAGAGAACACATGACGCAATGGCATCTTGTAGGGTCCATTACTTTATATGGACACCATTATAAGATGTCCTTTGATGCTTGAATATTCACCCTATTATAAGATAAAGTAACATGAACCCCATTATAAGATATCCTTTGATGTTTGAATATTCACCCCATTATAAGATAAAGTAATGGACCCCATTATCCATTATAAGATATCATTTGACGCTTGAATATTCACCCTATTATAAGATAAAGTAATATGGACCCCATTATAAGATATCCTTTTATGCTTGAATATTCACCCCATTATAAGATAAAGTAATGGACCCCATTATCCATTACTTTATATGGACACCATTATAAGATATCCTTGGACGCTTGAATATTCACCCTATTATAAGATAAAGTAATATGGACACCATTATAAGATATCCTTTGATGCTTGAATATTCAACCCATTATAAGATGAAGTAATGGACCCCATTATAAGATATCCTTTGATGCTTCAATATTCACCCCATTGTATATTTTTATGCTTGGATATTGCTTCGACCCTATTATAAAATATCCTTTGATACTTGAGTATTTACTTTACATACATGTTTGACCCTATTATAGGATATCCTTTGATACTTGAATATTCACTCCATTATAAGATAAAGTAATGGACCCCATTATCCATTACTTTATATGGAAACCATTATAAGATATCCTTTGACGCTTGAATATTTACCCCATTATAAGATATCCTTTGATGCTTGAATATTCACCCCATTATAAGATGAAGTAATGGACCCCATTATAAGATATCCTTTGATGCTTCAATATTCACCCCATTATATCTTTTTATGTTATAACATTATCCATTATTTTATATGGAAACCATTATAAGATATCCTTTGATGCTTGAATATTCACTCCATTATAAGATATCCTTTGATGCTTGAATATTCGCCCCAATTATATCTTTTTATGTTATAAGATGAAGTAATAGACCCCATTATAAGATATCCTTTGATGCTTCAATATTCACCCCATTATATCTTTTTATGCTTGGATATTCCTTAGACCCTATTATAAAATATCCTTTGATACTTGAGTATTTACTTTACATACACTTTTGTGTGTGGTAAGCACTTTACGATTTTAGAAAGATTACAATCAAGAGAGAGTGCAATAATTAAACTCTTTTCCTTTTAAGGCAAAGTTATTGAATAGGTATCAAACCCTCATTTTTTTTATACCCAAAATATTTTTCTGAATTGATCTTTTTAGGTGTCCACCTTCACTAGCTGTACGAAAGACAATAATTGAGTGACGCAGGTCCCAATGGGGGATAGTAAAATTCCAATGATTTTTATCACCGCCTTATTCTTCTCCACAAATGATGCTTTTAAAAAAAAAATCTTTTCTTCCTTCACAAAAGCTGTCTCGTCTCTTCCTATTTGAACTTTTCTTCAGAATTTTTTTTACTCCATGACACCAGTTTTCTCTTCGTCCTGTCAATCCTTAAAATGAAAATCTTTGGAAAATGATAATTATACATTTGTTTTACGAGGCCTCAATTGATTTTATTCTGTGTAAGCAATGAAAATTGTCATCTAGAAGCTCAATGGCTTCCTCATCCTCCATTGATGTTTCTTTCCAACTAGAAGCCCAACTAGATCTGTATGAAATAATGCTTTCTGCTGCCAAGCCCATGGCTCTGAAAGCTATTGTTTTGCTGAATGTTCCTGATATTCTTGCCATTCATGGCAATGGAAATCCACTGTCTGTGGAGGAGATCGCTGCCCATATTTCTGCTTCCACCGGCAAACCTGCCCACCAGAATTACCTGTTCAGAATTCTAAGATTTTTGGCTTCAATCGATGTCTTTAATGAAGAAACCACAGTGAATCTTAGTGATGGCACCACCCAGTTCAAATACGGGTTGACCCACATTTCTAAGTTTTTGGTCAAGCACAAAAATGAATACTGCATTGCACCCTTGCTGTTGGTGCCAAACCAGAAAGCTGTTCTGGATGGTTATCAGCATTTACATGAATCTGTCTTAGAAGGCTGCCATGCATTCAACAAAGCCAATGGCATGAGCTTATGGGAATATAGCTCTAATAATCCTGAAGCCAACACTATTTTCAATGAGGGGATGGTCAGTCATACTAGAACTGTCATGGCTTCACTGTTGAAGATGTATGATGGATTTAAGAATGTCAAGAGTGTGGTGGATGTGGGAGGAGGAGTGGGCTCTGCATTGGCATTAATACTTGCACAACACCCACACCTTCATGCTATCAATTTCGACCTGCCTCATGTTATAAAGGCTTCATCTCCTATACAAGGTCAGTAACTTTCTCCATTTCATCTTGATCAAGTCACAAAATGTTGTCCCAAATATTATGGATATTATGGTTTAGTATTTTGAGTCAAGTCATAAAATGTTCCATTTCATCTTGATCAGTCACAAAATGTTGTCTCAAATATTATGGATATTATGGTTTAGTATTTTTAGAGATCAAAATATTCCATTTCATCTTGATCATAGTTAAAATGTTCCATTTCATCTTGATAAGTCACAAAATGTTGTCCCAAATATTATGGTTTAGTATTTTTAATATTTTAAGATTATTTTTATTGTTTATAAAATAGGATAAATTTTTAATCATTTTTTGTATAGATAAAGTGTACAATTAAATTATATTTCAATTTCACACTCCTAATGATTAATCAATAGGAATTTCACACCTTGTCCCTACCAAAAAGTGGTAATTAGTTGTTCTCTTTTTATTAGCCATTCTTAAACATCTTCCACTTCAACGGTCAAAAGTGCCAATAAAAATAGGACAAATATTTACCACTTTTTATTGTGTCCATGAGGTGTAAGATTGCTATTAATTTTTTAATCATTGAAGTGGATGATGTTTAAGTAGAGTGTTTTTTACTAGCTAGCATTTATATTTGACCATTAAACTAGGTGATATTTGAGAATAGTCAATTAATAAAATTATCATTGATTATTTAACTATTATATAGTTAAATATTGAATTTAGTAATTTTTAATTATATTGATAAATATATTCAGGAGTAGAACATGTGGAAGGCAATATGTTTGAACAAATTCCTTCTGCAGATATAGTTTTCATGAAGGTATCTCCTTTTTACATTCTATTTCTATTTTGTTGTAAATTTCAAAATGACCCTCTTAATGATATAGAATTGTTCATATTGTTGTTGTAGTCAATTTTGCATAACTGGGATGATGAACAGTGTGTGAAAGTTTTAATGAAAAGCTACGAGGCAATACCAGACAATGGGAAGGTGTTAATTGTTGACGCAGTCATTGATTTTAATGAAGCTAGAAAGAGGCAAGGTGTTTTATTACTTGACATGGTTATGATGGCTTCTATCTTAGGTGGAAGGGAGAGAACAGAGGAAGAATTTAAGTCATTATTTTTGAAAGCTGGTTACACAAGCTATACTATCTCAAATTTGTCTTGTCTTCAAGCATTGATAGAAGTTTGCAAATAATAGTTGCAATATTACATCCACATGCTTTCAATAAAATATTGTGTATTTAAAGACTAGTCTTGGTAGTTTATATATGGAAACAATGAGTCACCAAATAAAGTCAAAAGTAGGTAAACTAGTATACCTATCTTAGATAAATCTATATAAAAAATGCCAAGAGATAGCATTCTCTAGGCACCTATTTTACATTAAATGGGTTATATATTTTATTTGTATTTTTATTATTTTTAAATAAAAGTAAAATATTTATTTGTACTTTATATTTTACTCAAGAGTTATTTTACAGTTAAACAGCATCACTACTTATTTTTTTTAATTTTTTTTTTTTAAATATTATTTTTATTTTATCAAATTTAAAGTGAAAGGTTAGAATTTTTATGTGCTATAGATATCTTAAATACATCTATCTAAAAGATGCAAATTGCCTATATTAAATTTATAACATAAGTTTGATAGATTTATTTAACGAATTAATTTTTATATGAATATTAAATGTTAATATTTATTTAAACTATTAGAAATACACAAATAGAGAAGTAAATAGATAAGTAAATGGATTGAAAAAGGGCACAAATCTATTTTATTTGCTTAAGAGTTATTTTATTTTACTTTAGAACTATTTTATTTATTACATACATACATGGACATGTATAAATTTTTATTTTTATTTAAGAATTATTTTATTTTATCTACATTGCTAATTTTTTTATAATACACTTGTTTTACTTTTGTATTGAACTTTTAACTTTATTTTTGGAAATACCACCATTTTGTTTGTTTTGTTCTTACTTTGAAAAGTGTACTAAATCTTATATACTTTATGCTACTTTTTAATAGTTTCATTTCAAAGTATTAATATATATTTTAAATTTTGATGTCTTTATATTTAAAAAATAAATGTCAGCTCTAAATAGTCTTTATGTCTATGGTCACACCATGATAGTAATACAACACTTCATGCCTTGTTGTGCTACCACTATAAGATGCCTCTCTATGTAATAAATGCTTAAATGAAGATCAACTTTAAAATAATAAATGCTTGAATGGTAATCAATTTCAAAATCCATTGATATGGAGAGGTTTAATCACACTTAATTAATTTTTTTGAGATTACTTAAATAAATGCAACTAATAAAACCATAATTAATTTGGATAATAAATTTGGGATTGATAGTTATCACAAGTATAAATAAATGAATGTAATAGTAATTTAATTTTTAATCTAAATGGCTCGGTACCAAAATTTCTTCAGGAGGGAATTCGCTGCTTGGGAGTTTCAAAATAAAGAAAGCAAACTAGGGCGTGCGCAGAGGAATGGCGGAAAGACAAAACTAAAAGAATGGATGGCTCCAGTGTAGAAGGGTTGGAGGAGTGAATGGGGATGGCAAGACTGGGACTTAGATCAGTCAAGAGGCAGAAATGGTAAAATTCTTGATAAACTCATTGTCAAGGGCAACAAAGGAGATCAACACTTGGAAGGAAATCAAAAGATCTGGATACCCAAAAACATCGCTACAGGGGCAAGTGCAGTACCAGTACGTCCCAAATATCCAACTAAGAGCATTTCATTTGAATTGAATAGCATTGATTTGATTAATTCGATGACTCGATTGAGCACCCATGCTTTCTTCATAAAATGGGCTAGTACCTAGCCAACAAGGGCAAAAATCATTCAGTGGTGCCAAAAGCATTGGGATAAGGATGTTAAAATCAAATCTATGCCTAGATGGTTTTTCGTAGTGGAGTGCCCTTCGATGGAGAAGAAAAAAGAAATAATGAGTCAGGGACCTTACCTAATGGAGGGAGTTGGAATATACATAAAGGACTGGGACCCAAATTCAATCGGGTCAAGCATGAAATTTTGATTACCCCGATGTGGACTAGGATCTACAACCTACCTATGGAGTATTGGGAACCAATGAATATACCATAGGTGGTACTGTGTGAAGTAATAGCTGGTATTCCGTGCATAATGTGCTCTAGGTGGTTGTTGTGTAGCCATCATGGATATTTCTTAAGGGATTTGTGTTTGTGGTTGCAGTTAGTGTGAGGTCTTCTTATAGTGATGAACACAAGGGGCTATTCAAGGATATGAGGATTAGCTCTAGTTGTAGATCTTGTGGTGATTCTAGGATTCATAATGTTTTCTAGGTTGATTGATGTAGAGTCACTAGGTAAAATACTAGAATTATTAGCTAAGAATCCATTGAGACTTACCTAGAAGTGGGTTCAAGTCATATAGTGAAGGCTAGAAGCCTTTGGAAGTGTTCAAGTTCCATTGAGCATGCCAAAGATGGTTGGTTCAATCTAAAGGCCTTTTTAAAAGGCCAATGTGCCATGCAAGACTAAGAACATTGAAGTTATTGCAAGTAGTAGCACAGGTTGGCAATGAGGGAGGTCCCTGCAAGACAATCTCTAGGATTGGAGGGTCAACTCCCTATCTATCTTAAAGCCAAGACTAAAGTTTTTTGTTGTAGGAGAAAAGACATAGAGGTTGTAGAAAGCAAATAAAGAAAATAAAAGGCTCACACTAGCTAGATATAGCCTTTACCACCAAAGAAGATCTTAATAGCTCATGATATAATAATCAACAAAGAAACATGCACGTTTAATAGTTAAAGATGAAAAAAGACAAGACTAAGAATCACTAGGACAATACCTTGCTTCTTATTATGTTCACTGATCATTTAACCATTACATGTACATTATTCCCCTGGAAACATACATAGAGGCTCCCTTGTATAAAAACAAAGAGAGGTGAGAATAGACCAATACATCAAGCTTAAAAGGTCAATTGTACAAAGTGTAATCTAATTTTAAATGGGCACACAAGACAGTATTTTTAGCCTAGACTACCCACCCCACAATGAATTTCCCACACAAATTAAATTTAAAATTTGAAATTCGTAGAGGGAATGCCATCTCTACAAATTCTAGTGCCTTAATCACCGCCAAGCTGGGTTAGCACATAATATTGTGTCCCATTTTTTGGCCAAAGTGAGACATTGAAATCAACACTTTTAACCAAATTTTCACTTTTTGACACATATAGCAACTAAACCGTTAAGAATTTAAAGATAATGTGAACGAGTGATTTTTGAGATTTTGTGTGTAGATTCTAAATGTATTTTTTTTTAATTAAGAAATAATTTGTGAAATCTCTTACGTAACTTTTAATAACTTATTTTTATAGTTAATTTTTAAAAAGTGATGTTTATACCATACATCATAACTCTTTTTATAGAAAGAATAAAATTATAAAGTTTTAAACATAGATTTGTAACACCAATATATCTAATGCACAGATATTTTTCATAATTTTTTGTTGCATATATTTTTATTAATTTTTGAAGTGAGATTATTATAATTCAAACACAGGTTTATACCATACAACATAACTTTTTTTGTATGTATCCAAATCAAATTCTTCTTTTTTTGTTGAAACAAGGACATCAATACCTAGTGCATAGATATTTTTTTAAAAAAATCTCTATTTTTTAATTTTTCTTCATGTGTGGAATAGAGACCTTGATGTTTGATGAAAAACCTATGCTCACTAGAAAATATAAAATAAATATAATAATCAAATGAAATATATTCAAAATCATACTTTTTGGAAAGATTATACTAAGGGCTACATACATACAAAATAAAATTTCTAAATTACTTCATTTAATCCCCCAAAAGGTGAAGTAAAATTGGCCTTTTGTCAGCATTTTGATAGGTGCAGAGGAGACTCCATCAAGGGTTTGATTTAAGACTAGGGCGTTCTTTCCAAGGGGGTTTGATCTAAGGGGGTTTTATATAATCTCCTTCAATTAAACCCCTTTAGACAGAACCCCTCAAGGCTTAAATCATTAATTTTTCTAAAAAATATGTGATTTCAGACAAAAATTAGGATGTCCCATAAGTGGGACACACTATTGTGGCAACACCCAACTGTGAGGTCCTCAAGTTTTGGTTAATGATTTTTTCCATCTACTACTATACTATTACAGTTGTAGTAGGCAAAACTTGCCTATCCAGGTGATGTATAGTTGCTGACCATGAATGTTCAACCCTACCTTTATAGGAAATTTGAATTCTGGATGTGACCAAGCCCACCTCTATTACCCTAGTGTTGTATACCTCCATAGGATGATGGAAGGAAGATACAAATATCAAAATATCATTTCCAAGATGTATGGTGGTGTGTTTATGTATTGCAATGGCCACATGTCTTGTAGGCTATTGGATGAAACTATTGGTGATAGATTAGATGATCCATGTTTATATTTAGAATGTTTACACTGTACCTTTCTAGGAATCCCCAGGAGTGTGCCACATGACCTCAATAAATTCATAACCAACTTAACTATAGGGAGGAGTGGGTCCCACTAATACTTTATATTCTAAATCTTTCCTTTTCTCTTTTTACCTTTTATGTGATCAATTATGCCATGTGTCACAATGCTGAGGCTTTTAGTGAAAGACTTGTTGCCTTTATACAAAAGTCCCATGAACTATTGGATTAGATCTAACTTGGAGCATCAAATAATCTGCATTCACTAGGACATAGAAATTTAGTCTAATTACACCAAAATATAAAATACCAAAAATGGATGAGTGGGATGGCCCGTAGATGTCGTGAGGTATTATTATTGATCAAATAGCAAGGTAGTGAAAGATTCACTGCAACTCTTATGGAGCACACATGCCAAGGATGAAGAACACACAATGCGATCAAGTTGGGTCCATTTAAAATCTTTTTATGTTTAAATATTTACTTTTTATGGATGGTTGTGAATTCTCATTTAATTTGAAATACATGTTCATTTTAGGATTCACATGCTCCTCAAAGTGTAGGCAAAATGTAATAGTGAAATTTGCATACACATGCCAATTCCCATTAAGTTTTGGGCCCATTTTGAAGGAATCCCTTAATATGATTATATGTTTAAAAATGGCACACCCTTGTGAAAATTTGGGTTCATTCTTGATCCTATATACACCTCATTTATGCATACTTCCACAAATTCAGCCTTAGCTTATTCCTATTTGTGTGTACTCTTATGCAGTGTCATTATTATCCATTATTACACCTATCATTGCACCCACCTCCATGAATTCATTTCCCACCTTGATATTTACACCTCCATATACTGAGTCAATCATGTTGCATAGTGGTTCACTACCCCACACATAAAATTGACCCCTTAATTAAAATTTTTTAAATTCAAACATTTTCAACTCCCACCTAATTCACAGGCCATTATGAGCCAACTTGGTACACATTTGCATTACTTATTAAGTTATGTTTTGGTATTTAAAGGAATTCAAGGTGCAATAATTCATAATCAGTTGTCAATAGAAAATCCTAAGCATTACAAGGAGAATATTTATAGGAACACTTCATTTTGAAGCACTAAAATCAACCTTAATCTAGATTGAATTCATCTAGGACACCTACATGCCTTAGATTGTTGTCTTCAGTATTCTTCCACAATGTTGAAGTTAGTCTAATCAAGGGGGTTGAATTTTCTATCAATTCTAATATACATGTTATGCTTTGGATCAATTGATTCTGACATACAAATTTCTATTGGTTCTTGATCCACCCATTAAATCATTGCATATCCATTAGTTTCTATTTATTATAATAAATAGTGACATCTCCGTCAATGTCATGATATTTTCTAGAACATATCATTTGGATGGTGATCTTGGCAGGTTTCCTATATTTCAAATAAGTAATTGAGATGACCAATAAAGGTTGTACAACCATTCACGATGAACACAGAATGCTTTTATTTGCAAGGATGCCATCAAGAAGGGGGAAAACCCCAATCTTAGCATTAATAAAAACAATGAAAAACTCTAGTGAAAAAACACCAAACTTGGCATGGCTTCTTCAAAAGTTGTATTGTATGAAGAATTTGGATCAATATCCTTCTGGACTTGCTATTATTTAATAGCCTGGTTTGGAATACAGTACCACAAGTAAACCTCAATAAATGAGGAACTTTTAGAACCACATAATTCAACTTAGCACAAGAGGCTCCTTTGTTTAATTACATGAAAAACACTTTAAAGAAGATTTCATAAATAAATCACTAGGTTGTCAAGAAGCAATTTCACTGAAGTACTTTCTTAACTCAATTGTTATTAGAAAATGAGTCATAGTTGAACCAAAGATGGCCTAACCACCAAGTGGGTTGGTAGCTCAGTGATAGAACACCCCAACAACAAATGGGTGGTCTTTGGTTTAATTCCTAACTAGTCCAATATGATATAAAATCCAAGCTAGGCTAGGATCCCTTCAAGCACTATATTTTGGCTCAAAGGGTGTGTTGGAAAATGATCCACACTTGAACCAAAGATGGACTAGTCACCATGTGTGATGGTAGCTCAGTGGTAGAGTACCCCAAAAACAAATGGGTGGTCCTAGGAGCCTTGAGCACCTATAATGCAGCTCAAATGGGGGTGTTGGAAAATGAGTCACATCCAAACCAAATATGGACTAATCAACAAGTGGCTGGTAGCTTAGTGGTAGAGCACCCCAACAACAAATTGGTGGTCCCTAGGTTTGAGTCCTAGTTAGTCCAATAATTGTGATAGCTATAAATTAAAACATCCACATGAAGATAGCCTCCAATTTAGCTTGGACTGCTAAATCCTTAGTGGTTGTATTGAAATAGGAAAATATATTTATGTACTAAGGGGACATAGGGGGAGCCACAATTAGGTCAAACACTGCTATGCTAAGAAAGATGACAACATAGAACAATAAATAATCACTAGTGATGAAGAATAATAGTTATTTTCCCATGTTATGATGAAGACTGAGTCAATGGTTTTAGGAAGTGTCATATAGGATGTCATATAGCATATAGAAATTGTTTCAACAACATAGAAAGTACAAAATTCACATATTTTGGCATGTATGGATTCTCTTGTGACAATTGCTAGATATCTTTATCTTTATTCTTTGAACTACATAGCCTATTCTTTCTTTAAAAGTTCCCGAAGATACAAGGATGAAGGAGATGTTAGAAACATAAAGAAAACCCAGAAACATGAGTTATACCTTCAAATCTCCTCCATTCAAGTCTCCTTGATAAGGTGGAGGAAATGCATGCACCCAAGTGAAAATCCTAGCTTTAGCCAATATGAACAAATGTGGATTTCTCAATCTAATACCAACATAATGTGAGTAAGGATTTTGATGCAAATTGGATGTGCAATTGGCTATAATTTTGGCCATGGATATGAGAATTTTTGGAGCATAATGATGATATCTCAAGCTTCTGTTATAATGGCTTAGGAGAGGCTCTTATTTATAGATTTTTGAGGATTTTTAGATCAATGGTGGTGGTTTAAAAGTGAGATCCAAGGGTGGAGATTTCATAGTGAAATCAAGGGTCAAAATTTCATAGTGAAATCAAGGGTCAAGATTTCATCAAGAAAGATGAAGGGCTCTTATTATTTTGGAATTTTAAATTCAACCTTGGGAAGGCTTTGCATTTATGAAGATGGAGACGTGAATGAATTAAAAATTCAATTTGATGGGTGAGTGGGATGAGAAGTGACAAATGCATGGATTTGGAAAGGTGAGGTGGAGACATGTGTGAGATTTATCAATTAAATAATGCTCTTTCATGGATTAGGAAAGATGACGTGGAAACACATGTGACTCCATTAATTAAATAATGTTAATTATTTAATCAATTGTGGGGAGATGGGATAATGAAGGATTAGGTTAGTTACTTAAGTGATTAACTTAACTAATATGGCTAGTGGAAATAAAGAGATGAATTAATTAGTGACTTAAGTTAATTAAGTAGGGATTTACTTAATTAATTTAGTCATAGGGTATATGTAGGGTAGGGTAGCTAATTAAATAAATGATATCTATTTAATTAGCCTAGGTTTAGTCATGAGCTAGGTGGATTAATTAACTAAATGAACTTTATTTAATTAATTTAGGCTAATGGTAATGGGGGAATGATTAATTAAATAAATTTTAATTATTTATTTAATCATTTTTGGGTTGGTTGCAGCGAGGATTGGTAATTAATTAAATAAAAACTAATTTATTTAATCAATTTGGAGGAAGGGTATATGATGGGAGATGTTAGGGAAGTGTCAAAAAATGACGGTGTGAGGACACATCATTTATTTCTCTAGTGTAGTGCCAGTTCCCTTTCTCATTCATGAACATTTATTTCTAGGTCATTTGTACCCTCATCATCTATTTGTGTAGCCTTATAGCATTTATGACCCACGTATGTTGATTCTTTGTCTATCCACTCTATGAGTTTCCATATACCTTCAATTCTAGGTGGTGGTAGACTTTGTTCCAATTTTTCTTGCTTCTTTTCTGTAGTTTGTTTGAAGATTATTTCCTTTATTTTCTAGAGTGCTTTATGTATATGTTGGTCTTGGCTATAAAAGAAAAATGTGTGCACAAAAACATTTTGTATCTCATCCCAATTTCTAGTTTCTCTTCTCCTTTCTTAGTTTATGTACCAAGCTTGTGCAATTGGTGACAATGTCCAATAGAATAAATGTGTATACAATATATTGTTGTACTCATTACTACCTTTCCATACCATTATACAAATGTTTCAGTGCTCCTACAGTGGGATATGTCCCTCATATTTGGGTATGATTTCATGTTCTCCTTTGTCCAGTAGATATCTTGTCTTGATGAGAATCTTAAATATCGGCCAATGTTTAATTGTATCTTTATGAGTGTTCCACTAGTTTGTAGAATTACATACTAATGTATGATGTACTACTTCTAATCTCCTTTGTTCATCTGTAAAAGTTTTATCCATCTCTATTAAGTATATTTGTAGGTCTTATACTCCTGAAAAATTAGGCAGTTTGATGTGTGAAATACCTTGCATAATATGATTTATTTGTTGAGATATCAGGGATTTATTTGTATTATACTCTTTAAATTTGCTGCATGCATTATGTGGTGGATTCTCATCTAATGTAGAGGTTTGTGGTACATTTTCCCTACTATCTCAAAGCATAAATATCCTCTTAAACCCAGTCATTCTTCAAGTTCTCAACTCTGGTTCATTTCGTATCCATGTATCTAGTACTTCCTCACTATCAGTACTATACCTATCATCTTCTGCTTCTATCTCTCTCTCCAAATTAGATTCTTCTCCTATCTCATCCATATCTAACTTTGATATTAAATATATATTCTTAGAATAGTCGTCAATGCCTTCTATATAGTTAGATTCTTCAATATATGTCTCTTCCATGGTTGCTCCCAAAGGTATGTATACAATTTTATTGTTAGTATCTGCAAAAGATAATTCCTCTTTGTAGGAGTCAACAATACCATTTGTGTCAACAAACCATTTCAACCCTAGTAATCCATTAAATGCATCACCTTGTTCTTTCATTGCTACAACGACAAATTCTATAACTTGTTTTACCCCCATTAGGTTCACTTCAACTTGTTTCCAAGTTCCAAGTGTTCCCATACTAGATCCATCTGCCAAAGTTATGTTATAAGGAGTTTCACTCAACCTAGGTTTTCCTAGTTATTCCCATAGCCTCTTAGTAATTATGTTCACATCCACACCCAGGTCTATCATAACATGTTTGACCTTTTTATGGTTTATATGAACATCTACCAGTAGTGGTTTTGTTTTCTAGTGTCTATTTGAATCTGCCCATCTGTCAGATTTGGTTTTTATGTACTTGCTCATTGTTCCAATATTCGGAAAACTAATTCAATTTCTCAATTAGATTGTGTTGTTGTGTTAACTCTGTTAACATTTTCAATACTACCACCTCTCTTTCTGTAAAGAACTGATAATATTGTTATGCTTGTTTTTCTCTTGAGTTACAATTTTCTTTGTTTTCTATACAATCTTGTTATGCTATTTTTTATTAGGGAAGAATGTGTCTTCCTCCTCACTTTCTTCTATTTCACTAGTATGATGTCTTGCAGTATTTGTACCTTACCTTATTACTACTGCAACCTTTTCTTTCCCTTTATTTTTCTTTTTTTTAATAGATTTATTATGTTTGGGCTTCTTACTATGGTTCTCTTCTTTAGAAGATTCCATTGAAAATGTATCTGTCTTATCATCATTGTTGCTCTAGCAGGTTCTTGCTACCTGGACTTGTTCTTTGGGGACTCTCATGATTATTCGGGAACCTTTTTGTGAATTAAAATTTTGTAATTCATCACTTTTTGATTGTTTTGGTGTGTTGCAAAAGTATTGTTGTGTTTTGTCACACGATCATAGGTCATGTTCTGTACTATTACAAAATGTGTACTATTTTCTCTGCTCTCCCGAACATTCATTGGAAAAATGTCCTGTAACTACTGTAACTTTATTATTCTTTCTATACTTAGCAATGACCTTCTTCCTAATATTCTCTTTCTTCTCTAGATATTATTTTTCTAACAATTATTCTTTTGTTAGGATTGGTTGTCTTACTTTCACTTTTTCTAATTTATGTGTGCACTTAAACATTTTCTATCCAAATGTAGTTCTTCCTTTGGCATTTTTATCATCACTTTTGCTCCTCTGGATGCATTAAGTTCTTTTAGGTTATCACTTTTAGTAGGTGGCAGTGTATTTTTGTAATATTGTTGTGCTTTCTCACATCTAAACAAATCATGGTCTAGGATACTACAAAACCCACAGGTTTCTTTCTTATCTTCTATGCACTCATCGGCATAATGTCATGTTGGTCCACACTTATAGCATGTTGCATCCTCCCTACATTGTTGATTTCTTCCTCTACTTATTCCACCATGATAGTTACTTCTTCCACAATTGGTGGTGTATTTTGTAACGTATTTATGTTCCTTTGGTTCCTCCATTGTGATTGTCTATAACCATGGTCCTGGGTGTAAATGTACTATTTTCTAATCCTTTGGTTTGATCCATACCCCTATGAGGAGTCTCGCAGTGGTGATTACACCAAGTTTCATGTTCTTCTTCTATATGTACCCTAAATAGTGGGGATGGGCAATCATCTATCATGTGATCATTCCATTCACTGCATATGCGATAGTAGGTGGTTCATAACTTGCAGGGAGCTTCTCTTAAATCTACCCTGAGTATCGCAGGCTATTTCTCTCCCTTCTAGATTGGACATTCATTATGGAGGTGTCCTTCTCTTAATAATTAGGTACACCATATGTTGGGTCTCATTGGTGGTGTTTGATTAGATTCTCCCTTGGCAAAAATCTCTTGCTTAATCTTTAGTTGTTCTAGCTCAAATTTCAACCTTTCTATTTCTTTGTTTTCATCATTCTTGTCCTTCCTTCTCCATGTTTGAGCTTCAATTCAGCAGGCTAATGTAACAACATCTAAATATGTTTTAAATACCCATCCATCTAGAGAAGCTCTAATGCTTGGTTGTAACCCTGATATAAACCATTCAATCCATTATTTCTCTGATAACGATTCTTCTAGATTTTGAGCTACCTCTTTGAACTGTTGGTCATATTCTTTGATTGACTCACCATCTCCTTGAAATAGGTCTCTCATTTTTCTAGCACTTTCAGTTCGAATGTCTGGTGACTGAAAGTTAGATAGGAATTTAATCTTAACCTCCAACCATTCTTTATTGTGAAGATGGTATGTTTTCCTATATACCCATTCAGAGCATCATTCCTCAAAGTTCCTACAAAATCAAAGACGATCCCTATCTATACCCATTCTCTGCCATAAGGATTCTAGAATACAAATACATGTTTTGTAGCTTCTATAGTGTCTTTCCCAAATACAAGGAACTTCATTGGTGGATCCATATGGAAAATGTTTTCTTTGGTCGTTTTGCTGTAAGGGATTGGCTCATTCTTTGGTTTCTTTTCCTTACCTTTAGAATTATTTTGTTTTACTAGCTTCCTTATCTGACCTTTATCTGTAGGTAAACCTATCTCAAAGAATTCTTTGCCTAGTATCTCTTCACAATTGCTTACAAATTCTTGTGATTTTGATATCTCACTTAAATTGTTAAATATATCAGATGAGGATACTTCCCTTGTCTTAATCGGCATGAGGATGGCTCCTAGTCAAGGGGTTGTACTTCTTCATAGGGTTGCTTTGTTTTATGAGATAATTTTGTATTATTCATGACATCTTATTAAGTAATTGGAGCTCCCATCCTTTCTTTATCATTTCAATTGTATTACTAGCCATGTTATCAAATGCATCATCCTTGTTATCTTCCTCCTCATGATATCATTAACAGCAACTCCTCTGATGCGCTCTATGTCTCCTTTAGCCACAACCCTTTTGGCACACTCTATTTCAACTCCCTTAGTCACAGCCCCTCTGACGCGCTCTATGTCTCCTTTAGTCATAACCCATTTGGCACACTCTATTTCAACTCCCTTAGCTGCAACTCCTTTAGAGCGCTCATCCAATCTTTCTTCCTCTCCTACATTCTTTTCTCTGATAGCACCCACATCGATGTGCTCATCCAACTATTCCTTTTCCTCCGTATCCTTCCTTTTGTGTTTTCTGATTATCTTTCCTATCTTTTATGTCCTTTTGTAGTATATTTCTTAACGTTCTTGAGTCTGTTTCTATCTCTCTTCCTTGCTCATTTCCATTTCGGTTAGTATAATCTCATTGATCTCCCTTAATATTTTGTTATCCCCTTTTTCCATGGGTGTTTTTGATTTGGTATTAAACATTAATCCTTATGTATTCCATGGTTGACTTATCTTGAAGAGTTACATATTTTCAAGGATCTTTTTAGATCCTTCCCTTTTCCATTTATCATCCTCTTAAGTCCCTACCCCCCTCTCACAAGGGTAGGAACCTAAAAGAATGCTCTATATATCATAAAAAAAATTCTGTTACTTTTGTTTTCTTCCTTTCCACTACTCTGTACTTCCCTTTATACTATTTCATCCTCTCTATTCTTCACTATCCTTTTCTAGGGTCTTGGCAATGGAAACAAATGTTGGCAAGGGATTAGAGGATAACAATCTGAAGATTTGAACCTTATGTAGTATTTATACCCTAATGCTAACAATAGAAGAACAATCAAGCCTAGTGTAATAAGATCTATGGATGTGTGGTAGAATATAGAATAATAAAATGAAATATATATTCATACATTATACATATATTAAGTCTCAATTAACTTTTTATATATTCATTACATACATATGTAATACATTATTGTAGACACCTAAAATTGACTTTCTTCACAAACCAATTTCCTGTATCTCTACACCACCAATTATCCCTCCTATTAATTAAATAAATTCATTTTATTTAATTAATTTATCCCTAACCATTTATCCATCCCTTGTGATCAATTAATTCATTTAATTTATCACTATACCTTACAACACTATCCCCCATTAATTAAATAAATGTTCCCAATATTTATTTAGTTAATTTCCCCATTTCCCTAAATCCTTATTAATTAGATAAATCATGCTTATCTAATTAATCTACCCTACTAATCAACCTAAATCTAGCCTAGTTGATTAAATAGCAATTATTTAATTAGCTATTCAAGCCTACCTATCCCCTAGACCTAAATTAATTAAGCTAAACACTTAATTAACCTTGCTTAGCCCATCCTCCCACACACCTTTGAATAAAAATCAATTTTTTATTCAAAGGGTCAACCCTTCCTTACAACTCATTTATCACCCTCTTACACATGTAAGTGTACATGTGTCCTTCAACCTTCACACCTCCACATAAAAGTGAATATTTAATTCACACTCCCCCATGAGTTAAATTTTTAATTCACTTGTCACATCCACTCTTCGTAAAAATAAATTTTTAATTAATTTCTAATCCTCCTCTCTTCCCAATGTGCATTTTTAATTCACAAATAATGAAAGCCCTCCAATTCCATTGACCAAACCTCAACCTTTGATCTGTCTCATCCACTCCTCTTGTGACACTTGTCACAAGGCTATGACTCCAATCCAAACCCTAACTCTCAAGCATTTCTAGCCCTTGATCTCAACTTTTAATCCTCACCCTCCATCCTTTTTCCAAAAATCTATAAATAAGACCCTCCTCTAAGCCATTTTCAATCACTTCTTCTTGCATCAAATCCATGCCAAAATCTCTCCAAAATATCCTCATCCTAACACCATAATGCCAAAATCATTCTAGCCTCTCTATCCAATCTATCAATCTATCAATCTATCATCCAAATCCCTCTTCTACATTGTGTTGAATGCATAGAGCAATCCACATTTCACATTTCATCAACTTGGGTAAATCTAAGGAGTTTGGGTGCAACTTCTTCTACCCTATCAAGGAGAGGGATCACATTTGAAGGTATAACTTTGTGTATTTATGCATTTTGTTTGTATTTCTAACTTCATTTGTTTTCCTTATCTTCATTTGGCACACCCGATGGGTCCCACAAGGTCCCTATCTAATCATTTTGTAAGTGTTTTTCTTGAAGAAACATGTATTTGCAGGTGTAGCACCTTTTCTTCGCGCAATAGTGATATTTCTCAGCAAAGTAGTGTCATTTCTGCATACAGTGGTGCATCTCTGTCTGTTGTGGCGCTATTTTAGCCTGACAATCCCACTCATCTTTAACTTAAGACTAATCTTCTTCTCCTTGTTTTCTATCTTTTCTAGCATTTTAGCTCTCAGTTTTTACAGGTTTTGCACAGAAACAAAAGGAAACTATGGCAGAATTTTCCTAAAATCTATCCATTGACCAACACTATGCCGTATTGGGGCTATCGACACCCAGAGTGACACCTTCATCTAAGACAAATCGACCAAACCACACTTCTGTGCAAAGTGGTGCTATCTTTCTATTTTGTGGCGCTACCTTCTTTATGAGTGTTATCTTCTTTATCGATGCCATCTTCTATATCAGCGCTATCTGTTTTCATGGTGCCATCATTTTCTGTAGGGCTATCTTGCATTGTGGTGCCATCCTCTATTGTAGTGCTACTAACTGTAGTGGCACCTTCTTGTATTGTAGTGCCATTTGTAACTATTTTAGTGCTATCTCTGTAATCGACTCAATCTGTATGTATTCTAGTGTTATTTCCTAGGGTAGTTAGCTTTTGTCATGGGCTTTACTAGTAGTGCCATTTTAGCTATCTATGGCACCATTTTAGGTTTCTATGGCACTATCTGTATTTATTTCAGCACTATTTTCTATGCTAGCTTAGGAATCTGTGCAGGGTTGGGTCTCTTTTCTGCATGATATTTTAGATTATCTAGGGGTACAATCTTGGAACTACTAACAATTTTTGTAGGGATTTCTTAGCATAGAAAACACTTTATCTTAGTGCACCTAAAATGAACCTTTGTTTGCTTAGCTTATAAAACACTTGAATTTGGTGCATAAAATCAATCTTTCTTGCAAACAAATAACAATCAAACATTTCATTTTGGTGTACCTAAAAAGAATCTCTTGTGTGCCCTAGCATAGAGAACATTTGATTTTGGTGCACTAAAATTAATCATTGCTTACAACAAACAAATCTTTAGGAACATTTCATTTGGTCTTTAAAACAAACATTAGCTCTTGTTTGTCATGCTTGGTGTACTTGCACATTTTGTTACCCATGAGTTAGGATCAAAGTATCCTCTCCCCTCACCTTCAAAAGGATCTTGGGTGAAGAGAAATGGTTCTATCCTCATTTTTCTAGAAAGTGGGCCTGCCCTTGAGACACATCTGTATGAAGAACTCATTGGTGACCCCAAGCAGTACTTTCATCAGGTCTGCTATATGTAAATTAAGATAAGGTGAAAGCCAAGTCCAAATTGGTATCAATGTTTACATATGATGCTAGCTTGAAAGGAAGTAGTACCTTGTGTATATGAGACTCCTAGTAGAGCTAGTCAAAACCTTAAGTGGTTTATCAGATGCTCGTAACATGACGATCCCCCAGATGTACCCCCACTACAAACCATTGTTTTAGAAGCCAAAATCCCTCTACTTGTTCCACAAGTATTGTCCTTGCTTCACCTTAGGTTGTAGATGCTTTATTATCACATTTTCATAATCAAACCTTTGGCCATTGTGTTCTCTTATGTGTAGTATTTACATGCTTGCCAAGAATCCCATCAATTGAGCTTATCCAATCCCTTTATTTGAGCTTGATCAAATTGTAATCCACTTCCTCTCTATTCATAATCTATCTTCATCATCCTAATCATTCTTATCCACTTCATCTTAATCTAATCACCCATCTATCCTAATCATCTTAACCACCTATCTCATCCACATCATCATCCAAATCATTCAATTCAATCTTATACTAATCACCCTCATCATCCTTAATCCAATTCATCACCATAATTTTAATCCCATTTCCCTCATCCACTTGACCAATCTCATCCAAATCAAATCCAAAATCCAACCAACATCAATCCATAATCTTCCAAACCATTATCCAAATCTTCATCCAAAATCAACCCCAAGTCAAAAATCATAACATCAAAATCAAATCCAACATCCATCATCCCTCATCCATTATCCACTCCAATCAAACATTCCAACCCGTAATTCTTAATCAATAATCATGCTTTGCAAATCAAACTTTGGTTAAGGATTTAGTCTCCTTTATCCTCCATCAATATTTCATCCAAAATCAATCCCAATCACAATCATCCACATCATTATCAAAACTCCAAATCCAAATCAACCCAATCAAAAATCAAGACCTTAGTTTATCATTATCAACCTTTATCCAAACTTGTTGGAGATCATTAGTCTATCTTAAGTAAGTCACCCCAATCAACCCTCTTGCTCGAGATCATTAGTCTACCTTAAGCATAGAGAATCATCAATCATCCATCAAATCAAAATCAAAACAAATCATCCTAAGGTCTTGAAGTTTGATCCCCAACATCACAATCATCCATTATCTTCCATTTCATCCCATATCTCTCCAACAACATGGATCCTTATGTAGCAATGCAACAATTACAAAGACTTAGAAATATCTATGAGAACATGGATCCTAATACTAAGGAAAAATGCAAAAATGACATCAAAGATATCCCCTTAGCACACCTCATTATTGGAGAATCCCAAGCCCCTACCAAACCTCCATCATATCAACAAATACCCTACATTTCATCCCCATCCACATCATATCAACCTACATCTTACATATCCACACCATAAACCTCATACCAACCTCCATCATATCAACATATATCTTACATATCCACACCATCAACCTCATACCAACCTCCATCATATCAACAAACACCCTATCTTTCATCCCCGCTAACATCATATCAATCTTCATCCCCTTCTACATCCATACCATCATACCTGTCCAACCAATCAATACCTCCAACTTATCCATCCCCCAACCTTTGTCATGCTAACTTTGATCAAGGGAACACCAATCTAGCACACCTTATATCCAAAATCCAAATCTTATATCAACAACCATTTCCCCATATGAATTCCCCATCACCTAATCCCCATCCTCCAATCTCCCCATCACAATATCCCCCCAACCTTATCAAAATCCATCATCCTATGTATCTCCCAATCTATACATCCCTATCACCCATCCACCATCTAATCCACCATCAAATCTCCCAAATCCTAAGCCCACAACATCCAAATAATCCTTGTGGGATTTCCTCCAAAGAACATAAAAAAATGAAAGCAAATCTATAGAATCCTCCAAAACCACCACCCCTCCAACACCAACATCCAATCCAATGCCTATCCTTGAACCCATCCAAGAACCATCACTACCTAATTCCATCACCCACGTATCTAATCCCAATCCTAATCCTACGCCATCCACCCTTACTCTCCATTCATTATATTGTTCTTCAACCCATACACTCATGAAGGATGTCATCCATTAGCTATTAGCAAGGAATCAAACACCCTCATGCAATCAAACACCTACCAAACCTATTGAACAATCTCCTATCATAACTCAAAAACCATCATGTAGCCATGTTCAAGAACCCATAAGTCAAGCATCTATCGCATCCATCCAAACACCTATCATCTCCATCCAATCACCCACCACATATATCCAAATCACTTCTACTTCTATCCAAACACATGGGCAATGTCAAGAGTCAAATCCAAAGCATGTTGAAGCATCAATCCCCTATCCTAATCAAGATCTAAGTGTAGTGCCCCTCACTTTGCTTTTATCAGACTAATGGTTATCCTAGTAGGACTAGACATTATGATATTTTGTTTAATGATGGATTCTCTGTTATTATGCTAGTTGATTATGGATTTATGTTATGATGATGTTTGATTATTGGTACTTTATACTTTCACAGCTTGATGGGCATATCTGATGCTATGGATTAATGTTATTATGAGTTTAATGTGTTATTTGATCATGATTATGATGCATTTCAGGTAATGGATGTATTAGATCGCTATGTAATTGATTATCTTATCTTGTTGAAAAGCACTAGAAGATTATGTGTAATGTAGTTATTTGTAGATATGTTTATGTGAATGGAACAGTGTCGCATTACTCGTGTTCAAGTACCCTGCCATGCTGCGATTTCCATTCACTGTGTGTATGATTGCATGTTTATATATGTATATGTTCAACCCTATTGTTTGTTGTAGGTACTAGGCATCGACTACACCTGAATTAGTAGGTCTGAGCGTGCCTTAACCAATGGAATTATTGATCAGAGTTAGCATAAGGTCCCCTACTCAATTAACATCCTCGAAGAGGATGAGTATCTGGTATCACATACAGTCATTATCGTCTGTTGAACTATTTGTTCCTGCGTCGTGGTCATGTCTTGTGGTCGTGTATGAAGGTCAGGTATCATCTTGTAGGTTGTGTTTATCCAATTAGTAATGTTTGATTTAAGTTTGGTTAGTGTTTCATTAAAATAAAGATTAATTTCAAGTTAAAGTTAAATAATTGTTTATTAAAGGAAAATTATTAATTGTTTATTAAGCATAAACAATTCAATTATGATGCAATTGTAAAAATTAAATAAAAATGCAAATAAATTTGATAAATAATAATATAAGGTTAATTTTGAGTTGTCATATAATAACCATATACAATGAATATTAAAAGAAATAAAGTTAGTTGTAAATTAAATTGTAATTTGTTATATTACAATTTAATAAATAAAATAAATTATATTAAAGTTGTAAAATTAAATTGTAATTCATAATGTTACAATTTAATTAATAAAATAAAAAAGTGGGTGGTTGTAAATTGATTAAATTATATTGAAATCAAATATATAAATTAATATAATCATAAATTTTGATAAATTAACTCATTTGAAATATTAAAATAATAGAAATAATAATTTAATGAGTTGGAGGACATTGGATCATGAGCCATGCCTCCTTAAATAGTGGGAAGGTTTTGGAAAGAGGGAGAGGGATTAATTGGTGAAGCTGGAAAAATTTGGGGAGGATTATTCTTTTTGGAGAGAAAAATTATTTACAGAATTTGGAGAGGAGTAAATTGTAGGTTTCGGGGCAGAGAAGAGGTGGTTGTTTGAAGTTGAGGAGTAATTACAATCTTCTATTGAACAAGCGTGGGAATTCAGGTTCCACTAATTCCTTTAAACTCTTTCTCTGATCCTTGAAATCTACCTGTGATGAAAATGGATAAGTCATTCTTCCCGTTGAATGTTTTGTTGATTAAATCCATTTCATATTTATTCTGCAATCTTTGTTTCCCTTCATCGTTGCATAATTTTCTGGTGTCCATTAATGTGATCTTCCTCCTCTATGACTAGTGTATGCAATCTTATGACCGTAAATCCAACTATACCCAGAGATCGTTTAAATTCCTCCATCTTTCATCAATCTCCTAGCTGATTTATAAAGTTTTTTCTTCAACAAATTCATTGTGTGTGTTTTCCTCAGAAGGTGATTCATGGTTTTCTGTTGCACTCCCCATCAACTCTTATCACAATAGCAAATCTTGCAATAAAATATGCTGATTTGAGTTATTTGCTTTCAATTGTTTTCTTTTTCCTATTAAAAACAAATTTGCCAAGAAATTGCTCCCACCTGTAGCTTTAATCTGAGATTTAGAATTAGCCATTCTTTGAGTTGTTCAAACAATATATATATATATATATATATATATATATATATATATATATATATGTATATATATATATATATATCATGAAATAAAACTTATCTCTTAGGTTAAAATTATTGATTAAAGGGAAAAAAAATGCATTTTACCAGAAGCAAAATCAGTCTCAACATATTTCATGGTAGTAATGAGGTTTGCGTTTCATTTAAGCGAAGGCTATAATGAGGATACGGTGGTTATGACGAATATGATTCATTTATGCCATTTTATTCCAGAATGGTTGTTATGAGGTTGTGTTCCTTTTATGCGTATTGTTTCAAGTGAAGATTAAGCACATTAAAATCTTAAGAAATTATTTTACCTGCCTTTAATTACCATTAAAATCTAAAACTTAGTCAATTAATTTTAAAATGCCTTCATGGCTGAGCACTCCATCTATGATTTTGGATAAGTTAAGGCACATTAATACCTCCAAAAATTATATTGCTGTAATAAAGCTTATTGCCCATTGTTGTAGTGCCCCCTCATCGTTGGCTTGTGATAGCAGTGGTTCTGCATTGCTCTCTGTCAATCGGAGACAGTTGTTAGTCATTCGTTGCATTGATTCAGTTCTGAGACAGTTGACTAGTAGGTTATGATTTATGTTTATTCTGATGAACTATGTTTGACTGATATAATTAGACAGGTGTTATGAGTTTATGATGGCACTACTATTATTTCAGTTATGATGCAAATTAATATCATCATGTGTCATTTGATTGTGGTGGTTGAATTCAGATAAAAGTTGTTATGATATTGTTTCAAGAGCAAAGACGGTGTAGTACTACTTGCTTTGAGTACCCTACTACGCTATGATTCTCTGACTCTCTATGTGTGTTGACATATATGTGTTTGATTTTATACAACCAATTGCTCAGATGTAGGCTGCAGGTACCGAACCTCGACTCCACCTGATATAGCAGGTTCGAGCGGGTTCTTACACCAATGGGTATCAGTGATGGGAGATAATGCGAGGTCTATTCCACTAGGTCGGTCCTTGTCTTCGGTTGTGGTCTCGAGTCGTGTGGTGTTGCTTGGTCTATGCCCTATATGTTTGGTAACCTATGTTTTGGAGAATAGTCAAGTTGTGTTAATATGCTCATGCGTAGTTGATTAATACTATATTGATTTCTTATTAGAATAATAATGCTTCCTTTATGATTATTGGATAACATTTGCTTGGCTTAGAACTTGGATTGATTCCTTGGTTGAATTTTAAAATAGACTAGAGTTAATTATCTATTGTTCAAGAGCATTTACATCATTAATTTGGAGTTATGGGTTATTAATTTATAATTGGTGCAGAATAATTTTGATATGCGAAATAAATGCCTTGAGTTGTCGAATATGAATTCTCTGAGTTGTGGAATCTTTATTATTAGTAAAATTTTAAATTTCCAGAGGAGTGGGTTGTTGGGTAACGGATGCATGTCTACATCTATTTTATGAGTTGAATCATTTTTGTTAAGGGGGGAACACAGAAGAAGTTGGAGGCTTCAAATCAAAAATTGGGTTCTGGGTATGTTCTGCATAATTCTTGCTTGAAGTTTATTGTGCTTGGATAAATTAATTCTGCTCCCTTGTGCTTTGGAATCTATTAGTCTGAGATTCTGGTTTGCCTGCTGCTTTCCTCCATCTTGTCTCTGTAGAATGGAATTTAAACTTTATTGAAGTACGATTGTTCTGTGCTTGAGTGTGAAAATTGGCATTTTGTGGCTTGGAACTTAATCTTTTTGGTAGCTTGTATCGTCCTGTAGTTGCCCTGACCTCACCTTCATCTTGGGAATTTTTGCACTTTTATTTCTGTCAAGATTTTAACCTCTATTACCTTAGAGAATCTCTGTTGACCTATTTGGGATATTAGCAAGCTCATCAAAGATATGGAATATTTGATTTTGTCCGGCGGATCCTATTCTACATATTGTCCTCTTTACCATCAAATTTCGTATCCAGCTTGAATTTCAGAACCCTTTTTTTTTGGAAAATGAGACTTTTAGCCATCTGTGAGTGAAATTTTAATTAGAATGCTATCAAACTTGTTACCTTGGTTGGGCTTTCACCTCTTAAACCTTTAAATCTGCTAGACCTCACTCTTTAACCTTCTATTGACATATGCCAATACAATTACTACCAGAATATGTTGCTCTTAGAAACTTCTTCTCCCAAGTGGCTGTACGGCCGTACCTTAGGGGAGTCTATGATTCTTGCTGCTGAATATTGTGAAAGAAACCTCAGTTTTACCTTGACCGTATGACGTAAGATGTGCATCTGTATTCTTTGTTTGGCTTAATCTTTGCTCTTTCTTCCTTGTGACCGTATGGTGCTGGAATGGGGTTGAGTGATTTCTTTCCTTGTGGTTTTCTTTCTACCTCTCTGTGGGCCGCTGGACCGCCTCCTCATTGATTTTTTTTTTGATTGAATTCCTTATTGATTCTTTAACTCCTTAAAATCTGCAACTTCTGGTGATCACGGCTCCCTCCTTATCTTCCTGTATCCAGTTTTATGCCAAAAATTATTTTAGTGAAAATAACATTATCTATCTGCCCTTACCTGTCACGATTTCTCTGTTTGGCGTGAGAATCTTTGGGTATATTGTTATCTTCTTTCGCTCGGTCAGCCTAATGCTTTTGTGCACATCTTGCAAGCATTGTGATAAACCCTTGGTTCGGCCTCTCTGAGGTGATTCAAACCAGATCGAGCGACTTGATAGGTCTCCTTAGATAAGTTCAAACCCTAGGAATTATTTTGTATGTTCCTTTTAAGCATATTCATTGTAGTGCTGCAGAGAGCATATTTATCTAGTCGCTGTAAATAGAATATCAACTCTTTTAGGTAGGCATCAATATGATGGCCGCAACAGTTTCTGTAATTAGATGTCTTCCTTAGTTAGTGTTAGCCGAAGTTTATTGAATTGCTCTCTTTTTCCCACTATAGATTAATAGGATTAGAAAGCCGCTAAAGTAGGATAGCTAGTTTCCACCATTTTCACTGGCAAAGACTAGTTCTCATTTTAGAAGCAAATCTATATTTATTCATCAACATGGCTTGTTAGGGAACCGTCAACAGTAGGTCAATTGGGTGTTTCTTTTGCATCGCAATAAGTGTGGTTCTTTCTTGTAAATATGTAATTAGTAATTCATTTCAGTTTCATGTGTTGGATTGTGGGGTTATGTTAAAGAAGTTATTAAGTTCTAGTAGCCTACCTGAATGTAGATGCTTATCAGTGAGTTTGGCTTAGTAGTATTTCTAATTAGTAACACAGCAGATATGAATCTTGTCCTGGGGATTTACGTATGCAATAATTTGATTATTGAAATGGTCTTATGATGGAAAGTCATTTCGGGTTATATTAGTTTTGTATTTGGAAATGTTATGAGTGAATTTTTGCTTTAAGTTCGATCCATAGATGCCTTTTGAAAGAGTCATACTTTTTTCTTATAGCTTTTTCAATAAAGGTTGTGGATGGTAAAATTGATGGTAATAGTTATAGTTGTCTTTTCTTTGTATGTGCAATTGATAATTATTAATATATCCAATCAGATGTTCGTATGGGTTGTGCACAAAATCCAATTGTGGCTTAGTGAATTATTTTAATTAAAACATATCATTTTAGATACTATATCAAGGTTTATGTTTCAATTACTTATGTTGGAAATTATGTGCATACAATTGTAGTGGTTGTTTTGCAATTGGTAATTGTTAGGAAATGGTTCTAGGGAAATGCATTTACTCATAGTTGTGGCCATTAGGAATTTGTAAATGGGTAGAATGTTAGATGATTTCTATGATGTTGGCAAGAAAGCTTACCTTTATTTTTTTACATGAGGAATGGTAAGAGGTAATACGTTAGGAAAGTATATAGGATTCTTGTAGTTTGCTGAAGTTGAAAATGTTTTATAGTGAAGTATGCTTATAGTTTGAATCATTGATGCTTTAGGAGTAACCTCACTTTTGTTGTTTAGCAAATTGTTCATATAGCTTGAAAATAGAATGATTATACTAAGTTCACATGGTTATTAAACATTTGTTATATTCTAGCCTCCTTGTTAAATTTGTTAGGTTATATTGGCATCTCTAGGTCATGCGAATGTTAGAAAATAAAATATTGGAGTTATTCGAATTATTTTAGTTTCATAGAGTAAAACTAGGGTGCAAGTCAATTAATGTTTTCTTTGTTATACATAAATTCTTGAGTAAATTGAGTTATTGTCAAATTTCCTGGAGGTAGCAATATTGTGATAATCTAGTATCGCTTACCTTGTTAGTAAGGGAAAATTAAAACATATCCTTTTAGATGCTTTTATTTTAGAAAACAAGGAATTGTGTTTGATTATTTTAAGTGGCATTAAAGTGTCTTTAACTTGGGATTGTTTTAGTAATAGAATTCCTTCATGATCTTTCATTGGATTTGTTTAAGTATGGTTGTTCGGATTATGGTACACCGTTTCTTGCCTTATTAATTCCGAGCAATGTAGAGTTTTGTTATGTGGGTATTCTTGTGTTGGTCGATCTATTGTCGTAGCGAGATTTAGGCAAGTGGTCAAGTTTGTGTTTCCAAGGCTTGGATGATTATGGTTTCAATTCAGTTAATGTCATATTTTATGTCTCTTGTCCATGTATGGAGTTACTGGTTGTATATGCATGGAGGAAGGATGCAATTGGTCTACTTCTTTTCTTAGTATGTGAGTCACATGTTGCAATTCTTGTATCAATTTGTTAAACCTTGGTTTCCTTCTTGGTGAGGGACTTATTTGAGATATAGTGTCTGTGTACCTAACTCCAGAGGTGTAGTTCTTGGTTTTGGTTCAAAATTATGGCATGTCAGTGTTTTGGGTTCACTGGCTTTTCGTGTCTTGTAATGAATGGGAAATGGCCTCTCGGATATAGTACTTGGTTCTTGATGGTAATGCTTCAATTTTTGAAGAGATTATAAGGATTTATTGTTGTGGCCTAGTGAATGGTGTATGTTATGGCTCGGATCTGATTGGTGACTTCTTCCTGCATGATGTGGTATGTATGGTTGACCAAAGGACGCTAAGGGAGTGGCTTTCATGGTGGGGCTGATGCCTAGTGAGAGGTCACATGGGTAACCCCATGGAAGTTGTAAGCATGTGGAAAACTTAATAACTTAATCAAGAGGGTTGGGGGTATTAAAACACTTAACAAGATAAGTAAGAGACCTCACCCATGCCTTGAGTGCTCTCACAGGCTAAGGATGGGATGTGAAGGCCTGGTTGGCAAGGCCGACCTCCTTGTCCCCATGAGAGGACTTGTCAGCTCCGCATGTGTCACCCTATGGGGCCGGTGCCTAGAGAGAGGCTGCCAGGGTAACCTAGATGGGGGCTGGCTTCTGGTGATTGATAGCCTGGGTAACCCATGCTAGGACCATGCGATGACACTCTCCTTACGTAGTTCAGTTGTTTCTTCTTGGTTGTGCCTCTGGAGTGATGTCTTATCTTATGCAGTTTGGTTGATATGGTCGGTTGTGTCAAGTCAGTTGTCATTTTTTATTTGTTGTTACTATGGCTTAGTGGAGTCCTCGTTGTTATCTCCTAGCTTGGAGGGGTGGACCTCAAGGTTCCACATGGTTGGGAGGCAGAGCTATCCATTGGTCATCTTGGAGATGTGGTTCGTGTCCTATGCAGAGGTGTTCTTGTTCTAGATTGCTTTCTACCTTCAGTGATGATTATTTACCTCCATATGTATTCTTTTGTAAAGCAACATGATCAGTCTTGTAATCTTGTTTTGTAACCTTGTATATTATCTATCTTGCTAATGCAAAGTTGATCTTATCTGTAGAAGTATAATGTATTTAACTTGTGTGGTTTTAATTCACTAATGCAATTGTGTTTCCCTAGATTTGTTAGAAGAGCAATTTCCTTAATGATGTGTATTAAGGTATATTTGGTTTCTATTTTTGCATTATCTTGCTTTCAAAAAAAATTATTCCTAGAATTTTGCTTTTGTTTGCCTAACTCTCTAGGGTTGCATGACGGGGCATTACAATTGTTCTATCGTGCGTCATCATAATGCATTATATGGCTGTAGTGAGGATTGCATTCCATTTAGGCGTCTATTTTAGGATAGGTTAAAGTTTATTAATGCCTTAAGGAATTATGTTTCCTATAGATAGTGGACATTAAAATCTTAAATTTAGTCAATTTTTAAAGCCTGCTCATTAAAATAGTGTGCGCTGAATTTTTAACATATCCCTTGGCTGTAATGAAAAGTTCAAATTAGAATTTCCTACACTTGGTGCTCATTAAAATTTCAAATTTAGTCAATTTACATTAGGGTAGGAAAGGAGTTTAAAGTAAAATCCCTTTGGGCTATTTTTCACTTTTAGTTAAAAAGCTCATGTAAAAATGTTAAAAAATTAGATTTGCTAGTTAATAAAATTTCTAGCACTACTACAGAAAGTTAATAAAATTTCCAGCACTGTAGAAAGTTATTACATTTAATACAAAATTCATGTAATAATGTTAATCAACTGTTCATGAATTAGGTTTGCCAGAAATTAAAAAGCTGTTCATAAATTAGGTTTGCCAGAAATTAAAAATCTTCAAATGATACCAGTAGTTTTAGATGTAGTTAAATATTTATTTTAGCTCTGAAGATTTTTTTTTTTAAATTATCATATGAAAGAGGAGATTTTGTTTTAAATTGTCAAAAATTATATCGGATTATGATGATATGAATAATAGGTTTTATATAGTTTACTTATGCTGAAGTAAGCTATATTAATTTTAAACGTTCTGTTGAATAGTTAACTGTCATATAAAATTTATTTACAATGTTAATTCACTTCTCTTTGGATGAAAAATATTTACTATCCAATGATCCATGTTTTTGTCTAAATTAATTTTTAATTAAATTAGTTCTAGGATATGAATGACTGGTGGAGATATAATTAGGTATTAGAAATAAATTTTATAATAATAAAGTTATATTACTTTATGGGGAGTAAATATGGATGAATTCTTGGAATTGTGAGATTATTGTTAAGTTAATTCTCTTGAATTTTATATATATATATATATATATATATATATATATATATATATATATATATATATATATATATATATATATATATATATATATATATATATATATGAGTATAATTATATAAGTCTATGTAAAATTGAGTATGTTGAATAAATGGGTTTAGGAAATTAATTAGGAAAAGAAGAGAATGGTCAAAATAATTAATTAACTTCCATATGTTAAACCATGTGTATTGAATTAATATTATAGTTAAGTTAATCCATTTTCTTAGATTAAAGAATAGAATTTTATTTGATTAAGATCTTCTTACAATGATTTTGTTAAGTTGAAAATTGTTAAATAAGTTGGAATTAGGTTTATAAACATTGTTTTGAAATTTGAACCATGAGTGTTGGATTTAGATAATTGGTTAATGATGAGTAGATTTGCTCTATGTGAATAAGATTCATGGGAGTTGATTCGTTGGTCATAAATGGGTTCTTGTGCAAGTTGTTATGGTGTTAATCCAGAGGCTTAGGATGTATATGTCTTGTTCCATGTAGTATATGGATAGATCACTTCAGATTATGATGTTTTAAGAGTAAGTTGCCTCTCATCGTGTATAAGGGTTTAATAAAGGTAATGTGATTAATGTATGATCTAAGCTGTGATTGTATCATGAGGAGGTAACAATTCCCTTGTGGATGTATTGTTGTTCATTTAATTGTATATATCGTGTATTGGGTATTGAGTTAGATTTTAGAATTGGTAGACACTGGGAACCGTAAAGAAGTAATGGATATGTTTTGCTAAGGGCAATGGATTATGAGTTGTGTTCTTACGATTATGCTTTAGCATGCAAGAAGGATAATTCCTTGTATTGTGCTTATATAATTGTTGTTATGATGCCTAGCTTGATGGAAAGGGTTTACTAGGTGTTAGCAGGGGAGTGGCTTTCAATGTGGGGCCGACGCCCAAAGTGGCTGTCAGGATAACCCATTGAAAGTTGTTAACTAAGTAAAAACCTAAAAATGAACTAGGGGAAAAAGGGTAGATACACATTAAACAAGATAAATGGATTTCCTCTCCCATGCCTGTAGTGCTTGTTTAGGCTAAGGATGGCTTGAGAAGGCCTGGTCGCCATAATCGACTTCCTTGTCATCACGAAAGGAAGGTTGATTCTTCATGTGTCACCCTATGGGGTCGGTGCCTAGTGAAAGGATGTCAGGATAACCATAGATGGGGGCCGACGCCTAGTGAGAGGCTGTCAAGGTGACCCATGTTAGGACCATGCGATGACACTCTCCCTATTGCAACCTAGCATTCCCTGGTTGGTCTCTCCCCATTCACAGTGTGTTGCCTCTGGAAGTGATGTTGTGTTGTTTGTGATATTGTCATGACATGTATAGGAGTCTTGAGTGTTCTTTGTTCATGTTAGTCTCTTGTCTACCTCACTGTTGTTGTTTGGGACCTTATGTTAACTCCTAGCTTGGGGGGTGGACCTTAGGGTTCCACATGGTCGGGTGGAAGAGCTTTTATATCCATTGGTTTTTTCCCTTGTCAATGTTTATGTGTGAGGAAGATATATCTTATGTACTAGACATTAGATCTTGTACCAATTCAAAAAGATAATTATGTACACTTATGTACTAGCCTTGTGTATCAGTTCAATCATAGGGTATGTATTCAAATGTAATAAAAAATGATAGAATCATGTGGAGGAAATTGTAATTTTGTACTTGATCTTGATGATTACTTATTTGATGTTACTATATGAAGATGTAAATGTTTATTGATTTAATGCATTAGAATTAGAATGATCTACTATTGTTAGTTATTGTTGTATGTTATATTATGTTAAATGAATGTTAAGTAATGCAACCATGAAATCTTAGAGTAACAAGTTGATAATTTAATGATGTGAAATGAATGTTATACATAACTTTGTTATTAGTATCATTTTTTAAAAAAATTATCCTACTTTGCATAGCATAGATGTGTAGTTCTCTAAGGTGTTCATGGCAGGGTGTTACGCTAAGCATCCCATCTAACCCCATTCTTGATCCCCTCCCATCTAGTGATCAACTTATTGATCCCACACCACCTACCAATCCCACTCCAAATCTGTCCCCTTATCCACTTGGAAAAAGCACTTTCATCCGTGGTAGTTCCCTCGTAGGAAGTGAACAACTTTCATTCGTCACCTATCTTTCTCTAACAAATAATGGACTTGCATCTTGTTTCCAAAGCACTAAACATCCCAATTCTGTTGGGAATTAAGGTGTCTCAACCTTGGTAATTCCTTGTATTATTTCATTGTATTTATTTATTTATTGCCTATTGTATAATTTGGATGCAAATCCTATGTTGTCATATTGTGGGAGTTGGCACAGTGATGTGTCATCCTACATGGCATATGACCACATGTAATTTTGTCCTCACATGAGGAGATAGGTGTCCCACTTAGTGGTAGAAATATTTTGCCATGTGTCGGCATCTTGGATGTTGTGTAAAGGAATGTTGACCGTAACGATCATGGTAGATTCCTATGACGAAGTTATGACATGTAAGAGTTAGAAATAAAAGATTGTAAGACAGGTGAAGACATGTGTTGAGAAGCATCTTTGAAAAAGGCATCTTTGGGCGACCCAAGGTGGACTATGACATGTTGTAAGAGAATATGCTATTTATAGCTTGTGTATGATAGATTCTCTTACAGCTGTAAGTTATGACAACTATGATTGATTCTATGACAGTCGTAAGAGTTGTAAGAACATCTGTCATAGCCCATTTTGGAAATAAGTGACCTATTTGGGATGGGGTGTGTGGAAAAGTGTCAGAAGCATCTTACAATGTTGACTAAGTGTCCATAGGTGTGGGTTTTGGGTCATGAGGCTAAGTTGGATGCCCATTCCAAGATAGAGGCTATTTTGCCTTGTATTTTCTATATAAACAAGTGCTTTGAGGAGGAGTTGTAGTATGTGATTGATAGGTACTGTTATGCTGTTGGATTGACTCTAGACACGAGTGTTGAAGACTATTAGGAGCTTGCATTACAAGTGTATTGTAAACCATATTTAGTTTTGATAATACATTGTGCACGTTTTCGAGTGTGGGGTTTTTTACCTGATAAGGGTTTTCCCACGTTATATCTTGTCTCTCTTCTTCTGTCTTCTTTCTAGTTCTATATGTATTTCTGCAATATCTCTATTATATGTTTTATGTTGCTGTAATTGTAAAGATTAAATTGAATTTGAATAGCCCTCTCTTCATTAGATTAGTGTAGGAAGCGATTTCTGCACACCTAGCTTCCTTTCAATTGCATGTCGTATGCTCCAACATATGGACTATCAAGGCAAAGGCTTAGGCCTTCATGAACAAGGCATCTTGGAGCCCATCCACACCACATTCCATCCATCCTCACATGGCCTTGGCTATACATCCCAAGGCAAACAATCTAAACATGTTGGTAACATCCACCCATCTTCCAAAATCCATTCATCCAATTCCAAATCTAGTGCACCTCATTGCACCTCCAAATCATATGTCGCAATTCCCCCTCCATCATCATATCATTTGTAAAAGCATGTGACCATCTATCTTCCTCCATCAAATTTACCTCCACTACTTTGAACTCCAAAAATCCCTATTAAATCCACTTTACCTCCTATGCTTCAACGCCAAACATCCCTATCCACAAATCCTCTTAGCCTTCCATCCTCCCAATGCCTAACATCCCTATCCTCAAATATCCTCATTCATTTATCCATAAATCCCCTAAAATTCCCAATCGAGAACAACAAAAGCACACATCATTCAAACATGAAGCTTTCACCAAATCCATGGGATTCAAAAATAAAAATTTGAATGCCTCAAGTCATAAAGCACAAAAGCCAAAAGATGTTATCCCTTCCAAGCAAAATTAAAAATCCAAAAGGTTATCAAGGCTCACACCATCAAAAGAAAAATCAAAAACAAAAATGGTGTGGGTCCCTAAGCAAAGAGTGAACAAAGAAAATGAGGCATCCACCTCCCAATCTACCCCAAAATCCCAAACATCTCACTCCCCATCTAAAAATCCTATAATTCCTAAGTCTATTTGGGTTCATAAAACCCCAAATCGACCATCCAAAAATCCCCTATCCTGATCCCCATTACTCCTAACTCCACATCCAAAGTATAAGCTTCCAAATACATCATAGTGTGTGCAACTGTTGGTCTTGCTTCCCTTCCACCACATGGCATTCCCAAATACCTCCATCTCTCCATCTTTCATCCACTATCCTACATATCTCCCCCATCACATCCCTATGGTCCATGCTTTTGCATAATCCACTATCCACCATCCACACCATCTTCTCCTATCTACCAACATCCATGCAATCGTCATCCATAATGATATCCAACATGGTACCATCTTCTCCTTTCTATGGAAACAGACACTAGAGTCCCCTTTCCATCAAAAAAGCAAAAAATCAAAAAAATCAAAAAATAGTAAAGAGAAAAAAATATGTCCAATGGTGAAAACCACTCCTTGTGGCACCTTGGGCAAGTACCATGATGAAAACCCCTTGTGGGCATCATACATAATCCCTTCTCCATCCATTTTGTATCCCTACACTTGGGGGAAAAAATCATACCCTTCATCCACATCCATAATATCCTTTGCACATCATATCCACTATCTTATCCTTATCCTATCATATTCCTATCCACCATCCCTTATTTATCCTATCATTCCCCATCCATTCTATCCACTACATCTTCCTCCTTAGATCTTGATAAAGACAAGGGGCAAAATATCAAAAAACATGAGTTGGACACCTCTCGGCATACTCCCTATTCAAGCATATCCTTCATCCATCTACTATAAATTCCATCCATTCAAACATGAAACCATCATGCAAACTTCTGGGCATTGGGGCATATATTCCTTGCAACCTACCCCTTGGAGAACATCCACATCCCCATCTTCCATCCATCTATCTTGCATCCCTATCGCTATCTTCCAATCCATCTATCATGAACCTCCTCTCTACCACCTTCCATTGCCAATCCCTCAATCTACTTACCATGTATCCCTACCTGATCCTTTATCCCCCATCCTATCCCTTATCTGCATGTATCTATCTATCTATCATGAATCTCCTATCCATTATGCTTCTATCGCCAATTCCCCTATCCAACCCCATCACGTTCACCTCTAGACTTGGTGTTCCCTTGTCATTGGTATCTAGCGCAAAGGCTATCCAAATGCAATCTCATACAACCATCTCATAATAAAACCACACCCCATCCAAAACCTTCAAAATCAAAAGTCCAAAAAACTTAGAAAATCTAGAAAATCCAAAAAAATCAAAATATCCACAAAATCCCAAAAAAACAATCCCATAACCCAAATCATCCAACACATCATCTCCCAACATCATCACATCTATCCTCCATCATCCCACATCACAATCACAAATCAGAACTACATATCATCACCACCCACATCTTCATGTGCCTTGATCCCGTGGATACAAGGTATGTAGGCAGTCTAGAATACGAAGGAAGTTTCTAGTACTTAGGTACATAAGATGCACCCATCCAACCCACTTCGATGGTCCCTATCCCCTAAGCTTACACTTGATACAAGCATCACATTACCTATCAAAGCATCATCCCTTAACAAAAAATCATCAACTATCAAATCAGCATTGACACAACTTACAACCATCATATCTTGCACCAATCCTACAACATCATCTAGTAGTTCCTACCTTAGGATATATCGTTCCTACAATAGGTAGAATCTATCAAATCATTATCCATCTTGGCAAGAGATACAATGGTTATTTGTTTGGTTCGTTGGTCTTTTGGTTCTTGATTTTTATCTTTTGTCCTATTCGAAGATCACATCAAAACTACCTTGATCTCACTATATCATGGTATGTGGCAAAAACATATAGAATGGGGCATAGTCTCACTTTTTGTATGTTGTTCTTGTGGCTTGTTCTCATTACTCCAATCTAGTAGTCATATCTTGTGGATTGTAGGGTTGGTTCTAGCATATTGATCTCTTGGTGCATCTAAGGTTCATCATACCTTTTGTGTATTTAGGACTTATGCTATGAGTCTCCTTCCCTCATCTAGAGAAGGTTGTACTATCTTGGGCATGCATGGGATCACCCTCTTGTTTTCATGTCTAGTCCATGCAAATGTTGGATAAACATCATCACCCTGGTATCCTATACCTTGGTGAAAATATCCACTTTGTTATATCAAACCTAGGATTGCTCTAAATCATTTTTCAACACAATAATCATCCATTTTCCAATCTGTCCATCATCTAATCATCTACCCAAAATCACCAATGTTTCATCTCACCTCTTATCCTCCAACCACTTCTACCAATCTGTTTCATCCATTTCGAAAGCACACTCGTGTTCTCACAACCCGCCTATCCTCTCAAGGGGACATCACCCTTACCAATCATCCCTAAACCTAACCCTATTCTTCTAAGCTAAAATATTTTTCTATCCAATCCAACTCTATATTTTAACTTCTTTGAAATAATGTTACTTAGCTGCAACACCATTTCAAAGAGGGGCAAATGTAGACACCTAAAATTGACTTGCTTTGCAAACCAATTTCCCGTATCTCTACACCACCAATTATCCCTCCTATTAATTAAATAAATTTATTTTATTTAATTAATTTATCCCTAACCATTTATCCATCCGTTGTGATCAATTAATTCATTTAATTTATCACTATACCTTACAACACTATCCCCCATTAATTAAATAAATGTTCCCAATATTTATTTAGTTAATTTCCCCATTTCCCTAAATCCTTATTAATTAGATAAATCATGCTTATCTAATTAATCTACCCTACTAATCAACCTAAACCTAGCCTAGTTGATTAAATAGAAATTGTTTAATTAGCTACCCTAGCCTATCTATCCCCTAGACCTAAATTAATTAAGCTAAACACTTAATTAACCTTTCTTAACCCATCCTCCCACACACCTTTGAATATCTTCCTTACAACTCATTTATCACCCTCTTACACATGTAAGTGTACATGTGTCCTTCAGCCTTCACACCTACACATAAAAGTGAATTTTTAATTCATATTCCCCCATGAGTTGAACTTTTAATTAATTTCTAATCCTCCTCTCTTCCCAATGTGAATTTTTAATTCATAAATAATGAGAGCCCTCCAATCCCATTGACCAAACCTCAACGTTTGATCTCTCTCATCCACTCCTCTTGTGACACTTTTTACAAGGCTATGACTCCAATCCAAACCCTAACTCTCAAGCATTTCTAGCCCTTGATCTCAACTTTTAATCCTCACCCTCCATCCTTTTTCCAAAAATCTATAAATACGACCCTCCTCTAAGCCATTTTCAATCACTTCTTCTTGCATCAAATCCATGCCAAAATCTCTCCAAAATATCCTCATCCTAACACCATAATGCCAAAATCATTCTAGCCTCTCTATCCAATCTATCAATCTATCATCCAAATCCCTCATCTACATTGTGTTGAATGCATAGAGCAATCCACATTTCACATTTCATCAACTTGGGTAAATCTAAGGAGTTTGGGTGCAACTTCTTCCACCCTATCAAGGAGAGGGATCACATTTGAAGGTATAACTTTGTGTATTTATGCATTTGGTTTGTATTCCTAACTTCATTTGTTTTCCTTATCTTCAATTATATATATCCTTCATTCTTATCATCATATCCATATCTCATATCATATCTTTCATCTTCCTCTCTTATTATACTCTTCTCTCTCACTTTACTCTTCCTTATATAGCCTCTTAATACCCTTTCATGGTGTCTTCCCCTTATTTCCTTTCATAACCACTCTTAATTATCTTTCCACAAATTCACCCTTTTCTTTATGATATCTATCCTTATTATAGCTTATTTAGGTGTGTTAGGGTGTGTTTAAGGCTATTTAAGGCCTATATGACCCATAAATGAGTCTAGGAATCACCCAAATGGTACTACAAACCCTTTGCGGCATATGATAATGTCATCTGAGGTATGTGGTGTTGTTTGTAGTACTCCTAATCCCTTGCTAATAATTACAGTCAACTTTTTACTTGTGCTCTTTTGCCTATGAGTGTATGTTGTCTTGTATATATGCCCTTTTTGTAAATATGTTGTTCCCCTTGTTTGTTTTTGCCTTTTGGTTTGCCTAGAAATGTTCTAGATTCTTGTTGTGCCAATGTTTAACACATGTCCCCAACTACAACCAGTGTTGGCACCCAAATTTTCATGCCTTGTATTTGCAAAATCTTGTCAACTTCCTCAAATTTTTCCTAAGGGGTAGATGTTCAAAAATATGATAGATCTAGTTGGAATTGTGCCCAAGTAAGGAGTGCATCTTGCTAAGAAGCCAAATGGGTACTTGTAGTTCAAATGTGGTGAAGATTTGATGATTTTTGGCAAGTATGCTCATCACTTCATTTGGAAGTCCGGACATCTAGTTTCACTTCTTTGTATTCCTATCGGGTTGTCTTCGATGTCTGTATTTGGTTGTGTTCCTTTTTATTTCCAACCGGATATGGAACGTGGGATGAACCAATTGTCCATAATGCAGGATCGAGTTAGTGTTAAGTGTATTTGATTTTTGGTTCCAGTTGCACTTATCTTATGATGATGTGGAATATGTCAAGTTGGAGGATGACATCATGACTCATATAAGGGCTATCGGATGTTGAACTCTAACCAAATGTGGGACACAAGATGAATTGAATGTCCATTATGCCACATCAAGTTCAAGTTATTTTATTTTTCTATCCCGTTGTCTTTCATTTCTGGACCTGGTTGAGTTCCTTTGTATTTTACAACCAGATGTGGAACATTGGATGAATCAAATTTCCATTGTGCAAGATTTAATCGATTGTCCAGGTCTAGTTGACTTTTCAATATTTGGTTGACTATCTAGATCCAATTGACTTTTCCATATCCTGTTGACTTTCCAGTGCCAGTTGACTTTCCAATCGAATATTTCTCAAGCACACTCTCCAAGAGGACATCTTCTAACTGGATATCTTCCAAGTGGACATTTCAAACCCAATATCATATTGCATTTCCACATCCAGTTGTGATGCTTCATATTTCTAACTGGACATTTCCTAACTAGATATCCTGTTGCATATTCACATCCGGTTAGCTTGCAGGATGGCTTAGAAACACAGGGAAACACACCGCCAACTCTCCAAATTGCCATTAATATGAAATGGGTAGTGGAAAATGATGTTTTTATTGTATTATGTGGAATGGTTGGGATTTTCCCACCCATTCTTCCATCATGCTCGAGTTGTGAAAGCTATAAATAATAGATTGAAATTCTTTTCAGAAGGTTGGTCACTGAACCAATTGTCTAGTCTGGAAATGCCTAAGGAATATTTTTGGGCATCAAACAAAGCAAAAGTCTTCTATGCAAGTGAAGGAATGCATCTGGTACAATGTAGGAAGGATTTTCAAAGCACATTTGTATATAGTGGGATGTCTCCATGATTGATTGTAATTATTTAGGGAAGTCTTCTAGTCGTGGCTAGGATTTCCTCTAGCCACATTTGCTGGCATGAATTTAGCCATAGATTTGATGTATATGATAGCATATTAATTCATTTCAAGTGTTGTAATGGTCATCTCTGTGTTATGTATAGATTATTGCAGTTCTTTTGTCGATTATTAAGTATGTCCCTATATAAGGTGTAATTATGATTTGTATGTAAATGTATATCTATTTTTGTGGATGTTCTATCAGATGTTTCTCCTTCCTCCTTGCATTCTATGACTCTATTGCCTAGTGGAATAGGCACTGGTCCATATTGGGGAAGGATCAAACATTCTTTTTAATCAAACTCTCTTCCTTGATCATTGTAGGAGTAGGATTAGGTTAGGCTCTACATGTTGTTCATGGTTCTGTTCAATAACCAGGGATAAAATATGAAGTGATCCAAAACTATTCTAAGCATCGGTGAACCATGTACATGCATGCCTATGCTATGTTGTATATTTAAAGATAAGTGGAGTCATCTCAAGGAACGTAATATTGTCATATTTGGGTGCAAATGCATAGTGCAGTGATCAACTATATAGGGGTTTTGTAACAACCAATTGTTCTTGGTTTAGTGATAGTTTTGGGATCAAGATAACGAGTTGGGTTTGGTTGTTCATTGGTTTTTAGTTATTCATCTGGTTTGAACTCAGTACATGTTAAGGTATACCCCTTGGAATATTCCTCCAGAGCCTAGCTGATCTTGAAGTGTAGAGGATCCTAACCATTCTTGTAAGTTGGCCAAAATCACCCTTACCCTATTGATAAACCTCTTTCAATCACCTTGATGACACCCCTAGCCTAGGAGATAGTGAAATTTTTTAGGGTTTTGGGTTGCAATTATTTTGGGAACCAACATGTTGTTTGCAAGAAATAGATTGTACTCTGTCTTTAGGCATTCATCATTGGCACAAGAGCTACTTCTTGGAGGGGACACATTATCTCATTCATTAACTCTCTCCTATGGGGGTATTCATTATGTATTTTTATGGACTTGGATGTTTATGATCCATCACTTGTACATATTTAATCTTTTATCTCTTTTGGGAGGAGTTTTTTCCCATGTGGTTTTCTCCTTTTCTTCATTTTGAGAGACCTTTTGTACATGGGTACCTAACATGGCCTTGTGACCAAGACCCATCCATTCATTACATCTTTGATCCTCCCTAAGTTGTACTTAAGGGGGGTTAGTGTGAAAAAGGTGTTTTATCTAACTAGTTCCTATTAGGTCCTATTCACACTTGCATACTTAAGCTTACTTAAGTCACTTATATTTTTGTCTCAAGCCATATAATTGAGACATTTGTCATGATCTTAGTATGACTTAGGGTTTCAACCTTGTATTTATAACAATGCTTCATTTTTGTAATCTTTAGATCATAATATCATTATTGCATCTATAATCATGCAATTTATCCTCTTATCTCTCTCTTGTAGAAGGTAAGCTCTAGTTTTGCAGCAAAACCTCCTGAGTAAAATGCTCCCACCAATAAACCTTGGCTTGGCCAACCTTTGATCTCAAGTCAATACTTATATTAGCCACCTAGTCAGTACCAACATTCCCTTTCCTTCCAATATGACTGGACTAAATCTCATTGAACAACATTGCCACCATCTTAGCCTTTGAGAGGATTACATCTATTTTTTAGTTTTGAGTCTTCCCACCATTCATGGCACTAATAACCAATTTGGAATCCCCTTCGACCCACAGCTTCTTCCAACCTTTCTCTCAAGAAATCATTATCCCCCACAACATAACCCTAGCCTCCACCATGTTATTGGAATCTATTGAAATTTAGACACAAAAAGCCAAAGGCTAAAATGCAACACTCAATCATTCATCTTCAACACAAGAATGATTACATTCTATGGTTTTATAAATCCGTTCAACTTACTAACTGCCCAAACCACTAACTACCAACTAACACATAACTAATAACTAACTAAAAACTAACATCTAATAAATTAACATTAACATGTTAATTTATTATTTATTACATTATTCTATGTCATGCAATAATAATTCCCAACACCCCTCTTTAGTGTTGGCATAGGGACTTTATTCTAGTGTTGCAATATCGACAATTGGCAAGTCTCATATTTTCCCCCCTTCAATGAAAAATTTTCTTTGGATGTTAGTTTCAACTAACAATGTATCCAAATACAATAATACAAATACAAAATCTATTATACCCGTGTGGCTCCAAAATCCATATTTCTCCATTTACATTATGTTGAAAAAAAATACAATTTCACCTCTCTCTTCTGCATCAAACCGCTCATTAAATATTAACACCATTCTCAAATAATTTCTAGGTTTTGTTCTCCTCTTCATCAACTTTCTAGAACAACTTACTCTAAATTTCATTATAAAATGAGAAAAACATCATAGTTTTAGTAAGAAATAAAAATCTTTTTGCAACACCAAAGATTTATGCAACTTTGAATGTATAATTTTTTTTTAAATTGATTATTTGATATGAAAATGAATAAAATGGAGTGAAAATTATGAAAAGAGGTGAACAAAATAGAGAGAGGAGAGAAACCAAATGCAAATGGATGATGAATTTCACATATTTGCATGTGGTTCATACCACACCTCTATTGACAAAATGCAAGAATGAAAATGTAGATGGATGATGAAGCCAATAGATTTGCACATGGTCCACACTGCTCCTCTATTGATACAATACAATGGTGGATGGATAACAATGAATTTTGCACGTTGTCCACACTGCATCATCATTGAGCACCACTTTGGAGAAGGAAAGACGAGTGAATGGAGGGTGACCAGAGAAATCCAAGACACCTACTTTGTTACCATATTGAAATTTAGGCACAAAGATCTAAAGGATCAAACACAACAATCAGTCATCCATCTTCAACACAACAATGATTATATTTTATGGCTTTATAAATCCATTCAAATTACTAACTACCCAAACCACTAACTACCAACTAACACATAACTAATAACTAACTAAAAACTAACATCTAATAAATTAACATTAACATGTTACTTTATTATTTATTACATTATTCTATGCCATGCACTAATAATTCCTAATAGAATCCATATCAAAATCAAAGGCAATAATACCTAGTGGCATGTCATTTCTAAAGACACACCTTCCTCCCCCCATCCAAGATTGCCTTTAATGGCCCCATAAAAATTAAATTTAACCCAACCATAGTCAAAACAACTCTAAATGCAAGGGATGTCTAAAATCATCTTACCTCCCAAGGAATGATCCATCCATCATAATTGGGGCCAAGCATCCACCCAATGCTTCTCCTTATCTACAATATACAAATAATCATGCTTATAACAATCACCTAACTCCAAGATAGCAGACTCCACATTGTCCTAGATCCTTTCCACTAACATTTCTTTTTCCTAAAAAATCCTTCTGTTCTTTTCTAACCAAATGTTCCATATGATTGGAGCTAGAAAGCAATCCCATATCAACTTCAACCATTGACTATGAATCTTAAAATACCAACTATCCATGAGACAAGAGATGTTAAGTACCCAGGTAACCAAAAATAGCCCCTATCTATCTAGGAACCAATGTCATAACTTAATGGAAATGTCATAGTGCACAAAAAGGTGATCATTATTATCTTCCTCCATTTTGCACATAACACATTGGGAGGGGTGCAACTTACCAGGTCTCTACAACTGATCCCAAGTGAGAGCATGTGAGTTGACTATCACCCATAAAAAAACACAAGCCTTAAGAAGACACCTATGCTACCAAACCTTATCCCCAAGGAAGGGAAGGTGAGCCTTATTCACCTTGAACAATTAATGGTAAGTTGAGCTAACAATGATCCTACCACTACTCTGACCATCCCACACCAACGAGTCCTCACTACCATGAAGTGGAATAGGCAAATTAGAAAACCTAGCATTCATAGTGGAGAAAGATTCTTTATATTATTTTATGAGGATAGAAAGATCTCTCCAACCTATCTTATTATCAATCTGTGACTAGTACAGTCCTTCACCAAAGTGCCAATTCAACCTTCAAAATGAGTTGCTAAAGGTCTAAATTTCTCAATATTCACCAAATTTATTTCTTCAAGCCACCTATCCTACTAAAAATTGATTTTATCTCCCTTACCCAGACTCCACCTTGAACTAGGTCAAATGAGTCTGCAACAACTTGTCAGAAAATTCCATATGCTTGACCTAAGTGAGAGAAATTTAAAACCAATAAGAAGATTATCCAAGCCATGTCTTAAGTATTTCAATTGTAGAATCCTACTCCACAACCTATCCTTCTCTTCATAAATTCTTTATACCAATTTGGAGCCCAAGGCCATGTTCATCTGTCTATAGTGTCTAAAACTCAAACCACCCATCTTTTTGGGCAGACAAACATCATCCCATTTGATCACGTTGTACTTATGAATAGACTCACTATCAAACCTTCTCTAAGTGGACTCCAACACCTTAGCCACCTTGCTAAGGATCTGAAACATAGACATAAAATAAATCATGTAATGCCCCAATCTTACACTCAAAAAATTAATGAACAAACACTAGATGAACATTTTTTTGTGATACAAAAGTGGCATTAAATAAGCCACATAACACTCTTACATACCCAAGGTGTCATAACAACATGTAATGACATACTTTCTGTGCACATCATTGCATAATGCAAGATGACACATAGAAAATACTTACAAACACCATGGGATAAAACACCATGGTTGACATGAAAAATGAGATAAGGAAGAGAGTCAGGATTTCTAAGGTTACTAAAAAATCCTTACAACATCCCTACAAGACCACCTTGTTGAATGCACAAGACAATTGAGAGCGAGGGTGAATCAGTTGTATCAAAATTTTTAAGCCTTTACAAACATAATCACATCCACATCAATTCACTTAAACTCTAATTATGTTATGAAGATTAAACATGAAAAATAGATAATAGAACCTTAATCACATTAACACCATACACAAGAGAACACTAGATTTACATGGAAACCCCTAAAAGGGAAAAACCACGATGAGGATTAGCTCACAATATATAGTAGTATCAATACTAAATTACAAAGAGGCTCACTGCTAAAGGGGCTTATTGCTCAGGGCTCACTGCCCAAAGAGGTGGCTCACTGCCAAGAGAGGTGGCTCATTGCCAAAAGGGGTGGCTCACTTCCAAAAGAGGTGGCTCACTACCAAGAGAGGTGGCTCACTGCCATGAACTAATATGATAGCATCTACCACATGGCTAAGTTCAGTTCTAATGAAGCACAATACATATCACCTTTGTTGTCTCACAACACAAACATCTTCATCTTTGCACCTTCACATACATACCCTCAAACACATGAATCCTTTTCACTTATTTATATCAATCATCAACCTTGGAACATACATCAAGGTTGACAACACATTCTACAACCTTTGGAACAGTCTCCAAGGTCGGTAAACATACACAATTCACATTAGGTCTAGACCTAAACACTCTTGCAAAGAAAAGGAATGAAGGTAGAACATTTAATAGCTTAGTTCAGACCTAAATACATCTTCACATTCTTCAACATGCTTATTACATCCATGAAGCACATCTGTAAAGAGTGTAAACAACCAGGTTAGCCAAAATTGGTGTTAACACTAAGATCTTTAGGCACATCCTTCTAATAACACAACCATAACTTGCAGACCAAGCACAAGCCTTCAACATGATCTGGAGACATCCACAAAAAACATAAAATCACCTAGGAGCCAACAAATTTAGCTACAACAAGTTTCACTTGAAGACAACAAATCTCACTTGAAGACAGATCATAAACTGCTCACAATCAACACTGTCAAAATCTACTACATAATAACTTTCTTTTTGGAGCACCAAATCACAAATCCTTTGGAATGAAGATAGATAAGGACCTTATAAACATATTTCCATAACCACATCACCTGAAACCACTCTGCGGAGAAATGCAGAGCAAACTACTTTCTCATAGACACCTCTGCACAACCTAGAAACTTTATCAATTATAGTCTTCAAACTAGTGAACATAACTTCCACTGCACAATGATCCAAACCACCAAATTCTATATTTAACATCTTCAAACACTTCTATAAAACATATCCAAATCTCACATTCCAGTCTTCAAAACAGAAGAAATGCAGAGCAAAAACTCAAACAGTATCCTGCAAGCTAGAACACTCTGCAATACACTGTTTCCTTTGGAGAGCACATTTTCTCAAAAACACTTGGAAAATCAGAAACAAGAGCACTATACCAAAATCATCAACACTTATATAAGGCATTCAAATCACTTTAACATGACAACTCAATCAAGCAACAATCAACAATATCAGAAGACATAGTTCACACCAATGACAACATTGATTAGCACATACTTGCAACAATCTCCCCCTTTATCATTGATGGCAATATATGATGTGAAAACCCATCATGACACAATTTTGCACTAATATCATTCTCCCCCTTTCTTTTATACATCTTACTCTCCCTTTGTTTTTCACATGAACTCTCTCCCCCTTTGACATTAATGGGAAAGGGTGACACACCTTCTTCAATCTTTCTCCCCCCTGAGTATGATACTAGACATACCTACACTTCTTCTTAACTACTCTGAATACTTCTCTTTGATTGCAACACTCTCCAATGTCACTACCTACTCCTCCTGAGAGGTAGCCTCCATCACCAATCTAGAAAAGAATGATTCATGAATCACACTGGACTGATGCACTTCCTTATGCATCTAGTTCAACAAAGGAGGGGAAATAACCCCTAACTTATCCTAGAGATACACAAATGTATGCTTAGGAAGATATTTGGTGAATATGTCAGCAACCTAATCTTTTGTAGGCGCATACTCAAGCTTCACTTCTTTCTCTACAACCTTCTCTTTCAGAAAGTGATATCTAATAGAAATATGCTTTGTTCTTGAATGCATCACTGGGTTCTTTGAAATGTTAATGGCACTAGTATTATCATAGAAAATAGGAATTGGATCCTCATACTCAACTTTGATATCCTTCAGAGTTTGTCTCATCCATAGCACTTGTGTGCAACATGATTCTACTGCAATGTACTCTCCCTTCGTAGTAGATAAGGATATTGAATACCACTTCTTGCTTTTCCATGACATAGCTCTGTCTCCAAGAAAGAACACACCACCACTTGTACTTTTCTTGTCATCTACACATCCAGCCCAATCTGCATCTGTGTAGGCAATTAGGTTGAAGTTATTATTCCTAGGATACCACAAACCATGATCTAGAGTTCCCTTCAAATACCTGAATATCATGTTTACTGCCATTACATGCAAATCTCTAAGATCTGCTTGAAATCTTTCCACAAGGCATATTGCATGCATGATATCTGGTTTAGTAGTAGTTAGGTATAGAAGTCCTCCAATCATTGATCTATATTTGCTTTGATTAGCCTTAGGAGATTCATCATCTTTACTCAGCTTGCAACCAGTTGTCATGAGAGTACAAATTGGTTTAGATTCTTCCATTCCAAAATTCTTCAACAACTCCTTAACAAACTTTTATTGTGAAATGAAAAATGCCCTTATCTATCTGATTAATTTGCAGTCCAAGAAAGAAGTTCAAGGTGCTGCCACAATAATGGGTTACACTTTCTGGGACATCCTAATTTTTGTTGAAATCACATATTTTTAGAAAATATAATGATTTAAGCCTTGAAATGTTCTATTTAAAGGATTTTAATTAAAGAGGGTTTGATCAAACCCCCTTAGATTCAAACCCCATTAGATAGAACCCCGCTAGTTTTAAACTATACCTCTAATGGAGTCTCCTCTACACCTATCAAAAGGCTGATAAAAAATAACTTTTGATTTACCTTTTGGGGGATCAAATGAATTCATTAAAATTTATGTTTTGTAAGTATGTAGTCCTTATTATAAGCTTCCCAAAAAGTATGCTTTTAAATATATTTAATTTGATTATTATATTTATTTTTTATTTCTTGTGAATGTAGGTTTTTCACCGAACATCAAGTTCTCTATTCTACACAAATGGAAAATTAGTAAATTAGTGAAAAAAAATTTAAAAAAATTGAATTTTGATACATATAGAAAAAGTTATGTTTTACAGAATATTCCTATGTCTAAATTATAATTGGTTTGACTTCAAAACTTAATTAAAAAAAAAATTCAACAAAACATTATGAAACCAAATGCATGCTCTATATATCAGTGTTACCAATCTAAATTCAAAAGAATTAGAATATTATCCTTTGTAGAAAAAAAGTTATGTGCTACAGAATACACATCACTTTAAAAAAATGTTGTTTACTATTAAAAACTAGTTATCAAAGGAGACGCAAAATATTTTACAATTTAACTCCAAATTTAAAAAATATATATATTTAGAATCTATAAACAAAATCTCACAAATCAATAGTTTGCAGATCATCTTCAAATTCCTAACGGTTTAGCGGCTATAGGTGTTAGAAAGTGAAGTTTTAGTTCAAAATGTTGATTTCAATGTCAAGTTTGGCCAAAAAGTGTAACTCATTATTGTGGGATGACCCTTCATCTCACCACACATTGACATCTCAAATTCTTTTTGCATCTCATCTACAAAGTTCTTACACATACCTTCATTTCCACCAAAGATTATATCATCTACATAGACCTCAATGATCAGGATTTGATCTTTGCTTACCTTGATATACAAATTACTATCTGCAGACCCTTTACTAAATCCTTGTTGCAACAAATACATGTCCAATCTAACATACCAAGCTCTAGGACCTTGCTTCAGTCCATACAATGCCTTTTTCAATCTACATACCATGTCTGGTTTGTCTAATAATTGAAATCCATCCAGTTGCGCTATATATACTTCTTGCAACTCACCATTCAAAAAAATAGACTTTACATCCATTTGATATACCTTGAAATCTTTATGTGCTACATAAGCTAGAAACAACCTAATAGCTTTCAGTCTTGCCACCGGAGAAATTTTTTCCTCATAGTCTATTCCTTCCACTTGTGAGTAGCCTTTGCATGTACAAGTCTAACTTTGTTTCTTACCACTTCTCCATTCTCATTCAACTTATTCTTGAAAACCCACTTTGTTCCAATCACATTCTTATCTACAGGCCTAGGGACTAGTTCCCAAGTTTTGTTCTTTTCAATTTGCATCAACTCTTCATTCATTGCCTTGACCTAATGTTCATCTTTACATGCTTCAAAGATAGTCTTAGGTTCAACCTTTGAAATTAAGCAAAGATTTACTTGTTCTTCTGCAACTCTTCTTCTTGTCAGAACTCCTTTGTTTTTGTCACCAATGATTTGATCCTCTGAGTGATTCTTTTGCACATACTTGGGGGTTTTAGGAACTCTTTATAGAACTTCTTCTTCATCAATATGAACTTCCTTGTCTTTGTCTTCCTCAACTATTTTTCTATCAGCAAACTCATCTAACTCATATCCATCAGGCTCTGAGACTTTCTAAATATCTTCATCTACCTTTACATTTTCACTTTCAATGATCTTCCTCAACCTTTTGTTGTAACCAAGAAATATGACTTTCTAAATAATCTTTGCTTTTAGTAGAGTACCCAAGAAATATGCCTTCATCACATCTAGCATCAAACTTTCCCAACTCTTCATCTCTTCTGATATATCATTTGCTTCCTAAAACTTTGAAATACCTGACAGTAGGAAGTCTTCCATACCAAAGCTCATAAGGTGTCTTTGTTCCATTTGCTTTGACTTGCACTCTATTCCAAATGTAGACAATAGTATGTATAGATTCTTTCCAATATACTTCCAGAAGGTCAGCTTCTTTGATCATTGTTCTAGCAGCTTCCTAAACTGTTCTATTCTTCCTTTCAACTACTCCATTTTGCTAAGGAGTTCTGGGTGCAGACAATTGTCTCTTTATCCCATGTTCTTCACAAAAAGCATTGAATTCATTTGAAGTAAACTCACTACCTCTGTCAAACCTCAGACACTTTATCGTCAAATCCATTTCATTTTCAACTATTGCTTTAAATGCCTTGAACTTGTCTAGGGATTTTGATTTTTATTTAAGAAAAGTAACCCAAGTCATTCTTGAATAATCATCAATGAATAGCATGAAATACCTGTCACCTTGTAGACTTCTTATTCTTGTAGGACCACAAAACTCTGCATGCACCAACTCCATCATACTAGTAGAAGTTTGTTCTTTGCTCTTGAAACTTGTCTTTGCTTGCTTCCCAAATTGACATTCTTTGCAAATGGCATTAGCAGGCTTCACAATCTTAGGTATGTCTCTTACAACTTGAACTGAGCTTATTCTCACCAGATTATCAAAGTTAATATGACACATTCTCCTATGCCATAATCAGCTTTTATTTGTCTGAGCCAACAAACAACAATTGTCAATACCTTTCAAATGACAAACATTACCATGAGTCTTTTTACTAGCAACTATTATTGTTCCGAAGCTTTTCTATAGCTCACATCCATTATCCTTAAACATTAGATTGTATCCTTTGTTACACATCTATCCAACACTTAGAAGATTATGCTTTAAGCCATTCACATAAAGAACATCATATGTATTATGCTTGCCATCAAAAGTAATTGACCCTTTTCCACAAATCTTACCAACTACATTATCACCAAATCTAACTAGTCCTCCATCATACTTTTCCAATTTAACAAACTTACTCTTATCTCCTGTCATGTGATTTGAACATCCGCTATCAATGACCCATTCATCCTTTTCCTTTCTAGCATGAAATGTTGACATCTCTTTCTCTTCTTTTGGACTTCCTTCCTTCACACAGCTTGTAAGGTTAGCAAAAATAGGTTCTTCTTTTATAGCATTGAATGAGCATTCACTAGCATTACCATCTTCAAAATGATCATATTCATCATTAGTTACACCTTCATCATATTTAACATAGTAACTTTTCCTTACCATCTTATCTCTACCTTCTTTGTTCTTGATCTTCAAAGTTCTATCGAGACATCTTGAAGCATAATGGCCAATCTTACCACAACTGAAACATTTGAAAGGTAACTTACCTCTGAACGTTCTAGTTCCCTTTTTGATTCTATTTACAAAGTTTGCCTCAATCTCATCAAAGTCTTCCTCATATGATTCCACATCATACTTATCTGATCTAACAACCTTTTCTGATTTATCTTTAAAAGCAGTCTCAACTTTCACAAGACTGTTAGTAGTACCAAATTCTCTCATCTCAAAAGAAGTCAGTTTACCAAGCAATTGATCTTTTGAAAGCTTGCTTGTATCTAGAAATTCTTCAATGGCAGATACTTTATGACTATAAGATTTGGAAAGTGTTCTGAGTACCTTATTCACAACTTCTTCATCAGTCAAAGTTCCACCAAGGCCTTTGATGCCATTGACAACTTCATCAACCTTCTACATATAGCTTGTTACGTTCTCATCTTTAGACATCCGCATAGTTTCATATCTTGACTTCAAGTTTTGCACCTTGGTTTTCTTAACAGATTTATCACCTTCATAGATTCTCTTCAATTTTTCCCAGATCTCATGAGCAGTTTTCAAATCTGAAACTTTCACCATTTTAGTGTTAGATAGAGCATTCAGTAAGGCATTTCTAGCTTTGCCATTTGTCTCATAATCCCTTTTCTCATTTGTAGTCTCCGGATCATCTTTAAGTATAGTGTATTTATTTTCAACCATTTTCCACACATGATAACCAAGAGAAATAAGATAACTTTGCATTCATACCTTCCAAAAGGCATAGTCAGTTCCATCAAACTAAGGCATGTCTTTCTTGTGTGCCATCCTAGATCTACCTTAAGTTGTTAGGCTTTCTTCCAAGGAACCCTCTCTTTGATACCATTTATTGAATGCACAAGACAACTGAGAGGGGGGGTGAATTAGTTGTATCAAAAATTTTAAGCCTTTACAAACATAATCACATCCACATCAATTCACTTAAAGTCTAATTTTGTTATGAATATTAAACATGAAAAACAAATAACAAAACCTTAATCACATGAACACCATGCACAAGAGAACACTAGATTTATGTGGAAAACCCTAAAAGGGAAAAACCATGGTGAGGATTAGCTCATAATATATAGTAGTATCAATATCGGATTACAAAGAGGCTCACTGCCAAAGGGGCTCACTACCCAAAGAGGTGGCTCACTGCCAAGAGAGGTGGCTCACTGCCAAAAGAGGTGTCTCACTACCATGAACTGATATGATAGCATCGACCACATGTCTAGGTTTAGTTCTAATGAATCACAATACATATCACCTTCGTTGTCTCACAACACAAACATCTTCATCTTTGCACCTTTGCACAAATACCCTCAAACACATGAATCCTTTTCACTTATTTATATCAATCATCAATCTTGGAACATACATCAAGGTTAGAAACACATTCTACAACATTTGGAATAGTCTCCAAGGTTGACAAACATACACAATTCACATTAGGTCTAGACCTAAACATTCTTGCAAAGAAAATGAATGAAGGTAGAAAATTTCATAGCTTAGTTTGGACCTAAATACATCTTCACATGCTTTAATACACTTCCTCAATCCACAAAGCACATCCACAAAGAGTGTAAACAACCAGGTCGGCCAAAACTAGTGTTAACACTAGGATCTTTAGGCACGCACTTCTAAGAACACAACCATAACTTGCAGACCAAGAACAAGCCTTCAACATGATCTAGAGACATCCACAAACAACATAAAATAACCTGGGAGCCAACAAATTTAGCTACAACAAGTTTCACTTGAAGACAACAAATCTCACTTGAAAATAGATCACAGACTGCTCACAATCAACACTGCCAAACTCTGCTACATAATAACTTGCTTTCTGGAGTACCAAATCACAAATCCTTTGAAATGAAGATATCTAAGAACCTTATAAACATATGTCCAAAACCACATCACTTGAAACCACTCTGCAGAGAAATGCAGAGAAAACTACTTTCTCCCAAACACATCTGCACAACCCATAAACTTTGTCAATTACAGTCTTCAAACTGGTCAACATAACTTTTATTACATAGCGATCCAGACCACCAAATTATGGATTTAGCATCTTCAAACACTTCTCTAAAAATTATACCAATCTCACACTCCGGTCTTCAATATAGAATAAATACGGAGCAAAAACTCAAACAGTATCCTGCAAGCCAGAACACTCTGCAACACAATGTTTCCTCTGGAGAGCACATTTTCTCAAAAGCACTTGGAAACTCAAAAACAAGAGCACTATACCAACATCATCAAAACTTCTATAATACATTCAAAAAAATTTAACATGACAACTCAATCAAGTAACAATCAACAATATTAGAAGACACAGTTGACACCAATGACAATCTAAGCATGTTGACATCAATGACAACACCGGTTAGCACATACTTGTAACACACCTCTCAACTATCTTAGAGTTATAGAAGGTAAAAAGGTCAAAACTACCAAAGTTTAGACTTTAGAAAATACTTGCAAATGCTTGGACTTTCCCTGCCCTTGCAAATTGACTCAGTAGTTTAGACTTGCATTTTAGGTTTCTTCCCCAAGTTGTAACTAAGCCTAGCATTACCTCAAAATTCAACATCAGGTTGCACAACTTGCCACCTACAACATCCACTTGAGTTTAAAGAAACAACTATAATTTAGACCTTATAAAGTTAAAAGACTCCCCCCAGCCTTAGAATGACTTCATATTTTGAGACTTAGTTGCAACAAGCACTTTGAACTTTGGTTCTAGAAAGCAAAGTTCACAACTTGCAAAAGCCCAATGAAAGTTGGAATAGGACATCAATGACAATTTACCTTGGGGGTTTCACTAGCAATTACAACTTGGAAAGTGTCAATCAACTTTGAACCTTGACTCCCTAAACAACTTGGACTCTAGAGATCGATCACAAATCACATGTTATAATATGCATTGGAACTCTGAATTCTAAACCTCCTACACTCTTAAGTTTTAGGGTCCGATTGAAAATTGCAACTTTAGATTGGCATTGAACCTATCTAGCACTACATTTTAAACTATATTTCTAACATGCAAAATAAAATATAGGAAAAACACTAAGGCAAGAAAACAACAACTTTTGTTTAGTTTCCCCACTGAATGAGGCATAACTTCCTTGATTTACAAGATGTTACAAAATAGTTTGAAAGGAAAATGCTCAAGGGATCATGGACTCCAAATTAGCCACACAAGATACCTCTCAAATGGCATGATTCCCAATAAAAAATGTGGAAAGTGAATCTCACTTTCACAACATAAAGAAGCTAACTTCCTAAGCCAAACATGAGGAAAATGATATAGAAAGCCATGCTTGTTCAATGCCAATGTTGAGATAGACCAAAGGTAAAGATATAACTCTCATCTACTATGTGGGAACAATAAAATCTAGCACATAAGCATCCATAAACATAATTACAACATATATGAAAGAGGACTCCCATCTCTCAAATTAGTCATTTCAACACAAGATAAATATTACAACATGATAATCTCCATCCAACACAAGGATCAATTTCCAACCAAATGAGATCATAACATAATCACAATTAGAGGCTACTTATAGGAGTACACTCTAATATATATATATACAAAAATATGCTTATAACATATATATATATATATATATATATATATATATATGTTATAAGCATATTTTTGTATCAATAATGAGCCACCTCCAAGGTTCTCCAATAAACACAAAGTATCACATAAAATGTTGAACTAGGAGCTCTTCTTTAGCTCTAGACAGATCTTCAAGAATGGACCAATGAGGTAATTTTAGCCACCTCCCAATCATATTACCATCATTGAGTGTAATCGATGTCTATACCACTCTAGGCAACCCCTGAGCTACGAAGAAGAAGATCATGGATACACTACTACCAACTCCAATGTTCACACATATTCAAAGTATACATGGAAACACTCATGCCAATCAAAGAACACATCACATGTGGTGAGTCATGCCAAATCAATCATAAGGAAATAAATAGAAGACACACCAATCAATGCATACACACAAATGATCACAATCATGTTAGCTACCAAATCCAACAAAGGGAAGGATGAAGATCCTAGCAATAAGATAAGGAGTGTCATCATAGTCACACATCGGTGCCATGGGTAACTATGGAATTCACCAACTCCTAAAGTTGTAACATGCCCTTCACAGAGCTAGACTGACCCTTTGTTCAAATTCTAGCATGGTGACTCTTGACTAAACATATTATTATTTACCCAATGTGTATTTTATTTTTAGTTGATTAAAATCTCCACACGTTTGTTCCAATGACCCCTTTTTATCTTAGCAAACAATGAGAGCCATTCCTTTCTTATTTTATGCCTCAATCCTAAAACTGTAACACTCCAATTTTACAAATTGGGTGTGGCATGCAAACCAATGCAAACTTTCATGGCACATTACCAAAACATGCAGGATCCAAAAATAATGAGACAATTCATTTCAAAAAATAATTTGAATTCATTTGAAGTCTAAATGAAATTGTTTTATTTTTCTTTAAAGAGTTCAAACCCATTTAAATCCTCAAGCCTTCATTAATGGGGTCATGTGATACCTTCAAGAATCACTGAAATTTTCTAACTTTTAAATCAAGGAAAGTTTTCAAATTTTGAAAGTACCCTTTTGATCTAAAAATACACAGAATACTACTCCCACAATCAATTTTTCAAAATTTCCAATAGCATGGTTTTATAAAAAATTTCCATAACTTGGTCTTAACATGAAAGTTTTTCAAAAATTAAAATTCAATTTAAAATTGGAAATTAAAACTAAATTTCTTTCCTAATAGCATGGCCATATTACTCCACCTAATGTGGGCATGGCAAAAGGAAGAAAACTCATTCCTATTTTAAATTTAAAACATAAACACAAAAGGGGAAATACCTTCAACAAGAAATTTAACCGTGGAGACAAATTCCTCTTTTTATGCAAGCACACCATCAACAATCCCTTTGCTATCCAAACAATCTCCACTTCAAGCAATTTAGATTCCATAATTTCCATCTCATCCTTTTCTTTTTCTTTTTTTTTTAAGAGAAGAGGGAGAGAGAGGGGGGAGTTTCAAAAATGTGAAAGATGAGAACAAGTGAGGAAAAAGGTGTTTTCTTTCCTTCTATATTTTTCCTTCATTTCTTTCTTTTTCTATTTTTTTCTAATATTCATTTTGTGCCCAAAATAACATTTTCAAGAAAATCAATAATTAAAAATGATCAAATAAACTATATGCTAATTTAATTCTAATTGATACCTTTCGAATAGCTAGGAAATTAAATCAATTAAATTAAATTATGATTTAATTTTTAATTATTTCACTGAAAGCCAAATATTTCATTTTGAATGAATAATGAATTCATATAATTCTTTCTACCAAAATATAATAATGTAACAAACCTTTTCCTACTAAGGCATAAATATTATCTTTTCAACATAAGCATTAAATATTTTACAAAAATGATAAACACACATTTCGAAGTAAATTTAAATGTAATGCAAAAGATTAATTAAATACATGCAAAGGACTCAACCACACTTTATGGGTTTTCACAATATACAGATTCTGAAATTGCCACCGATTTGGATCCAAGTTAACACAAGGATTGACAAGGACTAAGTAGGGTGATATGGCTAAGAAGAATCAATGTCAACTTCTCCACATACCAACCATTGTTTTAACAACTATAAATTTCTTGAACACTTAGGTCAAGCATCAAGAGTACCTACTCCACACAATAAATCCAAAGCAACATAATAAAAATTGCCCAATATAGTATAAATCATGACATGATATCAAATCATCACATCTAATTGTAAATCATCTTTGACTAGCATGATCTATGAATAAGATGCATAATCAACCATAATTTGTAATGTTGAACAAGTATACTAATCACAACTATATCAACTAAAATAAAAAAAGTGAAGCCAAAACATTTTAATGATCTAACATACAAAGGCACAACATATGAATCTCATAATGTATAGTAAAAAAACCAATACCAATATAAAACCTCATCAGAAGCACCTTGATGGTAATACAAAACATCTCCACAAAGGATCCTGAATACACCTTGATGACATAACATACCTTATCGGCAAGTTTGGTGCAACGACTCATAGCATAAGAATCACATAATGCACTAATGAAACACTCAATGCAACATACATCATATGAATCAAAGGCACATAGGTTAAACACAAGAGGGCGCATTACAACTTGCAACAACTTAAAGAGAGGCCTTGATGAGAGTAATCATGCTAGCCAAGGAAAGTTATTTTCCTTTCCATGAAGTCAACTTGTCCTGCACTATTTCAATCACCAATTTTCATTACACTTCAGAGGTTCTTCTATCCATGAGTAGCATCCCAAGGTACTTGTTGTCACTAGGATTTGCACCCTATGTTGAGGGGGTTTAGGGCCTCAACAATCTAGTGAAACATTGAGATGATCTCTAGGTGTGGGACCCTGCAAGGAGATCAAATCTCTAGAGAGAGACTGGTTCCTTCACTGAATGGGAGATTCAGCTATTGCTAAGACTAAATCTAATCTATCCACCATTGAGGAAAAGGAGAAGAAGGATAAAACTAAAATGAATTTAAGGGGGTGATACACCATGTTTGAATATAGAACACTCATAGAACTAAAATGCACAAAATAACCAAATACAGGTGATAAACTTACACATATCTAGCAGATTCTAATAGAGTTAAAGAGCAAGAAAAGGATTGCAAGGAATTAAACATTCACATACAAACCAATCCTAAATTACACAGAGCTAAAACAAGCATGAAGAGGTAAAAACAACCAGCATGTATTAATCAGAAAGGCACGGTTATAGCAGAGGAGGGTTCTGTTTGGAGTACAAAAAATATCTTTGTATCGAACCCTTATTACATCTTTTACATGTATATATAGCATTTAATTTCATTGACCTGAGTCATTTGTTACAATAAATTTGCCCCATGGGCCTATCAGAAAATATCCCTGCCAAAAGGAATGTCTATCTGCAAAATTCAATGCAGAAAATCCCTTGGATAGATTGAAGTAGCTGGAAGATATTTGTTGCCTTGAATGCAGGTAGCTGCTTCACCATCTACAACGATGAATTCAAAATATCTAGAAAAGAAGTAGTTGAGCAAATTAGATTTTACATTAATGGCTAAGATATTCAAATATTTTTCCCACCAAAATTTTCCTATACAGAGCTTTTACAACACTTTAAATATTCAAATTCAAATATTTAAAGTCTACAATACATTATAAACTCTTCTTTCACTGTTTTCCCACTTTACTTGAAATTCTGGCCTAAATTTTGCCTTATCAGAAAAATTTGCATTTTACAAACCATTATGTTTTGCCTTCTGCATATTTTCATTTCTAGTCAGCAAATTCTCAATTTTCTGAACTATGGCTTGTTTCTCCCATTTTTTCCCTTATCAGCAAAAATCCACTTTTCTAAACTATTCTCACTTTGTTATCTTTTGCCCTTATCGGCAAAATATCATTTTTTCTAACTTTCCTTTGGCTCCATCTTTTTTCATATCTCTTTTGCCTTATTGACAAAACTATCTTTTCTCGAACCTTGGCTTGGCCATTTTTATGTTTCCTATTTTTCCTTATCAGCAAAACCATCAACTTTCGAACCAAGCCTTCCTTGTCGGCAAAACTTTATTTTGCCAAACCATTCTCCTTAGTCGCTTCTTCACTCTTATTTTTCCTTGTCAGTGAAATCTCCATCGTTGAAACCTTGAAACTTTGAATTCACTTGCCTTAGCCGATTCTTACCTTTATCGACCCATTTGCTCCTTTGCAAACTTTGCCTTCCTTTATCATGGAATTGCCGAATTGATGAACTTGAGAATTTTCAAACTTGGTGAAGAGTTTGAACTTTTTGAATTTTTCTGATAAAGGAAATCCTTTCTCTCTTTTCCTTAGCCAAAATTTGAAGGTTTCAGTGGAGTTCGGGCCTCGGTCCTTCCATCTTCTACATTCCATGAGAAGAAAGAAGAAGGAAGGTTTGATCCCTGAAGTCCAAAACACTTAGAATTATTTTGAGAGAAAAGGAACAGAACTCGGTCCCTGAGACTTCCTCCTTTTCGCTTGTCTTTTGTCCATGTGGCAGCTTTCCATAGTTCTGAAAGCTTGTTGGGGCCCACTCAAAAGGCTCCACAGAATAGTGGAATGCCTTAGAAAATTTAACACTCGGCGGAGGTCAGCTTCAGGCCTTTCACCTTACGCCTTCCAAAAGGAAAGGAAGAGGGAAGAGGAAAAGTCCAAAGTCCAAAAAGGTTAAAACACTTAGCTTATTTTTAAATGGAAAGGATCAGAGTTCAGAGCAGTGTAGGATGGAAGGACGAATGGTAGAACTCTGAACTTTGAAACTCTGAAAAGATAGAAAACACAAGGAAAACTCAAGTTTTTTGGGACTTGGTCAATTTTGGATGTTTTTCCTTACATTTCTAAAGAGGAAAACACTTAGAGATTTTATGGATTTGGGTTATTTGGCTGGGGAGCAAAATAGGACAACAGTACTTACTAAGACGTTTGTTCACCACAAAATCCAAAATTATTTGAACCTCAAGGAATTCCATGAAATGGTCCTTAAGAAAGAAGATCCTAGACTTAGTAGGATATACTCTTTGTCCAATAGCCTTCTCATATTGCACCAAAACATTCTTTATTACCTTGGCTTCTTTAGTTGTGGCCTCCCCGAAAAGGAGTGTTTCATTCACAAATTGGAGATGAGTGACATTCCTTACTCCTCTAGAAAACTACAAATATTTTAAATTTACCACTTCCACTTCAGCCTACAAGGCCCTACCTAAAACTTCCACCATAATGAGAAAAAGAAATGGGGATAGGGGATCACCTTGCCACCACCCTCGCTTGGCATGAATTTTTTTTTGTAGAGGAACAATTGATTAAATTGGAGAAGGAAGCCATAGAGATATATCTATATATTCATTTGCACCAGTATTCACTAAATCCAATTTTTATCTTGACCTTAATAAAAAATTCCCATGAAATTCTATCATAAGACTTGTTCATGTCTAGTTAGAGAATCGTACCTTCTTTCTTCTTATGTTTGATAGAGTGAATGGTCTCATGGACAATGATAATATCATCCAAAATCTACCTATTCTTAAAAAACTACTCTACTCCTCAGAAATGAACCTCTCCAAGAACTTATTTAGCTTGGTATCCATAGCATTAGTAATAATTTTGAAAATTGTATTGCAAAGAGCTATCAATCTAAATTCATCAAAGAATTTTGGGCTCTTATTTTTTCGGATGAAATCTAAAAAGGTAAAGTTCCATATACTTTCATCATGGCCCTCTTGGTTTTGAATTCTTCTACCACCAACCAAACATCCTCCCCTACAACGTTCCATTTTTTTTAAAAAAAAGGCCTAAAATCCATCTAGCCCAGGAGCTTTCCTTATACCAAGTGAAAAGAAAAGGTAGCCTTCCAGATCTCCTCCAACATGAAAGGCTTCATCAAATCTTCATTTTAAGACTCATTAACAGTAGTAGGGATATTCTTCAAAATCACCTCTTGGGCCAACAAATCTTCTGGTGAGGCTGAGGCTAGTAGCTCCTTAGAAAAGCTAATGCTATCACTCCTATTAGATTCCATGTTGTTCACAATATTACCTAAGGGAGAATAGATACTAACAATTCTATTGTTCTATCTTCTAATATTAGTGGAGAGGTGAAAAAAATTGTATTAGGATCCCCCTCATAAAGCTACTTAACTCTAGATTTTTGATGCTAGAAAATCTCCATTCTTAAAATTTTATTAAGTTCCTTTAACAGAGAATTTTCAATAGACCTTAACTCATAGGTGAACCCTGAATGAGAAATGGCATCCTCAATGGTCTATAATTCAAACTCTAGCTGATTCTTTTTGGTAAAGAGATTGCCCACCTTCTCCTTACTCCACTCTTTAGATTTTTTCTTAACCTCGACAATCTTTTTGTGAAGTCTAAATCTTTGATAGTCGTCCACCTTCCACTATCCCTTAGGGCCTTCATCAAATTAGGATGTGAATACCAAAAGGCCTCCATCTTGAAGGGACATCCCTTCGGCTTCCTATTGCTAAGCTTGACTAGCTCCATAGGCCAATGATCTGAGCCCCCATATTGAATAACCCTAGAGAAAAAGGAGATCAGAGACATCATCCATTCTAAATTCACCAGGAATATATCTAGCCTACACAAAATGTTCTCCCTAATGCACCTATTATTCCATGTAAACCATCTAGATTTGGGAATGATATCCACCAATGAAAGATCATCACAAAATTTCTTGAATGACAAGGAACCAGATGTCCATGCCTCGCTACCTCCCTTTTTTCTCTTTTAAGCTAAGGAAAGCATTGAAGTCACATCCAATGATCCAATTTACCTCTATAGCCATCACCCTCAAGGCCCTTAACTTGTCTCAAACATAAACCCTTTCAACTTCCAGATTTAGTCCATAAAAATTAGTTACAATAAAGGACACACTCTCCTATAAATAAGAAAAGTTGACCATGATACAATGTTGGGACTGTACAATCAGCGAGCTAGCCATGTTAGACTTGTTCCACAAAATTGCCAACCCCATAGTAGTTCCAACAACATTCACCGTCAAACCCACACCATTCTTCCAAATTCAAGGAAGTATCTCTTGAACACATTTACCTTCTACCTTAGTCTCCTAAATCAAAAGAATATTTGGAGCCTCCATCTTAATGAGTAGCTTGAGTAAATGGTGTTTCTCGGGGCCATTAAGGCCTAGGTAATATTCCAATTTATAGCCTTCATAACTTCTTGTTGGAAGAGAGGTGCTCACCTCTAAATTTAACAAACTTCCTCATAGATACCTAAGTTCCATTTACTAGGTCCTCTAATGCCTTCAATTTTTCTTTACTAACCTCAATTTTTTGACCCTTAGTATTATTGTCACATGTATCCACTAAAATACCATAAATGTATTTCCCCCATCTCTTCTACCTCTTTGGGTAGCCACACTCCATTCAACTATATTTTTCTTATACTCCAAGGAGTCCTTAATAGATTCTTCATCACTCTCTATAGAATTATGCATAGAGTCATGACCAACAAAGTTCTCCAAAGGGTCAAATCCATCTATTTCCCTAAGCTCTAGAACCTTTTCTTCTATTAAACATTATTCTCAACCTCCTTGAGAACAAAACTATCTTGATTTTCATCTTCATTCATCTCAGTTGGAGTATCCTTCTGAGGAGAAGAAGGGTGAGCCAAATGCCTACTCCCCCAACCCCATTCGCACAGGGAGAAGCATTCTGAACACCCCTAAAAAATTACATCTCTTTGCAATATGACCAACCTTCCAACACCGAAAGCACCTAATTAGAAGGCACTCATAATTGAGTTCTTACAACCAAACTCCAAGAATAGAATCCATCTCTATCGCTTGCCTAATTGGTTTTCTCAAGTCTGTCTTAATGCAAATTTTGGCATAAGTTGCCAATTGCCCTCTAGCAGTGGCATTAGAGTTGTTAAAATATTCTCCTAATGAGTCTCCAATCATTTTAAACACCTCTTCAAACCATCATTCCTACAAAAGCTTGTACATTCTAATCCATAAAGTGACATCATTGATCAATTCTTGTGGGAATCAAATTGAGGTGTCCAAGCCTGAATGTAGAGACCTACATTCCCTGTAAACTAGGGGTCTCCCTTAAGGATATTATCTCACTCAAATTTAGATTGAAAACAATTTGAGCAAACCCTAACGCTAGAAAAATTACCTCGAGAAGAGGGCATCACCACTTTTGACTTATCCAATATTTGATTCTTTCCATTTTGAGCCAAATGCCAATGAGTTTAGCAATCACCACATTCTTCTTTAGTTTCTTGATCATCATATTCAAAAAATTATTTGAGATGTTAATGCTCAGAATGTCCTCATCAACCTTGATATTGACATTGAAGACTAAAATTTTACAATTCTTTAATCTATTCCTTTCCACCACCTTTTCCTTGACTTCTTTGTTATTCTCCTTAATAAACAACCTTCCCATTTCTTGACAAATGTATGATGTACCATTCCCTCACCTTGCCCATTGTGAATCAGAGGGGGAACCATGTGGCACCATAGAGCTACCACCACCACCACATCCGAAGCTCTTCCTTCCAAACAAAACTCAATCTTTTAATTATAAAATAAATTTTATTATTTTTATTTTATTTAATGTTTTCAATTTAGCAATGTCAATATTTATAAGTTGTAAAATTAAACTCCTCTTTAACTCTAAAATTAGAATTAAAAAAATCAAAACTCAATATTTTAATTATAAAATAAATTTATTGTTTGTATTTTATTTAATATTTTTGAATTTAGTAATGTTAATGTTTATGAGCAGGGCTTAAATTTGACAGTCCACCTTGCCTATCAACGAATTTTTTTCCTACAGTTTAGTCAATTAATTTTTTTAAATGCAAGTCAAAATTTTATATATAAAGTTGGAGCTTTCTCAATTCAAAACCCAAATCGGTGAATGCTTTACCAAGTGAAAAAACCTAGGATAAATAAATTATTTTATTAAAAAAACAAATCTAAGGATTTTTTTTTTAAATAATAGAAGTTCCTATTAAAAAATTTAAAAATAAAAGCAAAAAACTAGAATGAATATATTCTATAAAAAATGAATTTTTTTCTTAAATAATAGAAGTTCTATTAAAAAATTTAAAAATAAATGGAAAAAATATATATTATATAATTTAGAATGAATATATAATTATATTCATAAAAAACAAATCTAAAAATATGAGATATATTCTATTAAAAAACAAATCTAAAAGATATATATTTAAAATGAATATATAATTATATTCATAAAAAACAAATCTAAATATTTGGGATATATTCTATTAAAAAACAAATCTAAAAGATATATATTTAAAATGAATATGTAATTATATTCATAAAAACAAATCTAAGAGATTTGGGATATATATATATACTCAGATTTTCATCAGATTTTCATATTGATTATTTTTTTTACAATTTTAAAAATAAATTACTTGTATATCAATACAGTCAAATATTTATTTTTATTGTATTTTACAGCTAAAATCTTTAAATACAGCTATACAACTGTCAAATTTAAGCCCAAGTCATAAAATCAAACTCCTCATCTAAATTAAACTCCTCCTTAACTCTAAAAATAATATAAAAAATCAAAACTCAATCTTTAAATTACAAAATAAAACTTAATATTTTGAATTTAGCAATGTCAATATTTATGAGTTGTAAAATTCTAAATTAAACTCCTCTTTTAACTTTAAAATTAGAATTAAAAAAATGAAAACTCAATATTTTAATTATAGAATAAAAATTATAAATCTTTTAAAATATATTAATTAAACTGTACTTAATTGCAATATTAGAAGAGTTTCTAATTAATGAATAAAAAAGCACATCTTTAAAGTTGACGATTGATATGGTTTAGCTGTCATTGCTTTGTTTGTATAAAAGGGCAAAAATCAAAACATATGCAAACCTTGTATAAGAAAAATATTCAAGATTTTTTAACTAGACAATTTCATATATCTTATATTGACAAATAAGGGAGAGAGTGGAATCCAAATACAGAGAATGAGTGAAAGCGAAAGGAGACAGATTGCTCAGATATTGAAGGACAATGAACTAAATCGAAGACAAGCCCGTAGAATTTTGGGCTTAAGAGGATATTGTAGCAAAGAAGAATGCGATGAATTAATCGACAATTTATATCCAATAATTTATATCCAACTGCTAATGGACGACTCTACGTATTTGAACATAAGATCTTTGAGAGTATGCCTTCTATTAGGTGGTGGAAAAGAAGCACTGTGAAGATTGTTATGGATGGAAATGAATGTTTGTATGACCCTGAGGACCCAGAAATACTCAAATTGAAGCCTACTGAAACAACTTCCAGCATTGGTATTGATAGCTTATCACGAGATTTAAAAGTGCCAATGCTTATAAGGCAGCCTCTAAAAGAAAAATACCCATATATAGGCAAACAATGTTTTGAAAATGAGTCATTTAACAACTATTGTTTGGGTGATGAAGGGACTTTTGTGGGAAAAAGCTATTTAGATTGTTTTGAGATTAAGGTGGAGAATGATTGAATTGATGGGGTACCTCCCCATACAAAGAGATACCTTTGGGGAGTTGAATTGCCATCTTGTTGTTCTTCCAATGATGATGATGATGAAGGAAGAGGGAATGATGATGAGGATACAGATATGGCCCTTCCCTAAGCTCTTCCTAATAGGTAAAGATCACCCTGGGAACCTAAAACCTAATTTGAATTGTTGGTTCTATCTTGATTATGATGATTAAAAGGATTATGGAAAGAGATTATCATTTATATGTATTTCTCATTGAGCCCCTTTAAAACTTCATTTCCTACTTTTTAATGCTTAAACAGGAATTTATTATTACTTTATTATTAATTTGTAAGCTGCATGCAGATCATGCATAGCTCTCTTGTTAGTTTTTTTTTGTTTTTTTTTCCTTTTTGTGGGTTTTCTTTGTTTTTTTTCCCTTTTCATGCATAGTGAAATAGACATGCAGTTCTTAAAAGCTATTTAAAGCATACTGCAGCAGCCAGTAGAGATAACAAGACTATATATATATTTTAAATTTTAGTGAATAAAGAAGAGCAATATATATTTTTAGTTTAAATTCAGTCAATAAAAAACAATGCATTCTATTGTTAATTATTATTTTGCTTTTTCTGCAACAATGTTGTTCAATATTTTTTATTTTATTTCAGTATACTGTAAGTATTTATTCATTCTATTTCTTTTAGATGGTATTAGAATCAGGGTAGGAATTCTGGGCGCTAGCAGTGTAGTTTTCGGGTGGATGTTGAAATGAGTGATACCTGTTTTTGGTACTAGCAGTGTAGTTTAAGAGAGGGTGTTAGAGAAATGAATAACATCGAATTGTAGAAGGATTAATCATAAAAGTGGGTCCATCACTCAATGGTAGAACACTTAGCAACAGATAGGAAGTCTTAGGTTTGATTATGACCATACTAGGGCGTCTGTGACCTGTACACTATATTATATGTAGTGAGTTATAATCTCATGCTTACCATACATTCTATATTATATGCAGTAGATTATAATCCCATGCTTACCATCCTTTTTTATAAATCTGTATCGTACAGATTTATACTAGACAAATTACAACCAACTATATTATTACTATTTAACTCCAAACATATGAAATGATTAAGCCCAACCCACTGGTAAGCCTGACATGCACTTTATATAAATTAATAAATAAATAGGTTGTTACCTTTTTAAACTAGTATACAGTCAATAAGATTAACATTTAAACTAAAGGCTTGGGTGCTGGCTACTTGTAAATTTCAGCGTTACAAATTTGGAAGGGCTCACCTATAGCATTCAGGCTGCAACATAGCTACTGCTAGCGTCTATCCAGTATTTAGAACTCAATGAGTTAACTGCCCGTCTATCTGCTGATTAAACTACTGTCTGCGTGCTGATTTTCACTGCTGTCTATGTGCTCATTTTCACTATTTTTTTTAAAGAAACATCCATCTTAGCTGCTGTCCAATCTTAGAAACATCATTGGCGACGCTGAGATTATTGAGCTGCAACTGATTTAAGCCTAAAATAGCCTTGAGAACTGAAACTGATTTAAACCACAGGGTTCATGTGGCAATGCCAAGTTTGATTAACCAGACTTCTAAAACATTAGCACTAGCCATATCTAGTCTCTACATGCACCAATAGCACTCACGTTTTCAGATTGGAAGAATTTAGGCATTCAAATATGCTATGCGAATACAGTTTTTACTGATATGCCTTATAATCTGCTCTATGGATTTTCTTTATAATTTTTTGTGCCTCGATAATCAGCTCTGTGCATATCATTTTTTATATGTATATAAGACCGTTTTGCAGAAATTAGTCACATATGAGAAGTTCTATTCTTTGCCCATGTAGACTGGTCTTCCTGTAAGGGTTGTACAGGTTTAAATTATTAAAAAGCACATATATCAACATTTATAACATAAATTCTTTTATAAAAATAAACATAAAATTTTATTTATAACATAATTTTTTTTATAAAAATAAACATAAAATTTCATTCTTGTTATTATGTGGAGAGGCCTTCTAGAGTAGAGGAGTGGAAGAGATCATCCATTTCAACATTTAAATGTATTTACCACTTTTTGTTGTGTATGAGGTGTAAAATTACTATTGATTGTTTGACCATTGAAATGGATGATTTTTAAGTAGAGTGGAAGAGAAGAGCTTCTGTGTAAAGAAAAACTTAAAAAAAAGTGATAGATTTGCTGGAGAAGCCTCAAGTCTCTATATAATAATGAACCTGACACATTCTCACAATTTTCGCAGTCCCCCTATCTTTATCAGATTCCCTTTTGTAAATTTTTAATACAGCTACATGTCTTATTCACATAAGGTTTGTTGATAGGACTTGCAGTAGTGTTTAGTAAGGCAAGCGGACAACAATGCTGACAACCAGCCTTTCACTCTCTGGCTAAATAGAGGTAGATATACCTACGTTTTTACCAAACTTATTCACAGTTGAAGGGTAAACATATTCGGTGTTGATCACCTCCATCATTTTTTTTTTTCTGTTCAATTCAGTGCACTTTGCAGCGAAAAGCAGTTCTCAACTTTGCAACTGACTTGGGATTCAATTTTTGTTTTTAGATTATGTTTTTTTTTTCCAAAAAGGTTACACTCAAAGTAGACATACGAAAAATTAAGAGTTCCAGCGGTGGAAGGCCTGCCATTCTTGAAAACAGGTTTTCCCGATTGATTATTTGGGTTCAGGAAAATGAGTTTGTATTTAGATAAGCGACTATTTTATATCAAACTTAAGTAAATGAGTATAGTGTTTAGCTATATTTATATTCTTCAATGATTTTAAAGTAAATGAGTATAGTGTTTAGATATATTTATATTCTTCTTTGATTTTAAGTCTCAATTTTCCGTAGTGGAGTATAGAATCTGTAGGTATTAAATTGGCTGAGTTTTTTAGACTAAAGATAGAATGCATTGTAGAATGTCAGGGGCTTAAATGCCCTTGACAAAAGGTGCTTGATAAAGCATCATTTCAGTAACATAGGAGCGGATGTAACTTTGATACGGGAAACAAAACTCAATTCTGAAGATGTTGGGACCTTTTTGAAACATTGTAATGGTTGTGCTGACTCCTTTGTACCCGCAAGCTGGAGCTCTGGGTATTCTCTGGAACCCCTTCAGATCCTTTGTTGAGATTATGCAATCAAATCCCAATTGAATGGCAGGTTGGGTAAGATTCTTTCACTCGGATTGTAATTTCCTCCTCTTGAATGTCTATGGCCCTACAAAATTGGAAGACAAAATCATAGTCTGGGATGAAACATATGCTTTCCTAGACGTTTAATCATCCTTGGTGGTGACTTCAATGTGATCATGTCATGTAAGGAAAACATGGGAGTGTTTCTCGCCCTTCGCTGTCTTAAATTCACTTTCAAAACTTTTTTCCAAGCTTTCCCTCATGGAATTGGTTCCAAAGCAGGGGGGCCTTCACTTGGGTAACCAAAAGATCTGGGAATTCATGCATTGCAAAGCGAATGGATAGATTTCTATATAATGAGGTTTGGTTGCAATCAAACACTCCTCGAATCCACCATCATGCCCTTGGCCGAATCAGATCATTACCCGGTCACTCTGTCTTCGATTGAGGATAAGCCTCCACCAAAGTCCCCTTTCAAATTCAAGCAAATTTATAGAAAAATAAATAAAAATAAAAACCCCCAAAAAAATTGAAGAAAATAAAAAATAAAAAAAGAAATTGGGAACTTTAAAAAAAATGAGAAAATCACCAAAAAAGAAATTGAAAAAATAAAAAATAAAAACCAAAAAAGAAATTGGAAAATAAAAACAAAAAAAGAAATTGGAAACTTTAAAAAAAGATAGAGAAAATCACAAAAAATAAAAAATTGAAAAAATAAAAAATAAAAAACTATTGGAAAATAAAAATAAAAATAAAAAAAGAAAGTGGAAAAGGTTGAAGGAAAAAAAGTGGAGAAAATCACAAAAGCTATAAAAAATAAAAAAAACACACAAAAAAAACACGAGTCTCAGCATATTTTAGATATATTTTTTAAAATATAAATATACTAGTTAGCCTACAGTAGAATGAAGTTAGCTTCCACAATTGTACCAAGATGTTTTGCTTCAACAAAAAACTAAGTCACATCAAAGCCCCCGCTTAAAGGAATGGAATATCACATCCTTTTAAATGTTTTGCTTCAACAAAAAACTAAGTCACATCAAAGCCCCCGCTTAAAGGAATGGAATATCACATCCTTTTAAAAAATCTTTGAAGAGAAAAAAAATTGGAACATGACTTGGAAAGGTTGCATGAATCAAGCTCAAAGTCGAGGGAAGTCTAGCTTGAAGAGGGAGACAAAAATTCTAAATTATTCCATAATTTGGTTAAAGTGCATAGAAACTAGAATAGAGTCTCTTCTATTGTGGTAATGGAGAATCCTACCAAAATCTAAGGACATTCAAAATGAGGTTGTTACTTTCTTTTGCAACCTGCTAGCCATAGATGGCACTAGTGACATAATTGATATGAGCTCATCAATCGACAACATCCCAACATTGCTAACTCAAGAAGACAACAATTTTCTCATGGATCTCGTGAAAGAAGGGGAAGTAAAAGAAACAATTCTTCAAAATGCAACTGGACAAAGCCCCAGGTTCGGATGGGTTTCTTGCTAGCTTATAACATGCTTTTTGGGACATCATCAAGAAGGATGTGTGGGAGGTGGTGGAAGACTTAAGGAAATCAAGGAAGATGCTCAGAGATTTCAGCAACACTAACATCGCTCTAATTCCCAAAAAAATTGATTGCACCTCCTTCACCGACTTCCATGCAATATCACTTTGTAATACCATCTATAAGATTATTTGAAAAGTCTTAGCCAATAGATTGAAGACCCTACTACCAAAACTCATTTCGCTAGTCCAAAGTGGATTCACCCCTGACAGAACAATCATGGATGGGATAGTGATCACTCACGAAGCTATTCACTCAGTCAACTCCTCGCTATAAAAAGCATGGTGATCAATCTTGACATCAGTAAAGCTTATGACTAGGTAAGTTGGTTGTTCCTTCTTTGCACCCTTCTAAAATTCAACTTTGGTTACCATTAGTTAGATTGGATATATGTTTGCATTTATTCTAATAGGTACTCCATTTTGGTGAATGGCTCTTCCTATGACTTTTTTGAATTGGCAAGAGGTTTAAGGCAGGGAGATCCCATCTTCGCCTTCCTCTTTGTCCTGATGACGGAAGCCTTGGGGCGTTCTATCTCTAGGAAAGTTGAGCTTGGGGAGTAGCCTGGAGTGTAAATTACCAGGGGACTCCCTCTAGTTACCTGTCAACAATTTATTGATGACACAATCTTATACGAAGTTGCAAATTTGGAAGTAGTGACAATGATGAAGTCCACACTGTAAGCTTATGAACTTTTGTCTAGACAGCTTGTCAATTGTAACAAATCATGTATCTTTGTTTTTCAATCTTGGGCATCCAATACAATGTAGAATTTCATCCTTCATCAGCTTTCATACTGAATCCATTCCAAACAAATACCTGGGGGTTCCTCTCTTCAAAGGAATAGCACACACCTCATTATGGCAGGACACTAATCATGTGTGCAAATCAAAATCAAAAGTGTGGAAAGGTAGGTGGATGTCACTTGCAGGGAGAATCACCATGATCAATGTCATGCTATCAACCATCCCAATTTATCTTATGTCTTCTATCCAACTTACATCACGAGCTTCTCAAGATCTCAATGGCACGCTAAGAAAATTCTTATGGGAGGGGTCTAACAAGTAGAAAAGAGTTCCCCTTATCAATTAGGATTTGGATCGCAATAATAAATAGGATGGTGGAGTAGGTATCAAATGCTTGAAAAAATAAAATGTTGCCTTAGGAGCTAAATTGGCTTGGAGATTGTATGAAAATCCTTCAACCCTTTGGAGTTAGATCCTACAAAAGAAAAATCGATCCTAGTCATATTCTCACTATTGCAAATCCCTTAGGAGGCTCACAAATTTGGTAATTCATATTATCATCTAGGCATTTAATCACTAAACATTTGTCATGGAACATTTATAATGGACGGTGCACTAACTTCTGGCCCAACTCTTAGAATTGGGAAGTCCATTTGTCCTCTTTCCCTGATTTGGAAGGTTGCAGTGAGATAATGGTGGATACTTGGGGAGACAAAGTGGGGGACTACATTGTTCAAGGGTCTGGCCCTTCTGAATGGTGGTGGAAAAAATTTAGTGATGCTCCCATCTCTCAAAACACTAAAGACAAAATAAGGGGGGTTTTAAATTGTAGGCATATCTCCCTATAAGGGTCCAAATAGAATCATTTGGATTGGGGTGAAATTGAGGAGATACTTAGTAAAGATTGGTTATAACATCTTAAACTTGAAGGTTACAACATCCCATGGCCAACAAAGCTCTACTAGGGAAGTAGAATTCTCCCAAAGGCCGAGGTGTTCACCTAGATGGCCCTACACAAACATGTTCTCACTGGGGATAGATTTAATTCAATAGGTATCTCTAGGCCCACTAGATGTCCTCTATGTCTCTCCAATGAAGAAATGATTGATCATGTACTCTTGACATGCCCCTTTCCTCAGTAATGTTGGTCTTGGCTTTAGGGTATGCTTGAGTGGCAAGGTCCTCTTCCTTGTAGCCTCTCATGTCTCTTTTTGTGCTGGTCATGGTCACATTCAGATTCAACTTGGGGTGGGATCTGGGTGGTTAGCCCTTCCATGGTGATTTGGCACCTATGGAAGGAAAGAAATTGGAGGATATTCAATGAGAAATCTATGTATCCCGAAATGGTAATTACAAAGATTGAAGTTGGAATGTACAAACTTCTCAATCCCAGAATCTCCTCTTCATCTTTGAAGATATACAACTCCTGGGATGACAAAATCACCAACAAATGGAAGCTGCATAAAATTCCTCCTGGTTACTCTAGCAAGAACCCAAAAAAGTGAGTCCAGGTCCATTGGCTGGCCCCACCGAGTCAAAGATTGAAAATGAATTTTGACAGGGCCTCTCGAGGCAATCACGATAACGTTGGTTATGTATGCCTCATTAGGAATGACAAGGGAATTCTCATCTGGGTGGTTTTAAAGAAACTGTTGGTCTGCACTAACAACAAAGCTAAATTTGATGCTTTACTTCAAGGGCTCAAAGTATGCTGTGAAAAGGGACTTGACCGTATCGATATTGAAGGGAACTCGATGGTTTCCATCAAAGTCATCCAAGCATGTACCATAACAAGCTGGAGACAACAAAGGAAATTAGATCTAATAATTAATATGTTGTGCCAGATCAGAGATTACACTATATGACATGTTTATCAAGAGCCTAATGGTGCAGTCGATCTGTTGACCAACTCTGGTTGTGATCAACAAGAGGACATTAGAGAAAGTAGTTCATCTTGCATATGGGATGGATTGGATACTTGGCTCTATAAGGACATGAGAGAATGAACAATGGCAGTAGGCACAACAATCAATATCACCTGCAATCATTTATCACTGCCTCTTTCCCTATAAACTGTAAACCAATGACAATGGAAACAATAAAAAAATGGCAGAATGGGTGGAAATAGCTAGTGGGAATAGAAAGGAGAAGGGATCATAATGATGCCCCTCTACCTTACCATCTAATTTTGCCAATCAGATGGGGTTAGAATTTCAAAAATTCCATTTGCTCCAACCAAGTAGTTTCATGTAGCTGGAGTAGCCATGCATCCTCAATCTCTACTCACCAGAATGACACTATAGACCAATGAAATTGAGGGAGCAGTAAGGTTGACGATGCCATGGGTTTGTTCTTTTACTTGAACCATCCATTCCCTAGAAAAATTCTCTTTATTCTTAATCTAGAATGGATAGATTTGCAACCATGAGAACAGAGACATGCTTCTTTTGGAAATGGAGGACACAGAAGGCATGACAAAAAGGAAAATACTCTGCATCATACTTAACGAAGAGACTGATATAAATTGCCCATGTAAACACTTCCCTTTATATATTAAATGGAGTGAATGCTCTGCATCCAAGTATTTACTGCTTATAAACAATCATAATCATTCCATTTCTATCACCTACAGGCTTTGTACACTTGACCCTTATCTAGACACCTCTGAAGATCACATCACAATTCCAGAAGTAGCAAAAAGGGAGGCGTGAATCATTCATGGCCAACTATAAATTATCTACAAACACATCTAACACAGATGCCAAATGTCTAATCAAATTACTAGTAATCTAGCTGAAATCCAAGAGTAGTGGATGAGATGTATTTGATGTCAAATCGCAAATCTCTATGATCAGGCAAAAACTTCCCTCTTTGATGACCAATTATGTTTTTCCTAAGTTTTGCTCACAACCCAAGTTTCTACCAGAACACAGTTGAGAGCTTTGAAATTTACAAAAAAAATCATCGTGTAACGGTCATTACACCATTACTTATTTACTTCAAATAGCCTGAAATTGGACCGACAACAACCATTCCGCTAATGTTGTCTGCATATTTGACTATGTTGTCTACAACAAACCAATTCAAAGTTTAAAAGGGCATCATCAATTTTGGGATCCTCGTGGAAAGATCTACAGTTCAAGAAGTCTTGATAGGATTTAAAAAAATCTACCTTGTACATTGAAAAGTCTCAACCAATCACCTCATGCCATGAGAGAGAAACTACCCATCTCATCATACTGACCACAAATATCAGCTTTGACCTTTGACACGTGTCACTACACTGTGCACTTGCACTCCTTTCTAGGCCCCTTACCTCTGACATCACAAATTTGTGCATGATCGCCAAGTGGATTTACACTATCACCCTGCTTCTATGATAATCGGTAGGTCCGATACATGTGGCATCAAACCACAGTAATGAAACACCTATTCGAATCTAACATGTTCTATGCGAGGGTGTATGACAAATTCAGAATTGCCTGGCTGGATGTCTTTCAACTTGACTTTGATGAAGATTTAGGCCTACTATACAGGTGGCAACATAGTGTTGCAATGCAACTCTGATAAAGTATAGATCTTTGAAGCCCGTGGGCATGCACTAGGCTGCCAAGTGTCATCCTTGCATTGCACTACTCACAACTTCAGACTTAGGCATTAATTTACTTAAAATATTCACAAGCACCTCAACTGGTTATCTAAACCAAAGGGTCTAGTGAAAATATCAACCTAAAAGGCTTAAGAAACAACTTAACTGATCGACAACTAGGAATAAGGGGTCAACGATGAAACCTAAAAATAAAGCACACCATCGGAAGGAAGGGTTTAGGGTTTTTGAACTAAACCTATGAGACCCTAAGAAACAAACCTAAAACCTTAAAACCTACAAGTCCTAATAAGAGAGGAGGCCACCGACCATTTTTATATAAGGAAACCTCTTATTTTTTGTATCACTCAAGGGTTTTTGCTTGAGGCAAAGTAAGAACCATTCCACATAAAGGATGTTAATTCATGGTTTTTTTCCTCTATCCTTCAAATATTTTTTGAGGGAAGGATCACACCCTTGATTAATGGGCATATATTCAACTTCAAGAAATAATTGACCTTTCTTCCTACTGGACGAAGAGCTAAAAGAAGATCTATCAGAGTGGAACTGTTCACCAAAAGGGTTTGAATTAACATGTGTGGTTGACACACTTGAGCGACATAATACTGATAGAATTAACGTGAACATCATGGACTAGATGAATTTCTTCTAACATTTTGGGTGCTATATGTTGCATCCAGTCAAGTTTCTAGCCAACATGGATATCTATAGTATTGATGTGGCCCTTTTATAACTGGAATTCACCATTCAATGTTTTAGCATATGGCAAATACTAGTATTTTTGGGTTATTGGTATTGGTCATAGAATATAGGACTTGTGTTTGGACAGACACATATTTGAATTTACCAAACATATTAAGACCATACAAGGAACTGAACACACCCCAACAATTTAGAGAACCATGGCAGACTTCAACACAACCTTGATATCTAACAGCAAAGGTAAGATTTGGATAGTATGTAAAACAGACAGAGTTTTTTGTAAGCGAGGACAAGCTTGATAGTTGGAAAACATGACTATATTCTACTTGATGTTGATCACATAAAGCTAAATAAGACATGAGACAAATATTTTCTAGTACACAAGATCCTATAGTAACCTGGATAGCACCAAAATGAACAAAATTGACTTCTTTATGACTCCTAATGTAGTCTATTTCATCTATAGGGAGAATAGACACCATTTTAGTTTTAAAGGTCTATTGAGGGTCATATTCAAGAGTGAGTTCAACAAATTTCATTATGGGTATAACAAATTGTTTGAACATAGATCTAGGCAATCTAGGATTTAAAGAAATTTTCTTGTACACAAATTCAGCTTTTAAGACAAGAGGCTTGTAGGTACTTACTTGGCCTTCAATTACTTCTTCAAAAGTGTCGATAACATGGACTTCTTCAATCAGCATCTCACCTTCTATAGGTTGCATAGGGGGCAACTCAAAAACTCCTTCAAGACTAGCCTCATTGATTCTTTTGATGCTATCTTGCAATCTAGTTAACCTATTGAATTCAACCATTGTTTAAGAGAGTAGTTGGGATGACCTTGAGTATACTTTCAGGGGTTGTATGAGAGAGAATATATAATAGATCAATTGTAACAAGACAAAAAACAAGATAATGGTAATAAGATCTCAATCTCAACATAGAGTGAAACCCTACAGATTTAGAACTCTTCACTCTCAAGATGACTAACTCAATACTCTTTATTGGAAGACTGAAGATTCAATTCGAGGTCATGGCTCTGATTCCAAATTTTAACATCAATAGACCATCATATAGAAACAACATTAGTGTGGTAACTCTAACCCTAATTCTAACTTGAACCTAAACTCTAACCCTGACCCTAATTGTAGGCCTTACTTCTAATTTAAACCCAAATTGTAACTATAACCCTAACCCTAATGTTAATCTTGACTGTAATTCTAACCCTAACCCTAATTCTACCCCTAGATCTACTTAACCCTAATTTTATTCCTAATTCCAACCCTAATTCTAACCATAGTTTTATATATAGATATAAATGTAAATGACCTTTGTTGTTTTATTGTAACTATAACCCTAACCGTAATGTTCAGGCCAATACTAGCCCTAATTCTAACCCCAACCCTAACCCTAATTATAATTATAGTTTTAACCCTAATTCTAACCTAAGGCCTAACCCTAACCCTAATTCTAACACTAATTCTAACTTTAATCCTAACCATAATTCTAACCCTAACCCTATATCCAATTATAATTCTAATCTTGATTTTCTCTAATCCTAATTTTTACCCCAATAATAATTCTATTACTAATTCAAACCCAAATTATAACTATAACCCTAACCTTAATCCTAATAGTAATGCTAACCCTAAGTCTAATTCTAACTCTAACCCTAATTCTAACCATAATTCTAACCCTAAGCCTAACCCTAATTCTAACCCGAACTCTAACCCCAACCCTAATGGTAACTCTAACTCTAGTTCTAATAATAACCATAAGCCTAATTCTATCCCCAGCCCTAACACTAACCATATTTCTAACCCTAATTATAACTTGAACTTGAACCCTAACCCTAACCCTAATTGTAGACCTAACTTCTAATTTGAACCCTAACTTATTATTATATAATATAGTTAGAATTAGGCTTGCGACTGCAGATGCTACTAGCCTGAATGGAGGCCTGATTTTCTCAGCCAAGGGAGAGGCAGTGTAAATCACAGAAAAATAAACAGAAGGTTGATTTCGGTAGGCACAATATAACAGAGAATGTAACTCCCGCCAAATTTAGTATGCACAATAAGGAGAGTGGCATTGAGGTTTTTGAAGTGACTATTTGTATTATTTAATTTTTTAATAAAGATTTTAGATAGGAGTCTTATAACTTTGCGCGGAAATTTTGGAATCTTTCTACTCTTCTCCTCCATCCTATGACTGTAGGAACGCCTCTTGATGTAAAAATCAAAACTCAATCTTTTAGTTATAAAATAAAATTTAATAATTGTATTTTATTTAATATTTTGAATTTACCAATGTTAATATTTATGAGTTGTAAAATCAAACTCCTCATCTAAATTAAAAACCTCTCTTTAATTCTAAAATTAAAATTTTAAAAATCAAAAATCAATCTTTTAATTATAAAATAAAATTTATTATTTTTATTTTATTTAATATTTTAAATTTATCAAGGTCAATATTTATAAATTTATTTTTGTTAAAATGAATGGTTAGAAAAAACACTCAAGATAAATAAATGATAGAAGGATATGGAGTATGTTTTGAAATGTTTATAAAAAAAAAATTCACACAATTTTTTGAAATCTCTTTTACTCATTTACATGGACTAGAAATATCATGTTAATAATTGTGTAAAGTTTCTAAACTGATAAGTGCTCTTATAGATCTAGTCTTTCTTATTATAAATCTTTAAAAATATATTAATTAAATTGTACTTAATTGAAATTTTAGAAGAGTTTGTAATTAATAAATGAAAAAGTACCTCTTCAAAGTCGGTCAGATTTATATGGTAGGCAAAATTCAAAACATATGTAAACATTGTATAAGAAAAATATTCAAGATTTTGTATATCCAGACAATTTCATATAGCTTTTATTGACACACAAGGGAGAGAGTGGAATTGATGTAGGAGCATCGGGGCTCACAAGCAATCTTTCATCAACCAAAAAAAATATTTTATTTCTTTTACCTTTTTGTTTGTCTTGCAAATTTGTAATCAACATCATACATACTTACACCAACTTTGGGGAAAATAAAATAAATATTTTAATTTGACAAGACAAGTTGCATATGGACAAAATCCTAGTCACCTAAATGCTAGAAGACAAAGATTGGACAATGAAGAGTCTTCAAGCATCCAAGTCATGAAAGAATCCCAAGAGTCACATTTCTCCAAGTTGGATGCCACCAAGCAAGAAGAGGAATACCAAGAGTCATCAAAGCCCAAATGAGGAAGATGAAATTTGGCAAAGGAGATATTATAAATAGATGGAAGTTTGGCTCCAAAGAGGCATTGAAAAATAAGAGAAGAGCCCAAGTTTATTTCTGATTTTTGCAGGTTATCAAGAGGACGTCCATAGGTGATGAGGGAAATATATCTATTTTGTTGAGACAAAGAAAGTGAACGTCCATGATGACTTGTTAGGTGAAAAATTTCTGAATTTATAAGTTTGTGGAGGTGGATAGTTGGAAAGTTTAATAGAGATATTTCATAGTTGAATTTGTGGAGGTTATGTATGTGTGTTGTTATCTCGATTGGTTGCATAAAAACATTTGAGTTGTAAGTATTTTATGTTTTTCAAGTTTTATGAAATTCTCAAGATATAATGTTACTTCATAGTTGAAATTGGTGCTATAACATTCACAAACTATATTCACCTAAGAGTTGCAAGTTTAAGATGTTAATCTACATTTATTTTGCTGCAACTAAAGGAATCAAAGGGACAAATAACAATGCTTAAGGCTGAAATTTATCAAAGTTAATTTGCATCTATGAGGAGTGGAAAAATCTTGACAAACAACAATCTTAAGGCTGAAATTTAACAAGGATATATGTTGGCACATACCATTTGTTACAATATTTGAAGTTTTAAGCACATGTCATAAGCAATTGAAGGCATGAATATTGTGGTTATTACAATGTATGTATGAGAAGTTTATTAGGCTACATGATGGAACAATCCTTCATTGAATTCTCTTGTCATGACTGCATTAGGAATCAAAATACACAAAATGAATGAAAGCGAAAGGATACAGATTGCTCAGATATTGAAGGACAATGAACTAAATCGAAGGAAAGCCCGTATGATTTTGGGCTTAAGAGGACATTGTAGCAAAGAACAATGTGATGATATAGTTGACAATTTATACCCAACTAATGGCCCACTTTACGTATTTGAACATAAGATCTTTGAGAGTATGCCTTCCATTAGAAGCTGGAGAAGAAGCACTGTGAAGACTGTTATGAATGGAAATGAATGTTTGTATGAGCCTAAGGAACCAGAAATACTCAAATTGAAGCCTATTGAAACAGCTTCCAGCATTGGTCTTGACAGCTTATCACAAGACTTAAATGAACCAATGCTTATAAGCTAGCCTTTGAAAGAAAAATACCAATATATACACAAACAGTGTTATGAGAATAAGTCACTTAACAACTATTATTTTGGTGGTGAAGGGACTTCTGTGGGAAAATGTTATTCAGATCATATGATAATGATACAGATATGACCCTTCCCTAAGCTCTTCTTAACATGTTAATATCACCCTGGGAACTTGATTTATATTTTTTGCCCTATCTTGATTATGATGATTAAAATGATTATAGAAAGAGATTATCATTTACCGATCTTAGATATGCATTTCTCATTGAGACCCTTTAAAACTTCATTTCTTATTGTATACAGTTTTGAATGCTGCAGTGGAGTTACTGATCGACAAGTTTAAACAGCAATTTATTATTAGTTTATTATTAATTTGTAAGTTGCATGCAGATCATAGCTCTCTTGTTAGTTTTTTTGGGTTTGTTTGTTGTTTTTGTTCTTTTTTTCAATTAAAATAGTGCATTTTATTGTTAATTATTATTTTGCTCTTTGTAATAGTGTTGTTCAATATTTTTTATTTTATTTGAGTGTAGTGTAAGTGTTCATTTATTCTATTTCTTTTACAGGGTAGGAGTTCTTGGCACTAGCAGTGTAGTTTTAGGGTGGGTGTTGGAGAAATGAATCTTGGCACTAGCAATGTAGTTTAAGAGAGGGTGTTCAGAAATGAGTGACACTTGAATTGTAGGAGAACCAATGATAAATTTAGTCTCCATCACTCAATGGTAGAACACTTGGACAACAAATAAGTAACCTTAAATTTGAGCTCTTTCTAATCCATGGATAATTTATAATGGCACTAGGCCCTTTATGACCTGTACACTATATTAAAATCTTATATTATAAAAATTATTTAGTGGGCTATAATCCCTGCTAACATTCTATATTATATGTAGTGGGTTATAATAGCATGCTTGCCATACATTTTTTTTAAAAATCGTACAGATTTATACTATACTAGACAAATTACAACCTAATATATTATTACTATTTAACTACAAACATATGAAATGATTAAGCCCAACCCACTATGTAAACCTGGCATGCACTCTCTTGTCCATTAAAGTTATAGCCATAAACTACATTTTCTGTATTTGAGCATCGTGTATTGTATGTCTTTGTAGACCTACTGCGTTGATACAGTTAGGTGAAATACAAATATAACAGAAACAGATCTCAAATCTCAGATCTCAAGCATACCAAAGCCATTTTTGTTCTTCTTGAAAGGGGCAACAATATTACTTATGAGAATACACTTTTTACTCATATGCCTTGATAATCCGGTCTATGCATTTTCTTTATAATTTTTTGTGCCTTGATAATCAGCTCTATGCATATCATTTTTTATATGTATATAAGACCGTTTTGTAGAAATTAATCACATATGAGAAATGTTCTATTCTTTACCCATGTAGACTAGTCTTCCTGTAATAATATGCAACTTGCGAGGTCTAAAGGGTTGTACAGGTTTAAATTATTAAAAAACACCTATATCAACATTTATAACAAATTCTTTTATAAAAATAAACACAAAATTTTATTTATAACATAATTTTTTTATTTTATAAAAATGAGCGTAAAATTTCACTCTTGTTATTAATCATTTAAGTCATTTTTATATAAGGGAAACATTTCAAGTTATGTGGCGGTTTTCATATAAAATAAATTTTAGGGGAATGTATATTTCAAATATAAATAATTTATATTCTTTTTCATAGAAGTTTTTTTTCATTTATTTAAATTAGTGTATTTTTTAAATAAATCATTCACAAAGTTTAGAATTCAAATTTTGTAAAATTAAAAGAGTGCAAAATATTTACATTAGAAAAATTAATATTCATAGACAAACAATTGTTAAATAAATTAAATTATTTGAGCATGGAAGATTAGTATAAAAAAAAAAATGCATGTTTAAATATGTAAGAAAATTCATATGTTTAGGGATCTCTAGAATGTGGATAATGTCAAAAAGGCTGAAGATTGTATTATTAAATCATAGAAGATAGACTGAAGAAATATAAAAGGATTTAATGTTAATCACACTTTTAGTTGATTAATAGGTGTTGACAAACATTCAATATTTGTGATGATTATAAATCCTAGATAAAATTAAAAGATGTATACAAGGTAAGAAACAAATATTAAGTGATATGCCCCATAAAGAAGTTGCATACAATTTAAAGATGCAAGAAGATGAAAAATTAGAGAGTTCAAATGTGAATGACACAAATCAATTTAACCAAAAACTACGCAGTTAAACCCTAAAATAAATCATAATTTGACATGCTATGAAAAATACCTCCTACTTATCAATCTTTGTATGTTAAGAAAGAACATAACAATAATCAACTAGTAATGATCATCCTTTGTGATCTTCTTTCTTTAATTAAGGATCTTATTACTTTGTTGTGTGCCTCATTCCAAAATAAATAAATTAGAATATTTTTTAATTCAAAATTTTTTCTTTTCAAATACTACTCTCAAAAAGACAAAGAATTACAAATAATTAAATTTGGTAGATCTATTCAAGCACCCTAAAGTACATTTATAGGATTAAAGACAAATTCTCATAGTTCTAACTTAGCACACAATATGATAAATTAAAAATGGAGGGAATTACTCTATAGAAATTAAAAAATTATATATATGCTATTTATATTATTAACAAAAGTAATAAATCTAAAGTTCAAGGTGTCTTATTTAAATTCTAGATGAAGAAGAGCTTATGATATGTTATCTAGAATTTGCCTATATTTAGATTTACTGCTTAAATAATTACTAGCTCATTTTAAATTAAAAGAGAAAAGATAATTTAGAATCTTCTTCTATTATCATTTAACTACTACATTTTAGGGATTGAAATTAGCTCATTTTAAATTAAGAAGAAAGGATAATTTAGAATCTTCTTCTATTATCATGTAGTAGCTACTACATTTTAGGGATTGAAATTATGCTGTAAAAAAATGAGGGGGCTAAAATTATGCAACCACTTTTTATCTCCTAAATTTTCTTTACTAATAAATAGTTCTTTAATATTTCTTTTTTCAATTTATATAGAATTTTTTTTACAATTTTAAATAATTACTAGCTCCACAAAATACTTCTTAAAAATTTGACCAATTGCTAAACAATATAAACTAAGTTGTCATGGGACAACACCCTAAGGGACAATTAAAACATAATCAAGTTCTGGTAGAAAGGCCTAAGCAAGTAGATATGTTTATCATTGATTCCATTCTTACTCAATGGCACCTATCCCTTTCATTTTTTGTGAGCCAAACTCCCTAAAACATAATGATTTGGACACTTGAGTTTTCCATATTTAATGGATTAAACATTGACATGTATAGGACCAAACACATTACTATGCACCAAATTTAAAATATTATCAAATCTAGAATATCCAAAAGAAAACTTTATTGTGCTTTTCATAAACATGATGCTCAAGGGAACAATCTTCAAGTCCTTCTACCATAGCCTTTCATTTCAAAGTATGAAGACCTTTCTCACCAATGTGACCTAGACTTTCATGCCAAGACATTTTTATTTATGGTAATTTTTTTTGTGTTTCATGGACTAGCAAAGAGTTCCATTCCTAACTCTCTTTTCTAATACAAAATATACTCTCATCATTTTGTAATTTTTCTCATCAAAAATTACATTAATACCCATGTCATTTCATCTTGCTTACTAAAATAAAAATTTCTAGCTAATCTTAGAGTATTGAAGACCTTTGATAGACTCTTTGTCCTATCATTTTTAGTTGAGAATTAACTTTTCCACATCTTATTATCTTGTGGTTTTTGGTATCACCAAGATACTCACCATTGTCACATCCATGAAGGACAACCATTCTACCTTGTTGTGGATAGGTATATTGATCAATTTATCAATAAAAAGGTGCCACACAATTGATTAGGGAATATACCTTTACCCACTTAAATTTTAAAGTCAGTTGGTGCTTGTCAACACCCTAGTTCAATGTTAGATTGAGGACATAAATGATATTATCTTCTCATGTCATCATTGAGACCCCATCTCAAAAGGATATCATGCTATGTGGTAGTTAATATAATAATTTAAATTTTTAATAAACAATAAAAGTTAATATGATGTGAAGATGTAGAAATGGCTTGAAGAAAGTAGCCAAGAATATTTCTGGGTATGGCCAATGATGAGAAAAGTGAAGTGGCCGGTAATGGAGATAGTTGAGAAGAGGAAAAGGTAGAATATAGAAGCCTTAAGAGGAAAGGGTAAGAGTATGAGTGGGTTCCAGAAAGATTGGGATGGCAGAAAATTGCCTATTGAGCAACATGGACCAAAACAGGTTGAAGGAGTTCTCATTGTCAATGACTTGAAGAATGTCCCTGAAAAAGATATTGAGGCAGACATTATGGTCTGTTATTTTGTTTATTAATATTGTGTTTATAGATGTGTATACAGGTGTGAAGAAGGCAGTAGGGAAGGTCAAGAATGAGACCTTCAAGATGAAGAAAGAGGAGGCAAGCATAGCCCCCAAAGAGAGAATTGAAGATGATGAACAGAGTTTGATTGCAACAGAGGTATGTTGCAAAGTGCCTGAGAATGAAGTAAAGGATGATGTTGAAGTCCTGCAGTTTGATGAAGGTTATGAGGAAGAAACCCCAGAGTTTGAAGATACCTTGGAAGATGTTGCAGAAGTAAGGTAGGAAGCCTATGAAGAAGTAGAGATGGAAATCGAAGAATCCAATGCAGAGAACAAATCGGAGTAGTAGGTAAAGGAAAGTTGCAATACTGATTTTGGTTATGTAAATGAAGATTGCAATGTTAGTTTTGATCATGTGAATAGAAGTGTGAATATAGTTGGACAAGTTTATAATTAGGAAAAGGTAATAGTGAATCATGAGTATATAGTCTCATATTGGAAAAAGAAAAAGATGGTTGAAGGATTGTAGTTAAAATGTAAAGAATTAGATGCTTTTGATTGTGTTTATAATAACAGGCAAGTCCAAAAAAGAGGGGTATACAGATGAACAAGTGACAATCAGATTTGAAGATAAGGTGGCTAACAAGGAGGCCTAGGGAAGATGGCTTGAGGCCAAACACAAAGCAAAGAATGAGAAGTACAAGTGCAACAATGAGGGGACAACAGTCCAATAATAAAGTGTGGATGGTAAAGCAAGCAGTCGCAAAATTGTGATGTTGAGGAGACAATGCTCAAGAGTTAGAGGCATGAAGAGAAGAACTAGTCTCTAGAACAAGAAGTCATGGTAAAGGATGCAAAAGAGAATGGAACAGCTGGGAGGAAGCTAGAGGAGGATGCATGCAAGATGAAAGGTAAACAAGTCGAGTCGATTAATGATGTTTTGGATGATTTTGTTGAAAGAAAAGATAGAGAAAATTTAAACAAGATGGCAGATTGTGATGATGCTGATGATGAGGCTTTGAATTAAATTTATAAAAATGAGGGAAACATGTGGAGGTTACTGGATGAAAAGGAGTTGAGAAGGAATAAATTTTAGAAGAGAAAAGGTAGACATAAACATATTGAAAGGTTCAAGTGTGACATGAAAATAGAGGAAGAATTAGATAAAAGAATTCAATCACCAAAGAGGACAATAGTGTCTAATGAAGTAGAAAATGCAGGTTTGAATAAAAGAGCAATGACAGATGAAGAGGATAGTGGTGGAGAAACAAAGATCCAAGAGGAAGACAAACATGAGCATGAGGACTTTAAAGTAGAGAAAGACATGGAAAGGGGAGCAGCAACTCAATCCAATGAGGATGAATTATGGAAACAATTAGCAGAAGTAGAGAACGAGTGGAATGAAAAGATTGTTGTCAATGATAAAAATGTTGAGGTAATATCTATAGATTATGTTATATGGAAGTTGGTGGTCATGAAACTATAGATAAGGATGAAGGCTATTTGTTGCAGCAGTTGACCATGGACGAAGAGTGGTTGGGAAGAATGTTGGATGAACAAGTTGTGTATGTCAGTGAGGTGGTAAGTGTTGATGATGTTGAAGGCATGGACATCTTTTCATTTGTTTATGGAGTGTTATATGGAGATGAGCGGATAGTCAGAGATTGGAGGTGGATAGAAATTGGTGAAGAAAGTCTTATGAGAGCAGCCCACAGTGTGGCACCACAAAGTTGGAATAAGATAGCATATGGGATAGAGAGATTGTGGAGAAAATAGAAGAAAATGAGAAGGTGAATTTGTAGAATCATCACATGTGCAAGAGCACATGATCCTTGTCGAGCCTGGGGAATCTGATGCAGGGGCATCATGCTCTTTTCAAATTTTGGTTTTTCTTTTCCCTTTTATTTTGGTTTTGTTTTCTTTTCATTGTAATAATTTGGGAGATTCCTAACCTTTCTAGTAGGCTCCTGTCACCATGCTGTAAATTAGGAAGTAGTTGATCCTCCTGTCACCCAAGCATAGGAACTTGATTTGAAAGTGGCCCTTTAATCTGTTGATCATCTCGACTGTATTACTTGTCAGTTTATATTGAAGATAGTAGGAAGTGGAAGAGTCACGAACTGATGGTTACTCAGAATAGTTGGAGAATAGATTCAGAAGGAGTAACACATTTGGCAGGTGATTGAATGACAGTTGGAAGAAAGCAACCCTCAAGAATAGTTACAGAATAGCTGGTATCATTCTGGAGGAAGTGGTAATGTCTTTGGCAGGTGAGGACAACTGGAGGAATCATAAGAGAAACTTCTTGACTTTGGTTACAAAAAGCGGCTTGAAAGAGGAATCGATATTCTCTCTTAAGAAGGAGCACCGTAAGGGAGAGGGAGGCCACAGGCCAAATAATTGAGGCCAATAAAAGAAGAAAAGGCAATTTTTGATGGAGGCCAAATAGAATAGAGGAGTCAGGCAGTGGAAGAGAAGGAAAGGACTGCCGAAGGGTGTAGCCGAAGGCCCAGAATTGACACAATTGATATAGAGAAAGCAAGAGGAAAATTAAGAGTTAAGGAATAGATAGCAAGGATAGCCTGCAAAAAATTTGAAGTCGAAGGTAGAAAGCCAAAGAGCAGAAAATGAGGAAGTGACCATTGCATGGAGTTGTATCAACAAGAAGAAGCTGTAAGAAGGGTCGTATTGGAGTGGACATCATTTTTTTGTGGCAAGCCAGTGATGTGGTTGGGGCCAATAGATTATCTAGTTATGTATAGATTTCTGTTGTCTATGTAATTGTGGCTGATTTGGTTGAATTAAAGAAAAGATTATAATTCCTGTCATGGGGTTCTTGTAGCATGTAAAGTACCTATCACCTAGGGAAATGAATGTGTAGTTATGATCCATTTTTCATTATTATTATTGTGTAATCTGTGTATCCTTGTCTGAGTTAGTTGGTGGCCATCTAATAAGGTATTATAACCTGCAATGTATGAAGTTGTCTTCAAAGAATAGAGTTATGAAGAATGTGCCATCAAGGTAGTAAACTTTAGAGTTCCTATCATCTAGAGGTCATAGGGTTATTTAATTGGCTATCCTGGTTCTTGTCATTGTGTTGTCGGGAAGTTTGTAGAAGTCAGATTGAATAGGAGAGACCACCTGTATTCTGTCAATAGTTGTAGCGGGATAATAGAGCATGTTTTTGGATGTGTGCTATCAAACAATAATGAGTTTGGTATTTTATGCTTGAAGAGTACATGGTTGCTAGTAGAGCAGAAGCAACCAAAAAAGAACGGGTCATGAAGATGTAGAGGTGGTAGTGGAAGTGTTGGTTGCTGATGTGGATGTAGGAGGAATATGTGGGTGTTGCATTAGTTGTGTAATGAAGGTACAAGTTGGTTTCATGGGTGTGAGGTGCATAGAAGATCTAAGAAGGAGATCAAGAGGCTACTTGAAGGCAACAAAATAGTAGAAAGGGTGACAATAAGGAGAATTCATTATGGAAGGACATTGCAAGTAGTGTGATTTATGACAAAGATATTTGAAGGGCTATTTGGAGGCCATGATTGGGTGGCAAAGAAAGTTACAACAACATTGAAGGAATCCATTCAAGGAAGGATGGAAAAAAAGGATAGTTGAGTAGATGTTGGTAGAAAAACAATCAACTACAAAGGATGAAGGTAGGAATTTAATGCATATTATGAGTGGTAGGTAGTGGTGGCTTCAAAGAGGTTGTAGAATGCATATTCTATATCAAATTCAAAGGTATTGGCACTTTGGGAGAAGACAATCATAGTTTGCAAGTTGAACAAATGCACACTATCAATAACAGTCATGTTTCAAGTTCTGCTCATTTTATATTATTTGTTATGTATTGAAAAGATAACCTATGAATAAATCCCTCATAGATTGTATCAAATCCTAAGATTTATGGATTGTTCACTTGATCTTGTTGAAGAGTTTGATTTTCAACAGAGTTAGGGTTAGAGCAAAATAACAAGGTGCAGAAATTTAGGGTAGAGTTATGTTTCATGATGACAAGTTGTCCTAAACTATAATATTTTGAGTTTTGTTTCATGATAGACAAATTGCTAAGTATGGAGGTGATGTTGAGGGAAAAGACTATCAAATTGCTCTATGACTATTACAAACAACCACATAGATTGTCACATCATAAACATAGAAGACTATGATGAAACTCATGATCACTATTAAGGTCAGATATTCAAAAAATGCAATAGACTCTCACTACCCTATTCACAAGCTAAGAAATGACAACATAATGAAAATGACTGATCTTATATATACAGATTAGAATTGTCAAGCACCTTAAATGGACTATCAACACAACTAGGACTATCATGACAGTCAATAGGAACATCAAACTAGGTATGAGGATTATTTGATATATTGTCAAGGTGTAAAGGTGGGGTTTTCTAGGAATCATAAATGTATGGGATGGTCATTGTAACTTTAGGAATATCTCATGACATTGTTGAATAGTAGTCCAAAATAAGAATGATCAAACCCTAGGAGTTTCATAAGTAAATTGGTGCATTACAACCTGGCAATCACAAGATCATTAAAGGATAAATGGTGAGATAGGTTATTAAAGAAAAATATAATGATGAGAAGACAAGAATATCATAAGATGAGAAGGAAGAAGAATATACTAATGATATAGGTTGGACATTATACCATGGCATGGAGATTTATTACAACCAATAGTTGCTATGGTAGCAATTGCAAGACGCTTGGTGAAGAACTTGTTATTGCATCATGAGCTAAGTGAGTTTCTAGAGCATGTATGGTAGTGCAAGGGCACATGTGGCAGTGTTGGAGTGATGTAATGACAATTGAGAACATGTATACATTTTCTAAAGAATGTTTTGAGGTATCAAAGTGAGAAGAAGCAATTTCTCGAGTTTGTCTTTGTTATTGCAAAACATAGTTTAATTTTGGTTGCAATGTATGAAGACATACATACACGGTTCATGTGTTTTGGTCAACAACTTTTGACTAAGTATGAAAACATATTTGAAGAACATATCTTAGAACATAAAGAACATAAAGACATAAAGACATAAAGACATAAAGAACATAAGAACATATATAAGTGAAATAAAATGGACATAACTTGAACATACCTTAGAATTCGATATTGGAGTTGACCAATTCTCTAAAATATGGCTTCAAAATCCTCAAATTCTTCTTTTTGGCAAGTTTGATTATGAATTCTATATAACTCTAGAATAGGATTAGTGAAATTTATGGAAAAAACAAACATACATCATGAAATTCAATCTATATATCAATGGTAATTAGCTTTGAAACAATATCACACATGAAACATGAAACTTTAGGTTTAAATAATCAAATTTTCTCCAAGAACATGCAAAATTAGTTCTTCTACATTAAAAAAACAAAAAAGGTGGTGGATTGATCTAAAAATGATTCTTAATATGTCAAAAAACATGAAAAAGCATTTCCTTGTCCGATATACTGCATGAAAAGCAAGAATAACAGTCATGTGGGGTCTGAATCACGAATCCCACATTCTTTTTTTCCATTTTTTTGCCTCCCATAATGCTAGCACATTATAACATGAGCACGTTCTAGGAAGCATGAAAACATTAAGCTTCATGCATGCAAAAATCATAACCTTCTCAATGTTGGTGCCAAAATCATGGTCTAGGATGTCATCCTCTCACATAAAATATATTGTAACTATGCATGTAGTGCATCAAATAGGTAATCAAGTGAAGGTCCAAGAGTATCCCTAGACTCAAATATCCATGTGGTTCGTGAAATAGAACTTGTCTATACTTGGAGGAACAAATGTAACTTTGTATCTACATGGGAGAGTCTCTCTCTCTCTCTCTCTATTTCTCTATCCTCCCTCTCTACAACTCTATCTACCTCTCTTTCTCTATATCTCTCTCCCTCTCTCTATTGACCCCTTAGAATGTGAGGGAGAGAGATATAGAGATAGAGAGGTACATGCATTTAGATAGAGGGAGGATAGATAAAAAAAGAGATAAAGGGAGAAATAGATAGAAAGGGATGTATATATAGAGGGAAGGAGACATAGAAAGGGGGAGGGGGAGAGGGATAAATAGAGAGAGATAGAGAGAGGGAGACATGGAGAGATAGAGAGGGACATGGACATGGATAGGGCGAGAGCTTGGGGACATGGAAAGAGATGGAAAGATAGAGAGAGTTAGAGAAAGGAAAAAATATAGAAAGAGGAGCAAATAGAGAGATAGAGAGGGATAGGTGGAGATAGAGATAGGGAGAGTGAGAGACGAGGATTGAGATAGACAAAGGGGTCTATAGAGGGAGAAAGATAGATAAAGAGGGAGATAGAGATAGATATATAGAGAGAGGAGATATAGGGAGATAGATCTAGCGAGGGAGAGATAGATAGGGAAATAGAGAGAGAGAGAGAGGTAGAGAGGGATAGATTAAGAGATAGGGTTATGGGGAGAGATAAAGATAGGGAAAGAGATGGAGAGATGTCCAGAGACATAGGGAGAGAGATTTCAAGAGGTAGAGGGATGGGGAGAGAGATAGAGAGGAGGAGAGAGATAGAGATGGAGGGAGAGAGAGGTAGAGAGGGATAGATTAAGAAATAGGGATATGTGGATAGATAGAGATAGGGAAAGAGATGGACATATGTCCAGAGACATATTGAGATAGATTTGAGGTAGAGGGATTGGGAGAGTGAGAGAGGGGGATTGAGATAGTAAGGGAGGGAGAGATAGAAAGGTAGAGTTAGAGAGAGGGGATCGAGAGAGAGAGAGAGAGAGAGAGAGAGAGGAGATAGAGATATCTCTCCTAGGCTCTATCTTCTCTATATCTCCTTATCAATCCTCTCTCTCTCTAAACCCTAACCTAAACCTCTAAACCTTAACCCCTAACCCCTAAACCATAAACCCTAAACCCTAACTAATGCCCCTAAACCCTAACCCCTAACCCCTAAACCATAAACCTTGGAAGAAACCCAAAACCTCTATCTCCCTACCTCTCCCTATCTCTCCCAATCTCTATCGATCCCTTTGCTCTATCTCTCTCTAAACCCTAAACCCTAACCCCTAAACTTGAGCAACCCTAAACCTAAGAAATCCTAAACCCCTAAACCCTAAACCCTGAACTCTAAAGTCGAGCTTCCCTATACCCCTAAAGCCTAAATAATTCCCCTAAACCCTAAACTCATAAACCTCAAACAATGCCTCTATCTCCTAAACCCTAAACTCGAGCAACCAGGCTAAACCTCTAAACATATAGTTCGATAGGGGATGATGGAGGATCAATGGGAAATGGATGTAGAATTCTTGGATCTTGATTATCATTATCGTCATTGGGATGGGATTTGATAAGATCCGAGTTATTTGTTTGATTATCTATGTTTTCTTGGGGACCAAGTGTCTCATCATGGGATATTGATGGATAATGAATAGGACTAGTGGGATGATGGATAGGGCTAATGGGATCATGGATAGGAGTGATGTGGGTTACTTGCTCATGGATAAGATCTTGATCATAGATAATATCTTGATCACATGGAGGATAAGCATGGATAGCACAATATTAGATATGGATAGGGTAAGTGGGGATGCATTGATATTCATTGGATTGGGCAGTAAGAGGTGGTGATGCGGGTTCACTAGGAGATGTTGGAGAATCAATTATGGGATCGATGTAGATGGGTTGACCATGAGATGGTAAGGGATCCAGGATGGGATTAGATGGGATGTTTGTATTTTGATTAGGATGGATGGTTGGTGTTTCCACATACTTTGGACTAGGCTCTTAACATAGCTATTGGGTTTCTTAGATGAATGTGATAGGTTATTGGATGGGATCAATAATCTTTGGATGTTTGACAACATGGCTACATGATGGGGTTTGACTTGGACTTATGGTAGGAGACTCTTCAATGAAATGGATAGACATAGAATTGGATGATGGTGTTGGAGTGGTAGACATGTTATTAGGAGGTTCTTTGTTAGGCTCAAGGATAGGAATTTGAGTACATGATGTTCTTAGATTTGGTGTCAATAGTCCTTGGGTCACATCCTTCATGGCTTCATGGGTTGATGGACTAGGATATGCATATAGTTGATATAAAATGATGGAAGATGTTGTGGGTTAGGATTAGGATCTAGTGAATGGATATAGGAGGGGATGGATTAGGATTGGGAGTGTTAGAGGGGGATGAAATTGAATCAGTGGATTTGGATGGCTCCATATCTTTGCTTTTTTTTTTGGATTTTGTAAAGAGTCTTTGGAGAAAAATTTTCAAGGGTTCATGGGTTGATGCATTAAAACTTAGAATGTTTGATGGTGGATTAGATGGTGAGTTATATGGTGGATGGATAATAGGGATTGATGGATTAGGAGATAGGTGGACTAATGCATTAGGATTAGGATGATTGGAGGGAAATTATAAAATAATTCCCCTTTAACCCTAACCCCTAAACCCTAAACTTGAGCAACCCTAAATAATGCCCCTAAAGGTATGAGCAACCCTAAACTCATAAACCCTTAATAATGTCCCTAAACTTGAACAACCCTAAACCGTTCTCTCTCCCAAAACCCCTAAACCCTAAATAATTCCCCTAAAACCTAACCCCTAAACCATAAACCTGAGCAACCCTAAACCCCTAAACCCTAAATAATTCCACTAAACCCTAAACTTAAGCAACCCTAAACTCATAAACCTGACCAACCCTCTCTCTCTGCTTCATCTCCATCCTCTCTCCCTCTTCCTCCCTCTCCTCTCCCATGTTGACAAAGAACGTGGAAACAAGAAAACTAGGACATGCAAAGAGGGATGAGGATATAAATTGGGATGCTGAAATGGAAACAAGATAATTTATGAAATTTCATTAGATGGGAAGAATGATGAGGAGAGGTAAAGAGGGGAGGGAAGTAGAGAGTGAGAGAGAGAGGGTAGGAGGTAGAGACGAGAGGGAAGTAGAGAGTGAGAGAGGGTAGGAGGTAGACAGGGGAAGGAAGAAGAGATAGAGAGGGTAGGAGGTAGACAAGGGAGGGAAGGAGAGACTAAGAGAGGGTAGGAGGTAGAGAGGGGAGGGAAGTAGAGAGTGAGACAGAGGATAGGAGGTATAGAGGGGGGAGAAGAGAGTACAAAGAGAGAATGCATGAGGTAGAGAGGCGAGGGAAGCAGAGACTTAGAAAGAGGGTAGGAGGTAGACAGGGGAGGGAAGTAGAGAGTGAGAGAGAGGGTAGAAGGTAGAGAGGGGAGGGAAGAAGAGAGTGAGAGAGAAGGTAGGAGGTAGAGAGGGGAGGGAAGTAGAGACTTGGAGAAAGGGTAGGATGTAGAGAGGGGAGGGAAGTAGAGAGTGAGAGAGACAATAGGAAGTGCAACTGCCCTTGTAGACATGTATGTAAAGTGTTGAAGCATAGACAAGGCATGTCAATTGTATGACGTAACACCTCAAAGAGATGTTCTGTAATGGAATGCAATGATTGCAAAATATGCAAAAAATGGATTTGTTGAAAAGGCTTTACAAACATTCAACCAAATGCAATTAGAATGTGTATAGCCAAACATGCTCAGCATAACACGAGTGCGTTATAACATGCTCGCGTTATGCTGAGCTTGTTTGGACATGTTTTTATCAATTTTTAGCAAAAAATTGAGATAATCTGGAGCGTGCTCCCCATCATGATGACACTTTTTTCAATGAAAACTCAAAAAAAAATACCACCATAATCTTAAACTCTATGTTAGCTATCTAACCATATAATTTTTTTCACATTTTGAGTACGTTAAGGGTTCCATCTTTAATTTCTTTTGTTAGTGTGTCCATTTTTTGTCAAAAACCAGTGTCTAGTATTTTTTACTTTCTTTTAACCATTTATCAAAATTTGAAATAAGTTACATTTTTAGAAACTACACTCCATTCTACACATATTAAAAAAAATTGATTTTTGATTAGTTTTCAAAAATTTTAGGGGGAAGCACACTCAATTTTCTATTTTTCAGGATGTGTCCACTTTGAAAATTACTAAAAAATCAATTATTCATGAAAAAATTATCAAAAAAATCAGGGATAAACTACATGGTGTTAGCTAATTTCTCATTGAAGCGATTTTTGAAATACTAAAAAAAAGTTAACATTTTAGGGGGAGCACACCAGACACTATGTTATGTTTTTTTTTAGAAAAATAGGACTAATTTGTGTGTTCCCCCTTTTTGAACCCCTTAATCTCAACCATTTTTGGAAAAAAATAGTAGTTTAGAAACTAGATTCGGAGCACTATGACTCTTGTTTTTGTTCTATCTTCAAATTTTGAGTGTAGCTATCTTCAATTTCTCATCCAACATTACTATTTCCTGATATCAGAAAAAAAGTGGCATCTTAAGACCCCCTTTTGGCCCCCCATCTTTGTGCACTTACCCACATAGTGTCTAAATTAAACCATAGATGGCTTCTTTATTTTTCTCTTGGCTCTTAGCAACACAAATTTCTAATTATTTGGTTAGCTATTCTTGAACTAAATCTTGCCCATTTTTCCTAGTGCATGCTTTATTAGGGCCTTTCCATTGGTACCAAATTAACTCATCTAGAAGTTGTCAAATCTAGTTTCCCTTTATGTGGTCAATAAGAGACTCTCAAGCACCTTTTCTAGTTTTGTACCCAAGCTTAGGAAGCTTGGAATTGGATTCATGAATTTTCAAGCCTTTTAGACCTAATATTTTTTTCATGGCATATGGTTTTATTGGGAGACAAGCCCAAAATTCTTACTAAATTCACTTAGATTTAATATTCTTTCAAGGTGGAAATTCTTAAATTAACATTTAAAAAGATAGAAATTCTACTATATTCTCTAAATTCTTAATTGACATTCACTTCTCTCTTTTTACTAAGGCTATAATTTGTTCCAATGTTCTTATGTAGATTTAGGTGCAAGTAAACAAAGTTACAATTGAGGTGGCACATCTACAAGTGCTTTTAGATCATTTAGGTAATGTCTTGTGTATAGTTTTCAAAGTTCCATCGACTCCAGTTTTAGCAAGGGTCATTCTCCTCTCAGAGACCTTGGCATGGTTGTAGTCAAAATGCTTGAGGTGTTCATGAATCTCAATCACATGCTTTCCCTACACTCTTTCAATCACCACTTTTCATTACACTTTAGAGGTTCTCCTATCCATGAGTGGCATCCCAAGGTACTTACTAGGAATTTTTTCCACCATAAAACCCAAAAATCATTGAACCTCAAGGCATTCCATGCAATGGTCCTTGAGAAATAAGATCATCCAGGACTTAGCTATATATTCATTTGTACCAGTCTTTACCAAATCCAAACTTTTTCATGACCTTATTAAAAAATTACCATGAAATTCTATCATAAGCCTTGTTCATGTCTAGTTTGAGAATCATACCTTCTTTCTTCTTATGTTTGATGGAGTGAATGGTCTCATGGACAATGATAATATCATCCAAAATCTACCTATTCTTCAAAAAACCACTCTCCTCAAAAATGAACCTCTCCAAGAACTTATTTAGCTTGGTAGCCATAACATTAGTAACAATCTTGAAAACTATATTGCAAAGAGCTATGGATCTGAATTCATAAAAGAATTTTGGGCCCTTATTTTTTGGGATGAGATCTAAAAAAGTAAAGCTATAGAATTTCATCATGTCCCTCTTGGTTTTGCATTCTTCTACCGCTAACCAAACATCCTCCCTTACAACATCCCAATGTTTTGAAAAAATGGCCTCAAATCCATCTAGCCCAAGACCTTTTCTTGTACCAAGTGAAAAGGTAGGCTTCTAGATCTCCTCCAACATGAAAGGCTTCATAAAATCTTCATCTTAAGACTCATTAACAATAGTAGGGATATTCTTCAACATCACCTCTTGGGCCAACAAATCTTTTGGTGAGGCCGAGGCAAGTAGCTCATTAAAAAAGCAAATGCTATCACTCCTAATAACTTCCATGTTGTTCACAACATTACCTAAGGGAGACTAGATACTAAAAATTCTATTGTTCTATCTTCTAATATTGGTGGAGAGGTGAACAAAATTGTATTATGATCCTCCTCATAAAGCCACTTAACTCTAGATCTCTGATGCTAGAAAATCTCCTCCATTCTTAAAATTTTATTAAGTTCCTCTGATAGGAAATTTTCTATAGACCTTATCTCAAAGGTGAACCATGAATGAGAAATGGCATCCTCAATGGTGTATAATTCAAACTCCAACCAATTCTTGTTGGTAAAGAGATTGCCCACCTTCTCCTTACTCCACTCTTTAGTTTTTTTCTTAGCCTCGACAAGCTTTTTGTGAAGCCTAAATCTTTGATAGCCCTTAATGTCCACCTTCCACCACCCCTTAGGGACTCCATAAAATTAGGATGTGCATACCAAAAGGCCTCCATCTTGAAGGGACATCCCTTTGGCTTCCTGTTGCTGAGCTTGACTAGCTCCATAGGCCAATGATCCAAGCCCCCATATTGAATAACCCTAGACAAAAGGAGATCAAAGACATCATCCATTCTAAATTCACCAGGAATCTATCTAGCCTACACAAAATGTTCTCCTCCCCAATGCACATTTTATTCCATGTAAACCACCTAGATTTGGGAATGATATCCACCAATGAAAAATCATCAGAAAATTCCTTGAATGATAGGGAACCAGATGTCCATGCCCACTACCTCCCTTTTGTCTCTTTTGAGCTAAGAATAGCATTGAAGTCAACTCCAATATCCAATTTACCTCTATATCCATCACCCTCAAGGCCCTTAACTCATCTCAAACATAGACCCTTTCAACATCCACATTTGGTCCATGATACAATGTTGGGACTATAAAATCAACAAGCTAGCCATGTTAGAGTTGTTCCACAAAACTACCAACCCCGTAGTAGTGCCAACAACATCCACCATCAAACCCACACCATTCTTCCAAATTCAAGGAAGCATCTCTTAAGCACATTTACCTTCTACCTTAATCTCCTAAATCGAAGGAATATCTAGAGCCTCCATCTTAATGATCAGATTGAGTAAATAGTGTTTCTCAGGGCCATTAAGGCCCCTAATATTCCAATTTATAACATTCATAACTTCTTGTTGGAAGATAGGTACTCACCTCTAGATTTAACAAACTTCCTTATAGATACCTAAGTTCAATTTACCAGGTCCTCCAATGCCTTCAATTTTTCTTTACTACCCTCAATATTTTGACCCTTAGTGTTATTGCCACCTATATCCACTAAACTACCATAAATGTTTTTCCCCATCTCTTCTACCTCTTTGGGTGGCCACAATCCACTCATCTATATTTTTCTTATCCTCCAAGGAGTCCTTAATAGATTCTTCATCACTCTCTATAGAATTATGCATAGAGGTATGCCCAACAAAGTTCTCCAAAGGGTCAAATCCATCTATTTCCCTAAGCTCTAGAACCTTTTCTTCTATTAAACATTATTCTCAACCTCCTTGAGAACAAAGCTATCTTGATTTACATCTTCATTAATCTTAGTTGGAGTATCCTTCTGAGGAGAAGGGTGAGCCAAATGTTTGCTCCCCCCAACTCCATTCGCAAGGGGAGAAGCATCCTTAACACCCCTAAAAAAATTACATGTCTTTGCAATATGACCAACCTTCCAACACCAAAAGCACCTGATTAGAAGGAACTCATAATTGATTTCTTGCAACAAAACTCAAAGAATAGAATTCATCTTTATCACTTTCCTAATTGGTTTGCTCAAGTCCATGTAAATTTTGGCATAAGTTGCCAATTACCCTCTAGCAATGGCATTACAGTTGTTAAAAAATTCTCCTAATGAGTCTCCAATCATTTTAAACACCTCTTCAAATCATAATTCCTAAAAAATCTTGTACATTCTAATCTATAAAGGGGCATTGTTGATCAATTCTTATGCAGATCAAATCTAGGTGTCCAAGCCCAAATGTAAAGACCAACAATCCCTGTAAACTAGGGGTCTCCCTTAAGGATATTATCTCACTCAAATTTAGATTGAAAACAATTTGAACAAACCCTAACACTAGAAAACTTACCTCGGGAAGAGGGCATCACCACTTTTGACTTATCAATATTTGATTCTTTCCATTTTGAGCCAAATGCCAATGAGTTTAGCAATCACCACATTCTTCTTTAGTTTTTTTATCATCGTATTCAAAAAATTGTTTGAGATGTTAATGCTCAAAATGTCCTCATCAACCTCGATATTGAGGTTGAGGACTAACATTTTATAATTCTTTAATCTATTCCCTTCCGCCACCTTTTCCTTGACTATTTCATTATTCTCCTTAATAAACAACCTTCCCATTTCTTGACAAATGTATTATGTACCATTCCCTAGCCCTGCCCACTGTGAATCATAAGGGGAACCACGTGGCACCATAGAGCTACCGTCACCACTTCCTTCCAAACAAAACTCAATCTTTTAATTATAAAATAAATTTTATTATTTTATTTTATTTTTTATTTTAAATTTAGCAATGTCAATATTTATAAGTTGTAAAATTAAACTCCTCTAAATTAAACTCCTCTTTAGCTCTAAAATTAGAATTAAAAAAAATCAAAACTCAATCTTTTAATTATAAAATAAATTTATTGTTTTTATTTTATTTAATATTTTTGAATTTAGCAATGTTAATATTTATGAGTCATAAAATCAAACTCCACCTTAACTTTAAAATTAGAATATAAAAAATCAAAACTCAATATTTTAATTATAAAATAAAACTTAATATTTTTATTTTATTTATTATTTTGAATTTAGAAATGTCAATATTAATGAGTTGTAAAATTCTAAATTAAACTCATCTTTTAACTCTAAAATTAGAATTTAAAAAATCAAAACTCAATCTTTTAATTATAGAATAAAAATTATTATTTCTATTTTATTTAATATTTTAAATTTAACATGAATATTTATAAGTTTATTTTGTGAAAAATAAATGGTTGTAAATGATGAAGGATAGGAAGTCCATTTTGAAATGTTTATAAAAATAAATTCACACAATTTTTTGACATCTATTTTAATCATTTTAGTGACAAGAAATATTATATTAAGTAATGTGTAAAATTTATAAATTAATAAGTGTTCTTATAGATCTTTTTTATTATAAATCTTTAAAAATATGTTAATTAAACTATACTAAATTGCAATATTAGAAGAGTTTCTAATTAATAAATAAAAAAGCACATATTTAAAGTCGGCGATTGATATGGTTTAGTTGTTTGTTTGTATAAAAGGGCAAAAATCAAAACATATGCAAACACTGTATAAGAAATATATTCAAGATTTTCTAACTAGACAATTTCATATATCTTCTTTTGACAAACAAGGGAGAGAGTGGAATCAAATGAACAGAATGAGTGAAAGCAGAAGGAGACAGATTGTTGAGATATTGAAGGACAATTAACTAAATTGAATACAAGCCCATAGAATTTTGAGCTTAAGAGGACATTGCAGCAAAGAAGAATGTGATGAATTAGTCCACAATTTATATCCAACTGCTATGGCCCACTAAGTGGTGGAGAAGAAGCACTATGAAGACTATTATGGATGGAAATGAATGTTTGTATGAGCCTGAGGAACCAGAAATACTCAAATTAAAGCAGGTGTTGAAACAGCTTCCAGTATTGGTCTTGACAGCTTATCAAGAGACTTAAAAGTACCAATGCTTATAAGGCAGCCTCTGAAAGAAAAATACCCATATATAGGCAAATAGTGTTCTGAGAATGAGTCACTTAACAACTGTTGTTTGGGTGGTGAAGGGACTTTTGTGAGAAAAAGCTATTCAGATTATTTCGAGATTAAGGTAGAGAATGATTTGATTGATGGGGTACCTCCCCCTATGAAGAAGAGATGCCTTTGGGGGGTTGAATTGGCATCTTGTTCTTCCAGTGATGATGATGAAAAAGGAAGAGGGAATGATGATAGGATACAGATATTGCCCCTTCCCTAGGCTCTTCCTAACAGGTAAAGATCACCCTGGGAACCTGATTTGAATTGTTGGTTCTATCTTGATTATGATGATTAAAAGGATTATGGAAAAAGATTATCATTTACTGATATTAGATATGTATTTCTCATTGAGACCCTTTAAAACTTCATTTCTTACTGTATACAGTTTTGAATGCCTTTAAAGCTTCATATACAATTTTGAATGCTGCAGTGGAATAGTTACTGATCGACAAGTTTAAACATAATTTGTTATTAGTTTATTATTAATTTGTAAGCTCATGTAGATCATAGTTCTCTTGATAGTTTTTTTTTTTCTCTTTGTGGATTTTTTTTTTCCATTTTCATGCATAATGAAATAGACATGTAGATCTTAAAAGCTATTTAAAGCATACTGCAGCAACAACGACTAGAGATAACAAGTTTAAATTTCAACCAATAAAAAATAGTGCATTTTATTGTTAATTATTATTTTGCTCTTTCTACAACAATGTTGTTCAATATTTTTTATTTTATTTCAGTATAGTAGAAGTATTTGTTCATTCTATATCTTTTTCATGGTACTAGAGTCAAGGTAGGAATTCTTGGCACTAGCAGTGTGGTTTTAGGGTGGGTGTTAAGAAATGAGTGATACCTATTTTTGACACTAGCAGTTTAGTTTAAGAGAGGGTGTTAGAGAAATGAGTAACATCTGAATTGTAAAAGGACCAATTATAAAGTGGGTCAATTGCTCAATGGTAAAACACTTGAGCAACAGATAAGAAGTCTGGTTTGAGCCCTTTCTAATCCATGGAAAATTTATGATCATACTAAACTATGGGTTATAATCTCATGCTTACCAAACATTCTATATGTTGGTGTGAACAAGGTTATCACCTAACCGGTTAACCCTAGTGTGGATAATTCATCTTATTTAACTATTTACTAGTTAAATAATATTCACACATCACACATATATCACACATGTTAAGTTGACTTAGTGAGTCTTCTAGATGTCTAGTTGTGTCTAGTTGTGTCTAGTTGTGTGTTGAGTTGTTGATAGTTTGAGTGAGTTGTCTTATCCTCCACATGTGCAATTAGTTATCATCCTCTAATTGGCACATGTTGTTAGAATATCTCCACTTTCCACTCCACCTTCCACTCAACCTTCTAGCTCTCACCTTGCCTTTATAAGAAAGGCTCTCTTCATGTATTATGTAATCAAAACAACAATAATCAATCTTTTGCATTCAATGATAGAATAGCATTATTCTCTCAGTTGATCTCTCTTGTGCTTTCATGAAGTCCTAGATCCTGGGTGGCTCCAATCATAGCCAACTCTAACATGGTATCAGAGCTCTAGGAAGAATCACTTTGTGTTAGTCAATTTTGAGAGATCTTGAGTGCAAATTCATGGTGGATCTTGATAGTTGAGTATGCTCTTCTCTTGCATCAATAGATGACCTGGAGAATCAGAAAAACTTGATAGAAATACCAATTTTGTAAGGGTTTCTCCTTCTTGCTCTTGTATTGCAAGTACATTTTGGTGCGTGTTGTTGCAAATTAGACTTCACCATTGCGTCTAGAGCAGCTGAAATAGTCAAGATCACCTTTTATTTCGTCCAAATCGGACATCAGAGGCAAAATTGACGAGGGTTTCAATTTGGGGCTCTTTGGTGTGATCCAGAGGTACCAACAATTTCAGAGCAGGATGGCCTAAATCAGACACCGCCATTGCATCCGGAGTAGCCAAATCAGTACGGATCGACTGTAAAATAGTCCAAATCAGACAAAGTTGAACCGAAAGGCAAAAAAATTTTGCTTTTTGGCCGTACAGAGTCTCTGCAGAGAATATTCTCTGCGTCAGTGGCATATACCTGAGGAATCTTTGACTGCATGTGCAGGCGTCAGCGAATCAGTTTAATTTCAATTGGTCAAAAGGTATTTACACTGTTAAAAGAATTATACTGGGTTTCTGAAATATTCTGCAGATATCAATTGTACCCTGCATGTAGAGGGTATTGCATGTGCAGAGAGAGTACCACAGAACCATCGTGGGGCTGTTGGCAAGAGACACTATATGGATTCATGGTTGTTGTCATTGATGGCAACAAAGGTCATCCCACATATCTGCAAGTCATGGTGTGTCTCTACCGGAAGTCAGAATGAAGATTGTTGTGGTCCAGTGAACAAGAACAGAGCATGTGGCAAGGTCCGACAGATTGGTCCAGATCTCTTAGAGGAAGTGTCTTGGTGTAGTACAGATTTGGGGAAGTCAAAAGGACTACCTTGAGTAGTACATTCCAAGGATTTAGCCTCCGGTGATGGACAAGAAAGAAGATATGAATAGTTGAGTACCGGATTCCTGAAAGACAGTGAGAACAGAGGAAGAACTGACTGACGGAGTATCAGACTATTTTCCGGATGTGTTACTGTTGATGGTAAAGGTTGTGAAGGCATGAATCATGTTTGGCCGACATGATTAATGATATCTACAAGTATATGCTTGATCCACATTACTTGATATGCAAGGATTCAGCCGACAGAACAAAGTTTGTGAGAAGATAGACTATTCCGGGTGCCGACTAGAAAGATAATGAAATCACTAGTGCGGATATAAATAGAGGATGGATTTTGTTGTGAGAAGTGTAGTTGAGTTAGGGGGTATGCGAATAAGTGCAGAGCAGAATAGAAGTAATAAGAAAAATCCGGTATGTGAAAGAAAAGCAGAAAAAGAGCAAAGGAAAGATGAAGTGCAGCAGATCAGTATACAGAGCCTAAACTGGAATCGAACTCTAGCATATGTAGATGCTTCCAATCAGTTCAAGTATTGTATAAACATTCTTTTGTAGACAGTGTGTCTCCTTGTAGGCAGTGTGCCTCTTTGTGAGCAGTGTGCTCGGGCAGTGAGCCCTAATTGGCAAGTGCCATTTTGTAATTCCTTATTCTTCTAACAGAGAATAATCTTTGGGTTAATCACCCCGTGGTTTTCTCCCTTAACCGGGTTTCCACGTCAAAAATACTATGTCATGTGTTTCTCATTTCATGGTAATGTTTGTTTGTTTGATTCAATGCTACTTTGATTAATAAGAAAGTTCAAAAGAAGAAATAATTAGGATAACTGATTCACCCCCCCTCTCAGTTATCAACAGGGGTGCCACGTGTGGTGGTCTTCTGAAGATCATCGGCAACCATCTACAAGCAGGTGGCCATAAATCTCAAGCGATCTCTGTGGGTTCTCAGCGGGCGATCTAAGTTTCTTCGGCGGTGTTTTTTCACTCGACTCTGTGGCTTCAACGATCCAAACCACATCAAGATCCGGTGGTGCAATTTCAATTACTCCGGCAAAAATCTCAGCTGGTAAAGCATTCACGGTAGGCATTTTTTGATCCTGGTGGTCTGTGATAAGGCCATCTAAAATCCCCACGATCTACATAAACCACCACCTACACTCAGCCGTAATAAACTCATGCCAGATTTTCTAAACTCGGCGGTTGTTTCTCTTCAGCGGCCAAATCCCGGCACCTGTATCCATCAAATTAGCGGTGGTTTCTATAGCCATCAACTTGCATCTTCCAGCGGCTGTCCAATATTCTCCATCAACATTTCAATCGGTAGTTAAAAGACCACCCATGATTGGAAATCATACCGGTTGTTTCCTTTGAAATCGGCGGTCTGTGATAAACCTTATCTCGGCTGCCATCAAACATTTACGGGATCTCAGCGGAATCTGGCGACAATCCCATTTTCTTCGGTGGTTATACATCCTGGCAGCCACTGTTGTGACCCCCGCGGACTCCTTTTTGGTGTCTTCAGCCTTAAATCTCACAGCGATCTCAAAGGTGGTCACATTCCATCGGCAGTGAATTGGCAGTCTCACGCCGGGTTCTTTTCAAACTCCATCGATGGCATCATACAACCATTGTTCGGCGGTTACGATCTAAGCTTGGTGACCAGCCAATATTCATTGGTGGTTAGTAACTAGGCATTGATTGTTTATAACCGGTGGCAAAAGACTTCAAACTCCCAACCAAAAATTCAGGGAAGGTTGCAAGCACAATCGACAGTTTTCTCTAGTTTTTAGAGGTCTGCAGTTTTACATCGGCAAATTCAATGGAAAATCCTGGAATCTTCTAATAACTGGCGGTCTTTCATACTTTGCAGATCGCAATCAACAATCATCAACATATTCCTTCTCATCGGCCAGCAATCAAACACAACGGTTTCCACCTTGAAATGGTGTTTTTTGGAATTAAAAATCCGCTGGTTTCGATTGTGAAGGCAGTTTCACGGCTACAAAAGTGGTTTTCGGCATAGAGGGTGGTGTTCTAGCAAGCTTTTGCTTTCCAGGAGGGGGACCTTTTTTTTTTCCAAAAAGGGAATATTCTGCTGACGTCAGCACTGCGTCAGCACCAAGGGCCATTTTTGCCCCTCAAAGCCCTAAACTAGGGCTTTTTTTCATTTTTGCATAACTTTTGTCCACGGAGGTGAAATTGGGCAAACGAGATATCGTCAGAAAGCTGACAGAGAGAACTTCGCAGTGGTGTTAGTAGTTTTCTAAAATTTTGTTGCAAGTGACTGCTACAGTAGTTTGAAGATAGATCTTAGTTTTTCACTTTTGAGCTCACAACTTTCTGCCATGATCTCTGATTTTCACGATTTTTGCGGCATCAAAAAGGTATTTAGGAGCCCTTCAAATCCATCCATGCACTTTTCTCAGATTCTACTCCAAGTTCATTTTATTTCATTTGTCAATTTTTTGGCTTTTGAGTGATAACTTGGGCATTCTAGCACTTGAGGAAGTGTAACTTGTTTTGAAGGGATTTATTTGCTGTGGTTAATCATTGTGAGCAATTGTAATCTCCTTTGAATCTCATTTTCAAGAGGTTTTCATGCTTTCCCAAATTTGGTCCCTTGAGGACAATTGTAAATCGCACTAAGTATAAAGTGCCACAATCTTTCTTTTTTGGGGGGTGATCTCTTTGATTGAGTAACAGGCAGGTGTACTTGTGTTCTTTTTTGTACTCTTGCATCATGGATTCACACAAACTTCCTCTACTCACACCATATAACTATCATGAGTGGAAAACTAAAATAGAGATTCATTTAAGAAGTTTGAAAATTCATAGAGTAACAATGGGTACAGAAATTGAACCAACTGCAGCTGCAGAAAAGAGAAAGTGGTATAATAGATGTGATCAAGCCTATGGAACACTATGCTTGTCTATCTCTCCTGACCTTCTTTTTCATATTGAATCTTGTACTACACCCAATGAAGTGTGGACTACCTTAGAAAAACTCTTTTGTAAACAAGATACAATGAGAGATTTCAAATTGGAGAATGAATTAATTGGTTTGAATCTAACCAACTTTGCAAGCATCCAAGACTTCTTCACAAAACTCAAGTCACTTATATTGTAGCTCAAACAATGTGGAATTGAGAAAGAGGACACTCAATTGATTCTTTCAATCCTTGCCAAACTTGGTCCTGACTATTCAGTTTTTGTTTCTACCTTCTATGCTACAATGGATGCACTTGGGAAAGCTTTCACAATGCCTTCACTTGATGAGTTTGCTGCATCACTCACAAGGGAGCAAGCTAAGTTAGTACACATGGGCAAATTGAAGTCACCTAAACCTCAAGCACTTCTTGCTAATCAAGGTTCTAAGAATCAAAAGGCTTCAACTAGCAAAGGCAATAAACAGAAACCTAAGGATTTCAAGATCAGTGAGCAAGCAAGGGAGTCAACCAAATCACCTAAGTCCTCATCCTCTCCCAAGGAGGAATCATCTAAGAAGGAGAGACCAAAGTGTGCATATTACAAGAAACTAGGACATAATGAGCATAAGTGTTATGAGAAGAAAATTGATGAGTTGACTCACATTATTCAAAAGCACAATATCCAAATGCCATCATCATCTCCTAGTACACCCTCTTCTTTGAAACCATCATCATCTACACATATAGGGACAGCAGGCATTGTAAATGGGACAGACAAAGGAAAAGGGCATGTACTGTTTTCTTCAACAAGTCTTCAGTCAGAGAGATGGCTTCTTGATTCTGGAGCTTCTCACCATATGGCATCTTCATAGGGGATGTTCTCTTCATTTGAGTCATGCACTTCGACACCTATCTTGATGGGTAACAATACATACATGCATGCAATAGGTAAAGGGACAATTGATATTGGAGAGAGTACATTCAACAATGTGTTGTGTGTACCTTCCTTGACATCCAATCTCCTTTCCATCTATCAGATTACTCATTGTGGTGTAGGTAAGACAATTGAGTTCACTCCTGATTCTGTGATCATACGAGACTTGGAGAGCAGAGATATCATTACAGTTGGGATGGTTGATCATGCATCTCGCTTGTATGTCTTCTCCCATTTTGTTTCTTCTGATGATGTAGATCCATTGATTGATATTCACACTCATGCATCAAGTGTGAATCATGTTTCTGAGGTGAAGTTTGGTCACTTGAACCTTGGTGTTCTTTCACCCACTTTGGTTCATGAGACTAGTGTTGAGCTTCCATCACCTCATCCTCCTGCTTCTTCAGAGATTGACATCGACATGGGTTCATCTACTTCAATTGAGTAGGATCATATAGGTCTTTCAGACATAGCTTTATGGGATACTTTCTTGTCAGGTATATCAGACTTGTTTTGTGAGTCTCATATTGTAGATTTGGAGGACGCACTTGAGGGGATATCTCTCCTCGTTGATGATAGTTACAGCACAACTGTTATCACATCTACTTCGTCTTTGGAGGTTGTACTTCATGAGTCTACCTAGGATTTTGGATTAGTCACACCTCATTGCATTGTGGCATTCCTTGATTCTGACATGTGGACATTTCAGCAGTCTTCAGAGGCATCTATCATAAGGCTTTTTCCCTCATTCCTTGAGATGGAGTTTCTTCTACATCAGCCTTTGGTTTGGTTTCTTCCTAAGGGGAGAAATGTTGTTTGCAGGTTCAAGACACTTTCCAGTGTTCTTCAGACATTCTTCATTGGCACAGGAGCTACTTCATTGTGGGGGGGACCTATAGTCTCACACTTGCTCTCCTATGGGGGGGTATTTGATTGTCCCTATGTGATAGCAGTTGTCCTTGGGGGGTCATGTTGAGTCCTCCTACTATCACTTCTTCTTTCACATTCATTGTTTCTGCATTCTCACTTTTGGAGAGAAGTTTTGTCCCATGAGGTTTTCTCCTTTTCTACACTTGAGATTTGTTGTACATGGGTACCTAACATGGCCTAGTAGCCAGGACCCATCCTTCTTTTCATCTTGCTTTAGTCAGCTACTCCCTAAGTTGCACTTAAGGGGGGGTGTTGGTGTGAACAAGGTTATCACCTAACCGGTTTACCCTAGTGTGGATAATTCATCTTATTTAACTATTTACTAGTTAAATAATATTCATACATCACACATATATCACACATGTTAAGTTGACTTAGTGAGTCTTCTAGATGTCTAGTTGTGTCTAGTTGTGTGTTGAGTTGTTGATAGTTGGAGTGAGTTGTCTTATCCTCCACATGTGCAATTAGTTATCATCCTCTAATTGGCACATGTTGTTGGAATATCTCCACTTTCCACTCCACCTTCTAGCTCTCACCTTGCCTTTATAAGAAAGGCTCTCTTCATGTATTATGTAATCAAAACAACAATAATCAATCTTTTGCATTCAATGATAGAATAGCATTATTCTCTTAGTTGATCTCTCTTGTGCTTTCATGAAGTCCTAGATCCTGGGTGGCTCCAATCATAGCCAACTCTAACACTATATTATATGTAGTAGGTTATAATCCCATGCTTACCATTTTTTTTTAAATCGTACAGATTTATAGTAGACAAATTACAACCTACTATATTATTACTATTTAACTACAAACATATGTAATGATTAAGCCCAACCCATTATGTAAACCTAGCATGCACTCTCTTGTCCATAAACTACATCTTGTGTATTTGAGCATCATGTATTGTATTTGTCTTTGTAGACCTACTACGTTGATACAGCCTAGTGAAATACAAAAATAACAAGAACAGGTCTCAAGCATACTAAGGCCATTTTTTGTTCTTCTTGAAAGGGGCAACAATATTACTATTGAAGATAGTATACATGGTTGCTAATGAACAGTAGGAGACTTGTGGATTTGGCCTGGGCTTAAACATAAGTACGTTTGTAGTCAAAAGGTGTTATATATAAATTTAAATTGTTTTTAAAAAATATGAAAGTATGATTTATAAATAATAACCTTATATATATATAAATAAATAAATAGGTTGTTACCTCTTTAAACTAGTATACAATCATTAAGAGTAACATTTAAACTAAATGTTTGGGTGTTGGCTACTTGTAAATTTCAACGTTACCAATTTGGAAAGAGCGCTTATTTGATCAAAGGGCTCACCTATAGCATAGCTTCTGCTAGTGTCTATCAAGTATTTAGGATGCACCAAACCATAACCATTAGAACTCAATGAGTTAACTGCTCGTCTATCTGGTGATTAAACTACTGTCTGCATGCTCATTTTCACTATTGTCTATGTGCTCATCTTCACTATTTTTTTAATGTCCAGCTTAGCTGCTATCCAATCTTAGAAACATCATTGGCGGTGTTGAAATTATTGAGTTGTAGCCAGGGCTTAAATTTGACAGTTGTATAGCTGTATTTAGGCATTTTAGTTGTAAAATATAATTGAAATTTTGAAAAGACTGTATCATATGAAAGGAGAAATTTTGGACAAACTGTCAAAATTTATATAGGATTATGATGATATATATATTTGGTTTTTATATAATTTACTTATACTAAAGTATGTCATAGTATTTTAAAGGCACAATTGAATAGATAACTATCATAAAAAATTGTTTGACCATCAAGGTTGACTGTCAAATTTAAGCCCTGGAGCCTGCAGCTGATTTAAGCCTAAAATCGCCTTAAGAGCTATAGAATAGTTGGTGAAAGTATAGTTGTGAACCAGAATATAATCTAAAATGGCCTTGAGAGCCACGAATCATATTCTCGGCATTTATAACATAATTTTTTTTAATAAAAATAAACATAAAATTTCATTCTTGTTATTATGTCAAGAGGCATTGGGGTGGAAGAGAACGTCATCCATTTCAACATTCAAATGTCTAATTTTGCCAATAAAAAAAATAGGACAAATATTTACCACTTTTTATTATGGATGCCTTGTCAAATTGCTATTGATTGTTTGACCATTGAAATGGATGATGTGGATAATGTTTAAGTAGAGTGGAAGAGAAGAGCCTAGATTCTAGATTATGTGTAAAGAAAAACTCAAAAATAGAATGGAATAGTTAAGTGATAAATTTAAGGGAGAGGCATGTCCTATTGCTTACCTTATTTTGGCCACCTAGTGACCCCATAATTATCTTGATTTGTAGTTTTTACTATATAAAAAAAAATTATCTTAAATATTTATATTTAAAAAAATATCTAAAATATGCCGAGGTATATCTTTTTTCCATAGTTTCTTTGATTTTCTCTTGCAATTTCTTTTTTGGTTTTTATTTTTTAATTTTTCCAATTTCTTTTTTTGGTTCCATAGTTTTCCTAATTTTCTTTAGCTTTTTCTCCTTCCAACAGTTTCCAATTTCTTTTTTGGTTCCATAGTTTTTGTGATTTAGCTTTATCTCATTCAATGGTTTCTAATTTTTTTTAGTTTTTTTCTTTGATTTTCTTAAGTTTTATTTTTTATTTCCTTTTTGGTATTTTAATTTTTTTTCCTATAAATTTAGATAGAAAAAATGAGTGCTCTCATCGCCACCCGATGTGACTATATAACGCCTCTCGATGTAATTATCTTTTGAAGAAAATAAAAAAATAGGGAAGGAAATATATGCAGTCGCGGTTGCTTCTTATTTATAGCCCCCTCTCTTAAGCAACCCCATGAAGACATGGGTTAATGATGAATCTGACACATTCCTACAATTTTCACAGTCCCCCAGATTCTCTCTATATTTTTTTAATACAGCTACATGTCTTATTCACATAAGGTTTGTTGATAGGACTTGCAGTAGTGTTTAGTGAGGCAAGAGGACAACAATGCTAACAACCAGCCTTCCACTCTCTGATTCAATAGAGGTAGATATACCTACATTTTTACCAAATTATTCACAGTTGAAGGGTAAACATATTCGGTGTTGATCACCTCCATTTTTTTTTCTATTCAATTCAGTGCACTTTGTAGCGAAAGGCAGTTCTCAACTTTGTAACTGACTTGGGATTCAATTTTTTTTTAGATGTTTTTTTTTTTTCAAAAAGGTTACACTCAAAGTAGACATACATAAAAATTAAGAGTTCCAGCAAGGGAAGGTCTACTAAATCCATACTTGAAAACAGGTTTTGCAGATTGATTATTTGGGTTAAGAAATTAGTATGCCAAGAAAATGAGTTTGTATTAGATAAGCGACTATTTTATATCAAACTTGAGGCAAACATGCATTCTATTTTATAGATGGAAATAAATCTAAGATATTGCTATTTGCACGTAGAAAATTATATTTGTGTTAGATCTAATAAATGTGGCTATTAATGTAAATGAGTATAGCATGTTTGGATATATTTATATTCTTCTTTGATTACAAGTCTCCATAAAATTAGGATGTGTGTACCAAAAGGCCTCCATATTAAAGGGACATCCCTTTGGCTTCCTGTTGCTAAGCTTGACTAGCTCCATAGGCCAATGATCCAAGCCCCTATATTGAATAACCCTAGAGAAAAAGGAGATCAGAGACATCATCCATTCTAAATTCACCAGCAATCTATCTAGCCTACAAAAAATGTTCTCCTCACCAATGCACCTATTGTTCCATGTAAACCACCTAGATTTGGGAATGTAATCCACCAATGAAAGATCATCGCAAAATTCCTTGAATGACAGGGAACCATATGCCCATGCCCTACTACCTCCCTTTTTCTCTTTTGAGCTAAGGATAGCATTGAAGTCACATCCAATGATCCTATTTACCTCTCTATCCATCACCCTCAAGGCCCTTAACTCATCTCAAACATAGACCCTTTCAACTTCCACATTTGGTCCATAAAAAATAGTTACAATAAAGGACACACTCTCTTGTAAATCAGAAAAGTTGACCATGATACAATGTTGTGACTATGCAATCAGTGAGCTAGCCATGTTAGAGTTGTTCCACAAAATTGCCAACCCCATAGTATTGCCAACAACATCCGTGACCAACAAACCCACACCATTCTTCAAAATTCAAGGAAGCATCTCTTGAACACATTTACCTTCCACCTTAGTCTCCTAAATCAAAAGAATATCTGGAGCCTCCATCTTAATGAGTAGCTTGAGTAAATAGTGTTTCTTGGGGCTATTAAGGCCCATAATATTCCAATTTATAACCTTCATAACTTCTTGTTGGAAGATAGGTGCTCACCTCTAGATTTAACAACTTCCTCATAGACACCTAAGTTCCATTTACCAGGTTGTCCAATGCCTTCAATTTTTATTTACTCCCCTCAATTTTTTGACCCTTAGTGTTATTGCCACCTGTATCCACTAAACTACCATAAATGTTTTTCCCCCATCTCTTCTACCTCTTTGGGTGGCCACACTCCATTCAACTATATTTTCCTTATCCTCCAAGGAGTCCTTAATAGATTCTTCATCACTCTCTACAGAATTATGCATAGAGGCATGACTAACAAAGTTCTCCAAAGGGTCAAATTCATCTACTTCCCTAAGCTCTAAGACCTTTTTTTCTATTAAACATTATTCTCAACCTCCTTGAGAACAAAACTATCTTGATTTGCATCTTCATTAATCTCAATCAAAGTATCCTTCTAAGGAGAAGGGTGAGCCAAATGCCTACTCCCCCCAACCCTATTCGCAAGGGGAGAAGCATCCTTAACACCCCTAAAAAAATTAAGTCTCTTTGCAATATGACCAACCTTCCAACACCGAAAGCACCTGAATAGAAGGCACTCATAATTGAGTTCTTGCAACCCAACTCCAAGAATAGAATTCATCTTTATCACTTGCCTAATTGGTTTGCTCAAGTCCATATTAATGAAAATTTTGGCATAAGTTGCCAATTACCCTCTAGTAGTGGCATTAGAGTTGTTAAAATATTCTCGTAATGAGTCTCCAATCATTTAAAACACCTTTTCAACCCATAATTCCTACAAAAGCTTGTACATTCTAATCCATAAAGGGGCATCATTGATCAATTCTTGTGCGGATCAAATCTAGGTGTCCAAGCCCGAATGTAAAGTGTAGTGCCCCTCACCTTGCCTTCTATCGGACTAATAGTTATCCTAGTAGGACTAGACATTATGACATTCTTTTTTATGATCGATTCTGTGTTATTATGCTACTTGTTTATGGACATGTTGTTATGATGACATCTGTGGAAGTTTTAACTATTGGTATTTTATGTTTTCACAGTTGTATGGACATACTGGATGTGGTGGATTAATTTAATTCAAAGCTTTATGTTTTATCTGATCTTTGTAATGATGTTACTATTGATGACTTCTTGTATAAGATCGTATGTAACTGATTGTCCCATCTTGATTGTTCAATAGATAGTTGTTATGCATAACGTAGTGACTTGTCGATGTGTTTATGTGAATGGAATAGTGTCGCATTACTCATGCTCGAGTACCTTGCCACACTGTGACTTCCATTCACTATATGATGATATATATTTTCATGTTTGACTATGAGGTTTGCTGCAGGATGCAGGTACCGAGCATCGACTCCAACTGAACTAGTAGGTCTGAGCGTGCCCTAGCCAATGGAATCATTGATCGGAGTTAGCATAAGGTTCCCTACTCAGTCAACATCCTCGAAGAGGATGAGTATTTTGTATCTTGTCCAGTCGTCACTGTCAGTTGGACTATTTGTTTCTTTTGTTATCGTCTTGTCTTGTGGCTTTGCTGGGTGGTCAGGTATCATTCTGTAGGTTGATTATTCAATTAGAAATGTTTGATTATAGCTTGGGTTAGTGTTTCATTAAAACAAAGATAATCTCAAGCAAGAGTAAATAAAAACTTTCAAAGGGAAATAATGTGTCGTTTACTAATTATAAACAATGTAATTGTTTATAATTAGTAAAATTAATATGAAAATAACAAATAAATAAATATAAACAATTTTAAATTGTGTTAAAAGAAATATATAGTTAATATTAAATTAATAAAATAATAATATTATTAAGAATATTGGAAGAGAAGTTAGGGTTGTCGCTTTGGATCATGTGTCCGGTTCCTAAAAAGGTGGAGGAAGAAGGTTCTAGAGAACTGAGGGATCTCTTTTTAAAGAGGAAGGGGGGAGAATGGAGGAGAGTCAATTTTGGGAGGAGGCAATTTTGGAAGAGCCGAGGGAGTGATTCTAGCACCAAATCTTTAGGGCAGCCAAGCATTCGATCCAGGTGCCATTGCTTCCTAAATTTCTATATCTGTTTTCTTTGATATGAAGGATTGGAATTTGATTGGTTTTCTTCCTGATTGTATTTGTCTGAGAGTTTTTGAATCATACCCAATTTGTGCATAATATTGTGATTTCTTGAAAGTTTTTATAGTTCTTCTTTAACAAATCCTTTTTGTATATATTCTGCAATCATGGCATGAGAAGTCGTTTCTGTGAGGCGCTTGTCAAGCAGCCACATATCATGCTTGTGCGTCCAAGATCTACATTCTAGTGCAACGGTTTGAATTAATAAATAATTGTAAGGACTACATTGAGTGCCACGAATTGTTAGGAAGTTTCTAAAATCCTTTTCTACAAATCTATTTTAGGTGCGTCGTACATTCATGGCAGCTTATGATACCACGTCTTGTCCATGCTTTCACATTTTGCATGAATGTCTACCAGAGTATTTCAAGATATTATATCTAATAAAATTCCCTTACCATTCTACCTTTATGGATGCTATTTCATTTTGTCAAGCGCATACAAATCCCATCCAATGGGAAAAGATCTGCAGTCACCAAGAAGGCACATCCATGCAACCAGCACAGATTTAATAGGTATCTCAGTGATAAAGTTTAGGGTTTCCTCCAGATGGCCAGTGCAGCCAAGAAGGTCATCCATGCTCATATAATAATCATTGTAGATGCAATGCTTTAAGGGTTACAAATGCACCTCGATGAATCTATTTTGTGTATTTCCTACAACCATTATTTTCCATGAGAAGACATCATTTGCTGGGGGAAACAGTTGGACGCCGATAACTTAGGCGAGCATATCAAAATGCAAGATTTGAGTTAAATTGAAGGAATCACCTTTGTTTTAAGTTTCTAAAGTCTTTTCAACAAGTCCATTTTAAGTGTATTCTGAAATATTTGAAATAAGAGATGTCAGCGTCTGCCGATTGGTTCACATTTTTGTCTAAGCGGTCTGCATTGAGAAAGCTCATCCATACTTTCACTGCCATGTAAATGTAGGTTTAGGGTTGTCTTACAATGGTCACCGTGCAGTGCTATGCATAAGTCCAATATCTTGATCATCATAAGATATTTGAAGGGAAATAGAGAGTCACATTCTTCTATGATCATAAAACCTACGTCACACAACCAATCTACTGGTAAAAATTGTCAAGTTGCTTTAAACCGTAGCTTTTTATCTAATATTTGTTTTCCAGGTATCATTAGATATCAAACCTCGATGTTTATAGCTGTAGTGGAAATGCATATAATTAAGGTATTAAAAGCTATTCTAACAATTTTATTTGAGAACTTATCAAATTTCTTTCCGTATAATTTGCTGTTTGACGGACAATGACATGAACAACTTAAAAAGATTAATAAATTTTAGTCTCAATATTTCTAATGGCTGTAATGAGGATTTTATTTTATTTCTGCATTTTATTTCAAGAAGTTAAAGCACATTTAACACCTTAAGAAATTATATTTATGTACTGAGTAGACATTAAAATCTACAATTTAGTCAATTACAAATTAAATTGATTAGTCTCATATAAATGTTAAAAAAAAAATAGATTTGTTAGGTAAATAAAATTTACATTATTTTATCTGATAAAAACAACACTATAGCTATAATTAAACATTTAGCTGTAAAACAACACTATAGCTATAATTAAACATTTAGTTGTAAAATACAACTGAAATTTTAAAAGGGGCTGTATCATATGAAGTAAGAGATTTTGAACGGACTAACAAAATTTATATAGAATTATGATGATAAGTATATTAGGTTTTTACATAATTTACTGATACTAAAATAGATCATAGTAATTTAAAGGCACTATTGAATAGATAACTGTCAATATAAAAATATAATAATAAATATATGAGATTTATAGATAATGATAGTTTACTTCTCTTTGGATGAAAAATATTTACTATTCAATGAGCTATTGTTATTATTATTTATTACTTTTTCAACCATGTATAGCACATTTAGAAAATTCACAATATTGTTATTGGTAAAATCATTGGGTTAAGATGGGAAAATTAGAGTTTATCTTTTAAAACAAATATTAGCACTATTGTGGTAAATTGTTATTTGTTGTTTGACTATAGAAGGAATGATGTTTATATAAAGTAATTAGAGTTGTTTCTTTTTACTTTTAAGTTAAATATGTTATTAGGAAATTTTAGAGTTTTCATATGCTTACAAAATAAATAGGATCCCACAATTTTATTGTTTAGGGTTGAATTTAAACTACATTGTAACTATTTAATTAACTTGTTTTATTAAAAAAAAAAAAGATAGTGGTTTACATTTATATTTATATCTTTAGAATTTAATTAAATAGTTGTTTTAATAAATATTTACATGTAGTTATTTTAATGTTAATACACTAGTTTTCTTTACAGATTGAATATAGAATGATATTAATTTTAGGGTTGGGATTTAAAATTACAAAGTAAATATTTACCCAATTTATATTATTTTCTAATGTTTGTTTCCTCATATTTTATTTAAATCTATAATAAAAAAGAAGTATTTTTATTTTGGGTTATAACTTTTAGAATCTAATTAAATGTAGATTTAGTAAATAATCTTATTTAGATATTTAAAAGTAATTTGTTGATTTATTCTAAATTAAAAATGAATTGTAAGTTATGTTTAAATCTAATATAGTCAATTAGTGTGTAAAATAAACATAAATATAATAAGGTTACAAGGCTTGATTTGCAAAAGTGAATTAAATATGTCATCATGTTCCCTATGTTATTGTATTTGCCTGAGTGGATAGTTCCAAAGGCACAGGATGGTTATGTATTTACATCATGCATTGGGTTGATAAGTGTTTCGAGATAATGAAGTTATAAAAGTATGTTGCCTCTTCTTATGTATGAGAGTTTGGTAAGTGATAATGTGAATTGATGAATATTCAGAGTTGTGAATGCATTATGAGGAGGTAATAATTCCCTTTGTGGATGTAGTGATTGTTCATTTGTTTGTATTTATCCTTGTATTGAGTTTTGTGAAATGAAAAGACATTGAATACTGTAACGGAGTGATATTTATGGACATTATTTTGTGACTTGTCCATGTGATTAAGTTGATATGCAAGAGGGTTAATGCATTGCATCATTATATATGCATGTGGGTATGAGGATAATTGTTATGCAAGATGGTTAATGCCTTTCATGGTTCATGTATCCTCGTTGTCATGATGATGTTTGCTATGCTTGTTGAGTGGGGTTTTCTAGTTGCAGGTAGGGGAGTGGCTCTCAATGGGGGCCGGACCCTAAAGTGGTGTCCAGGACAACCCATGTGGGAGTTGGATAACTCAGTGATAACCTAAATAATGAATTAGGAGGGGCTGGGTAGTTAATCACACTAAATAAAGATAAGTGGACGCCTCACTCATGGCTCAAGTGCTCGTTTAGGCTTGAGATGAGATGAGAAGGCCTGGAATGGCAAGATCAACTACCTTGTCCTCATGAAAGGTATGTTGATTCCGCATGAGCGTTGTATGGGGGCCAAAAGTTAGGAGAGGCTACCAGGACAACCCAGGATGGGGGCCGGGGCCTAGGAAGGCTTCCCAGGATAACCTAGGATGGGGGTCGAGGCCTAGGAAGGCTTACCAAGACAACCCATGACAAGCTATGTGATGACACTCTCCCTACTACGGCCTAGCATTCCCTAGTTGTACTCTCCCCATTTGTTAAGTGTTTGCCTCTGGAAGTGATGTTGAGTTGTTTGTGCTATTAACTTGTATTGTTGGAGTCATGTGTTGTCTTTGTTCTTAGTCTTCTATCTACCTGACTGTATGTTGTAGTGGGGACCTTATGTTAACTCCTAGCTCAGGGGGTGGACCTCAGGGTTCCACATGGTCGGGTGGAAGAGCTTTTATATCCATTGGTTTTTTTCTCTTGCTATTGTTCGTGTGTGAGGAGGATGTATCTTGTGTATCAGATGTTAGATCTTGTACCTATTTATGGAGACAGTTATTATGCTCATGTGCTGGCCAGTGTATCAGATGATTCATTATGTATATATTCAGATGTAATCAGGATGGTGATAATGTAAACTACATAATGATGTACTCATAGGTATAGGCTATTGAATATGTACATGTAATCTTGATCAAGTTGATTATCTAACTGATGTCATGAAATGGAGATGTATATGTGTATTCATTAGTGCAATAGATTTAGAATGATCTACTGATGTTAGTTAATAATGTATGTTAAATTATGTTGATTAATTTGTCAAGTAATGCAACCATGGAACCTTAGAGGACAAGTTCTTAGTTTAATGATGTGTATTGATTTGTTAAAAATTATTTTGTTATCTTATTAAAAAAAAATATTATTCTGCATTGCATAGCATAAATGTGAAGTTCTCTAAGGTGTTCATGGCGGGGCGTTACATAAAGACCTACATTCCCCATAAACTAGGGGTCTCCATTAAGGATATTATCTCACTTAAATTTAGATTGAAAACAATTTGAACAAACCCTAACGCTAGAAAAATTACCTCGAGAAGAGGGCAACACCACTTTTGACTTATCCAATATTTGATTCATTCCATTTTGAACCAAATGCCAATGAGTTTAGCAATCACCACATTCTTCTTTAGTTTCTTGATCATCATATTCAAAAAAAAAAATTGAGATGTTAATGCTCAGAATGTCCTCATCAACCTTGATATTGACATTGAAGACTAAAATTTTACAATTCTTTAATCTATTCCCTTCTGCCACCTTTTCCTTTACTGTTTTGTTATTCTCCTTAATAAACAACCTTCCCATTTCTTGACAAATGTGTGATATACCATTCCTTGCCCTTGCCCATCATGAATCAGAGGGGGAAGCATGTGGCACCATAGAGCTACCGCCACTACGAGATCCGAAGCTCTTCCTTCCAAACAAAACTCAATCTTTTAATTATAGAATAAATTTAATTATTTTTATTTTATTTAATATTTAAAATCTAGCAATGTCAAAATTTATGATTGTAAAATTAAACTCCTTATCTAAATTAAACTCATCTTTAACTCTAAAATTAAAAAAATAAAAACTCAATCTTTTAATTATAAAATAAATTTAGTGTTTTTATTTTGTTTAATATTTTGAATTTAGTAATGTTAATGTTTATGAGTCATAAAATCAAACTCCTCATCTAAATTAAACTCCTTCTTAACTCTAAAATTAGAATATAAGAAATCAAAACTCAATCTTTTAATTATAAAATAAAACTTAATATTTTTATTTAAAACTCAATCTTTTAATTATAGAATAAATTTTATTATTTTTATTTTATTTAATATTTTAAATTTAACAATGTCAATATTTATGATTGTAAAATTAAACTTCTTATCTAAATTAAACTCCTCTTTAACTCTAAAATTAAAAAAATCAAAACTCAATCTTTTAATTATAAAATAAATTTAGTGTTTTTATTTTATTTAATATTTTTGAATTTAGTAATGTTAATGTTTATGAGTCATAAAATCAAACTCCTCATCTAAATTAAACTCCTTTTAACTCTAAAATTAGAATATAAAAAATCAAAACTCAATCTTTTAATTATAAATTAAAACTTAATATTTTTATTTTATTTAATATTTTGAATTTAGCAATATCAATATTTATGAGATGTAAAATTCTAAATTAAACTCCTCTTTTAACTCTAAAATTAGAATTTAAAAAATCAAAACTCAATCTTTTAATTATAGAATAAAAATTATTATTTCTATTTTATTTAGTATTTTAAATTTAACAATATGAATATATATATATAGTTTATTTTATGAAAAATAAATGGTTGTAAATGATGAAGGATATAGAGTGCATTTTGAAATGTTTATAAAAATAAATTCACACAATTTTTTTGAAATCTCTTTTAAAAGTTTTAATCATTTTAGGGACGAGAAATATTATATTAAGTAATGTGTAAAGTTTATAAACTAATAAGTGTTCTTATAAATCTTTTTTATTATAAATCTTTTAAAATATATTAATTAAACTGTACTTAATTGCAATATTAGAAGAGTTTCTAATTAATAAATTAAAAAACACCTCTTTAAAGTCAGCGATTGATATGGTTTAGCTGTCATTGCTAGTCTTTGTTTGTATAAAAGGGCAAAAATCAAAACACATGCAAACACTGTATAAGAAAAAATATTCAAGATTTTCTAACCAAACAATTTCATATATCTTATATTGACAAACAAGGGAGAGAGTGGAATCAAAATGCACAGAATGAGTGAAAACGAAAGGAGATAGACTGCTGAGATATTGAAGGACAATGAACTAAATCAAATACAAGTCCGTAGAATTTTGAGCTTAAGAGGACATTGCAACAAAGAAGAATGTGTTGAATTAGTCCACAATTTATATCCAACTGTTGATGGCCCACTCTACGTATTTGAACATAAGATCTCTGAGAGTATGCCTTCCAGTAAGTGGTGGAGAAGAAGCACTGTGAAGATTGTTATGGATAGAAATGAACATTTGTATGAGCCCGAGGAACTAGAAACACTCAAATTGAAACTTGCTGAAACAACTTCCAGCATTGGTCTCGATAGCTTATCACGAGACTTAAAAGTGTCAATGCTTATAAGGTAGCTTCTGAAATAAAAATACCCATATATAGGCAAACAATGTTATGAGAATGAGTCACTTAACAACTGTTGTTTGGGTGGTGAAGGGACTTTTGTGGGAAAAAGCTATTCAGATTGTTTTGAGATTAAGGTGGAGAATGATTTGATTAATGGGGTACCTCCCTCTACGAAGAAGAGATGCCTTTGGGAGGTTGAATTGTCATCTTGTTCTTCCAATGATGATGATGAAGAAGGAAGAGGGAATGATGATGAGGATACAGATATGGTCCTTCCCTAAGCTCTTCCTAACAGGTAAAATATCACCCTGGGAACCTGATTTGAATTGTTGGTTCTATCTTGAATATGATGATTAAAAGGATTATGGAAAGATATTATCATTTACTGATCTTAGATATGTATTTCTCATTGAGACCCTTTAAAATTGTATTTCTTACTGTATACAATTTTGAATGCTGTAGTGGAAGAGTTACTGATGGACAAGTTTAATCAGTAATTTATTATTAGTTTATTATTAATTTGTAAGTTGCATGTAGATCATAGCTCTCTTGTTAGTTTTTTTTTGGTTTTTGTTCTTTTTGTGGTTTTTTTTGGTTTTTTTGTTTTTTTCCATTTACATGCATAGTGAAATATACATGCAGATCTTAAAAGCTATTTAAAGCATACTACTACGCAACCAGTAGAGATAACAAGACTATATATATAATTTTAGTGAATAAAAAAAGCAATATATATATATATAGTTTAAATTTCAACCAATAAAAAATAGTTCATTTATTGTTAATTATTATTTTGCTCTTTCTGCAACAATGATGTTCAATATTTTTTTATTTTATTTCAGTATAGTGTAAGTATTTATTTATTCTATTTCTTTTAGATGGTATTAAAATTAGGGTAGGAATTCTTGGCACTAGCAGTAGCAGTGTAGTTTAGGAGAGGGTGCTAGAGAAATGAGTAACATCTGAATTGTAAAAGGACCAATCATAAAGTGGGTCGACCGCTCAATGAGTTAGAAACTCAATGAGTTAACTACCTGTCTATCTGTTGATTAAACTACTGTCTGCATGCTGATTTTCATTGTTGTCTATGTGCTCATTTTCACTATTTTTTTAAAGAAACATCCAACTTCTAAAGCTTCTATCCAATCTTAGAAACATCATTTGGTGACGCTGAGATTATTGAGTTGCAACTGATTTAAGCCTAAAATAGCCTTATGAGCTGAAACTGATTTAAACCAGACTATGATCTAAAATGGCTTTGAGAGCCACCAATCATCTTCTTGTGTTGCACAGGGCTCATATGGTAGTGCCAATTTGATTATCCAGACTTCTAAAACATTAGCACTAGCCATATCTAGTCTCTACATGCACCAATAGCACTCATGTTTTTAGATTGGAAGAATTTAGGCATTCAAATATGCTATCCGAATACATTTTTTACTGATATGCCTTGATAATCTGCTCTATGGATTTTCTTTATAATTTTTGTTCCTTGATAAGCCACTTTATGCATATCATTTTTTATATGTATATAAGACCGTTTTGCAGAAATTAATCATTCCTTGTACCAAGTGAAAAGGTAGCCTTTCGGATCTCCTCCAACATGAAAGGATTCATCAAATCTTCATTTTAAGACTCATTAACAATAGTAGGGATATTCTTCAAAATCACCTCTTGGGCCAACAAATCTTCTGGTGAGGCCAAGGCATGTAGCTCCTCAAAAAAGCTAATGCTATCACTCCTAATAGCTTGCACGTTGTTCACAACATTACCTAAGTGAGACCAGATACTAACAATTCTATTTTTCTATCTTCTAATATTGGTGGAGAGTTGAAAAAAATTGTATTACAATCCCCCTCCTAAAGCAACTTAACTCTAGATTTCTAATGCTAGAAAATTTCCTCCATTCTTAAAATTTTATTAAGTTCCTCTGACAGAGAATTTTCAATAGACCTTAACTCATAGGTGAACCCTGAATGAGAAATGGCAGCCTCAATGCTCTACAATTCAAAATCCAACTGATTCTTGTTGGTAAAGAGATTTCCCCCCTTCTCCTTACTCCACTCTTTACTTTCTTTCTTAACCTTAGCAAGCTTTTTGTGAAGCATAAATATTTGATAACCATTAATGTCCACCTTCCACCATCCCTTAGGGCCTCTATAAAATTAGAATGTGTGTACTAAAAGGCCTCCTTCTTGAAGGGACATCCCTTCGACTTCCTATTCCTTAGCTTGACTAGCTCCATAGGCCAATGATCTGAGCACCCATATTGAATAACCTTAGAGAAAAAGGAGATCAAAGACATCATCCATTCTAAATTCACCAGGAATCTATCTAGCCTACAAAAAATGCTCTCCTCCCCAATGCACCTATTATTCCATGTAAACCACCTAGTTTTAGGAATGATATCCACCAATAAAAGATCATTGCAAAATTCATTGAATGATAGGAACTAGATGTCCATGCCCCGCTATCTCTCTTTTTCTCTTTTGAGCTAAGGATAGCATTGAATTCACATCCAATGATCTAATTTACCTCTCTATCCATCACCCTCAAGGCCCTTAACTCATCAAACTTAAACCCTTTCAACTAGCCATGTTAGAGTTGTTCCACAAAATTGCCAACCCCATAACAATGCCAACAACATCCACCATCAAACCCACACCATTCTTCCAAATTCAAGGAAGCATCTCTTGAACACATTTACCTTCTACCTTAGTCTCCTAAATCAAAAGACTATCTAGAGCCTTCATCTTAATGAGAAGATCGAGTAAATGGCGTTACTCGGGGCCATTAAGGCCCCTAATATTCTAATTTATAACCTTTATAACTTCTTGTTGGAAGATAGGTGCTCACCTTTAGATTTAACAAACTTCCTCATAGATTACTAAGTTCCATTTACCAAGTCCTTCAATGCCTTCAATTTTCATTTACTAACCTCAATTTTTTACCCTTAGTGTTATTGCCACCTGTAGCCACTAAACTACCATAAATGTTTTTCCCCCATCTCTTCTACTGCTTTGGGTGGCCACACTCCATTTAACTATAGTCTCCTTATCCTCCAAGGAGTCCTTTTAATAGATTCTTCACCACTCTCTATAGAATTATGCATAGAGGCATGACCAATAAAGTCTCCAAAGGGACAAATCCATCCATTTCCCTAAGCTCTAGGACCTTTTCTTCTATTAAACATTATTCTCAACCTCCTTGAGAAAAAAATATCTTGATTTGCATCTTCATTAATCTCAGTCAGAGTATCCTTTTGAGGAGAAGAAGGGTGAGCCAAATGCCTACTCCCCCCAACCCCATTCACAAGGGGAGAAGCATCCTTAACACCCCTAAAAACATTAAGTCTCTTTGCAATATCACCAACCTTCCAACACTGAAAGCACCTAATTAGAAGGCACTCATAATTTAGTTCTTGTAACCAGACTCCAAGAATAGAATTTATCTTTATTGCTTGCCTAATTGGTTTGCTCAAGTCCATCTTAATGAAAATTTTGGCATAAGTTACCAATTTCCCTCTAGCAGTGGCATTAGAGTTGTTAAAATATTCTCCTAATGAGTGTCCAATCATTTTAAACACCTTTTCAAACCATAATTCCTACAAAAGCTTGTACATTCTAATCCATAAAGGGGCATCATTGATCAATTCTTGTGCAGATCAAATCTAGGTGTCCAAGCCCGAATGTAAAGACCCGCATTCCCCGTAAATTAGGGTTCTACCTTAAGGATATTATCTCACTCAAATTTAGATTGAAACAATTTGAACAAACCATAACACTAGAAAAATTACCTCGTGAAGAGGGCATCATCACTTTTGACTTATCCAATATTTGATTCTTTTCATTTTGAGCAAAATGCCAATGAGTTTATCAATCACCACATTCTTCTTTAGTTCCTTGATCATGGTATTCAAAAAATTGTTTGAGGTGTTAATGCTCAGAATGTCCTCATCAACCTTGACATTGACATTGAAGACTAAAATTTTATAATTCTTTAATCTATTCCCTTCCGCCACCTTTTCCTTTAGTGTTTTGTTATCCTCCTTAATAAACAACCTTCCCATTTCTTGACAAATGTATGATGTACCATTCCTTGGCCTTGCCCATTGTGAATTAGATGGGGAACCACATGGCACCATATAGCTACTATCACTAGTAGATCCCAAGCTTTCCTTCCAAATAAAACTCAATCTTTTAATTATAAAATAATTTTTTTTATTTTTATTTTTTTTAATATTTAAAATTTAGCAATGTCAATATTTATGATTGTAAAATTAAACTCCTCATCTAAATTAAACTCATCTTTAACTCTAAAATTAGAATTAAAAAAATCAAAACTCAACCATTTAATTATAAAATAGATTTATTGTTTTTATTTTATTTTATATTTTTGAATTTAGTAATATTAATATTTATGAGTCATAAAATCAAACTCCTCATCTAAATTAAACTCCTTCTTAACTCTAAGATTAGAATATAAAAAATCAAAACTCAATCTTTTAATTATAAAATAAAACTTAATATTTTTATTTTATTTAATATTTTGAATTTAGTAATGTCAATATTTATGAGTTGTAAAATTCTAAATTAAACTCCTCTTTTAACTCTAAAATTAGAATTAAAAAATCAAAACTCAATCTTTTAATTCTAGAATAAAAATTATTATTTCTATTTTATTTAGTATTTTAAATTTTAACAATATGAATATTTATAGTTTATTTTATCAAAAATAAATGGTTGTAAATGATGAAAGATATATAGTGCATTCTGAAATGTTTATAAAATTAGTATTTTAAATTTAACAATATGAATATTTATAGTTTATTTTATGAAAAATAAATGGTTGTAAATGATGAAGGATATAGAGTGCATTTTGAAATGTTTATAAAAATAAATTCACACAATTTTTTTGAAATCTCTTTTAATCATTTCGAGGACTTAAATATTATATTAAGTAATGTGTAAAGTTTCTAAACTAATAAGTGTTCTTATAAATTATCTTTATTATTATAAATCTTTAAAAATATATTAATTAAACTGTAGAAGAGTTTCTAATTAATAAATAAAAAGCACCTCTTTAAAGTCAGCAATTGATATGGTTTAGCTGTCATTGTCAGTCTTTGTTTGTATAAAAGGGCAAAAATCAAAACATATGCAAACACTATATAAGAAATATATTCAAGATTTTCTATAGCCAGACAATTTCATATATCTTGACACAAAGGGAGAGAGTGGAATGAAAATGCACACAATGAGTGAAAGTGAAAGGAGACAGATTGCTCAGATATTGAAGGACAATGAGCTAAATTGAAGACAAGCCCATAGAATTTTGGGCTTAAGAGGACATTGCAGCAAAGAAGAATGTGATGAATTAGTCAGCAATTTATATCCAATTGTTGATGGCCCACTCTACGTATTTGAACATAAGATCTCTGAGAATATGCCTTCCATTAGGTGGTGGAAAAGAAGCACTGTGATGACTATTATGGCTGGAAATGAATGTTTGTATGAGCCTGAGGAACCAGAAATACTCAAATTAAAGCCCGCTGAAACAACTTCCAACATTGGTCTTGACAACTTATCAAGAGACTTAAAAGTGTCAATGCTTATAAGGCAGCCTCTGAAAGAAAAATACCCATATATAGGCAAACAGTGTTATGAGAATGAGTCACTTAACAACTGTTGTTTGGGTGGTGAAGGGACTTTTGTGGGAAAAATCTATTTAGATTGTTTTGAGATTGATGGGGTACCTCCCCCTACAAAGAAGAGATACCTTTGGGGGGTTGAATTGCCATCTTGTTCTTCCAGTGATGATGATGAAGAAGGAAGAGGGAATGATGATGAGGATATAGATATGGCCTTTCCCTAAGCTCTTCCTAACAGGTAAAGATGAATTGTTGGTTCTATCTTGATTATGATGATTAAAAGGATTATGGAAAGAGATTATCATTTACTGATTTTAGATATGTATTTCTCATTTAGACCCTTTAAAACTTCATTTCTTAAAGTATACAATTTTGAATGCTGCAGTGGAAGAGTTAATGATCGACAAGTTTAAACAACAATTTATTACTAGTTTATTATTAATTTGTAAGCTGCATGTAGATCATAGCTCTCTTGTTAGTTTTTTTTTTTTGGTTTTTGTTCTTATTGTGGTTTTTTTGTTTTTTTTTACATTTTCATGCATGGTGAAATATATATGAAGTTCTTAAAAGCTATTTAAAGCATACTACAGCAGTAGCCAATAGAGCTAACAAGACTATATATATTTATTTATTTTAGTGAATAAAAAAGAGCAATATATATATATATATATATATTTAGTTTAAATTTCAGCGAATAAAAAATAGTGCATTTTATTGTTAATTATTATTTTTCTCTTTTTGCAACATTGTTGTTCAATATTTTTTATTTTATTTCAGTATAGTGTAAGTATTTATTCATTCTATTTTTTTACATGGTATTAGAATCAGGGTAGGAATTCTTGGCACTAGTAGTGTAGTTTTAGGGTGGGTGTTGAAGAAATGAGTGATACTTGTTTTTAGCATAAGTAGTGTGGTTTAAGAGAGGGTGTTAGAGAAATGAGTAACATCTGAATTATAAAAGGACCAATCATAAAGTGGGTCGATCGCTCAATGAGTTAACTACCCCTCTATCTGCTGATTAAACTATTGTCTGAATGTTGATTCTCACTGTTGTCTATGTGCTCATTTTCACTATTTTTTTAAAGAAACATCCAGCTTAGCTTCTATCCAATCTTAGAAACATAATTGGCTATGTTGAGATTATTGAGCTGTAGCTAATTTAAGCCTAAAATGGCCATGAGAGCTATAGAATAGTTGGCAAAAGTATAGTTGTAAACCAGAATATGATCTAAAATGGCCTTGAGAGCCACAGATCATATTCTTGTGTTGCATAGGGTTCATGTGGTAGTGCTAAGTTTCATTAACCAGACTTTTAAAACATTAGCACTAGCCATATCTAGTCTCTACATGCAGCAATAGCACTCACATTTTCATATTGGAAGAATTTAGGCATTCAAATATGCTATGCGAATACACTTTTTAATGATATGCCTTGATGATCCGCTCTATGCATTTTCTTTATAATTTTTGTGCATTGATAAGCCGCTCTATGCATATCATTTTTTATGTGTATATAAGACCGTTTGCAGAAATTAATCACATATGAGAAGACACATTCTTAATGTGGGCATCGATGGGATTTCTCATGCCTATGCCCATGTAGACTATTCTACATGTAATAAGACGCAACTTGCGAGGCCCAAAGGGTTGTAGAGGTTTAAATTATAAAAAAGCACCTAGATCAACATTTATATCATAATTTTTTTTATAACTAGTAGTTGCATGGGTGAAGTGCAACAGTTTTGCCGATAGGCTATTTGTAAAGTAAATATTTTTTGAGAAGTGTTTGTGTTTCATGACTTGCTGGCATTACATTGTTTGAGGAAGGTAGTGTAATTTGTGATTTATAGGCATTGTAAGGGAGTATCTGTTTGTAAAGTAAATGTTTTTTGAGAAGTGACTATGTTTCATGATGATGCAAGAGCATCGTCAAACTTTGATTTTTGATTAGTTGTTTTTGTTAAGTTGATTGTTAGCATTTTGAGGTTGTTGGTTCCTTTCATATTGTTGGTTGTATTAGCCTCTTAGAGGTGGTTACATATTGGTTAAGAATGACGTTTGGGTGGTTGGTAGTTGCTATCGCCACCATTTGAAATGCATGTGTGGAGTCATGTCACCGGGGGAGGGAGAAAGAGCGGAGCTTGGAAAGCTGCTAGAATGGCAATAGGAGGCCAGTTAGCAAGTATGAAACCTGAATGGTGAAGGAAGGACAAACAAAGGAGGATTGAGGGGACTGTGAACAGAGGGGAATAGAGATAATCTAATGCTGAGGAAAATGGAGTTTGGCATTATGAAGGGTAGAGTAAATTCCCATCTGTGAAAGGAGAGATGTGGAAAAAATTGCCAATAGTAAATAACATGCACGGGGCAGAGAGGAAACTGCTGGTTGGAGGTCATTATCAGGGAAGGAAAAAGGAGAACCAAAATAGAGAGAGAGGCACAATTTGGGAATTAGGCTAAAGAATTGAAATCCCAAGTATATCAAATGGTGTAAAGACTGATGAGTCTAAGAATAGATGATTGTGTCATCTTTGTACCCATGTCTAATACTAAATTTGAATAAAAGATTTGTATTAACACAGTTTTTGTAATCTAATTTCAATCACTTGAATGCTAAGATGTTCTTGTCAAACTGTATTTCATTTATTTGCTTGAGTTCCTATCACTGGAAGGTTCCTATCACTGATTCTAGTTTGAAAGTTCCTATCATTGATTCTAATTTGGAGAGTTCCTGTCACTGAATCAAGTATGGGGAGTTCTTGTCAACGTTGTCATGTTAGGGTTGATAATATTTTAAAATTAGAGAATAGAAGTGTGTTGGAGTGTTGCCATCAGATTGGTATCAGAGCCTAAAAGGTCTGGGAAGGGGAAGTCATATATGCTCAGGTGATTTTTGGACAAGTATGTGTGTTAAAGTTTTGACAGGTTAATAAGAAGAACCTAGGTGCCAAAAGACCGGGTAGAGGAAAAGGAGAGAAGCCCTAGGTGAGGTATCTGAGAAACCAAGAAGAAAGGCAAAGATGCAGAAATGAAACTAAGATGTTGAAAAGAGAAAGAGATAGCAAGATGCCACATTATGCTAAGGAAAGAGACAATATGAAGACAAGTAAAATGAAGCAAGATTTAGAGTTGGACAAAGAGATAGCTGAGTTGAGAAGAGATTTAGAGAAGTGTAAAGAGTGGCTTGAGGAAAGAAGCCAAGAATACATGGTTGGTATTGGCCAATGAAAAAGAGGTTGCAGTGGCCTATGAATATGATTTCTAAGCAGAGAAGAGGGCAGAAATGGTTGCCTTGAAAAGAGAAGACACTAGAGGTTTGGATAGAAGAGAGTTGCCAGAAGAGGTGAAGAATGTTCTCATTGAAGAGAACATAAGGAAAGGATCATTTGGAGGGAAAAGTAAATAAAAGAGAAGAATGCCCACAAAAGAGACATTCATGGAGACATTTTGGTCTCTTGTTTTATTCGTTAATGTTGAATTTGTATATGTGTATGCAGGTATGAGAAACTTCATAGGAGGGGTCATGAATGAGACCTTGGAATTGATAAAAGAAGGAGCAAGCAAAGCACTCGTAGAGGGAGATGAATGTGAAAAGAAGTGGAAACAAGTTGCAGCAGTTTACGAAGAAGGCATACAAGGACAATTTGCAGTAGTCCATAAAGAAAAGTTGCAGTACAAAGTACTTGAACATGAAGATACGAATGGTGTTGAGATTTTACTAAATGATAGTAAAGATGTAGAGGATGCTTTAGAATTTCATGATGACTTAGGAAGTATTGTAGAAGAAGGAAAGGAAACCCACAAAAGGGAAGAGTTGGCAAGCAAAGAAGTCAATGGTGAGGGAAAATCCAAACAATAGAGTATTGCATGGGTATATGGAGGTATAAATGTTACTTTTAATCATGCATGTGGAAATACAAATGTAGAAATGCAAGTTAATAGGGAGAAGAGAAATCTAGAAATTTCAAATATTGTTAAGAATCATGGATACAAGGTGCCAAGTTAGAAAAAGAAACTAGTTGTTGAGGGGCAACATGCAAAGTGTAAGCAAGAGGGTGCATATGAGGAAATTTATGACAACAAACCAATACAAAAGATGAATGTCATGAAAGAATTCAAGAAGAACCAAGAACATAGGGCAAATTGTCAAGAATGGAAGCATAAAGGAGGTGTTCTAGAACAACAATCAGTCCATGGATTAAGGAGAACAAGTGCAGCAATGAATATATATCAGCCCAAAGTTATGGAGAGAAAAGTGTGGTTCGTCAAGAGCTTGAAGGAAGTAGAGGAAAATGGTGTTACAAGGCATAGTGATGAGGAAACACTTCAAAAGAGGCTAAGATGTGAAGGAGAGGTCAAGTCCAAGGAACAAGAGATCATGGTTGAACCATCCAAAGATGGAAAGATGATATTTCAGCATGATAGTCCAAGGCAACAAATTGGAGATTATGAAGAAGACCCCAAGAAGATTAACAGATGTCCAAGAGAAATTTGGAAGAAGCTTGAGGAAAACACAAGCAAGACTAAAGGTAAACAAGTTGATTTGGATGATTTAAATAATGATGCTTTTGAATCTTTGAATGAAATTGTTGAGGGGAAGAGTTTAAAAGAAAAAGATTAAAAGGATTTGGAATCTAATAGTGACAATGATATATATGAACATGACAAGGAGTTTTGGAGGGTTGTAGATGAAAAGACATAAGAAGGAGAAGTTACAAAAAGAAAAATGAAAACAAACAAAAGTAGATTGAAAAACTCAGAATGAACAAATAGAAGTATGAAGTGACTCCAAAGAAGGAGTTGGCCAAGAGCAATGGAAAGTAAGAGTGGGAAGAGAAAGTAACGTATGATGAAGGATTGAAGAATGAAGAGAAAAAAGAAGGTGCGGAAGCGAAAAAGGAAGAGGTAAATTTATATGTCTTAAATAAGGATATGGTTTCAATTTTGTTTGCAATGTTGAATGTTGAGAATTCTAGGAACAAGTATGGAGGAGTATATGTAGATTTTGGTGTAGATGTTGTGGGTTGTAATGTGAATGGTAAAACCAAGGATGATTTGCTATCGATGTTGGCTATCGAAGAAGTATGGATGAAAAAGATGACTGATGAAAGTGAGAAATTGAACATTATAGCACAGGATCAAAAGGTAAATTTGTTGGCAAACTATGAAGATGATGGTTTATTTCCATTTGAGATGTTAAAAGCTCCAGAAAGTGCATAAGAGTATAGGCCAGTAAGTGCAGATTTATATAAGAATGTCGATGATTTTGATGCAGCTGAAAGACAAATGGAGAGGGTGAATATGGAAATATTTAATTTCCATAAATTTGTTTCTATCGATGATTGGACAAGGAGACCTTGAGGGAGGATGATAAACGACAGTTGTAAATCCATGAGTGTAAAGGTGGAAGCAGGGATAACTTTAAGAACCCCCTCGGAGAAGGTGTATAAACCTTACGAATCATGTATACTTCCCGAGAAAAATATTAATTTTATTGGCAAATTTTTTCATTTTTCTAGGAAAAATATAATCCTATTTGGCGAATCTTTTGTAATCGCTAGAGGTCTATGGAAAATCCTGGCGAATTGTAATTTTTTTCAAACCAATAAAATATTTTCATTGGTGATTAAAACCTATTTTCAAACCAATTAAATATTTCTGTTGGCGAATTAAACCTATTTTCAAAATAATAAAATATTTTTGCTGGCGATTAAAATCTAATTTCAAACCAGAAAATATATTTACATTGGCGAATTAAACCTGTTTTCAAAATAAGAAAATATTTTTGCTGGCGATTAAAATCTAATTTCAAACTAGAAAATATATTTACATTGGGGAATTAAACCAATTTTCAAAGCAATAAAAAAATTATTGGCAAATTTAAATATAGTTTCAAACCAATAAAAAATTAATTGGCGAAATAAATTGTTATGCCAATAAAAAATCATACTGTGTGAATGGCATCAAATTTTAGTTAAAGTTCCATTCCGGGCTGCAATTTTGACACACCCATCTTTCTACATAAAGTCTCCGGAATAGAGACAAGTGTCAAGTAACAACGATTCTAATTAACAAAAATTAATAAATAATTATTTAATTGAGCTGCATAAATTGCCTTCTCAAATATGTGCAATTGTGCTTTTCATGAAATTCCTTATTTATTACGAAAGGACAGAGGTCACTTCAAGCGTGGATGTCATTAAATGGAAAAAATTCTAATAGATTTTGGTTGTCAGATGATCGCAAATCAACGGCATAAGTACTGACACACCCAATTTCCCAAATTTGCAGTTGTACAACCGAGGACTTACGCTCTGCCGCACTGCCACCTTTGCACAATAATCAATAAAATATATTATATATTTTATATATGTCAACTGTTGATCTAATAATATCTAACAGCTGCTAGTTGATTCTAGAGGATTTTGTTAGCAATGTGTAGCGTTGGAGATCTACCTTCCGGAATTGAACTACAACCGTTCATCTTTCTTTCTAGGGTGCATCAAATGGTCAGTGGTGGTATGATTGATTTGATTGAGCACACTTAACCACATAGATTAGCCAATGCTCAATTAAGTTCATTAATGGAAAGTGAGTACTGAGTCGTGACAAACTGCACAGATTAGCCAATATGAATTAAACGGAGTTGCTTGTTATTTATTACCCATTTGTCACAGACATACATGTAATGCATATATGATAGTCTTTAGTGTTTCGAACTTATATTGTATTACTAAGTTTCAAATAGGTCAAGAATCAATAGACTATAAAAGTTCAAAGTAACAGCTTTCATTATAGCAGTTGTGCGAAGAAAGTAAGTTACCAAGTATTTATTTTGTGATCATTCATGATTTTGATTTTAACTGTGTGATAGAGTTCTCAGTTCATAGATGTAGAATAGTAATAAGAATCTAAGATGATGGAAAAGTTTGATTGTGTGTGGCTATGCATGTTGTTATTTCTTTGCATGTCTTGGAATGAAGAAATACGAGCATTCATCAAGTAGAATAAATTGTGTCAAGAATCGACACTTTTAACATTTGCAAATGATGCATTCTATTCTGGGTGGTGGGTTGAATCTCCCACACATGCATGCATGTATGAGAAACTAGAAATTTGAATTGACTCATGGAATTGGTATTGCAACTCAATTGCCAGTGACCTCGAGAAAATCAATTTAATTCTCCTTTACTGGCCTTATTGTTACCCATGCCTAGTGGTTTCTTGTACATATAATGCAAAGTTCTATAGTGAATCATTGACTAACATTGTGAATGAGCACACAATTAAATTTGTAATGGATCCATTGCCTGTTAATAGGATAATTATGGACTACAGTGAAATATTCATTACGCGTCATCGAAAAGAGGAACCAAAAAGATTTTAGAGGATCAAAGCAAGGTTTGAAGGTCAAAGGATAGGAGTTTTGTTTAGAACTAAGGTTGGTTAGAGGTTCATGTACGATGTAATTCCCCAATCTTTTTGAAGGGTGATGTTAAATTTTATTAAATAATATAGAAGTAATCACGGTTTGAAATTACAATGTATACAGATCATAGATGTTTCAAAGAATGAAATTTTCAATATAAAATTATATATTATATTATATAAAATATGATATATTATTATAAATTTATATATTATATTATATAAAATACTTTTCCCAAGCATTGATTTTTAATTTATTAAATAGATCTAACAAGTTATTAAATAGCTTTTGGTAATGGTCGATCCTTACACGAGCCGAAGATTGACGCTACAAAAAATCTAGACAACGAATAAATGAATAAATGCATGTCAGTTGAAGCATGTGTTCATTAACGATCTTCCTTTAAATCTTAGAGGTCTCCAACAAAATAGCACTCGACTGGCTTGCTCAAAATATAGCATGGAGACTCCCATAAGGCTCCACTGCAATAAGCGCCAGGTCACCTTTTTGGGCCGTATCAGAGATGGAAGACTGATGAACATTTGTAACTAGCAAAACCTATTCTTCCTTGAGGCAATGAAGATAGTCCTCAGTAAAGACTTCTTGGTCTCCATGGATAGATATAGGGTAAATTCAGATATTTCCTCACGCTTTCTGGCTTCTTTGTTAGACCTAGGAGAGGAAAAGGTGGATGCACTAATCATTCTATGGGAGTATTCACTCCAGACATTCTTTTGGATGACTTAGACGTGGTGATTGTTACAGAATTGGGGGTCAGTATCCCATGGCCGAGAGACCTGGAGAAGCTGCGAGAGGGACAGGAGGGTGTAGCTAGGTAGTTGTTCCTCCTAAACATGAATGAGCAACAACTCAGAAGGCACATGCTTTGGGTGGCTCGTGGGAGACACTTTCTTCGACGAGCAATTGGAATGGACATAGACGATACTCTGGTATGGCTCCAATATTTCGTAGCCATTGTGAATACGAGGGGATTCTACTTGTAGTGGCCGTAGGAGTGGTCGGGCTCCCAGGGCCACTTTTTTGGTGATTTCCATGCTGGGGTGGTAGGGTGGCAAGTTTTTGAGGAGTTGCTTAGTCAAGGGGCTAGGGATTTCTATGGTACTATGGTAGCCTCTCTAGTGCCGTGTGTTTTTTGGAGCCTAGGCTAGCCGCTGGAGTGGTTTTTGTATTGACATAATTTCCTGAGTGTAAATCTTTTTATAATAATATAATTACCCAAGTGTAAATCTTTTTGTATTAATATAATTACCCAAGTGTAAATATTTTTTGTATTAATATAATTTCTACTTTTTGTATTAATATAATTTGGTCCTGTTATGGTTAGAGATTTCTAATGTTGCTTCTTATATGTTTGCTTTAATTTATATATGTTGACATGGATTTGGTGATGGTCTCTGACTCTGTTATGGTTAGAGGTTTCTAATGTTGCTTGGCATTTGTTTTCTTTTTGACTCTTGAGATAGGCACAGCTAAGAGAGCTATAATATATGTGAACTCTCAATCTTTTTGGATTTAATTTGATTTCAATTTGGTTGTTTTTAGATAAAATTAATCACGAAATTTTATATGCACAAGTAAAATTACACTTTCTATTGATTGTGTAGTTCATCTACATGCATGATGCTTGAAATATTTGCATAATTAGGTTTTGACACTTGAACTGTTAGATTTCCAAATATCAATGGTTGACATTTCATATGAGAAACCCTCTACATAATCTTATGTTGACTTGCTACCTTTGGTTGCCGGTTGTCTAAGTTGAAACCTGAGCCATCAAAACCGTGTTGTTTACCAGCCCTTTATACCTAATCTTGTCGATCACAGCTTGGTGGGGAATGGGTTAACCTAGCAAGCTAGTAGGGTCCACTTTTTAATTTTTTAAGAAGTTAATATGCGAGCATCTTGTTGGTCAGTGAAGTCATGACTTCATGTCCTAATATTCGTAAGTTGACCGGCCCCTTAATCTAGGATTCTAGAGGTTACCCGCTGTCGTCGGTTGTAGGAAGGGTGAAATCTAATGGTCGCGCAAGGGCGCATGAGGAATTTTTTAGGGGAGAATATTCTCTACGCAGTTACGACAGAATGACACATGTCAAAAAATCAAAGCTAACATCCTATCCCACTAAAGACTTGATCCAACGGTTGCAGGAAGGGTGAAATCTAATGGTCACGCAAGGGCGCATGAGGAATATGTTAGGAGAGAATATTCGTTGCGCGGCTGCGACAGAATGACACATGTCAAAAAATCTAAGCTGGCATCCTATCCCACTAAAGACTTGATCCAACAATTGCAGGAAGGGCAAAATCTAATGGTCGCACAAGGGCGCATGAGGAATCTATCAGGAGAGAATATTCACTACGCGGCTGTGACAGAATGACACATGTAAAAAAATCTAAGCTGGCATCCTATCCCACTAAAGACTTGATCCAACGGTTGCAGGAAGGGTAAAATTTAATGGTCGTGCAAGGGCGCATGAGGAATCTGTCAGGAGAGAATATTCACTGCGCGGCTGCGACAAAACAACACATGTCAAAAAATCTAAGCTAGCAAAAGACTTGATCCAACAATTGCGCATTGTCACAAGGAGAATCTCTTTGGTTGGAATCTACGCTGCGTGGTCACGACATCACGACATGTGACATTCTCTTTTTTTAGAAGTGAGGCATGCCGGCATGGGGTAGGTAAGAGGTGGCCCATCACAGGCTGTCACGCTGCGAGGTGCTACCACGTATCTGACTCATACATTTTTTGAATGGCGACGAAGATTGTCAAATCTAGTCAGCTAATTAGGACCGTGGATTTTAGAATGTAAGTAAAAGATCAATGGCCCTAATTCAAAGTTTCAAAAGAGAAATATTTTGAAGTGCTTCCGGCACAAAGTGCATTAATACAGAGAATTGTGTAGAAATTCTTGCAACACGAAGTTCATTAATACAGAGAATTGTGCAGGAATTCAAGGATTAAGGTATTCTCGAGAGCGTGACTGCATTTAGAATAAATCATTAGAACAAGTAGGAAAAAGTAATCTCAAGCTTCCGCAAGCATGGAAAACCAGTAAGTAATTGTTCCTCCTCTATGCCTAGTTTTTCCAACTGTAGGTTAATTCTGAAGCTTTTAGGGCTGTTGTCAACCATAAAAACCCTAAGCTACCTTCATAAAAGAAAAATGAGTCAATCAAGCCAGCCTTCCACTTCAAAACGAAGCTTAGATGAGGATCTTATGATCCAACTCCCTGGTTCCGCTAGAACAATTTTGAAATTGCATGGCCCAAGCGGAGCCAAGGATAAATTTCTTGACTACTGCTATAATTGTCGGGACACCAAATTACCTGTCCCAGGTTGGATCCTCTTTGAGCATTGGCATAAGAGGATGAACTATAAGGCCCCTATCTGTCATGCCTGGAAATATGATTTAGCCAAGCTCATTTGTCCCAATGTTTTTACTAACCCTGACTTAATTAGGTCAACAGCATTAAGGTATAATCCAGCCACTAGGACAGTAATAGATGGAAATGGTTCAACATTGATCAAGTTTACCAAAGGATACATTGCCACTATATTCAAATTGGACCCTGCAGCCAACAAACAAATTGACCTCAGGGCTTTCAATAAAAAATACTAGACTGTGAAATGACATTACAGGGAATATAACTTACCAAAGCACAGGCCAAGGGGTGTTGGTGGGAAATTAGTAAAGATTTTAGATAATGAGGAGGAGGCTTTTCATTACAGTATGTTTAATGAATATTTTGTCAGAACCTATCACAGTTTGTGTCAAGTATTAGGCAGAGATCCTTTAGAAAGAATATCTATTTCTTTGATGATGATGGCTGTTGATATTCAGAAACCAGATGTTAAGGAACCATATGATTATGCCACTTTCATAGCTGACCATATGCATGATCAGATGACAAAGATCAAAAATAATTTGTCTAAACTGGATGTCCAAGTTGAATTCATATGGTACTCCTTGTTGTGCCATATGTACTTATTTGCTTTATCAGGGATGTGGCACCACAATTTGCATGTCAAGGATGAAGATGCTCAAGGGAACAAGCTGCTAGTGCAAGTATGGACATGTATGTTGGATATGCACTGTCACAGCAGATTATGTCATCTTTGAAGAATATTTTGTAAGGAGAATCCTTGGATTTTTGGAGCCAGAGGGTGAAAGGTTGCATCTTGATGTAATGGATTTCTTACGACCTTTGGACAGGACTCCCCACCTTGGAATTGATCACAATTGGGGTGATTGGTTCTATCATGAGCATACTACTTGCATAAGGGTCTATGGATGCCAGACTGTACCTCACATACTACCCAAATATGTGCCAAAGAGGGTGGCATTTTTAGAAGTTATAAGGCAGTTAAATGATTCTGACAAAAAGCACTTTAGGAACTATAAGAAAGGTTCATTCTTCCCTCTTCCATTAGATTTTGTGATTTTGTGATCCCTGATAAGAGTGGGTTGGACCAAATTTATTTAGTTATGCAATCTTTTGGAATGTATTTGGAACAACCAAGGTCTTTTGACCCTAAGGGATTCATCAACAAAATTAGATTCAGAGTCAACAACTACAAGGGAAGGGTCCAGTACTTTCATCAGGTGGATTATGATGAGGACATTGCCAGGAATTGTTTTACTATGAATGAAGTCCACCACTTGAGGATCAAGTGGGATACTATCATGGCTAGTGAGAATATGAAGAGAAACATGAATCTTGCATATCTAGGTACATTTGGAGAAGTGCAAGACCCAATCAAGAGAATTGAGAAAATGTTGGATAATGTAGAACAGTTGATTGCCTCTGCCCCTATAGAAGAACAGAGATATGCTTATGAGCCTAGCAGCTCAAGTGGAGAGTATGATGTAAAGAGGGAATCAATTAACCCCTCCCCTGCCAAAAGGGCCAAGATTATTGATTTGGAGAACCCAGAGCATATAGAGGTAGTTGACCTAGAGGGGGAGGAGGAACATGCACAAGAAACTAGCCCTCGTTCACCTGATAGACTGAGACCTTATTCATCCCCAGAGAATAGGGCAGTGAGAGTAATGAGAAAGCCCACTTTTGATATTGAAGATGTTAGGGTGATGGCCTGTGACAAGTTTATGGAGGATGATGAATGTGTCAACACTCCTAAATTTAGGAGCTATGTTTTGAAAGTGAGGAGTGAGGAATTTTAGAAGAAAATTGAAGATGCCAAGGCTGGAGAAGACCCAAAGGAGTATGATGTTATTACTCAGAGGGTCTTAAAAGAAGTACAATAGTCTATAAGTAAAATGACTCCAGAGGAAGGGAGAGCACTGGTGGCAAAAAGTAATATTCTGCTTCTACCTCACTGGACTCTATTAGATGCCATTGCATTTGAAACAATCACCAAAGATGATTCAGATGTGACAGGGGAAGAGATTGAAAGGGCCCTCTCTGGTGCAGCCTTCAACCCTAAATTTGAAACATTGGCAATATGGGCTCTAGCCCCAAACAACAAAAATCCTAGGGTCAATTAGGAGAGCTAATAGGGGATGTAATAATAAAAAGAGTATCTAATACCCTTTCTCCTCAAGCTGCAAGCCTAAATGTACAGACTGCACAATTTACAAAAGCAACTACTAACAAATTGTAAAAGGATTACAATCAGCTGCAACTTGATTATTCTAAGGCAGTTGTAGAGATAAACATGTTGAAGTAGCAACTGTCATTGGTAGCCAGTACTTTAGCCCCTCCTCCAGTGATCGCAACTTCAAAATCTGTTCCAGTGGATACAGAGCCTCTCCTTGTAGAGATTAGAGAGTTGAAGGAGGATAACAAGGTTAAAGAGATGGTCACCAACTTGATCAAGAACAAGGTGACAAACATTTTCAACAAAGTTGATGAGGCTTGGAAATCCTACTTACAGTTGAGACCAGCCTATGAAAAGCATGAGTCTAACAAACAGAGAATATTGAGTTTAAAAAAAAATAGTTACATAGAACTGAAAAAGTCAAAGAATTTCTGAGGTGTGCCAAGTATGATTCCAATGCACCTACTGACATACAGAAGGTGCTTAACATGTTGAAGTGTTTTCAGGATGTGGCTAGTTTCCAGTTGAAATTTGATTCAATTTTGAAAGAGAGGTTGCGGGGTTTTGAAGGGTTGGACACTAAGTGGTTACCTCCCATCTTAGATGGTGATGGAAAAATAAAAGACTTGGACAAGTGGAGAAAGGAGATTGCAGATAATTTTTATTGATTAATTCCCACTTGTTGTGATGCAATTGCAAGTGATCCAACTATGAGTATGCAAGTACTGAGCTTAGCATTGGACAATCTGAACACTCTTGAAAGGAATCTTTCTATGTTCTGTAACCACGTAAAAAGTATGCTGGATGCCAGGTATGTTAGCCATAATGGCCAGATTGAAGAAATACTTTCATTCCCTTGGCCGACAAAGGAGACATATGATGAGTGGAATGACAAATATGGAACTGAGGATTGACAAGCTTTTGTTCTCTATATCTATAACAATTTGAAGTACAATGTATTCAATGTTGATAACATGTTCCTGATCTATAAAGGAATTGTCTTGCTCATTGAGTCATTTCATAGGGTTGGTTGTTTTAGACATGGCAAATTTTGACAGAATAATAAGATACAGTCTTGCTGGGTGGCATAAATTAGCAATTTCATGTTGTTTTTAAATGAGTAATGCATTGTTGCATGTATATGGTTATCTGTCTCCAAGTTGTGTGTGTTTTTCTTCTAAATCTAAATAGCTCAGGGTTATTCAGAATTCTAGAACATTAAATGAATGAATAAATGTAGATTATGTTTATTGTTTATATCATAAAATACTCGTCGTTTGATGAACATTTGATGGATGGTTCTAGTTGCATTCTGGAGTGAAATGCATAGAACACTAGGCTTGCGAACTTAAATATCTGGAATCACCCTAAACCCTTAGATTTATAAAGATCAACAGTTTAGAGATTGTTGTGAGCTATCAATGCAGGACAGCTATCAAACATGTACCAATAGTGACGCGTTGAAACTTGGCTTGACGTTTCATTCGCTAAAAAAGTCACTTCATAAAAAAAAGCAAACTTTCTAGTTTCTACTTTTTACTGCTAAGCGATTTTATTTTTAAGTGAGAGTCGAGAGGATCAGTACACGGAGCGTCAGGGAGATTTCATATTGCTCATTACAATGCACTAGGGAGATTTTAGATTGCTCATTGCAATGTCATTTCCAACAAAGCCAGTAAGACAAAACATAGAAACCCTAAGTTACGTTTCATCATTTCTTAAAATATTATTTTCTCAAACTTTTTTCTTAAAATTTTAATTTGTTAAACTTTGCATTTAGAGTTGAGAGACTTAAGAAAAATTTCACACTATATAAGCATGTCTACCACCACTAGCAGACCAGACAAAGTTTTTGGGAAAGGCAGAGCAAGTACAAATAAAAAAATAGATTATTCTGAATTGCTTAAAACTCCAGGTTTGACTGATGAATACCATGATACTTATGATCCTAACATGTATGGTAGATTTACCTTAGAGCTCAGATTTTCATGTGAGAATAAGGTTTCCTAGAAAAAGAATGTTGATCGTATCAATGCACCATGGGTAACTGGATTAGGGCGCATGATGTTACATTAGGTTTTCCCTTGCCTAGAATTTATCATGGTCTATGCCCACAATTATGATGGTAACAAAAGAGCAATTGTAAATAAGGATACCAAAGAAGAAATTTTATCCATTAATGCAGAAGAATTTGGAAAAGTGTTGGGGTTTACAACCCAAGAATTTGGAGACGTCCACATTGACCTAGAAAAGATTGCTAGTGATTATGAAGCAGCAGATGAAAGGAGCAAAAATTCTTTCCTAATTAAAATAGTTGAAGAAAAAAACATCTTGAAAGATAACCGTAAGCCTCCTTATCCTTTGAAAATTTTTAAATCATGGGCTCAGGATACTATTTCCATGCTAGCATTTTGCCTCGAACTGGATAGCAATTGGGAAGTGGATGCAAGCCTCCTTGAAATGATATATAATATCCATTATGGTAATGGTGTACATGTCAAATATAAATTTATTGAGCACATTGTAGAATCCATGCATAAACATTTTTTAATGATTAAAGGAGGTTCCACCATGACATTTAGGTTCACAACATACTTGTGCTATTTTTTTCTATTCAAATTTAGTGGAATGTTTTAGAACAACAAGCCTCAGATTTAGCCCTATAGCAATGCTGAGGAAAATAAAATGGCTCCAGTATATGATTGGACCACTAAGATAAGGATGCATGATTCTCGAAGGAACTACAATCATTTTGTAGACTACTTTTTAGCTCCATTGCATCAAGCAATTACAAATAGTCCAATGCCTAGATTGCCTATATCATGTAGAGATTTCATTCAACTAGGAAAAGAAATACAATTGGCTGATTGATACTTATTGGAAGAATATACTGTGCTAAGATTTTATGGATCAGAAGTAGAGCCATACAAACTTCCAATACATGTGATAGAAAGGGTTTTTGCATTGGAATATGTAAAGCAGATGTAGAGTACTGATGAACTACACTTTGCCGGTCAGCAAAAGAAGACCTTATTTCCTTCTTTACCTTTTTCATGTGGAGAGTTCACATTCAAGAGAAAAGCATTTAAGGTGGCACAAGATCTTTTGAAATTTTTTAATTTTGATGTTGTCTATCACTGGCAGTATGATCCATGTGACACTATTAAAACAATAATTATGGCCAATAGGAATGCTGCAAGTAGAATTCAACATCAATGTAAACCCTTGCTTGAAAACTTGAGAAACAAGGATTCCTGGGATGAGGTCAAAATTGCAATGGAGAAAACTGCTGCTGAGAAAGGTATTTCTTTTGAACAGTTGTCAGCAGAAATTATGGCATTGCACCAGGTCCAAATTATAGGAGCACCAACAAAGGATGAAATCAGGAGATACAACATTTTTTATAGAAAAAAGTGATAAATCATCTATTAGAGCAAAAATGCCAGATTATCTAGATGATTTTGTTACAAAAAAATCTTAGACACGGTAAAAAATTGTTACATTTTGGTCTATGAGGAAGGATCTAGGTGAACCGAGAACTAATGCAAACTATGGAGAAATCGATGAAGATGAAGAGTTTAGCAAATTGTGGAATATAGAGCATCCCAATGAATGTGAAGATGAAGAAACTGAAAGTGATAGAGATGATGAACCTGGTGATGATAGGGATGAACAAAGCATTTACAAACTTGGTTTAAGTTAGAACACAAAAAAATCATATACTTTAGGAGCACTCATAGCAGAAAAGTTGGGTTATCAAGGTGGTGGTTTGGGGTCCCAAGGATAAGGCATTTGGAATCCAATAGATGTAGTCACCACTGCCAAAAAACCATTTGATAAATGAGGCCTTGGAGCTGAATCAACTGATAAAATACACCATGGTCATACAAGTAGAACTGGAAGATTTGAATTTGTTATAGATTCAATTCCTAATCCTCATGGTCAAATGCAATCACAACTTAGACATGCCCATAGTGGAGAGCCTAGTACGACTAGCACTGCCACTGGTGGAGAACTTAGTCAACATGTGCTACAACAACAGGTCCAACAACAAGTTACACACAAGAGGACACCAATACAAGATACCACACAAACATTCAGTGATCAAGGGACACAGAAGAGACAAAGGATTATGGTAGGTCCAAGTCCAACTACCAATTCCACTACAAAGGAATTATTTCTAGGCACTCCCCCAGTTAGTGTGGCTATAACAGAAATTGTAAGTACTCCTCTTCCTTCACCATTCAAGCATTCCCTTATTCCTATGTCCCCGAGTTTTGATTACATTCAAGAGTTTAAAAAGAAATCAGAATTGTATAAAAAGGATAAGAAGCAACTGATGGAGAGTGTGTCTGTTGTAACTTCAAATCCTGCAACAACCATGATATTACCCACATTTGACACAAATACAAAAATCATGGAGTACACATTTGTTGTTCCCACAGTTCAAAATAAACTAGAAAATCAAATGGATCGATCTAAATTTTAGGTGAGCAGTTGCAATTTGATTTTTCTGGATTAAAAAATACTAACAAAATTAATATATCAATGAAGAACAATAAATTTGTGTACACATCATTGCTAAAGCATGATAAAGAGAAAAAAAAGTTGCAGAATCAAATAGAAAAATTACAGGCAGATTTAGCAAATGAGAAAGCAAAGAGGAAAGCAGCAAATAGCAAGAGCAATGAATTAGAAAAAAGATAAAAAAAATTTGCCTCTACATCAACAAGCAAAGAGGATAAACAAACAGAGGTGGAATTGAATGGACTGAAGCAAGAGTTAGATGAGATCAAAAAGAAATATAATGAGGAAAAATCCACTTCAGAAAAATTAAGACAAAGCATTGGGAAAGCAAATGAACAACGGAAACAAAAATTGGAGAAAGAGAGGCAATAAAATGTAACATTGGCCGCACAGCTTATGTAAGCAAAAAATGAAATAAAATCTTGTCAAAAAAAGTTAACTGAATTTTGTAGACAAACAATCAGGCACATGAAATAAAATATTTGGGAAGAAATAATGCAGAGGTTTGATTAATTGTGTGAATTCTTTCAAGTCATTGATGCCATGAGACTACATTTTGATAAGTTGAGCAAATATTTAATCGACAACACAAATCTGCAACTACAGGCAGAAGAGAAATCTACAAATCAAGTTCTAGAAACAGTTTACAAAGCCAGTGACAATGAATTGATTTCAAAAGGCATTACTAATTGGATTGAAGCCGCAATGAAGGTGACATCTATCATTAAAAAGTGTTCAAGAATGCATGAAACAATAGAATTTGTGATTGAGGCTGCAACAAAGATTAAGGAGGATGAAAAGGTAAGGAACTTGACAAAGCTTGGTTTGCCATAGGGTTTAGACACAAATGACCAATTCATTGGAAAGGATAATTTCAGAAAGAAGATGGAGGATGCAAGGAAGATTGATTTGGACCAGTTTCTTGGGAACCCAAATGAGGCAAACTTTTTGGATTTCATCAAACAACTGATACTCTTGAATGTATATTTGGTTTAAACATTCAAGTCAAACCTAGGATCCAAATTGAAATTTGATCATACATTGTTAACAAAAATTCAAGTCAGACAACATCAGCTAGAAGAAATGACAATTCCACCACCTGAAGAGTGGAATTTGCTAAAAAAATTGTTAAAATGATTTGATATTGATATTATGAGTTTCAACTTTCCGAGTTCCAACTCAGCTCTATGCAGAGTTGTCTTTGACTCTTGAGCAAGATTTTTCATTGCCTCTATGTACTCTTTCATTTAAAAATCAATAGAAAATTCAAATTCAGTAATGTGTTGATGTTCAATTATCTATATTATTTAATTTATCAATTGAAAATAAACTCTGGTTTTAACTACTAAATACACATTCAACGATTGATGATGTTCATTGTTCTATATCCTACTATTGTTAATATGTTAAATTAATTTTATTTACCATATCAAGTCAAAAACCAAAATTCTACTTTACTGCAAATTTTATGTTTTATGCACAAATAAACTTTAGTAAGGAAATATTAAGCATTGAGTTGAATGATGAATCACTAAGTACATGTAAAACTTATCAGTATGACACAATTAAAATATGAAATAATTAATAATATGTTAATGTATTCAATTTGATTCACAATTTCAAGGAATACAATTTTAAAATATCATCAACTATAGTTTTGGAATATAATTTATGAAATGCAGTATAAATACCTAAAAACCGCTAATTCAGTTCCATTTCCCAAATCGAATCAGGGTCCTCAAACTAACGTTCAGAAAAAGAAAAAGAGTCATCTTGATTCTGAGTCTAGTCTTCATTTTATTCGTCTTGATTCTGAGTCCCAAAGTCAAATTCATCCGTCATTGTGTCACTGTCATTTGTCCCACCACTACCAGTGTTTGAACTTGAAGAGTTGTACAACCCTCTTCTTTCACATATGGACTTCCAGATTGTAAGTGCCCTTTCATAAGGAAAATTTTTGACATTATACACACTTCCTAACACCCTCACAATTTTCCAAATTCTTGTCTAGTTTGTTTCTTATCTTTGATTTCAAAAACCCCAATGCACTGAAAACTCTCTCATCTTCCACCGAACCCAATATCATTGTTTGACATAAATCAGCAAGTTTGAAATATTCTGATATCAAATCACGCAATATTTCACTCTGAATAAAGTTTTTCCAGGCCTTTGTTATTGATCCCATTTCGAAGGGATTCTCCATGGCATTAAATTGGTCTATCATACTTCTTGCAAACTACTACATTGTCCTTTAAGCTTATTTCCATCTATAATTACTTCTATTTGTTGTCCATTGCATTCTACACTTTTTGAAAAGTGTGCGGTCAACGTAGTTACATTTTGATGAAAAAAGCTTGGGCTATCTCGATGGCCTTGAACCCAAAATTGAGGATACACAATAGACATGGTATCAAGTATTTCATCTCAAGGGAATTGATTATAAATCTCTGTTGAAAGATTGCTTGCAATTTCCTTCAAATTACTACTAGCAGATTTAACAATGCCATCAAAATCATCCTTTCTAACAGGTACTTCTCTGATAGAGCGTCTGACTATCTTACAATGATGCATTGGTATCTCAAATCCACGTACAAAGACACATAACTCCCCGCTTGCATTAAACTATAAATAATTTTCATGATGATTCAAATCTATAATTATCTACCAGTTATAAAAATTTGGGCTTTAAGAAGTTAGATCTAGATATAGATTATCGAGGGCCATGCATGTCATTCTATGTAGTTTGCTATACTCATAGATATACATAGTTCTATCTTGGGCTTTCTTCACAAGATTGTTCATTTCATCCAGCATGGGGAGAAGACTAGCTAAAGTTAAGAGTGTCTCTATATCGCTTAACCTATGTAAGAGGTCAGGAGCTTTGTCTACTGTGTTGCGATGCTCGTACATTGTTCCAATCAAGGATGGATATTTTGAAAGAACTCATTGAGCTGGTCCATGTAAGGAGATCCATCTGGTATCAACATCATTAAGAAGCTTGTTTCCTGCTATTATTCCCTCAGCAAAATTTTAAAATTCCGCAAAGCGTTTGGGACTTCGGCAAAAGTATGTGTGGAAGTCGTGGACTAGATTTTCAACTTTTGATACTGTAGGAAATTTGCTTACAGTTTTAAATGCTAAATTCATTATGTGGGACATGCAGTGAATGGCAAGCATGTATGGTGCACAAGTATTCTGTAATTTTGTGAGAAGACCGGTCCTATGACCTTGCATTACTACAGGTCCATCAACTCCTATACACACCAACTTTTTGGTAATTGTCAAGTCATCCATACCTGCAATTTGATTCAAAGACTTCTTAACTAGTTCAAATATATGTTGTGATGTTGAACTGTCCTTCATTTTATGATCACAGAGTAGATGAGCTCGTCGTACATGTTCTTTTACAGTATACACATGCATACAGACCCAAGAAGTATTATCTACCGCAGTAACTTCATCTAAAGATAATGCAATGAAGTTTGACTCTTTTACATTCTCCTTTAAATCTTGCTTTTCCACTGCAACGAGATAGTTTTCCCATTCCCATCCAGCGTTTATTGACCAATGTGTGCTAGGATAGTGAGGAACACTCAAAAAAGATAATAAATTACTATACTCTGGGTAGTCTGTCATAGGACGCCTTATGGACAAAATATGAAAAACAACACTCATCTGAACAGTTTTTACCAGTTGTGCTCCTTCCATTGCTTTTCCAAATTAAGCCTTGATTGCTTTTCTTATGCTCATCATATTCCGCAACATACTTCACATGAAGACATTCTTCCTTTGATTTCCATCTTACTACTGATGTTTCCTTTCCATCTATGATTTGTTTTTCATAAACTTTACCTATATGCTTTTCTATAGTGTCAAGCTTTAGCTGCAATTTCTTATCTCTTTTACATTTCCAACTACAAATCACACACTTGCATTTTGTTGGTTGTTCATCTTTGTTTTCTTTCTCAACTGGTTCAATGAATGGGTACTTTGACACCCAATCAAGCTAAAAATTCCTTGACATTTCCCACTCGCGCCCCATTTTTGAATCTTTTGATTTGTCTTTTGAATCTTTTGATTGCCTTTTCTTTTCTTCTTACCAACATCATCTACAACGCCAGCATTTTCTTTTTCATCCAAGTCAATTATCTCAATCTGGCTAACCGGGGTATCCCTTGGAACATCTTTGGCGGTATTGCCATCCTCATTCTAGCTAACCAGGGTATCCCTTGGAACATCTTTTGCGGTATTGTCATCCTCAGTCTGGCTAACCAAGGTATCCCTTGGAACATCTTCTACGGTATTGCCATCCTCATTCTAGCTAACTAGGGTATCCCTGGGAACATCTTCTGCGGTATTGTCATCCTTAGTCTAGCTAACCAGGGTATCCCTTGGAACATCTTCTGCGGTATTGCCATCCTCATTTTGGCTAACCAGGGTATCCCTTGGAACATCTTATGTGGTATTGCCATCCTCATTCTGGCTAACCAGGGTATCCCTTGGAACATCTTCTACGGTATTGCCATCCTCATTCTGGCTAACCAGGGTATTCCTTGGAATATCTTCTGCAGTATTTCCATCCTCATTTAACTCAATGGCAATCCCACCTTCTGGTGGTGGTGAGGTATTGTGAATGGCTTCTTCATTATTATTTGGTGCAAGAGTTGATGGTGTAGCTCCATCTTGATTTGATGGATCAGAAACATTGCTAGTTCTAAAGTAAGACTGTATACTAACTCCACCTTTCATACGTTTTGTTGGCCTCCCAGTCCCTTCACGACCCTGAGGAGTCTTACCCTTGTTGCACTTGCGGCTCGACATCTTGATCTCCCACTTTGAATAAAAGCTAGAAAAAATGTCTTCTTGTTTAAGGACATACTCATAGAATATAGATCCCATTCCCTAGTAAATATCTTCTTTAAGATTGAATCAAGAATGGAAGAGGGATAAAGCCATAAAGAAATCTTAAAACACTAATACTATGAAGAAATGATCACTCACCTTTAAGTTTAGGTTTTCACTGACTTGCTATTCGCTAATGCAGGAATGCCTGTGTTGTAAGTTTGTAACTTTGCCTACAATCAACTTCAAGGTGCCAACTCCAACTTCTAAAATCTGAATCGAGAGCTCACAAGTCACAAGTTCAGAACTGAACAAAATGTGTAAGAATAAATCAGAGTTTTGATTGTATTTATATCATTCCATATTTGGCGAATTTCGTGGGAATTCTATATGGTATATCAAAAAGATTTGGTGAATCCCGCGTGATTATATAAGGAATACATTTAAGTGTTGGCGAATCAAACCTCAACGGACTACATACATTGAAATTTTCAAGGCGAATATGGCCCTAAGATTAGCATGGAGGTGGCATGTAAATTGGCAAAATGGCCCCTCATAATCAACTACTTGTAAATTTTAATTGGCGAAATGGGCCCTCACGTGCAGTGACCATGTAATGGGGTTGGCGAAATGGGTCCTCACGCGCAGCAACCATTTAATGGAGTTGGTGAAACGTGTCCAGATACACAATGTTATTTTAATAGTATTAGCGAATATATAGGTGATTTAGTACTTGCTTCCAAAATTTCAGGCAAAAATATTAGTCGGCCCATTTGAAACACATAGTTTGTTATGGCGAAAATCTTACTTCATTGATTCTCATAAAATAAATTGATGGCGAATGGATATGGATTCGACCGATAATACATAAAAATTGGGCAATTTGACCACCCTGTTGGATGCAATTTATTCGCCAATTCTGACTTGGCTGATCGGCGATATTCGCCAATTCGCGAATATTCACCACTAAAAAAATCCCAGGGTGGAAGGTGTGTAGCAATGCTAGAGAAGGATGATACTAGTTCTAGAACAATGTTGGAAGAAGCAGAAGAAAAAGAACCACAAGGAATATTTCTAAAGCTAACCTCATGTGTAGGAGCATATTCTTTCTTTTGTCTCCCAAGGAGCCTGATGCAGGAGCATCGTCAAACTTTGATTTTTGATTAGTTGTTTTTGTTAAGTTGATAGTTAGCATTTTGAGGCTATTGGTTCCCTTCATATTGTTGGTTGTATCAGACTCTTAGAGGTGGTTACATATTGGTTAAGAAGGATGTTTGGGTGGTGGGTAGTTGTCATTGCCACCATTTGAAATGGATGTGTGGATCCATGTCACCGAGGGAGGGAGAAAGAGCGGAGGTTGGAAATTTGTGAGAATGGTAGTAGGAGGCCAGTTAGCAAGAATGAAACCCAAATGGTAAAGGAAGAAGGACAAATAGAGGAGGATCAAGGGGATTGTGAAGAGAGGGGAACGGAGATAATCTAATGCTGAGGAAAATGGAATTCTACAATATGAAGGGCAAAGTAAATTCCCATCTGTGAAAGAAGGATGAGGACAAAAACTGCCAATAGTAAATAACAGGCACGGGGCAGAGAGGAAACTGTTGGTTGGAGGTTTCTATTGGGGAAGGAAAAAGGAGAATCAAAACAGAGAGAGAGGAGCAATTTGAGAATCGGACTGAAGAATTGAAATCCCAGGTATATCAAATGGTGTAAAGACTGATGAGTCTAAGAGTAGATGACTCTATCATCTTTGTACCCATGTCTAATACTGAATTTGAATAAAAGATTTTTGTTAACATAGTTTTTGTAATCAAATTTCAATCACTTGAATGTTGAGACGTTCTTGTCAAACTATATTTCATTTATTTGCTTGAGTTCTTGTCATTAGAAGGTTCCTATCTCTGTAATTAGTTTCATTTGAGGTTCCTGTCACTGATTCTAGTTTGAAAGTTCATGTCACTGATTCTAACCTAGAGAATTCCTGTCATTGAATCAAGTATGGGAAGTTCCTATCAATGTTGTCCTGTTAGGGTTGCCGTCATTTTAGTATCAGAGAATAGAAGTGTGTTGTAGTGTTGTCATCACATGACTTGTTGGCATTACATTGTTTGAGGAAGGTAGTGTAATTTGTGATTTATAGGCATTGTAAGGGAGTATCAATTCTCAGAATATAGTGGCTCCTCTAGCATATATTTATGTAGCTAGTTTTTTGTTGCATCCTTCTTGAAATTGTCTATGGCATCAACTATCATGCTATGTTTTGCAATTTAGAAATATGGTTTTTTAATTACATTATGTTGTGTAATAAGTAGCTATGTAATAGTTTGAGTGACTACATACTACTACTGTGACAAAGTTTGACATAAAATTAGACACACCAAGTGGATTGTTGAACAGATTTTGTATGTATAACTTTAAGAGCAGGGAATTTGTACATTTCCTGTGGATTCATATGTTTTGGAGTAGATTTTAGGCCCATGTTTGTCAAAGAGTGGAAAGATCTATTGAAACTTTAATTGTATAGTGAAATCATTATTCTTCTCTAAGTATTGTCATTTTGAAAAGTGTTAGGAAGGTGGAGACCATATTGCATTAAATGGTTGACCATGTTTGCTTTCTAGTGTATTTGCCTAGTTGCCTCCATTGTTTTGAGAGTGTCTTAAAATGCAATTGATAGCCTCTAAGTAATTTTAGTGTGTTGAAAAAACATTTATGCAAACAATATTGACTCATCTTTATTCTAGTATTTGGAGATTTAATACTATAGAGATACTTCAACTTTGAAGAGACCAGTTTAACAATGAGAAAAAAATAGAAAAAAACAAATGCAAGTACAAATGGGAAGCAGCGGTAGCTGGTTCCCAGTTGTCGCTGCTCTTAAAAAATAATAAGAAAACAATGCCTTTAGTCAATTAAAGAAGAATATCTTCTGTTGAAAGTGTATTCATATGTGAAAATAATATTCACTTAGCCAAAGCAAACCAAGTATTTGAGTTTGTATTTTAAAATCAAAGAAAAATAAAATTTAAAAAATTCTAAAACAAAAAAATTAGAACATTTTAATTGCCTATACAACTAAAATAAATTATACACTTCCAATAGCTTTCCATTTAGGAAACTTCCAATTATACACAATTAAAATAAATTATACAATTCCAATAGAGTTTTCTTGTCAACGAAATATTTGGAGACTTAATACTATAGAGCTAATTCAACTTTGAAGAGACTAGTTTAATAGCAAGAAAGCTTAAGCAAAAAACAAATGCAAGTACAAATGGGAAGCAACAGTTAGTTCCAGTTGTTGCTACTCTTAAAAAAATAATAAGAAAACCATGCCTTTATAGTCAATTAAAGAAGAATGCCTTCTGTAGAAAGTGTGTTCATTTGTGAAAATAATATCACTTGGCCAAAGAATCAAGTATTCTCCACATAATTTGTAAGCAAAGGAGGTGTTTGAGTTTGTATTTTAAAATCTAAGAAAAATAAAATAAATCATACACTTCCAATAGCTTTCCATTTAGCCGATAAGGGCGTGGTTCGGTGGTTAAGTCGTTCGGTTGTAGTGGCAGCCACCAGAGTTCAAACCCTCATTGGGCCAACAAGCTCGCAGACTTTATGCCTTCGTTGGGCCAACGAGCTCGCGGGTTTGAAGTGTTCATGCTAGGGGATGAGGCCGTGTTGTGGCCTCACCGATTCATTGCTCCAGGCAAAAGCATTCACGTGGAGCCGGAGGGCGTGTCTCACGTTAAAAAGTTTACCAGGCGTATTATCTAAAAAAAAAATAGCTTTCCATCAATTAATTTATAACTGTACCCATCACCCATGGCCTAAAGTCACTTTTCATTTTTGTTTTTGGTTGGTGGGACCATTATTAATATACAATTTTATAATAATATTATTATATAAAATATATTATATAATATATAATTATTGTATTATTTATTTTTATATAAAACATATATAATTAAATAATAAATATCTATAAATATTAAATTATATAATATATTTAATCTAAATATATAGCTTTAAAATATATGTATATATTAATGTTAATATAATTTATTTAAAACACAAAATATCATAAATTAAATATTTTAAATTTTTTAACCGTATACTCTCCCTTACATGTGATACAGTATTCCTAAAATTTTGCTTGTATTTTAAAGCAAAAATACAACCATACAGCGATCAAATTGGGTCCCACCATCGGAAATGACATACATGGGTAGGTGCTATGTATGTGTGGCGTGTGTGGGAATATTATATTATATTATTATTATTGTTATATAATTTCCCATCAAGATCATAAATATAATACATACAAAACAACACTTGCACTTGCACAAGACGTCCAAATTTGGCATATGAAAACTGAACGTGTTTGGAGATTAAAACTAGAATGCTTGACCATAGGCCCAAGTCTATCACAAAATTTGGCGTATGAAAAATGAACGCGTTTGGAGATTAAAAGTAGAATGCTTGACCATAGGCGCAAGTCTATCACAAAACAAAACACTTTTTGCAACTATGTTTATGCAACTTAGTTTTGTAATCTCATTATAGCCAATGATTTTCTATTTTACCAAATATCTCTTTAATTACCCTGGGTGGTAAAGGTAAAATCTAAAATAATTATTCATAGGAATGTTAAACATGTAGCCACATTTTGTAGTTGAAATTGAAAAGTACTTTGAATCCACAAATTTTAGCTGAACATCATACATAAATAAGGATATGGTTTTCCCATACACCCTTGGCATAATATACACATATTCAAAGTAATGGTGTGGTAGACAAAAAATTATATTTTTATTTTCTATAGACAAACCTTTGGAAGACATACTTTCTTTAAGTTTTATCTTCTAAAATGGTTTCCTATGATGGGTTTCATAGTAATCCTTAACTAAATCTAAGTGCTTTCTTTTATGAAATTTGATTTTGTATACATCCTCTAGACTTTCACTCAATCCTTGCCAATGGAAACCATAGTTAACATGACTAATCAAACTAATAACCTAGGGTTGTAATTGCCAACATCGAAGCCTACAATTAGTCTCATGTTGATTGTGTAAACAAATTTGCTCCATATAATCCAAATAATGTCCAAAATTTTGAATACCATTTTTGCTAACCACATCAATTTAGGAGAACATGAATCATTTTATAAATTTGTATATTTATATTAAATATATTTATTATTTAATTATATATCTATCTATATTTAATTGTATTTATTATAATATTTTATATAATGTAAATGATTAAATTCTACAATCTTTTGTATTTTTCATTAAGAAAATGATTTTCTAAATGTTGAAAGTGATAAGGTATATTTATATATTTATTTATCATATCTTATAAGATATATATTAAATATATAATTTATATTTAACTACTTATAATAAATAAATAATTATATATTTATTATATTAACTAAATTTATAATTATGATTATCCACTTACTAACGATAATATGCATTTCTCATAAATAGTTAATAATATTTGAGCATTTGAGGGAATGCTATATAAGTTATATAAAACAGATTTGAAACTGATAATTAAGAAATTCTAAAAAAATCCGATATTAACATCAAAAATAAAACAAGCGCTGCAAAGCAGCCAAGTTTCTGCCAAAATGTTCATGAATAGTCTTGTTTTGTTTTAATTTGTTGTATTTGTTTAGTTTTAGCAACAATGTTGATAATATAATAACTTTATAATAATCTTGAAATTTGTGAATTTTTTGGTTTAAGTTAGAGTTGACAGTTTTATAATATTTACAATGAATGTTGAAAATTGAAGAACTTTGAGATTCTACATTTAATAATTAGATTGGATAAAATGGAAGTTGCAAAGTAAGTGATTTTTTATTATACCTAAAGATTTATGATTATACTTCAAGATTTATGATGAACTTGACAAAATGGATTATTTGATTGATACAGTGTCCTAAGCCTAAAAATGGGCACCCTGGCAATTAAAACTTGGTTCTTGACGGTCTGACAAGAGGCAAATATAGAAGGCGATAAATGCACTAGCCTTCAACAGTTTGCACTTAAGTTGCAATACAAAGAGTTGTTAGTGCTATAAAAATCACTTAACATCATGAATACAAAGAGTTGTTAGTGCTATAAAAATCACTTAACATCATTATTTTAAAGATTTGAAGTTATAGCTTATAGTGAGGGACAAGTGAAACCCTAAAATTAGTTCTACCATATAACTAGCACTTGCACCATAAGAGGATCATGAAAACCTTGTTTGGAATAGCAAACGAGTTTAGAAGATCTTCGAGCGTGAATGTTGTATTTAAAAATTTTATTTCATATATTATATCCAACCCTTTAAGTAACAGAAAAAAAAAATCTTTTAGCCAATGCTTCTTCACATGTTTGTGGCATTCAAGAGTTTTACTACTCCATTATTTGTCACACCTGGCCATATCCACCTCCTGAGTTTCTTCATATAAAAGCAAGATTAAAATCCTTCTATACTATTGTCTTGAGCATTTTTTTCAAGGGTATACCAAAGGCAAGGTGTTTTTGAATTTTGTTTTTAATTTTATAGTTGCAAACTCTAGTTTTTTTTTATATTAGTTTAATTATAGACTATAAATGTTAATTATTTTTCTCTTTATATGTTATTGCAGCATTCTTTAGAGTTTTAATTATACTAATGACACGAAACATTCTAACTCTAACTATATTGCAATATAATAATAAAGCTATCGGCGTGCCCATTGAACCTATGGGTCCAATTGCTAGTTATTTGCATTTGTAAACACCAAATGAGAATGCCAAACATGAGGGATCGACCCTTATAAATAATTGTATTTATTTTATTAACAACTTCAACATACAATTGTCGTTGCCTTGAAGATATAATAGTCGTTGCCTACTATATCTTATGATCGCTATTCCTCAGTATATTAAATTTACACAATATTCAATCATAATCGATGTTTATGTTTATTAGAGTGTGTATTAACTCAGCTGATAGATATATACGTGTATATTTATCTTAGTAAATAATCATGAAGCCGGTTGGGACTTAAGCTACAAGGGCATGACAGCCTAGCATCCAACTTAGATCCATTCCTCCACTTGCCATTCCACCCCTACAAAGGGTCCTAATTGACCTGATTTCCACCCGCTTGTTTGGAGGCAAAAAGGTTCCTATGCTTAGATGGTGTTGGCACTAGTCATTCAATGACCGGGGCAAGGCACTATTTATGCATGGGGAGCTAACATATTGGCCTTGGTCTACCAAGACCTCTACAAAATGTCTCGACAAGGGGCTCTTGTTTTTAGCTACCCCTCTATTGTTATGACATGGATCCTTAAGCATATTATACCTTACCAAATGTCTCGACAAGGGGCTCTTGTTTTTAGCTACCCCTCTATTGATATGACATGGATCCTTAAGCATATTATACGTTACCAGTGAGTGATGCCCCCTTGGACTCGAGACTTCTAAGAGCTATGAGATGGGATTGACTTGGGCACTCTGATGCATCTACATGATTAGCTGCTACTTTTACCAATGAGGGGTTTATCATGGACCCCTACATAGAGATGGAGGGGATGTGACCAAGAGTCAAAGCCATGCGAGCCTATTACCAAGGAGTTGCCTCCCTAACAGGTAGGAATGACTTAGTGGAAACACATTCTATCACATCAGTGATACAGCTTAAGGATGAGTACCCTGATGATTTGCCCCTAGTGCTCCCATGCTATAAATCTATTTAAGAGTCTATTGATGCATAACGAGGAGCACTTCCGTTGGTTCCACTTGTTCTAAGTTCTCTGATTACATGACTACTTTGAGAACTAGGCATGAGACAACATCAAAAACGCCAAACTTAGCATCTTGTTATTGCAAAGAATGATGAGACAGACAAGGAGTCCCATGAGGACCATATTCCGAAGGAAGGATTGGAGGAGGTAGCATCAAAGGGTGAGGAGATACCCCCTGAGGATGGAGAGGCAAGGCAACAATACAGGAGGATGAGGTCCCCCATTTGTGGCCTTACCTAGTTCAGGGCCAAGCTGAAAATTCCCCATTCACCAAGCAATTAAAAAAATAAAATGCAACTACTTACCTACTTGATTATTTCAGCTACAGTGTTGAAAGAATTAGTGGTGGCGGCCATTGCTCCCAATGACAAAATTGCAAGAAATATTACAGGAGAGAATTGAATTGGGAGAAATTATGCACACCACATCTCCTTTCCTTATACCCAAATCTTTATAGACCTGCTGCAACACATTTGATCTTGGTCGGCAATTGCTGGCACAAAATTTGTCATTTCACAAGACGAAGCTGTCACAATTTCTCTTAATTTTTCCTGTAGTACATTAAGGGAGGATTGGGTATGTAGCCGAGACTGAGTGCGCGGCAAATGGAGGCGGCTTATTGCAGACGGCTGCATTTTAAGCTAAGACTCACCGTACAGGGGTTGACCACGTGGCAAACATTTACAGTTGTGAAAAATAAAAGGCGTCGGAAGAAATTTAAGGCGTTGATCAGATTTTTCAACGTACACTATTAGTGGCCGACTATTTGCAAAGTGAAAACAAAGTTTAAGAAAAAAACACTGATCAAATGATCACTGAAACCAAACGGAGATGTTTTAAGCACAATAACTTTCTGGGAGTCGTTCTCGGCAAAACAAATTTAAAAAAAAAAGCAAGGTTCACTGAAACCAAATGGAGAAGTTTTAAGCACAACTTTTTTCTAGGAGTCATTCTCCCAATAATAAGCCTGTCGGCTAATTAAGTACCAAACATTTTCAAATGATAGTTACAATCATATGTAAGCAAAACAATAAAATGCGATGCCAACGCATTATGAATGTTGGCCTAATAATGATGAAAGCATCATACATGTACTAGTGTATAGAACTATACAACAGCATTATCGTTATATTTACGGTATCTAATTGTATTATATACGGCTCTGTGAGTGTGTGAGAGTTCGCCAGTGAGAGAGATGTGCATATGGAACCAAGCGACTTGATGGTCTTGAAAGGGGGTTTGCCAGAAAAAGATTTTTTTCCTCAATGCCTTGATGATGACCTTTAAACAAAATGTGTGGGTTTAATTATAATTGCCTGCGATCCATGCAACACAGACACAAGAATTCAAACATCTGAACCTTATATTAGTGTACTCCCATTTCCATGTTATTTTGTTTTCTTCCTTTTTAAAATCATTAATTTAATAAATTTGAATTTTGATATCCACATGGCATAAATAATAAGTGAAAGAATAAGAAGATATTGTTTGAATAATGACAGTTCATAACCTAAAAAACATTTTGTACAAACCTGCAACTCCGGCAGATAACAAACCATTCTTGCCAGGTTTTCTTCTCTAAACTCCAGCAGATGACGGAAAAAACAAAAAGTTGATGAAATTGAATGGAGAAACAAACTTCAGTTTGAATTTCAAAAGATTACAAAAAATGACTCCCACCATGAAAGACTATAGTTGGGAAAAAAAAATTTAAATTAGTGTTATAGAAGAGCAAGCAACATTAACCTAACACACATCATTAGGTGTACTCTAGAACTTTCTTCAAACCCATTCACATCATTATGTGTACTCTAGAACTTTCTTCAAAGCCATTCATAATGATCATGCTTTAGACTTACCTGCAGGAAATGCAGAATTAATACTCATGCCATGTTGCAATAGCAAGAACGAGATAAAATGTCATGGCATGAGATACTTCTAAAACTGTCTTTGAAATTTGTTTTTATTGCAAATAGTTTAGAGGGCTGTAAAAGCCGTCGAATTAACTTGGATGGCATATAAATCCATCCTATCTTCTCCTTCGGGAGAAGCGGGCTACAGACATAACCCAAATTGGTCATGGAGAGCTTAAATCTAAAATAAGGTAATATCTTGAGCAGACCTTGCATTTCCCTTCATGTGTTAAAGCAGACTTCAAAGTTCTAGCAATGCCAGAACTGAAGATGTATTCAATCCAATGGTCCAGTGTGCACAAGCATACATATTCTATAATACAGCAATTAATTTGAAAATAAATCAAGATGTATGCAATCCAATTTTCTTCAAAAGATAAATGTACATGGAACAATTTTCTTCAGAAGGCGAATGAACCTGCAAAATACAAGAATTTTCTTCAACCCACAAAATGAGCAGTTCAATACAGCAGCTGGACCAATTATCTTCACAAGGTAAGGTACCTAGGCAAATTTTTTTAGAAGGTGAAGTAACCTGCAAAATATATAAAATCATAGGGGTGTTAGGCTCACTGTTGACAGTGTCCAAACAAATGCTTCCTTCAATAAAACCATTCAATGCACAATTCAAATGAAGCAAAAAGCACATAGAACCACAGACATTCATTTTATATGGATATTTCAATAGAATTTTCATCAATGAACAATGATCCTGAATATCAATAGATCTGCAAACAGAAATATATAATTAATGGTTTCAAATATTGTTCAAAATTACAAGAGCTGAAATCATCTGTATTTTGTATCTTGGATCACAATTTGGAAGTGACTTCTTTAGAAAAATAAAATGGTTTAAGATATTGTTAATGCTTACTTAAGTGTAACAGGTTGTACACCAATCAAAATATGTTCAAAGCAATAACATTAACTGCTACAGAAGGAATGATCAACATTAATATATTAGCAAAAATAATTGCTAACTCAACATTTGTTTTAATAAAGGCCGTGGTGCCACTGCAGCCCTTGCCAATGGCTGCAAGGATAGTTTGAAAATTTTATTGACAGTTTGTTTTTAGAATATAATAAAGTTGTGTGGAGTCTTTTTTCCATTCTAATTTTGTCAACGCAAATACACTTGTAACAAAATAGGATAGTAATCAGTTAAAGACAAGTAACTATTAATTGTTGTAATTATCTTACCATGATCCCTTCAAAATCTTAGTCCATCATCAATCATGCAATAAATAGCAGTCAAAACAGGTTAAGCTTGCACAAACCTCGTTCCTTAGATCAAACATATTTTAAAGTAACAAACAGTCACTAGGAACTCCAATAGAATCCACAGCTGAGGTCATCATTGCAGACCCTTTACTAAAACCAGGAATTGTAACCAGGAACTATAACCAGGAATTGTAGTTGATCCAAGTGACAGAACAGGAGCTGGTGCTAAAGGAGCTATTTAACTAGATTTTCATACAAGAGGTCAATATTGAAACTTTACTATATTGGCTGACAGTTCAAATAATAAAATAACAGCCCTCCCCCAAAATTCAACTGTCAGGCATTGCGAATGGGAGAAATATCAGGTAACAGTTCAAAAATAAAATAACAGTCTCTTCCTCGGAAGGTGATTCCTTTGTTTTCTGTTCGCACACCCCTTCAGCTCAACTCAAATCTTGCAATTTGATATGCTCGCCTGAGTTATTTGCTTTCAACCGTTTTCCCTTTCTTTTTCCTTTGAAAAAATATAAAATAGAAATCCCAGAGTGTCCAGCAGGAGACATTTAAACGACATGAGACTTATTCTGACATGATTTTTTTCCCAGCGTGATGACAACTGACAAGAAAATTTTCCGGCATGAATTTTTTTACGGCCTGAGACAACATTTCCGGCCATTTTGGCACTAAGCTCACACTAAAAGCCTATTGGCTAATTAACCAAAAATTGCATAAACTGTCTCATATATATGTGTGTGTGTGTGTGTGTGTGATGCAATGTGCATACATATGTATTGAACAATTGTTTGAAGTTGATCAAATTTCCAAACATGCATGTATATCTATGTGATAAATATGTATATATGTATGTACATATATGATGCATATGTATATGTACATATGTTTTTAAGAATTGCCTAAAGTCACTCAAACTCAAATTTTCTGTCAAACATATTGTATGGGACGATATACATGCACTCCAAGCTCTCTGAAATTAATCTGTACCTTACACATTTGGAAATTTGAGTCACTTCAGAAAACACCATAGAAAACTAGAAGGAACTCCATATCTCATCCACACAATATAAGCTACAGAGAATATTTATCAGAATTTGTGCATAAATTCGTCTTCATTGAATTTTGTGCATAAATTCTTGTTAAGGCTGTGGTGATTGGAGGTGGCAGTTGCAACTACTACATCTTACAAAAGATCAACTTTCAATTATGCAAACTGGCGAAAAAACAATTGCCAACATATATGTGGCATATATTTGCCAATCCATGCAAACATATGTTCACAGTTAAGTTCAAACCAAATTTCACTTGCATTTGATTAGTAGTTAAACGGTTTAGATAATCTAACGGTTTAGATAATTTTAAGTCTTCTTAATAATAATTAAACGGTTTAGATGTTTTATTAATTTGGCAATTCATGCAGTGATGTATGGTATATAATTATCAATCCATGCAAACAAAAACTATTGCCAATCTTTTTATATATTGAATACATACGCTCACATTAAGTCCATACTGTCTTCAAATCTCAGTCCCTATCAATTTTCACTTGCATTTGATTACACAATTTTTATTGTTCATCATGGGTAAGTGAAAGCTAGACATAGAATATGTAAAGGAAGGTTGCAAGCGCCGCAGTCATTTTAATAAGAGGCTGACTTTCAAGTTGTGAGAAGGCTTTGCAATAATTGGATCAACTTGACCATTGTTGAGATAATAGAAAGATTTCTCTTCTTCACTTGCAACTTCCAAACGAATGGTCGCACCGCTGAGCACAGAGAGCTCGTGAGCTTTCTTAAAACGTCATTTCAGCCTCTTGTAAAATGACTGCAGCGCTTGCAAGTCAAGTTGTGAGAAGGCTTTGCAATAATTGGATCAACTTGACCATTGTTGAGATAATAGAAAGATTTCTCTTCTTCACTTGCAACTTCCAAACGAATGGTCGCACCGCTGAGCACAGAGAGCTCGTGAGCTTTCTTAAAATGTCCTTTCAGCCTCTTGTAAAATGACTGCAGCGCTTGCAACCTTCCTTCACATATTCTATGTCTAACTTTCACTTACCCATGATGAACAATAAAAACTGTGTAATCAAATGCAAGTGAAAATTGATAGGGACTGAGATTTGAAGACAGTATGGACTTAATGTGACCATATGTATTCAATATATAGAAGGATTGGCAATAGTTTTTGTTTGCATGGATTGATAATTATATACCATACATCACTGCATGAATTGCCAAATTAATAAAACATCTAAACCGTTTAATTATTATTAAAAAGACTTAAAATTATCTAAACTGTTAGATTATCTAAACCGTTTAACTAGTAATCAAATGCAAGTGAAATTTGGTTTGGACTTAACTGTGAACATATGTTTGCATGGATTGGCAAATATATGCCACATATATGTTGGCAATTGTTTATGTCCACACCCACTTCCAAAGTTCCAATTTGTGCAGAGGAAGGGAACTCTATCATCCTCTCATTCTATTAATCGATTATTCTGTCCTACTATGATTCTATCATTCTATTGCTCTATGATTCTATTATTGAATCAATCAAACCAGCGAATATCTGAGGAATCAATTAGCAATCAAAGAAAGCTATCTTCATTGGAAGGAAGTCATATAAGAATCAAGCAGAAGGAAATATATCAAGTATCTATATTGGCTATACCACAAGTGTTAACAACTAAGAAGGATATATTACAATCCTTCAACCAACTTGAAAGAGGTACTTTAACTCAATGAGTCATCACATCTGGAATGAATGTGAACAACAACATTGGTCCCTTCATCAAGTAGGCCACCCCAAGTTGGATGGACGAGAGTTCCTGCCGCTTGTGGGCCAAGGTGGTGAATTGTCCAGGATGGACATACCCACCCTTGGACTTGATTGTGGACGGAGAAATGCATATTAGGGGACAAGCAGTAGCACTAGTCCCTTCATCAAGTAGGCCACCCCAAGTTGGATGGATGGGAGTTCCTGCCACTTGTGGGCCAAGGGGGTGAATTATCCGAGATGGACATACCCGCCCTTGGGCTTGGTTGAGGAGGACAGACTCGCAGCGCCCTATAGGCTTTCTCATAGAATTTCATTATGTGGTTGACCATTGGGAATAACCCTGAAATGATTATATGTCTGCTTTGTGAATTCCGTGTATGCTTCGTGTATGGTGTGTATACTTGGTACTTGTTAATATATGTATTGAATTAAATATTGATTATGCTATGATGATCTGATCTCATTATTTATGTAATGAAGAATTGATCTCATTAACAATTATGCTATGATAGATGAACTTAATATGAATGATGCATGAATTTTAATATGAATAATGCTATGAACTGATTATTTTCTAATTTATTGATCTTTACTATTTCTAATGTCCTTTTCTAGCAGTTATTATTGTATGCAGGTAAAGAAATCAGGAATATCCTAAAAGGGGACATTAAAAGAACTCCTTAAAGTTGCACAAATTTCCAAATGTAAAAGGAGCAAAACAGCTCATGTGCCTTGTGCATGCTTCTACATTTTGCATACATGTCTAGCAGAGCAGTGGCAACTACAACATCTGACAGAATTCCTCTATCCTTTATGCTTTGATGGATGACCATACCTTGTTCCAAAGCTCCCATGTTGGCATGGGCTGGGAGAACAATAGAAACTGTGAATTGATCGGGTCGGTGACCTGTTTGTTGCATTTGGTGAAACATATGACTGCCTGCTTCAACACTTGACATACATGTTAATAAGCTTATTTTGAAAATTTGTGCATGTAGAAAATGCAAATTGCCTTTGACCAATGAAAGAGTGGACTTCTTTTCCTTTGTGAAAGCACATTCTTGAGAATGCAGGTCTGCAATAATTGAAAATATGTAGAGTAGTCTTCAGATAGGTTGTTTGCAAGAAGCCGAATGTACAGCGCCTCGTTCAACTGGCCCTTTCTACATAATACTGTGAGATTGAGATGAGTAGTGGATGGTAATGGCATTTTATGATTGTAGTTAGAGTGTAGAAAATGTGCAATATTATTCAGTCTATGTCTTTACGACACAATGACATTGCTAGTTATGCTGAGAGGCGTTCTACAGTGGCAGTAAGGCAGGATGTTGTGACCTTGTAAATAAAAACTAAAACACATCAGACATATATATATATATATATATATATATATAAACTATAAAATAACTCATAAGTAAATAAAATAAAAATTTTCTTAAATAGTTCTAAAGTAAAATAAAACAACTCTTAAGTCAATAAAATAAAACAAAATAGCCGATAAGGGCGTGGTTTGGTGGTTAAGTCACTCGGTTGTAGTGGCGGCCACCAAAGTTCAAACCCCTGCTGGGCCAACGAGCTCGCAGGCTTTACGCCTTCACTGGGCCAACGTGCTCGCGGGTTTGAAGTGTTCTTGTTAGGGGATGAGGTCCCCCATGTTGTGGCCTCACCGATTCATTGCTCTAGGCAAAAGCATTCGCGTGGAGCCGGAGGGCATGTCGCACTAGCGTCGCCGGTCACGTTAAAAAGTTTACCAGGCGCATTTTTATAAAAAAAAATTAAATAAATAAAACAAAATAACTCTTAGATAAATACAAATAGCTCTTCAAATAAAAATAAAGTAAACAATGTATATAAAATAAAATAGTTCTACAATACTTATTTTATTTACTTAAGAGTCATTTGTTTACTAGAGAGTTATTTTATTTACTTAAGAGTCATTTTATAGTTTCAGTTTTTTTTAAATATATGTCATCTATGTCTTGGTTTTTATGTGCAGAGTCACCGCTGCCACTGTAGAACGCCTCTTAGCATAATAAAATAATTCTTACATAAAAATTAAAATTATATATATATATATAATTTTTATTTTTATGTAAGAATTATTTTATATACATAATTGCAATGGTAAAGTTTGCATACCCATGCCATTCCCATTTAGCTTTGGGCTCATTTTGATGGAATGTCTCAATATAATTACGAAACAATAAGTGGCAGACTTTTGTGCTAAGATTGGCTCATGAGTCCATGACCCAATATTGACACTGGCTCTCTTGATTTAATCTAGGTTAGTTGCATGGTTATTGTTTGCACTTATTTAATTAGCTTAGATTTATGTAAAAGAGATTTTAATCCCTTACAATACACACACGCACAACTGTCATTTATAAATCTAGGTTATATATATATATATATATATATATATAAAATGTTGATGGGATCATCATTCAGCTATCCAAGCCAAATCCCAATGATCCACTTCTTACCATCCAGCGGTATATTCAAGATTTGGAGCCAATGGCACACGTTATGTGCAAGGTTACTGATATCGCACAGAAATTAGACAACACTCATTCTCCATTGGGCGTACAAGAGGCTCAGAAAATTAAACACTTTGTTGAAGGTGAGTGTCACGAAGAGTTCATCAAAGTCTTTATCTCTCATGGGTGGCCTACCACAGAGACACCTAAAATGAAGCATCAGTGGATTCAAATACAGATGCCCCCTTCTTTTGGTGGTTCTGATGGCAAAGTTTTGGAGGCATTATATTCTATTGAATATAGCTTTCTATATTTGTACCTCATACTACAAACAAAAATAGCAATGCAATGCACTATTGGGGCGGAAACTGATGAGTCCATACCTATTTCCAAGAAATTAAGAGAACTAGACGGATAAAGACTTCAATTCCAAGCCCTGCTTGCACAAAGACTCAACTCACAAAATTGGAAAAGACTAAGTTGGCTAACAAGGACATGGGAATTGTAGAACTGAGAGTTGCCAATGAGAAGGTGAAAGCTCAACTCATGGAGGCAATCCAAATGGTTAAAAGTTCTCGAAAGCAGGAACACTTGGTGACTCACCATTTGAAGCAAAGAATAGAGGAAATTACAAATTATGTGTGGCTACTTCTCACCACTCCACTTCCTCTTCTTCAGTCTCTACTATACCTCTAGGGACGTCCCCTTCCCTCCCCCATCAATAATCTTTCGTAATTTGTTCTTTGTCGTCTAGAAGACGACTTTTTTTTTTGGGGGGGGGAGAAGGCAAGGCTGATGTGGTACGTATTAATTGTTGTAGTAATGTTTTATGTACTTAGTTAGGCTGGTGGTAGTAAAGGGATATAGTTTTGTGTTAGTTGCAAACAATTGCAATCTCTGGGCAACCGTCGAAGGATCTATATAGTTCCTCTTTAGTTAAGGAAGGGACCGTAGGTTGATGATACTCCCTGTACTATAGTTTTTGTATAAGAGCATAAACATATATGAATGAAAGGAATTGTTCACATTCTTCTAGAATTGGAATAAAAGTCATCTTCCACACAACAAAGAACAAAATACAAAACATTATAGGGGGGAAGGAGGAGACATCCCTAGAGGTATATTGGTGAGAAGCAGTCGTGCGTAATTTGTAAACTTTCTCTGTTCTTTGCTTCAAATGGTGAGTCGCCAAGAGTTCACTCCCGAGAACTTTTAACCATTTGGACTGACTCCATGAGTTGAGCTTTCACCTTCTCATTGACAACTCTGAGTTATGTAATTTCCCAATCCTTGTCAGCTAGGCTTGGAACCAAAGTCTTTGATCATCCAGTTCTTCTCTTAATTTCTTGGAAATACATACGGACTTATATTTTTTGCCCCAATAGTGCATTGCGCTGCAAATTCTATTTGTAATATGAGGTACAAATGCCGAAAGCTATACTCAATAAAATATAATGCCTCCAAAAAGTTTGCCATCAAAAGTAGAACCACCAAAAGAAGGGGGCATTTGTACCGGTATCCACTGATGTAAGATCCCTAACAAGATCTGCCCTAAATTCTGAATTTTATCTTCTGATTTCTGCCCTAGATTTCTGCACTTTAGAATTTTGCTCCAAACCCTAGAATTCTGATTTATTTTTCTGATTACAAACAAGTGTGGACAGCAAACATATATGTATCCAAAATGCTCAAATAATTTGCCAATAATGAACCCTTATGATAATAGTTTCAATCCTAAACTCATCCACAATATATAAACATCCAAATGCAAATAAGATGACAAACAATTCGGATTTCTGAATATATCAAACTGGTGCTACAAATCAGAATAATCTGAGTTTGCAATTACATCACATGCATAGGCCAAACATGCCCAAATAGAGGTCAGAAATCTGCCTTTACAAACCAGACCTAATCATAGGTTGTACATACCACAAATGATGAAGAATGATGTCTCAAATCAAACCCTAGCTGGGCGAACTTCTTCAGCTAGGCGGCACTCCCTTGGAAATGACAAAAAAACATGCAAAATGAGGGCGGCTAGGACTAGGACTGATCAGCAATGCTCCAAAGTGAAATCACCCTCCTTGGCACTCAATATAGTGTGAAAACCCTAGCTCTATCAATGTACAAATCCCTCCAAATGATGGCGCTCCAAGTCTGATCTGAATATTTGATTTTATCTTCACTCCTCTAAATTGTATTTGGCACAAATCTCACAATTTGGCCATAGGGTTTCTGCAGAAACAAATATGGCTTTGTTGCTCCTTTCCTTGCAAATCTCCAATGAAGCACAAATATGAACTCCATATGAGTCCACCTCCAAGATGAGATTGAGTTTTCATCCAATCCACCTATATTCCTAAGGGATTTTGTCCTTGGAATATGCTGCTCCAGAAGTTGCAGCCAAAGAGATAAATCTCCAAAAGAAATGATATGAATGAATGATGATGGAAATGCCTAAAATGACCTTATTTTTATACATGAAACTTCTTCTTCCTCAAGCTGCCTGACCACCTTGGATATTTTCTTTTTATTTTCTTTTATTTCTTTCTCCCTAGGCCAACCTCCTTTGTGTGCCAAGAGTAGAGATATTTGTATTTTATTTCTTCTTTGCACTCTCCAAGTGGGCGAACCACTTAGGTGTAAGATCTATCATGATTTTGACCATAAATCAAGTCGTCCTCCTCAAGGTGAGATATCATAAATTATTCTTATTTTTCCAAAAGCATTTTTCCATAATTTCTTTTTTTTTCATTCTCCTCCTTGGTCACTCCACATTAGGGCAATTTATTTTATTTGTTTTGACTTCATCAAAAGACTTACAAAAATATGCCAAGTCATCTCCCACAATCATTTTGCCCTACAAAATTGGCTAAGTGTGAAGTCTCGCCAATTAGGTCATTCCCTAAGCCTTCCGGCTTAGCCTACGGGAATACGATAGGCTAGCCAACTCCACTAGGTGATCACTCCAAAAATGGGGACATTACAACTGATGCTTCATTTCAAGTACCTCAATGGCAGGCCACCCATGAGAAATTTTGATCTGCTCTACAACAAGTGTTAACAACAAATAAGGATATATTGCAATCCTTGAACTGAACTTAAAATCCATCAAGAGGTACATTGTATAAATCATCTAACAAATTCCCAAACAATTAGTGACGAATTCAGGGAGATGTTTGCAGGTAGGAAGGATGGCCCTTCCAAGTTCACGAGAGATAAGAGGATGGCCCTCTCATGCTCTCATCAAGTCAGCCAAGAGATGAGAAGGATGGCCCGCTTAATCAAAGAGGATGGCCCTCTTGAGCTTGATCAAGGAGGATGACCCTCCAAGGTGGACTGGGAGCTGCAAGGCGGATGGCCCCCTTACATGCTCTCGACAATTTTAAAGATGACCCGCCTTGATATTGCTACTTGCAAGTATTCCTAAGGATTTCACTATGTGATTGGCTTGAGGGATTATGTTATGATGGATTGAACCAAATATTGATTATGTTATGAAGTATTGATCTCATTATTAATTATACTATGATATATGAATTTAATATGAATGATGCTATGAACTGAATATTATCTTAATTTATTGATCTTTAATATTTCTAATGTCCTTGTCTAGTAAATATTATTGTTGCGAGTCAAGAAATCAGGTATATCCCAAAAAGGGCCATTACATTTTACTTGAACAAAACAATCACGAAAGTGGAATTGAAAACTTGAAGCACCAATCCTAGGCTCTTTTGCCACAGCTTCTTTTACTGTAGATCTAACTATGCACGGTAGATTTGGAAAAGATTGGCTGTAATAGTCAGGGCTAAGCCATGCACGAGTAGAGTTAAAAGACAAGGCCAAAATCTAGAGTTTTACCAAGCACCTAAACATAGAAGATACATCCATTATATTAAATCCAAGCAATATTACAAAGCAAACCATGCTTCGAGTATTGCACAACTAATGGGTTATAGCTTCTCTTTTTTATATATGCAATGAATACAATTTGATATAGAGACTCCCATCCATGAATAGCCTGGTTTATCAAATGCAAAACAAGTCCATCGTATAATGAGTTAACCATCTAGAGCTCTAAAAAATATTTCATTTGAAAAATTCATGGCACAGATTTTCTACTGATTAATGGTGGAAAAGGAAGTGTACTCACCAAATTGAATGCATTTTTATTTCACATTTTTGTCTTAAAGACAGGCACTAATTATTTGACTTTAAATATGAAGAGGCTTTGATTTTGTATACTCTCTAACCTCCCTGCCAGCCATTTCTTCTCCTGCAATAAACTCTCTAATCTTTTGCTGTGTTTGCCATGAACAGAATCTCAATACAAATCCAGTCTTTCGTCACTAAGAAGTGATTTGCACATTTCTTCAAAATAAGCTCATCAAAATGTTTCCCAAGTGAACATATCAAAAAAACTGTATGCCAAATGCAGGAATTTGGTGGGTGGTCTTAAAGCTTTTGCATCTCTTGGAATGCCAAGATTGCAGCTTACCTAAGACATGAGTATACTCATGAGGCATTGAGACGGTTTCACCAAATGCATCAAACAGGTGTCCAACTTGTTCAGTTCACTATTGACCACATACTCCCAGCATGTACCAAAATAAGAGCTTTGTCGCATGTCATGGACATCCATCAATGGATATGAAAAGGGGATTTTAACTCATTTTGGTCAGATGTAGTTGTGAGTGCCCCGCTAAATGTGTGCACAAAATTTCAAACCATACACAAGGCACGTGGTCAATTTGAAGAAATGCCTCAAAGAATTGTGGTTTCCTACAATGCAATGATTCACAACAATTTTATAGACAGATTAGCAACTAAAATTCACAACTTGTTGCATTTTTCTTTACATGTCACTGATGTATCTTGATCAGCTTCTTGCCACTTGTGCTTGTATCTTCACTGGCTTCTTGCCCACTGTACTTATGTTTTCTTATAGTAAATTTCAAAGTCTCGTGTTTACCTACTTACAATGTTGAACAAGCATTGAGAAAAGACGTATGGTAAAAGTTTCACTTTTGTTGGTGCTGAGTATGGAATTTTATGGGGATCTTTAAGGGAGATTATACAACATGTTGACTTCAAGTACCTTTCCGTGTATCATGACCTTGTTTTCCATTTAACAGGTCCCGACTTTCATTAAAGGCTGTGTATTTTATTTTCTTGCTTCAAAGTTTTAAGCAACAAAATCCCTCCTGTGTATGTTCTTGATTTTTTATGTCAATCACAACACAATAAATGATTTTCCAAATAATTTTTATTAAAATTTTCTCCTGTAGACTTAGGAAAAAAAAAAAAATTTTCAAAATGAAAAATAATACTCTGTTTTGATTGGTTTACTCTAGATAGATTAATCACTAGATTAAAAAACTCATTACAATAGTACTGCCAAAGGCAGGTACTAAAAAACCTCATGAGCAGGGCCTAAATCTGACAGTCGACCTTGCTTGTCAGGGAATTTTTATGACAGTTATCTATTCAATGGTGCTTGTAAAATACTATGACATACTTTAGTATAAGTAAATTATATAAAAACCAAATATATATATCATCATAATCCTATATAAATTTTGATAGTTTGTCCAAAATCTCTCCTTTCATATGTTACGGTCTTTTTAAATTTTCGATTGTATTTTACAGCAAAAATTCCGAAATACAGCTATACAAATGTCAAATTTAAGCCCGCATCTTGAGACCATCAACTTCATAAATTTTGGAGCTTAAAGTTTTAAGCCTACCTGCGACTAAAAAATTCATGGGACCGCCTGTTTTAAAATGCTCCTAAGAATTTTCAGCAACACCGCTGCGCAGCCTTCTACCGCCACTGCTACTCCAGAACACCTCTCAGCGGAACTAATTAGCCGATAGGCTTTTATATGTGAGCATTAAAGTGCTCGGAATTGTCTCACGCGGGAAAATTTTCTGAAGTAGTCAGTTGTTCCTATTGAAGTATTCCTTGAACTTTGGTGCCAAAATGGCCGGAAATGTTGTCTCACGTCGTTCTCACGCAGGGAAAAAAATCGTATCAAATAAAGTCTCATGTCGTTTAAATGTCCCATGCCAGACAAGGAAAAGGTGAGGGAGCGCGAGCAGAAAACAAAAGAATCTCCTTCCCAGAAATTGATCAAGGCTGTGGAGGAAATCATTTTTTTTTTAAAAGGTCTTTGCATTAGTTCTTTGTTGTTCTACCACAAAAACTAAAATTTGTTTGCTGCAATATCTTTAACACAGAAAAACTGAAACGCCATTACTGCCTTTTTAAGAAATATGCCAAAATTTATTTCAATGCAAAATATTTACATTGTCTCTTTAGAAAGGCCATGTGGTTTTTGATTTATAATTTTTTGGTAAATCGAGGGTTCAATCTTATAGAGAATATAACAAGGGCAGCCATACAAAAAATCTAGGATGCAATGATAGAGATTGAAGAGATCTACGTCCCATGGAACCCTTTTGTTATACGATGACTTGTCTGAAGAGATTTCCGTTGCAACTCTTCTTAAGAAAATTTAGTGGCCTTTTGTTTTGGTCATTTTCTGCTAAATCGCCAGCCTTGTGGAAACCGTCTGTCTTTCAATTTAAAAATGTTATGGCACTAAAATACCTTTTAGATACATGGATCTGTGTTGTCTATGCATTGAAATTTGGTCACATAATTTCTAATTAAGAAAATTTGCCACGCAACACAAGGATCTAAGGGAACTACTGGAGGAGTGAAAATTAAGATCTCCATTTTGTAAGTTTTATTTTTATTTTTTTTGTTAGGTTAAATATGGCAGACAATATGCAAAATTTAGGTTGTGAGAAGACTTGCAATGCCATCTGCTGTGCTTTTTCTTATAATATCCATTGTTCCCTTGTGAAGTGTGACCAAATTGGGGCCACTGGAGTTATTACACAACTGACCTAAGTGACAAAGGGTTATTTTTTATAAAATTACACTCTGATCAAACGCTTTTGTCATGTAGATCACTTTTTGTATTTAATATTTAAAAACATTTTGTGTTTCTACTGACTTACATGTAGTGTCCTTGGGACATATCCCCTGCCCTCTATGGTTGTCCCAAATACTTTGGGGATGCAGATGGGACACTCCCCATGTCCCCCATTTTTGCTGAATTTTTTCTCATCTCTTGGGGACATTTTAGTATATTTTGGCATCCCCTGGATGTTTCCTGTTATGGGGGGGAACTTGAGTGATGACCAGACGTCCCCTAGATGTCAAGGCACATTTATTTTCGTGACCATTGATAACATAACAATCAGATATTCATTTTTACAATTTCAAGTTTATATTTCAGTGGTTCAGTCAATTTTGGATTTCAATTTTCAATGGTTGATATTGAATGTTGAATGTTGAATGCACAATGTCATAGATTTCATTGTTATTGGAATTTCAGATCTTTTAATGATGATGAACATGATATTTTCACAGTCCATGAGATAGAGTAACAAAGTTTCCAGAAAAAAACTGTATACAGTTAATTTTCATGAGATTTTTGCCATCTCATAAATGCATGAAGCTTGGAGAAACATGGCTTACATGGTCCTTATTTATTTGGAGTTTATTTGATTGTGTATGAGGCTGGTATCAGGTGGAAGCAAATCGAGATAAACATCGTTCTTTAGAATATTTGGATGAATGGCTTGCAACATTTTGTTCCTGTTAGCACCATCTTGAAATTTATTGTCAAAAACCTCGCCACACCATTCTTAGAAATTCATTTTTTGTGCTATACAACATAAATGATAACCTAGACATGACCTTCATTGTCTCACCAATTTGTGAAATCTTGAAGATAAAATGGAAACCAGGTGCTTTCAAATTAGAATGGATAGTGTGTTATTGTAAAGTCTAAACTTTAGAGCAATTCAATAGGATAAAAGTCTTAAACTAATATATTGGAGTAATATGAAAACCCATCCTCCATCTCATGTTCCATTATCAAGAATCAATGGAGTTGCTTTGCTGTTAATCCATTTTCTTAGCCCCTGTCAAAGTATGTGTATTGGCCATCCTAGAATTTTACACCTTCGAAGTTGTCTAAGATAAACTGGGAAAAACCATTGGTTACGTTATTCATAAAAAGAAGCCACCCTCTTTTTGCTTGGGGATATCATGTGATTTAAAATTCTCCTCCTAGAACCAATGGTAATTCTCAACAGAATGTTTCAATTTGGTCGTATTATTTGAGTAGCATGTTCTTGTTGGAAGATCGGGAGGAACATAAGCAGAGGATACCCAAAATTCTTGGTTGAATTCAAAAGATTAAACTGACCTATAGTTCTCCAAGCTTTAGAAAGACATAACTTTGCCCCTTCCATTAGAGTATATATTTCTATGAAATGATATATTTCATTCCCTGGTTTAATATCCGATACATTTTGTAGCTTTATTTTTTTTTTTCCAAATTACTCAAATCTCTAATCCTACTTTTTCGGTCTAAATCTTCTCAATATATAGAATGCCATTCGATGCATTGTTCAACATCTTTGAGTTGGCACCGGAAAGCCCATCTTCAAATTTTAACTCTTCTTTGTAAAATTTGAGATGGTGGGAAAAGTTATGGTCCCTCCATCCAAGGAGAATTCGCTTCCACTTCTTTTTTCTCTAAATCCCTTGGGAGAAGGCATGGTTGCACCTTCTAACCCCTAAATTTCTTTTCCTAAACTTTTTTCTTTAAAATTGTTTGTTTCTGGCTTAATCTTTGGGTAAGAAACTGCAATTGCACCTTCTAACCTGTGTAAAAACATTTATCTATGTTACACCTCAACCTCAAAAAATTATTGCACTTCCTCCCCCCACAAAATATTTATATCAACAAGAGACAACTCGAAATATGTATGTATATTTTACCCCTTGCTCTTAAAAAATTATTGCACTTCATTCCCTACAAAAATATTTCTATATAACAGGAGAAAGCTTGGCTTCTCTTTCTGCTTGGAAATTTTGCTCCATTCTCAATTTCTTGGCTGTTAACTTTTCACTTGAGAAAGGTGTGAGTAAGACATATTGAATTCATCTATGGGTTTAAATTCTACATCTTCCTTTTCATATATAACAAGTAAATTGAGTGAATGGTCATCCAAATATGTTTCTGCATAAATCATTGTCAATAGTGATCACTTCTGCACCATAGGTCAAGGGAAAATTTACCCCCTAAAGTGGAAGCAGAGACTTTCTGTCATTCTCACTATTTACTCAACTTTAAATCAAAATGTTCTCACAAGAGGGTTTTTTACTTTTCTTTATATACAAAAATTGGTAAATAAAAATAATGAATCTTCTAATGCACTAATGGAATTGTAGTCTCTAACATATTAGCTTACATATATATTTCTATTGGTGTAACCATTACACCTCCTTCTGGTGCAAGTGCTAGCATATAATTACTATCGGCATAACCATTGCACTTCCTTAAAGTGCAAGTGCTAGTTAGATATACATATATAAAAGAGATTTTATTCCTTTACATATGCATAAAAACACATATATTAAGGGAATAAAATCTCTTATGTATATAGAAAAGAGGTTTTAAAGGCGTTCACTAAAGGAACTCAAATTTGCAAATGTGTAAGGTGCGTCAAAGAGAGCTTGGAGTGCCCGTAAGATTTGCACCAACCAACTCAGTCTGGAAAGACTTGGCAACTCCTCAAGCTCAGGGCACTGTTTAATGAATAGATCTGTAAGCTTTGTAAGATCACCGGTTCCTGCTACTCTTGGCAAATCTCTGCGCCTTTGTACATACAGTCTCATGAGTATTGTTGGCAGTGTAATGTTCTGTAGCTTCTCACAAGAGTCGATCTTAATTTCCTCCAAGCAGCTCAGTTTGGAAAGACTTGACAACTCCCCAAGCTCACGACACTGTTTAATAATCAGATGTGTAAGCTTTGAAAGATCAAGGTTTCCTGCTACTCTGTGCAAATCTCTGCAACTTTGTACAGACAGACTGATGAGGGCTATTCTTAAATATCATCCACTTCAATGGTCAAAGGTTAATTTGGACCAATAAAAATAGGACAAATATTTACCACTTTTTGTTGTGAATGAGGTGTAAAATTGCTATTGAGTATTTGACCATTGAAGTGGATGATATTTAAGTAGAGTGACTGATGAGTGTTGCTGGCAGGGTAATGTTCTGCAGCTTCTCACAAGAGGCGTTCATTCCAGGGATTTTCAAGTGCATCCTAGTGAGTTTGGTGTGCCCGTACAAAAGGCCTGACGTGAAATTTGAGCTTCTTTAGGAAATTCTGATCTTATTTCCACTCTCACACACGTGTGTACGTGTATGTTTTTGTTTTTGAGTGGGGAAGAGACGTGTTTCATTATTTCAAGTGTCACCCAATATAACTCTCGTTTGCAAGAATGAGTTGGATTTTGGGGGAGAAACTGCCGTTTTATCATTTGAACTTTCACGTCATATTTTACCCACTTGCAAGACTGACGGTTGGATACCTAGTTTATGCAATTTCTGTTAAACTTTCACAGGGGATGACAACTACTACATTTGACAAAAAGGTTAGTAAGCATATATTTTTCATCCAAATAATAGTTAATTAGCCAATAGGCTTTTCTATGTGAGCATTATAGTGCTCGGAATTGTCTCACGCCGGGAAATTTTCTAAACTCGTCGGTTGTTCCTATCGGCCAAGCTCTTTTCCACAACCATTCGGTTTATTTTGAGACAGCCGACGTTAACTTCCGTCAATTATATTCCGCCACACGTAAATATATTCCTAGCGTTCCGAATATCTAACTAAAGTGCTACAAAAACAACCGGCAACTTCCGGTAAACCCTAATCAAAGGGTAGTTCGACAAAACCCTCAAATTATCTCCAAATAGTTTTCAAAGAGGGGAAACAGAGGAAGAGCCGTGGAACCTCTGTTCTTTTTAGTGAAATTCTGTAGCTCTTTCTGTATCATATGAGTTCAGTTGTTGTTCTTTCCAAGCTTGAAAGCATTTTATTGATGGTTGGGTTTTTATATGCGAGCATTATAGTGCTCGGAATTGTCTAACGCCCTAAAAAAAAAAATTACGCCGAAATTTTTTCTAAATTCGTCGGTTGTTCCTATCGGCGTATTCCTTGAACCTCCTATGGGTGCAAATGCTAGTATATATTCTTATTTTACAGTCTACGCCAGTGAGAAAAACGTTTAAAAAAAAGATTTACTATTACTATATGAATTTTCTGTCATATCTAATAACTTTATGTGTTGGTATTTAAATTTTTTATTGATTAACAAATCTTCTTTTATATATATATATATGAAGGTATTCAGTTGGAAGTGAAAATTATCCCACTCAGATATACTGTATATATAACAATATAGGCTACATACTACCGGGCTGGGATTGTGGATTGAAAGGGGAGCAGACATGACAAGGGAAGGCTGGGGTGCCTAATTTACTAAGGCATTTTAATTTAAATTTAACTAAAATATTTATGTCCACTAATTGCAAGAAATATAGTTTATTCAGGCATTAATGTGCCTCAACTGATTCTCAATTGAAGTGCAGAAATAGAATGCAATCCTCATTACAGTCATCATAAGTATTGTAAATAATGCATGGCATGAATTATGAATGGAAAAGCGGAAGAATTTGTTGTGACACAGACAAAAGCTTCATAGCCTAAGTAAGGATTCATAAAAATCCTTACCTTATAAAGAAAGGGTTTGCAGTGAAGCAGCGCACGGTGAACAGCTTGAAACATGAAATACAAATCTCCTTGCAATGGAATCCATGAAGCAATGGAAATAGGTAAAGAGGGGATTCACGCTCCCTTAACTGGCATGAAAAACACCGAAAGCCGAGGGTAAAATTGAATAAACCTGCAACTTTTAGCTGTCACGCTTTTATTGTTTTCATTTGCCAACACATCACACGCGTGTCTCCGACTGCATTAAATGTAAGCCTCTCGTCTTTGCAGAGGGTTTCAGAACGAATCGACGGCTTTTAATTTTTTTTATATTTTCTTACAAAATTCAAGACCAGTTGATTAGAATCCGTCATATGCTACGATCCATTGTTAATAAATTTAACTTCATTTTATGATATATTTAATTTCAATTTTTTTTTTGTTTTATTAAACTAGTATATTTATATTTAAAAAAATATATCTAGAATATCCTTAGGCATCTATTTTTTTATCAATTTATGCAGAAGCCTTAAATCCTACAATTTGATATGTTCATTCTACATGTGAAAAATTAAGGAAAGATACAATATAAATAGATTGAATGTGTGTCTTTTCATATGCCACTTTGTAACGTTTCTATTTCATCTTAGTGCATAGCTTCTATGAAATTCATCTTAGTACATAGCTTCTATGAAATGCCATCCACCTTTCTTTCCATCTAGCATGTTTTTTTTTAATTCCTTTCACTTTTTTTAGTTTTTTTAATTTGTGAAGTGACTATTTGATTTTTTAATAAAAATTCTAATTTGAATCTTATAAGTTTACATAAAAATTTTGGAATCGGTATGAACGTAGGAATTCGTGCTATGAATATATTTCAATTGAATGAGGGGATAAGATTTATATTTATTTATTATTTTTTTAAACTAGTATAGCTATATTAAAAATATATATCTAAATTAGGCCCAGAAGTATTCATCTCGAGGGTCTTTAATTCTACATTTAATAATTAGATTGGATAAAATGGAAGTTGCAAAGTAAGTGATTTTTTATTATACCTGAAGATTTATGATTGTACTTGAAGATTTATGGTAAACTTGACAAGATGGATTATTTGATTGATACAGCGTCCTAAGGCTAGAAATGGGCACCCTGGCAATTAAAACTTGGTTCTCAATACAAAGAGTTGTTAGTGCTATAAAAATCACTTAACATCATGAATACAAAGAGTTGTTAGTGCTGTAAAAATCACTTAACATCATTATTTTAAAGATTTGAAGTTATAGCTTATAGTGAGGACAAGTGAAACCCTAAAATTAGTTCTACCATATAACTAGCACTTGCACCAATAAGAGGATCATGGAATACCTTGTTGGGAATAGCAAACGAGTTTAGAAGATCTTCGAGCGTGAATGTTGTTTACAACATGAAATTCAGGGAATACGCTGATAGGAACCAAACAGTTTAGAAAATTTCCCACACGTATGTCATTCACATATTAAATGATGAGACTACAAAATACAAATAGTTTTTTGCAACTCAAAATATGAAGATGACTCTGCAAAGAAGATATTAGAATGTGATAGTTGATAGCACGCGGCAAAAGCAATATCTTCCCTCAGTCTCAGATCAGATAATGAAAGAAACTGTTGACTGCAAGAACCCAAATCAATTGAAGCGCATGAACTAATAATTTAAATTTTTCCAATCTTACAATACCTCGAAACCGAGATATCTCTAGAAATGTACCAAAAGTTGCATAACTCGGTAGATCGTCCTATCATAAATTTGATGTAGGGTATTTATAAAATTTTGGCATAAAAATGGTTTGGGTAGTTGAACTATAATAGTTAGGTGAACTGCACGGGTTTTTAATATTTTCAATTTGTTACGAATAGGTTTTGATTTAAGTTCTTAGGTTTGCAAATAATAAATTAAATTCCTTAATTTTAATTTTTATTTATAGAGGAAAGATTTAATTAATTAATTAAAATTAATTAAATCTTATGATTAAAGGTAGATTAGGGATATTATCATAGATTAAGGATATTATCTATGTAAATGATATATTATTATTATTAATAATAATTATTAAAGACATATATATAAATTTGGGATAAACTTATAAATTATATTTGTATTTAAATTCCTATTAGTATTAATATTGATTAGTAATAGGAATCTTATATAACTATAATATTTTTATTGTCTAATAATATTACCAATATTAATATTAATAGGAATTTAAATACACGTTTCTTAATATTTTTATTTTTATTTTAGTTATAATATATTATTTTAGTTATAATATATTTAAATCGGTTAATAGTTTTAAGTATTAGTATATTATTATCATAGATTAAGGATATTATCTATCACAAAACTTTATAATATAAACCTTGATGATCCGCAATTATCAGGTGAAAGTTTTCTGCAAATTAGATTGAAGAAAAATCATTTTTCAAATATATTTTGTTAAAATATTTGCATCTATACAATAGCAATAGTTAAATATTTTTTAAATAGAAAAACTATTTCAGTTCTCATTGGTTGCAAAAAGAATTATTAATAACTAGTTAACAACAGGCTTCGCCTATAGTTTTCTTGCAGAAACTAATAAATAAAAAATAAATTACAAGTCTTCGATACTTCATTCTTATTTCAAAGGCCTAAACTTCACATTTACTTTAAATTATACCAAGGATGATATTTATAAAAATCCCATGATAACAATTGATGGGTCTCATCCCAATATCGTTTTAAATATTTATTTTATTTGTAAAATAAGAAATGTTGGGAACACTTTCCGACAAATGCACATTGTTAGGTAATGAAAAACACAAAAGCAACGGCACATGTAGAAATATAAAAATATAATATATGATATTTACATAACACCTAATAAATAGTAACACATTTACTCCCAATTTTAAACCCTAATCTATGTTTAATAAACTTTTTAAAGTTTCATCTGTACCCATTTGTGAACAGTAATGAATGCTGAAATGAAAATGAGGACAGATTTTTAATTGAAATGAAAAAATTTTAATTTACTATCTAAATATAATAGATAAATATAAAACACTTTATTTCTCTTTTCTAAAATAAATAAATAATAGCAAAAACTTCCAATTACAATTCAAATTGATTATAATAATCTATATAATTTAATATAATATCATTGGTATTACATACACATACTATAGACAACTTCTTTATCGTTACCTTTACAGTTATTTATACATTTGTTTCTAACTTGCTCATTTACTATCTAAATATAATAGATAAATATAAGACACTTTATTTCTCTTTTCTAAAATAAAAAATAATAGCAAAAACTTCCAATTACAATTCAAATTGATTATAATAATCTATATAATTTAATATAATATCATTGGTATTACATACACATACTATAGACAACTTCTTTATCGTTACCCTTACAGTTATTTATACATTTGTTTCTAACTTGCTCGTCATATTATAAGGGAATCCAAGTTTTTCAATGAAAAAATGTTACATTAAATAATTGTTTTTACAAATTCTATGTGAATATTATATGTAAACGATGCAAAACATGATTCTCTACACACTTTTCTCCATTTTTTAAACTTTATTTATGCTTTTAGTGCAAACATTTTGCAGAGTTTCTGTTAACTTGAGTTTACGATCAGTTATTGAAAAACTAACGGCAATTTAGTCAGTTAAAATGGTATCCATATCAATTAATTCCTGCACCGACATCAGACTTTTCTAACTATATTTCCCGGCGTCAACACAACCGACGAGTTTAGGAACAGTGATTTTGATTTTCCGACACTTTCACGAGAGAAATGTCTCACATATAATCCTATCGTCTAAAAATAAACATTAAATTTTATTTATAACATCAAAAAATTATAAAAATTAATATAAAATCTTATTTATACTATAATTTTTTTATAAAAATAAATATAAAATTGCATTCTTGTTATTATGTCCAAGAGGTATTCTAGAGGGTAGAGCTTAAATAACCTGTTCGATTTAAATTGACCATACTAAAAAATAGGTGATTTTCAAATGTAAATCTGTTTACAGAGAATGTTTTGGAGTAGAGGGGTGGAAGAGAACATCATCCATTTCAATATTCAAATTTCTTATTTAGCCAATAAAAATAGGATAAATATTTACCACTTTTTGTTGTGGATGAAGTGTAAAATTACTATTCATTACTTGATCATTGAAATAGATGATGTTAAAGTAGTGGAAAAACCTAAAAATAGAATGGAATATTAAGTGATAAATTTGTTAGAGAGACCGCAAGTCTATACTTAACAAGAGCTACAAAGCAGCCAAGTTTCTGCCAAAATGTTCATGAATAGTCTTGTTTTGTTTTAATTTGTTGTGTTTGTTTAGTTTTAGCAACAATGTTGATAATATAATAACTTTATAATAATCTTGAAATTTGTGAATTTTTTGGTTTAAGTTAGAGTTGACAGTTTTATAATATTTACAATGAATGTTGAAAATTGAAGAACTTTGAGATTCTACATTTAATTTTTTTATTATACTTGAAGATTTATGATTATACTTCAAGATTTATGGTGAACTTGACAAAATGGATTATTTGATTGATACAGCCTCCGAAGGCTAGAAATGGGCACCCTGGCAATTAAAACTTGGTTCTTGACAATCTGACAAGAGGCAAATATAGAAGGCGATAAATGCACTAGCCTTTAATAGTTTGCACTTAAGCTGCAATACAAAGAGTTGTTAGTGCTATAAAAATCACTTAACATTATGAATACAAAGAGTTGTTAGTGCTATAAAAATTACTTAACATCATTATTTTAAAGATTTGAAGTTATAGTTTATAGTGAGGGACAAGTGAAACCCTAAAATTAGTTCTACCATATAACTAGCACTTGCACCAATAAGAGGATCATGGAATACCTTGTTTGGAATAGCAAATGAGTTTAGAAGATCTTCTAGCGTGAATGTTGTTTACAACATGAAATTCAAAGAATACATTGATAGGAACCAAACAGTTTTAAAAATTTCCCACACGTTCTAAGACAATGCACAGCCATGTCATTCACATATTAAATGATGAGACTACAAAATATAAATAATTTTCTGCAACTCAAAATATGAAGATGACTCTGCAAAGAAGATATTAGAATGTGATAGTTGATAGCACGCAACAAAATCAATATCTTCCCTCAGTTTTAGATCAGATAATGAAAGAAACTGTTGAGCCAGTGACAGAAATAACAACTACTGCAAGAACCCAAATCAATTGAAGCCTGTGAACTAAAAAACAATTTAAATTTTTCCAGTCTTGCAATACCTCGAAACCTAGATATCTCCAGAAATGTACCAAAAGTTGCATAACTCGACTCCAGAAATGTACCAAAAGTTGCATAACTCGGTAGATTGCCCTATCATAAATTTGATTTAAGAAATGTAAGGTATTTATAAAATTTTGGCATAAAAACGGTTTGGGTAGTTGAACTGTAATAGTTAGGTGAACTGCATGGGTTTTTAATATTTTCAATTTGTTACGAATAGGTTTTGATTTAGGTTTTTAGGTTTGCAAATAATAAATTAAATTCCTTAATTTTAATTTATTTATTTATTTAATTAAAATTAATTAAATCTTATGATTAAAGGTAGATTAGGGATTAAGGGAAATTTAATTAATTAATTAAAATTAATTAAATTTCATGTGAAAAGAGGACTTATGGAATTGATCACTGGTCAATTTTTCTTATCTATGAATTAATATATATTTTAAAATTTTGATGTATTAGTATATTATTATTATAGATTAAGGATATTATCTATGTAAATGATATATTATTATTATTATTATTATTAATTATTTAAGACATATATATAAATTTGGGATAAACTTATAAATTATATTTGTATTTAAATTCCTATTAGTATTAATATTGATTAGTAATAGGAATCTTATATAACTATAATATTTTTATTGTCTAATAATATTATCAATATTAATATTAATAGGAATTTAAATACACATTAATATTTTTATTTTTATTTTAGTTATAATATATTATTTTAGTTATAATATATTTAGATCGGTTAATAGGTGAGATGCTAAAAAACTTTACTGCGTAATATTTTACCCATAAAGTCTCAAACTAGAAACTTAATAGTTTTAAGTATTAGTATATTATTATCATAGATTAAGATATTATCTATCACAAAACTTTATAATATAAACTTTGATGATCCGCAATAATCGCCTTTATCGGGTGAAGGTTTTCTGCAATTAGATTGAAGAAAAATCATTTTTCAAATATGTTTTGTTAAAATATTTGCATCTATACAATAGCAATAGCTAAATTTTTTTAAATAGAAAAACTATTTCAGTTCTCATTGGTTGAAAAAAGAATTATTAATAACTAATTAACAACAGGCCTCGCCTATAGTTTTCTTGGCAGAAACTAAAAATGAATCTGACACATTCCTACAATTTTTGCAGTCCCCTAGTTTGAATTTTCGTAGAAAAGCATGAAGGTAGCAACAGAGGAAAACATCCTCTTCCTTCTTAGGGGTATTTTTGGCAATACTTAGATCTATAGATTAGCATGAAGAGATTAATTCCAAAGGAGTTTGGTAATTTAGCAATACTTTGATTTAGCGATGGTGTTTGAATTTTGATCCAATAAAAATAAGACAAATATTTATCGGAGTCTAGATCATATATATATATATATATATATATATATAGTTTTATGAGAATTATTTTTAAATTTATTACAAGTAGGTTATATATATATATATATCAGTTTTATGAGAATTTTTTTTAAATTTATTACAAGTAGGTTATTATAATCAAACATGCAGCAGATTAGAAATTAAAAATAGATAAGCAAAACATATTCAAAAATTTTGAAAAATATATGGTTCACTAGAGGAGAGAATCTGGTGCAGGAGCACCCTTAGAGCCTTAAAACCTTGGTCAAACTTGGTCAAGGATAGAGTTTATTTTCTTTTTTATGTCTTGGCATGTAATAAGGTCATTATTAGGCCATGTTTGTCCCCTTGATCCTTTGGATCCTTTGATGTAACCATTAGTGAACAACTTGACATAATGCTCCTAGAAGGTGAACACAAAAAATAATCTTATGAGCAATTTTCAAATGTTTTGTAAACAAATATGGTGGTTTGGGCAGTTGAACGATACCACCTGATTGTAGAGGCATTAAATAGGTCTGAGTTGTATGGATCCAAGGTTGGTGAATGAGTTTATAAAAGTGAAAGTAATAAAAATTCTGATTTTTCTACATTTTCAAACGTTTTGCCGTTGTTCTAGGTTGTGGTATGGATCTATACGGATCTTGTCATGAGCCCAAACCAATTGGGGATGGTAGTGGCATGAATCTATCTTCATTTCCAATTTGTTGCACATGATTTCATTGAATTTCAAGAAAGTTATAGGGTTTTTGCTGAAAACCGTCAAAACCCTAACCTAGGGTAAACATAGGACAAACAAAATGCAAAATAAAGGCCTTCCATAGGTGGATGACTATGAAACTTGGTGGAATAGCTATTAAGAACATAAATTTTGATTTCCCAAACTTGCAGGAGCAGAAGAGGAGGTTGGCACATGTGGTGAAGGCTTAAAGGTCTGATATTATCATGTATCAGGTTGACAGTGAGAACTAAGAAGAGAATTTGTATACTTTGTAGTTGGTTTCAGGCCCTTTCATGGTTGAGGTTGCATGGGAAGTGTGTCAAGAGTCCTAGGGTAACATTCAAGTCAGATTTGAGTCAAATATGAGAGATTTGTAACCCTTTTTGTTGATTGTCCTGTCATGACAGAGTTGGGCAATATTAGGCAAGGTTGGGTGTAATCTAGGTTTAAGCCTTCCACTTTGAACAAGAACAAAAAAAACCTTCAAGTTGCATTGGGTGGGGTGTGAATAGTGTGTTCAACCATGTTTGAAGGTCCATAGTTCCCATTTTTTCTTTGGAGTCAAGTGGACAAGAGTGGATCACATCAAGGAGGCCTAATTAGGCCTAATTGCACATAAGATAATCATTTTTTGGGATAGTCCGTACAAAGTGACCCCACCCTATTTCTTAGTATGTGTTGTAAGGCCCTAAAGAGTATTTGAAACAGGTCTCACTTTTTGAAAGTTGGATCTCCAATAGAAGTTATGTCCAAAAATGCCTCTGCAAAAGCTTACAAAAGGAAAGGGGTCAGTTATGAAGGAATGCCCCATGGATAGAGGTCTAGGGTTTTGAAGAGTGATTGTTTGGTGTTGTCTTGATGTTCCTTGCCCTTCTCTACATCAGATTAGTATTAGAGCATAAGTTATTCAGAAGAGGGAAAAAGTTGAAGTGAAGAGAAACAAAGATGCCTCCAAAAGGGAATGCAGTTGCTAGAGAAGTGAGTGAGTTGAAAGAGAGATGAGGGAGTTGAGAGAAACCTTTGCAGATAGATTTTTTGCACTGGAAAGAAATTAGAAAAGGAGAGTGATCACAGAAGATCTAAGTGATCAAGAAGAAGAAGAAGAGTTGGTGGAAGAGAATCCACAAGAAGGGTCCCAAGAAGAGTTAGATCCTGAAGACTTGAAATTTGCAAAGTTGCTAAAGACAGTCAAAGGAGATGGTTCCAAAATAAAGATGGAACTACCAGTGTATGGAGGTAGTCTGAATAGTGAGGAGCTTCTTGATTGGATAAGTGAACTAGACAAATATTTTGAATTTGAAAATGTGCCTAAAGACCAACAACTAAAGTTAGCAAGAACAAAGTTGAAGGGTGTTGCATCCCTTTGGTGGGACTATGTGCAAGATGAGAGAAGGAAGCAGGGCAAATCCAAAATCACCTCTTGGAACAGAATGGTTGCAAAGTTGAAAGGTAAATTTTGACCTAGTGATTATGCCACTCAATTGCATAGACAATTACAAAATTTGAGACAAAAAGATATGGATGTAAAGGAATATACAGAGGAGTTCTATAAACTGAGTATTAGATCAGGCCATCTAGAGGATGAAGTTGATAAGGTTGCAAGATACCTTAATGGGATAAAGTATAGACTCCAAGACAAACTTAGTCTCACAAGCCCAAGGACAGTAGAAGAATGTTATCAACTAGCCTTGAAAGCTGAAGCAAAGTTGCAAAGGAAACAAGAGAAGCAATGAAGAGGTAGAAGGACAAACTTCAAAGAAGAGGATCATTTTGTAACATCCACATTCTAAAAACATAGTTAAAACCAAAAAAAAATTTCACCATAAAGTAAATTTACAAGGTAAAAATGAGATAGAGAAAATTTTTCTTTTATTCAACATATAGTCGAGTAACTACAATTGCAAGATATACCATTACAAATACAATCAACTTTATTGTCTTTCTCAAGTACAATCTTTACAATAATAAATCAATCATAAATACCTGAATCAGATAATGTTTTACTTAGTCTCAATAAACAGAAGTCTCAATAATATACTGCATCCGGCATTCTGACATCTTTATCGCAAGCCTCGGCATGTCTTCTGCTAGAGAGAGAATCTATCCAGTGATTTACCTCCAACCACAGACCGTCGGTCTCCCGCACTCCTTCCTAACTGGAAGTGGCCCTTCCCTTCACGAGAAGTATAACCAAGGTGACCAGTGGTAATTTGCCTTTTCAAGTACATAGTGTTGTATCTTACACAACTCTATCTATCATACAACCCTAGATACCCTCTAGCTAAGTATGATTCCCGATAGGATGTGCATTCCAGATACAATGAACCGACAATGCATGCAGAGACATATGCATTACTATGGCCATAGTTTTCAATATAAATTGATGTTCGCAATGAACGATGTCGTAATGTTCACCCACTCAAACTCGACTTGGATACTATCATTTTCCTACAGTTCGACTTGGTCATCTATGTTTAACTTAAGAAGTTATGACGTTTGAACAATTTAGTCTTCCTGACCCATACATGTTTTCTTTCACTGTCTATAATCCATAGACCTGTTCAACTTTCTCTCTTTATGAGAACTCTCATTGCATCATCGTAATTTCTGAGGTCCACGACTTATTGTCTCATAATAAATATAGATAGATTAATTACGACTAAGATGATAACCTTACCCAGGTTAAGCAATATAGTCTAGGAATCTAATTCCCTTCTTGCAAGTAAGAATGTTTACACAAAGTCAGGGCATTTGACCCTTCAATCACGATCTAAATAATGATCTCAATGTCTTAATATAATAATTACCATATCTAGGTTAGTTAAGGTTTAACTAAAGAGTTTCATTTAACTCAAAACTAGTCTTCTTGACTTAGACAGATACTCAAGTCACCATCAATGTTCCCAAAGATCTTAAGAAATGACTTTCTATACTTGGGTATCTCCTTGCATCCTTGCATCATTTGAGATCCATAACTTATCGACATTTAAAACTTAAGTTGAATTGTAAACAATCAAATTGGTTTAAGCACCAAAGATAAATGAACAAATTTAGGGTTCTTACCCCTTTATCATTGATTCATAAAGTAGTCGTAAAGGTATATTATATAATATTACCCTACTGGGCCAACCTAGGGTTTGTCTTTCCTTTTCCATGAAAATGGAATATCAACTATCATTTCTAGAAAGAATAGGTTTTGTTAAATGACAACTTCCTTCAGTCTTCTTTTGACTTAAAGGTTGTTTCAAACTTCTAAACAATCTACTATAAATTATAAGAGGTATCCTCAATATCAATAACGTCAAACAATTCGACAAGTCTAAGAGTCTTCCAAGTTTAGTTTGATTCTAACTGGTTGATAATCTAACCCCCTTTGTCATTCATAGAAATCATGTTTAAAGTTCTTCTCCTTTTTCATATTGAACTATATAGAGTCAAATAAACAAGTGTTCTTTATTCTAAATTGATGTAGGAAAAATCCATTCTTTTTTGAACATCCCTAGAGCAAGGTATTCTTCTAATGACATTAATAGTATAAGAGAATTACTATTTTCAAGACTTCTCAAGACTCACAAATTCTTCTCTTCTAAGTAAGAATAAACATCCATATAAGGGTACTAGCCCTTTTCCATGTTGATCATTTGGTGATCACTAAAGTTTAGTATACAAAATAGCCCTATCAAACCCAAATTTTTAGGTTTTATCCTCCTATACCATCTTAATGGAATTACATCATATATTCCCATAGCGTAATCATTTGATAAGCCAAATGGATTAACCTCTAGCTCTTATTCTGACTACGAGGTCATTTCTAGGTTTCATCACTCTTGACTAGAAAGAAGATTGTTTTCCAATGTTGTTAAATATTAAGGGATCATTCAATCCTTACAACAAGGTTATGTCTAGATTAACCTTAAAATCTTAATATAACAAATCCTATGGTTCACAAAAGTTTAGAATGATGTCCAAGTTTGTTGTAGTATCAAATATCGAACCAAGACGAGTTTATTCTAGTTCATAAACAAGTAAAGCTCAGTTATAGATAATCTAAAGGTTCTTGTCAAGCTTAATATGGTCTAAGTTGAATTGATTTGATACCAAAAGATAAGATGAAAAGACTTTTCTAAGTTGCTATCCTTTTGAACTCAAAGTTAAGTTCCTCTTTCTCTTCCAATACTAAATTAAATCAAAACAATAATAAATGAGTGATAAGGGGGAACAATTCATCCATTGGATCTATTAGAAGATAACCCCAAAATGAATTTATAACCATTCAAAAACTATCTTAAGAATCTAGAGAAGAACATTCTCAGTTATCGACCATCAACTTAAGAACTAATGCTAGATAAGAAACTTAGTTAAATACATTTGTCGGCATTCAATCTGATCTAAAACTCTTATCTGCCAAGGGTTGTCACATCTTTTACACTCTAAGGGACATATTAAAGAAATAAACATCAAACCAACAAAGCTTAAATCTTATGTCGTCGAAGTTGAACCTTGGAGGGTTTTTGGAACCAAAATTAGTTAGAACTTCGACTAACACTAACTATCAAGAGTGCACCACGTACTCACATCTTCATTCAATAACAAACAAAGACACAGTTTAAATCCATTCTGCCCACCATGCCTTCGGGGTTCTACTATGCTAGGACAGAGGAACGTTCTATAATCCTACTCCTACACTGGTTTCATCTTCCGCTACCACAGCTAGTTAATACCAAACCACAAACTTCCTAAGCAGTCTAGACCCACGTCGAAACATGTGTAAAACTGAGGTACAAACTCCTACAAGGTGGCGTAGTGCAGAGTGGCTCTTCATTCAAAACTAACATTTTCATAGAAGGTGTTGACACTCATTTTGACCAGGGGTTGATTTGTCATGATCAGGAGGTTTCTTCATTTGAAGCCTTTATCTTCTTGCCCATTTTTTCTAAGTGTTGGACCTCCTCAGCATTTTTCAACTGCAGCATCATGTTTTCCTGAGGAGGAGGTCATCATCATCATCTTGTCTTCGATGATGATCTGCATCATCATGTTCCTCGTCGACTTGTTTTTCAACGTCATCATCATTTTTCAACTGTCGGGTGATGTTTGGTTTTTATCATGATGATGCTGCCGAGCTACAGTGAGCCCTCATCTGCTTGCGAGGGTGATGTTTCAAAGTCTCCGGTGATCTTCCATTTATCACTTTGCGCGAGCATGATGATGATGTTGCTTATTCTTTGAATTGCTCGACCTAACTTGTTTTTTCCTAAGGGTCGTGTTCATCATCATCATATTTCCAGTTATCATCCTGCTGCTTGTGGAGGTCATCATATTTTCTGCCTTCATGATATTTCGCCGGGGTGATATTTTTATCATCGGGAGATCTTGGTTAACATCATCCTGATGATGTTGTTGAAGAGTTGTAATTGCGACCCGATATTCACTAGGGTCATCATATTTTGGAACGTCAGGATGATCTTAGTCAATATCATCCTGATGATGTTGTATCACTTCCTATTCTTTGTTTCTCATTCTGATGATGCTGACGTCATCCGTATATCAGGGTGATATTTTTCTTTCTGCCTATCTGCATCATGATATTCGCGAAGGAGGGGGTGATATTTTCATATCACCCGGATATAGGTTTGTTCGAACATCATGATGATGCTAATATCAAGGAGATATCCGCCTGCTGGTTTCGCGTGTTATCTATTGAGGGTGATCTTTTCAAGCAGCATCATCATATTCAGTTATCGCCCTGATCTTATAGAGGAGCTACAGTGCAACCTGATATTTGAACATCAGGAGGATATTTCCAAATATCCGGTTGTCTTCCGAATATCATGATGATGTTAATATGATGATGACGTCATCAAGGTCCCGCGGGGGTCATATTTCTAACACTGATCATCTTGAAGAGACCTCCGGATATTTGCAAACATGATGATGACGTCATCCGGATATGAGGAGGTGCGCAGTAGGCAGATATGATGATGACGTCAGCAGGATATGATGATGACGTCATCAGGATGTTCATCGGCCAGACTTTTGTTATAAGCTCAGCAGGAGGATGTTCCTCCGGAGGATCAGGTTGTGCCGATTATCATGAAGGTTATATTTCAAATATCATGATGACGTCAGGGTGATATTTCGAACAACAGGATATCATGCTGCTGAAAGATGATGATGATGAAGTCTATACTAGTGTCGTCAGGAGCAAAAGTACCGACATGATATATGCTCATGACCTAGTATATAAGGTGTTAATGAGGTCATCGCGGGGTGCATGTGGGATATTGTTATCCTGCATTTTCAAATATCATGATGATGAGTCTCGGCGGGAAAAGCTTGCGATGGTCTGTATGATGATTTTCCCTAGGCCGCGGGTTGGTGCGCCATTAATGGCGATTGTTGCAGAGGTATGGGCGATGGCGTGGGTCGATCTTGTACCCGACTGGAGGTGTCAATCAGCGGATAATGGCGCAGGGCTCGAGAAATCTTCCTGTCTCCTCCCCTACCTGCTGCATTCAAGTTTGGGCGCCAATCCGGTTGTGTTTGAGCGCCATTTTCATGATACTGTGTATCTGGCGAAATTTTGGTCAACCATGTAATTAATTGCTGAGCACCTACCTGGCTGATATAAGCAGGTTGTGTTGTTCATTTGTGGTTGTTGAAAGTTGATGATTTTGGCTCTGTAATGCATGACAAGCTAATCTGGTTGCTCTGTACAGCTTACCTGTGAGTTTATATATCTCTTGTTGTTTGTTTTTGGCATGAACCCACTGATTTCATGATTAAACTTATATGAGAAATGCTGTTTGGCATGTGTTGTGTTAATTCTGTCTCCAGTATTGCATGTATCCTTCTTCTGAATCTGGATGTTTGGTAATGTTTAGATTCTAGAGCATAGAATTCCTGTGTTGAATGTCTGATCTTTTAACTTCTATTCAAGGGGTAGATTAAACTGTTTTCAGGTTGAACATTGGGAGGGATATACTGCAGTAGGGATACCATAAGTAGAGATAACCTAACACTTTGTATTGGGAGATGCCCGTAAGGTAGGTATCACATAGATCCCCTTGAAATCCAGTTTTAGTTGTTTATGCTGATCATTCACAGGTGTATGTCTATTGACTCCAGGCCCTGGATAGGCACCAATCATGCTTTGTTTTGTGTTATAACCATATCCAGCTTTGCATCCACACTTAAACTCCAAAGCAAAATCTAAAACCAACATTAGGACATTAGAGTTAGTTTTAGGAACCTCAGTCCTCTGTCTACAACTGCAAATAGGCCCAAAGCTAGCCCCTTTGCCCTTATCTTTCAGTTTTGGTCTACATACAGGAGGACTCATCTGCTTTCTGTCAACATCCCAGCCTTGCATGCATATCCTCATGGATGTTGAGTAGGGAATACCCCCCTAGGTCTTGCAGAGCCTGAAGAAGAAGAGGAGATAAAATATAGAGTCTATCTCCTACACTGTTGGCCCCCTGGCCCAGAGATCCTGTTGATCACTGATGGCTACCTTGTAGGGAAATCTGGGAATAAGCATCCAGTCTGGGAAAAAGTCAACAGAAATTGGCGACTCTACTGGGGATGAGAAGTAAAAGACTATCTAATCATCTCCAGTGATATATATGTGACCCATCTGAGTCAGCAATAGTAATCTACTCCGCTGGGGAACCTTGTGAAAGAACCCTGGTTTTCAGAAGAAAACAGTTCCTAGCAATAGGTGGCGACTCCGAAGTAATCTCCCAACCGGTCAAAGTAAATTTATATGCAGGGGAGAAGATCCCAACAAACTCCTTTATTTGAAGAGTTACCATTAACAAAAAGAACGATGTATAGAAGAAAGGGAACTGTCTCAGCTAGTCATGAGAGCTCCCCCAGAAAAAGTGATGAGATACAAGATAACCCTAGGCCATCAGGACAGCATGCTCCTTATTTTTCAAGTGCAGAAGCAGATATCCAAGGTGCATATGAGAGGCAACAGGGTGGTAGTATCAGAATGAGGTCAGAGGTGTTCCAAGAACGCCCTTTTCTAGACCCAAGTGAGAGGTTTGAAGAGGCAGAGTCCCTAAGGGATGATGAAGATGATGACCCAAATGGTATGAGACCATCTACCTCCAGACCTAAGGATGAACAATTGGCAGAAGAAATCAAAAGCCTAAGAGCAGAATTAGAATACCTACAAGCCATGAAAATCAGAGATGATATACAGCAGAAAGTGCAAGCCTTGAGAACTGCCCAAAATAATTCAGTTCCTACCTTAGAAAATGCAAATATGCAAAGACATCAGCAGAGATATGAAGTGCATCATCAGCATCATGATGACAGACAAAATGTGAATGATGCTAGGATACCACTGAACAATGCAGGAAACCAAAATGCAAATAGAAATGTTAATGTTAATCAGCCAAACAGACAGCCTATGCAGCTAGATAGATTCAGGCAGCTGGTGTTTGATGGTATTCCTGGGTATCCTAACCCCATTGATAAGCATCTGAGGCTGCAAGTGCCTAAGTTTTCAGGAAACAATACAGTGTCAGGAGAAGATCATCTAAAGGCCTTCCAAAATGTCATGGACAATTTTGAGGTTGAGCATGAGGATGTTTTCATGAAGTCATTCATGCAATCCTTAATAGATGAGGCAAGAGAATGGTACAGGAATCTGCCTGACCGGAGCATATCATCATGGGATGATTTTAAGAGGATGTTCAAGGAGCAATATGGTGATAAAACTGACCCTAGCTTCTTTGTAAACGAGTTCACCAGCATCACCAAAGGGTCAAATGAACAGGTTGCAGACTTTAATGCAAGATTTACTAAAGTGTTGAACAAATTGCCACATCATATGAGGCCAAATGAACCAATGTGCATAATTTTGTACATCAATGCCTTTGATGCAAAGACTGCATATGGACTGAGAGATAAAGGTCCTGCCACCCTCAGGGATGCTTTCAGGATTGCAGTAAATATTGAAAACAATAGGAAAGCATCAGGCAAGACAAATAGAAGGGATGATGTAAAAATTCTGCAGAATCCAAATAAGCCTCAGAACACTCAAGGTAGTATATCTGCTCCTGAAGATAAGATAGACAAACTGGCAAATGTTGTTAAGGACCTGAGCTATAGATTAGCTAGAAGTGAAAAAGGGATGGGTCCTGATAGGCAAGTCTATCAAAGACAGGAAAAGAGGCCATCATTACATGATATGCCTTATAACACCAATTGGCATGATGGTAAGCCTGTATATCCACGTAACAACACAAATCAGAGGGCTCAACATGCCAAGGAAACTCCTGATCCCCTAAAGAAAACTATAAATATTGCTGATGATGCTCCGTGGTGTATAATCTGTCAGATGCCACATTCACAATCACAGTGCATGATTGCCCAATCTTTGTATGAAAATGCTACATCTTGTAATGAGTGCAATGAGCCACATCATGTGCAGGATGATGATGTTAACATGATGTCTATAGGCAATGGATATACTCTATATGGTGCTGATGAGAAGACAGATGATCAGGTTCAGGCCTGCCAACAGTCCCCATATGATGAAGATCATGAGGATAATTATGTGTATGCTCAGAACTCACACAATTTTCTGAGTAGCTTACACCGACCTTCTGATGAGGAAATCAGAGCCTTCACAGCTGCAGCAGTTGCTCAGGTCAAGAGCAACTACAATCTCAGAGGTAAAAATCAGGTTGGCAGCCCACATCAGCCAGAAGATATTTCTGCAGGTCAGCAGATGCATGGTCATAAAGGAACTGAACCACAAAAAAGGCAGTGGGTAAATAACAAGCAGAACTTTAGATACAGAACAGGTCATGATTTCCAAGGACCAGAAAACAGAACCCCTCAGGCTGAAGATCAAAGTAGAGGTTCCCAAGACAGGAATGATGATCAGGGAACTATGAGAATGAAAGCTAAGTCAGCTCAGGATAAAAGCAAGATTGTGGAGCAAGCTACAACTGCTGTACAAAACTGTGCTCCATTTGATATAGCCCAGATCCTCACTCAGGTAAAGGTCTCTGTTCCACTTATGGAACTCATGAAAGTGGAAGAGATCAAGAATAGAACAATATCCCTAATCTCAGGGGTACCTTTTCAAGCTAAGCAAAATGATCAGACCCAGGGTGAGAAACAGGTCATGTGTAGTGAAGAAGATGAGACTCCTGAAGTCTATTTAGGAATGACCATGACAAAGTGTCCTTCACAGGTGGAACCATTTTATGTTTCCCTGGTTATAAATGGTAAAATAATTAGAAATTGTATGCTTGACTCTGGAGCATCCACAAATGTCATGCCTTTGGCTATCATGCAACAAACTGGATTAAAAATTGACAAGGCATGTGGGAAGTGTTATGCTATGGATGCCAGAGAGGTACCAGTTATTGGAATCATGAAGGATGTAGATTTCAAGCTGGCAGCATTTCCTGAAAAAAGATACAAAATGAATATAACAGTGGTTGACATCAAGCCACAGTATGGTATGCTGCTGTCAAGAAGATGGGCAGCACTAATAGGTGGAAGTATGCAGCTGGACCTATCATATGCCATGATTCCAATGAATGGCAGGGATGTCAAGCTAATTAGAGAGCAAAGATCATCAGAGACAGTGGAAGACCAAGAAGCAAATGAACAGGTATGCTTTGTGGACACTGACTGTGATAACTTCAGGGTTGTCTCAGATGATACAGAAGATGAAAAGAAAAATGTCTGCACTGAAGAGCTGGATCAGCAAGGATTGTGGACCATGTTTTTTGATGGAGCTTGTGCAAAAGAAGGTTCTGGAGCTGGAGTTGTCTTCCTGTCTCCAACTGGTAAGCTCCTCAAATCCTCTTTCTTGCTGAGGTTTGATTGCACAAATAATATTGCAGAATATGAGGCTTTACTTTTAGGCCTGAATATTGCTCTCAAACATGGAATTAAAATGTTAAGAGTATTTGGAGACTCTGAGCTGATTGTATCCCAAATCAGAAATAAGTATGCTGCAAAGAATAAAAGATTGAAACAATACAAGCATGTTGTTTGGGATACTATTGAGTTATTTGATGCATTTTCAATTGGCTGGGTAGAAAGGTCAAAAAATGTTATGGCTGATTTCTTAGCCAATGTTGCAATAAGGCCGGATGACATCACTCTGTCAGGTGTCACAGATGTAGAAGTTAAAATTAGGCCTGCCATACCAGAAAACATATGCAGTTGGCAAGTTTTTAATGATGATAGGGATTTGCTGAAATTTTTGCACTGCATAGATGAGTATGAGAACCAACAGATTGATTTCCAAGCTTTTGTAGAAACTGTAGATGGAAAAGAGACTCTTGTAGGGAAGGAGATCATCCAGTTGAAGACTAACAAGATCCCTAGAGGGTTAGTGGCTTTGGAAAGAGCCTTTGACAGTAGAGACAAAATGGTCACAAAGACATCCCCCACAAATAAGGAGGATTTGGAAGAAATAAATTTGGGGACATCTCAGGCCCCTCAGAAAGTATATATTGGCAAACAGCTCAAACCACACATAAGAAGTATGCTGATTGCATTGCTAAAAAGGTATAAACATGTTTTTGCTTGGTCATATGAGGACCTAAAAGCTTATAGAGAAGACTTATTCCAGCATGAGATCCCACTGAAGCCTGAAGCTAAGCCATTTAGACAGAGGCAAAGGCCTATAAATCCTACCTTAGCTCCTAAGATGCAGGAAGAACTCAGAAGGCTCAGGGATGCTGGAATAATTGTGCCCATCAGACATTCAACTTGGGTGTCTAACCTTGTCCCAGTCAGGAAAAAGAATGGTGATATTAGGCTTTGTGTGGATTTCAGGAACTTGAATGTATCCTCTTTGAAGGATAACTATCCATTGCCTAATATGGAAGCTATGTTGCAGAGGGTGACTGGTTGTGAACTCCTATCCATGATGGATGGATTTTCAGGATATAATCAGGTAAAGGTAAAAGAATCAGAACAGTATAAGACTGCCTTTACCACTCCATGGGGAACATATGTGTATGTTAGAATGCCATTTGGACTAACAAATGCAGGTGCTACATTTCAAAGAGCAATGGATGTTGCTTTTGCAGGGCTAATTGATTCAATCCTGGCAGTATATCAGGATGACCTGACTGCCTACTCAAAGAAAGAGGAGCAGCATTGCATGCATCTGGAGCAGATCTTCATAAGAGCATTAGAATATGGTATTTCTTTAAACCCAAAGAAGTGTGCCTTTGGAGTAGTTGAAGGAAAGCTTCTGGGACACATTGTTTCCAAGGATGGAGTCAGGATAGATCCAGACAGAGTGGCAGCCATTGACAGGATCCAAATGCCAAAAACTGTGAAAGGAGTTCAGTCCTTCTTTGGACAGGTAAACTTTGTCAGAAGATTTGTTCCCAACTTTGCAGAGATCACAAGGAACATTTCCAAGATGATGAAGAAGGATGCAACCGTCAACTGGGAAAGGGAAGCAACAGAATCATTTTAGAATATCAAAGAGGCAATAAAGATGGCCCCTGTTCTTAAATCTCCTGATTTTTCTAGGCCATTCCAGGTGTTCTCATTTGCTTCCTTTCATACTGTAGCTGCATGTTTGTTACAGAAAAATGAAGATGGTTTTGAACAGCCCATCGCCTTCTTCAGTATGTCCCTGCAGGCCTCTGAATTGAAGTATGATATTATGGAAAAGCAGGCATATGCACTTGTTAGAGCCATCAAAAGTTTCAGACCATACTTGGTAGGGTCACATATAATTGCATATGTACCTCATGCTGCAGTCAAAGACATATTCACTCAGCAGGAGGTGACTGGAAGAAGGTGCAGATGGATAAACAAACTGCAGGAATTCAACATAGACATACAAGTTACTAAATTGATAAGAGGACAAGGACTAGCCAAGATGATGGCACAGTCAAACTTGGAAGCATGCCAAGTTAATGCAGTCCAAGATGAGAATGTAAGTGCATCAGGATCTGAATGGTACAAGGATATTGTCTATTATTTGCAAAATCTGAATTGTCCCTCCCATTTCAGTGACAATCAAAAGAGGACTCTGAAGCTACATGCAATCAGGTATGTTGTTGTTCAAGGTGAGCTGTACTGGAAAAATCCTGATGGTGTGCTGCTGAGATGTGTGGATAAGAATATGGCTAACAATATTTTGATTGACATGCATAAAGGATTGTGTGGTGGCCATTATACTGCCCAAACAACAGCTCATAAAATTCTCAGGGCAGGATATTGGTGGCCCACTCTCTTTTCAGATGCACAGAGGTTAGTAAGAAAATGTGACCCTTGCCAGAGATTCTCAGGAAAGCTGAAATATCATGGTGCTTTACCCCTCAGAACTGCACCTGTGGATGCTCCATTCCAGCAATGGGGAATTGATTTTATAGGGGAAATTGCAGACAAATCAAGTGGGGGACACAGTTGGATTTTGGTGGCAACTGACTACTTTACCAAATGGATTGAGGCCATTCCAACTAAAAGAGCTACAAGTAAGGTGGTGACAGACTTCATACTAGAGAACATCATCATCAGGTTTGGAGTACCATCTAAAATAATCACTGATAATGCTATGTGCTTCAGATCAGGTGAGTTTGTTGATTTTTGCAACAGGTATGGGATAAGCTTGTCATATACATCACCATATCACCCACAAGGAAATGGTCAAGCAGAATCAAGCAATAGGAGCATCATGAAAATTGTCAAGAGGATACTGGACAAGAACAAGAGAGCTTGGGACTCAAAGTTGAATTTAGCAGTATGGGCTGACAGAGTGACTGTGAAAAGGGCTATTGGGAAGTCACCTTTTGAGCTAGTATATGGTGCATCAGCTAGACTGCCCATAAACAATCTCCTACCAGTTTACAGGTTCATCCAGGAAAATGATGAGGACATTGAAGGTCCCATGACAGAAAGGGTGAATCAGCTGGTTGCATTGGATGAAGACAGGAGGAGAGCCCACCAGATCAATCTCAAAAGACAACAGGATGTGAAATATCAGTTTGACAGGAGAACTACAAAAAGGAAGTTTCAAGTTAATGATCTGGTGCTTATTTGGAATGCTAAAGATCAGGAAAAGGGTAAACATGGCAAATTTCAGCCCTTATGGATGGGCCCATATCAGGTTTGCAATACTCATGGGGAGGATTCTTATTTCCTCCAGGCCCTAGATGGTGAAATTCTGGAATTGCCTGTGCATGGCCAATTCCTTAAGTTCTATTTTACATGAATATCTGGTTGCTGTGCACATTTGTAAAATATGTATGTAGTGTAAATGCCTTGTACAGCTCGCGTTTTTTGGCTTTTTGTCAGGTCTGTCCGGAGATCTGGTTCTCGCTGCAGGTTTTCACCTGCACGTCCCCATTCGGAGCCACTGTTGACACTCATTTTGACCAGGGGTTGATTTGTCATGATCAGGAGGTTTCTTCATTTGAAGCCTTTATCTTCTTGCCCATTTTTTCTAAGTGTTGGACCTCCTCAGCATTTTTCAACTGCAGCATCATGTTTTCCTGAGGAGGAGGTCATCATCATCATCTTGTCTTCGATGATGATCTGCATCATCATGTTCCTCGTCGACTTGTTTTTCAACGTCATCATCATTTTTCAACTGTCGGGTGATGTTTGGTTTTTATCATGATGATGCTGCCGAGCTACAGTGAGCCCTCATCTGCTTGCGAGGGTGATGTTTCAAAGTCTCCGGTGATCTTCCATTTATCACTTTGCGCGAGCATGATGATGATGTTGCTTATTCTTTGAATTGCTCGACCTAACTTGTTTTTTCCTAAGGGTCGTGTTCATCATCATCATATTTCCAGTTATCATCCTGCTGCTTGTGGAGGTCATCATATTTTCTGCCTTCATGATATTTCGCCGGGGTGATATTTTTATCATCGGGAGATCTTGGTTAACATCATCCTGATGATGTTGTTGAAGAGTTGTAATTGCGACCCGATATTCACTAGGGTCATCATATTTTGGAACGTCAGGATGATCTTAGTCAATATCATCCTGATGATGTTGTATCACTTCCTATTCTTTGTTTCTCATCCTGATGATGCTGACGTCATCCGTATATCAGGGTGATATTTTTCTTTCTGCCTATCTGCATCATGATATTCGCGAAGGAGGGGGTGATATTTTCATATCACCCGGATATAGGTTTGTTCGAACATCATGATGATGCTAATATCAAGGAGATATCCGCCTGCTGGTTTCGCGTGTTATCTATTGAGGGTGATCTTTTCAAGCAGCATCATCATATTCAGTTATCGCCCTGATCTTATAGAGGAGCTACAGTGCAACCTGATATTTGAACATCAGGAGGATATTTCCAAATATCCGGTTGTCTTCCGAATATCATGATGATGTTAATATGATGATGACGTCATCAAGGTCCCGCGGGGGTCATATTTCTAACACTGATCATCTTGAAGAGACCTCCGGATATTTGCAAACATGATGATGACGTCATCCGGATATGAGGAGGTGCGCAGTAGGCAGATATGATGATGACGTCAGCAGGATATGATGATGACGTCATCAGGATGTTCATCGGCCAGACTTTTGTTATAAGCTCAGCAGGAGGATGTTCCTCCGGAGGATCAGGTTGTGCCGATTATCATGAAGGTTATATTTCAAATATCATGATGACGTCAGGGTGATATTTCGAACAACAGGATATCATGCTGCTGAAAGATGATGATGATGAAGTCTATACTAGTGTCGTCAGGAGCAAAAGTACCGACATGATATATGCTCATGACCTAGTATATAAGGTGTTAATGAGGTCATCGCGGGGTGCATGTGGGATATTGTTATCCTGCATTTTCAAATATCATGATGATGAGTCTCGGCGGGAAAAGCTTGCGATGGTCTGTATGATGATTTTCCCTAGGCCACGGGTTGGTGCGCCATTAATGGCGATTGTTGCAGAGGTATGGGCGATGGCGTGGGTCGATCTTGTACCCGACTGGAGGTGTCAATCAGCGGATAATGGCGCAGGGCTCGAGAAATCTTCCTGTCTCCTCCCCTACCTGCTGCATTCAAGTTTGGGCGCCAATCCGGTTGTGTTTGAGCGCCATTTTCATGATACTGTGTATCTGGCGAAATTTTGGTCAACCATGTAATTAATTGCTGAGCACCTACCTGGCTGATATAAGCAGGTTGTGTTGTTCATTTGTGGTTGTTGAAAGTTGATGATTTTGGCTCTGTAATGCATGACAAGCTAATCTGGTTGCTCTGTACAGCTTACCTGTGAGTTTATATATCTCTTGTTGTTTGTTTTTGGCATGAACCCACTGATTTCATGATTAAACTTATATGAGAAATGCTGTTTGGCATGTGTTGTGTTAATTCTGTCTCCAGTATTGCATGTATCCTTCTTCTGAATCTGGATGTTTGGTAATGTTTAGATTCTAGAGCATAGAATTCCTGTGTTGAATGTCTGATCTTTTAACTTCTATTCAAGGGGTAGATTAAACTGTTTTCAGGTTGAACATTGGGAGGGATATATTGCAGTAGGGATACCATAAGTAGAGATAACCTAACACTTTGTATTGGGAGATGCCTGTAAGGCAGGTATCACATAGATCCCCTTGAAATCCAGTTTTAGTTGTTTATGCTGATCATTCACAGGTGTATGTCTATTGACTCCAGGCCCTGGATAGGCACCAATCATGCTTTGTTTTGTGTTATAACCATATCCAGCTTTGCATCCACACTTAAACTCCAAAGCAAAATCTAAAACCAACATTAGGACATTAGAGTTAGTTTTAGGAACCTCAGTCCTCTGTCTACAACTGCAAATAGGCCCAAAGCTAGCCCCTTTGCCCTTATCTTTCAGTTTTGGTCTACATACAGGAGGACTCATCTGCTTTCTGTCAACATCCCAGCCTTGCATGCATATCCTCATGGATGTTGAGTAGGGAATACCCCCCTAGGTCTTGCAGAGCCTGAAGAAGAAGAGGAGATAAAATATAGAGTCTATCTCCTACACTGTTGGCCCCCTGGCCCAGAGATCCTGTTGATCACTGATGGCTACCTTGTAGGGAAATCTGGGAATAAGCATCTAGTCTGGGAAAAAGTCAACAGAAGGAAAACCTCACACAGAGCTTACAGATAAAAATAATTCTTGCATTACCCTTTACGTTGAAAGAACCAACGCAAACACTGCCAAAAACATAAGATACAAACAGTGAATAGAGTCTGTGCAAAGAGGAAAGGTAAGAACCTGTTGATATGTAGAGTATTGCTCTTGCTAGCTCGACCTTTCTAGTTCCTTCCTGCGACTCCTCCCCCGACTCCCTCACAACTTTTTCTCTGGTAAAGAAAACTTCACGATGGAGCTGCGGTTTCCTCTTTTCCCCCTCCAAACAATTCCTTCCTCTCTTGTATCAAACTTCTCTCCCTTTCTCCCAAAGACCTCCCTAAACTGACTCCAAAAAAACTGCTCTAAAACCTTCCCACGACGAAGCTCTATCATGGCCCCACAACTGTCGACCATGCCTCTTAAGATGGCCCATCTTATGGCATGTAAGGTTGGCTTTTAACCATCCGCCCACTCTCTCCATAATGGAGCTTTATAAGGCGATACGGTAGTTGGAAAAAGTAACAACCCTTCCACTACACATAAGATAAGGGCTTCAATACCACATTCTTCACAAATGGAGTTCAACTCTTGCAGGGTGGCAATTATAAAAGAATAAAGTGTCTCTAAAGTCGATCAAGAGAATAAACGAAGGCCAACTTACCAAAAATAAAGATTAGATCAATAATAAATCAAAGTCTTAAGCTAGAAGGAAGAAGACTCATTCGAAATGGAAGACGTCAAAAACAATAGAACTTGGGCGTAAACCAACTCGGCTTTGACGAGAAAAATGACATCAACAAACTAAAGGAAATACCTCACGTTTACCAAAAATATAACTAAGGCGATTTTGGAATATTCTTCCAAATAATGACCATAACAGTTATAACATATAACGACTTCACATTCGACTTCCGTCGATTTACAAAAGGGAAATAAATTCACAACACATGATTAACGTGTTTTGACGGCAATCACGACGGATTGGGCGTAACGCAACACAAGTTTTCTAAATCGTTTGATGCACAAAATGACTTCTCGCTTCTCTCGACTACGAGACGTGATCCACAATCCGCCACAAATAGGTTCATCTGTTGACGTTAAACATCGACAATATTAGCGTTATCTAACTTGATGGGAACGTCTTGACGTTTAAGAGGCGACAATAAAACCTCAAGTGACTCAAGAAGAATAACGCAACCGTTTTATGGCTATGACATTGTTAACTTTACAAACGACTATGTCGACTCACCATCAACTTGACTAGATGATAATCAAGATATCGACTACCTGTCGAAGTAGATTCAAAAGTAACTAACAAGACAAGGCTTACCTCATACGACTCATTGGTTCACATTATCGTTTAACACTAGACTCATTTGGCAAATTGACCACTCGTAATCCAAGGTCTATCTCTCTCTTCTCGAAAGATACTCTCTCTCTCCTCTCTGAGAGTTGATAACCTATAATCCTGTTTCACTTGTCATCAAACAATAAGAGATTAGTGCATCTTTATTCGATAAATTCAACTAGTAAATCAAATCTTATAATACAGTTATTAAATCGACCATAACATAATCATTGCCATGATTTCATAATTAATATTCAATACAATTCCATGTCATATCCTGTCTTAAGTCTATAACATCTCAACAAATTTACTTATGCCCAAGTAAAAAGTAAAAGTATAGCAAGTCAGAAAATAGGGATGTAACACATTTGTTGACTCAAGACAGCCACATGGGAGTCAAGGAGAGACAAGTAATACCCAAGAACAAGTTACAGATTCAAGAGGTGGTTTTAGAGGCAGAAGATCAAATTTTAGGGGTAGATTTGGAAGCCAAAGAGGAGGATCAAGTGGATTCACCAGAAAATACTACAAGTGTAATAAGTTTGCAGGCCATCAAGCATGACAATGCACTGAAAATCAGCCCACCACTTCATTTGGAGGAGAAAGAAGAAATTAGATTGCACAAGTAGAAGATAGTGAGAGTGTTAACTCTCCATCATATGATGCTACTCCAAAAGTTCAAGAATCTCTTATGGTGAGAAGAACTTTGATTAAAGTGCTAATAGACAAGGAACCTCCACAAAGAAAGTCTCTTTTCAGAACTACATGTAAGTGTTTGGGTAAGTGTTGCAAAACTTGTAGTGATTGATTAAGGTAGCACTAATAATTTAGTCTCTGTACAAATGGTTGAAAAGCTTAAGTTGAAAAGAATTCCCCATACTACTCCTTATACTATTTCTTGGATTAACAAAGGTCAACAAGTAGTTGTAAATGAACAAAGTTGGGTTGAGTTTCATATAGGGGGATATACAGATAAAGTTTTGTGTGGCATTATACCAATGGATGTGTGTCATTTACTTTTGGGGAGGCCATGGCAATATGATAGGAATGCAAAATATGATGGGAGAAAGAACATCTATGTCATAGAGAAGGATGGGGTCTCATTTACTCTCACACCATTGCAAGCTGAAGGCCAAGAACAACAAGTGGGGTCTAGTGTGATGATGGTAGGTCAAAAAGAGTTTATTCAAACTATGGGAGAGGCAGAAATGGGTAGGACTATTATGATAGCACCTAAGGTGAATGCACTGCCCTTGGAGGACCAAGATTTGTCAGAGAAGAATGAGGATAAACCAACAATGGAGGTAATTGGAAATGGGCCTTTTGGTGTCCATTATCTGAGCACAAGTTGTGCAATCAATGGAAGCAGTAAAGTAGATTGGAACAACATGTTTGTGAGGACTGATAAAAAGCAAGAGAAGGTATTTGTGGGATCTCATGATTCCCTTAATGTATTTATCAATGTGCAGGTCCAGCAAAGGTGAAGAATGAAAAGCAACAAACAAAGTGTGTTTCAATCCTATGTGCTGATGTGAAAGAGAAGCTCTAGGTATAGAACTAGGACAAGAAAGTAATGTTGCAGCAGTAGTTGAGGAGCTGTTTGGTAAGGATGTGACAATAGAAAAGGATTGCCTTCATGTCAGTATGGAGACAAAAGAAAGCGAGACAATGATGATACAAGAATGCTCTCAAGAAGCATACAAGAGGGATTCCATTTGCAATAGCTAGAGGTCAGTGAGAAGACTACAAGGGCAAGTAGAAGACATAGCCAAGGTGAAGACAGTCATTTTTGTGGCATAGCAGTAGGTATGCATTATTCTCATATGTACAAAGAGAGTGCGAGGTTCTTAGAACATGGCATGAACAAGGTGAAGAAAAAATATTGCAATCAGTTTATAGTTGATGTAAGGACCTTAAGTATTGTAGCAGACAAGGATGAGATGAAGTGGTAGCATTTGTTCCACACATATGATGACAAGTGTATGGTTGCAGCTGAGATGTTTTTCCAAATCTTCAACGCACTCATGAAGACAAGGAACAAGGTCCATTTTTAGTTTCTAGTCAAATGGATGGGTCTACCTAATGATGATGCTACTTGGATGTTTGAGGATGCCATTATCAGGCATGGGTTTACTATTTTTGGTCTTAACTCAAGGGAGACTTGAGTTCTTTTCCTCCTCTGGGGAGTATGGTGCAGGAGCACCCTTAGAGCCTTAAAGCCTTGGTCAAACTTTGTCAAGGATAGAGTTTATTTTCTTTGTGTGTCTTGGCATGTAATAAGGCCATTATTAGGCCATGTTTGTCCTCTTGATCCTTTGGATCCTTTGATGTAATCATTAGTGAACAACTTGACATAATGCTCCTAGAAGGTGAACACAAAAAACAACCGAGCAATTTTCAAATGTTTTGTAAACAAATATGGTGGTTTGGACAGTTGAACCATACCACCTGATTATAGAGGCATTAAATAGGCTTGAGTTGTATGGATCCAGGGTTGGTGAATGAATTTATAGAAGTGAAAGCAATAAAACTTCTGATTTTTCTGCATTTTCAAACATTTTGCTATTGTTCTAGGCTATGGTACAAATCTATATGATTCTTTCATGGGCCCAAACCAATTGGGGATGTAGTGGCATGAATCTATCTTCATTTCCAATTTGTTGTACATGATTTCATTGAATTTCAAGAAAGTTATAGGGTTTTTGCTAAAAACTATCAAAACCCTAACCTAGGGTAAATAGAGGACAAACAAAATGCAAAATAAAGGCCTTCCATAGGTGGATGACTTTGAAACCTAGTGGAATGGTTGTTAAGAGCATAAATTTTGATTTCCCAAACTTCCAAGAGTAGAAGAGGAGGTTGGCATGTGTGGTGAAGGCTTAAAGTTCTGATATTATCATGTATCAGGCTGACAGTGAAAACTAAGAAGAGAATTTGTATACTTTGTAATTGGTTTCAGGTCCTTTCATGGTTGCGGTCGTGTGGGAAGTGTGTCAAGAGTCCTAGGTAACATTCAAGTTAGATTTGAGTCAAATATGAGAGATTTGTAACCCTTTTTGTTGACTGTCATGTCATGACAGAGTTGGGCAATGTTAGGCATGGTTGGGTGTAATCTAGGTTTAAGCCTTCCACTTTGAACAAGAATAAAAAAACCCTTCAAGGTGCATTGGGTAGGGTGTGAATAGTGTGTTCAACCATGTTTTAAGCTCCATAGTTCCCATTTTTTCTTTGGAGTCAAGTGGACAAGAGTGGATCACATCAAGGAGGCCTAATTGCACAGAGGACAGTCATTTTTTGGGATAGTCTATACCAAGTGACCCCACCCCATTATTAGTATGTGTTGTAAGGCCATAAAGGGTATCTGAAACAGGTCTCAATTTTTGAAATTCAGATCTCCAATAGAAGTTATGTCCAAAAATGCCTCTGCAAAAGGCTACAAAAGGAAAGGGGTCAGTTATGAAGGAATGGCCGTAGATAGAGGTCTAGGGTTTTGAAGAGTTATTTTTTTGTGTTGTCTTGATGTTTCTTGCCCCTTCTCTGCATCAAAATCCTCTCCAAGAAAGTATTTTTTAAAATTATATATTATAAAAAAGTTGACATCCCATGGAAACTACTGTTCTAATTAAAATTGAATTTAAAAAATAAAAAAATATATATTTATCAAAAATTAAATTTTTTTTCCATGCACTAGATATTTGAGTTGGCTAATTAGGAAAAAAAATTAAAGAAAAGAAATTAATTTTGCTATATTTTTCTTGACATCTCATTGATGTCACTTTTTTCGAAAAATATCGACATTTAAAATTCATCAATTAAATTTATTAAAAAAAAGTATCCAACTATTTTTTAAAAAATTAAAAAATTATAAGCATAAACTACATTAAAAACTCTACATTTCATTAGTTTATGTCAATTCAAAATTCAAAACATATATATGACTTTTTTGACGTTCAAGTTGGAAAAATATGTTTGTGTTGGCCATTCCCTTTATAAAAGAGTGACACAGTTCTAAACTTTCACCCCCCTTTAATGTTTTTAAACAAATAGGACCATAGAATTTGAATATCCAAATTCAAAATTTATACACAATCATTCATAAACTAATAATAATCCTTCTCGGTCATTTGGAAACCCCACATTATAACATACAAACTAAAAGTGCAAATAAATGTTACATATCTTAGCTTTACTTCATATAATAAGATGAATGAGATACAAGTACAACACAAGGTCAAGTATAGGGACAACTCTAAACCCTAGATCTATTCCATAAACACCTTCCCTACAAACTTGGGTCACATGGGCATCCTTCACCCAAGGACTACCTACTCAAACTTAGAATACATTTTCTCATTTTAGTCAATAGGTCAAGCATCTCTCTCTCTCTCTCTCTCTCTCTCTCTCTCTCTCTCTCTCTCTCTCTCTCTCTCTCTCTCTCTCTCTCTCTCTCTCTCTCTCTCTCTCTCTCTCTCTCTCTCTCTCTCTCTCTCTCTCTCTCTCTCTCTCTCTCTCTCAAGTATACATGGAAGAATTCCAATTTATTTCTCAAAAGGGAGAAAATCAAACCCAATATTCACAATAACTAATGATTGGTTCTTGTTGGATAGGGTTTAATGAATAATAGTTAAAAAGTTAACATCAATCAACACAATGTTTAATTTTCCATGCATCATAGTTTTCAAGTTAGAATATTAGTTGATGGTATCAATCATACATTGTAGAAATCAATATCATCTCAATGTTTAACCTAAGATAATTAAATTAAACCCAAGACACATCCAAGTTAATATACCATTCATGTGATGTTCATTGCTTACATAACCAAGCCAAGACAAGTTTTATTCACCTACCCCTACTTTGAGTAAGATATTGATTGTATACCAATGCCATAGTAAGGATACCATGCATATTATGCATGTCAACTCTAAAGACAAGGATAATATCTTGCAAGACTAGTGATTCTATCCTCCAAAGCCTAATAGCAGATATTCAATGCAAAGAGGAAGGGAATATGTACCTACTAATTATCATGATAATCATTTCAATAAATATCCATGCCAAGACAAGGTTACAAACTAGTTTATCATATTCCTATGACTAGAAATATGATCCCCCAAACATAGTTATCTAATGGTCAATAGTATTCATGTATCAACCAATTGAGTTCGATGTATATATATAATTTCCATAACATTAGATCATAGACCATGGTCAATACAACCTCTACCCTCATGGTGATGTCTATAATACAATAGTTGTGGTTATATCTGAGTTTATCATGTCATGTTATCACTCAATTATAGTGTACATTATCTAGCAACCAAGGTACAAAACAACATCCTAGAATATCATGCAATGTTTTTTTTGTAGCCAAGTACATTGATTAATATCATAATATGGTGATCTAAAATTATATTATTTCACCATGATAAGGATAGTTGAGTGAGATTATTCAAATACTTATAGCCACTAAATATTCATATCCTTCAAAAGAGGATGACAAGTCTAATGCCTTACCACCATGACAACCTATAGAGTCATATTTTCTTTTTCTTCCCATTTAAATATAAAGATCTAATATTAATGTTCTTAATGCAAGCATTAATCACAGTCTTATGAACCTCTCATATATTACAATTAGTTGTCATGCACATATAAGTCTTAGCATTGCAAAGCTATCACAGATTGAAATCAAACTTAAATAAACCCTAAATTTATTCACAGCAAAACCCTAAACAAAACATAGGAGCAACAATAACCATTGGTAGGATGGGATTGGATTTTCCTCTCCATGTCCTCCTTTGCTTGCTAAAACTATATTGCAAAGAGCTGTGGATCTGAATTCATCAAAAAAAATTGGGCTTTTATTTCTTGGGATGAGATCTAAAAAATTAAAGCTCTAGACTTTTGTCATGGCCCTCTTAGTTCTACATTCGTCTACTTCCAACAAACATCCTCCCCTACAACATCCCAATTTTTTTGAAAAAAATGCCCTAAAATCCATCTAGCCTAGGAGCTTTCCTTGTACCAAGTGAAAAGGTAGCTTTCTAGGTCTCCTCCAACATGAAAGGATTCACCAAATCTTCATTTTAAGACTCATTAACAATAGTAGGGATATTCTTCAACATCACCTCTTGTGCCAACAAATCTTCTAATGAGGCTGAGGCAAGTAGCTCCTCAAAAAAGATAATACTATCACTCCTAATAGCTTCCGGGTTGTTCACAACATTACCTAAGGGAGACTAGATACTAACAATTCTATTGTTCTATCTTCTAATATTGGTGGAGAGGTGAAAAAAATTGTATTACAATCCCCCTCCTAAAGCTACTTAACTCTAGATTTCTAATGCTAGAAAATCTCCTCCATTCTTAAAAATTTTATTAAGTTCCTCTAAAAAAGAATTTTCAATAGACCTCAACTCATAGGTGAACCTTGAATGAGAAATGGTAGCCTCAATGTTCTATAATTCAAACTCCAACCAATTCTTGTTGGCACAGAGATTTCCCACCTTCTCCTTACTCCACTCTTTAGTTTTTTTTCTTAACCTTAGAAAACTTTTTTGTGAAGCCTAAATATTTGATAGCCCTTAATGTCCACCTTCCACCATGCCTTAGGGCCTCCATAAAATCAGGATGTGTGTACCAAAAGGTCTCCATCTTGAAGGGACATTCCTTCGGCTTCCTATTGCTAAGCTTGACTAGCTCCAAACACTAATGATCCAAGCCCCTATATTGAATAACCCTAGAGAAAATGGAGATCAGAGACATCATCCATTCTAAACTCACCAAGAATCTATCTAGCCTACACAAATTGTTATCCTCCCAAATGCACCTATTATTCCATGTAAACCACCTAGATTTGGGAATGATATCTGCCAACGAAAGATCATCCCAAAATTCCTTGAATGACAGGGAACCATATGTCCATGCCTCGCTACCTCCCTTTTTCTCTTTTGAGCTAAGGATAGCATTGAAGTCACATCCAATGATCAAATTTACCTCTCTATCCATCACCCTTAAGGCCCTTAACTCATCTCAAACATAGACCCTTTCAACTTCCACATTTGGTCCATAAAAAATAGTCACAATAAAGGACACACTCTTGTAAATCAAAAAAGCTGACCATGATACAATGTTGTGACTGTGCAATCAGCGAGCTAGCCATGTTAGAGTTTTTCCACAAAATTGCCAACCCCATAGTAGTGCCAACAACATCCACCATCAAACCCGTCATTCTTCCAAATTCAAGAAAGCATCTCTTGAACACATTTAAATTCTACCTTAGTCTCCTAAATCAAAAGAATATCGGGAGCCTCCATCTTAATGAGAAACTTGAGTAAATGGTGTTTCTTGGGGCCATTAAGGTCCATAATATTCCAATTTATAACCTTCATAACTTCTTATTGGAAGATAGGTACTCCACCTCTAGATTTAACAAACTTCCTCATAGATAGGTCTAAGTTCCATTTACTAGGTCCTCTAATGCCTTCAATTTTTATTTACTACCCTCAAATTTTTTACCCTTAGTGTTACTGCCACATGTATCCACTAAACTACCATAAATCCTTTTCCCCCCATCTCTTCTACCTCTTTGTGTGGCCACACTCCATTCAACTATATTTTCCTTATCCTCCAAGGAGTCCTTAATAGATTCTTCATCACTCTCTACACCATTATGTTGGATTTAAGGCATACAACTGAGAGGGGGGGGGTGAATCAGTTGTATAAAACTTCTTGTTCTTTCAAACACTTGATTCTTCGTTGTTAGTTAACAGCATATCAATTAATCATCCATGAAAGCATAATACATAAACACAAGAGCAGATAAACATCAACACATTGAACACCAAGATTTTGATGTGGAAAACCTGGTTAAGGGAAAAACCACGGGGTGATTAACCCAAGGATTATTCTCTGTTAGAAGAATAAGAAAAAGAATGGCACTTGCCAATTAGGGCTCACTGCCTGAGCACACTGCTCACAAAGAGGCCCACTGCCTACAAGGAGACACACTGTCTACAAAGTGATAAGAATCACAATCTTGAACTGGAGAATGACATCTCTACCATGTCCGGATCAGTTCCATTTAAGCCCAAAAACCTCTGCTCTGCCTTTCGCACTTCTCTTCGCTATGCCACACTCATCCACACAATCCCACTTCGAAATGAACTCACAAACCGTTATTTATACAAGACATCGACTTAGGAACAAACATCTAAGTCGGCAAACAACCATAAGAGTATCCACAAGATGAATAACACATCCGGTCGGCCACCACAAGAACATTCGCAGGATGAACAACTCATCCGGTCAGCTAAACAGAGCAAGAACTTCATCCGGAAGAATAACTTCAATTCTGGGCTCTACTATCAATGCAGACCAACAACACAACCTCAACATGATCCAAGAACCTTCACAAGCCTGCCTGAATGACCAGGTACATCCGCACTTTCTTTACTTACTGGAATCTCTTCTCTTCCTTATCTGGAACTTCAAGAACACTGTCTGTCGCCACTGTTATAATGCAAGAGGTACTTCCGGACCTCCAAATCATACACAACTTGAGATGGCACATCACAAGGACATCCCAAAGACTCCTTCCAATCCGCAGATTAGGATTATACAGTTCCGGACCTCACCGGACCTTTTTGTGATCCTCTGTCACCTCTGAATACTTGCCGGAACCGGTTCTACACCGACAGCCACAACTCCTTCAGATCTTCATGCGGACCTCTGACATCTTAACTGAGGCATCTCAAGACTTATATCTACAAACCCTTTAATCCGCATCCTCCGGTTCTCAACCTATACAATACATTTGCCTTCTTCTCATCACGGTTCTTCACTGTTCCTGACTGAGGCTAATTTTCTCAATATCCTCAGCACACAGCTCATCCAATCCTTCTTGTCAATGCAATATGAGTATGTTGACATCAATGACAACACTGGCTCACCTCATACTTGCAACAATCTCCCCCTTTGTCATTGATGGCAACATATGATGTGAAAAACCATCAAGACAAGAACTTCTCCTTTCTGTCACAGCTCCCCCTATCAACAACAACTTTTCACATGTCTTCTCTTCCTTTACTGCTCCCCCTTTGATCATCAACCACTTGTTTTTCACATGTCTTCTCTCCCCCTTTGACATCAATGGCAAAGGACTCATACGTGCAATTCTCATACATCAGAATCATACCAGCTGCTCCCCTTTAGTTGCAGCTCCCCATCATCAATCCGGATCACAAGATATGACTATGATATCCACCGGACTGATGCACATCAGTGCATCCTAGTTCATCACCAGAGGGGCCATGACCCCTAACTTCTCCCGGAGATATTCAAAAGAGTCCTTGGGAAGAGGTTTAGTAAAGATATCTGCAATCTGATCCTTTGAGGGAACATACTCCAATCTGACTTCTTCCTTGTTCACTTGTTCTCTCAAAAAGTGAAACTTGATAGATATGTGCTTAGTCTTAGAATGCAATACCGGATTCTTAGAAATATTAATTGCACTTGAATTATCACAGAAAATTGTGATAGGCTCCTCATATTCAACTTTAATGTCTCTTAGCATCTGCTTCATCCATAAGATTTGAGTGCAACTACCTACTGCTGCAATGTATTCTGCTTCAGTTGTAGACAGAGATATTGCATCTTGTTTCTTGCTTAGCCAAGAAACCAATCTCTTCCCCAAAAAGAATGCTCCACCACTAGTGCTCTTCCGGTCATCCACATCTCCTGCCCAATCTGCATCTGTGTAAGCATGAAGAGAGAAATCCGGATCTCTAGGGTACCATAGACCATACTCAACTATTCCTTTCAAGTACCTAAAAATTCTTTTGATTGCCATAACATGAGATTCTCTAGGATCAGCCTGGAATCTTGCCACAAGACCAACAGCCTGCATTATATCTGGTCTGGTCTGAGTGAGATACAACAATCCACCAATCATTGATCTATACTTTGTCTGATCTGCTTTTGGGGAGTCATCATCTTTGCTCAACTTACATCCGGTTGCCATGGGAGTGTTCATTGGTTTTGAATCTTCCATACCATATTTCCTTAACAATTCTTTCACATATTTGGTCTGAGAAATGAAGATTCCTTTCTTTGTTTGAGTAATTTGCAGACCCAAGAAGAAATTCATTTCACCAAGCATAGACATTTCAAACTCACTTTTCATCTGATTTGCAAAAGTTTTGCACATACTATCTCTTCCTCCAAAAATGATATCATCCACAAACACTTCAACAATCAAAATGTTTTCATGAACAATTTTGAAATATAAGTTACTGTCAGCAGTACCTTTGTTGAATCCAATCTGCACAAGATGCTTATCCAACCTTTCATACCATGCTCTTGGGGCTTGCTTTAGTCCATACAATGCTTTCTTCAACTTGCAGACCATATCATCATTATCAGACAATTGAAATTCATCCGGCTGTTCAATGTAAACTTCTTCTTCCAGATCACCATTTAGGAAAGCAGACTTGACATCCATCTGATATACCTTGAAGTCTTTGAAGGCAGCAAATGCAAGAAATAATCTGACTGCTTCAATTCTTGCCACCGGAGCAAAGGTCTCTTCAAAGTCAATTCCTTCTATTTGAGAGTAGCCTTTGCAGACCAATCTAGCTTTGTTTCTGATAACTTCACCAGTTTCATTCAGTTTGTTCCGGAAGACCCATTTGGTTCCAATCACATTCCTGTCTCTAGGTCTGGGAACAAGATCCCAAGTATGATTTTTCTCAATTTACATTAATTCATCTTTCATTGCTTTAGTCCAGTTTTCATCATTGCAGGCTTCATTTACTGTTTTAGGTTCAATCTTTGAAATCAGACAACATTCATCCTGATTTTGAGCAACATTCCTTCTAGTTTGCACACCTTTGCTTCTGTCACCTATGATCTGATCTTTAGAGTGGTTTAGTCTTACATACCTTGGAATTTTGGGAATATCCTGCACTGTTGCTCCTTGATCAGGTTCATTCTGACCTATTTCTTCTTCCTGATTTACTGGATCAAGTTGATTCTGACTTACCGAAGGGGATTGAGTCCCTTGAACCTGAACACCATCTTGATCATCTTCATCAAACTCATAAAATCTTGAAGGCTTCTCAATTCCTTCATCAACTTTCACATTGGTGCTTTCTATCATCTTCCTCAATCTCTTATTGTAACACCGGTATGCTTTGCTTTGTGTGGAGTAGCCCAAGAAAATTCCTTCATCACTTCTAGCATCAAACTTTCCTAGATCTTCATCTCTTTTAATATAACACTTGCTACCAAATACTCTGAAATATTTCACAGTAGGAGTGATGCCAAACCAGAGTTCATAGGGGGTCTTACCGGTGTTGTTTCTGATTTGAACTCGATTGAGAGTGTAGACTGCAGTGCTGATAGCTTCTTTCCAAAACATCTAAGGAACATTTTCTTCCAACATCATTGTCCTGGCAGCTTCCTGGATGGTCTGGTTCTTTCTTTCAACTACTCCATTCTGCTGTGGAGTCCTAGGAGCAGACAATTGTCTCCTTATACCCTGCTTCTCACAAAAGTCAATGAACTCACCAGATGTAAATTCACCACCTCTATCAGACCTTAGACACTTTAGTTTCAATCCGGTTTGATTCTCTACCATAGCTTTGAAGATTTTGAACTTCTCAAATGCTTCTGATTTTTCTTTTAGAAAGGTAACCCACATCATCCGGGAATGATCATCAATTAACAACATGAAATATCTATCACCTTGCAGACTCTTGATTCTTGTCGGACCACAGAGATCAGTATGTACTAATTCCAACAATCCGGTAGAAGACTGATCTTTGCTTTTGAAAGAGACTCTGCTCTGTTTACCTAGCTGACATTCTTTGCACAAACTATTTGTAGGTTTCACCAATTTTGGAAGGTCTCTTACAGCCTGAATATTGCTTATCTTGATGATGTTATCAAAATTCACATGACACATTCTTCTATGCCATAACCAACTCTAATCAACTTGAGCAAACAGATAACTTTTGTTTGAACCAACCAGATGAAAGATATTACCTTTTGTTTGAGCACCGGATGCATTTTCCATTCTTGAATCGGAGATCATAGCCTTTGTCCACTAACTGACCAACACTGAGAAGATTGTGCTTCAATCCTTCAACATATAGTACATTACCTGTTTTGCTCTTTCCATCAAAGGAAATAGTTCCCCTACCTCTGATTCTGCCAGCAGAATTGTCACCAAACTTTACCATTCCTCCTTCATACCTTTCCAAATCTAAGAACTTATTCTTGTCACCAGTCATATGGTGAGAACATCCACTATCAATAACCCAATCATCCTTTTCTTCCACTTGAGCAGCCAAAGCTCTTTCCACAACCTTGTGATTGACAGATTCAGAGGATATTGAATCTTCTTCCTTGATTGCAATAAACACCCATTCATTTCCGGATTTGCTTTCTACTTCTGATTCATCATCTGTTACTCCTTCATTGTCATCTTCTTCATGAACATAATAGCAATTCTTTTGAAACCTTTGTCTGTTAGTATTAGACCTTGCAGATCTTTCCGGACATCTTGAAGCAAAATGACCAATCTTATTGCAGTTGAAACACTTAAAGGGTAGTTTTCCTTCATACTTACCGGATCCTCTTGGCAGTCTCTTTGCAATGAGGGCTTCAAGTTGAGCTGTTTCTGCTTCTTCTTCTTCCATGTCTCTTCTTGCTTGATCATACCATGACATCTTCCTTGATGAGTTTTCTCCCGGATCAAATCTCTATTTGCCTTTTACATAGGCACTGGCTTTGAAAGCAGATTCAGTCTTGGGAGGATCATCTCCAAACTCGGTCATTTCAAATGCAGCTAGTTTGCTAGCCAATTGTTCTCTTGTGACAGTTGTGTGGGCTCTGAATTCATCAATGGCAGCAACCTTGATTTTGTAGGCAGCAGGAAGGGATCTTAGGATTTTGCAGACAATCTCATTTTCATCTAGAGTTCCACCAGCATTTCTAATTCCACATACCAGCTCATTCACTCTTGGCATAAAGGTAGTGATGTTTTCATCATTTCTCATCTTCAATCTTTCAAATTTCCCTTTCAGACTTTGCAACCTTGCACTTTTGACAAACTCATCTCCTTCATACAGAAGTTCCAGTTTAGTCAGGATCTCATATGCAGTTGGTAGGTCAATAACATTTGAGAGATCTGAATCATTCAATGCACTTAGTAGGGCTTCCTTGGTCCGCAGATTATTTTCAGCATCTGTGATTTCATTCAGAGTTGTCGGACCACCTTGTGGAGGTACATATGGTTTTGAGACCATAGCCAAGTATGCTTTTCCCATACATTCCAAGTGACACTTCATGCGACCTTTCCAGAGAGTGAAGTTGGTTCCATCAAACTTCGGACTATCCTTCTTGTATGACGACATCCTGGATCTCCTCAAGCGGTTAAGCTCCTTTCAGAGGAACTTGGCTCTGATACCAATTGTTGGATTTAAGGCATACAACTGAGAGGGGGGGGTGAATCAGTTGTATAAAACTTCTTGTTCTTTCAAACACTTGATTCTTCGTTGTTAGTTAACAGCATATCAATTAATCATCCATGAAAGCATAATACATAAACACAAGAGCAGATAAACATCAACACATTGAACACCAAGATTTTGACGTGGAAAACCCGGTTAAGGGAAAAACCACGGGGTGATTAACCCAAGGATTATTCTCTGTTAGAAGAATAAGAAAAAGAATGGCACTTGCCAATTAGGGCTCACTGCCCGAGCACACTGCTCACAAAGAGGCCCACTGCCTACAAGGAGACACACTGTCTACAAAGTGATAAGAATCACAATCTTGAACTGGAGAATGACATCTCTACCATGTCCGGATCAGTTCCATTTAAGCCCAAAAACCTCTGCTCTGCCTTTCGCACTTCTCTTCGCTATGCCACACTCATCCACACAATCCCACTTCGAAATGAACTCACAAACCGTTATTTATACAAGACATCGACTTAGGAACAAACATCTAAGTCGGCAAACAACCATAAGAGTATCCGCAAGATGAATAACACATCCGGTCGGCCACCACAAGAACATTCACAGGATGAACAACTCATCCGGTCGGCTAAACAGAGCAAGAACTTCATCCGGAAGAATAACTTCAATTCCGGGCTCTACTATCAATGCGGACCAACAACACAACCTCAACATGATCCAAGAACCTTCACAAGCCTGCCTGAATGACCAGGTACATCCGCACTTTCTTTACTTACTGGAATCTCTTCTCTTCCTTATCCGAAACTTCAAGAACACTGTCTGTTGCCACTGTCATAATGCAAGAGGTACTTCCGGACCTCCAAATCATACACAACTTGAGATGGCACATCACAAGGACATCCCAAAGACTCCTTCCAATCCGCAGATTAGGATTATACAGTTCTGGACCTTTTTGTGATCCTCTGTCACCTCTGAATACTTGCCGGAACCGGTTCTACACCGACAGCCACAACTCCTTCAGATCTTCATGCGGACCTCTGAAATCTTAACTGAGGCATCTCAAGACTTATATCTACAAACCCTTTAATCTGCATCCTCCGGTTCTCAACCTATACAATACATTTGCCTTCTTCTCATCACGGTTCTTCACTGTTCCTGACTGAGGCTAATTTTCTCAATATCCTCAGCACACAGCTCATCCAATCCTTCTTGTCAATGCAATATGAGTATGTTGACATCAATGACAACACTGGCTCACCTCATACTTGCAACACATTATGCATAGAGGCATGACCAACAAAGTTCTCTAAAGGGTCAAATCCATCTATTTCCCTAAGCTCTAGGACCTTTTCTTCTATTAAAAATTATTCTAAACCTCCTTGAGAACAAAACTATCTTGATTTGCATCTTCATTAATCTCGGTCAGAGTATCCTTCTGAGAAGGGTGAGATAAATGCTTGCTCCCCCAACCCCATTTGCAAGGGAAGAAGCATCCTTAACACCGCTAAAAAAATTATGTCTGTTTGCAATATGACCAACCTTCCAACACCGAAAGCACCTTATTAGAAGGCAATCATAATTGAGTTCTTGCAACCCAACTCCAAGAATAGAATTCATCTTTATCACTTGCCTAATTAGTTTGCTCAAGTCCATCTTAATGAAAATTTTGGCATAAGTTTCCAATTGCCCTCTAGCAGTGGCATTAGAGTTGTTAAAGTATTCTCCTAATGAGTCTCCAATCATTTAAAACACCTTTTCAAACCATAATTCCTACAAAGTCTTGTAAATTCTAATCCATAAAGGGGCATCATTGATCAATTCTTGTGTAGATCAAATCCAGATGTCCAAGCTCGGATGTAAAGACCTACATTCCTCGTAAACTAAGGGTCTCCCTTAACGATATTATCTCACTCAAATTTAGATTGAAAACAATTTGAACAAACCCTAACACTAGAAAAATTACCCCGGGAAGATGGCAACACCACTTTTGACTTATCCAATATTTAATTCTTTCCATTTTGAGCCAAATGCCAATGAGTTTAGCAATCACCACATTCTTATTTAGTTTCTTGATCATCATATTCAAAAAATTGTTTGAGATGTTAATGCTCAGAATGTCCTCATCGACCTTGATATTGACATTGAAGACTAAAATTTTACAATTCTTTAATCTATTCCCTTCCGCCACCTTTTCATTTACTATTTTGTTTTTTATTAAAGTGGTCAAATAGGTTTTAAAAGGGGACCCCAAAACCCTTCAAAAAAGGATGTAAGCCAACCATCAGCTAACAAAAAGCTACAACCTAAACATAAGCATAAAATAGTAGCTACTAGAGTCCATATAAACTAAAATAAGAAATTAGTTCATCTTTTTAGAGTTTCAGCTGCTTCAATTTCCTGTTGGTAAAAGGCCTCATGCATCTTTGTGAAGTCCAAAAGCTCTTTCCTCTCCACTTCAAACTATTTCTTGTTTCTTCCTCTAGTTCAAGTTGAAGGTCCGCCTGTATCATCACCAACCACCTGTTTTCCTATGTTTTTCATTTCATAATCTTTAACTTGATTTTCCTGATCCACTGCAGTCCAAATATCCTCAGCGTTGGAATCCTTGAACTGGTCCTTTTTAAGTTCTTTAAGCTTCTCAGTCAACATACGTATCCCATTAAGACTGTTCTGTATAGTGAGTTTGCTAATATTGCAAATCTTTTCCAGGTTATCATTCACCTCTACAATTTTTTCCTCAAGATACTGAATCCTGGTATTGAATTCTTCTCTCATTCTGCTAATTTCCCGGTCCATATCCTCCATTTTTGGGATGGCATCCTAGTTTTTAAAAATCAGGGTGTCTTGTTTAGCTGTAGAGTGGATCCCACATCCCAAGGTTTCCTGAAGTACTTGAAATTTTATGTTAATTCTGCTGATCTCCAGGAAAAACCACTTAGTCATTCTATGCTAAGAATTCACTGCATTCTTCACAAGCTCAAAGACTTCCTCAACCTGATCTCTATTCCTCACTTGGGCAAGCATATTAACAAAATCCTTAGGAAGGTTACTGAAAGGGTCATTAATCTCAATGAACTTGATGCCCACACTAGGTTTAGGGATAGACTTGGAATTGCCAGGAAAGTTCTCCACCCTGACATTGGTCTTCTCAGGCTAAGTCTCCCTAACCCCCTGCTTCTGCTTGCTACCCTATTTTTGGGCCACACTACTAGCGATATGACCAACTTCATCTTCCTAGTTCTTCTCTAGAAGCATAGGCTTCTTTCCTTGTTTAGACTTAGGCCTCATTTTTTGTGAAGAGCCACCGATATCCTGCCCACACCCCTCATCTTCCTCCATGAAATGTTTGCATTTCTTCTTCGAAGTAGGGCTTTTCCTTTTCTGAGACTTCAAATTATTGACAAAAATTTCCTTGACAGAGGTGTCGATGTCATTACTAGTGTCAAACCCTTCCGACCAGGAAAGAGAAACCTCCCTCTTCTATGTTTTCTTTTTCTTTTTCGAGGATTCCTCAGTCTCTTCATCTTCCTCTTCAATTTCCCAGTCCTCATCGTCAGAATCAGATTCCTCCTCACTAGACACTACCATAACCTTTTTCTTGGCATTGGGTTTATGTTTTAGAGACATTTTAGGGGTGTTGATTTTCATGTGCTCCATTAAGAGAAGGATGAAGCTTTCATGAAGGACAGGGAGCTTAGGGTTTCTACTGTGTTCTTTCAAACTAAAATCCAAAGACGAAAAAAAGTAGAAAGGAAAGGACACCGACAAACCATGTCTAAAATGATTGAGCAAATTGAAGTGATAGGAGTAAATTACAACATACCTTCCATCAAGGGTTACATAACGTGTGATAATTTTTGCAACCTCCGCCCATATAGGTTTAATGGAAAGGCGATTGTATCCCCCCATCTGGAATTTCACTAGCTTCTCCCTTTCATTCTCTTTGAAGAATCTATTGAGAGCTTCCTCGCTCTGCTTCCTTTCCTGAAAGAATTTCTTGCCAGTGGTGGTAAGCCTCATCACCATGGCTATTAAATCCTCAGTGATAGCCATAACCCAACCATATGTCATGATTCTCTTATTCTTATAATCCTTCACAAACATGGCAATGACACTGGGATTAGCTCCATGAATCTTTTCAATAAAAGGCGTTAGCCCTCTAGCCTCTAGGATGTTCCACACCTTCTGCTTCTGCTTGATACCTTCATAGGACGAAGGTTCCACCCTGTTTCTGTCACCCCCATTCTGAAATTGCTACCCTCATTGCAAAAATTCTCTTTGCCAACAATATTGAAGGTAATGAAATGGGCAAGCAAAGCCAATTTGATAATTTTTGCACCCATAATCCATGTGGGAAGAATAGTCTAGAAGGGAGGGTTCTGCAAACCATTTGAGATCATGATGATCTCCTTAGAGTTTCTTGGTAGTCGTACCATGGAGACTATCATTTAAAAGAGGGTCTTTAACATTAGTTGGGATCAAATTAAATTCATCCCATATGAACTTAGCTTCACTTAAGACCCCTAGGTTGGCAAAAACATCTACCACCTTGTTCCTCTCATGATAAATGTGTTGGGTGAATATTTTGTCGTTAACTCGCTAACGGCAAAATGGGTATATCAGCCACAGCTATGATGAGACAAAGTCTCTCCTCTCAGCAAGGGGAGGTTCCCTCTAATTACTTAACTTTTGCAAATCAAACAACTTATCAAATTTATGTACACTAAAAACTATGTTTGTGGTGGTTCCATCTCATCTCATTCTCTTTTTTCAGAATAGATGTTTATATTTCAGACTCTTGATATAAGACTTATAAATTATCACAATATCACAGAAACACAAAGTTTTCTGTTACCTCACTTACTACTTGTAAACGGAACTATTTGAAGTAGAATGCAGCCCAAAGTCTTCACTCCTCTTCAAGATGATAAAAGTAAATCGAATATAACAACTTGCAGCACAAAGTCTCCAAACTATTGTATTCTCACAAACATGAACATATAACCCACAACTGATTTGATAACACAAAGTTTATCAGAATCAAATTAAGAGCGCTCTTCAATCACTTGTAACAAACTCCACACTTCAATTATTATCAAATAAGATTATGATAGCAAGATGTAAGAACAAAACTATCACAACACAAATAATCCCAAGACAAAGATTGGAATTGAACTTGCTTTCTTGTATTGATAAATATTTGAATATTGATTTTCACAAAAAGCACAAAGTCTTGATTTGCTTCTCAATTCGCCAGAGTTTTCTTGCAATAGACAAAAGATAGATATTTACAAAAGAGGTCCCCTTTATTTTATAGGGAAAGACCTTGAGAAAATCTAAGAAATCTACAACTACTTTGACTTATTCAAAAATAGGAGTCCTTATTGACTTGGGACTTCCTATATTTTTACATGTAATTACATATTAAAAATGTACATGTAAAACTGTCCAAAATTGTTTTGAAAGTACATATGAAAATCAGAAAATAAACTAAGGGAAAAAACAACTGCTTCAATTTGTATCTCCACTTTTTCTCATGTGGTGATCATACATAGTGAAGGCCGCTTGCATTTCAATGCTATTTGGGTTGAATGCATTCTTGAAGATCATCCTGGCCCTCACTATGGCATCCCTCACTGTAGTGATTGATTTGGCATGATTAGTTAACCTGGTTTTCAGATTGTCCAAGGTTAACTGGTTGTCTAAAATGTTGTCCACAGAAGTTATTGAAAATGCTTTATCTTCAAATTCTTTCTGGAACATGTCTTCAAATTCTTGAACCATTTCTTCTGCAGAAAGAAATTGGTTATCCTGTGACACCAACTTACAAGGTAACTCCTCCAACTTATGCAAAAGATTAACATCATTTTCTTCACTGATTTCCTTTGCAGCTTCAAGATCCTTGATCAAATTTCTTAGCATATTGCTTCTGTACATCAGAGCTTCCTTTTTTTCTGTATATGAATCCCTGTTGGAAATAGCACCAATGGATATTAGGGTACTTATTTTTAGCTTCCTCATTTCCACCCATTTATCATGAGTATCCTCCGTGCACTCGATATCTTGAGAGATAGCATCAATGAGATCATTAAGTTCTGCCCTTACTTTCCTCATTTTATCCGTCTTCTCAAATACATCCGTGAGCAAAGAGATTCCTTGCGCTCGCATCCTGTCTAAGTACTCTTCAAGTACTTTTCCTCTGAGGTGAGTCTTTTCTGCTTTCAGAATGACAGGGTCTTCTACAGAAACGGCCTCTGGAGTAACTACTTTCGAGTTCAAAGTGATCTTTCTTACCACTACAGTCAGCTGCTCTACCTTTGCCTTGTAATAATCTTTCATTTCTTTTTCCCTGTCAAACTTCTGGATCAGGATGTCCATGGCTGACTGCATATCATTTTTAGTGCTTTCATGGGTGATTTTGCCCAATTCAACCCTAGAAATAGAATAGTCATTCATATCAAAATTTTCAACAGTTGCATCCTGTGGAGGTTTTGCTATCTCCAGAAATTTATGTCCCTTATCTTCAAGTACCCTGGAAAGGATCTTTGGTTTCTTCGGGGCCTTAGGCTTTGCAGGTACCAACTTAGTAAAATCAAAATCATCTGGAGAGATGATTTGCTTTTTCCTCTTTGGCGTGTAAGCTGATAACCAAGGTGGAAGCAGAGAAGTATTCACATTGGGATCCATTCCTACTGCTAGTGTTCCCGGAACTGTGCTTGTACTAGTAGTAGAAACAATAGGCGGGGTGTTAGTAAAAACCGCACCTGTTACATTTGCACTTGAAACTTGCTCAGTATTCATCACAAAATGATCAAACATGGACGTATCCCCAATATCAAAAGATGAAGAAGACAAACTAGGAATTGACTCAGAAGAACGGAGAACATTTTCAAAAGTGCTGTGGGGATTATCAAAAATTATTTTAGGAGGAGAGGGGGATTCAGAGGAAGGAATGTTAATAGGGGAAACAGACACAGGGGCTACGACAGGTGTATTGTCCTGTGGAGACAAAGCCTCTTGATCTTGTTGATCTGAATTCCTGTCTTCAACATCCATCTCTTCTGTAGCTGGCTCTTTAGTCCCTGGATCCTCAGTCGCTGGCTCCTCGACTTCCATATCTTTCGTTTCAGGTTCTTCCTCAACAGCTTTTGCTTTCTTCGTCACAAATCTAATTTTAGGCTTGTGTGTTTTAGAGGATGATGGAACATCACTCTTGTTCTTCGTTCTGTTTTCCACCTTTTTACCAGTCTGCTCTTGAATTTTAGTTTTTGAACCAGTGAGGAATTCTTTCAGCGTAATTCCTTTATCCGCCAGCCAGTTATTGGTGTTAGCCAATATAGGCTCAAATCTCTTCCTTAGTGAAGTCGACTCCTTTTGGGACCATTGGATTGGAGGGAGAGGAGTACTAGCTATCTATTCTGCATCGTACCTGGCATCAACCAATTCCCCATCATCCACAAGAGCTTCTGGAATATCAGCAAGTCCTAGATATTCAATTTGTTCTAGAGACAGCCTGCTATAGTCCAATTTCCTGATATCTTCCTCTGTTCTCAAGTCTATCCAGACATCTTCCACCATGGGTTCATGAAACTGAGTTTTCCTCCTGATTTTATCCTTTACGCCCCGGTAGTCAAATTTTGGTCTCCTCTTGAATTGCTTCATGGTGACCAACTACATTTCTGTCTCCATGGCCCTTGCCTTTGCGGTAGTCAACACTGAATATCTGCCGATTTCCACTGGAAATCTGAAACCAGGCTTCTTGAGTTCCATTTGTTTGTTATGCATGACAATCATTTGTCTGCACAACTCTATCAAGACCAGTCTATCTGAAGGAAACCTAGGAAGCATATAAGGGTAGCCTTGGAAAAAGCCAACCCTCAAGTATGAGAAAGATGGAAATTGCAAAAACATACGACCAAAGTTATTAACCACTGTCCATGCCTCGTCTGAAATTCTTCTCTGCTCTAGTTGGGGATCAAAAAGACACAAGAATACAACAAAGAACGCATCATTCACCCTCCTGAAATGGTGAATTGAACCTTTCAATGTCAGCTGAGAATAATATTGGTATACTGGGACTACTCTCCTATCCCCTTCTGATGATAATCCCAGAAAAATCCTCATGGAGGTTGCAATGTATACCAGATAGGAAGTCATGAAGAACTTGGAGGTAGTGGATACCTTCGTCAGTTGGTCATGCAAAGTGTTACTGATTTGTTCTCCCCAGAAAGTAACTTGCATGCCCTAGAGTATGACCTTAATGAAAGGATACATCCATTCATGAAACTGTGAAGAGGAGGACAAACCTCTTATCCTGCTGAGGAGGGTAATCAAGTCACCAACTTCTTCTACAAAATCACTTCGAGGAAAACTACATGGCCACCTTGACAAACTTGACCTTGCAGTCTTCAACCATTTGTTGTTGATCACTTTCTTTGCTTTTTCTAGATTCTTGTCATATTCCTTTTGAGCTTCAACAAAGTCAAGCTTCAATACCTCTGTCGCAGGAGGACACATGAACACCTTGTCAATGAACTCAAGATCCAACCTGATTATCACATTACCACTGGCATCCACCACGACTCTAATATCTTTGTTATAGAAATGGGCACACTAAAGAACAAATTCTGTATTGTGAGCCACCACTGGGAAGGATGATACCAGATGAATATTACTCTCCACTATCTTCTTCATCATAGCACTAGGGTTGCTTGACTTGGTTCTCTCTACAAACTCAACCATATCAACATGGCCAATCTCTGTATCTCTAATGTCCTCAACATTAGAATGGACTGAGGTGATTGGGAAAACACCTTGATATTTGTACTTCATTGCTTTTGACTTCTTCAGGGACAAGTCAGTCATTTGGATGAACTTTCACCGAGAAGAAGTCTGATGTTGAACGAAGCTCCGCAGAAGAAACTGTAAAAATTTGAAACCCTAGGTTCAATCTGCAATGCAAGATCCGTCACAACTCGGGAGCATACGATCAAACGGTCGAAGAGAACGTCGGCGGATCAATTAAAAGGCTTTAGTATAAGAAATGACAAGCAACAATGGGAGTGATAACACATTTAAAAGGTTGAGATTGGAGTTTAAATGCCTAGCACGAGTGGCCATTAATGGCACTTGACATCAAAATCCCGAAGATCTCACTCGAGCGGCGGTTTCAGCCGCTACGACACTACAACCAACAAATATGTAAGGGCGGCATAAAATGTCGTCGTTGCATATTCTGACGGAAAACATATGTGATGGCTGTAAATTTAGTTGCTTTTGCATATCAAACTTAAAAACGATGTAATAGTGGCAAAAAATGCCGTCATTACATCAAACAAAAACAAGCTTAAAAATAATAATATGTATGAGCGGCATTTTTAGCCGCTCTTGCATATCAAGAGTCGAAAAAATTTACTAACTCCTAAAGATAACCAAAATGACCTTTTTACTAGTTTACGACTTTAAATGATCCTTGCGAAAATCGAGAGATCAATTCAAGGGAATGTCGCAAATGAGTTTTAAAATGTCAAATGACCTCACACGAGAACAAGAAAATCTTTTCTCGATTTGCGATCTTAGAGTGTAGATTCACGAAATGGACAAGTTTCGTGGGGTTGTCTACAAAAACGAGCGTAGCTGATTTTGAGAACAACAAAATGTGAGAAATATAGAATGCTTTAAAGGTTTTTAACAACAATATAGCATCTACAATGAAGGTCTCAGTTTTGTGCTACCCTTGAGACAATTTATGATATTCATGGAGTCACCTTCGATCTAGACTTTTCTATGACCCATAGTGTGAGCTAGGGAAATAGAATGATAGGCAGCTGCAGGTTCAGCATAGTGGTTTGTTTGTGTACCCAGAGGGAGTGCCAATGCCAATATGAACCTACCATGATTATCTCTAATCACCCCCCCAATACCAGCAGCTCCGGGATTACCTTTTGTCGCCCCATCAAAGTTGATTTTGGTCCATCCTTCAGGAGGTAACATCCACTTCACTTTCCCTCTTGAGTTTTTCATTCTTTTGAAGGATAAAGATATGTCTTCCAAGATATTCCAGTTGTTAGATATATTGCTTTCCATAGGAGTAACCTTGACTCTTTTGTCATGGGAGAGTTGTTCTTGTAACATGGCTGTGAAATTCTCCTTGATGTTTCTAACCACTTTGAAAAAAAGATTATCTGAAGATAAACTGGTGTCTCTAAAGATGCAGTTATTCCTTTCCTTCCAAAGGCTCCAAGCAATGTGAGGTACAGACAAGGACCGAAGGAATTTAAGAGAGGGGTTAGAAACAAGGCACTTCCATTGAGAGACTAGATCCTTAGTAGAGTTGGGGAAGGTCTAACTAAGATTCCATAAGGAAAGAATCTTGGTCCAAAATTCCATAGGATAGGGACAAAAGAGGACCAAATGGAAGGAATCTTCAGAATTACACAAGAATAAGGGGCATCTACTGATTAGCTTGAAGCCTCTTTTACATAGGTTGTCAAACATTAGCACTCTGTCTTGAGCTAGCAGCCAAAAGAAAATATTGATCTTAGGGATAAGTTTATCATCCCATAAACTAGCCCAAAAGGGGGGATCCTCCACCTTAGGTAAAATTTGTTTGAACCCAGATGCCACCAAGTAACACCCAGAGGATGAGGCATGCCAAATGAGATGATCTTTGTTCCTTCCTAGGGGTATATGAAACACATTTAGCCTGTTCTAGAAATCAATCATGCGGCTGTCAATCGAAAAGTTCTTCCATTTGCCTTCAGAAATAAAGTCTCTCACCTTCAGCCCACTAGGGGAGGAGAGAATATCTTGAAAGGGGCTCACCCAAGCCAGTTTGTTAAGAGGGAGATTCCCGAAGCACCAGTCTTTCTAAAAATCCACTTTGTTGCCGTCACCAATCTTCCATAAAGAGCTTTGCCTAATGATTTCCTTAAACTGGGAGATGTTCTTCTAGATTTCAAATCCTTCAGGTAAAGTAGGGCAGTCTAGCATTTTATTGAAATTATTGAGACCTCTTAGGTATTTGTTATTCACAATTTCTGTCCACTCTTTCTTCTCCGTCATTAGGCGCCAAGCATTGGCTACTAGGAGAGCTGAGTTGAATTCCTTAAGTTGTCTCAGGTCAAGATCGCCTGAGCTTTTAGGTCTGCAAACCAAATCCCACGCTACTAACGGGATACGCTTTTTCTCCTCGGTACCTGACCACATAAACCTTTTTTGGATTTTCTCAATCCTTTCTCTGATTTTGGCAGGAATTTTAAACAGTGACATAAAATAAATAGGGAGGTTTTGGAGAGAGGCTTTAATTAACTAAATTTTACCCACCTGACTCAAGGTAACTCCTTTCCAACCAACCAACTTAGAATGAAACTTATCAACCATGCTCTACCAGAAAGAGTTAGGGACTCTTTTCTCATAGAGAGGTAACCCAAGATAAATGGAAGGAAGGGATTCCGCTTTGCATTGCAATATACGAGCTATCTTTTGTTGTCTAGGTTATGGGGTGTTGAAGAAAAAGATCAAACTTTTGGGCAAACTAATTTTCTGACCCGAGGCCTTTTCATAATTAAGCAAAATACTTCTCACCATATGAGCTTCCTTGATAGTAGCTTCTCCCATAATAATAATATCATCAACAAACTGTTGATGAGAGTAAGAAGGTCCTAGAAAAAAAAGGACGGAGACCTTTGAAACTCCCTTGAAGAACCTCCTTTTTGATATTTCTATCCAGGACTTCCACCAAGGTCTCCTTGTCTCAACCCTCTTGAGCTAACAAAAAAACTGGTTAGAGTCCCATTAACAAGGACCGAGAATTTGGGAACCTAGAAAAGTTGTTGGAGAAGCTGAAGGGATTTCTCATTAAAACCAAACTTGCGCATAACATTGGAGAGAAAGTTCAAGTCAACTCTATCATAAGATTTCATGAGATCCATTTTTAGAAGGAAGCCCTCCTTATTCAACCCCAAAGAGTGAATGTTCTCCTGGATTGAGATGATAGAGTCAAGGATTTGTCTACCCAGAACAAACCCACTCTGCCACACCAAAATGAGATGCGACAAAAGGAGTTTGAGTCTGCAAGCCACAACTTTAGATATAATCTTGAAAATGGAATTACAAAGACTAATGGGGTGAAAATCAGCAAAGGAGTTAGCTCCATTCTTCTTCGGAATGAGTACAAGGAATGTGGAATTAAGTTCTTTCAACAACCTTTTACTACCAAAACATTCTTTAGTGGCATCACAAATATCTTTGGCTACAATATCCCAAAAAGTTTGGAAGAAGAAATGAGGGAAACCATTAGGTCCTAGGGCCTTGTTACCTTCAAAGGAGAAGACAGCTCCCTTAACTTCATCCTCCGAGGGGATTTTGGTCATCATCTTGTTGTCTATGTCTTCCAGTGCATTGGGAATAACTTGCAACAAAGAATTTTCCATATCCTGATCCAGGGGACCTTCAACTTTGAGAAGAGAAGAAAAGAATACCTTAGCTTCCTTCTAAAATTCAGCTTCATCCAAGATGATCTTGTCCTTCATAGAGATATTCTTGATCTTGTTAGCAGATCTATTCTTCATTGTAGTTAAGTGAAAAAACTTGGTGTTACGATCTCCACTTTTCAGCTATATAGCTCTAGATCTCTGTTTCCAGAAATCTTCGTCTCTGAAAACAATTTTATGGAGGGAGTTGAGGAGGTCAATCTCAGTCTCCCTAACTTTAACATTCATACCACCAATTTGTATTTCGGTTTGAATTCTATCTAGCTCACCTTTCACCTTCTCTTTCTCCTTGAAAATTTGACCAAATGAAGATTTGTTCCACTTTTGCACATTACTCTTAACATTCTGCAATTTCTTAACCAATCTGTACATTGCAGATCCCTCTACCTGTATGTCCCACCAACCTCTAATTTTTTCCTTCAATTCTGGGTGATGCAGCCGCATATTTTCAAATTTGAAGGGGAAACACTTCTTCTTACCCTTTTTATCAGCTAAGAGAATAATAAAAAAGTGATCAGAACCAAGCCTGGTGAGAGCCATTAAATCACAGTTATAAGAGTCAAGCCACTCCATAGAAACAAGCACTCTATCTAACCTAACTTGGATTAGGTTCTCCCCAGTTCTTTGATTAGAGCAGGTAAACCTGCCCCCTTGAGATCCATATCTAATAGAGCTTCCTTATCAACAAAGTCCATTAGATCCATTCTGGAGTCCAGAGGAGCCTAGGTTCCACCCTTTTTCTCATCATCTTTGAGTACAGAGTTGAAATCTCCCATGACAAGCCATTTAGATTCAAGGCTTAAGCTTCTACAAACACTAAGTCTATGCCAAAGGATTTTTCTGGCATTCTTATTGTTAGGGGCATAGATGTTAGAGATAACCCAGGTCGTTTCATCCTTTTTATGAACAAACTTGGTGATGACCTAGTTTGAATCTGTAAGAATAGGGAAACCATAAATATTTTTAGGATTCCAAAGAGTAGAAACCCCACCAGAAGCTCCCTCAGAGCTGCAACCATGCAGACCACACTCAACATAAAATCAATTCTTAATGAGGTCCAATTTTTCAATCTGCATCTTCGTTTCTTGGATTAGCAAAATATCTAGCTTGAGATACCAGATTAGGTTAGATAGGAGGTCATGTTTATGACTGTTATTTAACCCCTTGATGTTCTAGGATAGGATCTTCATGATAACCCATGTTTAGTGCTCTTTGAGCACAGATCCATGAGGGTCTTTTGCATCCCTCCTGCTATCTCCTTCATGCTATCTCTTTCCCTAATAGCACTTGTTGAAGGTCTTCCAAGTCTTCTCTTTTCCATTCCAACATTTGCCTTAGAAGAGCTCCTGGTTGCTACCCCACTAAGGGGTGGGGTAGCACCTTTTTTATTCTTTCTACCCTTGACCTCTACAAAGGGTAATTCTTCCATCGAACTATCCACAACAAACTCCACGATTTGTTTGGGAGAGCAAGGTGCCTCATCTTCACCCTGAGGAATAATGGGGAACTCATTGAAAGAACTAAAACTACTTCCCTCTGAGGATCCCGATGCTGAAACTATTTCCTCAATACCTGGTTCTTCAATAAAAGAAATGGTCATAGCTCCCTTCGGGGAATCTAGTTCTAGAGCTAAAGGCTCTTCACTCCTAGGGATAAATGGGATCATCGCCATCTCTACTTCTTCTTCTTGAGGTTCCTTTTGAGAGACCTCCTTTTTTTGGAAATGGGATTCCTCCTTCTGGCTTTCTTGCTTCTCTTTCCAAACCTTATGATTAGGTTTACTTTTCTTAGAGGTACAGTGTTTCACCCAATGGCCTGTCTTTTTACATAAAAAACACGCAAAAAGAATAGATTCAAACTCAATAGCCTACTCCCAAATGCCAAGTTTAGAGTTAATCTTAATGGAAGAGGGCAGGTTCATTATTTGGTTAACCAAAACACAAACCCTAGCAAACACAAGTCTCTTCCTAGAGACAGTGATCGGGTCAACCGTAAGCAGGCTACCAAAAGCACTGGCTAAGCCCTTGAAAACTTCTTTGTCCCAGAACTCCATAGGTAAACCAGGGAATCTAACCCAAATAGGGGCTATGTTGAAGGAGGTTTTCGTTGCATCAAAGCTGGGTTCCCATCTGCACAAAGCCAGAGTAGAGTTCCCAATAAACCATGGGCCTCCAGCCAAGGTGCACAACAAATCTTCTTCACAAGAGAAAGAAAATGAAAAGTACCCCTTTTGAAAGGCAGCAATATCAGCTTGTCCCTTCAAGGCCCATTTCCAATGTGCCCAAGACCTCACAATTTCTATATTAGGTCTGGGACCTAAGAATTTACCCACCAAAGACAGATCCATATGAGAAATGTCATTCTCCACCACACAGTCAGGGACCGATAAAAAAAACTTACCTAAATTTGGATCCGAAGAGCAAAAAAGAGGCGGGGCTGTATTTTTCCCTTTAGATTGCGACCTGAAAAGAGAATTCAATGGGTTAGAGTCTGCCTTCTGAGAAGGAATCTTGGGATCCTCCTTAGACTCCTTGGGGGAACCACTACCATGGAGCCACTAGGGTCAAACGATCTAATCTCTGCTTCCAAGGAGGTCGGACGACTCCCAAAAGCGCCTGAGGAAACATTGTCAGCTGGGCCCTCCTCAGAACCTTCTTCGTCTGTTGCACTGCCACCAACAGTCAGGCTTTCGTCAGCTAGACTGCCAGTCCCCAACATCACGCTAGCACCTGCTACTCCCTTCCCTCCATTCCTGCCATTGCCATTTTTCAAAAACTCCCTTCCTGCCTGATTGCATTTCCCACTGCTCCCCATCGCGTCATTGCTTATTGTTTTGTTATTCTCCTTAATAAACAACCTTCCCATTTCTTGACAAATGTATGATGTACCATTCCCTAGCCTTTTCCCATCGTGTATCGAAGGGGGAAGCACATGGCACCATAGAGCTACCGCCACCACCAAATCCAAAGCTCTTCCTTCCAAACATAATTCAATCTTTTAATTATATAATAATTTTTTTATTTTTATTTAATTTAATATTTTAAATTTAGCAATGTCAATATTTATGATTATAAATTTAAACTCCTCTTTAACTCTAAAATTTAAAAAATCAAAACTCAATCTTTTAATTATAAAATAAATTTATTGTTTTTAAAAATTTATTTAATATTTTTGAATTTAGTAATGTCAATGTTTGAGCCATAAAATCAAACTCCTCTTAATTCTAAAATTAGAATATAAAAAATCAAAACTCAATCTTTTAATTATAAAATAAAACTTAATATTTTTATTTTATTTAATATTTTGAATTTAGCAATGTTCATATTTATGAGTTGTAGAAATTCAAATTAAACTCCTCTTTTAACTTTAAAATTAGAATTTAAAAAATCAAAACTCAATCTTTTAATTATAAAATAAAAATTATTTTTTCTACTTTATTTAATACTTTAAATTTAGCAATGTGAATATTTATGAGTTTATTTTGTGAAAAATAAATGGTTGTAAATGATGAAGGATACCCAGAAGGATATGTAGTGTATTTTAAAATGTTTATAAAACTAAATTCACATAGTTTTTTGAAATCTCTTTTAATCATTTTCAAGGACGAGTAATATTATATTAAGTAATGTGTAAAGTTTCTAAACTAATAAGTGTTCTTGTAAATCTTTTTTATTATAAATCTTTAAAAATATAATTAAAATGTACTTAATTGCAATATTAGAAGAGTTTCTAATTAATAAATAAAAAAGCACCTGTTCAAAGTCGGTGATTGATATGGTTTAGTTGTCAATGCTAGTATTTTTTTGTATATAAGGGCAAAAATTAAAACATTGTATAAGAAAAATATTCAAGATTTTCTATACCCAGATAATTTCATATATATTATATTGACAAACAAGGGAGAGAGTGGAATCAAAATGCACAGAAAGAGTGAAAGCCAAAGGAGATAGATTGCTCAGATATTGAAGGACAATGAACTAAATTGAAGACAAGCCCATAGAATTTTGAGCTTCAGAGGACTGTTACCTAAATTTCACCGCAGTTCATTCAAGTAGAGTTTTGATTCAAAACTTAAAAGGTACATTTCATCTAATCCTTCATGCATTACATTCAAGTGCATAAATGAAATAATTCAAAAGATTATGTTTATTAGATTACCGCATTTATCCAAGTGCACATTGTTGGGTTTTTCTTCTGAATCGGCATTAGGGTTTGCTAGTTCTAATGCACAGGCAGATTCAGCCAACTAAATACAGGAGGTTGCGTGAGCTCCTCCCCTTCACTTCTAGTTCTGCCGCACCAAGGGGGTGTCCCTATTTGATAAAAGTATAACCTTGACTAGCTCAATGATAGAAGGATTTAACTTGACAGCAACAGGCAGAATACTCTCATGTATGGACCAATATTTGTGTAACAAATCACAAGGTTGGCAACATTCTTGGACATAATGTCTGGTTAGGTATGAGAGCATGCAGGGGTTTCCTACTCCTAATCCTACAACTAACAGATGGAAGGATGAAAGGGTTTGAAATGATGTTTGGAGTTATGGGACCTTCTTAGACCCATTGAACAGACAGATTCCTAAACCAGTGCCTTATCTGGGCAGCAGAGTCATATCGAAGAATGTAAATGTCTCCCAATGACAACACTAATTCATATCCAGAGGACCTAAGAAGAATGCTACTGCCTAACAGCAACATGCCCAAGAAAGAGTATTACTAATGATCATACTTAACAGATCCTATGATGCAATCTATTTCCCTTTGTATCTGATCAAAAGCCTATTTATCCACTCCTTGAGTAGATGCAATAAATCAGACACACAGTATGCATATACTAAAAAACTTGGAAGCCCTTGACAACCTTGTTTGAAAGGAAAACAAATGACATACAGGAGACAATCAGAAACAATACACACATAGGTGTTTTTCATTTAAAATCAATCTGCATAGAAGGCCATCACAGAGAAAATTATCATTTACAAGACAAGATAGATTAGTACACTAGACCAAGGACCAAATCTGTAGCAAAAAATGCCTTTCAAAATGTGAACACCTTATGTTCAGAGTCAGAGCCGAAAGCCCAAAAAATATCCAACCTCTAAAATGAGTAACACTTCTAGCTTAAAAACAGCCAGAGGGAAGCGTACTCAGCATTAATTACATGGCCAAAATTCAAAAATCTGCTAGATACATCCATCAGAAAGAATGGCGCTCAGAAGTCATCAATGCACTAGACAAAGGAGGCCTTGAGCATTACGCCGCCATCTGGAAGTCCTCATGCTAAAAATCGGGCCACCTGATCACTTGTCCCATCGTCCATACCCCTGCACTGTCACCATTGATGGCTCAACCACCCGCGTTTCACCTGGAAACCGTCGCTGCGCTCAAAAAAGAAATTCCTGCCAAAACGCACTTCTTCGTAGGTTCAAATTATACAGGGGAGTAATCCCACATGCATGGTGCGGAGACTCCTTCAGTAGTTTAAAAGCATGGCCGTGAGCATGATAGGTGTCAAGCGCTTTTGCCACGCTCGACACACGCCTTTCTCTCCAAAAGCCCATTGCCAAGACCACTACCATCGGCCAACTCGAAAAACCTCTCGACGACCACTACACTACACTCCCTTTCATCGGCCAGAGATTAGTCTATTGGCCAACCATTCCACAGTTCACTCGACAATACAACTCACGTTGATAGACCCTGACATCCTTCCCTCCGTCGGTGTGACACACACCATCGGGGCATCCAAAAAGTTTCCTGCCGATCTCAAAGGTCACACCGACGACACCTTCGCCAGCTACATACTACTCCTCCATCGGCCAGACCCACGCCGATGACACCCCATCGGCCAAACACTCTCCATTGGCGGACCCTCCAACGGCTAACCCGATACACAAACTCACGCCGATGGCACTCCCCATCGGGGTGACTCCCCCCATCGGCGAACCACAAAACGCTGCTCCTGATAGCCAAAGTCACTCCGACGGCCGAACAAAACATACCCTCTTCAGCAAGACTATCACCATCGGCCCAGCCCAAAATCCGCCTGCCGACATACATACTCATGCCGATAACACATCAGCCTCCTACTTCCCCCTCTGACGGGTTGAACCAATGAACCTCTGAACTGGTTCAATAGCTAGGTTCAAAAGAAAGGTTCAACTGAGAAGTTTAACACCGATACCAACTCAGTCGTCAACATAAAAGCAACCCCACGAACCCATTGAACCGATGAACTTTGAGAAAAAGGGTTCAAGTTCAACCCGAAAGTTCGAAGACACAAAAAACAAACTCATGCCGATGGAGAAAACATGATGACCCCTTCCTCAAGAACTAAGATGCAGATGCTGAAAAACACTGAGGGGCCCCAAAACTTAGAACTTTTTTGATTTTTTTGGGAAGGTGCCTACATGAAAATTGCTCCAAAATTGACAGTCAATTTAGGCACCAAGAGTGGCTCTGATTGGGGACGTGCAGGTGTAAGACTGCAGTGAGAACCCCAGATCTCTGGGATGCAGACTAGTCCCTTATCCATTGGGCACAGAGTCATGAAGTTACCATGATCTGCATCACCAGACACTCTTGATGGCCTAAGGCCACCAAGAAAAGAAAAACATGTATCTCCCCTTATCAAACACCCTGTTTTCATCTACATTCACTGGATCAAGCCTGGAGATACTGTCATGACTTACCCACAAATAAACCTTGCCATCTGCATATTTAACCCTCTGATCTAGCTTGTCACTGTCACCCCTATGCAGACAACCTTCAGCATCATGTGACATGTGGGTGTCAAATTTATCAAGCAATGCATACTCATATGGCATATAGCACTTGTCATCATCTGCATCAGCAGTATGCATTGTAAAATGATCTCCTAGCTGGACTGAAAAATGAAACCACTCAAAGTCCACCACACAATTAGGAAAATCATGGCTCATTTCATAAGCTGGCACATCAAAAGAAAATCTTTTAGATTCACAATTGTGCACATCATGCACACAATCATCTGGTACACCAAGCTGGAAAAGATCAGGCTCTGACACCTCTGTACAATCAGGCACATTTTTACAATCACCTACCTGATGTATGTTGTTTCCCCTTTCATCAGGATGAGAAACAGAATCCAAGTCAAAAATAGTGTCTAAATCTTCACCATACTCAAATAGATCCTCATCACCATATGTGTCAAAAATGGGTGACCCAGGTACATCAGCTTGATCATAATATGCCATTTGTTCATGGGCAGCAGAGCATGTATCTTCATCACCAATGGATTCCCTTTGTGGAGGAGTATCAGCCTGTGTCTCATAAGCAAAACAATCACCAAATAAAAAACAACCATGCTCTGCACTAGCACCTATTTCAATCTCTGACTGCTCTTCATGATCTCCATGTGTTTGAAAGGTAGGCAATGGGTCACACATGGGACTGCTTCTCTGTTTGCTTATATCTTCTCTGTCTTGAGTACAATACTCACAATTATCCCCACAAGTCCATTCCAAAAGTTGCTCATTGCTGTCCACAACCTCATTGTTGTTTTCATGGTCAGCTGCCTCATCATTGCAATGAGAGTCCTCACTAGTCCTTTCACTGGCATCCTCAACATCTACTTTTTCATTTTCACATGATGCCATAATCATTTGGTCATTTGCAGCTTCACAACCATTATTCACACCAAAGCTTGGAGATAGGGATTTCAGCAGGTGCTCATTTTTTATTTTTTCTATGTTTTCTACGAACTTGTATGCCATCTGCATACTTGTCACCTTGAAATCCCTCAGTAATGCACTAGAGCCCTCCTCAAAAGCCTCAAAGAATATGCCAACACAGGCTGAAGTGTCAGGTCTGAAGACTTCTGGGATCTGTGAAAGGGCTACTGCAAACCTATGACTGAAATCAATACATAGCTCTTCATCTTGTTTTCTGATTTTTATCAATTCTGCAACAAGATCAGCTGGTTCTTTTGCAAATTCTTCTTTGAAATAGTCAGTAAGCTCATCCCAACAGGCAAAAAATCTCTTTGGAAAGCTCAAATACCAATCTTTTGCTTTTGCATCAAGGGACCTAACAAAAAACCTCATCCACATATCCTCATCTCTAAATGAATGTTTTCCCATGAACTCATGAAAATTTTGGATATGTGCATCCCCATCACATACACTGTGACCACTAAATCTAGGCATCTGACAATATATCCTAGCAGGCATATTTTCTACTTTATAGTCAACCCATGACAAATCTAAGTTGGTCATACAAAGGATCAAAAGGGCTGACAGGAGGTTTAGCTTTCTGACTGGCAGACACAACAGGGTTATCACTATTCAACTGGGCCTGCCTAGCCTCTAAAGATATCAACCTATTTTTTATCTCTTCTATTCTTTTATCCAACAAATCCTGACTGAGTATGGGATAAAACATATTTGGATTCATAAAAATCTCACTTTTAGACATCCTTTGTCTGTCTAAGACCTAAGGCTTCCCCTGGCATCAAACTTATGTAGCAAACAACAAATATAAAGGGGAGGAAGCTAGATACCTTTTCTCATCCAGATGCAGAGATATGTACATCTTTGTCACATCACATACATCTATCTTTCATGTGCATTCAGATCCTTTTGCAGAGTCGCCACCTCTCCAGAGAGGACAAAATTTTTAACAACTAAAAGCTACTTTTCCAGGTTCATTCCACCAGCAGAGCATCATTTTGTTAGTGACTCGGATGGGCCACAAATACATTCCTTTTTAATCAATCCATCCCCAGCAGAGTCACCATTTTGTTGGGTTTTTCTTCTGAATCAGCATTAGGGTTTGCTAGTTCTAATGCACAGGCAGATTCAGCCAACTAAATACAGGAGGTTGCGTGAGCTCCTCCCCTTCACTTCTAGTTCTGCCGCACCAAGGGGGGTGTCCCTATTTGATAAAAGTATAACCTTGAATAGCTCAATGATAGAAGGATTTAACTTGACAGCAATAGGCATAATACTCTCATGTATGGACCAATATTTGTGTAACAAATCACAAGGTTGGCAACATTCTTGGACATAATGTCTGGTTAGGTATGAGAGCATGCAGGGGTTTCCTACTCCTAATCCTACAACTAACAGATGGAAGGATGAAAGGGTTTGAAATGATGTTTGGAGTTATGGGACCTTCCTAGACCCATTGAACAGACAGATTCCCAAACCAGTGCCTTATCTGGGCAGCAGAGTCATATCTAAGAATGTAAATGTCTCCCCATGACAACACTAATTCATATCCAGAGGACCTAAGAAGAATGCTACTGCCTAACAGCAACATGTCTAAGAAAGAGTATTACTAATGATCATACTTAACAGATCCTATGATGCAATCTATTTCCCTTTGTATCTGATCAAAAGCCTATTTAACCACTCCTTGAGTAGATGCAATAAATCAGACACACAGTATGCATATACTGAAAAACTTGGAAGCCCTTGACAAACTTGTTTGAAAGGAAAACAAATGACATACAGGAGACAGTCAGAAACAATACACACACAGGTTTTTTTTCATTTAAAATCAATCTGCATAGAAGGCCATCACAGAGAAAATTATCATTTACAAGACAAGATAGATTAGTACACCAGACCAAGGACTGAATCTGTAGTAAAAAATGCCTTTCAAAATGTGAACACCTTATGTTCAGAGTCAGAGCCGAAAGCCCAAAAAACATCCAACCTCTAAAATGAGTAACACTTCCAGCTTAAAAACAGCCAGAGGGAAGCGTACTCACCATTAATTACATGGCCAAAATTCAAAAATCTGCTAGATACATCCATCAGAAAGAATGGCGCTCAGAATTCATCAATGCAGTAGACAAAGGAGGCCTCGAGCCTTGCGCCGCCATCTGGAAGTCCTCATGCTAAAAATTAGGCAGCTTGATCACTTGTCCCATCGTCCATACCCCTGCACTGTCGCCATTGATGGCTCAACCACCCGCGTTTCACCTGAAAACCGTCGCTGCGCTCAAAAAAGAAATTCCCGCCAAAACACACTTCTCCGCAGGTTCAAATTATACAGGGGAATAATCCCACATGCATGGTGCGGAGACTCCTTCAGTAGTTTAAAAGCATGGCCATGAGCATGATAGGTGTCGAGCGCTTTTGCCACGCTCGACACACGCCTTTCTCTCCAAAAGCCCATTGCCAAGACCACTACCATCGGCCAACTCAAAAAACCTCTCGCCGACCGCTACACTACACTCCCTTTCATCGGCCAGAGATTAGTCTATCGGCCAACCATTCCACAGTTCACCCGACAATACAACTCACGCCGATAGACCCTGACATCCTTCCCTCCGTCAGTGTGACACACACCATCGGGGCATCCAAAAAGTTTCCTGCCGATCTCAAAGGTCACACCGACGACACCTTCGCCAGCTACATACTGCTCCTCCATCGGCCAGACCCACGCCGATGACACACCATCGGCCAAATACTCTCCATCGGCGGACCCTCCAATGGCTAACCCGATACACAAACTCACGTCGATGGCACTCCCCATCGGGGTGACTCCCCCCATCGGCGAACCACAAAATGCTGCTCCCGATAGCCAAAGTCACTCCGACGGCCGAACAAAACATACACTCTTTGGCAAGACTATCACCATCGGCCTAGTCGAAAATCAGCCTGCCGACATACATACTCCTGCCGATAACACATCGGCCTCCTACTTCCCCCTCCGACAGGTTGAACCAATGAACCTCTGAACCGGTTCAATAGCTAGGTTTAAAAGAAAGGTTCAACCGAGAAGTTCAACGCCAATACCAACTCAGTCAGCAACATAAAAGCAACCCCGCGAACCCATTGAACCGATGAACTTTGAGAAAAAGGGTTCAAGTTCAACCTAAAAGTTTGAAGACACAAAAAACAAACTCATGCCGATGGAGAAAACATGATGGCCTCTTCCTCAAGAATTGAGATGCAGATGCTGAAAAACACTGAGGGGCCCCAAAACTCAGAACTTTTTTAGATTTTTTGGGAAGTTGCTTGCATGAAAATTGCTCCAAAATTGACAGTCAATTCAGGCACCAACACACGTAACATAAGAAAGATTTATACAATTCTTTTTGAAGAATAAATAATCTTTATTGAATGCAAAATGTACATTATCTCACACAAGCCATGAGATTAACATTCTTATTCAATGAAATTGAAGAACAATCTATACATGAATAAGTAAATGTAAATAAATGTGCATGTAAGGTTAGAGACTAGTCATTGCCTGAGAATGACTGGTTCTAGTTCTAGTGTGTTGTCCTGTTGCCTCGAGTTGTCTTTGTCCTTCCATGTTGTCTCTAGTTCCTGCATCTGGCAAAAAATAGTGGTGTTAGAGCAATGCTCTAAGAAATGAATGGTCCCAAACCATACATGAACAAGATACCTATGCATGTATAAACTGATCCTCAAATGTATTAAACAAGAAATGTATACCTTGGATGTCCTAGAGAACAATCAAGTCATCAAACACATCCAAAATATGCATTTTATTTTCTAACAAGTTTGCTTCATGTGCAGATATAGGTGCAATTATGTTTTTGTTTGATTCATTAGGTTACATTATGAGCGTAAGAAATGTGGATCCCACAAGGGTTGAGCCAGCTCATAGTCCTTACAGAACATTTCATATGCAATAGACAAATGCAAAACAAACTGCCAGGGAGATGAGGAATAGTCATAAGAGAATATCTAGAAGAGTCATAAAAGGCACTAGGAAGAGATAGGGAACAGCCATATGAGTGCTATAGTCCTCAATGAAAGAACATTAACAATAGTTCTATCATAGTGAAGGGACAACAAATAACAAACCAAACAAGTACTGTCAAGAGGGCATATCAATATACAGTGGCATAATATAGTACATAAGTTGTTTATGACAATCCACAAGTGCTTATGATAATGCAATGGAGGTAGCTTTTGTTAGCGGTGTATTTAAATGACAAGTAGTCACATTCATGAGCCCTGATAAACATATCATATAACTGCTACAGATGAAAAGTCTTATAGCTGTAGTCATCATGCATGATACAGTCTTTAAGGCTGTCATATCAATTAAGAAGGACAGTCAAATGATTGTTGCAAGATAGGTGAGGAAAAGTTATAACTTGAATACTGTGATAGTCATAATGGTTCTGCACCTAAGAGAAACAATATAAAAATGATAGTCACCAGTGTCATGATAGAGGTGAGAGGTTAGAGATAAGCATTGACATGAGTCATAAACATGAGGAAGACCCAGTTAGTCTTCAAATCTTGTCAACAAGTGGTAGAATTCTACCAATGAAATATGGAAAACTGCATGGATTTAAGAATACCTTTCATGGAGCCTTTCATTAGGTAAACAACAATGAATAGTCTCACTTGATATTGACTATCACAACATTCAAGTTATGGGCAGCAGAATTGTCATTAGATATAAATGAGAAGAGGGCTATCACACTGTATCACCATTGCAATAACAGAAAGAATAGTTATTTTTCAAATGAGAACATGCCAACTTGGTGTGGAATAGTCTGGAGGTTTTTTTGTCACTGTAAAGCAACATTCAAAGAGATAGCTATAGTGATAAAGAAATGGAATAGAATCTGCCACAGTCATACAATAGTCATGAGACAAAAGTATGTGATAGTAGAACTAGACTTGGCATTTTAACATCCCTTCATAGGGTACAGTGTCAAGACAATATACGTTTAAAAGGACAGTCATAGTGTTTCAAAAAGGAACAACAGATAAAGGATAGAATAGTAGTCTTTTTTCCCAAACAAGCTAATAGCCATGTAGCATCAATAGTTAAAGGATAGCCATGCATGAAATTTAAACTCAGATCAACAATATATAGCTACAGTCATTTACTTGTTTAACAATATAGGAGGAACTGATAGTCTAATCTATATAGTTTTTTTTTGTCTATTTTAAAAGATGCTACAGGATATGTATGTAAAATAGAAAAAAGTATATAGATTCATATTGAAATGTTAAAGATACAAATATCATAAGGATCTGAGTAATCATAGCAATGTGCCAAAGATGCAAAGTTACAGGTAGTGCATGAATGCTACAACAAAAAGACAGCGATATATGCAATAAGGAATAGGGATAGTCATCTCATTGACTGTAGCATCGGATAGTTTAGAATAGCTAAATGATTGTCCAAGAAATCCATCTGTCAGTGATAACTAGAAACAACATCTTGTGCTCAGAATGATTGCATGCTAACATTAGTCAACTATCAAGAAAGAACAACATTTCAATCTCAAGCAAAGATTTCCAAGTTCTGCATAAGAGTTGAGTGGATGAACATCATGTTAAAACATCTCCAGATGTCATAAAGAATGCATGAAGATACACCTAGAACAGTATTGTATCATTGTGAGGTCAACTGAATAAAGCATCTTACCAAGTTGACACATGAAGAAGGCTACAGGAGTCATAAATAAATGAAACTATCATGATGTCATACACCTCTATTTTGAATGCACCATGAAAGATGAAACCCGGTACTAGATGTCCTGCAATGATCAACTGGCTTACATATAAGAGGAACCAGAAGTAGAGTAAAAGTGCAATCCTGATACACTAGAGAGCAGCAGTGAACAAGGGAGAACATCTAAATGCTTGATATCCATTAGTGACATCAAGATGACTTACAGAGGGGCAGCCATGATGACAGTACAAATAATATGATATAGTATTGTATAAAAAATGGATCAACAGTCCCATGACTGTGTAATGAAGAAGCAAAATGGATAGATACACAGTGCAAGGGTGTCAACATTTGACAAGCGATAATAAACAAGTAATTCTAAGTAGAAAGAAAGATTTATTCATTCTTAAATACAGATTTTCAAGTAAGAATGCACAAGATGTTTCTTTTATTGAGCCATTGTATTTCTTAAAGAGGATATTGCATGTTGTTTCATTTGTTGTCTCTGGATATTCTTCATTAGAGGGTCGAACATGTAAACCTGTTAATCCATTTCTAGGAGAGACATATGAAGCAGATTATCCTGATAAAGGCATAAGATTCATTTCTGAAAAGGTGAGCCATCATCTCATGACTATCGCTTTCCATTGTAAAGGAAGAGGCTGGGTTTTCTGAGCTGATAGTACATTAAAAAATAGATTTTGGGGTCATTCTATTCAGCTAGATCCTATTGGAATTCTGACACTTGAATTTTCAGATGGAGAAATATTCCTGTGGAATAAGGAAATGATGAAAAGTTGTAGTGATAGAAGAAGATGTAGATTTCAAATACAAAATACTTAGAATGCTCAAAATTGTGGCCTTTGGCAGTGAATTCAGTAGTAAAAATTTAGAAAATGAAGAAAGATTGACAGTCAAGAGCGAATTACCCTCTTTTCTCTGCCGATTGTTTTGTGAAATCACATTTTTTCTCTCAAGACGACCTTCAATTCATCACCAACACGGTCAAAATGCAATGCAGGTGGTCGGCCATGAAAAAGATAGAGAATACATCAAAAACCAGTTGAAAATTGTGGCCTTATCGGCCCAAAATCAAACACCAAGAGGTCAAGAATCTCAAAAGGGACAACTTGCCAAGCATTTTATTCAGAAAATTGACAGAATTTTTGCATTGAAACTCTCTAGAATGATGTAAATCATGCATTTTTTCCTTCAGAACCGTAGTCATGGTGGCGCGACAATGAGAAATAGGAGTAAAATGCAAAATGAAAGTTTTTTAGGTTTTCCTTCTTTTTCATGATTGACCTAATTGCATTGATAATATTTTTTGGACTTTTGTTTTAAAAAACAAAATCATTCATATTCTTTTTGCCTGTGGTAAAGACCTCTTCCAAACCTAATCATGATGCACATAGGGGCCGTGAGACAATATGATTTCTGCCTTTTGTTATTTTCTCAAAATCAAAAAACATTATGAGAGACATAAGTTTGAGAGCCTTATTTCACTAAGGCATGTCATGGTATAGTCATAATGTGGGTGAAATGTTATATGTAAGGCGTTGTAATGTGTATAGGGAGGCATAAGGGTCACTTTGAAATGTATTGCATAGGACCTTGTGATCATAATGATGTATATTTTGAAATGCGTAAATTGCATATATGGAGTCATAAGGATGCAATGTGATGTATGACAAATGTAATACAGCATGATGTTTGTATCACGACCATGGAGAAGACCCATATGTAATGCTTGTGTGAATGGCTAGGGGTTATAAGGTCTGTTGACATGGCCATGTAATGCATCGTGATGATGCAAGTGTATGAGGAGGTGATCTTTGTAATAAAAATGCAAAAGAACAATAATAGGCAAATTTATCACACGTGGCAAAGTAAGTCTCGTTGATTACTTTATCATTCTTTCACAACATTTAATTTGTCCCCAAATTATGCAAAATCAGGGATTAAATGTTATGTCCTAAGTGCCATTTTTTTTTCTCCATAGGTTTATAATAAATTTGGATTGTAAAAACATTAACTAAGTGGTGTAATTATAAACCACTTAATCAATGTTAATTAGATGCAGAAAATAATGTGTATTTATGTCATTTATTGTGCAAATATCAAGCTTTTATCATGGGTGATGACATGTCTTGACTATTTTTTGTATTGGGAACCCATTTTGGAGGACTTTAGGCATATATTTTGGGGACATTTATGAGATGCACAGAAATGGAGGTTTCTCATGCTTATCTTGTTACAGTTGTTTGGAGAAGTATATAGTCTTCTTCCTTGTTCATTTCTAGAGAGTTCTTTTTCATGCAATTTCTGGAGTTAGTGATTTTCTTGCAATCCTTACTCAGTCTGAGCATGTTTTTGTAACCCTTTTGGCATATGAAATACTAAGAACACCTTGGATACCATTGATAGTCATATTTTGCCTTCCTATTTTTTCTGTATTGGGTATCATCAAGTGTTTGATTAGGTCATTTGTGAGGTATTTTTGTTTCCTTGTGACTTTATCTCATGTTTCAATACCTTTTCTACAAAAGGTGTGTTTATGCAGGTTGCAAACTATGTCTTAAAGTGTTATAAGGCTTTTTAAACTGTGAAGTTAGCTTCCTTTTAAAGAGTTTGATGCATTTAGGCCTCTTTGTCATGTGTTTTTGCAAATATATAGTAATAGGTTGTGCAAGTTTAGTTTTTGTTGTTTGTGGCCAAGTGTATGCAAATCTAAGTTTCATTAACTATATCAAGTTTGGTGTATCACCCTTGTTCTTAGTTTACAGTTTTAATTTTATTTTCCTAAGCATTGATTTTCCCCTTTCCTCTACAAATCCAATAGTTTCTAGGTGATAACCAGCTAGGAAGCCGACCCTCTCTAGAGGTTCTTTCCATCACAAGTGACCCACAGGCCTAGAAAGATCCCATGTTTCTCTAGATTGCTAAGTTTTGCAACTTAGCAAGGGTGCAAATCTGAGAGACAATAGTTTTTGGCATGCCCGGTGGGACTGTTGGAATTAAAACAGTTCAAATATTACATTTTATTGCTGGTTTTGATGTGCAGCCAGTAATTTTTAGACATGTAAGAGGTTAAAATCCACATATCTGGTGACTCTAAGCTTTGGTTTAGCAAAATTAGTGCATTTCAGCTTATGAAAAGGATACAAACCAGAAGTAGTTCTTCGTCTTTTGAGTATTTACAATTATCCCCACCTAGGAGAAGAGGGATAATAGCTGAGAAACCCAATAAAACCTATGTCTATTCTAGGAGAGCCAAGTCTACTCCTCCTGCTATTAGAATTCATACTGCCCCAAGAATCCCAGTTACAATGATTCCTACAGCTAGAGTTCATCCATTTGTTACATTCAACCAAGGCAGCCGCCACTGAATTTAGCTCAGCATGATGACATTCTTGTAGCCCGCCTTGAAAATTTTACCATATTTTAATGGTGAAGATCAAGACTACTCGAGCTAAGCATATAAAAGATGTTGCAAACCTGCGTGTTGTCCATCATGTGACATAAGAGAATGTTGCAATCAGATTGTTAGCAGCTTCCCTCAAAGGGAAGGCTCTGTAGTGGTTTAGAAGTCTGCCAGTCAACTCCATAGATTCATGGGATAATTTGGGAGAGGAGCTGTGCGGCTTCTTTGAAGACAAATCAGACCATTTGTCATTGGTGGAGTAGCTGTCTATGATTAAGAGGGCTCTAATGAGGTTATGTCTGACTTCAACCACCGTTTTTAGAAGACGTGGGATAGAATCCCACCAACGGTAAGGCCTACTGCTAATCATGCTTTCTTATATTATTTGAGAGCTTTGAACAATGATATTTCTGTTATGGTTGAATCTATGGGAGGAGACTCCTTACCACAGGCTTCTGCTATAGCCATAAGAGCTGAGAACAGCCTCATATAGGCTGGTAAAACTGCCCCTAGACCTCCTTTGCCAATATTCTCTTCTATTTAGCCACCAATACCAATGCATGTGGCTACTATAGTTGTTATACCCACTGCACCAGTGTTTCCAGCACCCAATACTCAGCCCAATAACCAAGAAAATGTTGTTCAAACTCAATCTTTGGAGTTACAGGAGATCAAAGGATTGTTACAATCTTTTGGTAATGATATAGTGAACCTTAAGAGGCATCAAGGTCAAAGTTTCAGACCCTATCAGGCCCTATTTCAGTCTAATTACCAGCAAAATCAGTCAAATAGGCCACCTTATCAGCCAAATAATCAAGGTCCAAGCAAGCCTTTAACTCTAGGCCTTATTAGGCTTACAACCTAAACGCTGCTAGTTCCTCGAAGGAAATTGTACCCACGCAAAACAATTTGGCTCAGGACTATGATTGGTGCTTTCCTTGCAACCAACCCCATAATCAAAATACCTGTGCCAATGGGGTGATTAACCAAGCTCTGATGGTTCAAAATAGTCCAGCAGTGCAGTCTAATGTGCCTGTAGAACCTCCTGTTCAGCAGCAAGAAGAATAGGTACATGAGACAACACTCCTAAACTAGCAAGGAGAGGAATTATTGGTATGAACCAACGTGGTTCTTCAATTGCAGCCAATATACGCAACAAGAAAAGGGCTATAGATGAAGGACAACAATCTGGTAAGGTTCAAACTCATGAGCATCAAGTGCCAAACATGGATCAAGGTGTTTCTAACCCATCAAAAGCTAGGAAAACTCAAGTTTTATCAAAAAGTCAGCCTTTGGTAGGCAAGGAACAACTTAATCCACTAGGTCAGCCAGCTTGTATTCAATGTGATGTGGCTGCCCCCAAAAGCAAAGTTAAATAAGGTACATCTACTTTCAATATCCTTGAGCATATGAAAAAAGTGAATGTATCTATGTCTATGTGGGATTCCCTAAGTATCCCTAGCCAAAAGGACTTGCTTCAATCAACCTTATCAAATATAAATTTTTCTCAAGAGTCTTGTACAGATAAGTCTAAGGTTGTGTTGACAAATATGACTGGAAATGATAAAGAACAACAAGCTTCAAAGGTCAAGCCCCCACCATTTTGTGTCCTTGATCATAGGTGACCATTTAGTCCATAACTGCATGATTGACTCAGGTGCTAGTAGTTCTGTCATGCCCAAATAGATTGTTGACAAGTTAGGAATTGAATATGAGCCATTAGAGAAGGGAGTTATTCAGCTAGATGGAATTGTTGTTAGCACAACCTGGCATAAAGGGACTAAGTTTGACTCTTCATGCCTGTCCAAATTTCTCTATCCCACATGATATCTATGTCATTGAGTTACCTCCTTATTTTTCTATTTGTTTGTCAAGGGATTTTACTGTAAAGATAGGAGGTTACCTATCCTTGAATTGGTCTCATATGTTGTTTAGAACTAGGTACGACATTAAGGTGACTATCAAGTTGGAACCCATTGCCAAAGACCATATTGAGCCTTACACTCCATGTCCCATCAATGCCAACTTGGTTGCAAGTGAACAAGAAGAGCATCCCACTGTTCAAGAAGGTAGTACACAAATTGAAGGTATACCAGAAGTTCTTCTTGATGAATGGGTAGATCAAACTCAAGTGGTTGGTCCATGTGAGCACCTAGAAGATGTTGGTTTGGGTGTGTATATGATGCACGAAGCTGATTTATTTTTGCCTAACATTAAAAAAAGTGCAGAACAACAAGATGGGAAGCAAGATAATGAGGTCTGGGAGCTATTTTTGATGGCTCAAGGAGTAAAATGGGTGCCAGCGGTGGATGCATGCTTGTTTCCCTAAGGGGTGAGAGGTACTATTCATCTTTTAGGTTTTGTTTTAGTTGTACTAACAACGTGGCTGAATACGAAGCTCTTAATCAAGGTTTGGAATGGGCAAAGACAAAAGGGTATTGGTTGTCTAAAAAGTTTATGGGGACAATGAATTGGTTGTAAATCAGGTGAGAAAACTTAATTTTACAAAAATGATCTGCTTAAGTCTTACAAGCATAGAGTATGGGACCTCTTGGAGGGATTTGATGCATTTAATTTGATATCAATACCTAGAAATCAGAATAAACATGTTGATAGGATGGCTGCTGTAGGGGCTGAATATGACATTCCCAAAGAGATTAGTAGTGGTAAGACTAATCAACATATTAAGGTTGTTGTTAGGCCTGTTGTACTAGATAATAACACACATTAGCATGTGTTTGAAAGTGATCACCAGATTGTAAACTTCTTGAGAGAGGAAGTTGAATTCTCTCATGCTAACCAAGAGAGGCTACAACACTAGTATGATGACCAAATCATTTAGCTCAATAATAACAATATGTCAAAGGGTTTGGTCACCTTAGAGTTTTTTAACACTGATGATGAAGCTACAAAACCCAAGTCCAACATACAAGTTCAACAAGATCACTATGAAGAGTTTGAGATCTTCAAAGGTAAACTCCTTAAGCTGGGTAAGGTATGTACAACAAAGGAAAAACATGCATTTATTCAACTTTTTCAAGAATTTAGTGACATTTTTGCATGGGAGTATAGTGATTTAAAAGGATTTGATCCGCAGCTTGCTCAACATACTATTGAACTTGAGCCTGATGCCAAGCCTGTCAGGCAGAAACAGAGGCCATTAAATCCTAAATTAGAGCCTCTTATGAAAAAGGAAGTAAACAAGATGATTGAGAGTAGCATAATATTTCCTATTAAGCACACCTCATGGGTTTCCAACCTTGTGCTGGTTAGGAAGAAAAATGGGGAGATAAGGCTGTGTGTAGACTTTTGTGACCTGAATAGAGCTTCCTTGAATGATCGTCATCCTTTGCCTTCCATGGAGTAGATACTCCAAGTAGTCTCAAGATTAGAGAGGTTTTCCTTACTAGACTTTTATTCCGGTTACAATCAGATATTAGTGAAAGAGGAAGACTAGTATAAAACAACCTTGACCAAAGAATGGGGGACTATGGCTTACAAGAAGATGCCTTTTGGTTTGTCCAATGCTGGAGGAACCTTTCAAAAGGCTATGGATATGTCCTTTCAGGGGTTAATGTACAAAACTGTCCTAGTCTACCTTGATGATATTACTATTTTCTCCAAAGAGGCTGAGAATCATCTAAACCACTTAAGGCAGATTTTTGAGAGATGTAAGGAGTTTGGGATATCAGTTAATCCCAAAAAGTGTATGTTTGTTGTCCATGAGGGCAGATTACTTGGTTACGTGGTGTTAAAACAAGGTATCACCATTGACCTGTTGTGTGGTTACACAACATGCCCTATTTTTCCTTGACAAAACAGGGACCCAACTTTTTTTTGCTACTTGTGGCTTGTTTGTTTTCTGCTTTGGGCAGTTTGGTAAAATCAGTCATGCATGTAACCTTGTAAGAGGGTGGATTTGCCACTATGATGAAGTCAGTTGCCAAAGTTAGTAGTTTCCATTATTAACTTCATGGTTGGAAAGTACACAAAATTCCAGGCAGGTTTGTCTTTTAGATCACCCAAAAATTGTCTAAGAGAAGAAAGTTATGTCGAGTCAAAGTTTAGTCAAACCTGATATCACGGGTGGGGGGTCATATTTCTAACATCAGTCATATTTGATAAGATCACCTAGATATAGGATCATCACTTGATAATCGCCAAGTGTGCGATGCACAGATGTCAAATTTAAATAAGAGCCAATATCTACTTGTCGAAAGATTTCGCATATCCCACAGGGGGTCATGTTTTGAACATCAGTCATCTTACGAATATGACCCTCTTCACAAAGATCACCCTATGTCAATATGACGGTGACATCATCTGATTCTGATGAATGAGGGAAATCACCTTGATGATGACATCATCATTCCATCTAAACCACGGGGGGTATATATCCAATATCTGTCATATTCCTTAATATGACAATGACATCATTAAAACATGATAATTAAATGACGTCGATGACATGATGATGTCACCCTGATCTTTTCCAAGGAAAGTGGGGCTCATATTTTAGATTCCCTTGATCTTAGTTTCATGACCTGATATACACATGGTCAAACGTTGACCATATCATCTGATTCTTTACACTCAGTTATCTCACAAAAAAGCAAAGGGGGTCATATTAACCAGAGGGGTCATATTTCTAAATATCCTCTGATCTTTTTAAGATCACCCCTCCTTCTAACATTAAATGCAATTAAATGCAGTAGATGAACTCTTGCCGATTACAAATGCAAGTTGAACACTTGGCGACATCTACAGATTCCCTGCAGATGATCAATGGATTTAATTAGGACAACACATTTTTACCCTAATCTGTCCTATTGATTTGTTTTAAAGGTAAAATTCAAAGGTCATTTTCATTCACCTTGTAATAAATCAAGAAATTACAGAGCTCCAAAGTCAAACCCTCAATAGCTACCTATCAACGGATTGGATAACGGGCGATCTTAAGTGTTTATAGTCTTTCCCCATAATCACTCATCTAATCCAAAAGAAAGCATTGTCACGTAAGTAACTGTAAACCCTCCCGTTGTCATTTTCTGTAATTTCAAGTAGAGTATTTATCTTTACCAGGGTATGGATTTGTGTAATACATATAATGGTAAAATGAAGGGTAATATACAGAGTATACATGATAGAAGTACATGATGTTGTAAGAATGCATATGGACACCGTAGGGTAAAATAAATCATGTTTATTGCAGGAATCCATGGCAGATCTCAGGAGAAATAGGTCTAAGGTGGAGTTCCTCAAGCCCATGTTTATGCAGCCTAAGGGAGTACAGTTCAAGTACAGAGTCATTGGTGATAGACACCAGGGGGATATGAACCTGGCAGTATGGTTGACCAGATTGGACAATGATAAGGATAATCCCATTCTGGATGGGGTGTTTGTCTTAGGTATGTGGCATGCAGCTAGTTGTCCTTATGCTATGGATGCTCTTGAGTTGGTAGTGGAGTGCACAAAAAATTACAACCCTGAAACCAGGTGGGTAGAGAAGCATGGAAGGATATACGTAGACTTCTCAGTCAAGGGCATTACTGCCACTTTCAATTTTCCACTTAGGAAGAAGATAGTGAGTGTGGACCTACGTAAATTGGAAATAGAGTATAAAAATAACAAGAAAAATGCAAGGAAGAGGATGTATCAATGGAGATCAAAGAGTAGTACATACACTGCCTCATCTAAGCTACCCCTGCATCTGTACAAGTTTGATTTTGATGATGGGCACCAATATATGATTGCTTTGTTGAGCAGGATGACTGACAGGCCTCATGCTGGAAATTTTGAGAACTAGATGTTTGGGATCATCCAGATGATCTTATATGTAGACAACTGACCCTTATGGGCTAAGATCATTAGTGACTCATTGGATGAGAGAATGAGGAGCTTAGGAGGACAAACATGTTTATTTTACATGACTTCATATGTGGTGTACTCTTGTGCATATAAAGGAACTTTTGATGCTTCAAAAATAGTGGGTAAGGCTGGTGGTGATGCTGATGATGCACACATATGGGATCATTATCCCCAATTGCAAAGGAAGACATACCTCTTGGACTACAAACTGGTAAATGATGCATTCTCCATGCATCTGGTCAGAACTATGGAGGAGGATAGGACCAAAAGGCTGAGCATGGAAGCTCAAGAAATTATCTATTGGCATGGAGCATGGTTTATCCAATTTGCCACTTTCTCGTATATTAGAATCAAGGGGTTTGAGGGACAACCTCTTATGTTTCCAAGATACCCCATTGATTGGGTCGTCTTGATGGAATTTTTTAGGCAGGTATCTACAATAGTTGAAGCCTATAAGACACAGAAGAAGATACCTCTAGTTTTGTTTCCAGTATCCATGGCCTGGTACATGTGCCTAGATTCAGAGATTATAAAACATGTCATCAGGGGGTTGAAATTGATGTATCTTCAACCATTTCCTTTGGCTAGATCATATGATCCTTATGGAAGGATATAGAAGATACTAGGAAAACCAATACATCAAAGGCATCTAGAGGACTTTTGGATTGATTGTGATGATGAGATTGAGGTGAGAAGAAGGAAATATCAAAGACTCACCTTGAATCAGATCAAAACCTTTGACTGCATCCTGGTGCCAGTATAGCTGCGTAAGGATGATAGGAAAATCATGTCCAATGAATATGAGGACAAAAAAGTGTATAATGACACCATATCGGCCCCAGATCTCACACAACAGGATGATATATCCTTAGATTAGCTGACAAACGGGGTGATCTAGCTAACCCAGGCTTGGGTGGATGCAGAGATATCCAAACTAAAGAAGAGGGGAATTTCCCTTACAATTGACACTAACAAAAAGAGGTAGGAGGTGTCTGATGAGGAATATGATGATTTCCTCTCTAAAATGAGAAAATCCAATGGGGAAAGATTTCCTACAGAAAAACAAAAGAGGATACACCCTAAGGGTAAGAAAGGTGAAGATGAACCAAAGGGGGTGATAATAGAGAGGATTGCCACTACAACTGTAGGTGCATCTACATCAGCTCATGCATCTACGTCATCTACATAGCCTCTAACAAAAAATCCAAAAATTAAGAGAATTTTGAATCCTATTGTTGAAATTACAGGGATGCAAGTGGAAGGCCAGACCCTGCAACATGAGGTGGAAGAGGGAGACCCCTTAGAAGAAGAACAATTAAATAAAGAACCTGAAGATGATGACTTGTTGGTAGCTAGCAAGAAGAGGAGGGGGATGCCGATGATGTCACCACCTAAGAAACAAAGAATGACTATGAGGGGGATATCCAAGCTGACCCTAGCATCTTGAGAGGAGCACGTGGTGAAATTTTTAGGAAGGAGCTGTAGCATGATGTTCCTCTTCCTACCATAATTAAATTCAAAACTAAGAAAATGGAGGAGCAAACAAGAGAAATGCTCAGAACGAGGAAGGGGGTTCCTTTCTCTTTAGATGATACAGTAGACTTATCTAATGATGAGGTGGTCCAAGATGTGGCCGCTCAACAAATGGAAACTCTAGTTTCCAACACCCGAATGACTCCTCATGGAACTCCATTAGCTTAGACGACGGTTTTGGAAGAAGTGAAGCAAACAAAAGAAATGAAACAAGGTAGCCCAGAAAGGGTAGCCCAACAGATAGGGCTAGACAATTTGGTTGAGAAGGTTACTAGCCCTGCAGCCATAGACTTAACATATAGGGGTGATATAAGCCCAAGTAAAGAAGAAGGTGCACCCAAAGAACCTAAGAAGACTGGAGTGGTAGAGCATACAGAGAAGGATAGCACTGCTCTTGATCAGGGTCAGCAACAACATGAGACACCCACAGAACCAAAAATATCAGAAGTCCAACATAAGAGTGGGGATGATCATGATATATCAGACACTAGTGTTGCTTAGACTTAGGGAGGTTCATCATTGCCTCTAGACAAAGAGGATCAGGAGGTGTTACTTAAAGAAGTCCCAAAAATAGAAGACAAATTAGGTTAGGATGACCCCAAGCCACATGATATCAATGCACCAGGTGGAGAACAAGAAATGACCCATGATCAAGGTGATCCTCAAGGGCAAAGTACATAGGCCTACCAAGGTGTCAATATGCCACAGGATGAGAAGGATAATAAAGAAGATGAAAATCCAAAGGAGGGAGTACAAAATGAAGCATAGGATCAAAATGCAAAAATTTGACAGGATCCTCCTTTGCAGAAGTGTACCCCTCAACAAGAACTCCAACAAGATCCCCCTCATGATGAACTACATGAGGATGAAATTAAGAAGGTGCCTTCTCCACCAAGGATAGAAGATAATACCGGGGGGCTGGACACACATGATATTAACAAAGGTCATCAAGAATTTGGAGGTGATGTACCTCATTGGCTGGAGAAAGAAATATGTACAGAACAAGTGTCAGAAATCCAAGAGTTTGATGTCTCCACCTTGTTTGCTGAGAACATGATGAAACCAAAGAGGAAGGCTAGATTAAAATATGCCATCAAAAGAGATCCTACCATAGGCAAAAGAACCGCATAGATAGCCCTTCCCACAATGCAAAAAGAAAAAGGCAAGATAAGCCTAGAGGAATTCCAAATCACAAATGTTGATCTAGGTTTTGCCAATGAAGACCAAGAAGGTCAAGAAGGGAAGGATATTATTGATCTTTAACCCAAATGGTGAAGAAGGAAAAGGAGAAAACTAAAGTACATAAGGAGCACATTGCTCAATTGCATTCTTTCATAAAAGGGTTAATTAACCCTGATCATACACCAGTTGATCCTGCAGTCCCATTAACTGTCATATCACAGGAGGAGGTCACCAAATTGGACCTAATGAAACATGAGGCAATGGTGATGGAAAAGTAGATGTTTTCAGCGCTCACTGGGGCTGAAGATGTATTGGGAACCTCTTTGTAGAGGTGGAATTATTTCAGTAGCCTAAAGAGGAAGGTAGACAAAGTGTAGAATGACACAGGGAGACGGTAATTCCAATTGGAAAAGGACCTGAGTGATCTAAGTGAGATGAAGAGAATTGATTCATAGATTTTGATAAGTAATAAGGTATTAGATAATAATACTGCCCTGATGACAAGTATATGGTATGAAGATATCAGCTTTGAGAGTGATGTCTTGAAGAAGTGTAGTGGCAAACTCAAGGATATTAGTGTAAAATTACATAGCATGATTGCATATGAAGCAGAAATCCTAGAAGCCTTCAAAGGGAAAATAGAAGGTAAAATTGAGAATCAAGATATAGACTTTGCTATTAAGTCTCTCCATGATAATTTTAAGCTAGTAACAGATGACCCTCTCACCCACTTGACGGAAGATGTAATGAATAGAATTATGAGAATAAAGGTTAAAGTAGAGACATACAATGAGACATTAAACATCAGGAAAGGTAAGCTGGAAGCTCTTAAGGCTAAGTTCCAATCTCATAAACATGTAATAGCAAAAGCTAAAATCTAGGAGGGGGGAGAGGTTGATAGAATAGTGCAAGCATATGAACATATCAGGACAGTAGTAAAGTCCACATGAGAGAGGATGTCTATCAGAGTGATAGTGATAATGAAAGTGATGAAGATGAAGAGAACGATGAGCAAGAGGAAAATGAAGAAGAAGAACCTAAAGAGTGAATGTAGATGTATCACTAAGTGAACATATGCATGAGATAGTTATAGATAGTGAGTCATACAGATGGTTACCAGCTGGCAACTTGTGCCACGAGAGAAAGTTGACTAAGTCATACGAGAATTGTCAACCATTGATCTGAATTGATAAATCTTGGCCATTGGTCAATTGTAACCGCCTCCTCACCTTCTTCTATAAAAGGTGCAGGGGTGCAATCTTTTAGTCATTCAAAACTTAATTGAAATCTGATTGTTGATGAATTCAGTTTAAAGTTATTGTGAATATACATGTTTTGCATACTTAATGAAAGAGAAGCAATTTTGATTACAAATCATTGTAAATCTTGAGTAATTTTTTATTGGAATATGGATATATGCATTGATTAGCTATGTCCCTTGGAGTGCTTTTCAGTCTGCATATATTGTTTTCATTCCTTGTTCCTTTGAAGTTAGGATCAACCATACCTAGCTGTGGAACAACCTAGTGACTTATGGTTTGATTTCTTCTCTCTATGAATGTATCTTGTGTGTATGTGATTCAATAACTAAAGGTTCACTAAAATTAGAAGTATTCTTTCAAATTTCTTTGAATTTCATTACAGATCATCTCCATAATTGCAAATAACACACAATCAAAAGCAAACAAACATGAAATATGTAGATATCCCATAGGCAATTGAAAATACAAAGCATATTTTGAATGAAAGCATGTTAAATTTGATAAATATCATGCAAATACAGATAAATATTCGTGAGGAATACATAAATATCTACTTATAGACACATCATTTAAATAAATATGTAGTGTAGAAGAATGTGTAAGTTCATAATGATCAATGATCAGAAGAATTGATCAAACTTACAAATATCATAGTAATCTTTGGAAATAGAGTAGAATTGACCTCTCTGTGGAGTGAATTTACAGAATACAATGCAATATTGATCACCTAGGAGAACATAAGACCCCTTAAAATAGAAATAGCATGTCACATCAACCTCTGAGTAATGTCAGACGATCATGACCTAATCAATGGAGACTTGGAGTCATCAACTGACCTTAAGTTGATCGTACTTTACAAGATAATAAAGGTTTGTTGTGCAAATTTTTATGCATGTTGTTATGAGTAATAATCATAATCAACATAAATAGGTGCTAGAAGGAGGGCCCCTCTCTGTCTAAGGGTGATTCAATGACACAGAAGAAAAGGTAATAGCCACACAGCTTTGTACTTCAAGTTATATGCAAAGATTTGTTGTTTTGAGTCTATTCATGCTTATCCATCACAACGTTTTCAAAATCGAGCGTAAATATTTTAGGCTTTGTAGTCAATCATTGTGATCCTTGAAAGATATGTTCTCTTTCAGGTCTTCTTACTAAATCTTTGAAGTAATTCACTTAAGATACCTGATATCTTGATGCATGTGTCTAAAAGTCTTACATCACCTCATATTTGCATCATTTCTACAAATATTGCATAAATATTCAGTCAGTTTTAGATTCTGATCTTAAATACATCCTTTACATGAGTGTTTGAGCTGACCTTTATAGTAAACAAGCCAAATTTTCTTAAATTGTAGAAATCTTGGCTCTCAAGCCAAATACCAGGTCTAGATCCAGTGGACTCTTTGGGGAATTGCCTATCCGGGGACTCAGGCCTAGAACAGTAGATATTCATCATTCTCCTAGATCTAGTACATTAGGAACATACTCCAATAACTCCTATTAGGTTGCAAGTACCTATAGGACCACCTGTCATGCCCCCAATCCAACCTCCACCAGTCACAATGCCATTTTTTACTGTAGAGTCACCTCTGGCTTTCACTGCATATCATCCTTTACCTAAAAATCTTGACAAGATTTGTCCTAAATATCATCCATATCAGGATGCTGATGATCACATTAAAACATTCAAGGAAGCCTATTATAGAGCAAGAATTGAACATCAGGATGTGGTATGCAGATTATTTCCATTTTCCTTAGGGGAGGAGGCATATAATTGGTATATCAGACTTGGTCAAGGTTCAGTCAGTTCATGGGTTGCTTTGGAGAAAGCCTTTAAGGATAGATTCAAAATACCTATAGATCCTTCAATGAACTATCATCTGTTTGCCACAATCAAGAGATTTGAGGGAGAACCTATTGCCAATTTCAATGCGAGATTCCAAAAGATGCTCTCAAAGCTAGTTGCTCCCTATACTGTAGCAGATGAAGCTACTAGGAGTATATACTACTCAGCATTAGATCCCCTAACTTCCATGCTTATCAGGAGAACAAATCCTGGTGTCACAACCTTGGCAGGAGCTTTTGAGGAAGCCGTAAAAGTTAGTCAACAGTTGATTCCTGCTCCCACACCTAATATTGCATTTCCTACATTTCCTGTTTATCCTACATATCCTGCTCAACAACAGACCAATGGAGTTATGATACCTCCAACTATAATGCCGAGCCCTTTATAGGTACCTCCACTTAGTATCATGCCACCTCCAATTTGGAATGGTCAAATGGTGCAGTATCCAGGACATACATAGGTACCTCAGGTGGCAGAATAGACTCATAACAATAACAATGGCTCCTCTTTCTTCAAACCCCAAACAAAGAACGTAGTAGCCAAGGTCCAAGAAGAAAAAGAAGAAATTAAAGAGATATCAACACAACTGAGGAAACTCACTACTGAGATCACTCATCTAAGGAGTCAGAATTTCTATTCTCAACCAAATTAGAATAGAGGATATGCTAATGACAGATCTAGTTATCCTGATATGGGATATAATAACAACAACAATAACAACAGTGGTAACAATAACCCCCCTAGACAACCTAGAGTGTGGAACACTAGGCCAAACAATGGTTCTCTACCATCACCCCTAGATAATCAGCATTCTAGTGAACCTAAGAAGACCACTAGAGTGAACCTGGTAGAAGCAGCCCTTACAAACTGGTGTAGGATACATAATACCAATGCTCATGCAGAGCTAGATTGTCCACATTTTAGGATAGCCGCTAGTATATTCCAAGATGAAGTATCTAATACTGTAGGTAATCCACCTTATGTTGAAGGAAATAAAATTGTCCCCTGTGGATATGATTTTGCTCTTGTATTAGAAAGTTTCATCAATCATCCTCATCAGCAGACAATGTCACCTCATGAGAATTACACCCTAGCATGTGAAGAGTCAGCTATGGCTTTTGAAACTAATTATGTTTTTCCATTTGAAGATGAAAATGAGCCATCAAGTGAACATGAAGAAGTGCATACTTATCAACAGTAGTATCAAGGTAGACATAACTACAACCTAAGGAATAACTCCAGCCGACCTATTGGTCCTTTGACTACATCCTTGCCTCCAAATAATTTTAACACTCCTCTTGATCCTAAGGCAAGCAATAACCCTGGATTTCCTAAAGTTAATGCCCAATACTTAGCACCACAAAATACAGTGCCAAAAACTGGTAATTAGTCCTCTAATTCTGATAAATTGGTCTCAGAACTACTCAAAACCCCAGCTATTAAAAAAGCCTTCATGAAATCCTTAGATGATCCTGCTCCAAAAGAGGATAATCATATCTCAAATCATACTGTGAATAAGGATCGTGCTACTAAGGATATTAGTGTTAAGGACAAAACTCTGGCCACTGTTCAAGCTGTAGAAACTTCACACATGACTCTTTACAGAGATAAAACTGAGTCACCTCCTTTTCTCCTTACCATAAGGATGTTTAGTAAGAATTTGCATAACTGCTTAGTAGATTTAGGTGCATCTACTAATGTAATGCCTTTCTCCATATGTAACTCCTTAGGGTTGCATCTTGCCAAGTCACTGAAAAAGGTAACATAGTTAGATAAAACAAAGGTGAGTGTCATAGGAGAATTGACTCACATCCATATGCAATTAGCATCAAATCCAAGAATTCAATACTACATCGATATCCAGGTAGTAGATATACTAGATATGTATGGGATGTTGCTCAGCAGGGATTGGTCAAAAACACTCAATGGATACATGTCCATTGATTTCAGTCACATGTGGTTACCTTGGAAAGGAATACCTAACCAAATAAGGATAGATGATGAACCTTGCATGAAACATATGATCACTGAGTACAATAAAACCAATGAGATCATGTATGTAGATGTTGAACCCAAAGTCTATTCCATCAAACCCCAGACCGTCAAGATAGAGGATATCCTTATGTATGATGTCCATGTTCATAATGACAATCTTCAGGATGATAGAATAATTATAGAGTCTGATTGTAGTTCTAAAAATGAGATAGAGGTAGATCACTTTAAGAACTTTGAAATGCACTTGTCCAAAGAGGTGCAACGTTGCCAATTGTTAAAAATGTCTACTAAAGATGTTCTAATTGAGGGATGGTGTAGGTTACATGATGAAGCACATTCTGAAAAGACCTATGATGCTTGCTTAGATATGATGGAACTAGAACAAGCATGTAGTGAGAAGGCATCATCATTATCCCTAGTAAGTTTTGTAGATAGTGACAGTGATACTGATTCTTGTTTGTCATTTGCAGAAACAAAAGAAAGCACATATCATGATGAAAGTCCTATTCAGAAGATAGAAGAGATATTGGTGTGTAATGAGAGTAATTCTAAGAATAACAAGAATATCACCCCAGGGACAAATTGCTTGGTTGAACCAGATTATGAGATATCTAATGAAGATGGAGATAGTAATTTGTCCAAATTTGAAGAATTTTTATCAAAACAAATTCAGGAGATGATACAACAGCACACTTCCCCACCAGATGTTCTAATTAAAGGGTGGTGCAGGTTACATGAAACACCACATTCAGATACTACTTGCTCATTATGTTTGCATATTTCGAAAAAGTAAATGATGCATTGTTCAAAAGATCCTCCTTCTGATGACAAAGAAGAAAAGGGAATATCAAATTCACATCAGTTAGATAAGGTAAAGTTTGAGAAGATTTAAACACCAAAATTAAGATGGATATCAAGTGGTGTATCTACTAGAGCTAAAAAGAAAAGAGAAGGTCCAGACAAACCTTTAACTGAAGATAAGCCATGGATCCTCAGGTTTGATGGATCCAAATCAAAACAAGGGGCCAGAGTAGGAATAGATCTTATTGATCTAGCTGGTAAATCCTACTTGGCAGCGTATAGATTACAATTCCCATGCATGAATAATGTGACAGAATATGAAGCTCTGATTCACAGGATATTGTTTGCACTCAAAAAAAAAGTAAAGATTATGTATGTCTATGGAGACTCAGAATTGGTAGTAATACAAGTAAGAGGCATATATTCTTGTAATTACAAGAAGTTATCTAATTCTAGACATAGGGTATGGGATTTGATAGAAGATTTTGATGCATTTAACATCACCCATGTGCCTAGAGAACAAAATCATAGGGCAGATGCCTTGGCCCAAGCCGTAAGTACTTTGGAACCATTATCCATATCTGGTCTGAAGAGATTTTCAGTTGAATTAGTATCAACACCCTCTATACCAGATAATGTCATTAACCTTCAAGTGTTTGATGATGACCAGCATATTTTAGACTTCATATCCAACAGAGATGTGTTTGATACACAAATCATAGATGAAAGAAATGTGGAAGATCATACCTGGGAAGAAGAAGAGATCATAGAGCTACCCAGTAACAAGATTCCTAAAGGGATGATAGAATTGGAAAGAGCATTTGATTTAGATAACATGCTGAAAAAGAAAGATCTCCCTAAAGCAAATGGAGGAGAATATTCACTAGTCAACATAGGATATGATGAAGAGAAAAGGAATGTCTTGATTGGAAAGGTGTGTATAGAGGAAGAAATGGTAGGGATAACCCAAGCACTTAAAGATTATGTTCATGTTATTGCTTGGACATATGATGAGTTGAAAACTTATGATACCTCAATCATCACTCATACTATACCATTAAAGCCAGATGTCAAGCCCTTTAGACAAAAATAGAGACTTGTTAGTACTTTGTTGGAGCCCATCATTTTTGAAGAAGTGAAGAAATTGCTTAATACCAAAATCATATTTCCTGTTGGATATTCTACATGGGTGTCTAACTTGGTCCTTGTAAGGAAGAAGAATGGTGACATTAGGTTGTGTGTAGACTTCAAAAATTTAAATAGAGCTTCTGAAAAGGATAATTATACTTTACCTTCACTAGATGAGGTCTTGCAGATAGTAAATGGTGCAAAGATGATGTCATTTTTAGATGGGTTTTCAGGTTACAACTAAGTGATGGTAGACAAGATAGACAGATTGAAGACAACATTCACCACTAAGTGGGGAATATTTGCCTACAAGCACATGCCCTTTGGATTGATAAATGTTGGGGGCACCTTTCAATGAGCAATGGATATAGCCTTCAGGGGATTAATTGGTAAATGCATAGTCATATACATGGATGACTTGACAGTTTTCTCTAAAGAGAGAGGGAATCATGTAGAAGACCTTAGGAAAGTACTAAAGAAGTGTGAACATTATGGAATATCCTTAAACCCTAAGAAATGTATATTTGGGGTAACCACAGGGAAGTTATTAGGTCACCTGATAACAGAGAATGGGATCATCATTGACCCTACGAGAGTAGAATCAATCATGAAGATACAACTTCCTGAGAGTAAGAAGAAGCTCAAATCTTATTTTGGTAAGATCAATTTCATTAGAAAATTCATTACTGGTTCTGTAGAGATTGTCAGACCATTGAATGCAATGCTCAAGAAGGATGCTAAAATTGAGTGGACACCTAAAGCCAGAGCAGCTTTTGAAGATATCAAGAAAGCTATATCTAATGCTCCTATTCTGATTAGTCCAGATTATACCAAATATTTTTACATATACTCATTTTCTTCAAAGCATATGTCTGCAGCAGTACTAACACAAAGAAATGAGGCTAAAGAAGAAAAGCCTATAGCTTTCATGAGTTATCCTTTCAAGGATGCAGAGCTTAGATATATGGATGTTGAAAGATAGGCACTTGCTCTGGTCCAAGTAGTTAAGAAGTTTAGACATTACATCTTGAGAAGTAAGGTAATTGCCGTAGTACCAAATGTAACAGTAAAGATGCTTTTAATGCAAAGTGAACCAGGTGAAAAGAGAGATAAATGGATAATCGTCCTCCAAAAATACGATATGGACATAACACCGATGAAATTAGTAAGAGGACAAGCCCTGAGCTGGATGATATCTAAAATTGATCCTAACATCATGAGCCAACAATATGTTATAAACACAAAGGAAACTGGAGAATGGTTTTCAGATATCAGGCATATCTTGATTACTGGAAGATGTCCTTCAAGGTTATAGGCCTCACAAAGGAGAGCCTTAAAGATAAGATCACAAAAATACATGATAAAGGGAGTTCTTTTCAATAAGAACTATGAAGGAATATATCTTAGATTCCTAGAAAGGTAAGAAGTAGACAAAGTGTTAACAGGATTACATGACAAGTTTCGAACCGCACATGGATCATACTTAGCTACCACTCATGCTATCCTCAGAGTAGGGTATTACTGGCCCACTATTTTAAAAGATACTGATGAACACATCAAATGTTGTCACATGTGTTAGGTTGCTGCAAATAGAGAAAGATATGTTGCTCAGCCCTTGCAACTAGTGATGGAGATGCACCCATTTACTCAATGGGGCATGGATTTCATAGGACCTATCAATCCTCCATCATCTTCAAGCCACAGGTATGTGTTGACTATTACTGATTATTGTACTAGGTGGATTGAAACTATTAGTAGTAAGACATGCAATGCTGAGGATGTGATTAAGTTCTTGGAAAGCAACATAGTAACCAGGTATGGAGTTCCTTATGCTTTAGTATGTGACAATGGATCTACATTTACATCAATAAGATTATCAAGTTGGGCTTTTGACCATGGAATTATTTTGAAGTTTCCTTCAAATTGCTATCCTCAAGGGAATGGACTAGCAAAGTCTACAAACAAGAACTTGTTAAACATCATAAAGAAATTGATAGAGAAAAACCCAAGGGAGTGGAACACCCTATTAAAATACGCATTGTGGGTAGATAGAACTAGGATGAAGGTTGCATTGGGAAATTCTCATTATCACCTAGTATATGGGGTGGATCTTATCCTCCCTGTTAACCTAAAGATCTCCACATTGTAGTTTGCATAGGGGTATCTAGGTATAGACAATAAACAAGAAGTCAGGTTACTTCAGTTAATGCATCTAGAAGAAAAAAGAAGTAGAGCAATTGATCAATTTGGTAAACATCAAGCTGTTGTCAAGCGTTGGTTTGACAAAAGTGCCAGAGTTAAGGCTTTTAAAATTTTAGATTTAGTCTTAATGTGGGATAAAGCACATGAAAGGAAAGGGGATCATGGTAAATTTGATAAACTTTGGATAGGTCCTTTTCCAATTTCAGAAATCTTAGGAGACAGTACCTACAGGATCAAGACTTTAACTGGTGAGGATGTCCCATTACCAGTTAATGGATAGTTCCTCAAACATTATTTTCAAGCCTGAAATAGTGTCATGAAGGTCAAATGTATCATAATGTGCATATTGTATAGTTGTTTGTATAGTTTTGTTTTGCTTGTTGGTTTTCTTGTTGAGTTTTGTTTTGGTTAGCCAAGATGATGCAACTTATCACACTATGAAAATAACCAAATTGTTAGGATTCAAGTGGTGAGGACAAATTACTATATAGGTTATGACTCATGTTGAGGAGTTGGTGATCAGGTCTGTGATATCCTTTTCATCATGGTGCCTTTCCTTAACTGAAGTGATTCTTCACAATGACTCACCTAACAGCCTTGGATTTGTGGAACACATAAGTATAGGTGTTAAGTGAAAAATCTAAAGGGACTCCCTTGCTACCATTGCAATCTCCAACCTAAATCAGCAAGTGACCATGTCTTGCACATTAAGCTTACATGATAATATCATATGAACAAAAGGAATAAATATTGAAAATCCAAAAGGAATAAAATTAGGCCATCTAAGTAACTCTACCGAGGCTATAGATGCTTGTTGGCAGTGGGGCTCTACTTAGGGGGATTGTATAGATAACCTTGTTGACGCTATAGACACCTGCTAGTAGAAAGGCTCTATCCAGGTTGGCTATGAGGGCTGCTCCCAAAATATGTATCTTAACATCAGTTACTCATGTTTTCATCTTACTCTCAAGATGAGGATAATTAATCATCTACACACACCTGATCCTTTGCTAGCATTTATTACAATGATACAAATTCTATCATTCAGAAAGATCATAATACTTATGCTTAAAGAGAGTTAAAATGCTATGTTAGAATGTGATCACATCACTTGAATCATTGGAATTTGGTTATTTTCTTTGGTGGCAAGTTGGTGTGTGGTTACACAACACGCCCCATTTTGCCTTGAGGAAATAGGGACCCAACTTTTTTTTGTTGCTTGTGGCTTGTTTGTTTTATGCTTTGGGCAATTTGGTAAAACCAGTCATGCATGTAACCTTGTAAGAGGGTGGATTTGCCACTATGATGAAGTCAGTTGGAAAAGTTAGTAGTTCCCATTATTCACTTTATGGTTGGAAAGTACACAAAATTCCAGGCAGGTTTGTCTTTTAGATCACCCCAAAATTGTCTAAGAGAAGAAAGTTATCTTGAGTCAAAGTTTAGTCAAACCTGATATCATGGGCGGGGGGTCATATTTCTAACATCAGTCATATTTGATAAGATCACCTAGATATAGGATCATCACTTGATAATCGCCAAGTGTGCGATGCACAGATGTCAAATTTAAATAAGAGCCAATATCTACTTGTCGAAAGATTTCGCATATCCCACAGGGGGTCATGTTTTGAACATCAGTCATCTTACGAATATGACCCTCTTCACAAAGATCACCCTATGTCAATATGACGGTGACATCATCTGATTCTGATGAATGAGGGAAATCACCTTGATGATGACATCATCATTCCATCTAAACCACGGGGGGGTATATATCCAATATCCGTCATATTCCTTAATATGATGATGATGTCATTAAAACTTGATAATTAAATGATGTCGATGACATGATGATGTCACCCTGATCTTTTCCAAGGAAAGGGGGGGTCATATTTTAGATTCCCCTGATCTTAGTTTCATGACCCGATATACACATAGTCAAATGTTGACCATATCATCCAATTCTTTGCACTCAGTTATCCCCCAGAAAAGTAAAGGGGGTCATATTATCCGAAGGGGTCATATTTCTGAATATCCCCTAATCTTTTTAAGATCACCCCCCCTTTTAACATTAAATGCAATTAAATACACTAGATGAACTTCCGCTGATTACAAATGTATGTTGAACACTTGGCAACATCTACAGATTCCCTGCAGATGATCAACAGATTTAATTAGGACAACACATTTTTACCCTAATATGTCCTATTGATTTGTTTTAAAGGTAAAATTCAAAGGTCATTTTCATTCACCTTGCAATAAATCAAGAAATTACAGAGCTCTGAAGTCAAACCCTCAACAGCTACCTATCAACAGATCAGATCCTTCGACAGAACGGAACGAGTGATCTTAAGCATTTATAGTCTTTCCCCATAATCACTCATCTAATCCAAAAGAAAGCATTATCAAGTAAGTAACTGTAAACCCTCCCATTGTCATTTTCTATAATTTTAGGTAGAGGATTTGTCTTTACTAGGGTATGGCTTTGTGTAATATGTATAACGGTAAAATGAAGAGTAATATACAAAGTATACATGATAGAAGTACATGATGTTGTAAGAATGCATATGGACACTATAGAGTAAAATATATCATGTTTATTGCAGGAATCCATGGCTGATCTCAAGAGAAATAGGTATGAGGCAGAGTTCCTCAAGCCCATGTGTGTGCAGCCTAAGGGAGTATAGTTCAAGTACAGAGTCATTGGTGATACACACCAGGGGGATACAGACCTGGTAGTATGGTCGACCAGATTGGATAATGATAAGGATAATCCCATTCTAGATGGGGTGTTTGTCTTAGGTATGTGGCATTCAGTTGGTTTTCCTTATGCTATGGATGCTCTTGAGCTGGTAGTGGAGTGCGTAAAAAATTACAACCCTAAAACTAGGCAAGTACAGAAGCATGGAAGGATACACGCAAACTTCTCAGTCAAGAGCATTACTGCCACTTTCAATTTGCCCATTGGGAAGAAGATAGTGAGTGTGGACCTACGTAAATTAGAAAAATAGTATAAAAATAAAAAGAAAAATGTGAGGAAGAGGATGTATCAATGGAGATCAAAGAGTAGTACATACACTGCCTCAGCTAAGCTACCCATGCATCTGTACAAGTTTGATTTTGATGATGAGTACCAATATATGATTTCTCTACTGAGCAGGATGACTGGCAGGCCTCATGCTAGAAATTTCAAGAACTAGATGTTTGGGATCATCCAGATGGTCTTATATGCAAACAACCGACCCTTATGGGCTAAGATCATCAGTGACTCATTGGATGAGGGAATGAGGAGCCTGGGAGGACAAACATGTTTATTTTACATGACTTCATATGTGGTGTACTCTTGTGCATATAAAAGAACTTTTGATGCTTTGAAAATAGTAGGTAAGGTTGGTGGTGATGCTGATGATGCACACATATGGGATCATTATTCCCAATTGCAAAGGAAGGCATACCTCCTAGACTACAAACTGGTAAATGATGCATTCTCCATGCATCTGGTCAGAACTATGGAGGAGGATGGGACCAAAAGGCTGAGCATGGAAGCTCAAGAAATTATCTATCAGCATGGAGCATGGTTTATCCAATTTGCCACTTTCTGATATATTAGAATTGAGGGGTTTGAGGGACAACCTCTTATGTTGCCAAGATACCCCACTGATTGGGTCGTCCTGATCGAATTTGTTAGGCAAGTATATATAATAGTTGAAGCCTAAAAGGCACAAAAGAAGATACCTCCAATTTTTTTTCCAGTATCCATGGGCTGGTACATGTTCCCAGATTTAGAGAGTATAAAACATGTCATCGGGGGGTTTAAACTGATGTACCTTCAACCATTTCCTATGGCCAGATCATATGATCCTTAAGGCAGGATGCAGAAGATACTAGGAAAACCAATACATCAAAGGTATCTAGAGGACTTTTGGACTGATTGTGATGATGAGGCTGAGGTTAGAAGAAGGAAATATCAAAGACTCACCTTGATTCAGATCAAAACCTTTGACTGCATCCTGGTGCCAGCATAGCTGCATAAGGATGATGGGAAAATCATGTCCAATGAATATGATGACAAAAAGGTGTATAATGACACCATATCAGCCCTAGATCTCACACAACAGGAGGATATATCCTTAGAACAGCTGGCAAATGGGGTGATCTAGCTAACCCAGGCTTGGGTGGATGCAAAGATTTCCAAACTAAAGAAGAGGGGCATTGCCCTTACAATTGACACTAAGAAGAAGAGGTAGGAGGTGTCTACTAAGGAATATGATGATTTCCTCTCTGAAAAGAGAAAATCCAATGGGGAAAGATTGCCTACAGAAAAACAAAAGAGGATCCCCCCTAAGGGTAAGAAAGGTGAAGATGAACCAAAGGGGGTGATATTAGAGAGGATTGCCACTACGACTATAGGTGCATCTACATCAGCTCAGGAATCTACGTCATCTACATAGCCTCTAATAGGAAAACCAAAAACTAAGAGAATTTTGAAGCCTACTGTTGAAATTATAGGGATATAGGTGGAAGGCTAGACCCTGCAGCATGAGGTGGAAGAGGGAGACCCCTTAGAAGAAGAATAATTAAATAAAGAACCTGAAGATGATGACTTGCTAGTAGCTAGCAAGAAGAGGAGGGGGATGCCATTGATGTCACCACCTAAGAAACAAAGAACGGCCATGAGGGTGGATATCCATGCTGACCCCATCATTTTGAGAGGAGCAAGTGGTGAAGTTTTCAAGAAGGAGCTGCAGCATGATGTTCCTCTTCCTACCATAATTAAATTCAAAACCAAGAACGCGGAGGAGCAGAAAAGAGAAATGCTTAGGACAAGGAAGGGGGTTCCTTTATCTTTAGATGATACAGTAGACTTATCTGATGATGAGGTGGTCCAAGATGTGGCCACTCAACAAATGGAAACTCTAGTTTCCAACACCCGAATGACTCCTCATGGAACTCCATTAGCTTAGATGGCGGCATTGGAAGAAGTGAAGTAAACAAAAAAAATGAAACAAGGTAGCCCAAAAAGGGTAGCCCAACAGAGAGGGCTAGACAATTTGGTTGAGAAGGTTACTAGCCCTATAACCATAGACTTAACATATAGGGGTGATATAAGCCCAAGTAAAGAAGAAGGTGCACCCAGAGTACCTAAGAAGATTGGAGTGGCAGAGCATACAGAGAAGGATAGCACTGCTCTTGATCAGGGTCAACAACAGCATGAGACACCCACATAACCAAAAATATCAGAAGTCCAATAGAAGAGTGGGGGTGATCAGAATATATCAGACACTGGTGTTGCTCGGACTCAGGGAGGTTCATCATTGCCTTTGGATATAGAGGATTAGGAGGTGTTACTTAAAGAAGTCCCAGAAACAGAAGACAAGTTAGGTCAGGATGACCCCAAGCCACAGGATATCAATGCACCGGGTGGAGAATAGGAAATGACCCATGATCAGGGTGATCCTCAAAAGAAAAGTACACAGGTCTCCCAAGAGGTCAATATGCCACAGGATGAGAAGGATAATAAAGAAGATGAAAATCCAAAGGAGGGAGTATAGAATGAAGCACAGGATCAAAATGTGGAAATTCCACAAGATCCTCCTTTGTAGAAGTCAATCCCTCAACAAGAAGAACTCCAACAAGATCCCCCTCATGATGAACTACATGAGGATGAAATTAAGAAGGTGCCTTCTCCACCAAGGATAGAAGCTAATACTAGGGGGCTAGACACACATGATATTAACAAAGGTCATCAAGAATCTAGAGGTGATGTATCTCATTGGTTGGAGAAAGAAATATGTACAGAACAAGTGTCAGAATTCCAAGAGTTTGATGTCTCCACCTTGTTTGTTGAGAACATGATTAAACCAAGGAGGAAGGCCAGATTAACATGTTCCACAAAAAGAGATCCTACCATAGGCAGAAGAACCGCACAGATAGCCCTTCCCACAGTGGAAGAAGAAAAAGGCAAGATAAGCCTAGAGGAATTCCAAATCACAAATGTTGATCTGGGTTTTGCCAATGAAGACCAGGAAGGTCAAGAAGGGAAGGATATTATTGATTCTTTAACCCAAAGGGTGAAGAAAGAAAAAGAGAAAAATAAAGTACATAAGGAGCACATTATTCAATTGCATTTTTTCATAAAAGGGTTAATTAACCCTGATCATACACCAGTTGATCCTGTAGTCCCATTGATTGTCATATCACAAGAGGAGGTCACCAAATTGGACCTGATGAAACATGAGGCAATGGCAATGGAAAAGTGGATGTTTTTAACGCTCACTGGGGCTAAAGATGTATTGAGAACCTCTCTACAGAGGTGGAATTCTTTAAGTAGTGTTGGTCATGATGTTAGTCATTCACAAACATAGAATAAAAGTTACACAACAACCTTTACTCATCTTGAAAGATACGATGAATTTAGAGAATTCATGATCCCAAGTCTCCGTTGATTAGGTCTTAATCTACTGACGTTACTCAGTGGTTGATGTGTGTTGCTGTTTTCCATTCAGGGGCCTTACATATTTCTGCAAAGTGCATCATCATTTTCCAAATATCCTGCTCTGGATGTTTGCTCTGCATAAATCTCCAACAATTCTACCTCTGCACTGTGAATATAGTCAAATAATGTGCCTATAGGCTGATATTTGCATGATTTCTACCACTATTTATGATTCTTTGCATGATTTCTACGACTATTTATGATTCTTTGCATGATATTTTCAATACTACATGCATTTAACTCAAATATGCTAATGATTTTCAGTTACCTACGGGATTTCAGCATATTTCTCTGTTTCTGCTTATTATTTATCATGATTTGCAGTTATGGTGATGAATTTATGAAATTAAAAAAAGGAAAAGGGTTAAAGAATAAGATTCCCAAAACTACTTGACTTAGATCACTGATCCACATACAAGCTCCCATACATGCAATGAAAAGAAGGAAACTAGAAATCATACTTCACCAGGACATTCCACAAATCCGCATGATCTAGTGCAAATCTTCAAAGGAAAAGTTGATAACAACATGCAATGAAATGAAAGCGCTTCCAGTTGAACACAACATTCACCAGTACATATCCAGAAATCAACAAGAAGATTACGTAAAATTTACAATCAGGATGTAATCTGAAACTTCATATCCATTCAATATGCTCAAGAACAGGTACATTTACAGTGATCTGAAGAAAGAACCTTGACATTTCAACAATTCAGTCTTCATTAGTCTCAGTAATCCGATCTCCTAATTGATTCTACAGTAATTGGCCTTAATGCGCTAGATGCGTCTGTGTATTGATATTTTAATGTCTCAGGCTCTGGCCTTTATATAGAGCAAATGCCAGAAAACAGTTACAATGATCCAAGGATCAGGATCCTCTCATAACAATCAACGGTCCAGATGAAAAGCACATGCTTCGCTAGTTGGCAAATGTACAGCTGGCACAGAATATTCCAGCATCTTCAACTTGATTCAGTCTCCAGCTGGCAAACAACATATTTGACAATATCCTCCTCATTTCTGGTTCATGTTGTCTCTATGTGCAACCATACAATGCTCAGCTTCAGCAGCATCATGACTTCCTGCAAGTAAACAGACAAACATTAAGTTCATCATCATGTGGAACATAGCATGAAGTAAAACGTTTTATTAAACAAGCCCAAAATGTGCAGCTACAGGCAATCGGGCTCCAAATCAGTGGAAATTATGCACTAAATGCATAAACAGCATCAAAACACTCGGGTCAACCATTGTTGACTGGAAATCAGCAATCGGGTCTTCAAATTTCCATCGCTTCATTTTCCCGCCCATTTTCTTGTATATCGGGCTCCAAATATGATCATGTATCTCAAAATATACAAGGAAATAACCGCTTTTAACAAATTATTTCAAATCCGGCTTTGCATGCTCTGTTTGTATGTTTCGGGTCATCATCATATTCGCATCGGTGTGACCACATATGATCGGGGTGACAAAATTAGACTTGGCCGATGGCAACAGTTATACCGACGCCAAAAATCATGATGATGATCAACTCTATGTCTTCTATCTAGCTGCAGGATATCATGAAATATGATGCTCCTCCCTTCCGAATGCTCTGATGAAAAGCACATCAGGATGTTTCGCTTCTGCATATTGGGGAAAGAAAGACATCATCGTCATCATCATGTCGAAGGAAAATAGGAGGATTTGGAATATGATCCTGCTGCTGAGGAAAGGAATATGATGGTGACGTCATCGTCATATTCGGGCTTCATTAAAATGCAAAAGATGACGTCACCGTCATGTTTCGTTAAGATCAGGGGATAAATGTAATATCGGGTCACCTAAGGAAGATGATCGGGTGGTGCATGTAATATGACCCCTTTGCGGCCAAGGTAACCCTCTCGAAAGATCAGGATGATGATGATGATCATCATCATATCCGCACTAGGTGATTTAAAATATGATCCTGCTGAATGTCCAAATGACGTCATCAGGATATCCGGGGCTTTTGTTAATCTTAGAACATGACGTCATTGTCATATTCGCGAACCGGATCATGTTTTGGAAAATATCCTGCCGAAGGAGAAATGTGATGGTGATGTCATCCTGATATTTGCTTCTTCGTTTATCAGATCGGGATGACGTCATCAGGATATTTGCAAAAGGTTATATTTCTCGGCAGGAGGACATTACGAAATGTCGGGTAGACAAACAAGATCATGATGATCTTGACAACATGACTTAGGAATGGAATATCACTCTCCCTTTGAAAGATAGGGTGATCATCATGATCATGCAAAAGGAGATCAGGAGGATATGAAATATGATCCTGCCTTGAAAGATCAGGATGATGATGATCACCAGGACTTTGACGTGCGTATGCAAATTATGCAGATGGTGGATTTTCTAAGTAGGGTGATATTATAATATCAGCATGATATTATAATATCGGGTGATGTTAAAATATCATGATGCTCGCGATGTGCCCAAGGTCATTTGACGGGTAAAACACACTATCACCCAAAATTGACGTCCGGATATTGGGACTGCATGATTTTTATCGGGTGATAGACCAAGATCATGATGATGACCTTTCACGATACAAAAGACCGCTCGACGGGGAAAACTTACTATGACTTAAAGTTGACATCTGGATATTTCGACCTCAAGATATTATCGGGGGGCGTTTCAAATATGATGATGATGTTCTTCATACAGCAAAACTGAGTTTATAAAATATGACCCTCTTCTTGCGAATATCAGGTTTGACCAAAACTTTGACTGTGCATAACTCCCTCATATGGACGAATTTTCAAGTGATGTAAAAGGCAAACCTGCATGGAATTTCAAGCTCTTTCTAAATATGAGGTCATAGAAACAAAATATGAACTTTGACAAACTGACCTCATGATGATGACCAACTTCATCGAATATCATGATGATGATGCACCTGACTCATTTTTACCAAACCGCCAGAAAACAGACAACACAAGCCAAGCCAAAAGTTGGGTCCCTGTTTTGCCAAGTCAAAATGGGGCGTGTTGTGTAACCACACAACAAGTAGCCTAAAGAGGAAGGTAGACAAAGTGTAGAATGACACAGGGAGACAATCATTCCAATTGGAAAAGGACCTGAGTGCTTTGAGCGAGATGAAGAGAATTGATTCACAGATTTTGATAAGTAATAAGGTATTAGATAATAATACTGCCCTACTGACAAGTATATGGTATGAAGATATCAGGTTTGAGTGTGATGTCTTGAAAAAGTGCAGTGGCAAAAATAGGGATATTAGTGTCAAATTACATAGCATGATGGCATATGAAGCAGAAATCCTAGAAGCCTTGGAAGGGAAAATAGAAGGTATAATTGAGAATCAAGATGCAGACTTTGCTATTAAGGCTCTCCATGATAATTTTAAGCCAATAACAGATGAAGATATCAGGTTTGAGTGTGATGTCTTGAAGAAGTACAGCAGCAAACTCAGGGATATTATTGTCAAATTACAAAGCATGATGGCATATGGAGCAGAAATCCTAGAAGCCTTGGAAGGGAAAATAGAAGGTAAAATTGAGAATCAAGATGTAGACTTTGCTATTAAGGTTCTCCATGATAATATTAAGCCAGTAACAAATGACCCTCTCACCCACTTGACGGAAGAGGTAATGAATAGAATTATGAGAATAAATGTTAAAGTAGAGACATACAATGAGGCATTAAACAGCAAGAAAGCTAAGATGGAAGATCTCAAGGCTAAGTTCCAGTCTCATAAACATGCAATAGTAAAACCTAAAATCTAGGATGGGGGAGAGGTTGATAGAATAGTGCAAGCATATGAACATATCAGGACAGCCATAAAGGTCCACATGAAAGAGGATGTCTATCAGAGTGATAGTGATAATGAAAGTGATGAAGATGAAGAGAATGATGAGCAAGAGGAAAATGAAGAAGAACCTGAAGAGTGAATGTAGATGTATCACTAAGTGAACATATGCATTAGATACTTATAAATAGTGAGTCATACAGATGGTTGCCATTTGGCACCCTGTGCCACGAGAGAAAGTTGACTAAGTCATAAGAGAATTGTCAACCATTGATCTGAATTGATAAATCTTGACCATTGGTCAATTGTAACCACCTCCTTACCTTATTATATAAAAGGTGCAGGGGTGCAATCTTTTAGTCATTCGAAACTTAATTGAAATATGATTGTTGAAGAATTTAGGACTTATTTCAAAGTTATTGTGAATATACATGTTTTGCATACTTAATGAAAGAGAAGCAATTTTGATTACAAATCATTGTAAATCTTGAGTAATCTATGATTGGAATATGGATATATGCATTGATTAGCTACGTCCCTTGGAGTGCTTTTCAGTCTGCATATATTGTTTTCATTCCTTGTTCCTTTGAAGTTAGCATCAACCATACCTAGCTGTGGAACAACCTAGTGACTTATGGTTTGATTTCTTCTCTCCATGAATGTATCTTGTGTGTATGTGATTCAATAACTAAAGGTTCACTAAAATTAGAAGTATTCTTTCAAATTTCTTTGAATTTCATTACAGATCATCTCCATAATTGCAAATAACACACAATCAAAAGAAAACAAACATGAAATATGCAGATATCCCATAGGCAATTGAAAATACAAAGCATATTTTGAATGAAAGCATGTTAAATTTGATAAATATCATGCAAATACAGATAAATATTCATGAGGAATACATAAATACCCACTTGTAGACACATCATTTAAATAAATATGTAGTGTAGAAGAATGTGTAAGTTCATAATGATCAAAGATTAGAAGAATTGATCAAACTTACAAATATCATAGTAATCTTTGGAAATAGAGTAGAATTGACCTCTCTGTGGAGTGAATTTTCATAATATAGTGCAATACTGATCACCTAGGTGAATGTAAGACCCCTTAAAATGGAAAACAACATGTCACATCAACCTCTGAGTAATGTCAGATGATCATGACCTGATCAATGGAGAATTGGAGTCATCAACTTACCTTAAGCTAATCGTACTTTACAAGATAATAAAGGTTTGTTGTGCAAATTTTTATGCATGTTGTTATGACTAACAATCATCATCAACATGAACCTAAAAGAATAAGTGCAATTTTGGCTATCCGCTTACCAGCACACAAGAAAGGCTTGCATAGTTTCATTGGTAGGATCAACTTCGTCAGAAGATTTATCCCTGATATTGTTGATTTGTTAAATCCACTAACTATTATGTTGAGAAAGAATGTGCCTTTCAGCTAGACTAGAGAATGAAAATGAAGCTTTGAGCTTATTAAAGAAGCATTGGCAATTGTACCTACACTTCTAAGTCCTGATTTTTCTAAAGATTTCACTTTGTATGCTTATGGTAATGTTGATTCTATTTCTGCTATGTTGGTATAGAAGAATGATTTAGAAATGGAGCAACCTTTAGCTTTTTTCAGTCAAGCATTGAAGGATTATGAGCTAAGGTACACCTTCATTGAGAAAGATGTGCTTGCTATTATAAGGTGTTTCAAGAAGTTTAAACACATGTTGTCAAGTAATAAGATTAATCTAATGGTTTCTCATCTGAGCATGAAGGAATTTCTGTTAAGTAAGGATCTCAGTGATAAGAGAGCTAGTTGTGTGACTAAGGTAATGGAATATAACGTGAACATTAAGGTTACCAAGCTGGTCCGGGGTAAAGGGTTGTGTGAATAGCTTGTTGATGGTGTTGTCAGCAAAGAGGAACGTGAACAAGAAGTTGTTCTATTATTGCAAGATCAAGAGCAAACAGTTGTTTCAGTTCCCGTTACTGATTAGGTGCAAGCAATGGTTCATTTCTTGCAGATCAGTAAGTGTCCTTAGGGCTTCGATAGAACCAAATGAAGGTATTTCAGATTGTAATCTATAGCTTATGTGTGTTAGATCTAGGGCACACAACTGAGAGGGGGGGTGAATCAGTTGTACAAAAACTTGCTTCTACTTCAAACACTTGATTCTTCTTGTTATCTAATAGCATATCAATTAACCATTTATGAAAGCATAAAGCATAAAACATCAGAGCAGATAAACATCAACACATTGAACACCAAGATTTTGACATGGAAAACCCGGTCAAGGGAAAAACCATGGGGTGATTAACCCAAGGATTATTCTCTGTTAGAAGAATAAGAAAAATAGATGGCACATGCCAATTAGGGCTCACTACTTGAGCACACTACTCACAAGGAGGCACACTACCTACAAGAGACACACTGTCTACAAGATAACAAGTATTACAAACTTGAACTGGAGATTGACATCTTTACCATGTCAGGATTAGTTCCATTTAAGCCCGAGACACTCCTGCTCTGCCTTTCGCACTTTCACTATACCACACTCATCCGCTGCAAAACATACTTTGAAATGAATTCACAAACCTTTATTTATGCAAGGCATCGACTTAGGAACAATCATCTAAGTCAGCAATCATCCATAAGAACATTCGCAAGATGAATTACTCATCCAATTGGCCAGCCTGAACAAGAACATCTTCATCCGGAAGTATATCTCCAATTCTAGGCTCTAACACTAATGCGGACTGACAACACAACCTCAACATGATCCAAGAACCTTCACAGGCTTGCTTGAATGACCAGGTACATCTGCACTTCCTCTACTTACTAGAATCTCATCTCTCCTGCCTCCGGTGCCTCCAGAACATAGTTTGTCATGACTGTCACAAAGGAGTAGATTCTTCCGGACCTTCAAACTATGTACTAATCGAGATGACACATCATAAAGACATCCCAAACACTCCTTCCAATCTGCAGAATAGGACAATGCACTTCTGGATCTCACCGGACCTTTTTGTAACACTCTGTCACTTCGGAGCATCTCCCAGAACTAGTTCTACTTGATCGATCATAACTTCTTCATATCTTCATGCGAACCTCTAAAATATTAATTAGATCATCTCAAGACACATATCTACAAACCCTTTAAACTGTATCCTCTGGTCTTCATCTTATCTTTGACTTTTACCTTAATGTCATCACTGTTCTGCACTGTTCCTGATTGAGGCTAATTTTCTCAATATCCTCAGCACACAACTCATCCAATCCTTATCATTAAAGCAATATGAGTATGTTGACATCAATGACAACACTGGTTATCCTCATACTTGCAACAATCTCCCCCTTTGTCATTGATGGCAACATATGATGTGAAAAACCATCAAGACAAGAACTTCTCCTTTCTGTCACAACTCCCCCTTTGATCATCAACCACTTGTTTTTCACATGTCTTCTCTCCCCCTTTGACATTAATGGCAAAGGGCTCATACTTGCAACTTTAACACATCAGAAACATACCAGCTGCTCCCCCTGAGTAGCAGCTCCCCATCACCAATCCGGATCATAAGATATGACTGTGATATCCACCGGACTGATGCACATCAGTGCATCCTAGTTCATCACCAAAGGGGCAATGACCCCTAACTTCTCCCTGAGATACTCAAAAGAGTCCTTGGGAAGAGGTTTAGTAAAAATATCTGCAATCTGATCCTTGGAGGGTACATACTCCAATCTGACTTCATCCTTGTTCACTTGTTCTCTCAGAAAGTGAAACTTGATAGATATGTGCTTGGTCTTAGAATGCAACACCGGATTCTTAGAAATATTTATTGCACTTGAATTATCAGAGAAAATTGTGATAGGCTCCTCATATTCTACTTTAATGTCTCTTAGCATCTGCTTCATCCATAAGATTTGAGTGCAACTACCTGCTGCTGCAATGTATTCTGCTTCAGTTATAGATAGAGATATTGCCTCTTATTTCTTGCTTAGCCAAGAACCTAATCTTTTTCCCAAAATGAATGCTCCACCACTGGTGCTTTTCCAGTCATCCACATCTCCTGCCCAATCTGCATCTGTATATGCATGAAGAGAGAAATCATGATCTCTAGGGTACCATAGACCAAACTCAACTGTCCCCTTTAGATATCAAAAATCCTCTTGATTGCCATAACATGAGATTCTCTAGGATCAGCTTGGAATCTAGCAACAAGACCAACAACCTGCATAATATCTGGTCTAGTTTGAGTGAGATACAATAGTCCTCCAATCATTGACCTATATTTTTTGTGATCAACCTTGGAAGAGTTATCATCTTTTCTCAACTTACATCCGGTTGCCATGGGAGTATTCATTGGCTTTGAATCTTCCATTCCAAATTTTCTCAACAATTCTTTCACATATTTGGTCTGAGAAATGAAGATCCCTTTCTTTGTTTGAGTGATTTGCAGACCCAAGAAGAAATTCATTTCACCAAGCATTGACATTTCAAACTCACTTTTCATTTGATTTGCAAAGTTTTTACACATACTGTCTCTTCCTCCAAAGATGATATCATCAACAAATACTTCAACAATCAAGATGTTTTCATTATCTATTTGAAAATATAGATTACTATCAACAGTACCTTTGTTGAAACCAATCTTCAAAAGATGTTTGTCCAGCCTCTCATACCATGCTCTTGGGGCTTGCTTTAGACCATACAGTGCCTTCTTTAATTTGCAGACCATATCACCATGCTCAGATAACTGAAATCCTTCCGGTTGTTCAATGTACACCTCTTCTTCTAGGTCACCATTCAGGAAAGTAGATTTGACATCCATCTAATACACTTTGAAATCTTTGAAGGCAGAAAATGCAAGAAATAGTCTGACTGCTTCAATTCTTGCCACCGGAGCAAAGGTTTCCTCAAAATCAATCCCTTCTATTTGAGAGTAGCCTTTGCAGACTAATCTGGCTTTATTTCTGATTACTTCACCAACTTCATTTAGTTTGTTCCAGAAGACCCATTTGGTTCCAATCACATCCTTGTTACTAGGTCTAGAAACAAGATCCCAAGTGTGATTTTTCTCAATTTGCATCAACTCTTCCTCCATTGCTTTGGTCCAATTTTCATCATTATAGGCTTCATTTATTGTCTTAGGTTCAATCTTTGAGATCATACAACATTCATCTGGATTTTGAGCAACATTCCTTCTAGTTTGCACACCTTTGCTTTTGTCACCTATGATTTGATCTTCAGAGTGGTTCGGTCTTACATACCTTGGAACTTTGGGAGTTTCTTGCATTTCTGCTTCTTGATCAGGCTCATCTAGGCCTATCTCTTCTTCCTGATTTACCAGATCAGTCTGAATCTGACCTTCAGGAAAGGATTGAGTTCCTTGAATTAGAACATCATTCTGATCATCTTCATCATACTCAAAAAATCTTGAGGGCTTTTCAATACCTTCATCAACCTTCACATTTGTACTTTCTGTCATCTTTCTCAGTCTCTTATTGTAACACCGGTATGCTTTGCTTTGAGTGGAGTATGTTGGAAAGAGACACTATATGGATTCATGGTTGTTGTCATTGATGGCAACAAAGGTCATCCCACATATCCGCAAGTCATGGTGTGTCTCTACCGGAAGTCAGAATGAAGATTATTGTGGTCCGGTGAACAAGAACAGAGCATGTGGCAAGGTCTGATAGACTGGTCTGGATCTCTCGGAGGAAGTATCTTGGTGCAGTGTGGATTTGGGGAAGTCAAGAGGACTACCTTGAGTGGTATATTCCAAGGATTTAGCCTCCAGTGATAGATGAGGAAAAAGATATGAATAGTTGAGTACCGGATTCCTGAGTGATAGTGTGAATAGAGGAAGAACCGACTGACAGAACATCAGACTACCTTCCGGATGTGTTACTTATGGTGTTAAAGGATATGAAGACATGAATCATACTTAGCCAACATGATTAATGATTTCTATAAGTATATGCTTGATCCGCATTACTTGATGTGGTAGGATTCAGCCGACAGATCAGAATTAGTGAAAAGATTGACTATTCTGGGTGCCGACTAGAAAGGTGATGAAATTACTTGTGCAGATACATATGAACGATGGATTTAGTTGTGAGAGGTGTTGTTGTGTAGTGATATATGCAAATAAGTGTAGAGCAGAGTAGAAGCAGTAAGAAAGATCCGGTATGTGAAAGGAAAGCAGAATAAAGAGAAGAGGAAAGATGAAGTGCAGCAGATTAGTGTACTGAGCCTAACCGGAACTGAACTCCAGCATATGTAAATGCTTCCAATCAATTCAAGTATTGTATAACATTCTTTTGTAGACAGTGTGTCTCCTTGTAGGCAGTGTGCCTCCTTGTGAGCAGTGTGCTCGGGCAGTGAGCCCTAATTGGCAAGTACCATTTTGTAATTCCTTATTCTTCTAACAGAGAATAATCTTTGGGTTAATCACCCTGTGGTTTTCTCCCTTAACAGGGTTTCCACGTCAAAAATACTGTGTCATGTGTTTTTCATTTCATGGTAATGTTTGCTTGTTTGAATTAATGCTTCATTGATTAATAAGAAAGTTCAAAAGAAGAAATAATTAGGATAACTGATTCACCCCCCATCAGTTATCAACAGAGTAACCCAAGAAAATTCCTTCATCACTTCTAGCATCAAACTTTCCTAGATCTTCATCTCTTTTAATGTAACATTTGCTACCAAATACTTTGAAATATCTCACAGTAGGAGTGATGCCAAACCAAAGTTCATAGGGAGTCTTACTGGTATTGCTTCTGATTTGAACTTGATTAAGAGTGTAGACTGCAGTGCTGATAACTTCTCTCCAAAACATCTGAGGAACATTTGCTTCCATCATCATTATCCTGGATGCTTCCTGGATGGTCCGGTTCTTTCTCTCAACTACTCCATTCTGTTGTGGAGTCCTAGGAGCAGACAACTATCTCTTTATACCATGCTTCTCACAAAAGTCTATGAATTCATCGGATGTGAATTCACCACCTCTATCAGATCTCAGACATTTCAGTTTTAATCCAGTTTGATTCTCTACCATAGCCTTGAAGATTTTGAACTTCTCAAAAGCTTCTGATTTCTCTTTCAAAAAGGTAACCCACATCATCTGGGAATGGTCATCAATCGGTAACATGAAATATCTATCACCTTGCATACTCTTGATTCTTGTCGGACCACATAGATCAATATGAACTAATTCTAATAATCCGGTAGAGGACTGATCCTTGCTTTTGAATGAGACTCTGCTCTGTTTACCTAGTTGACATTCTTTGCACAAACTATTTGTAGGTTTTACCAGCTTTGGAAGATCTCTTACAGCCTAAGTATTGCTTATCTTGATGATGTTATCAAAATTTATGTGACACATCCTTCTATGCCATAACCAACTCTAATCAACTTGAACAAACAGACAACTTTTGTTAGTACCAACTAGATGGAAGATATTACCTTTTGTTTGAGTACCGGATGTAATCGCAGTTCTGGAGCTTTCAAAGATCCTGCATCTTCCATTCTTGAACCGGAGATCATAGCCTTTGTCCACCAACTGACCAACACTGAGAAGATTGTACTTCAATCCTTCAACATATAGTACATTACTAGTTTTGTTCTTTCCATCAAAAGAGATAATTCCCCTACCTCTGATTCTATCAGCAGAATTGTCACCAAACTTTACTATTCCTCCTTCATACCTTTCCAAATCTAAGAACTTGTTCTTGTCACCTATCATATGGTGAGAGCATCCACTGTCAATAACCCAATCATCCTTTTCTTCAACTTGGGCAGCCAAAGCTCTTTCTACAACCTTATGATTGATAGATATTGGATCTTCTTCCTTGATGGCAATAAACACCCATTCATTTCCAGATTTGTCTCCTATCTCTGATTCATCATCTGTTACTCCTTCATTATCAGCTTCTTCATGAACATAATAACAATTCTTTTGGAACCTTTGTCTATTAGAATTTGACCTTATAGATTTTTCTGGACATCTTGAGGCAAAGTGACCAATCTTATTGCAGTTGAAGCATTTAAAAGGTAATTTTCCTTCATACTTACCAGATCCTCTTGGCAGTCTTTTTGCAATGAGGGCTTCAAGTTGAGCTGTTTCTGCTTCTTCCTCTTCCATGTCTTTCCTAGCTTGATCATACCATGATAGCTTCCTTGAAGAGTATTCTCCCAGATCAAATCTTTGTTTGCCTTTCACATAGGCACTAGCTTTGAATGTAGATTCAGTCTTGGGGGGATCATCTCCAAACTCGGTCATTTCAAATGCAGCTAGTTTGCCAGCCAATTGGTCTCTTGTGACAGTTGTATGAGCTCTGAATTCATCAATGGCAGCAACCTTGATTTTGTAGACAGCAGGAAGGGATCTGAGAATTTTGCAAATAATCTCATTTTCATCCAAAAGTCCACCAGCATTCCTAATTCCACATACCAGCTCATTTACTCTTGGCATAAAGGTAGTGTTATTTTCATCATCTCTCATCTTCAATCTTTCAAATTTCCCTTTGAGACTCTACAACCTTGCACTCTTAACATATTCATCTCCTTCATGCAGAAGTTCCAGTTTAATCCAGATCTCATAGGCAGTTGGTAGGTCAATAACATTTGAGAGATCTGAGTCAGTTAAAGTGCTTAGAAGAGCTTCTTTGGTCCGCAGATTATTTTCAGCATCTGTGATTTCATTTAGAGTTGTCGGACCACCCTGTGGAGGTACATATGCTTTTGTGATCATGGACAAGTATGCTTTTCCCATACACTCCAAGTGACATTTCATGTGACCTTTCCAAAGAGAGAAGTTGGTTCCATGAAACTTCAGACTATCCTTCTTGTATGACGACATCTTGGATCTCCTCAAGCAGTTAAGCTCCTTTTAGAGGAACTTGGCTCTGATACCAATTGTTAGATCTAGGGCACACAACTGAGAGGGGGGTGAATCAGTTGTACAAAAACTTGCTTCTACTTCAAACACTTGATTCTTCTTGTTATCTAATAGCGTATCAATTAACCGTTCATGAAAGCATAAAGCATAAAACACTGGAGCAGATAAACATCAACACATTAAACACCAAGATTTTGACGTGGAAAACCCGGTCAAGGGAAAAACCACGGGGTGATTAACCCAAGGATTATTCTCTGTTAGAAGAATAAGAAAAATAGATGGCACATGCCAATTAGGGTTGACTGCCTGAGCACACTGCTCACAAGGAGGCACACTGCCTACAAGAGACACACTGTCTACAAGATAACAAGTATTACAAACTTGAACTAGAGATTGACATCTTTACCATGTCAGGATCAGTTCCATTTAAGCCCGAGACACTCCTGCTCTGCCTTTCACTCTTTCGCTATACCACACTCATCCGATGCAAAACACACTTTGAAATAAATTCACAAACCTTTATTTATACAAGGCATCAACTTAGGAACAATCATCTAAGTCGGCAATCATCCATAAGAACATTCGCAAGATGAATTACTCATTCGGTCGGCCAGCCTGAACAAGAACATCTTCATCCGTAAGTATATCTCCAATTCTGGGCTCTAACACTAATGCGAACTAACAACACAACCTCAACATGATCCAAGAACCTTTACAGGCTTGCCTGAATGACCAGGTACATCCGCACTTCCTCTACTTACTAGAATCTCATCTCTCCTGCCTCCGGTGCCTCAAGAACATAGTTTGTCATGACTGTCACAAAGGAGTAGATTCTTTCAGACCTTCAAACTATGTACCAATCGAGATGACACATCACAAGGACATCTCAAACACTCCTCCAATCCGCAGAATAGGACAATGCACTTCCAGATCTCACCGGACCTTTTTGTAACACTCTGTCACTCTGGAGCATCTCCCGGAACCGGTTCTACTTGATCAATCATAACTTCTTCATATCTTCATTCGGACCTCTGAAATCTTAACTGGATCATCTCAAGACACATATCTACAAACCCTTTAAACTGCATCCTCTGATCTTCATCTTATCTTTGACTTTTACCTTAATGTCATCACTGTTCTACACTGTTCCTGATTGAGGCTAATTTTCTCAATATCCTCAGCACACAACTCATCCAATCCTTATCATTAAAGCAATATGAGTATGTTGACATCAATGACAACATTGGTTATCCTCATACTTGCAACAATGTGCTCATTAATGGCTTACTTTTTAGGAAATATTTCAATGGAGTATTGTTAAGATGTATTGAACCTAACCAAGTTGAAAGAGTGTTGCATGAATTTCATGAAGGGTCAGTTGGAGGCTATTTTTCACCTAGAGCAATAGCTCTTAAGGTGATGAAAGGTTGCTATTATTGGCCCAGTTTGTTTAAGGATGCACACTTATGGGTCAGAAAATGCAAAGAATGTGCTTTGTTTGCTGGAAAAGAGAAGTTGGCAGCCTTACCTTTGTAGCCTGTTGAGGTTGAATAGCCCTTTATGAGGTGGGGATTAGACTTTATTGGGGTTATAAGCCCTTCATCTAGTGCTGGCCATAAGTGGGTTCTTACAGCCACTGATTATTTTACTAAGTGGACTGAAGCATTTACACTTAAAGAGGCCAATGAGTCTATTGTTCTAAATTTTTATGAAGAACTGGTTATCAGATTTGGAGTACCTGAGTCCATTATTTCAGACAATGCCCTTGCCTTTGTTGTTTCTAGAATTTTTGATTGGGCTATAAGAAATGGTATTTATCTCAATACATCCTCCAATTACTATCCACAAGGCAATGGCCAAGCGGAATCCACCAATAAGAACTTGATCAAAATTATTAAGAAGACCATGGAGGGTAACCAGAGAGCCTGGCATACAGAGTTAAAGTCAACATTATGGGCTAACAGAATTACTACAAAACGGTCAACAGGGCATTCACCTTTCATATTGGTGTATGGCAAGGAAGCAAGGCTTCCTATCACACTTAAGTAACCAGCACTTGATTTGGTGAATCAGATGAACATGCTAGAAGAAGGCCTTATGACAGTAAGGCTAGCTCAACTAGTTGAGCTTGAAGAGACCAATAATGATGCCATGAGGAACATAGAGCATCATCAAGCTCAAATGAAGAGGTCATTTGACAAAAAAACGTCTCCAAGAATATTCTAGGAGGGTGACATAGTGCTAAAATGGGATGTGTTGAAAAGAAAACCTGGAATGCACTCTAAGTTCGATGCTTTTTGGAGTGGGCCCTATATTGTTTCAGAATGCAAACAACATAATGCCTTCCAGCTATCTAGGCTAGATGGTGACATCGAGCCAATCCCAGTCAATGGGATTCACTTCAAACATTGCTTCTGAGGTAGGATCTTTCATGTTTGTACATATTTCATGAAGTTTATGTTGTTAAATAAGTGTTGCTGCATAGTAGATTAGATGCAGATTTTATTTCCCTAAGTGCATTTCTACACAGTTGTTAGTTGTTCATGGGTCTGTTTATGTACAAGAGGTGAAATTGTTGTAATGTACTACAACTATATGTATAGACAGCCATCATATGAAATAGTGAATACATGTATTCACTATCACACATCATACCTCTCCCCCTCATAGAGCTGTAATAAATCGCAGCAGTTTGCTAAGGAGGTGTTCTTGTCGATCATCCCCTTCTAACTCATCAAGTAGATGCATATCATTAATGACAATGATTTTTGTTGGTTCACTATTATTTAGGGTAAAATTGGATTTGTTGATCTTTTATGGTTTAGATGTTAAAATCCTCCTTTGACCCTAACATTGAAGGATCTAGGGTCGAGTAGCGAGCATTATCATACCTTAGGTCACTTGCAAATGAGAGGAAGCTTGGATTAGGGAATTAACTATCAATTTTTCCTTCTCCTATGCTCAATTGACCATTAAAACCCTAATTATGCAAATATGACAACAAATTATCGAATTACGGAAAAAGCTCTTACAAATGGGAGTAAAATACCAAATTACAGAATACCTGTTTTCAGGGTTCTAAAGCAGAACAGTCGGGGACACAGGAGCAGGTGCCCAAGTCCAAGGTACCTACTTTTTTAGGGAATCTGGATCTCCTTCAGACATTGATCAGCCCTGTAACTTCTATTTTCTGGAATTAGTTTGTGGAGGACACTGGAGCGAGCGCCCTAGTCCTGGAAGTGCTCCTTTGTCTGTATTTTTTTCAGATCTTGAATCCTTGATGTCTTTCTAGCCTTCCTGCAACTCAACTTTTCTTGGATGTGACACTTGTAACCTCCAATCACTAGACTTGGTTTGGGGGTTGTGGTGTTTATAGGTTTACCTTAGTCAAACCCCGAAGGACACTTAAGTCTCTAAACACTGTTGTCAGATGAAGAGGGTGTGCCCTTGTGAGGCAGAGGCCAAAAACCAAAGGAATCATTAATAAAAACACAATGATATGTCACCTTGTAGTGAAGCTTTCATGGAGGAAGATGCTCTTCATTCCATGAAGGAATTGATGCTCAAATCTACAAATATCAATGCACAAAACACATAAGTCTACTCTTGCAACACAATAGAAATCCTTGAATCACCTTGAGAACACAATAGCTTGCTAGTAATCATCTAATTGAAATCTAGTTTACAAATGAATGCCTACACATGTTTACATATGCACCTACAAGCATTCCCACCAAGATATTAGAAATCAAACTTACCGTGTCGGCAAAGGGACCTAATAATGGTCACTAACCGACTCCTGGAAATTGGGGCTGCCCTAAAATAGGGTAGGACTATGGCGCGGGCGTCCAAGTCCTCCCCCTTGTTTTAGGTAGGGTACAGCTCAAGGGGTCCTCCTAGGTCCTATTTTTCATGGGACTTAGGTCCCATTCCTTTGGGATGCTAAAATATGAACAAAAATGTCCTACATGCACTCTAAAGACCCAAGAGGTAAACCTTATGAGGGAAAAGCCCCCAAGGGGACATTTTTTAATGTTACATTTAGCCCCCACTTTAATGTATGTATGAACACGAGGCCCATACATGCATTAAAGTAAGGTCGCAAACACAGCAAACACGCCAAGCACGGAGAAGACACACCAATCACATAGAAAATAGTAAGATGCATGCAAAACATGGAGAAGACACTTACAATCACACAGAACATGGAGTAGACAGTTAATGCATGGAAGACAGAAATGATATCTTTTCTTTTCTTTTTCTCATATATATATGAAATGCCAATGCAGGTACTAAAAAGTAAACAAACCTCCCATAATACATGATGCGCCACTTAAGGATGCAGGTTTCTGTATATGGGGTAAACACATGCAAGATACGTAAAACCTCCCAAAATGCACGAAGCACTCCCCAAGAGTGTTGGTCATTGCATATGTGGCAACAAACACGCCATAGCATACCAAAACACACACACTTGAAGACATAGAGAATACATGGCAGACAAGTGATGGTATGTTCCCTATTTCTAGGCTCATCACCATCTCAGGCACATTACAGGCACACATTAACAATTGCGCTTCACCACAACAATCACCGAAGACATGCTTAAGGGTTGAGTTAGTAACATAACCGATCCTTGCCTCCGCAAAGGACTTTTGAAAATGACAGGATGATACAATCTTCTCCAAGAAATACACCATCCTTGCCTCTGTAGAGGGCTTAAGAAAAAGGATATACTTGATATCCTGCCTCCGCAGAGGGCTTACATGATTGATTGATTCATTGCAAATAAGCTTAGGATGCACGATGTACTACTCTGGTGCAGGTCACTGCATCTAAGGTCAAACACATTGCTAACATCTATAACAGACAGGTTACCTTATATGCCCCCACCTTAAGGTGGTTGATATCAGTTATCGATATTAAGCATGTTAAGGTAGGAAGAAAACACACGAGGGAACACCAACTTTCACAAAGCCCATGCCCCCTGGAGGTGACATGTACTTTACGATCACCAAATGTTCCCACAAACACATCCCTGCAAGAAACATGTTAGTGTCTACGAAATCATGATAAACAACAACATAAATGCATATGATTAACCACACAAAGAGCCAAGGTTATATAATGAATTCAGAGTTTGAGGATAACCAGGGGCTATCTCATGAAGCTCTCCAAATCAAGTACCACCAAGGCTAGATTCAAAGGCAAACAAAGGTGCACAGAGCAAAAGTATTGTTAAGGTCTGTAAATGCAGCAGAAACATCATAAAATTCACTACACGGAAAGCATGAGTGCTTCCACTAGCCAAGTGTTGGATAAGATATACAACCCCATCATCATATTAGGAACTAAGTCCATTTTTTTATTGCTCTCGAAAGGGACACTAGGTCCACATCAGTATAAATGTTTTCCATCATCCGCCCACTAGGTGGAAACACTAGAGGAAGGGAAACAATAAATAAGAGAGGAGAAACAAGTGTCATAGGGAGAATCATGTAGGAGGCTGCCCCCAAGTCATCAACCATGATGCTATTTCTGTAAGACACAACACACAACAATGAAATCAGAGAGAGGTAATTTGGAAGAATGATGATACAAATAGAAGGTCACAACAGAGGCGGTCTCCTGGTATCCTGAACCTTACGGGAGAATCTGAGGTCATCCCAGGAGGCCTAAACAACATATAACACATCACGGGGGAAGCACATCATGAAAGAGATAAAAGATTAGAGATACTTACCTGTAGGGTCTTCATTTTGTATCTTGGAGCTCTCGAACCTCTTGGAGAGGTACTCGATCATGTTTAAAGCAAAATTTGGGTGGTTCTTTATGAGAGTCTTGTTTGTTATCATATGATTCTTGTTCATTAAATTCTTGTTTAAATGAGACTTTTTGTTGCTTACGAAGGGGAGAACCACTATTATTTCTGACTATTGATTGTTGTTTTGCTCTTTTCTAATTTTTAGCGAGCTTTCATTGGTGAATCTTTCTATAACAATAGCAGGATTCATCCTGTACCATCTTGCTCATTTGTATCGGTTGTTGTTCTTTCTTTTCAAAGGTCTTTTGATTATCTCCTGATCCATATAAGGATAACAGAGGAGGAACCTTAGCATAAATTCCATTTCTTCGTGGACAAGGTGGGTTATCCACTTGTTTCTTATTCACTTCAATCATTCCCACGATATAATCATAGTCCAAGTAATCATCCTCATCTACTTCCACTAGATCTTGTTCCACCATATTATTTTCAGTATGCTTAGGAAAAGGATTAGTGAAGATTTGTAAATTCTGATTCGGCGGAGCAACCGACTTGTTTCCATTATCATTCACACCCCATACCTAGATGACATTTGAATCAATAACGTTATGTATCTAATGTTTAAGATGCATGCATCATTTAGTGTCATTTCCTTGCGTTCGATGATAATGACAAAAGGCATTAGCATCAAAGTAAGGTCCTTGTTTACTAGGATCAACAAGGTTGATCGGGGGAAGCTTCAAAATGTTATTACTCATAGCTTGATTCATGATAGAATGAAAGGACTCAGATATTGGAGTAAACTTTCTTGGTTGATATGATGCTTTCTTTGGATTATTTATAGAAGACACATTCATATTCGGTCCATTGATCTTGATGAAAATCCTATTATTGTTCCTTCTAAAGTTGTTTTGTGATGATCCACCTAAGGATTGTCCAACTTGAGCCAATGAGTTTTGGTTTTCATACTGACTAGACGAAAGTTGATAATCAAGAAGAGTGGTGCATAAATGTTGAAAGGAGTTGTATTTCATCAAGAGAATCTTATCACGAATATTAGGTTGTAGATTTGTAATAAATATCTTCTGAACATCCTCATCTTTCATCTGATACTGAAATTGTGCATAAAGTCCTTGATACTGACCAATGAATTCAATCAATTTTTTTTTCAGACCTTGTTTACATTGAGCCAAGTCAATAAGGGTGACTTGGGGTCTGATATTTGCTTGAAAATGTTGTAAAAATTGATCAATCAACTCTGAAAAGGAGTGTATTGAATTTGGAGAGAACGAGCAAAACCATTCTAAAGCAGTATCTTTGAGAGATCGTGGGAAAAGTTTTTCTAACAAATCCTCTTTGAAATAAAAATCACTACACATAGCTATAAATGCTCCCACATGAATATTAGGATCACCTTTTCCACCATATTTTTCAAAGCGAGGATTCTCAAACCTCTCAGGCATAGGAGTTCTCAAAATTGCATAGGATAACAGATTACGGGCATGATATGTTGGTAGACTAAGCTGCGAAGCATTTGTCAAATTTGTTACCTTTTGTTGCAAAGTAGCCATGCCCTGTTAAAGTTGGTTTAGGATGACATCATTGGGAGATGTGGTTTGTTTTGAGGAATTAGAACCAAGGTGAGGAGGTGATTGAGCTTGAGATACGATAGTTGGAGGCTGAGAATAGGTTAACGGTAGTTGGCCACAATGATAGGTGGAAGATGGTTGAGAGTATGTAATATGTGGTTGGAAATGAGTGGAATAGATAGGTGGCTAAGAACAATTATGTATAGAGGAGGTCCCTTTAGGCACCAAAATTTGATAATCAAATCCCACAGCTTTGTAATTAGTGCCATTAGATACTCCAATACCAGTGGTAGCATTACTACAAGTGTTCGCATTAGTTGTTAAGATTGTTGGTGTAAAAGTCAGTATTCTCGTAGATGGTATAGGTATGGAAACTTGAGTATGAGATGGTGATAAAGTTTTATTTATTGCTTGTGCACAGTTAGTCACCGGCATGATATTGGTTTGTACAATATGTGCTAGACCACAAAGTGCATTAACACCATCTTGTCCTTCTTTTATCAATTCTCTTATATTATGAATTGTAGGAATGGCTTCTTTAGCTATTCTCTCATTTTCCATGAATGATTGAAATTCAACTAGGTCTTTATCCAACTTCTCTATTTTCTCATTAGATACATATCATGTTGCCTCAACAGTATTATCAATATCATGAAATGTTTGTTCTTCCATTGAGGTTGGAGGATGTATAATATCTTGCCCAATTTGATTGTCTCCCTTTGTAAAGAAGGTGTCCAAAGTACCAACTTCTTCAAGAGCACTAGATCCCATTAATCTTTTACTTCTTCTTCAAAGGGATATTATTTTTAGGACAACGTGTCATAAAGCTTATACCAAAGCCAATGAATGAAACAAATGATGTTATAAGGATTTTGATTGAGAACATCAAGTTATATGTCTGATATCAGTCCAAAAAAGAAATATAGTCACTCTAAACACACTCTTGATGCAAATCCAAGATAATGCCAAGTCAAAATATAGTGAAATTATGTTAAAATAGGACTTTTTTCACCAAAATTCAATGCAAAAGAGAATAACAAAGGGTGTTGTGAGGAAAATGATGATGGAAAGCAAATAATATCAGAAATAATAGCTACTTGATGCAAAAATACCCAACACAACACAATTGTAGCGCCACTTAAGGTAAAATCCTAGTGAAAATATAGCACAATATGCAATTTTTCACTATTTTTCAACTCCAAGGCCTAGAAAAAGGGGTGTTGTAAGGAATTTTAGGATGGAAAGTGAATAATATCAATAATATCAGTCACCTCAATCCATAAAACTGATCACAACATGCTTGGAGTGCAAACTAGGCCAAACCCTTGGGCAAAATTAGCTAAAATGTGTAGTTTTTTGCCGAATTTTCACTACAAGAGCCCATAAAAAGGGTGTTGTGAAGCTTTTTATGAGGGGAAGAAAATTATTACCCTAATAACAAAAAATTAATGCAAAAATTATCTTTCACAACACAACTATGGTGCAAATTTATGAAGTTGATAAGGCCAAAATTAGTGAAAATTGTCATTTTCGAAGCCCTAGGTTTGAGATTTTGGAACAAAATGCTATGTGAATGATTTAATTTCTGATTTATAATGGGACTTAAATACTCTCAGATCTGAAAATAATTTTCAAGCTTAATCATGCAACATTCCCATGTAAATTTAATGAAAATGCACCAAAATTGCTAGTTTTTGTTGAAATTTTTGATGCAAAAATGCAAATAATTTAAATTTAATTGCAAATTCACACTATAATGAAAGAATAAAGACAAATTAAAATTTTAATGAGCCTCTAAAATCAGTAGGAAAATCTGATAAAATATTTTACCTACAAACCCTAGATTTTGGAATTATTAGGTTATCTAAAAATTGACAAAATTTCCACAAAACCCTAGCAATTAAATGATGAAAATGAAATGAAAGATCTTTAATTTTTTTATTTTTCTATATTTTATATCATATCTGATGCAAAAATCATGAATTAGGAAAATTTAGGAAGAATTGATATAATTTAGTAAGCCCAACAATGCAATTTTTTTGTATTTTTCTAATTTTTTCAATTTTTTTGAAATTTTCTCAATGCAATAAATTAAATGACCAAATGAATGAATGAAATCACAAAAAATCTGCAGACAAACACTCAGCAAGTTTCAATTTAATTTCAAAGACATGGGTTCACCAAAATGTTTAGGGTAAAATTGGATTTGTTGATCTTTTATGGTTTAGATGTTAAAATCCTCCTTTCACCCTAACATTGAAGGATCTAGGACAGTGGCGAGCACTATCATACCCTAGGTCACTTAAAAATGAGGGGAAACTTGGATTAGAGAATTAACTATCAATTTTCCCTTCTCCTATGCTCAAGTTACCATTAAAACCCTAATTATGCAAATACGACAACAAATTATCGAATTACAGAAAAAGCTCTTATAGACGGGAGTAAAATACCAAATTACAGAATACCTATTTTCAAGGTTCTAAAGTGGAATAGTCAGGGACACAGGAGCAGGTTCCCAAGTCTAAGGTACCTACTTTTTCGGGGAATCTGGATCTCGTTTGGACATTGATCAGCCCTGTAACTTCTATTTTTTGGGATCAGTCTGCAGAGGACACTAGAGTGAGCATCCTAGTCTTGAAAGTGCTCCTTTGTCCATCTTTACATCAGATCCTGAATCCCTAATGTCTTTCCAGCCTTCTTGCAACTCAACTTTTCCTGGATGAGACACTCGTAACCTACAATCACAAGACTTGGTTTGGGGGTTGTGCTGTTTATAGGTTTGCCTCAGTCAAACCCCAGAGGACACTTAGGTCTCCAAACACCATTGTCAGATGAAGAGGGCATACCCTTGTGAGGTAGAGGCCAAAAACCAAAGGAATCAATGATAAAAACACAATGATATGTCACCTTGTAGTGAAGTTTTCATGGAGGAAGATGCTCTTCATGCCATGAAGGAATTGATGCTCAAATCTACAAATATCAATGCACAAAACACACAAGTCTACTCTTGCAACACATTAGAAAGCCTTGAATCACCTTGAGAACACAATAGCTTGTTAGTAATCACCTAATTGAAATCTAGTTTACAAATGAATGCCTACACATGCTTATATATGCACCTACAAGCATTCCCACCAAGATATTAAAAATCAAACTTACCGTGTCAGCAAAGGGACCTAATAATGGTCACTATTTGACACCTAGAAATTGGGGCTACCCTAAAATAGGGTAGGACTAGGGCACCGGTGACCAAGTCCTCCCCCCTATTTTAGGCAAGATACAACTCAAGGGGTCCTCCTAGGTCCTATTTGTCATGGGACTTAGGTCTCATTCCTTCAAGATGCTAAAATATGAACTAAAATGTCCTAAATGCACTCTAATGACTCAGGAGCTAAACCTTATGAGGGAAAAGCCCCCAAGGGGACATTTATTGACATTACAACTATCACCAACCATACCCATGCACTTGATGGATTAGAAAAGATTGCGGTCTAAAGTGAGTTGCAACAATGGAAAGAAATGTTTTTCATGTTTTTGTCAAGTATGAGTGACTCTATGCCCAATGGATAAGCTTCAGGCAACTGGTCTAATGTTTAGTAGGCAAACATATAGCAGATGTCACAAAAAATGTTACCTAAATTTCACTGCAGCTCATTCAGGTAGAGTTTTGATTCAAAACTTAAAAGGTACATTTCATCTAATCCTTCATACATTACATTCAAGTGCATAAATGAAATAATTCAAAAGATTATGTTTATTAGATTATTGCATATATCCAAGTGCATGTAACATAAGAAAGATTTATACAAATCTTTTCCGAAGAATAATTAATCTTTATTGAATTTAAAATGTACATTATCTCACACAAGCTGTGAGATTAACTTTCTTATTCAATGAAATTGAATAACAATCTATACATGAATAAGTAAATGCAAATAAATGTACATGTAAGGTTAGAGGCCAGTCATTGCTTGAGAATGTCTGGTTCTAGTTCTGGTGTGTTGTCCTATTGCCCTGAGTTGTCTTTGTCCTTCCTATTTTCATGTCGTCTCTAGTTCCTGCATCTAGAAAAAAATAGTGGTTTTAGAGCAATGCTCTAAGCAATGAATGGTCCCAAAACATACATGAACAAGATACATATGCATGTATAGACTAATCTGCAAATGCATTAAACAAGAAATATATACCTTGGATGTCCTAGAGAACAATCAAGTCATCAAACACATCCAAAATATGCATTTCATTTTCTAACAAGTTTGATTCATGTGCAGATACAGGTGCAATTATGTTTCTGTTTGATTCATCAAGTTACATTATGAGTGGAGGAAATGTGGCTCCCACAAGGGTTGAGCCCAGCTCATAGTCCTTAGAGAATATTTCATATGCAATATACAAATGCAAGACAGTCTGCCAGGGAGATAAGGAATAATCATAAGAGAACTATCTAGAACAGTCATGAAAGGCACTAGGAAGAGATAGGGAATAGTCATATGAGTGCTACAGTCCTCAATGAAAGAACATTAACAACAGTTCTATCATAGTGAAGGGACAATGAATAACAAAGCAAACAACTACTGTCAAGAGGGCATATCAAAATATAGTGGCATAATATAGTACATAAGTTGTTTATGATAGTCCACAAGTTGCTTATGACAGTGCAATGGAGGTAGATTTTGTTAGTGGTGTATTTAAATGACAAGTAGTCACATTCATGAGCCCTGATAAACATATCATATAACTGCTACAGAGGAAAAGTCTTATAGCTGTAGTCATTATGCATGATATAGTCCTTAAGACTATCATATCAGTTAAGAAGGATAGTCAAATGACTATTGGAAGATAGGTGAGGAAAAGTTATAACTTAAATACTGTGACAGTCATAATGGTGCTGCACCTAAGGGAAACAATATAAAAATGATAGTCACCAGTGTCATGATAGAGGTGAGAGGTCAGAGATAAGCATTGACAGGAGTCATAAACACGAGGAAGACCTAGTTAGACTTCAAATACTGTCAACAAGTGGTAGAATTCTACCAATGAAATATGCAAAAGTGCATGGATTTAAGAATACCTTTCATGGAGTCTTTCATCGGGTAAAAAAAATGAATAATCTCACTTGATATTGACTGTCACAACATTCAAGTTATGGGCAACAGAATTGTCATCAGAAGTAAATGAGAAGAGGGATATCACATTGTATCACCATTACAATAACAAAAAGAATAGTTATTTTTCAGATGAGAACATGACAACTTGGTGTGGAACAATCAGGAGGTTTGTTCTATCACTGTAGAGCAACATTCAAAGAGATAGCTATAGTGGTAAAGAAATGGAATAGAATCTGGCACAGTCATACAACAGTCATGAGCTAGAAGTATGTGACAATAGAACTAGACTTGACATTTTAAAATCCCTTCATAGGATACAGTGTCAAGACAGTATACCTTCAAAAGGATAGTCATAGTGTTTCAGAAAGGAAGAACAGATAAAGGATAGAATAGTAGTCTTTTCTCCCAAACAAGGTGATAGTCATGTAGCATCAACAGTCAAAGGATAGCCATGCATGACATTTAAACTCAGATCAACAATACATAGCTACAGTCATTTACTTGTTGAACAATACAGGAGGAACTGATAGTCTAATCTATATATATTTTTGTCTATTTTAAAAGATGCTACAGGATATGTATGTAAAATAGACAAAAGTATATAGATTCATATTGAAATGTTAAAGATACAAATATCATAAGGATCTGAGTAATCATAGCATGTGCCAAAGATGCAAAGTTACAGGAAGTGCATGAATGCTACAACAAAAAGACAATGGTATATGCAATAAGGAATAGGGACAGTCATCTCATTGACTATAGCATCAGATAGTTCAGAATAGTTAAATGATTGTCCAAGAAATCCATCTGTCAGAGATAAACTAGAAACAACATCTTGTGCTTAGAATGATTGCATGCTAACATCAGTCAACTATCAAGAAAGAACAACATTTCAATCTCAAGCAGAGAGAGTTGAGTGGATGAACATCATGTTAAAACATCTCCAGATGTCATAAAGAATGCATGAAGATACATTTAGAATGGTATTGTATCATTGTGAGGTCAACTTAATAAAGCATCTTACCAAGTTGATACGTGAAGAAGGCTACAAGAGCCATAAATAAATGAAACTGTCATGATGTCATACACCTTTATTTTGAATGCGCCATGAAAGAAGAAACTCTATACCAGATGTTGTGCCATGAGCAACTGGATTACATATAAGAGGAACCAGAAGTAGAGTAAAAGTGCAGTCCTGATATAGTGGAGAGCAGCAGGGAGCAAGGGAGAACATCTAAATGCTTGACATCGATTAGTGACATCAAGATGACTTACAGAGGGGCAGCCATGATGACAGTACAAATAATATGATATAGTATTGTGTAAAAAATGGAGCAACAGTCCCATGACTATGTAATGAAGAAGCAAAATGGACAGATACATAGTCCAAAGGTGTCAACATTTGAAAAGAGATAATAAAGAAGTAATTTTGAGTAGAAAGAAAGATTTATTCAATCTTAAATACAAATTTTTGAGTAAGAATGCACAAGATGTTTCTTTTATTGAGCCATTTTATTTCTTACAGAAATGTTTTGAGGATATGGAATACTCATGTCTTCTAGATTGGTCATATGTATATGGTAAACAAGGAAACTATTTAATGAGGATATTGTATGTTGTTGCATTTGCTATCTCTGGATATTCTTCATCAGAGGGTCAAACATGTAAACCTGTTAATCCATTGCTAGGAGAGACATATGAAGTAGATTATCCTGATAAAGGCATAAGATTCATTTCTGAAAAGGTGAGCCATCATCTCATGACTATAGTGTGCCATTGTGAAGAAAGAGGCTAGGTTTTCTGGGCTAATAGTACATGAAAAATAGATTTTGGGGTCATTCTATTCGGCTAGATCCTATTGGAATTCTTAAACTTGAATTTTGCAGATGGAGAAATATTCTAGTGGAGAAAGGAAATGATGAAAAGTTGCAGTGATAGAAGAAGATGCATATTTAAAATAGAAAATACTTAGAATGCTCAAAATCGCGGCCTCTGGCAGCGAACTCAGTAATAAAAATTTAGAAAATGAAGTAATATTGATATTCAAGAGCGAATTATCTATTTTTCTCTACCGATTGTTTTTCCAAATCACATTTCTTCCCTCAAGGTGACCTTCATTTCGGTCCCAACACAGTCAAAATGCAATGCAGGTGGTTGGCCATGAAAAATCCAGAGAATACATCAAAAACCAGTTGAAAATTGCGGCCTTGGAGGCCCAAAATCAAACAACAAGAGGTCAAGAATCTCAGAAGGGACAACTTGCTGAGCATTTTAGTCAGAAAATCCACAAAATTTCTGCATTGAAATTCTCCAGAATGGATGCAAATCATGCATTTTTGCCTTCAGAACCCTAGTCATGGTGGCGTGGCAGCGAGAGAGAGGAGTAAAATGCAAAATGAAAGTTTTTTTAGGTTTTCCTTCTTTTTCATGATCGACCTAATTGCATTGATAATGTTTTTTGACTTTTCTTTTAAAAAACAAAATCATTGATATCCTTTTTGCCTATGGTAAAGACCAATATGATTTTTGCCTTTTGTTATTTTCTCAAAATAAAATACATTATGAGAAACATAAGGTCGAGAGCCTTATTTCGCTAAGGCATGTCATGGTATAGTCATAAGGTAGGTGAAATGTTATATGTAAGGCATTGTAAGGTGTATAGGTGATGCAGAGGAAAAGAATAACTTAACTCCTTATTAGCATATTGCACAACAATGGATTTCAATATCATAGTAATCTACAAGCTTCACAAGAAATCTTCCACAAAAACAATGGCACCAAACTGAGTTTCAACATTTTTGACCCAAACAAGGTTTATCTAAGACTTTCAACCTCCTTAGATATTTAAACACATTTACCAAGTCTTCCCATTCCATGAATCCAAATCTTTAAGTTACCAAAAGGACTTTAACATACAAACCTCTATATAGCACAAAATTGGGGTTTCACCTTCTCTAACTTAATCAAGGCCACAACTGTGTTTTTTCATCATTTAGGAACATTCAATAAACCAAAACAATCAACCATTGAGGTCTGCCCTTTCATCTTGTTACCAATCCTTCGTTAACCCCTTGCATTGCTAGTAGCCCTTCTTTATAGAACTGTCAGACATAACTTCTGCTACAGAACTCTTCTTAAGACTATGATGGGCAATTTGAGTAGCCTTTAACAAGTTTTAAAACATATCTAAAAACCAACATATGTTACTTTGGGAAGTAGTGCTGAACAAAGGACTGTCACTGTGCTAATTAGGCCTATTAGGTCTTGCATACACAGGGGCCTTATTGATTCTCCTATCTCCTCCCTCAATCTCTCTCAACCAATCCTTCAAACAATGTTTAATGGACCTACTTATGCTTATGAAACCATCAAAAGTCTAATTTTCTAAGAAGTTTATCAAACCCTAAGTCATATACCTCTTGACTGTCCCTTAAAACCCTATTTTCTGGACTGACACAAATTACAGTCATAAAACTTTGATTTTCCCTTCTTAAATCTCAACCATTTGGTTCAAAACCTCATAAATATGGAAGTAGACATTGTCAAGATTATTTCCACCAAGGATTAGCCACTTTCAATGAATAAAACAAGAGAAACACAGTTTCATTATTCACTGTTTACCCTAACAGAGGGTTTTGACAGTTTCTTGAAAAATCACAACTAATTCAAAATACAATCAAAATGCATGAGACAAACTTCAAGTGGAAGGTGATTGAAAGAACTTTCATTTGAAATAAAAAATAAATGTCCTTGTGCCTGTACTAGGTCGTACCATGCAAGAAAACAGTAAATTTCTGAAGAGGAATACATAAAATAGTGTCTTTTAACATTCCATTCTCAATCTTCAATCACCTCTGAATTCTTTGAAGGTTACAAGGCCTTTTTAAGGCATTTCAAAACTGTCTAATCCTCTTCCAACTACTTTCCAACGAATTGGAACAAGGTGACCCTTCACCTTCCCTCATTTTACATCTTTAGGAATTTTACATTTTGTATGACAACTTGTCAAAAATGGACATAAGACTTAAACATTAAACCCCTCCTAGGACCTTAACACATGAAAGATGACTCAAATAACCTTATTACAATGTTGAAGCATTAAAATTTAACCAAACTCCAAAAATTAGTCTATGGAAGCATGAGTTGTCATGGTGCTCCTGCACCATACAACCAACCAACAAAGATTTCTAAGTCCCTTGGAAATGTATCTGCAACAAAAGTCTTTTTCTGCATCTCTGTCTGTCTCTATCTTCAATCTTCTCAGCTTCAATCTTCCAAACTTTAGACTAATAGAAATGATGACCAACCAACCAACAAATCAAACTATCAACTTTGGAGCTTCTTCAGGCTCCTTCTACTCCCATCAGTGGAGTACTCTTCAAGCTGCAACATCAAGTGCTTCTTCAGTTAGGTATCCATCTCTCTACTGCTTCACAACACCAACTCACCAAACCATTCATCTCACCCAATAGCAGATCCTGGTGATGCACCTACCACTCTCTCCTTAGTGGTTTCTCTCTACACCCTTATCCAGCCTAATCCCCATTGGAGAATGGTCATGACAGACCTCATCTTGTCTACCCACACACACAACCTTAGAAAACATCCTTCTGCAACTAGATGGACCAAGCACCTGTAACCAAACAACTTAGCAACACCAAATAATGGTCACCAACCAAACATATTGTTTCAACTCTTCATCTCAGAAATCAAATACATAACATCTCCTCCCAGAGCTTTTGCTAGCTCTGATACCAATCTGATGCAGAGGAAAAGAACAACTTAACTCCTTATTAGCATATTGCACAACAATGGATTTCAATCTCATAGGATCTACAAGCTTCACAAGAAATCTTCCACAAAAACAATGGCACCAAACTGAGTTTCAACATTTCTGACCTAGACAAGGTTTACCTAAGACTTTCAACCTTCTTAGATATTTAAACACATTTACCAAGTCTTCCCATTCCATGAATCCAAATCTTTAAGTTACCAAAAGGACTTTAACATACAAACTTCTATATAGCACAAAATTGGGGTTTCACCTTCTCTGACTTAATCAAGGCCACAACTGTGTTTTTTCATCATTTAGGAACATTCAATTAACCAAAACAATCAACCATTGAGGTTTGCCCTTTCATCTTGTTACCAATCCTTCATTAACCCCTTGTATTGCTAGTAGCCCTTCTTTATAGAACTGTCAGACATAACTTCTGCTACAGAACTCTTCTTAAGACTGTGATGGGCAATTTGAGTACCCTTTAACAAGTTTTAAAACATATCTAAAAACCAACATATGTTACTTTGGGAAGTAGTGCTGAACAAAGGACTGTCACTGTGCTAATTAGGCCTATTAGGTCTTGCATACACAGGCGTCTTATTGATTCTCCTATCTCCTCCCTCAATCTCTCTCAACCAATCCTTCAAACAATGTTTAATGGACCTACTTATGCTTATGAAACCATCAAAAGTCTAATTTTCTAAGCAGTCTATCAAACCCTAAGTCATATACCTCTTGACTGTCCCTTAAAACCCTGTTTTCTAGACTGTGACACAAATTACAATCATAAAACTTTGATTTTCCCTTCTTAAATCTTAACCATTTGGTTCAATACCTCATAAATATGGAAGTAGACATTGTCAAGATCATTTCCACCAAGGATTAGCCACTTTCAATGAATAAAACGAGAGAAACACAGTTTCATTATTCACTGTTTACCCTAACAAAGGGTTTTGACAGTTTCTTGAAAAATCACAACAACTAATTCAAAATACAATCAAAATGCATGAGACAAACTTCAAGTGGAAGGTGATTGAAAGAACTTTCATTTGAAATAAAAAATAAATGTCCTCCTGCCCGTACTGGGCTGTACCATGCAAGAAAACTGTAAATTTCTGAAGAGGAATACAGAAAACAGTGTCTTTTAACATTCCATTCTCAATCTTCAATCACCTCCAAATTCTTTGAAGGTTACAAGGCCTTTTAAAGGCATTTCAAAACTGTCTAATCCTCTTCCAACTACTTTCCAACGAATTGGAACAAGGTGACCCTTCACCTTCCCCTATTTTACATCTTTAGGAATTTTACATTTTGTATGACAACTTGTCAAAAATGGACATAAGACTTAAACATTAAACCCCTCCTAGGACCTTAACACATGAAAGATGACTCAAATAACCTTATTACAATGTTGAACCATTAAAATTTAATCAAACTCCAAAAATTAGTCTATGGAAGCATGAGCTGTCATGGTGCTCCTGCACCAATAGGGAGGCATAAGGGTCACTTTGAAATGTATTGCAGAGGACCTTGTGATCATAATGATGTATATGGTGAAATGCATAAATTGCATATGGAGTCATAAGGATGCAATGTGATGTATGACAAATGTAATACAACATGATGTTTGTATCAAGACCTTGGAGAAGACCCATATGTAATGCGTGTGTGAATGGCTAGGGGTTATAAGGTGTGTTGACATAGCCATGTAATGCATCGTGATGATGCAAGTGTATGAGGAGGTGATCTTTTTTTTATGTATGGAGAGTCATGTTTATTTTCCCTAGGGATTACAAGATGTTTTTATGTCAATTTTGCATAATCTAGAGATAGATTAAATGTTGTAAATGAATGATAAAGTAATAAATTATGAATTACTTTATCATTTGTAATAAAAATGCAAAAGGGCAATAATAGGCAAATTTATCACATGTGGCAAAGTAAGTCTTGTTGATTACTTTGTCATTCTTTCACAACATTTAATTTGTCCCCAAATTATGCAAAATCATGGGATTAAATGTTATGTCCTAAGTACCATTTTTTTCTGCATAGGTTTGTAATAAATTTGGATTGTAAATACATTAACTAAGTGGTGTAATTATAAACCACTTAGTCAATGTTAATTAGATGCAGAAAATAATGTGTATTTATGTCATTTATTGTGCAAATATCAAGCATTTATGATGTTGTAGGAGAGGTTAAAAATAGGTTGAGGAGTTATTGAGATATTTTGCTTCATTTTTATGGCCTTAAAGAGCATTTAAGGGCATTTTCTAGAGATTTTATGGTGGGTGATGTGATGCCTTGACTATTTCTGCATTGGGAACCCATTTTGGAGGACTTTAGGTAGATATTTTGGGGACATTTATGAGATGCACGAAAATGGAGGTTTCTCATGCTTATCTTGTTATAGCTGTTTGGAGAAGTATATAGTCTTCTTCCTTGTTCATTTCTAGAGAGTTCTTTTTCATGCAATTTCTGGAGTTAGTGATTTTTCTGCAATCCTTACTTAGTTTGAGCATGCTTTTGTAACCCTTTTGGCACATGAAATACAGAGAACACCTTGGATACCATTGATAGTTAAATTTTGCCTTCCTATTTTTGTAGTATTGGGTATCATCAAGTGTTTGATCAGGTCATTTGTGAGGTATTTTTGTTTCCTTGTGACTTTGTCTTATGTTTCAATACCTTTTTCTATAAAAGGTGTGTTTATGCAGGTTGCAAACTGTGTCTTAAAGTTTTATAAGGCTTTTTAAACTGTGAAGTTAGCTTCCTTTGAAAGAGTTTAATGCATTTAGGCCTCTTTGTGAAGTGTTTTTGCAAACATACAGTAATAGGTTGTGCAGGTTTAGTTTCTATTGTATGTGGCCAAGTGTATGCAAATCTGAGTTTCCTTAACCATATCAAGTTTGGTGTATCACCCTTGTTCTCAGTTTATAGTTTTACTTTTATTTTCCTAAGCATTCCTTTTCCCTTTTCCTCTGCAAATCCAGTAGTTTCTAGGTGATAACCAACTAGGAAGCCAGCCTTCTCCAGAGGTTCTTTCCATCACAAGTGACCCACAAGCCTAGAAAGATCCCATGTTTCTCTAGATTGTGAAGTTCTGCAACTTAGCAAGGGTACAAATATGAGAGACAACAATTTTTGGCACGCCCGGTAGGACTGTTGGAATTAAAAAAGTTCAAATATTACATTTTATTGCTGCTTTTGATGTGCAACTAGTAATTTTTAGACCTATAAGAGGTTAAAATCCATATATTTGGTGACTCTGAGCTTTGGTTTAGCAAAATAAGTGCATTTCAGCTTATGAAAAGGATACAAACCAGAAGCAGTTCTTCGTATTTTGAGTATTTACAATTATCCCCAACTACGAGAAGAGGGATAATAGCTGAGAAGCCCAATAAAACCTGTGTCTATTCTAGGAGAGCCAAGTCTACTCCTCTTGCTGTTAGAACTCATACTGCCCCAAGAATCCTAGTTACAGTGATTTCTGTAGCCAGAATTCAGCCATTTGTTGCATTCAACCAAGGCAACCCACTGAATTTAGCTCAGCATGATGACATTCCTATAGCCGCCTTGAAAAGTTTACCATATTTTAATGGTGAAGATCAGACTACTCGAGCTGAACATATAAAAGATGTTGCAAACCTGTCTGTTGTCCATCATGTGACACAAGAGAATGTTGCAATCAAATTGTTATCAGCTTCCCTCAAAGGGAAGGATTTGTAGTGTTTCAAAAGTTTGCCAATCAACTCCATAGATTCATGGGATCATTTGGAAGAGAAGCTGTGCAGTTTCTTTGAAGACAAATCAAACTGTTTGTCATTGGTGGAGAAGCTATGTAGCTTCTTTGAAGACAAATCAGACCATTTGTCATTGGTGGAGAAGTTGTCTATGATTAAGAGGGCTCCCCACGAGGTTATGTCTAATTTCAACCACTATTTTCAGAAGACGTGGGATAGAATCCCACCAACGGTAAGGCCTACTGTTGATCATGCTTTCTTATATTATTTGAGAGCTTTAAACAATGATATTTCTATTATGGTTGAATCTATGGGAGGAGACTTCTTACCACAAGCTTATGCTATAGCCATAAGAGCTGAGAATAGCCTCATACAGGCTGGTATAATTGCCCCTAGACCTCCTTTACCAATATTCCCTACTATTCATCCACCGATACCAATGCATGTGCCTACTATAGTTGATATACCTATTGCACCAGTGTTACTAGCACCCAATACTCAGCCCAATAACCAAGAAAATGTTGTTCAAACTCAATCTTTTGAGTTACAGGAGATCAAAGGACTGTTACAATCTTTTGGTAATGAGATAGTGAACCTTAAGAGGTAGCAAGGTCAAAGTTTTAGACCTTATCAAGCCCTATTTCAGTCTAATTACCAGCAAAATTAGTCAAATAGGCCATCTTATCAACCAAATAATCAAGGTCCAAGGCAAGCCTTTAACTCTAGGCCTTATTAGGCTTACAACCCAAACGCTGCTAGTTCCTCGAAGGAAATTGTACCCACACAAAACAATTTGGCTCAAGACTATGACTGGTGCTTTCCTTGTAACCAGCCCCATAATCAAAATACATGTGCCAATGGGGTGATTAACTAAGCTTTGATGGTTCAAAACAGTTCAGCAGTGCAGTCTAATGTGCCTGTAGAACCTCCTGTTTAGTAACAAGAAGAACAGGTACATGAGACAACACTCCTAAACTGGCAAGGAGAGGAATTATGTGGTATGAACCAAGCTGGTTCTTCAATTCCAGCCAGTACATGCAGCAAGAAAATGGCTATAGATGAAGGGCAACAATCTGGTAAGGTTCAAACTCATGAGCATCAAGTGCCAAACATGGATCAAGGTGTTTCTAACCCATCAAAAGCTGGGAAAACTCAAGTTTTATCAAAAAGTTAGCCTTTGGTAGGCAAGGAGTAGCTTAATCCACCAGTTCAGCTAGCTTGTACTCAAGATGATGTGGCTACCCCCAAAAGCCAAGTTAAATCAGGTACATCTGCTTTCAATATCCTTGAGCATATGAAAAAAAGTGAATGTATCTATGTCTATGTGGGATTCCCTAAGTATCACTATCCAAAAGGACTTGCTTCAATCAGCCTTATCAAATTTAAATTTGTCTCAAGAGTCTTGTACAGATAAGTCTAAGGATGTGTTGACAAATACAGTGAAAATGAAAAAGAACAACAAGCTTCAAAGGTCAAGCCCCCACCATTTTATGTGTCCTTGATCATAGGTGACAATTTGGTCCATAACTGCATGATTGACTCAGGTGCTAGCACTTATGTCATGCCCAAACAAATTGTTGACAAGTTAGGAATTAAATATGAGCCATTAGAGAAGGGAGTTGTTCAGTTGGATGGGACTATTATTAGCACAATAGGTGTCATAAAGGGACTAAGTTTGACTCTTCATGCCTGTCCAAATTTCTCTATCCCACAGGATATCTATGTCATTGAGTTACCTCCTTATTTCGCTATCTGTTTGTCAAGGGATTTTACTGCAAGGATAGGAGGTTACTTGTCCTCGAATAGGTCTCATATGCTATTTAGAACTAGGTATAGCACTAAGGTGACTATCAAATCAAAACCCATTGCCAAATACCATATTGAGCCTTACACTCCACGTCCCATCAATGCCAACTTGGTTGCAAGGGAACAAGAAGAGCATCCCATTGTTCAAGAAGGTAGTACACAAATTGAAGGTATACCAGAAGTTCTTCTTGATGAATGGGTAGATCAGACTCAAGTGGTTTATCCATGTGAACACCTAGAAGATGCTGGTTTGGGTGTGTATATGATGCACGGAGTTGATTTATTTTTGCCTAACATTGAAAAAAGTGCAGAACAACAAGATGGGCAACAAGATAATGAGGTCTGGGAGCTATTTTTTTATGGCTCAAGGAGTAAAATGGGTGTCGGTGGTGGTTGCATGCTTGTTTCCCCAAGGGGTGAAAGCTACTATTCAGGTTTGAGGTTCTGTTTCAATTGTACTAACAACGTAGATGAATATGAAGCTCTTATTCATGGTTTGGAATGGGCAAGACAAAAGGGTATTAGTTGTCTAAAAGTTTATGGGGACAATGAATTGGTTGTAAATCATGTGAGAAAACTTAATGTTACAAAAAATGATCTTCTTAAGTCTTACAAGCATAGAGTATGGGACCTCTTGGAGGGATTTGATGTATTTAATTTGATATCCATACCTAGAAATCAAAATAAACATGCTAATAGGCTGGCTACTGTAGGGGCTAAATATGACATTCCCAAAGATATTAGTAGTGGTAAGACTAATCAGCATATTAAGGTTGTTGTTAGGCCTGTTGTACTAGATAATAACACACATTGGCAGGTGTTTGAAAGTGATCAGCAAATTGTAAACTTTTTGAGAGAGGAAGCTGAATTCTCTCATACTAACGAAGAGAGGCTACAACACCAGTACGGTGACCAAATCATTCAGCTCAAGAATAACAAGATGCTAAAGGGTTTGATCACATTAGAGTCCATTTTTAACACTGATGATGAAGCTACAAAATCCAAGTCCAACATACAAGTTCAACAAGATCACTATGAAGAGTTTGAGATCTTCAAAGGTAAACTCCTTAAGTTGGGCAAGGTATGTACAACAAAGGAAAAACATGCATTTATTCAACTTTTTTCAGGAATTTAGTGACATTTTTGCATGGGAGTATAGTGATTTAAAAGGATTTGATCCCCAGCTTGCTCAACATACTATTGAACTTGAGCTTGATGCCAAGCCTGTCAGGCAGAAACAGAGGCTATTGAATCCTAAATTAGAGCCTCTTATGGAAAAGGATTTGAACAAGCTAATTGAGAGTAACATAATATTTCCTATTAAGCACACCTCATGGGTTTCTAACCTTGTGCCGGTTAGGAAGAAAGACGGGGAGATAAGGATATGTGTAGACTTCCGTGACTTGTATAGAGCTTCCTTGAAAGACCATCATCCTTTGCCTTCCATGGAGCAGATACTCCAAGTAGTCTCAGGATCAGAGAGGTTTTCCTTACTAGACGCTTATTCCAGTTACAATCAGCTATTAGTGAAAGAGGAAGAGCAGTATACAGTAGCCTTCACCACAAAATGGGGGACTATGGCTTACAAGAAGATGCCTTTTCATTTGTTCAATGCTGGAGCAACCTTTCAAAAGGCTATGGATATGGCCTTTCAGGGGTTAATGTACAAAACCATCCTAGTCTACCTTGACGACATTACTGTTTTCTCCAAAGAGGTCGAGAATCATCTAAACCACTTAAGGCAGATTTTTGAGAGATGTAGGGAGTTTGGGATATCACTTAATCCAAAAAAGAGTATGTTTGCTATCCATGAGGATAGATTGCTTGGATACGTGGTGTCAAAACAAGGTATCACCATTGACCCATAAATTATAAGTGCAATTTTGGCTATCCCCTTACTAGCACACAAGAAAGGCCTGCAGAGTTTTATTGGTAGGATCAACTTGGTTAAGAGATTTATCCCTGATATTGTTGATTTGTTAAATCCACTAACTACTATGGTGAGAAAGAATGTGCCTTTCAGTTGGACTAGAGAAGGAAAATGAAGCTTTGAGCTTATTAAAGAAGCATTGGCAACTGCACCTACACTTCTAAATCCTAATTTTTCTAAAGATTTCATTTTGTATGCTTATGGTAATGTTGATTCTATTTCTGCTATGTTGGTACAGAAGAATGATTTAGAAATGGAGAAGCCTTTAGCTTTTTTCAGTCAAGCATTGAAGGATTATGAGCTAAGGTACACCTTCATTGAGAAACATGTGTTTGTTGTTATAAGGAGTTTGAAGAAGTTTAAACACATGTTGTCAAGTAATAAGATTAATCTAATGGTTGCTCATCCGAGCGTGAAGGAATTTCTGTTAAGGATCTTAGTGATAAGAGAGCTAGTTGGGTGACTAAGGTAATGGAATATTACGTGAACATTAAGGTTACCGAGCTGGTTAGGGGTAAAGGGCTATGTAAACAACTTGCTGATGGTATTGTCAGCAAAGAGGAACATGAACAAGAAGTTGTTCTATCATTGCAAGATCAAGAGCAAACAGCTATTTCAGTTCCTGTTACTGAGTGGGTGCAAGAAATGGTTCATTTCTTGTAGACTGGTGAGTGTCCTCAAGGCTTGGATAGAGCCAAATGAAGGTATTTCAGATTGTAGTCTATACCTTATGTGCTCATTAATGGCTTTCTTTTTAGAAAAGATTTCAATGGAGTATTGGTGAGATGTATTGAACCTAACCAAGTTGAAAGAGTGTTGCATGAATTTCATGAAGGGTTAGTTGGAGGCCATTTTTCACCTAGAGAAACAACTCTTAAGGTGATGAAAGGTGGCTATTACTGGCCCAGTTTGTTTAAGGATGCACACTTTTGGGTCAGAAAATGCAAAGAATGTGCTTTGTTTGTTGGAAAAAAGAAGTTGGTAGCCTTACCTTTGCAGCCAGTTTAGGTTGAACAACCCTTTATTAGGTGGGGATTAGACTTTATTGGGGTTATAAACCATTCATCCAGTGCTGGCCATAAGTGGGTTCTTACAGCCACTGATTATTTCACTAAGTGGACTGAAGCAGTTGCACTTAAAGAGGCCAATGAGTTTGTTGTTCTAAATTTTTATGAAGAGCTAGTTATTAGATTTGGAGTACCTGAGTCCATTATTTCAGATAATACCCTTGCCTTTGTTGGTTCTAGAATCTCTGATTGGGCTGTAAGAAATGGTATTTATCTCAATACATCCTCTAATTACTATGCACAAGGCAATGGCCAACCGAAATCCACCAATAAGAACTTGATCAGAATTATCAAGAAGACCATGGAGGGTAACCAGAGAGCCTGGCATACATAATTAAAGTCAGCATTATGAGATGACAAAATTACTACAAAAGGGTCAACAGGGCATTCACCTTTCATGTTGGTGTATGGCAAGGAAGCAAGGCTTCCTATAACACTTGAGTTACCAGCACTTAATTTGGTGAATCAACTGGACATGCTAGAAGAAGGCCCTATGACAGTAAGGCTAGATCAACTAGTTGAGCTTGAAGAGATCAGGAATGATGCCACAAGGAACATAGAGCATCATCAAGCTCAAATGAAGAGGTCATTTGAGAAAAGAGCATCTTCAAGAATATTCCAGGAGGGTGACATAGTGCTAAAATGGGATGTGTTGATAAGCAAACCTGGAAAGCACTCTAAGTTTGATGCTTTTTAGAGTGGGCCCTATATTGTTTCAAAATGCAAACAACATAATGCCTTTGAGTTGTCTAGGCTAGATGGTGACATCGAGCCAATCCCAGTCAATGGGATTCACCTCAAACATTACTTTTGAGGTAGGATCTTTCATGTTTGTACATATTTCACGAAGTTTCTATTGTTAAATAAGTGCTGCTGGATAGTAGATTAGATGCAGATTTCATTTCCCTAAGTGCATTTCTGCACAGTTGTTAGTTGTTCCTGGGTTTGGTTATGTACAAGAGGTGAAACTATTGTAATGTACTATAGTTGTATGTATAGACAGCTGCCATATGAAACAATGAATACATGTATTCACTATCACACATCATACCTCTCCCCCTCATAGAGCTGTAATAAATCGCAACAGTTTGCTAAGGAGGTGTTCTTGTCGATCATCCCCTTCTAAATCATCAATCAGATGCATATCACTAATGATAGTGATTTTTGTTGGTTCACTATCACAAAGAATACCCATGCACTTGATGGATTAGAAAATATTGCAGTCTAAAGTGAGTTGCAGCAATGGAAAGAAATGTTTTTCACATTTTTGTCAAGTATGAGTGACTCTATGCCCAATGGATAAGCTTCAGGCAACTGGTCTGATGTTTAGCAGGCAAACATATAGCAGATGTCACCAAAAATGATACCTAAATTTCACTGTAGTGCATTCAGGTAGAGTTTTGATTCAAAACTTAAAAGGTACATTTCATCTAATCTTTCATACATTACAATCAAGTGCATAAATGAAATAATTCAAAAGATTATGTTTATTAGATTACTGCATTTATCCAAGTGCATGTAACATAAGAAATATTTATACAAATCTTTTCTGAAGAATAAATAATCTTTATTGAATGTAAAATGTACATTATCTCACAGAAGCCATGAGATTAACTTTCTTATTCAATGAAATTGAAGAACAATCTATACATGAATAAGTAAATGTAAATAAATGTGCATGTAAGGTTAGAGGCCAGTCATTGCCTGAGAATGATTGGTTCTGGTGTGTTGTCCTATTGCCCCGAGTTGTCTTTGTCCTTCTTAGTTTCATGTCGTCTCTAATTCCTATATCTAGCAAAAAACAGTGGATTTAGAGCAATGCTCTAAGCAATGAATGGTCCCAAACCATATATGAACAAGATACCTATGCATGTATAGACTAATCCTCAAATGCATTAAATAAGAAATGTATACCTTGGATGTCCTAGAGAACAATCAAGTCATCAAACACATCCAAAATATGCATTTTATTTTCTAACAAGTTTGCTTCATGTGCAGATACAGGTGCAATTATGTTTCTGTTTGATTCATCGGGGTACATTATGAGTGGAGAAAATGTGGCTCCCACAAGGGTTGAGCCCAACTCATAGTCCCTAGAGAACATTTCATATGCAATATACAAATGCAAGATAGATTGCCAGGGAGATGAGGAACAATCATAAGAGAACTGTCTAGAAAAGTCATGAAAGGCAGTAGGAAGAGATAGGGAACATTCATATGAGTGATACAGTCCTCAATGAAAGAACATTAACAACAGTTCTATCATAGTGAAGGGACAACAAATAACAAAGCAAATAAGTACTGTTAAGAGGGCATATCAATATATAGTGGTATAATATAGTACATAAGTTGTTTATGAAAGTCCACAAGTTGCTTATGACAGTGCAATGGAGGTAGCTTTTGTTAGTGGTGTATTTAAATGACAAGTAGTCACATTCATGAGCCCTGATAAACATATCATATAACTATTATAGAGGAAAAGTATTATAGCTGTAGTCATCATGCATGATACAGTCTTTAAGATTGTCATATTAGTTAAGAAGGATAGTCAAATGACTGCTGCAAGATAGGTGAGGAAAAGTTATAACTTGAATACTATGATAGTCATAATGGTGCTGCACCTAAGAGAAATAATAGAAAAATGATAGTCACCAATGTCATGATAGAGGTGAAAGGTCAGAGATAAGCATTGACAGGTGTCATAAACATGAGGAAGACCCAGTTAGTCTTCAAATCCTATCAACAAGTGGTAGAATTCTACCAATGAAATATGCAAAAGTGCATGGATCTAAGAATACCTTTCATGGATTCTTTCATCAAGTAAAAAGAATTGAATAGTCTCACTTGATATTGACTATCACAACATTCAAGTTATGGGTAGCAGAATTGTCATCAGATGTAAATGAGAAGAGGGCTATCACACTGTATCACCATTGCAATAACAAAAAGAATAGTTATTTTTCAGATGAGAACATGCCAACATGGTGTGGAACAATCAGGAGGTTTGTTTTGTCACTGTAGAGCAACATTCAAAGAGATAACTATAGTTATAAAGAAATGGAATAGAATTTTCCACAGTCATGAGACAGAAGTATCTGACAACAGAACTAGACTTGCATTTTAACATCCCTTCATAGGGTACAGTGTCAAGACAGTATACCTTCAAAAGGACAGTTATAGTGTTTCAGAAAGGAACAATAGATAAAGGATAGAATAGTAGTCTTTTCTCCCAAACAAGCTGATAGTCATGTAGCATCAACAGTCAAAGGATAGCCATGCATGACATTTAAACTCAGATCAACAATATATAGCTATAGTCATTTACTTGTTGAACAATATAGGAGGAATTGATAGTCTAATCTATATAGATTTTTTTGTCTATTTTAAAAGATGCTATAGGATATATATGTAAAATAGACAAAAGTATATAGATTCATATTGAAATGTTAAAGATACAAATATCATAAGGATCTGAGTAATCATAGCATGTGCCAAAGATGCAAAGTTACAAGAAGTGCATGAATGCTACAACAAAAAGACAATGGTATATGCAATAAGGAATAGGGCCAGTCATCTCTTTGACTATAGCATTAGATAGTTTAGAATAGTTAAATGATTGTCCAAGAAATCCATTTGTTAGAGATAAACTAGAAACAATATCTTGTGCTCAGAATGATTGCATGCTAACAGCAATCAACTATCAAGAAAGAACAACATTTCAATCTCAAGCAGAGATTGCCAAGTTCTGCATAAGAGTTGAGTGGATGAACATCGTGTTAAAACATCTGCATATGTCATAAAGAATGCATGAAGGTACATTTAGATTAGTATTGTATCATTGTGAGATCAACTGAATAAAGCATCTTACCAAGTTGACACATGAAGAAGGCTACAGGAGCCATAAATAAATGAAACTATCATGATGTCATACACCTTTGTTTTGAATGCACCATGAAAGAAGAAACCCTGTACCAAATGTTGTGCCATGATCAACTGGCTTACATATAAGAGGAACCATAAGTAGAGTAAAAGTGCAGTCCTCATAGAGTGGAGAGTAGAAGTGAGCAAGGGAGAACATCTAAATGCTTGATATCCATTAGTGACATCAAGATGACTTACAGAGGGGCAGCCATGATGACAGTACAAATAATATGAGATAGTATTGTGTAAAAAATGGAGCAACAATCCCATGACTGTGTAATGAAGAAGCAAAATGGACAGATACTCAGTGCAAGGGTGTCAACATTTGACAAGAGATAATAAAGAAGTAATTCTAAGTAGAAAGAAAGATTTATTCATTCTTAAATACAAATTTTCGAGTAAGAATGCACATGATGTTTCTTTTATTGAGCCATTTTATTTCTTACAGAAATGTTTTAAGGATATGGAATACTTGTATCTTCTAGATTGAGCATATAAATATGGTAAATAAGGAAACTATTTAATGAGGATATTGCATGTTGTTGCATTTGCTGTCTCTGGATATTCTTCATCAGAGGGTTGAACATGTAAATTTGTTAATCCATTGCTAGGAGAGACATATGAAGCAGATTATTCTTGATAAAGGCATAAGATTCATTTCTGAAAAGGTGAGCCACCATCTCATGACTATAGTGTGCCATTGTGAAGGAAGACGCTGGGTTTTCTAGGCCAATAGTACATTAAAAAATAGATTTTGGGGTCATTCTATTCGGCTAGATCCTATTGGAATTCTTACACTTGAATTTTCAGATGGAGAAATATTCTAATGGAGTAAGGAAATGATTAAAAGTTGCAGTGATAGAAGAAGATGCAGATTTAAAACATAAAATACTTAGAATGCTCAAAATCGTAGCCTCTGGCAGCGAATTCAGTAGTAAAAATTTAGAAAATGAAGAAAGATTGACAGTCAAGAGTCAATTACCTCTTTTTCTCTGCCGATTGTTTTGTCAAATCACATTTTTTCCCTCAAGGCGACCTTCATTTCGGCCCCAACAAAGTCAAAATGCAATGCAGGTGGTCAGCCATGAAAAAGCCATAGAATACATCAAAAACCAGTAAAAAATTGTAGCCTTGGAGGCCCAAAATCAAACAAGAGGTTAAGAATCTTAGAAGGGACAACTTGTCAAACATTTTACTCAAAAAATCCATAGAATTTCTGCATTGAAACTCTCTAGAATGGATGCAAATCATGCATTTTTGCCTTCAGAACCCTAGTCATGGTGGCACGACAGCAAGAGATAGGAGTAATATGCAAAATGAAAGTTTTTTTAGGTTTTCCTTCTTTTTCATGGTCGACCTAATTGCATTGATAATGTTTTTTGACTTTTGTTTTAAAAAACAAAATCATTGATATCCTTTTTGCCTGTGGTAAAGACCTTAGAGTCTTTCCAAACCTAATCATGATGCACATATGGGCCGTGAGACAATATGATTTCTGCCTTTTGTTATTTTCTGAAAATCAAAAACATTATGAGAAACATAAGTTCAAGAGCCTTATTTCGCTAAGGCATGTCATGAAATAGTCATAAGGTAGGTGAAATGTTATATGTAAGGCATTGTAATGTGTATAGGGAGGCATAAGGGTCACTTTGAAATGTATTGCATAGCACCTTGTGATCATAATGATGTATATTGTGAAATGTATAAATTGCATATGGAGTCAAAAGGATGCAATGTGATGTATGACAAATGTAATACGACATGATGTTTGTATCAAGACCATGGAGAAGACCCATATGTAATGTGTGTGTGAATGGCTATGGGTTATAAGGTGTGTTGACATAGCCATGTAATGCATCGTGATGATGCAAGTGTATGAGGACATGATCTTTTTTCATGTATGGAGAGTTGTGTATATTTTGCCTAGGGATTACAAGGTGTTTTTATGTCGATTTTGCATAATCTAGAGATAGATTAAATGTTGTAAACAAGCGATAAAGTAATAAATTATGAATTATTTTATCATTTGTAATAAAAATGCAAAAGGGCAATAATAGGCAAATTTATCACACATGGCAAAGTAAGTCTCATTGATTACTTTGTCATTCTTTCACAACATTTAATTTGTCCCCAAATTATGCAAAATCAGGGGATTAAATGTTATGTCCTAAGTACCATTTTTTTCTGCATAGGTTTGTAATAAATTTGGATTGTAAAAACATTAACTAAGTGGTGTAATTATAAACCACTTAGTCAATGTTAATTAGATGTAGAAAATAATGTGTATTTATGTCATTTATTGTGCAAATATCAAGCATTTATGATGTTGCAGGGGAGGTTGAAAAATAGGTTGAGGAATTATTGAGATATTTGGCTAGATTTTTATGGCCTTAAAGAGCATTTAGAGGCATTTTATAGAGCTTTTATGGTGGGTGATGACATGCCTTGACTATTTCTGCATTGGGAACCCATTTTGGAGGACTTTAGGCAGATATTTTGGGGATATTTATGAGATGCATGAAAATGAAGGTTTCTCATGCTTATCTTGTTACAGTTGTTTGGAGAAGTATATTGGTGCAGGAGCACCCCTGCAAAACAGAACATAAGTCTATTTTTGGTATGTTGACTTCATGATGTAATAAGGTCCATTGGACCAATGCATATGTTTTAGATCAATCTAGGAGGATGTGCAGGTTAGTTAGAAGTTTGTTATGACAACTGTCTTAGCTGTCCTCTCCCAACCGCTGGAAATCGAGTTGGTAGTACTCGCGAAGGATTACTATTATTGCCCTAGATCAGTTGGTTTTAGCGAGTAGATACAACAGATACAGTTGATAGTTCATTGAGGTATTGTGTTTTTGGAGATTGAATAGAGTATTGTAACACAGTGGGACTGTGAGATCTGTATGCAATTCTAATTTGAAAGTAAGAGATCCCATTGGTTTCATTTGTCTGGTTTACAAGCTATCTTTGTATTGATTCTTTTTGGTTACAGGCGAATGGATTCATCCAACCATTCCACCTGTTGATTCTCTGAATCGGTGGAATGGGCATGTATCATAGTTTAGTTTACATTTTTGTTTCTCTGTTTATGCATTTCATGTTTGTGGGATCGATTGTTAGCATGCTATGAGTTATCCTAGCATCCTCATGTGCTAGAGTTTAGAAGGATAAATTTCTAAGCTTGAATTGCTCAGGAGATGATCCGACCTGATTGACATGTTTTCTATGTGAAATTGTGAAATTCTGAGAGTTTTATCAAAAATATACATTTGATAGATATACATCATTTGCATGCAACATTACAGACTGTGTATATCGCATCTGCATCTATGCACATATCGCTATCCGAATCGGGTCTTGAAACTTATGGAAAATGCTTGTTTTGAAGGCATCAAGATAAAATAGTTTGGATATATATTTCTTATATATATCATCTTTAGGATCATCATTTCATGTGTATCCATCATCCGCATATCATTGTTGTATGCTGGAGCATACCTGTAGGCGAAGGTACAATCAAACGGGTCAACGGTGAGTCAAAGTCACATTTGCCAAAGAAAGGAGGAGGATCATCTTTTGTTTGAACATCGGGTAGCCAAGGATCACATAGATCTTAGGATCATCATTAGGATATTATAGTATGACTCGATAATTCATATCATGCTGTGGAGTATGTAAATAAGTCTTATATCCGGGTGACGTAGATATCGGAGGAAGTAACAGTGCGTATGATGTCATCGTCATCAGGACATTCCAAATATCACTCGATAAAAGTTTATCCTGTCGACGACAAGTGTTTTGGCATAGGCGTAGGATGTCGGGGTGATCAGGGCGAAGTGTTCATTGACAGTTCATGTCTTGGCGAAAGGAGATTAACACTAAGAGGATCGCGGGAGGAATATTAGGTGGAATATTTGTCATGTGCATAAAGTTGAGTATCGTCATCAGGATGTGTCAATATGACCTGATAAGTTATATCCTGATGTTGGTTGTGTAAGTGGGTCAAATATCGGGGTGACGTAAGCATCAGAAGAAAGGTGCATGAGGTTGTCATCATCAGGATATATGGGAGGAACCTGATATTTTATATCCTGCTGAAAAAAAGGTGTAGATGATGCCGAACATCATGACGCTGCAGATGGAGTTTGGTGGTAAGGTGAATAGTGATCATCAGGAGGATAATTGTGTTCACCGAATATGATGATGCTGCTGGTAGGTGAAAGAGAGATATCTTGCCGATAGGAAATAGCATTAGCTATTTGGTGGGTTTAATGGGTTTTTCACCCTGTTTGTAAGCTTTTGCTGGATGCTCTGCATCATAGTGGTATCAGAGCGAAGGAAAAATCTTTTGGGAAGAAAAAAGAAATACAAGATGTCGGATGAAGAAGGAACATCAGAGTTCCCGACAAAAATGACCAACGCTGAGTTGGCAGTTCTGGTAAAGAAGCAGATTGCCGAGAGCAAGGCTGTGAAGGCTCAGAATCAGGAATTGAAGGATGAGTTGAGAAGTTGAGGGACAGAGTAGGTTCTGGTAGAGAAGAAGATAGGGAAGAAGAATAGATCCCTAGGTGGAATGAGGAGGTCATTCCTATAGACCAGAGGCCACTGTTGAACACCCTCAAAGCCATGGAGAGGAGAACCATGGATGTGAAACTGGATTTGCTAGTGTTTACAGGAAAGATGGAACCTGATTCAATGATGGAGTGGATAGACTCCCTAAACAATTTCTTTGAGATGGAGGAGATACCAGAACAACAGAGAGTGAAGATAGCCCAATCAAAAATGAAAGAAGCTGCATTGACATGGTGGAATTTTGTCCAAGATGATAGAGTACAAGAAGGAAAGCGTAGAGTTGCTACATGGAAGAAGATGATGGCTTTAGTGAAGGAAGCCTATGTTCCATTGGATTACAGTATCCAATTACACAAGAGGAAGCAAAACCTAAAGCAGAAGGAGCTAGATGTCAGCTCATATATAGAGGAATTCATGAAACTTTGTGTGAAGACAAAGGTAAAAGAAAGTGAGGAAGAAAAGGCAGCCATATACCTTAATGGATTGAGGTTCAACATTCAGGAAGATTTGAATCTGCATAATCCAGATACAGTTCAGAAATGTTTTCAGTTGGCATTGAAAGTGGAAGAGAAGCTAAAGAGAAGACAAGAACAGAACAATAGAGGAAGAGGAAAACAACAGAGAGGTGGAAGAGGTCCTTTCAGAGGTAGAGGACATGGACATGGATATCAGGGAGAATCCAGTCATGACAATAGCAAGGGAAATAATAGTCAAAACCAGAGAGAAAGTTACAACCAGCAAGGAAACTTTAGAGGCAGAAGACCTTTCAGAGGAAGATCCCAGGGCAGAGGATCTATCAGATGTTATAACTGTAACAAAGAAGGCCATATAGCCAGCAGATGTCCAGAAAAGGCAACAAGCTCAACAGGAGAAAGGAGAACAAATCTGATCCAAGAACCTGATAGTCAAAGTGCAACAGGCTCTAATGCTTTTCAGAGTGTGAATGCTCCTGACAATTATGGATATCCAGAGAGTGGAGAATCTCTGATGATGAGAAGAACAATGACTACCATGAAGGTACCTGACAAAGAACCCCCACAAAGAAAGTCTCTTTTCAGAACCATTTGCAAAGCAGGAGGTAAGGCATGTAAAGTTTTAATTGATTCTGGTTCTACTGAAAATTTTGTATCTGATGAAATGGTAACAAAGCTTAGGCTTAGGAGATTGCCTCACCCATCCCCATATAAGGTCTCATGGCTTACCCAAGGTCAGCAGACGGTTGTAGAAGAACAGGCTTGGGTAGAATTTCAGATTGGAGCATATAAAGACAGGTTGTTGTTTGACATTACCAAGATGGATGCTTGCAATCTTTTATTTGGTAGACCATGGCAGTATGACTTGAAGGCACACCATGATGGTGTTAGAAACACCTATACAATCACTAAGAATGGTACAGTGACTGAGTTACTACCATTAACAGAGGAGGAGAAATCAAAAGGAAAAGAGGTGAAGGTAATGTTGATGGAAGGAAAATAGTTCATGAAAGAAGTAGTAGCAGAAGGTGCAGTTGCATATGCCCTAATTCCATGTCTAGTAGTGAATAAAGAACAACCACAAGAAGTCAAGAAGGAGAAGAAATAGAGGTTCATAGACCCAGCTGTCGAAGAGCTATTGGATAAATATAAAGGTATCATTTCTGATGGAATGCCAAGATCCCTACCACCTGTAAGGGATATCAGCCATTGCATAGATCTAATCCCAGGATCTACACTTCCAAACAAAGCAACATATAAGCTAACTCTAGAGTAGAATGCAGAAGTAGCTGGACAAATTGAGGAATTGTTAGACACAGGTCTGATTGGTAAAAGTTTGAGTCCATGTGCAGTACCAGCTGTACTAGCACCAAAGAAAGAAGGCACTTGGAGGCTTTGCACAGATTCCAGGGCTATTAATAAGATCACAATCAGGTATATGTTTCCAATCCCTAGGATAGAGGATTTACTTGACTATTTGGGAGGTGCTAAGTATTTTACAAAAATAGATTTGAAGAGTGGTTATCATCATATCAGAATTAGGCCAGGAGATGAATGGAAAACAACATTCAAAACCAATGAAGGGTTGTATGAGTGGAAAGTTATGCCTTTTGGTTTGTCTAATGCACCTAGTACTTTTATGTTTGTCATAGTATATCTAGATGACATTCTAATTTTCAGCAACATAAAGGAAGAACATTTCAGACATATAGATTTGGTTCTCAAGAGGTTACATGAAGAGCAGTTGATGATAAATTTGGACAAGTGTTTGTTCAAGCAAGAGGAGATCACATATTTGGGTTTTGTCATTTCCCAAGGAAAGCTGCAAATGGATAAGGAGAAGGTAAGTGCCATATTGTCTTGGCCAACTCCGAGGACTATGAATGATGTCAGAAGTTTCCATGGGTTAGCAACCTTCTATAGAAAGTTTATAAGAGGGTTTAGTCATATTTGTGCACCCATGCTTGATACTATAAAAGGAGGACAGAAGTGCAGATTTGCTTGGACCAAGGAAGCATATGATTCTTTTGAAACATTGAAAAAGAAGGTGGCACAACAGCCAGTCCTTGCACTTCCAGACTTTAATAAGATCTTTTAGGTAGAATGTGATGCCAGTCACATGGCCATTGGAGCAGTACTCAGCCAAGAAGGTAGGCCAATTGCATTTTTTAGTGAGAAGCTCAATGATGCTAAAAAGAGGTATTCCTCATATGATTTGGAAATGTATGCTTTAGGCCAGTCACTCAAGAAATGGAGGCATTACTTGATGCCAAAAGAATTCATAGTATTCACAGATAATCAGGCTCTGATTTTCATAAACAACCAAGAAAAGCTGAACCACAGACACATTAAATGGGTAGAAACTTTACAAGCTTTTACTTTTACACTGAAGCATAAGAAAGGAGTCAAGAATAAGGTAGCCGATGCCTTGAGCAGGAGAGCTCTAACAGTCAACCAGATTCAGTTGGAGAGTGTTGGAATTGATTCATTGAAGACCATGTATGATGCTGATGAAGATTTTGGAGAGATATATCAGGTATGTACTTCTTTTGGAAATAAATATCATGCTGATTTCTCTGAATTTCTGATCCAGGATGGATTGTTATTCAAAGGTGGATAGTTGTGTATTCCAAGGTGTTCTATGAGGTTGAACATCATTAAAGAGAAACATTGTGGAGCTATGGCAGGTCATTTTGGTTTGGATAAGACTCTTGATCTTGTTAGAAGACATTATTTTTGGCCTAAGTTACAATCAGATGTCAGAAAGTTTGTAGAGACATGTGTGATATGTTAGAAAGCAAAAGGGAGATCAACTAATGCAGGTTTATATCAGCCTTTACCCATTCCTTCCAGACCATGGGAAAGCATAAGTATGGATTTTGTCTTGGGTTTACCAAGGACAAGGAAAGGATTTGACAGTTTTTTTGTTGTAGTGGACAGATTCAGCAAAATGACACATTTCTTGCCATGCAAAACCACTGCTGATGCTTCATACATCGCAAATTTGTTTTTCAAGGAAATTGTCAGAATACATGGATTGCTATTGAGCATAGTGTCAGATAGGGATGTGAAGTTTATTGGTCATTTCTGGAGAACCCTTTGGAAGAAACTAGGCACAAATTTGTCTTTTTCATCCGCATATCATCCTCAAATGGATGGACAGACTGAAGTAGTTAATCATTCCTTAGGGAATTTGCTTGGATGTTTGACAAAACAGCATGGAGAAAAGTGGGATAATATCCTATCTCAGGCCAAATTTTCCTATAATGATATGGTCAATAGGAGTATAGAGAAATCACCTTTTCAAATAGTGTATGGTATGCATCCAAGAGGAATTTTGGAATTAAGAGATCTACCTATAGCAGACCCTGTTAGTGCAGAGGGAGAAGCTTTTGCAAAAGCTATAAAAGAGGTCCATGCTCAAGTAAAGACCCAGCTACAACAAACTACCTTGAAGTATAAAGAATATGCTGATAAGAAGAAGAAGGATGTACAGTTTGATGTTGGAGATTTAGTATGGGTTCATTTGAAGAAGGAAAGACTTCCTAAGGGCAAATATACTAAACTCATGCAGAGGAAGATTGAACCATGTCAGATTTTGAGAAAGCATGGACAAAATGCTTATGAGATACAACTCCCTTCAGATCTTGGTTTCTCACCTATATTCAATGTATGTGATTTAACTCCATACAAGCATAATCCAGATGAAGAATAGGAACTCCTACAGGATACCGCAACTAATGACATTCCAAAGCATGATCCACCATAGTTGCAGAAGGTTTTGGACACCAAAGTGATCAAGAAGACATGGAACAAAAACTATTTGGAGTATTTAGTGTCTTGGCAGGGAAAACCTGATTCAGAAGCAGTGTGGATGACTGAAGAGTAGATCCAACAACATGGTACAGATCTACATACTCTCATCTCAAGTGGACTTGAGATTTCTTCTTTCGGGGAGTATGGTGTAGGAGCACCCCTGCAAAATATAACATAAGTCTATTTTTAGTATGTTGACTTCATGATGTAATAAGGTCCATTGGACCAATGCGTATGTTTTAGATCAATCTAGGAGGATGTGCAGGTTAGTTAGAAGTTTGTTATGACAACTATCTTAGCTGTCCTCTCCCAGTCGCTTGGAAGTCTCCCAGCCGCTGGGAATCAAGTTGGTAATACTCGCGAAGGATTACTATTTATGCCCTAGATCAATTGGTTTTAGCGAGTAGATATAGCAGATACAGTTGATAGTTCATTGAGGTATTGTGTTTTTGGAGATTGAATAGAGTATTGTAACACAGTGGGACTATGAGATCTGTATGTAATTCTAATTTGAAAGTAAGAGATCCCATTGGTTTCATTTGTCTGGTTTACAAGCTATCTATGTGTTGATTCTTTTTGGTTATAGGCGAATGGATTCATCCAATCATTCCATCGGTTGATTCTCTGAATTGGTGGAATGGGCATGTATCATAGTTTAGTTTACATTTTTGTTTCTCTATTTATGCATTTCATGTTCATGGGATCGATTGTTAGCATGCTATGAGTTATCCTAGCATCCTCATGTGCTAGGGTTTAGAAGGATAAATTTCTAAGCTTGAATTGCTCAGGAGATGATCCGACCCGATTGACATGTTTTCTATGTGAAATTGTGAAATTCTGAGAGTTTTGTCAAAAAGATACATTTGACAGATATACAACATTTGCTTGCGACATTATAGACTGTGTATATCGCATCTGCATCTATGCACATATCCCTATCCGGATCAGGTCTTGAAACTTATGGAAAATGTTTGTTTTGAAGGCATCAGGATAAAATAGTTTGGATATATATTTATTGTATATATCATCTTTAGGATCATCATTTCATGTGTATCCATCATCCGCATATCGTTGTTGTATGCTGGAGCATACCTGCAAGCGAAGGTACAATCAAATGGGTCAACGGCGAGTCAAAGTCACATTTGCCAAAGAAAGGAGGAGGATCATCTTTTGTTTGAACATTAGGTAGCCGAGGATCACATAGATCTCAGGATCATCATCAGGATATTATAGTATGACCTGACAATTCATATCATGCTGCGGAGTATGTAAATGAGTCTTATATCCGGGTGACATAGACACCGGAGGAAGTAACAGTGCATATGACATCATCGTCATTAGGACATTCCAAATATCACCCAATAAGAGTTTATCCTGCTGACGACAAGTGTTTTGGCGTAGGCGTAGGATGTCGGGGTGATCAGGGCGAAGTGTTCGCTGATAGTTCATGTCTTGGCGAAAGGAGATTAACACTAAGAGGATCGCGAGAGGAATATTCGGTGGAATATTCGTCATGTGCATAAAGTTGAGTATCATCATCAGGATGTGTCAATATGACTCGATAAGTTATATCTTGATGCTGGTTGTGTAAGTGGGTCGAATATCGGGGTGACGTAAGCATCATAAGAAAGGTGCATGAGGTTGTCGTCATCAGGATATATGGGAGGAACCTGATATTTTATATCTTGCTGAAAAAAAGGTGTAGATGATGTCGAACATCATGATGCTACAGATGGAGTTTGGCGGTAAGGTGAATAGTGATCATCAAGAGGATAATTGTGTTCACCGAATATGATGATGTTGCTGGTAGGTGAAAGAGAGATATCTTGCCGATAGGAAATAGTATTAGCTATTTGGTGGGTTTAATGGGGTTTTCACCCTGTTTATAAGCTTTTACTGGATGCTCTGCATCATATATAGTCTTCTTCCTTGTTCATTTCTAGAGAGTTCTTTTTCATGCAATTTCTAGAGTTAGTGATTTTTCTGCAATCCTTACTCAGTCTGAGCATGTTTTTGTAACCCTTTTGGCATATCAAATACAAAGAACACCTTGGATACCATTGATAGTCAGATTTTCAATACCTTTTCTGCAAAAGGTGTGTTTATGCAGTTTGCAAACTCTATCTTAAAGTGTTATAAGGCTTTTTAAACTTTGAAGTTAGCTTTCTTTTAAAGAGTTTAATGCATTTAGGCCTCTTTGTGAAGTGTTTTTGCAAACATATAGTAATAGGTTGTGCAAGTATAGTTTTTGTTGTCTGTGGCCAAGTGTATGCAAATCTGAGTTTCATTAACCATATCAAGTTTGGTGTATCATCCTTGTTCGCAGTTTACAGTTTTACTTTTATTTTCCTAAGCATTCCTTTTCCCTTTTCCTCTGCAAATCCAGTAGTTTCTAGGTGATAACCAACTAGGAAGTCAACCTTCTCCAGAGGTTCTTTCCATCATAGGTGACCCACAGGCCTAGAAAGATCCCATGTTTCTCCAAATTGCCAAGTTCTACAATTTAACAAGGGTGCAAATATGAGAGACAACAAGGACATTGTAGCAAAGAAGAATGTGATGAATTAGTTGATAATTTATATCCAACTGTTGATGGCCCACTCTACGTATTTGAACATAAGATCTCTAAGAGTATGTCTTCCATTAGGTGGTGGAGAAGAAGCACTGTGAAGACTGTTATGGATGGAAATGAATGTTTGTATGAGCTCGAGGAACTAGAAATACTCAAATTGAAGCCTGCTGAAATAGCCTTGAGCATTGGTCTTCACAGCTTATCAAGAGACTTAAAAGTGCCAATGCTTATAAGGCAGCCTCTAAAAGAAAAATACCCATATATATGCAAACAGTGTTCTAAAAATGAGTCACTTAACAACTATTGTTTGGGTGGTGAAGGGACTTTTGTGGGAAAAAGCTATTTAGATTGTTTTGAGATTAAGGTGGAGAATGATTTGATTGATGGGGTACCGCCCCCTACAAAGAAGAGATTCCTTTGGGGGGTTGAATTGCCATCTTGTTTTTCTAGTGACGATGATGAAGAAGGAAGAGGGAATGATGATGAAGATACAGATATGGCCATCACCCTGGGAACTTGATTTGAATTGTTCATCCTATCTTGATTATGATGATTGAAATGATTATGGAAAGAGATTATCATTTACTGATCTTAGATATGTATGTCTCATTGAGACCCTTTAAAACTTCATGTCTTACTAAATAAGTGTGGAGGAGTTATTGACTGACAAGTTTAAACAACAATTTATTATTAGTTTATTATTAATTTGTAAGTTGCGTGTAGATCATAGCTCTCTTGTTAGTTTTTTTTATGTTTTTGTTTTTTTTGGGTTTTTTTTTTCATTTTCATGCATAGTGAAATAGACATGCAGATCTTTAAATCTATTTAAAGCATATTGTTGCAGCAGCCAGTAGAGATCACAAGACTAAATATAGAGTTTAAATTTTAGTGAATAAAAAAAAGTAATATATCTTTTTAGTTTAAACTTTAGCCAATAAAAAATAGTACTTTATTGTTAATTATTATTTAATATTTTAAATTTAGCAATTTAAATATTTATGAGTTTATTTTGTGAAAAAAAATTGTTGTAAATGATGAAGGATAGGGAGTGCATTTTGAAATGTTTATAAAAATAAATTCACACAGTTTTTTGAAATATCTAGGGAGGAGAATATTATATTAAGTAATGTGTAAAGTTTCTAAACTAATAAGTGTTGTTATAAATCTTTTTTATTATAAATCTTTAAAAATATATTAATTAAACTGTACTTAATTGAAATATTAGAAGAGTTTCTAATTAATAAATAAAAAAGCACATCTTTAAAGTTGGCGATTGATATGGTTTAGTGTCATTCCCAGTCTTTGTTTGTATAAAAGGGCAAAAATCAAAACATATGCAAACATTGTATAAGAAAAATATTCAATATTTTCTAACCAAACAATTTCATATATCTTATATTGACAAACAAGGGAGAGAGTGGAATCAAAATGCACAGAATGAGTGAAAGCGAAAGGAGATAGATTGCTGAGATATTGAAGGACAATGAACTAAATTGAATACAAGCCCGTAGAGTTTTGAGCTTAAGAGGACATTGCAGCAAAGAACAATGTGATGAATTAGTTGACAATTTAGCAATGTCAATATTTATAAGTTGTAAAATTAAACTCCTCATCTAAATTAAACTCCTCGTCTAAATTAAACTCCTCTTTAACTCTAAAAGTAGAAAAAACATCAAACTCTATCTTTTAATTATAAAATGAAATTTAATATTTTAAATTTAACAATGTCAATATTTATGAGTTGTAAAATTAAACTCCTCTTTTAACTTTAAAATTAGAATTGAAAAATCACAACTCAATCTTTTGATTATAGAATAAAAATTATTATTTTTATTTATTTAATATTTTAAATTTAGCAATTTAAATATTTATGAGTTTATTTTGTGAAAAATAAATTGTTGTAAATGTTGAAGGATAGGGAGTGCATTTTGAAATGTTTATAAAAGTAAATTCACACAATTTTTTGAAATAAAGGGAGGAGAAATATTATATTCAGTAATGTGTAAAGTTTATAAATTAATAAGTGTTGTTATAAATCTTTTTTATTATAAATCTTTATTAATATATGAATTAAACTATACTTAATTGAAATATTAGAAGAGTTTCTAATTAATAAATAAATAAGCACATCTTTAAAGTCAACGATTGATATGGTTTTGTTGTCATTGCCAGTCTTTGTTTGTATAAAAGGGCAAAAATCAAAACATATGAAAACACTATATAAGAAAAATATTCAAGATTTTCTAACCAGACAATTTCATATATCTTATATTGACAAACAAGGAAGAGAGTGGAATCAAAATGCATAGAATGAGTGAAAGCGAAAGGAGACAGATTGTTGATATATTGAAGGACAATGAACTAAATCGAATACAAGCAAAGAACTGAAAGTGAAACTTGAGGTCCAAGCATTAGCTCAAGTTGAAGTGAAGGCAGAGCTAAAGTTAAATTCTAGAAGACCAAGTGTTAGTAGATAGCTTGTTTTGAGGATGAAACGTAATGCAATACCATACATTTTCTACATCTTTTATTTACTACATGGGGATTGACTACATTTTATCACTTCTTCCATCAATTAAAAAGAGAGATATTAATTAGGATAGATATTTTAGTCCTAATTAATTAAGATTGATTTCTAAGTCTTTAGATAATTGATTTGAAGATTTATACATGTCATGCTGTAATTTGAAAACACATGTTGAAAATGGGATAGTGTTGTCAACGAATGTAAATTAGAAAAATAAAAACAAGAATAGGAGTCATACAAATAAAATGATATAAGACATCTTGGAAAAACTAAACGTTAAAATCTTTGTATCAACTAATTATTTGGCATGATTGAGATAATTTTAGTTGCTTTAAATTATTACATTTTCTACCATTTTGTCAGTTTGCATGTTTTTATTTCATTATTGTCTAGACAAGATAAAATTATACATAGCTTATTTTTGCACCCCATTTGCATGTCTGCTCTAGATTGTTAAAAATACAAATTGAATTTGCAAATAATATATTAAAATGAGACTGAAGATGTAGTATACAACCTTCTCTAAATATTTCAGAAAAGCCAATTGGACATCTGGTTAAAGCCTCTCTAAGGTAGATGATCGTTCACTATTTTGTGTTCACTCTTTATAAGATAGAGGGATCATAGGTAAACATTGATAAAATAAAATTTACAATATTAAATGTAGGAATATATAATCTAAAGATTAGTTGAATGAAGCTAGGTGTGCAGAAATTGCTTCCTACACTAATCTAATGAGGGGAGAGCTATACAAATTCAATTTAATCCTTATCACTACAGCAACATACAACGTCTAACAGGGTTATTACAGAAATACACAAGTAGAAAGAAGACAGAAGAAGAGAGACAAAGGTATACGATGGGGAAAACCCTTATCGGGTGAAAAACCCCACAGTAATAAACTTGCACAATGTATTAACAAATCTGAAAGTTGTTTACAATACAATTGAAATGCAAGCTTCAATGGTCTTTGACACTCATGTCTAGAGTCAATCTGGTAGCATAACAATACTTGTAAACTTGTAATACAAAATCCATCTCCAAGCACCTGTTTATATAGAAAATACAAGGCAATATTAGACCTATCTTGGGATGGGCATCCAACATGGCTTCATGGACCAAAACCCATGCATAAGGACACTTGCTCAACATTGTAGAATGTGCCTAACACTTGTCCACAACTCCCATCCCAAAGAGGTAGCCTATTTCCAAAATGGGCTGTGACAAATGCTCTTACAACACTTACGACCATCATAGAATCTATCATAGCGGTTACAGCTACAACTATAAGAGAATCTATCATACACATGCTATAAATAGCATATTCTCTTACAACATGTCATAGTCCACCTTGGGGCACCCAAATATGCCTTATTCAAAGATGCTTCATGACACATGTCCTTACCTATCTTACAAACTTCTATTTCTGACTCTTACATGTCATAGATTCTGTCATAGGAATATGTCATAACCGTTTCAGTCAATATTCCCTTACACAACATGGAAGATTCTGACACATGGTAAAATGCTCCTACCACAATGTGGGATGCCTATCTCCTCATGTGAGGACAAAATTACAAGTTGTCATATTCCATGTAGGATCGACACATCACCGTGCCACATCCCACAATATGACAATATGGAATTTACAAATATATACAACATAGGCAATTAAATAATAAATGCAAACATTAGTAATGTAAGGAATTACCAAGGTTGAGACACCTTAATTCCCAACATTCTCCCACTTGTCGAACACCTTGTAAGAGCTAATAGAAAAATAGGATTTGACTGCTATAGGCCGGAGGCCGATAGACTCTGAACACCATCTGAACTTCTCTGTGCCCACTAGTTTCGTTAATGCATCTACAACATTCTTCAAAGTATCTACCTTCTCCAAATTTACCTTTCCATCCTCAACCATGTCTCGCACAAAGTGAAACTGAACATCAATGTGCTTTGTTTTAGCATGGAAAGTTAGATTCTTTGTAAGGCAAATTACACTCTGACTGTCACAACTGATCATGATATGACATGCATCAACACCAATATATGAAAACAATCTCTTAAGACAAATGGCTTCCTTACAAGCATGAGTTGCTGTCATATACTCAGCTTCTATCATGGACAAAGCAACAACAGGTTATCGATTACTCATCCAACTAATGGCACCACCAAACAGTGTAAACACATAAGCACTGGTGGATCTCTTGTTGTCAATGTCACCTACCTAATCTGAATCCACAAATCCATGAATATCAATAGAATGCAGAGGTCCTAAAACATTATCATGATAGAAAATGGAATACTCAGAAGTACCCCTTAGATATCTAAACACTCATCTAACTGCATCCCAATGAACCCATCCAAGATTAGCGATAAATTGACTAAGGATTCCCATTACTTGGGCAATGTTTGGTCTTGTGCAGACCATAACATACATCAAACTAAGATAGAGTGCTTCTGGACTAAACTGTGTATGTTTTTTCATCAACGTTTCAGATCATGGTCAATGATCCATCATCAGGAAGAGGACAATGAAAAGATTGGATAGAAGACTTGGATTTATAAAGGAATGAGAGAGGAAGATGAGACAAGGCATGCAAAATGATAGACAGGAAGTGGTGGGTGAGCAATAGAATAAAATGCAAATAAAATAAAACCACACAAGAACAAGAAAGAGCATACAATAATATCAAAAAAGGCCATATAGATGCATGAGTACCCATACTAACAGAGATAAAGCCTATATAATGCTCTATAAAGCTATATAATACTATGTAAATCCAAGTATATATAAAGATAATAAATATGACAAAATAGAAAAGCTACAAAAAATTTTTAAGGGAGAGACCCAAAATATAAATAAAAATATATGCCCACATACTAAAACAACAACTAAAATAAACAAGAATGAAATAGTACTCAAAAGTGAAAAATGCAAATAGACACAAATAAATAACACAAGACTAAAAAACAAGAAGGGGAATAAAACAAAAAGGAAAAGGGGAGAAGTTAAACAAAAGGAAGAACGATAGACATAAGCAAAAAATATATTGAGAGAAACACCATGGTATGAAAGCAAGTAAGCACTAAATGGGCCAAGAGAAATAAACCAACCAAAAATACCTAAAAGAAATAGGAAAACAATGAGCGAGAAAGGTATCCAATAAAAATCCAAACACAACACAAAAATGTGCCAACCTATACTAGAAAATGCACAAACACAAAAGAAATTATACAAGACACAAGGATGAAGATCCAAAAAAACAAATAAGAATAAATGTTACAACATACAACACGAGACCCCGCAAAAGCCCAAAGAAACCTAGGATATGCAAAGGAGTAAGGAAGTATGCGAGGTGGTAAGAGAGCACGCAGGTGAAAAAGCAAGTGTGTATGCAAAAACGTTTGCTTGAAAGTATGAGGGGGCAAGGAGAAAAGGGGGCAAAGAAGGAGAGGAGATAGTAAAACAACAAAAAGAAAAAGAAAGAACCAACCCAAGGAAGAAAAGAAAAGGTAAGGGGAGGGGAAGATGAGAGACAAGCCAAGACAAGAGAAAGAGAGGAGGGGGGAAGAGAGGTAAGGGTGAAGAGGTAGGGAAGACACACCAGAAGAGGGAAGGAGAACACAGGGGCCGGGAGGATCACCAGGGATTAGGGGGCGATTGGAGGGAGTTCAATAAGGATTTCCAGGTTGGGCTGAGATGCCACCCTTCATCTCGATTGACATTGGAGGGGTGACTTTTAATGAGGATCGCTTCTTGGAGTTTCCTCCTGAAGAAACAATCTTCCTTCACTAAGACTTGGGTATGCTCAAGACAGATGTGGTGTTTGGTATTGAAAGAGTGTTCAACTAAGGTGGATTTGGAGGAATGATCATGTCTGATGTCAGCACAATGCTCTTTGATCCTAGTGCTAATGGATCGACCTGTTTCTCCTATGTAAGGAGTCCCACAGGAACAGATAATCTTATAGACCCCGGAGTTGACAAGAATATTTCTAGGGTCTTTGATGGAAGGAATAAGATTTCTAAGGGTTACGATAGGTTTGAAAGTACACCGGAGGCCCTTCTTGCATAGGATTCTAGAGATTTTATTTGAGAGGCCCTCTATGTAAGGGAGGGTAGCAACCCAAGTATCACTAGGGGCATCGACCTTAGGCTTGGGGTTGACTCTACTTTTGGCATGTTTAAATGCACGGGAGATACACTTATGGCAGTAACCATTGAGCTTGAACACTTGGGATAGGTGGGAGAGCTCAAGGTCAATGTGTTCATCATCGCAAATGCGATAAGCACAAATGGCTAGAGACTTTAGGACATCCACTTTCTAGGAAGGGTGGTGGTGAGAGGAAGCATGGAGGTAGAGGTTGGTGTGAGTGGATTTTCTAAAGACAGTGTGAGCAAGGGAACCGTCCTTTTTTTGCATGATTAGGACATCCAGGAAAGGAAGCTTGTGGTCAGACTCGAGCTCTTTAGTGAATTGAATGCAATCTACCAAATTGTTAAGGTGAGAGTGGAAAAGTTCTAAACTATCACGACCATGTGGCCAACAAATGTTGGTGTCATCCACATAATGTTTCCACCACCTGGGCTTCAAAGGGAAGGAGTTGAGGGCTAGCTCCTCAAAGTACTCCATATAAAGGTTGGCAACAATAGGGGATAAAGGAGAACCCATGGCCACACCATCAGTTTGCTCATAGACAACATCAAGGAAAGTAAAGAAGGTAGACCGAAGGTATAAATCAACTAGAGAAGCTAGCTCATCATTGGTTTTACGCCTGACAAGTTCCACTGAGTCATACAGAGGGACTTTGATAAATAAGGACACCACATCAAAGCTGACCAAGATCTCATGATCTTCTACCTTCTTGTCAAGAATGAAATCAACAAAGTGGGAAGAGTCCTTAATGAAGGTCGCTAACTTACCCACTAGGGGAGAGATTAATTTGGCAAGGAAGGCTGCTAACTTGTAGGTAGGGGAATGTGTGGTGTCAACAATGGGTTTGACCGGTATGCCAGGCTTGTGGATTTTAGGAGCACCATAGATGCGCGGGGTCAATTCCTTAGTGGGAAGAAGGCGCTTCTTGGTAAGATCATCAAAAGAAGAAAGGGCAATAGCCTGTCTGACATTTTTGAGGACCTTAGAAACAGGGTTGCGGGGAAGGACTTTGTAATTCCCACTAGATGCAATGTGATCAAGCATCTTGTTAACGTAGGTTTGTTTATCAAGGATGACCGTGGCATTGCGTTTGTCAGCTTTGGTGATGACAAAATCATTATCCCTCATGAGTTTTTTAAAGGCATTGAACTCATCTTTGGGAACATTCCAAAGTGGGCATTTGGTGTGTCTGAGCGCCACTGCACAGTCTTGTCTGATCTCGTCAGCTACGGGGGCGGGTAGAGAGCGGATGACCTTTTCAATTTCAATCAAGAAATCAACCTTGGGGATGGACAAAGGTGTGACAGCAAAGCCCAAGCCTCTTTTAAGAAAGTGGATGGCAAGAGGCTTGATGTGATGATTGGACAGGTTAAGGACGAGTTTGTCCTCCCAGTTTTTAATGACGTTGGGGGATCGGTCTGTGGCAATCGGTTTAGATAGAAAAGAAACAACATTGTTGTCAAGGCCGATGTGAGAGGGTAAAGAAGAACGGGCAATAAAAGAGGAGGTAGAGGGTGAATCAAATGAGAAAGAGGAGTGAGAGTTAGAGGGATCCACGCGGAGGGGATAGGTCACGGGGGAGAGATTGGGAGAGGTGGGCATGGAGGAATTGAGGACTACCCTGTCTGAAGTGGATACATCATTTGCCATATTGAGCAAGAAGGAAAGAAGTAGATCAGGTTGGGTGTGTTCTACTATGGTGTAGGCTTGGTCAATGGATTGAGTAATGGGGAGAGAAGTGGTTGGTGGAGGCACGGGGCTCGAGGGGGAAGTACTAGCTGGCAGAAATGAAGAAGGCGTGAGTGGAAAGGAAGATCTACAAACATCTAGCGAAGAGCACAAATCAACATAAATATTAAGGCCGTTGGGAGAAATGGTAACAATTGACTCACCTGTAACCTGGGAAGAAGCAAAAATGGCAGAACACGGAGGTAGATCCAAAGCCAAAGACGATTCCTTATCAAATGCAACATCCAGTCTAGGAGAGCCATGGTGAGCCGTCTGCAGAGAGCAACTTGGAGAACGAAGTTGAAGTTTGCTGTTGGTCATAGTGTCTAGTTTTGAGGAGGAAGGACGAGACATCTGCGAAGAGGTATCAGGGGACTCCTTATGAATCAGCAAGTCTGGAATCTGTGAAGAATGGAGAGCACTTAATGGCAGACGTCCAGGCTTAGAGGCTGACGAAAGAGGACTGATGTCAAGAAGAGCATCTGGTGTGGAAGAGGGACAAGAAGGTTGCAACAAACAAAGGGGAGACTCCAAACGAAGACCCGGCAATGAAGAAGGATGAGATGACGGTAACGAGCAATGTGGAGACTCCATGTATCTAACACGAGAGGAAGAAGAACATGGTGCCTGCAGAACGCAACTGTGAGAGCACCGCGAAGGAGGAAAGTTTGGAGGGTACTGAGAGGACGCACCCTCAACCACGTTAGAGAGGGCTGGGCGTTGGTGAGAGGGAGAGGATGGAGGTGGGAGGATGCCAAGAGACGTGGAAAGATCACTGCGGTCAGAAATGCATAAGGAACCTAGTGAGGGGGATGAACGTGGGCACATAGAGAGTTTGGGGTAAATGAGTGGGAGCGACAAGGAAGACCAAAACTTCTTGTTGAACAGCCTGTAGAATTTTTTCTTCTACCTATCTTCACAAGTGGTTTTTAACCCTTGAGCTCTGGCATGAGATTGAGTGTTAAGCCAAGACCAGATGTCACAGCGTAAGATAGCTGCAAGTTCCAAATGCAGGTAGAATAATCTGGTAGAAATCTGGTTGATGAGGGCTCTGGTTCCTTGGATGATAGGCCTGACTAAGGACATACCAGCCTAAACAAAAATGTGCTTATTGTGATGGTTCCGGAGATGATGAGGAATTTGAGCAAAAGAGGGGATGATACGGTGGTCTCTACAATGCTTTAAAAAGGCTAAGTCTGCTATCCGCTTTGCCAGTTTGATCCTCAGCTTCTCAAGAAGCTTAGATTTGAAAACAATTTCCCTCCCATGAAGGGCAGCAATGGTAGGCATGAGTTTTCCATAGTCCATGAATTAAGATAGAGTGCTTCTGGATTAAACTCTGTATGTTTTTTCATCAATGTTTCGGATCATGCTCAATGATCCATCATCAGGGAGAGGACAATGAAAAGATTGGATAGCAGACTTGGCTTTATAAAGGAATGAGAGAGGAAGATGAGACAAGGCATGCAAAACGATAGACAGGAAGTGGTGGGTGAGCAATAGAATAAAATGCAAATAAAATAATAAATACATACTCAAATAAAATAAAACCACACAAGAACAAGAAAGAGCATACAATAATATCAAAAAAGACCATATAGATGCAAGAGTACCCATACTAACAGAGATAGAGCCTATATAATGCTCTATAAAGCTATATAATACTATGTAAATCCAAGTATATATAAAGATAATAAATATGACAAAATAGAAAAGCTACAAAAAACATTTAAGGGAGAGACCCAAAATATAAATAAAAATATATGCCCACATACTAAAACAGCAACTAACATAAACAAGAATGAAATAGTACTCAAAAGTGAAAAATGCAAATAGACACAAATAAATAACACAAGAATAAAAAAACAAGAAGGGGAATAAAACAAAAAGGAAAAGGGGAGAAGTTAAACAAAAGGAAGAACAATAGACATAAGCAAAAAATATATTGAGAGAAACACCATGGTACGAAAGCAAGCAAGCACTAAATGAGCCAAGAGAAATAAACCAACCAAAAATACCTAAAAGAAATAGGAAAACAATGAGCGAGAAAGGTATCCAATAAAAATCCAAACACAACACAAAAATGTGCCAACCTATACTAGAAAATGCACAAACACAAAAGAAATTATACAAGACATAAGGATGAAGATCCAAAAATACAAACAAGAATAAATGTTACAACATACAACGCGAGACCCCACAAAATCACAGAGAAACCTAGGATATGCAAAGGAGTAAGGAAGTATGCGAGGTGGTAAGAGAGCACGCAGGTGAAAAAGCAAGTGTGTATGTGAAAACATTTGCTTGAAAGTATGAGGGGGCAAGGAGAAAAAGGGGCAAAGAAGGAGAGGACACAGTAAAACAACAACAAAAAGAAAAAGAAAGAACCAACCCGGGGAAGAAAAGAAAAGGTAAGGGGAGGGGAAGATGAGAGACAAGCCAAGACAAGAGAAAGAGAGGAGGGGGGAAGAGAGGTAAGGGTGAAGAGGTAGGGAAGACACACCAGAAGAGGGAAGGAGAACACGGGGGCCGGGAGGATCACTAGGGATTAGGGGGCGATTGGAGGGAGTTCAATAAGGGTTGCCAGGTTGGGCTGAGATGCCACCCTTCATCTCGATTGAGATTGGAGGGGTGACTTTTAATGAGGATCGCTTCTTGGAGTTTCCTCCTGAAGAAACAATCTTCCTTCACTAAGACTTGGGTATGCTCAAGACAGATGTGGTGTTTGGTATTGAAAGAGTGTCCAGCTAAGGTGGATTTGGAGGAACGATCATGTTTGATGTCAACACAATGCTCTTTGATCCTAGTGCTAATGGATCGACTTGTTTCTCCTATGCAAGGAGTCCCACAGGAGCAGACAATCTTATAGACCCCGGAGTTGACAAGAATATTTCTAGGGTCTTTGATGGAAGGAATAAGATTTCTAAGGGTTACGACAGGTTTGAAAGTACATCGGAGGCCCTTCTTGCGTAGGATTCTAGAGATTTTATTTGAGAGGCCCTCTATGTAAGGGAGGGTAGCAACCCAAGTATCACTAGGGGCATCGACCTTAGGCTTGGGGTTGACTCTACTTTTGGCATGTTTAAAGGCATGGGAGATACACTTACGGCGGTAACCATTAAGCTTGAACACTTGGGATAGGTGGGAGAGCTCAAGGTCAATGTGTTCATCATCACAAATGCGATAAGCATGAATGGCTAGAGACTTCAGGACACCCGCTTTCTGGGAAGGGTGGTGGTGAGAGGAAGCATGGAGGTAGAGGTCGGTGTGAGTGGATTTTCTAAAGACAATGTGAGCAAGGAAACCATCCTTTTTCCGCATGATTAGGACATCCAGGAAAGGAAGCTTGTGGTCAGACTCGAGTTCTTTAGTGAATTGAATGCAATCTACCAAATTGTTAAGGTGAGAGTGGAAAAGTTCTAAACTATCACGACCATGCGGCCAACAAATGTTGGTGTCATCCACATAACATTTCCACCACTTGGGCTTCAAAGGGAAGGAGTTGAGGGCTAGCTCCTCAAAGTACTCCTTATAAAGGTTGGCTTCTTTACTTTCCTTGATGTTGTCTTTGAGCAAACTGATGGTGTGGCCATGGGTTCTCCTTTATCCCCTGTTGTTGCCAACCTTTATATGGAGTACTTTTAGGAGCTAGCCCTCAACTCCTTCCCTTTGAAGCCCAGGTGGTGGAAACGTTATGTGGATGACACCAACATTTGTTGGCCGCATGGTCATGATAGTTTAGAACTTTTCCACTCTCACCTTAACAATTTGTTAGATTGCATTCAATTCACTAAAGAGCTCGAGTCTGACCACAAGCTTCCTTTCCTGGATGTCCTAATCATGCAGAAAAAGGACGGTTCCCTTGCTCGCACTGTCTTTAGAAAATCCACTCACACCAACCTCTACCTCCATGCTTCCTCTCACCACCACCCTTCCCAAAAAGTGGGTGTCCTGAAGTCTCTAGCCATTCGTGCTTATCGCATTTGCAATGATGAACACATTGACCTTGAGCTCTCCCACCTATCCCAAGTGTTCAAGCTCAATGGTTACTGCCATAATTGTATCTCCTGTGCGTTTAAACATGCCAAAAGTAGAGTCAACCCCAAGCCTAAGGTCGATGCCCCTAGTGATACTTGGGTTGCTACCCTCCCTTACATAGAGGGCCTCTCAAATAAAATCTCTAGAATCCTACGCAAGAGGGGCCTCTGGTGTACTTTCAAACCTGTCGTAACCCTTAGAAATCTTATTTCTTCCATCAAAGACCCTAGAAATATTCTTGTCAACTCCGGGGTCTATAAGATTGTATTTTCCTGTGGGACTCCTTACATAGGAGAAACAGGTTGATCCATTAGCACTAGGATCAAAGAGCATTGTGTTGACATTAGACATGATCGTTCCTCCAAATCTGCCTTAGCTGAACACTCTTTCAATACCAAACAACACATCTTTCTTGAGCATTCCCAAGTCTTAGTGAAGGAAGATTGTTTCTTCAGGAGGAAACTCCAAGAAGCGATCCTCATTAAAAGTCACCCCTCCAATCTCAATCGAGATGAAGGGTGGCATCTCAGCCCAAACTAGCAACCCTTATTGAACTCCCTCCAATCGCCCCCTAATCCCTAGTGATCCTCCTGGCCCCCATGTTCTCCTTCCCTCTTTCGGTGTGTCTTCCCTACCTCTTCACCCTTACCTCTCTTCCCCCCTCCTCTCTTTCTCTTGTCTTGGCTTGTCTCTCGTCTTCCCCTCCCCTTACCTTTTCTTTTCTTCCCCAGGTTGGTTCTTTGTTTTTCATTTTGTTGCTATTTTACTATGTCCTCTCCTTCTTTGCCCCCTTTTCTCCTTGCACCCTCATACTTTCAAGCAAACATTTTTGCATACACACTTGCTTTTTCACCTGCGTGCTCTCTTACCACCTCGCATACTTCCTTACTCCTTTGCATATCCTAGGTTTCTCTGTGCTTTTGCGGGGTCTCGCATTGTATGTTGTAACATTTATTCTTGTTTGTATTTTTGGATCTTCATCCTTATGTCTTGTATAATTTCTTTTGTGTTTGTGCATTTTCTAGTATAGGTTGGCACATTTTTGTGTTGTGTTTGGATTTTTATTGGATACCTTTCTCGCTCATTGTTTTCCTATTTCTTTTAGGTATTTTTGGTTGGTTTATTTCTCTTGGCCCATTTAGTGCTTGCTTGCTTTCATACCATGGTGTTTCTCTCAATATATTTTTTGCTTATGTCTATTGTTCTTCCTTTTGTTTAACTTCTCCCCTTTTCCTTTTTTTTTTATTCCCCTTCTTGTTTTTTATTCTTGTGTTATTTATTTGTGTCTATTTGCATTTTTCACTTTTGAGTACTATGTCATTCTTGTTTATTTTAGTTGCTGTTTTAGTATGTGGGCATATATTTTTATTTATATTTTGGGTCTCTCCCTTAAATGTTTTTTGTAGCTTTTCTATTTTGTCATATTTATTATCTTTATATATACTTGGATTTACATAGTATTATATAGCTTTATAGAGCATTATATAGGCTTTATCTTTGTTAGTATGGGTACTCATGCATCTATATGGTCTTTTTTGATATTATTGTATGCTCTTTCTTGTTCTTGTGTGGTTTTATTTTATTTGAGTATGTATTTATTATTTTATTTGCATTTTATTCTATTGCTCACCCACCACTTCCTGTCTATCAGTTTGCGTGCCTTGTCTCATCTTCCTCTCTCATTCCTTTATAAAGCCAAGTCTACTATCCAATCTTTTCATTGTCCTCTTCCTGATGATGGATCATTGAGCATGATCTGAAATGTTGATGAAAAAACATACACAGTTTAATCTAGAAGCACTCTATCTTAATTCATGGACTGTGGAAAACTCATGCCTACCATACATCAAACTGCCAACAACACTAGCCTAAGGTACTCTGCTCATGTCCTCCACCTCACTAGGAGATTTTGGACAATCCTCAACAGACAATTTTGTGCCCATAGAAATGAGAACACACAATGGTCTACAAGCTGCCATGTTGAACCTGTCCAACACGGTCTTCACATACTTACTCGGGCTTAACCAAAGTTTTTTGTTGGTTCTGTCTCTTCTAATTTCCATTCCTCGAATGTACCTGGCTACCCCTAAATCTTTCATTTCAAACTATGCTGACAATTGACATTTAAAATCAGAAATCATATTTTTACCCTTCCCAATGAGCAGCATATCATCAACATACAGTGAAACAATGAGAATACGATCACCATCAAATTTATAATACACACAGTGATCTGATTTCGATCTCACAAATCTAATTGACAATATAAAGGCATCAAACTTCAAGTACCATCTCCTAGGGGATTGCTTCAAACCATACAAAGACTTTTTAAGTTTGCAAACCAAATTTTCTTTACCTTTCACCATGTAATGCTCTAGTTGTGACATGTAGATTTCTTCCTCCAAGTCACCATGAAGGAAAGTTGTCTTCACATCCATCTGTTCTACTCGAAGTCATAAGTTGCTGCGAGAGACAACAGGAATCGAATGGATGTCAGCTTTGCAACAGGAGAGAAGATCTCACCATAATCTATACCCTCCACTTGTGAATACCCCTTCACAACCAATTTGGCCTTATACTTCTCAACACTGCCATCTGCACCAAATTTCTTCTTGAACACCCATTTGCATCCAACGAGTTTTCATCCAGGAGGTGAAGGCACCAAGTCCCAAGTTTAATTCTTTTGCAAAAAAGCCATTTCATCCTCCATGGCCTCCTTCCAGGAACCTGCATCTTTCATGTCCATAGCCTCTGATATAGTTCTAGATTCATCATTGTTAGTAACCAAAGCATAAGCACAACTAGAATCAAGCAATGTAAAACCAAACCTTTTAGGTTGCTTTCTAATCCGTGTAGACCTCCTCAAGAGCTGAGGTTGAGGTTTAGCTTCTTCATCTGATCTTTCAGAGCTGCTAGAGCTCTCCTCATCATTAGCTCCAACATTGTCTTTCTGTTCAGTCTTCTCATGGGTAGTAGGAAACTAAACAACATCCTCTTTCTTTACTATTTCTTCTAGCTGCAAAATAGTGGAAGAATGTGTAAGCTCTCTGAAGATGACACTTCTGCTATACAACACTTTTTCAGCCACATGATCCCAAAGCTTGTATCCTTTCACACCGACACTATAGCTAATGAAGATACACTTAACCACCTTGTTCTTCAACTTTGATTGCTTCTCCCTAGGCACATGTGCATATGCCTCACAACCAAAAACATGAAGATGCCTTATTGAAGGCTTTCTACCAGACCACACCTCCATGGGTCTCTTGCCAACAAGAGCTAATGTAGGAGATATGTTTACCAGATAGCAAGTAGTGGCAATAGCTTCAGTCCAAAACTTTTGTTCTAGGCCAGCTCCACTAAGCATACTCCTAGCCTTCTCCATCAGTGTCCTGTTCATCCTCTCTGCAACTCCATTTTGCCATGGGGTGTATGGAGTTGTCTTATGTCTTTCAATCCCAAGGTCCTTGCAATATTTATCAAATTTTGTAGAACAAAACTCACCACCATTGTCAGTTCTAAAACATTTAATCTTTTTACCAATCTGATTTTCAGCAAAGGCCCTAAACTCCTTAAACTTGCTATAGACTTCAGATTTGCTTCTGAGAAAATAAATCCACGTCCTTCTACTGTAATAGTCTATAAATGATACAAAATATATAGACTTTGATAATGAAGGAACATTAACAGGACCAAACACATTAGAATGAATAAGGTCCAACACACTAGAAGACTTATGAGAACTCAAGTTAAACTGAACATAGTTTTGTTTTCCATAAATGCAATGTTCTCAAAAGTTGAACTCAAGATTACAATCATCTAACCCCTAAATGAGGTTCTTATTTTTTAGGGTGCATAGACCCTTCTCACCAATGTGGCCAAATCTCTTATGCCATAACATTGTCTTTTCAGCAGGAAGTTTAACTTCCAATGCATGATTACAACCATCAAGACTAGAAACAACATATTTCTTCACTGCTTGTTCAAATGGTGGGGATGAAGTGACTACTACCCTCTTCCTTGAGTTAGAAGAACTATTGCATTGTGAAATGCATGTCTCTAGCTGAAACAGAGTACCTCTCCTAGTACCCTTAGCAAGCACCGTAGCTCCTCTAGTCATCTTGCATCCTTCTTTCGAAAAGACAACCTGCACACCTGCATCATTCAAACTACTTACAGAAAGCAAGTTCCGTGCTAATCCTAGGATGTGCATAACCCTAGAGATTCCCTTCACTCGACCATCAGGGAATTAGATAGAGACTCTTCCATGACCAACAATCTTCAGATGAGAGTCGTCACCCAGATACACCTTTCCACCATCAAACTCCTCATACTTAGTGAACTAGTCTTGATGTGAGGTCATGTGGAATGATGCACTAGAGTCAATTAGCCACACATCATCAGATGCATGGGTTGCCAAGGCTGCAATGAAAGCATCACCGTCATCTTGTGACTTATCAAAATCTGAAACAGGAGATTTATTCTTCTTCTTCTCCTCTTTGCATTCCTTTCAGAAATGCCCAATTTTGCCACAGTTCCAACAAAGAGCCTTAGACTTTCCAGGAGATTTGGATCTACCCTTCTTAGCTTTCTTGTTCTTCTTCTTCCCTTTCTCCTTGGGTCTTCCACGAATTGCAAGGGCCTCTTTGGCTACCTCAAAAGACTTTCTCTGCATCTCTTCAGACAACAGCAAAGAAACTACTTCTTCCATTTTGAATGTGGATGTGGTGCTTCCAATAGCCATGACAAGATGATCCCATGGGTACGGCAAAGAACAAAGCAAGGTCATACATCGATCCTCCTCCTCCATCTTTACACCAATAGATGTCAATTGTGCAACCATCATGTTAAAAGCATTCATTTGTTCAACAATGGATCCTTCGTCCTCCATTCAAAGAGACTACAACTTCTTTCTCAGAAAAAGTTTATTAACCAGGGGTTTTGCCTGATACACATCTCCCAACTTCTTCCAAAGTAGTTTTGCAGTAGTCTCCTCATGGACATTTAACAACACAGAATCAACAGGACTAAGTCTTATGAGACCTTTAGCCTTCTGATCCTTGATATCCTAGTCATCTTGTGAAATTGCAACTGGTTTATTTCCATTAACACTTTCCTAAAGGTCTCAGTCAACAAGCATGTCTTCCATCTTGAGCTTCCACAGCTCAAAATTACTGCCATTGAACTTCTCCACTTCAAACATTCCTGACATGCTTGCCATCTCCTTGCTACAATAGAAATTAGAATACTCTACACAAACTCCTACTCAACTTAAGATTAGCTCAAAAAACCCCTACCCAACAGCTAAGACCAAAACTGGCCAGGCTCTGATACCAACTGAAAGGAAGCTAGGTGTGCAGAAATCGCTTCCTACACTAATAATGAGGGGAGAGCTATACAAATTCAATTTAATCCTTATCACTAGAGAAACATACAACATCTAACAGAGTTATTATATCAATACACAAGAACCAGAAAGAAGACAGAAGAAGAGAGAAAAAGATATACGTTGGGGAAAACCCTTATCGAGTGAAAAACCCCACTTAGAGACCTACACAATGTATTAACAAATCTAAAAGTTATTTACAATACACTTGCAATGAAAGCTTCAATGGTCTTTGACACTAATGTCTGGAGTCAATCCAGTAGCATAACAGTAGTTGTAAACCTGTAATACACACTCCATCTCCAAGCACTTGTTTATATAGAAAATACAAGGCAATATTGGACCTATCTTGGGATGGGCATCCAACATGGCTTCATGGACCAAAACCCACGCCTAAGGACACTTGGTCAACATTGTAGAATCTTCCTAACACTTGTCCACAGATCCCATCACAAAGAGGTCACCTATTTACAAAATGGACTATGATAGATGCGCTTACGACACTTACGACCATCATAGAATCTGTCATAGCGGTTACAACTTACAGCTGTAAGAGAATCTGTCATACACATGCTATAAATAGCATATTCTCTTACAACATGTCATATTCCACCTTGGGGCACCCACATATGCCTTATTCAAAGATGCTTCATGACACATGTCCTTACTTGTCTTACAAACTTCTATTTCTGACTCTTACATGTCATAGATTCTGTCATAGGAATCCGTAATAACCGTTTCGGTCTATATTCCCTTACACAACATGGAAGATGCCGACACATGGCAAAATACTCCTACCACAAAGTGGGACACCTATCTCCTCATGTGAGGACAAAAATACAAGTTGTCATATTCCATGTAGGATCGACACATCACCGTGCCACATCCCACAATATGACAATATGGAATTTACAAATATTTACAACATAGGCAATTAAATAATAAATACAAACATTAGTAATGTAAGGAATTAACAAGGTTGAGACACCTTAATTCCCAACAATTAGAATTACAGTTGTCGTGAGAATCAAATCCCAAAGCCATACCATAAATATTTAGGCATACATAGATTAGTCATCTATTCGATCGTCACAAAGAGAATTTACATTGCCCATTTCATGGATTTTAGTAATATCAGTATAAATCTCCATTGCCCATTTCATGGATTTTAGTAATATGAGTATAAATCTCCTCACAAGTTAAAAAGTTTGATTAAATTAAAGTACATTTTTATTCATTGAGAATAGTTATTGACGTAAGGGCTTGAACATAAGCATTTCATTCAATTTAAAAAACTACCTTCATTGGTTTAGATACTTTGAATCTATTATAAAATTGATATCCTTTCTAATATTTTTACTTTAATATGTATGAATACTTAGTTTTACATACACAAAAGTGGGGTAAATGTAGAGGAGTAAAGTGCAGAATGTAACACCTTCCCCTCTTGAACTCTTAAAGGTTCTATTCAAGGAGCATGAAGATCCAAAAATACATTATTTCACCTCAAAAATATTTTCTTTACTAAAAGAACACATAAGATACTTAACTAAATGAGTAGGCTCTTGGGCAGATCCCACATTAAGCTCAAGATGTTGATCTCTGCCTAGAAAAGTAAATACTCGAGTTTGAGAGGTTTATGGGCCAATAGATCTATAGAATTTGTTTGAATAAGATTTATTATTAAACAAACAAAACAAAGAATGAAACCAAAGATAGAAAGACTCACTAGATTATAACATAAGTAAGCTTGGGTAGTTTTGAGAGTCGATCTCAACTAACAAATAATAGAGTAGTTTCAAATGTGATAGAGTGAAAATTTTGTGATATTACCGCTAGACTAAAAATTAATTCCATTTATCAAAGGGGTTGTGCTTAAATGGCAAGGCCATAAGATTCTCAAGATGGAGATCCAAGTTCAAATCCTTCAAGTGACATCTATAGTTGGAACTCCAAGTTGTGGCTCTTTGACTTCCATTGTGGCTTCTATGTTGAATAAGTAATCTAAGCTTAATATGTGGATGGGGAGTAGGCCCCCCTTGTGACATCCACTTGAGTGGGGCCAACATAAATATCCCCACAACTTACTGATAAAAAAAATTCCATTCATTCACTATGGCCAAATGGACTAAAACTTAATTCCAAAATTGCCCCACTAGACATCTTAGGGGTTTTATTTGGTAAGTTATCCTATAGCGTGTATTCATAAAATCTTAAATAATACTTATAATTTTCCTTTCCAAGGTTCTTAGTTTTAAAATCTTATACCTCAAAATCCTTTTACCATATAACTTAGGTATTTATTTTTTATGTGGAATTTTTATGTCCTATTTAATTAGACCCCTCTATTTTTCATGAGTGATTAGTATAGCATCAAAATTTTGTCAATTGACAAACTATTTAAATTAGTATCTTAGTTTTTGGTGAATAGTATTAGAAGTAAGGGGGCCAAATTGCCACAATTTTACCAAAAACTAGTCCAATGGTTGTTAAATTACCTCTCCATTATATATGAATCACCTTTAGTCACCAAAAGTTTGTGACATTTTAATTAAATGCCACATTTTCCATTACCATTAAAATCCACCTACTATTGGGCCATATTTGCCATGAAATGACCACCCATGCTTTGGATCTTGGTCCTAATCACCCAGCATTTACATCCACTTTTCACAATTTGGCAAGATTTGCCACAATTGAATTTATATAAATAACATCATACTCAAATGATTATTTTACACATTTAGTTCATCCCTCAATTATTTTTGTACTTTCTTTAGCTTTATCTTTGCCTATTACCTACTTGGAATTCTATTTATAATCAATCATTCTTAAATATAAAGTGTGGAATTTCATGGGTATTATCTTGATCATCATAATTCTTTGGTTGTCATTATTGTTGGCTAGAGATTGAATGTTTGACCAACACAAGAAGCTTACTATAATTTGTATAGGGATTGTTTGTCAAATATTTTTTTGATGGCTATTCTTGAACATTGAATTATTTAACATAATATTGAGCATAGTCTAGCATAATGTCATTTTATTACATTTCCAATTCATGAGAGATGTCAAGAATAATTTTTAGAAGTGACAATGTGTACAGACATGAAGAGTTTTACCATCTATAGAGAAAAGTCTAAATACTTGCCTAATGTAGAAAATTAAATTAAACATCATTATACTTGGGAATTTTTGGATTTTTTGCAATTTGGACAAGTGTTTAAGGCTTGAGGGGAGGCAAGCAACACCAAAAAACATAAATTTGACCAAGGGATCCTATTGAAAAGAATCTCCAACTAGATTTAATGGTGATCCAAATAGGGTCAACCCACACAGAAGGTACAAACAAAAAAAGGGGGTCTCTTGAGCATTCTAGGATAAGTGCATTCACTTAAGAACCAAAAAATTAAGACTTGAAATAATTAAAGTTTTTCAAAACAAATTCATGAGGATAATTCATATTCACGAATCAAGGTAACTTGAGAGAAATATATGGAAAACATGTGTGGAATTTGAGTTTATTTCCACTTCTTAGAATCAATAAAACCAACTATTAGAACTAGACATTGGACTAGTTCACCCAAATAAAAACATAGGTCTACAAAGTAAAAGTATTCATACTAATAGACATGTTGCCACATACCTAGACATTGCTCCACTACTAGCTAGAGGTCCATAACCCAAGTGGAGATATCTCTAGTCCCATCAAGACATAGCTCCATTGCTAGACAAATATTCGTAACCCTGTTGGAGATATCTAAGTCACCCAAAAAGGTAAGAGTATCTGATTTATCTTTTATTTTTACCCAGTCTTTCTTTGCTTTCATTTTTAGACTTTCACCCTTTTATTTTATTTTTAGTTCAACCTGTAAGTAATGAAGCTCACAATTTGGGTTTCAAACTGTACCATTGGGACATAAGAGGGGATCATTAGTGAATATTTCATGCAATGTACCAACTATAATAATAAGATTAATCAAACCCATAAATTATCTTAATGTTATGAGTAATGTGCCATAGATTTTAACATTGAAGCTTGATTGAATCCATAAGGATAGTTCCACCACAAAGATATATTTTAAAATATTAATTATACTAGTTCAACATTTTTTATTCTCAAGGAGGAGACACTTAAATTAGAATAGTAGAGAGCATAACTTAAATTTGTTCATGTATATTTATGTTAGTTAAAACTCATAACATGAAACCATTTAATCCACTCATTGTTGCACTATTACATCTGCATTTAACACAATTAAATAAGGTTTTAAACAATCCTTAAGGTACAAATCAAAGGATGCAATGGTTTTTAGGATAGAAAAGAGAGATATAATTACATGTTTTGGTGAGCTCTACCTAGCACTCCTCACCAGGTGTTCAAGCCCAAATGTAAAGACATGCATTCTGTTGGTTTTTCTTCTGAATCAGCGTTAGGGTTTGCCAGTTCTAATGCACAGGCAGATTCAGCCAACTAAATACAAGAGGTTGCGTGAGCTCCTCCCCTTCACTTCTAGTTCTTCCGCACCAAGGGGGGTGTCCCTATTTGATAAAAGTATGACCTTGACTAGCTCAATGACAGAAAGATATAACTTGACAACAACAAGCAGAATACTCTCACGTAAGGACCAAGATTTGTATAACAAATCACAAGGTTGGCAACATTCTTGGACATAATGTCTGGTTAAGGATGAGAGCATGCAGGGGTTTCCTACTTCTAATCCTACAACTAACAGATGGAAGGATGAAATGGTTTGAATTGGTGTTTGGAGTGATGGGACTTTCCTAGACCCATTGAACAGACAGATTCCCAAACTAGTGCCTTATCTGGGTAGCAAAGTCATATCTAAGAATGTAAATGTCTCCCCATGACAACACTAATTCATATCCAGAGGACCTAAGAAGAATGCTACTGCCTAACAGCAACATGTCCAAGAAAGAGTATTACTTATGATCATACTTAACAGATCCTATGATGCAATCTACTTTCCTTTGTATCTGATCAAAAGCCTATTTAACCACTCCTTGAGTAGATGCAATAAATCAGACACAGTATGCATATACTGAAAAACTTGGAAGCCCTTGACAACCTTGTTTGAAAGGAAAACAAATGACATACAGGAGACAATCAGAAATAATACACACACCAGGTGTTTTTCATTTAAAATCAATCTGCATAGAAAGTCATCATAGAGAAAATCATCATTTACAAGCCAAAATAGACTAGTACACCAGACTAAGGACCGAGTCTGTAGCAAAAAATGCCTTTCAAATGTGAACACCTTATGTTCAGAGTCAGAGCCGAAGGCCCAAAAAACATCCAACCCCTAAAATGAGTAACACTTCCTGCTTAAAAACAGCCAGAGGGAAGCGCACTCAGCATTAATTACATAGCCAGAAGCCAAAAATCTGCCAGATACATCCATTAGAAAGAATGGCGCTCAGAAGTCATCAATGTAGCAGACAAGGGAGGCCTCGAGCCTTGCACCACCATCTGGAAGTCCTCATTCACAATCGAGCAGCCTGATCGTACGTACCATCACCCATACCCCTGCACTGTCACCATTGATGGCTCAACCACCCGCAGCCTACCGAGAAAACAGTCGCAGCAATCAAAATGGAGCTCCTGCCAAAATGTGTTTACCACAGGTTCAAATTATGCAGGGAGATTAATCCCACATGCACAGTGCGGAGACCCCTTCAGCACTTTAAAACAATGGCCATATGCATAATAGGTGTCGAGCGCTTTTGCCACGCTCGACACATGCCTCTCAGCCCAAAGCCCATCGCTGAGACTAACACCATCGGCCAACCCCATGGAACTCACCCTGACATCAATAGTCTAGCTGATTGCCACATTACATTCCCTTGTCGGTAAGACCAACACTATCAGCCAACATGAAAATCCTCTCGCCGGCACCCTTAGTCACACCGACGAACACCTCCCGAAAGCCTCCAACTTGTACATCGGCCAGAGAAGAACCATCGGCCAAGCACAAATCCCCCTCACCGATGCCTTCAGTCACGCCGACGCCTACCATCAATTCCATCATCGGCCAGAGAAAGACCATGTTACAACGATGTCCTTTGATCGGCGAGAAAATCATCATCGGCCAAGCACTCCACAGTCCATCTGATCATACAAGTCTCTCCGATGGCCAAGCAAAAACACACCCATCGCCAAGACAAAGGCCATCGGCACAACAAAATTGATGCTCGCCGATCTACCAAGTCTCTCCAATGGCATCCCATCGGCCAGATCAAACGCGTCGGCACAACTCAAAAAACTTCAGCCGAGACCAAAAACACAAAGCCTTGAACCATTCAACCTTGAGAAAAGGGTTCAAGCGGATGGTTCAAATGAGATGTTCAACCGAGAAGTTCAACACTGATACCTACTCCGTCGGCAACACAAATGTAACCCCGTGAACCCATTGAACTGATGAACCGGTTCAACCCAACAGTTCAATGGCGAGGTTCAAACATCAAAAATACTCCCATCGGCAAAACACTTGACCGGCGGCCAAGAAACTTGAAGCATCGAACTATTGAACCTTGAACCATTGAGCAAAGGGTTCAAGTTCAAACCGGAAGTTCGAAGACACAAAAACAAACTCATGCCGATGGAGAAAACATGATGGCCCCTTCCTCAAGAACTGAGATGCAGATGCTGAAAAACACTGAAGGGGCCCCAAAACTTAAATTTTTTTGGATTTTTTGGGAAGGTGCCTGCATGAAAAATTGCTAAATTAACTGACAGCCAATTCAGGCACCAACACATTCCCCATAAACTAGGGGTCTCCCTTAAGGATATTAGCTCACTCAAATTTAGACTGAAAAACAATTTGAACAAACCCTAATGCTAGAAAAATTACCTTAGGAAGAGGGCAACACCACTTTTGACTTATCCAATAATTGATTCTTTCCATTTTGAGGCAATGCCAATGAGTTTAGCAATCACTACATTCTTCTTTAGTTTCTTGATCATCATATTCAAAAAATTGTTTGAGATGTTAATGCTCAAAATGTCCTCATCAACCTTGATATTGACATTGAAGACTAAAATTTTACAATTCTTTAATATATTCCCTTCCGCCACCTTTTCCTTGACTGTTTTGTTATTCTCCTTAATAAACAACCTTCCCATTTCTTGACAAATGTATGATGTACCATTCCCTAACCTTGCCCATCATGAATCAGAGGGGGAACCATGTGGCACCATAGAGCTACCACCACCACCAAATCCGAACCTCTTCCTTCCAAAAAAATCTCAATCTTTTAATTGTAAAATAAATTTAGCAATGTCAATATTTATAAGCTATAAAATTAAACTCCTCTTTAACTCTAAAATTAGAAAGAAAAAATTAAAACTAATTCTTTTAATTATAAAATAAAGTTATTGTTTTTATTTTATTTAATATTTTTGAATTTAGTAATGTTAATATTTATGAGTCATAAAATCAAACTCGTCATCTAAGTTAAACTTCTCTTTCACTCTAAAATTAGAATATAAAAAATCAAAACTCAATCTTTTAATTATAAAATGAAATTTAATATTTTAAATTTAACAATGTCAATATTTATGAGTTGTAAAATTAAACTCATCTAAATTAAATTCCTCTTTTAACTTTAAAATTAGAATTGAAAAATCACAACTCAATCTTTTAATTATAGAATAATTTTATTTTGTTTAAATGCACCTAGTAATCTTTTTAACATGACTGACAATGCTGGTGCGACACGCCCTCTGGCTCCACGCGAATGCTTTTGCCTGGAGCAATGAACCGGTGAGGCCACAACACAGGGGACCTCATCCCCTAGCAAGAACACTTCAAAGCCACGAGCTCATTGGCCCAGCGAAGGCATAAAGCCTATGAGCTCATTGGCCCAGCAGGGGTTTGAACTCTGGTGGCCGCCACTACAACCAAGCGACTTAACCACCGAACCATGCCCTTGTTGGTTATAGAATAAAAATTATTATTTCTATTTTATTTAATATTTTATATTTAGCAATTTGAATATTTATGATTTTATTTTGTGAAAAATAAATTGTTGTAAATGATGAAGGATAGGGAGTACATTTTGAAATGTTTATAAAAATAAATTCACACAATTTTTTGAAATATCTAGGGAGGAGAAATATTATATTAAGTAATGTGTAAAGTTTCTAAACTAATAAGTGTTGTTATAAATTTTTTTTATTATAAATATTTAAAAATATATTAATTAAACTGTACTTAATTGCAATATTTGAAGAGTTTCTAATTAATAAATAAAAAAGCACATCTTTAAAGTCAGCGATTGATATAGTTTAGCTGTCATTGCCAGTCTTTGTTTGTATAGACGCACAAAATCAAAACATATGCAAACACTGTATAAGAAAAATATTCAAGATTTTCTAACCAAACAATTTATATTGACAAACAAGGGAGAGAGTGGAATCAAAATGCACAGAATGAGTGAAAGCCAAAGGAGACAGAATGCTCAGATATTGAAGGACAATGAACTAAATCGAAGACAAGCCCGTAGAATTTTGAGCTTAAGAGGACATTGCAGCAAAGAAGAATGTGATGAATTAGTTGACAATTTATATCCAACTACTAATGGTCCACTCTATGTATTTGAACACAAGATCTCTAAGAGTATGCCTTCCATTAGGTGGTGGAGAAGAAGCACTGTGAAGACTATTATGGATGGAAATGAATGTTTGTATGAGCCTAAGGAACCAGAAATACTCAAGTTGAAGCCTACTAAAACAGCCTTGAGCATTGGTCTTCACAGCTTATCAAGAGACTTAAAAGTGACAATGCTTATAAGGCAGCCTCTGAAAGAAAAATACCCATAAATAGGCAAACAGTGTTTTGAAAATGAGTCACTTAACAACTATTGTTTGGGTGGTGAAGGGACTTTTGTGGGAAAAAGCTATTCATATTGTTTTGAGATTAAGGTGGAGAATGATTTGATTGATGGGGTACCTCCCCCTACAAAGAAGAGATACCTTTGGGGGGTTGAATTGCCATCTTATTCTTCCAGTGATGATGATGAAGAAGGAAGAGGGAAGGATGATGAGGATATAGATATGGCCCTTCCCTCGGCTCTTCCTAACAAGTAAAGATCACCTTAGGAACCTGATTTGAATTGTTGGTTCTGTCTTGATTATGATGATTAAAAGGATTATGGAAAGAGATTATCATTTACTGATCTTAGATATGTATTTCTCATTGAGACCCTTTAAAACTTCATTTCTTAAAGTATACAGTTTTGAATGCTGCAGTGGAAGAGTTACTAATCGATAAGTTTAAATAGTAATTTATTATTAGTTTATTATTAATTTGTAAGCTACATGCAGATCATAGCTCTCTTGTTAGTTTTTTTTTTTTTTGGTTTTTGTTCTTAGTGTCAGGTTTTTTTGTTTTTTTTTTCATTTTCATACATGGTGAAATATATATGAAGATCTTAAAAGCTATTTAAAGCATACTACAGCAGCCGCCAGTAGAGATAACAAGACTATATATATATATATATATATTAGTGAATAAAAAAAGAGCAATATATATATTTTTAGTTTAAATTTCAGCCAATAAAAAACAATACATTTTATTGTTAATTATTATTTTGCTCTTTTTGCAACAATGTTGTTCAATATTTTTTATTTTATTTCATTATAGTGTAAGTATTTATTCATTCTATTTTTTTTACATGGTATTAGAATTAGGGTAGGAATTCTTGGCACTAGCAGTGTAGTTTTAGGATGGATGTTGAAATGAGTGATACTTGTTTTTGGCATTAGTAGTGTAGTTTAAGAGAGGGTGTTAGAGAAATGAGTAACATCTAAATTGTAAAAGGACCAATCATATAGTGGGTTGATCGCTCAATGAGTTAACTGCCCCTCTATCTACTGATTAAACTATTGTTTGCATGCTGATTTTCACTGTTGTCTATGTGCTCATTTTCACTAGTTTTTTTTAAAGAAACATCTAGCTTAGCTGCTGTCCAATCTTAGAAACATCATTGGCTATGTTGAGATTATTGAGTTGCAGCTGATTTAAGCCTAAAATGGCCATGAGAGCTATAGAATAGTTGTTGAAGTATAGTTGTAAACCAGAATATGATCTAAAATGGCCTTGGGAGCCACATATCATATTCTTATGTTGCGCAAGGTTCATGTGGTAGTGCCATGTTTCATTAACCAGACTTTTAAAACATTAGCACTAGCCATATCTAGTCTCTACATGCAGCAATAACACTCATGTTTTCAGATTGGAAGAATTTAGGCATTCAAATATGCTATGCAAATACACTTTTTATTGATATGCCTTGATGACCCGCTCTATTCATTTTCTTTATATTTTTGTGCATTGATAAGCCACTCTATGCATATCATTTTTTATGTGTATATAAGACCATTTTGCAGAAATTAATCATGTTGATGTTTTATAGCTGTAGGAGGTCAAAAGGGCAGAGTTTAATGAAACACATTTCATTATGAAAAAGAATAATCTGCATATAAGACAAAGTGGCATCGATTGGAATAGTCATGTCTCTTGAAATCCAATTGGGTATATATAGTCAATCCACCATCCAAAGAGATATCAAGCAAGAAATAATTACATAATAGGATATCTGATCTGAAAATTAACATGGTATCAAAGTAGGTTTAGGAAGATCTAATCAGATTTGGCTAAAACACTGTGTGGAATACAAATCCTTGTTTAGGGTAGTTTCTCAAGATGGTGACTGGTGTCATTTCATTTTTTATGAAGATCTCTGAGTTGAGAGATCAGCTAAGCACTATTGGAGATAAAGTTGCAGACAGAGATCTTGTTATGTTGGCTCTAAATGGTCTTCCCCAATCTTGGAAGCCTTTTATTCAGAGCATAAGTGGGAGATTAGAGATTCCACGCAATCTGTTTGACAAAATGCCTAAAAGTAATGTGGTCTCATGGAACTCCATGATTATGGTGTATGTTCAGGCTGGGAATATTGATGATGCTCAGTGATTGTTTGACAAGATGCCCAAAAATGATGTAGTTTCATGGAATTCGGTGATTACAGGGTATAGTCATATGGGGAGGGTAGATGTTGTGTCATGTAATGCAATGATTGTAGGATATGTTCAAAACCAGATGTTGGAGGATGCACGCCAACTGTTTGACAAAATGCAAGAATGAAATGTGATTTCATGAAATGCATTGATTGTAGGTTATGAGCAGAATGAATTTTATGAAGAGGCCTATAATCTTTTCTCTCAAATGATAGAGTCAAAAGTTAAGCTAGATTGTTGTAGCTTTACAAGCATATTAAGTGCATGTGCCAACATAGCAGCCCTGGAAGAGGGTAAGCAAATCCATCAGTATATAATGAAGGCAGGCACTTTTGTGGATATCCCTTTGGCAAACTCCCTTATAACTTTGTATGCTAAATGTGGGAGCATGGAGGATTCTTGGTTAGCATTCAATACAATGCCTGAATGAGATTACTTCTCATGGAATGCGATGATTGTTGTATATACAAGGCAAGGGATTGCAAGGGAGGCATTGGAACTATTTCACCAAATGCCTGGTGAAGGAATCCAACCCAATCAATTCACGTTTTCCAACATTTTTCTGGCATGTGCGGATTTGGCATCCCTGGAAAGGATTCATGAAAAGATAATTAAGAGTGGGATTTATTTGGATGTGGTTGTGGAGAGTGCACTAATGGATATGTATAAGAAATTTGGTTGTGTAGAGAATGCACACAATTTTTTTGACAAAATGTCTCAACGAGATGATGTCTCTTGGATGGTAATGATTATTGGGTATGTGCAGAATGGACGGGCAGAGGAGGCCCTGAAGCTCTTCCAGGAAGTGAGATTGGCAAGTCCAAAGCTTTGCTTGAATACATTTGCTAGTATTCTTTCGACTTGCACTTATTTGAGTGCTCTTGTGGACATGTATGCAAAATGTGGGAGCATACAGAAGGCTTGTGAAGTGTTTGACAAAAAACCCTGACATGATGTTGCATCGTGGACAGATATGATTGTAGGGTATGCCATTCATGGTTGTGTTGAGGCCCTAATGTTTTTTTTTTCAAGAAGTGAGAGACTCAGGTGTTAGGCCAAACCATGTTACTTTACTTTGTGTTTTGTCTGCATGCTACCATACAGGTCTGGTGGATGAGGGCTATAAGTACTTCAATAGCATGAGGGGGTATTATAAGATTACACCTAGAATGGAACATTGCAGATGTATGGTGGATCTTCTTGGCCAAGCTGGGCAACTAGAAGAAGCACAAGATTTCATTAATAGAATGCTAATAGAACCTGATGTTGCTATTTGGAGGTGTTTGCTTGTTGCTTGTATATATCATGACAATGTAGATCTTAAAGAACATGTAGCATCACAGGCATTAAAATTGGATCCCTAATATGATACACCTTATGTGCTTCTCTCAAACATGTATGCTGAAGCTAGTAGATGGGATGATCTTGAAAAGGTACGAAAATTGATGAAAGATAGAGGCGTCAAAAAGACACCAAGATGCAGTTGGATTGAGCTCAACAAGCATGTCCATTTGTTCTATGGAGAAGACAGGTCACATCCACAAATAGAACAAATCTATGTAAAATTGGAGACCTTGGCTAGGGAGATGAGAGTAGTAGGGCATGTTCCTAATAGACAATTTACTTCGGCTGATGTGGAAGCAGAGCAAAAGGAACAAATTCTTTGCCACCATAGTGAGAAGTTGGCAATAGCATTTGACGTACTAAACACACCATCTAGAACAACCATTCTAGTTATCAAGAATCTTCAAGTGTGTGGTGATTGCCATTCAGAAATTAAGTTTATCTCAGATATTAGTGCACGAGAAATTATTTGTGGGATATAGTGAATCTTCAAAGGCTTATAGAATATATATTCCAGGGCAGAAACAAATTGAGATCAGCAGGGATGTCTCCTTCAAGGAAGAAGTAGCCTTCAAAAGATCTAAAGGATCTTACATGGAGATACACAGTGAGGAGTAGGAGACTTCATAGGATATGGATTTTGATCATACTCCTGATATTCAGAGGGAGTCCAACGAACTAGCTGAGACTATTGATCCAGTTGATCCTATAGAACCAACTAATGGGCCTAGAGATATTGCCATAGTTTGGAAAAGGCCTCTATGGGCTCGACAAACCATATAAGAGGCAGAAAAATATGCAACTCCTCAAAGAACTTTTAAGGAAAGCAAGAGACCTCAGAAGTTCTAGATTATGTGATATTGATGAGTCACATCATTGATTCTGAACCTCCTAGTTTTTAGGAGGCATCTAATCAGCAGGTATGGAGAGATGCAATGACATAAGACTATCAATCCATCATTAAAAATGATGTATGGGATGTTGTTCTGAGACCTGAATTGAAGTCAATAGTGACTTCCAAATGGATCTACTCAAGGGGTTGTGAAGTCTTGGACTCATAGCTAAGAGGGAGAGCTAGTGTCTAGTACATTGGGTGCATCAAGTATGACAGGATCAGAAATGGTGCTAAGGAAAGCAATCCAACTCAAGTATATTTGCATTGATGATCAGACAACTGATATCCTCACCAAGCCTCTTTCCAGCGTAAAGTTTGCATACTTTCGAGGCAAGCTTGGTGTAGTGGAGAATGACGCTCTCACGGAGAGGGAGTCACAGCCTCATTAAGATCCCTTGTAACGTATATTTCTCTGAGATGGAGAAATATGTGGTGAAAACCCTTGTAACGTATATTTCTCTGAGACAGAGAAATATGAGGTGAAAGCCCTTGTAACGTATATTTCTCTGAGATGGAGAAATATGTGGTGAAAACCCTTGTAACGTATATTTCTCTGAGACAGAGAAATATGAGGTGAAAGCCCTTGTAACGTATATTTCTCTGAGACAGAGAAATATGAGGTGAAAGCCCTTGTAATGTATATTTCTCTGAGATGAAGAAATATGAGGTGAAAGCCATTGTAATGTATATTTCTCTAAGACGGAGAAATATGAGGTGAAATCCTTTGTAACGTATATTTCTCTGAGACAGAGAAATATGATACATCTCTGAGACTGAGTTGTGCTTCGCATAATTGGGTGTAGCCATTGTGGACGTCATGTTGAGAGAGTCCATGACTAGACATGATACCCTTGAGTAGGACTTGTTGTACCCAACCAAATTTTTTGCTTCATTAAGGCATTTTGAAACAAGTCTAGAAAATTTTTTGTCAAAAAGTCAAAAAAACAAAATTTCTAAAAATAGAAATTTCTATTTTTAGAAATTTCTAAAAATAGACGTCGAGTTAGGTTTTCTGGGTTTCTTGAGATATGGATGTTGGCAAAACTTTCTAAAAATAGAAAGTTTCTAAAAATAGATTCTCCAAATCAGGTGTCGCGCTCGATTCTCATTGGTCGATTTTGCTTCACGATCGGCGCGGTTCAGACAAAATCTTCAAACGACCAAGTTTTCTCTACTGGGTCATTTTTGCTTTTTCACAAGGTGAAGCATGAGCTCAAAAGTCATCAACATAGAAAAGTTCATCTGCCAGAATTCTTCGATGAGTTTCCAACGCTGTTTCAACGACGCAAAACTAACAAACGGCTGTCGACTCGACGATGCATGCAAAACGATGCAAGATGGATCCAAGGTGAATTGGAAAGTTGGAAAATCATAAAAATGGCTAAGTCTGGTGAAACTAGGCGCCCCAGGAGGCTTGGGGCGCCCATCTTCTCCTGTGTTAGTTTTTTTTCACATTTTTTGAGAAACGTCGAAAATGCTTCCGTCGGCTCTTTTCCGGTTGGTCAAACTTGTTCAAAAGTCAGTCAAAGCTAGGATTTCATCACATATATGTTCAGACTACTCAGATCACCCTCCATCCTGCCTCGACAGTCGTCAAAACGACTGAAATCAAAGATCGAACAAGAGCTGTGGGCACATAAATCAAGAAAAGGTACAAAATTAAAAAAATTTCTAAGTGTTGAGAAACCAGGCGCCCCAGGAGACTTGGGACACCCAAACTCTCTAGACTTAGATTATTTTTTATGTTTTTCTTCAAAAATGTGAATCTCCTTCCGTTAGCCCAGTCCGGTTCAGTATTGATCAGTTTGGCACATTTTTCAAGGCAAACAAAAGGTACAATCAGCTTAGTTTTCATCAGGCTTGCATATTTTCCAGATCAATAGACTCATTTTCATCCCAGTTGATAGAAATTGACAGCCAAACAGGGGTCCTGTGCCACCGGAATGCGCACGCAAACCAAGAAATTGAAAAAGTTGGAAAAATTTAAAAAATGGCTAAGTGTTGGGAAACCAGGCGCCCCAGGAGGCTTGGGGTGCCCAACTTGAGCAGTGTTAGAATATTTTCATGTTTTCAGTGTTTTCCAACATGCCTTGTTACCAATCTTCGCCCGTTGGCAATTTCCAGAAGGTCAAACTTGGTCAAACGATGTTAGATCGTCGAACGGAGGCAGGGGATGGAATCTCAGTTGATCAATCTCCAAAATGTCAGGATCAGTCAACTTTTTCAGTTCATGATGACATTTTTCCGCCTTGTTAAAGTCGGAGACAGGTCATATTTGAGTCAAAACGAGTGTTGAAGTGTCCAAAATGAAGAAAATTTGGTTAGCACTTCTTTCAACTCGCATGTTTGATGACATCATCAAAGAAGATATTTTTCGTCATCTTGCACATGAAGCCATAGGCTCCTACAAAATAGGGATTCTTCCTATTCGAAGACATCCACTTGGATTTATGCTTTAAAAGATGCTTTCTTCATGGATGAGGGTGAAGTTTTCTTCTCACACAAATAAAGCTGCTTTTTTGACCAAAAGATTTGTAAAGACAAGCTTTGGGCTTCTTTATTTCATTATCTTTTGCAGGTTGCATCCAGAGGAAAGATTTTATTTTTCTTTTAACAAAGATTCAAAGACCCAAACCAGGTGCTTTTTCAGTGTTCTTCATAGATTCGGGTTGAGGAAGAAGAGAGGCTTGCTTTTTCAGGGTCCTTGTTTCAAGGAGATCATTTTTCAGAAATCTGACTAGAGCTTTTTCAGTTTTCATCGAGGTGGGTCCATCTAGATTATCATCCTCTTGAAGATTGGGAGTTGTGCTTTTTTTTGAGAAACTACTTTTTTGAGAAAATCCCCTCTTTTTCAAAATCCGACAATCTAGGTTGCTTAGAAACAGAATTATCTACAAAACCCATGTGCCAGTTTTTTTAGCTCACACTCTACTTTTTCTAAAAATCAGCAAATAATTTTCATCCATCTGTTCAATACTTCTTCCAACATAGGCGTGTTCACAGTCGATTTTCAAATCTTCCAATATGCAGTACTCTCCAACACAAATAGGCACAAAACAACATTGGTTCATGATTACCTGAAAACTTGTGAAACAGACTTGCATAAAGTACTTCCAGTAATCAATCTACACTCCTTGGAGGATGCAGGAAATAATGCTATCAGGAATCTTGGACACTCTGGTTTGCTTGCAGTCCTATCACCGTGCAAAGTTTTGAGTTTGTGATTGCTTGCGTGACGCATTACAACTCGGTCACAAGAGAAATTCAGTCAGGTGTGTTGGCAAGAGACACTATATGGATTCATGGTTGTTGTCATTGATGGCAACAAAGGTCATCCCACATATCCGCAAGTCATGATGTGCCTCTACCGGAAGTCAGAATGAAGAACTGTTGTGGTCCGGTGAACAAGAACAGAGCATGTGGCAAGGTCCAACAGATTGGTCTGGATCTCTCAAAGGAAGTATCTTGGTGCAGTGCGGATTTGGGGAAGTCAAGAGGACTACCTTGAGTAGTATATTCCAAGGATTTAGCCTCCGGTGATGAACAAAGAAAAAGATATGAATAGTTGAGTACCGGATTCCTGAGAGACAGTGAGAACAAAGGAAGAACTGACTAATAGAGTATCAGACTATTTTCCGGATGTGTTACTGTTGATGGTAAAGGTTGTAAAGGCATGAATCATGTTTGGGCGACATGATTAATGATATCTACAAGTATATGCTTGATCCGCATTGCTTGGTGAGCAAGGATTCAGCCGACAGAACAGAGTTTGTAAGAAACTAGACTATTCCGGATGCCGACTAGAAAGGTGATGAAATTACTTGTGCGGATATATATAGAGGATGGATTTAGTTGTGAAGTGTGTGATTATGTGATGGAATATACGAATAAGTGCAAGAACAGAGCAGAAGTAGCAAGAAAGATCCGGTATGTGAAAGGATAGCAGAATAAAGAATAGAGGAAAGATGAAGTGCAGCAGATCAGTGTACTGAGCCTAACCGGAACTGAACTCCAGCATATGTAGATGCTTCCAATCAGTTCAAGACTGTGATTCTTATCACTTTGTAGACAGTGTGTCTCCTTGTAGGCAGTGGGCCTCTTTGTGAGCAGTGTGCTCGGGCAGTGAGCCCTAATTGGCAAGTGCCATTTTTGTAATTTCCTATTCTTCTAACAAAGAATAATTTTTGGGTTAATCACCCCGTGGTTTTCTCCCTTAACAGGGTTTCCACGTCAAAAATACTGTGTCATGTGTTTCTTATTTCATGGTAATGTTTTTGTGTTTGATTCAATGCTGCATTAATTAATAAGAAAGTTCAAAAAGGGAAATAATTAGGATAACTGATTCACCCCCCCTCTCAGTTATCAACAATTGGTATCAGAGCTAAGTTCCTCCTAATAGAGCCTAACAGCTTGAGGAAGATCTGGGAGTTCAAATGGATGCATATGGTTTAAGGGAGCAACTCAAGACTGCCCTTGAGGATCTTGAACAGTCAAATTCTGAAGTCAATGAATTAAAGGAAAGACTCAAACAGGCTGATGAATTCATGAGAGAATTAAAAGACAAATTAAGTCTCTCTATGAAAAAGAGAAAGGAGCTGCTCCAACAATTGGCAAGACAAAGTGAAGAAAGCAATACAAATGAAGAATTGACTGAGCAAACCAAGTTATGTGAAAAGTTATCAAAAGAAGTCATTATGTTAAGACATGAAATGGAATCAGGAACTATAAAGTTTACTCAAGAGATTAAAGAAAAAAGAAAAGCTGAAGACAATCTAAGACAATCTCTTAAAGAAAAATCAGAAGAATGCCACCAGATGGACAGGATTATCAGACATCTTGAATCTGATCTTGAAGATGCCAAAGATAATGAAGAAAAACTTGAGGATCAAATTACCTCTCTCAAAAGAGATCTTCAAACAGCAAATGAATATAAAGAAAAATTCAAGATAAGTTCTGCCCAACTTGAAGTACTTCTTGGAAGTCAAAAGAGGACAGATGACAAGTATGGTTTGGGATATGAGAAAGGAGAAAGCTCCGGATCCGGTCAAAAGAATTTTGGATCAGAAAATCCAAGGAATAGGCCTAGAAGACCTCCGGTAAGACAGCCTAATGCTCAAAGATATCCATCTTTCAATGGATACTGCCACAGCTGCAACCACTTTGGTCACAAAGCTAATCAGTGCAGAAAGAGAATGAATCAGATTAATTCATCCTTCTCTGGACAGTGCTTTAACTGCAAAAAGTATGGACACAAATCCCATGAATGCAGAAATATGCAAGTAAACAATTCATTCAAAGGTAGATGCTTTACATGCAATAGAATAGGTCATATGGCTAATCAATGCAGATCAAGAGGTTATCAGTCAAATATGCAAAGAAATGTTATTTGCCAAATCTGTAATAGGTCCGGTCATAATGCTAAAATCTGCAGAAGCAAGAATCAAGACAAAAGAGGTCCGGTGTATAATCAGAATCAAGACAAGGGTAAACAAAAGATGAATGCGGATGAAGTTAGGAATCAGATGAGCAAGATTTGGGTGAAGAAAAATTTAGAAAATGTAGAGGTTGGATCCGCACCAGACTCTGGTGCTGATATTTCTTCCGGAAATTAAAAAGTGAGCTCTGGCTCAGGGGGAGACTCAAAGAAAATCCTGTTCCCCCAGCCAATCAAGTGATGCCGGATGTGGCACAAGATGCGGAGTAAAGGGTTTAAAGATATAAGTCTTGAGATGATCCAGATAATATTTCAGAGGTCCGCATGGAGATATGAAGAAGCTGTGATCGATCAAGTAAGACCTGTTCCGGGAGATGCTCCGGAATGACAAAGGATTACAAAAAGGTCCGGAGAGATCCGGAAGTGCATTATCTCATTCTGTAGATTGGACAGAGTGTTTGGGATGTCCTTGTGATGTGTTATCTCGAATTATTCATGATTGAAAGATCCGCATGATGTTCATAGATCAGGACTGATCCGGGATACTCCAAGCTATCCGGACAAGGCAAACCGGAATAATATAGGTGAAGCATTTATTGCAAACAGATATTAGGGTTTGCGAAATGATATAAGGGATTCTCAACAATCATTTGATCATTCCACATCCAAGAAGAAGTGAAAAGCGGAGCTCTGCAACAAGATTCATCAAGCACACCAAAGATCTCCTGCCGAAGTCATTGCATAAAGAAATCAATCCAACCACTCCGTGCAAACCGAAGGCGCATAAGGTATTCTCCGTTTTCATTATCTCACTGCAAATCTTTGAAGAATGGCTACTCCGAATATAGTTAAGATCTCTGATAGACCTCGTCCCACATTCAAGAAACATCCTTACAAATCCTTGGAGGTAGATCCACTAGGAGCCTTCTCTAGTGTTCCTCATGGTGTATTGCACACGGAAGATATTAGGGTTTACATCCATGCGAATCTTGAAGACTTTGGAGAATCAAAACTGATAGATATCTATCACAAACAATTGATAGATGACTCCTTTGAGATCAAACCTCAGTACAAAGCCATCCGGGACAAACACTTTACACAGTGCATTCATTTCCCCTGTTTTGAAGAAGATGAATGGGTCCGGTATGTACTAAGTAGAGTACATGACAACTTCCTATGGTTGAACAAGCCCTTCAAGATCACCAAAGATGCAATTAGGGCTGTAACCGGTCTGCACTCATCCGGTGGATTACTTGTTCTCAAGTCTGTCAAAAATCAGACAGTTAGTTATGCAACCGGATCCAAGTTTGACAAGAGAGCTATGACAGTTGATGACATCACTGAACTAGATGTCAAATTTGCATCTATGATAATTGGTTACAAAATCTATCACTCCAGTAGGGAAAATTCAGTACCGGGAACTGCAATCTACACAGCCTATCAAATGTTAAAGGAGAATGCAGACTATGACTTGTGTGAGCTTCTTGTAAACCAACTCTTTGAAAATCTGCAGAAGATTAAGAAGGACAAGAAAAACTCCTTCAAGTATGGCAATCTGATCCTTTGTCTCTTCTTTTACTACATGAACGAGCTTCCCGGATCCAGTGGATGGATATGGCAGAATGACAGACCGGTTGCCATCCAAATTAGAGACTATTTGCATGGACTTGGGGATGCTAAAGCAAGAAACACAGCTCTATGGGGATACTTCAAGAACTTCCAAAGCATGATGCATGCAAGAGAAAGAATACCCCTATCCCTCGTTGAAAAGTACAAAGACACAGTATGCTTCATGGTAGAAACAGATCAGTGTCTAATGGAGGCAGTAGAACCAAGAACTGTATGGATCATGCCCATGGGGTATGAAGTGGATGAACAAATAGTGGAGCTGCATGTTCAACACATGCTAAGTCAGCCCAAAGATCCAAAGGCAGAAAGGTTTGGAACCTTTGAGGAACTGAGTGTAAAGATACATGTAGAACTCAGGGAACCTGAGATAAAGAGGAAGGTGAGAAAAGAAGTAGAGCACATTGCTCAAGGCCTAGGCATCTCAAAAGAGGCACTTGATGCCAGCCGGGAAAAGAGAAGAAAATCTGAGGAAGAAAAGAAAGAGGCAGAAAAGAAAAGCAAGAAAAGTGCTCCGGTGGAATCCTCAACCCGGACCAGATCATCAAAAGGATCCACACCTATCAAAACCAAAAGCTCAAAACCGGAAGTCCAGGGATCCGGTAAAAGATCCAAGACAAAAGCCTCAAGAGCTTATCAAAGCCAAAAGGATGAAGAAGAAACTAAGTCAGATGAAGGAGTGAAAGAAATAAAGAAACAGAAAAAGAAAGAATCCGGTAAATCCTCTTCTGGCCGAGACAAGGAAGAAATGACAGAAGAACCTTCTGAAAAGCCCACCTTGTCTCTAGACAGTGTAGTCAAATCAGTCACTGTGGATGGGAACCTTCAACCGGTGGCTGAATTCTATGATGACTACAATGAGGCAGATCAAAAGATCCTGCAAGAAGCCATAATAAGGTACTTGAACATCTATAATAAAGCTTTTATTGAGATTATTTCTGAAATTCCTAAAAGCCTAGAAAAGGAATTAGAAATAAGAAAGAATAATGCTCATGCAAAAGATCTTGAGATTCGGGAGCAGATAGCTATTCAGCTATACCCTCAAATTGATCCCAAGACAATGAACATAATATTCAAAGATTGCAAAGATGAGTTCAGAAGTAAAGCCAGGATGAACCAACTCATGCTTGGTGAAACTGACAAGGTGGCCAAAGAGACAGAAGAGATCCTCCGGAAGGCCTTCAAAAGTTTCAATCTTCCTGTTGTAGAGGACTTAGGTGCAGAAACAGCTGTGGACTTGGAACCCTCTGCTCCAGAAGAAGTGGCCTATGAACAGGCTAGCATCTCTCCTCCGGTTTCCCCTACAGTCTCCGGATCCAAAGAAGAAGAGAAATTACAGGAGAAGGAAGCAGTGGTGAAAGATAAAGAGGTTGACAGTTCCAAGACTGCAGAAGAAAAGAAACATTTGTCTCCAGTAAGAGACACTGCTCAAACTGTTCAACAATTTTTGAGCAAAGAAACTTTAGAGATTGATGAGCCGGAGCTTCTAAAAGGCCCTTTCGACTTTGACTCTCTCTCTCTGGTACAAACAATGAAAATAGCTTCATTTGCAAATGCCAAGGCAAATGAAAAACTCCTGAAATCTCATATGGAAGACTGTGAGTTGATAGAGGCTGCTTCCGGAGTACTTGTAAAGATTATGCCATCAATCCAGATAGATCCGACAGCCTCCTCTTCTGGTAATCTAAAAACCTTAGTCAGCAGTGTTGATACACATTTTGATTCTCTAGAAAAATCAGATGAAGAAAAGGTCCGGAAGGAATTTTTGGATAAAATATTTTCTGAAGTATTAGGATTAATCTCTAATGATAGAAGAAATATGAGTATTAGAATAAAGAGCTTAGAAAATGCTCTTAAGGATGGCGGTGACATTTACAAATTTTGTATATCCTGGTCAAAGGCAACAGCAGAAATTGATAAGAAAATAAAAGAGGAACGGGATAAACTACAAAGTTTATCTCAAAGTTTTGATCCTCTCTCTTCCTCCATAGTAAATCAAGAATGTCAGACTATTGTAGTCTTGAGTGAAATAAAGAACCTTGAGAAGGAAAGAAAGAATATCACTAACCGGATGGGAGAACTTAGAAGGATTATAATCCCTAAGTTGGAAACTATGCATGAGGCCATCAGTGATGCTCAGACCACCGCCCAAACAAATGATCTGACAGATCTCAAGAGGGCAGAAGCTTTTGCATTTTTGTTGAGTGGTCACATTTCAATTTTAGATAGAATGAAGCAAAGTTGGGCTGTAGAACTGATCCAATTGAAGACATCCTTTGCAGACATTCTTCAGTATATGTGAGTATGTAAATATGCGGCTATGTATAGAAAATTTTTGAAAATTTTGGTGTGCGGACCCTACCCTTTGCCATTGATGTCAAAGGGGGAGTGAGGAGCAGTGAAAAATGAGGAATCCAACTAAGGGGGAGTTCCGGAAATTGTATATAAAGATAGAGCATCAGCCAAGGGGGAGCATAATGTAAACACTTAGTCATTTTTCACTAAGTGTTGCCATCAATGCCAAAGGGGGAGATTGTTGGCAAGAGACACTATATGGATTCATGGTTGTTGTCATTGATGGCAACAAAGGTCATCCCACATATCCGCAAGTCATGGTGTGCCTCTACCGGAAGTCAGAATGAAGAACTGTTGTGGTCCGGTGAACAAGAACAGAGCATGTGGCAAGGTCCGACAGATTGGTCCGGATCTCTCAAAGGAAGTATCTTGGTGCAGTGCGGATTTGGGGAAGTCAAGAGGACTACCTTGAGTAGTATATTCCAAGGATTTAGCCTCCGGTGATGAACAAAGAAAAAGATATGAATAGTTGAGTAACGGATTCCTGAGAGACAGTGAGAACAGAGGAAGAACTGACTAATAGAGTATCAGACTATTTTCCGGATGTGTTACTGTTGATGGTAAAGGTTGTAAAGGCATGAATCATGTTTGGGCGACATGATTAATGATATCTACAAGTATATGCTTGATCCGCATTGCTTGGTGAGCAAGGATTCAGCCGACAGAATAGAGTTTGTAAGAAACTAGACTGTTCCGGATGCCGACTAGAAAGGTGATGAAATTACTTGTGCGGATATATATAGAGGATGGATTTAGTTGTGAAGTGTGTGATTATGTGATGGAATATATGAATAAGTGCAAGAACAGAGCAGAAGTAGCAAGAAAGATCCGGTATGTGAAAGGATAGCAGAATAAAGAACAGAGGAAAGATGAAGTGCAGCAGATCAGTGTACTGAGCCTAACCGGAACTGAACTCCAACATATGTAGATGCTTCCAATCAGTTCAAGACTGTGATTCTTATCACTTTGTAGACAGTGTGTCTCCTTGTAGGCAGTGGGCCTCTTTGTGAGCAGTGTGCTCGGGCAGTGAGCCCTAATTGGCAAGTGCCATTTTTGTAATTTCCTATTCTTCTAACAGAGAATAATTTTTGGGTTAATCACCCCGTGGTTTTCTCCCTTAACAGGGTTTCCACGTCAAAAATACTGTGTCATGTGTTTCTTATTTCATGGTAATGTTTTTGTGTTTGATTCAATGCTGCATTAATTAATAAGAAAGTTCAAAAAGGGAAATAATTAGGATAACTGATTCACCCCCCCCCCTCTCAGTTATCAACAAGGTGATGGACGTGTGCTCTGCAGCTTAAGGCCAAATAACATTGAAAAGTGTTTTACAATACCTATTTGGAGAGAGAACTTAACTGTTTCACTTGAAGAATGCAAGAGGGTTTGGAACAATGATAAGGAAAAATACAGAAAAAAGATTGGTCAGAGGTGATTGAAAAAAAAGCAGAATATTATGCCAAGGAATGTTGGACGTGGAGAATTCAAGGAGGAGCATGCAATAATGATTACTCTGCTAAGTCGTATCACGGGTCAAGTAGATGCAAACAAATTTCAGCCTTGGATGTTTTATATCATGTCCCAGATTGTTGATGGAACCGAATTCTATGATTGGTCGGCACTAATCAGTGATAGTCTCCACCAACAAATAATTGATTTTCAAAGGGCTCACAAATTTCACATGATATCATACCTTGTGTATTTGATGGCTTTTCAGGGTCAATTCAGAGGTTTGAATGTTGTTGGAACTCTAGGTACTCAGCATGTGTATCATCATTTCCCATAGTTAGAGATCTCTCAAGCTGAACAACATTACAGGTGGGTGAATGATGCATTCTTGATGCATGCAATGCGAGACATGGACAAGGAGTTACATATACAGTTTTCTGTAGAGGCTAGAATAACAATGGTAGAATGGGCTGATTGGTTTATCCAATTTCCTACTTTTTCCTACATCAGAGTATATCGCTTCTCAGGAGAGCTAGCCATGTTTCCGCGATATCCTACAGACGAAATAACATTTATAGAAATTTTGAGGCAAGCTTATGAAGTGCATACATTTTTGTGTAGCAGATGCAAGACTGCCTTCAATTTTCCACTTGGGATGAGTATTTACAGATGTAGATCTGGAGCAAATGCCAAGGCAATCGGTAATGAATCATCCAGATATGGTCTTAAGTTTTTCGACAGGAGATCTTCATATGATCCCCGTGGTGTTTATGCATCACATCTTGGTTAGAATTGTACACACAAGTTTGTAGTTGAAGACTTCTGGGCTAATTGTGTTGATGAGTATGAAGTGCGAGGACACAGTTACAGCAGGTTCACTCTTTAGCAAATGTCTGATATCCTATCAGAAGACATAGAGGGTTTAATAGAGAGTGGTGAAGTTCTACTTCCCACGTAATTTAGAGACCAAATTGAGCAACAATTGTTGCTGCCAGTTAATTGGTCAGTAAAAGAGAGCACTTCCATTGAGGAGAGAACAAGTTGAGTGGTTAAAAATAGTTTGATATTCTTGAAGACTAAGCGAAAGGATGATATTCCATTAGCAGAGCCGCCAGTTGTGTAACCATTAGAGCCTTCCACTTCCAAGCCAAAACAAAGAGTAAAAGCTATGAGTGTTCTCCCAGAGGGAACAAAAATGGCAAAGTTAAAGAGGAAAAAAGATGAGTCTCTAGCTCATGTCCAACAGGAACATCCACCAGTTGAACCGGAAGCTCCTATTGGAACAACGCCGCATGTTGAAGTGTTACCTTAAGATCATGTATCTCCACCCTCTTCATCGATCCCTTCCCCTATTCACATAGATTCAGAGCCAGATTCACCGGTTCGCAACTTTGATGCAAGCATTGATTCATTAGGAGTTGATGAGGCAAGAACCAAGTTTCTAAGAGAGGATGGCTCATCCTGGCTTGAAAACATTCTAGGAAGGAAGAGAAGAAAGCCCTCATATCAGCTGGATTTAATAGAGCTAAAAAGTGTCTATCAAGACACACCAGACAAGCAGTTGAAGAAGCAGGTTCGCGTTGAAAAGAATGCGGATGGAGAAATAATTCTTGAGACTGCAACACCTCTAGAAAATAGAAGTGCTAATTATGTCGAGGTTGATGACTTCACAGTTGTCAAAGCTAACCTTGGCAGAAGTACTCGCCATATAGACGTCAATCTCTTCGAGGTTGCAGTGGATAGCTTGAAGGAAAGGGTGTTGAGAGATGGAGAAGACAAGGTAGCTCTCAAAGTTGAAGTTCGACAGCTGCGGCAATATATTTCCAACCTTTTCCATGGCACTTCACATGTTGATTTACTGCTTCCACCAAATCTTGGATCACCAGCCGATCAGCGGCATTTCAGTAAGTTGGTCCTCTAAGGGAGGCACATAGATAGTTGGGTAGAAGAATTTGTGACCAAAGGGAGAGTTGTATTTGCAGAGCTTTATCAGTTGAAGTACAACGCTCATGATTTATGCCAAGGCATACAGGGGTTGCAACAGATCATGGCAGAAAATAGACCAGTATTTGAGATCATTATCTATGACTTGAAGATTGCACTTGATACTATTGATTCAGCTGAAGATAAGAAGATAGTTTCTACTTGGAAAGCGCAATATCTTTTCACAGTAAAAACTTATGATAGTATGAGTTCAGAGTTGACAAAATGGAAAGAAAAGGTAGTCGGCATCCTCAAGTTTGTCAGATCCTTTGTCTCTCAGATCCGGTGTTCATATGAGAAAGAAGATGGTACCCTGTATGATCTCGGGGAAGTGCAAGCAGAGTTCCAGACTCTCATCCGCAACAACTTTAATGATGATATCAATGCTAGCAAGATGAGTCGTCTTGCCGCAATGATAGTGAAATTTGACAAGGCTGCGGGTGAAGTTCACGAATTTCTTCAAATGGTTGCCAATGGTGAAGAAATGTTAGAGAATCAGAATATTGTTCTAGAGAGTATCAGTGTTCCTGGCAGAGATGCAGTCACTCGCTTTTTAGAAGATATTGTTTCCCAGAATATCAACGGATGACATCACCAAAAAGCTAGAATGTTGATGAGGATGCATTCCAAAATAAAGTAGCTTTAAATCAGATGCTTTTTGTTTTAAAGCATGTACTTTCATCCTAATCTCATCCATTCTATATTTAGAAAGAAATCACCTTGTGATAGATGGAATCTTCTTTGCTTTAAAGCATTTGTTTATTGTATCTTTGTCTTAGAATAGTAATAAAGCTTGCGAGTTGGCAAGTTAGGGTTTATCAAGGAGATTTTAGGGTTCCATACTCCTTTGATTTTAGTATAAATAAGGGCATCCTTGCCCATTGTTTGTAATGACTTTTGTGATAGCAAATTTGCTGGGCCTATTCTAGCCTGCAAACATTGTTATTCTAGGTGTTTGTTCACTTTATGTTCATTGTTCTCTAGTGTTTGATCGCTTACTAAATGGCTACCTTTTGCTGCAGTATTGCTGTCCTAGAGTTGTATTAAACTTTGTGATATTGAATAGAAGTCTCATGCCTACTTTGCTTTGATATTCTATATCGATTCATTAAGTTATCGTTGTCAGATGTGTAGCTTTTGTAGCTTTCATTTTCAGCTTTCATCATTAAAGTACTCTTAGTCTTGTGGTGTAAATCTAGAGGAAAACTGCTTAAGTTTTTGTGTTAACAATCATTCCTCATTCACTTTCAACTTCCTTTGCTCTGAATTTACTCAGGAGGTTGAAAGCGTCATTAGTCTATGCTAATTGTAGTAGAAGTTTTATAAAAAAAGAAAAAAACCTCTTCTGCGGCGTTTAGAGTTTTATAACCTTGTGCTTGCAGCTGAGAATCAAAAAGAAAATAGGTGAAGGTTCATTCAAGTTATCTTTTCAGTGAACATCAGCAAGAAAGGGAACTCCCCCTTCCAATAGGAGAGCAGTTTAGATGTGCATAGCTGTCTGTTTCCGAGTCGCATACCAGAGGTGCGAATTGAAACACCAACATGACTCAAGGAAGACTTTGTTATACCTCCCTAATAAGAGGGAGTGTTGATATTTTGTAGCTTCGGGAAGTTAAAAGGGCAGATTTTAATGAAACACATTTCATTATGAAAAAGAACAATCTACATATAAGACAAAGTGGTATCAATTGGAACAGTCATGTCTCTTGAAATCCAATTAGGTATATATAGTCAATCCACCATCCAAAGAGATATCAAGCAAAAAACAATTACATAACAGGATAACTGATCTGAAAATTAACAAATCACATATGAGAAGACACATTCTTAATGTGGGCATCAATGGGATTTCTCATGCCTATGCCCATGTAGACTGGTCTACATGTAATAAGATGCAACTTGCGAGGCCCAAAGGGTTGTAGAGCTTTAAATTATAAAAAAGCACCTAGATCAATATTTATATCATAATCAAAAACATTAAAAACATTTATATCATAATTTTTTTTATAAAAATAAACATTAATTTTTATTTATAACATTAAAAATTTATAAAAATTAATATAAAATCTTATTTATAATATAATTTTTTTATAAAAATAAATATAAAATTTCATTCTTGTTATAATGTCCAAGAGGTATTCTAGAGGGTAGAGCTTAAACAACCGGTTTGATTTAAATTGACCATACTCAAAAATAGGTGATTTGAATCCATCAACCATTCAAATGCAAATATGTTTACAGAGAGTGTTTTAGAGTAGAGGGGTGGAAGAGAACATCATCTTTTTCAACATTCAAATTTCTAATTTGGCCAATAAAAATAGGACAAATATTTACCACTTTTTGTTGTGGATGAAGTGTAAAATTGCTATTCATTACTTGATCATTGAAATGGATGATGTTAAAGTAGAGTGGAAAAACCTAAAAATAGAATGGAATATTAAGTGATAAATTTGCTAGAGAGGCCGCAAGTCTATACTTAAAAATGAATCTAACACATTCCTACAATTTTTGCAGTCCCCTGTCTTTAGTTGATTCCCTCTATATTTTTTTAATAAAGCTACATGTCTTATTCAGTATTTTAAACTAAATGAGTTTGTATTAGATAATCGACTATTTTATATCAAACTTGAGGCAAATATGCATTGTATTTTATACAAGGAAATAAATGTGAGATATTGCTATTTGCACGTAGAAAATTATAGTTGTATTAGATATAATAAATGTGGCTATTAAAGTAAATGAGTATAGTATTAAGATGTATTTATATTCTTCTTTGATTTAAGTCTCAACTTTCCGTAGTGGAGTATAGATAGGCATTAAATGCTAAGTTTTTTTTAAGACTAAAGGTAGATTTTTAATTATTATTTTTTGTCCTATTGGTTAAATAAATTATTTATATTTATTTTTTTAGAATCCTTAATCTACCTTTTACCTTTTCATTGACTTCTAATTATATTATTAGTAATTAATTATTAATTATATATTTTAATATATTAAATTATTAGAATATATATAACTATAATAATTTAATAAGAATATATAAGTTTTGCTTTTTTAATGGCTTGCAAGAAAAAGATTGAATTTTCGTAGAAAAGCACGAAGGTAGCAGTAGAGGAAAACATCCTCTTCCTTCTGAGGGTTTTTTTGTGGAAATACTCAGATCTATGGATTAGTGCGAAGAGATTATTTCCAAAGGAGTTTGGTACTTGGTGATACTCTAAATTATATCAAGCAATGGTGTCTGAATTTTGAACCATTAAAAATAGAAAAAATATTTATCAGAGTCTAGAAAAATAGAAATTATAATCAAACATGAAACTAATTAGAAATTAAAAATAGATAGGCAAAACATATTCAAAAATTTTGAAAAATATATGGTTCACTGGAGGAGAGAATCTGGTGCAGGAGCACCCTTAGAGCCTTAAAGCCTTGGTCAAACTTGGTCAAGGATAGAGTTTATTTTCTTTTTGTGTCTTGGCATGTAATAAGGCCTTTATTAGGCCATGTTTGTCCTCTTGATCCTTTGGATCCTTTGATGTAATCATTAGTGAACAACTTGACATAATGCTCCTAGAAGGTGAACGCAAAAAACAACCTTATGAGCAATTTTCAAATGTTTTGTAAACAAATATGGTGGTTTGGGTAGTTGAACCATACCGCCTAATTGTAGAGGCATTAAATAGGTCTGATTTGTATGGATCCAGAGTTGGTGAATGAGTTTATAGAAGTGAAAGCAATAAAACTTCTGATTTTTCTGCATTTTCAAATGTTTTACTGTTGTTCCAGGTTGTGGTACAAATCTGTATGATCTTGTCATAAACCCAAACTAATTGGGGATGGTAGTGGCATGAATCTATCTTCATTTCCAATTTGTTTCATGTGATTCATTGAATTTCAAGAAAGTTATAGGGTTTTTGCTGAAAATCGTCAAAATTGTCAAAACCCTAACCTAGGGTAAACAAAGGACAAATAAAATGCAAAATAAAAGCCTTCCATAGGTGGATGACTCTGAAACTTGGTGGAATGTCTGTTAAGAGCATAAATTTTGATTTCCCAAACTTGCAAGAGTAGAAGAGGAGGTTGGCACATGTGGTGAAGGCTTAAAGGTCTAATATTATCATGTATCTGGCTGACAATGAGAACTAAGATGAAAATTTGTATACTTTTTAGTTGGTTTTAGGCCCTTTCATGGTTGAGGTGTTGGGAATTAAGGTGTCTCAACCTTGGTAATTCCTTGCATTATTTATGTTTGTATTTATTATTTAATTGCATATGATGTAAATAATTGTAAATTCCATTTTGTCATATTGTGGGATGTGGCACGGTGATGTGTCATCCTACATGGAATATGACAACTTGTAATTTTGTCCTCACATGAGGAGATAGGCATCCCACTTTGTGGTAGGAGCATTTTTCCATGTGTCAGCATCTTGGATGTTGTGTAAGGGAATATTGACCGAAATGGTTATAACGGATTCCTATGATAGAATCTATGACATGTAAGAGTCAGAAATAGAAGCTTGTAAGATAGGTGAAGACATGTCATGAAGCATCTTTGAATAAGGCATATTTGGGCACCCCAAGGTTGACTATGACATGTAAGAGAATATGCTATTTATAGCCTGTGTATGATAGATTCTCTTACAGCTGTAAGTTGTAACCACTATGACAGATTCTATGATGGTCATAAGTGTCGTAAGAGCATCTGTCATAGCCCATTTTGGAAATAGGTGACCTGTTTGGGATGGGAGCTGTGGAGAAGTGTCAGACACACTCTACAATGTTGACCAAGTGTTCTTAGGTGTGGGTTTGGGGCCATGAGGCCAAGTTGGACGCCCATCCCAAGATAGGTCCAATATTGCCTAGTATATTCTATATAAATAGGGGCTTGGAGACGAAGTTGTATCACAGGTTTACAGGTACTGTTATGCTGCTAGATTGACTCCAGATATAAGTGTCAAAGACCATTGAATCTTGCATTGCAAGTTTATTGTAAGCAACTTTCAAATTTGTTAATACATTGTCTAGGTTTCTGAGTGTGGGGTTTTTCACCCAATAAGGGTTTTCCCACCGTAAATCTTTGTCTCTCTTCTTCTGTCTTCTTTCTAGTTCATGCGTATTGCTGCAATATCTCATTTACATGTTCTATGTTTCTGTAGTTGTAAGGAATAATTTGAATTTGCATAGCCCTCTCCTCATTAGATTAGTGTAGGAAGCAATTTCTGCACACCTAGCTTCCTTTTAGTTAGTATCAGAGCCTGGCCAGTTTTGGTCTTAGTTGTTGGATAGGGATTTTTTGAGTTGATCTTAAGTTGAGTGGGAGTCTGTGCAGAGTATTCTAATTTCTATTATAGCAAGGAGATGGCAAGCACATCCAGTAGGATGGAAATGGAGACATTCAATGGCACTAATTTCAAGCTGTGGAAGCTCAAGATGGAAGACATGCTTGTTGAAAGAGACCTTTGGGAAATTGTTACTGAAACTAAACCACCTGTAATGCAACAAGCTGATTGGGATCTCAAGGATCAGAAGGCTGAGAGTCTCATAAGACTTAGTCTTGCTGATTCTGTGTTGTTAAATGTCCATGAGGAGAAAACAACAACATTTCTTTGGAAGAAGTTGGGAGATGTGTATCAAGCCAAATCCCTAGTTAATAAACTTTTTCTAAGAAAGAAGTTGTATTCTCTTCGAATGGAGTACAGAGGATCTGTTGCCAAACATATGAATGCTTTTAACATGCTAGTTGCACAGTTGACATCTGTAGGTGTGAAAATGGAGGAGGAGGATCAATGTATGACCCTACTTTGTTCTTTGCTAGATTCATGGGATCATCTTGTCATGGCTATCGGAAGAATCACTACCACCTTTAAGATGGAAGATGTGGTATCTACATTGTTATCTGAAGAGTTGCAGAGAAAGTCTTCTGATGCAGCCAAAGAGGCTCTTTCAGTTCATGGAAGACCCAAGGAGAAAGGGAAAAAGAAGGACAAGAAAGGTGAAAAGGGCAGATCCAAATCCTATGGGAGATCCAAATCTCCTAGAAAGTCCAAGGCTCTTTGTTGGAACTGTGGTAAAATTGGGCATTTCTGAAAGGAATGCAAAGAGGAGAAGAAAAAGAAGAAGAAAGCTCCTGATTCAGATTCTGACAAATCACAAGATGATGGTGATGCTTTCATCGCAACCCTGGCAACCCATGCATCTGATGATGTCTAGTTGATTGACTCTAGTGCATCATTCCACATGACCTCACATCGAGACTGGTTTACTAAGTATGAGGAGTTCAATGGTGGAAAGGTGTACTTGGGTGATGACTCTCATCTAAAGATTGTTGGTCATGGAAGAGTCTCTATCTGATTCCCTAATGGTCGAGTGAAGGGGATCTCTGGGGTTATGCATATCCCAAGCTTAGGATGGAACCTGCTTTCTGTAAGTAGTTTGAATGATGCAGGTGTGCAGGTTGTCTTTTCGAAAGAAGGATGCAAGATGACTAGAGGAGCTATGGTGCTTGCTAAGGGTAATAGGAGAGGTACTCTGTTTCAGATGGAGGCATGCATTTCACAATGCAATAGTTCTTCTGATTCAAAGAAGAGGGCAGCAGTCACTTCATCCCCACCATCTGAATGAGAAGTTAAAAGATCTATTATTTCTAGTTCTGATGTTTGTAATCATGCCTTGGAAGTTAAACTTCCTGCTGGAAAGACAATGTTATGGCATAATAGATTTGGCCAAATTGGTGAGAAGGGTCTGCGTACGCTGAAAAATAAAAACCTCGTTGAGGGGTTAGTTGATTGTAATCTTGAGTTTGACTTTTACGAACATTGCATTTATGGAAAGCAAAACTGTGTTCAGCGAGTTCTCACAAGTCTTCTGGTGTGTTGGACCTTGTTCATTCTAATGTATTTGGTCTTGTTAATGTTCCTTCATTATCAAAATCTCTATATTTTGTATCTTTCATAGATGACTACAGTAGAAGGACATGGATTTATTTTCTCACAAGAAAATTTGAAGTCTATAGTAAGTTTAAGGAGTTTAAGGCCTTTGCTAAAAATTAGACTGGTAAAAAGATTAAGTGTTTGAGAATTGACAACGGTGGTGAGTTCTATTCTACAGAATTTGATAAATATTTAAAGGAACTTGGGATTGAAAGACATAAGACAACTCCATACACCCTGCAACAAAATGGAGTTGTAGAAAGGATGAACAGGACACTGATGGAGAAGGCTAGGAGTATGCTTAGTGGAGCTGGCCTAGAACAAAAGTTTTGGGCTGAAGCTATTGCCACTGCTTGCTATCTTGTTAATAGATCTCCTACACTAGCTCTTGTTGGAAAGACACCCATGGAGGTGTGGTCTGGTAGAAAGCCTTCAATAAGGCATCTTCATATTTTTGGTTGTGAGGCATATGCACATGTGCTTAGGGAGAAGCGGTCAAAATTGGAAAACAAGGCTGTTAAGTGTATCTTCATTGGCTATGGTGTCAGTGTGAAAGGATACAAGCTTTGGAACCCTATGGCTAAAAAAGTGTTGTATAGCAAAAGTGTCATCTTCAAAGAGCTTACACCTTCTTCCATTTTTTACAGCCAGAAAAAAAAGAAAAGAAAGAGGATGTTTTTCAGTTTCCTCTAACCCCTGAGAAGACTAAACAGAAAGATAATGTTGGACCTGATGATGAGGAGAGCTCTAGCAGCTCTGAAAGCTTAAATGAAGAAGTTGAACATCAACCTCAACTCTTGAGGAGGTCTACATGGATAAGAAAGCAACCTGAAAGGTTTGGTTTTACATTGCTTGATTCTAGTTGTGCTTTTGCTTTGCTTACTAATAGTGATGAACCTAGAACTATATCAGAAGCTATGGACATGAAAGATACAGGTTCCTGGAAGGAGGCCATGGAGGATGAAATGGCTTCTTTGGAAAATAATCAAACTTGGGACCTGGTGCCTTTGTCTCCTGGACAGAAACCTGTTGGATGCAAATGGGTGTTCAAGAAGAAATTTGGTGCAGATGGCAGTGTTGAGAAGTATAAGGCCAGATTGGTTGCAAAGGGGTATTCACAAGTGGAGGGTATAGATTATGGTGAGATCTTCTCTCCCATTGTAAAGTTGACATCCATTTGATTCATGTTGTCTCTTGCAGCATCTTATGACTTAGAGGTAGAACAGATGGATGTGAAGACAACTTGCCTTTATGGTGATTTGGAGGAAGAAATCTACATGTCACAGCCAGAGCATTACATGGTGAAAGGTAAAGAAAATTTGGGTTGCAAACTTAAGAAGTCTTTGTATGGTTTGAAGCAATCCCCTAAGAGATGGTATTTGAAGTTTGATGCCTTTGTGTTATCAATTGGATTTATGAGATCAAAATCAGATCACTGTGTGTATTATAGGTTTGATGGTGATCATATTCTCATTGTTGCAGTGTATGTTGATGATATGTTGCTCATTAGGAAGGGTAAGAATATGATTTCTGATTTCAAATCTCAGTTGTCAGCATGGTTTGAAATGAAAGATTTAGGGGTAGCTAGGTACATTCTAGGAATGGAAATCAGAAGAGATAGAACCAACCAAAAACTTTGGTTAAGCCAGAGTAAGTATGTGATGACCGTGTTGGATAGGTTCAGCATGGCAGATTGTAGACCATTGTGTGTTCCCATTTCTTTGGGGACAAAGTTGTCTATTGAGGATTGTCCAAAATCTCCTAGTGAGGTGGAGGACATGAGCAGGGTACCTTATGCTAGTGTTGTTGGCAGTTTGATGAATGCAATGGTCTGCACAAGACTGGACATTGCCCCAGCAGTGGGAGTCCTTAGTTGATTTATGGCTAATCCTAGACGGGTTCATTGGGATGCAGTTAAGCGAGTGTTCAGATATTTGAGGGGTACTTTTGAGTATTCCATATGCTATCATGGTAATGTTTTAGGACCTCCACATTCTGTTGATATTCATGGATTTGTGGATTTAGATTAGGCAGGTGACATTGACAACAGGAGATCCACCAATGCTTATGTGTTTACACTATTTGGTGGTGCTATTAATTGGATGAGTAAGCGACAACCTGTTGTTGCTTTGTCCATGATAGAAGCTAAGTATATGGTAGAAACTCATGCTTGTAAGAAAACCATTTGGCTTAAGAGATTGTGTTTAGATATTGGTGTTGATGCAAGTCAGATCACGATCAGTTGTGACAGTCAAAGTGTAATTTGCCTTGTGAAGAATCTAACTTTCCATGCTAGAACAAAGCACATTGATGTTCAGTTTCACTTTGTGTGAGACATGGTTGAGGATGGAAAGGTAAATTTGGAGAAGGTAGATACTTTGAAGAATGTTGCAGATGTATTGATGAAACCATTCAGCACAGAGAAGTTTAGATGGTGTTCGGAGTCTATAGGCCTCTCGGCCTATAGTAGTTAAATCATGTTTTTCTATTGGCTCTTACAAGGTGTTTGACAAGTGGGAGAATGTTGGGAATTAAGGTGTCTCAACCTTGGTAATTCCTTGCATTATTTACATTTGTATTTATTATTTAATTGCCTATGTTGTAAATAATTGTAAATTCCATATTGTCATATTGTGGGATGTGGCACGGTGATGTGTCATCCTACATGTAATATGACAACTTGTAATTTTTTCCTCACATGAGGAGATAGGCGTCCCACTTTATGGTAGGAGTGTTGAAGACCATTGAAGCTTGCATTGCAAGTGTATTGTAAATAACTTTCAGATTTGTTAATACATTGTGCAGGTTTCTGAGTGTGGGGTTTTTCACCCGATAAAGGTTTTCCCCACCGTAAATCTTTGTCTCTCTTTTTCTATCTTCTTTCTAGTTCATGTGTTTTGCTGCAATATCTCCTTTACATGTTCTATGTTGTTGTAGTTGTAAGGAATAATTTGAATTGGCATAGCCCTCTCCTCATTAGATTAGTGTAGGAAGTGATTTCCGCACACCTAGCTTCCTTTCATGAGGTTGCGTGGGAAGTATGTCAAGAGTCCTAGGGTAACATTCAAGTCAAATTTGAGTCAAATATGAGAGATTTGTAACCCTTTTTGTTGACTGTCCTATCATGACAGAGTTGGGAAATGTTAGGCAAGGTTGGGTGTAATCTAGGTTTAATCCTTCCACTTTGAACAAGAACAAAAAAACCCTTCAAGGTGCATTGGGTGGGTGTGAATAGTGTGTTCAACCATGTTTTAAGGTCCATAGTTCCCATTTTTTCTTTGGATTCAAGTGGACAGGAGTGGATCACATCAAGGAGGCCTAATTAGGCCTAATTGCCCAGAGGACAATCATTTTTTGGGATAGTCTGTACAAAGTTACCCACCCCATTTCTTAGTATGTGTTGTAAGGCCATAAAGGGTATCTGAAACAGGTCTCACTTTTTGAAAGTCAGATCTCCAATAGAATTTATGTCCAATTATGCCTCTATAAAAGCTTACAAAAGGAAAGGGGTCAGCTATGAAGGAATGCCCCATGGATAGAGGTCTAGGGTTTTGAAGAGTGATTGTTTGGTGTTGTCTTGATGTTCCTTGCCCCTTCTCTACATTAGATTAGTATCAGAGCATAGGTTGGTCAAAAGAGGGAAAAAGTTGAAGTGAGGACAAACAAAGATGCCTCCAAAAGGGAATGCAGTTGCTAGAGAAGTGAGTGAGTTGAAAGAGAAACATGTAAGAGAGATGAGGGAGTTGAGAAAAACCTTTGAAGATAGATTTGCTGCACTGGAAAGAAATTAGAAAAGAGGAGTGATCATAGGAGATCTAAGTGATCAAGAAGAAGAAGAAGAGTTGGTGGAAGAGAATCCACAAGAAGGGTCCCAAGAAGAGTTGGATCTTGAAGACTTGAAATTTGCAAATTTGCTAAAGGAAGTCAAAGGAGATGGTTCCAAAATAAAGATGGAACTACCAATGTATGGAGGCAGTCTTAATAGTGAGGAGCTTCTTGATTGGATAAGTGAACTAGACAAATATTTTGAATTTGAAAATGTGTCTAAAGACCAACAAGTGAAGTTAGCAAGAACAAAGTTGAAGGGTGTTGCATCCCTTTGGTGGGACTATGTGCAAGATGAGAGAAGGAAGCGGGGCAAATCCAAAATCACCTCTTGGAATAGAATGGTTACAAAGTTGAAAGGTAAATTTCTACCCAGTGATTATGCCACTTAATTGCATAGACAATTACAAAATTTGAGACAAAAAGATATGGATGTAAAGGCATATACAGAGTTCTATAAACTGAGTATTAGATCAGGCCATCTGGAGGATGAAGTTGATAAGGTTACAAGATACCTTAATGGGCTAAAGTATAGCCTCCAAGACAAACTTAGTCTCACAAGCCCAAGGATAGTAGAAGAATGTTATCAACTAGCCTTGAAGGTTGAAGCAAAGTTGCAAAGGAAGCAAGAGAAGCAAGGTACAGGTAGGGGAAGGACAATCTTTAGAGGAAGAGGATCATTTGCTAACTCAAGACCACCACATGGGAGTCAAGGAGAGAAGTAATACCCAAGAACAAGTTGCAGATTCAAGAGGTGCTTTTAGGGGTAGAAGATCAGATTTTAGGGGCAGATTTGGAAGCCAAAGAGGAGGATCAAATGGATTCACCAAAAAATGCTACAAGTGTAATAAGTTTGCAGGCCATCAAGCATGGTAATGCACTAAAAATCAGTCCACCACTTCATTTGGAGGAGAAAGAAGAAATCAGATTGCACAAGTAGAGGATAGTGAGAGTGTTAACTCTCCATCATATGATGCTACTCCAGAAGTTGGAGAATCTCTTATGGTGAGAAGAACTTTGATTAAAGTGTCAATGGACAAGGAACCTCCACAAAGAAAGTCTCTTTTCAAAACTACATGTAAGTGTTTGGGTAAGTGTTGCAAAGTAGTGATTGATTCAAATAGCACTAATAATTTAGTCTCTGTACAAATGGTTGAAAACCTTAAGTTGAAAAGAATTCCCCATACTACTCCTTATACTATTTCTTGGCTTAACAAAGGTCAGAAAGCAGTTGTAAATGAACAAAGTTGGGTTGAATTTCATATAGGGGGATATACAGATAAAGTTTTGTGTGGCATTATACCAATGGATGTGTGTCATTTGCTTTTGGGGAGGCCATGGCAATATGATAGGAATGCAAAATATGATGGGAGAAAGAACATCTATGTCATAGAGAAAGATGGGGTCTCATTTACTCTCACACCATTGCAAGCTGAAGGCCAAGAACAACAAGTGGGGTCTAGTGTGATGATGGTAGGTCAAAAGAGTTGATTCAAACTATGGGAGAGGTAGAAATGGGTAGGACTATTATGACAACACCTAAGGTGAATGCATTGCCTTTAGAGGACCAAGATTTGTCAGAGAAGAATGAGGATAAACCAACAATGGGGGTAATTAGAAATGGGCCTTTTGGTGTCCATTATCTAAGCACAAGTTGTGCCATCAGTAGAAGCAATAAAGTAGATTGGAACAACATGTTTGTGAGGACTAATAAAGAGAAAGATAAGGTAATTGTGGGATCTCATGATTCCTTTAATGTATTTATTCAATGTGTAGGTCCAGCAAAGGTGAAGAATGAAAAGCAACAAACAAAGTGTGTTTCAATCCTATGTGCTAATGTGAAAGAGAAGCTAGGTGCAGAAGTAGGACAATAAAGTAATGTTGCAGTAGTAGTTGAGGAGTTATTTGGTAAGGATGTGACAATAGAAAAGGATTGTCTTCATGTCAGTATGGAGACAAAAGAAAGTGAGACAACGATGATACAAGGATGCTCTCAAGAAGGCATACAAGTGGGATTGCATTTGCAGTAATTAGAGGTCAGTGAGAAGATGGTGAAGGCAAGTAGAAGAGATAGGCAAGGTGAAGACAATCATTTATGTGGCATAGTAGCAGGTATGCAGTGTTGTCATATGTACAAAGAGAGTGCGAGGTTCTTAGTATATGGCATGAACAAGGTGAAGAAAAAAGATTGTAATCTGTTTATAGTTAATGTAAGGACTTTAAGTATTGCAGTAGACAAGGATGAGATGAAGTGGTAGCATTTGTTCCACACATATGATGACAAGTGTATGGTTGCAGCTGAGATGCTTTTCCCAATCTTCAAAGCACTCGAGAAGACAAGGAACAAGGTCCATTTTTAGTTTCTAGTCAAATGGATGGGTCTACCTAATGATGATGCTACTTGGGTGTTTGAAGATGCCATTATCAGGCATGGGATTACTGTTTCTGGTCTTAACTCAAGGGGGACTTGAGTTCTTTTTCTCCTCTGGGGAGTATGGTGCAGGAGCACCCTTAGAGCCTTAAAGCCTTGGTCAAACTTGGTCAAGGATAGAGTTTATTTTCTTTTTGTGTCTTGGCATGTAATAAGGCCATTATTATGCCATGTTTGTCCTCTTGATCCTTTGGATCCTTTGATGTAATCATTAGTGAACAACTTGACATAATGCTCCTAAAAGGTGAACACAAAAAACAACCTTATGAGCAATTTTCAAATGCTTTGTAAAAAAATATGGCGGTTTGGGCAGTTGAACCATACCACCTAATTATAGAGGCATTAAATAGGCCTGAGTTGTATGGATCTAGGGTTGGTGAATGAGTTTATAGAAGTGAAAGCAATAAAACTTCTGATTTTTCTACATTCAAACGTTGTGTTGTTGTTCCAAGCTGTGGTACAGATCTGTATGATCTTGTCATGAGCCTAAACCAACTGGGCATGTAGTGGCATGAATCTATCTTCATTTCCAATTTGTTGCACGTGATTTCATTGAATTTCAAGAAATTTATAGGGTTTTTGCTGAAAACTATCAAAACCCTAACCTAGGGCAAACAGAGGACAAACAAAATGCAAAATAAAGGCCTTCCATAGGTGGATGACTCTAAAACATGATGGAATGGATGTTAAGAGCATGAATTTTGATTTCCCAAACTTGCAGGAGCAGAAGAGGAGGTTGGCACGTGTGGTGAAGGCTTAAAGGTTTGATATTATCATGTATCAGGTTGACAGTAAGAACTAAGAAGAGAATTTGTATACTTTGTAGTTGGTTTTAGGCCCTTTCATGGTTGAGTTTGCATGGGAAGTGTGTCAAGAGTCCTAGGGTAACATTCAAGTCAGATTTGAGTCAAATATGAGAGATTTGTAGCCCTTTTTGTTGACTGTCCTATCATGACAGAGTTGGGCAATGTTAGGCAAGGTTGGGTGTAATCTAGGTTTAAGCCTTCCACTTTGAACAAGAGCAAAAAATCCCTTCAAGGTGGATTGGGTGGGGTGTGAATAGTGTGTTCAACCATGTTTTAAGGTCCATAGTTCCCATTTTTCTTTGGATTCAAGTGGACAAGAGTGGATCACATCAAGGAGGCCTGATTAGGCCTAATTGCATAGAGGACAGTCATTTTTTGGGATAGTCCATACAAGTGACCCCACCCCATTTCTTAGTATTTATTGTAAGGCCATAAAGGGTATCTGAAATAGGTCTCACTTTTTGAAAGTTAGATCTCCAATAGAAGTTATGTCCAAAAATGCAAAAGGCTACAAAAGGAAAGGGGTCAGTTATGAAGGAATGCCCCATAGATAGAGGTCTAGGGTTTTGAAGAGTGATTGTTTGGTGTTGTCTTGATGTTCCTTGCCCCTTCTCTGCATCAAAATCCTCTCTAAGAGGGTTTTTTTTTTAAATTATATATTATAAAAAAATTGATGTCCAATGGAAACTACTATGTTCTGATTAAAATTGGATTTAAAAAATAAAAAAAAAAATTATTTATCAAAAATTAAATTTTTTTTCCATGCACTAGATATTTGAGTTGGCTAATTAGGAAAAAAAATTAAAGAAAAGAAATTAATTTTTCTATATTTTTCTTGGCATCTCATTGATGTCACTTTTTTCGAAAAATATCGACATTCAAACTTCATCAATTAAATTTATTAAAAAAAAATATCCACCTATTTTTTAAAAAATTAAAAAATTATAAGCATGAACTACATTAAAAATTCCACATTTCATTAGTTTATGTCAATTCAAAATTCAAAACATATATATGACTTTTTTGACGTTTAAGTTGGAAAAATATGTTTGTGTTGGCCATTCCCTTTATAAAAGTGTGACACAATTCTGAACTTTCACCCCCCTTTAATGTTTTTAAACAAATACGACCATAGAATTTAAATATACAAATTCAAAATTTATACACAATCATTCATAAACTAATAATAATCCTTCTTGGTCATTTGGAAACCCCACATTATAACATACAAACTAAAAGTGCAAATAAATGTTACATATCTTAGCTTTACTTCATAGAATAAGATTAATGAGATACAAGCACAACACAAGGTCAAGTATAGGGACAACTCTAAACCCTGGATCTATTCCATAAACACCTTCCCTACAAACTTGGGTCGCATGGGCATCCTTCACCCAAGGACTACCTACATACCAACTTCTAAATGGGATCAAATCCTTAGAATGTAGTTATAATCACACACTCAAATATTAGAAAAATCTTTCTCTCAAACTTAGAATACATTTTCTCATTTTAGTCAATAGGTCAAGCATTTAATACTCTATTGAGGAGCTCTTTCTCTCTCTCTCTCTCTCTCTCAAGTATACATGGAAGAATTCCAATTTATTTCTCAAAAGGGAGAAAATCAAACCCAATATTCACAATAACCAATGATTGATTCTTGTTGGATAGGGTTTAACGAATAATAGTTATAAAGTTAACATCAATCAACACAATGTTTAATTTTCCATGCATCATAGTTTTCAAGTTAGAATATTAGTTGATGGTATCAATCATACATTGTAGAAATCAATATCATCTCAATGTTTAACCTAAGAAAATTAAATTAAACCCAAGACACATCCAAGTTAATATACCATTCATGTGATGTTCATTGCTTAAATAACCAAGCCAAGACAAGTTTTATTCACCTACCCCTACTTTGACTAAGATATTGATTGTATACCAATGCCATAGTAAGGATACCATGCATATTATGCATGTCAACTCTAAAGACAAGGATAATATCTTGCAAGACTAGTGATTCTATCCTCCATAACCCAATAGAAGATATTCAATGTAAAGAGGAAGGGAATATGTACCTACTAATTATCGTGATAATCATTTCAATAAATATCCATGCCAAGACAAGGTTACAAACTAGTTTGTCATATTCCTATGACTAGAAATATGATCCCCCAAACATAGTTATCTAATGCTCAATAGTATTCATGTATCAACCAATTGAGTTCAATGTATATATATATAATTTCCATAACATTAGAATATAGACCATGTTCAATACAACCTCTTCCTTCATGGTGATGTCTATAATACAAGAGTTGTGGTTATCTCTTAGTTTATCATGTCGTGTTATCATTCAATTATAGTGTACATTATCTAGCAGCCAAGGTACAAAACAACATCCTAGAATATCATGCAATGTTTTTTTTGTAGCCAAGTACATTGATTTATATCATAATATAGTGATCTAAAATTCTATTATTTCACCATGATAAGGATAGTTAAGTGAGATTATTCAAATACTTATAGCCACTAAATATTCATAGCCTTCAAAAGAGGATGACAAGTCTAATGCCTTACCATGATGACAACCTATAGAGTCATATTTTATTGTTCTTCCCATTTAAATATAAAGATCTAATATTAATGTTCTTAATCCAAGCATTAATCATAGTCTTATGAGCCTCTCATATATCACAATTAGTTGTCATGCACATATAAGTCTTAGCATTGCAAAGCTATCACAGATTGAAATCAAACTTAAATAACCCCTAAATTTATTCACAACAAAATCCCAAACAAAACATAGGAGCAACAATAACCATTGGCAGGATGGGATTGGATTTTCCTCCCCATGCCCTCCTTTGCTTGCTAAAACTGTATTGCAAAGAGTTGTGGATCTAAATTCATAAAAAAAATTGGGCTTTTATTTCTTGGGATGAGATCTAAAAAATTAAAGTTCTAGACTTTTGTCATGGCCCTCTTAGTTTTGCATTCTTCTACTACCGACAAACATCCTCCCCTACAACATCCCAATTTTTTTGAAAAAAATGCCCTAAAATCCATCTAGCCCAGGAGCTTTCCTTGTACCAAGTGAAAAGGTAGCTTTCCGGATCTCCTCCAACATGAAAGGATTCATCAAATCTTCATTTTAAGACTCATTAACAATACTAGGGATATTATTCAACATCACCTCTTGGGCCAACAAATCTTTTAATGAGGCTGAGGCAAGTAGCTCCTCAAAAAAGACAATACTATCACTCCTAATAGCTTCCATGTTGTCCACAATATTACCTAAGGGAGACTAGATACTAACAATTCTATTATTCTATCTTCTAATATTGGTGGAGAGGTGAAAATAATTGTATTACGATCCCCCTCCTAAAGCTACTTAACTCTAGATTTCTAATGCTAGAAAATCTCCTCCATTCTTAAAATTTTATTACGTTCCTCTGAAAAAGAATTTTCAATAGACCTTGGTGAACCTTGAATGAGAAATGGCAGCCTCAATGTTCTATAATTCAAACTCCAACCAATTCTTGTTGGTAAAGAGATTTCCCACCTTCTCCTTAATCCACTCTTTAGTTTTTTTTCTTAACCTCATAAAACTTTTTTGTGAAGCCTAAATATTTGATAGCCCTTAATGTCCACCTTCCACCATCCCTTAGGGCCTCCATAAAAATAGGATGTGTGTACCAAAAGGTCTCCATCTTGAAGGCACATCCCTTCGGCTTCCTATTGCTAAGCTTGACTAGCTCCATACGCTAATGATCCAAGCCCCTATATTGATAACCCTAGAGAAAAAGGAGATCAGAGACATCATCCATTCTAAACTCACCAAGAATCTATCTAGCCTACACAAAATGTTATCCTCCCAAATGCACCTATTATTCCATGTAAACCACCTAGATTTGGGAATGATATCCGCCAATGAAAGATCATCACAAAATTCCTTAAATGACAGGGAACCATATGTCCATGCCTCGCTACCTCCCTTTTTCTCTTTTGAGCTAAGGATAGCATTGAAGTCACATCCAATGATCTAGTTTACCTCTCTATCCATCACCCTCAAGGCCCTTAACTCATCTCAAACATAGACCCTTTCAACTTCCACATTTGGTCCATAAAAAATAGTCACAATAAAGGACACTCTCCTGTAAATTAGAAAAGTTGACCATGATACAATGTTGTGACTGTGCAATCAGTGAGCTAGCCATGTTAGAGTTGTTCCACAAAATTGCCAATCACGTAGTAGTGCCAACAACATCCACCATCAAACCCGCCATTCTTCCAAATTCAAGGAAGCATCTCTTGAACACATTTACCTTCTACCTTAGTCTCCTAAATCAAAAGAATATTTGGAGCCTCCATCTTAATGAGCAACTTGAGTAAATGGTGTTTCTTGAGGCCATTAAGGTCCATAATATTCCAATTTATAACCTTCATAACTTCTTGTTGGAAGATAGGTACTCCACCTCTAGATTTAACAAACTTCCTCATAGACAGGTCTAAGTTCCATTTACTAGGTCCTCCAATGCCTTCAATTTTTATTTACTACCCTCAGATTTTTACCCTTAGTGTTATTGCCACATGTATCCACTAAACTACCATAAATCTTTTCCCCCATCTCTTCTACCTCTTTGGGTGGCCACACTCCATTCAACTATATTTTCCTTATCCTCCAAGGAGTCCTTAATAGATTCTTCATCACTCTCTACACCATTATGCATAGAGGCATGGCCAACAAAGTTCTCCAAAGGGTCAAATCCATCTATTTCCCTAAGCTCTAGGACCTTTTCTTCTATTAAACATTATCCTAAACCTCCTTGAGAACAAAACTATCTTGATTTGCATCTTCATTAATCTCGGTCAGAGTATCCTTCTGAGGAGAAGGGTGAGCCAAATGCTTGCTCCCCCAAACCCCATTCACAAGGGGAGAAGCATCCTTAACAGCCCTAAAAAAATTACGTCTCTTTGCAATATGACCAACCTTCCAACACCAAAAGCACTTGATTAGAAGGCACTCATAATTGAGTTCTTGCAACCCAACTCTAAGAATAGAATTCATCTTTATCACTTGCCTAATTGGTTTGCTCAAGTCCATCTTAATTAAAATTTTGACATAAGTTGCCAATTGTCCTCTAGCAGTGGCTAGAGTTGTTAAAATATTCTCCTAATGAGTCTCCAATCATTTAAAACACCTTTTCAAACCATAATTCCTACAAAAGCTTGTAAATTCTAATCCATAAAGGGGCATCATTGATCAATTCTTGTGCGGATCAAATCTAGGTGTCCAAGCCCGAATGTAAACACCTACATTCCCCATAAACTAGGGGTCTCCCTTAAGGATATTATCTCACTCAAATTTAGATTGAAAACAATTTGAACAAACCCTAACACTAGAAAAATTACCCTGAGAAGAGGGCAACACCACTTTTGACTTATCGAATATTTGACTCTTTCCATTTTGAGCCAAATGCCAATGAGTTTAGCAATCACCACATTCTTCTTTAGTTTCTTGATCATCATATTCAAAAAATTGTTTGAGATGTTAATGCTCAGAATATCCTCATCGACCTTGATATTGACATTGAGGACTAAAATTTTACAATTCTTTAATCTATTCCCTTCCGCCACCTTTTCCTTTACTATTTTGTTATTCTCCTTAATAAACAACCTTCCCATTTTTTGACAAATGTATGATGTACCATTCCCTAGCCTTTGCCCATCATGAATCAAAGGGGGAAGCACGTGGCACCATAGAGCTACCACCCACCAGATCTGAGCTCTTCCTTCCAGTGAAATTCAATCTTTTAATTATAGATTAATTTTTTTTTATTTACTATTTTAAATTTGGCAATGTCAATATTTATGATTGTAAATTTAAACTCCTCATCTAAATTAAACTCCTCTTTAACTCTAAAATTAAAAAAATCAAAACTCAATCTTTTAATTATAAAATAAATTTATTGTTTTAAAAAAAATTATTTAATAGTTTTGAATTTAGTAATATCAATGTTTATATGAGTCATAAAATCAAACTCCTCATCTAAATTAAACTCCTCTTAACTCTAAAATTAGAAAATAAAAAATCAAAACTCAATCTTTTAAATTATAAAATAAAACTTAATATTTTTATTTTATTTGTTATTTTGAATTTACCAATGTCCATATTTATGAGTTGTAAAATTTTAAATTAAACTCCTCTTTTAAATTTAAAATTAGAATTTAAAAAATCAAAACTCAATCTTTTAATTATAGAATAAAAATTATTATTGCTACTTTATTTAATACTTTAAATTTAGCAATGTGAATATTTATGAGTTTATTTTGTGAAAAATAAATGGTTGTAAATGATGAACGTTACTGAGAAGGATATGTAGTATATTTTAAAATGTTTATAAAACTAAATTCACATAGTTTTTTGAAATCTGTTTTAATCATTTTTGGGGACGAGTAATATTATATTAAGTAACGTGTAAAGTTTCTAAACTAATAAGTGTTCTTGTAAATCTTTTTTATTATAAATCTTTAAAAATATAATTAAATTGTACTTAATTGCAATATTAGAAGAGTTTCTAATTAATAAATAAATAAGCACCTCTTTAAAGTCGGCGATTGATATGGTTTTGTTGTCATTGCTAGTCTTTGTTTGTATATAAGGGCAAAAATCAAAACATTTGATAAGAAAAATATTCAAGATTTTCTATACCCACACAATTTCATATATGTTATATTGACAAACAAGGGAGAGAGTGGAATCAATATGCATAGAATGAGTGAAAACCAAAGGAGATAGATTACTCAGATATTGAAGGACAATGAACTAAATTGAAGACAAGCTTGTAGAATTTTGAGCTTAAGAGGACATTGCAACAAAGAAGAATATGATGAATTAGTTGACAATTTATATCCAACTGCTGATGGCCCACTCTACGTATTTGAACATAAGATCTCTGAGAGTATGCCTTCCATTAGGTGGTGGAGAAGAAGCACTGTGAAGACTATTATGGATGGAAATGAATGTTTGTATGAGCCTAAGGAACTAGAAATACTCAAATTGAAGCCTATTGAAATAGCCTTCAGCATTGGTCTTCACATCTTATCATGAGAGTTAAAAGTGCCAATGCTTATAAGGCAGCCTCTAAAAGAAAAATACCCATATATAGGCAAACAATGTTATGAAAATGAGTCACTTAACAACTGTTGTTTGGGTGGTGAAGGGACTTTTGTGGGAAAAAGCTATTCAGATTATTTTGAGATTAAGGTGGAGAATCATTTGATTGATGGGGTACCTCCCCCTACGAAGAAGAGATTCCTTTGGGGGGTTGAATTGCCATCTTGTTCTTCTAGTGATGATGATAAAGAAGGAAGAGGGAATGATGATGAGGATACAGATATGAACCTTCCCTAAGCTCTTTCTAATGGGTAAAGATCACCCTAGGAACTTGATTTGAATTGTTCATCCTATCTTGATTATGATGTTTGCAATGATTATGGAAAGAGATTATCATTTACTGATCTTAGATATGTATTTCTCATTGAGACCCTTTAAAACTTCATGTCTTACTGTATAAGTGTGGAGGAGTAATTGATCGACAAGTTTAAACAACAATTTATTATTAGTTTATTATTAATTTGTAAGCTGCATGCAAATCATAACTCTCTTGTTAGTTTTTGTTGGCATTTTTTTTTTCATTTTCATGCATAGTGAAATAGACATGCAGATCTTTAAAGCTATTGAAAGCATATTGCTGCAGCAACCAGTAGAGATAACAAGACTAAATATAGAGTTTAAATTTTAGTGAATAAAAAAAAAGTAATATATATTTTTAGTTTAAATTTCAGCCAATGAAAAATAGTACTTTTATTGTTAATTATTATTTAATATTTTAAATTTAGCAATTTAAATATTTATGAGTTTAATTTGTGAAAAATAAATTGTTGTAAATGATAAAGGGTAGGGAGTGCATTTTGAAATGTTTATAAAAATAAATTCACACAATTTTTTGAAATATCTAGGGAGGAGAAATATTATATTAAGTAATGTGTAAAGTTTCTAAATTAATAAGTGTTGTTATAAATCTTTTTTATTATAAATCTTTAAAAATATATTAATTAAACTATACTTAATTGAAATATTAGAAGAGTTTCTAATTAATAAATAAAAAAGCACATATTTAAAGTCCGGCAATTGATATGGTTTTGCTGTCATTGTCAGTCTTTGTTTGTATAAAAGGGCAAAAATCAAAACATATGCAAACATTGTATAAGAAAAATATTCAAGATTTTCTAACTAGACAATTTCATTTATCTTATATTGACAAACAAGGGAGAGAGTGGAATCAAAATGAACTGAATGAGTGAAAGCGAAAGGAGACAGATTGTTGAGATATTGAAGGACAATGAACTAAATCGAATACAAGCAAAGAACTGAAAATGAAACTTGAGGTCCAAGCATTAGCTCAAGTTGAAGTGAAAGCAAAGCTAAAGTTAAATTCTAGAAGACCAAGTGTTAGTAGATAACCTGTTTTGAGGATGAAACGTAATGCAATACCATACATTTTCTACATCTTTTATTTACTACATGGGGATTGACTACATTTTATCACTTCTTCCATCAATTAAAAAGAGAGATATTTAATTAGGATAGATATTCTAGTCCTAATTAATTAAGATTGATTTCTAAGTCTTTAGATAATTAATTTGAAGATTTATGCATGTCATGCTGTAATTTGAAAACACGTTGGAAATGGGATAGTGTTGTCAGCGAATGTAAATTAGCAAAATAAAAACAAGAATAATAGTCATACAAATAAAATGATATAAGACATCTTGGAAAAACTAAATGTTAAAATCTTTGTATCAACTAATTATTTGGCATGATTGAGATAATTTTAGTTGCTTTAAATTATTACATTTTCTACCATTTTGTCAGTTTGCATGTTCTTATTAGTCCCTTCTGCAGGGTAACTGTTGTTTTCACTTGCATAACATTATTGTGGTGTTGGAATTTGTGCAAGGGCAATAACTAAAATTATCCTAAATTTTCTAGTCCCCACTTCATATTATGTTTGCGTTGAACTTTGTGCAATGGGAATAATCAATGTTAAGAGTAAGTTGTTTTCGTTTTAATGAATATTGAGACAACAATACTAGCTTAAGCTTTTTTTCCATTGGTTCGTTCTTTTTTTAGCCCATTGGCAATATAGTTGAAATAGTTTTATTTTGTTGTTTTTTTGTTTTTTTGTTTTAGCTTCGTTCTGCCTAGGGTTTCCTTTGTTTTTGCAGGGCCTCAGCGTGTGTTGTAGCTTCAACTCGTGGCAGTGTTGGAATTTGCATGTTCTGTGTGGCCCGTTTTCCGTTGCAGGTAGAGGTAGAAACCAGCTCTGGAGGTGGCTGTTGATGCATTATGCTTTCCAAAGGATTCATGGCCATCTACTCCTGTATCCATGGTTGTGACTGCATTCCATTTCTCTATGATTGCCATTGTGGGGTTTATATCCAATGCAACTAGATATTCGACCTCAAAGCATGTGCGATTGTGGGATCTTCTTTGGTTCTGTTGTAGCCAATATGTCTCGTGGATTTATATCTTGTTGAATTTAATTGGGTTTTATCAGGCTAGTGTTTTTTAACCCTTTTTCTCAGTTCAAATTTAATTGATCTCAGCTTTGAAATTTAGAGTTTAGACATTGTAATAATTTATAAAACCACTTTGAACATGCAATATTTACTGTAAAATGATGGAGTTATATTGTTCACCGGTTTTCTTCAAAATATCATTTTGTGAAGAGCCAAATTGCCTTTTGACATGTGTAAAGATACAGTGATGTTGAAAGACCCAGAACATTCCTTTTTCAATTTCATTGAGAAATATTTAGTTCCCTTTGAGATTTAGTTTTATGGGGTGAATGCAGCTTTTGATCTTTTGGCCAACGAAGTAGTGGCATTAATAGACGCAGAAACATCTGAGGCTGTGCTGTTTCTATCAGATCTTGGAGAGGCAGCCAAGGTTCCAGTTCTGTCATTGTCGGTCACAAGTCCTGCGCTCTCCAACCAGAGGTTCCCATATTTTGTTCGCATGGCACACACTGATCGCATTCAGATGAAAGTCGTTGCAGCCCTGGTTAAGCATTACGGCTGGAGAAGCGTTGCCTTTCTTCACTTAGAGGATGATTTTGGTTCTAGAGCCATGTCCTCGTTGCATGACGCCCTTCAACATCTGGACTCTGATATTATATACACATCAATGATTTCTTCAACTACACAGAAACAAACAATAAGGGAAGAGCTTTATAAACTCAAGACAATAAAATCAAGTGTTTTTGTTGTCCACACCCCTTATGGTCTTGGCGTGAATCTATTCATGGAGGCGCGTGATATAGGAATGATGCAGTTTCAAAAGTGCCTCAAATTATTACCAACCTGAAGAATGGATCCACAGAGGGTGTCTTCCTTGCCTTTCCAAGACATGGGTTGTAGGGTAAGCAATCAAACAATTCCTTTCAATCAAGTGCTCACACATCTTTATAAAATGCCCATTCTCTAGTGTTTGCTGATGGTAGTGTTTGAAGATTATTGGTCTATGTGCTTCTAGAAGATAAAATTCAATACAATTTTTGTTTAATCTGATTTTCAATTAACAATATTTCAGAGACATGTTTGATCTTATTGGCTGCTGGCTGGAACCAACAACTGTAAGTCTTTCCTAGCCCTGCACCTACAATATATGATTATGTGTTAAATGCTTCTACAATGTCATCTATGCAAGGTCTCCTTGGAGTTAAAATACACATCCCAAATTCTAAAGAGCTGAACGATTTCACTGAAAGGTGGGAAGAACAATTCTGACTTGACAATCCCAAGATGAAAAACACTGAGCTCAATGCATATGGTCTATTGGCCTATGATACGGTGCTCATGATAGCTCGAGCAATTGGAAAGATAAAAAGAAATGCAAGTTTAAGTCTTTTGAAACCCTCAACTACTTTTGGAGTAATGGCAAATACCAAAGTCAAGGTATTCCAGCAAGGTAGGAAGCTGTGATTAGCATTACATTCCCCACAGTCAGGGTTATTGGCATCCTTATTACAGTGGGAGGCATTTGAATTTGGGTCACACTCTTACAAATGTCCACCTCATTTTTAGGAGAAAGCAGACAGCTTGTTACAATGTTTACCAGGAAGCTGTTAACTGTAATTTATAAAACTTCAAAACTTAAAATAAAAATTTAATAACAGATTGAAAATATTTTTATCAATTTTTGTTGGCCACCCCTTTTATTTGATTAGGTCAGTTTCAAATCATACATCCCTACTACCATACCACAAACAAATATTTGATAAGTTTTTCTAATTATAAAACATGTTATGGTAAATTCATTTATTTGGAATTTAAAAATTACCCTGTTAATGGTCATCCACTACAAACCAAAGTGAGTTGTAGGGAGTTTGCAAAATTCTGGCTTCATTTACTACTTTCTGCCTTTTTAGATCTGGCAATTAAGATGTCCATAATCTTTTATGGTTTCCAGATGGGAATGCATATATGATTAGTGTTATTTGCGAAGCCTCTGCTTTTGATGAATGGGAATACCACATGCTTTGGACAATATGAGTTCAGAGGGACAATGTGTGAGTCTGTGCTATTGAACATTGGTTTATCTGGTTGGTGCGTTGCAACCTCTGTAAAATATGTAAATGCACAATGCAATTTTCAGGTGTAAAGCCAAATTTCACAACCTTTGCCAGCATCCTCCCCCTTGGGTTTTCTTGGTGACTTGCAACCTCTGTAAAACATTCAAGCAAATGCAATTTGCAGGTGTAAAGTCAAATTCCACAACCTTTGCCAGCATCCTCCCTGCCTGTACCAAAATTGGAGCTTTGGAATAGGGCATGGACATGCATCAAAGCATAATAGAGGGGGGATTGTCATCAGATCTCATAGTTGGAAATGCTTTGGTAGACATGTATGCAAAATGTGGAAGCATAGTGGAAGCACGTGAACTGTTTGACAGAATGCCTCAAAGAAATGTGGTCTCATGGACTGCAATGATTGCAAGATATGCACAAAATGGATTTGTTGAAAAGGCCTTAGAAACATTCAAGCAAATGCAATTGGCAGGTGTAAAGCCAGACTCAACAACCTTTGCTAGCATCCTCCCTGCTTGTGCTGAAATTGGAGCTTTGGAACAGGGCATAGACATCCATCAAAGCATAAAGGAAGGAGGATTTTTGTCAGATGTTATAGTTGCAAGTGCCCTGGTAGACATGTATGCAAAATGTGGAAGCGCAGACCAGGCACGTGAACTGTTTGGAAGCACAGACCAGGCACCGTCAATTATCATGGCAGCCAAGAACTAATCACCATAAAGACAAAGATCTATTTTGCCACTACAGTGGCCAAATGGGATGCCAGGTGTTTCATCTTCGTATTCTTTAAGATTGTTTTTATTTCACCCAGAATTTAACCATAATTTACTTATTGCACATTTCGCCTATAATTTAGGCTACCGCATTGAGCATATGACAACACTTTGAACATCATAGATTATATGACAACTTTTTTGAAAAATATTGATCATATCATTAAATTCTTTCTGAATTGTTCTTGCATATCTGTTTCTGCATTTGTTCTTTTTATTTCTTGTACAACAAGATTAATATCAAGAGTTCTCTTGGTATATGTCTATTATTGGAGGTCTGACTATGTTCTTGAATTAATTGATAGAGAAGGCTAGCTGTTGGAGTATCTGAAAACATATATAGGGCAGCAGCAGAGCAATTAAGGGCAGATTGGTATTAGCAGAAAAACTTGGAGGTTGTCCTGCTCAATTTCAATCATGCCCTTGCATTTCCTGCAGCGTTGCCATTTGCGATCCTGGGCAAGCTTGAAAAGTTGCAAATCTGATTCACTTCTTTCTGCAGGTGGCAGATTTTGGAATTCAGTGCAGTTAAGATTTGCATGCTAGGGCACCATACACCGCACAATAAACATTCTGTTACAGAAGGGGCATTCTGCATTTGATATGTCATCTGACCTTATGCCTGCAATGTCCTCCTTCACTAGCAGCTCAGAGCAGTTGGGAAAAGGGCAATTGACCTTTTCTGACACAGGCATTTGGGCCTCCAGGATCATAGCTGACCACGCATCAAAGATTTCTAACGGCAGAAAATAACGACATTCTTGAGGTGACAGGGCTTCCCCACAAGAGTCCTGGGGACAGTAAATGTTTTGCCTCTTCTGTTCCAACCTTGAATGTATATACTGGGTCATGCAGGAATCAAAAAGCGATGCAAACAGTGCATACCCTCAAACATGTTTGGTAAAGAATCCTCAGAACAGATCCCGCACAGCGACATTGGCACCGACTGCTGCCTTCTGTATGAACATTGCCAAGAGCCCACTGCTTTTTCTGCTCCTCCCGAATAACCCTGAAGTTTGAACATACAAAAACCCCATGGGCAAACTTACCAACACAGATATAATGAATGTATAGTTCATTGATTGTTGCAATATTTTGTGGTTTGCAGCTTTGAAAAGATCATACCCAAGTGACTGTCCATAATCCAAATGCATTGTTGTTTAAAGCTAAAATGTATTGTGTAGAAATAGATTTTTTTGTTATTCATTACTAAGGAACGACATGATGGTCTTGAATTGATCTGTAACTGTTTAGCTTCTCCCTTGCAATAAACACACCTCTATACTCCAAAATGCAGTATCAATTTCACACTCTTCTGTAGGATTTGACCAAACACACCTCTATGATTCTCTTTGAGCAAAAACGTCTCTGCTGCCTTTAGTAAAGATTGGTTAAATCAACATGATGGATCTGCAGAATCATTACTTTCCTTGGCCACGACAGCCCATGCACATATGATATCATGGAAACATTAACCAATTAACCAATGAAAATGTGTTGCACAGAATGCAGTTTTTTATCGAACAAAATTGTACAGCTTTAGGCAGGGACTGCAGCTGCAGCGCAGCCCTTGTTTCATTATTGTCTAGACAAGATAAAATTATACATAGCTTATTTTTGCACCCCATTTGCATGTCTGCTCTAGATTGTTAAAAAAACAAATTGAATTTGCGGATAGTATATTAAAATGAGACTGAAGATGTAGTATACAACCTTCTCTAAATATTTCAGAAAAGCCAATTGGACATCTGGTTAAAGCCTCTCTAACTGAGGTAGATGATCGTTCACTATTTTGTGTTCACTCTTTATAAGATAGAGGGATCATAGGTAAACATTGATAAAATAAAATGTGCAATATTAAATGCGGGAATATATCATCTAAAGATTAGAATTACGGTTCTCGTGAGAATCAAATCCCAAAGCCAAATCATAAATATTTAGGCATACATAGATTAGTCATCTATTCGATCGTCACAAAGAGAATTTACATTGCCCATTTCATGGATTTTAGTAATATCAGTGTAACTCTCCATTGCCCATTTCATGGATTTTAGTAATATGAGTATAAATTTCCTCACAAGTTAAAACGTTTGATTAAATTAAAGTACATTTTTATTCATTGAGAATAGTTATTGACGTAAGGGCTTGAACATAAGCATTTCATTCAATTTGAAAAAGTATCTTCATTGGTTTAGATACTTTGAATCTATTATAAAATTGATATTCTTTCTAATATTTTTACTTTAGTATGTATGAATACTTAGTTTTACATACACAAAAGTGGGGTAAATGTAGAGGAGTAAAGTGTAGAATGTAACACCTTCCCCTCTTGAACTCTTAAAGGTTCTATTCAAGGAGCATGAAGATCCAAAAATACATTATTTCACCCCAAAAATATTTTCTCTACTAAGAGAACACATAAGATACTTAACTAAATGAGTAGGCCCTTGGGCAAATCCCACATTAGGCTCAAGATGTTGATCTCTAACTAGAAAAGTAAATACTTGAGTTTGAGAGGTTTATGGGCCAATAGATCTATAGATTTTGTTTGAATAAGATTTATTATTAAACAAACAAAACAAAGAATGAAACCAAATATAGAAAGACTCACTAGATTATAGGATAAGTAAGCTTGGTTAGTTTTGAGAGTCGATCTCAACTAACAAACAATAGAGTAGTTTCAAATGTGATAGAGTGAAAATTTTGTGATATGACCACTAGACTAAAAATTAATTCCATTTGTCAAAGGGGTTGTGCTTAAATGGCAAGGCCATAAGGTTCTCAAGATGGAGATCCAAGTTCAAATCCCCCAGGTGACATCTATAGTTGGAACTCCAAGTTGTGGTTCTTGGACTTCCATTGTGGCTTCTATGTTGAAAAAATTCCATTCATTCACTATGGCCAAAGGGACTAAAACTTAATTCCAAAATTGCCGCACTAGACATCCGAGGGGTTTTACTTGGTAAAGAATTCCAAAATTGCCCCACTAGACATCCTAGAGGTTTTACTTGGTAAAGTTATCCTATATCGTGTGTATTCATAAAATCTTAAATAATACTTATAATTTTCCTTTCTAAGGTTCTTAGTTTTAAAATTTTATACCTCAAAATCCTTTTACCATATAACTTAGGTATTTATTTTTTATGTGGAAATTTTATATCCTATTTAATTAGACCCCTTTATTTTTTATTAGTGATTAGTTTAGCATCAAAATTTTGTCAATTGACAAACTATTTAAATTAGTACCTTAGTTTTTGGTGAATAGTATTAGAAGTAAGGGGGCCAAATTGCCACAATTTTACCAACCACCAGTCCAATGGTTGTTAAATTACCTCTCCATTATATATGAATCACCTTTAGTCACCAAAAGTTTGTGACATTTTAATTAAATGCCACATTTTCCATAACCATTAAAATCCACCAACTATTGGGCCATATTTGCCATGAAATGACCACCGGTTAAATGCAAGGAGATGGGGGACCAAAAAGTTGCCACCATCTCCAGAATTTAAAAAAAAATGCGAGCGCGTTATAATGCGTTCACGTTTTTCTTTCAATAAAAGAAAAAAAACCATTTCTGCTCATTCATGCCATGACTTCTCTCCTCACAGCAACAAAGAAAACAAGTTAAAATGTGATCACATTGAAGAAGAGGCCATTGAATCAAGTGCATCTGAGAAAACAAGAAATTCACAATGCCACCTTGTTGCCAAAGACATCATCATGCAAATTTGGAGGCTCCAGCATAGGAAGAAGGTGGGGTTTGTCTGATTTTGTTAGTTTGAGAACAATTTTTAGTTTTGCAATGTTTGATTTGTTTTTATATTGCATTTACAGTTATTGGAGAAGGAGAAAACCTAAATCTAGTTGAGGAGGGTGAAAACAACCCCCAAAACCCTCCAAACCCTCAAAACCCACCTTCACCTCCTTTTCATGTAAGGGATAATCAAGAACACTACCTAGGGATAATAGAAGAAAACGAGAAACATTTTGAAACTATTATTCAAACCCTAAACAATCCAAGAGGAACCACTGATCGTAGGAGGGCACTTGCAAAATCACTACAGGAGATTGTTTCCCACATGGATTTGGTGATAAAACAATTCACCGAATTCCAAGACTATAGGGAGAGGAGTCAGCAATATTATGCTGACAAGTTGTCACATGAACAAGTCAAGAAGGAAAAATTACAAAATCTTAATTATGTGCAGAATTTATTAATCCTGAAACTGGCCAAAGATTAGAAGAAAGTTGCAAACAGTTTCCTATGCATTGGTGTAGGAATGAAGAAATATCCTGAAACTTTTGGGATAGATGGTACATGGTCTTCGATGAGCGGCCATGCAACAATGATGAGGTACCACAATATTTCTTAAGGAAACTCTATTGCGAGTTCGTTCTCAACAAGATTCTGAATTATTTTGACATTCGTGAGTTCCAAGGTGGAGGTGGTGGCTCTGCCCAAGATAGACCCAGGGCTCAGTGAGATCAAGACCATGTGTCGATACCCTAAGTGAGGCTAGAATGTAGGTCACTCCCTTTGGCTTTGAAGGAGAGTGTTGAACTGGAGACTTTACATTCATTGACTACTCCCACCCAAACTCTATCACAACATGCCAATGATTTTACCCAGGCCGATGAGGGTGAGAGTAGTAGGTGTCATGTGTACCCACATTTGTACAGTACATGTGGGAACCTATGTGATTATGGGACACATGAGGCATGACAAGACTCTACGACATAGGGGCAGCATGATGTAACATAGGGGCAGGACATATTGGATGATCTTGTTCTCACTGACGATCTCTTACAGCATACATTTGGTATTGACTCCATGTAATTTGTTACAAGTTTCATCTTGATTTAGTATATTGTTATTTGAAATTTGTAATTAATTTTATATGATTATCTATATTATAAGTCAAAAATAATGTATGTAATTGTTTGCACAATGAAATTCTAGGGTCAGAGTTTTCATCCTACCTCCGTTAGCCGTCCATTGGCGGGTTATGAGAGGAGGTCAAGTTAGCAGGTATGTAATTTATCACATAATCATAATTATTGTAGATATGTCAATGGTAATATTATTTTGTGACAATTTAATGATTTCAACAGTCACCAGCACCTCCATAGTTTCCTTGGTCCCCTGGATGCCAAACCACCACTTTTACGGAGGTAAATTTAACCATTTCTAATCATTATGCATTTTTAAAATAATGTTATGTATTTATTTTGTTTGAATAATCTTGAACTTAATTTTCAGATGTTGAATATAGTGGAGACTCCTCCTCATCTTCGTGAGTCAGCACAGATAGGCATTGATGCAGCCATGATGTCTGCAAATCCTTTGACTGAGGTATGAGCCAATAACATGAAAATATCATAATTTTGTATTTCTTTTTTTATATCATGTCATTTGATGTACATAAATGATATTTATGTTTAGTCAATTTTGCTTCTTGATGCTTCTCATAGGAGGTCACAACTCCAGTCCGTCCAACTACGGACGAAGAGAGAGACAAGATGATCATGGAGAGTGATCATCGGTTGGCGGTAAGTGATCAATTATATATGTGATGTTATATATTTCATACATTTTCTATACTAATGTACATATTGTTTGTTTGTATTAATAAGTGCAGCTAGATGAACTTTATTCAAAGAGGTCTACTCAAGGACAGAGAGAGGATTTGTCACTGACTGGCTCTCCATCTTCACAATCAAAGAAGGGCTACCGATTATTTCCTACAAGTGCATAGGAAACTAGTTTTTGGAAACTTTTTTGTATGCCTAGATGGCTTTGTATACATACTTTTGTATGTTAATCCAATGTATATTTTTGTATATTTGCCTGTATGGCTTTGCTTAGACATGCCTATATGGCTTTTTATATAAACTAGATGTTATGTTCATGACATTATGTATATGACAGTTTATATTAAATATTTAATACGATAATCAATTATTGTTACAGGAATTTGGTTTTACAAGTGCCAATTGCATTTGCTTGAAAGTTTATAAATCATTTTCAAATAATCTATTTTGTGCATATCTTGCAATCATTGAATTCTATGGGACTGTGCATTTCTTTAAGGCATCATTTCAAATAGTTCACATGCCTTGTCTATGCTTCCATACTTTCCCTACATGTCTACAAGGGCAACTTTGCAAATACAATACATGTGACAAAATTCCTATATCATTTATGCTTTGATGGTTGTCCACACCATGTTCTCTAGATCCCATTATAGCATAGGCAAGGAGGAAATTGGTTAAGGTTCTGTAATTTGGTTTTAGATGTACCAAAATTTGCGTAAATGGTTGAAATTTATTTTGTGCATTTTCTTGAGAGTTTTTAAAGCCTTATGAAAAATTCATTTTGTGCATATCTTGCAATCATTGCATTCCATGAGACAACATTTCTTTGAGGCATCATGTCAAATAGTTCATGTTCATTATATATGCTTCCACACAAGTTGCATACATGTCTTGCAGGGTACTTACAACTACAACATTTGACAAAATTCCTATATCCTTTATGCTTTGATGGATGTCTATACCATGCTCCAAACATACCATTTCTAAGGTTTTGGAATTTGGCTTTACACTTGCCAATTGCATTTTCTTGGAACTTTCTAAAGGCTTATCAATAAATCTATTTTGTCCATATCGTGCAATCATTGTATTCCATGAGGCAACATTTCTTTGAGGCATCATGCCAAATAGTTCATGTGCCTTGTTTATGCTTCCACACTTTGTATACATGTCTTTGAGGGTAGTTGCAACTACAACATTTAACAAAATTCCCATATGTTTTATCCTTTTGATGGATGTCCATTTTGGCACAGGCAAGGAGGATACTGGCTAAGGTTGTGGAATTTTGCTTTACACCCGTCAATCAAATTTTCTTGAAAGTTTCTAATGCCTTATCAAAAAATCTATTTTGTTCATATCTTGCAATCATTGAATTCAATGAGGTGACATTTCCTTGGGGCATCATGCCAAATAGTTCATGTGCCTTGGCTATGCTTTCACACTTTGCATACATGTCTACAAGGGTGATGTAGTAGGTAAGGAGTATGACTCAACACCATGGAAACATATTTCACAACAATGGGCTAAGACCCCAAATCCTTTTTCAACTAGACATGAACTCAATCAAGAATACAAACCCAACACTTGGTTCAAAACCTCAATCTCTGCAAACCAACACATGAAACACCCTTGAAATGATGAATGTGACATAAAAAGACCATTCATGGTTACCAAGAACATAAACTTTGCATATAGGTTATTCTTCCTCATAAACTGCTCTTACAAGCTAGTAGCCCTCCAAAAAACTAATTTTTGGAACATAACTTACTGATCCATGACCTCTAACACAAAGGAGGACAGATTAGAATACCCATTTGGATTTTTTACAACATATCTCAAATGTACCATGTGTTGTTTTGGAACATTCCCTTAAAAAATGGACTGGTAATTTGTATATGAGGCCTAATTAGCCTACTTTTACAAAGCATCAACTACTATTCTTGACCCCTAAACTAAACATTGCACTCTAGAGGTTGAGTTAGGTCCTATACGGACTGAATCACTCATTAGAATAATTATTCAAGACCATTCTTTAACCATTTTTCAAAACCCTCATCACTGCACTATCAAATAGACCAAAAACACATAGGCTGCCTACCTAGGGCATCATTAATTTAATTGAAAACAACCTTGGTCACTCCTGCAAGTCACATAATATGAAACTACACTCTCTAATCTTTCAATCCATCCAACTTACAAGAATTTCTAATAGTGGAAATGATAGAAATCATTAAATTTGTATACAAATCCTCATAGCCACGGGTTGCACATCCAGTCATGGAAAAACTTCAATAACTCACTTGATTCTCCACAAAAATCAATGGGAATGGTCTCATTTGAAAGCTAACTCATATTCCTAAACATTCCAATAGGTTTCATATGGTTAAAACTTCATACATGGCTGTACCAAGCTCTGCAATAGCAAGAAATCAGAAAATTTCTAGAAATGTTAATTATTTTATTGATTTTCCATATGTACAATGTCTTCCATCCGACCACCACACTTTCCAATGATGGATCAAGGATATTTATGCATTTTCACATCTTCCCCAATGTTTACAAACTTATTTTCCAACTTTCCAACTGACTAGACTCTTCATCTTCCTTATTTTTTGCAATTTTGCACTTTTGCCATATTGACAAGTTTTTTTGACAACATATACAACTTGTTCAAAAACTTACATATTTGACCTTTTGACATGACAAATGACCCTGATAAGCCTTATTACATCAAAATGGATGCACGAACACTAATTTAAACAACTATTAGCCATTTGGTTGCAAGAAAAGTTGCTTGACAACTTTTCTTGCAACTTGACAACTTTTGCAGCCTATGACCTCCTAAACTCAAATGATCCTTATTACATCAGGAGTGGTCTAGTATGACCTCATTACAATGTCAAAATGACTCAACACATCAAAATTCATCATCTGATCATGTTCATGAAATAGGCTAGGTGCCCCTGCATCAAAGGGCAGCTGCAATTACATCATGCGACAATTTTCATATATCCTTTATGCTTTGATGGATGTTGATAAGTCATTCCAAATATTCTATATTGGTGTATAGATAGGGAAGATGTTGGCAAAGGTTGTGGAATTTGGATTTACACGTACCAACTACATTTACTTGAAAGTTTCTAAAGTCTTTTCAACATGTATAAAGTCTTTTGAGTTCATTTTACAAAAGTTGTCAACATGTATACAATGGATATACCTACACATGCATGGATATAATGGTCAATGATGATAGAAAAATATGTTAAAACTAAAAATAGATGATCACATGGATCTTTTACCTGATTTCTTAGCCTTATATGTTACTGCTACACCATTTTCAAGGTCCTGGTTGGCTGGATTAGTAAGAGGAAACCATGGAAAGGCCTTGAAAATATTTGAGTGATGTAAGAAATAGAAGGTATGATGTAGAATAATGGATGTACAAATCTCTCCCAACTCAAAATAAACCTTGTTACAACATCATATTATTTTTTTATGCATGAGGAAGGATAAAATGGGTGTATCCCTTAAGATCCCTAATATAGAAAAACTGCCAAACTTTGACAGAGGTTTTCTCAGAATTTGTGGTAGCTGGGAACATTTTGTTTGGACCTGCAAGTGCACATGGGGTCCGTCCACAATAAGCTCTCTCATTTTTGTTCAACTCCAGTCCATTTGACCGTGCCAAAGTCAAACGTATTTTTGCAAAATGCTTCAGTTTCATGCAGTGGAAAGGTGCTAGGAGTGACATTGTTACATCCCCTTTTTCGATTCAATATTACTATTTACTTTTTTTCTTAACTAGTACAGTTATGTGGATATGTTTTAACATCATAGGAACTGATGAAATGAATAGAAAAGGTTAATTTTATGAAATTATGGAATTTACTTGATTATGATCAATTTGATGTTATGAATTTTGATATGAAAATGAAATGATTTAATATAAATATGTTTTGATTAGAACATTGGTACTCTGACCACAAATTGTATGTGAGATTGTCAAAAATAGGAATAGATGGAACATATTCGCCAGGAAGAAAGAAGAAGAGAAAGTATCTTTGAGAAAGAGAGAATAGACTCTGGAACAACCATGGGTGTTTGCCACTGAAAACACATATCAAGTAGACAAACCTAGATGCTTTGAGTTCGGGCTAAGTCATTTTTAGACAAGAGTTGAGGTTTGCAAGAATAGGTCTTTCTCCTTTTGTAAGTCATCATATTGAGTATGGGAAATCGACATTAGTGTCGTAATACTCTAAATCGTGTCGTCAAACATGAATGACTGATATATTGTTTATATGTTCATATGTATATACTTGTGGTTGAATTGTAAGTCTTATCTTATTTTTGGTTCGGTGCAAAAGTTGAAATTGTGCATAAGTCGATCCCAAACCTTGTTTTGGCATTTGCGCTCAATTCGTTTTTATCGTCGTAAAGCGCTACGAGCGTATGATGTAAACGTCTCCTTGCAAAATTCAATGGATGTTGAATTGTTCTTTATTGGGCTATTATCAAATGCTAAAGGGTTTAAATAATGTTTTAAAATCTAGAGACCATGGTGTGTAGTACCCTTGGTCGTAAGGTATTGGAATATGTAATATTTTGTTAGTTATAATTTAAGTGTCATTTTGAGATAATCCCTTTATTCTTGAGTGATGTCGATAATTGGGCAGAAGCTCGAGAGGGACACATTTAAGTTCTTTTCTATGATGTCTTTTATTTTGAATAAGTCTTTTTGCATTCAAGCTTTAGACCTCTTGTTGATTGTCGGTATAGCTTTTAATTCAAAACCTTTGCATTGATTTATACTCATAGCAGATATGAGTAGTAAGACAGTTGGTTAAAATACCAACCGCCACCTCACCTATGTGGAGCTCCATCTTGGAGAATGATCGCGATTTGTGGGAGTGGCCAAACCATTTTCTGGTTGAGGTCGCATAAGGTGGGAAAATGTTTTGCATGCCGGATAAGATACCCTTATCGATAGGCATGGTCTAGTTAGTGGAGGAGACAGTTATTCCTTCGCAGTGAACAGGGAAGATATAGAGTAGTAAGGGTCAGTTTTTAGAAGACAGAACACGAAGGAGAAGCAAAACAAGTCTGCGCAAGGAGCAACAAGTGAATGGCTGAGAGAATAGCAAGTGTTGTGGACCAGTTTGTAAGCGAACTCAAGAGACTATCTATAGGTTCTCTTCCTCTCTTCACTGCGCAATCATAGTTTTCTTGTTATTAGTAATGCCTTCACTAGCTTTTTGATGGAACATAGAGTTTGCTTGAAGATACAAAGTGTTATTTGTTAACAACTGTAGCCTGTGTGTTTTTGTCATCATCAAAATGAGAGCAATGTTTATGTCTTCTACACTGCACTACACCGCACCAAAGATGTGAAACCCACAGTTTATTGTATTGTCCGACGAAGGTCGAGAATAATTGTGAAGTGTGGGGTGCAAATCTGAGTAAGTGTTGGTCGTAAAACATTTCACCACTATTACAAACCACAGAGGCAAAGCCTTCGACGACATAGACTGAGATCATTTTTGGACAGTCGAATGCTATTGTTTGGCTCTATCAAGTTTAAAGCTCAGCTTGTATAAGAGTAAAAGATTTGTTTGTGTCAACCATCGACAGAGGGTTATCAATAGTGAAGAGGTGCAAGTCATAACATGCAAGACTTCACTGTCATCCTCTTTTTTTGAGTTAAAACTAGTTAGTCGACCATGGTGAAATTGTTAACCTAGCTGCGAATAATAACAAGCATTAGATTATATGCTTTAGAAGGTAATTCTTTTGCTAATGAAGTATTTAAACTATTGTTTTTATGAGAGAAGACCTTATTGTTATACTAATTATTATTATGAAGTTTAAAACAATGTAATGAGTCTTTTGTCAAGTCTCAAGCTTAGACTTACATGCAATCTAATTGCTAGAAGAAATGATATGATAGGGTTTTCTAATGTTTAGATTGACAGAGTTTAAGCTATATCAAATCTTTCGACACGTCGAAGAAGTATATTGTGAGTGTTAAATTTTAACGTAGGGTTTTTGAACATTGTATTCTTTAAATTGGCTTTTAGAGAAACCCTTCCAAAATAACAAAGGTGAGTTTAGTGACCACTCTTAAGTGGATAAATTAAGTAGTGGGCTATCTTAGATAACATTGAAATAACTTTTAGCATTATCCGAATAATCGATATGCTAGGAAACCATTCTTTTATCATGAAGACAGAGAGGTTTCCATGAGCTTGTAGAGAGAGAGTAAACCTCAATGTCATGTGTTAATGCATGATGAATTTCAAACACCTTGAGGTTATTGAGGTTGTTATATAGAACTTATAAATAGGTAACTGTAGGATTGCGATTAATTTGAGTCGAGTGGGACGGGTGAACTTATTACATGCGTTGATACAATGCTAATTATATTCAAATCCTTTAGCCAAGGTAATGCATGATCCTCAAGTGCATTGATAGTTCATTGTGACTAGATGGCGTAGCTTGTGGAGTGGTCATGCTTTACTAGAGGGTATCTAGGGGATTGCATGATAACAAGTCACGTAGGTCACAACACCAGAACTCAGATGGCAAACACCATTGGTTATCCTAAGTCTATCCTCTTTGAGTAGGGTAGGGCCACTTCCGGTTAGGAAGGAGTGTGGGAGACCGACGGTCTGTGGTTGGAGGTTAAGCTCGATGAAGATACTTTCTCTTCTTAATTCTTGAGGATTGCCAAGACTTGAATTTGGATGGTCGACAATCGAGATGTAGTGACTTTGGTAAGTTCCTATTTTGGATTTGTTCCAAGTAACTTTTAACATCATATTGTTTAAATGATATGGATGATTATTTCCTTTTGTTTAAGATATATATATTCATGTTTATTGTAAAGTTGATGGATGTTCTTCTTGGATATAAGAATTGGAAACAAATTACTTTTCTGTTTTAAACTTTCAAAAAAAAATTATTACCTTTGGTTAAAACTTAGTTTTTAGGGTGAAAACAAAACTGGGTGTTATAGACATTTTGTATTCCATAGCTCGTGGGGCTGAACAGACTTCGCCAATGCATTAGGGAGGGTAGGTAAATGCTAGGTGAGGTCTCATTTTGTGTGCCAAGCGTCGTAGTTGTTTGAGGCAGCAGGCTATTGGCAAAGTCCCTTAAGATCCTTAAGACGAAAAACTACCAAATTTTGATGGAGCATTTCTTGGAATTCAGGGCAACTGGGAACATTCTATTTGGACTTGCAAGTGCATGTGGGGTCCGTCCACAATAACCTCTCTCGGTTTCATTCAACTCTAGTATATTTGACCGTGTCAAAATCAAACACATTCTTGCAAAATGCTTCAGTTTCATGCAATGGAAAGGTGCTAGGAGTGACATTTTGCATTCCATAGCTCGTGGGGCCGAACGGACTTTGCCAACATGTTGGGGTGGGTGGGTAAATGTCAAGGGAGGTTTTATTTTGTATGCCAAGTGCCGCAGTCATTCAGGGCAACAGGCTACCGACAAAGTCCCTTAAGATCCCTAAGATGAAAAAATTGCCAAACTTTGATAGGGTAGTTCTTGGAATTCGTGGCAGCTGGGAATGTTCTGTTTGGACCTACAGGTGCATTGTTAGTCTGGGTTTTTTTATATTTATTTTTCCTACACATTATTAAGCATACTTAGGTTATATGAGACATGGTTTATGTGAGGACAAGTGGCATAATCCATCGATTACATGTGTCACTTTCAGCCACACATGGGTGGTTAAGTCTCACACCCTCTTTTGGCCTTTTATGCCACCTCACATAACCACTATCTTGTCTCCTTCTGAGTAGGTTATGTCACATGTTTGGTATTTTCTAAGTAGGTATAACTCCCACCTAATTTGGTTATTTGGGAGTTATTACCCCTCTTGGAATTATATGCCCACATTATGCTATATAATCAGCACTCACCTCTCCCTCCTAGCTAGTTCATATGAGCTTATATTAGCTCATTTAGTTCAAGGGAGTGTTGATGCATATTGTATCATTTTGAGCGTGATAATATCATTATTCTGTTATTGCACCATATTCCAGCATTCCATCCTCTTGTTGCTTCCATGTAGAAGGTTAATCTTGGTTTTGCAGGTGATCTTGGATGCTCGAGTTCATCAGCAACTCTTACATGGTATCAGAGCTTTCAAATCTGCAAGCCCCTTCTCGAATTTGGGAGAAATTCAACATTGAGTTTCTCTCGGTGTGTTTTTAGCCAAAAAGGACATCGCCATTGAGTCCAGGAGGCTGAACAAACAAATTTTGATATAAAATACTCCATATTTTGAGTCCCAAAAAATTATGAGCATTTTTGGTAGGGCAGAAGAATCTTTGACCAGAATCTTTGAAGAATCTCCGCCTGCATCATCCATTGGGTAATTTTTTTAAAAAAAAATTAAATTCTTTATATTTGTTATTAAGAAAAAAAGAAAAGGGAGAGCAAAAAAAATTTGAAAAATCGAAAAAAAAAAAAAAAATAACAATCAAAATTAAAATAAAAAAGGCCCTGTGCAGATTGCGCAGGCCCCATACCTGCCCATACCACGCAGGCCCACAGCCCACATAGGAACATTGTATAAAGGGTCGTGGGGAGCAGGGCTTAATTTGACAGTTGTATAGCTGTATTTAGGCATTTTAGCTATAAAATACAACTAAAATTTTGAAAAGACCATATCATATGAAAGGAGAGATTTTGGACAAACTGTCAAAATTTATATAGGATTATGATGATATATATATATTTGGTTTTTATATAATTTACTTATACTAAAGTGTCTCATAGTATTTTAAAGGCATTATTGAATAGATAACTATCATTAAAAAATTGCTTGACAAGCAAGGTTGACTATCAAATTTAAGCCTTGGTGGGGAGGCATCCCGCCCCCCACATTCTTTTTTTTTCCAAGTTTTTTTAATAAACCAAAAATTAAAACTTTCAAATATCTATTGTGCACCCACTGTACTCTGAGCCTATCATTCAAGCTTGCACCCCATCGCCTCGGCCCTCGTGCCAGGCTAATTTGGCAGACCTACTACATTTAGCAATTTTTTAAGCACTTTCGCCAGATTTGGAGTATCTCTACATTTATTTGGCGGCTAGTCAATTTTAGCAGCACATTTAGCGGTTTCACTAAAGTCGGCAACGACTCAGACAAATTTGGCAATTTTGCTAAATTTAGCAGTAGGTTCGCCAAATTTGGCGAAGGTTGATTTTTTGAATTTTTTGCCCCCTCACCATTGCATTTTTCAATTTGGAAGGCAAACTTCAAATGACTCATTCTCGACCATACGGAAGAGTTTTTCAGCAAATTTTTTTTTGAAAAGGGGTAGAATTTCATTCTCTTCGCAGTGGTGGAATCCATTTTTGGTCAAGTGATACAGATTTTATAGAAAATCAGTTTTCTTAGTAGATCTGAAGGACAGTCCTCATTTTGTGAACTTCAATCGACTATAACTTTCACATACGACCTCGGATCGAGGTGATTCTTGAGGACTACACAATGGTTCTATTTAGAGGTTCTCATTCTGAGATTATATTATACTTTCAGTATTTGGTTCAATTTTGGACATTGTAAAACTCTGAAAAATAACTCCAGAATTGTAAATGCACTAATTATAAAGTGCCACCATCATATTTTTCTGGGGGGTCATTGATTGAGTGAATTTGGAGGGGTGACTTTTTGTGATTGATTGCATTCTTTTATTTTCTATGTGTTCTTACAATGGGGAAACATAACATTGAACTCCTAACTCCATATAAGTATGCATCATGGAAACAATCAGTATGGAATTATCTAAGGGGAAAAGGTTGCACAGGATATGTAAAAGAATCTATTCCTGAACCTATTGATGCTAGTGCAAAATCTCTATGGGAGATCAATCGTGAGAAAACTCTTGGTTACATTTGTTCATTTGTCTCTATTGATTTGCAGTTTCATGTTGAATCATGCAAGACACCTAAGGAGGCTTGGGAGACTTTTGAAAAATTGTATGGTAAAACTGACAAGATTAGGGGTTATCAGATTGATAATGATCTGATGAATCTTGATCCTAAAAGTTTCAACCACATCCAAGACTATATCTCCAAGATCAAGCAACTCAGAACATAGTTAAATGATAGAAAAATTGAGAATGATGATTTATAATTGATTCTGAATGTGTTATCAAAGCTTGGTCCCGAGTATTCTATATTTTTGTCTAGCTTTCACACCAATTGGCTCTCTATGGGAGCTACATATGTTCAACCTACTTTTGATGATTTTTCAAATCTTCTAATCCAAGAGGAAATAGAGCTGAATCAAATAGGTCTTATCAAGACATCTATGTCACAAGCATTGGTGGCTAGTGAGCCTAAGGTATAGAAAGAATCAGAGAATCTTGATCAGAAATAAAAGAAGAAAAAGAAAAAGCCACATAAAGAATTTGAATCTTCTTCCTCGAAAGGGGAATCATCTAAAAAGGAGAAGCCCACATGTGCATATTGCAAGAAATCAGGGCATGATGAGCATCAATGTTATTTAAAACAAATTGATGAGTTGAAGCATCTTTTAACAAAGAATAAAATCAATTTGCCTTCAACTATGTCAAAGGGTTCATCATCTTCTTCTAATCCAAAGTCAGAGAAACAAAAGGGGCAAGCACTTGTTGTAGTTGCAGATTTTGAGTTAGGGAGATGGATCCTTGATTCTAGAGCTTCACATCTTATGGCTTCATCATAGAGTATGTTCTCTTCATTTGAAACTTGTTCATCACCAAACATCCTGATGGCCAACTACACATATATGTGTATTTGTAGGAAAGGATCTATTGACATAGATGAAGGATCATTCAATGATGTCCTTTCTGTGCCTTCATTGTCAACAAATATCCTTTCTATCTATCAGATCACACATGGTGGGGAAGGAAAGAGTGTTGAGTTCACACCAACTTCTGTGATTAATCAGGATTTGCATAGCAGAGATATTATTGCAATTGGGGAGGTAGATCATCAATCTCGAGTGTACACCTTCTCACATTTTGCTCCTATTGTTCCTTCGGCTCATGTACACACTCAGGCAGCTAGTGTGGACACTTTTGAGGAGATTTAATATGGTCAAGTGAATCTTGGTATTCTTTCAACTAAGGTTCTAGAGACATGTGTTGATATTCCATATCCTACATCAATTGTTGTTTCTGATGATATTGGTACTGCTACATCCATGGCTCCCATTGATTCAAAGTAGTATGACATTCATTGTCTTCTAGACACAGCTACTTGGGATGAGTACTTGACAGACATTGCAGGTTTGTTTTGTGATTCCTATCTTGCAAACTTGGAGGACACAATTGAGTTCATACATCTCTTTGATGAAGTTACTTTGTCTTCTTCAGATGTTGAGGGGAATCCTTTTGACCCTCTTGTTCTTTACCCACACAATCATTCCTCATAGTTTGACATGACTATGGCTACTATTGAGCAACATTTGGAGGAGACACCTTTGTCTTCAGAGGAGATATCTTTGTCTTCAGATTTTGTTCTACATCAATCTCCACTAGGTTCTGGATTATCATCTTCTGCAGTGTGGCCTAAAACACCTGATTTGATGGTGACGACTTTCAGCATTAAAATGGGGACATCTGAGCAGAGTTCAGATACATCATACACTTTCATCATTCTTCTTGCATATTTATTTCATGAATGGGAAGATATCCTACATACATTCTTGGTCTTGTTTCTTCCTAAGGGGAGGAATATTGTTCGACGATCGTGGATCATCTTCAACATTCATTATCGGGCATCTACCATTAGTGTAGGAGACTTTATTCTTGAGGGGAAGCATAGTCTCTCTTTTCCTCTCTTGGGGGGAGTTTTGTCCTATGGGTATTCTCTTTCTCATCTTTTGAGAGGATTCATCATTGTACATGGGTACCTAACATGGCTTTGTAGCCGTGACCCATCTTTGCATTGTTTCATCCTTTCACCCACCTAAGCTATGCTTAAGGGGTGGTATTAGTGTAGGTTTTTTATATTTACTTTTCCTACACATTATTAAGCATACTTAGGTTATATGAGACATGGTTTATGTGAGGACATGTGGCATAATCCATCAATTGCATGTGTCGCTTTCACCCACACATGGGTGGTTAAGTCTCACACCCTCTTTTGTCCTTTTATGCCACCTCACATAACTACTATCTTGTCTCTTTCTAAGTAGGTTATGCCACATGTTTGGCATTTTCTAAGTAGGTATAAATCCCACCTAATTTGGTTATTTGGGAGTTATTACCCCTCTTGGAATTATATGCCCACATTATGCTATATAATCAGTACTCACCTCTCCCTCCTAGCTAGTTCAGATGAGCTCATATCAGCTCATTTAGTTCAAGGGAGTGCTGATGCATATTGTATCATTTTGAGTGTGATAATATCATTATTCTGTTATTGCACCATATTCCAGCATTTCATCCTCTTGTTGCTCCTGTGTAGAAGGTTAATCTTGGTTTTGTAGGTGATCCTGGATGCTCGAGTTCATCAGTAACTCCTACATGCATGTGGGATCCGTCTATAATAACCTCTCTCAATTTTGTTCAACTCTTGTCTATTTGACCATGCCAGAATCAAATGCATTCTTGTAAGATACTTCAGTTTCATGCAGTGGAAAGGTTTCCAGGTGCCATATTTTTTGATCTGCTCATCATGGGGGCGAAACGACTACACTAACACATCAGGGGTGGGTGGGTAAATGCTAGGGGAGGTCTCATCTTGTGTGCCAAGTGTCTCAGTTGTTCCGGGCTGCAAGCTACCAACAAATGCGAAAGGTGCTAAGTGTTGGTAGCTTGCAAGCCAGAACAACTGGGACACTTGGCACATAAAACAAGACCTTCCCTACCATTTACCCACCCATGCTGACATGTTGGTGTAGTCCATTCGGCCCCACAATGAGAACAACAAAAAATATGACACCTGACAATCTTTCCATTACATGAAACTGAATAATTTTGCAAGAATGTGTTTGATTATGGCACAGTCAAACAAACAGGGGTTGAACGAAATTGAGAGAGGTTATTGTAGATGGACCCCACATGCACCTGTAGGTCTAAAAAAATATTCCCAGCTCCCACGAATTCTGAGAACTGCCCTGTCAAAGTTTGGCAATTTTTCTGTCTTAGGGATCTTAAGGGACTTTGCCGGTAGCCTGCTACCCTGAACGACTGCGGCGCTTGGCACATGAAACAAGACCTCCCCTAGCATTTACCTTCCCAACCTGATGCATTTTCAAAGTTCGTCCATCCCCACGAGCTATGGAATGCAAAATGTCACTCCTATCACCTTTCCACTGCATGAAACTGAAGCATTTTGCAAGAATGCATTTGATTTTAGCACGGTCAAACAGACTAGAGTTGACCAGAATTGAGAGAGGTTATTATGGATGGGTCCCACATGCACTTGTAGGTCTAAACAAAACATTCCTAGATGCCAAAGATTCCAAGAATTGTTCCATCAAAGTTTGGGAGTTTTTTCGTCTTAGGGATCTTAAGGGACTTTGTCGGTAGCCTACTGCCCCGAATGACTGGGGTGCTTGGAACATGAAATGAGACCTCCCTTGGCATTTATCCATCCACCCCGGTGTGTTGGCAAAGTCCGTTCGGCCCCACGAGCTATGGAATAAAAATGTCACTCCTAGCACCTTTCCAATGCATGAAATTGAAGCATTTTGCAAGAATGCGTTTGATTCCGACACGGTCAAATATACTAGAGTTGAACAAAACTAAGAGAGGTTATTGTGGATGGACCCCACATGCACCTCTAGTTCTAAACAAAATGTTCCCATCTGCCATGAATTCCAAGAACTGCTCCGTCAAAGTTTGGTAGTTTTTTCATCTTAGGGATCTTGAGGGACTTTGCCGATAGCTTGCTACCCCAAACGACTGCGACTCTTGGCACATAAAACAAGAACTCCCCTGGCATTTACCCACCCACCCCAATGTATTGGAGAAGTTCGTTTGGCCCCATGAGCTATGGAATGCAAAATGTCACTCTTAGCACCTATCCACTGCATGAAACTGAAGCATTTTGCAAGAATGCCTTTGATTTTGACATGGTCAAATGGATGGGTGTTGAATGAAACTGAGAGAATTTATTGTGAATGGAACCCACGTACAGCTGTAGGTCTAAACAGAATGTTCCCAGCTACCACAAATTTTGAGAAAATCTCTGTCAAAGTTTGGTAGTTTTTCTGTCTTAGGGATCTTAAGGGCTACACCCATTTTATCCTTCTTCATGCATAAAAAAATAATATGATGTTATAACAGGCTAATATTGAGTTGGGAGAGATTTGTACATCCATTATTCTACATCATAGCTTCTATTTTTTGCATCACTCAAATATTTTTAAGGCCTTTCCATGGTTTCCTCTTACTAATATACCATATTTTGTGATCAACATCAACATCATGAGGACACTGAAGAAATCCTTGACACATGAAGACATTGAGAACACTGAAGACATGGAGGACAAAGAAGCAAGAAGACATGAACAAACTCCTATCATGAGGAAGAACCACAACCCAATCCAACTCCTGAAGGCATGACATGTTATGATGAAGAACCACAACCAAATCCAATGATTCAATGGCATGAACCAATGACATAAGCAACTATGTCCTACTATTGTAACATGATAAACATGAATGTTATGAACTAACATCCAAACCCTGTGATATCAATCTTGATATGACATAGTGAAACATGAGTGAACAGGATTAAGACCAATTAGGCTCAAATTCATCCATTACTTAGATCTAACCCCATGAAGCATAACATGATGATGATGCAAACATCAAATGTATACCATAGAAAACAAATCAAATGGAACATGAGGCCTTCACTGTCCACAGTTCATACCACTGCTCAAGGATAATTTATCATCATATTAAATATTTAATATAAACTATCGTATACATAATGTCATGAACATAAAATCTAGTTTACATACAAATCCATATAGGCATGTTCAAACAAAGCCACACAGGCATATATATATAAATATACATCGGTAACATACAAAAGTATGTCCCAAAACTATTTTCCTATGGACTTTTATGACATAATTAGCAGCCCTTTCTTGACCGTGAAGATTGAGAGCTAATCCGTGACTCATCCTCTCTCTGTCATTGAGTAGACCTCTTCGATAGTTCAAGCTCATGTAGCTCCACCTGTTAATACAATCAAACAAAATAAAATGTATGTGAAATATATAACATCACATATGTAATCGACCACTTACTACCATATGATGATCATGCTCCATCATCTTTTCTCGAGCTTCTTTGTCTATAGTTGGACGGACTGGAGTTGTGACCTCCTATGAGAAACATCAAAAAGCAAAATTGACTAAACATAAATATACTGGAGGGAAGCAATTCATACTACTGTTTATATACAAAACAAAGTACAAGTAACCATCTAGGAAAGTTTTATGCATACTTACAAATCAATCCAACGAACCATCTGGGTCTTCTCTACTCTTTATTGTGTCAAGTATTGCCTCATGGTCAGAGTCACGCACCTTCCACAAGGTCTTGTTCAAAGGTCTACCTTGATATTGTATCAAATGAACATTGGTTGTCACGAAAAGGTTGGAGTAATGAAGAATCTTTCGATGCGTGTCAAAGTCCTCAAACAACCAAACATTAACACTCTTATGTGGGTACCTTCTAAGTCATGTTCTAGTAACAACCACTGAGCCTGTAGGGTATTCAATGTTTTCTTCATCTATAACTGGGGCCTCCAATTTCTTTTTGGCCTCAACACAATGACACAAGCAATAATTTGTTCCCTCTTCATTATCTTCATCTGCAATAACTACATAAACATACCCTACAATGATATGTACAACAAATGAGATGAAATTAGTCAATATTACAAAAATACTACAAAGTTTAAGATAACATTAGGAATTTTAAATTTAACTATGCAAGTAGATATATTACTTGATTGAACTAGATGTTATATGTGGTCAAAGTCAATTGAGGATTCCATCTATGTCAGTTCTAGTGTCATCGGGGGTTGATATGTGTCAAGTGGGCTAAGATAACATAACTACCATTCATCAACCCACTCTTGTGACTCGCATTCATTCCAGGCTTGAATTGTACACGAATAACAAAAGCACACCATCTTTTGCATATAGATACTCCATGAACTTGCAATTGAGCTTCTGAAAGAGTGTATCTCTCTTGATCCTATTAGTGTACAACAGTCTTCATATGGTGCAATGTTAGTATCATCTATAAACCAAAAAAATCTATGAACTAAAGACTTACCTTCATTACCTGGACCCATCGAAGCATTATACTACTCGACGATTGATTTTACATATGTCAACTTTGCATTGTCTTTATACTTTAACTCTTCTCATGCTATGGCTCTTTTGATACATGCTCCTGCGCCATCATGCTCCCCCTTTCTATGCTTGGCCTCACAAAAGTTCCACATATGTTGAACACCTATAATATTATGCCTCCTACTCAGCCAATAGAAATTTTGTGAGTTCTAGAATTATGATGCACAGTTATCCAACCATATGATATGTTGACTAAATGATATGCCCCTTCTAGCCAAATCATTGTAGAACACCTAAAAGCAACCTTGCATGAACTTTGCAGAATGCATGCGATCATCGCTTATATAAAAATGATACTCCCTTATGATCTTTATGTCATCCTCTGTACCATCATTCGCATGAGTGAATGCGATGTGCACAAATATAGAAACCTGTGTGAAGTTGTAATATTGGGATTGCACCTCACACTGTGGCTATAGACTGTAGTTCTCTACAAAGTCAATGATTGAAACAATGCTACCAATTGGAAATGTGTCCTTGGATAACTTGAATTGCAAGTCCAACCATCAAGCTCTATGTACATGTCTTACATACTCATACACTATACTGTCACGAAATATAGAGATAAACTGATACACTGGAATCTTTTGAATAACATATTCACACCTCTTTTCTTCTTTACCATATTTTGTATTGTATGCCACTATTTTATACTTGCCGAACTCTACTAGTTCATTTCCAACTGCATGTGTTATTTCCATATGTTCACATATTGGCATATGTTGCAAGCCACCATAATTCTAACATATGTCATCCAAGCATAATTTCCTGTAGAATATTTGACCTTCCTCTCTATCACAAAAAAATTGTTGATATGAAGTCTCTTGAAGTAGTTGGTGGGGCACTTATGCCACAATCCTGCAAAATATTGTTAGTATGGAAATCTAAACATATAGACTGATAAACATCAAAATGGTTAGAAAATTCAATATGTAATCTACAACAAGAAGTAGTGCGTGTGTGATTTTTTTTGACAAAGAAAGGTTTTAGCATTTCAAAATATCTTTGAGAAATTTTAATTTGAGGATACTTCTCTAGAAATTTACCAAAAACTGTGTTTGATTCATATCCAAAAAATGCTTTGGATGTGGCTCATGTATTCGACTGCCGATTCTCCTTCTTACCACATCCCTTTGATTCGGAGATAAACTTGTGTAATTCTTCCAAAAGTCTTCAATTAGTGATCTCAAAGCTTCGAAAACAACTTTGTATTTCTATGGAAGACTCCCAGAGAATGCCCACAATTCATTAGTGTTTGGATCCTTAACTCTTTGACATCTTCCAATGGCTCTCATTAGAGTTTTTCTATTTATTTTCAATGTTTGACTTGTCTTTCTAATGAGGCAAGCTTTTTTTTTTGTTGGCTTACAATTGACAATGTAATGACATGTCATGTGACATTACTATCCTTGGTGTGTGAGGTGGAACCCACACTCTCATACGCACCCATTAGATTCTTGACAATTGATTTTTCACTTGAGGCATTTAATGTTCTTAGGCCAAGAATCTTCATAGTGGGCCTAAATTTTAGATTTCTCATCAGTTCAACAAAGAGTTGACATCTTCTGGTTTCATTTAAATTCTCAAAGAATAGTTTCCATATATTATTGGCATATCTTTGGCCAGTGTGCATGGGAATCTTATCTTGCATGGGCTCCAATACATTCTCATCAATATCAATTAGAAACTTAGGCTTCCTATGAAAAATTCTAGGAGGCATTTTAATTGGTAAAGTAGATTGAACATTAGGAATTTCTTCAATATTTACTTGAGATGGGATAGATGGCGTACCTTCGATTGGAGGTGAAAAGGTTGAAAATAATGTACCTTCAACTTAAGGTGTGAATAATGGTGTGCCACCAACTTGAGAAGAAAATGCAGATGTACCTTCTACTTCACTTGTGAAAGATGGAGTTTCTCCAATTCAAGAAGATAATGATGGTGTTCCTTCAACTTGACCTGTGGATGATGGAGTGCCTCCAACTTAGAGATTCACTTTCCTCATTGCACAGAGATTTTGCACTCGTTCCCTTTGTGCCGCCAATTCCATCTCTCTCTTAGCTTCGTTAGATGTGTCACGTTCCTCTTCAATTGGCAATGGTGGAATGTCTTCTTGTATGGTTGACAATTTCCTACTTTCCCAAATTTGCCTCATTCTTTCTCTTTTCCTCTCATTCTCAACTTCACACTCTTCTAGTGTTAGAGTCTTTGCTCATTTCCTCAACATGATGATGATTTCTACAAGCATGATGAATAAGACAATGATAATTAGAAATTTTATAATGACAATGAATAGCACAGTCAGAATGAATAACAAGGTTCTACAAACTTTTGAATAAGACACCTCATATCAAGATAACGTGAACATACATAAGTCATGGAGTATGCATTTGAACACACATATAAGTCATTTAGTATACACTTGAACATACAAAGTCATGGAGTATACACTCAAATACACGAACTCATAAATGATGCACAAACAACACTTTTAGACTTAGATTTGATGAACTTCCAATTGCTGCCCCAACACTATCATGCACAATCATTTAGGACAGTCATCACACTTTGTCAAATAATGGCCAAGAAAGCTTCAAAACTCTAAGTTGAGCAGGTCTAAAAGACCTTCATATAGATTCTTCACACCTTTTTCCCAATCACAAAACGCACCAAGTATACAATGGAATACACAAAGTCATGGAGTATACACTTGAACATACAAAGTCATGGACTATACACTCAAATACACAAAGTCATAAATGATGCAGAGGAAGGGTGGAGTTCATGAAAATAGACCCAAAAGTGATGCAATGCAGGGGTTCAACATAATTCAAAGGAGGCATATTTCACAACAATGGGCTCATGACTGGCTCCATGACTCAATGGCAACATGACAAACATACCATCAAATGAAGAACCAACAACTTATTTCTTTGTTTATCACTTGGCAGACCTTTTCCAAGTTAATGTAGACTAATTCAATGTATCAACACCCCTCATGCAACTTAAATGCTTCTACCATAGGTCCTTTCTTTAACTGTCCTAATGCTAGTATCCCTCCAAAATGGACTGTCAAAACTTTTCTCTTAGGGTAGGCACTGAAACCCAAAACTATTGACACTTTTAGATACCCTTTAAGCTCATCTAAAACATATCCTAAAACGGGTATAGGTCACTTTGCAACACAAGCCCAAAAAACTGACTGTTATGTTTCCTAGAAAGGGGCAATTAGCCCTATTTTCCAAAGCAACTCCACAAAATCCTTCTACCAAACTTCCAAACTAAATTCCAATGTTCAATACAGACCTCAAATGGTCCAAATCCACCACTTTTGTCAATGGGAAACACTACAAAACCCTTGTTAATGCCAATTCCATGCTTGTATCTTGAGGGTTTATAGAAAGTCTATGTTCCCAAGCCTATTTTGCTTTGTTAATGCCTCAAACACATTCAATTATGTCTACACATGCTTAATCAATCACTTGGAATGATCCTCTAACTATTTTTCCATCAAACCCTATCTCTGTACCTCCAATTTGCTCAAAATAATAGCTCTACTAGCCTAGGGTATCATCACACATACAAAAAATTCACACCCCTGCATTTTGCAAACTTGTAAACAAGAAATACATCCTTTCTCAATCTAATCCACAAATTTTCAAGTGTTCACATTGGTGGAAAAGAGTCACAAAACACTTTCTTACATTTAAACCCTCAAAAACAGGGTTTGCAGGCAGTCAACAGGAATATGAGTCAATTGTGTAAATATGAGTTGAGTCTAGATATCATAAGGTCATAATAGACCATCTAGTATGTAATTTGAGTCATGTGGGTTCATTATTGTTAAAAGTGTCATATTTTGTAATGTTGTCATATAATATTATAGGGTTTAAGGGTTTGAAAGTAACAAAATGAAGACATGATTCATTCCACCCACTGTAAACCTCTGTAACCTGGTGAAATGACTCCTCTAAGGTGTAGGTTTTGTGTTCATGTGATCTCAGGAGTAGGGGAGGTGTTATATTAAAATTGGGGTGATGCCTAGTTAGAAATTACATTGTTTCCAAGCAAGAAAGGAGGTGTAATGTGGAGTTTTGGTCAAACCTGAATGTGGGTGGCCATATTATGGTTTATTAAGCATGTGCAGACCTTATGCAAGGTGACTAAGTGGTCTTTGAAGTGATTTGAGGTTTGGGTGTAGGATTTTCAATAAACCCCCTCATAGAAGCATAGAATGAGGGTTTTGATGTTAGAGTACTTGGTGGAGTCTTCTATTGTGAAAGGTTGGTGATTTAGGCCTTTTGAAGTCTGCCTAGTGGATTGGGATTGGTTTTGTGAGTTGGGAGAAAGATTTGTGAGGTGTTTCTTTGTAAAAGTGGCCTAATTAGGCCTAGGAAAAATAGAGGATAGTCAATTTTTGAGCCTTTCGTTTCAAAGTAACCTATACTAAGTTTAAGATATGTTTTAAAACTCCTTAATAGGTATCCAAAAATACCTTCATAGTCTTGAGTTGAGGTCTGTAGCAGAAGATATGCTTTGACAGTGCATTTTGGAGGGCTACTAGCAATTAGGGGATAGTTTGTGGGAAAGGACCATGTTGGCTACAAGAAGGTTTTTGTGAGGAGTTGGTGGAGTGATTTAGAGTCATTAAGGTGAATAAAGAATTTATGGAACCTTGTTTGATCTTGTGGACCTGAGGAACCCTAACTTGCTTGGGTGCCAACACTTACTTAATGATTGTAAAACTAGTCCTCTTGGGACAGTCATAATAAAACTTGTCTAACCCTTGAAGAATGCTCTAAAATCCTTTGTATACACTTGAATACAATGGAATACACAATCACAAAATGCACCAAGTATACAATGGAATACATAAACTCATGGAGTATACACTCGAATACATAGTCATGATATACACTTGAATACCTAATGATGAAGTATACACCTGAATGGAAAGAGGACATTTAGGGCAGAAATTTAATACACTTGAATTATGGACTATGAATCTTATGAAGGAGAAAGTTGGGAAGGTTTCCAAAAGACTAATACTATGATAGTCATAGTGGACTGGTGTACATAAATAATTTTATGCAATAAAGATTATCATGAGTATTTCCATAAAGGAAAATAGGTCTACCAAGAGACTTCAAAACTATTTGAAGGCCATTGTTTGGACTCTTATATGAGTATTAAATCATTGTTCTAGGTTTGGAAATCATGAATTGTATGGTTAATTTTTTACATGTATATGATTTGTATGGAGGTGATTTTGAAGGATGACAAAATGAATGCCATTAAAGGGGACTATTAATCAACATAAATTGACTATCCTAATAGTCTTAAACTAGTCCAAAAACTTTGTGATAGTCAAAAGAACATTAACCCTTGAAGATAACCTTTTGGATACTCATGACAAAAGATCAAAGACATCTTAAGTAATGCATAAATTAAAAACAACTTCATGATGGTCATGACTATGATAGTGGACTATTATATAGACTTGTGACTATCCTACACTCATGAAAACCTCTTTTTTAGTGTTTTATCTCCTTATAACTACCTTTGTATCATCTTGTGTCATGATGCTTGTATGTCCATATATTTGTAGATAACTCTCTTCTCTAAAATTTTGTTATGTTGATGAATATGAGTATGACATAATTGTTCACTAAAATTATGCCTCCATTGATCATGAATATGTGTCTGACAAACAATTGATCACTAAAATAATTTTATGAAGTATTTGATAATGATTTTCTCTTGTATAACTGAAAATAGGTGAAATGAAGACATGAAGGGCCGAAACAAGGTGGAAACATGAGGAATTTGGAGTCTCTTTGATTGAACTAACTGATATACCTAGACCCATATATATCTTAGAACATAAAGAACATAAAAAACATAAAGACATAAAGACATTTAAAGACATAAAGAACATAAGAACATATATATGTGAATTAAAATGGACATAAATTGAACATACCTTAGAATTTGATATTGCAGTTGACCAATTCTCCAAAAGATGGCTTCAAAATCCTCAAATTCTTTTTTTTCGCAAGTTTGATTATGAATTCTATATAATTCTAGAATAGGATTAGTGAAATTTATGGAAAAAACAAACATATACCATCAAATTCAATCTATATATCAGTGGTAATTAGCTTTGAAACAATATCACACATGAAACATGAAACTTTCAGTTTAAATAATCAAATTTTCTCCAAAAACATGTAAAATCAGTTCTTCTACATTGAAAAAACAAAAAAAGGTGGTGGATTGATATAGAAATTATTCTCAATTAGTCAAACAACATGAAAATCATTTTTTGTCTGATATACTCATGAAAAGTAGGAATAACAGTCATGTGGGGTCTGAAACACAGATCCCACATGCTTTTTTACCATTTTCCATGCTTCCCAAAATGTGCTTGCATTATAACACAAGTGCATTTGGGGAAGCATGAAAACGTAAAGCTTCATTTCTCTATCCTATATATAGAGAGGGATTGGGAGACATGGAGAGATAGAGAGGGACATGGAGATAGAGAGGATAGGTGGAGATAGAGATGGAAAGAGAGAGAGATGGGGATTGAGATAGAGAAAGGGGTCTATAGAGGGAGAGAGATAGAGATAGGGATCCATATGTCCAGAGAGATAGAGATAGGGATCCATATGTCTAGAGAGATAGAGATAGGGATCCATATGTCCAGAGAGATAGAGATAGGGATCCATATGTCTAGAGAGATAGAGATAGGGATCCCTATTCTCCCCTCTACCTAAACCATAAACCCTAAACTCTAAATAATACCCCTAAACCCTAACCCTTAAACCCTAAAATCGATCAACCCTAAACCCCTAAACCATAAAACTTGGAAGCAACCCTAAACCTCTATCTCCCTATCTCCCCCAATCTCTATTGGTCCCCTCTCTCTATCTCTCTCTTAACCCTAAACCCTAACCCCTAAACTCAAGCAACCCTAAACCTCTAACCCCTAAACCCTAACCCCTAGACCCTAAACCCTAAACTCGAGCATCCCTATACAAATCTAGCAAGATAGAGAGACAGGGAGAGAGAGATATAGAGAAGTAGGTATAGTTAGAGAGAGGGATAGAGGAGATAGAGATATCTCTCCCAAGGTTGGTCTCCTCTATATCTCCCTATTCGCCTCTCTACCTAAACCATAAACCTAAACCTCTAAACCTTAACCCCTAACCCCTAAAACATAAACCCTAAACTATAAATAATGCCCCTAAACCCTAACCCCTAACCCCTAAACCCTAAAAATTAGCAACCCTAAACCCCTAAACCCCTAACCCTTAAACCATAAAACTTGGAAGCAACCCTAAACCTCTATCTCCCTATCTCTCCCAATCTCTATTGGTCCCCTTGCTCTATCTCTCTCTAAACTCTAAACCCTAACCCCTAAACTCAAGCAACCCTAAACCCCTAACCCCTAAACCCTAAACCCTAAACTCAAGCATCCATAAACCCCTAAAGCCTAAATAATTCCCCTAAACCCTTACCCTAAACCCTAAACCCTATTTACTTGAGCAACCTTAAACTCATGTAAACCTCAAATAGTGAGGGAGGGAGAGATAGAAAGGTAGAGTTAGAGTGAGGGGATTGAAAGAGATCTAGCAAGATAGAGAGACATGAAGAGAGAGAGAGAGATAAAGAGGTAGTTATAGTTAGAGAGAGGGATAAAGGGAAAGAGATATCTCTCCCAAGCTTGGTCTCCTCTATATCTTACTATTAGCCTCTCTACCTAAACCATAAACCTGAACCTCTAAACCTTAACCCCTAACCCCTAAACCATAAACCCTAAACTATAAATAATGCCCCTAAACCCTAACCCCTAAACCATAAAACCCGGAAGCAACCCTAAACCTCTATCTCCCTATCTCTCCCAATCTCTATTGGCCCCCTTGCTCTATCTCTCTCTAAACCCTAAACCCTAACCCCTAAACTCAAGCAACCCTAAACCCAAAACCCTAAAACCTAAACCCAAAACCCTAAACTCAAGCATCCCTAAACCCCTAAAGCCTCAATAATTCCCCAAAACCCTTACTGTAAACCCTAAACCCTCTTTACTTGAGCAACCCTAAACTCATGTAAACCTCAAATAGTGAGGGAGGGAGAGATAGAAAGGTAGAGTTAGAGAGAGGGGATTGAAAGAGATATAGCAAGATAGAGAGATAGGAAGAGAGAGAGATAGAGAGGTAGGTATAGTTAGAGAGAGGGATAGAGGAGACAAAGATATCTCTCCTAGGCTCGATCTCCTCTATATCTCCCTAGATTCACCTCTCTACCTAAACCATAAACCTAAACCTCTAAACCTTAACCCCTAACCCCTAAACCATAAATAATGCCCCTAAACCCTAACCCCTAACCCCTAAACCCTAGAAATGAGTAACCCTAAACCCCTAAACCCCTAACCCCTAAACCATAAAACCTTGAAGCAACCCTAAACCTCTATCTCCCTATTTCTCCCAATCTCTATTGGTCCCCTCACTCTAACTCTCTCTAAACCCTAAACTCAAACATCCATAAAACCCTAAAGCCTAAATAATTTCCCTAAACCCTAACCCTAAAACCTATTTACTTGAGCAACCCTAAACTCGTTTAAACCTCAAATAATGTCCCTGACCCCTAAACCCTAAACTTGAGCAACCAGGCTAAACACCTAAACATATAGTTTGACCTGGTATGATGGAGGATCAATGGGAAATGGATGTAAAATTCTTGGATCTTGATTAAATCATTATACTCATTGGGATGTGATTTAAGATAGGATCCAATATATTTTTTTGATTGTCTATGTTTTCTTGGGGACCAAGTGTCTCATCATGGGATATCAATGAATAATGAATAGGACTAGCATGGGATGATGGATAGGAGTGATGTGGGAACTTACTTGCTCATGGATAAGATCTCAAGATCATATATAATATCTTGATCACACGAATGATAAGTATGGATAGCGCGATATATGGATAGGGTAAGTGGGGATGCATTGATATACATTGGATTGGGGAGTAAGAGGTGGTGATGGGGGTTCACTAGGAGATGTTGGAGGATTAATGATGGGATCGATGTACAAAGGGGTTGACCATGAGATGCTAAGGGAACTAAGATGGGATTAGATGGGATCTGTTTAGATTTAGATTAGGATGGGTGGTTGGTGTTTCCACATTCTTTGGACTAGGCTAGATTAAAGTATAACTATTGGGTTTCTTAGATAGACGTGATGGGTTCTTGGATCCAGGATCAATAATCTTTGGATGTTTGACAACATGGGTACATGATGGGGTTTGACTTAGACTTATGGTAGGAGACTCTTCATTGAAATGGATAGACATAGGAGTCCAGATGATGGTGTTGGAGTGGTATACATGTTATTAGAAGGTTCTTTGTTGGGCTCAAGGATAGGAATTTGAGTACATGATGTTCTTAGATTACTTGCTAATAGGTCTTGGGTCACATCCTTCATGGCTTCATGGGTTGATGGACTAGGATATGCATATAGTTGATTGATAATGATGGAAAATGTTGTGGGATTAGGATTAGGATCGAGTGAATGGATATAGGAGGCCCAGATGGATTAGGATTGGGAGTGTTAGAGGGGGATGAAATTGGATTAGTGGATTTAGATGGCTCCATATCTTTGCTTTTATTTTTGGATCTTGTAAAAGACTCTTTGGAGAAAAAATTTCAAGCATTCATAGGTTGATGGATTAGAGCTTAGAATGTTTGATGGTGGATGGATGACAAGGATTGATGTATTAGGAGATGGGTTGACTAATGCATTAGTATTATGAGGATTGGAGGGAAATTATAAAATAATTCCCCTTTAACACTAACCCCTAAACCCTAAACTTGAGCAACCCTAGAAACTCATAAACCTTAAAAAATTTACCCCTAAAGGTCTAAGAAACCCTAAACTCATAAACCCTAAATATGCCCCCAAACCTAAGAAACCCTAAACCTCTCTCTCTCCCAAAACCCCTAAACCCTAAATAATACCCCTAAAATCTAACCCCTAAACCATAAGCCCCTAAACCATAAATAATTCCACTAAACCCTAAAATTAAGAAACCCTAAACTCAAAAACCTGACCAACTGATGCAGAGGTAGGAGGACCAAAACTATCCTCAATAACATTAACAAATCAAAGAACTAATACAATTTATTTGGTCAGGTTGAATAGAACATTAATGCATATTTTTCCTCCAATTTTCATGAAGATCCAATGGTAGGGGAGAAGGTTATGATTTTTTTCCCAAAACTGCAAACCCTAGGCAACGTTCAGACCTGCCCTCACCAAAATTGTAATATCTCTCACAAACCTAATAAAATTATACCAAACCAAACTAATTGTAAACTAGAAACACATATTTTTCTATCCATCTATTATATGCATCAATGTGAGGCTGTACCAAGCCGTAACATGCATATTTTCAGACTGCATTTTTAGAAAATTAAACTTTGCAGACCTACCCTCAATAAAAATGCCATAACTTCAAATCTTAATGAAATTTGATGCAACAAAAAGAAATGGAAAGTAGACTCAATACTATTTCCATCCATACCACATTATGGTCATATAAAATCCATACAAATCTGTACCAATCTCTGAAACAACAGTTTAACATTCAGAAATGCAGAAACAAGGGTATCTTTTATTGATATCACATCAAAATGTAACAACCCACATTCTCCAACCTTCTCCTCTCTGCCTTCACAAATGGATACAAGGCCTTTTAAAGGCATTACATCATGACCTTTCAATTTCTAACTACCTCCAAACAAATGAAACTACTCTATGACCTTTCATCTTCCATATGTTGCATCATTTGCAACTTTACAATTTTGCATCATTTACACAAATTTGAACTTAGACCTCTCTTAGTGACTTTAATAAAAGGAAAATGACTTAAATTATCTCATTACATTGTTAAATCATCAAATTTCAATCAAAATCCTATGGAAACATTAATTTGTCAAGGTGCTCCTGCACCATACAACCAACCAATAGAATTTCCAAGTCCCTTGGAAATGTACCTACAACAAAAACCTTTTTCTGCATCTCTTCTAGCTTTATCTTCAATCTTCTCAGCTTCAATCTTCCAATCTTAAGATCAATAGAAAGGTGACCAACCAACCAAAAAAATATGAACTACCATCATCTTAGAGCATCTTCAGGCTCATTCTACTCCCATTAGTGGAGTACTCTTCAGGCTGCAACATCAAGTGCTTCTTCAGTCAGGAATCCATCTCTCTACTGCTTCACAACACCAACTCACCAAACCATTCATCTCACCCAACAGTAGATCCTGGTGATGCACCTACCACTCTCTCCTCTGTGGTTTCTCTCTGCACCCTTATCCAGCCTAATCTCCATTGGAGAATGGTCATGACAGACCTCATCTTGTCTGCCCACACACACAACCTTAGAAAACATCCTTCTGCAGCTAGATGGACCAAGCACCTGCAACCAAACAACTTAGCAAACAAAATAATGGTCACCAAGACAATCTTTCCTTCAATTCTTCACCTGCCTTCTCAGTGACAGGAACAAATACAACACCCAAATCTTTCGCCAGCTCTGATACCAATATGATGCAGAGGTAGGAGGACCAAAACTATCCTCAAGAACATTAACAAATCAAAGAACTAATCCAATTTCTTTGGTCAGGTTGAAGAGAACATTAATACATATTTTTCCTCCAATTTTCATGAAGATCCAATGGTAGGGGAGAAGGTTATGATTTTTTTCCCAAAACTGCAAACCCTAGGCAACGTTTAGACCTGCCCTCACCAAAATTGTAATATCTCTCACAAAACTTAATAAAATTATACCAAAACAAAATAATTGTAAACTAGAAACACATATATTTCCATCCATCTATTATATGCATCAATGTGAGGTTGTACCAGGCAGTACCATGCATATTTTCAGACTGCATTTTTAGAAAATTGAACTCTACAGACCTACCCTCAATAAAAATACCATAACTTATTCAAATCTTAATTAAATTTGATGCAACAAGAAGAAATGGAAAGTAGACTCGATACTCTTTCCATCCATACCAAATTCTAGTCATATAAAATCTATACAAATCCGTACCAATCTCTGAAACAGCAGTTTAACATTCAGAAATGCAGAAACAAGGGTATCTTTTATTGATATCACATCAAAATGTAACAACCCACATTCTCAAACCTTCTCCCCTCTGCCTTCACAAATGGATACAAGGCCTTTTAAAGGCATTACATCATGACCTTTCAGTTTCTAACTACCTCCAAATGAATGAAACTACTCTATGACCTTTCATCTTCCATATGTTGCATCATTTGCAACTTTACAATTTTGCATCATTTACACAAATTTGCACTTAGACCTCTCTTAGTAACTTTAATAAAAGGAAAATGACTTAAATTATCTCATTACATTGTTAAATCATCAAATTTCAATCAAACTCCTATGGAAACATTAATTTGTCAAGGTGCTCCTACACCACCAACCCTCTCTCTCTCTCTCCAAAACAAGAAAACTAGGACTCTCTCTCTCTCCCCTTATCACCCTATCTCTCCCCTCTCTCTCCCATCCATCTCCATCCTCTCTCCCTCTTCCTCCCTCTCCTCTCACATGTAAACAAAGAATATGGAAACAAGAAAACTATGACATACAAATGTTGGCAAGAGACACTACTACGCATGACAAGTGTTGTTATTGATGGCAACTAAGTCTACCTTACACATCCGCATTGCATAATTTGTTCATACCAGAAGTCAGAGTGAAGATTTGGCTAAGTCTGAGTAGTCAGAAATAGAGCATGTGACAGGGTCTGGATCTCTCCGATGGTAATTCATAGTGTGTTGCGGATCTAAGGGAGTGATAAGGAATGTTAGGGATATCTAAATCTAGAGATTTAGCCTCCGGTGATAAAGGATACAAAACTTATAAGGATCTAAGTATCAGGTTCTAGTTAATTAGCACAGTCAGAAGAAGAATAGGTCAACCTAGTATTTGATCTTGGTCTAGAAGTAGAAAAGTTGTTGGATAAGCAATTAGTGATAATCAGTGGTATTGACCGACATGATTGATGATCTAGGAACACAAGTTTTTGGTCCACATTGTTATTTGTGCATGGATTCAGTCGACAGAGCAGAGTGCTTAATAAATGTTCTAAGTTTTATTGAAGCCAACTATGTAGTTGATTTAATTTCTTGATGTGGATATATATAGCCGATGGATTTGAGTGTTTTGGTGTGTGAGTGTGGTGTGGTGATGGAGTAAGTGCAAAAAAGGTAGATAGAAGTGCAAAAGAGAAGAGATCTAAGGTTCAAATCATGGCAGATCAGTAAACAGAGCAGAGTAAAGATGAAGTGTGTAAGATTGGTATTCTATGCTTGACCAGAACTGAATTCTTGCATTGGAAGACGCTATTCATCATTTCAAACAATCTATAATCTTCTTGTAATCATTCTTGTAGGCAGTGAGCCTCTTTTGAGCAGTGAGCTCTAGGCAGTGAACCTGAAGGCATGTGCCTTCCCCTTTGTAATACTCTGAACAGGGTATTAATTTATGTGGATTAACCTCCACCTTGGTTTTCCCTTAACCAAGTTTCCACATTAAAAATCTTGGTGTCAAGTGTGTTATTTGTGTTTTCTACCCATGTGTTATTGTTTCATGCTTTCATGGTTATATCATTAATCTATTAATAAGTGGTAAAGAAGAATTAATTGTAGCAAGTGTTAAAGTCTTAAGACAACTGATTCACTCCCCCCTCTCAGTTGTCTGTCCTTATATCAACAACAAAGAGGGATGAGGATATAATTGGGATGATGAAATGGAAACAAGATAATTTATCAAATTTCATTGGATGGGAAGAATGAGGAGAGGTAGAGAGGGGAGGGAAGTACGCAGTGAGAGAGAGGATAGGAGGTAGAGATAGGAGGGAAGTAGAGAGTGGGAGAGGACCATAGGAGGTAGACAGGGGAGGGAAGCAAAGACTGAGAGAGAGGGTAGGAGGTAGACAGGGGAGGGAAGTAGAAAGTGAGAGAGAGGGTAAGAGGTAGAGAGGGAGGGGGGAGAAGAGAGTGAGAGAGAAGGTAGGAGGTAGAGAGGTGAGGGAAGAAAAGACTCAGAAAGAGGGTAGGAGGTAGATAGGGGAGGGAAGTAGAGGGTGAGAGAGAGGGTAGAAGGTAGATAGAGGAGGGAAGAAGAGAGTGAGAGAGAAGGTAGGAGGTAGAGAGGGGAGGGAAGCAGAGACTCAGAGAAAGGGTAAGAGGTAGAGGGGAGAGACGTAGAGAGTGAGAGAGACGATAGGAAGTGCAGCTGCCCTTGTAGACATGTACATGTAAAGTGTGGAAGCATAGACAAGGCATGTCAATTGTATGATGTAACACCTCAAAGAGATGTTCTATAATGGAATGCAATGATTGCAAGATATGAAAAAAATGGATTTGTTGAAAAGTATTTAGAAACTTTCAAGAAAATGCAATTGGCATGTGTATTACCAATTATGCTCATCTTTGTTTGACGTGTTTTCATTAGTTTTTAGAAAAATCTGCAGATAATCTGGAGTGTGCTCCTCATCATGATGGCACTTTTTTCAATGAAAACTAAAAAAAATACCACCATAATCTTAATCTCTCTATTAGCTATCTAACCATATAATTGTTTTCACATTTTGAGTACGTTTATTGTTTCATCTTGAATTTCTTTTGTTAGTGTGTCCAATTTTTGTAAAAAACCAGTGTCTAGTATTTTGAATTTTTTTTTAACCATTCATTAAAAATTGAAATAAGTTATATTTTTAGAAACTAGACTCCATTCTACATGAATTCAAAAAAAAATTGATTTTTGATTAGTTTTCAAACATTTTAGGGGGGAGTATGCTCAAATTTTTGTTTTGTAGGATGTGTCCACTTTAAAAATTACTAAAAAATCAATTATTCATTAAAAAATTATCAGAAAAATCAGGGATAAACTACATGGTGTTACCTAATTTCTCACTGGAGTGATTATTGAAATACTAAAAAAAAGTTAACATTTTAGGGGGAGCACACCAGACGCTATGTTATGTTTTTTTGAGAAAAACAGAACCAATTTGTGTGCTCCCCCTTTTTGAACCCCTTAATCTGAACCATTTTTGGAAACAATTAGTAGTTTAGAAACTAAATTCATAGCACTACAACTCTTGTTTTCATTCCATCTTCAAAATTTGAGTGTAGCTATCTTCAATTTCTCATCCAACATCAATGTTTCCTGATTTCAAAAAAAAAAAAGTGGCAACTTAAGACCCCATTTTGGTCCCTCATCTTTGTGCACTTACCCACCCATGCTTTGGATCTTGGTCCTAATCGCCCAACATTTACATCCACTTTTCACAATTTGGCAAGATTTGCCACAATTGAATTTATATAAATAACATCATACTCAAATGATTCTTTTACACATTTAGTTCATCCCTCAATTATTTTTGTACTTTCTTTAGCTTTATCTTTGCCTATTACCTACTTGGAATTCTATTTGTAATCAATCATTCTTAAATATAAAGTTTGGAATTTCATGGGTATTATCTTAATCATCATAATTCTTTGGTTGTCATTATTGTTGGCTAGAGATTGAGTGTTTGACCAACACAAGAAGCTTACTATAATTTGTATAGGGATTGTTTGTCAAATATTTTTTTGATGGCTATTCTTGAACATTGAATTATTTAACATAATATTGAGCATAGTCTAGCATAATGACATTTTATTACATTTCCAATTCATGAGAGATGTCAAGAATAATTTCTAGAAGTGGCGATGTGTACAGAGAAGCAAATTAATCTATGACATGAAGAGTTTAACCATCTATAGAGAAAAGTCTAAAAATTTGCCTAATGTAGAAAATTAAATTAAACATCCTTATACTTGGGAATTTTTGGATTTTTTGCAATTTAGACAAGTGTTTAAGGCTTAAGGGGAGGCAAGGAACATCAAAAACATAAATTTGACCAAGGGATCCTATTGAAAAGAATCTCCAACCAGATTTAATGGTGATCCAAATAGGGTCAACCCATACAGAAGGTACAAACAGAAAAAAAAGGGGGTCTCTTGAGCATTCTAGGATAAGTGCATTCACTTAAGAACCAAAAAATTATGTCATGCCTACATTTCCCATGTGGTCACGACACACAACACACGTGTCATGCCACATTTGACATGTGGTCATGACATGAACTACGAAAAACTTTTCTACCTATCCCTAGGAACCCCCTCGCATGCGTCTGCGTTCTCGGTGGCAATATGCAAGGACGTAGACATGTCAACATAACCGTGATGGTGAAGGCCATCTAGGGGGTATGCGACACGAAGTGTGTCGCTTCTAGGGTTAGACTGTTTCAAATTTGGACCCTAGTTTCCTAGGTGTGAAGAGCAATCCGCCAACATCGAACCTTAATAGAACTAGATCGAAAAGTGATTTAATAATATGGTAAGATGGAGCATGATTCAAGTGGAAAGATGGAATAAAATAAATAAAACAACGCATAAAATTAACCCTAGGAATCTGGCAAAATTCTGGCAGCATAATGCGTTTTTGATAAACGCAAAGTAAAATTTAAAATAAATCACCCTTAGGAAATTAAGTAAAAATTAATAATAGAATTAAATCAACTAAAGAATAAATTCATAAATGATTTAAAATAAATTAATAAAATAAAGTTAAATGACAAGACGTCAATAAGTCCAAGAAGAAAAAATTGATTCATTATTAAATACAATTTGGCAATTATATTTAATTAACCAACTCAAAATTTAATAGAGGGAGGAGGAGGATAAGATGCTCACTCTTGTAAAATAATAATAATAAAATAGTAAAAAAAAAATCAACGAATCGATGAGAGAAATACTACTAAGGTAAAATTAATTCAAGAAAATTCATCCCAGTTGAATAAAATAAACCCTAAAAAGAAAATTTTAAATGCAAATCACAAGACAAAATCAATAGAAACATTAACCCATTCAAAATAAAATTGAAACATTTCAAAAGGATTCCAAGGGTTAAAATTAAAACAATAAAGAAAAATGAGGTTCTTAAATAAAAGGGTAAATTAGAACCTCATCATTTAAAACTCTCTCAAAAAAAATTATCCTCAAAAACAAAAAAAAGAAAAGTTCTAAAACAATCTAAGATTGTCTTCTATACAAAGGTTGCCCTAATTTCTCTTTACTATACTTCTCCTCATTGTGCCCTAATCCTTTTGTTTTCCTTCTCTTTTGCCTTGTTATGTATTCTTGTTTGCAGGCCTAGGGTTTGTGGAGGCCATGAGTGGCTCTCATGGAGGTTTGCATAATGGGGATCTGTTTAAATCTCAAGGCCACTTCTTTTTTTTTCTTTATTTATTTATTTTTGACAGAATGACATATATATTGTAGGTGTTTTTTTTTTTTTGATGTTTCAAACATGCAGGTTCGAATAATGCAGGGCCAACTGGTGGAGGCAGAGAGTGTGGCGACGGAGGGTTTGGAGGCCTTTGCAGTGGCATCGCCGACATCAACAGTGAGCGGAAGTGTTTGGGGCTGCGACAGATGGCGGAAGGCAGCATAGGGTTTCCGTCTGTAGGCAGCGTGAGGAAGGGAGTATGCGTGGGGAGGGTGCTGCGTATGGTAGTGGAGGCTTTGAGTAGTGGGGAGTGGGTGGCACGATGCCCAGTGGAGGTGTTGCGGAGGTCACTACCGATGGAGGGTTTCAAGAGGGTTACGGGGGATGTTGGGTTGTTGGGGGGTGTTGGGGTGTGGGAGAGGTGGTGCCTCCACCCACACCCTATATCTTATGAATAACAAAGGACTGTGGGCAGCGCCCACAATCCGTCCTTCAATTCTTTTTTTTTTACATTTAAACTGCAACTAAATACAGTTCGCCTACTTACATTCCTTTCTCAACATTTATCCATAAATGTTTTCTGATCTTTTAGCATTTAAGATGTGAAAATAAATATATATATATATATGAAAGCATGTGTGTATATATATGTATATACACTGTTTCAAAAAGTTTATACAGTCCATTAAAAATACTCAGACAAGGTGTATGCATTAATATGTATGTATATATATATATATATATATATATATATATATATATATATATATATATATATATATATATATATATATATATATATATATATATATATATATATATATATATATATATATATATATATATATATATATATATATATAAGTATATATATATTCATTACATGCAATGGTCAATAAGTTTCCTGAAGTAACTTCTAATTTTCTGTATAAATACACAGCAAAATAAATTAAAAGGATGAACTGAGTAGAACTGAGTATATATATTTTTTTGACATTTAATTCACTGAATCAAACAAATGCCTCAACATTGACTTTTCTTTTGAAAACTATATGAATAGAATATATATAAATATGCCTCTCTTTTTTTTGTGTTTTTTTTTTTGCAACATTAAAACAGAAACTATGATATTCGTATAAATTTCTAACAATTTTCTCCACATAACAGCAATCAGTATTTTAATTTCATAACAACTTCTTTTCTCTTCCAAACAGCAGCTAATAAATTTTTCTTCTAAAACAACAGTAATTAAAATATCCTTCAAGTAATATACAGATAGCTGTTCTAAACTTTCTCTTGTTTGGTAGTATTAGTATTTAGTGAATAACACTCCTATTCTTTTTTTTAACTGCATTAATCAAACAGAGGATACATTTATTTTCTTTTATTCACAACAAGAGCTAAAACAACAACATTATAACATATGCATACTTCTCTTTTTGTTTGTTTGGAAACAATAGTGACAACAAATGTAAATACAACTTCTCAAATATTTCACAATTTTCATAGCTTCACAAAAAAACTAGTAAGTGAACAACATTACATAAAATAACTAACTGTTTACATTCCATTAACCAACACAGCCAACTCCATGGCTTGAACCATAGCAACTTTTGCCAAATAAAATATAATGAGGCCCAAATGGCCATGGCTAAACCTGCCACTAAAATACTACAAAAGCCACACACAAGGGCTCCATTCACCTCATTCTTCCACTCTAAACCTGTAACAAACACAACAATAAGAACAACAAACCAGCCACTTCAAAAGCTCTCCTTGCTACCATAGACCCGCAAGTGGGTCACCCCCGAGCTAGGGAGGTAGGAAATCCACACTGGTTTACAGTCCACAACAAGAAATAACATCAACAACACAAAATAGCCCATGGGATTGTCACAAAACTCAACTCATAAAAAATGAGTTTAAGGAGGGTAGGGAATGGACCCCTCTACTTATAGGTCACCCAAATAATGAAATATCAACACATGGCCTCAAGCTAAAATATCCAAGAAACCACAACTCTCCAATGTCACAAAAACTCCATGGCACTCTTGCCATTATAAAATTATTCTCCACAACAATGAGAAGCCCTCAAGGCAAAAATAACTGTGGGAGTGACCTCAAGGAGGTTCCTTTCCCCTACCCATACAAGTTGAGCATTACCTCCATTGGAGGTGCTCTCCCCATACTCCCATCCCAACAAAACAATGCAAACAACCAAAACAACCAAACAAACAAACTATAACACAATGCATTAAGTAAGCAAGGGTGAGAAACAAGTTTAAGAGGCCTACCTTCAAAGCCCTTATAATGGAAGCAATTTTGGTGAAGAGCTCCAAGCTTTCCCCAGAACCTTCCAACCTCCAAGAAAATCCTCTAACTCCTCCAAACTCCTCCCCAAAATAGTAATCAAATTAAAATTGCAAGAACCCCACACTCCTCAACAAGAGGAGATAATATAGGCCATGAATTTGGCCTTGAAGAATGAGGTGACACTTGTCACCTTCTCCTTCCTCCTCCCATGCCACTTGCAAGGGAGAGGAGGTGTGAGGATGACAAGTGTTGTCCTCTCATTCCCTCTCAATTCTCACCTTATCCACTTGTGCTCTCACACATGTTTGAGAGGACAAGTGGTGAGGTGGCAATCCCACTCACACCTTCAAGAGGATAAGGGATGCCATATGGCATCCTCTTATTCTCTCAAGGAGCCATCTCCCTCCAAGATGCTCTCACACGTGTGTGAGTCTTGGAGGAAGCTCCCACACACTTGGGAGTCTTGGAGACCTCCCAAGTCTTCCTTGGGAAAGGGTTCCCAAACATTGGGAAGGGAGATGAGTCTTTCCCAAGGCATGACTCATCTCCCACCTTCCCTTATTTCAAATTTCGTCATTTTTACTAAACCATGGTTTAGAGTGACCAAACGTGAGTCAAATCTAGGGTTAGTAGTCCAAGTTGACCCTAGACTCATGGGTAACCACCTAGGTTAACTTTTGGGACACTAGGGTTCACAAAGGGGGTTAAAAATCCACATTTAAATGGCCTCAAAATAAAATAAATACCAAGTGGCGTAAATCAAGTAAAATTATACAACACTTATTATTAAATAATTAGACAAGGGGTACTAGGGCCGAAATAACAAAATTAAATCAAATACTTAAATCATCATTCAAATTCAAACGTGATCCTTATCCCTCTTGGGAATGGATCGGTTTACAGGGGATAACATAGTGTGAATTCTACCTCCAATTTTCTCGTGGCTAGGGAATGTGAAACCTGCACATCTCGATCAAGTGTCAATCATATCATGAGAAATCATAGCCGAAGCAACTGGAATTAAATTCACGCAATCGCATACAACAATAATCATCAATACATAATTCCAAATTAAACTACATTTTTCAATCTCATGTCAAATAGTCCACATCACATAAATAACTAAAATCTCATCACAAAAACATCATCACATATACATCTCATATGTCAAATCACAAAATAGCACCAAATCTGATCAAATCAAAACACATAAGTCTAATCAATGTCCTAACATAATCAGGGGATAAAAACCAAGTCTGCATAATAAAACCATAGTCACTAAACATCTGATAATGTCATCAACTAAAATGCATATCGATCAAAATAAGGGAGGTAAAAATAATTGGCCTCCCAAATTAAGACTTGAAATAATTAAAGTTTTTCAAAACAAATTCATGAGGATAATTCATAGTCACGAATCAAGGTAACTTGAGAGAAATTTATGGAAAACATGTGTGCAATTTGGGTTTATTTCCACTTGTTAGAATCAATAAAACCAACTATTAGAACTAGACATTGGACTAGTTCACCCAAATGAAAACATAGGTCTACAAAGTAAAAGTATTCATACTAATAGACATGTTGCCACATACCTAGACATTGCTCTGCTACTAGCTAGAGGTCCATAACCCAAGTGGAGATATCTCTAGTCCCATCAAGACATAGCTCCATTGCTAGACAAACATTCGTAACCCCATTGGAGATATCTAAGTCACCCAAAAAGGTAAGAGTATCTGATTTATCTTTTCTTTTACCTAGTCTTTCTTTTCTTTTGATTTTTCTTTAATTTTTAGACTTTCACCCTTTTCTTTTATTTTTAGTTCAACCTGTAAGTAATGAAGCTCACAATTTGGGTTTGGTACTGTACCATTGGGACATAAGAGGGGATCATTAGTGAATATTTCATCCAATGTACCAACTATAATAATAAGATTAATCAAACCCAGAAGATATCTTAATGTTATGAGTGATGTGCCATAGATTTTAACATTGAAGCTTGATTGAATCCATAAGGATAGTTCCAACCATAAAGATATTTTTAAATATTAATTATACTAGTTCAACATTTTTTATTCTCAAGGAGGAGACACTTAAATTAGAATACTAGAGAGCATAACTTAAATTTGTTCCTGTATATTTATGTTAGTCAAAACACAGAATGAAACCATTTGATCCACTCATTGTTGTACTATTACATCTGCATTTAACATAATTAAATAAGGTTTTAAACAATCCTTAAGGTACAAATCAAGGCATGCAATGGTTTTTAGGATAGAAAAGAGAGATATAATTGCATGTTTTGGTGAGCTCTACCTGGCACTCCTCACCAGGTGTCCAAGCCCGAATGTAAAGACCTGCATTCCCCATAAACCAGGGGTCTTCCTTAAGGATATTATCTCACTCAAATTTAGACTAAAAACAATTTGAACAAACCCTAATGCTATAAAAATTGCCTTAGGAAGAGGGAAACACCACTTTTGACTTATCCAATAATTGATTCTTTCCATTTTGAGGCAATGCCAATGAGTTCAGCAATCACTACATTCTTCTTTAGTTTCTTGATCATCGTATTCAAAAAATTGTTTGAGATGTTAATGCTTAGAATATCCTCATTAACCTTGATATTGACATTAAAGACTAAAACTATACAATTCTTTAATATATTCCCTTCCGCCACCTTTTCCTTGACTATTTTTTTATTCTCCTTAATAAACAACTTTCCCATTTCTTGACAAATGTATGATGTACCATTCCCTAACCTTGCCCATCGTGAATCAGAGGGGGAACCATATGGCACCATAGAGCTACCACCACCACCAGATCCGGAGCTCTTCCTTCCAAACAAATCTCAATCTTTTAATTATAAAATAATTTTTTATTATTTTATTTTATTTTATATTTTAAATTTAGCAATGTCAATATTTATAAGTTGTAAAATTAAACTCGTCTAAATTAAACTCCTCTTTAACTCTAAAATTAGAAAGAAAAAATCAAAACTCAATCTTTTAATTATAAAATAAATTTATTGTTTTTATTTTATTTAATATTTTTGAATTTAGTAATGTTAATATTTATGAGTCATAAAATCAAACTCCTCATCTAAGTTAAACTCCTTTTTCACTCTAAAATTAGAATATAAAAAATCAAAACTCAATCTTTTAATTATGAAATAAAATTTAATATTTTAAATTTAACAATGTCAATATTTATGAGTTGTAAAATTAAACTCCTCGTCTAAATTAAACTCCTCTTTTAACTTTAAAATTAGAATTGAAAAATCACAACTCTATCTTTTAATTATAAAATAAAAATTATTATTTCTATTTTATTTAATATTTTAAATTTAGCAATTTGAATATTTATGAGTTTATTTTGTGAAAAATAAATTGTTGTAAATGATGAAGGATAGGGAGTGCATTTTGAAATGTTTATAAAAATAAATTCACACAATTTTTTGAAATATCTACAGAGGAGAAATATTATATTAAGTAATGTGTAAAGTTTCTAAACTAATAAGTGTTGTTATAAATTTTTTAATTATAAATCTTTAAACATATATTAATTAAACTGTACTTAATTGCAATATTTGAAGAGTTTCTAATTAATAAATAAAAAAGAACATCTTTAAATTCGGCAATTGATATAGTTTAGCTGTCATTGCCAGTCTTTGTTTGTATAAAACCACAAAAATCAAAACATATGCAAACACTGTATAAGAAAAATATTCAAGATTTTCTAACCAAACAATTTATATTGACAAACAAGGGAGAGAGTGGAATCAAAATGTATAGAATGAGTGAAAGAAAAAGGAGATAGATTGCTCAGATATTGAAAGACAATGAACTAAATCAAAGAGGACATTGCAGCAAAGAACAATGTGATGAATTAGTCAACAATTTATATCCAACTGTTGATGGCCCACTCTACGTATTTGAACATAAGATCTCTCAGAGTATGCCTTCCATTAGGTGGTGGAAAAGAAGCATTGTGAAGGCTATTATGGATGGAAATGAATGTTTGTATGAGCCTCAGGAGCTAGAAATGCTCAAATTGAAGCCTGTTGAAACAACCTTGAGCATTGGTCTTCACAGCTTATCATGAGACTTGAAAGTGTTAATGCTTATAAGGTAGCCTCTGAAAGGAAAATACCCATATATAGGCAAATAGTGTTCTGATAATGAGTCACTTAACAACTGTTGTTTGGGTAGTTAAGGGACTTTTATGGGAAAAAGCTATTCAGATTGTTTTGAGATTAAGGTGGAGAATGATTTGATTGAGGGGGTACCTACCCCTACGAAGAAGAGATACATTTGGGGGGTTGAATTGCCATCTTGTTCTTCCAGTGATGATGATGAAGAAGGAAGAGGGAATGATGATGAGGATATATATATGGCCCTTCCCTAGGCTCTTCCTAACAGGTAAAGATCACCCTGGGAACCTGATTTGAATTGTTGGTTTTATTTTGATTATGATGATTAAAAGGATTATGGAAAGAGATTATTATTTACTAATTTTAGATATGTATTTCTCATTAAGACCCTTTAAAACTTCATCTCTTATTGTATAAGTGTGGAGGAGTTATTGATCGACAAATTTAAATAGAAATTTATTATTAGTTTATTATAAATTTGTAAGTTGCATGTAGATCATAGTTCTCTTGTTAGTTTTTTTTTTATGTTTTTATTTTTTTTGGGTTTTTTTTCTATTTTCATGCATAGAGAAATAGACATGCTGATCTTTAAATCTATTTAAAGTATACTACTGTAGAAGCCAGTAGAGATAACAAGACTATACATAGAGAGTTTAAATTTTAGGGAATAAAAAAGAGAAAAATAAATTTTTAGTTTAAATTTCAGTCAATAAAAAATAGTGCATTTTATTGTTAATTATATTTTTGCTCTTTCTACAACAATGCTGTTAAATGTTTTTTATTTTATTTCAGTATAGTGTAAGTATTTATTCATTCTTTCTTTTAGATGGTATTAGAATCAAGGTAGGAATTCTTGGCACTAGTAGTGTAGTTTTAGGGTGGGTCTTGAAGAAATGAGTGATACCTATTTTTGGCACTAGCAGTGTAGTTTAGGAGAGGGTGTTAGAGAAATGAGTAACATTTGAATTGTAAAAGGACCAATCATAAAGTGGGTCGATCACTCAATGAGTTAACTACCCCTCTAAATGCTAATTAAACTATTGTCTGCATGCTAACTTTCGCTGTTGTTTATGTGAATATTTTCACTATTTTTTAAAGAAACATCTAGCTTAGCTGCTGTCCAATTTAGAAACATAATTGGTGATGCTATGATTATTGAGTTGCAGCTGATTTAAGCCTAAAATGGCCAAGAGAGCTACAGAATAGTTGGCGAAAGTATAGTTGTAAACTAGAATATGATCTGTAATGGCCTTGAGAGCCATGGATTACATTCTTATGTTACACAGGGTTCATTTGGTAGTGCCAACCTTGATTAACTAGACTTCTAAAACTTTAGCACTAGCCATATCTAGTCTCTACATGCACCAATAGCACTCACGTTTTCAGATTGGAAGAATTTAGGCATTCAAAATATGCTATGCCAATAAGAATTTAATCTGCTCTATGCATTTTCTTTATAATTTTTGTGCCTTGATAAGCCGCTCTATGCATATCATTTTTTATATGTATATAAGATAATTTTGCATAAATTAATCATATATGAGAAGACACATTCTTAATGTAGGTGTCGATGGGATTTCTCATGCCTATGCCCTAATACTTATTTGGATGTCTAGGACTTCCGAATAGTGATGCCCTGCAAGAAAACTTGAAGTTCTATTCTTTACCCATGTAGACTGGTCTACATGTAATAAGATGCAATTTGTGAGGTCCAATGGGTTGTAGAGGCTTAAATTATAAAAAAGCACCTAGATCAACATTTATATCATTATTTTTTTACAAAAATAAACATTAAACTTTATTTATAACATTAAAAAAACTATAAAAATAAATATAAAATTTTATTTATAATGTAATTTTTTATAAAAATAAAATTAAAATTTCATTCTGAGGCATTAGGGCTTAAATTTGACAGTTGTATAGCTGTATTTAAATATTTTTGCTATAAAATACAATCAAAATTTTAAATGGACCGTATCATATGAAAGGAGAGATATTGGACAAACTGTCAAAATTTATATAGAATTATGCTGATATATATATATTTTATTTTTAAATAATTTACTTATACTAGAATATGTCATAGTATTTTGAAAACACCATTGAATAGATAACTATCATAAAAAATTGCTTGACATGCAAGGTTGAATGTCAAATTTATACCCTGAGAGGCATTCTAGAGTAGAGGGGTGGAAGAGAACATCATCCATTTCAATATTCATATGTCTAATTCGGCCAATAAAAATAGGACAAATATTTTACGACTTTTTGTTGTAGATGAGGTGCAAATTTGCAATTGATTGAAATGGATGATGTTTAAGTAAAGTTGAAGAGAAGAACCTCAAGATCCTACATTCTCTATAAGAAAAATATTCAAAGTGATCCTACATGTCTTATTCACATAAGGTTTGTTGATAGGAGATGAGAGCACTCATTTTTCTGAAAAAAAATAAATAAATAAAAACAAAAAAAATTGGAAAAAATTAAAAATTTAAATTAAAAAAAAAAGAAATTGAAGAAAATAAAAAATAAAAACCATGAAGGATAGAAAGATGGAGAAAATTGTAGGAGTCCAGGACAACACTGAGAGGGGGGGTGAATCAATGTTGTATTAGTTTTCAAACATTTTACAACTTTTTGCAAGCTTTCTCTTACAGAATAAATAGAGAGGAGGACATTAATGATTTGTTGAGTTTATATGCACAAGACTTATGATAAAAGATGTAAACAAAAACATGATCAAACCATTAATATGCACACACATAGAAGAAATCAATGAGAAACATGACACAAGCTTTTTACCGAGTGGAAAACCCTCAGAGGTAGAAAAACCACTCATGAAGTGCCTCACTGGCTTAACTTTCAAAACTTCTTACAAAGCCTCGCTGGCTGAATATTATGTCTCACTGACAATTGAGAGGTCTCACTGACCTACAAGGCTCACTGGCAACAATGTTTAGAAGCACCAACTTCAAGGAGCACCAACCCCTAATACAAAACAAACTGAAAACAAGAACTCAAAGGGTTTCTCTATTTCAATACAAATCACTTCTTGTGTCTGTCATATCACCATACTTCTCAACAACTCAAATCACATACAAAACTTATCATCTGCATTTTCTCTTCAAGAGGATATTCAAAACATATTCAACCCTACATGCGGATCCACACAACTACACTACATTCTCTGTATGTTTCATCTTTGTCTATTTATAAAGTTGCATCAATGCACCTGAAGAATTATTGTAAATGAAAAGACTCTTGATGTTCCTCTTCTCTGCAAAATCAATTTCATCTTTTTATGACCTTTCATATTCCAAAATAAATAGCTTCTTCTTTATTTTTGTGTCAATTTCACCTTCTGACCCTTGAAATCTGCATAAACAATTCATAGTAAGGTCATACAAAAAATCTTCAATAATATCAATCAGTGCCCTGTAGGAAAAAAATAAAATCTCTTCTTGTATCCTCTTTTTGTCCACCATGTTCATAACCTGCAAGAAATCCTAAACCAAACAAATTACATCTCTGCAAAATAAAATCAATTTCTTTCCATATTCCATTTATATTTTCTCTGTAAAACTTTTCAATTTTCATCTTGAATATTCTTTTTGTATTCTCCAATCTGCAAAAACTATTTTCCTACAAGAATATAAATCTTCATATTAATCTGTGCATAATTACTTCAAAGACTTTTCAATCTTTTCATCTTCTCTTTGACAAAATCTTTTTCATCTTCTTCAAATCCTTCATTTTCTTTTCAACAACTCTTCATATCAATATATCAATCTGCCCTCAAAAAAAATATCTTCCAGTTATAATGCACCCATTCAATTCCCTGTCGGAATCTCTTCAATCTTTGATATTCTTCAAAAATATCATTCAACTTTTTCTTCTCTGTGATAAAAAAATCAATAAACTTCAATACATTTTGCTCCCAAAAAAAATCCTTCCAAATATTTTATCCTCAAATCCATCTTCATAGTAAAATCTCTCTTAAGAAAAAAATCTTTAAAAAAAATACCTTTTTGTCTTAACTGCCATAAGGAAACAAATTTCCATTAAAAATATATTCCTTTTTAAAAAGCACCACCTTACTCCACTTGCCACGAATAGGAGAGCATAAATATAGAAAACTTCATAAAAACCCCCTTAAAAAACTCGTTGGAGATATTCCTTGATTTGCCTTTTACTTTCTTAAACAAAACTTATAAAAATCATTAAAATCTGTCATAAATGGATGACATCAAGAGACCACCAAAAAAGGAAGTTTAGGAAAAGATTTCTAAATTTTAAAAAAACTTTTCATATGGCATATTTGGATTTTTTGTGGGGCCACTCAATGATATGACTTAAGACCTTCTCTAACAGGTCATTTTAAATGACTTGACCTTCACTTGCAGGTCAACTAACAAATATAAAATAAAGTGCTTTCAAGTGAAGGTGGTTAGATATTAGGATGTTGATGCACATGAATTAGGAATATATTAAGGACTTTAGACTATATTGACTCCAAGAAAGCCCACATAGTAACCAAGAAGACATCATATGAAACATTCCATATTGTAACCAAACATTCTTTACCAAACCAATATGACAAGCATGATCACCCTGAAGAATGAAGCATAACATAATGTTCTCCAATGAAGAATATACAATCTCCACTTCAATTACTGACATCAAACAATCCTGATTCCATCAAAAGAATGATCTCTACATTGAAGGATAATATGTGAACTCACTTTGTCAACCAACCTTGCATCATGAACAAAACATCAATGGCAAACTATACTACACCTGTTTATATGAAGATCAACTTACAACTGAAGACTATGCCACTTCATATATTCCAACTGATATTTGCATCTGTAAAGATCATGACAATTGTGAACACTGACCAAGCATACTGAACAAGATGTGATATGACAGCTCCTGTCAACAACTTCACACAACTCTTGGATGAATCATGAACACTAACCAATGATACTGAACAAGCTGTGACATGACCAAGCATCAACTCCTTGCACTTACCTCCTTATTAGTGTTCTTTAGATGTTCACTAATATCAACCCAAGATCCTGCAAGACCTTTTTGACATCAATGATAATCTGACACCATAAAAAATCACCAAAAATATGGACAACACAAAAAGCAAGTACATAACTTATAAAGATATCTCTACATAGGATAGATATATATTTTTAAATATAAATATACTAGTTCACAGTTCAAGGGTAAACATATTCTATTCAATTCAGTGCACTTTGTAGCGAAAGGCAGTTGCCAACTTTGCAACTAACTTGAGATTCAGTTTTTGTTTTTTAGATGATGGTTTTTTTTTTTCAAAAAGGTTACACTCAAAGTAGACATATATAAAAAAATTAAGAGTTTCAATGGTGGAAGGTCTTCCAAATCCATACATGAAAACAGGTTTTGCAGATTGATTATTTGGGTTAAGAAATTAGTATGTCAGGAAAATGAGTTTGCATTAGATAAGCAACTATTTTATATCAAACTTTAGGCAAACATGCATTCTATTTTATAGATGGAAATAAATTTGAGATATTGCTATTTGCATGTAGAAAATTATATTTGTGTTAGATCTAATAAATGCAGATATTAAAGTAAATGAGTATAGTGTTTAGATATATTTATATTCTTCTTTGATTTTAAGTCTCAACTTTCCATAGTGGAGTATAGAATCTGCAGGCCATTAAATTTGCTGAGTTTTTTAAAGACCTTTTTTTTGTCCTATTGGTTAAATAAATTATTAATATTTGTTTTCTTGAGAATTCTTAATCTATTTTTCAGTGACTTCTACTTATATTATTAATTATTAATTATACATTTTAATATATTAAATTACTAGAATATATAACTACAATAATTTAATAAGAGTATATAAGTTATTCTTTTTTAATGGTTCGCAAGAAAAAAATTGATTTTTGGAGAAAGGCACAAAGGTAGCAGCGAAGGAAGTGAGTACTTGAGTGGTGTTCGTGGATGAAGTCCCGAAGGAATATGCTCTATGTGATCGAGCAGAACATAGCCAACTGGGTTGCGCAAGCTTGGGATATGGAAATTTGTGAAACTTAGGCAAGACTAATATGGATAAGGCTATATAACTTGCCTTTAGAATTGTTTGGTATGAAAAAAGAGAATGACAACCACTACAATGCAAACTAGATCAAACCCTTTTCCATATAACATTCAAGGACAAGACCAAGCCAAATCACTACTAGGTGAAGGAGGACTTAACTACAGATCTTGTGCCTCCTATGTTATAGATGGATCAGATTTAATTTAGCCTTCTTATCAAACCCTAGTTTAATGATGCATGAAACCCTAGTTCTACAATGATTAGCTTATAACAGAATAAATACAACAACAATCCAAAAACTAATTGCACAGGGATAATTAGGAAGATGATAGAACTTGTCTCTTGAAAGCACAAGTGTCAGAGGATCAAGATGGGACCGCATAGGTCCTGACTGGAAGAATCTACTAGAGGTGTAAACTAAAAAGTTGTTGCAAATGATGTCTTGATGTCAGATCTAAACTCAAAAAGGGTGGGAGGACATGGGAAATATTGCCCAAGCCCTTGGTGATTGAAAACTTTGAAAATGTCTCTAGATCCTGAAACCCTAATATGTACTCCGTCTTCAGGTGTAGCTCTATATTTTCTAGATCTCACTCATGTAACCTACACATAAGTAGATAAGAAGGGGTTTGGGGGTTATGGTGTTTAGGGACTTGCCTCAATTAAATCTTGGGATAGCATTCAAGCTTCCCAACACCGTTGATTAATAAAGAATGCATGCCCTCGTGGGGGTAGAGGTTGAAAACAATGATAATGGGATTATTAAAATGATGATAAACAAACAAATGATATCACATATGTGATGAATCCTTAGAACATTTGATGAATATCCTTCAACTCCTAAGGAAGAATAGATGATAGCTCCATATCTACAATAACAACATAATGAAAAAACACAAATATGCTCTCTAGAATCACAATGAATGATCTTGCTTGCTTCACTTCAAGATCTCAAGTTATGTTCTTTCCAACCTAGTTGATAATGAATCCAAAAACACACTTATATATGCTTTCCCATTCATAATAGTAAATTCAAACCAAAAGAGATGAGAAGGAGAAACCTCTAGAGAGGTAAAGAGCTGACAAACACTTAAATTAGACCCAACCTAAAGTGAGGGACCTGGGTAGTACTACCTAGGTCCTTTAGCCAAAGTTAGGTCTAGAGTAAGTTAAAACATGAGGCCCATATTCCAATTTTACTTTGGTGTTGAGTAATTTTGCATTAGGATAAACATTTTGAATGTCTAGTGCAATCAAGGGGACCTAGGAGCTAATCAAGGAGTTAAATAGACAAGTGGACACTTTTTATACTCCATAACATTTAGTCCCCACTTTAATGTGTGTATGATCTTACGATCAATACATGCATTAAAGTACAGTTGAAACACATCAAGAATATCAAACACTAGAACCAAAAGAACACCCTAAGTTTGGAAGACCATCTCTAGCCCCCAAGCTTAGGAAAACATAAGAATACACATGATAACAATACATGAAAAAAATAGTAAAGAAGCACATAATACATGAAGAGGACATGAACGCAGTCATGCAATTTACATAGTATACATGGTGAGAAGATAGGAGCTCATCGTTATGTGCCACCATAAAAAACATGCAAAACACACAGCATGGGGGGAGCTCATCGCTACGTGCCACCAAAAAACACATAAGACACACAGAGAACACACGGAATACACAAGTGTTATATAGTGTGTGGTCAACCCACTATATACATCTTATACATAGAAAACATGAGTGATGGGGAGGATCTCATCGCTACGCTCCACCATCTAAGACATGCCAAACACACCTGACAGTTGAGCTTATGCTACAACGATCACCAAAAACATGCTTAAGGGTGAGTAACTCAATACCCAACCTCACCTCCCTTGAGAGGACTTTTTCAAAAAGGATGTGCAACCACTCAAGGGAATACACAACCCCGCCTTCTACAGAAGGGCTTTCAAATGCATGTACAACCCCACCTACATCACATAGATGCCTTACAGTGAAAAGGAAGCATGTGCACAAGGTATATGTACAACCCCAACTACATCATGGAGATGCCTTATAGTGAAAAGGAAGCATATACAACACACAAAACAAAGTATACAACCCCACATGCATCATAGAGACACATTACAGTGAAAAAGAAGTATACGCAAAACCACAAAATATACAACCCCACCTGCATCACAAAGATTCCTTACAGTGAAAAGGTATTATACGTGCAACATATTTTATAATCACAATATCTAAGATATCCAAGAATTTACCACAATAAATGCCCCACCTAAAAGTG